>JANCRC010000013.1:24449166-27087500 GCA_024362995.1 Heteromeles arbutifolia | reverse complement strand
GTAACCCACTGGGAAGTTGCTCGTGGGTTCCCAGAAACAAAACCATGAGGGAATGGTAAGCCCAAAGCGGACAATATCGTGCTACGGTGGTGGAGCGGGCCCGGGAAGTGATTCGCCCCGGGCCGGGATGTGACAATTGTTATCAGAGCCTATCTCTGGCCGGAAGTGTGCCGACGAGGACGTCGGGCCCCTAAGGGGGGTGGATTGTAACATCTCACATCGCCCAGGGGAGTGATCCTTAAATGTATATTCTCATCCCTACCTAGCACGAGGCCTTTTGGGAGCTCACTGGCTTCGGGTTCCGTAGGAACTCCGAAGTTAAGCAAGAAGGGGGCTAGAGCACTCCCATGATGGGTGACCCACTGGGAAGTTGCTCGTGGGTTCCTAGAAACAAAACCGTGAGGGAATGGTAAGCCCAAAGCGGACAATATCGTGCTACGGTGGTGGAGCGGGCCCGGGAAGTGATCCGCCTCGGGCCGGGATGTGACACTTTTAGACTAAAATCATGAGTAAGATCAAAATATAATTTTAATCCCTTGATACATTAATAACCTCATTTATTAATTGCATTTGCATTTTTTAATTTTTTCTTTTTTTCTTCCTAATTTTAATGTATTAATTTTATTTCATTATAATTATACTTATAATTTCATTTATTGTAATATATTTTGTTGTAAACATTTAGATAAACTAATTTTTGTTATACAATATATTTCGATGTACTTTGTCTTCTTCATTTAGGTACATTAAATTCATTATAATACATTTTGGTGCATATATTTAGGTACACACATTTCGGTACATGCATTTCGGTACATGCATTTCGATACAAACATTTAGGTACATTAATTCAATATAATACATTTTGGTACATACATTTCGATGCATACATTTCGTTACACACATTTAGGTACATTAATTTAATATAATATATATTTCTGTGCATATATTTCAGTACATACATTTCGATACTAATATTTAAATACATTAGTTCAATATAATACATTTTGGTATATACATTTAGGTACATTAATTGAGGCTATCAAGTTTGAAGAATGTTAAATAAAATTAATAAATAAATAAAAAACTTTTTTTTGATCAAAAAATAAATTAAAATTTGTATATAATTAATAAATTTAAATATTTAATGGGAGATATTAAATAAAATGCACATTAATTATTTTGAATTAAGGACACATCAATGGACTATAATCAATATGTAATCTAACACTAGGTTTATTTTAAATTTCAATCTTCTTGAAAGATTAAAGTTAAAAAACCTGAAAAAAAATAAAAATAAAAATAAAAAAACTATCTATTCATGCATCTCACATATTCAAAGAACTTATGCTAATTGGGATGAACTTGTTACCAACAATTTTGACGTCTAAAATCAGAGAGTGCACACAGCAATTTGCATGATTTAATGAATCCAACTCATTGATAGTTGAAACTAAGCCAATTGTCCTTTCACCAGTAATCACAAAATGTAGATTAATAATATATATATATATATATATATATATATATATTTTAATGGGTTTTTATCACAAATGGCCCCTGAAATTGACCATCACTATCAAGATGGTCCCTGAAATTGAAAATCAATCAATGTAGTTCCTGAAATAGGTGTCGCAAATCAATGTGGTCATTCCATCACAATTCTGTTAAAAATTCCATTAAGTGCTGATATGGCACATAAATGGATCCCATAAGTCATTTTTCTCACAAATGGTCCTTGAAATTGACCCGCGATATCAAAATGGTCCCTGAAATTGACCTGCGGCATCAAAATGGTCCCTGAAATTGAAAATTGAACAATGTAGTCCCGCAAGTAAGTGCTCCAAATCAATATAGTCATTCCGTCACAATTCTGTCAAAAGTTATGTTATGTGCTGATGTGATACATAAATGGATCACACAAGTCTAATTAAATTAAAAATTTTACAAATAGGTTTAATAATTTAATAGTTAATAAAAAGTTGTGAAACCAAAAACCTAGTCTTGTAATCACCTCTGATCCCAATCCACATTCCTCTACCTCTGTCTATTCTCTAAAAAAAAATCTCAATACACCCATCTTTACACATGTCGACACCCTTCACCGAATTGAACCTGATCGATATCACCTTTGGTGACGGCTTGGTTGATTGGCAACGACTTCTGGGACATCACCATTAACATTTAGGCGATCAATATCCTCACAACCTTAATCTTGGAGAGCTTGTTCGGTGCTTCCCTGGTGGTCTTGTGACTCAAAGAATGACGATGTCTGACTTGAGATAATGAGGTTATAACCAAGATGCATCTATTGTTGGTTGAAAACTATTTCCAAACCCCCTCTTAGGCTTTGGTTAATGTGACAGCCCGTTCCGAAAAATATTTATCGACGTTGTGAATTTACGTAAATACCCTTGAGTGATGGGTGTGTGTTTGTGTATTGGTTTAGTTTTAGGCCAATTATTTTATGCCCTAATAATTGGAACCAATTATAACTAAGATTTCCTTAGTTTGTAATTGGTTACATTTGGACCACACACACATCACTTCTCTCTCTTTCTCTCTTCCATTTCGTACGGCCACACCCAAAACCCTTTGGAACTTGGCAGATCGAGGTCGAGGAAGGAACCAATGTACTCCTTGCAAGCCCAGGAACTCATTGATACCAGTTTCCGGTAAGGAAACCTTTGATTTCACGTGAAAACCCTAACCCCGAATGAGGTACTGTTCATGCACTAATTATTGTGAGGTTTTTAGGGGATTTCAAGCTCACAGGGAGCTTTAGAAGGTTGTCACGAAGCTCGGGGTGTATCATTGGAGTGTTTTGGACGTCGGGATCGTGGATTCAAAGTTTGGCCGGATTTTATGGAAATTCGCCGGCAAGATTCCTTCGTGTTTTGGACTACAAAGTGGTATATTTCTCTTCCTTATGTTTTAAGCTTCATTTTGGTGAAAGAATCGTGAAGTTTGGTTGAGAAACGGCGAAGATATAAGGTTTTAAAGTTTTTCCAGTTTTCCGACGACGGCGACGGTCGCCGGAGTCCAGAGGTTGGAGACGACGGAATATTTCGTCAAGTCTGACGGAATATTCTGACGCTGTTAGTTATATTTAACAGTTTCAGTTAGGAGTTGACAGAATATTCCTGGAATATACCTGACGGCGTTAACTGACGCCGTCAGTCTGCATGTCATGTGGCCGCGCGTGGGGGCGCGTCTTGCCGTGCAGTTGCTGGTGCGTGGCGGCGCATGGGTGGTCGGAAAATTATTCTAAAAATATGGGGATGTTTGTGAGGTTAAGTAAGTCTCAGTGGTATATTCATATACCCAAATTGAGCTATATATGAGAAGTTATTACATAGTTTTTTTTATGTGCTTTAAGTGACGTTTTTATAGCTATTTCTCATATAGGCGAGACCTATCCGGAGGACGAACACAGCCAGGCTAGGCACGGGGGTTATGACCCGACTATATATATATATATATATATATACACACACACACACACACACACACATACTTGACGTTTTTCCCAGAAAACGTACTTTAAAGGAAATGTGATTTAAATGCCATGTCATACTTGCATCATATTTTAGTATATGCATCATCATGATTATGCATATTGTAACATGGTGCTGCGGAGGCCCAGATAAGCCCCAGGTAAGTATATTATGCTGCGAATGGTTATGAGATAGAAGATGATGTTGAGATATATATTGAGCTCATCAACCTGCACCCCGGTGTTAGTGCTCCCGCCCAGGGCCAGGGCATAGTCCTTCACGTGTTGTTCACCTCCCGCACCATACACACACCTTAGATCCAAGTTAGGTGCATAGTCCTGTCGTACAGACCACTATAGGTGGTTCCGGCTCGTAGGTGACCCGCGATTAGTGCACAGTCTTCACGTGATCGTAGCACTAGAGCGTATTTATTTACACCCAGTCCTGTCGTACAGACCACTACAGGTGGTTCCGACTCGTGTGCAGGTATATTGCCATATAGGTCACTTTAGGTGACTCTGGCTACAGGGATTGATGAGCTATAAAAATCAACCGTACAGGCCACTGCAGGGCTCTGGTTAATATGTTATTTTTATGAGATTACTTCACCTGGCTTACAGTTGTTATATTGTGATATTGGACATGGCATTTGCATGGCATACTTATGTGGATTTGGATATACTGAGCATGGTTTTGAGATATATAAGTATGTAAACTATTTTTCGGGAAATTATACAGGTTTTACAGCGAGGGGTTAGAGCTTTTGAGAATGATATGATTTTTGTAAAACCTTTGTTTTTGCCCACTCACGCTTTTTGTTTTGCGCCCCTCCAGGTATTAGGTAGCGTTCGTTGGTGGCTTACAAGGATACACCGGAGGTTTTGACAGACCATCACTCATGTAGGACCATCTTTGGGTGTTGTTATAATTAGTACTTTTATGCTTGACTGCACTTAGGCTAGTTAAGCTCTGGTTGTGTATTCATTCGTATTCCCTTATATAATTTCTCCATATCTTATCGCTTCCGCAATGCGCACATGGTCACGTCACGTTCACGTGACGGCCAGCACGCTTCGATCTTGGTCGAGGTGTGTCAGTTTGGTATCAGAGCATAGGTTTGCAGTCCTGCATATGTTGTGAATTCCCTAAGTATTATGGTGTCTTCTATCAGAACTATGCCACCTCGTAGAGAGTCACGTCGTTTAGCTGAACCTAGTTTCCCTAATATCTTCCAATTAGGGGAAGCTATAGCTAATGCTATACAGTCTGCATTTCGACCTTTCGAGATGACTCATCTTGAGACTGTATATAATTTGAAGTTGAATCATTTTATGGGAAATGAAAGACCTGAAGGAGTAGAGAAATGATTCAATCATGTGGAAAAGACTTTTCAGGTAATGCAAAGTCAGGGGAATCTTCTTCCTGATAAATGGGTCGAGACGACCACATGGTTCTTAGGTAAGGAATCTGCATCCTTGTGGGAACATGAGGCTTATGAGTAACTCGAGAGGAAACTGCTGATTGGGAAGTTTTTCAAGCAGTTATTCCAGAAAAGGTTTATTCCTCCAGCTTATATTGATAGTAAGAAGCAAGAGTTTACTCAATTGAGACAAGGGAAGATGTCTGTAAATGAGTATTATAGGAAAGTATTGATTTGTATCGTTATCATCAGGAGGTTATTGCTAATCTGGTTGAGATGCTTCGTCGATTTAGTTGGGTATTAAAAGGAAATGGCGTACTATAGCGACCGTTACTCACTGTGCTACTTACCAGGAATTTTATGAGATTTTGTTAAGGATTGAGGACTCTGAGAAGATGCCCAGTGAGAGTGAGGAATAAGAAAATGATAAGAATCAGAGGAAAGATGATAAAGGTAAAGGTCAATCATCTCAGAGATCTCGCCAGACTCAGAGTTTTAAGAAAAGTGGAGCTAGCTCGAGTTCTTCCAGCGGGGATTTTAGTGCCACTGGTCAGAGGATATGTGGTAGATTTTCTAGAGGCCCTAGATTTCAAAGGCAAGGAAATTCAAGTGGTGCTAGTACTCCTGGGTGTAGGAGATGTAATAATCGACATTTTGGAGAATGTCGTCGAGGTAGCAATGGATGCTATACTTATGGGCGGTTAGGACATTGAGCTATAAATTGTCCCCAAAATCAAAAGAGGCCCCAGCAGCCTTCTATGCCACCATCAACGCTGATCCAACAAGTTCCTGGATCTAGTAGTTATGGCCAGATGTGTCGTGATGGTGCTTACCATTATCAGGGATGTATTCACCACATGACATCACATGATGCTCAAAAAAATCCTGACTTAATCATGGGTACGTTATACAATCTTGGTCACTGTGATAGAGTTTTGATTGATTGTGGTGCTACGCATTCTGTGATTTCTTATGTATTTGCTCAAGTGACGCGACCTCATCCTACACCTCTAGGTTATGATTTAGAGCTGCTATGCCTAGAAAAGAGAAATGTTATGTTGATTGCGTATACCCAGGATGTCCTGTTTTGGTAGAAGATATGGTTATGCCAGCTAACCTCACTCAGTTAGACATTGTGGACTTTGATGTTATTTTGGGCACAGATTGGTTGCATTACAATCATGCCAAGATTGATTGTTATGGGAAAATAGTTACTTTCCATCGTCCTGGATTACCTGAGGTTATTTTTGTGGGTGAACGTAGTGGGGTGAAGCGTGACGTTATTTCTTCTATGAGAGCAAATAGGTTATTATCGAAAGGGTGCCAAGGATATTTAGCTCATGTAATATTGAATGATGTTGCTCCTAGTAGTATGGAAGAGGTTGGAGTAGTCAGGCATTTTCCTGATGTATTCCCTGATGATTTACCGAGATTGCCGCCAGACAGAGATGTGGAGTTCATTATTGATTTGCTTCCAGGTACGGATTCTATATCCTTAGCTTCATATAGAATAGCTTCTGCTGAATTGAGGGAATTAAAGATTCAGTTACAGGAATTGGTTGATAAAGGTTTTATTCAGCCTAGTACTTCACCATGGGGAACTCCAGTTTTATTTGTGGGGAAGAAAGATGGGACTTTGAGGCTATGCATTGACTATAAGCAATTGAATCGGGTAACAATTGAGAATCGTTATCCATTACCACGTATAGATGATCTATTTAATCAGCTTCGAGGTGCCTGTGTATTCTCTAAAATTGATTTGAGGTCAGGTTACTATCAGTTAAAGATCAGGAGTGACGATGTCCATAAAACAGCTTTTAGAACTCGTTATGGTCATTATGAGTTCCTTGTGACGCCATTCGGATTGAAGAATGCACCAGCAGTTTTCATGGGTTTGATGAATAAGGTATTTCAACAATATTTGGATAGATTTGTCATTGTTTTATTGATGATGTTGCCTGAGGAATAGTGCAAAAGCGCGATCGAGGATTTGTTTAGACGGTGTGTGTATATTTCTCAATGAGGGGCAAGATGGTAATATTGCACCCTCAGGAATTATTTACTTGCTTATCGTGACAACGATGAGTTATCAATACTGCGAGCTGCAGACTTTAATATTGATAACATATTTGTTGGATTCGTTAAGCAAGTGAATAGGTAAACCCTCAAAAGGTAGCAGCAGTTGAGAATTGGGAACAGCCACGAACCGTCACTGAGGTACAGAGTTTTCTTGGCTTAGCATGATATTATCGACGGTTTGTTAAGGATTTTTCAGTCATTGCTTTGCCACTAACGAGATTAACAAGGAAAGAAGTTAGATTTGAGTGGGATGGCAATTGTGAACAAAGTTTTCAGCAGCTAAAGTATTATCTCACTCATGCTCATGTTTTAGCTCTTCATGATGATAGTGGTAACTTCGAGATTTATAGCAATGCTTTGTTGAATGGTCTAGGATGTGTGTTGATGCAGCATGGTAGAGTAATTGCTTACGCTTCGAGTCAATTGAAGTCTCATGAGATGAATTACCCTACTTATGATTTGGAATTAGCGGCCATTATTTTTGCTTTGAAGATCTGGAGACATTATCTTTATGGTGAAAAGTGTAGGATCTTCACAGATCACAAGAGTCTTCAATATCTTTTCACCCAGAAAGAGCTTAATCTTAGGCAGCGAAGGTGGTTAGAGTTGCTTAGTGATTATGATTGCACGATTGAGTATCACCCTGAACGTGCTAATGTAGTGTCTGATGCTTTGAGTAGGAAATCCCAAGGTCGAATTAATGTTTTGTATGCTTCTCGTATTCCTCTTCTTACAGATTTGAGGTCCACTGGAGTGAAATTGGAGTTGGAAGAACGAGAAGAAGTCGTGGTAGAACGAGAAGAAGCCTTACTTGCTAGTTTCCAAGTCAGGCCAATATTAATTGATCGTGGGCTCGAGGCACAGATGAATGATGAGGAAATTCAAGAGCTAATTCATTTAAGGAATCAAGAGAAAAAGAGAAGATTTTGAGAAATAAGACAGTGCGGTTGGTGAAAGTTTTATGGAGAAATCACTCAGCAGAAGAAGCGACTTGGGAGACCGAGGACAGGATGAGAGAGATGTATCCAAGGTTGTTTTATGGATACTAGTGTTGTATTGTGGTATGAAATTTCGGGACGAAATTTTTATAAGGTGGGTAGATTGTGACAGCCCGTTCCGAAAAATATTTATCGACGTTGTGAATTTACGTAAATACCCTTGAGTGATGGGGGTGTGTTTATGTATTGGTTTAGTTTTAGGCCAATTATTTTATGCCCTAAATAATTGGAACCAATTATAACTAAGATTTCCTTAGTTTGTAATTGGTTACATTTAGACCACATACACATCACTTCTCTATCTCTCTCAGTCTCGTACTCTCTTTCTCTCTATATTCCATTTCGTACGGACACACCTAAAACCCTTTGGAACTTGGCAGATCGAGGTCGAGGAAGGTACCATTGTACCCCTTGCAAGCCCATGAACTCATTGATACCAGTTTCAGGTAAAGAAACCTTTGATTTCACGTGAAAACCTTAACCCCGAATGAGGTACTGTTCATGCACTAATTATTGTGAGGTTTTTAGGGGATTTCAAGCTGACATGGAGCTTTAGAAGGTTGCCACGAAGCTCGGGGTGTATCGTTGGAGTGTTTTGGATGTCGGGATCGTGGATTCAAAGTTTGGCCGGATTTTATGGAAATTCGCCGGTGATATTCCTTTCGTGTTTTGGACTACAAAGTGGTATATTTCTCTTCCTTATGTTTTAAGCTTCATTTTGGTGAAAGAATCGTGAAGTTTGGTTGAGAAACGGCGAAAATATAAGGTTTTAAAGTTTTTCCAGTTTTCCGGCGACAGTGACGATCGTCGGAGTCCAGAGGTTGGAGACGACGGAATATTCCGTCAAGTCTGACGGAATATTCTGACGCCGTTAGTTATATTTAACAGTTTCATTTAGGAGTTGACGGAATATTCCCGGAATATACCTTACGGCGTTAACTGACGCCGTCAGTGCGCATGTCACGTGGCTGGGCGTGGGGGCGCATCTTGCCGTGCACTTGCCAAAGCGTGGCGGAGCGTGGGTGGTCCGAAAATTATTCTAAAAATATGGGGATGTTCGTGAGGTTGAGTAGGTCTCAGTGGTATATTCATATACCCAAATTGAGCTATATATGAGAAGTTATTACATAGTTTTGTTTATGTACTTTAAGTGACGTTTTTATAGCTATTTCTCATATAGGCGAGACCTATCCGGAGGACGAGCATAGCCAGGCTAGGCATGGGGGTTATGACCTAACTACATATCAGTGAGTGGGCTTTTGTTTTCAGTATATATATATATACACTTGACGTTTTTCCCAGAAAACGTACTTTAAAGGAAATGTGATTTAAATGCCATGTCATACTTGCATCATATTTTAGTATATGCATCATCATGATTATGCATATTGTTGCATGGTGCTGCGGAGGCCCAGGTAAGCCCCAGGTAAGTATTTTATGCTGCGAATGGTTATGAGATAGATGATGATGTTGAGATATATATTGAGCTCATCAACCTGCACCCCAGTGTTAGTGCTCCCGCCCAGGGCCAGGGCATAGTCCTTCACATGATGTTCACCTCCCGCACCATACGTTCACCTTGGATCCAAGTTAGGTGCATAGTCCTGTCGTACAGACCACTATAGGTGGTTCCGACTCGTAGATGACCCGCGATTAGCGCACAGTCTTCACGTGATCGTAACACTAGAGCGTATTTATTTACACCCAGTCCTGTCGTACAGACCACTACAGGTGGTTCTGACTCGTGTGCAGGTATATTGTCGTACAAGTCACTTTAGGTGACTCCGGCTAGAGGGATTTATGAGCTATAAAAATCAACCGTACAGGCCACTGCAGTGCTCCGGTTGATATGTTATTTTTATGAGATTACTTCACCTGGCTTACAGTTGTTATATTGTGATATTGGACATGGCATTTGCATGGCATACTTATGTGGATTTGGATATACTGAGCATGGTTTTGAGATATATAAGTATGTATACTATTTTCCGGGAAATTATACAGGTTTTACAGCAAAGGGTTAGAGCTTTTGAGAATGATATGATTTTTGTAAAACCTTTGTTTTTGCCCACTCACGCTTTTTGTTTTGCGCCCCTTCAGGTATTAGGTAGCGTTTGTTGGTGGCTTACAAGGATACATCGGAGGTTCTGACAGACCATCACTCTTGTAGGACCACCTTTGGGTGTTGTTATAATTAGTACTTTTATGCTTGACTGCACTTAGGCTAGTTAAGCTCTGATTATGTATTCATTCGTATTCCCTTATATAATTTATCCATATCTTATCACTTCCGCAATGCGCACATGGTTACGTCACGTTCACGTGACGGCCAGCACGCTTCGATCTCGGTCGGGGTGTGTCAGTTAAGCCTTGTGCCTTTGAGAATTTATGGAAGAGATCTCTTCGGAGTAGGTCCTACTATAAGAAAAAAAATTCTCTTTTGCAAAAAGGTATTTAGACAACTTTTTTTAATTAATTATTAAACCCACATTAACATATAACAAATTTTTTTACAGAATTGTGGCGGAATGATCGTATTGATTTGCGACACCTATTTTCAACGACTACATTCATCGATTTTCAATTTTAGGGACCATCTTGATGGTGTGGGTCAATTTCAGGAACCATCTTGATGGTGAGAGTGAATTTCAGGTACCATATGTGATAAAAACCCGTAAATCTTGGGGGCCTATTTTTGTGCCACATTAGCACTTAACGGAATTTTTTAACATAATTGTGACGGAAGAACCACATTGATTTGGAACACCTATTTTCAGGAACTACATTGATTGATTTTCAATTTCAATAACCATCTTAACGGTGAAAGTAAATTTCAGGGACTATTTGTGATAAAAACCTTTTCTTAATTGCATCCAACATTGAACTCGGTGAGTTAATTTTAGCACCAAATATTGACCTTTCCCAATGCGCCCACCGCCAGGACCTGTTTCTATGCAAACTCTAAGAAGGCACATGCATGGAGCTGTATGCGTATATAGCAATAGACCTGGCATTCGTGTCGTGTTTTCTGTGTTCGTGTCATTTTCGTGTCATACCCGATATCTTAACGGGTCGTGTCGTGTAACACCCGTTAAAATAAACGGGTAAAATGACCCGACCCGAAATCGACCCGATAATATTAACGGGTAATATGACCCGACCCGTTACCCGTTAAGGAAAATATATTTTAAACCAATAAATAATCAAATAAAAAACATAATACTAAATAAGTATATACATACCATATTGTCACATCCAAAACATAAAAACGCATTTTTTTTTAAGTATATTTTCACTTACATAAAGTCTTTAATAGTTTTTTAATTAATGTAGAAGTGTAAAAAAATATAGAAAAAATATATAAACGCTCATAATGATAATCTTTACAACTTTCATGAAGAGTTTAACTTCGAAATTCGCCACTGTAATCATATAAATCATAAATCAAAATTTAACCGTTGATTGTTGTTTACATTTACGCTTCCTTGTTCTCATCAAAATTTGTTTTTTCAGATTTTCTTTTTTGAAAACATGATCTATTAGATGATGCAGGAAGATGAACGGTTTGGATCGTTGATATTATATTCAGAGTTTTACGGTTAGTGAAAATATTGCTTGATGTTTATAAAGTTTCTACAAACTATATGACATCGACTCATATTTCAGTTAACCGTAAATATCGAAACGTGATATCAAAGATCTGAACCGTTCATCTTCTTACATCCGCCAGATAATCATGTTTTCAAAAAAGAAAATTTTAAAAATGAAATTCAGTAAGAAGAATAAAGCGTAAATGACAATCGACAGTTAAATATAAATTTAAGGTTTATGGATTATAGTGTTGGATTTCGAAGCTGACCCCTTCATGAAAGTTGTAAAGCTTGTCACTATGAGTGATTATATATATTTTTTACATTTTTTACACTTCTACAATAATTATTATTAATTTTATTAATTTTTCCCTCAAATAAAAAACATTATTCATGAGGGTTTGGAGGATTTTAAAAATCTAAACAATAATGTAAGTGTAACCATTATCTACTCGTGGAGGAATAATGATGAATCACGAGTGTTTATATATTCTTTCACAATTTTCATACTTGTATGTATGTCTTCTTAGTTCTTGCATGTGCAAATATTATACTAGTTTATTTTAATTTTGGACAACAACATGTTAAGTAAAATTTATCCTAGTAATGATAATAAGGAACTCTCATAATAAAAATAAATAATGACAAAAACTTTTTTTTTTAAACTTATATAGAATAATAATACAAAACTATATATTTAATGTAGAATATATTGTATATATTAATATGGCTATTGTATTTTATAATAAATCTTTTAGTAATTAAATTTTAAAATTATCAAAATAGTTTTTTTCTTAACGGGTCGAAACGGGTTACCCACGTGTTACCCGCGTGTATACCCGTTAAGAACCCGTTATTAACGGGTCCTTAACTGGTCACCCGATAATGACCCGATAAGTTATCATGTTGATCCGAAACCCGTTATTTTCGTGTCGTGTCAGAAACTGCCGGGTCTATGTAGCAGCAGGGAAATGAATGATATAGGTGGAGTGCATGCATGAGTCCATGCATGCATCCATGCATGGCAGCTGGTTTTAAAGTTGTTTTGGCACTCTTGGTGCTCTTGTTTCTTTTGTCACGTGAATTTCAGTTCCCTCTTTCTTTCTTTCTTTTTTTTTCTAACCAACTTTGGAATTTGAACTATTTGAGTTTCAGATTTCAGGTTTTTTTTTTTGCACCTGTCAGTTTCAAAAATTCAAAATTTAATTTCTTTTCAAATTTTGATTTTAAGTTTGGGGGATGCTGGAAAGACATCTATTAAATTATATTATATAGAGCACATAATATGCCCGTTGCTAGTTGAATTCATTGTTTAATGATTTAAATAAAGAATTTAACTATCAACCGCCACATAATGTGATTTATAGGATATGGTCTAAAAAGATGATTTCCTTAATATTTTTCTTTAAATTATTTTTTATTAAAAAATTGAAAAATAAAAGCCACAAGTTTGAGTGTGCTATACACTTATCACATATTTGTATCATCATTGTACCACCTCCATAATATTGAATAGAAACTAATTTAACAACATAAAAAAGAAATCTAAGAGACGTACTAAAACCAAAGAAGGAAGGAAGAAAGTATCTACTCATGCATTTTATGCACCACTCTTAATATAATTTAGCAGGAAGCCTTGGAGTGAGAAGGACTTCAAGTGGGCAGATTTATGGTTGGTTAGTTCCAATGTCTCACCCATGTCAACCGTCTCATCCTTTGGAGTTGAAACTTCAAACCCATGGAGCAAAGAAGCAAGTGACAATGGCATGAATTTTAGGGCAAGTGACATTCCAGTACACATTCTTCTTCCACTACCAAACGGAATCAACTCAAAATCTCGACCTTTAACATCAATGCTCTTTTGGGTTGTGAGAAATCATTCGGGGTGAAACTCATTTGCGTCGGACCACACCTTCGGATCTCGTTGAAGCTTCCAAATGTTGACCAAGAGGCGAGTCCTTGCTGCGATATGGTAGGGATGAAGCCAGAGATTTGTGTGAATGGGAGTATCCTCAAACAACAAAGTCATAATTAAAAAACTTAAGAATTTACTAAACACAATACTTATATATTAATCCAGAAAGTTTTTCATACTACATTCCTTTACAATATCCCTCGACACGTTTTCATGTTCTGAAAGCGTTGCATGACAACATCATTATCAATACCATCAAATCTCTCTCTCTCTCTCTCTCTATATATATATAAATAACAATGTTATCATTCATCCATATTCATAAAATTCAACAAATAAACATTTAATTCAACTAATCATATGAATAAATGTATACCCATATAAATAGAATTCGTAATTTCATAATTTCATTCATCAATAATCATAGAATTCGTATACGAAACAATAATTTCATAATTTCATATATCATATATGAATTCATAATTTCATAATTTTTACCCTAAACAATAATTTCATAATTTCATTCATCAATAATCATAGAATTCATATCAATAATCAATAACCATATTAGTGCATTACCATATGATTCTATACCGGTTAAACAAAAATTCGTCTTAAATAATTAATTAGGGTTAGGGATTATACATTTAGGAATTAAAAAATTTACCTAAATATATATATGTTGGCTAGAAAGTGGCTGACTGCTGGCGTGGCTGCACTGTACTGGCTGGGAACACACCTTTGCTCCTGTTCCGTTCCGTTTCAAGCTGCTGGGAATTTGGGGGCAGAGCAGCACCACGCTGCACTCTGATTGGCAAAGGCATGGGGGTGGACCGTGGGGACAAGCGGTCCCTCACTATACATATTTTTTTTTTCAAACATATACGAAACGACGCCGTTTCGTTTACTGTTTTTTTTTTTTTTTTTTTACCAAGACCAAAACGACATCGTTTTGGCCTGGATTTAAAAAAAAAGAAAAAAGAAAAAAGACCCATCTCTGCTGCTGCAGAACCAGAAAAATCACAATGGGGCTCGCTCTGCTGCAGAAAAATCTCAGTGGTTGGCCTCGACTTTTCTTCCTTAATGGAAAGCTTGATTTGCCTAGAATTATACTGGTATGTTTGGGTATAATCAAGTATCCAACTAACAAGTGCATACTTTGACAACAAAGTTTCTCAGATTGAGATGGCTTGCTTACTTACCAAGTGGCTACTTTGTTGTATGCAAAAGCTTTAAAGGATTTCATACCCTTTCGGGACAGTGAAGTGGCACAAATAACTGATGAAGCTCACGGTAGACCAGTGTTAAAATGCATAAAGATAGTTGATCCCCGTAAGCAGAACCAGAAAAATCTCAGTGGGGGCTCTGCTGCTGCAGAACCAGATCAGTTTGAGCTTGAGCAGAATCAGAAAATCTCAGTGGGGGCTCTGCTGCTGCAGAACCATATCAATTTGAGCTTGAGCTGAATCAGAAAAATCTCGGTGCAGTCTTGTGAGGACTCATGAAGCAGTGCTAGTGGTTCTAGAGGATATAAACGCAAGTTTCTTTGATAATAGCTTGGAGATAGACCAATTTATCTATGTCTGTTTCATTTACCTGTCTATCTCTACCAATATTCTAGTCTAGTTCTTCTTGGACCTTTTTTAGGGCTTTAGGATTGTTGAGAAGTAAAGACAATGCCCATGTCAACGTCCATGTGGTCACATATACACCTACTAAGAGAATAGCTTGCAAAAGACATAAAGTATATATACAAACTTACATTATCAACTGTCACTACTAGGGTTGGGCAAACGGGTAGAGGAACCGCGGGTCGGGGCGGGTAATGGCGGGTCGGGGCAGGTACGGGCCGGTTCCTAATATTTTAGAGAACAAACGCGGCAGGCCGGGCGGGGCTCTTTTCATTTACGGGGCGGGCCGAGTCCAAATACTTAGAAAAACGGGTACCCGGACCGACCCATTTCTAATTATAATGAACGACCGAGATTGAATGATAACTTATCATCCAATCTCAACCGTTGGTTTCAACCCTAGTGAATTCCTCTCGAGTTCCAAAATCAGACTCTCAGACCCTTTCCCTCAGTCCCTCGACTTCATCTCCCTCGCCTCCAACTCTCAAATTCTCAATCGTCTTCTCCTCCTCACAGTGCTCACCAGCCTTACCTCACTGATATTGTCACTTAGCCACTGCCACGTCGCCGAAGCATTTGTACTCTTCGTCCACTCTTAGAGGCTGAGTCGAAGATATAAAGGAAGACCGATGAGGGTCTTGATATCGGAAACTGAGTCGAAGATCTGGAGGATGAGCGAGTCCGGGCACCGACTTCCTTTTTTTGGCGACCTTGGCACCGTGGCAAGGCCATGCACTCCTGGCATATAACGACGTCGATGTTGTTTTCAGTTTTCATGGATGAAGACTTTGTAAGTATTTCGAGGACCGGCGGGAGTAGCAAGCATGGCAATGCCTAAAAAACTGACTGATTCTGGTAATTCATTTTCCATTTTCTTTAATTTCTGTGTAATTTTCAGGGTTGGGTTCAACTCAGCGTACCATTTAACTGATTCGATTTGCCGATTTGAACAATTTGGTTATTTGTCAGATTGATTTGATGTAGTTTTATGTGTAAGAGTAATGGGTTCTGTTAGAAACTATGGATCTGGGATTTCATGGTTTACTTATTTTGGGACATACATGGAAGAATCGTTAACATGTGCGGAGTATATACATTGATTTGGTTGTGTTTAAACACATGCACTGTGTTTGTACCATACTTGACCAATCCCGAAACTACTGAGAACCGGTCAACATTATACCGTCAAGGACCCACAAGGTTAGAGGCCAATCACAAGGCGACACGTGTCAACATCATATGCCAATCACAGCGCGACATGTGTCAACATCAGAAGCCAATCACAAGGCGACACGTGTCAACATCAGATGCCAATCACAGCATGACACGTGTCAATGTCAGAACAAAGCTAGAAACTCTCTTCTATAAATAGGGATCATTCTCCCACAATAATCCCTAATGTCATTTGTACTAGACTATTCACTAGAACTCACAAAATGAGAGCTTGAACCTATGTACTTGTGTAAACCCTTCACAATTAATGAGAACTCCTCTACTCCGTGGACGTAGCCAATCTGGGTGAACCACGTACATCTTGTGTTGTTTGCTTCCCTGTCTCTATCCATTTACATACTTATCCACACTAGTGACCGGAGCAACCAAGCGAAGGTCACGAACTTGAAACTTTCTGTTGTACCAAAGTCCTCACTGATTTTGTGCATCAACATTTGGCGCCGTCTGTGGGAAATCGACACTTATTCCCACTCTCTTCAGCTTTGTCAAGTTGGTTTTCACCATTCGTACACTCTATTTTGATCAAGCATCCCTCTCCAACATGGGGAGCAAAGGAAGCCACAACTCACAGAATGACATCCCTCTCGCACCTAGTGCGAAGCAACGAAAGAATGAAGGAAAAAGGGTTTATCTTCAAGCTAAAGTCGATGAGCTAGAAGCTCAGAACAACAAGATAGCAATGAAAAATGAGGTCCTTCAAGAGCAATACAAGAAGCTCTTCGAGACGCTCCACGAAGCTAGGCATGCTCAAACACACGAGCTCGTTGCCCCTGTGAACGTCAACCATCAATCGGATGCCTTCCAACACGGAGAGTCACCTGCTTTCAACATAGGTATTCTTGATAAGGAGCAAGCTACTCCTCAAAATGTCGATCAACATGAAACTTCTCTCAACCTAGCTGCTTCAACCCGAAGCAGGAGAAGTGGAGGAAGGCACCTCCTAGTAGAGGGAGCGGAATGATCGAAAGCTGTTTATCGCGACTGTCGAGACTTCCTGAAGCAACGTCGAGAGAACCCCATCCACATAAACTCAAAGATCAATGACCCAAGGGTTTCTGAAAGACTCGGTCCCCTACCACGGCCCAGGCCGGTTACCAATTTGGGGAATGGGCAACAAGTCCTAGAGAAACATGAAGGTATAGGGGACTCAGAGGTGTTCCGACAGACATACCCTATAAGTCAGTACGGCGAGTCCAGGGAAAAATCACATGCTCTTGATCAGACTTTCCTACTTTCAAGAGGGGATGGAAATTTCCGAAAGAAAGCTCCAGTGATACAAAACTCCACCCAGGACCCCCTTGTCCTACAACTCCTTGAAGAAGTAAACAAGTTAAAGGCCGAACGACAAGCTGAGATACCTGACTGGAATCAACCCAGGCATGGCCCTCTTACAAGGAGGATCCTCGACACCCCCTCCAGGCGAAGACAAAACAGAAGCTTGGCTTGCAACTCTGTATTGGAAAGGAGGATCCAATTGAACACCTTAACCTTTTTGAGTCTACCATGGCATACCGGATGCACACCGACGAAGAGCGATGTCTTCTCTTCCCCTCCATCCTCTCTGGTGGAGCTTTAAACTGGTATTGTCATCTTCCACCTAAGATGGTTGACTCATTTGAGGAATGGAGGAAACTGTTTGTTTCTCAACACATCTTCCAAACCGATCGCTTGCATTCTGCAGATGATTTGTACACTATCCGCCAGAAGCCGAACGAGTCACTACGAGAGTATGCCGGCCGCTTCAGCCATGAATATTCTCGCTGCACTGAGGCAGATGACAAGACCGCCCTCAAGGCCTTCACAATAGGCTTACGTGACTGTTTCTTCAAGTACATGATCAATGCCAACACTTGGAAAACTTACTCCGAGGTGATGGCACAGGCCTATAACCATGCCTCCACTGAGGCAAGAACATATCAAGGGAAACCCCCTACAGCCACCCCTTATCAGCAAGTACGAAGTGGAAGCCAGATCCAACCAAATGAGAAGACATCGGCCCTCCAAACGGCAACAGAGTATCCCTCTGCCTCACTTAATGCTTCGCCAAGTCAACAAACATACCAATCTCAGGGCAAGAGAAAGGATTTCCATCCCCACCACTCTCATTTCAGTAAAAAGAGTAAAGGGCACTATCGCGATAAC
The DNA here is from genome assembly GCA_024362995.1 of Heteromeles arbutifolia. Taxonomy (NCBI): domain Eukaryota; kingdom Viridiplantae; phylum Streptophyta; class Magnoliopsida; order Rosales; family Rosaceae; genus Heteromeles; species Heteromeles arbutifolia. The sequence continues at coordinate 27,068,995 of JANCRC010000013.1, read as the reverse complement.
CAAGGGTATCGCCACGATAATGCCCGCCCCCAGGCAGTCAATGAAGTGGGCCAAACACGTATCAAGACACGCCCTACCCCAAGGTATGAGACATACACAAGTGGGCCAAACACGTATCAAGACACGCCCTACCCCAAGGTATGAGACATACACGCCCTTGAACACCACATGCGTGGCCATTTACCCTAGTATAGCTCACCTGATACCGAAGCCAAAGCTGAGAGAGCCAGTTTACAAGTCCACGAAGAACACAGGCATGTTCTGCTGCCACCATAAGCATAACAGTCATGACAGCGAGAAGTGTATCATCCTCCGTGATCATATTGAAGCTTTGGCACGTGAAGAAAAAAAAATTGATCAATTCCTCCACTCTCCGAGGGATAACTGTAACCAACGCCAAGTGAATGTGATATATTCCATAAGCGGCGGCACACCCATATCTGAATCTTCCAACAGGGCCATGAAAAACAGTGAACGAACTTTGAGGCCTGGTCACCAAGTGTTTCACGTGGAAGATATCAAGGGAGGCAAGTATCAAAAGCCTAACTGGGAGCCAATATGTTTCTACCCTGAAGAAAAAAAGAGGTCTACCAACTCAGAGACCCAGTATGCATAAGCCAACCGAGCTTCAAAAGGATTCACAGTACTCCAAAAATTATTCGGCAGCCTGCCACTATTACCACCAACCAGGTGATCAAAAGTACATCCAGGTTTCCACAATCATTCGGCAGTCTGCCGCTATTACCACCAACCAGGTGATCAAAAGTACATCTAGTACTCCAAAAATTATTTGGCAAAGATCGAAAGTACATCCAGTACTCCACAATTATTCGGCAGTCTGCCGCTATTACCACCAACCAGGTGATCAAAAGTACATCCAGTACTCCAAAAATTATTCGGCAGCCTGCCACTATTACCACCAACCAGGTGATCAAAAGTACATCCAGTACTCCAAAAATTATTGGCAAACCTGCCGCTATTATCACCAACCAGGTAATCAAAGGTACAACCCGTACTCCAAAAAATTATTCATGAGCATCACTCATGACAATCATACATAATCATACCTGAGCATCGCTCATGACAATCACACATAAACATTCATGAGCATCACTCATGTCAATCATACATTAGCATCACTCATGTCAATCATACATGAGCATCACTCATGTCAACATCCATGAGTATTACTCATGTCAATCAACATACACATTCATGAGCATCACTCATGTCGATCAGCTTCGAAAGCTTCATTTACAGAGCTCTAGCTTCGAAAGCTTCATTTACAGAGCTCTAAGCTTCGACAGATTCATTTACAGAGCTCTAGCTTTGACAGCTTCATTTACAGAGCTCTAGCTTCGAAAACTTCATTTACAGAGCTCTAGCTTCGAAAGCTTCATTTACAGAGCTCTAAGCTTCGACAGCTTCATTTACAGAGCTCTAGCTTTGACAGCTTCATTTACAGAGCTCTAGCTTCAAAAGCTTCATTTACAAAGCTCAAGCTTCAAAGCTACAATTACAAAGCTTCAGAGCTACAATTACAAAGCCTCAAAGTTACAATTACAAAGCCTCAAAGCTACAATTACAAAGCTTCAAAGCTACAACGCTTCAAAAACAAAAAAGCTCTCAGGCTTATAACATGGCACACGCCATACAAACAACAAACTAGTACATTCAGAGTACATGCAGAAAGTGAAGACACTTCTAGTCATCCTCATCTGAAGTCGAACCCCTGACAAAGTGGTGATGAAGTATGCTCTTCGTTTCAAATTCAAGGCGTCGAACAACGAGGCCGAATATGAAGCCCTTCTAGCAGGCTTACGTTTGGCCAAACACCTTGGGGTTAAACAAATTGATATCTTCAGTGACTCTCAATTGGTGGTCAACCAGGTCACCAAAAACTTTGATGTTAAGGATAGCTCTATGGTAGCATACCTTGCGCAAACACAACTTTTGCTCAAGCACTTCCACTACCAGATCACTCAAGCTCCTCGAGCGGCAAATAGTCATGCAGACGCCCTGGTTGGCCTCGCCTCAACAGTGGAAGACAAAGTTGGGAGAAAAATTCATGTTGAATTGTTGGTTGCTCCTAGCACCACGGCCGCGGAAGTGTGCAACTTACAACAAGGGGATAGTTGGATCACCCCAATTTATAAATTCTTTGCTCATGGCTTCTTCCCAAATGATAAAGTCCAGGCTAAGCAAATTCGATACAAGTCTACCCGCTACCTGATCATCAACGATCAACTCTACAAGCAAGGTTTTAACTTGCCGTACTTAAGGTGCCTTACGCCTGCCGAGGCAGAGATTGTCCTCTGGGAAATACAAGAGGGAGTCTGTGGAGATCATACTGGATCTCGGTCCCTAGCACATAGGACTTTTCGCCAAGGATATTACTGGCCAACACTCCACCAGGATGCCATCAAAGTATCCCGCGCATGTGACAAATGTCAACGCTATGCGACTATTCCTCACTCCCCTCCAGAACCTCTCACTCCCATAATCAGCCCTTGGCCCTTGGCCTAGTGGGGGCTTGATTTGATCGGCCCAATGCCTGTAGGGAAAGGCAATGTCCATTATGCAATCGTTGCGGTTGACTACTTCACAAAGTGGGCCGAAGTATAACCCTTGGCAACCATTACTGAGGCAAAGATAGAAGACTTCATGTGGAAGAACATCCTTTGCAGATTTGGCATTCCTAATGCGATAGTCACTGACAATGGGCGACAGTTCGACAACAAGAAGTTCAAGATGTTCTGCTCTAAGTTCAACATCAACTTATGCTTCGCCTCTCCAGCTCATCCCCAATCTAAATGGACAAGTTGAGGCCATCAACAAAATAATCAAGCGCACTTTGAAAACCAACTTGGACAAGGCTAAAGGTTGTTGGCCTGAATTTGTACCCCAAGTTTTTTTTGGGTCATATCGCACTTCATATCGGACTTCAACAAGAGAAACTCCATTCTTACTTGCCTTTGGCACAAAGGCAGTTGTCCTAGTTAAGCTTGAGCAAACTACCTTCCGAGTCCATAACTACATGCAAATTGAAAATGACAAACAACTCACCCTCAACTTGGATCTAGTCGAGGAACACATAATTCAGGCTCACTTGAGGAATATGGCTTATAAGCAGCACATCTCCAACTACTATGACTGTAGGGTCAAACCTCGCTATTTCAAAGTAGGGGACTGGGTATTAAAGAAAAGACTACTTTGCGACAGAGTCCCGAGCGAAGGCACACTTAGTCTAAACTGAGATAGAGCGTTTGAAGTCATTGTCATCAGTCGCCCTAGCTCCTACAAACTCAGAAGCTCTGATGGCAAGACCCTTGGCCATCCATGGAACGCTAATCACTTGAAGTACTACTACAAGTAGACTCACAATGTACAAGTGTTGAGCTATAGCCATTCAAAATCCTATGTAATGAAGGTCATTTGGCAATATGCTATCTCTCACTCCAACATGCACACTCGGCATAACCAGTGCATGACTTCACCGGGCGCATCTTATAGTAGTAGTGCCACTGATGGAAGGAGGGCTCACCTAATCCACACTTCATCCAAATAATATAAAACCCGATCAAGGTATCCCAAAAACCAGGGTTGAGTTGCCAGGCGCATATCTAATAAAAGATAGCATCTGCTGCAACCACGGGTGCAAAGGCAGCTTCACCCCTAAGGTCATTAGTATCGGGGTGTAGAACATAACATGACCCATGGGCAGCTCAGAAAGAAACTCCTAATGATGCACCAAGCGCATTCCTACACTAATACTACATGACTGCCTTAGGGCCTCAAGCTGCTTTTCGCTACCTAATAAGTTGTTTTCTAAATGGTCTGCTTGGAACTCAGAGCGAATTACGGGTATGGCGTCACAAACAACCCCCCCTCACCCACTAGCATGGAGGAATAACCAATATTGGCTAAGGTTTGACAATTGTGAAGATCAAACCATGAGAAAGCCCCACATGGAAAATCTTCAACTTCCACACAAGCTAAAGAGTTTCAAATTTCAAATGTTTAGTTCCCCCACTCAAAAAAAAAAAAAAAAAAAAAAAAAAAATAGAAGGGGGAACACAACAAAGCTTCATCAATGGAGGACAACCACAATTCTCAAAAGCTTCACACACTCTTGATCAAGATAGTGTGAAGCAAAATCAATTTATGATGCAAACAAAGCTTCACCCTACAAAGCTTCACCATACAAAGCTTCACCCTACAAAGCTTCACCCACAAAGCTTCACCATACAAAGCTTCCCCCACAAAGCTTCACCCTACAAAGTTTCCCCCACAAAGCTTCACCCTACAAAGTTTGACCATACAAAGCTTCACCCACAAAGCTTCACCCTACAAAGCTTCACCCTACCAAGCTTCACCCACAAAGCTTCACCCTACAAAGCTTCAACATCAAAGCTTCATATACAAAGCTTCAACATCAAAGCTTCACCTACAAAGCTTCAAGATCAAAAGCTTCAACATCAATTTATGGTGCCAACAAAGCTTCATCAATGGAGTGCAACTACAATTCTCAAAAGCTTCACACACTCTTGATCAAGATAGTGTGAAGCAAAATCAATTTATGGTGCCTACAAAGCTTCAACACCAAAGCTTCAACATCAAAGCTTCACCAACAAAGCTTCATCATCAAAGCTTCACCTACAAAGCTTCAACAACAAAGCTTCACTACAAAATTTCAACACTAAAACATGCAAGAGCTTCACACACTCTTGATCAAGATAGTGTGAAGCTAAATCAAATTTTGTGTCCAAAAAATAGCTTTAACTAGTCAAGCCTTTTTCCCTCTCTCCCTCTTCCGTCACCTTTCATCTATCAAATTTCCGCAACTTCTGCTCTTCTTCAATGGAGGCGAATTTTGGATATCTTATGGTTCTTGAACAGATAAACAACTTTCAAGAAGGAAATATTTCTGTTTGAGTGAAGGAAATTAGAGTTTTAAAGCTCCAAACATGACAGTCAGATTCCTGCCGATTCCAAAGCTATTGTGATGTTTCAAAGATCTGGAAGTATTTAACCATTAATTCATTCTGAATTTTTGATATGTTATGGAAGAGATAATGAGGAACAACTTCGATGAAGAAAGTATATTGATTTGAGCAAGATAAAATGGAGTTACGAAGCTAACAACAGGTCTGATGGGTTGACAGACAAAACATGAACAGTTATTCATCATACCTGAATGTCTGGAGTTGTACTACTCCGATGGATCTCAAATTTGGATATGTTGTAGATCACAAGTTAAGGAACAACTTTCATGAAGACGACTTTGCGATTTGAGCTACAGAGAAGGGTGTTATAATTGCAGCGACTCAGGCTGATTAGTGGAAACGAAAAGCAATTCCACCACAAAAGGGGGAAGCAGAAATGGGCAAAGGGATGAGACCTTAGGTCTCATTTTTATTATTTCCCTACCTCTCAAACATGAAGCAAGAAAGAATTGTACTTCACTAAGAAAGAATTGTGCTTCACCAAATGAAGCAAGGCAAGGCATCGATATTCTGACAACTTGGTAACAAGCAAGACACCTCCTTCAGCAACTCTCCTCGACCGACGACTTGGGGGACTCCTATCATATGCTACTACATCTTGGTACTCGAAAGTTCCGCTACTACTTAGTGACTTGGATCTTTCAAGTCCCCAATCGAGAAGTTTTCCTCACTCGGGAAATTAGGGGAGCACTATTTCAACCTACAGGATCCACCCATGAAGTTTCAACATGCAAATTTCAACAAAAGAAATAATTCAAAGAACTTAGTGGAGGATGCCTTAGTGTATTTAACACAATACGCTGAATGAAGTAAAGCTTGTTTATTGACATCATCGATAAATTACATATATGTACATACACAAGAATCAAAACAAACAAACAGGAGGGAACCTTCACAAAGGTTGCCCAGGAAAAGCCTCAGTACTCGACAAAGCACCAGAAAGAGGAGGCACCGGAGGGTGGTCATTTGGAACCTCTGTACGGGGCAGAACCCCAGAAGGAGGAGGCACCGGAGGTCGATCGTTTGGAGCTTCAGTACGCGGTAAAGCTCCAGAAGACGAAGGCAATAGATGCCCTTGCAACAAACCCACAAATCTCTGATGATCACTTAGAATCTGACTCTCGGATTCCTCCAGCCGGTCAAGCTTTCTCTTCATGCCCGTGGAGTAGCTATGTGCAAGCAGGTGCAACTGTCTATTCTCATGCTTAAGCCCTCTGATCTCCTGTTTGAGGCTTATCACCTCAGCCGCCAAGGACTCAGCCTGGCGGGTTCGAGCAAATAGGCGCTGGGCCATATTAGACACAGAAGCCGCACACTGAACACTAAAAGCCAGAGAATCCTTAACAGCCAACTCATCGGACCATTTGGAAAGTAGTCTATTATCTTTGGGAGTGAAAAGATTCCTGGCCACCACCGCATCGGTCATGTCATTCTTCATCATAGAATCCCCAACGGTAAGATGACCAGTAGGGGATAAGAAAGACGGACGCCATATGTTGTCTTGAGGAGACCTGGCTGCCTCTTCCTCAACATTCAAGTCAAAACGACGGTCGGATAGGCCAGACATTTTCAGAAATGACGAAGGAAAAATGATGTCCAATAAATCTCAGAAGCACAAAAATGAAGGGAAGATTTCTACAAGCAGTAACTCTTTGAGCGTACTTCTTGAACACAATTGGTGCCCCTATAAAAGAAAAGGCAACAGGGCCGTTTGTTCTAAAATCAAAGAGGCACCGCTCCTCAAATTTCGAGAGCCAGATCTCCTTGGATAAATGTGTCTGCAATCTTCACACGCAACATCAGCTTTGCGAATATCACGGACCACTTTTTCAAAGTGCTCTGACAAAGTTAAGGCACGAGAATTTCAAAGTTCCAGCTACCCTACTATTACCCACAAGGGTAAAGGAATAGCACCACTACTTGCTAATTGGGAAATCATTATACGAGTCAAATCTGTCCTCTATGGCAAAGCATACCCACAAGAATGCCTAATTTTCCTCATCTCTGAGAATACACCTTCAACAGATATGCTTGTTCAAAAGTCAAAGGGGCAACGCTTTCCGAACTCGAGAGCCAGATCTTCAACAGATTTGCTTGGTACAAAAATCGAAGGGGCAACGCTTTCCGAACTTCGAGAGCCAGATCTTCAACAGATTTGCTTGGTTCAAAAATCGAAGAGGCAACGCTTTCCGAATTTCGAGAGCCAGATCTTCAACATATCTGCTTGGTTCAAAAATCGAAGAGGCAACGCTTTCCGCATTTCGAGAGCCAGATCTTCAACATACCCGCTTGTTCAAAAATCGAAGAGGCACCTCTCTTCGAACTTCGAAGAGCCAGATTTTCCTGGATATAATTTGTCGGCACTTTTCACAAGCAACATCAGCTTTCCGGATATCACGGAACACTTTATCAAAAGATCTCTGACAATGTTAAAACACGTGAATCTCGCAGCTCCCACTACATCGATATGACCGATAAGGGTAAAGGAACAACATTACCATTTGCTGTTAGGGAAATTCCTAATATATGTGGACCTCCATCCTCCATAACCAGGTAGACCTGCAAAAATGCTCAACTCCTCCTCACACCCGAGATGACACTCCCAACGAAGCCTCTCGAAATACTTAGCTTTCTTTCCCCCCGATAATACCTCTGCAAACAAGCCACACCAGAGCAAGAATATCTCATATCATCAGGGACAAAAGCAAGAGTATCCCATATGATGCTTTTTCCCTGTCTTTTCCTTCGCCCTTGCTCTTACCTGCAAGACAAGGAGAAAGAGAGCAATCAGCCAGCACTTGGAATCAAGCTTCCAGTCAGGAACCGATTGCCTGGAACCCCTTCCTGATTGCTTACCTAGCATTGCCTCGAGTACTCATCTTCAACATCTTGTGCTTCCAGAAAAGATGCCACATCTGCATGGAGAACAGATAAGGCAAGTGAAACTGATACCTTGAAGCATTTGGAGACAACGTGCTAATTCATCCTCAACTAAATTGAGGATCACTTGCCATGTGAGATTACTCATGGTTCGATTTCCTTCAAAAATCAAGCCACCAACGGCCCTTGAAGAAATTACAAGTCCAATTCAAGATCAAGTCTCATATTCCTTGCTAAGAAGCCCTCTAGCTCAGTTCAAGAATAAACCTATGGAAAGATACTTCTTCAAAAGCAAAAGTACCTCATATCATCAGAGTCGAAGGCAAAAATATCTCATGGCATGCTTTTCCTTTACCCTTGCTCTTGCCTACGGGACAAGGAGAAAGAAAGCAATCGGTCGGCATTTGGAAAGATTGAACAAAGAAACAGGCCATCACCTCTACCTCGTGCCTGCCTGCCGTTCAGAAGAAACAAGCAGAGAAGAATGCAGCATGATGAGCTGTAACAGATCGCTATGGCATGACACCCCGCCCTGCACAATCATATAACTCAGCAGAAGAAGTCTGAGTTGAACCCAAGAGCTCGAGAAGCTTCAACAACCTTCCGCTGGCACCGTCGCCAAAGAGCAAAGCCTCGCCATACCAACAGTAAAAGTATCCCATATCATTAGGGTCAAACGTACTCTAGATTTGACGGACTTGTTTTGACCCTTAAATTCCTGAGTTGGCTCGCTTATTTGGAGGAAACTAGAAAACCCTCCAGCCCAGTTCAAGAATAAGCCTGTGGAAAGTTACTTCTTCAAAAGCAAAAGTATCTCATATCATCTCTTCTCCCTTTTCTTCTCTTTATCCTTCTTGCTGAATGAGAGACAAGGAGAAGGAGAATAATTAGCCGGAACCCGAAGTCAAGCTTCCGACCTAGACCTGATTGCTTGGAACTCTGATTACTTACCCTGTCTGTCACCTCTTTCGGCAGATCTCCTCGCTCAGAGACTTGGGGGACTCCTACTATAGTGTTTGTATCACACTTGACCAAGCCCGAAACTACAAGTAAGCTTCAAGTGAAAATGATACATTACCTTGTGCGTCAACATCAGCTAGAGATACCACTCATGAATGGAGGGAAATGCTTCCAGAGAAGATGCCACTTCCACCTATGGAACATAAAAGGCAAGTGAAAACGACACCACACTTCAGTACTTGGAAGTTTCGGGATTACTCAGTGGCTTGGAACTTGCAAGTCCCCAACCGAGGAGTTTCCCTCACTCGGGAACTTAGGGGAGCACTGTTTGTACCATACTTGACCAATCCCGAAACTACTGAGAACCGGTCAACATTATACCGTCAAGGACCTACAAGGTCAGAGGCCAATCACAAGGCGACACGTGTCAACATCATATGCCAATCACAGCGCGACATGTGTCAACATCAGAAGCCAATCACAAGGTGACACGTGTCAACATCAGATGCCAATCACAGCATGACACGTGTCAATGTCAGAACAAAGCTAGAAACTCTCTTCTATAAATAGGGATCATTCTCCCACAATAATCCCTAATGTCATTTGTACTAGACTATTCACTAGAACTCACAAAATGAGAGCTTGAACCTATGTACTTGTGTAAACCCTTCACAATTAATGAGAACTCCTCTACTCCGTGGACGTAGCCAATCTGGGTGAACCACGTACATCTTGTGTTGTTTGCTTCCCTGTCTCTGTCCATTTACATACTTATCCACATTAGTGACCGGAGCAACCAAGCGAAGGTCACGAACTTGAAACTTTCTATTGTACCAAAGTCCTCACTGATTTTGTGCATCAACACACTGCATAAATGTTTGTAGGATTTGTTTTTCTATGTTCTGAGTAGTGCAAATGAGTGTCTAAAATGGTTGGTTTTGCTTCTGCTTTTGTTCAGCAGATCGGCGCCGTTCCAATGGTTGGTTTTGTTTCTGCTTTTGCTCAACAGATCGGTGCCGTTTCAAAACCTAAAAAGAAAAAAAAAGTAATTTGACCCATGAACCCATCCCAAACCGGCCCGTTTGAAACGGGCCGGGTTAGGTCCGGTTCCCAAACTCAAAATCCTTCTACCCGGCCCGACCCGGCCCGTTACATTTTAAACCTGGTAGGGCCAGGTTCCTCCAAATTTAGGCCCGGCCTGGCCCGTGCCCAACCCTAGTCACAACGCCACAACACTACATCTACCACGGCTAATTGACCACAGACGTATAAAGTCCATTATAAAAAGTCAAATTTAACCACGGACATTTGAAGTTCGTGGTAAATAATTATTATAATAACGGGCATAAACAAATCAGTGGTTCAAATGGTTAAAATAACAACGCGCGTTTAAAGCCCATTGTAATTTAGCTAAATATTACCACGAGGAAAGCCCGTCGTTGCAAAAAGTTTTAACAACAATGCCTTTTTTAAATTTTGGGTAAATTACACAAAACTACATCAACTATGGGTTGAACGACACTATCATACCTCATCTTTTAAAAATGACAATGTCATACCTCATCTTACGAATTTGTTCCAATGTCAGACATCCGTTAGTTTGTCTGTCAATTTCTCTGTTAAATGCTGACGTGGCTAGAGGCGGAGCCCACTCACTAATCCAACTGGATTAAAAAATAATTAAAAATATTTTTAATAATTAAATATTAAAAATAAAATTATGGAATCCACCTTTACAAACCCTTCCCCACATGTCCCCCCAACCTTTCTCCACCACCCTATCTCTCTCCTCTCTCTCTGGGCAACCTTCCTACACCACCCACTCTCTCTCCTCTCACCACCAAAACCAGTCTCCTCCAACCTTCCTCCATCGACGACGACCACAATTTCTTCCCCCATCCCCTATCTCTCTCTAAAATCGCCTCCCCAACTTACACTTCAATTCCATCAAGGACCTTCGTGAACACCACCCCAAAAACCCTCGCCTACAATCTGAAACCGTTTATAGGGTTTGTACGGACGACAATGACGAGGAGGCCTGAGCTCACGGTGTCGATCACAAGTGTCTTGAGATTTCAAAATTGGGGAAAACAGAGAAAATGAGATGGATTAGGATCTGCAGGTACATCAGTCGATCATCCCCTCTCCGAAGCATTTCTGACGACACTGCAGTGACCTGCCAACGGGGACCAGCGAAGTGGCAGCGATCAAAGAGAAGAACGACGGTGGCAGTGAAGACGGAGACGAACAGCGCGAGGCAATCAAAGAAACGGCAGAGAGCTGGCTCTGCACGGACACCATTGGAGAGAGGGAAACCCTAGGGTAGAGCTGAGAGATGAGAAATGTACTGGTTTTGAATAGTTTGATACTGTAGTGAGATGAAAAAAGACAGGTGGGTGGTTGAAGGGTGCTAGGGAAGCTCGCGTGTGTCTGAGATCAGAATTGGGACCACTGGTTATGCAGGAAGTTGAAGATCGCTTTGGCGCCCCGGAGCTTGAACATTGCTCGATCGCAAGCCTTGGCTGCTTCAATCGCCATGTCGAAGGTCCCCAGCCAGACCCGAGAGCCTCTGCGGTTCGGATCCCGGATCTCCGTCGCGTACTTGCCCCACGGTCTTTGTCGGGCCCCTCGGTAATGCTTCTTCTTCTCTTCGTTCGAACTCACTTTCTGAACCTCCGTCGGCTTCACGGCGGCCTGGTCCGAGTTGGCGAACTAGATCCACTCAGTTTTGTTAGGAAGCGATATTGTGAGTGCGGGCTTTCGAACCGGGTTGGCGGGTTTAGGTTGCAGGGAGGGCAGGGAGAGGTGGGTTTGGAGGGGGGAGATGTTGGCGTGGGTGGGGAAGGGGTCGGGGGTTGCAGGGAAAGGGAAGGAGAAGGGATATGGGTTTTGGATTTGGGTTGCGGGGTCGAGGAAGATGGGTGTTTGGGGTTTTTTTTTTTTTAAATGGTAAATTATTATTTTTAATTTTTTATTAATTTTTTAATAGAAAGTGGAACCCGAATCAAGTCACGTCAGCACTTAACTGATAAATTCACGGCCAAGCTAACGGAAGGTATAACATTGGACCAAATTCTAAAGATGTGGCATGACATTGTCAATTTTAAAAGATGAGGTATAATAGTGTCGTGAGACCAATATTTGAGGTAGTTTTTTGTCATTTACCCCTAAATTTTTATTTTTTAAATCAACTAGTATCTCTAATCTCTAATCTCTAATATTAGAAATCCAAAAGTGAGTTTTGGTGTCTTAAGGTTTCACCAAAAATAATTAGACTAAAACATCCTTCAAACAAAAAAAACTAAAACTAGCCGAAAATAATGAAAACAAATTGGCCGAGATAATTTTGTCATAAAAATATGAAAAACTGGAAATTAAAAAGTAATTTTTTTTTTGTCAAATAAAAAGTAAATTGTTGGAAAAGTTTAAAAAAAATGGAGAAGGGATGAAGACGTGATGAACCTCCAACTGCCTACACTACCACTTCGCGAAAGAAACGGTTTTTCCTCCTGATAAAAAAAAACAAAGAAACCATTCTTTTCTGCACTACTTCGCCAAACCGACTCCACTACAGTACCACTTCGGATGAAATCTTCCTTTTCTTGCTTCAATTTTCCCAAACAAAAATATGAAACTGCATGCCAGGAAAATCATGAATCAAAAATTTGGAATTGGATTGGCATTCGCTCTCTTCTCTCCTTGTTTTTATGCATTAGTTTGGAATTGCATTGGTATTCGCTCTCTCCTCTCTCTGTTTTTAGGCAATAATTTTACTATTGGATATATTAGGTTCAATTTTATGCAAAATCTTCAGGGAATAGGGTGCGCTGAAAAATAGATGTTCACATTTCAACAAAATCCACAATCTGCAGACCAAGAAAAATGGGTATGATGTACGTTCTTTGGCTTCAGTTGGTGGTTTAACTCATTTAATGTGGAACAGAAAAATGGGTGTGATGTTTATCAATACTCATTGTGCAGGACATTAAAAGTGACGCGTTAAGGCCTCTTAATTTTTGGATTCCATTTTTTGTTTACATTATTTTGGATGTGCAATTTTTCAAAGTATGGCTTATTTCCACTAATGTATATTGGTGTGTTTTCACTACAATTTCACTAACAAAAGAAACCCATGGAGCGTTGGTCAGCTCATTCGTTTAGGCATGTTGGCAATGAAGACAATCAAAGCCAAATTTATATCGGTGGGTGGGTTAGTTAAGAGTGTAGGGAAAAGAGGATTATGTAAAATTGGACTACCATAGTACCACATATTCGGGTACTCCATAGGTAATTCCTAAACTATAACATATGAGTTATTACATATTGATTACATACATTACTATACATTATGTTTTGTATTAAAGTTGTAGAGTTCACATTGTTTAATGTCGTTTGTTTGTAAACCCTGCTTAGAAGAAATTCCTTCATTTGAATTGACTTGCATATGTTTCCTAACATTTAATTTCTTCTTTTTTTTTTTGGTACCAGACTTTTAATGACTTTGTGGATTTGAATTTTTCAATATATGAGCCCTGAGTGATGAGTTTTGATTTCTAAGCTGAGATATGTGTCTTCTTGAGGAAACGATTGTAGAGAAGACGAATATCATTGGAGGACCAAGGTTGGAACTAGGACTTGAGTTTTGTTTTAGAGTGTGAAGCAAAGTCTCTACATATTTTGGTGATTTGGTATTTCTTAATATAACTACTCATTTTGTTGTTAATTTTAGTGTAATATTTGAATATATGAATTTTAATAAAGTTAAATCTGCAATTTTGTATATAAATATATTTATTTATTTTATTTATTAAATAATTTTTAATGTTTTTTACTTTTGGAAATTTTTTTATAACGAGCATTAGCCATGGTTAATTTGTAATCCACAATGGCCATAACACGTGGTGTTAGACCTCAATTTACTATGGGCACAATCCATGGTTATATTGCATTTGACAATGTGCAGAGTCCATGGTAGAAACAAAGACTTTCTATCACATCCATAATACTAATAGGCACAATGCCCATAGTAGATTGCAATTTATCACGGACATCTACCGTAGTAGATGAGCTTCTTTTTTTTTCCTAGTGTGTCGAGACATATATGGTCCTATCATGTTATATGATAATGACTACAATAATTGGCATGTACCCATGAGAGGTCAATTTATGTGATTGAGAAATGATTGTCCATTTATCATTTCAATGGAGAACAATTATGCAATTGCTTCGATTATAGTCAGTTAATTACTTCCTTATTATATGAACATCAAGAACCCTAATTGGGTTCGTTGTGCAAGTATTACATGAAAAATTGGTAATCTTCCTTTTCTCTTATGTTTTTGCTCATTAAAAATAGGTAGTTTTTTTTTTTTTTTTTTACATTAACTAAAGAGAATCGAATCATGTACCTACCTTATTCCTAATTCTGTGTCTCATTCTTTCACTACTGAGACTAATCTTACAGATTGAGTATGTGCTAAGGTGTCAGTTTTGTGTATTTAAAATTGAGTAATGTTAGGGAGATCAAATTTTTTAAACCAAATTGCAAATCAAATGATGTGTCACCAATAAGAAACAAGCACGTTAATCGACACTTAATTAATAATCCAATCATCTACAAGCACATCATTTAGTTTGCAAATTTGGTTTAAAAAATTTGATCTCCCTAGCATTACTCTTTAAAATTTATTTTTTGAACTTCTTTTCAGTTAAGTATGAGGGAAAATGTTGACGAGGAAGGAGATCCTATTTTGTTAAATTAGTGTAATTAAACAAAGATAAACTAATTGTGCTTTCTGTGCAACTAACAAGTAGTAGAATAAAGTTCAGAGTTCAGACAAAAATAAAAACTTGTTTAAATAAACTAAACCAAATTTAATTGAAATTAGTATGGACTTTCATTAACATGAGCACATACCAGAGTGGTAGCCTTGGTGATAGTGTCGGCATCATAAGCCTGGGTAACTTCATCATCACCATCGAGAATTGATGAAAGCATTGCATCCATGAAGTCACGCTCCTCGTCATCCTTCACGCCACCACCAATCTTCCTCTTCTGCTTGTGTTCTTCTACCCATCCTTGAAGCATATCATCTATCTCCTTTGCCATCTTCTTCATGGCCTTCTCATGCCCACCCAAATCCAACCACCTCAACAAAGGAATCGCATCCGACACCACGAAAGTCCCAAGCAATCTCAAACAATCCTTCCAAATCTTTCTCCCAAATTTCCTTCCGAGTTCTTCACACGTTTTGTAGATTCAGAAAATCTTTTCCCTATAATCATCCTGAATATCACATTCTCACTTAGATCCCCAAACCACTCCTCTATCTCCACAACCACTGCATTCGAACCACTACTCTTCTTGTTCTCCGTCCACGGCTCGTATATATCTTTTATCGACGCATTCACTTCGGATTCTCTAATGTGTTTGAGCATCTCAATGCGGTGACCGGAGAGGAGCTCGAGCATGACGATCTTGCGTACTTGCTGAAAGTAGTGGCCGTAAAAGCTGAATGCAATGAAGGCATAGTCGTAGTCGTATATTTGTTTTATAATTTCTATAGCAACGAAATTAAGGTAGATTGGAAGACAGGTTTACAATGGAATCTGGGTGAGCAAATATGAATGCGAATTTTACCAATTTGCTGGAATGGACAATTAGGAATGAGATTAATAAGTTTTAGGGTTAAGTTTTACACATTATTTTTTTAGGTATACTTTGGATGTGGTCCTTAGTCATTAGTGTACATTGATTGAAATCCTATTAGTTTTTAGATTTTGATCAAGGTCCTTTGACTTTGTACACATCAGCATATTAGCATTAATCAATTTCCATGTCAAATATTTTATATTTTAAATTAAAAATTATATTATATATTGTAATATAGACATCCTTTAAAGCAATTTTTTTTGTCCGAACATTTAAAACAATTAAATAAAATAAATTACCACATTTATGCGATATAAAATCCCATAAGATTTGACCTTTAACGTTTACGGGATTAAACAACAAACTCCACCCTTAGAAAAGAATTGTTTCTTTCATTGAATGTCATGATAAAATATAAATATTCCCATAAGAATGTACCCATGTACAATTATAGTAATTCACAAGAATGTATCCATATACAATTTCAACATTTAAACCCATATGTGACAACAACAAGAAAAACCATGTACCCATATAAATTCTTAATGTAAAAAATGATTAAAGGATAGAAAAATGGAAGCAAACCATACGACCAAATTACTTAATGGTACATACTATATAAATCTTATAGGAAAAAGTTATAGATATATGGGTACAAAAAATTTTAGAAGAAAAAGTTACAATGGTAGTATAGAATAAAAGTTGGGTACATGGATTAAAGAACAAGAGAAGAGAATGTACCCAATGAAATTAAAATTGCATTCAGAGCAATATAATGTTCATTTGTTACGATTTTGCAATATGATGGTCATGGAGAAAAAATAAGTTTGAAATCTTTTTGGCGAAATTTAAATTTAAAGATACATATTCAATATAATAATGTTGAATTTGAATATAAGCATAAATTTGAGTGAGAGAATTTTTGGATTTTCAATTACAAATGTGATAATGTGGGAGAAATTATAAATTAAATTTTGTTGAAAAAAATAAAAAGATGACATGGAAGTATTTTAGTAGTAAAATGCAGAGGTGTACAAAGTCAAGAAGTCAAGGGACTTTGATCAAAAACTAAAAACCAATAATCTATGAACATTAGTGACTAGGGACTGAATCCTAAATTTTTCTTTTCTTTTTTTTTTATTTCTGGGTCAGCATGTTATAATTTCTGGGTAATATGGTCATGTTTTTTGTGACTTGTGAAATAAAAATGGAATTAACTTGTATTGCTGCTAGGTTCTTGTTTTTAATTTGTAATTTCTGCATGTGTTGCGATTACTTTTCTTTCACAGCAGTACATATTAACAATTCTTCTTGTGTATCCACAAGCACCCATTTCAAGAGCAACTACAACAAGAGGAAAGGATCAACTATCAACAAGAGGAAGGGCTCAACCATCAATAAGGGAAGAGGCCGAAGGGGATGAACGTAAGCTTAACATTTTGTTTTTGGTTTGTAACTTAATTATATTCATTTGGAAGTTTGTTTTGTAACTTAATTTTTTTTACTTTTGAGTTTGTAACTTAACTTATTTCATTTTGATTGCAAGTACTTTTAATTTAAGTAGTTTGGTAGATAAGAGAATTCAGTTTCGTATGAATTTATGAGAATGTGAACTTTGGTATGAAATTCAGAAATTGTGAAACTTTGGTATGAAATTATGTTTTGGTATGAAATTGTGAACTCTGGACTTGCTTTTTACACTTTCTGATCTATCACAAACAGATGGACTAACTTTTATTCTGTCCAAAATCCAAAAAAATTTAAAAGGCCCAACAATTTAGGCTTGAAGACCCCATCCCAAACTGGCCCGAAATCTCGAAAAAAAATTGAAATTCGGTTCGGTTTCAAGTTATAAAAGCCATCCCGAAAATTATTGGTTTGAAATTCGGGTGAGGTGTTTTGGTTCGAGATCCAGACCCGAACCAGCCTTACACACAGGGTAAAAACTTCCGAATTTCAATTCAAAAATCACGTATAGAGAGCTAGGAAAGAATACTTGGGTTTGTTTTGAATCAATCTCAACTTAAATCGAGCTCAAACTCGACGAGTTTCTACTGAGAGTCAGCAAGAAAATTGCACCTAGAACTAAAAGCTCAAGTTCTCCACCCTCCAGGGTTCGATACTCACATGCAAGGTCACCATTCAATTCCCCAGACACCTAGAGTTCGAATTTGGTGGTTTTGGGGTGAAATTTTGGACGGATTGTGGTGGTGGTGGATCTGATGGTTGGTCACGGTGGAGTTGGAAAGAAAGTGAGGGAGTTCAAGAGTCAGAGAGAGAGGGTGAGTTGCAGTCTGAGGGAAAGAGAAGAGAGAGAGTGCTGTGAATTATATGACTTGCTTGATGAATTTAGTATTTGGTCCGCGTTATGAACTAGTATTTTAGTTATCAACTTACAAAATGATGAGGAAATATAATTGCAGTAAACGAGTGGAACTGTTTAGTACATATTGCGGTAGTATAAATATCGATCGTTGCAGAAAATTTTGTGTGATTGCGTGAGTTTGTTTACATATGTATTTGTAATCAATATCATTAGTTTTAGATTTGCATCTTTCATAGTTTGGCTTCAGCGGTGACTGGTGAGGCATCAAAACGTGTTTGGGTAAATAAATTTTAGACTTAGAAACTTAAGATTGCTTCTCTGTGGAACTTGATATTCTGTTTCAATTTGGCTTGTTCTTACGCATTCGGTTGTTTTCTTTTATATACTGGCTGAAAAGTGAGTTTTCATGAATCAGTTGTATGCATACTTAACCAAACTGATACATATGATTAAATTCACACAAGCCTGCTGCCTGCATTCTGTGATTTAACTTGTTCCATCAATCTTCATAAGACATAGATTGCCTCCATGGTCGAGGTCGTTTTGGGATAGGCTTGGTTGTTGTACTATAAACCGTTCACCTTATTTTTTGCACGAGACTTTCTTACTAGAAAGCCAATGACTTATTTTGATTATTTATGATATGTGCATTATGAGTCTCTGTGATCATCAAGGTAAACTATTAATGTGCTATGGTGATTAAATGTAAAAACTCTCAGATTATATGGTTATCTTTTAAGCAAGTAATGAAGCCCAGAACATTTTGTTTCTTTTAAATCAAGAAAATTTCTTTGCTGGTTGTACACCGTAGTCCTTTCACATGACTTGTGTCTGTGTGATATTATTCCCTTCCGAGTAGGCTGGATATCACAGCATGCTGTTTCTAAATATTCATGTGGTATCTCACTCGATTGCCATGTACATTTGAAATGATGCATCTTGCACTTGGGAAGATGCATCTTTCACAGAAAAGATTTCTTTCTTTTGGAAGGTGTTGTGTACATTGGGTACATGTACAATGGCGTTGAAGTGGTAATCGAATTTGATACCCATGAAGACAGTCAAGTGCCATACATTTGAAAGGTGTTTATATTCAGTGTTTACATGTTATTTGTTCAAGAATATTGTTTTCCTCTTTGCATTAGATCCATTAATCCTGTGACCTGTGACTGGGTTGCTTTTCACTGCTGCTTGTTGTAGCTTTTTTCAATGATGCACAGAGGCAAGCTACCAAGCACGCAGGCACCATTGCTGGGCTGAATGTGGTCAGGATAGTCAATGAGCCTAGTGCAGCAGCTATAGCCTATGCTGTAAAAACAGACCAAGACAAGAGCATAATGGTTAATGATCTTGGTGGTGGTACTTTTTTGGTTAGCATCTTGAGCTCTAATAATGGAGTGTTTGAGGTAAAGGGTACAATTGGAGAATGGAAGGACTTTGACCACAGAATGCCGGAGTATTTCATCAAGCTGATCAAGAGGAAATACAACAAAGATATTAGCAAGCATGATAACGTTCTTGTGAAGCTTCGTACCGAATGCGACAGAGCTAGGAGAGCATTGAGTACCCAGAAGCAGGTTCCAGTGAAGATTGAGTCTCTTTTGGACAGTAAGCGTACTGTTTCGTTTGTTATTAGAGCACATATATTGTTTGGTTTCAGTCTACTATTGTCATCATAATCAGAGCATCTAACACAAACATTTCTTTTATTTGCAGACATTCTTTTCCTTGATACTACTCCTTTGAGTCTTGGTTATGAAGCAAGCGTAGGCATGGTCGAAAAACCGATTCTAAGGAACGCTCCTATCCCAACTAGGACATCTATTTTTGTCACCACTCATAAGGATAATCAAACTGCAGTATCTATTAAGGTACATTCCGGTAATAAGTATTATATATTCCTGTAATAAGTAGATGGGAGTTTCTTTCTGTGAAACTAACTATTTGTTTCGTAATTATACTATCAGGTGTATGCAGGTGGAAGAATTTTGGCAAAAGATTGTCTTCAAGTTGGAAGGTTCAATGTATACGGAATTGCACATGCTCCAAGGTAATTAGAATTAGAATCATTAGTGTTCTTTGTTTGCTCTTGGATTTGGCAATAGAACATAAGAATTATATATTGAAATGTCTCTTGCAGAAAAGTTCCGAAGATTGAAGTGATTATTGAGGTTGATGCCAAAGGCATCCTTCATGTGAAAGGAGAGGACAGTGCCACAAGTAAGTTTCAAACTCAATGGATTACCAATGACAAAGAGCGCTTTGGCATGGACGATGTGGAGAGGATGTTGAAGGAAGCTGAGGAATTTGCAGAGGCCGATGACAGAGTGAGCGAAAGATTAGAAGCCGTGGAAGAGCTCCATATCTCCCTAGATGAAAGGAGGAGCAAGATTAATGGCAAGCTTGCAGATGAGATCGGGTCTTATTTTGCAAAGAAGACTGGAAGCACGCTAGAGGAGGGTCTGCAGTGGCTATCTGAGACTCGAAACATGGAGAAGGATGATTTTGACGCGAAGCTGAAAAGGTTCGAAGCAGTATGGAATGATTTTAGCTTCCAGCTTGACAGTGGATGGCCTTTGAGTCCCAGGAGACAGCTCGAGAGCTAGCACAGAGTATTAGGAGATCCATGGCTGGCAAGATCATGGATGAGATTCCTTCACACTACAAGGTGAAGATGGAGAAAACATTGAAGAAGAGTCTGCAATGGCTCGAGGACAACCCAAATGCAGACAAAGATGACATCCTTAAGAAATTGCAGCAAGTGAGAGCAGTATGGAAATTGGAATCGCATTAAACGTGCGGTGATCGATATGGTCGAGGAACACAGGGATCAAGAAGATGAGTTGTAGAACTATCAGCTTAACTAGCATGCTGCTGATAACTTTGATTTCTCTGCTATCTGTATAAAACAAAGAGTCTACTTTTTTCTTGAATGTGCAGAAGAAAAGCAAAATATTCAGAAAAATAATGTCTTTCCACTTTCCAAGCAAGGATAGGAAAATTAAAACCCAAAAAAATAAGAGTACTTTCACGAAAAGCTCTCGGTACTGTTTATTTTAACGAAAAATCATATTTTTATTCTAAAAAATCAATCCTGGTACTATTTACTTATAACACATTTTAGTCCTTTTTGTTAAAACTTAGGACGCGTTTACTAATCTGTAATCAAATTGAGAGGAATTGAATTGAGGAGGAATTGAATTGAGACAAGATTAAAATCAGATTCCTGTTGAAGTTGTTTACTAAAAATGTCTGGAATCGGAATAGAATTCCATAAAGCTGTTTACTAATTCAGCAGAATCAGAATATAAATCAGTATGATTACTAAAATGCCCTTGTGCCAAATCAAATATTTTATGTACTTTTTTAATAAAATTTGATATAGTATATAATAGTAAGAAAAAATTAAATTGCTTTTTTATTTCATAGACACACTAAAATGATTTTTTTATTTTATTTTATAAATTTAAGTATTTATTTTAATATCTAAATTTTCTCGCTCAAGTTGTAGTTTCTTCTCTTCGGCATATGTATGGAGTTGTGCATAATGTGAGTCTAGGGTTAAGGATAATCTTGGAAATAATGAAAGTAAGTGAGGGCATAAAGGGAAAAAAATTATCATTCCGATTGCTTGGGCAATCCGGAATCCAAATACCTTCTCTACGTTGGGAATCCAAATCAACCAAATCTTGGAATTAGATTCCATTTTTTGTGTGGGCCCCACGCACTTTTGATTCCTCTCAATTTTAGTAAACACATGTATAATTTGTAATCGGAATCAGATTCCTTATTCTTATTCCGATTAAGGGTTAGTAAACACACTATTAAAGTTTTTAAGCTTTTTTCATTAATTTTCCAAAAAAATAAAGCTTTTTCGCTGAAAAAGGGCTTCAGTCACACCTTCACACGTGGGCTTTTGATTTTTGAAATTTTATGAATCACTCAACCCACTACATGGGTACGTGGGGTTTAAAAAATTTAAAAATTAACTACCAATCATTTAAAATGTTTTGAATTATTATTTATCCTTTATATACATTAAATTAAAGGTAAATTACATAATATCCTTTCAGGTTTGAAATCTATTACAACCCCATACAATATCTTTAAAACATTTCACTTTCATATCTCATCTACTATTTTATTTCAATATAGTACCTCCGTTAAATTTTTCATTCATTGATCCGTTAAGATCTAACGTGGTTGCCACACTTATACCACGTGGGAAAAAAATATTTTTTTATTCTTTTAAAATATTATAATAATTTACACAATTAAAAAAAAAAAAAAAAAAAAAAAAAAAAAAACTGACTTATGTTCCCCCGTTGCTCTGTTCACACTTACTTCTTCGCATTCACTCTCCTCTGCGCTCTCTCTCTTTCTCTCTTCTTCCTCTCCAATCCTTCTCATTCTTCCTCTCATCCTTCTTGCTCATCTTTCATTTCCCAAAATGTCCATTTCTCTCCCCAAAATTCCCTCAAAGTCTGCCTAGCAGACCTCCCTAGATCCCTCAACTATGGCCTCCTCGAAAAGTATTGGGCTTCCGGCCCCGATTCCCGCCTCCAAACGGACACCGACCACCAAATCCCTGATGCGATTGCTGCTGAAGCTGGACTCGATGCCCAGGGTGGACCCCGCGGTGAGGCAAGAGAGGAGAAATGTGAGCCGTCGGATCGTGGGGCTGCAGGAGATCGTGGACCTTCCCCTTGGAGTCGATCTCGTCGGATCGTGTCGTCGTTAAGGAGGAGCATGATGGTCGGTGATGAAGAGGTGGGGGATGATCTCAGCGGATCCGAAACGGGGAAAGTCGAATCTAAATAGGAGAAATGTGGGGGAGAAGGAGATCTGGGCGTTTGTTTGGATGGGATGGGGTGGGTTTTTGGATGGGAGGGGAGGTGAAGAGAGTGGAGGAGAGGGAGGTAAGCTGGGGTGGGGGGTTGCGGGGGATGTGGGGTTGGGGGGCTGGCGGGGGAGGTGGGGTTGGGGTGGGATGGCGTGTTTGGGTTGCAGGGAAGGGGGAGGGCCCAGGGAAGAAGAAGGGTTGGGAGGGGTTGCGGGGAAGGTGGGGTGGGTTCTGCGTTTTTCAGTTTTTTTTTTTTTTTTTTTTTTTTTTTTTTGTGATGAGAAGAATCAGGTTTTTTTTTTTTAAATTAATTTTTTTTTGTCACGTGGCACACAGGTGGCAGCCATGTGGTATAAATGTGGCAGCCACGTTAGCTCTTAACGGATTAATGGATGAAAAATGTAACGGATGTACTATATTGAAATAAAATAATAGGTGAGGTATGAAAGTGAAATGTTTTAAAGATGTTGTACGAGGTTGTAATAGATCTCAAATCTAAGGGTGTATTATGTAATTTACCCTTAAATTAATTTAAACTAATAATCATTCAAAATAGATCCTTAGTTATAAATCAAAGATAAGGAGAAGACAGTTACAATAAATAATTTAGGAAAATGTGAGCGTTTTCCGATCCTTTTCTTTTAGTGCTTTGACTCGAAGCCATGGCTTCTAGCTAGTTCAATGGATAAGTTGAACAAGTAGGTGTACCTATCAAGTTCTATAGCGGCAAAATGCAAAGTTCCGGTCTTTGACAACCGTCGTAAGGACAACAAAACATATACTTATGTATTCGACGCTATATGACACACCCCGTCCCGAAGGAGGGCGTGCTGGCCGTCACGTGAGAGTGACGTAACCATTTACACAGTTCGGAAGCTTAAAAATACCATTGCGAATTCTGTCAGAATACCGTTGGATTCCTCGTGGCCACCAAAGCTCTGCTCTAACTCGAACCTGGAGGGGCGCAAAACAAAATTGAGTGGGTCAGTAAAACAAGTCTTTTCAAAACTTTCCTTTATCAAAGTTCTAACCCCTCGCTGTAAAACCTGTATACTTTCCCAGAAAATAGCATATATAAATATATATAGCTTCAAAAATCTCAAAACACCATTCTTTATCACTTTTCAGAAAATATGCCATGCCATGCACCAAAAACATAATATGGATGCATCAACATAAATCAGGTGAAATAATAAATCAACCGGAGACCCTGCAGTGGTCCTGTACGGCTGATTCTAAAGCTCATTATCCAATCCAGCCGGAGTCACCAACTGTGACCTGTACGGCACTGCCGGAGTCGCCAACTGCGACCTGTACGACACTACGCTGCACATGAGTCGGAACTACCTATAGTAGTCTGTACGACTCGGATGGTGTAATAATACGCTCTAGTGCTTCTCTCATCAATCATCTGTGCACATAATCTAAGGTCACCTACTAGTCGGAACCGTCTCTAATGGTCTGTACGACTAGCATGTCGGAACCACCTCCAGTGGTCTGTACGACTAGCATCTACTTGGATCCAAGGTGAGCGTGTGATGCGGGTGAATAACATAAGCACTAACACCAGGGGTGCAGGTTATGAGCTATCAACATAAATCTCGTCAAACAATTCAATGCACCAAATGTAACTCACCTGATACTCACATGCGCGTCCGCAGCACCAATTCACATATATGCATCATATATCAATTCACATAATTCATGTAATTTCTATGCATGGCATTTCAATCACATATTCATATAAATCTATGCATGGCATTTTTAAACATACTTTCATTCAAAAATCGATTTCTGGGAAAACGTTAAGTGTGTGTATATATATATATATATATATATATATACTGAAATAAACTGCCCACTCACCTGGAGTTTGCCCTGCAACTCCCTAGCACAACACATCAAGGCGTCATGACGATCGGCGCCTAGAACAACCATCAAATCATGCCTCAGAATCATATCGATAGAATATATCACTTATATAAAACACGTCACTAAGTAGTTCGATCCGGAAGATCTGCAACTCAGATTTCCAATCCGTAACTTCCAGAGGTCCACAATAAATCTCTAGAACAACATCCTAAAATTTCATGACCATCCAACGGTCGGATCTCCGTCAATTGTCGAACTAAGTGACGATTAACATTATATTTTATGAACTTACAACTCCAATTCCAGGAGATCCGTAAATCGAATTCTCGATCTGTAAGTTCCTACATTCTTCAAATATTACGTACTACTACGTATCAAAGTTTGGTGACGATCCGACGGTCGGATCGTCAATTCATATTTTGGCCTAACCATGCATCTTAACGAATTTAAGTCCAAATGATCAACCAACGTTAAGCCACTATCAAAACTGAACTCAGAACATCCAATATAGTTTAAAAATGACATTGGCGGACCACTGACCACGCGCCGCCGCACGCGCCGCCGTGGGTGGCGGTCGGCCGCCCCGGCTCGCCGGAAAATTCAACTTTATCCAAAAATTACCAAAATTTTCAGAATTGAAGATCTCAAAGAGTAGAACAACTTTCATACCTGTGACCAAGACCAATTCGGCCTGGAAAGGCTCCAATTTTGCCAAAACCGTGAAGAACCCTAGAAATGGGTGTTTTCAATTCGACCTCCAAAACCACTCCGATGCTCCAACTAATGCTTGGGCTTTGTTCCAGGTCCTAAGGGAATGCTAATGGTGTTAGAAATTGAAAGAAAACGTTTCAAGATTTGAAGAATTTGCACACTAAGCCACCGCACACACACCGTACGGTTTCATCCAATTTCAAGCCAAATTCTTTGATTTTTGGGGTGTAATAGGAAGAGGGAACATCATAGAGGGTTTTCCAAGTGATGGTTTGAAGTAACTCACCGGAAAAATGAAGAAATTTGGACGAACAAGGGTGGAAAACCCACGGGTCGCGCGGGTCGCAGGTTGAAGACCCATTTCTGTTCTTCATCCTCCGCTTCTCGCCCTCTCTCTTTTCCTCCTTTCCCCTTCTCTGATTGGTCCTTCTCTTCCTCTCTCCTCTCCCCATTCGCCAGCTCTCTCTCCTTTTCTCTCCCGGAGCTCTCTTCTCTCTTCCTCCTGGTTGGGCAGATTTGCCCAATCCCCTTCTTCTTCCTTTCCTCTTCCGCCAGCCATACACACACACACACACACACACATAATCTCATTCCTTTTCATCCTAGCCATACATTAATTTCTTTATTAAATCTGGGCCGTCCATTTTCATAAAAGAATTTCCAGATTTTTCTAAAATAATAATTCCTAAAATGCCCAAACTTCAAACATCAATATCTTTTTCGATATAACTCCAAATCACGAACCGCTTGCGCCCACGCGTCCGTAGCAACGAATACTACGAGGATATGTCAAGAAAACAAATCTTAGATGGTACGACACAACGATTAACCTCGAACAATGCGCGTGCCTCAGGGGTATTTTCGTAAAATCACTTAATAAATTATAAAATCAATATTTTCCAGGACGGGCTGTCACACTATAACTATAGGCGGGACTCTTGAACAATAGACCGCTCATGGTTCATATCCTTATTTAAAAATTAAAGGATAAGGAGAAGATAGTAATAGTAAAAAAATTACGAAAATGTGGGCAACAAAAGATTTCTTCTCAACAAGAATTAAGGAATCGAGATTCAGATACAAAATACAAGGCAAAAGGAAAAAAATAATAATATGTTTTGTATCATTTTGGCAGGAACAAGCCGAAAGAAAGGCGCGAGAGAAGTGGATGCACAACTCCCCTCCCCTCTTCCATAATTAGGAACTTTATTTTAATTTCAACAAAGCAAAGAAACGAAAGCAAACTCTTTGCGTGTTGTCCTCTTACTCTTTTAGTATGCCTTGTGGAGGTCCCCGGGTGTCACGCCGAATTCGCTTAAAAAAAGAGGAAATAGAAGCTGCATTATCTCATCTTTTTTATTTGATTTGTGAGAAAAAAGAAGACTATGGCTTCTCGCTATATGAAATATGAATATTATTTATCCCTCTACATTAAATTAATTTAAATTAATAATCATTCAAAATATCTTGAAATATTATTTTATCCTTATGAACTAAATTAATTTATATAATATATAATATACAATATACTTAAAATCACCTAGTCCACCTAGGAGCTAAGCTCCCAATTCGCTGTCGGATTAGCATCTACCGTCTTAAAAAATAAATCTTGCATATATATCTAAAAGATGAGAAATAAACTTATAAAACTCAAACATGATATGCTAGACAAGTCACATGATTAATGGATCTAATTACAAACAATATTTTTAAGGTAATTAGCTGGAGTTATCATTTTTTGACATTTGATTTTATAAATAATTAAACTTTAATAACGACATATTGATCTTATATCAGGTTTAAATATTTACATATATAAAAAAACAAATGTTCATTAAAATAAAATGTCGTGGGCCATCATATTTGTTGATTGATGCCATATCAGATGCCACATCATCAAGGAAACAGTTAAGAATTAGTTGAGGTGGTTATAAGAAAACTTATTGTGTAAGAGAGTTAGTTAGAGAATGTAGTGTATAAAAAAGTTGTGAGCAGCTCATTGTAAACGACTACAATTTTCATCAATACAAAAACTTTCATTGTTTCTCTCTCTCATTTTCTCTAAATTCTTCGTAGTGTTCTTAGTTTTCTGGTATATTCTTTCATACTGTTAAGATGATATCAATCGCCTGGACGATTCTCGGTGCTATTACTTCGGCTGATGATTTCGTTGACGTCCTTGGAAGTTTGTTGCAGTTCTTGGAGGCTTACTGATTGAGTTTCTGCGATTCTTGGGTTGCTGATTTGAGCATCAGGTTCTGTAATTTCTCTCTCTAATTTCTGCACATAAAGTGTTTGTGTTTTTGCCTCAGTAAAGAAATATGGTGATTTTGGGTGTTTTGTATGTGGGTTTCTTTCTGTACATGATTATGGCTGATGATAAGGGTTGTTGATGGTAGACAAAGTATGTGTATGATTGTGATAAGGGTTGGAATCAAAGATTTGGGTCATTGTTGAGATATATGAAGTTTTTTAGTGGGGAATTCAAGAAAGTCGATGATAATATAGGTGAATGTTAATGTCTGAATTTGCTAATTTGAGAAGTTGATAATTGTTGAAGACTAAAGGTGGAAGATTACTGAAAGAATGGTGTTTTGTGATTTACCAATTGTGTAATTCTTGGAAAGATTGGTGTTTGTGATCAACTGTTAAAGATTGTTAGTTGTTGTGAAAAGAATTAAGTAATCAAAATGGGTGATAAATCAGTACGAATTGAAAATTTGCTTGGCATGTTGACTGTAAAGTTGCA
The DNA here is from genome assembly GCA_024362995.1 of Heteromeles arbutifolia. NCBI lineage: Eukaryota > Viridiplantae > Streptophyta > Magnoliopsida > Rosales > Rosaceae > Heteromeles > Heteromeles arbutifolia. The sequence goes on along the minus strand of JANCRC010000013.1, from coordinate 27,040,996 downwards.
AGATGATAATTTTGTTAAGTGGAACTATTAGTTTCAGTCAGTTTTAAGAGGGTATGATTTCTTGGAATTCTTTACTGGTGAAACTCCTTGTCCACCAAAGTTTGTGATAGATACTGAGAGTGGAGTAACTAAAGAAATAATAGAGGCTTATAAGTCTTGGGTTCAAAAGGATATGGCACTGTTGAATTTGTTGATTGCTACCTTATCAGATGATGCTATGGAATATGTCATAGGGTGTAAGACATCATATGAGGTTTGGACAAATTTACAAGAAAGATACGCTTCTTTGTCACGGGCTAGAATTAATCAGCTCAAAACTGAATTTCATACAATTCAAAAAGGGAGTGACTCTATTGATAGGTATCTGCTCAGATTGAAAGCTATTCGTGATCCATTGTTGTCTGCAGGAGACAGAGTTACTGATAATGATTTGGTTATAACTGCCTTATCTGGATTACCACCTGAATTTGATATGGTTAAGACTGTTGTTCTAGCAAGAGAGACCTATATTCCTCTGAAAGATTTTAGAGCACAATTTATTGGTGTTGAATCTGCTATAGAGGCAAGAATTACTACTTTGGCAAGTGGTATGGTTGTGATGTATGTTCAAGGTGATCAGTCCAAAGGTAGGAATCAGAGTTCAGGGTATACACAAGGAGAAAGTTGAAGTGCAGGATCAAGGTCTGGTGATAACCAAGGGTATCAAGGGAATAACAGATTTCAGAACAGAAATGGTTTTAATTCTTCCCAGTTTAATAATGGGAATGGTTATGGTTCATTCAATAATTCAAGGCCTTATTACAATGGCAATAGACAGAGAGAGAGCAACAACTATAATGGCTACTTCAATACTAGAAATCAAAACTCTTGGAATGGTAATACAAATTTCAAAGCTAATGTTGTGGTTGAATTCCAGATTTGTTCTCGCAGGGGTCATATGGCTCCAAACTGTCTAAATAGAAGTGATAACGGCTATTAGGTTACAATGTGTCAAATATGTGGGAAAAAGGGTCACAGTGCCTTGGAATGCAGACATAGGAATAACTATTCTTATCAATGTGTTCCTCCACCTCCTTCTATAACTGCTTATGTAGCTCAAGCTCCATAACAAGTGTCTGCAGCTGAATTTGGACAACATGCACAAGGTTTTTCTCCAGCGGATACTTGGGTACTGGACACTGTTGTTTCCCATCACATGACACCAGACCTTGGAAATTTGAATCAACCAGTGCAATATAATAGTGATGAGAATATCACTATTGGTAATGGTGAAGGTTTGACTGTTAAACACATTGGTTCTACAATTATTTCCACTTCACAACATTCATTGTCTTTAAGAAATATACTCCATGTTGCAACAATTACAGTCAATCTTTTATCTGTAAAAAAGCTTTGCAAGGATAATGGTTGCTGGTTCATTTGGGATGAAATTATGTTTTTCATACAGAACAAAGTAACATGAATGATACTGTACCAAGGCAGGAGTAAAGGAGAGCTATATGAGATTCTAGTGAAAGTGTTTTCAAGAAGGCTTGTTGCTGATTCAACTAAGGCAGTTGCATTACTTGGGAAAGCTGTGAGAACTTCAGTATGGCACAAGAGACTTGGGCACCCATCTGAGGAAGTACTTTCTATAATGCTTAGGAACTTTAGACATTCTCTTAGTGAAGACTCTTCACCCATGGTGTGTTCTTCATGTTTGTTTGGGAAAATGTGTAGACAACCATTTTCTATAAAAGAAACTAGAGCTAGTGTTTTGTTTGAGAAAGTACACTCTGATATATGGGGGCCAGTTCCAACTAAGTCTCTAGAAGGTTTTAGGTACTATGTAAGCTTCATTGATGAGTTTTCAAGATTTTTGTGGATCTTCCCTATTATCAATAAATCAGATGTGTTTCAAGTATTCATAAACTTTCATTCGTTTATTGCTACTCTAATGCTCAAATTAAGTGTTTACAAACTGATGGTGGATCTGAGTATTTGAGTAACAAATTCAAAGCCTTTTTAGCATCAAAAGGCATTGTACATTCTATATCATGTCCTTATACCCCTCAGCATAATGGACTTGTTGAGAGGAAACACAGGCATTTGGTCGAAACAGCAATCATATTGTTGACTAATGCTAATATTTCATCACAGTTTTGGAATTTTGCTTGTAATCATGCTATTTTTCTGATTAACAGAATGCCATGTAAGAACTTAGGCATGAAGTCACCTTACCAGTTGCTATTTCATAAGGATCCAGTCTTACATACTCTGAAATTTTTTGGATCTAGTGTATATCCATTCTTAAGGCCCTATAATCACAACAAGCTTCAACCAAGGTCTAAACTATATGTGTTTTTGGGATTTGCTGCTGGATATAAAAGGGTTGTGTGTTATGACAGAGGCAGAAACAAGTTGATTCTTTCCAGACATGTGATTCATGATGAAAGTGTGTTTCCTTATAAGCTTCAAGGGTTAATAGTTACTGGAAATACAAGTAAGGCTCAACATGCAAAAATATCACCTGTTGTTGTTCAAGTGTCTAATTCTGCTACAAATTCACATGTTGGGTTATCTCAATCTAGAGAGCAACAAACTACAGATCCAGAAATTGTTGAAGAAGGGTTAAAGCACAATACATAGGAGTCTAGTTCTTTGGTTCCAAACATACCAGATACCATTCATGATGCAACAAATAGTTCTTCTTCCTATCATTCTCCAATCTCTACTCAAGGTCCAATAGCAATGATACCTATACATGAGGCCTCACAATCGGAGGTCATACTTCCAATTTCTTCTCCTTCATCCTCATCTAATATTCATATATAAGTAGGTCATCCTATGGTTACCAGAATAAAGTCAGGAGCAATTCCAAAGAGGTCATACACTGGTTTTCTTGCTTCATGTCCAGAATTACAAACTTTGCAATTAGATGATGAATTTCAATTGTCTGGTGGGTTTTCATTTCTTGCTGCTATTAAAGACTCATATGAGCCTTCGATATTCAGACAAGCATCTAAAATCTCTCAGTGACAAAGTGCAATGCAAGATGAATATAATGCACTCAAAGCTCAAGGGACATGGCAATTAGTCCTATCTCTACCTGACAAATCAATTATTCGGAGTAAGTGGGTTTATAAAATGAAGAAAAATCCTGATGGAAGTGTCTCCAGGTACAAAGCCAGACTTGTGGCTCAAGGATTTTCATAAGAACAAGGTCTTGATTACTTAGAGACCTTTAGTCCAGTGGTGAGACACACCACAGTGAGGTTGATATTGTCGTTGGCAACTATATATAAGTGGGAATTGAAGCAATTAGACATCAAGAATGCCTTTCTGCATGGTGAATTACAAGAAGAGGTGTATATTAAACAACATCAAGGCTTTGTGGATCCTTCTCATCCAGATTATGTGTGCAAGTTAGTGAAGTCCTTATATGGTCTCAAACAGGCACCTAGAGCATGGAATTCAAAGTTCACAAGTTATTTACCAGCATTAGGGTTTATTGCATCTGCCTCAAATACTAGTCTGTTTGTAAAGAATGATGGTCAAGATGTGATGATCCTACTATTATATGTGGATGACATAATTCTCACAGGGTCCAATACTATTAAAGTTCAGAAAATGGTTGAAGACTTGGCTGGTGTATTTGACTTAAAAGACATGGGTACACTTACCTACTTCTTGGGATTACAGATTCATTACAAAGCTAATGGAGATATATTTTTGAATTAATCCAAATATCTTGTACACAAAGTTGGGATGGAGTCATGCAAGCCTGCAAATACTCCATGTAAACCTCATAATCAGATGTTAGTCAATGAGGGTAAACCATTACAAGATCCTACTTTGTACAGAAGTTTAGTTGGTTAGCTACAATATCTAACATTCACACGCCCAGATATAGCCGATGCTGTAAATTCAGTGTGTCCGTTCATGAAATCACCAATTAATGTGCATTTATGTTCTGTCAAATGAATTATTAGATATCTTCAAGGGACTGCTGAATGTGGAATCACCTATTCTTCTGATACAGATGTGTATTTAACAACATTCTCAGATGCTGATTGGGCTGCTGATTTAAATACAAGACGTTCAGTGACTGGTTATGTGGTATACCTTGGTAGTAATCATATCTCTTGGCAATCCAAGAAGCAAATTTCTGTTTCAAGAAGTTCGACAGAAGCAGAGTACAAGGCATTGACACACACTGCAGCAGATATCGCTTGGATTCGATTGATTTTGAAGGACTTGGGAGTTGTATTGTCTATTCCACCAATTATCAACTGTGATAACATGTTTGCCATAGCACTCAGTACTAATCCAGTGTATCATTCAAGAATCAAACACCTTGATACTGACTATCACTTTGTCAGGGAAATGGTGCATAAAGGTGATTTGATGATTGAATACTTGCCTACGGATGAATAGACTGCGGATGTTCTTACAAAAAGGTTGCACAGTCCTACATTCACTCGTCATTGTTTCAATCTCAAACTAGGATACCCTAGTTGAGATTGAGGGGGGATGTTGACTGATGCCACATCATCAAGGAAATAGTTAAGAATTAGTTGAGGTGGTTATAAGAAAACTTACTATCTAAGAGAGTTAGTTAGAGAATGTAGTGTATAAAAAGGTTGTGAGCAGCTCATTGTAAACGACTACAATTTTCATCAATACGAAAACTTTCATTGCTTCTCTCTCTCATTTTCTCTAAATTCTTCTTAGTGTTCTTAGTTTTCTGGTATATTCTTTCATACTGTTAAGAATATTAGATGTTTAAGGTGTAAGGCAAAGCTGGAACCTTTGAGGAGTCGCAAAATGAGACAAAAGCTGATGAAACCAAAAGAGTTAAGTTGTTTTATTTAGGGATGATTCACTTTTTACTACTATGATGTGGCCCAATAAAATTAGATTCTGTTTGAGGTTAGTTGTATGCATGGACACGAAAGATACGAACAATACTTGGATCCTCATTAGGGATGATTCACTTTTTACTACTATGATGTGGCCCAATAAAATTAAAATACGTGTCCAACTTTGCATTATTTAAACTAGCAACCAAACAACCAGTTATTTAAGTAAGCCACGCAACTAAACATCTCATATATTCCTTTCGTCCCCAACCATCTTCTCCCCACGCCATGGCTGCCAGTGCTCTCATCATCACCACCCCATTTCAAACATAAGAACAAACAAAAACAATTATCTAGCAATAATTTACCCATTTGAAAACCTTTTTTTTTTCAAATTTGGACAAACAACTAAATTTCACTGCGACCCACCACTGATCCTTCTCTTCTCCGGCGACCCACCACCAATCCTTTTCCCCTCCAATGACCCACCTCCAATCCCTCTCTTCTACAACAAGATCGACTCGTTGTCCTCCTTGTGAATGACGGCAATTGTTGAAGATGGCATCCTACGACGGGCGTCGTCGTTCCGGAGAGTCTCGTACTGAGTTGACGAGTTAGCCGTGGTCGGAGCTGCTGTGGTTGTGGAGGACAAAAGTTGGAGTGGACGAAGAAGATCCTTGTTTGGTAACTTGCTTTAAGCGAGAATTTCTGTTTGGTTACAAAAATTGCAAGTATTGGGAGTTTACAGGTGTTTCAAAATGACTGGTCCACATAGTTTGGTGAGTAAATTGAGCCCACCCTGGTGAGAACCTAAGTATTGTTCGTACGATAATACGACACGTTAGGACATGACACGCAAATGCGTTAAATTTCTAAAAACAAAGACATGAGTTCATCATTTAAAAAATAATAATAATAATAATAACTATATAAAAATATAATTATAAAATAAAAACTGACTACAGTATACTACTTTTAATTCGTAAAATATGAGTATGTCTAAGACCTACTTCAACTCTTGGAGTAAAACTTAAATCTTAGGCTCTAAACCTACCCTAACTTTCTCTAACCTTTGGGCCAAATATGAGTTTTAATCCAAAATTCATTTTTGGGCAAATTTAGGCCTGAATTTAATCATATATTTGTATTTTTTTTAGTTTTACGTTTATAAATTCATCGAATTCATTGGCTACGATTTAATATAATCAAATCAAACGGTAAAAAACACTAACGGTCCAAATTTAAATCCAACAACTATAATAATTATAAAAGAAATTCTTTCATGTGTTTCATATTCTTTTATAGTGTTTCACGAGTTTCATGGTGTTAGTTTAGTAATATTTATCAGAATTTAAATATTTTTACATAAAATTAAATTATGATAGTTTACATAATTTTTTTTTAAATAAAGTTACTTTAAGAAAAATTATTATAAATTTATTTTTTTAATCATACAGGGCTAAAAATTTAACCCAAAAAGATTAGAGCAAAAAACTGTTTCTGAATTAAAACCTAAATTTTTTAAGTTAAAAATTTGAAGTTTTAATTCAAGGGTATAGAAATCGTCTAAAAGTGTTGGATATACTAAAGCATTTTGGGCTTCTTAAATGATTTTGCTCTGTTCATTAGGCCATGATGTAATAAAATAAAAAATAAAAAATAAAAAGCTAACAAGCCTTGGTCCCTTTCATCTGCCCTGTGCCTCCTTTTGTCTCACGGCAGACGGATTTGTTGCCCGACTCACCTCCTCCTCTTGTATTCCTACGGCAGCGCAGCTCTCTCTCCCCCTCCCTCTCCCTTCTCAATGGAGAGAATTTACCGGCGCCTATGTCGGATACCCGTATCCATTTGGTCAAAATGGTATCGCCGTATCGGTTGACCCGGATGCGTATCCAACGAGTAGACACTAGGCCAACTGATGAGCCCAGAAAGAAAGAGACGGTTAGATTTTGGTAGATTTGGTTAGAGGTTAGTTGCAGATTGTAGTTAGTTATCCGCTCATATACTATAAATAATCTTTCTCTCCAATTGCTCACACAAAGTTGGATACTTTTTTCTTTCTCTCGAATTGCTCATACAAAGTTACAAACATTTTACTCCAATTGCTCAAATTTTCTCGTGTTTGACGGCAAAAATGGCAGTTCCGCAACTTTTCCTTGTGCTGGTGATGGGAGTGGTGATGGGTCATTTTTCATACATTCTTGTACCATATGCAGGCTCTAATGTCACCAACTTTGGTATCGACAAGCCGCAGAAAGTTTGACGACACCGAGACGAAAAATCACAACGCTAACACTGCCAATGGAAGGGCTTCGAAGAATATTGTTGTTTATCACCTTGGTGGCGGTTCGTTTGATGTCAGCATCCTGCGGATTCATGGTGACAAGTTCGAGGTTAAGGCGATGTCTTCGAGTGGAGATGCCCACTTGGGAGGTGTGGATTTTAACTGGAAACTCATGAACCACTTGATCAAGAAAAGCTACTTCCCTAATGTTGGAAACGATGTCAAGACTATTGAGGAATGTGAGAGGATCAAGAAAGCATTAAGGTGATGCAGAGGGGTTGCCATTGACAAGGGAAATGTATGAAAAGTTGGTTAAAATATCAATTCAGAGGACCATGGGGTTAGTGGAAGAGGCCTTAGAAAATTCCGGCCTCAAGAAAGTGGAAATTGATGATGTTGTTGTGGTTGGAGGGAGAAGTAGAATTTCGCTGGTGCAAGAATCGTTGAAGAAGATGTTTGATGGGAAACAACTGTATAAAGGTATCAACTCCGATGAGGATGTGGCCTTTGGTGCTGCTGTTTTGGGCCGAGTCCTCAGTGGAGAAGGTGGATATGATACCAAAGGTATTTTCCATTTTCCCTTGGGATTGTTTTAGTTTTTCTGGTGAACTAATTAACATTTGCTTATCAATTTTTATTTCATTTACAGACCTTCGTTTGCTAGATGTTGCTTCTTTCACTCTCGGTGTTAGAGCAGCTGAATTGTCCGTGCCAATGATTCCCAGGAACACCATTATTCCTACTCAGAAACATTGGATCTTCTATGCCATTGAAAAAAGCATATCCATCCCGGTATGTGTCAGAACAGATGCGTGCACATTTTGTTGGTGTGGTTGGTATTTTACTTGTTGAAAAAAGTGTGTGCAGTGTGACGTGAACTGTTTTAACGAACATATGTATGAAAATTAACAGGTCTATGAATGTAAACAAATTGGGTTGAAGGATTGTCGTGAGCTTGCAAGGTTACGTCTATCTGGAACTACACCTTCATTTAGGTAAGCAGAAATCACTTTGACATTGACTGGTTTGTATATTAGTTTTGGTAAATTTGGTGTCTGGCAATTGAAAAAATGAAATTATAGGTTGAAAGTGGCTTTAATATCTCTTTCAGGGTGCCAGATAGCAGGATTAATGTGACCTTCGAGGTTGATGCAAATGGGATCCTACATGCGGGTGCAACGAAGTGTAAGGAACCCGGCTTTGACTTGGAAGCAGATGAGAGCAGACATGTGGTAGAAGTGGAAGAAACGATCACAATGGTAAAGTTTGATAGAAAACTTCGATGAGGGAAAATCTTATGTAGATAGTCTTGACATGAGAGAAAATTTGAAATTTGTGAATTACAAAAGCTTCTAGGTCAAAAATTCTGAAGTAATGGATACTGTGAGACTGATAAATGGTTTCTTACCAGAGAGTTATAAATTCCACTTGTTGATATAATGTAGATAGTTTCTTTTGCAATTTCACTGTTTCTTTTAGCTGAGGTTTGTGCATAAGCATCATTCGGATAAATGTTGTTAGATGTTGCTTCCATTTACAGCACTTGTTCACGTTTCATTAACCTCGTATTTACTGTTGCATCTGTGAATTGTCTTTTATTCTCGTAACTAGAAGTTTGTACTAAATAGAATAAACCGAAAAATTTAGTTTAATGAAATAGTAGTGTTGAGTTTCTCTGCAGACTCCAGTGCTCAAACGCAAATTGTCTGATTTCCAAGTCAACAGCTATAGTAGGATCATCTACTGTTGATAGTTCTTGAAATTATTTAAAAAATCCAAATTTTGGTATGCTCTACTATTGATAGTTTTTTAGGTTGAGTTCATATTCCAATACATTATTTTTTCATGATTCTGGAGTGAATCCTTGATCATATACTGTTGATAGTTTTCAAGTTTGAATTCATACATTTCCCTTGTCAATGGCAATCCCTCTGCATCACCACCAATGGTAGTTATTTTTGTTTTCAAGACACTTTAATATGGAGTGAATATTGTAATTTCTTGAAGCTGAAATTTGAATCTTGTTTATGATTTGCAATTGTCCAAGGATGGGCATGGGCATCGAAGCTCTTGACTTAGTTCTTCGCCCTAGCTTAACTGACCGCCCTGTGTTGCATTTCCTGCATAAGCGTGTTATCTAGTATAAAGCCATGCAAGCAGCCACCAAGATTTTGAAAAGGGCAGTGGTTCAGGTGCTTTATGATAAACGACTATTTGATTTTCAACACTTGACCTTAGCTGAACATGGAAAATGTTGATTTTATTTTGTTTGATACTAATGGAATAGGCGGCTTGCAAATTCTTCTTACTATTTATTTCTGGATTGCTATCAAATTGTGATAAGGAATCAAATTAGACTAATTGGCGTCAAGAAAATAGGAGGGGGTGGGAAGTAAGTGATGCTGGGGGGTTAAGAGTCAAGACCAATTAGAAATAAAGTGAAATAGCTAGTGTTTTAAGATGTGCAAATTTTAGAAAATGGAATTTATTGGGTCTGCATATTCCGATTTGAATCTACTGGATCCATTGCAGTAACCCTCAAGGTTTATTAGATGGAAGCCAGTTTGTAGCATCAAGATGATCAATCTTGAGTTTTTCGCTTGCAATCCTCCAAATGGGTACTTCGGTGACCGTTGAGCGTGATCAAGCAATTTTCTTGCAACAAGGGTTGAAGGTATGTACCCATGCTTTCATATTGCTGCTGATAAGTGCTCTTTGAATTCCTTTCCTTTTTGATAAAGATTTTGTGCTATTACCATCTTTATTAGAGGCTTGTATGGTTCATTGGTTTGTTACTTGGGGCCTTAGAAACCTCGCCTTTAAAATGTCTGTAATCATAGTCCAAACTAACTGCTTTGTCAATGAGTTAACGTATCATATTCATTGAAAATGTCTTGCGTGCAATATTTCTTGGAAAATATATATCTGTTAAGAGTGTAAGAGGTTTAGGGTTTAATTAATAAATAATGAAGTTCGTGGTTTGGAACTGTAGAGGCCAAATGAGTAGATCTCTTTTTAGTTTAACAGAACCTAGAACCAGTTTCTCTAAGGTGCCTAGGACCTGCTCCAATTAATGGTTTTTATGATTAAAAACAAAACAAGTCTTGACTTCTTGCTATTGAAATCTAATGTTATTGGTTTTCAGTCAAGATTTAGCCACTGCCCTGGGAAAGAATGCTTAATTACCCTCAAAAGGAATTGCAACTTCAGTTGTGTCTTGAAATTCTCATGCTTGATCCTGTTCATAAACTTAGGATGTTAACAAAATGTGGAAACTCCTAATTCCACAAAAAGTGCAAAACTTTTGCTGGCTTCTTATCAGAGGCAGACTCCAACAAGACAGATTACACAGATTTTGGCCAATCACTGGCCCTGTTTGCCCTTTTTATAACAGTGAAGAGAAGTATGATGGACATCTGTTTATTAATTGCAGCTTAATTTTCTCAAAAGTTTGGAGTATTACTAGTGACTGATTGATTTAGGGTTTATACCAGTGATGAGGAGGTTTCGAAGTTAAGGAAGGCTCTCCTCATTTGTTGACAACTCAATGTTATAAAGGCTCTCCTCAAATTCAAGACGATCTCAGGCTACTCCTACCATCAATGGTCATATGCACAAGATTAATTTTGGTGGGTCGGTTGTACAGTCTCAGGCTGCTGCAGGTTTTGTCATCGGAGGCTCCAATGGCTCGCCCATGGTGACTGCTGCTTGAACACCATTTAAAGTTTGCAATGGGCAATGGTTTCAGAGATGGTTGTGTTGAAGGACAGACGGCTTTGTGTTTATTGACTATTTTAAATTAGTGTAACCCATCTTGGCATTTGAGGGTTATCATTGAAGACATAAGGGTCATTACCTTTCTATTGCTAGAAATGCTGCAGGTTGGGCAAAACTACAGATGAGAAGAAAAAAGGGAACAAATCGGAAGCTAATCTCGCCTAATGATCCTCTCACTTTTAGGTGGGGATGCATACGTCATACGTGGCTTTTAATAAAAAGCTAATTAATCTCGCCTAATCCTTTATTTCTTTGCAAAAGGTGAAGGTAAAAAAATTAGGAAACTCTGATTAAAGAATATATTCTATAGAGTAGGAGAAGAAGTTTCACCGCTTTTCTCTACAAATTGCCTTATAACTTCAAAGCACACTCGAGCCACCTCCATCAGCTTCTTATCAAAATCACCCTTCTCTGCATTCATAATTTGGCTGTCATGCAGCAACCACTCAAGAGCTTCTATAAGTTTGCAGTCATAATTTATCATGTCATACAAGTCCATCTTATCGATCAGCTTGAAGGCGGACCTCATGCTGTATATGAAGTTCTGAAGCTTGAACCTGGCATACACTGTTTTCGACAACTCTTCGTCCAGTACAGCAAGTTCCCCAGGCTCCTTCTTCACTATCCCGATTGGGATAAGCAGAGACCTCTTAGCCTTTCCGACCTTGTTTTCCTCTGCCTTCATTTGTTGGGTGCCATTTGCATCAGCCAGCGTAGAGCTCTTTATACTTGCATGCACTCCCCAGCTACGTACAGATTCAGAGCAGCTTTTCGTAAATATATAAAGCCTCTCTCAATTTTCACTACCAGTACATGCATGCTAACTCAGACACCAAGTACTAATCGAAACCAAGAGGCAAAATAAATAAATAAATAAAAATAACTAGCCTCGTTGGTTTCTAACTACCTTCGAAGAGGTGCAGTTCTAAATGGTTCATGGTAATTCTTTCTGAGGCTTCTTTCACCTCCAAACACCTGATAATTTAATTTTCAAATATGTGCATGTATAAGTTAATCTTTTCCATTTTCCTTTTACGGAAGACATATACGTACTGCTTAACATGCATGCAGCAAGTAAAGTTATACCTTGATGGATACTAGGGTTTTTGGGTCTAGATAAGTGCTCAAGGTCCGAGACTCGTTAATTGGAGTAAAGATGGCACCCTTGCTAACCAATTTGGCCTTGCTAACCAATTTGGTCATCAAACCAACATTCATTTTGATAAGGAGACGAAAAGGATCAGTATTATCAAGGAAAAGTTGATCTGAAAGCAAAGTAGAAAAAAAAAAATTGTTAGGTATAATATCAGCAAACCCTAATTAAACAAGCAAATACAAGTGAAACGACGATACCTTTAAATTTGGTTTCATCCCCACCTTCTCCTTCTCTGAGTCTGAAGAGGACTCCACCCTCAACTGCTGCACCAAAAGCAACAGCCTCAATAGTATTGATACCCTTTTTCTTAACTCTTGCACCTTTGGAATTCGACTAGTCCCTCCAACAAGCACAATATCATGAATATCTGTTTTATTAATGCCAGCATCTTCTAAAGCCCTTTTAATGGGCTCAAGAGCCTTAATCTTCTCCTCGTTCCGAAGCTGTCTTTACCTCTCACGTGGCTGTCTCCAGTACTTGTAGCGCCCTTGAGCTCGAACACACCATTATTGATGGTCAAGATGTTAACATCATCAATTTTACCACCACCACCACCGACATGATAAACCAATATGTTCTTCTGTTCTTTGTTGTCTTGGCCATAGGCAATCGCTGCAGCCGTAGGCTCATCCAGTATCTTAACAACATTGAGCCTGGCAATGTTGCTTGCACTCGTAGTAGCCTGCCTCTGCCTCTGCGCATCTGTGAAATAAGCTACAACAAGCACCAATATTACACCAACGAATCCAAGCTATATATCATATTCATCATCATCATCATATCTGTTTTTCTTATTCGTGCATGTACCATCCAGGAAGTAATTTTCATTGAATGTATGCATTAATCCAATCATAACTTGGTCCGTGTGTCAAACGCAGAACACGAATGAGATGTTAATTAATTAGACCATTACTTTAGTGCAATATATATACCTGGAACGGTGACGACAGCATGTTTAATTTTCTTCCCCAGATATGCCTCAGCGTTTTCCTTCAACTTAGCCAATATCATAGCACTGATTTCTTCAGGACTAAACACCTTTGTTTTATTTCTAACTTTGACCTGAATACAAGGCTTTCCATCCTTGTTCACAACCTTATACGGTAACAAGTTAATATCTCTCTGAACTTCCGAATCATCATACCTAGCGTACGTACCAACACAACTAATAAATTAAACTCGGTTGATAACAGTACACAGATTCAAATTTCTATATATGATGAATATGGATAGATAGATATTTAAAAGCAACATATATTTCCTTACTTTCTTCCAATAAGCCGCTTGACATGGAATATAGTGCGTTGTGCGTTGAGAGACGCTTGATCTTTTGCAGCCTCGCCAATTAAAGGGCCGGTATCATCATCATAATCAGTGAATGCAACCCATGAAGGTGTGGCTGTATTGCCTTGTTCATTCGGTATGATCCCTACACGACCACTGTTGTTGTTGTTGATGTACACTCCCACACAAGCATAGTTACTTCCAAGGTCGATTCCAATCACAACGTCGTCATCGTCTCCTAATGCTAATGCTAATGCTAATATTGTTATCGCTATTCCAATTCCGATTCCAAACAAGAAGAAGAAGAAGAACTCAGATGACATAATTAAATAAGGGAAAACATCGTCCATCAATTAGTAACATGTATACATGCAATAATTATATGAATTTGGTAAAATATACAGTAAAGCTAATGTATGTATCTTGATTTTGCATTATTGATGGGTGGATGGACGGATGGATGATGAACTTCCACGAACATGAAAGCAGTTATATATGTACCTGAAACAAAGAAAGGCAGCAGCGCTAAAGTTGACGCAACTGATTTCATCTTCTTCTTAATTGTTACACTGTCTGGCTTTTTGCTATCGTCTGCCGGCAGTGCTTTTCATCTTCCTTCTCGAAGGAAAAGAATTTTCTCCGGATCTCTTCTACTTAATCATTCTCATCAAATAATCTGGATTCTTAAAATTTGATCCAACGGTTAAAAAAACGGACACACTTTAAAAGTTATAATAACTTTAACCATTTGATCAAATTTCAAAGATCCAGATTATTTGATAAGAATGATTAAATGAAATGGATCCGGAGAGGATCCTTTCCCTTCTTCAAGTAGTTATTCGTCTGTCTAGTCTCTGCTGAGTCGGACTGACTCCGAAATTTCATTTATGACGTCAAACCTCCTATGGCAATTCGACAAGTGTCCGGAAACCTATTACCAAAGCTTCAGACATGGAAATAAAATTCTAACCTACATTCCCTAAAGGATTTGGATCCTCGCCTGAGCCCAAGGAGAGGATCCTCCTGACCAAGGAGTGTGGGCCGTTAGATAAAAATTTAACTGCTACAATTGTTATAACTTTAAAGAAACCTCTTGTTTGTAGCCGTTGAATTTTCATCCAACGGCCCACACTCCTTGGTCAGGGGGATCCTCTCTTTGAGCTCAGGAGAGGATCCAAATCCTTCCCTAAATTCAATAATAATTTAAATTGCATGTTATTAATTTTTGAATTTATCTTTTTAGTTGTTTGATGCATTTTTTCCTTATTTAGTGGGATAGTAGTTTTTTTTCCTGAACAAACGATTTTATCTACGGAGAGGGTTGGGCTAGCTCGGGCTTAGCCTCGTAATGGGTTAGCAATAATGTGGTTCAAATTCGCCTTTGACGAGAACCGAATCTAAGAATTTTCTCACTTGCAAGTGAAGAGGAATATCATTATACCGTAATACTAAATGTCATAGGATATTCGTTATTTACTTTATTATCCTTTTTTCCAATTATGTTTTTTCAATCAAAATAAATTTTTTTTGTCCTACAAACATTAAATATTATATCTTTTTCCAAATAGTTTGTTTTATTGATTTTTTTTTTAAATGGTTGGTGATCCAAGTGTAATTTTCTTTCACATTTTTTTGTCGAACTGTTTGTCTTTGCTTTTTTTATTTATAATTGTTGACAAATTATTATTAGGTACAACATTATGTATATATTATTATTGGGTACACTTGAATTTGTAAAAAAAAATTGACTAGTACGTTTATTTGCAGTTTTGGTACATATTATTGATATTTGTACATCATTTTCGATTTTTGTACGTTTGGTTTCATATACATTATCCCTTGTTACATTTATATTGTTTTCAGTCCTATTTTCTTTTAATGTATTTGACACACCCTGATCCGAAATGTCCACTAAGACTCCGAATCGAGCTGTGCTGGCCGACACCTGGAAGGTGACGAAGCCAAAAATGATGATATGGAAGAATGCGAATAGATTTAAACCTAAAGGTGCCTAACTATCAGAGTGCGTTGTCAATGGGTATGGACCCATTTCACACACGTTGTCAAAGCATAAGTAAAGTACAGTAGTGTGGGTAAAGATCATACCCTCAGAAGTAGCCACCTGAAATGAGATATGCCACAAGTCCTTGTCGATAAAGAAACTATGCTACAAGAACCTGGAGGGGCGCAAAACAAAAAGCGTGAGTGGGCAAAAACAAAGTTTTACAAAATCACTTCGATATAAAAGTTATAACCCCTCTCTGTAAAAATATATATACTTCCCAGAAAAATATATATATGTACTCATACTGAAAACCAACATTCAAATATTGCCATGTCCGAATAAACCATATCCAATATCAAAGCATGCAACAAATATCATCAAAGTCAATCAGGTGATATCTCAATGCATAACATGCCGGCAATGCATATAAGTCAGCCGGAGTCACCTATCGTGACCTGTACGGCTGAATCTATGGCTCCTCAAATAACTCTTCAATCCAAACTCTCAATCAATAACTTGCACCCATGTCGGAATCAACTTTAGTGGTCTGTACGACAAGCTGAGTATATAAAGACGCTCTGTACTATGGTCACGTGAAGGCTGGCGACGAATCGCGGGTCACCTACAAGTCGGAGCCACCTATAGTGGTCTGTACGACAGGCTGGCACCTGCCTTAGATCCAAGGTGAGCGTACGGTGCGGGAGGTGAACGATCACGTGAAAGTTAAGCCCTACTCTGGCGGAGCACAAACCACGATGTGCAGGTAAATGAGCCATATTCTAATCTCATCAATATCACCATAATCCTCATAACAAAAATACGTACTTACCTTACTTACCTGGCGTCCGCAGTGCCTCAACATATAATCACATAACATCGCAATAAATATATATGGCATTCGACATGGCATTCAATTTCATAAAATCATTTTAAATGAATTTCTGGGAATCAGCCACGTATATATATATACTGAAAACAAAAGCCCACTCACCTGGAGTCCACGCTATAACTCCCAAGAACGAGTACCGAGGCGTCCCGAACGATCGGCGCCTAGAACAATTATTAAATCACATCTCAAAATACTTGATGATAGAACACATAACTCACATAAAACACATCCTCAAGGGAATTCAAGAGTGATTCAAGACTCATTGACCATAAGTCAACCGTCGATCAAAAATCGACGGTAGGGTCCACAACCCTACATAACTCAATCCGGAAGATCCACATATCAGATTTCCCATCTGTAACTTATCATGATTCACATTATGCTTATATAACAACGTACTAAAGTTTCGTTATGATCCAACGGTTGGATCTCCGCCAATTTTCAAAACCGAGTGACGATTAACCTTTTATTTTATGAACTTACAAATCCAATTTGGGAAGATCCATACGTCGGATTCCCGATCTGTAAGTTTCTACATTCTTAAAATATTAAGTACTACAACGTATCAAAGTTTGGTGACGATCCAACGGTTGGATCGCCGATTCACATTTTTACCTAACCACGAATCGTAAAGAATCTGGCTCAATGATCCACTTACGTCAAACTACTATCAAAACTGAATTCAGGATATCAAACATAGCCTAAAAATAACATTGACGGCCCACTGGCCACGCGTCGCCGCCTACGCCGCCGTGGGTAGCGGTCGGCCGTCCCGGCTCGCCGGAAAATTCAACTTTCTCCAAAAATTCTCAAAATTTGCAGAATTGAAGATCTCAAAGAGTAGAACAACTTTCATACCTGTGACCAAGGCCAATTTGGTTGATAAGAGCTCCAATTTCTCTAAAACCCGTAAGAACCCTAGAATTGGGTGTGATTCGATTCGACCTCCAAACTTGCTCCAACGCCTCTACCACTGCCTGAGCTTTGTTCTAGGCCTCAATAGGATTCCATGGGTGGTGGTAATTGAAAGAAATTGCTTCGGGATTGGGTGATTCGAAGCCAAAGCCGCCGCACCCCTCCTTGCGGGTTCCTCCGTTTTCAAGGCCAAATCTCTCCAAATTTGAGATGGAATGGATAGAGGGAAGGTCGTGGAGGATTTCCCAAGTAGTTTCTTGCAACAATTCGCCGGAAAAATGGGTGAAAAGTTGACGGAAGTCATGAAGGTTGCGGTCGGTTCGCGGGTCAATGGGAGACCCGGCCGTTCCCCTCCTTCTTTCCTCCCTTCTTTCTCTCCTTTCCTCTTCCTTCTACTGGCCGGTCTTTTTCTCTCTCTTCTCCTCATTCGGCCACACTCCCTCCTGTGCTCTCTTCCTCCCCTCTCCTACGCTGCCATTAGGCAGCATTCTTCTTAATTTTCTTTTTCTTTTTCTTTTCTTTCCTTTCCTTTCATCTCCACCATCCATCCTTTTTATCTTTAAATCTGGGCCATCCACATCTCACGCCAAATTTCGTCCAAAAATCTGGAGCTTTCTTAAATTAATAAAATTACCAGGAAGTCCCCAACTATAAACGTTAATATCTTCTTCGATATAGCTCCAAACCACGAACCGCTTGCGCCCACGCGTCCGTAGCGACGAGTACTACGAGAATATGCCAAGAAGCAAGTCTTACGCGTCATGACAAGCGATCAACACAAATCAAGGCATATGCTTCAAATGGCCTTTTCGAAATTCCACGTAATAAAATTATAAAAAAATCATAATTTTTCGGGACAGGCTGTCACAGTATTAATATAAAAATTATATTGGTATGTTCGATTTTGTGGGATATAAAAACATTTTAACCGTTTGGAAAAAAAATTATATTAAATCATAGTAATCTCTAATCTCTAATATTAGAAAGCTAGCAATCAATTTTGGTGTCTCAAGACTTCACCAAAAATTTTAGGACAATAACACCCCTAAAACAAAAAAATTCAAAACTAATCCAAAATAACACATCAAACATAGCATGGGTAATTTTGTAAGAAAAGCATAACAAATAAAAGATAAAAAAAAAAAGAAAAAAAGGAAATGAAACATGCAAAACTCTGATGTCGTGGGACTCCAGAGAAAACCACGAACTGATGGAAAAGAAAACTGCCATGAACCACAACTCCACGTTCAGCACTGAAGATTATGAGAAGGAAGGAAATCTTTCTTTGCCGTTCCTTCTACTTCGAGTGGTTTGGGAAAGAAAAAAAAAGGTTCATCAATTTCCTTTTCGTTTTCACTTTCTTCCGTTTTCTAAAGGTTCATCGGGCCCTCGGTCATTCACTATGACTAGAACTAGACAATGTGTGGAGATGAGTGCAGGACGTTATCAGTTTTGAAGAGTTTCAAGCTGACTGCTAAATCTAACGTTGTCAAGTCGGATTACTGGTGAATGCCTAAACTTTCTTACTTTGTTGTAAATTTTTGTTTATAGTCCAGTTTCCTTGCTGCCTTGGAGAAGGTCTGTAATCTCTCTTAATATTCACTATTTTCATTTTCCTCTACTTTAGTTTGGTTGCTTTCACAATATTAACTTTTGGGTTATTGGTTGTGACAATATTCATTTACATAAGATCGAATGTTTTGGGTGTTCAATCACCAGTTACAGGCAAGATTCTAAAAGTCGCTAGGCGCTAGTCGGGCGACGGGCTGGGGCCTAGCATCTAGACGGCTAGGCGGGGCCTAGGCGGGCGCCTAGGCGGATTTAAGTAAATCAATCATATTTCGTGTAAATAAGTGTCTGCTTATACTTGAAATATATATAATTTCGTCATAAACTACAAAATAGAATGCATTTATATTATGAAGTATTGGAACATAATGAAAACATGTGAAATAAGGATATAATGTGTGTTCATTTAAGTATGCAACAAGTCTCTTACAATTTATTAGAGAAAAAAACAAAATGCAAAATGAAAGTTATCTATTTTCTGTCTAAGTGAGTTGCGACCTAGGCGAGGGTCTAGGCGGGTCTAGGCGGTGCCTCAGTAGGTCTAGGCGCCCTTAGCATTAATCGGGACGGTGGCTAACCGCCTAGCGTCTAGGCGGCGCTAGGCGGGGATTTTTAGAACAGTGGTTACATGTATGTTTGAATTATGTGATTTCTTAACTTTCATTTGAAGTTTTCAATTGAATGTTTAATTGGTAGACAAGTGTGCCGTAAGATTTATTTTCCTGCCTCTAATATTGGTTGTCCTTCATGAAATTCAGGGGTAGTTATTTCGTTTGGTGTTCTATCGATCTACCTTGGCTTTACTCCCATAGCACTCTCTGTACTTTAATTTTGCTTCCTTTGGGTTGTGCTTTAATTTTGTTTGGCTTGGCTTCAGATTGTTGTGTTGCATAATTTCAGTTTACCATCTACAATTAGAGTTAGTGAGATTACTCTATGTGGTTCATCTTCTACTAATCTTTATGTCAGTAAACAACGCCTTCAAACATTCAGACTTTTGATACAATAGCTTATTTTCAAAGATGAATTTGATAACGCTCCCAAGGAGAGTTGATTGGGATTTCCCTCTTTTCAATATCTAATTGGGGTTTTTTTGGTAATCAATTTTTCAGAGCTTCATTCTTTCTTGTATCTAATTGGGTTTCTTTACTTTTTCTTTTAATAACTTTTCTGATCTTCATTCTTTACAAGTATGTTTTTTCTTTCAACAACTCCTCTGCAAATTGTTGAGTTCTTGAATGACTTCCATTATTGCTTTACATGTACTCTTTGTTTCTTTGCAGATATGCGAATATCATTTCAAGCTTTGCAAATTTTGCGGTGATACTATTATGTAGGTTCTTAAAAATTTCCTTTTTGATCATTATTTTTCTTTCCCCAAAAGAAGGTTCAATTACATAAGCTGTGCATATAACTGTCAATGTGGCTTTCGAAAAGAAAAGGACGACATTTTTTAGGATATATAGAACAAAGGGTTAGTTCTGTCTGTTTCTCCAAAACGTATGTTGAGGGAAAATGTATAATTCGTATTTGACATGAATTTCATTATCAAGATCACTTTCATATGTTACTTTAACTGTTATAGTAATTTTTCTCGTCTTATCTTTCACCAAAATATGAATTAAAACATGTACGAAATGTTTTTGTAGTACAGATGTCTTTATGTATGCACAAATATAGAAGAGCAAAAAAAACCTTTGTATGCTGCGTGTAGCGCGCTGTGATGTAAAAAAAAATCTTTCGCACGTGCAGAAAGGCTAATCATTCTTAAGTTAGGAAGTTTTGTGAAAATAAATTGTATTTTGTTGTGGCCTATATTAAACTTGAGAGGTGCTGCATAGAGAGAGAGGATGAAGAATAGGCTTGTGTGTTAATTCCTCAGTTCTTGTGTCTTTATTTATAGTAATTAGGAGGAGAGAAACTTGCTCTCCAAGTAATACAAAGTATATTAGGAAAGATATTCTAGATCCCAAATGATTCATATTTTATCTCTACATAGAATTTACACAATTACATATTGATAAGAACATATGCCACAACATATTTAACTTTTTTTTTTGTTGTTGTTAACAATTACTATAGACTAAAGTTGGAACTCAAATTGCACGCACTGATCATCTGCATATGAATTCGGGCTTCAATTTTGAATCAATAACGATTGTGCCATTCGGGGTGTGTGGGTGTTGTTCTTCACCCAAAACAGGCGGGTTGGGCTGCTGTATTTGAGCCTGGGGTCAGCTGTCATGCGTGTTGGCCCGGGTTTCCCGAAAGGGTCAAAATGACTCTTTTGCAGCCTTCGGTCCAGATCCAACGACCACCATTTCGGGCGGTTCATCTCGATGTCGTCGAGGAGATCGTGCATAGGAGAGGCAGACGGTGACATCGAGGAGACCGTGCACAGGGAAAGCGTGAGGGTGGATGGGAAGGTTTGGACGTGGACAGAGGCCTGTTGGTTACAGAGACAAATCGCAACATTTACTTGTATGTATATATTTCACAATCTCTATGAAATCGCAATATTTATTTGCGCGTGTGTGTATATGTATTTTTTTTTTTTTGAGTACATCGATATTTTTCATTAGGGGATGGGGAGTTCGGCTAAGTCATACAATGGGCAACCTAATTTGGTATCGAATTCGCCATCCACGAGATTCGAATCTAAGACCTCTCACTTTCAAGTGAAAAGGAATACCACCAGACCGTAGTACTGAGTAACATACATATATATTAATTTGTATAAATTCAATCATTTTTTTCTTCTGTCATATATGAGAAAACCCAATTTGTGAATATTATTGAAAAAACAGGAATGGCAGCTCTTGGGTTGGGCACATATGGCGCCTGCTAATTCTAGACTTATGTCTTTGACTTTCCTTTTTTCTTTGTTTTGTTTTTTTTTTTGGTTAAAGCAACAATAGTAGATTCCATAGATAAGAAAAAGAGTTATATCATAGGCTGGCAAAAATGCCGTCATAGTCAAGTATAGACGAAATTAAACTAAGGATAAAATCCGAGGCTCCTCGAACCAGGAGAAATTCATCGAAGCCATATGGAGAGCATGGTGGACAAAGCGATGAGCAACGCCATTTCCTTGACGACAGGTATGGAAAACACAAGCACCAGCAAAATGGTACCACACATGCTCTAATTATTTTTAAAGGAAACTTTAACGAAAAGTTCTTGGTACTATTCGCTTTAACGAAAAATCATATTTTTACACTAAAAAGTCAATCATAGTACTATTCACTTTACCCTTCATTTTGTCCTTATTATTAAAACTCAAAGTTTTCAAACCCTTTTTATTAGTTTTCCTATTTTTAAAGGGGAAAGGGTAATCAAAATGCTAGGTTATAGGAAATTTGGTTCAATATCATGTGCATTCTTTTGGCATGAGATTTTAAGAAATATGGGTAGTGGTAGGTCATGTAATTTTGGTACAAAAAATGATTAATTCAATACATGTGGCATGCAAGTGTGCCTTTACCACAGTGATGGAAAGGTGTTGAGTCATTACATGACGATGTGGATTCGAATCCCATCGGTGACTAATTTAACATCTAATCTTACAAAATCTATCATTTAACAAAAAAAAAAAAAAACGTGTGCCATCAAAATTATTAGAAGAAGTGTTTAACAATTCTTTAAAAGGCATAGATGTTTACCACAATGGATCCTGTAGCTACAAATCGGAATATGCAGACCTAATAAAATCCATTTTCTAGAATTTGCAGATCTTAAAACACCAACTGTTTTGTCATTTAGTACTACGGTCTAGCAGTTTTCCCTTTCACTTGTAAGTGAGATGTCTTATGTCACACCTCGATCCCGACATGCGTCCAGGATAGACACGTAACGTCACCAAGTACCCGAATATCTAACATACCCCACCTCCGGGATATGGGC
Source organism: Heteromeles arbutifolia (assembly GCA_024362995.1). NCBI lineage: Eukaryota > Viridiplantae > Streptophyta > Magnoliopsida > Rosales > Rosaceae > Heteromeles > Heteromeles arbutifolia. The sequence goes on along the minus strand of JANCRC010000013.1, from coordinate 27,018,373 downwards.
AAAGCACAATTCAAGATTTGAATTGCATAGTAATTTTTGGTTTACTCTATGGCTGCATCTAACCTCTTTATTAGACTGCCTACGTACCCTCCGACGGGATCAAGTCATTCGTAGTTCACCATTTGTTAAACTCTGAACTTTTCGTAAAACACTTCCTAGCATAAAACATAGAGTACCACACTACACGTCAACCATAAGCCAAACTCATCCTTGCCATTCACACACACATATACTTTCCAACACCATTCCACAATCACATTAATTAATAACTCGTACAATACACCAAAGCCTACATCTCTAAAGCTTTCTCAATTTAAACTGAATCCAACGAATCAAGTGATGCCATTTCAGACCACTCAACGAAATCCAACCATATCGGGTTCCAGACCACTCAACGGAACCAAAATACCAAGTGGGATTCCAGACCACACAACGGAATCCAGATGAGGATACGATTCTGTACCACTCAACGGAATCACAGAGTAGAAGGGATTTCGAACCTCTTAACAAAATCCGAGTTGATACGATTTTGGACCACTCAACGGAATCGCGAAGTACAATGGATATCGGACCACTCAACGAAATCCAAAGTAGGATACGATTCCGGACCACTCAACGGAACCCTAGCAGAACCCAGTTCTGGACCACTCAACGGAACTGAGCGAAAGTCCAAGAAACATATCAACGGCTCAAAGAAACAAGGCATGAATCAAAGTACTCAAATTAGAACGGCTCAACGAAACGAGAAATGAAACAATGAAATGAGATATGAAACAAGCACAAGTACTAAATTTAGAATGGATAAACGAAGCAAGAAAGGAAATGATATCGAAGCAACGAATCCCTATGACAATGGATTAACGGTTCACTGCTAATCCTCACATTTAACAAACAATCTAACATGCATTTCAAATCACATTTCACAAATAGCTTCAATACACAAATCAAATCACATTTAATAAACATAGATCAATGGCTAAATATAAAAAGAATCACATTTCAAAAGAAATCACATTTATAAAATCAAGTGATATCCACAAAGGATACTAAATACGAAATAAGAGTCTTATTTATCTTCTTGAACAATATCCTAAAATTTCGGAACGATCTAACAGTCGGATCTTTGCCAATTGCTAGAAATAGGTGGCAATCAACAATTAGTTTTGCAAACTTAAGAATTCAATTCATCAAGATCCGTACATCGGATTCCCGATCCGTCAGTTTCTAATGTCCTGAAATATTACGTACTATAACGTACTAAAGTTTGGTGTCTATCCAACTGTCGGATCGTCAATTCATATAATGATCAAGTGGCTTACCATAATGAAACTAGGTTCAAACAATCAAATCACATCATACGGATGTCAAATCTGAAATTAGGACATTAACTTAAAAAGGTATTGTCGGCTCACTAACCACACGCCGCCGTATGCGGCGGTTTCTGGCGAACGGAAATCCAATTTTTCGAAAAACTCCAAAAATTACCAATTTTCACATAAATGTAGAGAAAGTCAAGGGGAATAATTTTTATACATAGGCTGAAGTCCAATTCAGCCGGGAGAAGGCCTGAAAAGGCCTCCATCCGCAGGAAACCCTAAAAATGGGTGTTCTCAATTCGACGCCAAAACGAACTATGACACCTCAACCAATGCATGGGATTTGTTCCTGAGGTTGAATGAAGTCTATTGGTGGTGGTGGTCGATGGAATTGGCTTCAGGAATGGCGGATCACCGTCATGGGACCCTTGGCACCACCAACGCATCCTTCTTAAAATTAGAGCCAAAACTCGTCGGGTTTGAGTGTAAATGTAGGAAGAAGGGTCGTGCTGTGTTTTCCAGGTGGTTGTTTGACGTGGTTTGCCAGAAAAATCGTCAAAGGAGTCGAAGGAAACCGGGTCGGGTCGACGGGTCAAAAGGGATTCGGTGCTCATCTCATTTCTCCCTTCCCTTATTCCCATCTTTTCCCTCCTTTCTGATTGGCTAGTTTCTCCCCTCATTTCTCTTCTCTTCTTCCCATCTTAGCCGTACACATGGCACCCAAATTGCTGCTCTAGCAAATCTGGAGCCTTCCAGATAATGGTCAAATGACCATTTCGCCCCAGTCTTTGCTCGCTTATATCTTATTCGTTATAGTTCCGTTTGGCGAAGGGTTTTCGCCTACACACTTGTGAGGTCGACCTCTATACAAATATATAAATAAAAGTGACTAAACACATAGGAATTAAATACGTCCTCGAAAAGTCCGTTTAATTCATTAAGGGCGTCTTCGTCCTTTTACTTATCGAAAAAAACTATACGCCATAATTATGAACGTGTTGAAACTAAGAATACGAAATACGTAATTTTAAATAGTGAAATCCGAAGATGGGATTTCACATCTTAGGTTCGATTCTCGCCAAAGGTGAATTTGAACTACATTATTGCTAGCCCATTGTGAGGCAAAGCCCACCCCCTCCCCATTAGTGTAAATATCTTTGTTTCAAAAAAAAAAAACAACTTAGAGTATATGGGCCGAGTACATGCAAGATCGGGTACTAATTTTAACACAGCCAAAAATGTGAATTTCAAGTCCAAACCGATTGGCTAGCCTTGATTGTGTCCATCATCTTTATTTGCATCAAAAGTACTTTGAAACAGTTAAATTGTGGATATGATTTTGGGAGTTTTAACGAAACACTTCCGGTACTGTTCATTTTTAATGAAAATAACATTTTTACTCTAAAAAGTCACTCCTAGTACCATTCACTTACAACACATTTTTGTACTTTTGATTAAAACTCAAAGTTTTTAAACCATTTTTATTAGTTTTTTTTATGATATCCTTTTCACCTTGATTTGTACTGCTACATTATAGCTTATAATCAATTAGATAGGAATTTGTAAATTGGGGTACAAACACATGGTGAACATTCAAAACGCTCCGCACCCACTGATCACCACCAATCACGTGTAATGTTCAAACTCCACAACCACTGATGATGTCCCACTCTCCAACTCAGTGGCCGTTCGCTATGGACTTGTCTTTCTCAATAGGCTAAACCAATCGTACAGGCATCAAATGGAACTGATCCAAATCACAACTAAGTTGAATTCTTTGGTTTCGTTTTTATGGAAATCACTTGCCTGCATTAATTCTTGATACTTGACATTTTCTTTTCTTCTTTTTTTTTCAAAAATTTATTATTATTAAGAAAATGGGGTAGAGTTCAAAACTATTATAATAATTTAAAAAAGAAATTATTATTAGCACTTCAAAAATCTCATTTGGCACTCCAAGCTTTCTATAATTAGAAAGAAAAATACACTTGTGAGGAGTGTAGAATGAGATTTTTGGAGTGCTAATAACAATTCCCTTTAAAAAATATGTGAGTTTCAAACCCGAATTACATGATTGGAAACTTAATACCCTATCCATTAAAATATTAAACCACATACATGTTTGTTATGTTTGCATGTTTTTAACTTGAGATTTGTGTTTGTCGTTGGTTCGATCTGGACGTGGATTGGCGGCCCCCTTTTTATCGATAATCTTTACATGAAAATAAGGTATCAAGGCCTACGAAAAGAAGGGTACTTTGAAAAGGAAAATTAATGAAAATAACTTGAAAACTTTAAGTTTTAACGATAAGGACAAAATAAATGATAAAGTGAATAGTAACATAATTGACTTTTTAGTGTAAAAATATGATTTTTCATTAAAGTGAACAGTACCGGGAACTTTTCGTTAAAGTTTCCACTTTGAAATTATGACCTACAAAAACTATGGAGTTTGACACCGAACGAGCAGGATCACTAGATAGCTTGAGGCCTGCACCAGGTTAGAGGCTGCCCGACTCATTTTCCATTCACTATTGCGCGACCCCATGTGACCGCCGAATTTGGCTTTCCAGAGTTTGGTATTTTTCTTTGTCAAACTGATAACTTTTATTAATTAAAAAATTTAATACAGAAAATAAAACGTTTAAACACAATTCAAATACAAGCATGCTTAAAAAATAAATACAATAAAAAATGCAAACCTACAACAACAAAAATTCTAAATGTGAAAGAATGCAGACTTTATCACACTAGTTGCGCGGCCATCACCAATCTGCCACCACCAACAAAACTAAAGAAAGAAAAAACTGTAAACAAAATGAATGAATAAAAAATGAGAGTGAGCGAGTCATTTGCTAAAAAAAACCTGAGTCTGGTCTATAAATTGGGTTTTGGGAGGAGTCCAATCGGTTGTCATCCAATCTTTAACATCATGGCAGGACGATATGGGCACGCGCCTTAATCAGTAGTTGGTACGATTTCCAATCGTACCAAAAAAAGAAGAAAAAGTGTATAGATAAGGAGCGACAGGAATTTATGAGTCATCCTCCCTCCTCCCTCCTGCCTCCTGCTGCATGCATCCACAACCATTGAAGAAATTTATGAGTCATCCATGGATAAATCCATCGCAGAACCATGGTGGAAAGTCACAGCATTGTTAACTTGTTACCATGCTGGATCATTCACGTGGTTTGATGGATAAGGAGCGACAGGAAAGGTTGTGTGAGTGACGACTGACGACGGAGGAGGGAAGGAGGGGTCGGCGCAGGCGACGACAGCCATACGATCTTGCCGCACTTCAGAGAAGCCAAGGGACTTGGGTGGGGAAAGGTTATCAAGCTGAGAAAAAAGTTATAAAACTGGAACATTAAATACGTGGCACATTTATAACCTTTGGATTATTTTAAACGGTATGACAAGTGGTGTATAGTCTTGTACGTAAAAAACATGCAGAGGATTCGAATCTCTCTCATTGTAAACGAATAATTTACACCATGGCTTATTTAATTGATTTGCCTTGAAAGTGTCATTTAATCTCACTTATATCTTGAAATGGTTTTGTCTCAACGAAATTGTCATTTTCTTTCATGTTGTCTCAATTCACCACATTTTATTTTTGACACAATTTTTTACCTCTAACTTACCTACTAAAACAATCTCAATTCCATTTTCGATAACTCAAACTTCTGTCTATGTCTCTTGCGGACTGATGCGTATCTGTACTTGTAGTCTTAAATCAATGAATGGCTTGAATTAGATTTTGAAACACAACCTGTTATTTACTTTTGAAACACAGTCCATTATTTTCTTTTGCAAATGGCTGCAACTCTAGCTGCACACCAATCCGCAATAGAGACAGACGAGTTTGAACTAGTTATGAAAATAGAATTGGCTAAACTGCCAATTTGCCCCTTGAACTATCACTTAACTTTCAATGTTCCCCTGAACTTTTTAATTGAATAATTAAGGAGTTAAACTAATTTGATTGATCGATTTCCCCCATACTGTTAGTTTTTCATAGATTTCATCCAAATTAACGTTAACTCTTATCACGTGTACATTACGTGACTCTCCTTTGTGGACAAAAGCGTCACTTCACCAGACCTTCAGATACAAAAGCTATAGAATCACACATATTTGCATAGGTTTATATTTTAGAAATTTAAAGTTTTCAATTATTTTTAAAAATAAAGCGATTGAACTACCTTCACATGTTGTGCACATGCTTCCATTTAACAAAAATTTGGATCGAACGAATGAAAAATTAACAGCAGGGGGCAAATCGGCCAAAAAAAATAGTTTAAGTCCTTAATTTTCCAATTAAAAAGTTTAAGTGAGAAATCAAAAGTTAAGTGATAGTTTAGGGGGCAAATCGTCAGTTTACTCAAATAGAATTAGGATTGTTTTAACAGAAAATTTGAAAGCAAAGAGTTGTGGTACTACACTTTAATTTAACGTTTATTCGATGAAATGGACGAGAGTTAAGTGAACCAAGACCAAATAAGACAGAAACAACGGTTTTATAGGGCAAAACAAGACAAAACCAATTTTATAGGTTAAAATAAGAGAATTGTTACTGGCATATTGACACTTCAAAAATCTCATTCTGCATTCTGAATTTTCTATAATTAGAAAAAAAAACACTTGTGAAGGAGTGTAGAATAAAATTTTTAGTATGCTAATAATAGTCCCCTAAAATATAACTAAATGACAGTTTTAGAGACATCTTAATTAGAATAAATCTTCTATATTTAAAATAAATGTGACCCTTTCTGTAGCTTCAATAAACTTTACACTATTGCTTACATAAAAAATTCATCGTCAGATTTTTATTTATGTTTTTAAAAGTATATATATATATATATAGACATCTTAATTAGAATAAATCTTCTATATTTAAAATAAATGTGACCCTTTCTGTAGCTTCAATAAACTTTACACTATTGCTTACATAAAAAATTCATCGTCAGATTTTTATTTATTTTTTAAAAGTATATATATATATATATATATATATATATATATATAAAAGGGAGTTTTAAAGAAAAGCACACGGTACTGTTTATTTTAACGAAAAATTACATTTTTACACTAAAAAGTCAAACCTGATACTATTCACTTTACCCTTTATTTTATTTTTATCGTTAAAACTCAAAATTTTCAAACTATTTTCTTTAATTTTCCTATAAAAAAAAAGATATCGCTATCATGGGCAATACTGACGCGACATTATCCTGCACAAGAGTGAAGCCCCTAGTTTCTGACTAGTTTACTGTTAAACGCGTATCTTGTTTTGGATGACAAATGCGCAAATTACTGTTTTTGATCTAATAATAAGATGTTTTTTTGTTTTTGGTCGAGTAATAATAAGATGTTTGGATAACAGCTTAAACGCAAGGAATTTTCTATTTTTGATCTAATTATAAGGTGTTATATGTGTAAAAAAATATACATATTATTGATGAATTATTTGAATAGGATGCCACATTGATAGTGACGATGAACTCGGTGGATGCAACCATAACGGTGACAATGAGCTCGTTCGATGTAGTTGATTTCATAATAACTGGATCACGTGTACACCGACAAGATTTGTCCTAGTCGTTGGCTTTTTCTTTCCTTTCTCTGCCTTGCAGCTCAGCAGACCAATAATGTAGCTTTTATCATTTTACCAGAATAGCTACAAATACTCTCGAAATCTCTCCACTGGAAAGCACTTAGCTTTCTCTTCACATCACTCTTTAATTCCTTGCTTTTGCTCAGAAAAACAAAGACTCTCACACAAGATACACACATATATATATATATATATAATTGGAATCAGAAGTTCAAGCATTCAAGGTTTCTCTCACATTCTTTCTTCCACCATTTCCGATCAGATTATTCTCTATTACCAGGTACGGACTAGAGGAGCAATGCTATTGTTTTTTTATTTTATTTATTTATATTTTTTTGATCACTTGGTTTTCTTATGATATCAAAACTTTGATTCAGTTTATGTTCATTTTGTATATTGTAACTTGTTGGTTCGGACTGGTGGATTATAATAAGACCTGTGTTTATATGAGCTTAATCAAAGTTTGAAATTTGGGTTGTGTTTTTATCATAAAGCCCCATCAAGCTGATTGAGCTTACAACAGCAACCAAAGCCATATCGTAGGCTGTATGAGTCCTATCACCCATTGTTTTGGTTAGACAATGGATTCCGAAAGGAAGAATAATAGTTTTGCAGTTTCATATATTTCGTTGGTAATATCGTGTAATCTATGATTTGTAATTGATGATTAAGCAATGTGTAAATCTTCGCTTTGTTTCTTTATTTTTTAGGGAAGTATTATTAGCACTCTAAAAATCTCATTCCACCCTCCTCATAAAGTGTATTTTTCTTTCTAAATACGAAAAGTTTGGATCGTAGAATGAGAATTTTGGAGTGCCAATAACAATTCCTATTTTTTATATGTATTTTTTTTTCTCTTTCTATATACTTGTTAAAATTTGATTTTTGTTCCGATGGAACTGGATCTTTTGACTGTAAGAAATATCATGGGTAAGATTTTGGTTGCCCAAACCGGTTTGGAAGATTTGTTTTCGGCTAAATGTATTGGGGTTTTCGTAGGATCTTGACAACATATGGTACTGTGTTTGTGTAGTGGAGTCTGCAACAGAGCTGGCAAGAGATCCTTATATTAACTGCTGAAAATTTGTATGTGCAGAATGGCCAGTTCAAGATTAGGCCAATGGTTAACTCTTCTAGTATGTTTACTGGTATTGCTGAAAGCAGAAAGCCACCCTGTGGCACTCACTCTCGTCGAGAATGCAGTTGCTAAAGGAGCTGGTACGAAATACTAGTGTACCCCGTACAGTTAACTGATTAGAATTCAGTCTGATACCTAAAGTTTCATTTTCATTGCTCAAATGTCTGTTTCTTTTGAGTTTTATTTTTGCGCTGTTTATAAATTTGACGTGCTATGCAGTTTGTTTGGATGGAAGCGCACCCGCTTACCACTTCGACAAGGGATTTGGTGCCGGAATCAACAATTGGTTGGTTCATGTTGAGGTTTGTGTTTTTCTTATCATGCTGAAATGGATTTTAAAGATAAGAATGACAAGGGTGGAATTTTAATCTTAGAAACTATTTATCTCCAACTTTTCAATGGGAAGAGAAATCTGTTTAGTGTATCCGAGTTCTATTATAACATTAGTCAAATATAGTTGGAGAATTCGGAGGTCTTGTGCCTCAAACCTTTTTATCTTGTTCATGCAACTAGGTGTACTATTCGTTAGCTTAGTAAGCTTAGTTATTATAAAATTTTGCTTTAAAGTTTACAATTTCTTCCATTGATATTTTGTTGTTAGGGTGGAGGATGGTGTAACACCGTTGAAGATTGCCTCGATCGCAAGAGTAATTACCGCGGTTCATCAACCAAAATGGAAAAGACAATGTCTTTTTCTGGGGTTCTTGGTAACAAGCCAAAGACTAATCCAGGTTCGGTTACCTTTTATATCTCATTAATAGCTTTTGTATTTCAATTAATGTTTTTGCCTTGCTAAAATCATTTTTCTTTTCAATGATAGACTTCTACAATTGGAATAGAATCAAAGTTAGGTACTGTGATGGCTCGTCATTCACCGGTGATGTTGAAGCAGTCGACCCGGTATGTTTTCTAAAGTTAATGAGCAACCCATGTTTTACATTGATACAAAAGTCTACACCTGGTGTCTGTTGTACGTCCTTAACCATCCGCTTTCCCACCACATAACACGTTTCGAAACAAACTAATTTGATCAGGCAACAAATCTTCACTTCAGAGGAGCAAGGGTTTTCCGTGCCATCATTGATGATTTATTGGCAAAAGGAATGAAAAATGCTCAAAATGTATTGCCCATTCTACAAACTGTCTACTTTTTTCATCCTGTCCTCACTGCCGATAGCTCATTAGTACCACTTTTGATCACAGGCTCTTCTATCTGGTTGTTCGGCTGGCGGATTGGCCTCGATTCTTCATTGTGATAACTTTCGTTCTCTCCTACCTGTGGGTACTAAAGTAAAATGTCTAGCAGATGCTGGTTACTTCATTAATGCGTAAGCACTAAGCCCGTACTTTGTATCTTTAATCATGAAAGCTTGACCGAACGTATTTTATACTTATAATCTTTTCTAGTTTCTAAAACCCTATAATGACTTACAGGAAGACTTTGTCTGGATCACAACACATTCAAGGCTTTTACAGTGAAGTGGTTGCGCTACATGTATTGTCTCTCTCTCAAGCCTCCGTTATGTGCAAGTGATAAGAGTTAGCTTCTAATTCTGATAATCTATGTTTTGTGCAGGGTTCGGCGAAGAACTTACCTGCATCCTGCACTTCAAGAATGAGTCCAGGGCTGGTGTGTGTTTATACTCTTGTATGATTTTGCCATTCACTCTATCCTTATTTCTTCTGATGTTTCGTACTACATACAATATTGCAGTGCTTCTTCCCACAAAATGTGGTACCACAAACCCGGACGCCAATATTTTTGGTCAATGCAGCTTATGATTCGTGGCAGGTTAGCTGATTCTCTTAATTCTTGAATGCGTCCTGTAATTTCCATTTTATTCTACTGTGCAGTGTTATTTAATAATAGTTTTCTAAAGTTCAATGACATATCCTGTATATGTGACCCTGATTATAAAATCGACTCACAGTTTGGTTTGTAATCGTAATAACTTCTTCTTTTTTTGTTTGAAATTTGCTAACAATCAACAATTACTAGTTCTCCTTTTCCACATTCGGAGAGTATGTTGGCGTGCATTTTTTTTCTGATTCGTTGTTGTATCCGCTCAGATAAAGAACATTTTGGCACCGGGTGTTGCTGATCCTAAGGGTGCCTGGAAAAAGTGCAAGCTTAATATAAAGAACTGCTCACCCAGTCAACTTCAAACCATGCAAGGTATTTCATAACCCTCCTTCACTTCGTACCAGCAGAGCTTGTTCACGTTTTTGATATGTTGCAGAATTGAAAAAAACCGTCTGCTGGAAAATTGACGTGTATTTTCGTCTTGGAATATGTTTCAGAATATAGGTTACAGTTCTTGAAAACAATTGCCGGTGCGAGCAATTCTTCGTCTCATGGAGTGTTCATAGACTCTTGCTTTGCCCACTGCCAAATTGGAACGCAGGAGACGTGGCTGGCAGCTGACTCTCCTATGTTGAGCAAGACGGTAAGAGTACCGTGATCTGCACTCAATCTCGGTTTCATTCGGTTTGAACGTGAAAAACTAAACTTGTTTTTAGTTTTTTGTAACTTGTTATTGTGTTATGCAGACAATTGCAAAGGCAGTTGGAGACTGGTACTACGACCGCACTGCGTTCAAAAAGATTGATTGCCCTTACCCTTGCAATCCCACTTGCAAAAACCGTGAATTTGATTCAAACGATCAGGAAGATTAATTTCTTTATGTCGAAAATATAGTTTTTATGAGCTATATGAGCTATGAACATTACACTGATGTGATGGCCTACGTACTTATGGTTCGCAGTAATATATTTATTGATTTGAGCTTTGATTTGAAAGTGATAGCGAGCATTTTGTATAGTGTTGCGAATAAAATTATTCTAGGAATGTGATTGTGTAAATTGAAGGTAGAATTCAATAAGATTTAAGACATCTTATCTTATTATTATTATGATGTGTATTACTTTGGATTACGTAAAACCCTAGACACAATGCCAAGTGAATAATACATATCTCACAAACAGCCGACCCCTTCTCTCTCTAGTAATCTTTTGCTTTCTCTCTAATTGTTTTATTTCACAACATGTTATAAAACCCTAGACACAATGCTAAGTGAATAATACATATCTCACAAACAGCCGACCCCTTCTCTCTCTAGTTATCTTTTGCTTTCTCTCTAATTGTTTTATTTCACAACATGTTATTAGCACGAACGTGAATCATAGGCAAGGTCTCGAAACTGCAGAGTAGGGGACGTTCTGCTTTCTTTTAGCGCTAGGAGGTGCAATGAACGCAGATGGGGGAGGCTACTGGCGCCACCTGTGCAGGGTGCACCCTGAGGTAGGCCAAGCATATATTCTTTGTACTATAATCAACCAGGAGAGAATATAGAATGGGCGCACCTGGTGCTGTAGCTAATCGAGTAACTCTGTAGCTAATCGAGTAACTCTAGAAGCATGTGTACTTTGAACAAGTAAAAGTTATGTCTTGGTCTGAGTGGGGATAGCATTTCTCTTCCAAGAAGCTTGTACCATTTTGGACCACAGTTTTTGAGTAAAAATTCAAAGTCGTAGCCGTAGGCTAAAGCCTATCCTTCTGATGGCTATCCTCGACTTTTCAAACAAATACTTTTTTTTTTTTGTTTGAACAATAAAAGTCTAAGCTTATCAAGTAATCACCAGGCCTCCTATCTCATCACAATTCCATCATCTTTTATATGCCTCCACCCATGTGCCCTTTTCAAATCATGCTTTCTGTTCCAACTAAATTTTCCACCATGTTGGTCCAGATCCATGCATAATAAATTGGAATTTAAGAAAGAAGTTCCTGAATTGGAATTTAAGAAATAAGTTTCTGATTTTTGACCATACTGTATGATGCGTACGTAGATTGACTCTTGTTTTGGAATAACTTATACGTTGTTGACTTAATAATAAAATGTCATATTTTTAATATCGCTCGGAACAACAAAGACTTACACAAGATATACACACACACACATACATATATATACATCTATATACACACACACACACACAGAGATACATCTATATTTATATTTGGAATAAGAAGCTCAAGCATTCAACAACCTTCAGATTATTCTCTATTATCAGGTGCAGACTACGGAGCAATGCTTTTTTTTTTTTTCTTATATTTTAAAATTATATTATTTTAAACAGATAAATCTGTCCTATTTTAGTTTTCTTTTATAACTTGGTGTTCTTATGAAATCAAAACTTTGATGCAGTTTATGTTCATTTGTGTAATATAAGTTGGTGATTCCCAGGCTCAGTGCGGGTCAGGCGACCGTCTGAGGCATACAAAAATTGGAGGTGCCAAAATTATTAGGGGTAAATTACACTTTATCATCTCAAATTTTGAATTGATTTCAAATCCTTACAATATCTTTAAAACATTTCACTTTCATACCTTAAGTACTATTTTATTTCAATATAGTACATCCGTTACATTTTCCATCAATTGATTTGTTAAGAGCTGACATGGCTACTAAATTTGTGTCACGTGGCTGCCAAATTTGTACCACGTGGCTAAACACTTAATAAAAATTTTAAAATTTTAAAATATTAAAATAATTAATTAAAAAAAAAAACCAAAAAAAACAAACCAAAACCCAGTTCGTGTTCCTCACCCTTCTGGTTGGGGTGGGTTGGGGGATTTGGGTTGCAGGGAAGGGGTGGGTTTTTTGGATGGGAGGGGAGGTGAAGAGAGTGGAGGAGAGGGAGAAAGGGTCGGGGAAGATGGTTTCAGTTTTTTTTTAATTTTTTTTAATAGGATAAATTATTATAATATTTAAATTGCATAAAAAATTATTTTTTTCTACGTGTCACAAATTTAGCAGCTACGTCAGTTCTTAATGGATCAATTGATAGAAAAAGTAACGGAGGTACTATATTGAAATAAAATAGTACTTGAGGTATGAAAGTGAAATGTTTTAAAGATGTTGTAAAGAATTGGAATCGACCTCAAACATGAGGGGGTAAAGTATAATTTACCCAATTATTAGAATTGTATATTCATATATATTTTTATAAGAGTACAAATTTTTTAAATTTGGTTAATTGACAAAGGGATTTAACTAAAATTGGTGGCTTCCATTGTTTGAAATTGATAAGGAGTTATTGGGTTCAACACACCATGCCTTGTGGTTGTGTTGTTTAAAATTATGTCCCAGGTTCGAAACATTAGGTGTGCTTTTTTTTTTACTTTCCAACTTTTACGAATTTCTTTTCATAAGAGTTTAAATTTATGAAATTTAGTTAAATGATCAAGAGAGTCAATCATAAGTAATGGTTTTTGTTGTTTAAAATTAACGAGAGGTTCGAAGTTCGAAATGCAATGGTTTTTGTTTATTCTTTTCAATTTGCACAAGTCTCTGTTTGGTTGTTAATTCTTTTTAATTCCTAGCTAGTCGCTATGTGGATCGTAGTTTTTAAACATCCGTTTCAATTTAAGTCTAACCTTCAACAAAGAGTAATGCATAGACCAAATTTGCAAATTATATGATGTGTCACTAATAGGTGTTTTTTAGTGCTCGTTAATTGCTTATACATATCAATTAAAGACTCGAAAATATCATTATTTTTTTAGTCTCATATTGCCAAGGTTAGTAAATAAGAAAAAAAAATGCATCACGATTTATATAATACACTTTAAAAGTTCATATAAAAAGAAAACAAAACTCATAATCTATCTACATATAAGCCCGTGATTTTTAGTTCCCTTCTCTTAAAACAAAATAAATTAGTTTTTCTGTGTTTCTAAATTATTGAGTTTGAAGTGTTTTTCTAAATATAATTTATCGAAGTCTTACGTATGTAAACAAATAATTTTCTTATATGAAGTAATGACACTTTTTTTGGCGTCGCCCCGGGTCTCAAAAATCTTAGGACCGACCTTGGTGGTTCGGACCGGAGTATAATAAGACATGTATTTATATGAGCTCAATCAAAGTTTGAAATTTGGTTTCTGTTTTTTTCATAAAACCCCATCAAGCTGATTGAGCTTACAACAATAACTAAGACCTATCGCACTAAGTGGGGTCACTGTCACTCATCGCTTTGGTTAGACAATGGATTCCGAAACGAAGAATAATAGTATTGCAGTTTCATATATTTTGTTAGTAATATTTTGTAATCTACGATTTGTAATTGATGATTATGCAATGTGTAAATCTTTGCACTGTTTCTTTATTTTTTATTTATACTTTTTTCTCTTACTATATGCTTGTTAAAATTTGTATTTTATCCATTGAATGAATGAAGATTCATGGTCTTGGTTCTGAATCTCTGATGGAATTGGATCTTTTGACTGTACGAAAGATCAAGGGTAAGATTTTGGTTGCCCAAACCAGTTTGGAAGGATTTGTTTTCGGCTAAATGTAGTCGGATTACCGCCCATGACGGAGGATTCCTTTGACACTGTATAGAGAGGGATTCTTTATTAGATTTAGACAGATTTTTCAGTGAAGAAAAGCTGCCAAATGCTCTGTATATTAATTGCTGAAAATTTGTATCTGCAGAATGGCCTGTTCAAGATTAGGCCAATGGTTAACTCTTCTAGTATGTTTACTGATATTGCTGAAAGCAGAAAGCCACCCTGTGGGAATCACTCTTGTCGAGAATGCAGTTGCTAAAGGAGCTGGTGAGAAAAACTTGTGCACCATGTGACCATGTCTGTTTCTGTTGAGTTTTATTTTTGCGCTGTTTCTAAATATGACATGCTATGCAGTTTGTTTGGATGGGAGCGCACCCGCTTACCACTTTGACAAGGGATCTGGTGACGGAATCAACAATTGGTTGGTTTATTTTGAGGTTTGTGTCTCCCCTATCATGCTAAAATAGTTCCCGAATTCGGAGTTCTTGTGTCTCAAACCTTTTTCTCTTGTCCATGCAACTAGGTGCATGGTTCATTAGCTCAATAAGCTTAGTAATTATAAAATTTTGCATTAAAGTTTATTTTCTTCCATTGATATTTCGTTATTAGGGTGGAGGATGGTGTAACACCGTTGCAACTTGCCTTAATCGCTCGAATGATTCCCTCGGTTCATCAACCAAAATGGAAAAGACAATGTCGTTTTTTGGGGTTCTTAGTAACAAGCAAAAGACTAATCCAGGTTCTGTAGCATTTATACCTCATCAATAGCTTTGTGTATTTCAATTAATGTGTTTGCCTTGCTTTGAAGGTTTGCTTTGTTTAAACAAGCATATATATCTTAAGAATTACTCAATAGTGATGAACATATATCATTTTCTTTTTGCTAACGGTAAAATCATTTTTCTTTTCAATGCTAGACTTCTACAATTGGAATAGAATCAAACTTAGGTACTGTGATGGCTCGTCATTTACTGGTGATGTTGAAGCAGTAGACCCTGTAAGTTTCAGTTAATGAGTAACCCATGTTTTGCATTCATACAAGTCAAAACCTAGTGTCTAATGTAACTCCTTAACCCTCCGCTTTCCCGTCAGATGGCATGTTTCTAATCAAACTAATTTGATCAGGCAACAAATCTTCACTTCAGAGGAGCAAGGGTTTTCCGTGCCATCATGGATGATTTATTGGCAAAAGGAATGAAAAATGCTCAATCTGTATGGCCCATTCTACGAACTGTCTGCTTTTTTCATCCTGTCCTCACTGCCGATAGCTCATTCGTACCACTTTTGATTACAGGCTCTTCTCTCTGGTTGTTCGGCTGGCGGATTGGCCTCGATTCTTCATTGTGATAACTTTCGTTCTCTTCTACCTGTGGATACTAAAGTAAAATGTGTACCAGATGCCGGTTACTTCATTAATGCGTAAGCACTAAGCACGTACTTTAATCATGAAAGCTTGACGTAACATACTTTATTTTTATAGACGTTTCTGGTTTCTAAAACCCTAGCCTATAATGACTAACAGGAGGACGGTGTCTGGATCACCACACATTCAAGCCTTTTATAGTGAAGTGGTTGCGCTACATGTATTCTCTCTCTCTCTCTCTCTCTCTCTCTCAAGCCTCCGTTCTGTGCATGTGATAAGTGTTAGATTCTAATTAATTCTGATAATCTATGTTTTGTGCAGGGTTCGGTGAAGAACTTGCCTGCATCCTGCACTTCAAAAATGAGTCCAGGGCTGGTATGTGTTTATACTCTTGTATGGTTTTGCGATTCGCTCTATCCTTATTACTTCTGATATTTCGCACTACAATATTGCAGTGCTTCTTCCCACAAAATGTGGTACCACTAACCCGGACGCCAATATTTTTGGTCAATGCAGCTTACGATTGGTGGCAGGTTAGCTGATTCTCTTAATTCTTGAATGCGTCCTGTACTTTCCATTTTATTCTAATCTCTTAGCACAATCAACAATTACTAGTTCTCTTTTTCCACATTCGGAGAGTCTGTTAGCGTGCGTTTTTTTCTTCTGATTCATTGTTGTATCCACTCAGATACAGAACATTTTGGCACCGGATGTTGCCGATCCTGAAGGTGCCTGGACAAAGTGCAAGCTTAATATAAAGAACTGCTCACCCAGTCAGCTTCAAACCATGCAAGGTATTTCAAAACCCTCCTCCACTTCATACCAGCAGCTTGTTTACTTTAGTGTTTAAGATGATAATAAGCAACTTAAAACTCTTCACTGTCCGCGAGTTCCCATAGAAGCTTCTTTGGACCTTACCAAGAAACCGTTTTGATACGTTGCAGCATTGAAAAAAAAAAACAAAAACAAAAACCGTCTGATTCGAAAATTGACTTGTCTTTTCGTCTGGAATATGTTTCAGAATTTAGGTTACAGTTCTTAAAAACGATTGCTGGTGCGAGCAATTCTTCATCTCATGGGTGGTTCATAGACTCTTGCTATGCCCATTGCCAAATTGAAATTCAGGAGACATGGCTGGCAGTTGACTCTCCTATGTTGAGTAAGACGGTATGATTGAGTACCGTGATCTGCACTCATTCGTGGTTTCATTCGGTTATAACGTGAAAAACTGAACTCGTTTTTAACGTGTTATTGTGTTATGCAGACAATTGCAGAGGCAGTTGGAGACTGGTATTACGACCTCACTCCGTTCAGAAAGATCGATTGCCCTTACCCTTGCAATCCCACTTGCAAAAACACTTAATTTGATTTTTAACGATCAGCTAGTGGGATAGTTTCTATGTGGTAGCGAGCGTCTTGTATCCAATAAGATCTAGGATATTTTAACCTATTATGGCTTGTATTACTTTGGGTTATATGATTTGTATAAATAAATGCACAAGGCCACGCGAAAAATACACATCTACAAACAGCTGAGCTCCTTCTCTCTATATATGTCCCTCGCTCTAATTATTTTATTTCACAAATAGCTTAGCCTCTTCTCAGTACTATGGTTTCGTGATATTCCTCTTCACTTGTAAGTGAGAGGTTTTAGGTTTGAATCTCGTAGATGGAGAATTCGAAACCAAATTAGGTTGCTCATTGTGTAGCTTAGCCGAACCCCCCCTCATTTCAATGTAAAATATATCATTGTACTAAAAAAAAATCATGTTATCAACGTCGATGTGACTTTGCCAAGGAGAGGATTCTTTAAGAACGGTGTTCTTAAAATAAAGGTGTTGAAAGCGCTCATCATCTAAGTAATTCTGAGCCTAATTTACTTTTTGAATTATATATCCTACTGCATTATTTCCTAGATTTTATGCTACGTTTTAAATGAAGTCTAAGAATGAGTAAATCCAACTTTGCAAAATATTTCCTTCAGTCACACATACCGCAGCCGGAGGAGTTTGAGTACAACGTAACATCGGACCACTAGACACTGGCAGGGCTTTTCCTGTGGAGCCCAGGCACATCAACCCCGATGAGCTGGACAATTTCCTGTTTAATATATTATATTATCAAACTGTCAATACAATTCTATCAAGTGCATAGCATATAATGTCCGTTCATCTCGAGTATACATTCAAACAAGAATCCACTTGACCATCGGTTTAAATTGGCGCAGTCCGACAAAATAACATGTTAAATTGTCTAAAATGAGTACAGCTCACGAAACTTTCCTTCAACTATTCAAAGGTTCGGATCAATGACCCAGTAACAAGAAGTCAACCTTTATTTTCTACTGGACTGAATGGAAGAGAGAACACAATCGCAAGGCATGGAATTCATGGGCTGTATAGGCTGTACAGCGTCGACATTCCAGGGGCTCAGCTGGTGCCAGGGAACAATGCCCTTTTCCTCACTAGAGAAAATAGTGTCAGTCCTTTCCAAGGAATTATGTATGTTATATTCGTTTAGAAGGTCCATCATCTTCTAAACCCAACAATCCTTGATTGCTTCTGTTCCAAGTAATCAATCGGACGACACCATTCATCCATTGAAAGAGCTAAAATCGCTTCCTGATAACCTAATTTGTGTTTGACATAAAATAATTAAAAACTGCTTATAAAAGCACTTTATGTGGAAGCACTTGTCAAATCCTTCTTCAGCGAGCACTTACACGGTTACACCTGCTTTTTCACGAAGCATTTAAATTTTTATAGAAATGTCAATGAGTTTCTAATAAAAGTATTCTAGCATAAGTGCTTTCTAAAGAAACAATCACAAACAAGCCTTAAAATTGTTTTAGCAACCTTTAAACTGATTGCTAATAACGGTTATGGACTAGAGTGAGTTAAAGAGACAGGAGCATGGAAGAAAATAAGTTTCCTTTTTCATGAGATTGCTATGTACAACGTAGACAGTGAATACACAACTCAAAGCATGAAAAGTTCATGGTTACTCAAACATGAGGACCTGATCTTAGCACCCTCTCTAATTTCTCGGCTTTAGTGTAATCATTTTCTGTAAGAGAGCCAGCCGGAAAAGGAGTGATCTCCACAACTAGGTGCGGAGTTGGAAGCTCATCAAACAGAGCCCTCACATTGTTGCAACAGACACTTTCTCCATGAGCGGTCTCCCTCCTGATCTGACAACCCTATGAAGGCCCGAAGAATTCGGGAAAAGTGAGATTAGATGGCTTTCTGATCACCGCTATTAAGAATTTGACTAAGAAAAAACTAAAGAAAATATAAAAAATATCAACCAAATTGGAAGAGGAAAAGAAATTGAAAAAAGTTTCCTCAAAGCTGTTCCTCACAGTTGTAATTACCTTGTGGGAGGTTGCATCTACAAAGTGATCGTCGTCTGACAGTAAGGAAGCAATGCCTTTCAGAAGACGACGCCCTTCAGATTTAGATGGTACCCTGTAGTTCCTTCTGAGTGTGCCCTTTGTTGTAGGATGCCATTTGCTTACTAATTTCCTTTTATCAGCAGCTTCTTTTGCTGATAAAACAAATCAACAGTCGGGGGTTTACAGCATATTTATAATGAGCACGATGATGACTGATGAAGATGATAAAAGTAAAGTGAAGCTCTAAATGAAAAATTTGTGAAGTGAAAATAAACAAATACATAGCCCAAAAATTTATATTTACAAAAGCCAAGAATCATTACCTTCGAGCAGAACACAACAACTAGAGTTTCTCAGCCAAAAACCTTTTATAATAACAAAACAACTTTTCATAAACATCGATCCGAGTAGGTAATCAACAATTCATGTTGGCATGTGAACACATTTTGGTCCATCATGGTTGAGCGTATCTGTTAGTACCAATTCAGGAGGTGATATAGGCAAACCCCCTGTTCTATCACTCCATAACCGCAGAACAAGAGGAACATTTTTCATCAATAGCAAACCTCATTAAACAAAGACTTTGTTCTGATGTGCTTTGGGCCTTTCAACAACATTAACAGAAATATAATAAATGCCAGCAGTATTCTTCCCGCTCCTCGATAGCCTTGAGGATAGAACCACCATACCCATTCTTCCTCATTCACTACCTTTTTTATTTTTCTTTGGCCTGGTCATTGTCTTTCCGATATGCAAACACCATAAAATGCCAATCTCCATCAATTCTTTTTCTTTAAATAACCAAGGCAAATAACAATCCATCAATTTTTTACTTCATTCGTCCTAGATATTCAGTGTAACCCATCTTGTAACAGAAGCTAGAACATGCCAAGGGCAGCGGCTAGCACAGCAACCCAGTTAATTAATCACAATGAATGATGCTGAAAACTAATTACATACTATGAAAATCATGTGTCCCTTAGATATTCATAATCCTCATGGAACAGAAGCATTGGAACCTCACGCTAGCCTTAAAAACAAAACTCATCATTGACCATTTAACCATATAAATGTTGTTAGTCCCGTGCTTAAATGCTTATCAAATGGGTATATTCTACGAGCAAATTTATTGTTCTCTTCGCATCTTCATTCTTCAGTTAGAAACCGGAGCAAAGAGCTCTACTTTTCTTTTCCGACCTTTCTTATACTAAACATACTTTAAATCTTAATTTCCCAAGTTTTATCTGCAACCCAAGTTAAATTAATGCAACAAAATGTCATTCTGTCAAACAAAGAAACAAACCTGGTTTCCCTTGCATGCTGTTCAACCACTTAGAGAACCCCAAATCAACAGACCCACTTACAACCCCATCACCTTCTTCACCTTCAGCTCTTCCCAAATCTGAAAACCAAGTAAAATAATGAACAAAAAAAGGCCATCAAAACATTTTAAAACTTAAAAACCAACCAAGGAAAACAGAAACAACCCATTAAATAATGGGTGTTTTTCTTGAATCAAAACAACCCATTATTTCTGAAACTTTATCAAGAAAAACACAAATCAAAATTGCAGAAGCAACCCATTTTTTCTGAAACTTAAATAATTAGTAAAACAATCCATATACTGAATAACCAAGAAAAATAGCAACAACCCATTAAAGAAGTATACCTGACAGAAGTGGACTAGCCGGAGATCCAGCCAAACCAGTCTTCAAGAGAGCATAGAAGATGCAGAGCCTGCCAGCCCAGAGGACCGGAGCTTCAAGCAGAGAAGCATGGATTCTGAGCTGGGGGTTTCTGGGTTTTGTGTAAGAATGCGAGCTTTTGAGGGGATTTGTTGTGGGTTCAAATCCAAGACCAAGAAAGTGAGATTTGGGCAGCACAGCAGTGGGATTGTTGAGAATCTGAAAGTGTGAGGAGTGGAAAGAAGGGGATGATGCTAAGGTGGTTTGGACTAGAGAACGAAGCATGTTTCTTCGATTACAGAATTTTACAGTGATGAGAATTGATGAGAGTGCCGGAGGAAGAGGTCAATATTTTGTTTGGGGACTTTGGGCAATGTGTGATGCGGGAAAACGTTGTCGTACCGACCCCCTACATTTATTACTCCAAAATCTCTCATTTTCCAGATCTTAATTATTGACGTGATATTTTTTCAGTGTATTACAGGTATATGATTGTTACGTCGTCAATTTTTTTTTTATCACTACATGATTAACATTTAATTTTGATCGATCTTCAACATTTTTATTTGTTTTTTGTGAACTTTCTATTATGCATATTTCTATAGTACATAATATATATTGGGATCTTTCGATGTTGGATATTTATTAATTAAATTCTTGATCATACATATAGACATGACTTAATTGTGACCGTTCAAATAAAATAGGACGGGAGGGAGGGAGAAGAATTGAAGAGAGAATGTAAATAAAAAGGGAAAGAATTTCTGGCATGTGCAATCAACATTAAGCCTTTCCTCTTCAATTTTGTCTTATTTTTATTTGTTTATTGTGAATTTTCTAGTATGCATATTTCTGTAGTATATAATATATATTGGGATCTTTCGATGTTGGATCTTTATTCATTAAATTCTTGATCGTACATGTAGACATAACTTAATTGTGACCGTTCAAATAGGAAGAGACCGGAGGGAGAAGAATTGAAGAGAGAACGTATTTAAAAAGGGAAAGAATTTCTGGCATGTGCAATCAACATTAAACCTTTCCTCTTCACTTTTGTCTTACTTTTCAACTACATTATTCGGAAATAATAGATAACGGATAACAAATACTGAAACAAGAAACGAAACGAACGCATTTACAGAACAAAACCTATCCAACTAAAACCACAGTTCCGACGTGGGACTACTGCGGCAAGAAAAACTACAATCTATGCCGGTTTATGTAAGATACTTGGCGATCAAAAAGGGTAGGCGGGCCGAGAGGGGGTCATAAATACAGGATATCGGAAACTCTTCTCTTCATATCTTTACAAACCGGATGTCATTTTGACCAAACGGAGTTCCACACGCAGGACACTTCCAATGACGTATCTTTAGATTTTTTTGAACGCAGTAATTGCAAAATAGATGATAGCACTTAACGATTACCACCTGCCAATCAAATAATTAGAGCCAACATCATCAGTTCACCTGAAGATTTAGGAGATGGTAACAAATTTGTATCTGGAACACTGGTTAGACAACGGTATATGCGGCAAATATCTTCCTTACCTCCTTCGGCCTATCAGTACAAACACTGCACTGCAAAATATATTTGCAGAATTTTATTTCAGTTTGGAGTTTCTGTATTGCAGCCTCTCCGGTTTCAGAACTCATCTCAGCAACTATGCTGTTCAATTCCCCGAGTTCTTCCTCAAGGTTCTTCCTTGAGCTTCTGCACAACAAGAATCCAACTTCTCAGAGCTACATTTATGACCAAGTATTACAACGAATAGCTGCACAAACACATCCTGCATAAAGAATTTCCGTACTTGCAAACTCTGATCAAGCAGGGAAAATTATGAAGGCTCATGAATTCCTGAGCCTTTCTATCATAAAATTACCCGAGGCATGTAATTCTAGTGTACATATAAAGTATGCAAAACCAGGATCGCACCTTACATGCCAAAACTGTATCAGCATACAGTTGAACTAGCTTTCTGGCTTGCATAAGATTTTAGCCATAGAATAAGAAATGCCATGAAATCCATTGTAATTAAAACGAACAAACATTACCTTTCATTGTCTAATTCCAATCGGATGTCATCAATATCCTTTTCAATATGCACATGTTCCTTCTCAGAAGATGCAAAGGCAGATTTCAACCACTGCAACTCCTTCTCAGAATCAGCCAATTCCCACTTGACAGTTTCCACATTGACTGCGAGTTGCCTATCTTCCTCAGTAGTTTTCATGGCATCTGTCAGGAGAGCCATCATCTGCAAGATTAAAGTACACGCTTGATAAAGGTTAACAGATGGAAAAAGATTCTGCATAGGAGTCACCATACCTGCTCTTCACCATGGGAAACTTTAATTTTTAGAGATTCTAATGATGTGTTTACTTGTTGAAGTTGCTTCGCCAATGCCTGCTTATCGGAGACTACAAATCTCTGTGCTTGCTTTGCCTTCACACTCTCAGAAACGAGCTGCAGCACCAAAGAAACCATTTAAAAACCAAGGACAATGAGCCACCATTCCACTGCACCAATAAACTTAGTAATAATGTGGTGGGAAAGAAGGCAACAAAAATCTTAACAGAGACCTTGATATTGTAGTCATCCCTCTCAGTCACCTGCTGCAACAGATGCTGATTTTGCATCTGCATATCTTCGTATGCCTGACCAATGGTCTGTGGGAAAACAATAAATTTATCAGAAAGATAGAGTAGGTGAAGCAGAAAAGTGAGCCAACATCATCGTATAAATTATCAAGGAAGAAAAACTCCAGACATGAATAGGATATAAGCATAAATACGCACTTCAGATATATAAGCCTCTGCCTCCTTGTCTTTGATTCCAATAGCCTCAGTAAGCTCCATAACATCCCTGCAGATAAAGGTGACGCATAGCATTACAGGTTTTATTTTAGTGAAAGAAAACGAACTGATTATCTAACAGCTGCGAAACAGAATAGTAATGTACTATAATCAAAAGAAACAAATATCACTAAGCAAAATTGAATGAGATCCGTGTGCTACTAAAGAGAGGAAACATGTCCATAATGTTTGTTGGTAACGGGGGCAAGAAGGACACTGAATATAAATATAGAATAACATAATCCTACCTCTATTGTGTCATCTACTACCGGCCTGTTTGGTTTTTTGATAAAAATTTCGACATGCTTCTAATAAAAGCTCTTCTTGCAAAAGCACTTATGAGCAAAAGTCCTTCCTACAAAAGCAGTCCCATATGGACCCTAAATTTCAAAACCAAAAGCACCCAAGTTTGCCTTGATTAACCAATTTCATCTTCAGTGGTAGTTAAATACATACACTGTTCAACTGAGCTCAGTGTGTCATCTCAACATTCCTATGCTACATATATTGGCTAACAAACGCCCATCTAATTTACACATGGCAAGAAATTACTGGTCGTTTAGATTAATTAACCTACAGACAAATTTTTAGTAATGTTTTCCAAATTATGACACTGCATCTAGAAATAGAATAACATACTACTACCCTTCTTTTTGTAAAGGAGACGATAGCGTTGAAGAGCAAAGAAAAGACACAGAGATTGCCCGAGCCAACAAGACACAAGAAAGCTCAAAAAAATAAAATAATAATAATAATAAACCACCAGTATGCTACTATATTCAAAACTAAAATGGAACCAAGAAAACTAACCGCTCTGATGCAACAAGTTTGGCACTTAATTCAGTTATTTCAGCTTCGGTAGCAGAAAGCCTTTGCTGACAAGCAGCTTCTGCTTCATTGGCTGCTTTCACCCTCAACTCTAGACTATGTTCATCCAATGCATTCTTGAGCATTTCAGCTTGAGAGTAAGCTCTGCGTTCTGATTCTTTGATTTCCATCAAGTCTCTGAAATTTAAAATTCAAATCTTAAATGTACTGATAGAAAATAACCTAGATCCATTTACGTGGAATAGAGAATGTGACAAGCACATAAGGAAACGTAAAGATGTTTATAATAGATAACCAAAAGCCAAAATAGTTCCAAATAAAACTGTCAAACGAATTAGTCGAATCCACGAATCATATAATGAAGAAATTACTGCATTCTATGTCTACCCCAAAAGAAAACAATATAAATCCTCCAAAATGTATGAGAACAAGAAAAACAAATAAATGTACATATACAAGCTTATGCTTTTATACAAAATCCCTACATTGCCCCCACGTAGCACTCAGGAAAAAATGTTTACCTGTTTTCATAGCTTTCCTGTGCATACATGTCTAAGAAGATCTGCAGTTCCAGTTTTTCTTTCTGCAACTTCTCAATCTGCAATAAGTACATCTTCATCAATTACTGACATGAGCTCGGTTATAGTACAGCCCATGTGTCTTCGAACTTAAATGTTATTAAATGGTTACCGATATCTACATATTTTCTTTGCTAACTATTTTCTTGTTAGGTCATAAGTACATACATATTTGTTTATAACATTTATGACCTTTTAAATAAGTAATCCATTGATAGAACTGAAAAAAAAAAACAGTAATTCCAAAAACAAATTGGACAACACTACCACAAGGATATAAACAAATAATTCCACCACAGCATTATTGCCTTAAAGATCAAACTGAAGAATTAAATTGAAAGTTCCAAAAACATTCATGAGGCAAAAAATAAATAAAAATTCTTAACCGCCAAAAATTAATAAACAAACTTTATTTGACTGAGAAACAGAGTTTACAGGGTAATTTATCAGGTTCATACAGTCAAAGTGAATCTTAAATTCTAAAATTGGATAGAATTAAAATCAAACATCAGGCACAGATATACAAAGGACCTACATGTAGAGGAGTTGATATAAACTGAAACATAGAAAGGTATATATAAAAAACATTGATGAAGCTGAAAAAAGAAAATCCTATATTTAAATGGTCAAAAAATCAAATAACATGGATCCAAAAGAAGTGAAGGCAACGGTAATCAAGACTAATAGAGAATCTCACCAATGCCTTAAGAGACTTTATCTCTATCACCTGTTCACCACACTTGTCCACAAGGATCTTTTGCTCATTTGTCTTCCAAAAACAAAGAATTCGAGAAATTCAGAGAATATTCCACAATTAAATACTAATCAACAGTAACAACTAAAAAGTAGAAGTTGTAAAACTCTTAGAAACCCATTCAGATAGCATTAATAAGAAATCTTTTACTTTAAGATCAGAAAGGAGTTCTCCCAAAAAACGAACTTGCAGAAACAAAAAAAAATGATTACATTGTATGTGTATATATACATGTGTGTGTAATTTGATTCAAGCAACATAATCATAAAGATCATTATATCCCTTTCTTTCTGGATTGCACGAGTACCCTTGATCTGTATTCATCACCTCCAAGAAAATAAATAGAAAAAAGAGCAGTGCAACTGATATGAGTATGAGAGAGTTAACTGGGAATGGAAGTAGACCTTTGTAATGAAGCTTTCAATGATTGGGCTTTGTCACGTAAAGAAAGTGTTTCATGAGCTGTTTCCTTCCACCGCTTCAACTGAGTTTCCACCATTCCCATTTCTTTACACAAAGATGAGGCCATCACACGAAACTCTACTATAATGTCCTTTCTTCCTGCAGCAAAGAGCATTTTCAGTGCCACAAGCTTGGGTAAATTAACAGTTAATATCAACAATATCAAACTTATAACACTTTTACCTGAATCCTGGACAGCTTCTTCCATGTTTATCTCAAAGTCATTTTTTGCAATTATACACTTCTGCAGCTGAAGTTCTAGTTCTTCAATCCTAGAATCAGAATTGTCAATGGCATTCCTAACTGCATCTGCTGACTCTAATTTGACATTTAGGTCCTTCTCCCTTCTCACAACAAGAGTCCTGTCAGCCTGAAATTAAAAATTAAAAAAACATAAAAAATATAGGGCAAGCATTCCAAACATTTGCACATAAACCAAGCATTTTAACCTGCAAAGATTCAGTCAATGCTTTGTATCAGTCCAATTCTGCATTCCAATGTTGGAGTTGATCATTTAGCATAGAGTACAGTCTTGATGAAAGTATGTACTTGTCATCCTTCACTTCATCCTGGGACAACATATAGCTTTTTTTATCAAAGAAGTAAACAGACAATGAAATCTAAGAAAATATGAATAACAACTATCAAAACTTGAATTTAAAATTAGAAACCTGAAATTCTTGCAATTGTTTTGACAGCGCTAAATTTTCTTCATGTGCCTCTTGATACTCAGAAAGGCGGTCGGCTTCTAGTATCTGCAACAAATGCTCAAACACATCAAGATGAATGAGAGAGAGAGAGAGAGAGAGAGAGAGAGAGAGAGAGAGAGAGAGAGAGAAGAGAAAGGAAGACAGTGCAATGGAGGTTTGGAAGCACATCTATACCCTTGTTTCCTCAATTGAATTTCTAAGTTCTTGCAAGCTGATTGTCCTTTCTGTTGATTTTTCAGGGGACAGGGTTCCATTAAGTGCACTAGAAGTATGGTTCTGCACCCCAGGTCCAACATCCTTTTGCATTTTCAGATTAATTAGTTTCCTTCTCTTCAACTCTAGGTCAGCCATTTTGTCATCCAGCTCACCTGTCACCCATAACAAAAAATTTACACATTCAACAGACACTCAACAGGCAGCATACCAAAATTTGGTAAAATTTGATACTTGGTCTGTCTCAAACTGAACATAGATCCTAAAATAATAGGTATCAAATATTATGAAGTTTTGCCCAAAAAAATATATATATATATATATGCATCTCTACACGTGCTGCCATGAGCTTTACTTCAAGTGACATGTGCACAAAAAACAGAGGCTTGTCGTAATAACAATCTCAGAAACCTGTGATGCGCCTAATTTCAGACTGATCTCTTGAGTGGCTGCTGAGGTAAGTCCGAATTACGTCAGCATACTCTTTATGCTTCAGATGAAGAAAATCAATCCCTTTGCGTAGATTTTTAACCTCCCTTTCCATCATATCATCAATTTTAGAAAACTGGATGATAGCATCTGAGAATAGCAAGAAAGAAAAGACAATCTATATTCAATACATTTTCCCTGGTGCACTTACTCCCTCAAAACATGTTAGAAAATGCAAATGTGATCTTACGAAATTAGTTTGTACAACTACGAATATAAAATTGAACCTCTGACCTTCTGAAGATATCTTTCCATTCAAAGTGTGAGATATGTTCATTGTTTTTTCCCTATGAGCATAAATGGCATGTTCTAAGAGTTCTAACAAGTCCATAGTAGACGTATGCCACAAAGCGAGAGTTTCTTCAGCATATTTAACAATTTCATCATTGCCTTTAGCTTCTAGAGAATCTTGTTGTAAGAGTCTAAAAAGAAACATCTCTTCCGCAGAACATGATGGAATTGAACCTACAAATAACTTCAGGTTAATCCAATTTATACGATGAGACAAAAAAACTAAAACTTGGGTTTAGTAACATAAATTTGGACATGCTCGAAAATACCACGAGAATAATCAGCACCATCTAAAATTTCTAAAGCATTTTGGGCTCCTCCAGCACATAGTCCAAGAAGAATTAGATCATCAACCAACTAAAGAGCAAAATAATGAAACCGCCGTCAGCAAAAAGTGCATGTCATCCTGGTATACATAATAGAGACTTATGAAAAGGAAGGAAACCAATCAAACATACGAGATAACCTGATTCCATAGCTGATTCATTGTGATTAAGAAATCATCATAAGAACCTTGCTTATCCTTTAATTCCTGAATTTTCGCTTCAAGATCTTGCAAGTCAAGCTTCTGTTTGTCTACCTGCTGATTAAGTTGCTGATTCTGGAGCTCGAGAGCTGCTGCATCGACCTGGACGGACATACATACAAAAACCGCATACAAATATCTTAATCCCAAATTACAACATTATTAAACAGAAACCCTTTTCTCTTAATCCCAAAATTTCATTTGGATTCCCCTTTTCTTACACTTTCTCCACAACCAAACAGAGAAGAGTAGAAATGATAATATTCTCAATCGCAAATCCAAAGCAGAAATTAAACACACCCAATGACTCTCATCACCCTTCAATCACACACCTTTGATCTCAAACCCAAAAATTTATTAGAAAAGCAACAAGCAGACAGTAGAGGGAGAGAGAGAGAGAGCGGGATTACGCTGTGGTTCTTGGGCGGAGAGGTGTAGGAGCTACGGGCCATGGTGGGGGAAAGGGAGTTCAAATGAGGCCTCTTCTTCTCTGGTTCGTCAGAGTCTGAGTTTTCCATATACTGTAAATTATAGGAGCTCCTTACGGAATCCACCACACCATTACAACTCTCTCAGCTTCAGTTCAGAGCTTTTCTGTCTCAAAACCCTAGAAGAAAAAAAATAGACTTCCGCTGATCCGCAGAGAGTACTTGGAGCGGGAGAGGGAGGGAGAGAGCTCGACTACAGTCGGACGAGTGACGACGTTGCAGGAGTATTTATCAAATATAGCAAATATTAACCCTTAATTTCAAAATTGTCAGTTTTTATATAAACTTTCAAAGATATTTAAAATCTCACTTACATTGACACAAACACCTCAAAAATTTAAAACCAAATAAACTAAAAAACCTAAAAAATGGTAGAGACGTAGTGAATGCATCGGCTGCTGGTGGAAACTTGTGCAACCCTAAACGATGATGAGTGTAGATGGTTAATTTTTTGCATTTTTCCTCCTATTTTTTTTCAATTTCTTTCCATGTTTCAATCGGTATCCTTTTTTTTTTGTTCTTTCGTCTCGCTGATTTTTGGGAAGGCTGGAGAAATAGATAGCATAGTCTAAAATATCCATAATATCCCGATATTTCCATCGAAATTTCCGTATTTTTTAAATTTCTATATTTAAAAAAACACCAAGGGGATTCGAACCCCTCCCATTTTACTTTTTCAACACCTTGACCACCATATCACTTATATTTTTGTGAAAATATGCTAAAATATTTATATATTTTCTACACTCACAATGTTTGCCAGCTCGCTATATAATCAACTTAAATCAGTTAAATCCAGCATGCAATGCATTTCCTTCCAATTTTTTATGATAAACTAATAGATAATTGACTAAATAAACATCCAGCAAAGTTTCAATAAAAATTTCCAAGTTTTTCTTACAATTTCCGTGGTTTTTATTCAATTTTTATCGATATTAATAATATCCCGATATTTCCTTCGAAATTTCCTTGTTTTTGGACTACCGATATTTCCAATATCATCGATATTTTAGACCTTTATAGATAGTACTTAAAGAGAGAGGATCCTTGTCGAATCCTCTTTGGGGGGATTATGGGATCTTCCAATTACATTTGCTCATCGTACATCGTGCGATCAGTTTTCGTCTTATATTCAATTTTAAATAAAAAAGTTTACAATAATTTTTGATCGCACGCTGTACGATGAATGAATATGATTTGAAAATCTCTACAAAAAGGATCTGGCGAGTATCCTTACTCGTACGTACATGTGGTTTCGTTGAGTTTTGGTTCTTTGCTAACGGTTTGGAGTTCCATATGTAACTATCTCTGTAATCGTGTCAATTCGTCTAGGTACAAAAAGACAAAAGACAGAGACAAAATGCAGATGGAGAAAAATTTGTGTGTGATACAATTGTTACCGTTGATTTCTTATTTATTTAAAGTTCGAACATAATTATCTTTTAACACATGTATTATCTGGGCAATATTATACATGGTCCCATATTCAATTGGAACATCAGTGATTGCCACTCTTTGAAATGCTAATTTTTCTTTGTTTGTGTTTTTATTCTTCTTATCTTGGTTTGGAAATTGTCAATTAATTGTACTAATAATCTGGGCAATATTAAATCAAATATTTTGCTTCTGTAGCTTAACATAATTGCTTCTGTAGTTTCTAATCTATGCAGCAGTTGTAGTAGTTCTGGCTAAATCAGTATCCACTTCTCCTACAAATCATTATTTGCAAATTGCATTTTAGTTTTTTTTTTTTTTTTTTTTTTTTTTTTTTGCGAATTTTAATTGTTTTTCGGTTCTTCATTTTGTTCTAGTAATATATATACATATATATTTTGTTTGCTCAGGAATATATACATATACATATATATATATATGTGTGTGTGTGTATGCGAATATGCAGGTATATATATGCGAATATGCATGTATTGTCCATCACAGCTTATAGTACAAAGAATCTTTTTATCAACAACTGATTATTCGTATAAGTTAAAGGTATTTTTGTCTATTTAAGTGAGATTTTGGACAAAATTGAAAGTTTTTATAAAAAAATGACATTTTTGAAATCAAGAGCTCATTTTTTTGCTATTATTGATAAATTTCCACGTTGCAGATCACAAGGAATTTATGTTACAACCCGACCCGGGTTCCACCACATCCCGGTCTCGACTCCGCCGTAGCACGATATTGTCCGTTTTAGGCCCCGACCACGCCCTCACGGTTTTGTTTTTGGGAACTCACACGAGAACTTCTCAATGGGTCATCCATCATAAGATTGCTCTTGCGCTAACTCGCTTAACTTCGGATAAGATTGTTCTTGCACTAACTCGCTTAACTTCGGAGTTCCTACGGAATCCGAAGTCAGTGAGCTCCCAAAAAGCCTCATGCTTAAGGAGGTGGGCATGTACATATAAGGTGTAGACCTTTAGGGGCCCGACGTCATCGTCGACACACTTCTGGTCAAGGATTGGCTTTGATACCAAATTGTTACATCCCGACCCAGGCTCCACCACATCCCGGGCTCGACTCCGCCGTAGCACGATATTGTCTGTTTTGGGCCCTGACCATGCCCTCACGATTTTGTTTCTGGGAACTCACACGAGAACTTCCCAGTGGATCACCCATCTTGGGATTACTCTTGCGTGAACTCGCTTAACTTCGGAGTTCCTACGGAATCCGAAGTTAGTGAGCTTCCAAAAGGCATCGTGTTAAAGGAGGTGAGCATGTACATATAAGACGTAGAGGATCCACTCTCCTGAGCGATGTGGGATCTAACAATTTACAACTATCACATTTTCATTTTATTTTTAGGAAAACTAATGAAAAGGGCTTGAAAACTTTGAGTTTTAACGATAATGACAAAATAAAGGGTAAAGTGAATAATACCAGGTTTGACTTTTTAGTGTAAAAATGTGGTTTTTCGTTAAAGTGAACAGTACCGTGGACTTTTCGTTAAAACTCCTTTTATTTTTCTCCTTTTTTATATAAGAAATGTACAATTTTCAAATTTATTAAAAACAAACTAGCAATTTTGACACGTGGGGCATATAATAAAAGCAGTTATTATGAGAAGTACTTTCATGGCATGGACACACCTCTACAATAGTTTTTTGCAGTTAGTTATTATGAGAAAGACTTCAATGATATTGACACTCGTATTGTTATTACGACAAAAACTTCCATTGATGTACCGCTACGACAGCATCCCATCCAGTTGTGAAAAAAAATAGGAAAAAAATAAATAAAATGAGGATGTAATTAATTTTGTTTTTATTACAGGCGGTAATACTTTTTTATATAGGAGAATACAGTAGCAATTTTATTACTTAATAATTAGTATCTTTAAAATGTACATCTAGATGATATATAGAGGTCGTCGAATCAAGGATATTCAAATTTATAAAGCAAGTCCAACTTTGCCAAACAATGTGCCACAACATTGGTAGAAAGATGGGACACATGTGAATCATCGAAGGAGCGAAGCTAATGCTTAATGTTATAAACAACTAGACCTAAAGAAGAAGAATCCTCTTGAGGGCTTCCAATCGCATGGACTAGCTGAAAAGAGTCACTCTCGGGATGCTTGCGGTTTTGATGATGCTCCAAAGCGAGATGCACACCCTCCCTCGATGACATGAACTTCGTAGCCTTTGGACTAGTGATATGAGAGACCATACAAACAAACAGTCATATGACTACGGCTTTGTCACGAAACACAACACCAACGCCACCAAATTTCTACGATCCATTGAAAGCCCCATCAACTTAGAGCTCTTGAAATGGTTTTAAGCCATTTGTTGGAAGTGTGTTCTAAAGGTTAATCATAAGATGATATTTTACAAACATTTCATATATTAGACTGATTTAATGACTCATAAGAAACTGATTTAGTGACTCATAAGAAATAAGAGGGTTTTCTTAACAATTGCAAAATCATCAAAAAGTGGTGCAATCTTTCCCTCGTGGGCGTCAGTTGTAGTGGCTTTGATTCATAAGCTTGTTTTTTTATCGTTTCTCATTTCAAGGTTTTCAGGTGAATGGTACGATGTTTACCTTGTGTATTTGATGGTGTTGGGCCCATCTTGTAGAGTTTACGCCTTTTGAGCTTATCTTTGTTGTTGGTTACGTGTAGGTCTCTCATGGTTTAGAAATCAACTTCCAAGGAGTTTGTTTTGTGTTTTTTTTTTTTTTAGTTTGTGATGTTGTTGTTTTTCCCTTGGCAAAGGACTATAAGCACATCTTTCTGATGCCTCATAGCTAGCAAGACTTCTTTGTCGATGGAGCATTGTCTTTTGCAAGTTCATCAAAATATGATGCAAAGTTTTGTCCTCATAAGCGTTGCCTTTTCTTTTGGTATGTGTGATTATGTGGCTATAATTTTATATTATATTTTTTATTGTGGTTGTAATCATGATACTATTGTTACGACGTTCCTGATTTAGGATCAGTCAACGCATGTAAGTTCTATCTCTATTAGAAAGATGATACAAATGAT
This sequence comes from Heteromeles arbutifolia, assembly GCA_024362995.1. NCBI lineage: Eukaryota > Viridiplantae > Streptophyta > Magnoliopsida > Rosales > Rosaceae > Heteromeles > Heteromeles arbutifolia. Next base: position 26,984,819 of record JANCRC010000013.1, on the reverse strand, counting down.
AGTACAACTAGGTCATACAAGTATCATTTTTTATTATTAATGAAATGTTTCTTACCTTATAAAAACAGTTTGGTTTCATACATTCTATTTTATTTTGCTTCATTCTCCCTCCCAGTTCTATATCTCCTTTTCATTTTCCTTACAAAAACTGGAACTTGAATGAAACTTAAACTATTCACCACCCATTAATCACCATGCAGTTTTTCCTTGTGCAAGCAACAATATATGAATAAGAAAGTTTAATCAGTTGACATCGACTTCAGACTTTAAAGGCAAGTAAGGTTCGCAAAACATCACATTGAGATCATCAAACTCCATCTATACGCCCAAAGTTAACCGTATCATATCTTTTAACTGTAACCTAAAGAAGGAACAAATATGCACACATTGTTCATGACTGATGGGTTTGGTGCGGCTTTTTGCTTTTTGCACATCATAGAATAATCCACTTTTCAAATCACACGCAAGAGAGAAGTAAAAGAAAGAACGCTTAATATTGAAGTTGAAGAAAACCCAGCACCAGCAGAAAGACGACTTCTTTATATATATGCAATTCATGAAGTACCTCAAACGCCACACTGTCAGAGATTTTTGTTCTGCCAAAGAAGCAGTCTCGTAAGATCGCTATAGCTAGAGATCGATCGATCGAAGCCTCACTATATGTCATCTCAGAGCGTTCGACTGATTATTCAGGACCGTTATGTAAGTTTCATCATGCTATATGTATAGAACCCTAATGAATGTATATGCATGTATTTCATGATTAGCTTGATCGTTAAGCGAAGTGAATGGATCCTATCTTTGGTCTTAGGATGTTTAACAGGATGCAAATTATGATAGAGCGCTACTTAATTTCATGTTAATTTGCTTTTGATGATCTCGTCACTTCCTCATGTGGGTTTTGTTTTCTGGCCTTTTTCTGCGTAAACTTCATGAAAGTTACAATATGCATGGTAAACCAAGTGTGCGGGTGTACTCCGAAATTGTTGGAATTTCAGACAAAATAATACTGGCTAGCCAATCAGGCAATCATGATTACCATATGGTTGTGGTCATCAAAGTGAAACCTAACTTCCAGATTCTATTTTGATAGAGGTGGCGATGAGTTCAAACTCATGATTGATAAAAAAAAAAAAGGTGACAGAATTAACCTTATATGTTGAGTGGACTAGCCAAATGTTAGATTAAACAGAAGCACTCAAATTTTTACCCTAATAGAGCATTCACATAAGTTCGCTTGAGGTCTCGAATTGGATTCTTCTCTCCCAATATCACTAAAAACATTGCAAGTACAGCCACACATAGGTTAGAGGCTTAATTAGAGCAAATCTCCGTCATCTTTTTGCTCCAATGAGCATTTTCTGGCATTACTAAATTGTAATTTTATGTCAAAATTAACCTAAACAAAGTGTCAGAGACCCCAAAAAAAATTGTCATTTGCGTAATATATTGTATTGAACCTTTTCCGCAAACAGGTGGTCATGGATAATGGCATACTCCAAGTTACGTTATCAAAACCAGATGGAATTGTTACCAAAATACAATACAATGGCATCGACAATTTGCTTGAAGTTCTAAATGAAGAAGTAAATAGAGGGTATATATACTTCACCATGTAACTGCTTATAGTTCTTTTCTTCGTTTATGATCAATGTTGAAACAGTACCAAAATTAGGTTTGAACAGTTATACTAAAACTTGGAAATTTGAAGGTATTGGGACCTTGTTTGGAGTGAAGCAGGAAGTGTTGGCACAACCGGGACATTTGATGTGTACGTAAAACTACTCTACTATTAAGTGTCGGGAAAACTAGATATAAATCCAGTTTTGCAGGTCAATTGGACTAAATCCTTAAAGGGAAAATGTGGCAGAAAAAAAGGTCCATTGGACCTAAATCGATAAGAAAATGAATTGAACTAAATCCAATAGCAGCTTAAGCTTTGGACTTAATCTAAGAGTCTTAAATTATTGATCTTTATATCTCTTGTATCAAATCGTTTAGTCAACACTACAAGAAAAGTTGCCAATAGCCGCTAACATATTAGTGGTACAAAATGAGGTGGATAAAACTTTATTAGTGGCTAAAGGTGAACATTGCCTTTACCCACCTCATTTTGTACAATAATGATAGTGGCGATCTTGTCAACTTTTCTTGTAGTGTTCGTGGCTTCTCTTCTAAGCAATAATTATGGCTCCTGTACAGGATTAAAGGGACAAAATTCAAGGTTAGAGAGGAAAACGAGGAACAAGTAGAGATCTCCTTCACAAGAAAGTGGAATCCGTCTCAAAAGGGAGAACTTGTCCCTCTCAATATAGATAAAAGGTTTGATAATTCATGTAGTTCTTAAGAAATGAAAAACTTGAACTAATAATCGAGTGTCACAGTCTTGATCACATGACATTATATTTTGCAGATTTATAATGCTTCGTAATTCTTCAGGCTTCTACTCATATGCCATCTATGAGCACTTGAAAGAATGGCCTCCTTTCAACCTTCCACAGACCAGGATTACCTTCAAGCTCAGAAAAGAAAAGTAGCGAAAACTTTCTTCATTGTTTTTTTATCTATAATCAAGTTAGCTATATAATTTGTTGTCGTTGTTATGGACACTTAAAAATAGTAATCGAAATAGTAATCGTTGTTCCTCCATAGTGCAAAGTATGAACGCAAAATGATTATTTTGTTGTTAAAAATTGTGATTCCTTGCAAGAGATCATATTTCAGCTTCACAGCACTATGAAATCTTGATTCAAATAATGTAACGTTAGCAACATTTGTATATAAGATAGTATATTATTTACTGGGAATACTAATTGACTATCTTTAATATTTTTGGTGGGTGATTTATCAGGTTTCACTATATGGCCATAGCAGATAACAGGCAAAGATACATGCCCCTCCCTGACGATCGATCACCTGAGAGAAGTCAAGCCCTAGCTTACCCTGAAGCAGTCCTTCTTGTCGATCCTATAGAGCCAGAATTCAAAGGAGAGGTAAATCTTTCCTCCTCTACAAAGAGGTCTAGCTACTAGCTAGGGTTAATTACGAAAATATTCTTGAACTTAATTGTATCAGAGTTCAAGACTAGGGTTTATGGTTGGTTTAGTAAGGTTAGAGTTTACCAAATTTGTGTTCTTTCAAAATTTCATACAAGTATTTTCGAAGAAACGTACAATATTCATTAACAGTAAAAAGAATACAATTGCAAATTGTAGGTGGATGATAAGTACGAATACTCATGCGAGAACCAAAACCTGCATGTTCATGGTTGGGTATGTATGGACCCACCCGTTGGCTTTTGGCAAATAACGCCCAGTGATGAATTTAGATCCGGTGGACCTCTCAAACAGAATCTCAGCTCCCATGTTGGCCCCACTTGCCTTGCGGTAAATGAATTAAATTGTTGCATGCAACAGCGGAGCTAGGAATTTAAATAGGGATGAACTAATTCAATTTTCTTAAAATATGAATGTGTAGTGAAATTTAAACGTCATTGAGGGTAGGCTAAATTTTTGTTTTGTGCAATAAAGACCATAGAATGCTTATCTTAACAGCAAACAATTTCATCTTTTAAAACTTGGGGTGTGTTAGAGGCCAGGGCAGTCATTAGTTGGCTCTGCCCTTGGTTGCATCCATTGACAATAAGTAGTGTTACAAAATACAAGATACACATCTCATGTCGAAACTTAACAGAATAGAAAATTTGAAAAAATCTACAGAATTAACTATATTATACTTTTTTTCTTCTTAGTAATAAGTTGATTTATATTGTTGAAAATACAAAGCAGATGTTTCTTAGCGCTCATTATTCAGGAGAAGACCTAGTACTGAAGCTGAAACTAGATGAGCCGTGGAAGAAAGTTTTTGGCCCTGTATTCATTTATCTTAATTCTGCGTCCAATGCAACTGATCCATCACCACTTTGGGATGATGCAAAAAAACAGGTCGATCTTTTTTCTTCTAATTTAAACAAACTCTAAAAGTATTTATATTAAGTTCAAAAAATTCAAAGACTAATAACTAATAAGTAGCTAGAACATTTACTTTGGATATTCAGATGATGACAGAAGTGCAAAGCTGGCCTTACAAGTTTCCTGCTTCCAAGGATTATCCGCCGTCGGATCAACGGGGTAATGTTAAGGGTAGAATACAGATTCTGGATAGGTACTATTACTTAAACCAAATAAAAACACCTCGTCATGTAATATTATTTAAGCTAACTAATTAGTAGATTATTGGAAGTATATAGATATCATGAGAATTGAATATACCGTCTTTTATTCCCAGTTTTTGTGAAATTCGTCCAAAATTTTACTTAAATCTATACATGTCTAGGTATGTTAGTAAAGATCGCGTACCTGGAAACGGTGCGTATGTAGGCTTGGCACCACCAGGAGACGCTGGATCATGGCAAAGAGATTGTAAGGTGATTTGTTTTCTCAACTTTATAACCGAGCAAGTACTGTTTTCCAAGAACTCGAAAAACAGGAACTAGTAGGAAAGAGTGTTGCAACTCAATTGGTTGACAATGTTTGCATTTGATGTATCAGGGCTACCAATTCTGGACTAGGGCAGATGAGAAAGGATATTACTCTATACAGAATATACGCGAGGGTGACTATAATCTCTATGCATGGTGTCCTGGTTTTATCGGAGATTATCGATATGACGCAACTATTAGCATAACCGCAGGTCTCTCTCATATTTTTCTCTTCCAGAAGACTTGATGAATTACCGTTATGATCAATACTTTAATATATGTCTATATTAATAAGCAGGTTGTGATATTGATGTGGATGATATTGTATATGAGCCTCCAAGAGATGGACCAACGTTGTGGGAAATTGGCATCCCTGATCGTTCTGCTGCTGAATTCTATGTTCCTGATCCTAATCCAATGTATATCAATAAACTTTATGTCAACCATCCTGATAGGTTAGTTTTCGAGCTTGGTTAACTGACCACTCCATCTCTATGGAATTTAAATTTAGTCACATCAATCTACATCGGACTATTATAGTACTATAGTACTATAGTAGTCCGTGAACCTATAAGCTATTATACGTCACAAATAAATGTTCTCTTGCCAGACATCTTTGGCAAAGATAAGATGGCTAGTTGCCACCATTCATCAACTTGATTTTGGCTTTTGCCTGAATGTGATCTAGATTCACAGTTAGCTACCAACATAGACATCAGTCTGGCAAGAGAACCAATAGAACATTTTGTTGGAAAACTTAACAAGTTAGCAATTTGGTTTATTTTTATGTTAGGGTATTCTTTTGTGGTATTTTATGTATTAGGGCTTTCTAGTTAGTAGGATATAGATTATGTTTGCTTTCCAATTAATCGTGAACCCTTTTTTTTCAAGATCAGGTCTTTATAAATACACCTTTTGTGATTTTATAGAAGTTTGTGTTCTTTGTTTTAGTCAATAGAATAAGAACAATTTTGTAATGAGTTTTTTTTTTTCTCTTTTGTCATCCTTTCATTTGTTAACACATTTTCCTATATGTGTGTGTATGTTCGGTTGAGAATATTAATCCCACAATGGTGAAAGAATGGACCTTGTACGTGCTTATAAGTAGTTGGTTACTTCCCATATTGCCAGTTGGTTTTATGGTGGAACCTCAACTTTCTTCAAGTTCCACTACATAAAAAGATCTTGATCATTTTCTTACCTATACACTTTCAGGTTTAGGCAGTACGGATTATGGGAAAGATATCAAGAGTTATATCCTGATGAGGATTTAATTTACAGCATCGGCACCAGTGACTATACTAAAGATTGGTTCTTCGCCCAGGTTCCTAGGTGGAGTTCTTCCTAACCTATATTGGCTTTACTTTCTCAATGTGTCATTCTTTGTGAGTAGTTAAATTAACAAACAAATTTCGAAATTAAATCTGTAGCCTTAACTTCGAGCCTTTTGTTTCACAATATATAGGAAGAAAGATGATGACACATATCAAGGCACTACATGGCAAATCAAGTTTCAAATTAAGCATTTCAGTGAAAGTGATACCCTCAAACTTCGAATAGCCCTTGCCACTGCAAACATTGCAGAATTACAGGTACATGTTATGTGTAGAATTGCATGTAAATGTAACCAAAGCTCTAACTAATCTGGTTACTTTTGTTGTTCTTTTCCTATTGAAGATTCGAATAAATGATTCGAAAGCAGACCCTCCGCTGTTTACGACCGGAGTGATTGGAAAGGACAATACAATTGCTAGGCATGGAATCCATGGTCTGTACTGGCTGTATAACATAGATATACCAGGCACATTGCTGGTGGAAGGATCCAATACCCTATTTCTAACGCAAGCAATGAGCACTAGCCCTTTGGCTCCTTTCCACGGACTCATGTATGACTATATTCGTTTAGAAGGTCCATTATCTTCTTCTTCCAGTACCACCTAAATTATATCTGTGCTTCTTTAATTAACACAAATGAATGAGGATAATATTAAAATTTAATGTATAAATACCTTAAAGTTGTCATACTCTCTGGCGATTTCTTATTTCTTATTTGTTGTGTGTGTTTTATGCACTTGTTGGATCATGTGTGAATGCACATTATTTACACATTATAAATACGTTAAAGTAAGGGTAGTGCTATCCACACACCTATTTTGACTTTTCATACATTTCTCTTAATTTTCTGCTATCAAATCGAATAAACCGAAAGAAAAAAAAAATCAATTTCTCGTATTCCTCGAAAAAGCAATTCGATTGATGGAGTTTAGTATGATGCTTATGATATCATCTAAATCGATGATATTTATGGGATTGATATTCAAATATTTTTGGCAAAAATTAACATGGGAAGTAAAAATGGGTGAATACTGTATTATCCCAAATTAATTGGTAGGATGTGAAGCAACAATTTTTCTTCTTATATTCTAAGAAGGACAATGCATCTAATTTGGAGGTAAAAGAATTTAGTTGAAAGAGAAATTCAGAAATCAAACAATATAAATCAATTCAAAATTTTAAATTGCAAAATATTCTGCTTAATTATAACAAAAGAAAGAAAGGTGGAACTGTTAGAGCAATTACATTACATTAGGGAGAATTGTGGAGTCTGTTTTTGGTATCCTCAGCGGCATCGGCTGCTTCAACTTGCATTTTGGCTGTCTGAAGCTCTGCTTCTGTTGCTTCCTGCTCATTCCTTGCTGTCAACTTCTTAGCCTGCTCCAACATCAATCAACCGTCAAAAAAATTAATATCGCACAAGAAAGAACACGCCTTTACGTACATCCGTTCCAGCCGGTGGGACGGCTCAAATCCGCTTTAGCCTATGTTGTTACGCTCACGTCTATAAATAGCTAAGCCATTAAGGCAAGAAACAAACTAACCTGACCAACGAAGCATGCCTTAACATAACGAAAGCCCTCTTGCAATGAAACAGTGAAAGACAAGCAGTCGTTCTTCAGGCGAGTCATGATCGAGTACGAGTTTGAGATTAATTTCTTTGCTTTGAGCAGTCGGGAGGATCAGCACTCATCCAAAATCCACAGAGAGAGAAGTTGAGTAGACGTTTTGTTTTGTAGGGTGTGTGCGCAAAGTCACGAGAGTCGTGGCAGCTAGACAACACATCCACGTCTTAGACTCTTAGCTTCCGTCTTTATTATATGATATAGTCTTGGGAGAAATTTTTCTTTGTGACCGACACACGGGTGGTACATCATGTGTTTTTATATATTTAGTAAGAATTTGTATTTTTTTAAGTTATTATCTTTTTGACACACGTATCCCACCATTTGCATAGTGACACATGATCACTACTACAAAACCATTTATTAGTGTCGCTATGATAACCGACAAGAAACGTATATTACTGTTGGATTTTAAACAAAATCCGACAGAAAATGGATGCAGTGGCGGATATAATAAGCGACAGATTTGCCAGCGTCAGGAAATGAATTTTTCGACAGAAAATACTCTAAAACCGATAGAAATTGTGTCGGATATAACCGACAGAGAATATATTAATAATGAATAAATAAGAGCATTTTCTGTCGGCTAAAACCGACAGAAAATACTAAAACCAACAGAACTTGTGTCGGATATAACCGATAGAGAATTTATTAATAATGAATAAATAAAAGCATTCTTGTTGGATAAAATCGACAGAAAATATATTAATAATAAAAAAAATATAAACCACTTTCTGAATCATTTCTTTCCCTTTCAAGTTGGTCTCCCCTGCATTCACTGCATTTTACATATTCAACCTATGTTTCAAATCCTTCCTCTCTGATGACATGATGTTTGAGAGGGGAATAATTTGTATGGGCACACCAAAACTGTCACAGTTACTAGAATTCCAACTAATAGATTTCCTCGTCGGAGCACTTGAATCCTCCGAGCCAGTAACTTCTGCGTCGATTCTTCCTGAGCTACTGGAGCATTCACCAGCCTGCCTAAAAGCACTGCCATAGTACCCTACCCTTCCCGGGTTCTTGTTCTTCTTGGCCATGACCAAATATCTCAAAGAATCTCCTAGCACTATTCTTTATACCATAACAGTGATTTTCCAGTTAAACAAAAAGGGGTCAGCTAGGTTGTTTAGGAAGGAGCAATAAAATCAAGTTCTCCAATTTAAATTATTACATTTTGATACCAAAAAAACACATATGAAGAAGAAACTTAGCAGAGCTTAATTTTAAATTATCTTAAAAAAAAAAAATGAGAACGAACAATCCGACGAAGAAGAAACATTTATCACAAAGTTTAACAATAGTAACATATTCTTCAATTCTTCAAGTTTGTTTCCTGTTTTGCAGCTAACCTAAACATATACACACACACACACACACACACACACATAGTTAGACAGAAGTTTGACCCCCAACAACAAGAAAAGGATTGGAAAGACAAATAAATATATTTGAAAAAGAAAAGAAACCACAAACTGGAAATTTGTGCAAGTTGTGCAGACTGGTTAGACACCCCATGCTTCGTGGCAACATCAAGGTCTTGAACCAGAAGATTTCATCTAGCTACATATGTCTTAGGTTGACAAGATTTTTCAAGTTCTTGGGCAAATTGAAAATCCAAGGACAATGCAAAAGTCCAAATTGAAGAGGTTGCATACCGAATCAGGGAGCTTTCTGATTTCAGTTGTCGATAAATCAAGGTAACGCAAGAGCTTTAGCCTCCCAATTGAATCTGGTAGTGTGACAATTGTGCTTGAACTCATGTCTAGCACACGCATATACATAAGTGAATGAATTATTTCACCTTGTCCTTTTCCAAAGGCTCTTAGTTGCAAGTGTTGAACTGGAAGTAAATGAGGAGAGAAGAGAAGGAAAAGGAAATGAGGAGAGGAGAAAAGGGGGAAGGAAAAGGAAGGGAGAAGGCACCGGCACAAGGAAGAGATGGAGAGGTTTTATTTTGGAAAATTTTCATTACTGTCGGTTAAAACCGACAGAAACATTTTTTAAAATATAAACCGACATAAAATTTTCATTATTGTTGGTTATAATCGACAGAAAAAAATGGCGGCAAAAATCCCCCCAAAATTCCCTCCCAAAATTTTAAATTCACCCCCCCAAAAATTTTGTTACGATTTTAAAAAATAAAATAATAATTGTTTGGTTTAATAAATAAATAAATAAATAATAAGTGTTTAAATAGAATATGTTTTTAAAAATTAAATAAATAATTGTTTGGTTTAATAGATAATAACCCATATAAAATATGCAATAAAGAAACAAAAATATAATTGTACAATGAAAATGTCATCACACAAACTAAATATTGTATAATCAATACTTGAAAAGCATAAATAAAAATTTAGCACAAATTACTTTTCCCACTTTAAACTTGAGGCAAATTTAACGGAGATATGCATTCTACGAAACTAGTTTCAATGATCTAACCATCAAACTTGTTTGTAGATACTATAAGATCGCATACGTAAAAAATGCAAAAACAAAACATTCAGAGATTAGGTAATAGAACAAAAGTTTTCGACGGTTATAAACGAAAAATCACAATTTAACGGTTATTTTAGCTTCGGTTTTGATGATTTTTTTACAGCTACACTCCTCGACCTTATACGAATGCAATGAACAAATTCGATCTTCAATTTAAAATATTTACACTAGTGGATACCACAAAATCTTATTTTATACTTAATGGAAGTATAATATTAACTCTAAGTGTTTGTTTAATCTACCGTTTTGACGCGATATGTATTCTACGAAACTTTTGTCAACGATCCAACCGTTAAACTTATTTGTACACACTCCGAGATCACATACGTAAAAAATCGTAAAAAACAAACATTCAGGGATTACATAACGGAACAAAAGTTTTTTACGGTTATAAACGAAAAATCATAATTTAACGGTTATTTTACATTCGATTTTAATGATTTTTTACAGCTACACTCCTCGACCCTATAAGAATGCAATGAATAAATTTGATCTTCAATTTAAAATATTTACACTAGTGGATACCACAAAATCTTATTTTATACTTAATGGAAGTATAAAATTAACTCTTAGGTGTTTATTTAATCTACTGTTTTGACACGATACTCATTCTACGAAACTTTTTTCAATGATCTAACCGTCAAACTTGTTTGTACACACTCCGAGATCGTGACACGCCCCAACCCCGATATTTCCCTAATACCAAGATATGCACGTGCTGGCCGACACCCGAGGGTGACGAAAGCCATTTATTGAGTGCAAATGCTGAAAAGAAGGATTAAATAAGATTTATAGATATAAAAGAATAAAGAATATGCATTTAAGGAACGTGTTCGGAGCATACAACTAACTAGAGTACTAAAAGGAATAATATAAAATTGAATGAATAAAAGAATGGGTCCTACACCGAGAGGACTCGAAGATGCCGATGCGGAAGTGCCTTGATGCCAAGATTGTATGCCTCGATTCTAAGTCCTGAAGGGGGCGCAAAACAAACATGAGTGGACCAATTTGATTTATATATATATATATATATATATATGGTAAAACAGTTATCAACGTACTAAACCCCAGGTTTTATGAAAACACATATATATCATGATAAACATAGGTTTTCCAAAACCTAGCATGCTGTGCACTGTCTCAAATCATAACTTGTATATATAATAATCACTAGTGAATGTCCAATATAACCACCAGGCCCTATGCCGGCTCCCCATCTCTGAGCAGACAGTCAGAGGAAAATCACCCCAGGCCCCTTGTCGGCTCCCCATCCCTGTGCTAAATAGCCAGAGGAAACACACTCCAGGCCCTATGCCAAGACCAAACCTTCGCCCGGGACGGACCGGAACCTATCCCTACGTCCCGTAGCGGAATCAGGACCACTAGGTAAGTACAAAACCATGGAACATATATATTGAAAAGCAACTTCATAGTATAAAGTCATCCATCATCTATACTATAAAGAGGTGTTCTAAACATGTTCTAAATATCATATCGTCATCCATCGGATATTCTATAAGAACACGGGTTATAGGAAAAATAGTAGTAATTCAAACTAGCCTCAATAAACATGTTATCTCGTAAAACATTTCATAAAACATACTCATCAAATCATGCTTTTCATGTATGCATTTCTACTATAAAACATGCATTTTTAGAAGGGGTCCACTCACAGTACTTAGCCGCCAAAGAACCATGCAACTAGCGAAGACGAAAATGCCACAATTAATTGCCCCTAAGCACATAAAGGGTACATTTAGTCAAACTCTACTCAAACGAATTAATTTGGGAAAACGGACGTCGGAAATGGGTCCAAGACGTCGAAATTAGCCTAGAAGAGGTCTCGGACGAAAACCCGAAAAGTCAACAGTCACAGTCAACGTTGACCAGTCAAAGTCAACGGTCAACGTTGACCGGGTCAGTCAACAGGTTAGGGTCCGGGTTGGACCAGGTCAAACGGGTTTGGGCTTGGATCAAATGGTTTTGGGCCGGACCGAGTTGGGCTTGGGTTTAAAAGGGAAATGGATTTAGAGAACTAGGTGGGCTGGGTTAGGGTTTAAGCTACATGGGCCCAAAGGCCCAATTCCCTCACAGCCCGAAGGCTTGCTACAAAGGTTAAAGGGTTTAGGGGTGCACGGGCTTAAGGCCCTAAAGGAAAATGGCCCAAAGGCCTTTTACATTAAAACAATAAATAAAATAAATAACCAAAATTGAAATGGGTTTTGGGTTGGGCTCGGCAGGAAAGGCACAACGGCCTTCGGGGTTTCTGGGTTGCCGGATTCAAAGGAAGGAGAAGGTCGGATTCGGCTGGAAAACTACACAACCTTTAAACGGCCATAACTTTGTCAATACTCAACGAAATCGAGTGATTCAAAAAGGAAAGTTGTAGTTCTCGAAGAGACGAAAAGAATGGTACCTCACACGCCGTGTTTTGGCCGGAAAGCGCCTCGAAAGCCGTCGGACTCGTCAGAAACTGGGTAAGATTCAAATGAGTATAACTTCTTCAATACTCAATGAAATTGGGTGAAACAAAAAGGAAAGTTGTAGTACTCAGTGAGACGAAGAGATTGATACCTTGCACGCCGGCCAACTCACCGTGGTTTGGCCGGAACTTGGCTTGAAAGTGGCGGTCTGCGTCGGAGTTCAATAAGAGAGGGAACGAACAGTGGTCTTCGCCACTGTGGTGCACCACAGACCTGTCCTGGGTTCCAGTTCTCACCAGGGAGGATCCTAGGGTGTGAGGGTGACTGGGTGTGTGTGTGTGGGTGTCGATCGGGAAAGAGTCCGAGAGAGAGAGAGATGAGCTCGAGAGGGAGAGAAGAGAGGAAAGAGCTGAAGGAGAGAAAGAAAGTTATAAAAATCAGAAAAAGAAAGAAAAAGGGCGAAGGAACCGGGGGACAAATCAGGGGTGGCCCCCTTGGGCACACCATTTAAGACCCAAAAACCATTTCTAAAAGGAAAATATCCCCAAATTTAGTGAAAATACAAAAATACCCTTTTTATTCCTAAATCCCGGGACGGGTTGTTACAGATCGCATATGTAAAAAATCACATAAAACAAACATTCAGAGATTAGGTAACAGAACAAAAGTTTTCAACGGTTATAAACGAAAAATCACAATTTAACGGTTATTTTAGCTACGATTTTGATGATTTTTTACAGCTACACTCCTCGACCCTATAAGAATGCATTGAACGAATTTGATCTTCAATTTAAAATATTTACACTAGTGGATACCACAAAATCCTATTTTATACTTGATGGGGAAGTATAACATTAACTCTAAGTGTTTGTTTAATCTACCGTTTTGATGCGATACGCATTCTACGAAACGTTTTTCAATTATCCAACCGTTAAACTTGTTTGTACACACTCCGAGATCGCATATGTAAAAAATAAATATTTAGAGATTAGGTAACGGAACAAAAGTTTTCGATGTTTATAAACGAAAAATCACAATTTAACGGTTATTTTAGCTTCGATTTTGATGATTTTTTTATAGTTACACTCCTCAACCCTATAAGAATGCAATGAATGAATTCGATCTTCAATTTAAAATATTTACACTAGTGGATAAATCTTATTTTATACTTAATGGAAGTGTAACATTAACTCTTAAGTGTTTGTTAAATCTATCAATTTGATAGAATATGCATTCTATGAAACTAGTTTCAACGATCCAACCGTCAAATATTTGTATATACTCTGAGATAGCATGTGTAAAAAATCGCAAAAAAACATTCAGAGATTAGATAACAGGACCATGGGTGAAAAAAAAAAACATTCAGAGATTATTCTGGCAATTGCCCAAAATTTTGCTTTGTTTGTGTCGGTTATATCCGACAGGGCGATGAGTGAAAAAAAATATATTTAAACCATGTGTTTATTTATTTAATTTTAATCAATATAACATTTTAAAATAATAAAATAGTCAATTTATGTCGGTTATAACCGTCAGAATACTAAAATAATAACCGCCAGAAACTAAAATAATAAAATAGTCCATTTTTGTCGGTTATAACCGCCACCATTAACTTAAAAACCGCCGGAATATGTTAAAAATATTTAAAAATATTGGTGGTTATAATAATTTTATGGCGGTTGCATCCGACACTAAATATTCGCCAGGAATTTATGTCGGATATAACCGATATGATTTCATTGTTATCCGACACTAACTGAATGATGTGTCAGATATCTTTTATTTGACATAATGGCTTATTAAACCGCCACCATCATCCGACACCTAAAGCTAATATTGTAGTAGTGGATGTACAACTCCTGTGGAGCCTAAAATAATCCCAAAAATTCTAGAGGCGACTCGTGGATTTTTATTCAAGAAAGACAAGATTGCCCTTAATAAATGGGCAGGCTTCTCAGATACTCCCACGCGCGGCTCACATCCCTGAAGGTTCAAGCAGCTGAATACGACTGTATACAGTTCACCTGCCATTGGCAAGGAAAAGTCAAAGCATTAAAGATAAGGATTAATTACCCAAATCCTATCTTTAATACATTATCAATTGAAGATTGACTCCAATCAAATAAGTAATCTCAATTTAAATAAATTAGGGATAATTACACCATTATCTCAAGATATTATTTCCTATTTAATATCTTGAGAATATTTTGAGAATATTTCTCCATAAACACCTTGGCCAATAGGATGCCGCCACATGTAGGGTAAAATCCTAGCATTGTGGCCAGCCCTATCCCTATAAATACCCCATATTCTACCAAATTTTCAAAGCTTTTGCTACCCTAAAAAAGCCTTAAACACTTCACTCTCTCAGAGAAACTGACTTAGGCATCAGAGATCCATTGGCCTAACCTCCCCACCTCATGGGCGCGTGAGGCTTAGGCCTTTGATCAAAAGTGTTAATTGTTTTGCAAGTGCATTTTCGTCAAGACTGAAGATGGCGGAAATTTGCATCGACAAATTCGTGCTTTTATTAAGAGCTGATTCAAATACTCGAAGAAGCCTCTTACATTTCTTTCTTGAATTTTTTGTTACATAAAGGGACAAAATTCAAGGTTAGAGTGGAAAACGAGGAACAAGTAGAGATCTCCTTCACAAGAAAGTGGAATCCGTCTATAAAAGGATTGAATAATTCATGTAGTTCTTAAGAAATGAAAAACTTGAACTAATAATCGAGTGTTACAGTCTTGATAACATGACATTACATTTTGCAGATTTATAATGCTTCGTAATTCTTCAGGCTTCTACTCATATGCCATCCATGAGCACTTGAAAGAATGGCCTCCTTTCAACCTTCGACAGACTAGGATTACCTTCAAGCTCAGAAAAGAAAAGTAACGAAAACTTTCTTCATTGTTTCCTATCAATAATCAAGTTAGCTATATAATTTGTAGTCATTGTTATCGACACTTAAAAATAGTAATCGAAATAGTAATCGTTGTTCCTCCGTAGTGCAAAGTATGAACGCAAAATGATTATTTTGTTAAAAATTGTGATTCCTTGCAAGAGATCATATTTCAGCTTCACAGCACTATGAAGTCTTGAGTTCAAATAATGTAACGTTAACAACATTTGTACATAAGCTAGTATGTTATTTACTGGGAATACTAATTGACTATCTTTAATATTTTTGGTGGGTGATTTATCAGGTTTCACTATATGGCCACAGCAGATAACAGGCAAAGATACATGCCCCTACCTGACGATCGATCACCCGAGAGAAGTCAAGCCCTAGCTTACCCTGAAGCAGTCCTTCTTGTCGATCCTAAGGGAGAGGTAAACCCTCCTCTATAAAGAGGTCTAGCTACTAGCTAGGGTTAATTACGAAAATATTCTTGAACTTAATTGTATCAGAGTTCAAGACTAGGGTTTATGGTTGGTTTAGTAAGATTGGGGTTTACCAAATTTGTATACTTTCAAAATTTCATAGAAGTTTTTTCGAAGAAAAGTACGATATTCATTAATAATAAATAGAATACAATTACAAATTTTAGGTGGATGATAAATACAAATACTCATGCAAGAACCAAAACCTGCATGTTCATGGTTGGGTATGTAGGGACCCACCCGTTGGCTTTTGGCAAACAACGCCCAATGATGAATTTCGATCCGGTGGACCTCTCAAACATAATCTCACCTCTCATGTTAGCCCCACTTGCCTTGCGGTAAATGAAATAAACTGTTGCATGCAACGGTAGAGTTAGGAATTTAAATAGGGATGAACTAATTCAATTTTCTTAAAATATGACTGTGTAGTGAAATTTAAACATTGAGGGTAGGCTAAATTTTCGTTTTGTGCAATAAAGACCATAGCATGCTTATCTTAACACCAAACTGTTTCATCTTTTAAAACTTGGGGTGTGCTAGAGGCCAGGGCAGTCACTA
Source organism: Heteromeles arbutifolia (assembly GCA_024362995.1). Taxonomy (NCBI): domain Eukaryota; kingdom Viridiplantae; phylum Streptophyta; class Magnoliopsida; order Rosales; family Rosaceae; genus Heteromeles; species Heteromeles arbutifolia. Next base: position 26,968,506 of record JANCRC010000013.1, on the reverse strand, counting down.
GCTGGCACCGCCCTTGCATCCATTGACAATAAGTAGTGTTACAAAATACAAGATACACATCTCATGTTGAAAACTTAATAGAATAGAATATTTGAAAAAATCTATAGAATTAACTTATATTATACTTTTTTTCTCCTTAGAAATATGTTGATTTATATAGTTGAAAATACAAAGCAGATGTTTCTTAGCGCTCATTATTCAGGAGAAGACCTAGTACTGAAGCTGAAACCAGATGAGCCGTGGAAGAAAGTTTTTGGCCCTGTATTCATTTATCTTAATTATGTGTCTGATGCAACGGATCCATCACCACTTTGGGATGATGCAAAAAAACAGGTCGACCTTTTTTCTTCTAATTTAAACAAACTCTAAAAGTATTTATATTCATTTATGTTCAAAAAATTCAAAGACTAATAACTAATAAGTAGCTAGAACATTTACTTTGGATATTCAGATGATGACAGAAGTGCAAAGTTGGCCTTACAAGTTTCCTGCTTCCAAGGATTATCCGCCGTTGTTTCCAAAAAAAAAAAAAAAAAAAAAAAAAGAATTATCCGCCGTCGGATGAATGGGGTAATGTTAAGGGGAGAATACAGATTCTGGATAGGTACTATTTCTTAACCCAAATAAAAACACCTCGTCATGTAATATTACTTAAGCTAACTAATTAGTAGATTATTGGAAGTATATAGACATCATGAGAATTGAATATACCGTCTTTTATTCCCAGTTTTTGTGAAATTCGTCCAAAATTTTACTTAAATCTATTCATGCCTAGGTATGTTAGCAAAGATCGCGTACCTGGAAACGGTGCGTATGTAGGCTTGGCACCACCAGGAGACGCTGTATTGCAACTCAATTGGTTGACAATGTTTGCATTTGATATATCAGGGCTGCCAGTTCTGGACTAGGGCAGATGAGGAAGGATATTACTCTCTATGCATGGTGACCTGGTTTTATCGGAGATTATCGATATGACGCAACTATTAGCATAACTGCAGGTCTCTCTCATATTTTTCTCTTCCAGAAGACATGATGAATTACCGTTATGATCAATTCTTTAATATATGTCTATATTAATAAGCAGGTTGTGATATTGATGTGGATGATATTGTATATGAGCCTCCAAGAGATGGACCAACGTTGTGGGAAATTGGCCCTGATCGTTCTGCTGCTGAATTCTATGTTCCTGATCCTAATCCAATGTATATCAATAAACTTTATGTCAACCGTCCTGATAGGTTAGTTTTCGAGCTTGGTTAACTGACCACTCCATCTCTATGGAATTTGAATTTAATCACAGCAATCTACACCTAACTACTATAGTACTATAGTAGTCCGTGAACGTATAAGCGACTATACATCACAGATAAATGTTATATTGCCAGACATCTTTGGCAAGTATAAGATGGCTAGTTGCCACCATTCATCAACTTGATTTTGGCTTTTGCCTGAATGTGTGATCTAGATTCACAGTTAGCTACCAATATAGCTATCAGTTTGGCAAAAGAACCAAGAGAACATTTTGTTGGAAAAGTTAGCAAGTTAGCAATTTGGTTTATTTTTTTGTTAGGGTATTCTTTTGTGGGTATTTTATGTATTAGGGTTTTCTAGATAGTAGGATATAGATTATGTTTGCTTTCCTATTAATCGTGAACCCTTTTGTTTCAAGATCAGGTCTTTATAAATACACCTTTTGTGATTTTATAGAAGTTTGTGTTCTTCTTTGTTTTAGTCAATAGAATAAGAACAATTTTGCAATGAGTTTTTTCTTTTGTCATGCTTTCATTTGCTAACACATTTTCCTATATGTGTGTATGTTCGGTTGAGAGTATTAATCTTACATCGGTGAAAAAAGAGACCTTGCACGTGCTTATAAGTAGTTGGTTACTTCTCATATTACCAGTTGGTTTTATGGTGAAACTTCAACTTTCTTCACGTTCCACTACATAAAAGATCTTGATCATTTTCTTACCTACACTTTCAGGTTTAGGCAATACGGATTATGGGAAAGATATCAATAGTTATATCCTGATGAAGATTTAATTTACAGCATGGGCACCAGTGACTATACTAAAGATTGGTTCTTCGCCCAGGGTCCTAGGTGGAGTTGTTCCTAACCTACATTGGCTTTACTTTCTCAATGTGTCATTCTTTGTGAGTAGTTAAATTAACAAACAAATTTCGAAATTAAATCTGTAGCCTTAACTTCGAGCCTTTTGTTTCACAATATATAGGAAGAAAGATGATGACACATATCAAGGCACTACATGGCAAATCAAGTTTCAAATTAAGCATTTCAGTGAAAGTGATACCCTCAAACTTCGAATAGCCCTTGCCACTGCAAACATTGTAGAATTACAGGTACATGTTATGTGTAGAATTGCATGTAAGTGTAACCAAAGCTCTAACTAATCTGGTTGCTTTTGTTGTTCTTTTCCTATTGAAGATTCGAATAAATGATTCGAAAGCAGACCCTCCGCTGTTTACGACCGGAGTGATTGGAAAGGACAATACAATTGCTAGGCATGGACTCCATGGTCTACTGGCTGTATAATATAGATATACCAGGCACATTGCTGGTGGAAGGAGCCAATACCCTATTTCTAACGCAAGCAATGAGCACTAGCCCTTTGGCTCCTTTCCACGAACTCATGTATGACTATATTCGTTTAGAAGGTCCATCATCTTCTTCTTACCACCTAAATTATATCTGTGCTTCTTTAATTAACACAAATTAATGAGGATATATTAAAACTTAATGTATAAATACCTTAAAGTTATCATACTCTCTGGCGATTTCTTATTTCTTATTTGTTGTGTGTGTTTTATGCACTTGTTGGATCATATGTGAATGCACATTATTTACACATTATAAATAAGTTGAAGTAAAGGTAGTGCTATCCACATATACCTATTTTGACTTCTCACACATCTTTTTCAATTTTTTGCTATCTGATCAAATAAACTGAAAAAAATTAATTTCTCGTATTCCTCGAAAAAGCAATTCGATTGATGGAATTTAGTATGATGCTTATGATATCATCTAAATCGATGATATTTATGAGATTGATATTCAAATATTCTTGGCAAAAATTAACATGGGAAGTAAAAATGGGTGAATACTGTACTATCCCAAATTAATTGGTAGGATGTGAAGCAATAATTTTTCTTCTTATATTCTAAGAAGGAAAATGCATCTAATTTGGAGGCAAAAGAATTTAGTTGGAAAGAGAAATTCAGAAATCAAACAATATAAATCAATTCAAAATTTTAAATTGCAAAATATTCTGCTTAATTATAACAAAAGAAAGAAAGGTGGAACTGTTAGAGCAATTACATTACATTAGGGAGAATTGTGGAGTCTGTTTTTGGTATCCTCAGCGGCATCGGCTGCTTCAACTTGCATTTTGGCTGTCTTAAGCTCTGCTTCTGTTGCTTCCTGCTCATTCCTTGCTGTCAATCAACCGTCAAAAAAATTAATATCGCACAAGAAAGAACACACCTTTACACACATCCGTTCCAGCCGGTGGGACGGCTCAAATCCGCTTTAGCCAATGCGGTTACGCTTACGTCTGTAAATAGCTAAGCCATTAAGGCAAGAAACAAACTAACCTGACCAACGAAGCATGCCTTAGCATAACGAAAACCCTCTTGCAATGAAACAGTGAAAGACAAGCAGTCGTTCTTCAGGCGAGACATGTTCCAGTACGAGTTTGAGATTAATTTCTTTGCTTTGAGCAGTCGGGAGTATTAGCACTCATCCAAAATCCAGAGAGAGAGAGAGAGAGTGAAGAGAGAGAGAGAAGTTGAGTACACGTTTTGTTTTGTAGGATTTGTGTACCAGTGTTCTAAAAATCGGCGGTGCTGGGCGGCGGAGCTCCGACCCGATTTAGGCCAAAACATTCGGTTAAGGCAGGAAAGATTTAGGCGACCGCCTAGGCGCTCTAGGCGGTGCTAGGCGGCACTCTAGGCGTTTTGAATCTCGATGCAGCTCTTTATCGGATCTGCAACTCTTGATCTGATCTGCAACTCTCAATTTTTATCGTATCAGCAGAGCCTTATGCAAAAAAATTTCAGCTTTCCATCTGTGCGTGGACGAGGGAAGAGAAAGTGCGTAGGGAGAGAGAGCAGCTTTCCGTCTGTGCATGGACGAGGGAAGAGAAAGCGTGAAGAGAGAGAGAGAGAGAGAAAGCAACATTAGGCTTCTGGATTTCAGATCTAGTTTGTGTTCTGAATGAAGAAGAAGGGGAAACGAAATAAATTTAAAATGATGGTTTCCACTTTCCAAGGGGTCAAAAGGCAGTGAATCCAGACTCCACCTTGGAGATTGTGAGAAACATGGGGTGGAGGATTTGATTGGTTTTAATTTTTTATGAAGCCAACCAACCTATTTTTTATAATTATTTGCTTAAAATAATGTTTTATGAGAATATATAAACTTATTGTACATTACTATATTTTCTTATTTTGTATATGTTTTTGAATTGTGAACTTGTTGTACATGTGTCACCCTACAATGTTCCTCACTATTGTTATATGACATATATGCTTAATGTGATTTTAAATTTTGGACTTGTTGGATATTCTTTTTGCATTTTATCATTCTTTTATTATCTTATCTATGGATTTCATACAAGTATAATTTTTTGTAAGTGTTAATATGCACTTATTTACAAGATATACAAGAAATTTACCTAAATCCGCCTAGACCCCGCCTAGCCGCCTAGGCGCGAGGCGCTAGCCACCGCCCGACTAGCACGTAGCGTTTTTTAGAACCTGGCTGTGTACAGAGTCACGAGAGTCGTGGCAGCTAAACAACACATCCACGTCTTAGACTCTATAAAACCAGTACTGCGTCGTGGGTCGAGTGAGAATCGATGTTGCTTTTTTTTTTTTTTTGAATTTAACGAAAAGTTTTCGGTACAGTTCATTTTAACAAAAAATCACATTTTTATACTAAAAATTCAATCCTAGTACTATTTACTTTACCCTTTATTTTGTTCTTATCGTTAAAACTCAAAGTTTTCAAGTTTTTTTTATTAATTTGTTTTTTCATCCATTAGGCTTTTCTTTATTTTTAAGGAAAACTAGTGAAAATGATCTCAAATCTTTACATTTTAATAAAAAAAAACCCCCACTAACATTATTTAATAATAAAGACAAAAAACTAATAATAAAAAAACCCTAACAAACCCAACTTGCGGTAGGGCGCGTAACCGCCCCCCCTCTCCCCCAAAAACTTCAAACACTCCACTTTTTTCTCCCACCTTTTTGTCCCATCATTAGCTACATTAATAGTTTTTTTTTTTTTTTTTGCTTAGAATATTAAAAATACTTCAAATTGAATTACATTCTCCTGTTTTATTTTTGTGGTGTTGTTTTCCAATATTAATCATGATGACGAGAAACTTTTTAATGTGTCCAGAACACGGAGTGGTACACTCTATACAAGTTGTGAGATTCTTGTGTTAAAAAATTAATAACATAAAAAATAAAATTTTCCACCACTTTTATAATAACACGTGATATATCATTTGTGTTCCGAGCACAAGGAAAAATTTCTCCAAGATGACACCCAAGCTTAAGAAATTGGATGGAGAGCTACAGTTATTATTGTAGGTATATGAAAAAAGAGGGGAAATTTTAATTTGGTAATTGAAAACACTTTTTAAATATAATTACTGAGAACATAATCTTCTCAAGGTTTTGATCTAAAGAGTCACTTCTGGGTTCATCGTTTTCGGTGCAATGGGTGCTTTTACAGGACCAAAAAGGGTCTAAGTTTCAAACCTTATGAAACTGAATCAAGAATTAAACACTATTTATAAAACTTCACCAATAAGTAGATACTATTCATTAAACTAGACCAATAAGTATACACTATTCATGAAACTGGACTAATAAGTAGACACTATTTATGATACGAAAACAAGAATTAGGCATTATTTCCAAAACTAAACCAATAGGTGAAAACTATTTATGAAACTGGACTATACACTATTTATGAAACTGGAGTAAGAACTAGAAAATATTTATAAAACATGACCAAGAACCAGACACTATTTATGAAAGTGGACCAATAGGCAATAACTATATACTATTTATGAAACCGTACCAAGAAAGTGACATTATTAATGAAATTGTACCAATTACTACATATTATTTATGAAACTGGACTCAATAACTGGACATTTTATGAAACATGATCAAGAACCAGACATTATTTATGAAAGCGGACATAAAACTAAGCACTATTTATGAAATTAGACCAATAAATAGTATAGTACCGTTCAGTTTCATAAATAATGTTCAGTTTCATAAATAGTGTTCAGTTTCATAAACAGTGTACAGGTCCCCCGTGCGCTTATTTTTTATTTTTTATTTTTAAATTGTGTCCTTTTTATTAAAATTTAAGGGTTTTTCATTAAAATTTAATTTTTTTTTTCATTAAATAAAGTTATAGTATAGTTTTTTGTTAAAATAAACTTAGCCCAAATCTTTTTCATGAAAGTTCCCTTATTTTTAACTTCTCTTTCTATATTTAACATTTTTTTAACCAAACTATTTTTTTGTCCACTAAAACATGGCTTTCATGTCAACAAAAAATGGGTCTTATGTCTTATGTGCTGCATCAGCGCCGACATCCGGCGTGGTCTCATCTCTAACACCAAATTTTAGTTATATAAGTAGACGATGAAATTGATATGTAATTTTTAATCTTATTCTCGTTTACTTAAATTATGACACGCAATGTATTGGAATTAGAAATATTTACATGAAATTGTGCACCGAACATTCTAATCTAACAATTCAATAACATGTGTTCCTCCATGTGACATTACAGTGTACACTTAGTATATCACGTACCGATAAATTTGTTCTACACAAATTGCCCACATAACAAAATATTTACCAGAAATGTCACATTACCACATGTAGCAAAGTCTAGGTGTATGTTGTTGATCGTAAATCCTTTTTGTTCAAGTGGGATATTATATATGTGCAATTTCCCAAACGAAATTACTAATTTGATAAAAATTGAATTTGACTTAAAAAATACAAAGGACTTGGGCACGAACCTAGGCCATGATATCATTCCGAAAAATAAAACCAAGAGCAACATTTAATCAATTTCATGGGGAACACATTTTCTTATTTCCGTCTCTTGTTTATTTTTAATCTATTCAATTCGAAGGTCATAAACAATTCAGGTGTGCAGCAACGGATGTGCAACTCAATTTTGGTATAATATGCATAAGCATACAAAATTAATAAGACGTGATAAATTTAAACACACAAAGGAAACACATGTTTGAACAAATGGCAACTTCACAGGCTTGCCTTGCCATACGAGTTACAACTAATAAGTTGAAGCAACAAGAAGATCACAGGATACAAAGGCTAGCTGACTCAATAAAATTCCGTCCACGACTGAAATCTGCGTAGAGGTAAGTCAGTCGTCGATTTCACGACTGTACTTACACATAAATGATCTCCATGCTTGAAACATGTATGCACTAAGCATGTTCGTCGTTTTGTCAAGACACAAATAGCTAATCAAAGTTTATAGTAAAGCTCCAGATGATTTCGTGCTAGCAGAATTTGAACAGTTGAATCAATCAGAAAAATCTTTCGTATAGGTCATTTCTAACGTATGTACATTTGATTGACATATTTTCTTGTATGAGAGAAAAACAAGCGAGTTGCGAAGGAATGCAAAACATATAACAGATCTACCCTGTATGAACTAAAGAGGAGTTGTTAGCTGCAAATGAGAAAACACGTAGTAATGGCTCCGGTTGAGAAAAACCAGAAGATTCCAATGGAACTACAACAGCTGCGATATTATCCATACTGCCCTTTTCAAATGCACTACTTACAATGCGGTCAGCTAATGAGCATGAACCTGCCGAAGAGAGCTCCAATTTCGTAGGATGATGACTTCGTGCTTCCCACAACAGATCGCAAACATCCTGCAAGCTCTGCTTCTCAAAAACTCCGTCAGATGTAGCCACGAGATATGTATCATTTACAGTCAGGGGTTGCCAATCTGTCAACTCCGGTTCTGATACAACGCCAAAACTGATGACAGTCAAGAGCAACTTAAATTAGTTTTACATGTCACAAAAGACGAGATATTTAAACCAGAACATCTTTTAATTTCATTGTTCGATCAGTAGCAAGAAAAGAAGGAATGCAAACTTTAAAAATAATCCTATTATTCTTTAACTTCTTACCTTTTAAAGGAGATGTCGCCAATAGATCGGGTAACAGCCAGCTGACCATTTACTCGAGGCACACCAGCCCATTCAAGAACATTTCCACCAGCACTTTCCACCCTAAGTTTTTCATCGTCTCTGTCCGGATGATGATCTCTTGTCAATTCCTTAACAGATAAATGCACCAACTCATCCGCGGGAGCTAATTGAAAGTTTTTATTGCGCCTTCGATGTGAGATAACACCATTACGCCTTTCCTCCATGTACAATCTTAAATAAGCAGCTGCAATAACCACAAACATCAGAAGGTAAATAACCTCTGTCGTGCTTTTAATCTTTCCACATACAAACTAAATAGTCTCACGCTCAATGATCCATACATGCATGCAGAAAACTACATGATTTTAAGAGAGCAAGAGAGAAGAAACATCACATAAAGTTCCCAATAAACCATGTTACCTAAAACAGATGCACCTTTACACCGAAAAAAGAAAGAAAAATACCTTTAGCCTCTGCAGGAGTTTGAAATTTTTCCGAGCACAAAAAGGCCTTTGAGTCTCCAATATTAGCAACTAAGATTTGACCATCCAAAAGTAGCATAATCGTGGCAGTAGAACCGGAATTTAGATTCTCCTCAAATGCAACCTTCAAAAATGAATAGCAGGAACCTCAATACGGTAGTAAGCAGATAGAACACTATATATGCAGATCAATTTCAAAGAAAGCAGAGAAAAAACAATTAGAAGAGATATAAATATACCTTAGAAAATTTTGCATCAATATCATGAACTGCCCTCAACAATGCTTCTTTCAAGATGTCAAAGCGAAAAGAATCGTCAAAGTTAGCTTGCAACGAATGCTTAAACCTGAGAATTCATTAATGAACTAAGCATAATTATCACTATTTCTAAATCCAATAACTTGTTATCATGAAACGGAGACAAATTAAACCAGCAATTAGATCATCAATCAAGAATTAGTAAATAACTTAAAGAGTAGCTCTATACAGAGTAATTATTTATATGACAGTTTAGAAACAGCACCTTGCAATATCCAGTTGGTGCCGATCGAGTAATCCATGCCAATTTTGCAATGTTGGTGTTCCAGATGATGCAGCGGAAAGCGATGCATCGAGAAGAAAGTAGGTATGCAAAACGAAATACTCCAAGAAAAGCTTGGATGCCATATCACTAGCTTCAGCACCATTATGACCATCAAAAACAGCAGCAACTCCAACTCTAACCTCCTCCATAATCCCTACTCTACCTGCACCTCCAAATTAGCACATTATATTCTTCAATTGTTCAATACATAATATGTACGTATACATATACATATATGTATCAGCGTTCTCATAACATGGATTAATAATGTCTTTGGTTAATTACTTATCCATTAAGCCAGCGAAAAATTAACATACACCAACTGCATTATAATCCAAGAACTTCAGACGATAACACAAAAACCCTAATTATATAGAGAATATATACATATGAGAGAAGAGACGGACCAGGAAAGGGAATGCGAAGGTCGAGAGCGCAGAGAGTGCGATCCTCCGAGTACTTTCTTCGACCTTGAAGCATGGCCGTTTGACAAAGCGACGTGCGTCGGGAGTCGTCGGAGTGCTTCAATTGACGGCATTCTGGGGATTCAAAAACCGCCGGAGCGCCACCATGTTCGTAAAGCGCCAAGCACGTCGACGACGATTCTCCTCCGTAGGACAGCGTCGGAAGGCCGGCGAATAGTAATCCCAGTACGAATAGGTGAAGGACTCCGGAGCACTCCATCGCCTGCCGCTGCTACTCTCTTTCGCTTCAACCGTCGCTTCCCATATCACTCCTGAAATTCCTTTTATATATGCATTCAAGAATTTCCGAGTCCTTGTAGCGCTCGGTTTTTTCTTTCTTCGAATATTCTGTTTTCCTCTCCCTTTTTTTCTTTTCCTTTTTCTTTGGGAAAATGCTAGCTACACCCGCTCAAACGGCTAGTCTGCTACGACTCGCTGACATATATCCTGTCGTACCATATGAGCTCGTTTTAAAGTATTTTTTTAAATAACTGAGTATGTTTTTAGTGAAATTAATTTTAGTTTTCAAAAATACTTAAGTGTTCTTTGTAAAAAGCAATAAATATATACTTCTTGTTCGAATCACTTAATATATTTTTCTAGGATACACTTAGATTTTTACTAAAAATTTGTTTCAAAAATATTTTCACCGAAACTACTTCCAATCATTTTAAAAACATTTTTAAACAAGGCATATTTCATTCAGGATATAATAATTCTTCACTTGCTATATTTTTCATAACACATATATTACTTTTCTAATAATGGTAGAGTCCACCAACACGTGGATATGAAAAATGTGATAAAAGTAACAATTTAAGTTCTCACCATTGAGTACTCACTTTTTTATTTTGTCCATTAATATTATAACAGATATTTTATTGTTTTAAACCATAATATATAAGTTGTTTAATTTTTCTTGAACTTTAAAAACAAGAAACACATGAAATTTTTTTTATCTAGCCAAATCAGAAGGTGAGTAAATAAAATACTTATTATTGAATGTCTAAGTATTATTCTCTCATTTACTTTAAAAAAAAAGTATTATCCTGTCATTTATACTAGCATCTTGCCACATGCGAATTGCATGTAGAGATCCGCAGGGGCTTATAGTTTAATTGGTTTAAACGTACCGCTCATAATGGTTATATTGTTGGCTCTTTTTATTTTTTATTTGAAAAAACAAAAAGAAAAAAGAAAAAAGAAATAATAATTATCTCAAAAAATAATAAAGTGTTAGTTACTAACCACTCTGTGGGTTGGTTTTTTTTTTTTTTTTCAATTTTTTTTTATTGTGATTTTCTTATTTTGTTTGAAAATTTAATGAGAGGACGATTTTGAGATTATGAATGTTTCACCATTGTTGCCTTCTCCTTTTATATATATAGATTCAATCTGGACCACTATAGAAAGAATAAAAATAAAAAGTTAGCATTTTATTGGGCCAAATCAGAATGTTGACTTGTAAATTTTGTTTAAATTGAAAGTAGAAGATAAATATAAGGTTTTGATATTATTTGGACAAAACTTACCGTTGATTTTATTTAAACAATAAAAAGGTGACAAAGTCATAGATATACAAGGGGCTGCAAAAGAGGTGGTCTGGGGGAGGACATGCATAATTCACTCTCGCACATCATTTATCATGAGTGAGCAGTCGAGACTTTTACCCTTTTTTTATATTGTCTTTTGATGCTTAGAGCCTTAGGCGAACATAGCTCGGGGGATCAGATACATCCGGCTTACTCTAGTGTGAGTGAGAGCAGTTTTAAGCACTAAATTGTTTCGGTTACAGCTAAAAACAAGTGGGAACCGTTTTAAGCACAAGAGAAAGAAACCACAGGTGAACCTTTTTACAGAAAATGACTACAAATGCTGCATCGCAATGTACTACTCGGGCATCGCCATGTACCACTCGCTCAATATACAGGAGGAGGCTGGAAGTATGGATGGTGCAAAGCGTCGTCAACACTCAACCGCTCGTCCTAGGTACATTTCAGAAATTTTAACCGAGTCAAATTTCCATAAGCAACTTACGTAATACTGTACGTTGATATACGACTAAGATACCAAACATAGAAACTTACAGGATCCCACAACAGTAGCCCCCGTACCAAACACATAGCCCACACATTCGGAAACCTGCAGGTTTTCCAAGTATACTGACATTTACATGGACTCCAACAGAAGAAGAAAAGTAGAATACAGAATCAGGTATGTATGAAGAAACCAAAATTCATATAAACATTTACCGACCCTAATTTCAGAAGATCTCTGTTCTTTATGTAACTGGCAAAGAATTCTTCTGATCATCTCCAGGGAGCCAGTGCTACTCCAACCTATTAAAATCAGCGAAATTCAATTATTTTTGCCATATCTATGTCTATGACATGATCACAACAAAAACACGAGAAAATGTTGTGAGAAGGAACGATATCATAGTTCATGAGAAACATAACGCAAACGCAGGAAAGCTTTACTCGGTCCACTTTATGGTGCTGCCAAGGAGGTAAGATGCACAACTCCACTAAGGACCTAAGTCTGTTTGAATGGATAAATCAAGATTCAGTATATCCCAACCTTCATCTGAGGTAAATAATTTGATATCTGTAAGGATTTTATATCGTGATTCACTTCTTAAAGTTGAAGATAAAACATACTTATAGACAAGCTCCTTCATGTCTTCATTCCAGCCATCCAAATACTGGTCTCTCAGTGTACGTGTGCAATCCGTAACTTGAAATGTTAGCTCTAGGATCACAACACCGACACTCCACATATCATACCTGTCAAAGGAAACTTAGTTTATCAGTCACATGCAATAGCATTTATTATTAAATCACTGACAAACAAAATGCAATTTAAGTAAATGAGCTAAATTTATAAAAGATGAACATACTTCAATCTCGTGCTTATTGGCCTTTCATACCAATCAGCATAGAGTAAGGCCTCGGGAGGAGTATACTCATTGGTTTGTTCATCTCTGGTGAAGCACAAAACCAGTGACTATCGGTAAAACCATTATATGATTTGATAAAATTGACACAATGAATAAACGCGATACCTAGATGGTCCACTAGAGCCATATAAGTTCTTGAGTGCAAATTCATCTATTGCACTCCCAAAGTCGATAATGTGCCTAAAGTATTGTCCCAATTGAGGGCATCAATCACCATTCCAAACCATTTAACATAAACATTAAAGGTGAACAGTAAGAAAAACCTACATTTGGAAGCTGACTTTCTCTCCAAGTGAAATTTCTTTCAGACATTTCCCTCTGTGTTTGTCTTCAAAACATATGACAATGTTTCCTGCCAAAAGTGCAGTTAACTATCTAATGCGCGCGCGTGCACACAGAAAAAAAAAGAAAAAAAAAGAGGTTCTATAGCCAGGAAGAGGGCAGTTACTTGAAAGGTGAACTATTGAAAGATGCTCGAACACTCACCAGGCTTGATATCTTGGTGGGTAATATTGCGGTCATGGCAGGATTTCAACGCAGTCAGCTGGGAGAGATCAAGAAGGGCCATGTATCTTAATGAGTGTTCGGTCATAAAAGCAGAAAAGGGGACAAATATGGTTACCCAAAAACATACAGAAAAAAACCAATTTAAGACTAATTACAACAAAGCACGGTTAACTGGTTTAGGTTATGACAACAAACCCACGCATGCACAGGCAACCCACAATCTTTGGATCTAATGCAATCTGCTGAACAAGATTACGTATTATTTCTTTGCTGGTTTAAATTCTGTTTTTTGGAAATTTATCATTGATATTTACCACAAGTTGTTTTACCTAGCAAAAGAATGAGACAATCCCAAAACTGTACAAATTAAGGGTAAGGCATCCATCAAATCCAAGAAACCTCGTATACAAGCTAGCTATGAGACTCAGTATTTTACAGAGTAACAAAATAGTTTCACAGAAATTAAATATGTGACCTACCAACTGCCATATCAGACTGCGCATTTGGTCCTGTCCTCCTTTTGTTGTCTTCAACCAGTGCAACCATTGTGATGGACGCAAGATCTGGAAATGCTCGACTTCATCAACACCCGTGTCATCTCCCACAGTATACATCAGCTTTGACAGCGAAACACCCTCATGATGAAATGCAAGCCATATTTCATTTATGCAAGACTCCACCGACTCTACATATCTTGCAATATGTTTCAAACTTTCTTCACAAAAACCTCTACGCATTCCTATTCCATATGCCATTGAGTCAGTTGATTAGAGTAACAGGTTATCAAAATTCAATTGAGAATTATTAAAGACAAAGCTTGGTGCTCCAACTGATACCGAACCTTCAACACAAGAAGAGGCTTTTAGGAAAAATTCTCCAAAATGCTTTTCCCTTGAACCACTTAAGTAAACAGAAGCCCCTTTCTCCACCTGTGAGATAATTAACAAATTCCCAGTCAGACCACTATTAAGAATTTAGAATAATACCAGCTGTAAAAATTCATCGAAAGATATTCCATGAAATATCAGAACTCTTATCTCTAAAAATATTCAATAAACAAGAACTAAGCAAACATGGAACTCCATATAACCATTTAAGTTTTAGTCAACAGAGGAAGCATGACTGTGAGACAGTAAATAACTCTTTACAGAACCAATGGATGAAACATCAAGAACTAGTAAGAGCTTATAGTCTCAGCAAGCTTTCAAAGCACAAGCCTGATACGAGATTTAAATTGAATATTCTGATGTATTTGTCGAATGATCTTAACAATCCAACTGCGTTGGAAATACAAAAAAATGAGAAACAGACCAACAACTTGAGAAATAACTAGGCAACAGTTCTTAAGATGAGCCCAAAAAAAAAAGCTACTATACATACAAAGAAAACAGAACGAAATCAGGTTTTGCAGAAAAAAATTGAAAATAAGTTTAAAAGAAATACAGCTAATGCTAAACATGATCCACTGCACAGTCAAAATAATATCAGGATCTACTGAACCACATCTGGTTGCAAACTTTAAGTGAACAAAGGAATTTACCATTATGCGTTTTAAAATGAACAAGTTGTCATCAGGAGGGCCTGCATGAAAATAGTGAGCAAATGAGTTAATCTCTGAAGTGTGTGTCATAAAAATAAAAAGATAACTAGATATACCACTCGAGTATGAAGCATTGCTGTCTTGATGATGGTCCAGATTATAAGCCAGCCATACTTCTCCATATGATCCACGGCCAAACCACTTTCTTAGAACATACCTACCAGCCAGTAAGGACAATGTTTCTTAGATATCTTCTGGCAATAAGATACAGTGTCAAATCAACATAGGGCATATTTAGAGTATAGCATAAACATAAACTTAAAAGAGCAAAAAAAAGGTAGCATCTCGCTTGCAGGAGAATGGATATAAACACTAAGATATATTTTCAAATGAATATGCATCACACTTGCAAGTGAAATTTAATCAAGTAGATACACAAGACCACTACAGCAAGCAATGAAATTTCTCTTCTGCTCTTCATTGTGAGCGTGAATGAATGATTATGCACATATACATCAAGTGAAAACTAAGATCAAAGACTCCAACCAAACTTCAGTAAAAACCAGATATTGCCCACATACATGTTGAGAGTTGTCCCACATCGGTGAGGGACAAGGTTTGCTATGTGCTTATACGGTCTTGGGCTACTCCCCATATTGCCAATTGGTTTTATGGAGGAACCTCAATTTCATCATGGTATCAGAGCGGGTTGTCCTCGTGTGAAGCCCAACGGCCACACACGCTCCACGTCACCCAGTTGTTGTCCACGTGTAGGCTTGAAAATCCACCACACGTGCGGGGGTGTGTTGAGAGTTGTCCCACATCGGCGAGGGACAAGGTTTGCTATGTGCTTATATGGTCTTGGGCTACTCCCTATATTGCCAATTGGTTTTATGATGGAACCTCAATTTCATCAATACAAACTCTGCAGTTGTACAAATATGATTTCAAGATATTATGTCAAAGTCACAACATTCTGGTCTTATGATCTACTTCACCAAGGACACCATGCAGAGACAATCAAGTAAAGAAAATATTTGTAGCTCCTCTGAGGCACTGAATATTCAAATGATTCACTATTTAAACCAGCTTCGTCGAATGAAATTGAATCAAACAGAGGAAGGGACGTTGAAAAGCCTCCAGAATTTGTAGATTGGTTCTTAGCATTGTCGCCAGTCATTGGCAGGTGCATACACAAATCCGGGTTATGGAACAGCATAAGAGGTCCGCCTCAAATCAGAACAAAAGGAAACA
Source organism: Heteromeles arbutifolia (assembly GCA_024362995.1). Taxonomy (NCBI): domain Eukaryota; kingdom Viridiplantae; phylum Streptophyta; class Magnoliopsida; order Rosales; family Rosaceae; genus Heteromeles; species Heteromeles arbutifolia. The sequence continues at coordinate 26,952,460 of JANCRC010000013.1, read as the reverse complement.
GTAAATGTTTGTGTGTGTAAAATATACCAATGCAATACAATTCTGGTAAGCCTTGTTCGTATCAATTTCTAGCTTCTACTGTACATCAGGAATGTGCATGTGTGTGTGCACTTATGTGTTAAGTGCTTTTTTGTGTGTTGAGTGACTCTAGACAATATAATTAATTGCATAGTAAGAAGAGAAAATTTCAAGGACAGTTTGTAGAGCGACTTCACAGGCTTGCCATTGAACTAATTAAAAGCAACAACAATATCACGCGTTATTAATGCTAAGTATATTTCCAAAACTAACATGCAATGAAGTCCTGGATTTGGCACCTGCATCCGCTTACCATACAGTTGGTCAGCGGTATCCGATTGAACCTGAGGCATGTCATACAGATGACTTTTGTGCTTGTCTGTTACTTGCAACATGTAATCCGCACGTTCATCAAGCTGCTGAACAGCCAATATGGTAAAAGTAAGCAGTATTCATTCTATTGACAGTTAGCAATCCAATTTTCTCAACGGCTACAAACAGAACGGAAGTCTACATTAGGAGAAAAAAAGAATATGTAAAATGACAAAGTAATTTGATTTAAGGCTTACCAGTAACCTCTCAAATTTGGAATTAGCGACATGAGCATGCTCCATTTGCTTTAGGTCATATGCAGAGACATTGCCTGATCAATGCAAATTAAAGAATTATGAAAAGACTGTATTAACCAGTGAAAAATTTAGGAAAGAATTCATGTGATGATGTTCTTAAATATGGTATCAAAAGAAATTCTACTTGTCATTTGTTCCCTTCTTTGATATCTTTCTATGAGATGCTACCTTTTGTTCATCAATGTACTAAGGTTGCAAGTCTTGCGACCAGTCAACCACTTTAATTGATATTACTTGTCACTTTAATCTTGCATTCTTACAAAGTAAGATTGCAAATCCTCCCCGTGCAATTAAGGTACCGAAGAAGGTTTAAAAGCATAAGAAACTCACCGGAACATTCAACAAACTTTAAAGGCCTCTCTTCAACTGATCTTTCCTTTAACAAACTTTCTGCAAAACCAGTAGATACCAATGTGACGACTACAGCTGCTACACTATCCTCACTCCCCTTTTCCAGTGCAGTATTTACTATGCAGTCAGCTAATGAATATGAACAGGGCGAAGACAACTCTGATCTCCCAGGAGTATATCTCTGTGCTGCCCACATTAAGTCACAAACATCCTGCACGCTCAGTTTCCTGAAAGCTCCAGCAGATGCAGCTACAAGGTAGGTATCATTTACAGTCAGGGGTTGCCAATCTGTCAACTCTGGTGCAGAGAGAACGCCAAACCTGATGACAATCAAGAGCGAAAACAGAACTTGAGTAAAAGCATAAATTAGGTTGATGAGTACTAACCAAATTAGAATGAATCATTAACATACCCTAAATCAGAAGCTCTTGCCAAAGTACAATAGGATCAAATGGGGTTTACCGTTTACATAGTTTCTTGTTGTCACTGAACCTCACCTTTTAATTGAGACACGACCAATTGCTTGTGAAATATGATTTACACGAGGCACACCACCCCATGAAAGATCATAGCCACCGCCGGCAGTTTCCACCCGAAACTTTTCATCATCTCTGCCTGGATGATGGTCTCTCGTCAATTCCTTGGCAGAAAAAGTCATTACCTCAGGGTTGGCCAATTCAAACATTTCATAGTTTCTTGGACGTGAAACAGGACCATTATTACATTTATGCCTCTCCTGAGTGTATAGCCTCGGACAAGTGGCTGCAGTACGAGAATAAATATCCTCAACCATCATTTTATCTTTTGAAATTAAAACTAAACAGCAAATCCTATGCATTTTTAAGCACACAGAAATAAAAAATATGTGTTCTCATTATACAGCATTATACCCTAAACAATAAACATTCCATTACAAGATACGAGATACGAGATAAAACCCCTCTGACCTTCAGCCTCAGCAGGATACATAGATTTTTCCAAGCACAAAAAAGCCTTCGAGTCTCCAATACTGCAACTAAAATTTGACCATCAGCTAGTAGTACAATCGTGGCTGTAGAACCCGAACTAATATTTTTTGCAGATGCTTCCTTCGCAAGTACAAGGATATAAGAGCAAGATCAACATAAGAGTAATTGGATATAACACATTAAGCAAAAGAACATTTTTAAGAAAGCACAGAAAAGTTGATGTACTTTGGAAAAGTTGATGTACTTTGGAAAATTTTGCATCAATATCATGAATTGCCCTCAACAACGCTTCCTTCAAAATGTTCGACTGGAAAAATGCATCAAAGTGGGGTTGCAATCAATGCTCAATCCTGAGAAATGATCAGTCAACTTAAATTAAAATTAATACCAAAAGTATGAAAATATTATCTAGAAAGCAAATAAAACTAAAGAATTTATTCAAACAAACAAAAACCACCTAGTAATATCGGAATCTTGAGGATCTTGAAAGCCATCCAAATTATGCAATCTTGCTGTTCTTGAGGCAGCATTCTCCAACATAGCAGAATACGAAGCACCGACAAGAAAATGCATATGCGGAGCGAAATACTCCAGTAACAGCTTGGAAGCCATATCACAGCTTCACTACCATTATGACCATCAAAAACAGCAACTATTCCAACTCTAACCTCCTCAGTTCCACCACCATTACCTGCGTGAAAGAAAATCAGACTAAGCCCCAATTTATTGTCAAATCAGCGAGAGAGAAAGAGAGAGGTTGTGGAACGCACCAGGAAAGGGAATGCGGAAGTCGAGAGCGCAGAGAATGCGATCCTCCAGCGGCCTTGTACGATCTTTGAGCACGGCCGTTTCACAGCTGGACATGCTTCGAGAGTGGGAAGCGTACCCGTCGGAGTGCCTCCATTGAAGGCATTCTTGGGACTCGCGCGTCACGAAGGCAGCGAGTAGAAATGCGATGACGGTTAGGCGAACTCCGGAGGACTCCATCGTCTCTCAGTGCTACTCTCTCTCCCTCTGCTTCTCTGCCTCTAAAATCAATATGTTTTGGCGCTTAATTTTTATTTCCTCTTTCTTTTTCTTTTCTTTTTTTATTTTTTCTGAACAATGTTATTTCCACTCCAAAACTAATTTTGTCCACTCTATCCGCTGAAGAGTCGCTGCGTACCGGTGCAAAGCTAGTTTTTGGGAGTTCATTTATCATTTTTTCTCTTCTGTCCAAAGCTATTAACTGTTTTCTCGTTAGTAACTAATTTTGTTGGCTTTATAATTTCAGTAAGTTATTATATCTTTATCGTAATATTTTTGAAGTAATAAATAATAATAATAATAATAATTTATTATTTTTTAACATTTTTACTCATCTTTTTTTTTTTTTTTTTGAAAAGAAACGATAGGGATTTTATTCATATCAAGAAGAAGGCATACAATCTTCAAAGAGGATATCCTAGATTAAATCCAGAGGTTCCTCAAACCAATGAGAACTGGAAGGAAAATCAAAGGCCAACTTGGCCTGTGAGCCGCACGATTGGCGGAACGACAAATATGACAAATTTTAGAGGACCCAAATACTTGCAGACTCTCCTGGACATTAGTCACCAACAAATCCAAAGAGGATGATCCCCTCTTCAAGCTCCCAACCCCCTGAACGACTTGCAGAGCATCACGCTCTAGGACAATACATTGCATATTACGTTGCATAGCCAGACCTTCTCTAGCAGCCATCAGTTCAACCATATAGGGATTATTGACATGAGATACTCGGCGAACAAAACCTCCAGCATAACTATCGGCTTCGCCGAGGAATACCACACCAATCCCCCCCAATTGGGAAGCAGCACGAAAGGCACCATCAACATTGACTTTAACCCAACCCGTGGGAGGAAGGGACCATCGCGAATTCAATTGTAGAGGCCGGGGTTGAGCTACAGGTTGGGCATTAGTAAAGGCCTCCAGCTGAAGATTCGCGACGTAGCTAACCAGGGCCGGATTCTCAAGCTTGCCATCCCATAACAAGGCGTTCCTAGCACACCATATGGAATGAATTAACATCAGGAATAAATTACGAGTGAGAGTAAGGGATTCAATAACCGCAGAAAACCAATCCCAAAAGGATGAGTCTGCTAAGTGTCTTTGATCCAAATTCAAATTAGAGGAGAAAAAAAGGGCTCGAGCAAATGGACAAGCACTAAACACATGTAGCGTCAACTGTAACAACCCGTCCCGATTTTATCAGAACGAATGGGGTATTTTCATGAAATTTCACCTTGGGCTAGATCTTTTTCTTTTAAAATTGGTTTTTGGGTCTTAATTGGTGAGCCCAAGGGGCCCACCTCCTGATTTGTTCCCCGGTTCCTTCCCTTTTTCTTTCTTTTTCTGATTTTTATGACTCTTTCTCTCTCTGATCTATTCTCTCCCCGTAACCTCATATTTCTCTCCCTCTTCTTCTTCTCTCAATCTCTCTCTCGTGTGACTCCCGGACCTCTCTCTCTTCTCAAGTTTGTCACTCACATAAGCAACAACAACCCCAAACCAACACCATTGGACGTAGGAACCTCGGGAAAACTCAAGCAAACCTTCATGGAACCCCAACAGTGACGGTGTCACTGTTCATCGTATTCTCCGACGTGTTTCGTGTTTTTCTGACGTTGGTAAGCTTTTAGAAACCCTTGGGTTATGTTTTAAGGTTATATCAAAGGTTGTTTTAAGTGGTGTATATGTGTGAACCGCAGAAAATAGCTCGGACTAGCTTTTCCAAATTTTTCGGTGAGGGCCGCCAATTTCGAGGTAACTTCCGGCCAAACCACGATGAGTTGGCCGGCGTGCAAGGTATCAATCTCTTCGTATCGCTGAGTACTACAACTTTCCTTTTTGAATCGTCCAATTTCATTTAGTATTGAAGAAGTTATATCCATTTGAATCTTACCCAGTTTCTGGGGACCTCCGCGGCTTTCGAGGCATTTTTCGGCCAAACCACGATGATTTAGACGTCGTGCGGGTACCATTCTCTTCGTCTTGTAAAGAACTATGATTTTTGTTTTTGAATCACTTAATTTCGTTAAGTATTGACAAATTTATGAACGTCTAAAGTTTGTCCAATTTTTCGGCTAAAATCTGGCCTTCTTCTTCTTGAGGTCCGGCGACCCACCAAACTCATGCCCTTTGGGCCGTGACCAACATCGGGCCTTGGCCTGCTAAAACCTCAAGTCCAAATCCTTTTAAGTTTTGGCCTTGGGCCGGATGACCTAAACCCAACCCAATTTCTTAATTCTAAAACACAACCCAAAACCTTAAGTGAACTAAGGCCCTTGGGCCATGTGAAGCTTGGACCTAAGCTCAAAAACCCTACGGCCCTTCAGCCCAAACCCTCCAGCCCATCAAACGGAATATTCCAAGAATATTTCCCCTGTTGACTTTTGTTGACTTTTCAAAAATTTAACCGAGACCCTTCTTAGGGTAATTCGACGTCCTGAATCCGTTTCCAACGTCCGTTTTTCCAAATTCAATTGTTATAATAGAGTTTTATTAATTGTACCCTTTATGTGCATAGGTGTAATTAATAGCAGCGTTTCCGTTATTCCTTTTGGTATGGCTTTACACCAACGGTGTACGGTGATTGGACCCCTCCTAAAAATGCATGTTTTAATAGTAGGAATGCATACATGAAAAGCATGATTTAATGATTGCGTTTTACGAAACGTTTTATGAGATACCATGCTTATTGAGGCTAGTCTAAACGTTTAGAACACCTCTTTATAGTGATGGCTGACTTTATACTATGAAGTTGCTTTTCGAATATATGTATGTTCAATGGTTTTGTACTTACCTAGTGGTCCCTATTCCACCACGGGGCGAGGGATAGATTCCGTCACGGGCGAGGGTACGATGTTGGCATAGGGCTTGAAGGTGATTTTCCTCTGGCAATTGGCACAGGGACGGGGAGCTGGCACGGGGCCTGGAGTGAGATTGGACATTCACTAGCGATTACGATATATATGAGTTATGTTTTGAGACATTGCACGGCATGCTAGGTTTCGTGTAACATCCCACATCGCTCAGGGGAGTGATCCTTAAATGTATATTCTCATCCCTACCTAGCACGAGGCCTTTTGGGAGCTCACTGGCTTCGGGTTCCGTAGGAACTCCGAAGTTAAGCGAGAAGGGGGCCAGAGCACTCCCAGGATGGGTGACCTACTAGGAAGTTGCTCGTGAGTTCCCAGAAACAAAATCGTGAAGAAATGGTAAGCCCAAAGTGGACAATATCGTGATACGATGGTGGAGTGGGCCCGGGAAGTGATGCACCCCGGGTCGGGATGTGACAAATTGGTATCAGAGCCAATCTCTGGCCGGAAGTGTGCCGACGAGGACGTCGGGCTCCTAAGGGGGTGGATTGTAACATCCCACATCGCCCAAGGGAGTGATCCTTAAATGTATATTCTCATCCCTACCTAGCACGAGGCCTTTTGGGAGCTCACTGGCTTCGGGTTCCATAGGAACTCCGAAGTTAAGCGAGAAGAGGGCCAGAGCACTCCCAGGATGGGTGACCCACTGGGAAGTTGCTCGTGAGTTTCTAGAAACAAAACCGTGAGGGAATGGTAAGCCCAAAACGGACAATATCATGCTACGGTGGTGGAGTGGGCTCGGGAAGTGATGCATCCCGGGTCGGGATGTGACATTTCGAAAAACCTATTTTTATCTAGTTATATGAGTTTTCATAAAACCTGGGGGTTAGTATGTTGATAACTGTTTTATTATATCTATATCAACTTGGTCCACTCATGTTTGTTTTGCGCCCCCTTCAGGACTAGAATCGAGGCATACAATCTCGACGTCAAGGCACTTCCGCATCGGCTTCTTCGTGTCCTCTCGATGTAGGACCCATTCTTTGTTTCATTCAATTTTATATTATTTCATTTAACGTTCTAGATTAGATGTGTGCTCTGAACATGTTCCTTAAATGTATATTCATTATTTTTACATTTATAAGTGTTATCTATTCCTTGTTTTCAGCATTTCCATTCAATAAATAGCTTTCGTCACCCTCGGATGTCAGCCAGTATGTGCCTATCCTGATATTCGAGGAATATCGGGATTAGGGCGTGTCATCGACTCCAAAGAGGAACTACAAAAAACACATATATTGTCCACCACCACCCTTTTTTTTTTTTTCAAGTTCGAGCGAGTAGGCAGGATATCGCAACAAGCCTTCCAAGCACAAATTTTAACCTTACCTGGGACCGAGGCTCTCCATAATTTGTTCCATGTAGAGGTTGCCAGAGAACTTTGATTGGATGAGGATGCAGGATCACGCAACGAGATAGCAACCTTGTAGGCACTTTCAACAGAGAAACAAACCCTTAGAATCATAATGCCACATTCGATGGTCCGGAGGCAATCTGCCACTCAGCGGAATTGAAAGTATCAAGGCTGCCTTACATGGAGGAAATAAGGAGCTAATAAGGTCAGTGTTCCATGAAGCTGACTCTTGGATAATCAAAGATGACACCCACTCCACATCACAGTTTTCAGGAGGCAGAGAGAAAGGCCTAAATAGGTGAGGTCCATCAAGCCATCTATCCTGCCAAACATGAATTGAACTCCCGTCCCCCACCCTCCATCGAGAACCACGTTCCAGAATAGACCGAGCTTCCAAGATACCTCTCCAGCAAGCTGAAGGAGCCACTCCCAAAGGCGCATCCCAGAAATGTGTTATGCTGGAAATACTTGAATTTGAGCAAGCGGGACACCAGAGAGCTAGGATTTTGGAGAAGCTGCCAACCCTGCTTAGCTAGGAGAGCTAGGATTTTTAAGTTCATATACTATCATGGATAACCAGTTTGAAACTAATTTATTCCTGTTAGACTCTTACCTCTAAGTATAAATACTTCGTTGCAGTAAACAAAAACACGTCATCAATTGGAGGTGTGTCAAAATTGTCTAGTTTGAAGATTTTGGGAAATGACTTGGAGATCTTAAATTTGGGGTAAAAAGTGAATAAAGTGCCATGTACCCCCGTTTGTTAGACAATATTAGCAAGGAGTGGTTTAAGTAGGACCACTATTCCGTGTCATCGTGTAACTTTTAGAAAAATAATGCATTCATTCAAAGGAAAACTAATGAAAATGGCTTGAAAACTTTGAGTTTTAATCAAAATGACAAAAAGGTGTTGTAAGTGAATAGTACCAGAGTGACTTTTTGGAGTAAAAATGTCCTTAACGTTAAAGGTGAACAATACTAGAAGTGTTTCGTTAAGACTCTCTTTATTCAAGCTAGTTTCTTTTACATAAAAGGAACAATGAAAAAAAGAAAAACTTGAAAACATGACAAAACTTTGCAAGAAGTTATTTCAGTTAGAAACAAAATTCAGCACAATTTTGGCGGCCGAAACATTTTACAAAATATAAGATGGTCTCCCTGCATTACCCGTGTTCAAAAGCGATAAGAGGTAATAAATTTAAACAAACATAGGAAACGCAAATTTTGTTGGCTTTATAATTTCAGTAAGTTATTATATCTTTATCGTAATATATTTGGAGTAATAAATAATAATAATAATAATTTATTATTTTTTAACATTTTTACTTATCATTTTAACGCTACTTATTAGTGAAATTTTTTTTAGTAATAAGTAAGGGATTTTAAGTTCAGATACTATCTTAATAAATTTAAACACACGGAAAACACATGTTTTAACAAGCAGCAACTTCACAGGCTTGCCCTGCCATACAAGTCACAACTAAGGCTTTTCAGTCAAAATGGTTCATGAGATTTGCATAACACATAACTTTGGTCATATTGAAAATCAATAGAAGTGGTCACTGAGATTGTCCACCATCCATTATTTTGGTTCTTCAGTAAGAAAACTCCGCTAAGTAGAGGGTATTTTTAGTCAAAATGGTCAATGAGATTTGCATAACACATAACTTTGGTCCCTGAGATTTGCATAACACATAACTTTGGTCCCTGAGATTGTGCATCATCCATCATTTTGGTCATTCCGTTAAAAAGATCAGGGATCACTTAACTGAGTTTTTTAATGGAATGACCAAAATAATGGATGGTAGCATTCACACACAGGTTTATGGTTAAGTACCAAACCCAAAAGTAGATCCTCATTATAGTGGACTTTAATGATTTTTCGGTGTGTAAGAAACACAGCTAGATATACCAATTGTCATAATACAATTTATTGGAAACTTGAAAAAGTAACATTTCTATTAGAATCCCACCAAGGGGCATTACCATTCTAACTTGAACTTGTCCGGTAAGCCGACAAGATACTTTCTCTATAAGTCAGATTTCATTACGCAGAGTGAACAACGAGGTACCTAGTTGGACATCAATATAACTATCTAAGCAATGTATCCAAGCAACAACATAAACATTGAAATAGTTTAACCAGAACATCTTAGCAACACACGAATCGGCTTAACCAATACCTTATGGATTACCAAGGCTGGGTTGAACCTTCTGCTTTTGCTGCTCTTTCTCTCATCCCTGCCTTATTCTCGCTGCTTCTCTGCAATTCTTTGCCGTTGTTGAATTAGGTTAGTCATGACTTCAATTAGGACAATTAGGTTAGTCATGACTTCGTTGTGGATCCTTCTTTATATATAATAACTGTTTGGCTTAAATTTTTTGTTATGGGTTTTTTGGGAGAGCTCCCTTCTGTTACCATTTCTGTTTAATTATCCAGGGGAAACTGATTTATTTAAGATCCATCTCCAAGTATTGGTTGAGAAGGAAGGTTTTGGTTCACCAGTCTACAGATTAAGGATGTATGGCGAACCACATAACCCAATCTTCGTTTCATTTGTGGACATTGAAGGCAAGATATTTGTTGGTGAAGAAGCGAAACGGAAGGAGGAGGCAGAACTGAGTGCGGCAAAGGCAGCTTACCATGCATTAAGTGGCGTAAGTGTATTTTTTTTGCCGCACTCAGTTCTGCCTCCTTCTTCCGTTTCGCTTCTTCACCAACAAATATCTCGCCTTCAATGTCCATAGATGAAACGTAGATTGGGTTATGTGGTTTGCCATACATCCTTGATCTGTAGACTGGTGAACCAAAACCTTCCTTCTTAACTAATACTTGGAGGTGGATCTTAAATAAATCAGTTTCCCCTGGATAATTAAACAGAAATGGTAACAGAAGGGAGTTCTCCCAAAAAACCCATAACAAAAAATTTAAGCCAAACAGTTATTATATATAAAGAAGGATCCACAACGAAGTCATGACTAAGTTTATTTATTTTCACACCTTGAGGACAACGTGTGAAATAAGTTTGGAGGTGGGAAAGTAAAATTTTAGGATTTAATATTTTTGTGTCAGTTTAAAATTTTCGTTTTTAAGTTAATATCCATAGATTATTTTAAACGTTAGAACAAATGGACGTGGTGAATGTTAATTCCACAGTAGAGTCTTTTCTATTTATTGTTGCTTAGAGACTAATTCATGAATTATACTTTGAAAATTTGCACATCACACCAACATGGTTTGTGGGGAGTGAGATTGAAACACTTACTTTTTATCTAAGTGCATTTTAACTTTTGTTATATATAAAATTAAGTTAGTATGTGTTGCAAGGTAATAATTGTTCCATCCGAGGCTTTGCCTAGTAATCGGGCCAATCATGCCTAATCAAAAGTGATTCTCGCGTCAAACGGTAGAGTTTTGGCATGGGGCAAGGTGGTTAGTTGGTTTTGTAGCATTTTCAGCTCGAGTTAATAAGTGCTTAGGGGTGTTTTACACCTAGTGCCCTAAAGCTCTAGTGGTTTGGGAGTTATTGACCTAAAGCTCGCTACATGGGTTGGATTGAAAGCTTAAGGGAACCGACATAGCACGACCACTATTGTTACTTAAAAAAATATATATATTATTATAAAAAATAAAATAAAAAAAAAAATAAAAAAAAAAATAAAAAAAAATAAAATGATTATGTGAGTGTGTGAATACAAATAAAGGGGATGAGAGGTAAGAGTTTTGATCATGTCTCCTTAACTATGATGGTTCACTTTACACCGAAGGAAGTTTGTGAATTTTTTTTAATTGATTCTAAATGGCTTAAGACTATATGGTGGGATTGGTTGGAACTTTTGAAAAGATATTCTGATTTTTAACATTTTCTATGGATTGCAACTTGAAAGTGAAAATTTTTGTTTTAGCTAGGTCTTATTTAAGTTTTTAGTTCAACCATTAAACATCAAGGAGGCTGAACAGAATGAAACATTGAAGCATGGAACTTTATTTTCGTACTCTGAGGACAAAACTCCAAGTCTTTTAACCTTGAAGAACCAAGAGAAAGCTCTCCAATATGCAACAGGTCAGAAACAAGTTGCTGTTGAACTTGTTGAGATGGCGAGTGTCCACCAAAAGGATCCCGTAAGAGCTAGAATAAAAATCAAAACCAAACTTAACTTCAACAGTAGCAGCGTTAACTTGTGCCGACTTCTGGGAGTACCAGCCATGAAGGGATCAGATGCAGAGCCATTTTCGGTATTTCCACGTTTGGAAGGAGAATTGTCCGGAGAAATTACTCGAATAGGAAATCGAAATGCAAAAATATTATTATCAGAAGAAGCTCTTCTGTCCAAATCTTCTTTATCTGTTTTATCTTTCATTGAGAGTCAAAAATAAAAAATCATTGCTACTGCCATACATCCGCAGCCTAAACGGACCTCGATGCAGAGGTCTGGCCATTCTTCGATTTCAATCAATGCAGGCACCGGTCCAAGAGTCTGCTAAACGAATAGATAAAATTAAAAATCATACACAATCAAAAGACATCCAGGGAAGCTCAAACAAGAGAAAAACAAGCTGAAAGGTGATAAAATAAAAATAAAATAAATAAAAAAGACAGAAACCCACAAATGTTCTTCTACTTAAATCCCAAGAAAATTGCAAAACCACAACAATTCTGAAGACACAGATCAACAATGTAGCTCCATGTCAGCAGCACATTCAGCAATATCTTAGCTAGGCTATCATAGTTTGTTACTAGCAGGAATGCCCATGCTTTGCTGCGGGTTTTCAAACTATAACCGACAACAAACATGAAAATATCCACAGAAAAATTAAATGAAAATCCTGCAGCAATACAATCGCATTCTTAAATGTAGCAATGTAGACAACCCACGTTTTACCTAAGCAACACTCACAAAACCACAAACAGGAGCAATGTGATTGTATGAGAGAGCAGTGCAACTGATATGAGTATGAGAGAGTTAACTGGGAATGGAAGTAGACCTTTGTACTTAATGAAGCTTTCAATGATTGGGCTTTGTCACGTAAACAAAGTGTTTCATGAGCTGTTTCCTTCCACCGCTTCAACTGAGTTTCCACCATTCCCATTTCTTTACACAAAGATGAGGCCATCACACGAAACTCTGCTATAATGTCCTTTCTTCCTGCAGCAAAGAGCATTTTCAGTGCCACAAGCTTGGGTAAATTAACAGTTAATATCAACAATATCAAACTTATAACACTTTTACCTGAATCCTGGAAAGCTTCTTCCATGTTTATCTCAAAGTCATTTTTTGCAATTATACACTTCTGCAGCTGAAGTTCTAGTTCTTCAATCCTAAGAATCAGAATTGTCAATGGAATTCCTAACAGCATCTGCTGACTCTAATTTGACATTTAGGTCCTTCTCCCTTCTCACAACAAGAGCCCTGTCAGCCTGAAATTAAACTTTTAAAACATAAAAAATATAGGGCAAGCATTCCAAACATCTGCACATAAACCAAGCATTTTAACCTGCAAAGATTCAGTCAATGCTTTGAACCGGTCCAATTCTGCATTCCAATGTTGGAGTTGATCATTTAGCATAGAGTACAGTCTCGATGAAAGTACGTATTTGTCATCCTTCACTTCACCCTGGGACAACATATAGCTTTTTTATCAAAGAAGTAAACAGACAATGAAATCTTTGAAAATATGAATAACAACTATCAAAACTTGAATTTAAAATTAGAAACCTGAAATTCTTGCAATTGTTTTGACAGCGGTAAATTTTCTTCATGTGCGTCTTGATGCTCAGAAAGGCGGTCGGCTTCTAGTATCTGCAACAAATGCTCAAACACATCAAGATGAATGAGAGAGAGAGAGAGAGAAGAGAAAGGAAGAGAGTGCAACAGAGGTTTGGAAGCACATCTATACTTTTGTGTCCTCAATTGAATTTCTAAGTTCTTGCAAGCTGATTGTCCTTTCTGTTGATTTTTCAGGGGACAGGGTTCCATTAAGTGCACTAGAAGTATGGTTCTGCACCCCAGGTCCAACATCCCTTTGCATTTTCAGATTAATTAGTTTCCTTCTCTTCAACTCTAGTTCAGCCATTTTGTCATCCAGCTCACCTGTCACCCATAACAAAAAATTTACTCATTCAACAGACACTCAAAAGGCAGCATACCAAAATTTGGTAAAATTTGATACTTGCTCTGTCTCAAATTGAACATAGATCCTAAAATAATAGGTATCAAATATTATGAAGTTTTGCCCAAAAACGAAACAAAAAAAATAAAAAATAAAAAATGAGGATGCATCTCTACTTGTGCTGCCATGAGTTTTACTTCAAGTGACATGTGCATAAAAAACAGAGGCTTGTCGTAATAACAATCTCAGAAACCTGTGATGCGCCTAATTTCAGACTGATCTCTTGAATGGCTGCTGAGGTAAGTCCGAATTACGTCAGCATACTCTTTATGCTTCAGATGAAGAAAATCAATCCCTTCGCGTAGATTTTTAACCTCCCTTTCCATCATATCATCAATTTTAGAAAACTGGATGATAGCATCTGAGAATTGCAAGAAAGAAAAGACAATCTATATTCAACATATTCCCTTGTGCGCTTACTCCCTCAAAACATTTTTTTTTTGAGAAGAAACTATAACAATTTATTAAAATAGAAAATGGACTTACACAGAAGTGGATAAGAAATCCACCAAGAACAAAACAAGAAAATCTCTCAAGAGGATCTGATTACAAGTAGCAAAACCTCAACCAAAATCACTTTACGGCTGCTAACATATCCCACAGTATGTGAGAAAGAGAGTAATTCTTAAAATCATTCGAAACTGAAGCCCAGAGGGCTGCCCAATATCTTACTCTTCCCCATAGATCTGCTACCCCCACACCAGTATAATCCTCAAAAATTCTTTTGTTACGCTCCAACCAAATGCTCCAAAAAACTGCCGACACCAGACAACCCCACAAAGCTTTAGCTTTCCTCCCAATTCCTGGAGCCTCAAAATTGGTACTTAGAAGCTCGAAACAACCCTTTGGAATGACCCAACTAACTCTAACCTCCTGAAACAATTTCCACCACAGTTGAATCGTGTAAGAACAATGGAGAAAAATGTGGTTAACACTCTCCTCCTTAGCTTTACACAAACTGCACCAATGGGGAGAGAAACAAATAACTTCTCCATTGAATTTGATCACAAGTGTTGAGCTTCCCGTTAGCCACTAGCCACACAAGAACTTTGACCTTCGGAGGAACTTTTGATTTCCAAATCTGAGAAGAGGGTGGAAAATGTTGCACAATCCCATTGTTGCTCAGGAAATAGCGATAGGATTTGCAAGTGAACAATCCTGATAAGTCCGGTTTCCATCTTTTGTTATCCGCTCTTGATTGAGACAAGCGAACATTTTCCACTTTTTGTAATAATCTAGCCGCCTCTTCTATCTCCACCTCATTCAAATTTCTCTTGAAATCAAAATTCCAGCTCAAAGAATTGATAGAAAGATCCACAAAACTTGAGATGTTCTGGTTGTGCATTCTCGATAGCAAGAATAATCTAGGATACTGCTCTTTCAATGGTCCCCCTTCCAACCAACCATCCTCCCAAAACCTCACCCTCTCCCCGTTGCCCACCTCAAACTTGCAGCATTGTAGAAACGATTGGAGACCACACGAAATATCTTTCCAGGGGCTACGACTTGAACCCCGCAGCGGAGGATTTGCATTCCACCCATTATCATGCAGCCCATACTTACTTCTTATCACCTTGTGCCAGAGAGAATTTGGTTCCTTTGGGAATCTCCACAACCACTTAGCCAGTAACGCTTCATTCTGTTTCCTCAAATTCCCCACACCTAAACCCCCTTCCTCCTTACTTTTAATAACTATCTCCCATTTCACCAAGTGGTTTTTCTTTCCTTCCTCCTCCCCTTCCCAAAGAAACCCTTTCATTAGTTTTTCTAGGCGGTTAATCACCCCGCAAGGAATTTTGAACAAGGACATGTAGTAGATAGCCAAACTTCCCAAAACAGATTGAATCAAAGTTAATCTACCTCATCTGGATAAGAAGGCCTTCTTCCAACTTTGAAGTCTTTTTTCCATTTTTTCTACCACTGGATCCCAAAACATAAGTGCTCTTGGCCTACCCCCAAGAGGGAGACCCAAGTACTTTATTGGCTAACTACCCACCTCACAACCCCAAGAATCTGCCATCCTTTTTAATTTCTCACAATCTGAGTTTATTCCAGCCAAAGAACACTTTGCTTTGTTGATTTTCAACCCTGAAACAGTACAAAATAAATTGAGCACCTCTAATAAATTGTTCCAAACTTCCTCATCTTTCGCCAAGAAGAAAATGGTGTCATCAACAAATTGAAGATGAGAAATCTCCACCCTTTCTTGCCCAATGCATAAACCTTTGATCAGATGATTTTCTTGAGCCTTCTCCATTAATCTACTCAAGACATCGACTACTACGGTAAAAAGAAATGGTGACAGTGGGTCGCCTTGTCTCAAACCTCTTGAAGCTTGAAATTTTCCCCTAGGCCTCCCATTGATCAAAACGGAGAAATTTGCAGAACTTAGACATCCCTGCACCCATTTCCTCCATCTATTGCCAAAGCCTTTTCTTTGTAAGACTTCGTCCAAAAATCTCCACTCGACATGATCATAAGCCTTTTCAAAATCGATTTTGAACACCTATCCCTCATCTTTCTTCTGCCTCACCTCTTCTACCACCTCATTTGCAATAAGGATAGCATCCAAAATTTGTCGACCTTTAACAAAAGCTCCTTGATGTGGAGAGATTGTGCTGCCCATAACCTCCCTTAATCTTGAAGCCAGGGTTTTCGCCACAATTTTGTATAAACCAGTAACTAGGCTTATAGGCCTGTAGTCCGTCACTTTCAAAGAATCTGACTTTTTCGAAATTAGACAAATAAATGTTTCATTTGTCACCGCATTTATTATCCGTGTCTCAAAGAACTCCTCCATGACCTTCAAAATATCCACCTTCAAGATTTCCCAACAATGTTGAAACATTTGCAAGGAATAACCATCTGGTCCTGGCAATTTATCCCCTCCACAATCAAAAACTGCTCTTTGAACTTCCAATTCCTCAAAAGGCCTCTCAAGCCAAGCTACCTCAGATTCACTTATTGAGGCCCAATTGATGCCTTCCAAGCCCCAACATGCCCCTTCGTTGCTACTAAACAGGGACTTGAAAAAGTTAACGATATGTTTTTCTATCTCTTCTGCATCCTCTACCACTACCCCGCCATCCGTTTCCAACCTTTCTATATAGTTTCTCTTCCTTCTCCCACTTATTATTCTATGGAAAAATTTAGTATTACTGTCCCCTTCTTTAGCCCATTCCACTTTACCTCTCTGTCCCCACTTCACTTCTTCCTTATAAACCAGATCTTCCACAAGGAAAAAAAACTCTTCCCTCTTTCTTTTAGCAGCAACATCTAGCCCTTCCAACCCTTCTCTCCTATCTAAATCCTCTATGCTAGCCTCAGCTTCCTTAATGTCTTTCTCGACATCACCGAAAATCTCCTTACTCCATCTTTGCAACTTTCTTTTGATAGCTTTTAACTTGCTCAAAAATTTATAACCCTCCCAACCCTCCACCTGCTCAGATTGCCACCATTGTTTGAAATTGTTCCTGAAATCTGGATGTTGTAGCCACAAGTTTTCGAATCTGAAAGGACTTGGCCCCCATTTCACCTTGTTAGTATCTAGCTGGATTAGACAATGATCAGAAATGACCCTTGCCAAAGCCTTTTGTCTTACCTCAGGAAAAATCTCTTCACAACCTACAAAGAACAAAAATCTGTCTAACCTCCGACACACAGGTTCTTCTCTGAAGTTTTACCAAGTAAATTGAGCATTGAGCAACTCCAGATCCTTGAGTTCTGTATCTTGGATGAAATCATTAAAATTCCTCATGCTTGTAGTCATCCTTCCCCCATTATTAGAAAATGCAAATGTGATCTTACGAAATTAGTTTGTACAACTACGAATATAAAATTGAACCTCTGACCTTCTGAAGATATCTTTCCATCCAAAGTGCGAGATATGTTCATTGTTTTTTCCCTACGAGCATAAATGGCATGTTCTAAGAGTTGTAACAAGTCCATAGTAGACGTATGCCGCAAAGCGAGAGTTTCTTCAACATATTTAACAATTTCATCATTGCCATTAGCTTCTAGAGAATCTTGTTGTAGGAGTCTAAAAAGAAACATCTCTTCCGCAGAACATATGGAATTGGACCTACAAATAACTTCAGGTTAATCCAATTTATATGATGAGACAAAAAAACTAAAACTTGGGTTTAGTAACATAAATTTGGACATGCTCGAAAATACCACGAGAATAATCAGCACCAACTAAAATTTCTAAAGCATTTTGGGCTCCTCCAGCACATAGTCCAAGAAGAATTAGATCATCAACCAACTAAAGAGCAAAATAATGAAACCCCTGTCAGCAAAAAGAGCATGTCATCCTGGTATACCTAATAGAGACTATGAAAAGGAAGGAAACCAATCAAACATACGAGATAACCTGATTCCATAGTTGATTCATTGTGATTAAGAAATCATCATAAGAACCTTGCTTATCCTTTAATTCCTGAATTTTCGCTTCAAGATCTTGCAAGTCAAGCTTCTGTTTGTCTACCTGGTGATTAAGTTGCTGGTTCTGGAGCTGGAGAGCTGCTGCATCAACCTGGACGGACATACATACACAAACCGCATACAAATATCTTCAATCTGCTTCCTATTTCAAATCAAAATTAATGTGTACTTGAGGCACATTGAACCATAAACGTACACTCATCTAACTCTGGGCATATTCATGGATTATCATACTACATCCAGAAATGGCTGCATCAAAATTAGAAATTAACGGCGTAACCGTGCTCGTGCTGTTGTTACCCCCAAATTACAACATTATTAAACAGAAACCCTTTTCTCTTATGATAGGACCCATTCCATAGGAATGGAGAAGAAAAGGAAAATGCAAGGAAAGTAAGAAATAAAATAACAATTCTTTTCATTCATGAATTTCCCAAATGGTGAAAGGAGGCTTATATACAACCCTAGAGGAGGGGTGCCCCGATTGGAACACATCTCCACCCTCACTACCGTTGGATGAAACCAACTACTACTAGGATAAGACCAAATACCATAAAGATATAAACCCAATAACTAGGATCCTAACATTTTAATCCCAAAATTTCAATTGGATTCCCCTTTTCTTACACTTTCTCCACAACCAAACAGAGAAGAGTAGAAATGATAATATTCTCAAACGCAAATCCAAAAAATTAAACACACCCCTCACCCTTCAATCACACACCTTTGATCTCAAACCCAAAAATTTATTAGAAAAGCAACAAGCAGACAGTAGAGGGAGAGAGAGAAAGAGAGAGGGATTACGCTGTGGTTCTTGGGCGGAGAGGTGGAGGAGCTACGGGCCATGGTGGGGGTAAGGGAGTTCAAAAGAGGCCTCTTCTTCTCTGGTTCGTCAGAGTCTGAGTTTTCCATTTACTGCAAATTATAGGAGCTCCTTACGGAATCCACCACACCATTACAACTCTCTCAGCTTCAGTTCAGAGCTTTTCTGTCTCAAAACCCTAGAAAAAAAAATAGACTTCCGCTGATCCGCAGAGAGTACTTGGAGCTGGAGAGGGAGGGAGAGACCCTCGATTCCAGTCGGACGAGTGACGACGTTGCAGGAGTACTTATCAAATATGGCCAAATATAATGTCAGTTTTTATATAAACTTTCAAATATATCTAAAAAACTTAAAAAATGGTGAAGACACAATGAAGGCACTTGTACAACCCTCGACGAGTGTAAATGGTTAATTTTTTGTATTTTTACTTGTCTATGTTTTTTCTTTTTTAATTTCTTTTCATGTTTCAGTCGGTATCTATTTTTTTTTGTTCTTTCGTCTCGCTGATTTTTGGGAAGGCTGGAGAAATAGATAGTACTTAAATGTGGTTTCGTTGAGTTTTGGTTCTTTGCTAACGGTTTGGAGTTCCATATGCATCTATCTCTGTAATTGTGTCAATTGGTCTAGGTACAAAAAGACAAACACAAACACAAAATGCTGATGGAGAAAAATTTGAGTGTGATAAATTGTCACCGTTGATTTCTTATTTATTTAAAGTTCAAACATAATTACTTTTTGACACATGCGTTATCTGGGCAATATTATACATGGTCCCATATTCAATTGGAACATCAGTGATTGCTACTGTTTGAAATGCCAATTTTTCTTTGTTTGTGCTTTTATTCTTCTTATTTGGGTTTGGGAATTGTCAATCAATTGTATTAATAATCTGGGCAATATTAAATCAAATATTTTGCTTCTGTAGCTTAACATAATTGCTTCTGTAGTTTCTAATCAAATTGCCTTTGTAGTTATGCAGCAGTTGTAGTAATTATGGCTGAACCAGTATCCACTTCTTCTCATATCATTATTTGCAAATTGCTTTGTAGTTTTTTTGCGGATTTTTATTTTTTTTCGGTTCTTCTTTTGTTGTAGTAATATATATACCTATATTTTTTGTTGGTCAGGAATATATACATATATACATATATATATATATGTGTGTGTGTGTGTGTATGCGAATATGCAGGTATGTGTGTGTGTATATATATACACACATATATATAGATATGCGAATATGCATGTATTGTCCATCACAGCCATGGTCTAAAATATCCATAATATCCCGATATTTCTATCGAAATTTTCGTGTTTTTTGGACTACCGATATTTCCGATGTCATCGATATTTCCATCGAAATTTCAGTATTTTTTAAATTTCTATATTTAAAAAAACACCAAGGGAATTCAAACCCCTCCCATTTTACTCCTTCAACACCTTGACCATCATATTACTTATATTTTTGTGAAAATATGCTAAAATATTTATATATTTTCCACACTCACAATGTTTGTCAGCTCGCTATATAATCAACTTAAATCAGTTAAATCCATCATGCAATGCATTTCCTTCCAATTTTTTATGATAAACTAATAGATAATTGACTAAATAAACATCCTGCAAAGTTTCAATAAAAATTTCCAAGTTTTTCTTACAATTTCCGTGGTTTTTATTCAATTTTTATCGATATCGATAATATCCCGATATTTCCATCGAAATTTCCGTGTTTTTGGACTACCGATATTTCCGATATCATCGATATTTTAGACCTTGATCACAGCTTATAGTACAAAGAATCTTTTTATTAACAACTGATTATTCGTATAAGTTGAAGGTATTTTTGTTTATTTAAGTAGAATTTTGGATAGAATTGAAAAGTTTTTATAAAAAATGACATTTTTGAAATTAAGAACTAATTTTTTGCTATTATTGATAAATTTCTACGTTGTGGATCACAAGGAATTTACAATAGTTTTATGAGCACTATTATTGATAAATTTACACGTGGGGCATATAATAAAAGTCATTATTATGAGAAGTACTTTTATGGCATGGATACACTTTTACAATAGTTTTTTGCAGTAAGTTATTATAAGAAAGACTTCAATGATATTGACACTCATATTGTTATTACGACAAAAGCATCCCAAACCAATTGAAAAAAAAATAGGAAATAAATAAATAAAATGAGGATGTAATTAATTTTTGTTTTTATTACAGGCGGTAATACTTTTTTATATAGGAGAATTCAGTAGCAATTTTATTACTTAAGAAGTAGTATCTTTAAAATGTACATCTAAATGATATATAGAGGTCGTCGAATCAAAGATATTCAAATTCATAAAGCAAGGCCAACTTGGCTAAACGATGTGCCACAACAGTGGTAGAGGGATGGGACACGTGAATCATCGAAGGAGCGAAGCATCCTCTTGAGGGCTTCCAATCGCATGAATTAGCTGAAAAGAGTCACTCTCGAGATGCATGCAGTTTTGATGATGCTCCAAAGCGAGATGCACACCCTCCCCTGATGACATGAACTTCGTAGCCTTTGGACTAGTGATATGAGAGACCATACAAACAAACAGTCCTATGACTACGGCTTTGTCTCGAAACACAACACCAACGCCACCAAATTTCAACGATCCATTGAAAGCCCCATCAACTTAGAGCTCTTGAAATGGTTTTAATCCATTTGTTGGAAGTGTGTTCTAAAGGTTAATCATAAGATATGATATTTTACAAACATTTCATATATTAGACTGATTTAGTGACTTATAAGAAATATTTCTTAACAATTGCAAAATCATCAAAAAGTGGTGCAGTCTTTCCTCGTGGGCGTCAATCATAGTGGCTTTGATTCATAGGCTTGTTTTCTTATCGTTTCTCGTTTCAAGGTCTTCAGGTGAATGGTACGATGTTTACCTTGTGTATTTGATGGTGTTGGGTCCATCTTGTAGAGTTTACGCCTTGTGAGCTTATCTTTCATGTTGGTTACGTGTGGGTCTCTCGTGGTTTAGAAATCGTACTTCCAAGGAGTTTGTTTTGTGTTGTGTTTTTTTTAGTTTGTGATACTGTTGTTTTTCCCTTGGCAAAGGACTATGAGGACATATTTCTGATGCCTCATATCAAGCAAGACTTCTTTGTCGATGGAGCATTGTCTTTTGCAAGTTCATCAAAATATGATGCAAAGTTTTGTCCTTGTGAGCATTGTCTTTCCTTTTGGTATGTGTGATTATGTGGCTATAATTTTATATTATATTTTTATTGTGGTTGTAATCATGATACTATTGTTATGACGTTCCTGATTTAGGATCAGTCAACGGATGTGGGTTCCATCTCTGTGTTGGAAAATATTAGTATTTAGATTTATTTTAATGTTTGGTATCTTGGGCATAGCCCGTAAGTATTACGGTTTTGTTTCCTTGCCTATTAGGGTTAGATTAGTTTTCTATATATATGGTACTTTGTAACTCTAGGAAGTAAGTTAATCACAATGTAGTCTCTTAGGGTTTTGTAGTCGTTACGGCATTCTCGTTGGTTCAATAAAATTCTTATTATTTTGTAATGTTGTTTGTAGTGCACTCTGATATTCAACTCTCTGTTAGAGAGATGGTACAAATAATAGTACAACTAGGTCATACGAGTATCATTCTCCCTCCCAGTTCTACCTCCCTTTTTCATGTTCATTACAAAGAACTTAAATGAAACTTTAACAAGTCACCAAAACATTAATCACCAAGCAGTTTTTTCTTGTGCAAGCAACAATATATGAATAAGAAAGTTTAATCAGTTGACATCGACTTCACACTTTAAAGGCATCAAGAATATTTGGTGAGGTTCGCAAAACATCACATTGAGATCATCAAACTCCATCTATACGCCCAAAGTTAACTATATAATATCTTTTAATTGTAACCTAAAGAAGGAACAGATATGCACACACTGTTCATGACTGATGGGTTTGGTGTGGCTTTTTGCTTTTTGCACATCATAGAATAATCCACTTTTCAATTCGCACGCAAGACAGAAGTAAAAGAAAGAACGCTTAATTTTGAAGTTGAAGAAAACCCAGCACCAGCAGAAAGATAACTTCTTTAAATATAAGCAAATTCATGAAGTACCTCGAACGCCACACTGTCATTGAGATTTTTGTTCTGCCAAAGAAGCAGGCTCGTAAGATCGCTA
Source organism: Heteromeles arbutifolia (assembly GCA_024362995.1). NCBI lineage: Eukaryota > Viridiplantae > Streptophyta > Magnoliopsida > Rosales > Rosaceae > Heteromeles > Heteromeles arbutifolia. The sequence goes on along the minus strand of JANCRC010000013.1, from coordinate 26,929,618 downwards.
TAGCTAGAGATCGATCGATCGAAGCCTCACTATATGTCATCTCAGAGCGTTCGACTGATTATTCAGGATAGTTATGTAAGTTTCATCATGCTATATATATAGAACCCTAATGAATGTATATGCATGTATTTCAAGATTAGCTTGATCGTTAAGCGAAGTGAATGGATCCTATCTTTGGTCTTAGGGTGTTTAACAGGATGCAAATTATGATAGAGCGCTACTTAATTTCATGTTAATTTGGTTTTGATGATCTCGTCACTTCCTCATGTGGGTTTTGTTTTATGGCCTTTTTCTACGTAAACTTCATGAAAGTTACAATATGCATGGTAAACCAAGTGTGTGGGTGTACTCCGAAATTGTTGGAATTTCAGACAAAATAATACTGGCTAGCCAATCAGGCAATCATGATTACCATATGGTTGTGGACATCATAGTGAAACCTAACTTCCAGATTATATTTTGATAGAGGTGGCGATGAGTTCAAATCTCATGATTGATAAAAATAGAAAGGTTACATAATCAACCTTATTTGTTGAGTGGACTAGCCAAATGTTAGATTAAAACGGAAGCACTCGAATTTTTAGCCTAATGCCCATTCACATAATTTCGCTCGAGATCTTAAATTCGATTCTCCTCTCCCAATATCACAAAAAACATTGCAAGTACACATAGGTTAGCGGCTTAATTAGAGCAAATATCCGTTAGCTTTTTACTCCAATGAGCATTTTCTGGCATTATCAAATTGTGGTTTTATGTCGAAATTAACCTAAACAAAGTGTATAATGACACCAAAAAATTGTCATTTGCGTAATATATCGTATTGAACCTTTTTCGCAAACAGGTGGTCATGGATAATGGCATACTCCAAGTTACGTTATCAAAACCGGATGGAATTGTTACCAGAATACAATACAGTGGCATCGACAATTTGCTCAAAGTTCTAAATGAAGAAGTAAATAGAGGGTATGTATACTTCACCATGTAACTGCTTGCAATTCTTCTTTTCCTCGTTTATCAATGTTGAAACATTACCAAAGTTAGGTATGAAAAGTTTTACTTATACAAAAACTTGGAACTTTGAAGGTATTGGGACCTTGTTTGGAGTGAAGCAGGAAGTGTGGGCACAACCGGGACATCTGATGTGTACGTAAAACTACTCTACTATTAAGATGTTGAAAAAACTAGATATAAGTCCAGTTTTGCTAGCCAATTGGACTAAATCCTTAAAAGGGAAAATGTGGCAGAAAAAAAGTCCATTGGACCTAAATCGATAAGAAAATGAAATTGTACTAAATCCAATAGCAGCTTAAGCTTTTGGACTTAGTCTAAGAGTCTTTAAATAATTGATCTTTATATCTCTTGTATCAAATCGTTTAGTCAACACTACAAGAAAAGTTGGCAATAACCACTGATAGAATTTTTACCGTCTACACAAATAGGGTTAAAATCACACAAAATACTTGCAAGAGTACACGGTTGTTGTAGTATAGCAGCTCAAGCAATATCGTTTTCCATTGGGATTATTTAAAACAATTTATGCAAAACCAAAATCTTAGTTAATTATTTAAAAACAAAGATTGGGAAAAGTTGATTTAATGACCTAAATTAAGAAAAACGAAATTAATTAAAAAGGTTAACTGAAATCTGCAATTTTTAAATAAGGAAAAAGGAAACAATTTTAGAATTCAAAGCAAGAAAGTACTAGGGTTCCGCTGTCACCCTAACGTAGCTCTTCTAATTTCCTATGAATTACACATGCACATTTTGAAGGTTAGGTTTTCCTAAAATATATCCTACTTGGAACCTCTAACATAGAATATATACCTAATGCAACCCGTCCGTGGTGTTCAGATCGAATGTGAACATGCAAGACTCATTAAGTTTTGTGAAAACCTTTTGAAAAACCATATGACCCTTAAGACGTGTCATCCATCCTAAGAAGCTACACATAATAACCACAAGAAGCCTTAGTCAATTTTAGGGACAGCCCTCTGCCAAAATTGCATCAAATTACTTTTCTAAATATCCTAATGGTTGCGAATCACTAAGACACTTAGATAGTTTAAAACGGTGATTAATAATTCAAAACATGCATGCATAATATCATAAGAAAATTAAAAAGAGACTACATATTCTTGCTAAGGATCATGGCCTCACCCTAGCAAAAGAAAATTAGCTACGCATATTCATAATTAAAGATCACAATGTTTTTATTGAAATAGAAAAACAATGAAAACACCTTGAAAGCATAAGTCTTGAAATCTCTAAGCTTTGCCCAAAATATTCTCTCCAAAAATTGCATAAGTAGAAGAGAAACCCTAGGTCTTCAAAAGGCTTATTTATACTACTCTAAATAAAATCCTCCTAGTAAAAGGTCTTAAAATAAGACCAATAAACTAAATAAATTGAAATAAAATAGGAAACATAATCCACGTTTTGGACCCATATCAGCTCCAAAACTGGCCCAAAATAGCTGGATTTAAAGCTTGAACTATTCTAAACACTTCTCCAAAAGGCCACGAACACATCTGAGATCATATTGGGCTCCAAAAATGCAATTTAAGCCCAAAAACGTCACTTTTCAGCAACTCTCACTGCTTCTGTATTTAATCGCCAGAAAATAGCCGCTTGGTAGAAATTGCTGAAATTTTGATACAAACACGCTAAGGAACACACGAACGTCCTCCAAATTGAATCACTCCAAAATTCATCCGTTTGAGTACGTTTCGCTCCAGAGGGAGTCGAATTTCCTATGTTGAAAATATAAAGTAAAGTATCAAAATTCTACCAAAATAATTACCAAACTATACTAAGAATAAGGTAAAATATATAATATAATATTAACTCATCAGCCGCTAACATATTAGTGGTACAAAATGAGGTGGATAAAACCTTATCTGCGGCTAAAGGGTGAACATTGCCTTTACCCACCTCATTCTGTACAATAATGCTAGTGGCGATCTTGTCAACTTTTCATGTAGTGTTCATGGCTTCTCTTCTAAGCAATAATTATGGCTCCTGTACAGGATTAAAGGGACAAAATTCAAGGTTAGAGTGGAAAACGAGGAACAAGTAGAGATCTCCTTCACAAGAAAGTGGAATCCGTCTCAAGAGGGAAAACTTGTCCCTCTCAATATAGATAAAAGGTTTGAATAATTCATGTAGTTCTTAAGAAATGAAAAACTTGAACTAATAATCGAGTGTCACAGTCTTGATAACATGACATTACATTTTGCAGATTTGTAATGCTTCGTAATTCTTCAGGCTTCTACTCATATGCCATCTATGAGCATTTGAAAGAATGGCCTCCTTTCAACCTTCCACAGACCAGGATTACCTTCAAGCTCAGAAAAGAAAAGTAGCGAAAACTTTCTTCATTGTTTTCTATCAATAATCAAGTTAGCTATATAATTTGTAGTCGTTGTTATCGACACTTAAAAATAATAATCGTTGTTCCTCCGTAGTGCAAAGTATGAACGCAAAATGATTATTTTGTTGTTAAAAATTGTGATTCCTTGCAAGCGATCATATTTCAGCTTCACAGCACTATGAAGTCTTGAGTTCAAATAATGTAACGTTAACAACATTTGTATATAAGCTAGTATGTTATTTACTGGGAATACTAATTGACTATCTTTAATATTTTTGGTGGATGATTTATCAGGTTTCACTATATGGCCATAGCAGATAACAGGCAAAGATACATGCCCCTCCCTGACGATCGATCACCTGAGAGAAGTCAAGCCCTAGCTTACCCTGAAGCAGTCCTTCTTGTCAATCCTATAGAGCCAGAATTCAAGGGAGAGGTAAATCTTTCCTCCTCTATAAAGAGGTCTAGCTACTAGCTAGGGTTAATTACGAAAATATTCTTGAACTCAATTGTATCAGAGTTCAAGACTAGGGTTTATGGTTGGTTTAGTAAGGTTAGGGTTTACCAAATTTGTATACTTTCAAAATTTCGTAAAAGTTTTTTCGAAGAAAAATACGATATTCATTAATAATAAAAAGAATACAATTGCAAATTGTAGGTGGATGATAAGTACGAATACTCATGTGAGAACCAAAACCTGCATGTTCATGGTTGGGTATGTATGGATCCACCCGTTGGCTTTTGGCAAATAACGCCGAGTGACGAATTTCGATCCGCTGGACCTCTCAAACAGAATCTCACCTCCCATGTTGGCCCCACTTGCCTTGCGGTAAATGAAATAAATTGTTGCATGCAACGATGGAGCTAGGAATTTAAATAGGGGCAAACTAATTCAATTTTCTTAAAATATGAATGTGTAGTGAAATTTAAACATTGAGGGTAGGCTAAATTTTTGTTTTGTGCAATAAAGACCATAGCATGCTTATCTTAACAGCAAACAATTTCATCTTTTAAAACTTGGGGTGTGATAGTGGCCAGGGCAGTCACTAGTTGGCTCCGACCTTGGTTGCATCCCTTGACAATAAGTAGTGTTACAAAATACAAGATACACATCTCATGTCGAAAACTTAACATAATAGAATATTTGAAAAAATCTACAGAATTAACTATGTTATACTTTTTTTCTTCTTAGAAATAAGTTGATTTATATTATTGAAAATACAAAGCAGATGTTTCTTAGCGCTCATTATTCAGGAGAAGACCTTGTACTGAAGCTGAAACCAGATGAGCCGTGGAAGAAAGTTTTTGGCCCTGTATTCATTTATCTTAATTCTGCGTCCGATGCAACTGATCCATCACCACTTTGGGATGATGCAAAAAACCAGGTTGACCTTTTTTCTTCTAATTTAAACAAACTCTAAAAGTATTTATATTCATTTATGTTCAAAAAATTCAAAGACTAATAACTAAGAAGTAGCTAGAACATTTACTTTGGATATTCAGATGATGACAGAAGTGCAAAGCTGGCCTTACAAGTTTCCTGCTTCCAAGGATTATCCGCCGTCGGATCAACGGGGTAATGTTAAGGGTACAATACAGATTCTGGATAGGTACTATTACTGACGATGTAATATTACTTAAGTTTACTAATTAGTAGATTATTGGAAGTATATAGATGTCATGAGAATTGAATATACAGTCCTTTATTCCCAGTTTTTGTGAAATTCGTCCAAAATTTTACTTAAATCTATACATGTCTAGGTATGTTAGTAAAGATCGCATACCTGGAAACGGTGCGTATGTTGGCTTGGCACCACCAGGAGACGCTGGATCATGGCAAAGAGATTGTAAGGTGATTTGTTTTCTAAACTTTATAACCGAGCAAGTACTGTTTTCCAAGAACTCAAAAAACAGGAACTAGTAGGAAAGAGTATTGCAACTCAATTGGTTGACAAATGTTTGCATTTTATATATCAGGGCTACCAGTTCTGGACTAGGGCAGATGAGAAAGGATATTACTCTATACAGAATATACGCGAGGGTGACTATAATCTCTATGCATGGTGTCCTGGTTTTATCGGAGATTATCGATATGACGCAACTATTAGCATAACCGCAGGTCTCTCTCTCATATTTTTCTCTTCCAGAAGATTTGATGAATTACCGTTACGTAAAATTGAGTTACGATCAACTTTAATATATGTCTATATTAATAAGCAGGTTGTGATATTGATGTGGATGATATTGTATATGAGCCTCCAAGAGATGGACCAACGTTGTGGGAAATTGGCATCCCTGATCGTTCTGCTGCTGAATTCTATGTTCCTGATCCTAATCCAATGTATATCAATAAACTTTATGTCAACCATCCTGATAGGTTAGTTTTCGAGCTTGGTTAACTGACCACTCCATCTCTATGGAATTTAAATTTAGTCACAGCAATCTACATCTGACTACCTATAGGACTATAGTAGTCCGTGAACGTATAAGCAACTATACATCACAGATAAATGTTCTCTTGCTAGACATCTTTGGCAAAGATAAGATGGCTAGTTGCCACCATTCATCAACTTGATTTTGGCTTCTGCCTGAATGTGTGATCTAGATTCACAGTTAGCTACCAACATAGACATCAGTCTGGCAAGAGAACCAAGAGAACCAAGAGAACATTTTGTTGGAAAAGTTAGCAAGTTAGCAATTTGGTTTATTTTTATTTTAGGGTATTCTTTTGTGGTATTTTATGTATTAGGGCTTTCTAGTTAGTAGGATATGTTTGCTTTCCTATTAATCGTGAACCCTTTTGTTTCAAGATCAGGTCTTTATAAATACACCCTTTGTGATTTTATAATGTTTGTGTTCTTCTTTGTTTTAGTCAATAGAATAAGAAGAATTTTGCAATGAGTTTTTTTTTTTCTTTTGTCATCCTTTCATTTTCTAACACATTTTCCTATATGTGTGTGTATGTTCGGTTGAGAGCATTAATCCCACCTCGGTGAAAGAAGGGACCTTGCACGTACTTATAAGTAGTTGGTTACTCCCCATATTGCCAGTTGGTTTTATGGTGGAACCTCAACTTTCTTCACGTTCCACTACATAAAAGATCTTGATCATTTTCTTACCTACACTTTCAGGTTTAGGCAGTACGGATTATGGGAAAGATATCAAGAGTTATATCCTGATGAAGATTTAATTTACAGCATCGGCACCAGTGACTATACTAAAGATTGGTTCTTCGCCCAGGTTCCTAGGTGGAGTTCTTCCTAACCTACATTGGTTTTACTTTCTCAATGTGTCATTCTTTGTGAGTAGTTAAATTAACAAATAAATTTCGAATTTAAATCCGTACCCTTAACTTCGAGCCTTTTGTTTTACAATATATAGGAAGAAAGATGATGACACATATCAAGGCACTACATGGCAAATCAAGTTTCAACTTAAGCATTTCAGTGAAAGTGAAACCCTCAAACTTCGAATAGCCCTTGCCACTGCAAACATTGCAGAATTACAGGTACATGTTGTTATGTGTAGAATTGCATGTAAATGTAACCAAAGCTCTAACTAATCTGGTTGCTTTTGTTGTTCTTTTCCTACTGAAGATTCGAATAAATGATTCGAAAGCAGACCCTCCGCTATTTACGACCGGAGTGATTGGAAAGGACAATACAATTGCTAGGCATGGAATCCATGGTCTGTACTGGCTGTATAACATAGATATACCAGGCACATTGCTGGTGGAAGGAGCCAATACCCTATTTCTAACGCAAGCAATGAGCACTGGCCCTTTGGCTCCTTTCCACGGACTCATGTATGACTATATTCGTTTAGAAGGTCCATCATCTTCTTCTTCTTCCAGTACCACCTAAATTATATCTGTGCTTCTTTAATTAACACAAATTAATGAGGATAATATTAAAATTTAATGTATAAATACCTTGAAGTTATCATACTCTCTGGCGATTTCTTATTTCTTATTTGTTGTGTGTTTTATGCACTTGTTGGATCATATGTGAATGCACATTATTTACACATTATAAATAAGTTTTTTTTTTTTGGTCAATACATTATAAATAAGTTAAAGTAAGGGTAGCGCTATCCCCACACCTATTTTGACTTCTTACACATCTCTCTCAATTTTCTACCATCGAATCGAATGAACTGAAAAAAAAATCAATTTCTCGTATTTCTCGAAAAAACGATTCGATTGATGAGATTTTGTATGGTACTTATGATATCATCTAAATCGATGATATTTATGAGATTGATATTCAAATATTTTTGGCAAAAATTAACATGGGAAGTAAAAATGGGTGAATACTGAACTATCATAAATTAATTGGTAGGATGTGAAGCAACAATTTTTCTTCTTATATTCTAAGAAGGAAAATGCATCTAATTTGGAGGCAAAAGAATTTAGTTGGAAAGAGAAATTCAGAAATCAAACAATATAAATCAATTCAAAATTTTAAATTGCAAAATATTCTGCGTAATTATAACAAAAGAAAGAAAAGTGGAACTGTTAGAGCAATTACATTACATTAGGGAGAATTGTGGAGTCTGTTTTTTGTATCCTCAGCGGCATCAGCTGCTTCAACTTGCATTTTGGCTGTCTGAAGCTCTGCTTCTGTTGCTTCCTGCTCATTCCTTGCTGTCAACTTCTTAGCCTGCTCCAATATCAATCAACCGTCAAAATAAATTAACGCCCACAAGAAAGAACACACCTTTACATACATCCGGTCCAGCCAGTGTGACGGCTCAGCCAATGTTATTACACTTACGTCTGAAAATAGCTAAGCCATTAAGGCAAGAAACAAACTAACCTGACCAACGAAGCATGCCTTAACATAACGAAAACCCTCTTGCAATGAAACAGTGAAAGACAAGCAGTCGTTCTTCAGGCGAGACATGATCGAGTACGAGTTTGAGATTAATTTCTTTACTTTGAGCAGTCGGGAGGATTAGCACTCATCCAAAATCCACAGAGAGAGAATGAAGAGAGAAAGAGAAGTTGAGTAGACGTTTTGTTTTGTAGGGTGTGTGCGCAGAGTCACGAGAGTCGTGGCATCTAAACAACACATCCACGTCTTAAACTCTTAGCTTCCTTCTTTATTATATGATAGAGTCTAGAAAAGCAGTATTGCGTGGAGAAATTTTTAATTGTGACGGGAACACAAGTGGTACATAACGTGTTTTAATAGAAGTGGTGGGAAATTTTATTTTTTAAGTTATTAACTTTTTAGCACACATATCTCACTATTTGTATAGTGACAAATGGTATATCATCTCGTATACTAGTCACACTGAAAAATCTCTCGTACTGCGTGGTCGGTCGAGTGAGAATCGATGTTGCTTTTTTTCTTTTTCTTTTTTTCATCCATTAGGCTTTTCTTTATTTTTAACTTCTCTTTCTATATTTAACATTTTTATTTGGGAATTGTTATTAGAACTCCAAAAATCTCATTCTACACTTCAAACTTTCTATATTAGGAAAGAAAAATATACTTATAAGAAATATAGAATGAAAATTTTAAAGTGCCAATAACACTTCATTTTTTTTTAAACAAACTATTTTTTTGTCCACTAAAACATGGTTTTCACGTCAACAAAAACAGTACTACGTGGTCGGTCGAGTGAGAATCGATGTTGCTTTTTTTTTTTCATCCATTAGGCTTTTCTTTATTTTTAACTTCTCTTTCTATATTTAACATTCTTTTTTAATCAAACTATTTTTTTGTCCACTAAAACGTAGCTTTCATGTCAACCAAAAATGGGTCTTTATGTCTTATGTTGCATCAGCGCCGACATCAGGCGTGGTCTCTTCTCTAACACCAAATTTTGGTTATACAAGTAGACGATGAAATTGATATGTAATTTTTAATCTCATTTTTGCTTACTTAAATTATGACATTTAATGTATTGGATTTAGATATATTTACATGAAATTATGCACCGAACATTTTAATCTAACAATTCAATAACATGTGTTCCTTCATGTGACATTACAGTATACACAAGTTGCCCACATAACAAAATATTTACCATAAATGTCACATTACCACATGTAGCAAAGTCTAGGTGTATATTGTTGATTGTAAATCCTTTTTGTTCAAGTGGGATATTATAAATGTGCAATTTCCCAAACGAAATTACTAATTTGATAAAAATTGAATTTGACTTGAAAAATGCAAAGGACTTGGGCACGAACCTAGGCCACGATATCATTCCGAAAAATAAAACCAAGAGCAACATTTACTCAATTTCATGGGGAACGCATTTTCTTATTTCCGTCTCTCGTTTATTTTTAATCTATTCAATTTGAAGGTCATAAAAAATTAAGGTGTGCAGCAACAGATGTGCAACTCAATTTTGGTAGAATATTCATAACCATACAAAATTAATAAGACGTTATAAATTTAAACACACATAGGAAACACATGTTTGAACAAACAGCAACTTCACAGGCTTGCCTTGCCATACAAGTTACAACTAATAAGTTGAAGCCACAAGAAGATCACAGGATACAAAGGCTAGCTGACTCAATAAAATTCCATCCACGACTGAAATCTGCGTAGAGGTAAGTCAGTCGTCGATTTCACGACTGTACTTACACATAAATGATCTCCATGCTTCATCCTTGCTTGAAACATGTATGTACTAAGCATTTTCGTCGTTTGGCCAAAACACAAATAGCTAATCAAAGTTTATAGTAAAGCTCCAGATGATTTCGTGCTAGCAGAATTTGAACAGTTGAATCAATCAGAAAAATCATTCGTATAAGTCATTTCTAATGTATGTACATTTGATTGACATATTTTCTTGTATGAGAGAAAAACAAGCGAGTTGCGAAATTATCTTGAGGAAGAGAGCTCCAATTTCGTATGATGACTTCGTGCTTCCCACAACAGATCGCAAACATCCTGCAAGCTCTGCTTCTCAAAAACTCCGTCAGATGTAGCCACGAGATATGTATCATTTTGTAGAATTTTTCAGGTCGACGGGCCGAGGGCCCACTCCAACAACACCGATACTGTCCCCACTTAACTACCTGCACAATCCTCAGGTGTGGGGTTTTATCACAAAAGGCCTCAGTGTTAGTTAGAGAGGGGTAATTCTATTTAAAGTGCTTTATCTCTTCCCTCTTGGCCGATGTGGGACATTGGGGTTCCAACACTCCCCCGCACGTGAGACCCCATTTTATGGGTCACACGTGGAAATCCACATCGGCAACCACGTGGAGCCAGTGGGGGCTCACCCATCGCGCGGGGTCATTGGGGACCCACCCAAACACGTGGCATCATTGGCCTACGTGGACAATCACGCGGCGCGGGGTCATTGGGGACCCACCCAAACACGTGGCATCATTGGCCTACGTGGACAATCACGCGGGGCCAAAGGGGACCCACCCAATCACGTGGCAGTACGGGCCCGCCTCCTGGCTCTGATACCATGTAGAATTTTTCAGGTCGACGGGCCGAGGGCCCACTCCAACAACACCGATACTGTCCCCACTTAACTACCTGCACAATCCTCAGGTGTGGGGTTTTATCACAAAAAGCCTCAGTGTTAGTTAGAGAGGGGTAATTCTATTTAAAGTGCTTTATCTCTTCCCTCTTGGCCGATGTGGGACATTGGGGTTCCAACACATTTACAGTCAGGGGTTGCCAATCTGTCAACTCCGGTTCTGATACAACGCCAAAACTGGTGACAGTCAAGAGCAACTTAAATTAGTTTTACATGTCACAAAAGACGAGACATTTAAACCAGCAAATCTTTTAATTTCATTGTTCGATCAATAGCAAGAAAAGAAGGAATGCAAACTTTAAAAATATGGAACTTTCATGAAAAGGGTTTGGACTAAGTTTATTTTAATAAAAAATCATGTTAAAACTTTATTTAATTAAAAAAACTTAAATTTTAATGAAAAACCCTTAAATTTTAATAAAAAGGACAAAGAACTTAAATTTTAATGAAAAAGACATAATTTTAATAAAAATGACAAAAAATCTGACGCGCGGACTCACGGTACACTGTTTATGAAACTTACTACACTGTTTATGAAACTTACTTAACTGTTTATGAAACTTACTACATTGTTTATGAAAACTTACGACACTGTTTATGAAAACTTACTAAAATGAAACTCTGAAGGGTCCTCTCTTTCTGCACATAAATCCTTCTCCCCCACATTCTTCTCCCTCTTTGAACCAGACTGCTCAACACTAACTTTGCCTGTCAAACTTGTAGCTCCACCATTGGCATTATGTCCCACAACTAACTGTCTCCCTTCACCATTGCCTGTTTCCAGGACCCATCAACTCCCGAGTTTAGCGAATTCGCGTTACCATCTACACTACTATCGTTTTGGTTAATTGAATTACCAGAAACTTTAAAATGTTCATTACTTCCATCTAATCCAACCTTTGCCCATCTTCCCATCTCCCCCACACTATGACTAGTTTCTTCACTCCTCCCATGTCTCCACCCTTTGATATCATCAAAATTCACATCCCCTCCACTACTTCCCACAAACCTAAAGCTCTCACTCTCATCCACAGGATCAAAGTAATCTCAGGAAGAATCTTCATCCGGCAGAGGAGGAGGCGGCGGCAGTAGTGGAATATCCTCATTCACGTAACTACTGCTAACCAGATTGAACCTTACAGTCACAGCAGCAGCACCTCCTGACCTCATATTACTCAACCTTGCCACATGAGGCGAAGCGGGCCTCTCGTTGCACAGAGGCGAGTCCGAATCGTCAGCCAAAGGCGACGGCGACAGCGACAGGTAGAAAAAAAAAATCTATTAAACAAAAAGATGGGAGAAAAAATGGAGTGTTTGAAGTAAAGATTTGAAGCCATTTTCATTATTTTTCATTTAAAAATAATCCTATTATTCTTTAACTTCCTACCTTTTAAATGAGATGTCGCCAATAGATCGGGTAACAGCCAGCTGACCATTTACTCGAGGCACACCAGCCCATTTAAGAACATTTCCAGCCTAAGTTTTTCATCGTCTCTGTCCGGATGATGATCTGTTGTCAATTCCTTAACAGATAAATGCACTAACTCATCCGCATGAGCTAATTCAAAGCTTTTATTGCACCTTCGATGTGAGATAACACCATTACGCCTTTCCTCCATGTACAATCTTAAATAAGCAGCTGTAATAACCACACACATCAGTGTTCAGGCAGGAATTTTGCTGGGAAGGGTTCTTGGCTCGAGCACACAGCTTCCCGAGGAGTTGGCACTTTGGTTGGTTGTCGGGCTCCTGCTTGTCACAATGCTGCAATAGGATGACATAGTTAGTTCTGAAAGGTGCCTTTGTGGGGCCTTAGATGTAGGCCTTGAGGCTCACAATCAAAACTAAGTAAGTACGAAGGCGTGCCACTGCCATCTCAATATGGCAGATGTCGAACAAGTGTATTTGAGCTGATTACTTGCGCCCCAAGTGATTTCTGACTTCTTGTTTATCAAAGGATTGTCGTAGATGGGTTAAGTCTACATTAAGTTCTTTTTTATGCCTTGAGATCAAGGACTTTTAGTTATCTTGTATGCTTAAGGGGTGAAGATCCAGATCTAATCAAACCATCAGTTTAACTCCCATTTAATCTCCTTTAAGACAATAAAGCTACTAAATAAACCAGATTTGGGAACTAGTGGAACTTTGGATCATCACAAGACTGGAAATGACTTGAGTATATACTGGAGAATGCATGATAACACCAGATCTATTGATTGAAAGATAAAACAAAGAGAGTCAGGCAAGATTTCACCTTATCGGGCAAGGTTAAACGTCATGCGGTCTCTGTTCTTTGTAATTACAAAAGGATTGAATACTAAAAGGGATGACTGGTAAAGAGTTTATACAAGAGAAATCGATACTACCAAACTAAGGGAAAGTAGCAGAGCTTTAAACTAGACAAAAGATGGCTTTTGTAGGGAATGATCCTGAACAAGACTGAGATCTGGGCTGATTACAACTTTTGCGTGCAAATCTGACTTGAGAGCAAAGTTTGTATGTTTGTTTGTTTGTTTGATTGAGTGTCATTGTCACTGGGCCCTCTTGCTCTTTTTATAGACGAATTAGCCCGACTGCCTATAGCTTTGTTCTTGCGCGAAAGCAACTGAAGGGTAGTGACTCATCAGTATTTTACCTTTTTTACCATTCAGAAAGTGCTTTTGGGCTGAGAGTAGGTTGATTTCCATCAGTTGTCACTTCCCTTGTAAGCAACTAGCCTTTGCATTAATGGGGGAGTACCAATTGGGCCTAAGATGGTCGATCTAGGCTTTGTGCCGGGCTTCGAGCAAGCCTCCTTTCCGTAGTCTTTTTGGGCCCTCCTTCCTTTCTTTCCAAAGTTCAAATGTTAACCCAAACAATAAGAAGGTAAATAACCTTTGTCGTGCTTTTAATCTTTCCACATACAAACTAAATAGTCTCACGCTCAATGATACATACATGCATGCAGAAAACTACATGATTTTAAGAGAGCAAGAGAGAAGAAACATCACATAAAGTTCCCAATAAACCATGTTACCTAAAACAGATGCACCTTTACACCGAAAAAAGAAAGAAAAATACCTTTAGCCTCTGCAAGAGTTTGAAATTTTTCCGAGCACAAAAAGGCCTTTGAGTCTCCAATATTGGCAACTAAGGTTTGACCGACCAAAAGTAGTATAATCGTGGCAGTAGAACCGGAATTTAGATTCTCCACAAACGCAACCTTCAAAAATGAATAGCAGGAACCTCAATACGGTAGTAGCAGATAGAACACTATATATGCAGAACAATTTCAAAGAAAGCAGAGAAAAAACAATTAGAAGAGATATAAATATACGTTAGAAAATTTTGCAACAATATCATGAACTGCCCTCAACAATGCTTCTTTCAAGATGTCAAAGCGAAAAGAATGGTCAAAGTTTGCTTGCAACGAATGCTTAAACCTGAGAATTCGTTAATGAACTAAGCATAATTATCACTATTTCTAAATCCAATAACTTGTTATCATGAAACGGAGACAAATTAAACCCGCTATTAGATCATCAATCAAGAATTAGTAAATAACTTAAGAGTAGCTCTATACAGAGTAATTATTTATATGACAATTTAGAAACAGCACCCTGCAATATCCAATTGGTGCAGATCGAGTAAGTTGATTGGAGTAACAGGTTATCGAAACCTTCTTCACAAAAACCTCTACCGACTCTACATATCTTGCAATATGTTTCAAACCTTCTTCACAAAAACCTCTACGCATTCCTATTCCATATGCCATTGAGTCAGTTGATTAGAGTAACAGGTTATCGAAATTCAATTGAGAATTATTAAAGACAAAGCTTAGTGCTCCATCTGATACCGAACCTTCAACACAAGAAGAGGCTTTTAGGAAAAATCTCCAAAATGCTTTTCCCTTAAACCACTTAAGTAAACAGAAGCCCCTCTCTCCACCTGTGAGATAATTAACAAATTCCCAGTCAGACCGCTATTAAGAATTTAGAATAATACCAGCTGTAAAAATTCATCGAAAGATATTCCATGAACTATCAGAACTCTTATCTCTAAAAATATTCAATAAACAAGAACTAAGAAAACATGGAACTCCATATAACCATTTAAGTTTTAGTCCACAGAGGAAGCATGACTGTGAGACAGTAAATAACTCTTTACAGAACCAATGGATGAAACATCAAGAACTAGTGAGAGCTTATAGTCTCAGCAAGCTTTTAAAGCACAAGCCTGATACGAGATTTAAATTGAATATTCTGATGTATTTGTCGAATGATCTTAACAATCCAACTTCATTGGAAATACAAAAAAATGAGAAACAGACCAACAACTTAAGAAATAACTAGGCAACAGTTCTTAAGATGAGCAAAAGTATCTATTAGGATGTTAATTCTGACAAACCCAATTTTGGTCTAACGCTGTGTGAAGCACGTCTTAGTTTTCAGTGTTACTTGTCAATGTCTTCACAGTGTCTACTTGTCAATGTCTTCATTTTAGTACAAATCAAGCTACTATACATACTTTTCCCCAAAAAAAAAAGCTACTATGCATACAAAGAAAACAGAACGAAATCAGGTTTTGCAGAAAAAAAATTGAAAATAAGTTTAAAAGAAATACAGCTAATGCTAAACATGATCCACTGCACAGTCAAAATAATATCAGGATCTACTGAACCAAATCTGGTTGCAAACTTTAAGTGAACAAAGGAATTTACCATTATGCGTTTTAAAATGAACAAGTTGTCATCAGGAGGGCCTGCATGAAAATAGTGAGCAAATGAGTTAATCTCTGAAGTGTGTCATAAAAATAAAAAGATAACTAGATATAGTGTTATTTTTCCCACTCGAGTATGAAGCATTGCTGTCTTGATGATGGTCCAGATTATAAGCCAGCCATACTTCTCCATATGATCCACGGCCAAACCGCTTTCTTAGAACATACCTACCAGCCAGTAAGGACAATGTTTCTTAGATTTCTTCTGGCAATAAGATACAGTGTCAAATCAACATAGGGCATAGTTAGAGTATAGCATAAGCATAAACTTAAAAGAGCAAAAAAAAGTTGGCATCTCAGTTGCAGGAGAATGGATATAAACACCAAGATATATTTTCAAATGAAAATGCATCACACTTGCAAGTGAAATCTAATCAAGTAGATACACAAGACCACTACAGCAAGCAATGGAATTTCTCTTCTGCTCTTCATTGTGAGCGTGAATGAATGATTATGCACATATACATCAAGTCAAAACTAAGATCAAAGACTCCAACCAAACTTCAGTAAAAACCAGATATTGCCCACATACAAACTCTGCAGTTGTACAAATATGATTTCAAGATATTATCTTATGTCAAAGTGAGAACATTCTGGTCTTATGATCTACTTCACCTAGGACACCATGCAGAGACAATCAAGTAAAGAAAATATTTGTACCTCCTCTGAGGCACTGAATATTCAAATGATTCACTATTTAAACCAGCTTTGTCGAATGAAATTGAATCAAACAGAGGAATGGACGTTGAAAAGCCTCCAGAATTTGTAGATTGGTTCTTAGCATTGACGCCAGTCATTGGCAGGTGCATACACAAATCCGGGTTGTGGAACAGCATAAGAGGTCCGCCTAAAATCAGAACAAAAGGAAACAGTAAAAGTTTCTGTGTATACAATATACCAATGCAATACAATTCTGGTAAGCCTTGTTCGTCTCAATTTCTAGCTTCTACTGTACATCAGGAATGTGCATGTGTGTGTCTCAATTTCGAACTCCGGAGGACTCCATCGTCTCTCAGTGCTACTCTCTCTCCCTCTGCTTCTCTGCCTCTAAAATCAATATGTTTTGGCGCTTAATTTTCATTTCCTCTTCTTTTTCTTTTATTTTTTTATTTCTTCTGGACAATGTTTATTTCCACTCCAAAACTAATTTTGTCCACTCTATACGCGTATACGCATATCCGCGTATGTGTTAAGTGCTTTTTTGTGTGTTGAGTGACTCTAGACTATATAATTAATTGCATAGTAAGAAGAGAAAATTTCAAGGACAGTTTGTAGAGCGACTTCACAGGCTTGCCATTGAACTAATTAAAAGCAACAACAATATCACACGTTATTAATGCTAAGTATATTTCCAAAACTAACATGCAATGAAGTCCTGGATTTGGCACCTGCATCCGCTTACCATACAGTTGGTCAGCGGTATCCGATTGAACCTGAGGCATGTCATACAGATAACTTTTGTGCTTGTCTGTTGCTTGCAACATGTAATCCGCACCTTCATCAAGCTGCTGAACAGCCAATATGGTAAAAGTAAGCAGTATTCATTCTATTGACAGTTAGCAATCCAATTTTCTCAACGGCTACAAACAGAACGGAAGTCTACATTAGGAGAAAAAAAGAATATGTAAAATGACAAAGTAATTTGATTTAAGGCTTACCAGTAACCTCTCAAATTTGGAATTAGCGACATGAGCATGCTCCATTTGCTTTAGGTCATACGCAGAGACATTGCCTGATCAATGCAAATTAAAGAATTATCAAAAGACTGTATTAACCAGTGAAAAAATTAAGAAAGAATTCATGTGATGATGTTCTTAAATATGGTATCAAAAGAAATTCTACTTGTCATTTGTTCCCTTCTTTGATATCTTTCTATGAGATGCTACCTTTTGTTCATCAATGTACTAAGGTTGCAAGTCTTGCGACCAGTCAACCACTTTAATTGATATTACTTATCACTTTAATCTTGCATTCTTACAAAGTAAGATTGCAAATCCTCCCCGTGCAATTAAGGTACTGAAGAAGGTTTAAAAGCATAAGAAACTCACCGGAACATTCAACAAACTTTAAAGGCCTCTCGTCAACTGATCTTTCCTTTAACAAACTTTCTGCAAAACCAGTAGATACCAATGTGACGACTACAGCTGCTACACTATCCACACTCCCCTTTTCCAGTGCAGTATTTACTATGCAGTCAGCTAATGAATATGAACAGGGCGAAGACAACTCTGATCTCCCAGGAGTATATCTCTGTGCTGCCCACATTAAGTCACAAACATCCTGCACGCTCAGTTTCCTGAAAGCTCGAGCAGATGCAGCTACAAGGTAGGTATCATTTACAGTCAGGGGTTGCCAATCTGTCAACTCTGGTGCAGAGAGAACGCCAAACCTGATGACAATCAAGAGCGAAAACAGAATTTGAGTAAAAGCATAAATTAGGTTGATGAGTACTAACCAAATTAGAATGAATCATTAACATACCCTAAATCAGAAGCTCTTGCCAAAGTACAATAGGATCAAATGGGGTTTACCGGTGCAAAGCTAGTTTTTTGGAGTTACATTTATCATTTTTTCTGTTCTGTCCAACGCTAATAACTGTTTTCTCGTTAGTAACTAATTTTGTTGGCTTTATCATTTCAGTAAGTTATTATATCTTTATCGTAATATGTTTGGAGTAATAAATAATAATAATAATAATAATTTATTATTTTTTAACATTTTCACTTATCAAATTTTTTTTTTTTTTTTTTTTTGGGAGAGAAAACGATAGCGATTTTATTCATATCAAGAAGAAGGCATACAATCTTCAAAGAAAATATCCTGAAGAAGGCATACAATCTTTTTTTTTTTTTTTTTTTGAGAGGAAGCGGTAGCGATTTTATTCATATCAAGAAGAAGGCATACAATCTTCTTTTTTTAAGAGGAAACGATAGCGATTTTATTCATCGAGAACCACGTACCAAAATAGACCGAGCTTCCAAGATACCTCTCCAGCAAGCTGAAGAAGCCATTCCCAAAGGCGCATCCCGGAATGTGTTATGCGGGAAATACTTGGATTTGAGCAAGTGGGACGCTAGAGAGCTTGGATTTTGCAGAAGCCGCCAACCCTACTTAGGAGAGCTAGGATTTTTAAGTTCAGATACTATCATGGATAACCATTTTGAAACTAATTTATTCCTGTTAGACTCTTACCTCTAAGTATAAATACTTCGTTGCAGTAAACAAAAACACGTCATCAATTGAAGGTGTGTCAAAATTGTCCAGTTTGAAGATTTTGGAAATGACTTGGAGATCTTAAATTTGGGGTAAAAAGTGAACAAAAAAATGCCCTGTACCCCCGTTTGTTAGACAATTTTAGCAAGGGGTGGCTTAATTAGGACCACTATTCTGTGTCATTGTGTAACTTTTAGAAAAATAATGCGTTTACTCAAAGGAAAACTAATGAAAAAAGCTTGAAAACTTTGAGTTGTGAACAAAATAACAAAAAGGTATTGTAAGTGAATAGTATCATGAGTGACTTTTTAGAGTAAAAATGTTCTTAACGTTAAAAGTGAACAGTACCAGGAGTGTTTCGTTAAGACTCCCTTTATTCAAGGCATTTTCTTTTACATAAAAGGAACAATGAAAAAAAGAAAAACTTAAAAACATGATAAAACTTTGCAAGAAGTTATTTCAGTTAGAAACAAAATTCAGCACAAATTTTGGCAATCGAAACATTTTACAAAATATGATTTAAATAGATGGTCTCCCTCATTACTCGTGTTCAAAAGCGATAAGAGGTAATAAATTTAAACATACATAGGAAACACAAATTTTGTTGGCCTTATAATTTCAGTAAGTTATTATATCTTTATCGTAATATTTTTGGAGTAATAAATAATAATTTATTATTTTCTAACATTTTTACTTATCATTTTAATGCTACTTATTAGTGAAATTTTTTTTTTAGTTATAAGTAAGAGATTTTAAGTTCAGATACTATCTTGATAAATTTAAACACACAGAAAACACATGTTTTAACAAGCACCAACTTCACAGGCTTGCCCTGACATACAAGTCACAACTAAGGCTTTTTGGTGAAAATGGTCCCTGAGATTTGCATAACACATAACTTTGGTTGTTGAGATTGAAAATCAATAGAAGTGGTCCCTGAGATTGTCCATCATCCATTATGTTCTTCCGTTAAAAAACTCCGATAAGTTGAGGGTATTTTTAGTCAAAATGATCCCTGAGATTTGCATAACACATCACTTTGGTCCCTGAGATTGTTCACCATCCATCATTTTGGTCATTCTGTTAAAAAGATCAGGGACCACTTAAATGAGTTTTTTAATGGAATGACCAAAATAATGGATAGTAGACAGTCTCAGGGACCACATTTCCAATCTTAGGGACTAAAGTTATGTGTTATACAAATCTCATGAACCATTTTGGATAAAAAGCCCACAACTAATAAGTAGAAGCAACAAGAAGATCACAGGTTACAAAAAAATGATAAAAATAATAACCAGAAGCGAATCTTGTGGCCTTGTAAATGTAGCATTCACACACAGGTTTATGGTTAAATACCAAACCCAAAAGTAGATCCTAATATTGTGGATCTTGATTCCCAGTTTGACTCTAATGATTTTTCGGTGCGTAGGAAACACAACCAAATATACCAATTGTCATAATATAATTGATTGGAAACTTGAAAAAGTATCAACATTTGTATTAGAATCCCAACAAGGGGCATTACTATTCTAACTTGAACTTGTCCAGTAAACCGACAAGATACTTTCTCTATGAGTCAGATTTCATTATGCAGAGTGAACAACGAGGTACCCAGCTTGACATCAACATAACTGTCTAAGCAATGTATCCAAGCAACAACATAAACATTGAAATAGTTGAACCAGAACATCTTAGCAACACACGAATCGGCGTAACCAATACCTTATGGATTACCAAGGCTGGGTGGAATCGTTGCTACTATGTTCCAAATTCTATATCAATCCCAGTAAGTACGAAATGAACTACCCATCACCTCATCAAGATTTACGGGGCAAATGCAACATACCAAATGAGTCATCCATACAAGTATATACTAATCAGATCATATAGGCGATCTGCAATCGGATCAATTAAGAAAGACCCAAGCATGCCATTACTGGTAGATTTGGATGTACTCTTTAAATTCTTCTTAAATCAAAATTTGACTACACCATGATTTCAAAGTCTTTTAAAATCATCTTTTAAAAATCTTAATGGACTACACCCGGATTTTAAAATCTATTTAAATCCAAATTGACTACACCCCTAAAAAAAAAATGGAGACTGACTTTCTTTGACAACGATTATCCACTATTAATCCTGAATCAATGATAAATTTTTGGTTCAATTATTTAATCACAATCATTCATTCAAATTGTGAAAATAAGCGTGTATTACCAGACAAACTAGTCATTGGTTATTAACCAGTTATTAATGACGAATTGTCGATTCATTCAAATTGTGAAAATAAGCGAGTATAAGGATATAAGAGCAAGATCAACATAAGAGTAATTGGATATAACACATTAAGCAAAAGAACATTTTTAAGTAAGCAGAGAAAAGTTGATATACTTTGGAAAATTTTGCATCAATATCATGAATTGCCCTCAACAACGCTTCTTTCAAACTGTCCGACTGGAAAAATGCATCAAAGTGGGGTTGCAATGAATGCTCAATCTTGAGAAATGATCAGTCAACTTAAATTAAAATTAATACCAAAATTATGAAAATATTATCAAGAAAGCAAATAAAACTAAAGAATTTATTCAAACAAACAAAAACCACCTAGTAATATCGGAATCTTGAGGATCATGAAAGCCATCCAAATTATGCAATCTTGCTGTTCTTGAGGCAGCATTCTCCAACATAGCAGAATACGAAGCACCGACAAGAAAATGCATATGCAGAGCGAAATACTCCAGTAACAGCTTGGAAGCCATATCACTAGCTTCACTACCATTATGACCATCAAAAACAGCAACTATTCCAACTCTAACCTCCTCAGTTCCACCACCATTACCTGCGTGAAAGAAAATCAGACTAAGCCCCAATTTATTGTCAAATCAGCGAGAGAGAAAGAGAGAGGTTGTGGAACGCACCAGGAAAGGGAATGCGGAAGTCGAGAGCGCAGAGAATGCGATCCTCCAGCGGCCTTGTACGATCTTCGAGCACGGCCGTTTCACAGCTGGACATGCTTCGAGAGTGGGAAGCGTACCCGTCGGAGTGCCTCCATTGAAGGCATTCTTGGGACTCGCCCGTCACGAAGGCGGCAAGTAGAAATGCGATGACGGTTAGGCGAACTCCGGAGGACTCCATCGTCTCTCAGTGCTACTCCCTCTCCCTCTGCTTCTCTGCCTCTAAAATCAATATGTTTTGGCGCTTAATTTTTATTTCCTCTTTTTTTTTTCTTTTCCTTTTTTTTCTTTTTCTGGACAATGTTATTTCCACTCCAAAACTAATTTTGTCCACTCTATCCGCTGAAGAGTCGCTGCGTACCGGTGCAAAGCTAGTTTTTTGGAGTTCATTTATCATTTTTTTTGTTCTGTCCAAAGTTATTAAGGAGGTGTTTGTTTGCCCTCACTAAGTGTCACTGGACTAGATTGGACTAACTATTAGTCTAATTCTATGTTTGATATCATGCGGGACTAGTGTTAATGAGACTAGCCCGAACTCGCCTAAACTAAAGGCATCACTACTTAGCGGGAGTCCCCGAAAACCATGGGACTAGCTAGGAACTGCCTCTCTCCGCTCTCTATTTCACTCTCTCCTACTCTCTCCCTCTCTCCTTGCCTAGAACCCAGAATCATGAGACCTCATATTTGCTTTTCCCGTGCACATCTTGAGTTTATCGCCGAGCTCGCTGTCGAAAGGCAGTGCTTCTCCTCTGCTCAGATCCGCGGCTTCCTCAACTCCTAATATCGCTCTCGACCATCACGTTCATCCATCGGGACATCGTCGGCAAACTCCATGATGCCAGCCATAACCCAGAAACAAAAAATATCAATCTACCAAAACCCAAATGAAATTCAAAAGCTTGTGAAAAATCTAGAAAAAAAAAAACCCATATATGACAAATCAAAAGCTTTGTTTTAGAATGAATGAAAAAGAATGGAATTTGATGATGAGGGTGAAAGTGGTGAAAAAGAAAGGAATTTGGTGATGAGGGAGAAAGTAAAATGAGAGAGTCAGAGAGGCAGTTGGACCAAAAGGAGTAAATAATGGAGAGCATTCTAGAGAGAAAGGGTGTTCTAGTAAGGTAAAAGAAAAAAAGAAAAAGAAATAAAATGTAGTTCAGTCCAAGTTAATCCGGTGCAACAAACACTGTTTTCTCGTTAGTAACTAATTTTGTTGGCTTTATAATTTCAATAAGTTATTATATCTTCATTGTAATATTTTTGGAGTAATAAATAATAATAATAATAATAATTTTTTTTTTTTTTACTCATCTTTTTTTTTCTTTTTTTTTTTTGGAGAAGAAATGATTGGGATTTTATTCATATCAAGAAGAAGGCATACAATCTTCAAAGAGGATATCCTGGATTAAATCCAGAGGTTCCTCAAACCAATGAGAACTGGAAGGAAAATCAAAGGCCAACTTGGCCTGTGAGCCGCACGATTGGCGGAACGACAAATATGACAAATTTTAGAGGACCCAAATACTCGCAGACTCTCTTGAACATCATTCACCAACAAATCCAAAGAGGATGACCCCCTCTTCAAGCTCCCAACCCCCTGAACGACTTGCAGAGCATCGCGCTCTAGGACAATACATTGCATATTATGTTGCATAGCCCAGTAAAGACCTTCTCTAACAGCCATCAGTTCAACCATATAGGGATTATTGACATGAGATACTTGGCGAACAAAACCTCCAGCATAGCTACTGGCTTCATCACGGAATACCACACCAATCCCCCCCCCCCCCCCAATTGGGAAGCAGCACGAAAGGCACCATCAACATTGACTTTAACCCAACCCATGGGAGGAAGGGACCATCGGGAATTCAGTTGTAGAGGCCGGGGTTGAGCTATAGGTTGTGTTGGAAGTATGCCCACAAAGCCACTCATTTGATGTAATAGCTTTTGGAATACTTGTTGTGTTAAACTATTATACGTTTAATGAAGGGCAAAGCTTATTGTTAATCACTATTTATTGTATTATGTGTTTAAGCAATAAGGGAATCCAAGGAATGTATTTAATCTAAGAGAGAAGTGATCTAAGTAAGTTAGATTAACGAGACCTTTCTCTTATTTCATTCCTAAAATGTTCATAGCCATAGGATTGCCAATTGTGCATTGACAATCCGTTAAGGTTAGTATGTGTTATGTTAACTCAAGCGTGAGTATGATTAGTCTCAAGTCATTTAGTGTTGGACACTGAGACAAACACATAGGTGCTTAAAGCGTAATCGAGTACACTGAACAACGATCAAAATAGAGTTCGAACATACATGTCATGTAAGAACTCATAAGTTGCAATATGCAAAGTAGTCCTTTGACCTGAGGCATCATTGATGTCTGATGGTTAGGTCCTTGATCTTTGATTATGTCAAAGGCATTTCATTAAGAGTGTCCACGACATTGTTAGGGTCAAGCTATCTAGTCATGTCGGCATGTGAATGCACAACAAGGGATCTCTAACCTTTCATGGTGGAAGGAGAATACTCTGAGATATAATTCTAGAGTCTTTGGCCAAAGCATACGAATATGATTTAGGAAGCATGTTCCAAATCATATTCAATTGATTCATATAAAGAAGTATCACATTGGATAATAGACATGAAACAAACTATCACTCAAACAATGTGATCAAGAGTATTGTATTATAGAAGGACCATATTGCATTGTAATTGTAACTGGATAGGTTCTCCAACTACTTCTACTTAGCTTGGGTAATCATGACATACTGCTAGGTGTCACTCATGGTTTGTGGAAGCCTTGAAGATTAACAAACATTAATCTTCATCAAAGGGAGAATTGAAATGTTGTTTCAATTCACAATCGATCGTTAAGAGTAACAATCGCCCACTGCCTCGCTAAATGGAACCTAATAGATCGTACACCGAGTAAGGATGAATGTGAAGACTTAAATGAAATGGGGCAAATAGCCCAATGACTATAGGGAGCCGGCCTTGGTGTTCTTTGTGCTTAATTTCACTTATGCCACTCACTTGTGAGGTGGTATAAAAGTGACTTTATAGACAAAAGATAATTAGGGTTCTTTGAGGAAAACTTTGGAGGCACTTTCTTTCCTCCTTCTCCATCAAAAGGCCGGCCCTGTAGGAGAGTTTTAACAAGCATCTAAAGCTTCCCTTTAGTCATCCATTTCATCTTCACACCTCATCCTTGGTGTGGAGACTTAGAGACACCAAACATTTGGTGTTTTTGGAGATCCTTTCCTCACATCCTCAAGGAGCAAAGGAGTATCAAAAGGAAGAAAATCACAAGGAAGATCCAAGGAGCTAGGAGGTGACCTGAAGGCCCTCCACTTGGGTGAATCCCTTGTGTAAACAAGGATGAGCGTCAAGGGTAATGAATCTCAAAATCCGTCATTCTCTTTAATGTTGTTAAAGAGTCTTGTGGTTCACCATTCACTAGGCTTTGAAAGTCAGGGGTTTTAGAATTGTTTTTGAATGCATGCCTACTTTAAAGTGTTATTAGTTTGCATATGTGTTCAAATGTTCTCACATGTTCTTAACTAGGACAAATTTTTCCTTCAAGTGGTATCAGAGCCTAGGTCTAGTGTATGGTGAATCCTTTTGGGTTTTGTGTTTTTCATGATTTGTGATTTAAATGTTGTAAATGTTACAAGCTTTGTTCTTGCTTTTTGAATATTAATTTTTCTTGAAAATTTAGCATCTCAAACGTTGTAGATGTAGTTCATTTAAGCATGAATATTGGAACTAAAATTTGGTGCCATGTATGTGGGGAAATTCGGCCAAATCCAAAGGGTGGATTTTTGGGTTCATGTTTGTCTTGTTAAAAGTGTTTTAAAGTGACTTTTGGAACCCCTAAGTACCCTAGGATGTTAATTCTCTTTTGAGTAGTGAAAATTTGAGTTTTATTGAGTGAAAACATTCATGGAGCTCTTATGAGTTTTCATGTGTGTTCTTCAATGTTCTTGATGTTCTTACCAAATACAAAAAGGTTTTGTGTTTTGATTCAAAGTGTTTGATGTTTTTTATTAAGTTTTGGTTTGTCATGGATTGGTGATGGATGATATGTGATGGGTGATTTATGACTTTATTGTTTGACTAAACTTTTCTTATAACCCATACCTATTTTTTGAAACACCATACCAATCACCTTTTCAACCATACTTTTATGACTTTACTTTTTCAACACACTTTAAAATTTTGAAATTTCATCAAAACCATAAAATTTTGAAATTTCATCAAAACCATTGCCCCTTTTACACTACCTAAACCGGCCACCCTACAAAGTAGGGTACTTTTGGGGCTTTTATTCAATTACATAAAGTTTTGATACTTTAGTGTATTTGTACTTTGGCCCAAAAGTTTACGTTTTTACGTAAAGGCCCAAAATCACTAAAGGACAAATTGTTTTGCTCCTTTAATGAAGTTTTTGTGATTGTTGAATTTTTTGGGTTCTAGTTGTAATTACATGAAGTTGTGGACTCTTGTGTTTTTACAAAGTGACCCCAAAAGTTTATGTTTTAGCTTTGTGGCCCAATAGTTGTGGTCATTGCATTTTCGGCCCAAATTATGATGAGAACAAAATGGTTTTGTTTCTTTAAATGAGAATTGGATTTTCATTTCATTTAGTTCCATTTAAATCAACTCTATGAATCCGAAAACCAATTGTTTAAGTTGCTTTCTTAGTTAATGTGATTGATTAAGAAAAGGGTGATTATGAACCAAAGGCCTCGATAATTGAGCTATGTGATTGGCCGTTTTACATTGTGAATGTTTGGGTTAAGTAGTTTAGATTTGAATGTAATTTGATTAG
Source organism: Heteromeles arbutifolia (assembly GCA_024362995.1). NCBI lineage: Eukaryota > Viridiplantae > Streptophyta > Magnoliopsida > Rosales > Rosaceae > Heteromeles > Heteromeles arbutifolia. Next base: position 26,902,972 of record JANCRC010000013.1, on the reverse strand, counting down.
TTCAAATGTGTTGTAAAGGGGCATAAGTCCTTCAATTTGTTGTAAAAGGGCATAAACCCTGTAAAAGGGCATAAGCCCTTCTCTTTATTTCAAGTATTCCTTTTTGTTTATTTGTATGCAAATTGGAATAGTTGGATCCAACGCCCAATAGGAAATGACGGTTTAATTAGATTAAACGTGTAACTAAAATCAACAACTATCTACCTTAGACCCAAGGTCCAGCACAAGGCTCGTGTTGGATCAAATTAAACGGTTCATAATCATCCTAAGTCCTTTTAATAAGATTAAAATGAATTTGATGTAGCCCAACACTACTCCCTCGACAAAAACGAATATGAAGTTGATAAGCGAGAGATGCTTTGAACATCTCTTCGTAGGCCTTCCATCGTGGTGGGTTCCAATCGTTTGTGACTCATACACTAGCTTAACCCTATAATGGGGAAGTTCAAAGTACGTGCTTACACTCAGGAGGAGTCTATTAACACATATGATGAAGTGAGTGTAGACAACGAGTGTGACCAACATGATATAATTCTAAGGTTGTGCTTGAACCCTTACATAAACTAGCATAGTGGGAAAGACTTAACTAAGTGCAATGACGCCAACATGATATAATTACATTCTCTAGAGGCCAAAATAGATGGGTAATTACAAAAGTTGTAAATGGCTAAAAAGTTATCCTCTCATCATTATTGTTGCTAGCCAAAATGATATAATTCTGAGGTGGGCTTAGTAATGGTGAGTCTTCCATATCCCACTAAGAGTTCAACATAACTCTCGGATTCCATTAAGGGATGTGGAATTTGCCAAAAATAGTGGGTGGTACTATTTGATTTAAGACCCAATCAAGTAGTTTTAAAATCAACAATCTAATACGATTTCTGTTATGTTATGTAGTTAACGACATGCCTAAAATTACACATACCATTGTACTTGACAAAAAGGGCCTTAGGGGCCAACGTTTCCTTGCTTGGTTTCATCACATTGAGAATGTCTCAAAGATGAATGACATATCGTATGTGCTCAAGCAATCCCCTCCTCATGTACCTCCTACGAAACTAGCTTCAAAGGAGGAGTGTCAAAATTATGCTAGACACTATGAGGATGACTTATAAGCCAAATGCTTAATCCTCACTTCACTTAGTGAGGAGCTTAAGAAGCTACATGAGCACATGGACACTTCTTGTGCCATGGTTGATAGTTTGCATAAAATGCATGACAATGAGACAAGTAACGTACGATTCTCAAATGTTTGTAGTCTATTAAATGCCAAAATGGCAAAGGGGACATCGGTCCAAAAACATGGACAAAAGATGGAACTGATATTTCAAGATCTTGAGAGTTTAGGAAATTCCATCGATGGGAAAATGGCCTAAGACTTTTTTCTTGCATCTCTCTCGAATGATTTCACTAAGTTTATAGTAAACTATAAAGTGAATAGATTCAATCATACTTTTACCGAGATGATTGACATGTGCTATAAGTTTGAACAAAGTTTCAAAATGGACAGTGGGAGTGAGAATGCAATCATAAGGAAAAGGTTGCAAAAGAAGAAGGCAAGAAAATCCAAATGAATATGCTTTCATTGTGGAAAGGATGAATGTTGGAAGAAGAAATGCAGGGTACGCATTGCGAGCCTTATGACAAGAGCTTTTGAAAGGACTATTTCTGTCATAGAGAGTGCTTTTACAGTAAGCTCCAATTCTTGGATATTTGATTCAGGCGCTAGTCAACATATCTGCAATTCGTTGCAGGGACTAACAAGGAGCAGAACACTGCGCAATGGGGAGATGGTTGTGCAAGTTGGGAACAACACTAAGACCTCTGCAAAAGCAGTAGGCACCTACATGCTTAAACTACCCTCTGTGGAAGTCTTGGAACTTAAAAATTGTTTATATTTTCCTTCATGTATAAAGAATTTGATTTCTATCTCTATGCTTTTACGAGATGGGCACTCAGTATTGTCTGACAAAATGAGTTGCACTTTATACTTGAACGGTCGTATTATCTCTCATGGTAATATGATAGAGGGACTTTTTCACCTAGAGACAAGTAGTGGGATGCACTGTATTGAAAGCGGGAATACCTCAAAACCCAAAAGGCTAGAGAAGAAGTTAACCAAGTTAGACTTTGGCATCTTAAACTTGGACATATAAACCAGGACAAGATTCGCAAGATGTCGAAAGACAGATATCTTAGTCCATTGGGTAATGACCACATGGGCATTTGTGAACCTTGTCTACTAGGGAAGATGTCTAAATCTCTATTCACTTGGAAAGGAGAGCGGGCCAAAGATATACTAGAGTTAATCCACACAGATGTATGTGGACCTATGTCCACCACATCAAGGGGAGGATTCTCCTACTATATCACATTCACTGACGATCACTCTCGGTTTGGCTATGTGTATCTTATGAAGTACAAGTCAGAATCCTTTGAAACGTTCAAAGAATTCAAGAATGAAATAGAGAAGCAAACTGGAAAACAGATAATGACCCTAAGATCAGATTGAGGGGTGAGTATCTAAGTACTGAATTCCTAGATTATCTCAAAGAGTGTGGAATAGTATCATAGTGGACTCCACTAGGAGCTCCTCAACATAACGGAGTTTCTGAGAGGAGAAATCGAACCTTGATGAACATGGTTCGGTCTATGATGAGTTCCGTTGATCCACCAATATCATTTTGGGGATATGCACTACACACAACAGCTTATTTGCTAAATGCAGTGCCTTCTAAATTTGTTCCACAAACACCATATGAGATATGGTATGGGAAGAAGCCAAGTCTTAAACATCTTAAGATTTGGGATTATCCTGCATACATTAAGAAACAAGATGCAGGAAAGCTTGAAGCAAGATCTGTTAAATGCTATTTTGTGGGGTATCCTAAACAAACCTATGGATACGAATTCTATCACCCTAACGACTAGAAACTCTTTATCGCCAGAACTGCTATATTCCTTGAGGATGAATTTGTTCTCAATGGAACTAGCAAAAGAACGATAGAATTGAAGGAAATTCCTGATGAGCCACAAACAAGCAATCAACAGATAGACAACCCTGTTCCTGAACCTCTAGCTTCACGTAGATCTGAACGGGTCAGTAAGCCACCTAAAAGGTATGGTTTGGATAATGACTTTGGGGAATTGCACCTTCTCGGTGACAATGATGCAAATGAGGACCCTAGAGACTACACTGAAGCAATGTCCGACATTGATTCAAAGAGATAGCAAGAGGCCATGAAATCCGAGATGGATTCCATGTATCAAAATCAGGTCTGGACTCTAGTAGACCCTCCAGAAAGTATAGTACCTGTTGGAAACAAATGAGTTTTCAAGAGGAAGATAGGCGCTGATGGGAACGTGGAGACTTATAAGGCTAGACTAGTAGCCAAGGGTTATAGGCAACAAGAAGGGATTGACTATGAAGAAACCTTCTCTCCTATAGCCATGATTAAGTCCATTTAGATTTTGCTTGCTATAGCTGCGTACCATGATTATGAGATATGGCAAATGGACGTGAAGACGACCTTTCTGAATGGCTACCTAGAGAAAGAGCTATATATGACTCAACCCGAAGGTTTCATGTCCAAGTCTGAAAAGACTAAGGTATGCAAGCTTCAGAGGTCCATTTACGAACTTAAGCAAGCCTCCAGGAGCTGGAACATTCGTTTTGACACTGAAATCAAATCGTTTTGTTTTTCTCAAAACGAAGACGACAATTGTGTTTATCAAAAGGTCGTTGGGGATGCAGTTGTATTCCTAGTGTTATATGTATATGACATATTACTATTTGGGAATGACACTGCAGTACTTGCTTCTGTAAAAGTATGGTTGTCCAAAACCTTTCATATGAAAGATTTGGGAGATGTATCTTATGTATTGGGGATAAAGCACTATCGTGATAGGTCCAGAAAATTAATTGGATTATCTCAATCTATGTACATAGATAAGGTGCTAAGTAGGTTCCAAATGGAACAATCGAAGAAAGGTCTTCTTCCTGTAAGACATGGAATTCACCTTTCTAAATCCATGAGACCGAAAACTCCTGAAGAGATACGACAAATGAGTAGGATTCCTTATGCTTCCGCCATAGGAAGTCTCATGTATGCCATGATATGCACAAGGCCTGATATCGCATATGCTATGAGCATTACTAGTCGATATCAATCTAACCCAGGATCAGAACACTGGGCAGCTGTCAAGACGGTCCTTAAGTACTTAAGAAGAACTAAGGACATGTTCCTCGTTTATGGAGGAGCGACAGAGTTGCGAGTAGAAGCCTATACAGATGCAGATTTCCAATTTGACGTCGATGATAGAAGTTCCAACTCTGGATATGCATTCATTCTGAATGGTGGGGCTGTCAGCTGGAAAAGCAAGAAACAAGATGTAATTGTTGATTCCACGACAGAGGCTGAATATATCGTTGCAGCTAAAGCCGACAAAGAAGCATTCTGGATGAAGAAGTTCATCACTGAACTTGGAGTGGTTCCAACCATTATGTCACAAGTAACTTTGTATTGTGATAATAGTGGGGCGATAGCTCAAGCCAAGGAACCCAGGGCTCATCAAAAGAACAAGCATTTTGACAGATGCTTTAATATCATTAGAAGATATGCTGCCGAGGGGAAAGTCAACATCCTCAAGGTTGCCTCAGCCGATAACGTAGCAAATCCACTGACGAAGCCAATGTCTCAAATCCAACATGACCGCCATATGGAAAAGATAGGTATTAGATACATGGGAAGGTGGCTTTTAGTGCAAGTGGGAGATTGTTGGAAGTATGCCCACAAAGCCACTCATTTGATGTAATAGCTTTTGGAATACTTGTTGTGTTAAATTATTATATGTTTAATGAAGGGTAAAGCTTATTGTTAATCACTATTTATTGTATTATGTGTTTAAGCAATAAGGGAATCCAAGGAATGTATTTAATCTAAGAGAAAAGTGATCTAAGTATGTTAGATTAACGAGACCTTTCTCTTATGTTCATTCCTAAAACGTTCCTAGTCATAGGATTACCAATTGGGCATTGACAATCCGCTAAGGGTTAGTACGTGTTATGTTAACTCAAGCGTGAGTATGACTTGTCTCAAGTCATTTAGTGTTGGACACTGAGACAAACACATAGATGCTCAAAAGGTAATCGAGTACACTGAACAACGATCAAAATAGAGTTCGAACATACATGTCATGTAAGAACTCATAAGTTGCAATATGCAAAGTAGTCATTTGACCTGAGGCATCATTGATGTCTGATGGTTAGGTCCTTAATCTTTGATTATGTTAAAGACATTTCATTAAGAGTGTCCACGACATTGTTGAGGTCAAGCTATCTAGTCATGTCGGCATGTGAATGCACAACAAGGGATCTCTAACCTTTCATGGTGGAAGGAGAATACTTTGAGATATAATTCTAGAGTCTTTGGCCAAAGCATAAGAATATGATTGAGGAAGCATGTTCCAAATCATATTCAATTGATTCATATAAAGAAGTATTACATTGGATAGTAGACATGAAACAAACTGTCACTCAAACAATGTGATCAAGAGTATTGTATTAGAGAATGACCGTATTGCATTGTAAGTGTAACTGGATAGGTTCTCCAACTACTTCTACTTAGCTTCAGTAATCATGACATACTGCTAGGTGTCACTCATGGTTTGTGGAAGCCTTGAAGATTAACAAACATTAATCTTTATCAAAGGGAGAATTGAAATGTTGTTTCAATTCACAATCGATCGTTAAGAGTAACAATCGCCCACTGCCTCGCTAAATGGAACCTAATGGATCGTACACTGAGTAAGGATGAATGTGAAGATTTAAATGAAATAGGGCAAATAGCCCAATGACTATAGGGAGCCGGCCTTGGTGGTCTTTGTGCTTAATTTCACTTATGTCACTCACTTGTGAGGTGGTATAAAAGTGACTTTATAGACAAAAGGTAATTAGGGTTCTTTGAGGAAAACTTTGGAGGCACTTTCTTTCCTCCTTCTCCATCAAAAGGCCGGCCCTATAGGGGAGTTTTAACAAGCATCTAAAGTTTCCCTTTAGTCATCATTTTCATCTTCACACCTCAACCTTGGTGTGGAGACTTAGAGACACCAAACCTTTGGTGTTTTTGGAGATCCTTTCCTCACATCCTCAAGGAGCAAAGGAGTATCAAAAGGAAGAAAATCACAAGGAAGATCAAAGGAGCTAGGAGGTGACTTGAAGACCCTCCACTTGGGTGAATCCCTTGTGTAAACAAGGATGAGCTTCAAGGGTAATGAATCTCAAAATCCTTCTTTCTCTTTAATGTTGTTAAAGAGTCTTGCGGTTCACCATTCATTAGGCTTTGAAAGTCATGGTTTTAGAATTGTTTTTTAATGCATGCCTACTTTAAAGTGTTATTAGTTTGCATATATGTTCAAATGTTCTCACATGTTCTTAACTAGGACAAATTTTTTCCTTAAGGTTGGGCATTGGTAAAGGCCTCCAACTGAAGATTCACGATGTAGCTAACCAGAGCCGAATTCTCAAGCTTGCCATTCCATAACAAGGTGTTCTTAGCACGCCATATTGAATGAATTAACATCAGGAATAAATTACAACGAGTGAGAGTAAGAGATTCAATAACCATAGAAAACCAGTCCCAAAAGGATGAGTCTGTTGAGTGTCTCTGATCCAAATTCAAATTAGAGGAGAAAACAAAAGGCTCGGGCAAATGGATAAGCACTAAACACATGTAGCGTCGACTGTAACAACCCGTCCTGATTTTATCGGAACGAAGGGGGTATTTTTGTGATATTTCACCTTGGGCTAGATCTTTTTCTTTTAAAATTGGATTTTAGGTCTTACTTGGTAAGCCCAAGGGGCCCACCTCCTTATTTGTCCCCCGGTTCCCTTCCCATTTTCTTTCTTTTTCTGATTTTTATGACTCTTTCTCTCTCTCTTCTCTTCTCTCCCCATAACCTCATCTTTCTCTCCATCTTCTTCTTCTCTCATTCTCTCTCTCGTGTGACTCCCGGACCTCTATCTCTTTCTGTGATCTCTCCCTCTCTTCTCAAGTTTGTCACTCACATAAGCAACAACAACCCCAAACCAACACCATTGGACGTAGGAACCTCGGGAAAACTCAAGCAAACCTTCATGGAACCCCAACAGTGACGGTGTCATTGTTCATCGTCTTCTCTGATGTGTTTCATGTTTGTTCGACATTGGTAAGCTTCTAGAAACCCTTGGGTTATGTTTTAAGGTTAGATCAAAGGTTGTTTTAAGTTGTGTATATGTGTGAACCGTAGAAAATAGCTTGGAGTAGCTTTTCCAAATTTTCCGACAAGCACTGCCCATTTTGAGGCAATTTCTGGCCAAACCACGATGAGTTGGCAAATGTCAAGGTATCAATCTCTTCGTCTTGCTGAGTACTACAACTTTCCTGTTTGAATCATCCAATTTCGTTGAGTATTGAAGAAGTGATATCCGTTTGAATCTTACCCAGTTTTCGACGACCTCTGCATCTTTCGAGGCGTTTTTTGGCCAAACCACGATGAATTAGACGTGCGAGGTACCATTCTCTTCGTCTCGTCGATAACTATGATTTTTGTTTTTGAATCACTTGATTTTGTTGAGTATTGACAAAGTTATGAATGTTTTAAGTTTGTCTAATTTTCCGACTGAAATCCGGCCTTCTTCTTCTTGAGGTCCAGCGACCCACCAATTAAAGAATACAATTTAATTTAGAAAAATGAAAAATACAAAAGCACTTGAAACAATTTGAAGTGGTTATTACCCGAGCTGCCAAGGGTGATGTTTGACATTTTATCCCACATGTCAATTCCAACTAACTACCACATAAAAAAGGATGGTGATCACCCTTGTCAGCTCGGGTAATAAGCAGTTCAAATTGTTTCAAACGCATTTGCGTTTGTATTTTTACAGTTTTTTTTTTATTAAATTGTATTCTTTAAAAAAAAAAAGCCATTTTAAGCTTCACCAAAAGTGTGCTCTAATTTTAGGCATTTAGGACCACAGCATTCGGTGTGACTACGATTAGGAGAGCCATGATTTTGGTGTTGAAGGAGGTTCCTTCCTTCATTATGGATACTTCTCCCTTGCTTATTTATAATAACTGTTTAGCTACCAACTCAAAAGAGTAATCTCCCAAAAGCAAAATGTATAAGTCACGACTAAATGAAATTTGCCAACGCCGCAAATGGCAGTTGCCTAACTATGATACTACCAAAGTCGATCCTAACCACATGCTCTAGTTCTTCTCCACTGTAACTATCAAAGGGCGCAACTTCCAGACGGTCAAAATGTTTAGGTCGTCAAAAGAAGCATCGACTGCCAAGGTCGTCATCGACCACCTTGCATCTCAACCCATAACCGACCCTTCCTCTTCCTCAGGTAAATGCTCGATTATGGGTTGGTTATGGGTTACGGGTTGGGATGAAAGATGGTCGACGACGAACTTGGCAGCCTCATGGTGAGCTTCTTTTGACGACCTAAAGATTTTGACCGTTTGGAAATTGCGCCCATTGACAGTTACAGTAGAGAAGAACTGGGGCATGTGGTTGGGACCAACCTTGGTAGTATCATAGTCAGCCTACTGCCATTTGCGGCGTTGGCAAAATTCATTTTGCCGTGACTTATACATTTTACTTTTTCTTTTGGGAGATTACTATTTGTGTTGGTAGCCAAACAATTATTATAAATAAGAAAGGGAGAAGTATCCACAACGAAGGAAGGTCCTAAATAAAAAATAGAACCATCTTTTTTTGACAACTGTCCGGGCCACCAGATTGACCAAAAACATCCGAATGTCAAGGGCAAGAATAAAAAGTTGCAAGGCAGTCCAAGTTGTGAGAAAATATAGCCTGGTAAAAAAATGTGGTTGTTAAGTTCAGATTTCAAGTTTCCAGGGAAACAAGAGTCTCGGTGGAAAGGCCATTTTGTAGTTACTAAAGTTTTTCAGAATGGTGACGTGGACATAAAGGCTGAGCGTAAAGGCCTCGCATTTAAGGTTACCAAACATCAACTTAAACCATTCATAGAGAAGTTTAGTGTAAGCGAGTCATCAACTCTAAAGGAACCAGTGATCTAGCCATGGACCTTTGCCATGTCTAGCTACAGACTTAAAATAAAACGCTTATTGGGAGGCAACCCAAATTTTCTAAACCCTTTACTTACTCTATTTTTCGTTTGATTTTCCATTTTATTATCAGTTTAAATTTCTAGAAGCATTTACATACCTAAGTTTTCGAAAAAAATTAAAAAATAAAAAAATATATATGTTTTCTTTTTATTTACCTAGTTTATTTTAGTTCTGTTTTTAATTTTCAAAAACATTGGAAACTTTAGGTTGAACACAGAGATATCACCAATCATTACACTATAGAACTAAGCAGATTTTGATACCAGATCTACAATCACAAAACAAGCAAGGTTGCATTTTATACCTTCGAGATCAATGACACACCCCAATCCTGATATTCCCCGAATACCAAGATAGACACGTGCTGGCCGACACCCGAAGGGTGACGAAAGCCATTTATTGAATGCAAAAGTTGAAAATAGGGGATAGATAAGACTTATAGATATAAAAGAATAAAGAATATGCATTAAAGGAACGTGTTCAGAGCATACATCTAATCTAAAACACTAAAAGAATTAATATAAAATTGAATGAATAAAAGAATGGGTCCTACACCGAGAGGACTCGAAGATGTCGATGCGGAAGTGCTTTGACGCCGGGATTGTATGCCTCGATTCTAAATACTGATGGGGGCTCAAAACAAACATGAGTGGACCAATTTGATATATATATATATATATATATATATATATATAGTAAAACAGTTATCAACGTACTAACCCCCAAGTTTTATGAAAACACATATATCATGATAAACATAGGTTTTCCGAAACCTAGCATGCCGTGTACTGTCTCAAATCATAACTCATATATAATAATCTCTAGTGAATGTCCAACATAACACTTCAGGCCCATGCCAGCTCCCCGTCCCTGAGCAGACAGTCAGAGGAAAATACACTACAGGCCCCTTGCCGGCTCCCCGTCCCTGGTCTTAAATGCCAGAGGAAACACCCTCCAGGCCCTATGCTAACACCAAACCGTCGCCCAGGACGGACCGGAAACTATCCCTACATCCCGTAGCAGAATCAGGACCACAAGGTAAGTACAAAACCATTGAACATACATATAGAAAAACAACTTTATAGTATAAAGTCATCCATCATCTATACTATAAAGAGGTGTTCTAAACATGTTCTAAATATCACATCGTCATCCATCAGATATTCTATAAGAACACGGGTTATAGGAAAAATAGTAGTAATTCAATTTAGCCTCAGTAAGCATGTTATCTCAAAACATTTCATAGAACATAATTGTGAAATCATGCTTTTCATGTGTGCAATTCTACTATCAAAACATGCATTTTTGAAGAAGTCCACTCACCGTCCACCATTGGTGCAAAGCCTTACTAGCAGGGGTAATAGGAATCACCGTTAAGAATCACACATATTCACATAAAGGGTACATGTAGTCAAACTCTACTCAAACGATTGAATTTGGGAAAACGGACTTCAAAAACGGGTCTAGGACGTTGAAATTAGTCTAGGAGAGGTCTCGGACGAAAACCTGAAAGTCAACCCTAAAAGTCAACGATCAACGTTGACCAGTCAAAGTCAACGGTCAACGTTGACCAGGTCAACTGTCAGACCAGGTCAATGGGTCAAATAGTCAAACGGGCCGGACCTAGGTTTTGGCTTTGGGCTTGGGTTCTTGATGGGTTGGGTTTTAGAGGAAACGGGCTTAGGGCCCTAACTTGGAAGGCCCAAAGGCTTAAAGCCTAAGGGTTTTTGGGTTTTAAGGAGGACGGGCCGAAGGCCCTGATTTAAAATGGCCCAAGGGCCTTTTACATTAAAACAATAAATAAAATAAATAATAAAAACTGAAATGAGTTTTGGGTTGGGCTCTACAGAAAAGGCCCAAAGGCCTTGGGGTTTCTGGATTGCCGGATTCAAAGGAAGGAGAAGGCCAGATTCGGCCGGAAAACTACACAACCTTTAAATGGCCATAACTTTGTCAATACTCAACAAAATCGAGTGATTCAAAAGTTGTAGTTCTCGAAGAGACGAAGAGAATGGTACTTCACACGATGTCTAAATCACCATGGTTTGGCCGGAAAGCACCTCGAAAGTCGTCGGACTCATCAGAAACTGGGTAAGATTCAAATGAGTATAACTTCTTCAATACTCAATGATATTGGGTGAAACACAAAGGAAAGTTGTAGTGCTCAGCGAGACGAAGAGATTGATACCTTGCACACCAGCCAACTCACCGTGGTTTGGCTGGAACTTGCCTTGAAAGGGGCGGTCTGCGTCAGAGTTCAATGAGAGAGGGAAAGAACAGGGGTCTCCGCCACTGTGGTGCACCACAGACCTGTCCTGGGTTCCAGTTCTCACCAGGGAGGATCTTAAGGTGTGAGGGTGACTGGGTGTGTGTGTGGGTGCCGATCGGAAAAGAGTCCAAGAAAGAGATAAGCTCGAGAGGGAGAGAAGATGGGAGAAAGCTGAAAGAGAGAAAGAAAGTTACAAAAATCAGAAAAAGAAAGAAAAGCGAGAGGGAACAGGGGGACAAATCAGGGGTGGGCCCTTTGAGCACACCATTTAAGACCCAAAATTTTTTTGAAAGGAAAATATCCCTAAACTTAGTGAAAATACAAAAATACCTTTTTTATTCCATAAATCTCGGGACGGTTGTTACAATCAATGGATCTGGGATTTTCAACGGAGGAGCGGCCTGTTCTCCAATTGCACTTGGGTTTGGAATCATTGTACGCAGCCATGTTTAAACACAGATCCGGGCTACTGGTCCAGAAACTACACACATGTTAGATCCAGTTTAGTTCGCACATAAACATCATCCTATCAGATTGGAGTTCAAAAAGGTCAAGACAAGAGTTTTTACCTTCTGTTTTCTTGGATCTATAAACATAGACCTTCAATTTTGTGTGTCGGCACCTCTTCCCTGTTCTGGATTAATGACACCTACCAAGACGATTTATGCATATATGTGTTAGTTTTGTTAGTTTCACTGAAACCATGACATCAGGGCTAACTACAGGGAGAAAACGAGAGAGATTTTTACCCTTGGATGAAGAAAAGTAGCCATTGGGCTACTTATAGATCTGACACCGGGGGAACAACCCCACGTGGGTCTGTTTTTCTGGTGTGAAAGGCCTAGCGCGTGGCGCGTAGGCGAGTCATGAATTGGGCAGTGGGCTTCACAGCCCGGTTTCAATCTCATTTACTGGGGTCCACTTTGCTTTGTGGCCTAAATTTGGGCTGGTATTTAGGTTAGTTTTAGGTTTTAGGTTTTAGGTTAGTTTTAGGTCATGGGTTGGAGTGGGTTTTGGGGGGGAAAAAAAGGGAAGTTTAGGTTATAAGCCATTGTTGGAGTTGGTCTTAGGGGCCCGACGTCCTCGTGTGCACACACGCGGCCAAGGTTAAGCTCTGTTACCAAATTGTCACATCCCAGCCCGGGCCCCCACCACATCCCGGGCACGACTCCGCTGTAGCACGATATTGTCCGCTTTGGGCCCCGACTACGCCCTCACGGTTTTGTTTCTGGGAACTCACACGAGAACTTATAACAACCCGTCCTTGGATTTACGGTATAAAAAAGGTATTTTTGTATTTTCACTAAGTTTAGGGATATTTATTCTTTTAAATATGGTTTTTTGGGTCTTAATAGGTGTGCCCAGGGGGCCTACCTTGCTTTTGTGTCCCCGGTCTCTCTCTTCTCTGTTCTCCCCCAAGTCAACCTCTTCTCTTTCTCTCCATCTTCTTCTTATTTCCCTTATCTTTCTCTCGGCTCTCTAACTCTCTTTTCCTCCCCAAGGACCAACCCACACGCACCCGTGCCCACACCCCATCAACGACGACAGCACCACCATCATCACCACGTTAGCTCTCTTTCTCTCTCCGTCTTTGTGGAGCAGAGAAACTTCAGCGAGTTCCTCGTCATTCCGTTTTGGGTAAGCCTCAAAACACTCCAAATGCTTCTCTTTTCATCCCTATAGTTCTTTTCTGACCCTGTGGTTGTGTTTTGGACATCAAACCACTAAGAAACCACCTCAGTGGAGTTTCTCCATGTTTTCCGGCGAGGAGTACCGTCCCTTTCGAGCCAAGTTTCGGCCAAACCACGACGAGTTAGCCAGCGTGCAATATCAATCTCTTCGTCTCGCTGAGTACTACAACTTTCCTTTTTGAATCACCCAATTTCATTGAGCATTGAAGAAGTTATATCCATTTGAATCTTACCCAGTTTCCGGTGACCTCCGAGGCTTTCGAGGCATTTTTAGGCCAAACCACGGTGATTTAGGCGTCATGCAAGGTACCATTCTCTTCGTCTCTTCGAGAACTACAACTTTCATTTTTGAATCACTTGGTTTCGTCGAGTATTGACAAAGTTATGGCCGTTTAAAGGTGGTGTGGTTTTCCAGCCGAATCCGGCCTTCTTCATTGGGTCCGGCGACCCATGTTTTGGACTCAGGTTGGGCTTTCAAGCCCTAAATGCTTTTGAATCGGGCCCCTTGGGCTGTGCCATACCTAGGGCCTTAGGCCCGTTAAACCCAACCCAAAACCTTTGTTTTATTTTAATTCTAATTGTTTTAAGTTAAGGCCCTTGGGCCATATCTGTTGGGGCCCTAAGCCCAAATCCGAAACCCATTAACCCTAAATCTAAACCCAAATCCCTAAGGCCCAACCCGGATCCAAGCCCAGACCCGTTTGACCTGATCCGGCCCAAACCCTGACTCGTTGACTGACCCTTCAACGTTGACCGTTGACTTTCGGGTTGACTTTTCGGGTTTTCGTTCAGGACTTCTCCTAAGCTAATTTCGACGTCCTGGACCCATTTTTGAAGGCCGTTTTCCCAAATTAAGTCGTTTGATTTAAGTTTGACCAAATGTACCCCTTTATGTGCTTAGGGGCAATTGTTGTGGCGTTTCCGTCTTCTCTAGTCTGCGCAGCTTTCGACGGCGAAGTACTGTGAGTGGACCCCTTCTAAAATGCATGTTTTATAATAGAAATGCATACATAAAAAGCATGATTTGATGAGTATGTTCTATGAAATGCTTTATGAGATATCGCGCATATTGAGGCTATTTTGAATTATTACTATTTTTCCTATAACCCGTATTCTTATAAAATATCTGATGGATGACGATATGATATTTAGAATACGTTTTGAACACTTCTTTATAGTATAGATGATGGATGACTTTATACTATGAAGATGTCTTTCAAATGTACGTATGTTCAATGGTTTTGTACTTTCCTAGTGGTCCTTTCCGTTACGGGACGTAGGGATAGATTCCGGTCTGTCCCGGGCAAAGGTTTGGTGTTGGCATAGGGCCTAGAGGGTGTTTCCTCTGGCATTTAATACCAGGGATGGGGAGCCGGCATGGGGCCTGGGGGTTATTTCCTCTGACTGTCTGCTCAGAGATGGGGAGCCGGCATGGGGCCTGGTGGTTATATTAGACATTCACTAGTGATTATTATATATACAAGTTATGATTTGAGACAGTGCACGGCATGCTAGGTTTCGAAAAACCTATGTTATCATGATATATATGTGTTTTCATAAAATATAGGGGTTAGTACGTTGATAACTGTTTTGCTATATATATATATATATATATATATATATATATATCAAATTGGTCTACTCATGTTTGTTTTGCGCCCCCTTCAGGACTTAGAATCGAGGCATACAATCCTGGCATCAAGGCACTTCCGCATCGGCATCTTCGAGTCTTCTCGGTGTAGGACCCGTTCTTTTATTCATTCAATTTTATATTGTTTATGTTAGTATTCTAGATTAGATGTGTGCTCTGAACACGTTCCTAAATTGCATATTCTTTATTCTTTTATATCTATAAGTCTTATTTATTCCTTATTTTCAGCATTTGCACTCAATAAATGGCTTTCGTCACCCTCGGGTGTCGGCCAGCACGTGCCTATCCTGATATTCGGGGAATATCGGGAACAGGGCGTGTCAGAACTTCCCAGTGGGTCACCCATCATGGGAGTGGTCTCGCGCGCTACTCGCTTAACTTCAGAGTTCTGATGGAACTCGAAGCCAGTGAGCTCTCAAAAGGCCTCGCACTAGGTAGAGATGGGAATATACATATAAGGCTCACAAGATCCACTCCACTCCCCTGGGCGATGTGGGATCTCACAATCCACCCCTCTTAGGGGCCCGACGTCCTTGTCGGCACACACGCGGCCAGGGTTAGGCTCTGATACCAAATTGTCACATCCCAGCCCGAGCCCCCACCACATCCCCGGCACGACTCTGCCGTAGCACGATATTGTCCGCTTTGGGCCCCGACTACGCCCTCATGGTTTTGTTTCTGGGAACTCACACGAGAACTTCCCAGTGGGTCACCCATCATGGGAGTGCTCTCGCACGCTACTCGCTTAACTTCGGAGTTCCAATGGAACCCGAAGCCAGTGAGCTCCCAAAAGGTCTCGCGCTAGATAGAGATGGGAATATACATATAAGGCTCACATGATCCACTCCCTTGGGTGATGTGGGATCTCACAGAACTTGTCCCTCTCAATATAGATAAAATGTTTGATAATTCATTTAGTTCCTAAGAAATGAAAAACTTGAACTAATAATCGAGTGTCACAATCTTGATCACATGACATTACATTTTGCAAATTTATAATGCTTCGTAATTCTTCAGGCTTCTACTCATATGCCATCTATGAGCACTTGAAAGAATGGCCTCCTTTCAACCTTCCACAGACCAGGGTTACCTTCAAGCTCAGAAAAGAAAAGTAGTGAAAACTTTCTTCGTTGTTTTCTATCTATAATCAAGTTAGCTATATAATTTGTAGTCGTTGTTATGGACACTTAAAAATAGTAATTGAAATAGTAATCGTTGTTCCTCCACAGTGCAAAGTATGAACGCAAAATGATTATTTTGTTGTTAAAAATTATGATTCCTTGCAAGAGATCATATTTCAGCTTCACAGTGAAATCTTGATTCAAATAATGTAACGTTAACAACTTTTGTATATAAGCTAGTATGTTATTTACTGGGCATACTAATTGACTATCTTTAATATTTTTGGTGGGTGATTTATCAGGTTTCACTATATGGCCATAGCAGACAACAGGCAAAGATACATGCCCCTCCCTGACGATCGATCACCTGAGAGAAGTCAAGCCCTAGCTTACCCTGAAGCAGTCCTTCTTGTCGATCCTATAGAGCCAGAATTCAAGGGAGAGGTAAATCTTTCCTCCTCTATAAAGAGGTCTAGCTACTAGCTAGGGTTAATTACGAAAATATTCTTGAACTTAATAGTATCAGAGTTAAAGAGACTAGGGTTTATGGTTGGTTTAGTAAGGTTAGGTATGTATGGACCCAAAACCTGGCCCTTGGCAAATAACGCCCGGTGATGAATTTCGATCTGGTGGACCTCTCAAACAGAATCTCACCTCCCATGTTGGCCCCACTTGCGTTGCGGTAAATGAAATAAATTGTTGCATGCAATGGCAGAGCTAGGAATTTAAATAGGGGATAACTAATTCAATTTTCTTAAAATATGAATGTGTAGTGAAATTTAAACATTGAGGGTAGGCTAAATTTTTGTTTTGTGCAATAAAGACCATAGCATGCTTATCTCAACAGCAAACAATTTCATCTTTTAAAACTTGGGGTGTGTTGGTTGCATCCATTGACAATAAGTAGTGTTACAAAATACAAGATACACATCTCTCACGTCGAAAACTTAACAGAATAGAATATTTGAAAAAATCTACAGAATTAACTATATTATACCTTTTTTTTCTTCTTAGAAATAAGTTGATTTATATTGTTGAAAATACAAAGCAGATGTTTCTTAGCACTCATTATCCAGGAGAAGATCTAGTATTGAAGCTGAAACCAGATGAGCCGTGGAAGAAAGTTTTTGGCCCTGTATTCATTTATCTTAATTCTGCGTCTGATGCAACTGATCCATCACCACTTTGGGATGATGCAAAAAAACAAGTCGACCTTTTTTCTTCTAATTTAAACAAACTCTAAAAGTATTCATATTCATTTATGTTCAAAAAATTCAAAGACTAATAACTAATAAGTAGCTAGAACATTTACTTTGGATATTCAGATGATGACAGAAGTGCAAAGCTGGCCTTACAAGTTTCCTGCTTCCAAGGATTATCCGCCGTCGGATGAACGGGGTAATGTTAAGGGTAGAATACAGATTCTGGATAGGTAATATTACTTAACCCAAATAAAAACACCTCGTCATGTAATATTACTTAAGCTAACTAATTAGTAGATTATTGAAGTATATAGATATCATGAGAATTGAATATACCGTCTTTTATTCCCAGTTTTTGTGAAATTCGTCCAAAATTTTACTTAAATCTATACATGTCTAGGTATGTTAGTAAAGATCGCGTACCTGGAAACGGTGCGTATGTAGGCTTGGCACCACCAGGAGACGCTGGATCATGGCAAAGAGATTGTAAGGTGATTTGTTTTCTCAACTTTATACCCGAGCAAGTACTGTTTTTCAAGAACTCGAAAAACAGGAACTAGTAGGAAAGAGTATTGCAACTCAATTGGTTGACAATGTTTGCATTTGATATATCAGGGCCACCAGTTCTGGACTAGGGCAGATGAGAAAGGATATTACTCTATACAGAATATACGCGAAGGTGACTATAATCTCTATGCATGGTGTCCTGGTTTTATCGGAGATTATCGATATGACGCAACTATTAGAATAACCGCAGGTCTCTCACATATTTTTCTCTTCCAGAAGGCTTGATGAATTACCGTTATGATCAATACTTTAATATATGTCTATATTAATAAGCAGGTTGTGATATTGATGTGGATGATATTGTATATGAGCCTCCAAGAGATGGACCAACGTTGTGGGAAATTGGCATCCCTGATCGTTCTGCTGCTGAATTCTATGTTCCTGATCCTAATCCAATGTATATCAATAAACTTTATGTCAACCCTCCTGATAGGTTAGTTTTCGAGCTTGGTTAACTGACCACTCCATCTCTATGGAATTTAAATTTAGTCACAGCAATCTACATCTGACTATTATACTACTATAGTACTATAGTAGTCCGTGAACATATAAGTGACTATACATCACAGATAAATGTTCTCTTGTCATACATCTTTGGCAAATATAAGATGGCTAGTTGCCACCATTCATCAACTTGATTTTGGCTTTTGCCTGAATGTGTGATCTAGATTCACAGTTAGCTACCAACAAAGATATCAGTTTGGCAAAAGAACCAAGAGAACATTTTGTTGGAGCAAGTTAGCAATTTGGTTTATTTTTATGTTAGGGTATTCTTTTGTGGGTATTTTATGTATTAGGGCTTTCTAGTTAGTAGGATATAGATTATGTTTGCTTTCCTATTAATCGTGAACCCTTTTGTTTCAAGATCAGGTCTTTATCAACACACCTTTTGTGATTTTATAGAATTTTGTGTTCTTCTTTGTTTTAGTCAATAGAATAAGAACAATTTTGCAATGAGTTTTTTTTTTTTTTCTTTTGTCATCCTTTCATTTGCTAACACATTTTCCTATATGTGTGTGTAACAGTCCGTTCCGAACTAAGGAATATATTATATGTGAAATGATGTTTTTACCCTTGCGGGAGTGAGAGTGTGTGTGTGTGAATTAGATTAAAGTTTTAGAAGGGTACCCATATTTTTGGATTTATGTGGATGTGTTTGGCTGAGAATTACACACACACACAACACATGTGCACCCTCCCCATTTCTTTATCTCTCTCCTTCCTCTTCTCGAACTCTCTATCTTTTTCCCTGCATATGTACGGACAACCTTGTTTCTTTTGATTTGGTCACAGATCAAAGCCCTATGTGCCATATTCGTAACCTTGGTGACTTGGTGATCATAACCATACCCTTAGTTTAGGTTTAGACCCACAGAAACCTTAGCAACCGTGAAGTACCGTGAAGGGTACTGTTCATGCACTCGAAAACCATGGTGTTTCAGCCTATTTTGGGATCATAGGGAGGTTTAGAATGGTCTTACGATGCTCGGAGGACAAAATTGGGGGATTTTGGACGTCGGGATCACCAGTTTGGGAGTTGGCCGAAATTCTCGGTTTTGCTCCGGCGAGATTCAGGCGAGTTTTGGGTTTTAAATAGGTATAAATCTCTTCTCCTTGTCCTAAGGTTCATTTTGGTGTAAATTTCGTGAAATTTGGTTGAAAATTGAGCTAGAAATCATAGTTTGAAAAATTACCCAGTTTCCGGCGATGCAGCGGCGCTGACGAACTAAGGTTGAAGGTGACGGAATATTCCTAACGGAAGGTAACGGCATCGGTTAACTTTAACGGAATATTCTAGGGATTTGACGAAATATTCCTTAACGGCGTTAAGGATTCCGTCAGCGTGCACAGCACGTGGCCGCGCGTGGGCGGCGCGTGAGGGCGCGTGGGACTTCCAAAAATTATTTTAAAAATATGGGGGTGTTCGTGGGATTGAGTAAAGCAGGTTGGTATATTCAAACACCCCAATTGAGTAATGTATGAGAAGTTATTATCTAATTGGGTTATGTGCGTAATTAACGGTTATATAGTTGTTTCGCATATAGGTGAGACGTATCATGAGGACGAGCGCAGCCACGCGAGGCTCGGGGGCTACGATCCATCTACTTATCAGTGAGTGGGCTTTTGTTTTCAGTATATATATAGACTTGATTGATTCCCAGAAATATGTTTTAAAATGCTTTTATGAAATTGGATGCCATGTCAAATGCCATATATATTTCTATGTTTATATGATTATATGTGGATGCACAGCGGGCGCCAGGTAAGTCAGGTAAGTATGTCCTTCTGATATGATGATTGTGGTGATATCAATGAGATTAGTATATGGCTCATTTACCTGCACATTGGGGTTTGTGCCGCCAGAGTAGGGCTTAGCTTTCACGTGATCGTTCACCACCCGCACTGTACGCTCACCTTGGATCCAAGGCAGGTGCCAGCCTATCGTACAGACCACATTAGGTGGTTCCGACTTGTAGGTGACCCGCGATTCGTTGCCAGCCTTCACGTGATCGTAGCACAGAGCGTTTTTATATATACCCAGCTTGACGTAAAGACCACTATAGGTGGTTCCGTCATGGGTGCAGGTTATTGATTGAGAGATGAATTGAGGATTTGGTTGAGGAGCCATAGATGCAGCCGTACAGGTCACTAGAGGTGACTCCGGCTGACTGATATACATTGCCGGCATGATTTGTGTTGAGATATCACCTGTTTGATTTGATGATATTTGATGCATGCTTGATACTGAATATGGTTTATTCGAACATGGCATTATTTGAATGATGGTTTCCCAGTATTAGTACGTATATATATATTTTCTGGGAAGTATACGGGTTTTACAGAGAGGGGTTACAACTTTTATATTGAAGTGTTCTTGTTAAAGCTTTGTTTTTGCCCACTCACACTTTTGTTTTGTGCCCCTCCAGGTATTAGATAGTGTTGGTGGCAAGCGAGGTTTCAAGGCATATCTGACAGTGCACTATCCTTGTAAGTATTCTGACTTTCCTGTTCATGTCTTTCTGGACTGCACCTAGGATGCTCGAACTTTGTAAATTATGCAGTTAACTTTCACACTCTTTTATGCTCTTGTATCACTAGTCGTACTATTCTAGTACTTATTATCTATATTTATTCTTCCGCACTGGGCACATGTCTTCGTCACGCTCACGTGACGGCCAGCACGTCTCCATGTTCGAGTCGGGGTGTGTCATGTGTGTATGTTCGGTTGAGAGTATTAATCCCACATCGGTGAAAGAAGCGACCTTGCACGTGCTTATAAGTAGTTGGTTACTTCCCATATTGCCAGTTGGTTTTATGGTGGAACCTCAACTTTCTTCACATTCCACTACATAAAAGATCTTGATCATTTTCTTACCTACACTTTCAGGTTTAGGCAGTACGGATTATGGGAAAGATATCAAGATTATATCCTGACGAAGATTTAATTTACAGCATCGGAACCAGTGACTATACTAAAGATTGGTTCTTCGCCCAGGTTCCTAGGTGGAGTTCTTCCTAACCTACATTGGTTTTACTTTCTCAATGTGTCATTCTTTGTGAGCAGTTAAATTAACAAATAAATTTCGAATTTAAATCCGTAGCCTTAACTTTGAGCCTTTTGTTTCACAATATATAGGAAGAAAGATGATGACACATATCAAGGCACTAGGCAAATCAAGTTTCAAATTAAGCATTTCAGTGAAAGTGATACCCTCAAACTTCGAATAGCCCTTGCCACTGCAAACATTGCAGAATTACAGGTACATGTTATGTGTAGAATTGCATGTAAGTGTAACCAAAGCTCTAACTAATCTGGTTGCTTTTGTTGTTCTTTTCTTATTGAAGATTCGAATAAATGATTCGAAAGCAGACCCTCCGCTGTTTACGACCGGAGTGATTGGAAAGGACAATACAATTGCTAGGCATGGAATCCATGGTCTGTACTGGCTGTATAACATAGATATACCAGGCACATTGCTGGTGGAAGGAGCCAATGCCCTATTTCTAACGCAAGCAATGAGCACTAGCCCCTTGGCTCCTCTCCACGGACTCATGTATGACTATATTCGTTTAGAAGGTCCATCATCTTCTTCTTCCAGTACCACCTAAATTATATCTGTGCTTCTTTAATTAACACAAATTAATGAGGATAACATTAAAATTTAATGTTTTACCTTAAAGTTATCATACTCTCTGGCTATTTCTTATTTCTTATTTGTTGTGTGTTTTATGCACTTGTTGGATCATATGTGAATGCACATTATTTACACATTATAAATAAGTTAAAGTAAGAGTAGTGCTATCCACACACCTATTTTGACTTCTCACACATCTCTCTCAATTTTCTACTATTAAATCGAATGAACTGAAGAAAAAAAAAAAATCAATTTCTCATATTTCTTGAAAAAGCAATACGATTGATGGGATTTGGTATGATACTTATGATATCATCTAAATCGTTGATATTTATGAGATTGATATTCAAATATATATTTTTGGCAAAAATTAACTTGGGAAGTGAAAATGGGTGAATACTGAACTATCCTAAATTAATTGGTAGGATGTGAAGCAACAATTTTTCTTCTTATATTCTAAGAAGGAAAATGCATCTAATTTGGAGGCAAAAGAATTTAGCTGAAAGAGAAATTCAGAAATCAAACAATATAAATCAATTCAAAATTTTAAATTGCAAAATATTCTGCTTAATTATAACAAAAGAAAGAAAGGTGGAACTGTTAGAGCAATTACATTACATTAGGGAGAATTGTGGAGTCTGTTTTTTGTATCCTCAGCGGCATCAGCTGCTTCAACTTGCATTTTGGCTGTCTGAAGCTCTGCTTCTGTTGCTTCCTGCTCATTCCTTGCTGTCAACTTCTTAGCCTGCTCCAACATCAACCAACCGTCAAAAAAATTAATATCGCACAAGAAAGAACACGCCTTTACGTACATCCGTTCCAGCCGGTGGGACGGCTCAAATCCGCTTTAGCCAACGTGGTTACGCTCACGTCTGTAAAATAGCTAAGCCATTAAGGCAAGGAACAAACTAACCTGACCAACGAAGCATGCCTTAAAATAACGAAAACCCTCTTGCAATGAAACAGTGAAAGACAAGCAGTCGTTCTTCAGGCGAGACATGATCGAGTACGAGTTTGAGATTAATTTCTTTGCTTTGAGCAGTCGGGAGGATTAGTACTCATCCAAAATCCAGAGAGAGAGAGAGAGAAGTGAGTAGACGTTTTGTTTTGTAGGGTGTGTGTGCAGAGTCACGAGAGTTATGGCAGCTAAACAACACATCCACGTCTCTTAGCCCTTCTTTATTATATGATAGAGTCTAGAAAACCAGTACTGCGTGGTCGGTCGAGTGAGAATCGATGTTGCTTTTTTTTTTTCTCATCCATTAGGCTTTTCTTTATTTTTAACTTCTCTTTCTATATTTAACTTTTTTTTTTAATCAAACTATTTTTCTTGTCCACTAAAACGTGGCTTTCACGTCAACGAAAAATGGATCTTATGTCTTATGTGTTACAACTTACACCAAATTTTGGTCATATAAGTAGACGAGATTGATATGTAATTTTTAGTCTCATTATCGTTTATTTAAATTATAACACATAATGCACTAGAATTAAAGAGACTTCCATGAATAGGTACATTGATATCAAATGTATGTTGTCCTCGTGACAAAATATTTACATAAATAGGTACATTAATCTAATAATTCAATAACATGTGTTTCTCTATATAACATTATATTATTCATTTAGTATGCTAGGTACCGATAAATTTGTTCTACACAAGTTGTCCTCGTAACAAAATATTTACAATCAGTGTCACATTACCACATGTAGCAATGTCTAAGTGTAAGTGATTGACTCTGAATCTTTTTTGTTCAATTGGTATATTATATATGTGCAATTTCCCAAACGAAATTACCAATTTGATAAAATTTGAATTTTGAGTTAGAAAAAAAAAAGGACTCGGGCACGAAGCTGGCCCACGAGATCATTCCGAATAATAAAACCTCCGCTACGACGTTCAAAATAAAATGTGACGAAGAAAGCAATCAAGCGCAAAAGATCTAACTTAATCGAAGATCCGTATCAAGATAAATAAGGGTTTCCATTCTGTTGATAAAAAGAAAGCGAAGCTGGAGTTATGCATCTATATGTATATAAGAGCAACATTTACTCAATTTCTTAGGTACCGTTAGGGAACAATTTTTCTTATTTCTGTCTTTTGTTTATTTTTAATTTATTCAATTCGAATGTCAAAAAAAATTGAGGGGTGCAGCAATGGATGTGCAACTCAATTTTTGGTATAATATTCATAAGCATGCAAAAGTAATAAGAGGTGATAAATTTAAACACACATAGAAAACACATGTTTTAACAAGCAGCAACTTCACAGGCTTGCCTTGCCATACAAGTTACAACTAATAAGTCGAAGCAACAAGAAGATCACAGGTTACAAAAGCTAGCTCAATCAATAAAGTTTCGTCCATGACTGAAATCTGCGAAGAGCTAAGTCGGTCGTGGATTTCGCTCTACACAGATTTCACGACTGTGCATACCGTTAATATGTTGGTCGATCATACACATAAATGATCTTCATGCTTCATCCTTGCTTGAAACGTGTATGTACTAAGCATGTTCATCGAAGCTAAATCATCTTGTCAAAACAAAAATAGCCAATCAAAATTTATAGTAAAGCTCCGGATGATTTAGTGCTAGCTGAATCTTAACAGTCGAATCAATCACAAAAATGTCTTGTATAAGCCATTTCTAACGTATGTACATTTGATTGACATCTTTCCTTGTATGAGAGAAAAACAAGCGAGTTGCGAAAGAACGCAAAAACATATAACATATCTACGCTGTATGAACTAAAGAGGAGTTGTTAGCTGCAAATGAGAAAACATGTAGTAATGGCTCCGGTTGAGAAAAACCAGAAGATGCCAATGGAACTACAACAGCTGCCATATTATCCATGCTTCCCCTTTCAAATGCAGTACTTACAATGCGGTCAGCTAATGAGTCTGAACCTGAGGAAGAGAGCTCAAATTTCGTAGGATGATGACTTCGTGCTTCCCACAACAGATCGCAAACATCCTGCAAGCTCTGCTTCTCAAAAACTCCGTCAGATGCAGCAACCAGATAGGTATCATTTACAGTCAGGGGTTGCCAATCTGTCAACTCCGGTTCTGATATAACGCCAAAACTGATGACAATCAAGAGCAGCTCAAATTAGTTTCACATGTCACAAAACACAAGAAATTTAAACCAGAACATCTTTTAATTTCATTGTTAGATCAATAGCATCAAGAGAAGAAGGAATGCAAACTTTAGATATATTCCTATTATTCTTTAACTTCTTACCTTTTAAAGGAGATGTCGCCAATAGATCGGGTAACAGCCAGCTGACCATTTACTCGAGGCACACCAGCCCATTCAAGAACATTTCCACCAGCACTTTCCACCCTAAGTTTTTCATCATCTCAGTCCGGATGATGATCTCTTGTCAATTCCTGAACAGATAAGCACCAACTCATCCGCAGGAGCCAATTCAAAGTTTTTATTGCGCCTTCGACGTGAGATAACACCATTACGCCTTTCCTCCATGTATAATCTTAAATAAGCAGCTGCAATAACCACAAACATCAGAAGGTAAATAAGCTCTGTCAGGCTTTTAATCTTTCCACGTATAAACTAAATAGTCCCATGTTCAATGATCCTCACATATATGCAGACAAATACAATGATTTAAGAGAATGAGAGAGAAGAAACATCACATAAAGTTCACAATAAACCATGGTACCTAAAACAGATGCACCTTTACACCGAAAAAAGAAAAGTACCTTTAGCCTCTGCAGGAGTTTGAAATTTTTCCGAGCACAAGAAGGCCTTTGAGTCTCCAATATTGGCAACTAAGATTTGACCATCCAAAAGTAGTATAATCGTGGCAGTAGAACAGGAACTTAGATTCTCCATAAATGCAACCTTCAACAATCAATACCAAGAACCTCAATACAATAGTAAGAAGATAGAACACTATATATGCAGAACAGTTTGAAAGAAAGCAGAGAAAACCATCGAAAATTTTGCATCGATATCATGAACTGCCCTCAACAATGCTTCTTTCAAGATGTCAAAGCGAAAAGAATCGTCAAAGTTTCCTTGCAACGAATGCTTAAACCTGAGAATTCATTAATAAACTAAGCATAAATATCACTATTTCTAAATCAAATAACTTGTTATCATGGAACGGAGACAAATTACACCAGGAATCACATCATCAATCAAGAATTAGTAACTTAATAGTAGCTATATACAGAGTAATTATTATTTATACAAACATTTAGAAATAGCACCTTGCAATGTCCAATAGGTGCCGATCGAGTAAGCCATGCCGAATTTGCAATATTGGTGTTCCAGGTGACGCAGCGAAAAGCGATGCATCTAGAAGAAAGTAGGCATGCAAAACGAAGTACTCCAAGAAAAGCTTGGAAACCATATCACTAGCTTCAGCACCATTATGACCATCAAAAACAGCAGCAACTCCAACTCTAACATCCTCCATAATCCCTACTCTACCTGCACCTCCATCCAAATCATCACATTATATTTATATACTTCAATTATTCAATATATATATATATATATATATCAGCGTTCTCATAACATGGATTAATTTAATAATAAATTAAGTTAATTACTTGGCCAATGGCCATTAAGCCAGCAAAAATTTAGCATATACCAACTGCATTATAATTTATGAGCTTCAGACGATTAAAGAAAAACCTAATTATATAGAGAATATATACAGAGAGAGACGGATCAGGAAAGGGAATGCGAACGTCGAGAGCGCAGAGAGTGCGATCCTCCAAGTACTTTCTTCGACCTTGAAGCATGGCCGTTTGACAAAGCGATGGGCGTCGGGAGTCGTCGGAGTGCTTCAATTGACGGCATTCTGGGGATTCAAAAACCGCCGGAGCGCCACCATGTTCGTACAGCGCCAAGCACGTCGACGACGATTCTCTTCCGTAGGAGAGCGTCAGAAGGCCGGCGAATAGTAATCCCAGTACGATTAGGTGGAGGACGCCGGAGCACTCCATTGTCCGCCGCTGCTATTCTCTTTCGCTTCCACCGTCGCTTCCCATCCCTTCTGAAATTCCTTTATATATATGCATTCAAGAGTTTCCGAGTAGCGCCCGGTTTTCTCTTTCTTTTATTATTTCTGTTTTTCTTTTTTTTTTTTCTCTTGAGAAAATGTTTGCAACAAAAAGCGAGTCTGCTATGACATGCTGACATGTGTACTGTAGCCCAATGTTAGGGGATGGAATTTTTAAATTGGATTTTGTAAATTATATGACGTAGTTGTTGATGATTAAATTATTAAGCATTTCGAAAGAAGATATCAAATTCTAGGTAAGATGTGTGCATGTTTGACATACAAAATCTTTCTATGTTATTTGATGATTGGATTTGAAGCTTTTGTGATTACAGCATTTCCAAATGAGGAATAAAAAAGTCTACATCACCAATAACATGCCAACTCCTATGTAGCATAATATGGATTGACAACAAATGCGGCTATTGACAAATCTGACAGCAACTTCGAATCTATTTTTAGTGATTAATAAATGTTTTTTTTATCGTTATTATTATTTTTTTTGTACTAAACATACAATTATGAAAATAATACATTAAATAATAATTTAAATTTGACATTTCAGATGAATAACAAAATAAAAATAAAAATAAAAAAGAAATCAAAGTGTCATATAAGCTTTCAAATTTAAACTTTATGCTTAATGACAGAGTTAGTGTTTGAGGAGAAGGCGTTTGACTACTGCGTTAGTGTCATGTCATTTCCACTCGACTGAAGAGGGATCGAGCAGGATAGACGAAGACAAAACTGTCTTCTAGTTGAGTGTATAGTAAGATGAGTTTTGTAAGTCCTTCCCTGATTCATTTATCTTAGTGTTTATTCTAACTTGGGAGCCCGATGATTTTCCTAGTAGGATTTTCCCTCTTTAAATCCTATATTGTGCGTGCACTATTTATATTTTTGTTAATTGTATTGTGTAGGATTTAGTTTACATAACTGATTAATTTAGACTACATTTTGAAATAGACTTTTAAGTTTGAACCTTTCACCCCCTAGGTTAGATTGATACCATCCTAGAACTTTCAAAATTGGATTGTTATGGTGAAGTCGTTTCATGATCTCAAAAACTGATTTCCAAAACTCTACAGTATTCCCTCGTGGCAATGAACTTTGTTTTTTTACTTCGTTCGCTATTTTCAATTTTTTCTTCAAGCCAACTTTAGGACCTCGTTTTCAGTTTGTTGTATGATTATTCTAGTTAGTGTTTAGAGTTTGGTAAGTTAAAGTAGGTAATTAACAAGAAAGGATAATCAATTATTGTGGGTATGATCTCGTACTGGTCTTGTTATATTAAATCTTTCGACCATACATTTGCGACTCAGTAAGTTATCTTAATCTCAATTTCTCTCCATCATTTTTCTCTATGAGAACTTACTCAACACATACATTACATATGAACAGTTTCTAATTCTATTAAACATAAACTCAAGTATAAATAGTAAACTCATGTAAGAACTTGTCATCCACGAGCTTCAATATATTTATGGAAAACTAATGAAAATGATTTGAAAACTTTAAGTTTTAACGATAAGGACAAAATAAAGGGTAAAGTGAATAGTAACATGATTGACTTTTTAGTGTAAAAATATGGTTTTTCATTAAAGTGAACAGTACCAGAAATTTTTCGTTAAAGTTCTATATTTTTAAACAAAAAATTAACTAGATACCGGTATTTAAATTTTGTGAAGAAATGCAAGTGGCCCTTTACCACAGTCAGTGGTGGAAAGGAGTTGTGCCCTTGCTTGCATGACGGCGTGGGTTCAAACCTATCAATGGTTAATCGAACATCTAACATTTAACTATTCCTATCGTTTCACTAAAAAAAAAAAGCATGACGGCGTGGGTTCAAACCCGTCAGTGGTTAATCGAACATCTAACATTTAACTACTCCTATCGTTTCACTCAAAAAACAAAAAAAAAAGAAATTTTTTTGAAGAAATAAACTCTGACTTGAGGAGTATAATGGTCATTCCATTCCACCCCAATCCCTCGCGACTATATATACCGGCCAGCTTCGATAGCTAGGTATAAAAAGCCCCAAATTTCTGCGCCTCGCGAAGAATCAACGTTCACAGAGAGAGAGCGAGAGGACGAAGAAGCTCCGCAGCGCAAACCCGATAAACTCTTCCGCAGCGTCGCCTCCAGTCCCTGTAACTCCAATTCCTCTCTCGATTTCATCTCCTCTCACGAATTCACACACTTGGTCTCGCAATTGTTTTCCCGGGAATTCGATTCCGCAGCGCTGAGATTTGGTTTTGTTTGTGTGTATGTTGATGCTGCAGATCGAGTAGATGGCGACGTTTGAGCTGTACAGGAGGTCTACAATCGGAATGTGTTTGACGGAGACCTTGGACGAGATGGTTCAGAGCGGGACTCTCAGTCCAGACCTCGCTATTCAAGTTCTCACTCAGTTCGACAAGGTATTAATATTATCTTTTGATTTTTTATTTAGAATTTGATGTATTTTGTTTGTTTAATTATTTTTTATAACTTCTTGATGGGTTTGTGGGTTGCGGATAGTCGATGACTGAAGCCCTTGAAACCCAAGTGAAGAGCAAGGTCACCATCAGGGTAATTTTCTTCCTTTAACTTTTTGTATTTCTGGGTTTTGCTTCAGGCCAAGTTGTGGGCTTTGTCTCTAACTGGAGGGGCTTTTTTTTTTTGTTTAGATCTTTGATACTCTAAACGTGGGTGTTGCGAAAGCCGAGTGGTAATGATAATGTTTTTGAGTGAATTTGCCTTGGAACAGTTAGGCTTATGTAGTACTGAACTGAATCTTCGGGTGATTATGTCTTCCCATTTCTTTCTATCATACTTGTTCGTGTTATTAACGTGTATCATTTGCTGGTTTGTTACTATTAAAGTTGAAGTTTTTGCGAATTAGAGTATTTAGGAAACACGGTGTGCCCACTGCAGCCCGCAGGTGTTTTACCAAATGCATTTGGTGGAGAAAAAGCTTTGGTTTTTTATTTTTTTTGGTTGCCCAACACTAAAATGGGTCAACCACCGTGAGTATTAATTGCTGTTTAATAAGGGAGATAGAGAGTTGACAATGACTTTGAATGATCCGTGTCTTTTGAGATAAGCATGAGAACCTTTGGTGTTTATCTGCATTGTTCAAAATTTTATCTCTTCTCCGGTGCCTTTGGTGTGTTAAACGTCTCATTTTATTGTTGATGTGAAATTATAAGAATATGATGCAGGACTGATGCTGCTGTGGCTATATTTTTGGCCTTAGTTTTCCCTGTGCTTGTTTGTATCATTCTGTATGACACCCTCCTTTCAGGAAAAATCTTGACTAGTTATATAGTTGTATGCTTTGTCATCTCTCCTTGTTACATCTTTTATGCCTGTGGTCTACACAACAAAATAATCATGGGAAGCATTGCCTTTTCTCTTTTCTTTTACGTTTTCAGTTTTTTCGGGGCTTCTTCTACAAGGTAAGGATATCATGTAATGAATCAATTGGGTGAAGTTTTGGCATGTTTATTGCCACGTGTTATGAATCAGTTGGGCAGACTGGGGCATGCTATGGGCATCAGATTTTTGAGAAATCTTAGGTCTACCTTTTAGTTTGACTCATCTTGGTTAGATGGGAATTATGGATGAGTTGTAATTTTTGTGATATTACTTTCTGCATTGTTTATCGGGCATTGATGAACAAACGAAGGGAAATTTCGTTTGTCTTTTTCTCTGTTTTCTTTCTCATCCTCAATAGTATTTGAATGTTGAGAAATGCTAAGGAGACTTTCTCACAGTGGGACTCTCCATGGACTCTTTGCCACCTCACAGTGTTCCTTTTGTTCGAAATTTCTTCATTCGTTAATACCCGTGCCAACATTATAAAACATTGTGCCAAAAACATGAGGTGGCAGAGATTTCATGGAAAGCCCCACTCTTTTTTTTTTTCGGTTGAAGTGGAAAGCCCCACTTTTGAGAGTCTCCTAAGCATTTCTCTTTAATGTTTCTCATGAAAATAGGATTGCTTTACTTTATGACTATTCAGATCTTATAGGCATAAAAAGCTGATGTTTTAATACGAAGTTTACATCTGAATTTGAAAACATCTTAATAATTGTTTAAGACAATAGGAACCTGCAAAGAAATAAATTTGGGGAGATTCTAGATTATTTGGGAATATTTTTTAGGAGGTCCTTAAACTGTATCTCAAGTCTCGCTATCGCCACTGGTTGTATGTTCATTCAACAAGGGGTGCTTTATTTATTTTGTTTGTATTTACAAGTCCACTGTGATCTTTTTTCCCCCTCTAGATAATAGATGATGAATAAACAAATGAATATCTATGTAAGTCAAAAAACAAACATAAAAGAACACCACTAATGGTTGTTTGTATTTGTCCTTTATTTTCTCTTGTTTGACTTGCTTCCATTAACTTAAGAAACAGTAAGTGTAATGGTGGGCCCAAGGCGCATATGTACTCGTGAGGCCTATTTCAAGATTGAGTTATGTAAACAACTGACTCTTTCGTGTGTTTGTAGATCCCCTGAGCTAGTCTTATAGTGAATATGCATGCATACTATTAAATCTAGCATTGGATTATGGTTCCATTTACTTAATAAATTAACATGCCACCAAATTTTTTTTTTTTTTTACTGGTATGTAATTTATATTCGAACAAATGTAGTGTATTAAATGAATGTGCTGCATGAAGGCATGTGTCTGTGTTGGGTTTATGGGAGTCTTCAAATCTCAAGTGTTTGATTTGCAATAAAAAATAAGGTTTCGTTTCGAAAGTATTGGGTCAACAATAACTGATTTAGCTTGGCTACACAAGCTTTAAATTAGCAGTATAAAGGCCAAAATGTGTTCTAGAACACCAACTTCGTATTTTGCTTGAGTAATTGTGTCAACAGTCACTGCTCCACGTATTATGCTACAAAAGCTTGACATTGATGGTATAGAAACCAATTTATTAACGGCAGTTAGAACAAATGTCATTTGGACCATTGGCAAGTTCCTACACTTGGGGGCTTGTCCGCACATAGGGCTTGGTCCTCAGTATGATAATAGCAGGAGTTCGGCAACTTCTTTGCCTGCCAAGGGGTTATGTGGGTCAGTAGTTCGTTTAATACTAAACAATACTAACTTATTGATTTATAATCCTTTATAGACACTACCTTGTCATAGTATATCTTGGATACTTTTTAAAGTGATTCTCTCTTGTATACTTTTTAAAGTGGTAGATTCTGATACGGGTGTAAGTCCTTTATCTAGTATTAGGTAGTGCCACATATTTTTTATTTTTACTTAGATCCAATACTATATTAGGACATGGCATTATGGTTAACGGGTTTGATATACCAAAATTATTTCTGTAAGTATTGATAGTCTTTTTTGTATGCTTTTGGCTTTTGGAAACATAATTCCTTCTTGATTTGATGGAAATTGCAGTCTGCAATCAACTGGTTGTGTGACATATTTCCTTCTTGATTTGATTGCCATTCTGCTGTTCTTCTTTCCTGCCCGCGTATTGTAATTCTTGTTTGTATCTCATATTTCTACCATGTTGCACAAAATAAATACAGGTTACAGATACGAGTTAGGCTCTGAAATCCAAACTATTTCTGACGAAGTTTATATCCTCCACAGGGACATTTGCACACCTATAGATTCTGCGACAACGTTTGGACCTTCATCTTACAGGATGCTCTGTTCAAGAACGAGGATAGCCAGGAAAATGTTGGCCGTGTTAAAATAGTGGCATGTGACTCAAAGCTGCTGACACAATGAGATGCCAAACTGACGGTGGTGGTAACGTTAAATAAGAATTTAGTAGTCTGTTGCTATGGAGGGTGAGGAAAATGTAGCGGTTAATCCGGTTATCTGCAGGAACTGGAACCTATAGGAGATTGAACATAAATTGTAAAAGCCCTCCATTTTGACAACTATACTTATTTATGGTTACACTGAGGATGTTGTGTGTTTGCTCATATATCTTCGTTCGAAGTTCTATTGTTGTTTTGAGAAGATGAAACACGCCGGAGATCGAAGAGTTTGATGCTTGTATTGTTATGGACATATTCACACAAGTACTATTATTTATGAGAAGGGTTCCTAAAAAGAAGAAGGTAGTATTATTTTAGGCAGCATGTTTTGTCAACCCTGTTGTGAATATCGTGTTTAGGAAAAATAGAACAAACTTTGGAAATCGAAAACCAATAACCAATACAAATCAACACCGAGAATTAACATGGTTCGGCTATATGTGCTTACGTTCACGGGGTAGTAATTATGATATTTCATTATATCAATAATGAGTACAATGAATAATTTTGTTATAATCTCTAGAATTAAGATTTGTCAAAAAATATGAAAGAAAAAGAACAAGAAATACACTCTTTTTTTTTTTTTCAGTCGCACACACTAGGACTACTATTTATTCCTCTAAAACTATAATTCTTAATAGCCTTAAGACAACTCGAGCTGGAAGAACTCAACAAACCCTCGTAAGAAATATACCTCCATTGGGAATTTATTCCTTTGCAATTACTAGGACCACTATCACTACCGATTTTCTCATATGCATATCATTTGTGAGGTCTGCCAGTCTTTATCAATATTAGGTTCCACTGAAGTCGGTATGTCAAAAGGCTAATTTATTGTATATTATGGGCTCGTTTGAGAAGTGCTTTTAAATAACTGAAAGTTTTTTTAGATAAATGTTTGGGAATCAATCCTTAGTAAAATACAAGTTAATCTTAAAAAAGCACTTGAAGTACTTCATGCATGATGTACATAACTAGTGCTTCTTGAAGAAATTGCTTCCTAAAAGGCTTTCAGTCATTTAAAAGTACTTCCTAAACTAGCCACATATTGGCATTCAAAATAGGGAACTTTAACGAAAAGCTCCCGATACTGTTCATTTTAACGAAAAACCATATTTTTAACGAAAAGCTCCTGGTCTCAAAAAGATATCCAATACAGAGATAAAACGTTCTTGATCACTGGAGCTGCAAACTTCTTATAAAGACACAAGTTTTATACAAAATAATTTGACGATGCGAAATCAAAGAAAATACGAGAACTTGTGTCCAGGACGTAGTAGATTGAAAAGATATCATAACTATTATAGTAATCCACCACTTGTATCTAACTCGGATGTCGACTTTTGTTAGGCTGTTTTGAGTTAAAAATTACCCGATCGAACCCGGTTAGAACCGGAGTCAATCCAAATTTCACTAGAAATGCATTTACTTTGACAATACGGCACCACTTTGACGTCTATAAAGCGGCAGAAGATATAAAACGTCAGGACCGTTGAAGCGCGCCATTCCTCCCTCCCACTCTCTCTCTCTCTCTCTCTCTCTCTCTCTCTCTCCATCTGCTCGAATTTGAATCGCTAAAAGATGAGGATTTCAGAATCAACGTAGTGGGAAGTCGGAATCACGGATCGCTTTCCGTGTCCCTCTGTCAAATTCCACGGTACTTGAGCATCCAATTCTAAATTCTCTCACACCTTTTCTTCTTTTATTAATATTATTCTCCAAAATTCAAAACCCACACAAAAATCTCCGTAATTTCGCGGATTTTTTTAGGCTCTCATTGCTTCAACCTGAGCCGCCACCATGGCCGCCGCCGGTAACAACCCTTCCGGCTCATCACAGGCTCCTGCTCCTGCTCCTCCTCGTCTCCACCAGTTTGATCTCATTGACCGCATGCAACTTCAGGTAATTAATTAAACCCAATTAACTAATAATTAATTACTCTTTTCTGATATCTTGGCGCTTTTTATGGTAGATTAATGTCTCGGGTTCTTCGAAAGGACGCAATGCAAGACTTCAATTTCAGCTCAGCAACTGCCCCAGCACTTGGGTTCTTCACTGGGGTTGCATTCTCCGTGGAAATAAGTAAATTTACCACCACCCCCATTTTTTTTTTATATTAATATATCTGTGTGTGTATGTGTGGAATATGCAATTTTGGTAATCATATACAGGAACTGGTTCGTTCCCGCTGATCGCTCTTCGGGTTCACAAGCTTACAAGCAAGGCGCATTGCAGACACAATTCACCAAGGTCTTAAAAACCTCATTTTTTCCATCTTTGTGACTGTATATACATGTCTACAATAAGTAGAAAGTTCTACACCACCTGCTATATAGGATTAAACTTGAATTTAATGTTTGTACTCATGCTCGCAGTCTCGCGGTCAAATTTCAAATCAATTCAGTATCTATATAGATTTCATCTATACCTGTCCATAATATTTTTGTTGTGCAGTTTATGAATTGACCCTTGTTGTTTGAATTGTTGTCTGTATATGTCGGACTGTCTTGTTTGGTAAATGTTGTTATTTGCGCGGATAAAGAATTTTATTTAATGGAAAATGATGCTAAAAGTTTCCAGTTTTAAACTGTTGTTGATGGATTGTACCCTATATGTGTGTTTGTGTGCAAGGCTATGTAGTTTTCTTACATTTAGTTCTCATGTTAAGTTGCAAAGGAGAATTGTATTTGTTAACCATCGAGTTGCGGGACCCCAACGTACATGCTATTGAATTTGTACTTAAAGATGGCAGTCGCGAGAGATGGTTTGGATTCTTTCTCCTGTTGCACTTGGTTACTTGCTTCATCTAGCCAAACTCATGCCTGGATGCTAAGGAAATGTTTATATGTGTTTGGTAGGTTGAAAATGAATCACGGGAACTTCCGCGTAGAAATCCCTGAGACTGATCCAACTACTTTAAGTCCCCCAATACCAAAAGAGCTGATTGAACAGAAAAGCAAGGGCAGGCCCATGAGCTCGCCACAACAAGAAAAGGTTATACAATTTTTTCATCAGCAAGTTCTTGCCTTGTGAACTTAAATTATAATGATTCAGTCTATGACTCTATCCTATGACATTCTCTGTGTCCATTTTTGAATTGATAGACTCCCATTCTGTTGTACCTATGTGTGCTGTACATGTGCTTCAGTATGGAAGTCGCTGAAGGTGTACCTTTCTGTTGTATTCTCATGAGGGATCTCATTTTTTCCTTCTTTAGAAACTTTAGTCATATTGTTACTTTGGATTTCTCATGTAGGAAGATTACAAGGATACTTTAATAGGGCTACAAAGTCAGATATCAAAAGGAATATCCTTTAATGAGTTGCAGCATAGTTTTTCAACCTCCAGTCCTATAAGAATGGTTGATAATGGAGAGAAA
The DNA here is from genome assembly GCA_024362995.1 of Heteromeles arbutifolia. Lineage (NCBI taxonomy): Eukaryota > Viridiplantae > Streptophyta > Magnoliopsida > Rosales > Rosaceae > Heteromeles > Heteromeles arbutifolia. The sequence continues at coordinate 26,866,998 of JANCRC010000013.1, read as the reverse complement.
CTGAGGAGTGGGAAGCCATACTTGTACAAAAGGAAACATAATGTTGAGCAGTGGTTGCAAAAGCATTCAACAGCACCTGCCAAAAACGCTAATATGCCAAATTCAGCTCTCATGGATCTTGTAGAAAAATCTATGGGAGGAGACAATGTGGTCTCACGGATAACTTATCAAATTGGCAACTATGACATAGTGGTTAGTTTTCTTCTATTTCAACCCTTAATTTGTATCAACTAGAATCATTTCAACCCTTAATTTGTATCAACTAGAATCATTCTGTAATGTAAGTTCCATAACCTTTTGCCATGCTTAGCATTGAAGTAGAACAGTAAACGAAATACATCAGATTGCATGATTACAATTCAATTAGCTCAGTCTGAAATTTTGATATGATTGGCACTTATCAATATCAAGTTATTTGATTATTGACCGTTTGATTTCCATCGACATTATCTGGTCAAATATTTCAGTCCACTATGATTCTAGTCCTTGCATGTTGTAAACCAGCAAAGTAAGACCATGTGGATCCCGTGTGAACCCCAGATACATGGAGGATTTAAGTTGGTGAAATTCATAAAGAATACTTTAGAGAAGTGAAAAGAAAAGAACAAAAACTTCTTTTTGACTTTCATTCTATCTTTGGTGGGTTGTAGGTCCTTTCAAAAATGGATAGGGGTGACTTTCACATATTGGTTGCTACAAATATGAGAGGTGATACAGTTCTTCACTGGGGTGTTTCTAAATGTTCCCCCGGGGATTGGTTGGTGAGTTTATGTTTTCAGACTTAGTAAGATGCAATTTGCTAGATAATTAAACTTCTATATGTTTGCCAGGTATGAATGGTACTTCACCTTATGTACAGCTTTTGTCACGTCTTGCAGGCTCCTCCACCAGAGATATTGCCTAAAAAATCAAATTTAGTTCCTGGAGCATGTCAGACTTATTTTACAGAAATATCAGCTGGAAAGGGTTCCTTTCAAGTATGCAAATCAACAAAGGGTGTATTATGTGATTTAGATTTTGACTTTCTTTTTGTTTTCAACTAAAACATGGTTTAACCAATCTACCTTCAACCATAAAAAAAAGATTGTAGATATTAATCTTCAGCAAAGCAATTTGGTGGGTATCCAATTTGTGATATGGGCTGGTGGGTCTTCTTGGATAAAAAACAATGGAGCAAACTTCTTTGTAGGCGTGAGTCGCGTGACACCAGTGACTTCTACTACAAAGGTAATCAAATGTGATTTGTACTGAGAATTAGGACTCCTTTTATGAGCCCTTGCCAATTAACTAAACAAATAATAATATAATAGTTGTTTCCCATAGTGGCATTGGTTGCTAGTGTGCATGAATTAAAATATGTACTCATACCGATTTAGCTGCTTAAATTTTTTTATATTTATATGATTTAGACATGAGCTGCAATTCCCTGGGATAGCATTTGCAGATTATGCCTTATTGATGAACCTCCTAGTTTCAAACAATCTTGTGTATATGCTTGTCTTGTCCAGAGTCCAGATGATTATTATAGCCATATAAGCTCTGTCCCTGTTTCAATGGAGCTTAGCATTCTTTCTTTAAACTGAATCACTTTTTATTTTCATTTTTTTTTTAAGATTTTTTAAGATAGGCTTTTTGTTTTCTTTTTGTCCCCTTTTTTGTACTAATGCTGTCATGTGATTATTTATCTTGCAATATGAATGAGACATAGCCTAGCTGGTAAGGAGACATTTGAAGTTCAAATCCTCGCCCTTTGCATTGTTAGTTTTCATTAGAAATTTTGTTCTAAGTGACGGCTGCACAAATTTCACTGTTGACCAAAAAAATATAAATATAATTTTCACCAAGTCATTTATAGCACTACACAGTTTTCAGACTAGTGTTGTGACTATGGTTAAGAATAATACTACACCTTGTATGCAGGCTAGCGGGAATGGCGACGGAATCTGCAAATGGTTACTTGATGAAATATCTCGAAAAGAGAAGGAGGCCGAGAGATCGTTGATGCACAGGTAATGCCAAGATATGGTATATATAATCAATTAAGTTATAACTAATATGCATGGTGCATGGAGAAACCTTGATGCTCGTTATCATTGGGTCAGTTATTAGTTTCTTTTTAGGGTCACCTAGATGGGCATAAGAATTGCTTAATATGATAATAATGTGAAGTTGCTCTTATAAGATAGGAAAATTGTCTTCAGCTTCATTCTTTCATCAAAACTATACTGATTTGACATAGATTCAACATTGCAACGGAACTCACAGAACGCTGCAAAAGTGAAGGGGAGTTCGGGCTTGTTGGTATATTGGTATGGTTGAGGTTCATGTCATGCAGGCATCTAACATGGAACAAGAACTACAATGTGAAACCTCGGTAATTTCCATACTGTAGTTTTAATAAATTATTTTCCTGATGAAAAGTGACTCCACATGGGTTTTTGTTATTGTCCTATGTCAAGTTATTTTTATTTTCTCTACGCAGTAGTTATAAAGGACTTTCTGGCCCACAGTTGGCATTTTAAGCTTCTGGTTATTTGAATACTTATTATTGCATCGGGTTTCCATCAGTATGAATGATCCATCTGCACTTATTGTACTAAGAAGGGACCTGACAAAGCCTTCTCTATTTGGTTTCAGTTTTCCTCTTATAATTGGGACATTGCATTGACAGACAGCTTTTTACTTGTATTTTTAGTTGCCCACTTCTGTCCTGCCTTGTTATTCCTTGTTTTGAGCTGTAGAGACTTTTGTTTCTTATGTGATTAGGCCAAGCTTTTGAATGACCATGCGAGTATGGCACACATCTTCAACCAGAGACATGCACTGACTTATTTGCAATATATCTGCAGTGAAATTAGTGAAGCTCAGGATAGGTTTACCAATCTGCTACAAAGAATATATTTAAACCAACCTAACGATCGGGAAATTGTGAGATTACTAATGACACATGTTGGTCGTGGAGGTCAGGGAGATGTTGGACAGAGAATTAGAGATGAAATACTTGTGATTCAGGTATTTAAAATTTATTTGGTGCATATAAATGTGTGTATATATTATATAGTTCATATGGCATCACCTCTGAGTATAATGTGCACATTTTCCACCATCAGAGAAATAATGACTGTAAGGGTGGCATGATGGAGGAATGGCACCAAAAGTTGCACAATAATAGTAGCCCAGATGATGTAATAATTTGTGAGGTATGGTAATTTATCAATTTTTTGTTTTCGTTAGTGCAGTATCATACCCAGAGCTGATTGGGCATCAACATGGTTTAAGGTTATTGGATATTGGTTCAACTGGTGTGGCATGTAGTGTTTTATGTAACTGAAAAATGCTCAAATGCTCAAATGTTCATCGGTTTCACATGATATATTCTTCCCGTTTTGTAACAGGCGCTCTTAAATTTCATCAAGTCTGGTTTTAGAGTTGATGTTTATTGGAAAACATTAAATGCCAATGGTCTCACAAAAGAGAAACTTGCAAGTTATGACCGCCCAATTGTGTCAGAGCCGCATTTCAGGGCTGATACTAAGGAGGGACTCATCCGTGACCTCACAGCATACTTGAAGACATTAAAGGTAAGTATGCAATCTAAACAGGAGCAATCATATTTTACTGATGCCGTCTAGCTGAGTTTCGGTTGACATTTGTTAATACTAAGTAGGGATTAGATGGAAGTTTATCATCCAATATGCATGTTAGGCGCTGGTCTATTGTGTGCTACAGATATAGGGAAAGTGCACATATACTGGGAAAAGGGTTTCCTTCTTAGTAAACTGAAATGCCTATTCTTAAAGATGTGAATTCATGAACCTTCTACAATAAATTGTACTTTATAAGTAAAGTTGTACTTAAATGGTGATCTCAAGGCCTTGGTATAAGGCTGACCCAGGATGTGGTATGTTGCCGTACAAGTTTTGCATGTGGGCTTCCCAAAATTTAGTCTCAAAATGAAAGAAAGTAGAGCAGATAGATGAAATGAAAAACTAATATGTTTGATTACAGTCTCCTTGATTATTGACTTTCATGGCATTTTGTTTTATGATGGAATGCAACGGATAGCTCCTTATAATGTTGGCGCTCTTCAAATTAACTGCACCTGAAGTTTTCTTTAGCTTTTAGTTGCTTTTATATTTCATTCCTCTAACATATTAACTATAGGAGAATGCTTATGTGTTTTCCACTTCTTATTCCTATTATCATCATGCCCACAGGCTGTTCATTCAGGTGCTGACCTTGAATCAGCTATTGAAGTTTTGGTTCCCTCAAATGAGGTAAGATCACTGATTATTGAACGTCCCTTTCATCGCTATTAAATGTTTGTTCTTTTGGCTAATAAGTGATACGCCTTTTCTGTTTTGACCTTCAGAGTTGTAATTTCTCAAGCATGGTTGGAGTTAATTATGTTTGTGATTTGTCACCTAGGTTGCAGGTAACTTAATTGTTGTATTTGAAGTCAACTTATGCATTGAAATTTTTAATGTGATACAACTGGTTTTCCTATTTGACTGCTATCAAATAACAGGAGTGCCTGAACTTTGTCAAAGCACACGTTGGTGATGAAGATATTGTTCCGCTAATGGAGGTCATTCTGTATTACGAACTTTCAAATTTTGATGTCTTATATTGGAATATCACTGTGAAGTTTGGATTTGTGTTTTCAGAAGTTACTAGAATCTCGAATTGAGCTACGCCCTGTTCTAATCACCAACCGCAGAAGATTGAAAGATATACTCTTCCTTGATATTGCTTTGGATTCAGCTGTCAGAACAACCATGGAGAGGGGACTGAAAAATCTGAACTCTGGACACCCACCAGTAAGTGGTAAACTATGTTTCATGTATACTCTGTGCTTACCTCAGAAAATTATAATCATGTAGATAACAGTTATGCAACAAAACATATTTATGCTTCTGTTCCGTGTAACTAAAAACAGGAGATTATGTTCTTCATTTCCTTGGTGCTTGAAAATTTATGTCTGTCAACGGTTGACAATGAAGACCTCATTTACTGTACCAAGGTATCTCTCTTTGAGCATGAATTTAAGTTTCGACTGTCTTTCTGGTTGATTCATGTAGATCATTTAGATCTTTCATCCTCTTTTTAGTTTTGATGTTAATGGAGTTCGGTTCTCCGTCTTGGTATTTTGTTCTTGTCACAGGACTGGTACCTTACCTGCGAATTGTACAAACCAAATGATGGTCAGTGGGCCTTACAAACAAAGGCTATTCTTGATAGATTACAATTAGTACTTGCTGAGAGGTGTCAGTGTTACCAGAAGAAGATCCAGCCCAGTGCAAAATATCTCGGCAATTTGCTTGGTGTTCAGAAATCGCCGGTATGATATTGGTGTTTGACTTTGGCATCCTTGGTGGACAACCTGTGAATCTTTATTTAATTTCTTTTTCCTGATTTCCAGATTGATACTTTCTCTGAGGAGTTAATAAGGGCTGGATCAGCAGCTATTCTGTCTACCCTCATTAATCGCTTTAACCCCATTCTCAGAAAAGCTGCAAACTTGGGCAGGTAAGATTAAGTTGAGGTTTACTCCATGCTCAAGTGTAAAATTCTGTCTATGAGTCTGAGTTTATTGCTATGGGTTCACTTTAATCTGCTCCCATTACTTTGCCTTAAAAACTTGCCTTGATATTTTGGTCATTCTCTTCCTTGTCGTTTGTTGTGCCTTGCAGTTGGCAGGTTATCAGCCCAGTAGAAGTGTCAGGATTCTTACATTCTGTTAGTGAGCTCATTAGTATTCAGAACAAAGTCTATAAAAAGCCAACCGTTTTAATTGCAACTAGAGTAACGGGAGAAGAGGAGATTCCAGATGGAGTTGTTGCTGTTCTGACACCTGATTTACCAGATGTTTTATCTCATGTCTCTATAAGAGCAAGAAATGACAAGGCATATAACCTTTCATCTTTATTTATCAATTCCCAAATAACCAAACTGTAGTGCATATATTTGATAGGATATGAAAACAATATCGTAGTTTGTGTAAACCAACACATTTATTAACTAGAGTAGAGCATGCTGCAGGTATGCTTTGCCACATGCTTTGATCCGAATATTATCAGAGATCTCAAGTTGAAGGAAGGCAAACCAATATCAATACAAGTGAAGTCGGCAAATATTATTATCAGGTTGGTCACTGGAGTGGTTGTTTCTGTGTTAGAAGTTATGTGCTTCTTTACTTTGCAAATTCACCCTTTTTTGTTTTACTTGCAGTGACATCAGTAGCTCCAATCTTTCTTACAAGTCATTTGCTACTCAGTCCTCCAATCATCCAGGATTAACACTAAAAAAGAAGGCCTTCTGTGGTAAATATGCTGTCTCAATTCAGGAGTTCACTAGTGAGGTGGTATGTCCTTGGAATAACTTTTTTCTCTATCTAATTCTCTGTTTGTTCATCATGTTGCTCTAGCATAGACTGTTTAATAAATATCTTACAGATTATGATATGTTCTTAATTGCTTGTGTTTCACGGAGAAGCCATTTCAAGTTATATGTAGATTAGAAAAACTGCAGTGGCATCATAATAATTGAAACATATACTTTCAAAAGTATTAGCTATTCCACTAACATTTAATCACCTTTTAATTCGTTTTCTAAATGTAGTCCAAGAAATTAGAATGCAACGAAGTATTGTACTAATCTCTTTATTCTCTTATATTTCCCCTTGGTCAATTAATCTCTTGGTTCTTGCAACTGTTTATAGTAATGATTCTGTCTGACATTTACATACCACAAACTTTCTTTTGTACTTGAAGTTTCAAGTTATTTCTGTTGAATCTTGAATAGGTAATACAAGCATAAGGCACTCATGTTATCTGATGATTTGCTATTGCATAGGTTGGTGCAAAATCTTTCAATATAAAATTTTTGAGAGAAAGGGTGCCGACATGGATTAAAATTCCAATGTCAGTAGCCATACCGTTTGGAGCCTTTGAGAAAGTCCTATTGGAAGATGTTAATAAGGTATTTTCTCATAACTGTTCAATTTGTTAAACACTTAATTCTGATTGCAGACATTATCGAAATGTCCACTGTCACATTCTTCTTTCTTCTGTTCAAGAGGCATCATTTTAGCTTAATTTGGTGGTGACCCTGACATATGCACAAGGCTCAAAATAGTGGCTGCTTGATTATGCGAAGTTGAGAGCACATAACTTCTTACCAGGAAAAGATATATTAAAAGCGCACAACTTCTTCACTAATTCAAATCGACTGAGAAAACGAAAATGTTTATAGGCTAGCATTAGTCATCACATATATTTTTTATTCTGTCTTAAGTTCCATATTCATGTCTATGATATCAAGCCGTTTTTATAATTGGTTGCCTATCCTTATTGGAACATATTTCCTAAACCTATTATGATTTACATCTTAAAGTCTATATAATGTACCACAATCACATTGTAGGCATCATAACCACAACTACTCACATACCTGAAAACAAAAGGGCTGATTCTAATGTTGTGATCAAGGTGTTTTTGAGTATTCTCGACCTCATAGAGGAAGAAGGATAAGCCTAGTTTAAATGTCCATATTTGCAAGAGCTTCAGTTATTGTTATTATAGGGATTATTTAAGAAAGAAAAAAATAAGACCTTGAAACAAGTTTTCACATTTCTCGTGTGGATATGGAATGAAGATGGATCTTGTTACTTTCTAAATCTGAACATTGTAAGGTTGCATTAGTCATTTCTTCATTCATAATTTCATTCGAGTTCACAGTTTTAATTTATCTCATATTTTTCATTTGTTAAATGAAAAAGAAAAAGAAAAAGAAAATAAAACAAAATTAACTGTTAATTTTTCACTCTTTTGCAGGATATAGCATATAAGATTTCCTCATTTTACAAACGTGTAAAGAGCGGAGACCTCTCAAAACTTCAAGCAATACGAGACACTATTCTACAAATGAATGCTCCTATTTCATTGGTACCTCAACTATCTTCTAGATTTGTATTGATAACTTAGTTGGCATTCCTATGTATTGTTTAGTTTTCACACTGGTCTGATGCCTGGTAAATGTTGCTGCCTGCTGCATGTCAAGTCCATAGGGAAGTTACTAACATTGAAATATAACTGTAGAGATGTAAAGCTACACTGTAAGTCTTCCAGATATCATTTCTTCGAATGAATCTTAACTATTAGTCTATTTTAAACTTTTTCCACTTGGTCCTTCAATTTAAGGTTCAGAGAATATGCCCAAATATTACAAGAAAAAAAATGGAAGAGTGATATATGGTTTAACATAGAAATTGAACAACCCTAGCTGGGGCCTTCTTAGAGAAGCTATAAACTCTTGACTTAGGTTTCTTTGGATTTTATTCAAATTAGGGTATTCAGTGGCTGTTTGCTCAACTATTCCAGGTAGGGTTATAGTCTGGATGAATCTATTCATCTTTATCCTTGCTTCTTGATTACACTCTGGATCCATGAGTCCGCAACTAATTTGATGCTCTGTTAAGGTCCATCACACTTCCCACTGTGTCATTAGTGAGCTGCAACCTTGTTGCTTTGTTTTCACGGATAATAGACGGTATCATCACGTTGTTCTAACATCTATATCACTAGAGCCCCTCTCTCTTTGTATTGGATCTCTTGTAACCGTTATTATTTTCTTCGAGTGGGTGGATTATACAGGTGTTTATATATGGGTTTTTTTTATGTTTCAACCAAATTATTTACAGTTTCATTTTACCTTTTGGTAGATCCATGAGCTTAAGAGCAAAATGAAAAGTTCAGGAATACCTTGGCCTGGTGATGAAGGTGGCGAGAGGTGGAATCGTGCTTGGCAAGCAATAAAGAAGGTATCAATTTCAACCATGTGCTTTGTGCTGGTCCATCGAGTTTAAGTGATTTGATCTTTTGCAGATGTAAATCTTAGTGCATTGATGTAGGAAGTCTCAAGTCTGTATGTTAGATGTCTATCTCAATCCTTTTGGGGCATTTCGTTTGCAAAATACAGTCTGGTACTTTCTAGTAACATGGGCAGGATCTACTTTTGAAAAGCAAATAGGGAGTATTCATTTTTTATAATTGCAATCACTATCATTAAAATAATTATAAAGGCTCTTACACTTTGTATAACTAGGGTTATAGCAAAGTACTTAGTATATATGAGAAGGTATTTTAGAAATGCTGCAAAACTTTCAGATTACTGTTGACTTGCGAACCATCTTATTCTTTTTGCTTATTCTCAACAGGTTTGGGCTTCAAAGTGGAATGAAAGAGCATTTATTAGTTGTAGGAAAGCTAACTTAGATCATGAAAATATATGCATGGCTGTACTGATTCAAGAAATTATTTGCGCTGATTATGCTTTTGTAATTCACACGAAGAATCCCCTATCAGGGGATACCTCAGAGATTTATACAGAGGTATGCATTGTCTGTGAGTTTCAAATCTCTCTCTCTCTCTCTCTCTCACTCACTCTCACACACACACACACCCACACACAGTTGGATAAACTGGAATCTAAATCAACATAAATGTTGTCCCCATTCAATTTATATGCAAATACAGATAGTTAAGGGCTTGGGAGAGACTTTGGTGGGTGCATATCCTGGACATGCCATGAGCTTCATTACCAAAAAATCGAATCTAAATTCTCCTATTGTAAGCCAATTGTTAACTTTATTACATGAAAATTTTGTGCCTGTTTTATTAATTATTAACTTTATCCAGTTCATAGGAGAGAAATTATGTATATGGTAGTTGTTATGAACCCTTACATCTTGAACATGAATCTGACTTTCAGGTTACTGGTTATCCAAGCAAGCCAATAGGATTATATAGTAAGCAGTCTATCATATTCAGATCAGACTCAAACGCCGAGGACCTGGAAGGATATGCAGGTGCTGGGCTTTATGACAGGTTTGTGCTGAACTTGAATTTTGTTGTAAGATGTACAACAAAGGGTACCCTTTTTCATCTTCTTTACTCTACGACCAGACGAGAAAGCATCAGAAACTCGCCTACTTTTTAGACATTTTACCGATATTTTCAAAGACTAGAAAACCCTAGGATGTAGAAAGGTTTGGTATGGTGCTGCTTTTGTAGCCATCCAATCTACATGTTATTGAAACAGGCGGTCATATTACTCATTAGATTACCAGGCAGATGGAATGGTCATATCCATATAGAACCCATGATCGGTTCCAACCGCTTAGTGTGTTTATATCTCTGTCGCCCCATGCTTTTTCCCGTATAATAATGTGTCTTTGAACTTATTGCAGTGTGATCATGGATAAAGAGGAGAAGATTGTATTGGATTACTCGAGAGATCGGTTGATTATTGACAGACCCTTCCAAGTCTCAGTCTTGTCGAGAATTGCAGAGGCAGGAAAGATAGTAGAAGGCATTTACGGTCATCCTCAGGACATTGAAGGGGTGGTAAAAGATGGAGTGATCTATGTGGTTCAGTCAAGGCCACAAATCTAGGGTTCTTAACCAGACTTGATTTTCAAATTTTATTTATGCTGAAACCATTACATTCTGAATGTAGATGAAAGGGCAAACTTATGATCCTACTGTCACCAACTAAAATAAAATTGACGTTCCTTTGGATTTTCAGGCTTTTTTGGGTATTGTTTTGAAACAGAATCACATTGCTTTGTCGAACGGACGGAGAAAATTAGTGTGGAAATCATCTACCTTCAAGAAAATTAAATTGTTAAAAGTGGTAGATTGGAAACATAACAAGAATAATTGTGCAAGGCCTTCTTTGCTAATATTTCAGGTAGTTTGGTGGATTGGGTCCTCTCATCATATATCCTCCTTCCAAAACGTAGTTTACTTGCTTACTTGTTCGAGTAAGAGGCCTGAACCATAGACATATGATAGTTCCGAATAAAAGTTCTTTAGAAAGATCTTTTGTTTTGTGGTAGCCTGCTCTGATTCCCTTACGAAACAATTGGAAAAAGATGGAGTGCGAATAATGACCTCCCTAAAAGAAAATAAAACATTTCAATGGTAGATTTGGAAAACCAAAAAAAATGAGTGCAAGTGGAGAATTGAGTGCGAAATTCGCCTCCCTTTTTATACAAGGGTTGATAAAGCATCATATCTTTAAGTAGTAGCATAGGAAGCCTTCTTTAATCTTATGTGCTGCAATTTTTTCAAGACACAAATGATTAGGAGCATTTACCTCTGCATTTGATATTATGTTTTTCTCTTGCTCCACTTGAATATATCAGTAAATTGTAACAAAACAAATACTAATCCAAAAATATCGACCCATGATTAGGATCGATCTGCTCTTAATCTTATTATACAACAAAAAGAACAACAACAAAAACAATGTCTTATTCTACTAAATGAGGTAGGCCGTATGAATCCTAGAACGTCACAGCGTTGGGTTTTGAGCCAAGTCTTCCACTCTTAATATTAGTATAATGAACTCAAATTTCCTCTGCTTCTTTGGACATTAAGAAGAATGATTGACTGTTGAAAGAAGAGCAGGAGCTCCTGGTGAATTGAACAAATACCCAATCACCATTGCACACCTGCCCAAAAAAAAATTAAAGAATTAAAACTTGAACCAACATCACCCCACTTGTTCTAACACTTGTCAATTTTTAATTGGGCTTTTAGCAGGAACTCCAACTCTTCTTTAAGCAGCAAGTCATTGTTCTTACTTTACTCAATCAAACATACATTGTGTTCCAGTGGTGAAACATATAAAAAAAAAAAAGAATAATTTTAATTAATTATTGAACAACTAAGTTTTTTGTTTCAATTGTATTAACTATTAAACAGCAGAATTATACATCATGTGTGCAATTTGGTTTTCCAATTGGTTGACTTTTCTATGAGTTGACCCTCCTTCCTTGCTTAAGGAGCCTGCCAATTGAGTTTTTGCAGCTCTCTCTCATAACAATGGGTACCAGGACACAACATGAAGCATCCTCCTCATCGAAACGTTGGATGCACAACGTGTTCTTGAGCTTCAGAGGCGAAGACACACGGAACGGCTTCACAGGCCACCTCTACATGACACTGAAGGAGGCTGGAGTCAACGTGTTTATTGACAACCAGCTAAGAAGAGGGGAAGAAATAACAGCAGAACTGGTGCAGGCAATCCGAGGGTCTAGGATTTCTGTCGTCGTCTTCTCAAAGAGGTATGCAGATTCAAGCTGGTGTCTTCAGGAGCTTGTGGAGATCATGGACTGTAGGAGAAGACTTGGACAAATAGTCTTGCCAGTATTCTACGATGTCGATCCTTCACATGTCAGGAAACAGACTAGTGCTAGTTTTGCACAAGCATTTCAGAAACATGAAGAATGCTTCCATGAAGATACCGATAAGGTAGCGAGGTGGAGAGCTGCTCTTACGGAAGCTTCAAATTTGTCCGGTTGGGATCTCAAAAACACTGCAAACGGGTAATAACTCTTAACTTATCAATCTTCTTTTACTGCTAACTGATAAAACCTTAAATAAAATTTGATTCCCTAGTTCAAGATCCATCATTTTGATAAATCATTCACCTCCCGATTAATGGATCTCTTAAGAGGACCGAACCATTTCTTCTTACTCATTCAAATTTGATAAAATGTTGGATGATCGTATATTTCATTATAGTTCTATGATTCAGAGTATAATTTCCTATTTAATCCCTTTGAATTCCATATTCAAAGTTGTGATCGGATCTATCCATTAAAAAGAATCAATTCAATACATTTCTCATGTACCCATAGGTGCTATATTGGATGTGAATCAGATTTCGGATCAATCTATAGATTGACTGCCTCCATTATGTTGTTGCTAGCAAATACCACTATTTTTTGCGCTTCTCTAAGCGATCTATAGCCAGAATGTGTACTGCATAGCGAGTCTTAGTTGTGCTTCTAAATCTAATTGACAAGCATGAGGCGCAGTTTATCAGAAGAATTATTGGCGAGATCACTAAGCAACTCGATACCACATACTTAAATGTAGCTCTCTACCAAGTTGGAATAGATTCTCGGATGAATGAGATTAACAGCTTGGACGGGGGATCATACGATGTTCAAATGGTTGGAATTTGGGGTATGGGTGGAATGGGGAAAACATCAGTTGCAAAAGCCATCTATAACAAGTTCTACCATAGCTTTGTGTACAAAAGTTTCCTTGCAAATGTTAGGGAAACTGCAAAGGAATCGAATGGCATGACGAATTTGCAAGAAAAGCTTCTTTCTGATATCTTCAAACCAACCAAGATGGAGGTTGGTGATGTTCATAGAGGTATTAATCTGATAAAAGAAAAACTTCGAAGCAGGGCGGTACTGGTCATAATTGACGATGTAGATCATGTGGACCAACTAAATGCTTTAGCTATAGCCCGGGACTCCTTTGGTCGAGGAAGTAAAATTTTTATTACAACAAGAGATCGACACCTACTGGAGCAAGTTGAAGTTAACATAATATATCTGGCTCGAAAAATGAAGGAAGAAGAAGCTCTTGAGCTCTTTAGTTGGCATGCCTTTCGAAATCCCTGTCCTAATGAAGAATACAGTGAACTGACAAGAAGTGTTCTTGGTTACTGTGGAGGTTTACTGCTCGCTCTTGAAGTTTTAGGTTTTTTCTGTTTAAAAGAAGCTTAAGAGATTGGACAAGCACATTGAAGAAGTTGGAAAAAATTCCTCGTTTAGAAATTCAAGAAAAGCTTAAAATAAGCTTTGATGCGCTAAGTCATGAGGATGAGAGGGAAATATTCCTTGATATATCTTGTTTGGGTGGAATGGGGAAAACATCAGTTGCAAAAGCCATCTATAACAAGTTCTACCATAGCTTTGTGTACAAAAGTTTCCTTGCAAATGTTAGGGAAACTGCAAAGGAATCGAATGGCATGACGAATTTGCAAGAAAAGCTTCTTTCTGATATCTTCAAACCAACCAAGATGGAGGTTGGTGATGTTCATAGAGGTATTAATCTGATAAAAGAAAAACTTCGAAGCAGGGCGGTACTGGTCATAATTGACGATGTAGATCATGTGGACCAACTAAATGCTTTAGCTATAGCCCGGGACTCCTTTGGTCGAGGAAGTAAAATTTTTATTACAACAAGAGATCGACACCTACTGGAGCAAGTTGAAGTTAACATAATATATCTGGCTCGAAAAATGAAGGAAGAAGAAGCTCTTGAGCTCTTTAGTTGGCATGCCTTTCGAAATCCCTGTCCTAATGAAGAATACAGTGAACTGACAAGAAGTGTTCTTGGTTACTGTGGAGGTTTACTGCTCGCTCTTGAAGTTTTAGGTTTTTTCTGTTTAAAAGAAGCTTAAGAGATTGGACAAGCACATTGAAGAAGTTGGAAAAAATTCCTCGTTTAGAAATTCAAGAAAAGCTTAAAATAAGCTTTGATGCGCTAAGTCATGAGGATGAGAGGGAAATATTCCTTGATATATCTTGTTTGTTCATAGGAATGGACAAGAACTATGTCACAAGGATCTTGGACGGTTGTGGGTTTTTTGCAGAAATCCGAATTAGTGTCCTCCTTCAACGATGCCTTGTAACTGTTGATGAGAAAAACAAGCTCGTGATGCATGATCTACTTCGAGATATGGGCAGAGAAATCGTGCGTGCAAAATTTCCTAACCACCCTGGCAATTGTAGTAGATTGTGGCGCCTAGAAGACGCAATAGGTGTACTGACAGACAAATCTGTAAGTACTTAGCTTCCTAATCAAATAGAATTCAATGTTAATTCCATGTAATACAAGAGAATAACAACTGCATATGTGTGGATATAAATATTTTTTTTTACATGCACTAACCTGTTCATTATTCACTTTTGTTCATAGAGAACGGAAGATATTGAAGGACTCGCTCTAAATTTGCCAAGACCAGACAAAGCTAGTTTCAGTATGAAAGCGTTTAGAAAGATGAAGTGGCTAAGATTGCTCCAACTTAATTGTGTACATCTCACTGGAGACTACAAACATCTTTCCGCGAAGTTAAGATGGCTCTGCTGGCGAGGATTCCCTCTAAAGTTCATACCAAAAGAAGCATTAAATCAATTAAGAATCCTGGCTTCTATCGACCTACGGTATAGCAACCTCATACAGTTTTGGGAGCATTCTATGGTATACTATCATAACCTTAACCAAGCCATTGATTGTTCCTTCGAATTTTACACCTAGCCACTCTTCCTTTTCTCTTTTTTATTTCAGGTGCCTTAGATTGAACTTTTAATAGATGGAAAAGAAAAAAAACTTTTTGACAGATGACGAGCAAGTTATCTATTTTGAATTTTGTTTTCTTTCGGGTTTGTCTTGCAGTTGCTCGAGAAGTTGAAGATTCTGAATCTCAGCCATTCGTACTGCCTAAAACAATCGCCAAACTTCTCAAAACTGCCAAATCTCGAGTATTTGATACTCAAAGGCTGTAAGAGCTTGCTGGAGATTCACCACTCCGTAGGATGTCTCGAAAGACTTGCTTTGGTAAATCTCAAAGACTGCATAATGCTCAAGGATCTTCCAAAGAGTTTCTATAAGTTGAAACACGGTGAAACTCTTGTTCTTTCTGGATGTTCAAGATTTCAAAACTTGGTTGCGGATATAGGAGAGATGGTATCATTGACAACTCTTCTTATGGATAACATAGCCATAGAAGAATTACCGTATTCTTCCATAGCCCGGTTGAAGAACCTAACACGTTTATCTCTATGTGGTCTGAAACTTATAGAACCCAACCCTTCCGTTTGGCCTTTGGTATTGACAAGAGAATATCCTCCTGAATTACATTGCTCAATTTCTTCCGAAGATTTCAGGACTATCGACATGTATAGCAACGATTTTTATATCCTTCCGAGAAATCATAAGAGCAAGACAATGAGCGGAGATGGCGTCATTTTCCCCCCTGGAAATGATATTGCCAAGTGGTTCACAAACGTCGACAATGAGGGTGATCGAGTCTGTTTCCAAGTGCCTCAAACCACTGGTTCTAACTTAAAATCGTTGACTGTGTGCACCGTTTATTCTTCATCATTACACAAGGATGCACCTCTTAATCATTTTGCTATATTTATTACGAATCATACCAAGATCATCAGCTTCGTTGTCCGGCCAATGGATCCCTACACAATAACTTCAAATGAAGTCATTTGGCAAGGACATTTATCAAACAAGGAGCTCAGTTTGGAAAGGGGAGACTCCATTGAAGTTTATATTGTGATGGGATCTGGTTTCAGGGTGAAGAAAACGGGGGTACATCTCGTATGGGATCCCGAGTTGATCAACGAAAATGTGATTGAGTTCGAGTCTATCCCATATGCTTATTTTCATCGTGATGTGGAGTATGAGGCAGGACCGAGCCATGTCTCATGAGATGAGAATCGACCACCCGAGGAGTTGAGGTACGTATGATGATCACCCCACTATTCAAAGGAGTACAGATGAACAAATTGAGCAGGGAGACAAAGATGAAGCTATGCGGATAGAGAGGAGCTTTATACTTCAAGTTGGAGAACAGTTTGCACTATCAGTTTGCACTACCACTTAATTTTATTTTTTATTTTACAGCTGATTTTCTGAGCTAACGAAAGACTTGGATTCATACAGCCGACGTCGCTTAATGCGATAAGACTTTGTTGTTATTGTTGTAGTAGTATTTTACAGCTGATTTTCTCGTCTACAGAACAATTTACTTTCCACAATCAGTGGTGGGGTTTGTAGGAAATCTTTGGTGATGCAATAGAGAGAGTCCAAAGTTTATTTGGCTGCATCCACCAACTTGAAAGGGAATAAGTCATAGTGTGGCTTCATGTTGTGAACATTGATTTGGTCATAACCAAGTTTAGGATCATGTTTGATGCTTAGTATTACGATTTAAAGGTAATTTTTTTCACCTCTAAGTAAAAGTTTTTGAGTTTTACTTTCGTAAATAGCGAGATTAATGCTAAATTATTATGTCAAACTAAATTACCATGCATAGACTTTCAGTTTGATTCTAAACTAAATTATCGATTAACTTGATTATTGGCATTTCAAAAATGTTTCAGTTTGATTCTAAACTAAATTATCGATTTATAGTGGGTGAGATTATAACGTGGGTAAGGAAATAAGACAATGGGATGGGTCTATCAACACTCAATATTTATTATTAAATGACTCATGTATCTTAGCATGAAATGACCATTTAACCCTAAGAAATTTTAAAAAAAATTGAATACACCCCACACAAAAATTATTTACTAATATGAAAATTTTCCTCTGTTTGTACGTTCTCACATAGATGTCTAAACCATAACCCTAAAATCTTAAAAACCCGTAATTCATAGAAACTCCCAAATTGATAGAAACCTAAACCCTAAAAAAAAAAATGTAAGAACTGAACCCATTATAATTTTGAAAAAAATATGAATAAATCCATTATAATATAAACAATTTTTTCTCCAAGAGGTAAGCTTGGCAGCTTTCTTTTAAGTTTTTGAAAATAAAAAGAATTGAACCCATTATAATTGTTCCCATTATAATTTTCAAAAAGAAAAAAGTTCACCATGTCCTGTCATTCTTTTTTGGGTCAAAATTTTGTGAGATTGACTCTAAATGAGTAACAGAGAGGGTTGCAAATTGTGGATTTGTGCTCTCCCAGTAACATAAACCAACAATCGAATGCCATGTAGTCAACCTCATTAGCATTTACATGTTTAGCAAGAGTCTTGAAATTTGGAGGTGTGGAGAGAATGAACAACGAGGGAATGTTGAATGTATGTGAAGAATATGGGGTGTATGTAGAAAGTGTAGGGTGTGAGGGTAATACAGAATAATTAGTGGGGTGTATTAAGATAAATTTTGATTGGAAAAATAAATGTGGAGTGTATTCAACAATATGTGGGGTGACACGCCCCGATCCCGATATTCCCCGAATACCAGGATAGACACCCGAAAGGTGACGAAAGCCATTTATTGAATGCAAATGCTGAAAACAAAGGACATATAAGACTTATAAATATAAAAAAATAAAGAATATGCATTTAAGGAACGTGTTCAGAGCATACAACTAACTAAGACACTAAAAGAAATAATATAAAATTGAATGAATAAAAGAATGGGTCCTACACCGAGAGGACTCGAAGATGCCGATGCGAAAGTGCCCCAACGCCAGGATTGTATGCCTCGATTCTAAGTCCTGAAGGGGGCGCAAAACAAACATGAGTGGACCAATTTGATATACATATAGTAAAACAGTTATCAACGTACTAACCCCCAGATTTTATGAAAACACATATATATCATGATAAACATAGGTTTTCCGAACCCTAGCATGTCGTGCACTGTCTCAAATCATAACTTGTATATATAATAATCTCTAGTGAATGTCCAATATAACTCTCCAGGCCCCATGCCGGCTCCCCATTTCTGAGCAGACAGTCAGAGGAAATAACCCCGAGGCCCTATGCCGGCTCTCCATCCCTGGTCTTAAATGCCAGAGGAAACACCCTACAGGCCCTATGCCAACACCAAACCTTCGCCCGGGACGGACCGAAAACTATCCCTACGTCCTGTAGCGGAAAGGACCACTGGGTAAGTACAAAACCATTGAACATACGTACATTTGAAAGGCATCTTCATAGTATAAAGTCATTCATCATCTATACTATAAAGAGGTGTTCGAAACGTATTCTAAATATCATATCGTCATCCATCAGATATTCTATAAGAATACGGGTTATAGGAAAAATAGTAATAATTCAAAATAGCCTCAATAGGCACGATATCTCATAAAGCATTTCATAGAACATACTCATCAAATCATGTTTTTCATGTATGCATTTCTACTATAAAACATGCATTTTAGAAGGGTCCCATTCACAGTACTTCGCCGCCGAAGAGCCATGCAAACTAGCGAAGAAGGTAACGCCACAATAATTGCCCCTAAGCACATAAAGAGTACATTTAGTCAAACTCTACTCAAACGACTTCATTTGGGAAAACGGACTTCAGAAACGGGTCCAGAACGTCGAAATTAGCCTAGGAGAGGTCTCGAACGAAAACCCAAAAAGTCAACGGTCAAAGTCAATGTTGACTGTTGACCGGTCAAAGTCAAAGTCAACACTGACCGTTGACCGAGTCAACAGTCAGACCGGGTCAGCCAACGGGTCACGGGTCCAGGTCGAACCCAGTCAAACGGGTCTGGGCTTGGATCCGGGTTAGGCCTTAGGGATTTGGGTTTAGATTTAGGGCTTTAAGGTTTGGGCTTAAAGCCCCCAACAGAAACGGCCCAAAGGCCCTTTTTTTAAAAACAACAATTAAATAAAACTTAAAAGGGTTTTGGGTTGGGCTCGGCAGCAAAGGCCCAAAAGCCTTGGGTTCTTCTACACGGCCTGAAAGGCCTGGGTTTTCTGGAATGTGGGTCGCCGGACCTATTCGAAAGAGAAGGCCGGATTCGGTCGGAAAACTACACAAACTTTAAACGGCCATAACTTTGTCAATACTCGACGAAATCAAGTGATTCAAAAACAAAAGTTGTAGTTCTCGAAGAGAGGAAGAGAATGGTACCTTGCATGACTTCTAACTCGCTGTGGTTTGGCCAAAAAACGCCTCGAAAGCCTCGGAGGTCGCCGGAAACTGGGTAAGATTCAAATGGATATAACTTCTTCAATACTCGATGAAATTGGGTGAAACAAAAAGGAAAGTTGTAGTACTCAGCGAGACGAAGAGATTGATACCTGCCGAGAGAGGGAAAGAACAGTGGTCTCCGCCACTGTGGTGCACCACGGACCTGTCCTGGGTTCTAGTTCTTGCCAGGGAGGATCCTAGGGTGTGCGTATGTGTGTTTGTGGGTGTTGGTCACGGGGGAGGAGAGAGCACATAGAGTTGAGGAAGAGAGCTGAGAGTTGAGAGAAGAGAGAGAGACTTTTCAGAAAAAAAAATAAAAAAAAGGGAAAGAGAACCGGGGACAAAACAGGGGGTGGGCCCCTTGGGCACACCATTTAAGACCCAAAAACCAATTTTAAAAGAAGAAGATCTAGTCCAAGGTGAAGTTTCACAAAAATACCCCTTATATCGGGACGGGTTGTTACAATCTACCCCCCTTAAAAGAATTTCGTCCCGAAATTTAAAATAATTTGCTACACTGAAAAACTCGAAAATAGGGTGAAGTATATATGTATAAAGAGTAATCAAGTCAGAGTGGGTGCATCAAAGAGAAAATGCCACACCATCGCGAGCGGGTTGCAAAATCCTTTATCATGCCTCCAAGTTCTTACTTTCTTCCCTATCAGTGTAAGAGTAGGAAACATACTTTATAAAGATATACAGTCAAAATCATAAAATAGCTTAAGGTTAAAAGTAAGTACATAAAATACAAATACGTCAAAATAGATATGTAATAACATATAAGTCGAAAATTTGAGCTGAAGTTAAAACTGAAAACGGAAATACTTCCCCCAAAACATTTGCAACAACAAAAACAAATAGCTAAAGTAAAGGGAGTTAAAATACTTATACTAACAACCAAAACTGAAAAATAAGAGTAGGTCTCGTCCAAGAATTCGGAACGTCACGTACTCCGAGAATAAATGTGCCTTTGGGTCGAGCCCCAACAATAGCGAATTCCGTAACAACTGCTGTAGACGAGTCTACTTACCCACTTGCTTAACGAACCAACGAATAAGTTATCGACACCACAGTCGGCCGCCCGTGATATCAACCACACATTTGTTGTCTTGATAAGCAAGTAGTAATTTCTTGAGGATGCATAATTTCTCATAACGTATTTTCGATCTTCCGAATGCCAGTTCATAACACTCATCTAACAACTAATGTTTCCCGTAGAAAACTCTCATACCATGTCACAAAAATGCCATACTCAAACTGAACAAAACAGAAACTGTCGTTGTAAAAACTCTATCCAGCACCAAACATTCTATCCACCTCAGTTCTTCCAAAAGTGACCAACTACTCCAGTGTTTTGCCAACAAAGAACCCATTGAAAAATGTACCTTTGGATTCAAGAAGAATGGCTACCATGTTAGTAGTAGACCCAAAAGTTCGAGCCACGCAAGCAGAAAACAAGAAGTCACCTTCCTCAACAAGCAGTATCTCTTGGGAACTGTTGTAGTGCTCAATCCACCTCTCCATTTTGTTTAGTTGCAGATTTCTAGTCAAACAAGGTCAAAGTTGGTGGAAAGGACTCGCAAGTGCTCAATCTAAAAACCCCATGAGTACACACCTTTCGAGAGAAGTGTAAAGATTATCCGATTCTAGCCTCGACCACGCTGTAGTGCCATCCCAGAGTACACCAAACAGATCAGCTAGAAACGTTTCGACATCCACATACTCACAATAATATAGTTCGGAAGTGAAACAGTAGAATGATGCCTTGAGACGAGCACATCTCGTTGGAAAAGAACCGATGTGATGCCTATAAATTATAGTAAGATGGTGATACAATCCGCTGACCTTCTGTACTAAAACCTTCATCCAACTCTTACTAAAGGATCGCTCAAACCTCATGCCCACGTGCTCGCTAACCGAAGGATTCTAGTGCGAAGTAGTGGAAAGCTGCATTGAGGCGAACACATCACATCATCAAAAAGGTCTACCAGAGTACGATATGGTGTTGGTGAAATGCAGCAGGATGATGAGTGGTGACCATTCAATTTAGCATGCAGATAGTGATGCAATCTACTGATCACTTGCACTACAATCTTCACCTTCCTTCGCTTGTTCGTCCCTCAATGCAAAACTGGATCATGCCGAAACATTTCACGGAAAAAAAAAAAAAAAAAAAACCAACGTTTGTTCTTGGCATGGTTTCTGGTTCAAATCCTGATATCTTGTACTCTATTTTTAAGGAATTTGTTTTGACCCTCAAATCCTAAAGTGTTCTTTTAGCCTTCTCGACATGGTTTCTTACGCATTCAGTGAGGAATTCACGATCGATTGATTCGACGGAAGTGTGTGCCCAGTTCTTATCGATTTCGTCAGGAACATTTGAAGCATAACCTTTTCACAAGCTTACCAACGTTGACTATTGACTGGTCAAAGTCAAAGTCAACACTGACCGTTGACCGAGTCAACGGTCAGACCGGGTCAGCCAACGGGTCACGGGTCTGGGTCGGACCCAATCAAACGGGTTTGGGCTTGGATCCGGGTTGGGCCTTAGGGATTTGGGTTTAGATTTAGGGCTTTAGGGTTTGGGCTTAAAGCCCCCAACAAAAACGGCCCAAAGGCCTTTATTTTAAAAACAACAATTAAATAAAACTTAAAAGGGTTTTGGGTTGGGCTCGGCAGCAAAGGCCCAAAAGCCTTGGGTTCTTCTACACGGCCTGAAAGGCCTGGGTTTTCTGGAATGTGGGTCGCCGGACCTATTCGAAAGAGAAGGCCGGATTCGGCAGGAAAACTACACAAATTTTAACGGCCATAACTTTGTCAATACTCGACGAAATCAAGTGATTCAAAAACGAAAGTTGTAGTTCTCGAAGAGAGGAAGAGAATGTTACCTGCACGACTTCTAACTCGCTGTGGTTTGGCCGGAAAACGCCTCGAAAGCCTCGGAGGTCGCCGGAAACTGAGTAAGATTCAAATGGATATAACTTCTTCAATACTCAATGAAATTGGGTGAAACAAAAAGGAAAGTTATAGTACTCAGCGAGACGAAGAGATTGATACCTAGCATGCCGGTTAACTCACCCTAGTTTGGCCGAAAATTGCCTCGAAAGGGGCGGTCTGCATCGGAGTTCGACGAGAGAGAGAAAGAACAGTGGTCTCCGCCATTGTGGTGCACCACGGACTTGTCCTGGTTTCCAGTTCTCGCCAGGGAGGATCCTAGGGTGTGCGTATGTGTGTTTGTGGGTGTTGGTCACGAGGGAGGAGAGAGCACAGAGAGTTGAGGGAGAGAGCTGAGAGTTGAGAGAAGAGAGAGAGACTTTTCAGAAAAAAAATAAAAAGAAAGGGAAAGAGAACCAAGGACAAAACAGGGGGTGGGCCCCTTGGGCACACCATTTAAGACCCAAAAACCAATTTTAAAAGAAGAAGATCTAGCCCAAGGTGAAATTTCACAAAAATACCCCTTATATCGGGACGGGTTGTTACAATAAATTATCATATCCCGGCCCAGGGCGGACCACTTCTCGGGCTCGCTCCACCACCATAGCACGATATTGTCCGCTTTGGGCCCCGACCACGCCTTCACGGTTTTGATTATGGGAACTCACGAGCAACTTCCCAGTGGGTCACCCATCATGGAAGTGCTCTAGCCTCTTTCTCGCTTAACTTCGAAGTTCCTACGGAACCCGAAGCTAGTGAGCTCCCAAAAGGCCTCGTGCTAGGTAAGGATGAGAATATACATTTAAGGATCACTCCCTTGGACGATGTGGGATGTTCAATCCACCCCCCTTAGGGGCCCGACGTCCTCGTCGGCACACACGCGGCCAGGGTTAGGCTCTGATACCAATTGTCATATCCCGGCCCAGGGCGGACCACTTCTCGGGCCCGCTCCACCACCATAGCACGATATTGTCCGCTTTGGGCCCCGACCACGCCCTCACGGTTTTGATTATGGGAACTCACGAGCAACTTCCCAGTGGGTCACCCATCATGGAAGTGCTCTAACCCCCTTCTCGCTTAACTTTGGAGTTCCTACGAAACCCGAAGCCAGTGAGCTCCCAAAAGGCTTCGTGCTAGGTAGGGATGAGAATATACATTTAAGGATCACTCCCCTGGGCGATGTGGGATGTTACATGGGGTGTTAATAGAACAACCCTAAAAATATAAATTTGTTTTTTCCACATTTTTTTTGAGGTCCTGCCAATTAAAGAGAGAAAAATAAATGAAATTTCAAATTTGTATGAATAATACCTGCAGTCATTTCTTTACTTGCAAATAACGTATCTTTATCGTAGAATTTTCTCAATTAGAACTATTTAATTTCTTAATCTTCATTTGAAGATTATCCTTGCAAAAAATCATTTAAATAAGGTGTCATTTGGTCATCCAAATGTATCAAATAAATGGACAATTCTTTATTAATATGTTACTTGACACCCACACTAATGTTCATTTATTTGATACATTTGAATGAGTAAATGCTCTCCAATTTGAATGATTTTTTGTAAGGATGATCTTCAATAAAAGCAGTTCCAAGAATGAGCTCATCCGAAAAGGAAAAATGCAAGTACTATTAATTATCTATTTTTCCCACATAAATGAAACTTAAAAAGAAGAAAAATTTCAGGTAAAATACAATTTAAATTAATGCACTGAATTCAACTCTCCATTTTCCCCACAAAAATACAACGATCTTATCTTAAAAAGAAGAAAAAACGCAGGCCATTTCAACTGCATCTGCACGCATGTTCTACGTTACTGTTGGTCGGTTCATCTTACTGAAGAAACTTTACACGAGGCAATTGAAGCGGTTACATGTTTACACCTAATCCCGACAATTTACACCACGCAATGCATGCTCTTCGTTGCTGTTGCTGGGTTCACTTACTCCCCCTATAAATACAGAACCGATCTGCTACTGTTCTACCATCCATCTCTTTGAGTTTTCTCTTCCGTTGCATAATTTGTTGATTCTTTAATCTTCATGATGGGGTTCCTACTCTCCAGAATCTTCAAAATGGAGCGTTCTCTGCAGCATCATTCTGGAAACGAAGCGGGCCGTTCTCATCATCTGAATCTTTCGAAAACACCCAATTCTCTTCCTTGTGAACTGGGTTGTGAAGAATAACGCCCCCTTTGCCAACGCTAATGCAGTCTGCAGATTTAATTAGCAACAACATAAATGATAAATCGAAAATAAGTAAGATTATGAGTCTAAGAGCATCAGTAAATTAATGGTGGAAGAGGCCGATCGAGCTCTGTCTATGCGTATGAGTTGTGTATATATGATATACTATTTACCCGGCATGACGAGTTGGCTGAGAGATTTCGGCATTGGTGTGTTTGGGAGGACGGAGTTCCAGTGGCGTTGAGGTGCTGGTAAAGGTAAGGCAGCAGCATGGCTTGCCACCAGTGTGAGCTGCATGCAACATTTGAGATCTTATTAGTACGAGATATTGAAGAAAGTGATGAACTTGGTAAAATATGATGTTCAAACTAAAATCACGGTTCCCGCTCTCATGGTCACTCGCTGTAAGATTTTTGTTATCAAAGGTTGAGATTCAAACGTTAAAACCAAAGCTATATATCTTCAGCTTTATATCAAATATCAAATCTAAGGATGCATAAGAGCAACCATGCATTTCTCGGTCACCAGGTAACCGAAAAAACTAAAGTTCCAGAGCTCACCTACAGTGAGAAAAATAAAGATTCTGGAGAGAAGGAACCCCCTCATGAAGATTAAAGAATCAACAAATGTTGCAACGGAAGAGAAAACTCAGAGAGATGGATGGTAGAACAATAGCAGATCGGTTCTGTTTTTGTAGGGGGAGTAAGTGAACCCAGCAACAGCAACGTAGAGCATGCATTGCGTGGTGTAAGTTGTCGGGATTAGGTGTAAACATGTAGCCTCTTCCATTGCCTCGTGTAAAGTTTCTTCAGTAAGATGAACCCAGCAACAGCAACGTAGAACATGCATGCAGATGCAGTTGAAATGGTACACCACGTGTTTTAATAGGAATGGTGAGAAATTTTATTTTTTAAATTATTAACTTTTTAGCACACATATCTCACCATTTGTATAGTGACACGTGATGTACCATCCCGTGTACCGGTCACACTGAAAAATCTCTCGTATTTTTGTGGGGAAAATGGAGAGTTGAATTCGGTGCATTAATTTTAAGTTGTAATTTTGCCTGAAATTTTTCTTCTTTTTAAGTTTCGTTTATGTGGGTAAAACAGAACTAGAATGAATAATACTTGCATTCTTTTTGGGATAAACTCATTACTCTACTTGCAAATAACGTATCTTCATCGTATAAATTTTATATTCGGAATTGTTTTCAATTGAAAATTATCTCTACAAAAAAGTCATTCAAATTGGAGAGTGTATAGTCATTGAAATGTATTAATTAATGATGAACTGTCCATTTATTTGATACATTTTGACGACTAAACGATCTCTCATTCAAATAATTTTTTTGCAAGGATGAACTTCAAATGAAGATTAAGTAATTGAGTGATTTCGATTAAGGAATTTTTATAGTGAACATACATTATTTGCAAGTAGGAAAATGAATGTAGGTATTATTCATATAAATTTGGAAGTTTATTTAAGATTTTTATCACAAATAGTCTATGAGATTGATCAAACTCATCATTTTGGTCCCTGACTTTCAAACTCAATTAATACCGTCCCTGACATTCACTACTGATAGGTATTTTCACCACCTGCAAAAGTAGGGATAAAAACACTTAAAATAGTTGCAAGAGTACAAGGTTGTCGTAGTATAGCAGCTCAAGCAAGGTCGTTTTCCGCAGGGATTGAATGAATAATTTTATGTTAACCAAATCTTAATTAATTATTTGAAAACAAAGTTTGGAAGATGTTGATTTTATGACCTAAAATACTAAAAACGAATTTAATTAAAAACAATTAAATAAATTGGGAAAGTAAAGAAAACAAAAGAAAATAGTTTTGAAAATAAATTTGAGCACTAGGGTTCCGCTGTCACCTTAACAATCATATGTAGTTATTCCAATTACTTATGACTTACACATGCATATTTTGAAGGTTAGGTTTTCCTAATATATATCATACTTTGAACCTCCAACATAGAAGGTATATCTAACATGCAACCCGCCCGTGGCGTCTAGATCGAATGTGAACATGCAAGACTCATTAAGTTTTGTGAGAACCTTTTGAAAAACCATATAACCCTTAAGACGTGTCGTCCATCCTAAGTAGCTACACATATTAACCACAAGAAGCCAGCGCCAATTTCAGGGATAGGCCTCCACCAAAATTGCATCAAATTACTTTTCTAAATATCCTAATGGTGGCCAATCATCAAGACAATTAGATAGTTTCAAGCACGGTGATTAATAATTCAAAACTTGCATGCATAAGCAAATTGAAAAGAAACTACATATTCTTGCTAAGGCTCGTGGCCTTGCCCTAGCAAACGAAACTAGTTATGAACAATCATAAAATAAAATATTATTAAAAACATGGATAGAAAACACCTTGAAAATAAACTTGAATCGTCAAAAGCTCCAAAGTAGTGCTTCTCTCCAAATTGATACGTTCCCCCCTTAACCTAATGGCTAAATAGCCTTATTTATACTACTATAATTAAAATCCTCCTAGTAAAAGGTCTTAAAATAAGACTAGGAAACCTAATACAATAATAAAACAGAAAATGAAACGGAAAATAAAAGGTTTCCTATTCTAATTGGAATTCGGACTTCTTAGAAAATCAGTCTTTTGACCAACCAAATCAACTCCGATTTGGTCCCAAAATATCTCTTTTTAAAGCTTGAGACGTCCCCAACAAATCCTCAGAAGGAATCTTCCTCAAAATATACCATCTTGACCTCCAAAATGCCCAAAACGTCCATAAACATCAATCTGGGAAAGCTACGCGCTGGGTCTTTATTTCATCACCACGGTCAAACACTGGCGGATGCATTAAGGGGCAAGGGGGTCAGTTGACCCCTCAAACTTTAGTGAACATCCATGGACATCTTAGGTGCTGACCCTCCGAACTTCGGTGAATGTCCATGGATGACTTGGGTACTGCCCCTTTAAAGGTTAGAGTTGCCCTTCATATATGCCCTTTAACTGCTTGATAAAATGCATTAGAGAGGTGTTGCCCCTTTGCAGTCTAGTCCTAATATTATTTACCTCTGGCTTGTTTGTTGGTTGTGATTACAATTGTTGGCAAAAAAAAAAAAAGAACCAAGTAAAAAACTATCCAAAAATGCAAAGTAAATGAAATGGTGATCTCAAAGAATAACAAAGCATCATCATTCTTGGACAAACATATTAATAGGATGCAATGATATCAAACATTGTTAGTGTTTAAGATAAGTGTGTTTCTTTATTAAGCATTCATATGGGAGCAGCCTTGGAACATGTTAGTTACCCACGCAAATGAGGCATTAACAAGTCTGCAGTATGCCTTTCCAAATGACTTCAGGCCTACCAAGACTCGATGAAATGACAACATGCATGCTATTTCAGCTAAAAAAAATTGCGCGCTATTCTTACTGACCCCATAATATTATTTCCTGGATCCACCACTGCGGTCAAACTGCTTGGTAGAAAAATCTGAAACTTTGATACAATTATCTTGAAAGACTCACGAACATCCTCCAATTAGAATCACTCCAAAATTCATCTGTTTGATTACTTTTTACTCCAGAGGAAGTCGAATGTCCTACATTGAAAATACATAACAAAATATCAAAATCTCACAAAATAACCAATAAATTATAACTAAGATTAGGGTAAAATATATAGTATAAAATTGACTCATCAAATACCCCCAAACTTAGCTTTTTGCTTGTCCTCAAGCAAAACAAAACTAGAAAACAAAAATAAAAACTAACAAACTAGAAACTTTATTAAAACTCAACTAAGACAAAATTTTCATCTTCAAGTTGCAATCCATAGAAAACGTTAAAAATTAAAACATATTTCCAACAATTCCAACTAATCCCACCACAGAGTCTAAGCCATTTAGAATCAATTGGAAAAGAATTCAGAAACTTCCTTTGGTGTAAAATGAACCAACATAGCTAAGGAGACTCGACTAAAACCCCTACCTTTCGATTTCTTTATTCCACACATACTAAATTCAAACATAACTATATTCTTTTTCTTCCTTCCTTTGGATTTTTCTCTTTTTTTTTTCTTTTTCATTTTTTTTCAGTAACAGTAGTGGTTGTGCAATGTTAGTTCCCTTAAGCTTTCGATCCAACCCATGTAGCGAGTTTTAGGTCAATGACTCCCAAACCACTAAGGCTTTAGGACACTAGGTGTAGAACACCCCTAAGGACTTACCAACTCGAGCTGAAAAGGCTACGAAACCAACTAACCACCCTGCCCCATGCTAAGACTCTACTGTTTGATGCAAGAATCACTGCTGATTAGGCAGGACTGGCCCGGTTACTAAGCAAAGTCTCGGGTGGAACAATTATTACTTTATAACACATACGAAACTTTACTTTATTTATAAAAAAAATTAAAAATTACTTAGGCGAAAAGTAAGTATTTCAATCTCACTCCCCACAAACCATGTTGATGTGAATGTGCAAATTTTCAAAGTATAACTCATGAATTAGTGTATAAGCAACGATAAATAGAAAAGACTCTATTATATGATTAATCTTCACCATGTCCATTTGTTCTAACACTGAAAATATTCTATGGGTATTAACTTAAAAAGAATGAAAATTTTTAACTTGACACAAAAATTAAAAACCTAAAATTCTACTTTCCCACCCCCAAACTTATTTCACACTTTGTCCTCAAGGTGTGAAAAACAAATAAAAGATATATAACAAAACTACTAAGTCCTAGAAAACGTAAAATGACCATGAAAGATAAAGAAAATAACCTAAGAGAAAAAGAAAAAAGAAAAAGAAAAATAGAAAACAATAAAATAAAAAATAAAATAAAACAAATAAAATAGAAAATAAGAGAAAAGAAAAAAGGGGAAAGGGAAAGACACACCTGGGTTTGAAAGGAGCCCTGGTGCTTGGAAATTATGGGACCTTGAAAGGTGGACATGTGCTTAACAATCTGAGGTAATGTAATGGGCCATGAGTGAGCCCAATCTAGGGAAAGATAGATCCCCAACAGGCTTCGGCTGCAAGTGCCATTTCTCGTTTCAAGCTTGGAAGCTTTCAGCCGCTTGTCTCAAAGAATATAGATCCACAACTCTCATGCCTCTCCTTTCTCTGTAACCAAAAACTAAAACATCTCTACCTAGCTCTCTAGTCATTCAAAATCTTCCAATGGTCCTAGATTTGTGTAACAACCCGTCCCTGAATTTACAGTATAAAAAGGGTAATTTTGTGTTTTCATTAAGTTTGAGGATATTTATTCTTTTAAAAATGATTTTTTGGGTCTTAATTGGTGTGCCCAGGGGGCCCACCTTGCTTTTGTGTCTCCGGTCTCTCTCTTCTCTGTTCTTCCCCAAGTCAGCCTCTTCTCTTTCTCTCCCTCTTCTTCTTATTTCCCTTATCTTTCTCTCGGCTCTCTAACTCTCTTTTCCTCCCCGAGGACCAACCCACACACACCCGTGCCCACACCCCATCAACGACGACAGCAGCACCATCATACCACATAACAACATCGTCATCATCACCCTTGTGTTCTCAGAAACGAAGAAAGAACACCCTAAACCCTTCCCTCTCTTTCGGCCGGTACTATTCATCATCTTCCCCGACGAGTTTCGTGTTATTCCGATGTTGGTCAGCCTCTAGAAACCTTTGGGTTATGTTTTAGGGTTAGATCGAAGCTTGTTTTAAGTGGTGTATGCGTTTGAATCGCAGAAAATGGCTCGGAGTAGCTTTTCCAAATTTTCCAACGAGCACCGCCCCTTTCGAGGCAATTTCCGGCCAAACCATGGCGAGTTGGCCGGCGTGCAAGGTGTCAATCTCTTCGTCTCGCTGAGTACTACAACTTTACTTTTTGTTTCACCCAATTTCATCGAGTCTTGAAGAAGTTATATCCATTTGAATCTTACCCAGTTTCCGGCGACCTCCGAGGCTTTCGAGGTGTTTTTCGGCCAAACCACAGCGAGTTATACGTCGCGCAAGGTACCATTCTCTTCGTCTCTTCGAGAACTACAACTTTCATTTTTGAATCACTTGATTTAGTCAAGTATTGACAAAGTTATGGCCGTTTAAAGTTTGTGTAGTTTTTCGGCCGAATCCGACCTTCTTCGTTGGGTCCGGCGACCCATGAAATTAGTGGGCCAAAAACCAGCCCTTTTGGGCAGCCCAACCCTTTATGCCTTTGAACTCATCCCAAAACCCTTAAGAACCCAAACCCACGAGCCTTTAGGCCCAACCCGGAACCAACCTAAACCCTTTACCCCCTAAACCCTAAACCCTTGGGCTTTAGAACCAAGCCCAAGAACCCAAATCCTTAAGGCCCAACCCGGATCCAAGTCCAGACCCGTTTGACTGGGCCCGACCCAGATCCGTGACTCGTTGATTGACCCGGTCTGACCGTTGACTCGGTCAACGGTCAGCGTTGACTTTGACCGGTCAACGGTCAACGTTGACTTTGACCGTTGACTTGTTGGGTTTTCGTCCGAGACCTCTCCTAGGCTAATTTCGACGTTCTGGACCCGTTTCTGAAGTCCGTTTTCCCAAATTAATTCGTTTGAGTAGAGTTTGACTAAATGTACTCTTTATGTGCTTAGGGGCAATTATTATGGTGTTACCTTCTTCGCTAGTTTGCGTGGCTCTTCGGCGACGAAGTACTGTGAGTGGACCCCTTCTAAAATGCATGTTTTATAGTAGAAATGCATACATGAAAAGCATGATTTGATGAGTATGTTCTATGAAATGCTTTATGAGATATTGTGCCTATTGAGGCTATTTTGAATTATTACTATTTTTCCTATAACCCGTATTCTTATAGAATATCTGATGGATGACGATATGATATTTAGAATACATTTTGAACACCTCTTTATAGTATAGATGATGGATGACTTTATACTATGAAGATGCCTTTCAAATGTACGTATGTTCAATGGTTTTGTACTTACCTAGTGGTCCTTTTCCGCTACGGGACGTAGGGATAGTTTCCGGTCCGTCCCGGGCGAAGGTTTGGTGTTAGCATAGGGCCTGTAGGGTGTTTCCTCTGGCATTTAAGACCAGGGATGGGGAGCCGGCATGGGGCTTGGGGGTTATTTCCTTTAACTGTCTGCTCAGAGATGGGGAGCCGGCATAGGGCCTGGAGAGTTATATTGGACATTCACTAGAGATTATTATATATACAAGTTATGATTTGAGACAGTGCACGACATGCTAGGTTTCGAAAAACCTATGTTTATCCTGATATATATGTGTTTTCATAAAACATTGGGGTTAGTATGTTGAAAACTGTTTTACTATATGTATATCAAATTGGTCCACTCATGTTTGTTTTGCGCCCCCTTCAAGACTTACAATCGAGGCATACAATCCTAGCGTCAAGGCACTTCCGCATCGGCATCTTCGAGTCCTCTCGGTGTAGGACCCATTTTTTTATTCATTCAATTTTATATTAATTCTTTTAGTGTTCTAGATTAGATGTGTACTCTGAACACGTTCCTTAAATGCATATTCTTTATTCTTTTATATTTATAAGTCTTATTTAATCATTCTTTTCAGCATTTGCACTCAATAAATGGCTTTCGTCACCCTCGAGTGTCGGCCAGCACGTGCCTATCTTGGTATTCGGGGAATATCGGGGGTCAGGGCGTGTCAATTTGTCGAACCCAAAACAAATACCCAGCCGTGCCTCCATGGTTGGATTTCTGTCATTTCTTCCCAAATCTCCATGTCTCTGCAAATCAAAGCTCCAATCCGTCGAATCAATGTCCCAGTGCACACCAAGGTAAATATCTCATTTTTCCTACGGATTTCATGACTAGAAGTTGTATGAACTCCATTCGGAACTTGATGCATGGGCTCATTGATATGACGAAATTCTCTGATCTGATACTTGTGTATGCTGTGCTTGCAGGTTCAACCCAAAAGTGATGCAGAAGCCCAAAAATTCATAGATCCACCCCCAAACTTAGTCTCGATCCATATCCATCGATCTGCATCTAAGCCCTCTGTCTTCAGCCAAAACAAGATATAGTTCGCTGCCATCCATCACTGCCCACATTCAAGCCATCCTTGCTGCAAATTCGTCATAGTCTCAGGTTGTCTCCCAAATCAAAAATCCAGTACTCATAGCCAAAACCCACAAGGTAAAACTCCACTCCATCGTCCTACGATTTCGTCCCCGGAGCATAGATTAGGTAAAAATGTATGCTAGGATTTCTCATGCATGCTTGCTCTATGTGCCAGAGTCCTAAAAGTGACGGTGATAAGAAAGATGAAAAAATACGAAGCACAGCAAACTGGAAATCCGGTGAATAAGAAACCTTTCACGAGATCATTAGTTTCGGAACTAAAAAGGTATAAAACATGCTCCCATCACTGTATTGGCTGGAATTGCTTCATAGCATTAGGATGATGGCTCGCATGAAACTTTGATAATTGTCTATAGTTTGCCTCTGTGAATTTTGTCCGTGCATGCATCCATGGATCTGTACTTGTGTGTGCTTGCATGTCTCCTGATGATGTATGTTGAGCAAAAATACATGCATATGGATGGTCCTGATAACTGTTCTTCTCTGTGTTGCTTGGATCCCCACCCCCAAACTTCAATGTAATTATATTTTGAATGAAGTGTGAGAGAGTGAAAGGGTGAAAGAGGTCCATTAGCATAGAGGTCTTCTCAGCATCCCCACTGTGATTATCCCTGACCTCATCTGTGCTCCTTCTGTATCTGAGATGAATGGATGAATGTATGAATCCACGAGTAGTTGAGAGTAGTTGAGATTAGACCGAATCAGTTCCGAATGCAGCCTGCAATCACAAATCAAAAACCTAATCAGATAAGTAAAGAAAAATACAAAGAATTAAAAATTGCAATTTTTTTGTTTCTTTCAATTTTCGGATGTTATATATATATATATATATATATATATATATATATATATATATATATATTTGTGATTTTTGTAATTAGGAATAAAAACAGGAAAATAAAATAAACGAAATAAGAAGAAAAGAGTTAGAAAAATTGGGTTGCCTCCCAATAAGCGCTCTAGTTAATGTCTATAGCTAGACGTAGAAGGAAGAACTGAAGATCACGTCACTTGTTCTATTAGAGTTAACCACTTTTTAGTAGCATCGTAGGGCAACCGTAGGTACGGAGTGAGATGTTTATCAGTGGTTGAATTCTTCAAAATTGCCCTTATATGTGAATGAATCTTTGTGATCAAATAGGGTCCCCTCCAGCAAGGTCTACGTTTTCGCCGAACAGACTTAAACCTTGTATTTAACACCCACAATTTCTGTATAGGTCGAATGTCTTGACAAAAGATTGGGCTGCTGTTAAGCTTTTTCTTCTTCCCGTTGTAGAATGTAGCCTGCTGGATGGACCTGCCCAGATTTGCTTTAAATTTGATGGGTTGTGTATGTGCACTGTCATGTGAATTTCCAGATTCTGATTTGTTATGAACAACCCCTTGCAACACGTCAGTTGTGATGAATTTCGGCAAATTGCTTGGTTTCTTTGCAGCTTCCTGATTGGGCATGGGTGCCATATGGACTTCAGTCAAAGCAGGTTCTGGAGAAATTTCAGATTCATCGAAGGCTGTTTCCTCCCTTGGGCGTGGGCATTTGGCAGATTGCTCCACAATTTCTGCACCAACCTCTCGATCATCATAGCTTGACCCACAGTTTAATGCTTGAATCAGAAATCCTTGATTGGTTATTTCAATGTACAACTCAATTGATTCCAACAATTTGGACTCCTGTGGCACATTAAACTGCTCAAAAAAGTGCTCAAGATACTTTTGCAAACTTGGGGTGTAGAACTCTGAATATTGATTGTTCCAATTTCGTTTTGAGTTGTTCCTCATATTGATATGCTCTTGGACAAAATCTGGAAAATATTCCCTCTCAGGACACTGCAAAATATCATGGGTCTTCAAATAGCAAAGTGCACAAATTGTAGGTTTAAATCCTTAAAAACCCCATTCAACAGATCTGACCCATAAAGGCGGTCCTCCTGGTGTTAGATTGAGTTCAGGAGGGAATGCAAATTCCATCATTTCACTGCTTGTAACCTACAAAAACAAAATTAGCAATCAAATAAAAAATATATACAATAATGATTAACTAAGAGTTGATAAACACAAATTATTTAAAACAATCCTCGGCGAGGGCGCCAATTTCTTGATAGGTATTTTCACCACCTGCAAAAGTAGGGATAAAAACACTTAAAACAGTTGCAAGAGTACAAGGTTGTCGTAGTATAGTAGCTCAAGCAAGGTCGTTTTCCGCAGGGATTGAATGAATAATTTTATGTTAACCAAATCTTAATTAATTATTTGAAAACAAAGTTTGGAAGATGTTGATTTTATGACCTAAAATACTAAAAACGAATTTAATTAAAAACAATTAAATAAATTGGGAAAGTAAAGAAAACAAAAGAAAATAGTTTTGAAAATAAATTTGAGCACTAGAGTTCCGCCGTCACCTTAACAATTATATGTAGTTATTCCAATTACTTATGACTTACACATGCATATTTTGAAGGTTAGGTTTTCCTAATATATATCCTACTTTGAATCTCCAACATAGAACGTATATCTAACATGCAACCCATCCGTGGCGTCCAGATCGAATGTGAACATGCAAGACTCATTAAGTTTTGTGAGAACCTTTTGAAAAACCATATAACCCTTAAGACGTGTTGTCCATCCTAAGTAGCTACACATATTAACCATAAGAAGCCAGCGCCAATTTCAGGGATAGGCCTCCGCCAAAATTGCATCAAATTACTTTTCTAAATATCCTAATGGTGGCCAATCATCAAGACAATTGATAGTTTCAAACACGGTGATTAATAATTCAAAACTTGCATGCATAATATCATAAGCAAATTGAAAAGAAACTACATATTCTTGCTAAGGCTCGTGGCCTCGCCCTAGCAAACAAAGCTAGTTATGAACAATCATAAAATAAAATATTATTAAAAACATGGATAGAAAACACATTGAAAATAAACTTGAATCGTCAAAAGCTCCAAAGTAGTGCTTCTCTCCAAATTGATACGTTCCCCCCTTAATCTAATGGCTAAAATGGCCATATTTATACGGAATTGGATCCCCTCCTGAGCATTAAGTGGGGATTCTCCTCATCAACAAGTGTGGACCGTTGGATGAAAATCCAATGGTTACAAACAGGGGGGTCCCTTTAACGTTATAATAGTTATAGCCGTTAGATTTTCATCCAACGGCCCACACTTGTTGATGAGGAGGATCCCCACCTAATGCTCAGGAGGGAATCCAATCCCTATTTATACTACTCTAATTAAAATCCTCCTAGTAAAAGGTCTTAAAATAAGACTAGGAAACCTAATATAATAATAAAACAGAAAATGAAACAGAAAATAAAAGGTTTCCTATTCTAATTGGAATTCAGACTTCTCATAAAATCAGTCTTTTGACCAACCAAATCAACTTCGATTTGGTCCCAAAATACCTTTTTTTAAAGCTTGAGACGTCCCCAACAAATCCTCAGAAGGAATCTTCCTCAAAATATACCATCTTGACCTCCAAAATGCCCAAAACGTCCATAAACGTCAATCTGGGAAAGCAGCGCGCTGGGTCTTTATTTCATCACCACGGTCAAACGGCTTGACAGAAAAATCTGAAACTTTGATACAATTATCTTGAAAGACTCACGAACATCCTCCAATTAGAATCACTCAAAAATTCATCCGTTTGATCACTTTTTACTCCAGAGGAAGTCGAATGTCCTACATTGAAAATACATAACAAAGTATCAAAATCTCACAAAATAACCAATAAATTATAACTAAGATTAGGGTAAAATATATAGTATAAAATCGACTCATCAACTACCACACATCAATTTGGTCATTCCGTTTAGATTTCTTCAACTATTTTGTTAGTTTGTACATGGGGCCTACAAATCTAATAAAATGGTGACGCATAGATTACACAAAATAAGGGGTTTTATCGCAAATGGTCTCTGACATTGATCCAACTCCTCATTTTGGTCACTGAGTTTCAAATATCGATAAATTTGGTTACTGACTTTCACTACCGCACATCAATTTAGTCTTTTGATTAAATTTTCGTGCGGTAGTGAATGTCAGGGATGACAATGATTGATTTTTAAAAGTGAGAGACCAAAATGATGAGTTTGACCAATCTAAACGGAATGACCAAATTAATGTGCAGTGGTGAATGTCAGGAACAACATTGATTGATTTTTGTTTTGAGGTCTTGCCAATTAAAGAGAGAAAAATAAATGAAATTTCAAATTTATATGAATAATACCTACAGTCATTTCTCTACTTGCAAATAACGTATCTTTATCGTAGAATTTTCT
Source organism: Heteromeles arbutifolia (assembly GCA_024362995.1). Taxonomy (NCBI): domain Eukaryota; kingdom Viridiplantae; phylum Streptophyta; class Magnoliopsida; order Rosales; family Rosaceae; genus Heteromeles; species Heteromeles arbutifolia. The sequence goes on along the minus strand of JANCRC010000013.1, from coordinate 26,829,961 downwards.
CAATCAGAACTATTTAATTTCTTAATCTTTATTTGAAGATTATCCTTGCAAAAAATCATTTAAATAAGAGATCATTTGGTCATCCAAATGTATCAAATAAAGACAAATCATTATTAATATGTTACTTGACACCCACATTACTGCTGATTTATTTGATACATTTGAATGAGTAAATGCTCTCCAATTTGAATGATTTTTTTGTAAGGATGATCTTCAATAAAAGCAGTTCCAAATATGAAATTTCTATTACGAAGATATGTTATTTGCAAGTAGAAGAATAAGCTCATCCGAAAAGGAAAATGCAAGTATTATTAATTATCTATTTTTCCCACATAAATGAAACTTAAAAGGAAGAAAAATTTCAGGCAAAAATACAATTTAAATTAATGCACTGAATTCAACTCTCCATTTTCCCCACAAAAATACAACGATCTTATCTTAAAAAGAAGAAAAAAAGGCAGGCCATTTCAACTGCATCTGCATGCATGTTCTACGTTACTGTTGCTGGGTTCATCTTACTGAAGAAACTTTACACGAGGCAATGGAAGCGGTTACATGTTTACACCTAATTCCAACAATTTACACCACGCAATGCATGCTCTTCGTTGCTGTTGCTGGGTTCACTTACTCCCCCTATAAATACAGAACCGATCTGCTACTGTTCTACCATCCATCTCTGAGTTTTCTCTTCCATTGCATAATTTGTTGATTCTTTAATCTTCATGATGGGGTTCCTCCTCTCCAGAATCTTTGTTTTTCTCACTGTAAGTGAGCTCTATAACATTAGTTTTCGATATTATTTTAGCAGAACTGTACATTTGGTTACCTAGTGACCGAGAAATGCATGGTCTCTCTCATGCATCCTCAGATTTGATATTTGATGAAAAGCTGAAAATAAATAGCTTTGGTTTTAACGTTTGAATCTCAACCTTTGATATCAAAATCCTACCACGACTATGAAAGCGGAACTCTTGATTTTAGTTTGAACTCATATTTTACTAAGTTCGATCGCTTTCTTTAATACCTCGTACTAATTGAGATCTCAAATGTTGCATGCAGCTCACACTGGTGGGAAGCCATGCTGCTGCCTTACCTTTACCACCACCGCAACGCTACTGGAACTCCGTCCTCCCAAACACACCAATGCCGAAATCTATCAGCAAACTCGTCGTACAGGGTAAATAGTATATTATATATACAACTCATGCACTCTCGTAGAGAGACCTCGATCGGCCTCTTTCACCATTAATTTACTGATGCTCATAGACTCATAATCTTACTTATTTTCGATTTATCATGTTCTTGCTAATTAAATCTGCAGACTTCATTATTGTTGGCAAAGGGGGAGTTATTCTTCACAACCCAATTGAAAAGGAAGAGAGTTGGGTTTATGCGAAATATTCAGCCGGCGTCGGCGACGAGAACACTCCGTTTAGTTTCCAGAATGATGCTGCAGAGAACGCTCCCGCTGAAGCCGAAACACAAGCTGAAGTCGACCGAAACCGAACAGTTTTCTTCTTGGAGAATGACCTTCATCCTGGCAGGGTACTGAATTACCGCTTAGCTGGAAGTGGAAATTCTAGTACCACACCTTTCCTGTCCCGAAAAACTGCAGAGTCGATCCCCTTCAGTTCAAGCCAACTGCCAAAAATTCTGGATAAATTATCAGTGATACCGGGGTCTGATGAAGCCGACTTGATTAAGGGAACCATTCAAAATTGTGAAAGTCAAGGCCAGAGTGACGAAGCAAAACAATGTGCCACCTCGTTAGAGTCGATGATCGACTTTGCCACCTCCACGCTGGGATCAAGAAATGTTCTTGCAATCGCAACGGAGGTGGAACAAGGAGCTGCCCCGATGCAGAAGTTCACAATAACCGCAGATGGAATGAAGAGGCTGGCAGCCAGCAACATCATGGTGTGTCATAAGATGAACTATGCGTATGCCGTCTTCTACTGCCATTCAATTGAAAAAACAACGACTTATGTGGTGCCTCTGCAAGGGGCTGACGGGTCGAAAGCCAAAGCAGTAGCACCCTGCCATCAAGACACATCTCAATGGAACCCAAATCATTATGCCTTCAAAGAGAACAACGTTGAGCGTGGAACCGTTCCCATCTGCCATTTTCTTAAAGCCGAGGATGTTGCTTGGGTTACAAACCAAAAACCAACTTGATCTAGTTGAATTTGTTCGATCTGATCGATCACTAGCCTATATGTAAGAGTACTGAGCTATTATGTATATCCTCCGGTAATAAATGGAATTACATAAGACCAGATAAATCAGTTGTGTTTATGTCTGCGGACTACTGACTGCCATAGTACATCTTACTCATTAGAAACGCAAATTCCGAGTTACAAATTAAGAAAACAGTACATCTTAAATATAAAAAAGAATAATGCTAGGGAGACCACATAAAGACGCTTTTGTAACATTTTTCTTTACGTTGATCGGCTTGAAATGGTTGCAAAGAATCTCAGAGTTAAACAGTGTCTTGGTTTGCACCTCATCGGAAAATATTACTTCTACATAATGATACGACCAAATGTGACTTTTCATTACATTTCAAAAGGCATTGCTTAAATTTTGCCCCCAAAAAAAAAAAAGCGTTGGTTGAAAAGTTGCAACTTTCTTTTTAGAATGAAGTGCCGATTTAGTTCCTGAACTATCATCTCAATGAAAATTAGGTCCATGAATTATTTTTTCGGTAAAATAAGTTCCTAAATTCATTAAAAATTGTCAATTTCATCCCTACTATTACATTCAAAACTATTTTATTCAATTTTTTCGTCAACTTAAGTCACTTGACACACTTTAGATTGTAATACCATCATTTTCTCGCCTCTAAGCCCTTAACATTTCATATAGGTTGCGAATCTAACATCTAATTTATTACTAGCTCATTGTGAGACTTAACCCACCCCCTTTCCCTTAGTGTACATAATATCGTTTGTTAAAAAAAAAAATTTACCCTCCTAAGTTAACTCCACACACTATTTCTTTATGGAAAATTACCAATCTATCATTCAATGTATATCACATGCAAGTAACATGACGTAAATTGATGAAAAATTAAATATAGTAACTTTGAATCTAATATTAGAGATGAAATTGCCAGATTGTTATAATTCAAGGATCGATTTTTCCGAAAAAATAATTTAGGAACCTAATTTTCACTCGGGTGATAATTCTGGGACTAAATTGGCAATTCACCCTTCTTCTTAAGAAAACAAAAATTGAGGATTATTCGATATTAGCTCCTCAGATTAAGACGTAGGATGCAAAGTGTCCACCCTCACCCAAAGGCGAAGGTTAGGACATTTAATACCAAAGAGCTTAAGTGCTTAACCCTTTTCGATCAAGCAGATGACTGTGTTTCCCGTTTCCCTGAACATCCTACATTTCTTCAACCAAAAGATAAAACAGAAGGATAAAAAAAGACCTACATTTCTAAACCATGTCCTACCTACTAGTAGACATTTTCGCATAAAGCTGATCCCCTTGTTCAAAATTTAATGGCACAACCTTGTGGAAGACCCATGCTGAGAAATTGGTTTTCCTTTTGCTGGCAGCAGATCTTATCCACGAAGATGTGAATGAGCTGACCGGCCAAGCTTGATGGATCATCGATGAAGGTGTCCACGAATACTCTGACCACCCTTCGTTCTTGCACATTTGCTTTCAGACTGAACCAAGTCAGAAATTTTACTCTAAAATCTTCATCTACGTGGCCCTCACGCTCCAACCATTTGATTGCTCTCACAGAGTAGTCGTAATCACTTTCCTCTGCTCGCTTTGCACATCTGAAAACTGGTACTTTGTTCATTCCGTTAGATTTACAAGGTGTCAATGGAGAAACTGCATCTTTGATCAAAGAAACAGTTTCAGTTAAAGGAGGCAGTGAGTAGAGACGTTTGCTCTGGTTCTTGCCAACGCCATCTGATAACTGAAGATTTGCGGGATGGTCACCAGAAGCTAATTTGATGTCACTAGAATTGGTTGATTCAGCTTGGGAATGATTTTGAACAACTACTAACTTCTCTTCCCTTCGCTTTTTCTCTGACACAACAGAGCTATCATATGATGCAGGCGTGACCCATTTAGCTTCCCAAACACCCAATATTCCTGAGTTGCTAAACAGAGAAACCTTGCAGAAATATTCAGATGAGGGATGGAGATTGGTGATACTAAATTTCTTCTCAGGCCTCAAAACAATGAAAGAGGGTTGTTCTGGGTAATCCTTCGCATCAGACTTACGATACCACAGCCTGCAACCCAAGAAGTTGTTAAAAAGTTGGTCCTCATATTCTAGCACAATGACAACAGAAGTCAGGGATGAGTCTTCAAACTGGATGCGGCAAGCTGATAAAATAGAGTTATTAAGTAACATCAGTGAACAATAAATATATATGAATTGTATATAACTTAACCAACTAGGGTGACGATACGGCCAATAGTTTTCACTAGAAAATATGCCCGAGCGTTGTTGCGGGACTTGAATGCACCAGCCTTAACTGCATGAATAAGACACATTCAACCTAAATAAATTAAACATAATCATGAATGAATAGAGGGATAGATGAGTGAATGGGGTCGGTAAGATAAACAGCTTGGTTTTTATATACATTCAATATAGCTGATATGAAAAGACATTGTAAATTAACAGGACGAAGTTGAACGTTCTTGATTACAAAAGATGTGGTTACAAAAAATCCTCTGTTTCCATAAGAAATAGAAGCAACATGCAGATCACACATATATTGCCTCTGAAGTTAAGATGTCAAAATATATGTCCAGCAGGCCAGCTGCCTGTTTTAGCAGTTAAATTGAATTCTATTTCATCAGTATGCAACCGCATGAAAAGTTACATTGAATGCAGACTCAATCAATTTCCCCAGAGTCATTGTCAACTGAAAATCAATACCAAACCCATAAATACCACCATTGAATTTAGCAAAACCCAAAAACAAAATTGCAAAAATTTACTCATATAATCACAGAAAAAAACATGAAATTTGGGCACCCATTTGGCCAAGTTAAAGGATAAAGGCACTCACATCATCGTAGTACTCTTTGGGAAGATCTTCTAATAATGGTTCTTCCTTTTTCTTGCTCTTCCTCAGAAAGAAAAGTTCAAATTACAAAAACCAAATGATGTGAGTGAGTAGTGAGAGGTTGTGTTAGGCACCTGAAACACGTTTTGGTTTCAATTGAAAGGGCCAGAGCCTTGCATGCGAGGAAGATGACGATAGGATTCCAGAGACGACATCCACATTCTTTTTTCTTGGGTTAACTAACCAAACCATATCATATATACTAGAACCCAGTTTTGGGTTGGCGATCACCAGTGTAAGGACTCTTTTGCCCTTGGTTTTTCCTGTGCTGAGAGTGTTCTTTCAGTTTTTATACAGCAAAAAGTCAGTTTTGCCCCTTTTGGTCACGCATCTTTCATTTCCGGTCTCTATTTCGCCCGTTTCGTCTTGTCTGATTTACTTTTGCTTCACCTCTGTTTTTGCCATCTTCCTTTCGCTCTGTGTGTTTCTCGAATTCTCTCTTGCTCTCAAATCTTCAGTCCCTATTTCACAAACTATTGATTGAAGAGATCCTGATCTTTGTTTTTGGGAGTTTTTTTAACCTTTGTTTTTTGAGCGAAGCTGTGTTTGTTTGTGAAGTTAGCTGTAAAGCTAGGGTTTGGGAGTTTTTCAGGGAAACCATAAAATTTGTTTCCAAGGTTGTTAAATTTGCAATTGGCAAGCCAAAAGTTGATGGTGTTTCTTTATTTTGCCGTTTGGGTTTCTGCCGTTGTCCTTCGATTTCTACCCAGTTTGTGGGTCTGTGTGGGACTGGCCTGTCTTCAAATCGTGGTGAAACAAATTTCATCCAACTCAGGTATATTTTATCCCTCATTTCTTCATCCTAAACCCTTATGTCCAAAATTATTCGGTAATTTCACATTTTTTATTTTTTATTTGAGTCTGCTGGGATTTATTCGATTCAACTGGGGTGAGTTTTTCAGTTGTGTGGATTTTTTTTTATTAATTTAGATTTCTGGGTTTTTTTTGGTTGCTACCGCAATGATAATTTCGTTCAATTTCAATTTTATTTTCCGATCTTTGTGTTAATTTTGGATTTAATCTAATTATTTTGATTGTTATTCAATAAACTTTTGTAAAGTAGGTTTTTTGTTGGAGAAGTGGTTGACCTTTTAATTGTGCCTGTTGTGTTAGTGGTCGTTGCTGGACCGGCAAGGAAAAAATCTGCTGTGCATAACGACGTGCTTGCTTTTTTGCAGCAAGGACCAAAACAAGTAGAAGTGAAGGCTTAATTATTTGGGTATTTCTCCTGAATCTAATTATTCTTATGTAAATGGAGTCTACTTTTACAGATACGAATTTGTATTATGTTATTCAACTGTCTGTCGAAGTCTTTTAATGCAAGCAATTAGATTTTCTTTTTCAATGAATTTGGGGGGTTTAGGATGAGAAGTGGTACACATAATTGGTGTTTTGTAAGAGGCCGAGGTTTTTCAATTTAGTCTGATCAGAAAGTGAATAGAGGGAGTGCAGCACAGTGTTTAATGTCGTTTGAAGCTTTTACAAAGATTTAAAAGCTTCTGTTATTAATTAAAGCTTAATTATGATTTCAACAATATATTTACTTAAATTAATCGATGATGTAATACTGAATTAAAGTGTGTGATTCAGTTACCTTTGTTTAAATTAGTAATTTTTTTTTAATTGAAGATCAAGAACATTGATAGTGACAATTTTTGTGAATGGTCTGGCATTTCATTTGCTTTCGTTGTCAAACAGCGTTGTCTGGTGATTGTCAAATAGCGTCTTCTGTTTTGGATCAGTGTGTTCTTCAAATTATTATTGTTGTTGTGTTTTATGATAGTGGCCAATCCCAAACCTAAATCCTATGCAATCGATCTGCCATGTTATTGAAGCAGTTTACAGGATTGATTTGCCCAAACCCAAATCCTATGAAATTGACAACGAAGAAACAGAGATTCTCCAATCACTAAATAAAGATTGAAATCCAAAACTGAGAATTTATCAAAAAATTCACTGAAATTTTTTGGTATGTTTTTTCTCCTTTGGTTTTTTCATTTTTGCTGCGGATCTGCAGGTTGGGACAAATTTTTTGTGAAATTGGTGACTAATCGCATGCTGCCTCTTCAGATTATTGACAAAGAAATTATATCGAACTTGGGTATGTTTTAAAACAACTACATATAATTTTCCATTCTCAATTTGTATTTGTTTGAAAGAAACCCTGAAAATTGATTTTCTCTCTGTAATTTTTTAAACTGTGGTAATTTGGTACTCTGTTGTGTTTATGCTAGCTGTAACAAATTGGTTTACTGTGTGTATAATTTTTTGCTGCAAAATTGTAATTGTTTGAAAGAAACCCTTATAATTTGGTTGTGTCTTGAGTTGATGCATTGTGCATTGAGTTGATGCTGTTTTTCGCTATGCTTCTGATTAGTATGTGTTGTGGTTTCAGAAATTTTTTTGGAATAGTGCCTGACTACTTTTATTTTCTCTGTGCAGTCTTTGCAAAGTGTTGTTTTCAAAGAGGTAATTCTTTCATGTCTCATGTATGACGTATAATCACTTGCTTACATATCTGTTTCTGATTTCTACCCTATTAGTTTCCATTTTTGTTTTCGGTTAGTAATAGTACGTTCTCTGATAGGCTGGCTCTGTGGATCCTGTGACGATGACAATTAGCATATTCTTGCAGTTCTTTGACATAGGTATCAATGCAGCCTTGCTGTCACAGGTTAGCTAGCTTAACATTTACACCTTCATAGGCAGACCTTTTGGTTTCTATCTAAACCTGATGCTTGCAGTTAAATAATATATTTTGGTGTTTTTCCCTCTCAATGGACAAACTTGCAGTTACATAATATATTACCTTTTTTGATAATTTGGACACCCATTTTAGTGGTACAGACTATATGCAAATCACAGTTTCAAACAATTGTAATCCTGATTTTGGCCTTATTTTCATATGGGCTATTTTTCATGTGACATTTTTACTACTAAGGATTGCAAAAAAGGGCATCAACTCACTTTTTTTTTAATTTTTTTTTTTTTTAAACATGTATGCTCTATTTGAACTCACTTTTTTTTCGCTATTCACAGATGTATGTACAAGTTAACCGAAAAACATGTATGTGTACCTATATATAGTTCTATTTGAACTCACTTTTTTTTTTAAATTTAAATTTTATTTCTCTGCATAGTCTAGAAAAATTTTGCTTTCCTTATTATTTGACACAATTTTTTTTAGTTTTAAAAGTTTTGCTATAATTTTCTCTGATGAAAGGACATCCTGTGACAAAAACCAGGATCAATTTGTTTGCAGCTTGACGATTTCTACTTTCACCAAGTTTATCTCCAACTCCAGGTATTTTGTCCCGTCGACAACTTAAAATCAACTGCACCTCTATACTTTGGTTATCATTAGGTAAAATAGGCTGACTATATGCATATTTCATCATACTCTGACAACAATCACAACAAAACTAGCAATCCATACGGTCATAAATAGATTTCTATGTATATAGATGCTATTCCATACCCGCAGCATCGCGCGGGCACCGCTGCTAGTTATATACTAAAACGACATCAAAAATCATTCACAAACTCACAACAAAATAGAACAAAAACATTCACAAAAGATTTGGGAGTTGGGACGCTAACAAAAACATTTGTTTTCTAAACAAACACACAACCGCTAATCTGGGTTTGGTCAATTTGACTAAAACGGTGTGCTATTTTGCATCTAAATATAGTATATAAATCAAATAAAATTAAAAAAATATACACATCCAATGCTTTTAATCTAAAGCTAGAAGTAGGAATAACTGAGTAAGTTAATGAAGGCAAAGCAGAGGGTAGGAAGCTGAACATACCAAGAGACCAATAGGCCATCGGGGTGAAGCCATGGGAGCACCTGAATCGGCAACGAAGAAACAGAGAAATCAATCTCCAATCACCAAACAAAGATTCAAACCCAAAACTGCATAATTTATCATAAAATTCACACAATCGATTCGAGTTCTTCCATTGAATTCTAAGAGATCACAACATCTTTTCAGTAATCGGGATAAAATAAATTCAAAATACAAACACATTTGCAATGAACGAAGACGAAACAACTGTAAGATCGAAAGCAAAAATGAAACTGACCAGTTCTTTTTTCCTTTCCTCTAATTTTTCAATTATAGCCTTCTTTAAAGCCTCTACGTCATTTTCGGTTTCAACTGTTGTCTTCGGGTCACCAATGGATTCATCTGATTGACCAGATCGATTGGCATCCAATGCGGTTTGTGCATTTTTGAGTTCATATCTCAAATTCATTTCATTTTCTTCCATCTCCTGATAACAAAAATCATAAATTTTTAGAAAGAGTGTTGGTCTCCATTAACAAAAATACGATATACTCAAGTCTCCCCATTAGCTTCATCTTCAGCAAATCTGCTTCTTGAATTTTCTGTTGTATTTTATTTTCACACGATATTGCCCCTTCATATACAGCATTCTCTTCCTGCAATGTCACCTCCCTCAACTGTGCCTGTCCACAAATGCAAAAGGGAACTATTAAGAAAGATTAAAACATCGCCTTTTTGATACTCCAAACTTAAACTACACAACTCCATAGCCAAAAATAAACAATCACATTAATCTAGAAATGAAAATTTCACCTGGTGATCCAGCCTACCAGCATAAAAGTAAACTTTCATTTTGCGCTTCAACCGCCTCATTCTTTCTTTCTGCAAGATTTCGAACAAATCTGTAAAATAGAGTGAAAAAGTAAAATAATAGATTATCATTGTTGGAATTTTTGGATCGCTGGGCCCGTCCCACTCTAACGACACCGATACTATCCCCAACTTAACCACCTCCCCAATCCGTCAGGTGTGGGGTTTTACCACAAAAGGTCTCGGTATTAGTTAGAGTAGGGTAATACTATTTAAACCCCTTTGGTTTTCTTCACCCCACCGATGTGGGATAGTTTAACACTCCCCCTCACGTGTAACCTCATTTTAGTGGTTCACACGTTGAGATCCACATCGGTAATTGAAACTTAGAGGTCGGCTCACGTTGGGCCCACTTGTTTTCAATGGAACTCAGCGGTCGTCTCTATATTAAGAGTTCAGACTTGTTTCCTTATGGGTGACAAGCTCGTTGGCTTGCACACAAGCTCATTGGCTTGTACGGGCCCGAAACCGTGGGCTTTGATACCATGTTGGAATTTTTGATCACCGAGCCCGCCTTACTCTAACGACACCGATACTGTCCCCAACTTTACCACCTGCCCAATCCGTTAGGTGTGGGGTTTTACCACAAAAGGCCTCGGTATTAGTTAGATTGGGGTAATCATATTTAAAACCCTTTTGGTTTTCTTCACCCCACCGATGTGGGACAGTTTAACAATCATGGCAAGAACTAAAGAAACAAAAAAATGAACTCGACTTCATACTCCCCTAATTAGTTTAATTAACTTAAGTACTTGCCTGAAGGGGTATGAACTTATCCTAAGGAAAGTTGAATAGTGTCAATTTCTCCAAGGACCGTAATCAAAACTGTCTACATTCTAAACCAACATATAGATCTAACCCAATCCAAATTATATGCAGTTTATTTAATAATGCAATCATGTTCCAAGAATAAGGTCCAAATATGTGATCGGTTCCATCCTGCATGTCTATATTTCTATTGAACAGAACAATTTGCAACACACTTATTCCCAATCTAAATCCTTGTAAAAGTACTGGGGAGAAAAGACAATTCCCTTGCAAGAGCAAAAACACTATGTTTGCTAGTACTTAATATAAACTACCATTTATGCACGTGCCTTGCGTGTGCGAAAAGCTTTTTTTACATCCCGACGCACACCCAAATGGTTGTTCTAGAATGGCTATTCCTCACAATTGTTCCTTGTGATGCAGCAGAACCATGGCAATTAGGTTACGTGCGGCATACAGAGTTTCATTAATCAAAGATGTTGAGCGCCCCTAGAATTCTTTTAAATATACGACGTTTATTTGTAATCTTATTCTATGTCCCTTTATCTTTTACTTTAGATTAATCCATAATACGTAATTTCTCTACCGATTTCTTATTGTTAAAGGCCTTATATTTACCTAAAGAATATATATTTGGTTGAGAGGGCTGTAAAAAAAAATTCAAATGATTGAGAGATCATTAGGGCATTAGGGTTGTATTGGACATGGCATATCATCAACATCATCATACTACATATTTCTTTTGTTTAGAATTTGCTGTTCTTGTTTCTTCTAGTGCCTAAAATTATAGTCTTCAGTTGAAGGAAAATAATAGATAAGATGTCATAACAAATGAAAAGCAGACAATTTACTTTACCATTTCACAACAAATCACAATATCAATTTTTGTTTCTTCCTTCACTTTAAAAATGTATACAATTAAACACATTTTGTCGAGCAATGAAAAAAGAAATTGGAAGAACCAAAAAAAAGTGTTTGTTCAGCCTTACAATTACAATGAATTGTGGTACATTCATGGTTACAATTATATCCAAATCAGAATGTAGATCGAAGAAGACTTGAGTCCTAAACTTTCTGCTAACGAATGATGTTATGAAGAGTTTTATCAAAGTCAAATCGTTGTGTATTGATCTGCAAAAAACCACGACACGAAAAAACTAAATTAAGGAATGGTTAGACATCTAAAAATGCAAAGACATGGTTGTTCTCATTTATAGAGAAACAAACAGAAGAAGTTTACAACAGTTTTTTCCTAAATTCCAAAAATTATGCTTTATTAAATAAAATAAAAACCCAAAAATTATCAGATTTTACATTTTTACAATAAAACAAAAACCCAAAAATTATCAAATAATAGAAAACCAAACCGAATTTAAAGAAAATGCATGGGAGAGAGACTTGCCGATTTGTGTACATTCTTAGCATGCAAATGGGTGAGAACTGAAACCTGTGGAGAAAGAGCAGGGAAATAAGAAGGGAGAATATGGAGTGGTAGGCGGCAGTTAGAAAACTGAAAGAATAGAGTTGTACGTGGAATTGTGGGAGGTTACAGAGTCTCTGGAATGATCGATTGTGTAGAGAGGTTTGTGTGAGGAAGAAGTTTGATCAGAAAATGGGGGAATAGAAGATAGACGTGGGTGGGTTGGTTTCCGCTAGCAATTATCTCCCTTTTCCTGTAATCTTTTAATTTTGAACGGGAACTAATGACGAAGGGCTGTGAGAGTTTAAAAAACTGAACGGGAACTGAAATGCTGTTTGAAAATTAAACATGCAGAACGTGGTGATTCTTCCTCCCACGTTATTTTTAATTTTATCTTATCTCCTCTCTTCTTTTTTTTTTTTAATTTTTAATTTTATCTAATTATTTTATCTTTTTTCCTTTGATTATCTGATATGTTTTTGTACCAAAATGTCCTTGCAGATTATAACTCTTTTGATGTTGTTAGTTGTAACTTTTTTTGTTTGTGGGGCTTTATAGTCCAATTATTTTTTGTGAAGCCTTGAGACGTTAAACTCTCCTTCTGGCTTTCTAATATTAAAGATACTTACACCAACAACAATAAAAAATTAGCACAGAAAGCATAGGTCCGTTGTGACATCCCACATCGTCCAAGGGAGTGATCCTTAAATGTATATTCTCATCCCTACCTAGCACGAGGCCTTTTGGGAGCTCACTGGCTTCGGGTTCTATCGGAACTCCGAAGTTAAGCGAGTAGCGCGCGAGAGCACTCCCATGATGGGTGATCCACTAGGAAGTTGCTCGTGAGTTCCTAGAAACAAAACCGTGAGGGAATGGTAAGCCCAAAGCGGACAATATCGTGCTACGGTGGTGGAGCGGGCCCGGAAAGTGATCCACCCCGGGCCGGGATGTGAAAATTGGTATCAGAGCCAATCCCTGGCCGGAAGTGTGCCGACGAGGACGTCGGGCCCCTAAGGGGGGTGGATTGTGACATCCCACATCACCCAGGGGAGTGATTCTTAAATGTATATTCTCATCCCTACCTAGCATGAGGCCTTTTGGGAGCTCACTGGCTTCGGGTTCTATCGGAACTCCGAAGTTAAGCGAGTAGCGTGCGAGAGCACTCCCATGATGGGTGACCCATTGGGAAGTTGCTCGTGAGTTTCTAGAAACAAAACCGTGAGGGAATGGTAAGCCCAAAGCGGACAATATCGTGCTACGGTGGTGGAGCGGGCCCGGGAAGTGATCCACCCCGGGCCGGGATGTGAAATCCGTAAAATACAAAGTACACACCACATGCAATGTAATGAACATTTCCATTTAGTTGAGTTTAATATACAATACATACGCCGAAATAAGCATTTTGCTTTAGTTTAATAGACATGTTGAAGAAATCAGGAAAATTAAAACCAAATCAATGCATTTTCACTTAATTATTTTCTAAGGAAAACTAATAAAAAGAGCTTCAAATCTTTACATTTTAATCAAAAACCACCCACAAACTTTATTTAATAATAAGGACAAAAGATTAATAAAAAAAAAAAAAAAAAAACTAACACATCCAACTTGAGATTGGGTGCGTACCCAAAAAAAAACTTCAAACACTCCATTTTTTTCCTTAATAGATTTTTTTTTTTTTTTTTTCTACCAAGATGGTGAGAATTTTTTGGTGTGCTCTCTACATATCCCTGAAGGAACATTGGCTGCCATGCCCATTGATCCGATCACAGGTACTTTTGCCGGAAGGGGTTGTGGGCGGAGGTTTTTAGCAAATGCAGTTCGGGACATGGCTGCTTGAGCTGCAACTATTGCTGGCGGGCACTTGAGTTTCATTCCGGGAGGGGGCTGCAAAACCTTTGCGACTAGTGGAATGACACTGCTAACAGCACCGTATGACTTTGCTATCGGACAGCTTCCAGATTGCAGCCACTCATTACCCAATGCCTCGTGATTAGAATCTTTTTTCGAGGAATTAGATTTCCTTTGCCGTTTCTTCATGCATCAAAACTGAATGGCCCTCCAGGACCAAAGACTGAGAGACAAATTGTAGCTGCCTTTGTAGCTAATGGATTAAACATGGGTGGTAGGGCTGAAGGTTGAGGCTCAACTATGTCAAAAGAATGCGAAATCCCAAATTGTGCACTTGGTTCTTTAAGCACACTGTTAGAGACATATTTACGGTAGCCCGATATATATAGTTTAGATTACTTGCACCTAAAGTTTCTATATTGTAATATTTTAGTTTCCTACCACTTATAGGAAAACTCAAAAACTCTTCTTCGGTGTTGAGTAGTCTAGTTCAAGGAGGGAGAAGAATGTTGGGGAGAAGGATTTATGTGCAGAAAGAGATGACCCTTCAGAGTTTCATTTCAGTAAGTTTTCATAAACAGTGTCGTAAGTTTCATAAACAGTGTCGTAAGTTTTCATAAACAGTGTAGTAAGTTTCATAAACAGTGTCATAAGTTTCATAAACAGTGTAGTAAGTTTCATAAATAGTGTATGCGCGTTAGATTTTTTGTCCTTTTTATTAAAATTATGTCTTTTTCATTAAAATTTAAGTTTTTTTGTCCTTTTTATTAAAATTTAAGGGTTTTTCATTAAAATTTAAGTCTTTTTAATTAAATAAAGTTATAGCATGATTTTTTATTAAAATAAACTTAGTCCAAGCCATTTTCATGAAAGTTCCCTGTTTTCTATCCAAAGCGAAACGGAGAATCCTCAATTAGCAACTGCTTCCTAATTCTTAGAACAAAATGCTATCTTCTTTTGAACCACACAACTTTCATACAATCAGAAATCATCGAACCCTTTCATACCATCAAATTTGGACAAAAATATAAATATTAAAAACCAGAACCCAAACTTAAAAGCCAAAATTAAAATTAGTAAATAAATTGGAAATGTTTTTGACGGTGGATGATTAGGTTATTAGGAGCATCGTAATTAGATGAAATATGTGTGGTCTGCTCTGATTGACTGAAAAAAGAGAATACCATGGGGGATGGAGGGAGGGGCACACCGACTGGACCCGATGCAATTGCAAAACTTTATTCACAATTCGCAAAAGAAAGAACTCACTCGCTTAACAGGCTCAAATACACAACATTTGCCTGAAAAATTAAGAACTCAAATCATGAGTACAGGACTGAGTAACTCCAAGAAAACAGAATGTTGGAAGACATAAAAACAAGGTTAATTTCAAGCATAAACTATCTTTGAAAAATTAATACCTCAAGTTTGTTTTCCCAATCTACACCATAAATATTACTTAAAACTGAACCAGCCTTGACAACAAACTGAGGAAGCTCCTTGAAAAAAATCTACAATGCTGTAAAACAACCCAATAAGAAGAAGAAAATAAGATGCCAAGAATTCATGAGCAGCTAATTATAAGCTAAAGGAAAGACAGTCTAGTGCCTAAGAACCAACGAAGTAAAATTTTGCTTGCTATATATGGATATGCATGCTATAAGAAAGATTTAGTCCCCCATGTAGTAGGTTGTTCTCTGTAATCTTAAGCTAACCCAAGTAGACTAATTATAATGATGCAAAATATATATAAATCTGATTGTTTTTTAAACTGGGATTCGTATGAATCAATACCTTGGCATATAACTGTCTTCAACAATTACTGCAAGATCATCTTTCTACCTATGCAACAAATCCAAATTGAGCACCATCGCATAATCTTGGGCTTACATTGTGGAAAACAGAAGCACCGCTAGCGTTTAGAACGATCAACGTTACTTGCCAACATCATTAGAGAGTGAACAATTAGGACCATTTTTTCTGTCCAGCCATTTTTTCTCCAACATTACATTCCTATTACATGTAGTAGACCACTTAAAAGTTGATTTATATCAGATAAATCCAACATTCTCCCAGTTGGTCTACAAAATGTAATATTCACATTTATACTTGAGATCGGAGACTGATGTCACTTTAGTGGCCATGTAACAGTGATTACATCTCGTCCTCAATGCTGCTTCTGTCAAATGCATTTCTTAACATGGAACTAACAAGGTTGTAGAGTTGACACAACCCAGAACCTTCATAATCACACATGCTAAGATCCTCATTCACATGAAACACAAATTATGACCAAGAGATGAAACTTTAAATTAAACTTTAAATTAACCAAAATGTCTTACTTTATATCATCTCAGGTCCACCTTATTGTAACACACAAGTTACACTTTTACGCTTCTTCGAAGCCTTAAATCTGCCAATGCAAATATCCTTCATCTAATGAAACCACCATAACCTGTAGGTATGAATACATCTCCAAAACAATCATGCATCAGTTTCATTAGACCAATAACAATACAAACAATGTTTGTAGCCAACAGACACAACTGAAAATACCAAATAGGCACATGTCCAAGTAAAATATCCCAAAAACTTCATAAAACAAATTAATTCAACACTTGTGAGCAAGATGAATTAATATGTTTTTGACACTGATCTATGCACCATACCAGTTACTTTCCTAGTGATTTCCAATACCTACGGGTAAGATGGAAATCCTCACAACTAAGGTAGTGCACAAACCATGCCATGCCATTTAATATGCAATTTGATATCAATTTGATATCCGATATATATTTCATCAGATAATTGACTAGCACACGAAAAATGTGACTTAATGAATCCAACTGGAGATTAAATTAAATACATGGATTCTATACATACCTTATAGGTCATCTGCAAATGTAAGGCATTACTAATACGAAGCTCAAGCTCCCACTGATATGCAACATCGTTACTTAATTTGCAAATCAATACTTAAATCATACTTTTGAAAATATGCCTTTGGGAATAGCCTTACTTAGTCAATGAATGCATATTACCTCAATGAAAGGTACAATTAAGCTTAAAAGCATTCACTGCTGTTACACAAAACATGTATCCAATAACCATCTTATATGTATTAATAAGTCCACATTTATGCTAAGTCCTTATGAGCCCCAAAATAAATGATCAACCGAGAAATCCAAATGATTGCTAGTAACAGAAAATGTACGCATATACCAAGTATCCATTCGTGCAACTTAAACATATTATAGACATTCAAGTAACACATGGGAGATAGAATAACGCTTTAATAGATTCATGCAAGTTCACTTAATGCTCAAAATTTTAGAACAACTCCCACTAAGTTTTCAAAGTTTATACTTGCAAATAAGTTAATGAGTGTGAAGCCCAATTTTCGTTCACTAATTCTCCCACTTGGGCAAACACTCGTTAATATATTCTTTCAAAGATGTACCTAAAGAAAATTGCTTTATATGTTAGACATAACAAATATACATCACAACCAACATAAAGTTGTCAAACAGAATTTCAGCAATGAGTTACACAGAATTTATCATAATTAACAACCTTGATTGCTACCAAATTTATACTGCTTAAAATAGACATACTAATCTTCATAAAATAAAAATACAGAGCTGTTTTGGGTCAAAATAGTAGTCTAAAGTCACGTCTCAAAAACACCAACACAATCTGCCAGTAAAACAGCCTATACCAGCATGGGTTACTAGTAAATTCACCACAATTAAAATACATGGAAAAAAATTACGAAAATTTGTAGACATATAGTAGACATCTATATGTTGAACATATCAAAAATTCAGGTCAATTGGTGACCACTAAGCATGTCATTCACCCGATTAAATTCAAGACATGCAATCTGCCAGAAACAATTATGTGCATCTATCATGAATTTATGCATCCATAACAAATTCAATTTCATATCATTTCAATTTCGATGTCCAAAGGAAATTCTAGGTGCCAAATTTCATCCTCTAAACCGACATCATAATTCAAATTGAAAAGATTTACAAGCATAAGACTTAAACAATGCGTACCTTAGCAATCCTTGATTAACTTTCACGGGTCCAATACTTTGCATCAACAAGTCTCATGAAGAGACACAAAATACGTCATGATGCAACCGATTTCCATGCCTTAAAACCACAACCTATAGTGGAAATATTTTAACTGATGGCATGGATCTTTATCCCCAATAGACTTCATGAAACTAAATTAATTTACACTTGTAGGCAAGAAAATTAATTACTTTCTAGTACTAGATTTTATGTCACAAAAGTACCTTCATGAAAAACTTCAACACCTGTAGGCAAGATGAAGATTTTCACAACTTTTGTAAAATAAAACCCATACTATGCCATCTTAATTAAACTAAAAGAAGTAATCCACACCTGTAGTCAAGAAGATTATCCCTTTTATTCTAATTAAGATGCAAAGTTGACTGCAGTAACTCAAAAACACAGTCTCATCATCAACTAAGCCGTTGCGGCTTGCTTTAGTTTAAAAGACATTTATCAACTCCGCCCTGAAACAGTAAAAAAGTCACATGGATTAATTAACTGTAAGTGACAAAATTATGATAACCTGATTCGAGCGTCGAGTCTTGCCAACAAATGGCACTAATTCCTTCATGACTCCCTTTGACATTAAATTAATCTCAAGAAACCTGACATCATACTTGAAAGAGATTAATCACATATTGAACAAGTTTTATTCCACCACAAGAACGTCAATACTTATCATTATGGAGTCAATTACTTAAATTAGAAATACTTTCTGTAATGTGAGAGAACAATACATTCCTTTAATTTAAAAGCTAAATCGCTCAAATGTTTTCTTAAGTCAAACGAGTTCCTTTCCTTTTATATGTTTCTTTCCGTAGCACAAGACTCCTAAAACATTAGCATCAAAATCGTGCATTAGCATACCAAATTAATAAAGAACAACCAAAATTCTTTTCTTCCAAAAGAAACATCTCCAATACATGCCATACATTAGCCTTGAATAATTTCTTTTCTTCTCCCCTTATGGCACAAAACAATTGACTGATCAAAACATTGTTTAAATTCTTTAGGCATAGGAAAAACTAACAAACTATATACAAGTTTGAAGACTTATGCTTATCAATTTAGTGGCATGCTCTGAATGAAATACATACCTTATGCCTTCATATGTTCACCACTTCTTTATAAACATATTTATAATCACATGACCAACAATTCTCATATAAATAGATAAAATACAAATGAGAATTGCCACATAATTACTACAAACCTCATTCTATTTGTATAATGTCCTTGTTCTTGCCACCGAATGCTTTCTGTCATTCTCAGCCAATTCACAAGTTATGCATCAATTTCATAATTAACTAGTCATGTACAATTGACTATACTGAGATATGAAAGCAAAATTGTAGACAAAACTAATTTGATTAGTCATGCAAATTCCTTATCGAGTTAACATCATTATAAACCGTACTTGAATTAATCCCCAATCATACTTAAGTGCTAGTATACTGCATTACTAATCAACACATTTGTGTCTTTACCTAAGATCATCTCAAGCTTAAAGCAATATAGGACAATCCAATCCCTTTAATATATAAAACACGCCATATGTCAATTTTGCTACATGTTTGCAAAACTTAAAATTTTAATCCATGTTGATTACTTCCCATAGCAACCAATGACATGGCAATTACATTCGGTCTACACATTATCATGTAACATAACTGATTCAAAATTTATTTCCATGAATTTATTTTACCCATGAAAAAACAGACCAATAGACTACTAGTGCCGAAACACCCAGACTATTTTGACAGAATATAGTCTCAAAAACAAGTAAAATAATTTATGCATATTTACATATGCTTCTCGGAATGCCTTTTATATGCATAGTAGAATTTATCATGTTCAAAGCATATATTTTTCTCTCTGTTTAAATTGTCAAGTTCAAAACTTAATAATCAAAACTAACCATATGTATGATCAACTAATTCGTGCTTGACATATATAATGATCAACACCGTTTGCTTTGACAGAGAACTTTACCGAGCTTGCTGGCTTGAGATGCTTCATAGTCTTCCTTGGCAAGATTAGTACAGAAGTACATATTTGTATATGCTTACAAAATTGACAACAACGTTAGCCAAAATAGTTGTATCTACCACTAAATCAATTCAACCAAAAACATTGGCATGAATATCGAAATAGAAAGCTTAAAACATGCCATATTCTTCTAGTCATAATTAATTTAGTAAAGATGAGCAAACTATTCCAATCTTTCTTTATGAGAACTGAATACGAGAAAGAAAGCTTGAAGTGCTTGAAAACCTACCATTCAACAATGATTAGTTTACCAATTTCTGAGTGATATATCCGACAGCAAAATATGTGATTTCCTGCAAGGCTACACATGTCTTGGGAGGTGACGTCCATGACTTGTCTTCTGTTGGACGACGGTGTCTTTATGCCTCGGCACGGTTCGTTGGCTTTAACCGCTCTTTAACCCACCTCCATCAGGATCTCATATGCGATGCATATGTGAAATAGAAAACGTTAAGCACCATGGTATTCCAATTATACAATTCCATAAAATAATGAACCAACTATATCAATCTTCCCTTATTATAGTTAATTCAATATCATCATTAAGTGCTTCAATTAGAAAAGCCCACGTATGGATTTGAAGAGTGGTGGCGGTGGAAGAAAACTTGAACTCAACAGGCACCACTCGCAGAAACAGATTATCCAATTATGTAATCGTGTTATTTAACTGATAATTTCGGTCTCTAAGACCAAATAGGAACTGATGTAAAACATGTGATGTGCATATCATATTAATATGCCAAGAATATGCAATTATATGCGGAAACGTACTGATTCCGTTTCAAGGGAGGTCCGGCATGGTGGTGTTGCCAAGCATATGCAATCACAACTTGGATTAAACACACGCAGTTCATGAGAATATTATGTAATCCAACATTAAACCTAATAGGTTTTAATTATATAACCAGTGGCTCTGATACCAACTGTTAGCCTTATTAAAACACAAACGAAGGAGTGATTGACCTGATTCCAATGGCGGCCATGGAAGTCGAACACAAAAGTAGCAGAGCACGGCAACACCAGGATCTTCTATAAACTCCTAGCCGAATACAACTACTTTATGGGAAGTATTATGTTGTGTGTTCTAGGGCTTATAGGGACCGGTGTTTTTATATAGGCTAAAAGCTAGGGTTTCCATCTATATAGGAAACCTAAACTTTACTTTCTTAGCCTCCAAGTCAAGTACCATAATCATATTCAATTAAGGATTCCATCAATCCTATTTCCAATATAAGACACCTAGGATTGATATCATTAAGAGATCAAATCACAATCAACATTATTCTCCAATATTACATTCCTATTACATGTAGTAGACCACTTAAAGGTTGATTTATATTGGATAAATCCAACACTAATAATAGAATATTCTGATTGATATGGAAAGCATAGTTCCTCTAAAAAAAGGCTTGAATCATTCATACCTGCCAAACCCATAGTAATCTGGTTCAAGATGTGAGAGATCATTTATTTATGTGTAACCATCAGAAGTCTCACTCATCTGCCTCCCAATCCCCTCCAATCCTCCAACAGATGTATAAATAAAACAACGAAAATATATGGGAACTCAAAACTCAAGTGACCTTTCTTCTGTCACAGATGTAACTGTACACCCAGATAAAAAATTATTCAAATTAAGATAAAATTCACAAATGAGTCATCTAGAATCAGAATCATATTAACATTTTTCATCCCTGGTTTACATTCTTGTTTACAACTATATTACACTTCTAAACTTTCCTGGTTGTCACTTCAGAACTTCCGTCTTTTATTTTTCATGATATACATGCTTCTCTATTACAATTTGGAAAAATAAAAGTTGTAAATGTAAATGAATAACGGTTTTAGTGAAGATAGTGATTTTCCATTTTTCCTAATTGCTAAAATAATTGAGTAAATTTCTGTGGTACTCAAATGCATTTAATAAGATTCATTAAAATAAAAATTGCAAGCTACCTTTTATCGTCAATCAGCAACCTTCTACAAACTTTATTTTGGTGCCAACTCGAAGAGTCACAACCTTCATAAATAACAATTGACAAAAACCTGTCCAGATTCAAGCTAAATCTTCAATGATAGTCATATGATAAAATCTGCCATTCTTCTAGTAGCATTCTTGCAATAAATAAAAAAGAAAAAGACAACCATTGAGTTGCTTTCCTTCCAAATTCAATTCATCCACCATACATAAAACTAGGGGTGGTATTGGTACAATTACCGTACCAAAACTCATGTACCAATTACTATAACAAACTTTTGGTATGACAAAATCTATTACCATTACCGTGCCAAACTTTTGGTATACCAAATTTTGGCATGCCAAATAGTTCGGTTGGCATGGTATGGTAATGGTAATCATCACTTTGTTTTGGGCCAAAATTTGATTTTTTTTTTTTTCCAACCCAATTCAAGGCCCAAACGTGTTTTGGCCACTCCCTTTGGGTTTCTAAAACTTTTTTATTTAATTATGAGAATTTTATAGAGATTCATTTAAGAAACAAGAAGTAAATAGATGGAAGAATTGCTGAAAGAACCCAATATCCCTAAAAAAAAATAGTACAAAGATTCCTAAATTTCATCTCTACATTCTTTAAAATTGTACAAAAATTAACTTGATAGACGAAGCCAGGGAGAAAGACATCCCAATTTGATGAAGGAGAAGATGAGATGGACTTTGGAGATAGAGAGAGTTGCCGAAACTGGAGCAACGGAGATGAAGTCGATGGCTAGATGAGTGAAAAGATGAAGAGTCGCAGCGCAAGAAGGCTTAGATTTTTTTTATTGGGAAAATAGAGGTTAAAGGTAAGGGTGGGCAAACGGGTACAGGAACCGTAGGTCAGGGCGGGTAATCAAGGTTCGGGGTGGATCCAAAAATTCTAAATAGAAAACGAGGCGGGTTCATGAAATTAACGGGGCAGGGCGGGTCTGAAATTTTGAAAAAAAGGGCCCCCGGCCCAAACTGTTTCCACCTTTGATTTAATATCCCTCGAATCCACACCGTTGATTCCCAAATCCCAACCCTATCACATTCTCAACTCACAAATCTTTGACCAGTCAAGCTCATCTCTCCCAAATTTCCAAATCCCAATCCTTTGTCCCTATCTCGCTCATCTCTCCCAATCCCAACTCGATGTCTTTATCTCCCGACTCTGACCGTCAAAGATAGCATCGACGACGATGACATGAGGCTCTAAATTGGGGATGCTCCGAGGCACCTGAGGGATAGCAAAGATGGAAGATGGACGATAGAGAACCTCGTCGAAGACGGTGGGCTCCAGATAGACGAAAATGGAGCGAGGACGTGCTTTCCTGCGACGGTGGGTTTTTGGACTCAACTTGAATTATCTGGGTTTCTGAGTTCAGGGATATATGATTTTTGAAATTTCTCGGTTACTGAATTTAGGGATATAATTTCTAAATTTTCTGGATTTAATTGGTTTTGGTTTTGATTTTAGTTTAGCTTTGGAAAATCATGGATCTTGCTGGACTTATAAGGCGAATTATGCATAATTTGCTGGAAAATCATGCATAATCTGTTGGAAAATCGTGGATCTTAGGATTTAATAGTCTAAGTATTGTTTTTCCTGGTGTTCATTCAGTTTTCCTTCATCAGCGATAGCGAAAATCATGGATCTTGCTGGACTCACTGTCCCAGCTCTGTTCGCCGCTATCATCATCAACTCCGTATGCCGCCGTCATCGATCTCTCCCTGACTCGCACTCACTGGCAATATGCTCAAAACCGAAAAGAAAAAAAAAAGTTATTGGGCCCGTGGACCCGTCCCGAACCGGCCCGTTTCAAACGGGCCAGGTTAGGTCCGGTTCCCAAACTTAAAATTCCTCTACCCGGCCCGGCCCACCCCGTTACATTTTAAAACTGGTAGGGTCCGGTTCCTTCAAATTTGGGCCTGGCCCGGCCCATGCCCAACCCTAATTAGAGGGTGAGATGATTGGATAAATGACTAGGAAAAAAATATAAAGTGCATATATAATGATAATAATACCTAATTATATATAAATGAATAAATAAATGATATAATATTAATAGTAGTGGTACGGTACGGTATACCACTGATAATGGTTTTGAATACCATTACCGTACCAAAAATGTATGGTACGGTACAAATACCATACCATTACCAATGGTACAAATTTTTGGCACAACGTTGGTATGGTACAGTTGGTAATTCGGTTGGTATGGTAATTTGGCAAAAAATTCCACCCCTACATAAAACAACTACAAGGAGGAAATCGAAAAAAATCCTAAATCATAAAATTTCCAGTGCATGCACCATGAAGCTCCATATATGATTATATACCACTCCCAAAATAAACTTATGCAAAAACTATACACCATAAACTTTCTCAAAGACACAATGTCCGGCTTGTGTACTACTCAGAAGACATAATCCATCGAAAATTAATCTGCAAGAAGGATAAAGAAAATTTACCCTAACAACGCCATAAAAAAAAATAGGGATCCTCGAGATATTTTTGTTCAACCTGAAAGAAAAATCAACAGAATTTCAAATTTCAAGCAGTGAGCATTTTTTCAAACCCAAAATTGAATCATCACGAAACGAATTCAGTGCAACCATTATGCTCAAGGGAAATTATTGTAACAAATTCAAACGGATAGCGATCATGTCCGTGGATACCTATGACTTTTCTTATAACAACTTGACAGGTCCAATCCCAAATTCTGTCATTTTCCTAAAGATGTTCCAATTTCTCAAAATCTTAAATCCAACTATATTTCTCAATGACCAAATGGTCACATATGAGAACCAAAACAAAGCCTTGAAGGGGGGAAAAAGAAAGGAAAAAAAAACTGAGGAAAGGTACTGTTCGGCTCATGCAGTAATGATTTACCTTTTGTTTTGGCAAAAGTTTCTATTTTGTTGGAGGCTTAGGCACTGGCAGCTGTAGAAAGCAATAGAATATGTCATTGGTAGTCAGACGTTATGCTTAAGAATACAATAGCAACTCCTAAATCGATTACAGAAAAAAAAACCAGCAGCATCAACAGCCTTTTTGCATACACTAACATTTTAGTCAACCAATTTACATGATAAGAACCGTAAATTGGCATCACGACAAAAGGTAATAAAACAAAAATCTCGGCAATTACCTGAAAATGCCATTCTACTTCTTTTCAATTGTGAAGCACTCTGTATGTATTCACTATCAAACGCTTATATACATGATCAAACCTGTCAAATACACCCAAAATTAAAATTAGTAATAAGAAACTAAAATAAAAGCAAGAAAAATAAAAACTGAAAATTGATAGGACTTACAAATGCTCATCTTTTCTGACTTCCAGAAAACTACTCAAGAAACAATGAGATAAAGAGTTCCAAAAATAAGAAATATAAGCCTTTTTCCAACTTACTGCATCTCTTACCGAAAAAATGAATATTAATGTTGCATAATAGAAAAGAAAACAATGGTAGATTTCTTTTATGCTCTACATAATACTTTGGAACAATGAAGCAAAAGGGTACTTACTTGTTCCTTGTCCAAAACCTTTGGTGCCGCCGCACATTGTTATTAATTGTGGGTTTATCAAATCCTTCATGGCTTAAGACTGGATGAAGAATTAAAAACTAAAAGATGAATATATGCTGTAAATCATCATATAAATGTAACTGCATTTAAAAAAAAGAAGGGAATGAAAAAATTGAATTCTATTTCATCAGTATGTAACTACATGAAAAGTTACATTGAATGCAAACTCAATCAATTTCTCCAAAGTCATTGTTAACTGAAAATCAATACCAAACCCATAAATACCACCATTGAATTTGGCAAAACCCAAAAACAAAATACAAAAATTTACTCATATAATCACAGAAAAACATGAAATTTGAGCACCCATTTGGCCAAGTTAAAGGATAAGGGGCACTCACATCACCGTAGTACTCTTTGGGAAAACCTTCTAATACTGGTTCTTCCTTTTTCTTGCTCTTCCTCAGAACTGCCATAAAAAACCCAGAGAAGCATACAAATTCAGAAAAGAAAAGGTACAAACGCCACTAACATAATCACCCAAAATTCACTACAGTAAACACAAAACCCACCCAAAATTACATTCATAAAAAATGCCACCAAAAACCTATTAAGCCCAATCAATCAAGAACCTACTTGACTAATTTCAACTCAGCAGATGGTTAGATTGTTAGTTTAGGAGAAAATTATTGCCCAATAAACATGTATAATCAAACTATGAGCATATCCAGTTAATATTACAGTACAGATTTTGCATCCCAAGAAAAATTACCAAATTCAACCTCCACCAATAAAATAGCATTAAGCAAATGTGAATTTTCGACTATTTTGATGATATAAATAACTTTCAATTCAAATTTCATCAATTTCTCAGTAAACAAAAAAGGCAAAAATATATAATTAGAAGCCAATTCAACAATTAACAAAAAAGTTTCAGAAATTAAATCAAATCCGGTAGCACAGCCTGCTATAAAGTAGAGGAAGTGCATGACCCTCCTCAAAATGGATGTCCAGGGTTGACCCTTATGCAGAAGGAAGCATAGGAAGCATAAATGGGATATCAAGTGAGGATCTCAAGTAAATTCGCAACACAAAACCCAACCAGCAACAATTTGTTCATGACATCTTAAAACATCCAATTTCGTCCCGAAAACAGGACATTTAATGCAGAAAGCTCAAACTAAAATAATTGATGAACCAAATATTTTTAATTGAATTTATCCTTTCAATTGCTTGGTATTTTTGTTTATCCTCGTATCTTTCAATTGCCACCCAAAACTAACACCTGAGAGAGCATTGCACTTCTTATCTTTAAAAGCATGAATGGTGAACTAAATAAAAGAATAAGAATCTACAATGAACTAAATAAAAACACTTTTTACAAACATTATTCGCACAAAAATTAAAACTGTTGAGAAAATCACCATCCCATTTTTCACGAATGATGTATGATGATAAAACCAAATGGTGGGTGCACTGAAATATATTCACAGGCCCATTGATGGTGCGAATGTCATACAGTGAATTGCACATAAAGTACAACATTATCAAGCATACCTCGAGGCAGCTTTGGATGCGATCATTATCAAGTCTTCATCTCTGACACTAAGAGCACTCAGCATCTCAGAATTCCTCATCTCCCTACCATTATATAGCAGCTGCTACCACTGAAGCAGTACCCATGTCTGCTCATATGCATCGAAAAACATATCACGAATTCGTTATACACTTCTCTATTAATTAATCAGCTAACTAAATTTAAAATTAGCTTCCAAACCAAAAAAGTTCTAAACTTTTATTTTTTTCAATCACTTTTAGTTCTTCATCTCTTACTCTAAATCCCAATTACAGAAATATCAAAACTTTACTTCAATTTAATATTGTTTTCCCCAAAAACAACATAATCCCACAAAAATAAAGTAAAAAAAAAAAAACAATAAATGAATTAAATTAAACTTCTCACCTCCACCTCCAGCAGAGCTTTCACATTCTTAACCTGTCACCAAAAAAAAAAAAAAAAAGAAAAAAGACAAAAAAAAGAAAGAGAACTTGAATCTAGCAAATCAGCAACCCTATTCCCTATCTTTCTCTCTCTCCCTCTGTAATTCACGCATGCACCCCCTTCCATCTGTAACCCTCCCCCCGTGAAACCCCTAAACCCCACGCGTATGTCCTATATCTTGTGGCTGCAACCTCATGAATCGTCCCCATCACCTCAATCCCACCGAACCACAAATCAGGTACAATTTATGAGAGTAATTGTAAAAATGGATAAAACACTTTAAATAACTATAAGTTTTGTTTGGGTAGGAATTTCGCTGGGAAGGGTCCTGGCTCGAGCACACGGCTCCCCGAGGAGTTGGCACTTTGGTTGGTCGTCGGGCTTCCGCTTGTTGAGAGCCTGCGAGAGGAGGACAGAGTTAATTCTGAAATGTGCCTTTGTAGGGCCTTATGTGTAGGCCTTGAGGCTCACAATCAAAACTAACTTAGTGCTAAGGCGTGCCACTGCCATCTCAGTATGGCAGATGTAGAACAAGTGTGTTTAAGCCGATTACTTGCGCCCCAAGTTATTCTGACTTCTTGTTATCAAAGGATTGTCGTGGATGGGTTAAGTCCAAATT
Organism: Heteromeles arbutifolia; assembly: GCA_024362995.1. NCBI lineage: Eukaryota > Viridiplantae > Streptophyta > Magnoliopsida > Rosales > Rosaceae > Heteromeles > Heteromeles arbutifolia. Next base: position 26,801,885 of record JANCRC010000013.1, on the reverse strand, counting down.
AAGTTCTTTTCTATGCCTTGAGATCGAGGACTTTTAGTTCATTATCTTGTATGCTTAAAGGGTGGAGGTTCAGATCTAGTTAAGTCATCAGTTTAATTCTGTCACATCCCGGCCCGGGCTCGACCACTTCCCGGGCACGATACCACCGTAGCACGATATTGTCCGCTTTGGGCCCCGACCACGCCCTCATGGTTTTGTTTCTGGGAACTCACACAAGAACTTCCCAGTGGGTCACCCATCATGGGAGTGCTCTCGCGCACTACTCGCTTAACTTTGGAGTTCCGATGGAACCCGAAGCTAGTGAGCTCCCAAAAGACCTCGTGCTTGGTAGGGTTGAGAATATACATTTAAGGATCACTCCCTTGGGCGATGTGGGATGTTACAATCCACCCCCTTAGGGGCCCGATGTCCTTGTCGGTACACACGTGGCCAGGGTTAGGCTTTGATACCAATTTATCACATCTCGGCCCGGGCTTGACCACTTCCCAGGCACGACACCACCGTAGCACGATATTGTCAGCTTTGGGCCCCGACCACGCCCTCACGGTTTTGTTTCTGGGAACTCACAATAGAACTTCCTAGTGGGTCACCCATCATGGGAAGGCTCTCGTGCGCTACTCGCTTAACTTCGGAGTTCCGATGGAACCCGAAGCCAGTGAGCTCCCAAAAGGCCTTTTGCTAGGTAGGGATGAGAATATACATTTAAGGATCACTCCCCTTGGCGATGTGGGATGTTACAAATTCCCATTTAGTCCTCTTATAACAGTAAAACCACTTAAGTGAACCAGATCTGAGAACTGATGGAGCTTCGAATCATCAAAAGACTGGAAATGGCTTGAATATATACTGGGGAATACATCATAACACTATATCTACTAATTGAAAGAAAAGACAAAGAGAGTCGGGCAAGATTTCACCTTGTCGGGCAAGGTTAAACATCTTGCGATCTATTCTCTTTGCGGTTACAGAGGGATTTGTGTTAAAAAATGGGTGAGTGGTAAACGAGTTTACACGAGGAATAGATACTACAGCACTTAGAGAAAGTAGCAGAGCTTTTAGATTAGACAAAAGATGTCTTTATGAGGGGAATCTATGACTAAAAGGGTACAGAGTCTGGACAAAGCACAGCTTTCTGAGTATTTGCTTGACTGAGAGGCAAGTTGTATGTTTGATTGTTTGACTAGTTGAGTGTCCTTGTCTCTGGGGCATCTTCCTCCTTTTATAGGCAAATTAACCCGACTGCCTGTAGCTTTGTTCTTGCCCGAAAGCAACTGGAGGGTAGTGACTCATCAGTATTTTACTTGCATTGCCACTGAAAAGTACTTTTGGCTGTTTTATGAGTTAGTCTTCATCACTTGTCTCATTAAATTATAGGCACATAGCCTATGCACTAATGAGAAGCCGCCACATTGTCTTGAGATGGGCGGTCTGGGCTTGGCGCTGGGCCTCGGGCGAGTCTCCTTGCTTTAGTTCTTTTGGGCCTTCATTCCTTTAGGCCCAAAGTCCAAATATTAACCCAAACAGTGCCCCATTTAATCATTGTTAAGGCTGCAATCTCAGGCGCTAATAATGATCAAATAGCCGTCACATGCGCACGCGTTCGCTTGGAACTTGCACCGTTTGAAGCATCTGTTGATTATCCGTGACTTTTGCACTAACCTAAGAATTTCAATCGTTAGTTAACCACTTATTATATAATCCCCTGCTTAATTCTTTCGACAAAGCTTCAAAGCCATCTCGAACCTTCGAGTTTCCAGAAATTCCAGAATGCCCTCGCCTCCTTAGTTTTTCAATCATTCCCTCTAATCTCAACTTTTCTCATCTCTCCCTCAAACTCTCCCAATGGTACCCAAAGTTGTTCAAACCCAACCTCCATGCGAAACTGGTGAAGGGATTTCCACCATGCACTGCTTGTTTAATGGCATTCATCGTCATCGGGCAGGTCTGCAAATTTCTCATTTCTTTGAAAAATGAAGAGTGCATTCCTTGGTTTCTGCCTGGACGTCTCAAGTCCTTGTAGTTGTTGAAAACAACGTGCCTAAGGAAAAGGTAGTTTCTACAGTATCCTCAGAAAGGCGTACTGCTTTCAGCTTCTGTTTCAGGACTTCTATAACATTGAAGATTGGTCGAGTGGTCTCAATCGCACCAGTAGATTCCACTCGCACTGATATCTACACACCCAGACTTCCCCATAGCTTCTGCTTTCTTGATCATTTCATCATCATACGTGTATGCTTCAAGATCGACTACCGCGGCTTCCATGTTGAAGATTTTGGCAGAACTCGCAAAAGAATGCTCCACAATAGAGGCAAAGGGTATGGAGGCATCCTCTGAAATTGAGAGGTTGGAGGAAATAAATGTTGAAGTTGAAGATGCATGGTTAGCTAGTAGTAACACTACTTTGGAGAAGCTAGACAGCACCTTCATTATCATGCAGAAATATCTTTTTAGAATAGCTGCCCAAACTAAGGATGTAAAACTATTGAGCTGATTTCTGTGTAACTTCAACATTCAATAAAATGAAAATGGCTTCTTTAATTCACTCTAGCTTATATTTCTTCCTTGAATTTCAACTATGGTGAACATATAAGCTGATTTTAGACCATCCACAATGTCTATACTTCCTCAATGTAACAATCCCTAACATCCCACAAAGTTGGGTGATATTTCTTCAAAAACTTGGCATTAACTGGGTTTTTCTGCAACCTTCCTTCCAAATCTGCCAAGTAAAATTAGCCTTTATCAATCTAAGCTCCCAAAGGTAGAATTGCTTTCTATACTAACTACCCTTCTGTGAAGGTCTTCAATTTCACCTTCTTGTTGTATGCTTGGGCAACAACTCTCTTCCCCTCTTGGATTTTATCTAGAGCCTCAATTCGAGCCACATCTAGATCTTCAATCCCTTGACACATGGCTTGGATATATTCTTCACTATGTAGCCCGAACTGGCTTTGAATCCTAATAGAACTCACGTTGATTTCTATGTGGAGTACAACATCTTGCCTGAAGGTTAAGGCATAAGGAGTAGTTCCAGTTCCTGCCTTTTTGGAAGTTCTGTATGCCCACAAAATGTCTCCCAACTTCTCGTGCCACTTTTCTGGACTTTCTGCCACCATTTTCTTGATAATGTTTACCAAGACCCTGTTGCTGGCTTCCGCTTGACCATTTGACTGGGGGTAGTAAGGACTAGATTGAATCATCTTTATCTTGAACTTACTCGTGAATTCTTCTACTTCCTTTGAAATAAAAGATGGCCTGCGATATGTGACAATTATTCCGGGCACCCTACATCTGTGTAAGATCTTGGTTTCGATGAACTTCTTGACTGCGGTTGAAGTGATAGTCTTTATAGCTGAAGCTTCTACCCATTTGGTAAAGTAATCCGTTGCCACAATTAGGAACATGTGTCATTTGCTAGAAGCTGGGTGAATCTGCCCGATGAAATCCATTGCCCATCCTCTAAAGGGCCAAGGCTTGACCATAAGGTTTAAAGGTATTGATGGCACATGTTGGAATGGCCTATGTCTTTGGCATTCTTCGCACCCTCGGGCATAAGCTTTGCAGTCTTTCCCCATCTCGAGCCAAAAATAGCCATATCTTCTTAGTAACCACCTCACCTTAGTTCCAGCCTGATAAGCCCCACAGATCCCTTCATGCACTTCAGCCATGACTCTCATAGATTCCTCTTGGCCTAAGCATTTCAGCAACAATCCATCCCGGGTCTTCCTTAGCATGGATTTATCCTACATAACATATTTAGTTGCCTGTTGTCTATTTTTCTTACTTGTGGGAAAGGACGGATCTTTCAAATATTGAACAATAGGTGTTCTCCAATCCTCTACCTCCAATTCTTTAGTCATCACATCTAGGCTGAACCCCATTTCAAAGATAGATGGGAGATTTCTTCGTTGAACTTCTATATCTCCTTTAAACTTTCTTTCTTGGATTAAGGCTGCAGAAGCCAATTGTGCCATTTCATTGGCAATTGCATTTGACTCTCTTGGGATATGGCTGACTGATAGTTTCGAGCCCCAATAGCTCAGCAGTTATGTAGATGCCAAGTAGTAGTCCGCCATGGTGATGTGTCTGCATTTATACTATCCATTTAACTGATTAATCACCAATTCTGAATCTCCAAACACCTCTACTTCGGTTGCCCCCAACTCTATTAAAATCTCCAAGCCAATTATCATTGCCTCATACTCCGCCCGATTGTTGGTAGTCTCTTAATAATCTAAAAGGAATGAATAACAATGGTGAGAGCCATTGGGATCGATGATGACAATCCCAGCTCCCACAGCATTCTGAGTGCAAGATCCATCAAAATATAGTTTCCAATGAGTGATCCAGAGGCTAGTTATTCTTATTATCCCTTGCTGGACCCACTCTTCCTTGCCCGAACAGGTTATGTTTGGCGGGATCCACACACCTGCCATCTCCAAAGTTCTTGGAATGCTGACAATCTCCTCTTGAGACTGTCGGTGCTCTATCAAGAAGTCTACAATTGCTTGCCCCTTAACAGCTCTTTGAGGCACATACTGAAAATTGAACTTTGATAGTGCTAAAATCCACTTCCAAATTCTTCCAGTCAGCATTGATTTTGACAGCATGTACTTGATGACATCTGTCTTGGCAATAATGTGGATGTGGCAGGGTAGCATGTAATGCCTTAATTTGCACGTAGTAAAGTAGAGAGCTAAGCACAACCTCTTCACTGAACTATATCTCGTCTCTACCTTGGTGAGGATCCTACTGAGGTAGTAAATTGCTTGCTCATTCCCCCTTTCATTGTTTTGGACCAGCAAACTTTCAATTGATCTTTCCGAGGCATAAATATAAAGCTTCAAAGGCTTCCCTCTCTGAGGTGGCATGAGCACTGGTGGAGAGGCTAAGTAAGTATTTATGTTGTCAAAAGCCTCTTAGTGTGGTGGGCCCCACTCAAACTCTTCTTTGTCTTTTAGTCTCAACAGAGGAGTTAACGGCTGAATCTTGCCTGCTAAATCAGCAATGAATCTCCTCAAGAGGTTGATTTTTCCCAGCAGCCTTTACAGTTGTACCTTATTGGTGGGGGGAAGGTGACTCCATTATTGCCCGAGCTTTGTTCTTGTTGACCTCCACTCCTCTTTGATGAACAAGGAATCCCAAAAAGTTGCCCGATCTTACCCAAAAAACACACTTCTTTGGATTCATTTTTAGCTTATAGATCCTCATTCTTGTTAAGTCTTGTCTGAGGTCTATCAAATGCTGCTCTTCAGTCTTGGACTTTACCACAATGTCATCGATATATACTTCCATGCTATAGCCTATTAAGTCATGAAAATGGCTTTCATTACTCTTTGATAGGTTGCACCAACATTTTTTAGCCTGAATGGCATTATCAAATACTCGTATACTCTGACATAACCTGGACATCTAAAAGCTGTTTTATGTATATTTTCTTTAGCCATTTTTATCTGATTGTATCCAGCATTCCCATCCATGAAACATAGAACTTTGTGTTTGGCAACTGCATCTATGGATAGGTCAGCCATGGGCATGGGATATTCGTCTTTAGACATGGCTCCATTAATGTTTCTATAGTCAACACAACATCTAACTGCTTTAGTTATAACTTTTAATATAGGTATAATGTTGGCCAACCACTCAATATATTTGGTAGGCCTAATAAATCCTGCCTTCACCAGCCTCTCGATCTCTTCTTTGACATTTTCTTTGATCTCTTTTGACGTTCTTCGTGGTGCTTGCTTGACAAGTTTAAACCCCTCCTTAATAGGCATCATGTGTTCTACTCAGGTTGGATCTAAACCTGGCATTTTGGTGTGATGCCAAGCAAAATAGTCTTTAAATTCATGCAGAAGGTGACAATCATTACCCGATCCTCGGTTTCCACAAACCACTTATCTGTATAGGTCTTGGATCCTCTTCAGTTCCCAAATCATTGGTCTCTAAGGGGTCTTGTACTTCTAGGGTTGGTTTGTCAGGCTCTGCACACAAAAATTCAACCAGTTCTGGATTCTCGGGCAAATCCTCTGGCCTATCCAAGTCATATATACACTCAACCATTTGAATGGCTGCCTCTAACTCCTCCCTAAAAAATTCTTCTTTATTCATTTGGCTGCTTGAAGTCTCTCTGCTCCAATCATTTTCTTCCTTGGCTGAGTTCTCCATCTCTTTTTTTTTTCTCTCTCCCATACACTAACAATCTTTTTATTAAGGACCTGACTGCAACCACTTGGTCCTTCCTTTTCTGTTCTGACATTAATGTGTTGGGGAGTTGGGATGATATAGGGTTGATCTCATTCTTCTCTTGTAAGAGATAACCCTTGCTCCAAAAACTTTTGGGCCGTCACCTTAGTTGGGCAGCCGTTCTTATCAGCTCCTGAACATTGAAGAATCCCAATACTGGGATTGTAGAAGTTGGTTTCTGCGATGTTGGTTGTTGGTGTAAGGTAGATGGGACAGAGAGACTCTAATGAGTCCAATCTCTGCCCAGTAAAGCCCCATAAGTGGAAGTACTGTCTACAACAAAAAAGGCCAGCATGATTTGTTTTGAACCCAAGTCAACCTCTAGTGACAGTATCCCATGAGTCCTGGTGATAGCTCTTGAGAAACTAGAAACTGTAAGATCTGTAGGGATAAGATCATCCTCACTCCTGCACATTTTCTTCATCTGCTTGTATAGCAGCACATTGACCGCGGCCCCTCCATCAATCAAGACCCTCTTGAAGGGTATTCCCTCTATGTGAGCAGTTACATATATGGGCTTGAGATGGTTGGCTAGGGTCAAACTCGAGCGAACAAAGACCATTTTGTCCAAATATATTCTCTCAGGCTTCTTCCTTGATTACTCGGGCAAGCCTGTCTGGCCGGGTTCTTCTTGTCCCGCTTCTTCCACACTAACATGCGCCATCATAGGTTCTGTTGCCAAATAATCACCTTCCATCGTGGGAGACTGATCATGCTCGGTGCGAAACATGACTGATAAAACATATGTCATGTTTACGTGAAAGTTGCTGGGTCCGAGTAAATCTTTCTCCTTGCCCCTAATGTGGTTCATAAACTCATCCAACCAAGCATGTGTTTCTTCTGGCAGCATCAGTTTAGGCAACCCTTCTTCCTGGGTTATGCCAAAATTTAGCATATGTTCTCGGACCTCGCAGACAGTATCCACTAACAATGGCGTGGGCAACACCCTCTCGGGTGAGATAGTTCCAAAGCAGATTGGTTCTGGGCTCCACCTTAGGGTAGGTATCATTACCATATTTTCTTGAGCTCTCCTCAAGATTCTGTATTTCCCAGGATGAGGGTTCTGCGGTACATGGTCTCATTCCCTTTCGGTTTTGTTGTTCGATTTCTTCACCTCTTTCTTGCTCCTCCAATGAGGTTGATTTCTCCCTTCATGAGGTACATTTTCAAATTTTACATTCTTCGAGGTTTTTGAAGTAATGGGAACTTTCAACGAGTTCATGTGGGCCTCATACTGCCTTTGGACTTTCCTGATCATGGAGGCTCCCATCTCTTTGACAGGCTTCCCATCATGTCCGACTATATACCATATCAGCCCGAGTCGGGCAAGATTCTTCTTTGTGACCGGGTTCACTGTCCTTCCTTTCATTCTAACATTTCCACCGGCATGACTTGGCTGGGATGGCCTCACATCCACCCACCTTGGTGTCTTGGCCTCCTTGTCATCTACTTCTTCTGAAGCTTCATAGTTTCTGAATACTTCTAACAAGTTTTTAGGCTGAGAGTCTCATCCCAACCTCTGGAAGACGTTCTGAGAGGTTTCCTTCTCAACTGTCCGCATGATGCTCATGTGGTTTTCATGTTCTTCATTCTCCATTCTCTTAATCAGCTCCTGATCAAGGATAGCTCCTGCTGCAAGTACCTCTAGCTCACACTCTTTTTGACATCTGTTACATAACACTACTCCTTTGATCAAGGTGGCCTTGGGCTTTTCGGGAAACTTGATAGCTTCCTTAGTTGGTTTGTCGACTGGCCTCATTTCTGCCTTTACCTCTCACGTGGCTTTTCCTTTTCCCTTTTCTGCCCATGTTAGGTTGATCATGTTTACTAAGGCTCGCAGAAAAGTATTAGTATCAATCATTATATCAATCTGTGGTTCTTCCAGCAACCGCTTTATTTCTGGCCCACACTGCTCCTACTATTTAATGAAAATAAGAAGGGGTTGGGCAACTCTGGTTCCCCGATTTCTTCCAGCACCGGTTGATTCACTCCAGATTCTTCTTTGTTCTTTCCCTTACTCTTATTTTCCTCAAGCACAGGAAACAGAGGAATAACTGGCTCCATCACAGGGCTGGCTTCTCTCGTCACCTCTCTAGTACGATTATTTTCTAAGGTAGAATATTCCAGATCTAGCCTTCTTTGCAGATTCCCTGTTAGGGAACAGAGCCTGCTTAATTTCCCCTTGTTTCCAGAGAGATTTTCTCTGTGCTCATAAACACAGCTACCATGGTAGCCTTCATCTCTTCATTTGTGACCTTTCCTCCTGATTTCTCAGAAGGAATAGGGTTTTGCGTTAGGACAAGTCCTTGCAGATCTTCGCGAAGATTTGCCATACTTGATCTTAGTGTATACTGGGGTGGTTTTTTTTTTGCTCCCCACCTGAAGGTTTGTTTTTTCCTTCGTCTTTTTGGCATACAAGATTCACAATCCCACCGGGCGTGCCAAAACTACGTTCAGGCAGAAATTTCGCTGGGAAGGGTCCCTGACTCGAGCACATAGCTCCCCAAGGAGTTGGCACTTTGGTTGGTCATCGGGCTCCTATTTTTGAAAGCCTGTAAGATGAGGACAGAGTTAGTTCTGAAAGGTTCCTTTGTGGGGCCTTAGGTGTAGGCCTTGAGGCTCACAATCAAAACTAACTTAATGCTAAGGTGTGCCACTGCTATCTCAGTATGGAAGATGTAGAATAAGTATGTTTAAGCCGATTACTTGCACCCCAAGTTATCTTGACTTCTTGTTATCAAAGGATTGTCGTGGATGGGTTAAGTCCATATTAAGTTCTTTTCTATGCCTTGGGATCAAGGACTTTTAGTTCATTATCTTGTATGCTTAAAGAGTGGAGGTCCAGATCTGGTTAAATCATCAATTTAATTTCCATTTAGTCATCTTATAACAGTAAAACCACTTAAGTAAACTAGATATGAGAACTGATGGAGCTTCGAATCATCAAAAGATTGGAAATGACTTGAATATATACTGGGGAATACATCATAACACTAGATCTACTAATTGAAAGACAAAACAAGAGAGTCGGGCAAGATTTCACCTTGTCGGGCAAGGTTAAACGTCTTGCAATCTCTTCTCTTTGCAATTACAGAGAGATTTGTGCTAAAAAATAAGGGTGAGTGGTAAACGAGTTTACACGAGGGAGTCGATACTACAATATTTAGAGAAAGTAGCAGAGCTTTTACACTAAACAAAAGATGTCTTTCTGAGGGGAATTTATGGCTAAAAGGGTGCAGAGTCTTGATAAAGCACAGCTTTCTGAGTATTTTCTTGACTGAGAGGCAAGTTGTATGTTTGTTTGTTTGATTGGTTGAGTGTCCTTGTCTCTGGGCCTCTTCCTTCTTTTATAGGCGAATTAACCCGACTGCCTGTAGCTTTGTTCTTGCCCGAAAGCAACTGGAAGGTAGTGATGAAGGAAAATTTGTGAAAGCTAGTTCATTTGAGCAACATCTGTGGCATGCTATTAACAATTAAAAGGCGGAATCATGCTTGTATGTACTCAAAAACAAAACTTTACCCATGAAATTCAAAGCCTAGTAGTTGGGTGAACTAAGACTCAAATCAAGAACAAAGTGAGTTCAGAAATCTTATACCTTTGTTGATTCCTCTTTGCATAAGCAAAGGCTAATCACCCAAGGAGAGGGCCTTCATTCCTTGCTTCTTGGCTCCATGGATTTCTTGGAGGAGGATGGTTGAAAGGATTCTCCAAGTTCCCAAAATAGAGAACCTCTAATTTTCCACACCAAGGGGAGCATTGATGAAGAGATGAGTGACCTAAAGGAAGTAAGATTGCTAGCTAATTTCCTCTAGGGTGGCCGGCAACTTAGAGAGCAAAGAGAGGATTGTGTTCTCATCTTTTCTCCAAAAGAAACCCTAAGGATGAAATGGCTATAAAGTTGCCTTTATACCACCTCACAATGGAGTGGCAAACTTGCAATTAAGCCAAGTTCACTACCCCTTCTCTATATGGCCGGCCTTAAGGGTTTATTGGGCTTACAAGCCTTTTGTGTATTCAAGTTGTCATACAACTTAAGTTAATAGGCTTGACATTCAAATCCCATTGGGCCTTACGGCCCAAAAACTAACCCGAGGTCTTTAACGAACTTATTCGTTTGATTAATTAACATATTAATTAATCCAAACCATAAATAATTAAACCATTTAATTATCCTTACTCAACTCCGTTGTTTCTTCAATCTCTACCTTACACGGTGTACGATCCATTAGGTTCCTTTTAGCGAGGCAGTGAGCGATTGTTACTCTTAACGATCGATTGTGAATTGAAACTTACTTTCAATTCTCCCTTTAGTGATTATACACGTTTAGGGCTTCCACAAACCATGAGTGACACCTAGCTGTATGTCATGGTTACCCAAGCTAATCAGAAGAGGTGGAGAACCTATTCAGTTTAAGATTACAATGCAATACGGTCTTTCTCTAATACAATACTCTTGACCACATTGTTTGGTTTGATAGTTTATTCATGTCTACTATCCAATGTGATTCATTTACTTATATGATTACCTTGAATGTGATTTGGAACGACTTCCTAAATCTCATTCATACTCTGGCCAGAGATTCTTAATCATATCATAGAGTATTCTCCCTTAAATAGTTTGAGGGTTAGAGATCCCTTGTTGCGCATTCACTTGCCTCCATGGCTAAGTGGCTTAACCCCAACTATGCCGTGGACACCCTCTGATGAGTGACTTTGACATAGTCAAGGATCAAGGACCTAACCACAAGACAACTATGATGCCTTAGGTCAAATGACTACTTTGCATTTTCCCAACCATGAGTTCTCATGTGACATGAGTATGAGAACTCCTCGTTGATCGTGTTCAGTGAACTCATTCTCTATTGAGCACCTACATGCTTGTCTTGGTGTCAGTTAAACCAATGACTCAAGACCAATCACTCTCCCTAAGAGAAGACATAGCACGTACTGATCTCAACGAACTGTCAATGCCCAATTGGCAATCCTATGATCAGGAACGTTTAGGATATGTATACGAAAGAGAATGGTCTCATGAATCTAACTTCTTTAGATTACATTCTCCTAATTACATATTCCTTGGACTTATCGTTTAAGCATATAACATTTATATGAGACGGCTTAAAACAATAATCTTTGCCCTTATATTAAACTAGATTAGTTTAACATGTGAAATATCTGTAAAGTATCATCATATGATTGGTTTTAGGGCACATTTCCAACAAGTGACTCATCAGTATTTTACTTGCATTGCCACTAAAAAGTACTTTTGGTTGTTTTATGAGTTAGTCTCCATCACTTGTCTCATTAAATTATAGGCACATAGCTTATGCATTAATGAGAAGCCGCCACATTATATCGAGATAAGTGGTCTGGGCTTGGCGCTAGGCCTCGGGCGAGTCTCCTTGCTTTAGTCCTTTTGGGTCTTGCTTCCTTTAGGCCCAAAGTCCAAATATTAACCCAAACAAATTTTGAATTAAACTAAAGAAAATAGTTCAAATTAAGAAAATCCCAGTAAGTGAAAAAGGATATGGTTAGTGATTAGTGCCTATGAATTGGTCAGAAGTGCATATTCTTCGAATTCCTAGAGAGAGAATGTGTGTGTATTTCTCAATGCATGGTAGTTTATGGCCCAAACAAAACGGAAAGCATGGAAAGAAAAAACACACTTTTCGGTAGCTCAAGAATACAATGATAATACAAATAAAAGGCTTTTTGTGTTATAAAAATTGACAGGGTGTGCAGTGGAATAAATGAAACAAGACACAAAATTTACGATGTTCGTCTACAGTCAGTGTAACTGGAGTACATCATCGAGGCAGCAGTAGTGCTTTAATTATAATTTGGTATAATATAAGTACAAAGATAACTCTCACTATTCTCTCATCTCATCTTCCTCTTTTTTTCTTTCCTCTTTCTACTTTCACAATCTCTTCCGTGAACTTATCACATTGGCGTTGTGTGGGGATTGTATTTATATAGAAAATATGAGTAGTGTGCGGCAAGCTTCAGCAGACAATGGAAAGACAACTTGCCCATTATTTAATTCTTTGAGTGGACATCCACTGTTTTACAACACTCCCCCTTGGATGGCCACAAGTCTTCGATTGACTCGTTAAAATTTTAATCTGTTTTTGGATGCTCCCCCTGATAAGTGGTACCACATCTGTTATGCTTGTTGACTTTCCACAAGCTTGGTCTTGAACTGGGCTGGAGGGTCTTTTGGTTTCTTCCAAAGATCTGAATTTACTTCATTTATCTGGAGCTAAATTTGATTCAAGGGTGGGGAACACTTGATCTTGAATCGGACTTGTGATTTCTTCAAGGGTCGTCGAGGCTTGATCTTAAATGAAATTGAACCACGAGGAGCTTCATGTGGCAAGTGATCTTCGGCTCTGTCGAGGATGAATAGACACATGTTTGTTGCGCTTGTTGATTCTCCACAAGCTTCGATGTATCATTTTCACTTGCCTTATCTGTTCCCTTTGCAGAAGTGGTATTTTCCCTAGTTTTCCCCCATGCATGTGTGGTATCTTCTCTCACAACATTTGTCCCTAATGCAGGAGTGGTATCTTCTTTGGAAGTATATCAACAGTTAAAGATGACTACTCGAAAGCAATGCTAGGTAAGCAATCAGGGAAGGATTTCAGGCAATCAGTTCCAGATCGGAAGCTTGATTCCAAGTGCCGACTGATTGCTCTCTTTCTCCTTGTCTTGCAGGTAAGAGCAACAACAAAGAAAAAGGACAAGGAAAAGCACGATATGAGATACCCTTGCTTTCGACCCTGATGATATGAGATACTCTTGCTCTAGTGTGACTTGTTTGGAGAGGTATTCTTGAAGAGGAAGAAAATGAGTATCTCGAGATGGTTCGTTGAAAATGCACTCTCAGATAGGAGGAAGAGTTAGGCATTTTTGCAGGTTTGCCTTGCCATAAGAGTACAGAGGTCAACATATATAGGGATTTCCCAATAGCCATTAGCGGTGTTATTGCTTTACTCTTGCGGCAACTGTTAGGTAATTGAAACAGTAAAATTCACACGTTTTAACCTCTGTCAGAGATCTTTGACAAAGTTGAACGTGATTTCCAAAAAATTGAGATTACGTCTTAAAAATGCCGACGAACTTTATTCAAGAAAATCTGGCTTTTGAAATTCGGAGAGTGATGCCTCTTCGATTTTTGAACAAGTGGCCCTATTACCTCTTCTTTTATAGAGGCATCAATTGTGCTCAAAATGTACTCTCGGAAAGCTACTGCCTGTAGAATTTTCCCCTTCTTGCACTTCTAAGATTTTACTTGACCTCATTTTTCCTTCATTATTTCTGAAAATGATTTGCCCATCTGACCTTTGTTTAGATTTGAGTCTCGAAAAGGATACAGACGAGCTGGGTCAGGATAATATAAAGTGCCCATCCTTCTTATCTTCTAATGGTCCTCTTACGGTTGGGGACTCTGTGATGAAGAATAACATAACCGCTACAGTGGTAGCTAGGAATCTTCTCACTCCCAAGGATAATAGGATACTTTTAAAGAAATCTGATTAACTGGATGTTCAAGACTCTTTGGCTTTCTATGTTCAATGTGTGGGTTTTGTATCCAATATGGGTCAATGCCTACTTGCTCGAACTCGTCAAGTTGAATCATTGATGGCTGAGGTGGCAAGTCTTAAACAAGAGATCAAAGGGCTCAAGCAGAGAATAGAGAGTTGCACGTGCTTGCAAATAATTACTCAATGAGCATGAAAAGAAAGCTCAACCAGCTGCTAAAATCCGAAAATCGGATTCAAAGTGATCACCAGAGGTTAGTTGCTAGATTCCAAAGGCAACTGATGTCTTCCCCTTTTAGTGTTTTGCCAAGTACTGGGGTGCCACATGATCAATCTCCAGTGCTTCCCCTTTCTGGGGTTCTGCCAAATACTGAGGCTTCACTTGAGCAACTTTTGTGAAGGCTCCCTCTTGTTTGTTTGTTTTAACTCATGTGTATGCACATATCTGTAATTTCTCGGAGATATCAATAGATAAGCTTCTTCTTTTTTTTCATTCAATGCATTGTACTAAATACAATATATACTTCACTAAGATATGGTACTTCTAGACCAAATATCAATTTATCTTTACCCTCACGAAGATAAATGATCTTTCTTAGTGTCTAAATATTGGTTAATCATTTGAGTAATCAACTCATAATCATCAATCCATATGATTTTTTAATATCATAAACATCATGAATAAGATTTGTGTTGGCATATTGTTCGATCTGCAGCTTAAGACAATATTTCTTGCAACACTTTATAATCCTTCTAGACTCTTCAGGAGTCCCAATTTAATATCATCAACTCTTCAGGAGTTCTAATAATACCAACTCTTGCAAGAGATTTTAGTATGTTGCAACAATATCATAATGATTGTACTCACTAAGGCAATTTATACCATTCATTGGTATTGAGTACATAATTTATGCTTTACCCTTCCAAGGCTTACTTCAAGCAATTTGAATCCTTCAAGGATTTTCTACACTTCATGACACATTTTCCTTTGGAATTTATACAGAGCAATTTGCTCCCATGTATATTTGAGAGATTTACTTATGGAGATATGATGTGGGCGACTCACAACCCTTCGTATATAATTCTCCATTCATATAAACTCATTTACCAGAGTATAATTTCATATTTCAATTAGTAACCTTATGTCATATCATGTGAGTATATTCCACCGTATTACAGATGCCCATATGTAACCTCATTGGTTCAACATCTTTTGGCTATTTGTATTATATATATAGGTCCATTTTTTCCACGTTCTTACAAAATTGTAATGGAATTGCCTTTCTCCATTTTTGGCAAATAATATTTCCTTTCGTCGACGGAAAAAGAACGGGACTCAATATTAACACAACTCATTGATGAATTTAGTAGCTACTTGTAAAACCAAAATTACCATTGGTTATCATCAATCCATAATCCCATATTCTCATGTGCATGCGCATGCATAAAAGCTTTTCATTTCTTTGGATATCCATTGCCTCTTCAAGGGTATTACACAATCTTTTCCAGGATAGTCATAGTTTAGAGAATGCGGATCATAACTTCATCTTGAGCATTATAGAGCTTCGATTTTAATCTCCACTTCCAGGAGTTGAGTCATTGGAACCTATACGTCTATCATGCTTCATACATGAGACATTTTAATATTCCCATGTTCGTGGATTGTCCTTTCTAGAACGTGTATCCATGCGGCGATTGTCATGCTTCCGGCATGCAACCGTTATACTTCGGGGATGCAATAGTTCAGTAGTGCCATATTTTTCTTCTTTTGAAGGACTGAATCTTTTGAGTCTAAGGGCCTGCCACGCTTCAGGCGTGCAACAGATAAATCATTTGCTGCCACATTATTTTGTCCAACAGGGACATCAATTCTTGTAGGCACATTTGCAGCAAGTATATGTGATTTCATCACTTTCGTTGCATCATTAAATGCATCTAACATTTGATTGACACATCTTTGCATCATTAAATTATTCTTACATTATTTTCTCATTGATTGCTTCGTGAATCAAAATAAGACAAATTTTCTTCGTTCTTCTAGAACGGTCTTTCCTCGTCGTTCTTTTGGAACAATATTTTCTCATCGTTCTTCTGGAACGGTATTTTCTCCCCTAACGGCAGGAAAATTATCTTATCAAAATGATAGTCCGCAAACTACGCGGTAAACATATCCCTAGTCAAGAGTTCTAAATATGGAATAATAGATGGTGAATCAAATCCAACATAAATTCCCAATTTGCATTGTTGCCTCATTTTAGTACGCTGTGGCAGTGCAATACGCACATAGATAACACAACCAAAAACTCGTAAATGTGTAATGTTTGGCTGGTGCCCAAACACAAATTGTACTGAAAAGTATTGATGGTTGGTAATAGCTTTCAACCGAACTAATAATGCATCATGTAAAATGACATGTCTCCATGTATAAAAGTGGCAATTTCGTTTTCATGAGCAGTGTAACAACCCGTCCCTGGATTTACGGTATAAAAAGGGTATTTTTGTATTTTAACTAAGTTTGGGGATATTTATTCTTTTAAAAATGGTTTTTTGGGTCTTAATAGGTGTGCCCAAGGGGCCCACCTTGCTTTTGTGTCCCTAGTCTCTCTCCTCTCTGTTCTCCCCCAAGTCAACCTCTTCTCTTTCTCTCCCTCTTCTTCTTATTTCCTTTATCTTTCTCTCGGCTCTCTAACTCTCTTTTCCTCCCCGAGGACCAACCCACACATACCCCTGCCCGCACCCCATCAACGACGACAGCATCACCATCATCACCACGTTAGCTCTCTCTCTCTCTTCGTCTCTGTGGAGTAGAGAAACTCTGGCGAGTTCCTAGTCATTCCATTTTGGGTAAGCCTCAAAACACTCCAAATGCTTCTCTTTTCATCCCTATAGTTATTTTCTAACCCTGTGGTTGTGTTTTGGACATCAAACCACTAAGAAACCACCTCGGTGGAGTTTCTCCATGTTTTCTGGCAAGGAGCACCGTCCCTTTCGAGCCAAGTTCCGGCCAAACCACGATGAGTTGGCTGGCATGCAAGGTATCAATCTCTTCGTCTCGCTGAGAACTACAACTTTCCTTTTTGATTCACCCAATTTGATTGAGTATTGAAGAAGTTATATCCATTTGAATCTTACCTAGTTTCCGGCGACCTCTGAGGCTTTCGAGGCGTTTTTCGGCCAAACCACGATGAGTTAGATGTTGTGCGAGGTACCATTCTCTTCGTCTCTTCGAGAAATATAACTTTCGTTTTTGAATCACTTGGTTTCGTCGAGTATTGACAAAGTTATGGCCGTTTAAATGTGGTGTGGTTTTCCGGCCGGATCCGACCTTCTTCTTCATTGGGTACAGCGACCCATGTTTTGAACTCAGGTTGGGCTTTCAAGCCCTAAATGCTTTTGAACCAGGACCCTTGGGCTGTGCCATACCTAGGGCCTTAGGCTCGTTAAACCCAACCCAAAACCTTTGTTTTATTTTAATTCTAATTGTTTTAAGTTAAGGCCTTTGGGCCAATTTAGCTAAACCCCTAAGCCCTTTTGATCTCAAACCCAAAACCCTAAGGCTCAACCAAGATCCAAGGCCAGACCCGTTTGACCTGGTTTGACCCGGACCCTTGACCCGTTGACTGACCCGGTCTGACCGTTGACTCGGTCAACGGTCAGTGTTGACTTTGACTTTGACTTTGACCGGTCAACGGTCAATGTTGACTTTGACCGTTGACTTTTTGGGTTTTCGTCCGATACCTCTTCTAGGCTAATTTCGACGTCCTGAACCCGTTTTCGATGTCCATTTTCCCAAATTAAGTTGTTTGAGCAAAGTTTGACTAAGTGTACCCCTTTATGTGCTTAGGAGCAATTGTTGTGGCGTTTCTGTCTTCGCTAGTCTGCGCAGCTTTCGACGGCGAAGTACTGTGAGTGGACCCCTTCTAAAATGCATGTTTTATAGTAGAACTGCACACATGAAAAGCATGATTTCGCAATTACGTTCTATGAAATGCTTTATGAGATATCGTGCCTATTGAGGTTATTTTGAATTACTATTATTTTTCCTACAACCCGTATTCTTATAGAATATCTGATGGATGACGATATGATATTTAGAATACGTTTTGAACACTTCTTTATAGTATAGATGATGGATGACTTTATACTATGAAGATGTCTTTCAAATGTACGTATGTTCAATGGTTTTGTACTTACCTAGTGGTCCTGATTCCGCTACGGGATGAAGGGATAGATTCCGGCCCATCCCGGGCGACGGTTTAGTGTTGGCATAGGGCCTGGAGGGTGTTTCCTCTGGCATTTAAGACCACGGACGGGGAGCCGGCAAGGGGCCTGTAGTGTATTTTCCTCTGACTGTCTGCTCAGGGATGGGGAGCTGGCATGGGGCCTGGAGAGTTATATTGGACATTCACTAGAGATTATTATATATGAGTTATGATTTGAGACAGTGCACGGCATGCTAGGTTTCGGAAAACCTATGTTTATCATGATATATATGTGTTTTCATAAAACCTGGGGGTTAGTACGTTGATAACTGTTTTACTATATATATATCAAATTGGTCCACTCATGTTTGTTTTGCGCCCCCTTCAAGACTTAGAATCGAGGTATACAATCCCGGCGTCAAGGCACTTCCGCATCGACATTTTCGAGTCTTCTCGGTGTATGACCTATTCCTTTGTTCATTCAATTTTATATTAATTCTTTTAGTGTTCTAATTAGATGTGTGCTCTGAACACGTTCCTTAAATGTATATTCTTTATTCTTTTATATTTATAAGTCTTATTTATTCCTTATTCTCAGCATTTGCATTCAATAAATGGCTTTCGTCACCCTTCGGGTGTCGGCCAGCACGTGTCTATCCTGGTATTCGGGGAATATCGGGATCGGGGCGTGTCAAGCAGAGCGCATGTAATCAATTTCATCCGCTTATAAATGCTTCTGCTAAACAATTTTGAGCATGAATATGAGGAACTTCTGGTCCTTATTTAATAGTTTGTGGGCTGAGACTCTTATATCTTTTATTACAATTAAGTTGAGGCACTGCGACACTTCAAACTTACGGTACTCATCAAGGAACTTCATGTCGTGATCTTGAGGATCAAGGCACTTCATGCCTGATCTTTTTGCATGATGGAACTTCAAGTCCAATCATTTTTATATGATGAGGATCAAGAAACTGCAGGTTGTGATATGATTAAGGAACTTCAGGTCCTATATATACTCATCGTAACAAAAGAGAAGTACAATAAATAAATTAAAGCAATAGGGGGTAATTCCAGCCATATTGAATAAATCGCATTTAAGTAAATAAAGCTTGTGATAAGGGCTTTAATTCAGTACCATTCACATAAATCAAAACTTAAAGTAGTAGACGGTAATACCGTCCATGGTAAATAAATTGTTTTAAAGTAAATAAAACTTGTGAAAGAGTTTTAAGCCAACACCATTCACATAAATAAATATATATATTGTTTCTTCTTTCCTTTTAGATGGTGCAACACCATCCAAAAGCTTTTACCCTTTTTTTTTATTATTTTATTATTTTTTCATTCAAATGGTGTAAATGCACCATTCTGCCTTTCCCATTTCTATTTCTTGCTTTTTCAAATGGTGTCGTGCACTATTGCCTTTTTCAGATGGTGCCATGCATATTCCATAAACTTCCTTTTTTTTTCTTTCTTTGTCTGTCTCTGCCAGTCTCGAACCCAGAGCCAGCTGGGTTGTTATGGAGGTCGCACAAATTCAATTCAATCCAAAGGGCTACCAAAGATTGGCGTTGTTCTCGTATGGTCCAGAGAACATGGCATTGTGAAGCAAGAACCTCCCTACAGGGACATAGATGACAGTGGGATTGACAGAGGCACAAAAGAGGGAGGCTTGCGTGGAATCAGTCATGCCATCACCATCTCAGACAACTGAGGATTCATAGGAGTCCTCGAGATCCGTTGAAAACGATGCGATCTGAGTTTCTAAGTTAGATGAGATTCTTCTGGATCTCTGGAAACCAGTTGTCAACTATGAGTTTTCTCATCTCGTGACGACTACAGGTCATTGTAAATTTCATTTCTCACTGGAATTCGGTGGAGCGCTTCTGGGGCGGTGAGAAAGATGAAAAATGGACATACCTTTTATTCTGTGAGATTTTAGCTGACAGAGGTGAGAGGTAGATAGTGCTTCACCGGATTTATGGCGTTGTACTTTCCACTGACATAAGAGCTTCTCGTGCTGATAACGTGTTGTAAAAATCGACAGTATGTGCAGTGGAATAAATGAAACAAGACACAAAATTTTCGAGGTTCCTCTACAGTCAGTGTGACTGAAATACATCCTTAGGGCAGTAGTAGTGCTTTCATTATAATTTGGAATAATAGAAGTACAAAGATAACTCTCACTATTCTCTCATCTCTTCTTCCTCTCTTTTTCTTTCCTCTTTCTTCTTTCACAATCTCTTCCATGAACTTATCACATTGGTGTTGTGTGGGGATTGTATTTATATAGAAAATAAGAGTAGGGTGCAGCAAGCTTCAACAGACAATGAAGGGACAACTTGCCCATTATTTAATTCTTTGAACGGACATCCACTGTTTTACAACATTTTGTTCAATAAATAAAAATACTATAAAAAGAGAAAAAGACTGGAAGAAAAAGCAATTTAAAGAGTACACACATTGGAAACCAATTTTACCCCCAAAAAATACAAAAATACAAAAGAGCACAATGGATTTGGCATCATGAATATTCCAATGCTCTTATGAGCGTACCCTTTCTAGAGAAAAATTTTAATGTGCCAAAAATGCGGCTCAATATACTAAGTATAATAATACAATTTATTGAAAATAATACAATTTATCACATCCCGGGCTCGGCTCCGCCGTAGCACAATATTGTCCGCTTTAGACCACGCCATTCGGTTTTGTTTCTGGGAACTCACACGAGAACTTCCCAGTGGGTCACCCATCCTAGGAATGCTCTCACTGAAACTCACTTAACTTCGGAGTTCTGATGGAATCCGAAACCAATGAGTCCCCAAAACACTTCGTGCTATAGGGAGGGGAGCAAGTACATATAAGGCACATCACCCCCTCTCATTTGGTCGATGTGGGATGTTACAATCCACCCCCCTTAGGGGCCCGACGTCCTCGTCGGCACACTCGCACCACACGGCCAAGTGGTTCCGATACCAAACTGACACACCCCAACCCGGAATGTCCTCTAGGACTCCGAATCGAGCTGTGCTGGCTTCGTCACATTCCTGTTTTCAGCCAGCACAGCTTGATTCGGAGTCCTAGCGGACATTCCGGGTCGGGGTGTGTCACAATTGGTTAGAAACTTAAAAAAAAAAATTCAATTAATTGTATTATGACAGTTGGTGTGTCTCGTATTTTTTACACACTTAAAACTATCTCCCCTTCCTCCCTATGACATAGACATTTATGCTATTCTTCCTAGAGAAAATAGAAAATATTGCATGTGGTCCAATGTTTTAGTCGAAAGGGTGTTGAGTTTATATCCATGCATCCCGCGTTCGAAAATCTTTCTACCTTAAACTATTGAAATAGTTTCGAATATTCCCCTCTCCCTAATAATAGTAAATATTTATCTAAAACAAATAGAAATATTTGCTGTAATTATTATTGTTTAAGAATGTAATTGTGTAAATTTAGAAATTGAATCCAATAACATTTGGGAGATTAAATCTCTTTATGACTTTACTTGTAGGGCAAGTTAAATCCCATCTGATTAGTATAAATAAAGGCATAAGGCCACAAGGAAGAATAAGGCCCCGTTTGGTATTATTTGTTTCACCAAAAACAGCTTCATTTTAAACTGAAGCAATAAAAAGTGTTTGGCAAAAGTTAAATATCATGCTTATCTTAAAAGTTATGGGCTCCAAACTGCTTTAACAAAAAATGGAGTTGAACCTTTATTGAATATTTTCAATTCGTGTAAAACTATCATCAATTTTTAAAAATAAAATTATTTGTCATGTTACACACATTTTATCCATTAGACAACAAAGTGATCGTCGCCATCTACCACTACAAACACTAACTTTGCACCATCACTGCCATTATTTCCACCACCACAACAATCGTCACCCTATCGCCGCCACCACCACAATCGTCACAACTGCTGTCGTTGCCAACTCCCATACCATGTCCATTTTTGTCATCATATACAGTTATATTATTTCAAAAATAAATTTTACCAAACGCTTTTACATTGTTTTTCTTAGTCACAACACTTTTTAAAACATAGTTTACCAAACGCTTAACTGCTTTATTTTATAGCTAATTATTCTTAGAGCACATCATTAACAGTTTTTTTTTTTTTTTTAATTAAAAAAAAAAAAGCATATCAACCTCAAGTGGTCCTATATCATTTACAACCTCTGAGGGCTATCGGGTCGGGTATGTCATCACTTGTTCAATTTCATCAACAGTGGCCAAATAACTCGGGTTGCCCATGATGTTCCTGGAAAACGTTGGACATCATTAGTTAGCATAACATTCATGTTTCTATAGATTTGGCCAAGATTAGACTCTCCTTAGTAAATCGATTCGGTTTCATATATTTACAAGATACCCATGATGTTTTTGGAAAGCGTTTACATCATTAATTACATAACATTCATTTTTTTCTCAAAAAAATGAACAACTGGTGGCAAACTACGGTTATCCACCTCTTCTGGGCCCAAGAGGCTATGAGAATTTTACCCTGCCCGTGACCACAGTCTAGCAAACTCACCAACTCGAAGTATCGAACCCGGGACATAACATTCATGTTTCGATGTTTTCCGTAAGATATTCCAGAAACAGTCCCTTGGAACTACCGTGGTAAAGCTCATCTCCTTAATCAATTTCGACCAAATACCCAAAGTTACCGAGCAGTGAAGGAATGTGTGAACAACTGATTCGAAATTTGACTTACATATGATACACCATTGTGGCGACGAGGCGTAGTAACTGCGCCCTCATTGAACCATGTCAAATGTGTTCACCCTGCCACAAGCAACAAGCCAAAGACAATAACACTTTTCACCTTAGAGCGTTAGATTGCCTTCCATGGTTTCGACAAGAAGTTGAAACCATAGTAAAAATGCATTTTGCATTCTACATAGAACCCATGATCGATTCCAACCGCTTAGTGTGTTTACATCTCTGTTGCCCCATGCTCTTTCCCATATAATGTGTCTTTGAACTTGTTGCAGTGTGATCATGGATAAAGAGGAGAAGATTGTATTGGATTACTCGAGAGATCGGTTGATTATTGACAGACCCTTCCAAGTCTCAGTCTTGTCGAGAATTGCAGAGGCGGGAAAGATAGTAGAAGGCATTTACGGTCATCCTCAGGACATTGAAGGGGTGGTAAAAGATGGAGCGATCGATGTGGTTCAGTCAAGGCCACAAATCTAGGGTTCTTAACCAGATTTTATTTTCAGATTTTATTTACGCTGAAATCATTACATTCTGAATGTAGTGAAGAAACTTGAGGTTTCATCATAAAACTAATTGGCAATATGGGGAGTAAGCACATGCAAAGTCCATCCTCTCGTTAATGTGTGATTCATTCTCAACACGCCCCCTCACGTGTGACGAATTTTCAAGGACGATACAATTTGGGTGAAGTGGAGCACGTGTAGCCATTGAGCTTCACACGTGAGACAACCAAATCTGATATCATGAAGAAAGTTGGGGTGCCACTATAAAACCAACTGGTAATATGGGGAGTAACTCAACCTCTTATAAGGCCATGTAAGATCCCTCCTCCCAAAATGTCGATCTATGATTAGGAGCGAGGTGCTCTTAATCTTATTATACGACAATAAGAACAACAACAACAAAAATAAAGTTTTATTCTACTAAATGGTGTTGGCTGTATGAACACTAGAACATCACTGTGCTGAGTTTTGCGCCAAATCTTCCACTCTTAATCTTAGTATAATGAACTCATATTTCCTATACTTCTTTTGACATTACTTTAAAAACAATGATTGGCTATTGAAAGAAGAGAGCAGGAGCTCCTGCTGAATTGAACTAGTGCCCAATCACCATTGAGCACGTGTTCAAAAAAAATTAAAGAATTAAAACTTGAACCAACATCACCCTTCTCGATTTTTAATTGGGTTTTTGGGAGCTCCAACTCTTTTCTCATCAGCAAGTCATTTTCTTACTTTAATCAATCATACATAAATGGTGTTCCAGTGGTGAAATATAAAAAATAATAATAATAATAATAATGGTAATTAATTATCGAACAACCAAGTTTTTGGTTTTGAATTGTATTAAGGGGTTTTTGAACTTTAATCCTTCAAGAAGATTAAAATTTAAAAAAAAAAACCTGGTGTTAGATTGAATATTAATTTTAGTCCCTAATGTGTCCTTAATTCAAAATAATTAATATGCATTTTATTTAATGTCTCCCATTAAATATTTAAATTTATTAATACACAAATTTTAATTTATTTTTTGACCAAAAAAGAGTTTTTTAATTTATTAACTTTATTTAACACTCTTCAAACTTGAAAGACTCAATTAATGTACCTAAATGTTAGTACCGAAATATGTGTACCGAAATGTATTATATTGAACTAATATATTTAAATGTTAGTACCGAAATGTATGTACCTAAATATATGCACCGAAATGTATTAATATTAAATTAATGTACCTAAATGTGTGTACCGAAATATATGCACCAAAATGTTAGTACCGAAATGTATTATATTGAATTAATGTACCTAAATGTTTATATCCAAATGTATGTACCAAAATATGTGTACCTAAATTTATGCATCGAAATGTATTATAATGAATTTAATATACCTAAATGAAGAAGATAAAGTACATCGAAATATATTGTATAACAAAAATTAGTTTATCTAAATGTTCACAACAAAATATATTACGATGAATGAAATGAAAATAAAAATTATAATGAAATAAAATTAATACATTAAAAATTAGATAGAAAAAGATAAATAATTAAAAAATCAAAATATAATTAATAAATGAGGTTATTAATGTATCAAGGGACTAAAATTAAATTTTGATCTTACTCATGGTTTTAATCTAAAAGTCATCTTTACCGAGGATTAAAATGAAGTTTTCTATTGTATTAACTATTAAACAGCAGAATTATACATCTTGTGTGCAATTTGGTTTTCCATTTGGTTGACTTTTCTATGAGTTGACCCTCCTTCCTCCCTTAAGGATCCTTCAAATTGAGATTTTGCAGCTCTCCCATAACAATGAGTACCACGACACAGCATGAAGCATCCTCCTCATCGAAACGTTGAATGCACGACGTGTTCTTGAGCTTCAGAGGCGACGACACACGCAACGGTTTCACAGGCCACTTCTACATGACACTGAAAGAGGCTGGAGTCGACGCGTTCATTGACAACCAGCTAAGAAGAGGGGAAGAAATAACAACCGAACTGGTGCAGGCAATCCGAGGGTCTAGGATTTCTGTCGTCATCTTCTCAAAGAGGTATGCAGATTCAAGCTGGTGTCTTCAGGAGCTTGTGGCGATCATGGACTGTAGGAGAACACTTGGACAAATAGTCTTGCCAGTATTCTACGATGTCGATCCTTCACATGTCAGGAAACAGACCAGTGGTAGTTTTGCACAAGCATTTCAGAAACATGAAGAAAGCTTTCATGAAGATACCGATAAGGTAGCGAGGTGGAGAGCTGCTCTTACGGAAGCTTCAAATTTGTCCGGTTGGGATCTCAAAAACACTGCAAATGGGTAATAATTCTTAGCTTATCAATCTCCTTTTACTGCCAGATAATAAAACTTTATTTAAAATTTGATTCCTTAGTTCAAGATCCATCATTTTGATTTATAAAACCATTCACCTCTAGTTTCAGTATACCTTGAACTTTACACGTTATCCAATCCAGTTTAATCCTAAGCATCAAGCGATCGAGGTGCACCCTTTACTAAAATCTTGTTTTTCTCTAAGCAATCTGTAGCCAGAATGTGTACTGCATAGCAAGTCTCAGTTGCGCTTTTAAATCTAATTGACAGGAATGAGGCAGAGCTTATCAGAAGAATTATTGGCGAGATCACTAAGCAACTCGATAGCAAATACTTAAGTGTAGCCGTCTACCAAGTTGGAATAGATTCTCGGGTGAAAGAGATTAACAGCTTAGATGGGGGATCATACGGTGTTCAAATGGTCGGAATTAGGGGTATGGGTGGAATGGGGAAAACATCAGTTGCAAAAGCCATCTATAACAAGTTCTACCATAGCTTTAAGTACAAAAGTTTCCTTGCAAATGTTAGGGAAACTGCAAAGGAACCGAATGGCATGACGAATTTGCAAGAAAAGCTTCTTTCTGATATCTTCAAACCAACCAAGGTGGAGGTTGGTGATGTTCATAGAGGTATTAATCTGATAAAAGAAAAACTTTGAAACAGGGCAGTACTGGTCATAATTGACGATGTAGATCATGTGGACCAACTAAATGCTTTAGCTGTAGCCCGTGACTCCTTTGGTTGAGGAAGTAAAATTTTTATTACAACAAGAGATCGACACCTACTAGAGCAAGTTGAAGTTAATATAATATATCTGGCTCAAAAAATGAAGGAAGAAGAAGCTCTTGAGCTCTTTAGTTGGCATGCTTTCCGAAATCGTTGTCCTAATGAAGAATATGTTGAACTGACAAGAAGTGTTCTTGGTTACTGTGGAGGCTTGCCGCTTGCTCTTGAAGTTTTAGGGTCGTTTCTGTTTAAAAGAAGCATAAGAGATTGGACAAGCACATTGAAGAAGTTGGAAAAAAATTCCTCGTTTCGAAATTCAAGAAAAGCTTAAAATAAGCTTTGATGCGCTAAGTGATGAGGATGAGAGGGAAATATTCCTTGATATATCCTGTTTCTTCATAGGAATGGACAAGAACTATGTCACAAGGATCTTGGACGGTTTTGGGATTTTTGCAGAAATCAGAATTAGTGTCCTCCTTCAACGATGCCTTGTAACTGTCGATGAGAAAAACAAGCTCGTAATGCATGATCTACTTCAAGACATGGGCAGAGAAATCGTGCGTGCAAAATTTCCAAACCACCCTGGCAATTGTAGTAGATTGTGGCGCCAAGAAGACGCAATAGGTGTACTGACAGACAAATCTGTAAGTACTTAGCTTCCTAGTCAATATAATTCAATGTTAATTTCATGTAATACAACAGAATAACAACTGCAGATGTGTGGATATACATCAATTTTTTTACATGCACTAACCTGTTCATTATTCACTTTTGTTCATAGGGAACGGAAGATATTGAAGGACTCGCTCTAAATTTGCTAAGACCAGACAAAGCTAGTTTCAGTATGAAAGCGTTTAGAAAGATGAAGAGGCTAAGATTGCTCCAACTTAATTGTTTACATCTCACTGGAGACTACAAACATCTTTCCGCGAAGTTTAGGTGGCTCTGCTGGCGAGGATTCCCTCTAAAGTTCATACCAAAAGAAGCATTAAATCCATTAAGAAGCCTAGTTTCTATCAACCTACGGTATAGCAACCTCATACAGTTTTAGGAGCATTCTATGGTATACTATCATAACCTTAAGCAAGCCATTGATTGTTCCTTCGAATTTTACACCTAGCCACTCTTCCTCTTTTCTTTTTTATTTCAGGTGGCTTAGATTGAACTTTTAATAGATGAAAAAAAAGAAACTTTTTGACAGATGACGAGCAAGTTATCTATTTTGAATTTTGTTTTCTTTTGGGTTTGTCTTCCAGTTGCTCGAGAAGTTGAAGATTCTGAATCTCAGCCATTCATACTTCCTAAAACAATCGCCAAACTTCTCAAAACTGCCAAATCTTGAGTATTTGATTCTCAAGGGCTGTAAGAGCTTGCTGGAGATTCACCACTCCGTAGGATGTCTCGAAAGGCTTGCTTTGGTAAATCTCAAAGACAGCATAATGCTCAAGGATCTTCCAAAGAGTTTCTATAAATTGAAAGACGTTGAAACTCTTGTTCTTTCTGAATGTTCAAGATTTCAAAACTTGGTTGCGGATATAGGAGAGATGTATCATTGACAACTCTTCTTATAGATAACACGACCATAGAAGAATTACCATATTCTTCCATAGCACGGTTAAAGAACCTGACACGTTTGTCTCTCTGTTAGAATGAATAACTAATACTCAGCATGGGTTATAGTTGTTAGACCTTGATGTAATCAGCTAGAGTTTAGACTATGTAAAGTATGGGTCTAGGCATGGTGTTTGAAGCATGGTGTGTGTGTCTTCCGAGTGACACACATCACCACATCACCTCTTCATTACTTGTATATGTAAAGTATGGGTCTAGGCATGGTGTGTGAAGCATGGTGTGTGTGTCTTCCGAGTGACACACATTACCACATGACCTCTTCATTACTTGTATAAGTTCATTCTTCTTTGTACCTTTTAAGATGTACAAAAATCTTCCAAACAATCACATGGTATCAGAGCAGGCTTCCTAAAGAACCTGTTCTCTGAAAAACATTTGAAATGGAAGAAGAAAATATTCTCGTTGATCCAACCGAGATCGTTGGTTCTTCATCAACTCCTTCAAGTGAAGTTGATGGAAATCCTAATCAACGTCTTTGTTCCACGCTTCTAACCGAGTTTAACTATCTTCTGTGGTCCAGGGCTATCACTTTAGCTCTTGGAGGAAGATCTAAGCTCGGCTTTATCAACGGAACTGTTGTAGCTCTCGAGCTTGGTGATCCCAAGTATGAAGAGTGGTTCTGTAAGGACCAGCTCGTCATGTCTTGGTTGCTTAATTCAATGGGCTCAAAGATATCCGAGATTTTCAGTTTCTCAGAATCAGCTTTTGAGTTATGGAAAGTTGTCAAGGAGATGTATGGAAATCAGAATAATGCAGCCATGAAATTTGAGCTGCAGAAAGGTCTTTCTGTCCTAAATCAAGATGGAAAGTCCTTCGTCGAGCACTTAGGAAATTTGAAGTCCATGTGGAATGAGTTGAATCTCTATCGTGCTCGCACCACAGATCCAGCAATTCTTCTTAAGCGAGCTGAAGAAGACAAAGTTTTTCAGCTCTTGTCCGGTCTAGATTCTACCTATAAAGACATGCGAAGCCACATATTGATGAGTGTTGAACTACCATCTCTCAATACTGTGTGCACCATCATCCAACAAGAAGAAGTAAGAAGAAAGGTTATGAGTACCAAGATCAGTGATCCTGAGTCCAAAGCCTTTGCTGCAAATGACAGGAAGTTTGAAAAGAAAAGCTTCAAAGGAAGGAAAAGAGAGATGCAATGCAGTCATTGTGGGCAGAAGAATCATCTCAGAGATACTTGTTGGGTGTTGTACCCGCATCTTAAACCCAACTCTGCCAAGCAAACCAAGCCTGGTCGAAGTGCGAGTCAAGTCTTTTACTCTAAGACTGCCTCAACTGCTGAGAACTTCACATCGAATCCTTCAGCTCTCTTAAGTGAGTTTGCCTTCTCCACTCAAAAGAAAGATGGAAGCAACCCTCATAAGGGAAACAATGAAGTTAGCTCCACTGAGCTATTTGAATAGTTTGCAAAATTTCTCCATACCAAAGTTTCATCCTCCACTGATATGTCAGGTATTCTAAATTCTTTTAGTGTTGCACTTGCTTCCAGAAATCTTGCAAATGTTTGGATAATAGACTCTGGAGCAACTGATCACATGACAAATATAAAAAGAGATATGCATGAGTTTAAAGATGCGGTCATACCACAGTTTGTTTCAGTTGCTAATGGAACTGGTGTATCAATCTTGGGTGAAGGAAAGGTGAAGATATTTGATGAAAATGTTCAATCAACTGCTCTTTATATCCCCTCATTTCCATTTCAGCTTCTGTCAGTGGGAAGACTGACAAACTCTTTAAACTGTGATGTCATATTCTCGCCATTTAATGTGGTTTTCCAGGATTGTATCACGAGGAAGAAGATTGGTGAAGGTATTTACAAAGATGGTCTCTATATGCTCTCGGTGCAACCTGTTGAGAGGCTTTCAAGTTAGTTCTTTGCAGAATCATCTACTATGGCATAGACGATTAGGACATCCTTCTAATCTTGTGCAATCACATCTCTTCAAAACTTCAGAGAATGTGATGACTCAAGATTGCAAAGTCTGTCATTTTTCAAAACAAATAAGGTTGCCTTTTGACTCCTCATCAACCAAGTCATGTAAACCTTTTGAGATCGTGCACTTTGATGTTTGGGGACCTACACCCATAGATTCTTTTGATGGTTTTAAATATTTTGTCACCTTTGTTTATGATTTCTCAAGATGTACTTGGTTGTATTTGTTGAGATCAAAGAAGGAAGTTATTAATGTATTCCAAGAATTTTGCAATCTTGTTACAAATCAATTCTCAACCCAACTTAAAGTCTTTAGGTCAAACAATGGTACCGAGTATATGTCCAATGCTTTCACTCGATACCTAACTGATCATGGTATAATTCATCAAACAAGCTGTGTTGGTACTCCGCAACAAAACAGAGTGGCAGAAAGGAAGAACCGCGATTTACAGGAAAATACTCGATCATTTATGCTTCAAATGAATGGACCTAAAAAATTATGGTCCCATGGGGTCCTTACGATTACATATGTGATTAATAGGCTTCCAAGCAAAGTCCTAAAATTCAAATCACCTCTTGAAACTCTTAAGGACAGGAAAATCCACATGTCTCATCTTCGAGTGTTCGGATGTGTTTGTTTTGTTCATATTCAAAACTTGCATCGAGATAAATTGGATCCTAGAGCTGCAAAGTGTTTGTTCTTTGGGTACTCATATGTTCAAAAGGGATATAAATATTATGATACAAAGCGCCGGAAACTCATTGTTTCCAGAGATATGAGCTTTGATGAGAAGGTTCCTTTCTTTGCAAGTACCAGGGATGAAGAGCTTCTGGGGGAGGATTTTCTTGGTCAAATTTTCATGCCGATCGTGGAAACCAACGTGTTGCCTGATCAATCTTCAGTTCCAGATCAACCAAGCAACAATGAAACTTCGATTGATCCAGCTGAGTTCGGTTAATCATCTGACATAGTTGTTGAAAATGAACCAACTGAATGTACTGACCAAGATCACGTTTTGCATGAAGAGAACCATGCCCCTACTCTTGAAATGATCACTCCAAGGAAAAACCCTAGTAGAAACCGATGTAAACCAGCATGGTTTAAAGATTATGTAGGTTATACCTTAAGATACCCTATGGAAAAGTTTCTTGAATACTTAAGAGTTTCTCCTCCTCATGCTGCGTTTCTAAGCAAAATTGCTGCCTCATCTGAGCCAAGCTCCTTTCAAGAAGCTAACTCTCAGTTGATCTGGAAATCTGCTATGAATGAAGAGCTTAAGGCTCTAAATGAAAACAAAACCTAGAGCATCACCAAGTCGCCTAAGGGGATGAAAACTGTTGGGTGTCGATGGGTGTACAAGACCAAGTTTAAGAGTGATGGTTCAGTGGAAAGGCATAAAGCGAGACTGGTTGCCAAAGGTTTTACTCAAACTTATGGCCTCGATTATAAGGAGACCTTTGCACTAGTGGCAAAGATGAACTCAGTGAGAGTCCTTCTCTCAGTCACTGTCAATCATGATTGGCCCTTATTTCAAATGGATGTCAAGAATGCTTTCTTGCATAGAGAGCTTCAGGAAGATGTGTACATGCAATTGCCTCCGGGACATCCACAAGAAGGAAATGGCATGGTCTGCAAACTCCACAAGGCCATATATGGCCTCAAATAATCCCCTTGAGCTTGGTATGCCAAGCTAAGTTCTATGTTAGAGGGTATCGGTTTTAAAAGGAGCAATGCAAACTCCTCACTGTTTGTGCGAGATAGTTCAGAAGGTAAACTTGTCGTCCTTATCTATGTCGATGATCTCATTATTACTGGTGACAGTTTGACAGAGATTCAAAGACTTAAGGGCCTTCTTCACAGAAAGTTTGCAATCAAAGACTTAGGAAATCTGAAGTATTTACTAGGGATTGAAATTGCTTCTTCTAGTAAAGGTTTACTCTTGAATCAGCGCAAATACATACTGGATTTACTTCAAGAGTTCAACATGCTTGAATCAAAACCAATGGCGACCCCAATAGCATGCAAAGAGAAACTGGGATTAGATGGAAAATTATTGACAGATATTGGTTTATACTAGAGATTGGTGAGGAGACTTATCTACCTCACAATTACACGTCCTGATATTATGCATGCCGTGAGCCTAGTCAGCCAGTTCATGCATGCTCCTCGATCAACTCATTTACAAGTTGCTCAAATGATTCTGCGCTACTTAAAGGGCACTATAGGTACTGGGATTGTTACGAGAAAAATTGGAAATACTCATATCGTTGGCTACACAGATGCAGACTGGGGTGGCTCCAACATTGATCGAAGGTCTACTACTGGATTTTGTACATTTGTTGGAGGAAATTTGGTGACATGGGAAAGCAAAAAACAAAACGCGGTGGCTCGATCAAGTGCAGAAGCTGAATATCGTGCCATGGCATCTGCTACCTGTGAGTTAGTTTGGTTGCAAGGTCTGCTCAACGAATTAGGGTTCAAGAGAACACTATCTATGCCTCTTGTTTGTGATAATCAAGCTGCTATTTACATTGCTTCAAATCTTATCTTTCATGAAAGAACCAAACATATCGAAATGGATTGTCATTTTGTTCGAGAAAAAACTCAATCCAATGTCATTCAACCTATGTTTGTTCGAAGCAAAGATCAACTGGCAGACATCTTCACCAAGGGATTGTCTTGTGTTCATTTTAGCACACTTATGATTCAGCTTGGCTTGATTAATATACTAGCATTCGCTTGAGGGGGAGTGTTAGAATGAATACCTAATACTCAGCATGGGTTATAGCATGGTTTGTAGTTGTTAGACCTTGATGTAATCAGCTAGAGTTTAGACTATGTAAAGTATGGGTCTAGGCATGGTGTGTGAAGCATGGTGTGTGTGTCTTCCGAGTGACACACATCACCACATCACCTCTTCATTACTTGTATATGTAAAGTATGGGTCTAGGCATGGTGTGTGAAGCATGGTGTGTGTGTCTTCCGAGTGACACACATCACCACATCACCTCTTCATTACTTGTATAAGTTCATTCTTCTTTGTACCTTTTATGATATACAAAAATCTTCCAAACAATCACTCTCTGTGGTCTGAAACTTATAGAACCCAACCCTTCCGTTTGGCCTTTGGTATTGACAAGAGAATATCCTCCTGAATTACATTGCTCAATTTCTTCCGAGGATTTCAGGACTATCGACATGTTTAAAAACGATTTTTATATCCTTCCGAGGACTCATAAGCGTAAGACAACGAGCGGAGATGGTGTCATTTCCCCCTGGAAATGATATTGCCAAGTGGTTCACAAATGTCGACAATGAGGGTGATTGAGTCTGTTTCCAAGTGCCTCAAACCACTGGTTCTAACTTAAAATCGTTGACTGTGTGCACCGTTTATTCTTCATCCTTACACAAGGACGCACCTCTTAATCATTTTGCTATATTTATTACGAATCATACCAAGATCATCAGCTTCGTTGTCCGGCCAATGGATCCCTACACAATAACTTCAAATGAAGTCATTTGGCAAGGACACTTATCAAACAAGGGGCTCAGTTTGGAAGGGGGACTCCATTGAAGTTTATATTGTGATGGGATTTGGTTTCAGGGTGAAGAAAACAGAGGTACATCTCATATGGGATCCCGAATTGATCAACGAAAATGTGATTGAGTTCGAGTTTATCTCATATGCTTATTTTCGTAGTGATGTGGAGTATGAGGCAGGACCGAGTCATGTCTCATGAGATGAGGATCGACCACCCGAGGACTTGAGGTACGTATGATGACCAACCCACCATTCAAAGGAGTACAGATGAACAATTAGAGCACGGAAACAAAGATGAAGCTCTGCAGATAGAGATGAGCTTTATACTTGAAGTTAGAGAACAGTTTGCACTACCACCTAATTTTATTTTTTATTTTACAGTTGATTTTCTGAGCTAACGGAGGACTTGGATTCATACAGCCAATGTCAGTGAATAAGAGAATGCTTTGTTATTGTTGTTGTAGTAGTATTTTACAGCTGATTTTCTTGTATACAGAACAATTTGCATTCCACAATCAGTGGTGGGGTTTGTAGGAAATCTTTGGTGATGCAATAGAAAGTCCCAAGTTTATTTGGCTGCATCCACCAACTAGAAAGTCCAAAGTTTATTGATTAAGTCATAACCAAAATTAAGATCATGTATGTCGCTTAGTATTACGATTCAACTTTTATATTTAGCCATTGATGTAGTTTTATGAAATGTGATTTGACGTGCATATTGGAAATATGGTTTGTTTTGTACGATTGGCTTGATGTGATGAAATGTGAGGGCTAGTAGTGCACTGTTAACCCATTGTCATGGGGTTTGTTGCTTCGAAACATGTTTCACCCCTCGTTTCATTATTTCATTTCTCGTTTCATTGAGCTGTTCCACATGTAATACTTGTGCTTTTTTTCATTTCGTTCAACCCTTCTAAATTGAGTACTTGGTTCATGTATTGTCTCCCCGAGTCATTGTCATATTCTTAGACTTCCGCTCAGTTCCGTTGAGAGATCCGAAACTGGATTCCTCTAGGGTTCCGTTGAGTGGTATGGTTCCCTGCTCCGTCTGGATTCCGTTGAGTGGTCTGGAATCCCTCGCGATCTGTGATTCCATTGAGTGGTTCGAAATCGTATCCAGCTTGGATTTCATTCAGTGGTTCGATATGCATTGTACTCTGCGATTTCGTTGAGTGGTCCGGAATTGTATCCACTTGGATTCCATTGAGAGGTCCGGAATCCCTTCGACTTCGCGATTCCGTTGAGTGGTCTGAAACCCGATGTTGATGGATTTCGTTGAGTGGTCCGAAATCGCATCATTTGACTTGTTGGTTCCTTGGATTTGATTTCAGCTTTAGAGATGTAGGCTTCAGCCGAACTGTGTCGCTCAAACCCTGCATTTCGATGTATGGTATGTGTTATTGATTGATGTGATTGTGGAATGATGTTGGTTGTGATTGTTGTCATTATGATTAGACTCGTTGACCAATATGGCTAAAGATTTATGTTGCGCTTCGTCGAATGTTCCTCGTTATGTTGCATGCCTGTTGTGTGGTATTATGTTGAGACATAGTGATTTATGCAATGAATGTTCGAGTGTAGTGAATGACGAACTACGAATGGCTTGATCCCTGTTTAGGGTACGTAGGCAGTCTAACGAGGAGGTTAGATGCATCCATAATGCATACGAAAAATTACTACGCAATTGGATCGTGAGAGTGTGTATGGCCCGTATCCCGGAGGCGGGGTATGATAGAAGTGCGAATATTTGGTGATATCACGCGTCGATCTTAGACGTATGTCGGGATCGGGGCGTGACATCAACAGTAATTTTTTTGGCATGTAAGTAAGAGTTCTTAAGTTTTACTTTTGCAAATAGCGAGATTGATGCTAAATTATTATGTCAAACTAAATTATTACGCACAGGCTTTCAAATTGATCCTAAACTAAATTATCAAGTAACCTGATTATTGGCATTTCAAAAATATTATTATGCACTTTTTCATAAACAACTAATATTTGTTTTATTTATAAAGGAAGAGTTTTTGTTATTTAATATCGTTTGTTGAAAAAAAATCACGAACAGGGTTTTGAACTTGAATGCCTAGAGAAGAACATTACTCTAACAACTAGGTTAAATCTAAATTATTAAAAAAAAAATTCCTCTCATACCGCCGAATTTTTTTTTTTTAACGAAAATAAAGTTTAACTTTTCTAGAATGTCAATGGCATTTCTTTCTTATCATTGACAAATTCTTCCAAGAACGGGACTTGGCTGCTGAAGAGTCAGCAGCACCCCCTGCTGATTCTTTCAGCAACTAAGTTCTATCCTTCCTCCAAAGACTGAGACAACGCGTGTGTAGAGAGAAAGATATAAATGAATGCCTTCTCGTTCAATAAATAAAAAACTATAAAAAGGGAAAAAGATTGGAAGAAAAAAGCAATTTAATGAGTACACACAATGGATGTCAATTTTACCCAAAAAAAAAATACACAAATACAAAAGAGCACAATGGATTTGGCATCACGAATATTCCAAAGCTCTTATGAGCGTCCTCTTTCTAGGGAAAATTTCAACTGTGTCGAAAACACGGTCCGATACATTTAGTGTAATAATACAATTAGTTGAAAATTTGAAGAAAAAAAATTCAATTAATTGCATTATAATAGTTGGTGTGTTGGACCGTATTTTTTACACATTGAAAATTACCTCCCCTTCATGCCTATGACATAGACATTTATGCTATTCTTCCTAGAGAAAATAGAAAAGATTGCATGTGTTCCAATATCATATTGATAGGGTGTTGGGTTTATACTCATGTGTCTCGAGTTCAAAACTCTTCCTCCCCTAAACAATTGTAATAGTTTCGAACTCTCTCATTCCTTAATAATAGTCAATTTTTATTTTAAAAAAATAGAAAATATTGTTGTAGTTATTGTTGTTTAAGAATGTAATCGTGTGATTTGGAAATTGAATCTATTAACATTTGGGAGATCAAATCTCCTTATGACTTTACTTGTACGACAATCATCTAATTACTTAAGCAATAAAACTTCTTCACTTTAAACTTAAGGCCACAAGGAAGAATAAGGCCCGTTTGGTATTTACTTTTTTCACAAAAAAACTTCTTCACTTTAAACTTAAGCAATAAAAAGTGTTTGGCAAAAGTTAAATATCTTGTTTATCTTAAAAGTTATGGGCTCCAAACAGCAGCTTTTAAAAGCAGTCTGTAAATTGCTTTTAAAAGCTGCTTTAATAAAAAGCGGAGTTAATCTTTTATTGAATATTTTCAATTCTTATAACACTATCATCAATTTTTTAAAAACAACATTGTTTATCATGCTACACACATTTTATCCATTGGGCAACAAGGTGATCGCCGCCACTTACCACTACAAACACTACTTGCACCACCACCGCCATTATTTCCACCACACAACAATCGTCATCCTGCCACCACCACCATCACCACATGTCACCGCCACAACTGCTGTCGTTGCCACCTCCCCCTACCATGTTCAT
The DNA here is from genome assembly GCA_024362995.1 of Heteromeles arbutifolia. Taxonomy (NCBI): domain Eukaryota; kingdom Viridiplantae; phylum Streptophyta; class Magnoliopsida; order Rosales; family Rosaceae; genus Heteromeles; species Heteromeles arbutifolia. Next base: position 26,764,981 of record JANCRC010000013.1, on the reverse strand, counting down.
TTTTGTTATTATATGCAGTTATATCACTTCAAAATTAAATTTTACCAAACGTTTTTACATTGTTTTTCATAGTCACAAAACTTTTAAAAACATAGTTTACCGAACACTCAACTGTTTTATTGTATAGCTGATTATTTTTAGAACACAACATTAACAGTTTTTTTAAAAAGCACATCAGCCTCAAACTAGTCCTATATCATTTACAACCGCTAATGGCTATCAGGGTCGTGGTATGTCAATCACTTGTTCAATTTCATCAACAGTGGCCATATAACTCGGGTTGCACATGATGTTCCTGCAAAACATTGGACATCAGTAATTAGCGTAATATTCATGTTTCTATATATTTTGCCCAAAATTAGACTCTCCTTAGTAAGTCGATTCGGTTTGATTTATTTATAAGACAACCCATTACACTAACAGAAGACGCATAGTCTCTACTTCTTGTACTTGTTCTATTTCGCCAACGGTGTCTGTATGACTTGGGTTGTCCACCATGCTTTTGGAAATCATTTGACATCATTAATTACATAACATTCTTTTTTTTTTAAGTGACAAGCCACGGTTATCCACTTATTTTGATCTCGAAGAGATTATGAAGAATTTTACTCTACCCGTGGCCACTGTCAAACAGACTTACCAACTCGAAGTATCGAACCCGAGACATTCATTTTTCTATGCTTTCTATAAGATATTCCAGAAACAGTCCCTTGAAACTACCGTGGTAATGCTCATCTTCGTAATCAATTTCAACCAAATACCCAAAGTTACCGAGCAATGAAGGAACGTGTGATCAACTGAATGATTTGACTTACATGCGATCCACCGTTGTGGCGACAAGTAGTAAGGACACCCTCATTGAACCATGTCAAATGTGTCCACCCTGCCACAAGCAACAAACCAAGACAATAACACTTTTCGAGCGTTAGATTTCCTATAAGGGTTTCGACAAGTTGAAACCCTGGAACCATGGGAAATGTCCTGCCAAGGGTTTTTTGACAAGTTCCTCGCGTAACATGAAGATGCGGGCCATATTTTCTTTTGATCACGGTGTGTCAATGGCATGAGCGTTTCTCCACAAGTGCCCACATTTTCTTTTGATCAAGTTTCATATTAGAGTTTAATAAATTGAAGAATAAAATTTGACGTTTCCTAGACTACAATGAGTTTCAAATGGTACGAGAATTACTAGTGATAATAAGGTATTCTAAAAATCGGTCTAGGTGTTGGACGGTGCGTTCTATGGCGATTTTGGGCAAAATAGTCACTAAATTTGGGGAGGAACTAGACAATCTAGGCGGCACGCTAAGAGTTCAAGTTTTTTTAATTAACTAATTAAGTTCAAATGAATAACGCGTAACCTACCCAAAAGAATTTGTTAAATTAATTCAGTTGTGAAAACTACGCTTATATTTGTAATTTGTTAATTTGCTTACTGAACTTATTGGCTTTGGCTTTTGAATTGTATATTTGCTTACTCATCTTATTGGCTTTTATTGCATTCTATCTTTATTTTATTCCCAATACAAATAAAGTTTTTTGATTAAGTGTAAATAGACATTTTTTATGTGATATACTAATAGATTTACTTAAATCCGCATATGTCCTAGCCCACCGTTCTAGCGCCTAACATCTTTTAGAACTTTGATTGAACTAGTCATTACTAGGAGTAGAACCTCCTGTTATCTAATTTATTATCGTTAGTACAAAAGACATTTGTATTTTTGATACAACAATATTGACTATTGAGAACGTGAACATAAAGTCATATAATGGACCATGCACAAATAAGTATTGGACTAGTCATTCATAAGAGTGAACCTGAGACCTCTAACTTTTAAGTAAAGAGTGTTGGAGTTGTGCCCTAAAAGACAATTTCGTAATATTGGATATTACTTAAAACTCCATTTTAATTATCTATATAACATGCCAAGATTTATTAATTCGTAAGTTTGGTTTTATATTATAGAAATGGTATACTATGATTAAGTCCATAGGAGTAAATGAATTAAGGTATAATGTCCTAAACGAGGTTAGGACATGGAGACTTGTATTCCATAGTCAGTCTTTAAACAAAGTTCTCAGTCATTCAGAAGGTCAACTGGACATTGACTCTATGGAAAGGCCGATGTTTATTGCATTAAAGTTAGCATGATCTTGTTCTACGCTTGTTAGACATGTGGTGGATATACAAGTGCTTGTCTGTAGACAAGTTTACTAAACACTGATCACCCAAGAAGCTTAAACTTATGGAATGTACATATATATCAAACGTTACAAAGTTTCGAGTTATAGTATGCAAATAGTTCTTAGACCTAATCATCGGATATCTTGTGCTTATAGATATGAACTTTAACTTCACCTCAAAGCCATCACTACCTAGCAAGGCCAATGGTGTGTTGCTTGAGTTCATGTATACAAGTCTGGATTATCTATCACCTTCAGGTAATTGTTCAATAGAAGGAGATATATTCCTCGAAACCACTTGAAGATCCAACCCAGAAATATTCGGTCTTGTCGATCAAACTCTATTTGTAAGAACTGCTTCAACATGAGATGCATCATGGCGACCATATATATCTACATGTGATTTCACATACCCATACCACATCAATCTTGATCAAGACATGGATGATATAAGAACCTAATTGCATTGTACTACAATCAATGTTCAAAAGAGTATCATGAATATCTTACGAATAATTCTATCTAATCCAAGTAATCATAAAATGCTGCTGGTAACACTCATGACTTATGAAATTAAATCAATTTCACTACCGATTTTAGCTAGAACCTAACATATACGTAAGACACTTGATCTGCGGAAAACTAGCACCTGTTGATGTACATTTCAGACTTTGTCAGTTTACTCCAGATGAGGGCATGTATGTGTGGCAACGTTTTTCCAAAATGTTGAAATGAACGATGAGATCACACCAAAGCATATATAATCTCATATCACTTGGAACAATATAACTTTCGACCTGGTAGAATTATTCACCAAAATTTCCTAAAGTTTGAGAATTTAGCTGAATTGTTCAGATTTAAAAAACAAAATGCCAAGTTTAAAATAATTTCTTCAACATATATTAATTTTGTTACAACTTAGAAGAAAGATGGGGATTTAAATGGTTATGGAGCACCTAGCTATTGATGTTTTGATTATACACCAAAGCCAACAAGATACAAGCGAACAACATATTATAGACCGGACAGTAAATACCAAATACCCTCAACTTAGCCCAAAAAGTGGACAAAAACCCTAAAATTTGTAGACGCCCGTAGTCCAGGAGACTTTGATGGTGTTATCTCACTCGCATAAACGAATATATAAGATAATGTTATTCACACCCTCGTTTTTATTTTTTATACATTTTTAATTCTTGTTTATTAATCTATTTCAATTTACTTGATACAACGACAAAAAATATAACGGAGTATGAGAGGTAAAAATTTGAGTGTCGATAGTAAGTATATAAACTTCATTTTCTTGCTTTCCAAGGGCATGAAAATTTAAGAAGAGAGCGAGACCTACACACAGACGCTACATACAACAATACAAATACTCCTCTCTCTCTCTCTCTTTCTAGACACTCTCTCTCTTCTTTGTCCTTCGCTTTCAGTTTGGGGTTTCGCCTCTCTCTCTTCAAATCTCTCGACTTTCTCTTCTCCCTGATCCGTACGGCCGTTCGTGTTTCGGATGTGTAGGCATCCGTCGCCTCCGTCTCTCTGGTATTCCTCTCCGCTCTCTTTCTCTCCCTGTATCTATCGCTGTATGTAGATACCTGATCTACTTTTTCAGTCAAGAATCGGAATTTATGGTTTTTCTCGTTTTAGGGATTCGTGGTTTACCCTAATCGCCGATTTCGTTCCTGTTTGCTTTTGATTTTTGTTTTCTTTTTGTGGGTTTTTATATTTTACTTTTCTGTTTCTGGTTTTGGGGGTTTGAAGTAGTTCGAAGTAGAGAAGCTGAGGTGAAATTATGACAACCCTAAGATCAAACTTGCCGTCGAGGATTCGGCAACTTCTTTCAGCCGACGGTCCTCTCGGTCCGTCCATCAAACTCGACTCTGAGCCAGTGAGTTTATCTCTCTCTCTCTCTCTCTCTCCCCCCTTTAGTTTAGTTTAAAATTTGGCATTCAGCTTGTTATGTGTATCGTGCAAATTTTTGTATTTGTGTTGATTTTTTTTATTTATTATAGTTCTTTAAACATTAGGGTTTTATCAGAATCATCAGGGTTATTAGAGATAGGCCCTTAGGTTTTCGCACGGCCTTGCAAACCGGACTTTAGGTTAAATTGTGTAGAGGTTGTATTGGGCCTGTAAGATGTGTTTTTGTAATTTTGGAATTGGTTATATGCTTGGTTTTTTATAAAGTTACTTAAAGTTATGTATGGTTGTTTGGCTGCTGGTGTACAAGTGAACTTTCAATGCTTAAAGTTTCATGTATAGGTTATCCACCAATCTCCTACCTGCATTATACTGGGTCTAATCGGTGGATTGCTTATTATAATTGTTAGTAGTAATAGTCTTATAAAATAAGATGTGGTGGGACTCTTATTTTCACTATAGTTTTTTATTATTATTTTATTTTACATTTTGATATTTGATGACCAAGGACCGGCAGTATGTTTGTAATTTTTCTACTTCTCATTTTTCCGATCAGGTTTTTCTTATGTTTAGTAATATTATACCATCTTATCCGGTCTAAGAAACATAGATACATTGTGTGGGATATGGACATAGTATGCTAGTGAGTATCCTGGTCCAGCAATATTTGAAAATACAGCACTGAATTGAATTTAATTATGTACAGTTTCATTTCCTTTTTCTGAATCATTAAGTGTTCTGTGGTTATGCGGTCCAATAATCAGAAACGCATTTTAATTATATGATAGTTAGAGCATTGGCAAGCTGCTTTATTCATTTGCTTCTCTGCAATTTGGAGAGTTTGGCAGGCTTCTTTATGCTAGTTTGAGTTTAGGGAGAGGAGACTGCTTTTTTCCCTTTGGCTGCCGTTGTTAGTTACGATTGGCTCCCGTTGGTTTTGTGTGGTCTTCTAGACCACCTGCCTTCCTTTCTGTAATTTCCTATATATATGTATGCACGTATGTCTCTTTATTAAAAAAAAATGGTGGTTAGAGCACGTTCTGTAATTAATGTGATTTACTGTTATATCTAAATAATATACTAGAGCGATTACATTGCAGTTTGGTATTTTATACTTTGTAGTGAATATTGGATACATGTTATTTCTTTTCCCAAAGTATGGATATACCGGTCAAGAACCAGGTATATGTTGAGTGTTGAGAAACAGTGCATTTGATCCATAGCTATGCCACCAAAACTATTTGTGCTACAGGATGTCTTGTTAAATTGCCCAGTTTTTCCATGTCCCACTATGTTCTGTACATTTACGTTACATATCATGCTTAAGATGCACCACAAGTTGCTAGTATCAGACCCAAGTGTCTTCAATGAATTTTTGGAGTTTGAACTTAAGAATGCTAGTGGTGTTATATGTTGCAGTTGATGCAAATAAATTGTGCACAGCATGAACTTAGGTTCTAATAAAAATAATATTTTTAATTTCTTAAGAAGTCTATTTCTGTTGTTATGGAGATAATACAAAATTCTTCTAAACCCAAAGTTGCTAGTGATTCTATAAGTTCGATGCTTTCTTTATTTAATGTAAATAAGTTTTCTAGTTGTTAAAATTACTTTTTAGCTTTTTTTGGTTGTTCATATTCTTCTAATTTGATGATTTCCTTTATTTTATTTACTGATCTTCCTCTTCTGTGTTTCCATTATTATTATTAGCATCTTTTTGTGTTAGGTGGTGATTCCTTAAGCTCTGAATTGGATTCTTGTTTCGAGGATAAGATTCCACTGATGTCTATTTTTAAAATCGAAAATCGAGACAACCTGGCCATGATAAAATTTTGTTATATATAAACATTCATTGATGTTAAATAATCTCTGTATGGTATTGGAGTCATGTTCAGAGTTATATATCTTCCTTTTTAGGGTTGTGGAATTTCGCCTACTTTGTTTGAGGATATTATTGATAGCTTTATCACCTAATGTTATACATAGCTTAGTTTTCTTCGACTACATTTTCTTCTGACTTTTGATGTGCGATACCTTATGACTGCATTTCGTTTGTTTCAGCCTCCTAAGATCAAAGCCTTTATCAATAAAGTGATACAATGTCCGTTACAAGATATAGCAATACCTCTTTCCGGTTTCCGTTGGGAGTACAGTAAGGTTGTGGCATGCTGCTTTTCTTGGGTGAAACTTCTTAATATTTATTTCTGTCACTAATATGTTGCTTTGACTTCAGGGTAATTTTCACCATTGGAGGCCGCTTTTTCTGCATTTTGATACGTATTTCAAGACATACTTGTCTTGTAGAAATGATCTACTGTTGTCGGATAAAATCTTAGAAGATGATAGTCCGTTTCCAAAGCATGCAGTGCTACAAATCTTGAGAGTGATGCAAGCAATTTTAGAAAACTGCAATAACAAGAGTTCATTTGATGGCTTAGAGGTATGTTTTCTTGGAGTATGAAAAATTGTGCTTTATTTTTTGGGTCTGATCTCTGCATTTACTTTTTGGGTCTGATTTAGCAGAAGGTGTTATTACCATGTGTCATTTTAATATCAATATTTTATTTCTTTTTCAGCATTTCAAGCTCCTACTTGCATCAACGGATCCCGAGGTCCTTATAGCTGCATTAGAAACTCTTTCTGCACTTGTGAAAATAAATCCCTCCAAGCTGCATGTCAGTGGGAAGATGATCGGTTGTGGTTCTGTAAACAGCTATCTCCTGTCTCTGGCACAGGGCTGGGGAAGCAAGGAAGAGGGATTGGGTTTATATTCATGTGTTATGGCAAACGAGACTAACCAAGACGACGGGCTCAATTTGTTCCCATCTGATGTAGAAAATGATTCTGACAAGTTGCAGTGCCGAATAGGTTCCACACTCTATTTTGAATTGCATGGGAATGCCCAAAGTACAGAGGAGAGCTCTAGCAATGTAAATAATTCTTCCAGTTTGGGGGTTATAAACATTCCAGATTTGCATTTGCAAAAGGAGGACGATTTAAAGCTAATAAAACGATATATAGAAGAGTACAGGGTACCTTCTGAACTGCGGTTCTCATTGCTGACAAGAATCAGATATGCTCGTGCCTTCCGTTCTCCAAAAATATGTAGGCTGTACAGCAGGATTTGCCTTCTTGCATTTGTTGTGCTCGTTCAGTCTAGTGATGCCAGTGTAGAACTGAATTCCTTCTTTGCTAATGAGCCAGAGTTTACAAATGAATTAATCAGAATTGTGCGGTCTGAAGAATCGGTGTCTGGGACCATCAGAACACAGGCAATGCTTGCCTTGGGTGCTCAGTTAGCTGCATATTCAGCGTCTCATGAGCGGGCACGAATCTTGAGTGTATCTAGTATCAGTTTTGCAGGGGGAAATCGTATGATACTCCTGAATGTGCTACAGAGAGCTGTTAGATCATTAAAAAACTCCAATGATCCAACTTCTCTTGCTTTTGTTGAAGCACTTCTTCAGTTCTATCTGCTCCATGTGGTTTCATCATCAGCTACAGGGAGTAATATTAGAGGGTCAGGCATGGTTCCAACATTCTTGCCTCTTTTGGAGGATTCTGATCCTTTGCATTTGCATCTAGTCTGTTTTGCTGTCAAAACTCTACAAAAGCTCATGGATTACAGTAGTTCAGCTGTGTCTCTGTTTAAAGAGTCGGGGGGAGTTGAGCTTTTGTCTCAGAGACTACAGATAGAGGTACACAGAGTTATTGGTTTGGCTGGCGATAATGATAACTCAATGGTCATTGGCGAAAGCTCAAGATACAGTGACGACCAGCTGTACTCGCAGAAGAGGCTCATTAAAGCTTCGTTGAAGGCACTGGGGTCTGCTACATATGCCGCTGGGAATTCCTCCAGAGTGCAACACACCCATGACAGTTCTTTGCCTGCAACTCTCTCTCTGATATTTGGGAATGTGGACAAATTTGGTGGTGACATTTATTACTCTGCAGTGACTGTTTTGAGTGAAACTATTCACAAAGACCCAACTTGCTTTTCTGCTTTGCATGAAATGGGTCTGCCAGATGCATTTATATCCTCAGTTGTAGCTGGAATTCTTCCCTCTGCAAAGGCTCTTACATGTGTACCTAACGGTCTTGGTGCTATTTGTCTTAATGCCAAAGGCTTGGAGGCTGTGAAGGAAAGTTTAGCATTACGCTTTCTTGTTGACATCTTCACGAGCAAGAAATATGTTACTGCAATGAATGAAGCTATTGTTCCTTTGGCAAACGCAGTGGAAGAGCTTTTGCGCCATGTATCTTCGCTGCGAAGCACTGGTGTTGATATCATCCTTGAGATAATTGATAAAATTGCTTCCTTCACTGAAAGCCACAATACAGGGGCAGCAGGACAGGCAAATGGGAGTACTGCAATGGAAATGGATTCTGAAGATAAAGAAAATGAAGGTAGTTGCTGTCTGGTTGATTCTGTAGATTCAGCTGCAGATGGGATCGGTAATGAGCAGTTCATTCAATTATCCCTCTTTCATTTGATGATATTGGTCCACCGAACAATGGAGAATTCCGAAACATGTCGGTTGTTTGTCGAGAAGTCAGGAATTGATGCATTACTTAAGCTTCTTCTCCAACCTGCTATTGTACAATCATCCGATGGGATGTCTATTGCTTTGCACAGTACTATGGTTTTCAAGGGTTTTACTCAACATCACTCTGCTGCCCTTGCCCGTGCATTTTGCTCCTCCCTTAGGGACCACCTAAAGAAAGCTTTGTCTGGTTTTGGGGCGGTTTCAGGATCCTTTTTGCTGGAACCTAGGATGGCATCAGATGGTGGAATTTTTTCTTCTCTGTTTCTTGTTGAGTTCCTTTTGTTTATTGCTGCCTCAAAGGACAACCGCTGGGTAACTGCATTGCTTACGGAATTTGGAAATGGTAGCAAGGATGTTCTTGAAGATATAGGACCTGTCCATCGTGAAGTTTTATGGCAGATTGCTCTTTTAGAAGATACAAAATTGGACGTGGAGGATGATAATGCTGGTTCTACCAGTGAGTCACAACAGTCAGAAACAAATACAAGTGAAACTGAAGAGCAAAGGTTCAACTCTTTTAGGCAGTTCCTTGATCCGTTGCTCAGAAGAAGGACTTCTGGGTGGAGCATTGAATCCCAGTTTCTGGACCTTATTAGCCTATACCGTGACCTTGGTCGCGCCACTAGTTCTCAGCAAAGAACAAATTCTGATGGTCATTCAAATCTTCGGATTGGATCCAGTCATCAGTTCCATCATTCTGATGCTGTTGGTCCTCTTAATAAAAAGGAGTATGACCAGCAGAGGTCATATTATACTTCTTGCTGTGACATGGTGAGATCACTTTCTTTTCACATTACCCATCTGTTTCAAGAGCTGGGGAAGGTCATGTCGGTACCTTCTCGTCGACGGGATGATATTGTGAATGTTTCTCCTGCTGCAAAATCTGTGGCTTCTACTTTTGCGTCCATTGCATTTGATCACTTGAACTTCGAAGGGCATGCTAATTCTTCTGAATCCAAGGCTTCCATATCAACTAAGTGTCGGTACTTTGGTAAAGTTATTGATTTCATTGATGTAAGTCTACTGGAGAGAGCTGATTCATGTAATGCTGTTTTGCTAAATTGCTTATATGGTCATGGAGTTGTCCAGTCAGTTTTGAAGACATTTGTAGCTACCAGTGAATTGCTCTTCACAGTCAGGGCTCCTGCATCCCCCATGGAAACGGATGATGGGAATTCAAAGCAGGATGAAAGGGAAGATATTGACCATTCATGGATTTATGGTCCTTTAGCTAGCTATGGTAAACTTATGGATCACCTGGTAACATCATCTTTCATTTTATCTCCTTTCACTAAACACTTGCTAGCACAACCCCTGGCAAATGGAAATATTCCTTTCCCGCGTGATGCTGAGACCTTTGTAAAGGTCCTCCAGTCCATGGTGCTGAAGGCAATTCTTCCTCTTTGGACTCATCCTCAGTTTGTTGATTGTAGTTATGATTTTACTAGTACAGTTATTTCTATAATCAGGCATATATACTCGGGGGTTGAAGTGAAGAATGTTAGTAGCAGCAATACTGCCCGTATTACTGGCCCCCCTCCTAATGAGACAACTATTTCAATGATTGTGGAGATGGGCTTTACCAGGTCTAGGGCAGAAGAAGCTCTGAGGCAAGTTGGATCAAATAGTGTGGAGTTGGCAACGGAGTGGTTGTTTTCCCATCAAGAGGAGGCTGAAGAAGACAATGAACTTGCTCGCGCACTTGCTATGTCTTTGGGTAATGAATCAGACACTAAGGAAGCTGTTGCAAATGACAATGCTCAGCAGCTTGAAGAAGAGATGGTCCAACTTCCTCCTGTTGAGGAGTTGTTATCTACATGCGCAAAGCTTCTGCAGATGAAGGAACCTCTAGCTTTTCCAGTTCGAGACCTGCTAGTAATGATATGCTCCCAAAATGATGGTCAATATCGGCCTAATATCATCTCTTTCATCGTTGAGCAGATTAAAGAATCTAGTTTGAGTTTTGACAGTGGGAACAGTACTTTGCTATCTGCTCTTTTTCACGTTCTTGCTTTAATTCTTCAAGAAGACGCAATTGCACGTGAACTTGCCTCGAAGAATGGTCTTGTGAAAGTTGCATCAGATCTACTCTTCCAGTGGGATTCTGGTTCAGTAGGCAGGGAGAAACGTGAAGTTCCAAGGTGGGTAACAACAGCTTTTCTTGCTGTCGATCGGCTGTTGCAGGTGGATCAAAAACTGAACCCTGAAATTGTAGAGCAGTTGAAGAAGGATGGTGTCAGTAGCCACCAAACACCACTTAGCATTGATGAGGACAAGCAAAATAAGTTGCAGTCTGCATTGGGATTATCTTCAAAGCATATAGAAATGAAAGAGCAGAAGAGACTTATTGAGATAGCTTGTTCTTGCATCAGGAACCAGCTTCCTTCTGAAACAATGCACGCTGTTCTGCAGCTTTGCTCTACTCTCACAAAAACTCATGCTGTTGCTGTTCAATTTCTTGATGTCGGGGGTTTAAGTTTACTGCTTTCTTTGCCGACAAGTTGCCTCTTTCCTGGGTTTGACAATATTGCTGCTACCATTATCCGTCATGTTCTGGAAGATCCTCAAACTCTTCAGCAGGCAATGGAATTTGAGATAAGGCACAGCCTTGTGGCAGCTGCCAACAGGCATTCTAATGGTAGGGTTTCTCCCCGTAATTTTCTATCAAGTTTAAGTTCTGCAATTTCTCGTGATCCGGTGATCTTTATGCATGCTGCTCAGTCTATTTGTCAAGTTGAGATGGTTGGTGAAAGGCCATACATTGTTTTGCTGAAAGATCGCGAGAAAGATAAAAGCAAGGAAAAGGAAAAAGAGAAGGATAAATCTTTGGATAAAGACAAAGCACTAATGGCTGATAGTAAAGCTGCTCTGGGTAATATAAATTCAGTAGCTTCTGGCAATGGGCATGGCAAGGTTCCTGATTCAAATTCAAAGAGTTCAAAAGTTCATCGAAAATACCCCCCGAGTTTTGTCTATGTGATTGAGCTTCTTCTGGATTCTGTGTGTACTTATGTACCACCGACTAAGGATAATGTTGTCACTGATGCACCACCTTCAAATGACATGGATATTGATGTTGCCGCTATAAAAGGGAAGGGTAAAGCAATTGCTTCAGTGTCTGAAGATAATGAAACTTGTACCCAAGAAGCTCCTGCATCTCTTGCAAAGGTTGTATTTGTTTTGAAGCTTGTAACTGAGATCTTATCGATGTATGCTTCGTCTGCACATGTTCTGCTTCGGAAAGATGCTGAAATTAGCAGTTGCAGGGCCCCCAGTCAAAAGGGTCCTACTGCTGTATGCACTGGTGGAATATTTAACCATGTTCTTCATAAGTTTCTTCCATATTCACGCAGTGCCAAGAAGGAAAAGAAAGTTGATGGTGACTGGAGGCACAAATTAGCAAGTAGGGCTAGCCAGTTTTTAGTTGCATCCTGTGTTCGTTCTTCTGAGGCAAGGAAGAGAGTTTTTACCGAGATCAGTTTAATATTTAATGACTTTGTAGAATCATGCAATGGTTTCCGGCCACCTAACAACGAAATACAAGCTTTTTGTGATCTACTTAATGATGTTCTGGCTGCCCGTACTCCTACTGGTTCGTACATTTCCGCGGAAGCTTCTGTCACTTTTATAGATGTTGGTCTGATTGGGGCATTGACTCGAACTCTCCAAATGCTGGACTTGGACCATGCTGACTCGCCTAAAGTTGTTACTGGTCTTCTCAAAGCTCTTGAGTTGGTAACCAAAGAACATGTTCATTCTGCTGACTCAAATTCTGGTAAGGATGACAATTCTACCAAACCTCCTGATCATAATCAAACTGGAACGACAGACAATATTGGTGAGAGATCCCAATCTATGGAAACACCATCCCAGTCCCACCATGATTCTGGTACAGCTGAGCCCATTGAGTCTTATAACGCGGTCCAATCTTTTGGTGGTTCTGTGGCTGTGACTGATGATATGGAACATGACCAAGATCTCGATGGAGGTTTCGCTCCTGCAAATGAAGATGAATATATGCATGAAAATTCGGAGGAAACAAGGGGTCTTGAAAATGGTATTGATACTATGGGTATACGGTTTGAAATTCAACCTCACGAGCAAGAGAATCTTGATGATGACGACGACAATGATGAAGATATGTCTGAGGATGATGGAGATGAAGTAGACGATGATGAAGATGATGACGATGAGGAGCATAATGATCTGGAAGATGACGTGCATCACCTGCGACATCCTGACACTGACCAAGATGATCATGAGATTGATGATGATGAGTTTGATGAGGAAGTATTAGAGGAAGATGATGAAGAAGATGACGATGAGGAGGATGGAGTCATACTGAGGCTGGAGGAAGGCATAAATGGGATTAATGTTTTTGACCGTATTGAAGTTTTTGGTAGAGATCCTGGTTTTCCTAATGAAGGACGTCAGGTGATGCCAGTTGAAGTTTTTGGTTCTAGACGTCAAGGGCGCACTACTTCTATATACAGTCTTTTGGGAAGAACTGGCGAGAATGCCACTCCCTCAAGGCATCCTCTTCTGGTTGGACCGTTGTCTCTATCGTCAGCCCCGCCTAGACAATCAGGTAAATAAGTTTAAATGCTTTTGATGTGCCTTCTTTGTATGTGATATATTATTTTGTTAATTCTCTTCTATGATGGTGTGTTCGCTTCCAGAGAATACCCGTGATATGGTGTTACCAGATTTAAACTCGGAGGTCACTTCGTCAAGATTGGATAATATTTTCCGATCATTGAGGAATGGGCGTCATGGACATCGACTGAACTTGTGGATGGATGATAACCAGCAAGGTGGTGGATCAAATCCAAGTTCAGTGCCACAAGGACTTGAGGATTTGCTTGTATCCCAATTAAGGCGACCAATGGCTGACAAGACACCTGAAGAGAATAATACAAAAGCGGTGGATTCTCAGAACACAGCTGAAGCTTTAGAGTTACAAGAACAACAAACAGGCGTCAGGCCTGAAATTCCGGTTGAGAACAATGTCACTATTGAAAGTGGAAGCCTGCCCCCTCCTGAGACAACTGATAACTCTGGAATTGCTGATTTGAGACCAACTACAGTGAGCGAATCTCTGCAATCAATGGACATGTCTAGCATGCATCCACAGTCCGTTCAGATGCAGTTTGAACCCAATGATGCAGCTGTGAGGGATGTAGAAGCTGTGAGCCAAGAAAGTGGTGGAAGTGGAGCAACTTTAGGGGAGAGCCTTCGAAGCCTTGATGTTGAAATTGGGAGTGCTGATGGTCATGATGATGGAGCAGAGAGGCAAGGTTCTTCTGATCGAATGCCACTGGGTGATTCACAGGCAACTCGAGCAAGAAGAACAAATGTATCTTCCGGGAATTCTGCCACTGTCAGTGCAAGAGATGTTTCTCTACATAGCGTAACTGAAGTTTCTGAAAATTCTAGCCGTGAGGCAGATCAGGAGGGTCCAGCAGCAGAACAGCAACTTAACAGTGATGCCGGTTCTGGGGCTATTGACCCTGCTTTCTTGGATGCCCTTCCTGAGGAGTTGCGTGCTGAAGTTCTCTCGGTACAGCAGGGTCAAGCAGCTCCACAGTCAAATGCTGAGCCACAAAATGCTGGAGATATTGATCCAGAATTCCTTGCTGCCCTTCCTCCTGATATCAGAGCAGAAGTTTTAGCTCAACAGCAAGCTCAAAGGCTACATCAATCTCAGGAACTCGAAGGTCAACCAGTTGAAATGGACACAGTCTCAATAATTGCAACATTTCCTTCAGAGTTGCGTGAAGAAGTACGTTGTTCAGGTTCATTGGGTTGTGTTAAATTAATAATCAAATGTGTAATTCAAGTTGTAATATTTTGTTCTTGGTTTGTGTGCTCAGGTTCTCTTGACTTCATCTGATGCTATACTAGCCAATCTTACCCCTGCACTAGTTGCGGAGGCAAACATGTTACGTGAAAGATTTGCCCATCGTTATAATCGTACCCTGTTTGGTATGTATCCTAGAAACCGTAGGGGTGAGACTTCAAGACCAGGTGAAGGCATTGGATCTAGCCTGGACAGGATTGGGGGGAGCATTGCCTCCCGTAGATCAATTGGTGCCAAGGTAGTTGAAGCCGAAGGCACTCCATTAGTTGACACAGAAGCTTTGCATGCAATGATTAGGGTTCTTCGTGTTTTTCAGGTAGTATACGAGTGTAATAGTATTTATTCATTTTTATTTTTATTTTCCTTACTGGAAACTGATGGTCACAATTTTGCAGCCGCTGTATAAGGGTCAGCTGCAGAAGCTTCTGTTGAACTTATGTGCTCATAATGAAACCCGAAATTCTCTTGTGAAAATTCTCATGGACATGCTAATGCTTGATACAAGAAAGTCTGTTGACCACTCAATTGCTTCTGAGACCCCGTATCGGCTTTATGCTTGCCAGAGTAATGTGATTTGTTCACGCACTCAATCTGGTAAGATCTCCTTATGGTTTATTCGTTTGAGATATGTGCTAATACTTCTCAGTTAATGCATGTTAGTCAGTCAAGCAGTATTGAGGGATGGCATAGAGTATACCGTAGCAGCTAATTAGATCATCGGTTCTAACATTGTCTGATACTCTATAGGTGTTCCGCCATTGTTATCTCGGCGCATTCTTGAAACTCTGACTTATTTGGCTCGACATCATCCTAATGTGGCAAAGATTTTGCTTCACTTTTCTGCCCCACACGAACCAGATACTATTGATCAGGGACGTGGCAAAGCTGTGATGGTTGTTGAAGAGACTGGATCAAATAAAAGTCATCAGGAAGGATATTCATCAATTGCTTTGCTTTTGAGCCTTTTGAATCAACCCCTTTACTTGTTCAGAAGTATAGCTCATCTTGAACAGGTTAAAATCTTACTTGGTTATTATTTAGTTTTTGTAGGGAGGGACTTATACTGTTCTGTGAAACTGCAGTAATGCGGACTTACTTTCATCCGTAAATTCTTTCTACAGCTTCTTAACTTATTGGAGGTCATCATTGATAACGCTGAAAGGAAATCATCCGTCAAATCTGGGGTTGGGGTTTCTGTTTCTGAGCAACCTTCTGCCCCTCAAATCTCGACTGCAGATGCCGAGATGAATACAGAATCTGGTGGTGCTGCTGTTGTGGTTGGTTTGTCAGATAAGGTTGTTGATTCCTCCAAACCAACTTCTGGAGTTGATAGCAAATGCGAAACTGCTAGTGTTCTGCTTAACCTTCCACAAGAAGAACTTCGCCTCCTATGCTCACTGCTTGCACGAGAAGGGTATGGAACTGATAACTTTTCGTTTTCTGCAGCTTAATTGTTTAATTACTAGGAATTTTTCATTTATTTTCTTATCTTTTTTCTTTCTCAAATTATATTGCCCTTGTTATTGGGAAGGGGCTGCTTTATAGTTAGTGGTAGGGTGTTTGGGAGATGGCTGTGTTTTGTCTGTTGTGTTTGGGGTGGTACTGGACTACTCTCTTTGTTCTTCTCTACTTTTTTTTTTTTTTTCATGAAATGATTAGTCTTTTTTTCAAGAAGAACAATGTATTAATTAAGACTATTTTCCTGGAGATACTTGTATTGTCTTATCCTACTTCTTGGTTGTAACACCTATGTTGATTACTAGGCTATAGGCTTACGTAAATTGCAGCTACGCATATGTTGACAGATTTTATTTTCAACCCAGATTGTCAGATAATGCATATACTCTTGTAGCGGAGGTAATGAAGAAGTTGGTGGCAATTGTTCCTACACATTCAAACCTGTTTATTACTGAGCTAGCAGAGGCTGTTACAAATTTGACTAGAGCTGCTATGAATGAGTTGCACACATTTGGTGAAACAGTGACAGCACTCCTCAGTACCATGTCTTCTGTTGGAGCTGCAATCTTAAGAGTTCTGCAGGCATTAAGTTCCCTTGTTGCTTCTCTGATGGAGAAAGAGAAGCGCACACAGATTCTTGCAGAAAAGGAGCATACTCTTTCTCTTTCTCAGGTCTGGGACATAAATGCGGCTTTGGAACCTTTGTGGCTGGAGCTGAGCACTTGCATAAGTAAGATCGAGAGCTATTCAGATTCTGCCCCTGATACGATGACTTCATATAGAGCTTCTACATCTAAGCCATCTGGTGTAATTCCTCCTCTGCCTGCCGGCACCCAGAACATCTTACCATACATAGAATCTTTCTTTGTGGTGTGTGAGAAATTGCATCCTGGGCAGCCAGGCCCTGGTAATGACTTTGGTGTTGCTGCAGTTTCTGAGGTTGAAGATGCGAGTACATCTGCTGGCCATCAGAAAACCTCAGGTTCCTCTTTGAAAGTTGATGAAAAACATGTTGCTTTTCTGAAGTTCTCAGAGAAACATAGGAAATTGCTAAATGCTTTTATTCGTCAAAATCCTGGTTTGCTAGAAAAGTCTTTCTCACTCATGCTGAAGGTTCCACGTATTATCGATTTCGACAACAAGCGTGCGCACTTCAGATCGAAAATAAAGCATCTACATGATCACCATCATAGTCCTTTGAGAATTTCAGTAAGAAGAGCATACATTCTTGAAGATTCATATAACCAGCTTCGCATGCGATCAACTCAAGATTTGAAGGGGAGATTGACGGTTCACTTTCAAGGAGAGGAAGGTATTGATGCAGGTGGGCTTACTAGAGAATGGTATCAGTTGTTGTCCAGGGTTATTTTTGACAAGGGGGCACTGCTATTTACAACTGTGGGCAATGCATCAACATTTCAGCCGAATCCCAACTCTGTTTACCAAACAGAACATCTTTCATATTTCAAATTTGTTGGGCGAGTGGTGAGTACAAGAGTTGTTTAGTTGCTCTTGTTGGATTGAGTTGTTTTGCTAGAAGTTCATTCTGATGTGTATTTTACAGGTTGGAAAAGCACTATTTGACGGCCAGTTATTGGATGTTCATTTTACTCGATCTTTCTACAAGCATATTTTGGGGGCAAAGGTCACTTATCATGATATAGAGGCGATCGATCCTGATTACTTTAAAAACCTCAAGTGGATGCTTGAGGTATGTAGAAAACTAGCAACTTTCCTACATTCTCTCACACTCACTTTCACTTTCTCGCTTTCATTTTTTATCAAGTTATTGACCCTCTCCTACTCTTTCCTTGGCCATCCTTTTACAGAATGATATTAGCGATGTACTGGACCTTACTTTCAGCATTGATGCTGATGAGGAAAAGCTGATATTATATGAAAGGACAGAAGTAATTAATTTTCCAGTTACCCTGATGGACAAAATATTCTGTTTTAAGGACTTCATTTGTTTACACTAAGTTTGTTGAATATAATGCAGGTAACAGACTATGAACTGATTCCTGGTGGCCGGAACATTAAAGTTACGGAAGAAAACAAGCACCAATATGTTGATTTAGTTGCGGAGCATCGGTTAACAACTGCTATTCGTCCTCAGATAAATGCTTTTTTGGAAGGATTCACTGAACTAATTGCCAAGGAATTAATATCCATTTTTAATGACAAGGAACTGGAACTTTTGATCAGTGGGCTTCCGGATATTGATTGTGAGTTCCCCTGTCAACCCTTATTCCCCTCTTCTGTACCTTTAAATTGCAGGGCATGCATTCTCACAAAGATTTCTTTTTCCATGTATTTCAGTGGATGACATGAGGGCAAATACCGAATATTCTGGATACAGCCCCGCAGCTCCTGTCATTCAGTGGTTTTGGGAGGTTGCCCAAGGTTTTAGCAAGGAGGATAAAGCCCGTCTATTACAGTTTGTGACTGGCACCTCGAAGGTATTAGTTTGCACTTGTTTTCTTTGTTTAATCTAGAACTGGGATATAATTGAGAAAACATTGATAAATTTATTACTGCGGCATTTTTTTTCCCCTTTTGTTTAAGTCGCACCTTATAAATGTTTAGAAACCGGCATTGGAATTTAAAAATGGGGTTGTGATGTTTAAGCGGTTATACTCGTGGCAGCAAAATCTTAACATGTGGAAAGGTTTTTAAATGCATGGGTCTGTTTTAGCATGTATTCGGTCTAAGTTAAATTGTTCCTGTGTCCGTTGCTAGTGATGTCTTGTTTTCTTATTACACGACTTCCATTTACATTCGACATAATTTGGCGATGTATTATTTTTGTGTGGTCAATTTGGAGATGTATTATCGTATGTACTGTATTTTTTGCATGAGATGTGGTCTGAGCATTGCTGCTTCATATTGTTCAGGTGCCTTTAGAAGGTTTTAGTGCACTTCAAGGGATCTCGGGCTCACAGAAATTTCAAATACACAAGGCGTACGGAAGCGCGGATCACTTGCCATCCGCACATACTTGGTAACTTCGACTCTCATGTTTTATATATATATATATATATTTTTTTTTTTTTGAATATTTTCTCCGTTCTGTTTGAGTTATCAGATGCCGTTTGAAACTACGTTTTTCAGTTATCTCTTAGCCTCCAAATTGAGTTTATTCAATCACGAGTAAGTAGCTTATTAAAGAAATTTACTTATTTGTGCAGCTTCAACCAGTTGGATCTACCGGAGTATCCCTCTAAACAACATCTGGAGGAGAGATTGCTTCTTGCGATTCACGAGGCGAACGAAGGATTTGGATTTGGTTAAGAGCCTCGTTGTTTAAGTTGTGACCACCGTGTAGATAATATCAATCTTTGTTAAAAGTTGTCAAGCGGAAGGGGAAGTGGTAAATGGTCGTATGAGCTGATGGGTTTTTCTTGATACATTATAAACTGTACAGTCAGTCGTTTCTTTTTCGCAATGAAAAGCGCTTTTGGCAGTTATTTTTTGCCATTTCGCGTTCACTCGTCATTTTAATGTTCAATCACTGTTTGTTTGAAGCCCTGACCCACCCCCTCTCCCCCTCCACGACACTCTCGTCGTCATGGACGCCCTTGTAACTTTTTTGGGTTTTTCATTTTTCGATATCTAGATGCGCTTTTGACACACATTTTGTCGGGGTCCTTTTATAATGTATTCTAACGATTCTAGCCGTCTATTTTTTGTACCCCAAAGATCATGTCTAGCTGTCTACTAAAAGTCAACCAAATTCAAAATCATTAGGTCTAGTTGTCTACTGAAAATCATCCAAATTCAAAATCATGACTGGCGGATTAAATTTAGGATCTCTTTATGGAACTATATTTGTTCATTTTTTTCACTACAAATAAATGTATTAATGGTTTTGAATTTGTTTGATTTTTTGCGAAGATGACCTATAAATGATCTACTGAATATCAAAAGTCACATCGAAAGATGGAAAAGACTACTAGAATGATGTATTTGCTGCGAAGATGATGTATTTGTTGTTCAATTTGCCACTTAAGCACTGCCAACGTGTGAATAGGGATTGATTTGGGGGATTTTATGTAGTTGACCCAAAAACTAGATGGAGAAGATGCCCATGAGTACTTCAAAGGGTTGGACCTCTTACAGAAGAGTATCATCGTCGTATTAAATGAAGAAACATAAAGTTATAAATCTAATTTTTCCTGTTCTCTTTAGTTTAGGGTTATGAACAACGGAGAAAAAAACAGAACTTCCATTCCGAAGATTTCTCGGACAATTTGATTGTGCAACAATCCATCAATCTTTGTAACTCAGTGGTACAGATTTACATTCTCTATTAGTCTCAAACATTTACTATAACATCTCAAACATCTGGAGGATGTCAAAATATTCCCCGATGATTCAGTCGTAAAAGCGATAGAAAAGTACACAAGAAAACTGATGTATTGTCATGGAACATTTCTGAGGATGCCTTGGCTTTATCTTAACCAAATCCTTGACCTGGAACCTGGAACCTGATCTCTATGGTTTTTGTTGCTCGGGTTCGAAGGGCCTGCTTTTTGACCAGTGGTTGCCGGTTTTGTTAAACTTCTTGTGATCCTGGACAGTGCCTTTTGGTCGCCTGACTTGTCAGTGCTGGATTCGGCTGATGACATCTTCCTATCAGCCAAAGTAGCTGGCAACATCACATTTTCATGACCTTTGCTGTGCAACTCTCTTCGTCTCTTCAGCTCACGGAGGGAGTCGGTTCCCTTGAGTAGGACAGACTCCTGGCTTGTCATTTGATTACTATAGCTCAAGTTACTTAGCCTCAAGGGGTCTATGTTGCCAATGGTATCTCTTCTCGACCAGGATTTTCTGCCATTGGGGGTTGTGGCACCTGACTTGTCGCCACAAAATGTTGATATTACATATTCTTGTTCCTTCTGTCTCAACTTCTCTTCAAGCTCTTTAACCTGGCAATATTTTAGGAGGATAGGAT
Organism: Heteromeles arbutifolia; assembly: GCA_024362995.1. Lineage (NCBI taxonomy): Eukaryota > Viridiplantae > Streptophyta > Magnoliopsida > Rosales > Rosaceae > Heteromeles > Heteromeles arbutifolia. The sequence goes on along the minus strand of JANCRC010000013.1, from coordinate 26,744,052 downwards.
TACTCACTAGTATATCAATCTGTCAAGCACTTTTAATTGCAGAATCAAATTCATAATAGGAACCTTCAGTTGCAGAGATCCCTTGTTGATTTCCTCCGTTATCAGCCCCTTCTCGAGTTCTTGAACCTGCCACAACAAAAATCAATAAATTAAAAATGTGGTCAATTTGCAGATGTAGTAGCATTTTTTGGTCGAACACAACTATAGCATTGAACCCCCGAATATGAACGATGTTCACAATTGCAACTACGCCGTTCCAACTACTACATATCAGCATATACACATAAATAAATCAAAGCCTAGTGCATATCTAGTGCATATCTACATTATGCCGAAGTACCTACCCATTATGAGTATCTACATATGATACGTATCACTGCAAACAAGCAAAAACATAACAGTAGAACAGTGAATAAAAATGTGGGGCTTATCCATTTAGCTACAAAAGTAGTATAGAAGAGCAAGATCATTTTGCTGGATAAACTTCTCTGTGAAATTTTATAAGTATATTGCACCCGAATTTTAGGTTGGCTTGAAATTGACAGAGAAAAAGAGCAATGAAAGACCTGGAAGCATTTTTGATAATTTGCATTGTGACATTAGAGAAATATAATGAAATGTACCCTTGAAATTTTTGAGAATTACCTTCCTTTGAACTACAGCCAAATTGTGCTCATACTCTTGCGTTCTTTCTTTTAACTTGTTCTCAAGATCCTTGACCTGTGTAGCATGAGAACGAAGTCAAAACTCAACAGATTTACAAGAGCCCAAACTTCTGTTAAACACTGGTGTCAGTCAGCATCTTTTGTTTAGTGAAATTCCTACTCGTCTAGCATCTGACACAGAAACTGATTTTTAAGTTAATGATAACCAATAGTTCAGCCAGAGCTACAGTTGATTCTTCAAAAAGTGAAGATGACTAATAAGTTCTACAACTCGTGTAACTCTCAATGATGGAGCAGCATTACAGGACACAGAGTGCTGCCATTACATTACAGGTGTGATTAGAGCTTCCATTCCCACAATATGCAAGTGGTGTAGTTAAGTGTTCTATCAAATGAAAGTCGCAGGACATAGAAGACTTTTTGAGTCTATGATATTCGTGTGAGTGACGAGTTGTCAGAGAAAACAGCTACATCAAAATTATAGTTTTAGGTAGATTTCACTTCACATACCTTGTTTTGAAGAATCATGGAATCTGCACGTTCCCGTTCTTTCAACTTGTCCTCAAGTTCTTTGACCTTTAGGAAAACAGAAGCAATATGTTAGCCAGCATAATTAAACTGTGCACAACAAAAGAACATGAAATTAACATAAATTATCTGCCAAGCAACCTTTTTCTGAAGATTCAAGCATGATTCTCTCTTTCCATTTGCTTCATCTGAAAGTTCCAACAACTGATTTTCCAGTCGTCTGCACACATCGGTCTTCACAGCAACCTGGTCTTCAAGTTCATTAATCTTGTCTTGTCGACTTCTAGACAGTTGGAACTCTCGTTTTGATTTACCTTCTAGATTCTGAAAGTTCTCTTCTAATTTATGTAAATCATCATCTTTCGATTTCAACTCTTGCTTTAGCTTGTCAAGCTTCAAAACAGAAATAAAAAAGTGGAAATTAATAAAATCCGCCATCTGTTAATTGCTGCTTTAGTTGAAAGTTCTCTTCTAACTTTTGTAAAGCACCATCTTTGGCCTTCCCAGAACTTACTGTTAGTTTTAGCTTTTGAACCTCGCCTGTATCTATTTGCTTCCTTGCAGGACCCAATTCGACACCTCGAACCCGCGTTGCGAAGTTCAAAGAACTTATAGTCTCACTTACATCCTGCTCAGAAGGGCTTATTTGGACAAACATTAGAGTTTTAGCATCACCACCTGTCACATGCCAAAAGAAATCAATGATATTACACGTTGATCTCTAAATAATTTAGCGATTCAACTTGATGCTTGTTCTAAAATCCTATTATCAATTATCAGTTGACACGCCAATCTTTGACATATTAATCCTCGCATTGGTAATAATGGAGCATTCAAGCTGCAAGCAACATTCAATTTTGTGTGGATGCTTACCCAAGGAGTCTTGAAGTAGATGTGTGAGCTTGGAATTCCTGCAAACCCCAACAAACACATCAGTTTATATGGGATAAACAAGTGTGAATACAAGAAAAATAACAACAAACCTGTACGGAATGTGGCTCTTTTTCGTTGCCAAAGCAGAGATGACGTCCCCAAGAGCTGACAAAGATCTATTGATGTTTTGAGCTTCCTTAAGGCGTTCCCCTTGAACTTCTGTTTTTGCTAGCCTCTCACTGCCAGCCAAATCCACAAGCCAAAGCTTGCTCATAGTGGACTCACCAGTGATCAAATTCTTGGCTTTTACCATGATGCAGAGTATGCTGACAGAAGATGGAATGAAGAACATCAACAAATATTGTAAGTAATATTATAAAAGTCAACACAAGCACACCCTCTTTCTGCATGGATCAAAATAAATCAGACCAATATCTGTAGATTAAACTAAGGTGAATTACCAATGAGATCGGCTGCTATGCTCGTTCACATTATTTGATCCAACTGCTCTTGCACTGCTTCCAGCTTGCAGAACATTCCAAACCTCTTTAATGCTCTCAACTTTGGCCTCAACAATTCCAGGTATGTGATGAGCTCCTTCAGGAGCTTGCCTCATCTCCAATCTATAATGAAAAGAGAAATTTTTGTCAACTAGATGACCTCTGAATCTTATATGACCAAACCAAGCTGTATCTACATTACACTAATTTTTAATGGCTAGCAAGAAAACTCTAGCTAGTCAGGTGATGTCTCTTAGTTTCCATAGTAAATTGTATTAGAGTTAAAATTTACCTTTTAGAAGTCGGAGAGGCTGCTAGCAAGTCCCTGATTTGCTCATTGTAGACTTCAAGCACACTAACAGATATGCCGTATGTAAAAATTTCTTTCCTTTCCTCAGCGGTTTTAAACAACTGTTCTAAGGTCCTGTAATTGACCCCTCGGTTGGTCTCAGAACCTTCCATCGTGAAAGTCTTTCCAGTCCCCGTTTGCCCATAGGCAAATATGCAAACATTATAACCATCTAACACTGAGGTTATCATTGGTGAAGCATCTGCAAATACATCAACTGTACAAGACAAAACTTTAAGTCAACACATTATCATGCACGTAAAAATCATTGACTGACCAGAACCCCAATATCAAACGTTAAAAGGGAATTACACAAGGTTAAGTAATTTGTAAGGTAGAAACTTTTCACGGTGGTATATAGTACACGATACCTTGATCATCCTCTGGTGTGTAAACTCTGTCAAATCTGAATATCTTTTTAGTGGAGCCACTAGTAAGAATCCCAAGCTCTCCATCCTTAGCTGCATCAAATTTTACAACTGTTGCATGCCCAGCTAATGACTCCTCTTTCCTCAACGGGCGACACCGACAAAACACCCGAATGTTCCCTGAAATATACAGTTCAAGGTAAGGGCAGGAATTCGACTCACCACTACAGACATTTGGTTATAAAGTATTGGTTATAGAAGAAATGAGGGAAATACTATACCTTTTGCCTCCTGCATTTGGTTATAAAGTATTTTCCTCTTTGCCTGCTCCTCATTGAACTTAAGCTTAAGTTCATCAGACTCTGTAACTGCAATATGAATAGTTTAATTAGATATATCTTGTCAGAGACATCATATTCAACACTGATACAAACTTACCCATTGCTTGAATTGCAGATACCATATTGTTGAATTCTGGAATAACATCAGTAAATTTGTGCACTTCAGAATAGAGTTGAGAATAGTCTTCCTTCATCAACTGCAAATGGATCGAGAGATCATTCATTTGCAGTTCTACCTACCAAATGGGCCACTACATAAATTTGCAAAGAATAAATGAAAATAGTGTACATACCTTGACTTTACTTTCTAAATTGTCAGCAACTGCAGTCCACAAGCCCTTATCATGCTCATATCTAGTAGAAATATCTCTCAATTTTGCTGCCGCTTCTTCTCTAGCTTGATCTGAAAAGGAATTAATGATAATCACAAGACTATCTGTCTTCCAGCATTTAAGTTTTCTAAAATTTCATCGGGTCGACCATAGCTCCCTGATGATACTGAGAAGGTAAGTATTCAACACTCTATTTTCTAGTTCAATCTTGCCTTACCTAAGCAATGACTTTCATACAACTTGTTATCAAGTTCCATGGTGATGTTCTGTAACTGTTTGTTTGCAGATGTCAGTGACATCCAGGCCTCATGGCATTCATCTGTCTTGAGTTGGAACCGTCTCTTTAGATCCTCTATCTTCTTTTCATACTTGGTTGTAAATTCCAACCTTATATATTTGTCCTGCAATTTGATTCAGAGGCAATGTAAGCAAAACGCCAAGTATTCCAATCTTCTAATATCCATTTGAAGCTAAATCTAACCTGAGCAGATGAAATTTCTATCTCAGCAGCACAATTGTTACATACAAGATGTCCAAGTTTCATCTTTGATGCTGCATTCAAGTTACATACCACAAGGCATGAGTCTGGAGAGTAAGGAACGTTCAGATATATCTCATATAGCCAGCTAAAAGTAGAAATATGAATATACCAGGTAACGAAGCTGCCCGCTTTATACAAATTCCCCCAACAATTGGACTTCCATTAACTCCATCAAACCTTATCAAAATTGCCCCATCCTTCCCCACCGAAACTGCAACATCTACCAACTGTAGCGCCTTATTAGCTCCAACGATAGAATATATATCAATTCCCGATAGAACCTGTTACTTTCACACACCAGAAAACAAACCACCTTCAGAAATTACTAGTCAACGAAATTATGCACAACAAACCAAACTTGATGTACCCAAGAAACATGTTAGCAAACTCCTTTAATTAAATTTACTTGCCTTCTCTTGCTGCATGAAGACATCAAACACTCTCATTCCTTTTGGACCATTCGTGTATACAATTTCCGCAAAGTGAAGATCCACAAAGTACTCTCCGGGAGATAGGTTCTCAAACCGGTACGAAAAATCCCCAAACCGAGCAGATTGATAAACGGATGGCACATCGCTGCCGTGAATGGTCTCATTAGTTCTTAGAACATCCCCTCCTTGGAAAAATCCGTCGGGCTCCACTCGAAGCCCGGGATTTATATTTTCCGTTACGGCCTCCCCTCCGGCGTTCACAAATAACACAATGCTATCTAATTAAAGAGACAAATCATTGTGAAGTTATACACCAAGAAACAAATACCAACAAAATGCAAGATTTTTAAACCCGAATTCTGCAAATTTGGCCAATTTGTTGGATTCGTTCCAAGAATTGTGGGAATTGCGATTGTTACAAACCTGAGCAAGTGGAGTGAACAAGCCCGGTTCGGACCAATCTCGAACCGGGCACACAGAGCGCGGAGATGGTCGAGTCTTCGTCGTCATTGCCATTGTCGACCGGTTTGGGGTGTGTTTCAGGGCCAAGAACGTTGCAAGACCAAGAACCAGGGAATTCGGCGTGGGAATCGGTGGGCTGTGTCTCTGCCATGAGAGAGAGAGAGAGAGAGAGAGAGAGAGAGAGAGAGAGAGAGAGATTTCAGTATGCGCTTCCTTTCACTGCTTCACAAATTTGAAATCTGAAATTAATCGACCGTTTGAGGGTTTGAAATCTCCGTCTCTTTTCTTTTACTGTTTCACAAATTTGAAATTTGAAATTAATTGACCGTTGATTATTAGTCTCGTACATTAGGCAATTTTTTGTTGGCCAAATTTTAAACGAGGAATAGGAATTGGATCCTCTCCTGAGCATGGGCTCAGGAGCCAACTAACCAACACACGTGAGCTATTAGATTTTGATAAAATTCAACGGCTACAATTATTATAACTTTTAAAATGACTCTTATTTGTAACCGTTGAATCAAAATCTAACGGCTCACGTATGCTGGTCAAGAGGCTTCTGAGCTTGTGATCAGGAGAGGATCCAATTCCTTGGGGAATGCTAGCTATCTTTTTCCAATTGCTTTTTTTCACAAAATAAATAGTATGTGGACTTATCTTAAACTTAAACGTATGTATTAATTGTGCCTAATTAAATCCCATATGTCAATAAATCTTTAAATTATCTATCAAATTTGACAAATTTAATTATTTTAATTATTAATATTTATTTTATACAAGATTCATTTTTCAGACTCACCTTTTTATTTTTATTTTTATTTTGGTTTTAGGCTCTTTCTGGCTTTTAATTATTAATATTTTTTAAAAATAAAACTTATGTCGTACATTTGGAAAAACCTTTGCAATGGCAGCTTTCATGGCTTATCTTAATCAATAACTAACAGAGAGCACACACTATGTGTGTGTGAACAATTTCATTTTAGTTTTTGTTATTGATTAGGTAGTGTGATTAGTTTTTAAAATTTTAAAAAGAGTATGAAATAATGATGATGAGACAATTTCTCTTAATAAATGGATATTTTTTTTCTTAATATTACATAATTACTGTTTTGTCATAGGAAAAATAGGTATATGATTGTCATTTTCTAAAAAAATGGGGGGAAAATAGGAAAAATAGGGATATGATTGTCAATTTGTCAAAAGGTACAAAATTAAAGCCTCATCAACCACCCACCTCTTTCCACGTTCTCCTTAAGCGCAATCGCTTAAGTTCATTCAAACTATCCAAAAAACATCATGATTTTACTTACGTGCATGAAAAAATGATGATGAGACAATTTCTCTTAATAAGTACATATTTTTTATTTTATGTAAATATTTTGATACAAAATTACTATTTTGCCCTTCTTATGTAAATCTTGTGTATCAAAAGTGAGGGCAAAATAGGGAAAAGAGGGGAAAAGTTCAAAAGATATAAAATTACTATTTTGCCCTTCTCATGTCAACATTGTGCATCAAAAGTGAGAGCAAAATAAGAAGAAAGGGGGCAAAAAGTTGATAAAGAGGATTCTCTTAATAGAGAATGGATATTGCAGACGAAGCTGTTCCACCCATTGCTTTAACCCATGTCTCCATTAACCAAATTAATGTTGGGGGAGTTTCGTCCGCAAGTAGTGCACATTCAAGCAAAATAAATTGTAAATGATAAAAGGAGCAAATGACATCTTATTTATTTATTTGTGGTATATGTCGTATCAAAAGAAATGCTATCTCCAAAAATCTTGTAGTCCTTCACTGGAGCCTAAAATCAAAAGGGCAAAAAGCAATTAAAAAAATGAGAATAAAAAAATTGTATAAAAAATAATATTAATAATATTAGATTTGTCAAATTTGGTAGATAATTTAATGATTTGGTTGACTTATGAGGTTCAAAATAATTAGGGTCACTCTTTCCAATGAGGGGAGAATAGTAATTTAACTCTCGTGATTCCACTACTTGTTTATCGAGACAACAATAAGTTGTTAAAATTGGGGGTTAAAGATTGTAATATCGATGACTTCGTCGTTGAGTTAGTTAAGCAAGTGGGTAGGTAGACTCGTCTTCGTTAGTATTTTATTATTTAGGCATCGTGCCTAATTAATTATTAATTGGGCTTGACCCAAAGACACTCACACACACATTCTCGTAGTACTCAACGATACGAACACGTGACCACAGACGAAACTCTATTCGGAGTTATAATGAACGAATTATGTCAAAAGCTGTGTAAAAATGCAAATTCAAAATTCGAAGACCTATGTGCAGCGTGCACCACTGCATCGGTTTTACCTAGGTTGTGCAGTATAAAAACCTGCATGGGGTGACTGATTTAATACGCTCTCTCCCACTACCTCACGTCTCTCTTTCTCACTACCTACCCGCTCTACCAACCTAGGATGTGCACTGTGCAGTGTAAAAATGTGCACTCTACCTACTCTCTCTACCTACTCACTCCATCTACCAAATTCTTCTACAAAGCACTTAGCCAGATATAATTATTTTATAAAAAAACGTTTGTTGTGTATCTAAGATTTGCAAGGACCTTATTATTTATATTGGGATTATTTTGATTCCGGTTCCTAATCTTCCAAAGTCTACATGCACGCTGTTTATTTATGGTGCAGATCCCAATCGGGAGTGCAGAGAGGAGATGCAGAGACGAAAATGGCGGCAGTGCTCAAATCCCAAGGGAAACCAGCAAACGTCTTAAAAACCTCAAATCCTGAGTGAAAGGTATAAATCCTCAACCCAGAAAGCTACTTTCGACATGGATCTGTTAAATTCAGTCATTGGATTAATGTATTTTGGGTTCATGGTATTTTACAAGGAGTTGAGATAACAAAAGATGCCATTATCAGTTCGCTTGTGAGCAGCAAGTCTTTTGAGGAAGGTTATGTCCAAAAATGTTTGTTGTTTTCTTTACCTTCATTTTTTTTTTTTGCATGCCTTGTGTAAACATTTCAAGTAAATTTTATATTTTTTTAGACCATCTCTAATTTTTAGGTTAAAACCTAAATTTTTAAATCCTGATAATTTAGGTTTTAACTCATAAACAGTTTTTCTGCTCTAACATCTTTTTGGGTTAAATATTTAGCCTCAGATTATTAAATAATGAATTTAGACTATTTTTTTTTTAAAGTAACTTAAAAAAATTATGTAGACTATCCTAATTTAATTTTATAAACATTTTAACCAAAAAATATTTAGATTCTGACAGATATTGAAAAATCACTAAACTGTCACTATGAAACTCATGAAACACTATGGAAGAATATAAAATACATGATAGAGATGTATAAATAATTTTTTATTATTCTTTTAGTCGTTGCATTTAAATTTGAACAATTAGATCTTTTTATTTATTGTTGGATTTGATCATATTAAGCCCCAGTTCATGAAACACTATGGAAGAATATAAAATACATGATAAAGATGTATAAATAATTTTTTATTATTCTTTTAGTCGTTGCATTTAAATTTGAATAATTAGATCTTTTTATTTACTGTTGGATTTGATCATATTAAGCCCAGTTTGGGGTTGATGTGATTTTAAAAAAAACTGCTATGAAAAAAAGCTCTGAGAGTTTTGGTGTTTGATAAACATTCAGCTTTAGCTTTTTTTCACAGTTTTGGGTGAAAAAAATCCAAAAACAAGAAACTGCAAAACCCAGTTTTGAAAAATCGGCTTTTTTCACATATGGTTTACATAAAAGTTTACCAAACATTATAATACTTTTTTTTTTTTCAAAATCACTTTTACAAAAAAGTTTACCAAACACTCTGCTGCTTTATTTCACAGCTGCTTATTCTCACAGTTTAGCAGAAATAACTTTTTTTCGAAACGTAACAATACCAAACTAACCCTAAATTTCAGCTGTTAACTTCAATGTAAATATAATTTTTTTTTTTTTTTTTAAGTTTGAATGGGGAAATGTCGGATCAAGCACCTGGTCCATTTAATCTAGGTCGTACATGACCGTAAGAGCCATTTGGCTCAGCATCAAGGACAAGCACCCACGTGGGTGGGACCCTGCCTCTTTAAGGCCTCCACGTGTTAAGGCGTGAGGCGTTTCTGGTGCTCCGCGTGTTAAGCTTAAGCTTGTGAGAATGGTTACAATGGTTGTTTCATGATTGTTTCATGGTTTCTGTTTCATGGTTAGACTGGGTGTGAAATCCAATGCAATCATGTGCATAATTTTTTCAAATTTTTTTTGTAATAAACACGGCATTGAGCACGATTTCAAAATGATCCCTTATCAATTAAATTGGTGTCAAACCTGTCAGAATTAAGGAACAAATAGCTTCTCAACTTTGAGCACAAAACAACATATTAGGCTTAATGATCAAAGGGCGCGTCGACAGAGAGCACATATAACATTTTAATGGCAGCACTGTTGCTCTTGGTCTACGAGCACATATGTTGGTGCCCTTAAGCCTCTTAGGGCACACCTAATTGTGCAGTGCCCATTTTTCTTATAGTGACTCACTCTTATTTTTGGCCCCTTCAGGATTTTTAATGGCAGCGCTCGTGTTGACAAGGAAGACTGGCAAAAGTTGACATGTATGAGGATTCCTCCATCTGGTATAAATGTTCTTACCTTATCTTTAACTGCAATTTACTTATACTCTGACATCACTTATGTGTTCAACCATGCTCATGTGCGCACTCTAGAATTAGTTATTTTAGGTTTGAATTAGTAGCCTTTCCACGTCACCATCACTTTATGGCTTCATCACATTCTAGGTGGCGGCCATCACAACTTGATTCAGATGTCCGGATGGACATTTCAGATTGGGATGTGTCAATTTTGGCGACCCAAGGCTCCACCCAAAATTTTAAACAAAAACAGCTCTAACACAAAAAAACAAAAAAAAAAAAAAAAAAAAAATCTACAACCAAGAGAAAATAATAGAAACAAATTAACAAGGGTAATTTTGTCACAAAAATAAATGAAATTTTTTTTTTTTCTTCTTTTGAACAAAGGATATTATCTACACTAAAGGGGTGGGATGGGCTTAGCCTCACAATGGGCTAGCAATATTTGGTTCAAATTTGCCTTTGACGAGAATCGAACCTAAGACCTCTCACTTACAAGTGAAGAGAAATACCATTAGACCGTAGTACTAAGTGGCAAAAATATATATATTAGAAAAGCTAAAAAAAAAAAAAAAAACATGGTTCGTAACTGTGTATCTCTTCCACAACATATGAATGAATTCTCTACTTTCCCAACAATGTCCCATAACTACCTAGATGTTCTCTTAAATTCCTTGTTCTCTCTCCAGTTTAAGGGTGTTACAAAAAATATACAGATCAAACTAGATATATTAATCTTCATAGAATAAAAAATATATAGTCGTTTTATGTAAAAAGTAATAATCTAAAATGATGTCTCAAAAAATCAACGCAATTTGCCAGCACAACTGCCTATAAGTGCATGGGTTATTTTATCATATCTACATCATTTGAACCACAAGGGTGACACAAAGTGCAAGGGCCTACATTCGTATAGCGGATCCATAGTTTTTGAGAAACATCTTTTCCATACGCGGTACGTTTGTGAAAGATCTAGTGCATACTATCACCTGCAAAGGAAGAACACAAAATACAAGTGCAACATGCATTCAGAAATCATTGTTACACAGATTCGGATATTTAATTTCACAAGAGAGATGAGAAGACATTTTTAAGCGTCCATGCACAACATCATACATATCCATCACATGCACAACACAAAAAAAGTCGTTTTGAAAGAGAAACATTGCAGATCCACACAAGGATTACGAAGTTAACATGTCTGTCACAAGTCACGTGACGGATTGCCGATTTTTATGGCAACGGTCTTGAGGTATTAGATACCTCGGGTCTTCCTAATTTGCATTAGTCGCCTTGTAATAACCAGAAGCCCAACCAATAGTGGACCTTCCAAACGGATGAGACCTTAGTGTGGAAGGAGGAATATTGTATAAGCATCAAGAATGCTCATCTCACCGAAGTCATGTTAATGGATTGTGAGATACCAAGTGTTGCACAGTGGATGATTTCACCTGAGGGAATGATGTTCGAGAGGAGGACAAATTTGTTCTTGACTGCATGTAGTTTTGTGATTTTAGTCTTGTTCAAAGATCAGCAACGGTCTGGGCATGTAATTTTGTGATTTTAGTCTTGTTCAAAGATCAGCAACGGTCTGGGCAGTTTTGGGTTTTCGACAAGTCAATTGACCCTATGATGGTTAAAATTATAGGGTTTGGTAGTGATCATTGCATGGAGTTTGACTGTTTTCACACAAGTTATACATGGCGCCGTGCAAAGATATTAAAACTCAACTGTGGTCATATTATCCTGATTATACAGTTCAACCTGTCCCCCATCTCTGCATTACCGTCAAGGTTGATCAGTTGTTGTCACTTGTCATCTCAGCATGCAATAGAGGCTAGTACAATATTTGATTTTTCAACCACGATGGCACTAATTTGATTTTTCAACCACGATGGCACTATCTCCGGCGCAAAAACATTTCAATCCTTCATTTGCCTGCATGAAGGATTGAAATGTTTTTGCGCTGGAGATAGTGCCATCGTGGTTGAAAAACCAAATATTGTACCTGCCTCCGTTGCATTCTAAGACAGGTGATAGCAGCTAATCAACCTCAACGGTAACGCAAAGATGAGGGACAGGTCGAATTGTATGATCAGGATAATATGACCACAGTTGAGTTCAATTCTTTGCACGACGCCATGTATAACCTGTGTGAAAACATGTCAAACTCCATGCAATGATCACTACCAAACCCTATAATTTTAACCATCATAGGGTCAATTGACTTGCTGAAAACCCAAAACTGACCAGACTGCTGCTGATCTTTGAACAAGACCACACTCACAAAATTACGTGCATTCAAGAACAAATTTGTCCTCCTCTCGAACATCATTCCCTCAGGTGAAATCATCCACTGTGCAACACCTGGCATCTCACAATCCATTAACATGACTTCGGGGACATAAGCATTCTTGATGCCGATACAATATCCCTCCTTCCACACTATGGTCTCATCCGTTTAGAAGGTCCATTATTGGTTGGGCTTCTGGTTATTGCAAGGCGACAAATGTAAATTGGGGAGACCAAGGTATCTGTTGCCTCAAGACAGTTGCCATCAAAACTGGCAACCGTCCTGCGACTTGTGACAGACACGCTAACTTGGAGTCCCCAATACTTTTTAGGCTGCATCCCTGATTTTGGATGGAGTGGAGTAACAAGCCTATAAGATTACGAAGGACAATGTCAGAGATGAAAGATATTTGGAACAGTGTTTCTCCACCACATATAGGTTCAAAAGGGTTTGCAAATGCTCCATTCAATGAACCTTGAATCTCTCGAGACAGTGGCGCCCAATTATTTTGGGCTACCACCAATTCTGAACTCGGTCTGTAATTCAAGCCCTGTTGTATAGAGTGAGCGATCAATTACTCCAAAGCTATGAACCTTACCGCTTCAGATATCATTTAAATTATGACAAGAAGTGGTCTTGCTAAAGGGGAATCGTCTCCACTAACATACTGTAATTGGGAAATGGCAATGTCTAGTGGCCCAAGTCCCAAATCAAGTGAAACCCTTCCGTTGAACCGTCCCTCCAAGTCCAAATAGTCGCTGCTGTAGCTCATCGGTCTTCTTCTAAAGCATTGTCTTAGAAATGGCGGCGTACATTGCCGGCAATGAATCCCATCACATACACATTGACAATATCAATAATTATGGTGATGCGATTTAGTGCGTAGTTGACAAGCTCAACTTGTAGGAAGTGTTGTCGATTTTGCAACGTCGATGCAGCTCGAAGCACAGGAAATTGATGTACTGTGAGAGGTCGGAACGGGCAATAGAGCTCGGAGAGATCCGATGAAGCTTCGATATGCTTCAGCACAGTCAACATGATGGTTGTCAGCATCCTCATTCCCAATTATATTGAACTCAAGCCCCTCCGTTCCCGGGGTGGCGGCCATGTAAATAGTAAACATAAAATGAAAAAGAGGGCCAATTTCATCACCATTGTGCAGTGTTGATTTACTTGAAATGGTAAAAAAGAAAGGAACTTGAGAGGGTGTGTGAGCTGGGAACAGTAAACGTAAGCCTCCGATCGAGTCTGAAGATGGTTTGATTGTCGAACGTCAAACGACCTATTTATATACCAAATGTCATTGTCTTTCATACAAGTCTCTTTCTTCCCGTGAGCTACCTAAACCCTAATCAACCCTGCATAAGTAATTCTTTTTATAGCATCTTTACATGCTACGTGCTTCTGCAAATTTAGATTTAAAACCTTCTTCTCGTGGACCAGTGGTTATTATTATTCTTTATACCCACAAGCTTCGTAAACTTCTTGTTCCTCTCATATATTTATCTATGATAATACTTATACCTACAAGCCTAGTAAGCTTCTTGTTCCTCTGTTAAACATATTATCTATTATACTTATACCACAAGCTTCGTAAGCTATTCATATACATATTATTACTTTAGTATAAAGAAAGGTTTGAAATTGACACGGTAGAAATGAACAATGTTTCAATCCAAATTTCACTTCAATTACAACCATGCCATTGCTGTTTGGGTTGGTTTTAGGTTAGCATGCTGGCCCTAAGCCTGGCCCAAATGTGTTGGTTTTGGCTGGGAAGCCCGGCCCTCAGTGAGGCCCAAATTATTTAATTACAGTTTTGCCCATCAAAGATTACAATCCGATGGTGGGGATGGTGTATTAGGAAGGGCAATTTGGTCCTCTCGCTTTTGGGCGAGATAGGGGGTAACCGGGTAGCTTTCATTTGCTGTCGTTGAATCAGGTTTCGGGGATGGAGGGTTTGTGAGAAAGAGAGATGGCGATGGAAGGAGAGCGAGGGGAGGGGTAGGGGTCTCGGCATTGTTGCTGCAGATGGATTTCACAAGTGGGAGGGTGTGTATGGTCAGAGAATGTTATGATCCTACATCAGCTACACCAGAAATGGTGTAGTGGTACTTAAGTCCTTGGGGTCCTCCCACCTATTGGACTAGTCTTTTGGGTTGAACTCTTCCCTTGGGCTTGAGTACCTAACATTGGTATCAGAGCCTAGGCTCCCGACGCTGCGGATGTGGCGACCTGGAAATGGCTACCTTAACGAGACGACCAAAGGGTACGCCGCCGTTAAGAGTGAAAACCACCAGAGTAAGGGCTGCCGTGGGCGTCGGATCTTCCGAAGGGTGGTGTAATGTTATGATCCCACATCGGCTACACCAGAAATAGTGTAGTAGTACTTAAGTCCTTGGGTCCTTCCACTTATTGAACTAGTCTTTTGAGTTGGGCTTTTCCTTGGGCTTGAGTACCTAACAGAGAAGACTATATGGGTTGTCGGGATTTCAGGGAGATGGGGTAGGGGTCATGAACAAACCATACTGAGAGTGGGGTGTGCCGGATCTTGCGCTACATGCCTCAAATCCAAGAATAAGTTCCTTTTTAAAATTGTATTCTTTAATGGTAGATAGTGAGGGAGGGAGGGAGAGAGAGAAAGAGGAGAAAGCATGGCTCTCTGTATTTTTTTGGGATTAATTAATGGGTTAGTGCGCAGGGTCAGTGAGGAGAGACTGACAGAGGGATGTATGGGAGGGTATGGGTTTAGGGGAGAGGACCTTTCCACCTCCGGCAAAAGAGACATCTCTCAGATCCAATCCCTCTGCGCCGAGATGGACCGACTCTGGCGATCTGTGGGCGCCAAATCCCAACGCGATCTCTGGAAAAGGTTGGTTTTCTTGCATTGATCCCTTCAATCTTGACGTGGTTTTTTGCCATTTTTGCATTTTGTAATTGGAATTCGACTTGATTTCTTTAAATTTCGTTAATTACTATGATCTTTGAGTTGGGTTTTTGTTATTTTTGGACATTGTAATTGTAATTGATATGGGGTTTTTTGTTCATTAATTCTTGAATGTTGAGGTAGGATTTTGTCAATTTTGTATATGGTGGTTGTAATTGTGATTGGGATTATTGAACTGGATCCTGATTTGCTTTTTGTTATGCAGAAAAGTGGAACAAATAGCGGAAGAGGCTCAGTCTTTGAAAGATAGTTTGGATAGGTATGATGCGAGGAATCAGAAGAGGGCGACAGAAGCGAGAGAGAGGGCAGAGTTGCTTGGAAGAGCCGTAATAAACCCGAAATCCCTTTTAACATTTTGTTTACTGCTTCAGTATCATGTATGCCTTTTGTTTTATATATGCTTATGTTATTGTGATGTAGAATGGGGATGGTGCTCATGTTATGAGAATCTTTGACAAGGAGGCGCAAGCAAGGGACTCGGTTCATAACTCTGCTCGCATGCTTGAAGAAACCAATGCTACTGGGGAAGCTATTCTCAGGAAATATGCAGAACAGAGGGAATTTCTAAAGGTATCACCCTATTTGTGCTCACCGTTATGCACCTCAACTTTCATGATTATTGAAAGAAAGAAAAAAGCAATGGTGAAACTGTGGCTCTGTCTATATCATTTTTGTTGAATATAAAACGTTCATTGGAGTACTTACTCAGGTTTTATAGCAAATTTTAACTACTATAGGACAGTTGTTGTCACATCCCAGCCCGGGGTGGATCACTTCCCGGGCTTGCTCCACCACCGTAGCACGATATTGTCCGTTTTGGGCCCCGACCACGCCCTCACGGTTTTGTTTCTGGGAACTCACGAGCAACTTTCCAGTGGGTCACCCATCATGAGATTGCTCTCGCGTGAACTCGCTTAACTTCGGAGTTCCTACAAAACTCGAAGCCAGTGAGCTCCCAAAAGGCCTCATGCTAGGTAGGGATGAGAATATACATTTAAGGATCACTCCCCTAGCGCGATGTGGGATGTCACAATCCACCCCCCTTAGGGGCCCGACGTCCTCGTCGGCACACACGCGGCCAGGGTTAGACTCTGATACCAATTTGTCACATCCCGGCCCGGGGTGGATCACTTCCCGGGCCCGCTCCACCACCGTAGCACGATATTGTCCGCTTTGGGCCGCGACCACACCCTCATGGTTTTGTTTCTGGGAACTCACGAGCAAATTCCCAGTGGGTCACCCATCCTGGGAGTGCTCTGATCCCCTTCTCGCTTAACTTCGGAGTTCCTATGGAACCCGAAGCCAGTGAGCTCCTAAAAGGCCTCGTGCTAGGTAGGGATGAGAATATACATTTAAGGATCACTCCCCTAGCGCGATGTGGGATGTCATAGTTGTATACTTAAGAAAATTGGTAGCTCTTCTTTGATATTGTGCGCACATGGTAGTTACTATAAACAAATAGGTTGAGTTAACGTTTGAGATGAGCATATGTGCCGCATATGTGCCGCAGGATAAGAGAGAATCAGAGAGGAAGTAGAGAGAATAAAAAAAGGAATTTGTATACATTGTTTGTTAATTTGATTTTGCTAAATATTAATTTAACTGTAATTGTTTGCTTTGTATTTTAGGTTTTTGAAATTCTGATGTTTGGTGGTTATTTTGTGTTTCGATTGAAGCATTTGGTAATGACCAGTTTGTTAACGTGGTCACAATGTTAATTCCTTTCTTTGCTTCTCAGTAGATCTGAGCATCCTCCCTTCACTTCCTTGATCATCGGTTGGTTCTTCTTACTTGGTTTAATTGGGTAAATTATTAATTTCATGTATTGATAAAATCTCATGTGAGAAATTAATAAAGCTTGCTTTTTAATTTGTTGGTGTGTGATTATTGATTAGTTGGTTTGATTGAGTAGTTATATATAAATTTTTTAGCAATAACGTACTAATGGCATTCCAGAGCTGGTTATCTAACAAATTTTGTAGCAAAATAATTTCAATGTTGGTGCTTTGTGGATTTTGCATACTGTTACGGCTTCTTGAGACCTCATCCTCTGTATTCTATGTGCTTCCGTTTTGTACAGACGATTAAAGCTACCATGCTTGGTGAGATAATGGATTACATGACGTTAAGGCTCCAAGTAAAAGTAGAGTTGTTTCAACTTTAATGCATGTTTTCTTTTTCACATGAATGATAGAATTCCTAATTACGCAATCCTCGAATCTATGTCTATTGTTTTACTTTCAATTATTTGCTGAAATTTTTCTGTTCTTAATGTGGTCATTATTTTTAAACGGTTGTTATTCCATACAAGCTTACTTTCCTTTGATATTAACATTTTCTGATAAAGTGGTAGAAATCCACTTGCATTTGACAAATAATTGTCATGATTATAGCAGTACAATGCACATCCACATAATTGAGCATAGTAAAGAAAAAATTGAATAATTCTTATAGGGCTTCTTTTTTTTTTTTTTTTTTTTGGAAACTTTCTTATAGGGCTTCTTTGTATTCTTTGTATTGAGTAGTTATATATAATTTTTTTTCGTTGAAGCTTTCCAGGGCTTCTATGTATTCTTTTTCCTGTTTGTTGACAAATAAGATCATGTTTATTTTTCTTTTAATTTTCGAGTATATATACATAAAATGTCAGTGGAGTCCATGCATGCTCGAATAACAAACCTCACACGGAGTCACTCACAGTCTGAAAATGTAATAAACTCTAATCTGATTTTCTGTTTGAGTGATGAATGAGGAGTGTGAGTGCAAATTCTAGGCTATGGGGAAGCATTAGTATTTCGAGGCACAAATTCTTTTCTACCATTATTTCAAATGTTCTCTAACTTATAGGCATTAATAATCTGTTTAACTATATGATTCCCCATGTACCTAAGTTTCCACTGCTGTTATTTATAATTTGGGTAGAGATTTTTAAAATTAGATTTAGACCTACTATAATTAACAACTCATGCAAAAATTATTTAATTAAGCACCAATTTTTTTGTCCTATGTCTTAGTAGGACAACCAATGTGGTTTACACTTCACATATGGAGAAGTGGAAAGGAGAATGCCAACGGGTAGGTTGGAGAGCACCTGCCACTTGAGTTTTCACATCGTAATGGCACAAAATTGTAATTTTAAATTCTAGGTTATGGGTAAGCATTAGTATTTGCCTTTAATTATTATATCTTTATAAGAAACATTAGCTTATATGTGCACTAAGTAAACTAAGGTCATCTATTATAAGTTTCCCTATGTCTTCGATCTCTTCACAGTGTGTGTTATTTGTGTCTGATTGGTTTTTCCCCTATATATTCCTATGTTTTCTATCTCTTTATATGTGCATTAATTAATTTGATCAGTGTCTATTATTTGTGTCTAATTGGTGTTGGGTATTTTTCCAATTTGGGGTCTTTATTTACTTAGTGTGCAATCCAATGTCTTATCTGGTCAGAGAGAAAATAATGTTTGACAATAGGAGTCTGATATCTGATCCAATCTGGTTCTGTAGATATGTTGAATAAGTAAGGACTGTTTGCTGATTTAGTTGCATATCGAGTATCTAGAGATTGTCTGTAAGTAAAATAATGTTTCGTAATCTTTTGTATGTAAGTACTATTGTCGATCCAAAGCCACAAGAAATACCATTCAAAAGGGACTCTTCTTATAGCATGCATATCCATATATAGCAAGCAAAGTTTCACTTCATTGGTTCTTAGGTGCTAGACTGTCTTTTTAGTTACTTTCTATGGAAATTATTCATTGCATTACTCCAATTCTCAAGGACCTGCATCAGGTTCTCTCTCATCCTCCTAATGATTACAACACATATTACTCAAATGAATCAAGCAAGATCCATAAGGTTGTAGTTGATTGTGTTTCTTTTCAGTTTACTAACAAACACTCATTCAGTTACTCCCTAAATTTTAAAGGCAATGGTGATAACCTTCATATGTACAGAAATTGCTTACCCTATTATCAATGTTGTCAGTCATTAACCTCCGACAAAAATATTCTTTTTTCATAAGCGTTTGTTTTATATTACATACAAGGAGGTTGAATGATATTTAATATCTAGGGAAAGTTTCATCTGCCTGATATTTTGTTTCTTTCCCTTGAAGTCCATACATTAATAACCCTTTTTTTGGTCTTTTCTTTGATGGTATATAGTTCTCAAATGCTTGCTGACTATTGTTACATCTTCTCCGTGGTGGTTGTACAATTGCAGGTGGAATATTTCTGCTGGTGCTGCTCATCCAAACCCACAAGGATCTTTTAAATAGGGTGAAATCACTGTCACAGATGTCTATGTTATCCTCGATAGACCTGCAGAACTTATAAATGGGAAGTGGCACACTACCCTCAATGGTATTTCATATATACCACCTTCAAAGCCCCCTAAGCTTGCCCAACAGTTCAACATTTCGGGGGTTTACAAGCTTGATTTCCCAAATAAACTGATGAACAGACCTGCCAAGTAGACACATCTCTGATTAATGGTACTTTCAAAGGTTTCATGGAAGTCATCTTTCAGAACAATGACACCACTGTTCAGAATTACCATTTGGATGGCTATGCATTTTTCGTTGTCGGGTGAGCTTTTTAGTTTTGAAATTTTTATCTTCAAGTTGTAGAAAGACGGCTTTTCATTCTTTCTTAATATAAGCTTTCATTACAGCTTCAGTTTCACATCATTCGTCACTGGATTTGCTAATATAAGTTTTTAGTGAGATAATCTTACTGGTGAATTGTTAAAAGGTAGGAAGAGAGAAGGCGGCCTGCGATTTTATAAACTAAAGTTCAGATGCATTTTCTGTGGTATGGGGTGTCCGAGAGAAAGGGTTTCAGGGATTAGGTTTGGGTGGGATTTCAAGGATTAGGTTTGGGGTTTTGTTTGTGCGATTTGTAGAGATGGGGGTTTCCGAGATAGGATTTAGG
Source organism: Heteromeles arbutifolia (assembly GCA_024362995.1). Taxonomy (NCBI): domain Eukaryota; kingdom Viridiplantae; phylum Streptophyta; class Magnoliopsida; order Rosales; family Rosaceae; genus Heteromeles; species Heteromeles arbutifolia. The sequence goes on along the minus strand of JANCRC010000013.1, from coordinate 26,723,849 downwards.
AGAATTGTTTTAGGAATTGCAGAGAGAGATAGGGAGTGTCCGAGAGAAGTGTGGGAGGATTTAGGCGGGATTTTAGGGATTTGGTTTAGGGTTTGTTTTCTGCGATTTGCAGGGACAAAGATATGGGACAAGGGTGAGAGAGAGATGGGAGGATTTTATGCGAGGGTTAAAGGGAACGGGTAAGGGAGGTATGGGTATGGGTTGTTGTGTACATAACTCAACATTCTCCCTTTTTTTAATTTTTTTTTAAAATATTTGCTTTAGCTTTATTTGAGAGATCATTATTGTGTACTATAGTTGATGGAATTGATCTGTCTGGTTCTGTGCAGGTTCTCATTTGTAGATTGATTGATAGGCCTTTGTGTCCAACTATGTTCAGCGGCTTCTACCATGAAACTCAGATACTCTCTTGGGTACGTTCCTTATGAGTTTCAACTGCATATATGTATGTGGCTTTAGATTTGTTAGTTCAATAAATTGTAAGCCTTCATTTTAAAATTATCACTTTAGTCTAAAAGGAGTGAGAAATGAAGTTGGTCATATAGTATATGTTGTAGTGTCATAAAAATCTGTCGCAATAGTGATACTGAGTAAATATTATATTTATGAAATAATGCTGGATTTGTTGGATTTCTTTTCTGTTTTGTTTACTGTGGATTCTCTTAGTCTTTTCTTATGTAATTTTTGGTGCTTTCACAGACCATTAGTAAACTGCATGCCGCTTATGTTTCTTATGCAAACAAACAATATTTTTTTAGATTACAACTTTTGTGAATAGGAACTTTTAAGTTCATCCATTTGAGTGTACGTGGCTCTTGATGTCAGCTGAATTGAATTTAAGTGAAAATCAAACTGCTTTGCTTGGTTCACCCATCTCTTGGTTATTTAAATCCCATAGAGATGCCTATATTGATTTGTGATTTTGTTAGATTTACTCTGGTGAAATGTGTGTTATTTGCATTGGTGCATTTTAGGTGGTGGCTCCGTTCGTACCACCTTTATAGTGCATCGTTTTGTGCAAATTATTTACCATTCTGCCATGCCGCCTCTGAGATAGTGATAGAGAGAGAGAGGGAAAAGGAGAGGGAGAAGTAGGGATCGCTCGGTGAGGGTTTCAGGGATGGGAGGTCATGTCAATAGACATAGAGATAGAGATAGAGGGAGATGGAGAAGGAGAGGGAGAGAGGGAGACAGAGACAGAGTGATAGAGAAAGGGAGAGGGAGGATTGGGGATCTCATCGCCATTGCTGCAGATCCTCGATTTCATGAGTAGGAGAGGGAGGACAGTCAGAGAAAAGCATGGGGGCCGTAGGGATTCGAGGGAGAGGGGTAGGGATGGTGCTGGGGGTCTGGGTTTGTCCCTTTGGGCCGTTTCCGACAGCACAACTGCACTCAAACACTCTCTCTCGCAGTGGAACTCTCTCCTCCCCTTACTCAATCCTCTGCTTTTTCTCTGATTCATGGTTGGTTGATTTACGTACATTCAGTCTACCAACAGCATTTCTATACACACAACTCAGACACATGGATATGTTCCAATCTCTGCGACAAGCGAGGCCACTACCATATGCGAATATCTTCATACATGTCAGTTCCATTTCTCACCCTCTTCATGTTTTGTCCAATACTATGTTTTTTATCTGATTTCATGCGTTTTCTTGACGCTTTTTCATTCTTTGATATAGGTAATTTGTTGTTATGTTTTCATGATCTGGGTCTTTTTTTCAATTTGTTGCATTTTGGTTGTCCAAGAGTTCTAAGTTTTTGTATAAAAATATAATAACAAAACTGCACATCGAGGAGTTTATGATGAACTTTTTGGAGTGTCGGTAACACTTCGCTTTAGGAATATGTAAAACTACTAATCATTGTTTGATAATTCCTTACATGTGTGTAATGAACGACTTGGACTTTACCATAGATTAATTTAATTTCTATTGCAGCAAATCTGGTCATTTTCTGTGTAAGTTTCCCCTCATGGTTCAGTTCTAGCATTCTCCTCAAAACATCGTTTGTGTCATTTCCTCTCTTTCTGTGTTCAGCTTACATACCTTATGTATATATTGGAGACTACGACGATAAAAGATGTTAGTTGAATGTATATAAAAGCCAAGCTGCTTATCTTATCGACCTCATTCACTCATGTGTCCCTCTGTTTGTTCATAATTTTGGGGCTTTTGCTCTCTATACTCAAGGTAACATTGGCCTCGAGGTGACATCTATGAATCTCACATATTGCTATTTAAATTTAATGAAAAGAATATTATGCTTGGTTTGAGCAATGAGGAAATTAACAAGATTGCTGTTTTCCTTTATTAGCTTTCTGTTGAAAGGTTGGGTTCATTGAAGAAGTATGTACCTGTTGTGTCCTTGCCTTCAAAGTCACTTTTCAGAAAGTGAGTATACTTTCTTCTTATACACTTCCATTTCTATTAATCAGTAACTATGTTTTATGCCTGACAGCTTCGATCCTTTTGATTACCACGTATGGCTTGAATTCTATGGATCCCCATCTGATCGCAATGTCGATCTCTTATCCGTCCACCTGCTTTCTTTATGTATTTTCGACATTCAACATCAAACGCTCTTCTATTATTTTGACTAATCTGTAGGTTTATTGGGATATTTGTGCAGGTTATTCAGTCATAGTGTCATGGGATGCTTGGGTGCCTATATTGTTAGTCCTGAGTGATTCTGCCTGATTGGTGATCTTAGATACATACGAACAGTCATTTGTGATTGATTTTGCTAAGTATAAACATTTGAATCGAACCATAAGGTAATCGTGTTGTAATTAGTGACTCGAATTGTTTTGCTTCTGTCGTCAAATTATGTAGCAATAGCCAAATATAAACATTTGAAATAACATTGCTTAAAAGAGCGGTTTTAATCCGAACTCAATTCTTTTCGGGGACATATTGTAGGTTGATTCACATTCTGGGATGTAATATAGTTGGCGTGTTGGGGCTGATCGTGGAGATTCTGTTTACACCGTAATTGCTGTTATAGAGTCCCTATATGCTGCTTAAAGGCTGGTATCGATTTATTCATGATCTGATTACTCGAGAAGGTCCATTTCTTGAAATAGCTTGCATCCTTATTGCTGGTTTGACAATCATTTTGTGGCTAATTGTGGTTGTTTCAAGTATCGTGTTGGTAGTTTTCATGAACATTTTAATTGGGTTGTATGCATCAGTTGTAGTATATCAGGTTTGCTTACACCAGACTATAATCATTGTAATCTCCTTGGCCTTTTAGGGCACATTATATGTGTGAACTACATGTTTCTTGTGTTTCTTAAGGAAACGGAACTTTTTTGGAAACCATCTCTTTCTAATCAAAGACGTTCAGTTTATTCCCCCTCATTGTACAATGTGTTTATATGCCAGCTTACTTAAATGTAATAAAAACAAAACTGCTTATCTTATCGACCTCATTCACTCATGTATCCCTCCGTTTGTTCATAATTGTGTTAAATTTATTCAACTTAAATGTGTTTTATTTATCCAATTACGCCTGAAACAGCTGGTTCTCGCAGCAACGCGCGGGCGTAATTTCTAGTACTTGTACTAAAAGGCAGTTCTTCTGGTGAACAGTAACTTTTGTTGATGCCACAACTTGGATCGTCAATGAAAATTGCCAATGTGTGAAACTCTGCTGACTAGGCTGGGCAGAGCAATGGCAAGCTAAAAACAAAACAAAAACAAGTAGAATGATTACATGTAGTGCAGGATGTGGAATGTCTTTTCCTCATTGCAAATCCTAGACGACCCAAATCTGGATGGTGATAAACTTGGAATTAATAGGATCGATTGAAACACGGATTTTTTTTTTTATTAGATTGGTATATCTGACTTGGTTAAGAAGTAGTTTAAGACAGTCATTAGGGAATTTCTGTAACTAAACGTAGTTGTTTTCATAAGTTCGATAAATACAATGAGGTGCTTCTATACCAACAAGTGAGTATTCAAATACAAATGTATAAATTACAACAATTTTAAAACTTCATACTGCAATTTGAGAAAATTAAAAACGCATGACACATTTTAAAAAGGGAGTTTTAACGAAACACTCTCAGTACTGTTCACTTTTAACGAAAAACCACTTTTTTACCTTTACCTGATACTATTCACTATACCTTTAAAAAGGGCTTTTCGTTAAAAGAGAAGTTTTTTTTTTACTTTTCATTAGTTTTCCTTTTTAAAAAACCACCCAAAACTTAAAAGGATATAAAATATAGTTTAGAGATAACATAGAATTAAGGGAAAGACTGCGGACAGATTGGGTTGTCAATGGGTACCCACTAAGATCCATTTAGTTTGATTTCACCTTGTACTATCACCACCACTACCATTCTCACCTCTATATTATGATGAAATCAAATTAAATGAGTTTTAATGGGTATTCATTAACAACTCAATGAGTTGATTTGCCGCCTCTAGACGGTACAAGATCAAGGTTTCCCATGTGGGCAGGAAGTCATCCTTGTCCAAAACAAAAAAAGAAAAAAAAAGGGGTCCAAACTACATTCTACACCCTATATATTTGAGTTGGTTTTCAAAATGAGTCTCGAGGTTTCAAATTTTTTCACATTGCACCTTAAGGTTTTAAAATTATATCAATTTACACATTTTGTTTATTTGAACTTGTAATTCTCTATTAAATTGATGAGTTTTTAATTAATTTGGTGTAGATGTAGCTTGCATATTTTTTTTTAAACAATTATTATTAATAGAAGAGAGTTTGAAACTATTACAACAATTTAGGAGAGGAAGTTTCGATCTTGGAACGGAATGGGTTGAAACTTAAGACCCTATCCAGTAGGAAAGTAGACCGCATGCAATGTAGCTTGCATATCAATCCGATTACGAGTTTTATGCTCATCATGTCATCAATTTAATGAATATTCAAATACAAATGCATAAATTACAAAAATTTCAAAACTTCATAATGCAATTTGAAAAAATTAAAACCGAATGACACATTTTAAAAAACCACCCCAAACTTAAAAGGATATAAAATGTAGTTTAGAGATAACAAAGAATTAAGGGAAAGACTGCCGACGGATAACGTTGGCTTGGTCACGGGAAGGCAATGATTTCGGAGGGAGAGATTCTACATTCATTTATTTCAAAATTTATATTTGAATCTATGTACAGATTTAGGGAAATTAACCGAGAGCTCTTCAAATTTAGGACCCTCTGTTTTCTTCAACTCAACTTACAAAACTATACAACCGGCCCCTTGTGGCAAATAGAATTGCATCCCGAGGCCGAAGACCATCAAGGCGTGAGAGATGGCTTCAACCCGCATTGCTCCAAGTTAGTCGTCTTCTGCTGCACAAATGCACGGCCTAGAAGCGATACCAAGGGATGCATCAATCTTCCTCGTGCGTCCTTGGACGCTGAACGTGGCACCTGAAATCCTTCTTTCTATAGTGGCCACCCGACTAGAACAAATAATATTTTGTCTCATTTTACTCCCCCTCTCAACTGGGGATTCTTAAAGCCGCCTTCAAGGAACCTCTTTGGAGGACAAAATGTTTCCCTCATTAAAATCTTCTTAGGGCGAGGATCCACTCGAAGAATCGCTTACGAATGCAGTGGTCTCCCTTGGCGAGGATGCGAGTGAATCTCTCTGTTGTCAGGATGAACCTTACAAAGACGAGAAAAAGTAGAAGTGATTTCAGTTTCAATGATAAATGATCATCAAAGTAGGCCATGCGCTATGTCATTTTCTACGTCCTTGGGGAAGAATAAAAAGGACAAGTGGACAAAAGAAGGCGATGAGGTGATCGATCATTTTACGAAAGTGAACAATTTGACAAACCTTTTGTTGAACGGAATTTTTTCGTGTGCCGCCGGATAAGTCTCTTAGCTTTCGTTATAGTGAGCTGCCTAGCAAATGGAGAGAACTCTGCATCACTTTCACTCCAATCTCCTTGGAAATCACTCTGCTTCACCCCTCATGGTTCGCTAATGCCTTGGCCCTGCGACGTTGAGTATTGAAAAGGCCTCTGATGGAAGTGACAAATCCATCACCTGCTCCGTCACTTGGACGCTTGAGTGAAGGCAAAGGAAAAAAAATTCATCTAAAACAGAATAAGCATCCATGTTGGGTGTATAGAGTAAGAAATATCAATTGTTACTCATAAACAATATTCAGGCGAATTTACTCAACTGAACCAAACAGAATCAAAATTACAGATGGAGACATGAAAATTTTTTCCAAATTACAGATGGAGACATGAAAAATTTTTCCAGAACGAGAGCCAAGAGAGTGCCTTGGGGCAGCTAACCAACTATAACTTAAAAACCAAATTTTATTTTCACTAAAATTTATTTGCATGGTCTAATCTGAGTAACAACTTCTGAAACATTTTATTCAACTGTGTAACACAGGTGAAAGGAGGAACACAAGAATACTATATGGTGGTTCACACTGTACACAGAAAAGCAAGCAGATACTAATGTGTGGAAAGAATGAGCTACGCTTTAGGCAGGGAAAATGTGCATACTTTCCCCATTCAGTAGGAGGATTCCATGCTGATAAAAGCATATCTGACTTGGCATTTGGCAGGCAGTTTCTGACAACAAATTTTTTCGTGGTAAACTGAGCAACACCAACATCCTTGTAATCCCGGTCAAAGTCATAAATCTATGAGGAGGAAAATGAAAATCGCATCAGCCTTCTTCTTGCATATATAATGCTTAGAAAAACACAATAAAAATATCAAACATAGCATACATTTATGAAAGTTAACTGACGTGAACAAACAACGACAGACAAAGAAGAATGGCATCAGATGAAAACAATGTGGGCAAAGAGCGTCTTTACTTAATTTCTTAAAGAAACAATAATGTCATAATGGATACAAAGAAAAACAAAGACCAACCAATTACAAGAGTACTACAACCAAAAACTATAGCAACCAATGTTATCCTATAGCAGCCTTCCAATAAGCAAACCAGAAGAGAATATTAGATTCCTTAACTCTGAAGCCCAGAGAGAACGAAAACATCACCTCTGCCAAACTACTTCTAAAACCCCCCCCCCCCTCCCCTTTCAACCACTTCATCGATAACACGGACAAAACAGCCTTCTTACCCCTCCCAAAAGCAACAAGAGTTTCAGTGAACAACTCGCCAACCCCATCAAACCTCTTTGAATAATACAAATCATAAAGATATTATGCACACACCCGTAAAACAGTACCTTGGAGTTTTAACATTTTGTTTAGTGCCATTTCAGTTGCCAAATATAAGCAACACGATCAATAGGAACCAGTGGGATGATAGTCCTCAAGCAAGTACACCAAACAAAGGAAGAAGAAAAGAACAAACTGGATACGTGTCCTAGCCTGGCATCCTTCGTAAACAACACACCATACTACAAGGTTCCAATAATAAATTGAGAAACCGTTCTTCAATGCCAAGAAAAACAAGGCAATCTTATTCGTTATTATAAATTACGAATCAAGTGGGAGAAAGAAAGGGCCGCTCCAATCAGGTGGAGAAGTCAAAGCACTTAAAAAGCGTGGTGTGTTAGAAGAATAGAAAACAAAATGTTAGCATAGGATGGCAGATGCCAAGTATTTATTAGAAAAATCTGGCTACAACGATCATTCAAGTATAAAACACATGATTGTAGCCTTGTAAGGAGGCTGATGCCATTATACCTACAGCTTGAAAATCATATTGGACAAAAAAGAATCCTGCATTGGTGGAACCATTAACCACATGCAGAAGAAAATATCGGAATAAAAGGCCAATGATACCTAAATGCTGGTCACTTACTTTTAGAAAAACAATAGATTTTAGTAAAACTGAAATGCAGAAGTGCTTTTCTTATTTTTCAAAAAGAAAATACTATTCCATACCAACCACATAAAAATAAAATAAATAAAACTGGCGGGCTTGAGGAATAGTCGAAGCCATAACCAACCGAAAAAGGATGTTATCCAAATGCATTTCAAGCAATACTATTCCATGCCAAGTAAAAATAAAAAATGTATAAACAATTACACTTTCCATTAACTTCAGAGTTTAAACAGCTAAATGTAAGGCTTCACAAGCAGAAAAAGACTGGAGCCTCTAATTTAACTTCAAGTGTAAAGGCTGGAGCCTCTAGCAACGGACCGGATACACCTTTAGGAAGTTTTAAACCACGATTATTGGCCAAACTCTCCAAACTGTTTAAGAAAATCTTGAAAGCATTTGCTGATACATAAATACGGCCATCGGACTGCTGAATCTCCATAGAACCAGTTGTTATTTGAAGTTTGTCAAGCTTTTCATAAGGATCGGTAGTCGCAAGTATATTAAATATGGCTTCTGAAAATAATGAGGTGATGTTTCCATGAATATAATTTCTCATATCATCCCACCATGGTAAGCTCTTTTCCTTTTTGGGAGGAATGGGAAGTGGATTAGGGTTCCTAACAGATAGATTAGCCCTGCGAGCCACAGAAAAAGCATAAGTGACATCAGCAAAAGCAGGTTCATACCCCTCCCCAAAGGACACTTCAGCTTTCTGAAAATGTAAGGATAAATCTGCAAGGAGGTTTACGTATCCGTAATCGAAATAAAAATGTAGGATTGAATTCTGATTACGGAGTACTACGGTATTTACTAAACATAGAGGAATCAAAAAAGCAGTGGGGCCCACACAAATTTTGGAATTCAATTCCTTTTATTGGTGGAATTGGATTCTCTAGATGTAGGTGGTTATCCAATTCATGATTGCGTGGCCAATCAGAATGACACTTTTGTTCCATTTATGCCCTCACTTACTTTTTTTTATTTCCAAGACTATCCTTTATAAACCCATTAACCCAAGTTTAGTTATGCACAACTCCTTACTTTTTTTCAAGGTTCTAAAAAACGATAGGCGCTAGTCGAGCAGCGGGCTGGCGCCTAGCGCCTAGGCGGCTAGGCAGGGTCTAGGAGGGCGCCTAGGCGGATTTAGGTAAATTTCTTGTATATCTTGTAAATAAGTGCATATTGACACTTACAAAAAATTATACTTTTATGAAATCTATGGATAAGATAATAAAAGAATGCTAAAATGCAAAAAGATTATCCAACAAGTCCAAAATTTAGAAACACATTAAGCATATATGCCATATAACCATAGTGAGGAGTATGTAGGATGACACATGTACAACAAGTTCACAATTTTAAACCACTTAGACTTAGATAGGATTTTTTTATTTTTTAATTTCATTAAAAAAAAAAAAAAAACTGCCTAGCTCCGCCTAACCCCGCCTAGGCGCCACCTAGGTCCGCCTAGAACCCAGCCGATTTTTCCAACCAATTTGCAAGAAAAAGCCTCGGGTCACCACCGCCCAGCGCCTAGGCGGCCACCTAGGCCGTTTTTTAGAACACTACTTTTTTTTTTATTTCCATGCTCATTCACATTATGCACAACTCCATGCTCATTCACATTATGCACAATTCCATGCATATGCCGAAGAGAAGAAACAACAACTTGAGCAAGAAAATTTAAATATTAAAGTAAATACTTAAATTTATATATAATAAAAAAACAAAAGCATTTTAGTGTGTCTATGAAATAAAAAAGCAATTTAATTTTTTTTTTCTTACTATTATATATTATATCAAATTTTATTAAAAAAAGTATATAAAATATTTGATATGGGACAAGGGCATTTTAGTAATCATACTGGTTTATATTCTGATTCTACTGATTTAGTAAACAGCTTTATGGAATTAGTGTCATTTCTATTCAAATTTCAGAACATTTAAGTAAACAGCTTCAACAGGAATCCGATTCTGACTTCTCCTCAATTCAATTCCTCTTATTTTCATTACGGTTATGTAAATGCGCCACTAGCCGAAAGAAGCGTGTTCACCTTTCTCCATCTCCCACTATAGACTTCTTTGTATACTTGAGGCTGAAAACTTGTTGCCTGATCCAAAGAAATAATTTCCAATTATACAGCATACGCGCACAAGTAGTTTTGCATGTCAGGACATGAAAAAATCACATGAAGGCCCAAATAATCAATCATGATATACATACAAAGGAAGGTTTAATACACATTTTTTAATATGACTACAGGGTCTGATCACAGAAGACCGAAGAATGGTTTTTCATTTTGACAAGAAGAAGAACCTGGGAGTCATTTTATCCAGGAAAAGAAGAGGTGAAGGATATTCAGCACCTCTTGATGAATGATATTGCTAAGGGTCTCTAGGCAATTATTTTTCATTAGTTTTCATTAGGGAGGGGCACGGTTCAGGTCGGGTCCAATTTTGGAGAGACCGGACCCAGGTGCAAAGGAGACGGGTCGGGCCGGGCCGGGGATAGCAGATTCTAATATAGGAACCGGACTTAATCCGGCCCGGTTGAAACGGGCCGGGTCCACAGGCCCTTGATTTTTTTTTTTTTGGTTATATATATATATAAATATAAACTAACATTTGCACAGATTCAAATTCATTCCCAACAGTTCACATTTGCACAGATTCACAGTTCACTTCATTATCAGATATCAGTGCAGTGCAGATTTTGCACTACTCCCTGCACAGATCACATCCAATCCAAATACAAAGTCCAACATCCAAGTTCATAGATTAACAACATTACATTGTCCAACATCGTTCGATACATTAAATCCGAGACATTCAAAATAACATTCATATCCATTTGTCCCCTGAAAAGTCAAAAGAATACAGTGAATACCTTGAACTCACAACAACATCAAGAAACTTTTGTATTTCATTAATATCATTTGATGTTAAGGTAGTGGCAAACTGAAAAAAAACCAGAATAAGAAGAATGGTCAAAATCTCACTGTAATCAACATAGACATATGGTACCTAAAATAAATTAGTCAATGGTGCACCCTTCTCGTAATCTCACTGTAATCAACATAGACTTATGATACTATTAAGTAAGATGACACCTTGTTCTATCTTTCTTGCACTTTTTTTTATTCATTAAAGTTGCAAACTTGTCTATGAAATAATACTGTTGATGCCCCAAGGCATCATCAACCAAGACTAATAAACTACCAGAAAAAAGGACGAAAAGAAACAGCACAATTGGCACCCTAGACACATGAAACTAATACAAAGACATTGAATAACAAGAAACAGCACAGCTTACATTTCTAACAGCTTACATTCCTAACAACTTACATTTCTAACAAGAAGTTGAATAACAATGGTAACAGCTTACATTCCTATTAAAACTTGTAATCAAGAATTCCGTATCCATCCACATTTCGCATGAACAAATACAGGTTTAATTCAATTGATTTTAAAACAAAATTTGATAAAGCAGAGAAGAAAATGGGGGTTTGGTTTTTACCTATGAGACTGAGTATCAGATTCAGATCCTTAAAATGCTGGCACTAATCACATAAAATTGACCTAATCTGGTAATTAGTTAGCATAATAAACACAATAAGTGATTCAGATTACAACGAAATGCCGAAAAACAACTAAATCAAACTCGACCCACATAATATTTAGGAATTTAACACCTGAAATAAAGCAGAGAACTCGAAATGCAGATCAATTATATACACAGAGGTTGGTTTTTACCTGTGAGACTGAGAGAAAGGTGACAAATAGAGAAGATGGGTGGTGGGGTGACTGGGTTCTGTAAGTCTGGGGTGTCGTCGAAGTTGCTGGGCCGTCATGATGTCGTGGTGGTGGAGGGAAGGGGACGATGAACTCGAGATGGCGAGAGAGAGGTGACAAATCAAGAAGATGGGTGGTGGGGTCACTGGGTTCTGTAAGTCTAGGATGTCAAATCGAGACGGCAAGAGAGAGGTGATAGAGAGGTGACAAATCGAGAAAATGGTGGTCGCCAAGGCCATCGTGATGTAGGGGTGGTGAAGGGAAGGGGACGACGCACTCGAGACGGCAAGAGAGACTCGAGTGACAGAGTTGAATTCGATAGGTTGAGGACGAGGAAACCTAAAACCAACGATTAAGATTGGATGGAGATCAATCTCGTCCGTCCATTCTAATTACAAACGGGCTGGTCCGGGTACCCACGATTCCTAGACTTCAGGAACCGGCCCGAACCGAAAATTTCAAAGGCCCACCCCGCCCCGTTTCTGTTTTTACAAAATTAGGAACCGACCTGTACTCGCCCGACCCGCGGTTCCTATACCCATTTGCCCACCCCTAGTTTTCACTCTTTTTTTTCGGCCTTGGGCCTCAACTGGACCCCAACAAAAGGTAAAATACAGGCAATGCGTACAAGCAGTCTATACAAAATATATTAAGGCAGCTTATGTGAGCAAATCCAAAACAAGTATTTTAACCTAAGAAATATGCGTACAAGCTCTGTTTCTTTATTGCCTTATAGCTATGAAATGTCTCCTTTTCAGAAAAGGGCAAAAAAAGGGAAAAAGAAATATGGTACTGAAAAGGAAGGACCTGGTCATCTAAACCCCACAATGTCGAGAAATTTTTAGTTGTGACGGGAATACGGATGGTACACCACGTGTTTTTATGTAAGTAGTGAGAAATTTTATTTTTTAAGTTATTAATTTTTTACCACACATATCCCACAATTTATATAACGACATGTGATGTACCAGCTTGTGTGACGGTCACACTGAAAAATCTCTACACAATGTCCTCTAAAACTTTATGTCAGCATGCATGCACGTAGCAATAGATGCAAGTATTTAGTCCTTAATTATCCAAGAAGATGGATTGTATGAAATCAAATAAACTTACAATTCCACTTCACAAACAATATTCTTAGTTCATGACCAAAAGGAGATGCATTGACAAAAGGTGCGTAATAACCCGCATTTGACATTTTACAAGATTTAAATGAACGAAGATGGGTAATATTATCCCCGCATTTGACATTTTACAAGAAATTTACACTGGTACTTGTCCGAAGAGTGGGGACAACATTACTGACTACTTCAAGATGACATATTGGCATATTAACTAGCTATTTAACTTTTTTTTGAACCATATAATCACTAATCGACAATCACAATTGACGACTTGATGTCCCAAAGGAATGACCTGTCCGCGTAGTAGATTACTTAAGCTGTAGAAAATTAGTAAATCTTTACTTTTATTTCATAAAGAGACATTACTAAAAAGAAGAGAGGAGGAATTAAGCTGGAGGATATGAGTAATCCTTCAGCTACTTTGTCGAACTATCTGACCAAACACAGTGGTGGATCCATGATTTTAACATAGGATGGTCCCAATCAGTGTTCTAAAAATCGGCCTAGGCAGCGCCCAGGCGCTAGGCGGTGAAGGCTCACCCTGATTTTGAGCAAATTGTTTCGAAAAATTGGTTTGGAGCTAAGCGGAGCCTAGGCGGGCTAGGCGGTCCTAGGCGGCACTTAGGCGGTCCTAGGCGGTTTTTTGGAATATTTTTAGAATGTGAATGGAAAATCCTAATTTTTAGCTCTAAAAGGCTCCATCAATATATATGCTCTTTGGACCTCATCTCGAATATTTGGAGGATAGTCCCTTTTATTTGTCTACAAAAATAAAAAATGAGTAGAACTACATAATGTATCATTCTTGTCGTGAATGCAAAACTATCAAAACTCTTGAGATTTACATAGATAAACGCTATGTTGATCACTTGAGTGACAAGTCCTCACAACATGCACTAATGAATAAACCAGGCTCCCCAAGAAAAACTTGCATAACCCTAATTAGGGTTTTGGCATCAAAATGAGGAATGGAAGACGTTTGCAAACCTAGAGGCTAATCCCTAATGCCAAGACACATACAAGCCCAATAGGCAGTAGTAAGCAAGAAGGATAGCGATGAGGAGGGTAAGTTAAAAGTTTATTATTGGTTGGAAAAGTTGAGGAATCCCACTTAATTTAATATTTTCCTTTCTGTTAAAGTCTTTAAATTGTTTTTTACGTTGGAATGATACAAAAGCCCATCACGTGGAGTCTAGAGGATGTCCAATCACAATGAAATGCAGTTGACAGTTAAAAAAAATTTTATTGGCTTGGCTCAAAACAATGCGTTTTGGCCAAGTCATTTTAAAACAAAAAAGTCATCTTCTTTCTCCTCCTGCAACAGAATGAAAAAGTATCTTCTTTCTCCTCCTGCAATAGAACGAGCAGTGCATCGGCAGCCATGGTTGCTGTTCTCCACCACCACAGCCCAGACTTGGGTGGTCCTCGGAGGTTTCAATAGCCCTTTATGGCCCTGTTTGGCAGATCGGATAAAGGATCGGATAGGACTAGTTATACGGTCGCGGGTGTTTGGCGCTCACTCGTACTAAATAAGCGCCGGATTAAATTAACCGGTCCGCTTATTTAATACGGTATACGCCGGACTAATAAAACCAACCAAAAGGCTCGGATTATTAGTCGGCCCTCTCTCTCTCACCTTCTCTCGGCCCTTTCTCTCTCGTCTTCTCTCGACGCCGTCGTCCTCCCCGTCACCTTCTCTCACTATCGCCGTCCTCCCCGTCACCTTCTCTCACCATCGCCGTCTTCCCCGTCGTTTTCTGTCGCCGTCGCTTTCTCCTAGTCCTCGTCGTCCTCTCCTTGTGGCCTTCCTCATCGCTTACTCGCCGTCCTCCCCTGCAACTGGGTCTTGCAAAGAAGCATGGTGCGGCGGAGAGATGATTTCAATTTGGGATTCTTCTGCAGTAAGGGAAGAAGAAGAAGGGAGAGAGAGGGAGGGAGTTTGGGGGTGCGACAGAGAGATATGGGGAACAATTATTTGGGATTCTTCTGCAGTCGGGGAAGAAGAAGAAGGGAGAGAGAGGGAGGGAGTTTGAGGGGTGCGGCGGAGAGAACTGGGAACAAAAGTGATGACTTCAGTTTTTTTTTTTTTTTTTAAAGTTTAATTTTATTTTAAGTTTAATTCCTCCTATCCGGTATAAAACCAAACACAGTATAAATAATACGGTCATTAGTCTGATACTGCACCAAACGCCCGACTAATTTAGTCAGTACTATCCGGTGGCTATTTATCCTATCCGATAGAAATAGTCAGTACAGTCCGAGCTGCCAAACGAGGCCTATGTGAGCTTCCGGGTGGTCCTGGGACCACCCCGGTCCCTTAGTAGATCCGTCCCTGACCAAACTTCAAGTTCAAGTTTTGCAGCACAGACGTTCATCACTTGCATTTCCAGTTTTGTTCTTTTTTTTTTTAATCATGGTAGGCTTGGCCAATAGAAAATAATTGGAAAAAACCATGGTCCTGTAATCAATAGGTGTCTAAGGATTTTCTTTCTATTAATATTTTCTCCCCAAAAATAGCACCTGGCAAAGCAAATTTACATATGCTAAACCTAAGAAATCAAAAGAAGGGTAACAAACGGAATATGTCACTTTGCAAATTACCTGCTGTGCAAGTACAAGACGACCTTCACATTTACCAGAAGTACCACACAAAAGAGGAGATGCATAATCACGTAGCTGAACGACCCATCATCTCCACCATCAATCGTTGTCAAGGTTACATCTAAGTCTCTTGCTGTTATGGGAAGAAGAGAAGTCCTGGAAGTACTTGGCTTAAAACCAGACTGAAACCCTTCCCTACAGGCACCTGAACCTTCAGATGGTGCTAGATTTTTGCATGCCCTGTAATACGATTTGAATGATTGTTTATAAATTTCTCCTTGCATCTCGCTAACTGCTGATGGATCTTGTACATCAATCTCAACTCCATTAAAGAAAGTTTTTCTTCCCTGAGTAGAATCTACTGTTTCAGTTGTTTTAGGAATCTGGTTGGCTTTGGAAACAGATTCATCAAGAAACTTCAACCTAACAGCTAACTCAGATGCCTCATTCTTCATCAGCCGATAATGTTCATCAAGCCAACCTTGCAGCGGCTCTTCTTCAATATCAGCAGTTATCTTTCGTATGCCAAACTTAAACAGCCAAATTTCATTGAACCAGGCTTCTTAGGTTTTAAGGTATCTTTCTTCGTGGGAAAGATGAGACTAGTTCTAGCAGCACTTACATGCTTCAAAGCGAGCAACATTTCTTCAACAGAATCATCAATGGCGCGCAATTCTAACCTATATGGCAAGCAAATATGAACATCAAGGCCTTGAATTACCCAATCCCATGTTGTAGCTACATGTGTTTTTGCGTCGGAAGGGCATGAGGCACTAGGAATAAGTGAAATTTGCATCCGGCTACTTTTTAATACTCTGGACCCATTAAAACTAAGCATAAGCCCTTCAAGAAGTACACCTATACGGGCATTCTTAGAAAAAATTGATTGTACCTGAACCATTGCATCAACCCCATGACGAGCCTCAGCAAATATGGACAGCATTTCCACATCTAGAGCAAAAATAGATTCCCTCTTCTTGGGCTTGTCTAAATTCACTGGTTCTGCAATAACTTCTTTTTTCTGGTCAGAACCTTTCATGCCAGGGGCATCTTCATTACCATGTCTCTGAAGCTTCTGATTATGTACAAGTAACTTCAACTGTAGTCCAAGTTCAACTAGTGATAATTGTACATCAGGTTCCCACCTAACTGTAATATCAGCAGCACTGAAAAGAAAGCAAACAGCAACCTCTTTCAGACTGTTGAATGGTAATCTTGTCTTGGACCAAGACATACGATCCAGCCCATGACAACACAAGCACAAAGCTCGTGAATGAGCGAGAGAATTCTAGAAAAAAGTTGGTCGGTGCATCATGCATGCATACTAAAATATGCTAGATAGTTCTAGCAGCTAGTTGGCTTGTTTGCAATTAGAATATACTAAGATATGTATTGAATTTGTGGCTGGGAATAGACAGCCATGGCACCGACTTAACAATGTCAGTATTGTAGCTGAAAAATCTAGCAATATTATATATATGTAGAAAGAACTAGAAAGCAGCATGGGCAATTCCACCGACTTGATGAGTCGGTTATGCTTGCCTATAAATTTAGGTGAGTGTGTTGTGGTGGAACTAAGAGAGCAAGAAGTGAGGAAGAGTTAAGAAGTGTGAGAGTGTTTGAGTGTTTCTTCTTGTATTAGTTTGTTGTGAGAGTTCAAATAAAATTTTGTGTAATACTTTGAGTGTTTTTTCTTTTCCTTGCCTATCAATTTCGTTGCGTTACATTCTTCTTTGTGAGATAAACATCTTCCAAGTAGTGAATTCTTTTTAAGAGCCAACACTCTCTATTTCCAGAAAAGGTTTGTCAACTAATATGGCATCATGATCTGTCTCTCTTCCCCCCTTCAGTTTGTCATATTTTTACTAATGCCATTTTCTTTCTGTTCAGATTCCTTTAAGCATAAATTTTCTTAAGTGTTTTCTTCTAGACAGAATTATATTCTTTTTCTTGGGCATCTTTATTAAAGAATTTTGGGATATTCTTTTTTAGTGAATGTCAGTTATGATTGCATAGTTGGTTTTGATCCTTTTACGGGTATTTTGGATTCATCTCCAAAAGAAACGTTGCCACTCACTGCTTCATTGAGCTTTACGAACATGCTTCTTCTTTCGCACATGTGGTTGCTGGCGCCGGTGTCAAGGTACCATGTATAGTCTTGGTCTCCATCATTGTTCTTGCATGCTAGTAGCACAATGCCATTCTCTTCTTTTACATAATTGACCTTCTCATCAGGTCTATTGCTTAGAGCTCTACATTCTCAATCATAATGCCCAAACTTTTGACAATTGTAGCATTGAACTTGAGATTTTTCACACCTCAAGTTTGAGCGTCCTCTCCCACGACCTTTAATTCTAATTATAGTACCTCAATCCAATGTTTATTGATATTTTTAATTTATTATTCAATATTACTTCTTATTCTAATCATACTTTTTTTATGTAACATTTGAATTGAAATAGTTGATGGTTCTACATCTCAAGCAGGAACATCAATTCCAAGTGCTTTGAAGAATTGATTCATGGAAGATTTCACATGCATTGGTTGCTGCTACTTCAGTGATGTTGAATTATCAAAACTAGAGGTGGGCAAACGGGCCCTGGACCCGTGGGTCGAGGCGAGTCTATGAAATTAGCGGGGCGGGGTGGATCCAAAATTTTGAGGAAACGGGCCCCTAGCCCGGACCGTTTCCACCTTTGATTTAATACCACTTAAATCCACACCATTAAGATTGAGTTCCATTTCCCAACCCCATCACAGATTCACAACTCTCTCTCTAAGTCTCAATCTCATATCTGGATCACTCTTTGTCCCTCTCTATCGCTCATCTCTCCCAATCCCAACTTAACGTCTGTCTCCCGACTCCAGATCGGAGATGCTCCAAGGGACCTGAGGTATAGTAGAGATCGAAGATGGATGATGATGGTGCGACGACGATAGCAAGCTCGTTGATGATGGTGGGCTCCAAATCGACGTAGATGACGCGAGGGATGTGTTTTCCGACGATGGTCTCGGAGATTACAGTGTTGAAGGTGGGTTTTTGGACCTCTGGACTCGACTTGAAGTGGTTTTTTACGACATCAAAGAACCTAGTTCCAGATTATCGTCACCCATCACCGCCGGCGCGACCACCACCATCCATCACCGCCATTAATGACAGTATCATCCTTGCGAGTTCTGGGTTCTGTTCTGCTTTTTTTTTTTATGCTGTTTATGTGCTTATTGTTGTTTCTTTTCAATTTTGATGTTTTGATCATTGTTTGGTTGGTTTTGTCTGTGTGCATGATCAAAGGGGTTTGATTTGTTTTTTTTGCATCTGGGTTTGCATTGATTTATTGCTTGCTGTGCAGCTGTGCTGCTTATTCTCGTATGTGTTGGGGAAGACGACCTCAACGAGGTCGTCCCTTCTATGGCTAAAAGAAAAAAAAATGATATTGGACCCGTGGACCTGGGCCGTTTCAGATTGTTCCAAACGAGTAGGGTTAGGTCCGATTCCTAATTCTGAAATCTCATTACCCAGCTCGGCCCCCATTACTATTTATCACGGGTTGGGTTCGGTTCCTCTAAATTTGGGCCCGGCCCGGCCCGTGCCCACCCCTAGTCGAAACAACAAGTTATTTGTTTTGAGATTATTAGAAGAGGGTCTTATAACCAAAACCATACTTTTAAGTTTTTTGTTTATGCATTTGTTGCTACAATTGAATTTAGACAATTATGTTAGTTAGACATTTGAGTTTGTGAACTTATAACTATTTGGATTATGTTTGCTGACATTGTTGTTGGCTTATTAAGTTTTGTTTTGATTTGATTTGATTTCCATTTTAATTTGTTAAGTCATGATTATGTTGGCTTATCATCAATTGAAAAATTGCAGCAACAACTTCTTTTTCTCTTTTATGGTTTGTTGTTTACGGGTCGGTGCATGGTCTTGAACTATTGTTTTTGTAGCTTATTTGCAAACAATCGGTGGTGCCATTTACCAACTAAATCAGCCAATAATTTTGGCTGAACCGATTTTTGGCAACATCAAGAAAATGGTTGGCTAGCGATAATTGATTTTCAGTAATTATGTATATGTGGCTGGCAGGTGGCACAAGGAATTTGACACGGTTTGCCAACCGAACCCAACCCTAGACGTCAATTCGAAAAATGATAAACGGTAAATGGTGGGTTGAGATTTTCCCCCGAAATCGCAAACTGAAAAATCCTAACCTGAAAATACCCAAAATAGATTGATCCCTGAAATTTCGAATCTTGAAACATTCGGTATGGAGATCGGTTATTACAACACTTATGGCGCGTTTACGTAACAGTAATGAAAATAGGAGGAATTGAATTGAGGAGGAGTTGGAATGAGGAGAAGTCAGAATCGGATTCCTGTTGAAGCTGTTTACTTAAATGTTCTGGAATCGGAATAGAATTTCATAAAGCTGTTTACTAATTCAGCAGAATCGGAATATAAACCAGTATGATTACTAAAATGCTCTTGTCCCAAATCAAATATTTTATATATTTTAATGGGTTAATAAAGGATAGTCTTGGAAATAAAAAAAGTGAGGGCATAAAGGGAACAAAAGTGTCATTCCGATTGCCCAAACAATCAGGAATTCGATTACCACCTATATCTAGGGAATCTAATTCCACCAATACAAGGAATTGAAATCCAAAATTTGTGTGGGCCCCACTGCTTTTTTGATTCTCCATGTTTAGTAAATATCGGAGTACTCCGTAATTAGAATTCAATTTCACATTCTCATCCCAGTTACGGATACATAAACATACCCTTAATGTACGTTTTTTCAGCGCACCGAAAAATCTCTGATCGTTGTTAAATTCACACGTAATGTTTTGATAAAGGCACTTTAATACTTTGGTTGGTAGTTGCACATTTGCCAAAAAAAATTTCTCTCTACATTTCCACAATAAAACACCACGTCACAACCCAGAAGTCCAAACTCTCTGATGGGATATTCAATGACCACCACGTCGTGGTTTCACCACTTCTTCTCCGCCCCTTTTCACGCCCGGCACTGCACCGTCAAAAATGGCGCGATCCCCTTCCCTTCTCTCTCCTCCTCCGCAATGCCGCTCCTTCAAAGGCCTCGACTCTCTCTCCTCCGCCTCCCTCAAAACGCACCGCTTCACCACACCTCTGAAAGCTCCTCCCGCAGACCCTCACCGACAACTCGCAATGTAAAGGCCCGAGCATCGCTCCCAGAGCCGCCCTCGTCCTCCTCCTCCACCTCCACCATTACAAAACGTGTCGTTTTGAGCTCCGCATTGACCATAGCTCTGGCCGTCGCCAACCGCGTGTTCTACAAGCTGGCCCTCGTCCCCATGAAAAACCACCCTTTCTTCTTGGCCCAATTCACAACCTTCGGGTATGAAAATCCAACCATTTCTCTTTAATCTTTGTTAATTTTTAATTTAATTTTCGAATTTTCTGGGAATTATTGGTTTTGTAATGTGAGAAGAATAGTGAGTTTGTTTTGGTTACAGCTACGTGTTGATATATTTTTCGATATTGGTCGTACGGTACCGTTCTGGGGTTGTTACCGACGAAATGATAGGTCTTCCCAAGTCACGGTTTGCCGCCATTGGTGCCCTAGAAGCCCTTGGTGTTGCTTCTGGAATGGCTGCTGCAGGTACCATTCTTTTTTCTCTCTTGTTTTGGTTTGGTAATGTCAAAATTGGTGTTTTGTGAGTTATTTTATCCTGTTTAATTGGTTTAGTGGTTCCATCCCCCAAAAAAAAAAGAAAATGGTTGAATGGTGTTTTAGAATTTAAGCTAGATCTTCGTGGTTTTTGTTTGTGGTGAGAAATGAAGCAGGAAGTGTATGTTATTAGTGATGATTTTGGTGTTTGCTTTTCTGAATTTTACTTGTCCTCGACAGCCATGCTTCCCGGACCGGCCATACCCATATTGAGTCAGGTATTTTCTGCTATCCCAGGAAAAAGTAGTAAGATAAGAAAAAGAAGAATTAGGACTATGCATGGTATACAAACCAGGTTTTGCCTGATGGAAATTCTTGCACAATTTCACCTACTATGGATTGATGTGCTTAAGAACATATTAAACTGTTTTGGATGTGTATGCCCTGGAATAGGAAATTAGACCCATCCTGTATTGGAGTTCGGGATTGGAAGGCTTCCCCATCGACATCAGCAGCATGGAGGCATACCATATGTAATTAGAAGTATAATCTATTTCGTGAGAGAATATAATGTATAAGCAATGAGAGCAGTGTTTGTGACGAAGGTGCTTGAAGGATAATAGGTGGATGAATAGATACCGGGCATGCGGTAGTATGGTATGGCCAAGGGTTTTATTGGGTTATTGTTGCTTCATTTGAGGTCAAGATAATTTTGTGGTAAAATATTACTCTAGAGAAGTGAAGTATAAGGAACTTTCCTTACCATTTAGTTTCCTGAAAGATTTATAGAAAGAGGAAAATAAGTCTAAACTCTCTTATAATGCATTATTGTGTTGGGTGTGTGTAACTGCCAATTGGATGTCTAGTGGCTGACCTTTGTTTTTTAGCGTAAGCCAGGCTTAATTTGGTCAAGGATCGTAGATTCTTTCAGGTTGGACTGAACCAATTTATTGCATGAATAATTATTAAATATTTGGGGGCTAGAGTTCTGTTTACCTTTTACTTTCCTTTACCTGTTGATCAAATAGAAGATAAGAACTCAGCAGGGCTGTAGAATTTTGTTCTGCTCTCCTCAAATAATTGGAGAATGGTTTCTCTGGTTATAATATAGTGTAGTAGAAATATGAAAATAAAATGTGAAAATCAAAGGGTATATCGAACATTTATTTTAGTCCAGATTCAGAACAAAGGCATAATGGGTCTATTGCTTTTAATCTTATTTTCTTTTTGTACCTATATTCGGCATTTCCTCTTCTCAGCTTTTACTGTCTCCACATTGTGCAGACGTTTTTGGTGTGGCAGCTGAGTTTTTCTGCCCTTCTCTTGGGGAGAACATACGCATTTAGTCAGATTGTTGGCTGCATGCTCGTAGCTACAGGCGTAGCAGCAGCTGTTTCAAGGTACCTTGATCCATTCGTCCACAGATTAAAGAGCTGCTACTGTGTTTGGTTATCTTTAATATTGTCCAGTTCTTCTGTCAGTTAAGCTGAAGGATCTGTGATACAGATCTTTCAAGGTCATTACTAGTAGTTACTTGGATATGGTGTACTTTAAACTCATGCCATGCCTACAAGTGTTAACTGCATACTTATACATTGTGTTCCAGATAATAACAAAGCAAAGATCAGAAAAGTTGAATGGGCTCAACGATATACTAATTACATTGTCAGGCCCTTGGTTTGCTCCAAAGAGGTCTGGGGTTTGACTCTCTCCCACGGTACCCACCTAGCAATTACTAGAGTTTCTTGCTCCCCAAATGTTTTGGGGTCAAGCGGGGGGGCCTAGACCTAGTTTCAAAAAAAAAAAAAAAAAAAGCAAAAAGAAAAAATACTAATTACATTTATAAACTTGAAGAGAACAGTTCTGAAGAAAGAATTGTGCCCAATGTTTGAACAGTTTGACGTCTGTTCTGTGTTTTTCATCTCGCTGACAAATGCAATTTTAGATCAAATGCCCGAATTTTTTTGTTGAAAAGAAGGGCAAAATAACTCATTTTTATTCTGCTGATGATTAGTTTAACACCCTGTTTTGAATGTCTAGATTGTACTTCTTACAAGCATGCCTGTTCTGCACTTTCCTTGAGAGTTTGTTAGATATCACCTTTTTTTCTTTTTGGCATCCTTTTATCTTTATTGCACTTCCTAGGATACGAACAACCTTATCATTTATGTTATAATGGCTGCCAATATTCCGTCTTCACTTGGTGGTGATTTTGATTACGAATGAAGTTTTTTTCTGAATAAACTGAAATATTTCTACTGCTGCATGTATTTCATGACCCTCCTCTATTCTTACGATTTTTTTTATCAGGTTTTGTTCTTCCTTCTTGGTTAATAAAGTCTGTCAAGTGCCAATTTCTTTATTATCCAACTTTAGCAATGCTTTAACTGGACACTTTCTCTGAATTTTATCTTGAGATGGCAAACGTTGTTGGTAAATTTCATATTCTTAGAAAGTAAATTTGCAGCGTCATAAACTTGAGTATCTTGCACTCTTGGAGTTTCATTGTGACATGTTACAAAGTAAGGCGCCTGATAGTTATATGTATTTTATGAAATTGCAGTGGCTCTGATTCTGGTCAGATGCTATCTGGAGTTGAGTCTATATGGCCAGCACTAATGATTGCTTCAAGTGCTTTTCAAGCCGGTGCATCTATAATCAAGGTTAAAGCAATGAACATTTGTTAAAAGTTCAGTGGTGCCCTTTATAGCAAAATAGTCACTCTTGAATTTTTGTCTTCAAACAGGAGTTTGTCTTTGTTGATGCTGCAGCCCGCCTTAAGGTATGGCTATTTCCTCATCTTTTCAAATAGTTATCTAGCCTTCTAAACTTTATGGTTGACATAACTACTCCTGCATACTTTCTAAGTCATAAACCTTTTTTACATTGCAGGAAAAATCACTTGACATATTTGTTGTCAATTCTTTTGGATCTGGATTTCAGGTGACTGCTATATTTTTATAAGATAGTTTTTATATATTGTTGTCTTGTTTGTAATCTTGATGCACCTTAGTATGGTGGACCCCCTTAATTATACCACAAGACCCTACCAGAACTAGAAAGATTTGGGTCGATCTTTAACTAGATTTTTAGAGGTGATGAAGGTCCATTTAATTTGAAAATGGACATCGATATGGGATTATTTATATTAGTCAAATGCCTGGGTTCCCTCACTGTTGTCATACGTATGCACACCTTACATCTGCTTCCTCAGGTTAACTGACAGGACACTGGTTGGTGACTGGTTTTGCTGAAATTATTCTTTATCTCCTGTAACTTGTAGGCTCTTTTTGTTCTTCTGTTTCTACCCTTCTTGTCAAACCTGAGAGGCATACCATTTGCACAACTTCCTTCATATCTAAAAGATGGTGCTTGTTGCTTTCTGAATATTGGAGCCGATACAACAGGCAAGCTGTCATATCATTTTTTTCTTTTCGTCTGTAGTCTTTTAAAATACCTGGATTGTTTTGAGTATCTACTTTCCAGCCCATAAGTGAGCTGAAAATAATTGTTCATAATCTGAAAACACCTATTGTCATATCAAGCATGTGCAGAATGATTTTCTCTAACCTGTTCTTCCTTTTAAATGGATGACTGCAATGAATGAAAAACACTTTTATTGCATTATGAACGGGAAACATAGACTAGTAAGAGCAAGGCTTAAAATAGCATCCCAAGAATGTTAAAAGCTTTTGACACAAAGTTATATCTGAACAGTGTATATCATGAACTCATGTGAACATTGCAAGTGAACTTTAGGTGGTGATGAGAAAATCTACTTACACGGTTGCATAACATTTAGGAATGATGGGAAATCATGCACTTCACATAAAATCTCAGTTTGAATGCTGGCAGTAAAAAAGAACAAAATTTTTCTGTCATGTAATTCAATTTCAATTGGTTGAAGTGGTTATTCTGATGTGATAATTCTCGTCAAGATGTTAAAAGCTTCTTGAGGTTTTCTCAGGTTCAAATTCTTATCAACACATTTGTCACTTGTGTCAGGTTGCAATGGGGCTCCGTTACTACCATTGCTTTATATAGCTACCAATCTGTTTTTCAACGTATCATTGCTGAATGTAGTAAAGATTTCCTCTGCGGTTGTTGCTTCACTCATCGTGATGTTGTCAGGTTCGTTCTCTTTTACACTTGTATGTATGTACTCATTGTTAAGCGCTTGCCCTGTTGTGGTTATGCCAAGTAGCTTGTATAGCTATGTAGTCTACATATACTTAGTTGACCTTTCCACCCCAAAAGTTTAAGATTTTGGGTTGGATGACCACCGGTTACCCAACAGTTTAACCTTAAACCTTAAAAGGGCCCACACATGACATGAGAACCACTCGTAACTTGTCCACGTGGATGACCACCTAAAAGAAGGGTCCCACATGAGATTTTTATAG
Source organism: Heteromeles arbutifolia (assembly GCA_024362995.1). Classification (NCBI taxonomy): domain Eukaryota; kingdom Viridiplantae; phylum Streptophyta; class Magnoliopsida; order Rosales; family Rosaceae; genus Heteromeles; species Heteromeles arbutifolia. The sequence continues at coordinate 26,698,455 of JANCRC010000013.1, read as the reverse complement.
TACTATCCCACATTCATTGGTTAAGTAGTTAGTAGAGCGATAGATATATATATCTGTATTGGTTCAGCACTTTAACAGTTTTGGCTTTTCAATTGGATGCTTAAGCATAGAGGACTAAAAAGATATTCACTGCCACGCAATATGTGCCCGTGTGCATAAGCACTATGCGCTTCGTGTGGTCATTGATGTATACAAGAATGTGCAACTAACCTATGTTTTTGAATGAAGTTATTATAACATAAGCTTTCGTTTATGTTGCAGTGCCAATATCAATTTATGTTCTTTCCCTTCCCTTGCCGTATATGGAAGGAGGTTCAACTTTGAGCCCCTTTTTCCTCTTCGGTAGTGCGGTTCTTGTGTTGGGTCTTGTTCTGTACAGCATACCCCAGCCTGCCAAGGATGTGCTTTGAAATTAGTTGACATTACCAACTCCGGTGTTGAAAGATGTTATATATTCTAGATATTCAATTTGTATCTCGAGTCGCCACTCAATATTAAGGTCTGGTGGCATTCCTCATCACTCGTAAGTGAGAGGTCTTAGGTTTGAATCTCGTAGATAGCGAATACGATACCACATTAGATTGTTTATTGTGTGGCTTAGCCGAACTCTCCCCCTCCCGTTAGTGTAAAATAATCTTTGTACTAAAAAAAAAAATATATATATATATATATATATATATTTCGGGTCACGTCCAGTGTTGTATATCTCGAGTCACGTCCAGTGTTGTTTTCTACTCAATCCCAGTAAGAGCATGACCTTTTCCCTAACTCTCTCTCTTTAAGAACTGGAAGATAACTCATTTTGTTCCGTCCTCGTTTAAACGGGTCATGTTGAACCAGAATTCGAACGAAAAACTTGTACAGTTGCGGTCAGGTTATGGAGTTTCAATCGTAATTTACGTACTGGGAATTGCATATAAGATGGACGCAAGATAAATCAAGTAAATATCATCGTATGGTGTCCTTTGGTCTAGGGTTAGATAGAAGAACAGAAGATTTAAAACAAACAATTTTGTTGCCTACTTGGAACCCTTCAAAGTTTTAATCCATTACCATTGGTCCCTTAACTCATCAAAACGTGTAGTTATGGTCTCTCATCTAAATGTTTATTACCATTAGTCCTTCGACTCTAATCCAACTAGAGAAATGGTTCCTCAACTTTAACCTAATTGGAGCAATGGTCCCTCAACTTTTAATCCAATTGTAGCAATTGTCCTTCCAACCTAATTTATTTTGACAAAATTCTAACGAAGTTGACAAAAATGACCATAGCTACACGTTTTGATAAGGTGAGGGACTCCAATTGTAGCAATGGTTCTTCCAACATAACTTATTTTGATAAAATTCTGATGAAGTTAAAGAAAAGGATTATAGCTACACATTTTATGTGATAGTTGGAATAGACATGTGGGTTAATATGTCAAACATCACGCTTGGCTTGAAAATTGCAGCTTGGGTAATAAGCAGTTCAAATTGTTTCAAGCGTGTTTCCGTTTGTATTTTTACATTTTTTTTTATAATTAAATTGTGTTCTTTAAAAATTTAAAAAAAAATGAGAAAAAGGCATTTTAGGCTTCACCAAAAGTGTGCTCTACATTTAGGTAGGGATGGAAAAAAAAACACCGAAAATTCCAAACCGAACAAAAAAAATCCCAAACTGAAAATCCCAAAAATTTCGGTACCCAATTCTGAACCGATCTCAAAAATTCAGTATGGGAAATGGTCTCACATCTGCAACCGTTCTGTAATTCGATACCGAACCGAAACAAAAATATATATATTATTTAATTTTAAATAAACCCTAACTCTAAGACTCAATCACTCTCTCTCGACCTCACCTCACCTCAGTGACCTCACCGGCTCACCCTCCTCCTCGTCCTCGACCTCACCTCACCTCGCTGGAGAATCACTTGTTTTGGAACTGCCCCATCGCGAGTTCGTACATGACTACCTTGTATAACCCTCAATTCCTATTTCAACTTCTCTTCTTGAAGGCCTTTTTTGGCTTTTCGAATTTTTACAATTTTTTATATGTCAATCAATTTTTTCCAGGTTTCCAGAGGCTGCCCCTTTCGCTGCCATGCTGAAATTCGCTGCTAAGGAATTCAAAGTATGTAATTTTCTAATTGATTATTTGAGTATTATTGGAAATTTTGGATTGGTCGGTTGTTTTTATCGGGCATTGATCAGATTAGGGTTCTTGGTTTCTGGGAAGGGGAAATCTTTTTTATATTTCACATTATTAGGGTTCTTGGTTTCTGCTTTTTCAAATTGCATTCTTTCACTAATGACAATGGTATTATTGACATTGAAAGCTGGAAATGGAGCAACATGGTAATCACCAAGCGGTAGTGATGGTAGGCTTTTCATTTCTAAATTGATTCCTGATGTGATTCATCAATGTTTGACTTCTGTGGAAGAATCTATTTATACAAGGTCCTATATCATTTATTTCTCCACGTATTCTTCTTCTTTAAATTTAGTGCAATATGTCGATCTATACTTGCTAGAGGACTCAAAAGGTTGCATAAGGGTACTGTTGAGTTTTGTAGAGGAAAGGAGGCTAGAGTTTTGTGGGTATGACAAGTATTTTAGGGAAACAGTCCCGTGGGCACGTTTAATGTTGTTTTCTTCTCTGGCAATCTCTTGCTTGTTTTGGAATTGGTTTGTGTTTCCATGTCTAGTCGTCGAATATATGAACACTTCATCCTTTTCGTTATCCACTTGATCATTCAGTCGCTTAATGGATTACAAATCACACTGTTGGGCAAGGTGTAAAGGGAGTATTGAGGAAAACACTAGGAGTAGGAGACCCAATGCTCAGGTTGTAGTGTCGTCTGTGGTTTAGTGTGGTAGCCCAAAATTATTTTGGGATTCTCGATTTGTCCCGAAATCCTGAAACTCTTTCGGGTTTCCTGAAATTTGGGATTCCCAAAAATTTTGTTTGGGATTGGTATTGAAATTGGGATTCCCGAAAACTTTGGTTTAGGAATCAGAACATTTGCGTTTCGGTTCGGTATCTCATACCGAACCAGCCCTACATTTAGGTGAGGCATGATTTTGGTGTTGAAGGAGGTTCCTTCCTTCGTTGTGGATCCTTCTCCCTTTCTTATTTATAATAACTCCTTGGCTTACCAACTTAAAGAGTAAATCGATGGTGGTGTTAAATTAGGAGATTCACCTTTTTGTCTAAAATTGTAAACCCTACCGCCAATCTCCAAAAAGCAAAAGTAAAATGTATGAGTCACGGCTAAACGAAATTTTTTAACGCTGCAAATGGCAGTTGCTTGACTATAAGACCACTAAGGTCGGTCCTAACCACATGCCCCAGTTCTTCTCCACTATAACTGTCAATGGGCACAACTTCCAGACGGTCGAAATGTTTAGGTCGTCAAAAGAAGCTCAACATGAGGCTGCCAAGCTCAGCATGGGAGGTGGTCGACAGCTACCTGGGCAGCCTCATGTTGAGCTTCTTTTGACAACCTAAACATTTCGACCGTCTGGAAGTTGCGCCCATTGACAGTTACAGTGGAGAAGAACTGGGTCATGTGGTCAGGACTGACCTTAGTGGTCTTATAGTCAGGCAACTGCCATTTGCGACGTGGTCAAATTTCATTTAGCCGTGACTTATACATTTTACTTTTGCTTTTGGGAGATTGGCAGTAGGGTTTGCAACACCACCACCGATTTACTCTTTGAGTTGGTAGCCAAAGAGTTATTATAAATAAGCAAGGGAGAAGGATCCACAACGAAGGAAGGAACCATACGTCACATAAATGTAGAGCACACTTTTGGTGAAGCCTAAAATGGCTCTTTTCTCAAATTTTTTTTTTAATTTTTAAATTTTTAAAGAATACAATTTAATTAAAAAAAATACAAACGCGAACGCGCTTGAAACAATTTGAACTACTTATTACCTGAGCTGCCAAGGGTGATGTTTGACATATTAACCCATATGTCAATTCCAACTACCACATAAAAAAGTGTGCGCGCACCAAATTGCAAAAATGAATCAGCATTCTTTTATTATGTGGTCGTTGGAATTGACATGTGTGTTAATATGTCAAACATCACCCTTGGCAGTTCGAGTAATAAACAGTTCAAATTGTTTCAAGCTCATTTGCATTTGTATTTTTACAATTTTTTTTTTTTTTTTTAAATTAAATTGTATTCTTTAAAAAAATTAAAATTAAAAAAAAAATGAGAAAGGAGCCATTTTAGGCTTCACCAAAAGTGTGCTCTACATTTAGGTGAGGCATGATTTTGGTGTTAAAGGAGGTTTCCTTCGTTGTGGATCCTTTTCCCTTTCTTATTTATAATAACTCTTTGGCTACCAACTCAAAAGAGTAAATCGGTGGTCGGTGGTGGTGTTGCAAACCCTACTGCCAATCTCCCAAAAGCAAAAGTAAAATGTATAAGTCACGGCTAAACGAAATTTGCCAACACTGCAAATGGCAATTGCTTGACTATAAGACCACTAAGGTCGATCCCGACCACATGCCCCAGCTCTTCTCCACTATAACTGTCAATGGGCTTAACTTCCACACGGTCGAAATGTTTAGGTCGTCAAAAGAAGCTTAGCATGAGGCTGTCAAGCTCAGCATGAGAGGTGGTCGACAACGACCTTGGCAGCCTTATGCTAAGCTTCTTTTGACGACCTAAACATTTCGACCGTCTGGAAGTTGCTCCCATTGACAGTTACAGTAGACAAGAACTGGGGCATGTGATCGGGACCAACCTTAGTGGTCTTATAATCAGGCAACTGCCATTTGCAATGTTGGCAAATTTCGCTTAGACGTGACTTATACATTTTGCTTTTGGGAGATTGGCAGTAGGGTTTGCAACACCACCACCGATTTACTCTTTGAGTTGGTAGCCAAAGAGTTATTACAAATAAGAAAGGGAGAAGGATCCACAACGATGGAAGAAACCATGCCTCACCTAAATGTGAGCACACTTTTGGTGAAGCCTAAAATGGCGGTTTTCTCTTTCTTTTTTTTAATTTTTAAAGAATACAATTTAATTATAAAAATGCGAATGCGCTTAAAACAATTTGAACTGCTTATTACCCGAGCTACCAAGGGTGATGTTTGACATATTAACCCACATGCCAATTCCAACTACCACATAAAAAAGTGTGCACGCACCAAATTGTAGAAATGAATCATCATCCTTTTTTTATGTGGTAGTTGGAATTGACATGTGGGTTAATATGTCAAACATCACCCTTTGCAGCTCAAGTAATAAGCAGTTCAAATTGTTTCAAGCACGTTTGTGTTTGTATTTTTACAGTTTTCTTTTTTTTTATTTAATTAAATTGTATTCTTTAAAAAATTTAGAATTGAAAAAAATGAGAAAAGAGCCATTTTAGGCTTCACCAAAAGTATGCTCTAATTTTAGGCATTTAGGACCAGAGCATTCGGTGTGACTACAATTAGGAGAGGCATGATTTTAGTGTTTAAGGAGGTTCATTCCTTTCTTGTGGATCCTTCTCCCTTTCTTATTTATAATAACTCTTTGGCTACCAACTCAAATAGTAAATCCTACTGCCAATCTTCCAAAACTAAAATGGTGTAGCGTTGTTTCAGGTACAACACCAAGCACAAGAACGGGTTTTTAGGTGGATACTCGCTGTTCTATTTCTTAAGATTTTAATTATGACAAACAGTTTTATTTTAATTTCATATTTGGTTTGTAATTTTAATTTTGTTGAACTATGCATAATTTTTGTTAAAATTACAAACCAAATATGAAATTAAAATAAAATTGTTTGTCATAATTAAAATTTTAAGAAATGGAACAGTATCCACCTAAAAACCCGTTTATGTGCTTAGCGTTGTACCTGAAGTACAAAGCTTAGCGTGGAAATTGCTTCCGCCGGCTCTAATATTGACACACCCTGACTGGAGTCGAGGCATGCCAGCCGTCACGTGAGGGTGACGTAGCCATGTGCGCAACAGCAGTGATAATAATACGAAAATGTGAATAAATAAAAACCAAAACTAAACCTATTTAGACTAGAGATAGAATATAAGTGTGTAAAAGTGATCAAGTATAAGATACACACATATCAGAGCATAGGTAAAACGAAAGTGCAGTCGAACTAAGTACTAATTATACAAACAGGGAGAAGATTTTTACTTTTATTTATGGAAACGTCAGAACCCGCCTTGTAGTCCTCGTGAGCCACCAAAGATGATCAGCTACCTAGAACCTAAAGGGACGCAAAACAGCAGGGTGAGTGGGCAAAAACAAAGCATTTGAAAACATATGTATCTTTATGAACATAATAACCCCTCTCCGTGAAACCCGTATAGTTTTCAGAAAACACTACAATGTACGTAGGAAAACCAATGCACAAGAACAGCGAAAACTGGAATATGTCATGTCATAATGTCTCAGCAATAATAAGTGTAAGCTAGGTGTAAAACCAATATAAAATAGTATACCTTGACTATTGGTCTACATCTTGCTTTCTCTCCTGTTTTAGCTATTCTACTTGAATTTCAGCTTGTATGGGATCCGGGGCATGCATTTTGCAAATTAAGCTATGTAGCTGTTGCATTAGTTTTCTCCTTCCGTTCCAAGTGGATGAGGTTGGACCATGATGAGTTTGAGGAATTTGTACTGTCAGGCGAACAAGGGTTTACCTTGGGTTCTGCAATATACCTTGTTGAGTTCTTAGATGATGCTACTGCATATGTGGTGACAGGACCATTGACAAGTTTTGGGTTACCTATTTTAGTAGCTTTAGAACTTGTCAAGGAAAAATATTGTGGTTATTTTCAGAAGTTTCTTTCTATGGTTTTTTCTCTAGCAGTGGGTACAGAGCCATTGGATGGTCTTTTCACTATAAATTCGAACCCATTCAAAATGGAGACATTTGAGAACATGTTGGTGACTTGGGTAACACAACCTACTGCTCGATTTTTACTAGATGGCATGCATTACCATGGTGTGCTGAACATGGCATTTCTATCGGCTTCACAGAGGATTTTGCAAGTTATAGATGTTATTTCTAAGTACATAAGTCCATTTGTAGCTTCCTATATTGCTTATGCAAATCAAATCCATGTGGTTCTTGCCTTCTATATTGACGCCATTGGTATAATAACTGATTTTGGCAAGCATTTTGAGGGTGAAGAGTATGTATCATGGTGCCACTTCAATGCTACATGCAATGTCGACCTTCTGGCAGCCTTGTTTGTGGCTCATACGGCTCATATTCATGTAATGGAGAGGTTCTTGCCTGGCCTTACTACTTCCATGGCTCCTGCTCAGGTTCTACCTCCAATACCCATACTTGTTCATTGTTTGGTTTTACACTTTGATAAGCCGGAGTCGTATCATATCTCTTTGGGGAGGAGAAATCAAGTTGCTGCAACATATATTAATTGCATGCAAAATTGGTTGACTTTGAATATTTTGTTTGCTGCCACATGGTTCATGTCATTGATCACGCGGAGTGAAGTGTTGAGCATAAATTTTGCTGTAGCTGATCTTTTTAGTCATATGAGAGCCATACTAGATTTTGCAAGATGGTTCCCTCTGGTGTACAAAGACACTATTGCTAATGGCTGGAAATGGTATTATGTTCGACATGAATGTAACCATACCACTCTTCTGATTGCTCTAGATTTGGTGAACATGATCCATATTCTTTATGGGGAAGGAATACAAACATTCCTTTCACGAGGCGGACAAGGGTCGAACAACACAGAGTGGAAGAGAAATGCTTATTTGATTCTGCTATCATATGGTTCCTCACGAGTGATAGTGCATCCGCAGCTTGGATTAGACCTGTTTGCTCTGTCGTAGACCAGAGGGCAATTTATAGGATGCTCAATCTGGAAGCTTTTGCTATTTGTATCTACGAACGTGGAGCCATTTTTCAACAAGGATTTTCTTATGTTGCGAGACTTTCTGCTCATCTCAAACTCAATCTGGATTTTTCTTCAAGGTATTTCTCTGATCTCATTCCTTCAATGGCTAGTGTGGATGTTCAGCTTACAGTGCATAGAATTCTTCATGATTGGGCATTACAAATTCGCGGGCATGCTTCTAACCTTCTTTTTACTACTAAGGGGTATCCACATGTAGTTATCTGCATTATTGTGGATGATGATAAGAGATCTCTGGACATCATTTTTTTAAAGTTCCTGCAACATTAAATATATGGGATAGTGATGATTCACACCATGAGAAATCTGGTAGGGGAGAAATTCAAGATTTAAGTTTTGTCATGTATGGTGGAGAGTGGAGACCAATGCTTAGGGAAGTTCACTTAATTGGGTGGTTGCTTGGCCACATTATTGCTTATTTTCTTCGTTCAGCAAGATTATGTGTTCAAATTGTTGGTAGTAGAGATATAGATACTAGACAGTTGAGCGACGACATTGCCATGTGGGAAATATCTCTTGCTGCGAGTGAAGTGGGTGCTGTTGCACATAAGATTTCCCCTTTCAAGCCTATAACCCCTACTATTTTTGTTGGAACTAATGATGCCTTTGGAATGTTTGAGGAATATGATCTTCGGCAATTTTTCAAAACTGCTCTGCTAGGACCAAACAAGCTAAATTGGTTACTGATGGGTGATGCAACAAAGCTGATTGTCCTCTTGCTCAATGCTGTCAGGATTAGTGTGCTCCAACTCTTTTCTTCCATCTCACAATATTGGGCAAAACTGCATGATTTCATGTTGGCAGCATATGAGTTAATGATCTTTGTGTTGTTTGGAGTACACACTGAAGCTAATACTAAATATGAGTATGGTACACCATTGGACAAATTGGCGGGCCTCTTTTCCTGACTGCTGCATGCGTCTTTCTCAGTTTGCGAGGCTTGAGGAAAAGCCTCATCTTAAGGGGGTGGGATTGATGCGACTCTAAGCTAATGGGCTTCAATTATGACTAGTTAGACCACCTATTGTCATTACTACCCATTAGGCCCACTACTTAAAGTAATACTATTAGGCTCATCCATACCTCAAACCCTAGCTATCTTTGGGTGTATTTAAACCTCCTTTATGATGTAAAGAGGGTATGAATGAAGATATGAATTTCCTTTGATTTCCTTTTTCCATTTCCTGCATTTACTTTCTTGTAATTTTCTTTTACCATGTCTGATCCTATCATATTCCTTCAACGCCTCATCTGCACAATCAGTCGAAAGTGTCAATGCCTTTGCAATAAACAAAGCAAGGACAATAATCCTTTCCATAATATCATAAAATCAAATAAAGCATAAAACCGACTGAAGCCATGAATAAATAAACGCAAATATGGAAGAAAAAATTTGAATACTAGAAACTCACGCACACAAGAAAACCCGAGTAGCCAGCTGGATAATTTAGAAGGTTCGATGGTACTGGTTCGGGCAAAAACAGAAATAATCCAGCAGCTTGCTAAAAGGATTTGAGAATTAAGATAAACATTCACCCAATTAATCACTCAGGAATGGGTACATCCGGTAATTATACACATTAAAGATAACTCGGCTGCGACAAAACCCTAACAATCTTGTAACTAATTTCAGTGAAGGTCTTGATTCTAGACAGATTTACCATACGTAACATTCACCAGCTGGGCTGCTCTATCAAGATATTACATGAGAAAAATTCACATGCATGATATGGATTGATAGGAGGGAGAACAATAGGAAGTGTTCTGCAGTAAATTTATAGGTGTCGTTTTGTGCAACTTCAAGACTCTGACCATACGTAAACATAAACAAGAAAAAGAAATGCAGGCATTCCTAGATGAGTTGTGACTAGGTAAGAAATGCATAAGCATGGCAAGTTATAGCCCACCACCAAATATTCTAATGAAGATGGTACAATCAGTAATCGGCAGAGTCTTAGTTCAGATACCAAAACAGTACTTTTCCACATTATACAGAGGCTCGAGTATTCAATATAAAGACGCATATATCACTAAATGGTCTGCCTACAGAAGTCTATACGTGCATATTCCTATGAGAACAGGACATGCTTTCCAGTTTTTCCAGTAGACTTCTATAACACAGCCATTCATGTCCTAAATTTATACGCACGTATTTAGTACAAACGAACAACTTCATGGAAATATAAAACAGTTAACGTTGAATTTGCACAGTAGAAAAAGTCCAAGGGAAACAGAGCTTCACGAATGCAGTTGGTTCAGAACAAAAGAGGGACACATTTCATAAACTAAACTTGATTCCTTTTTAAGAGATTATGATATACCTTGCACTTCTTATGCCTCCCCATTCCACCCCTAGCACTACGGGAGCTTGCAACCTGCTCATCATTCTCATCGTCCAAGGGTAAACCCTTAATTTCATCATAGAAATTCTCCGTCAAACCAAGCAACCTGATAGAGACGATTCAGAACAGCCATCCATCAACAGATCTTACAGAAAAATAAATTTGGAATAATTGAAAAGGAAAATCATAAATAATTTCTCAAATGTCAATACCCATTTCTTGATTTCTTTAAGTGTTTTTCTCTCTGTTTCTCCTTCTTTGTAATAGGAGCACGCATAAAAAGTTCCTCTTCTTGCCGTTCACATTCATCTCTCTTTGCCCTGTATCTCGCTAGTTCTATGCTTTCAGCTCCAACACTTTCTACAATCTGTGATTAACATAAACAAACAGCAGTTACAAGAACAGTATATCCAGCAGTCATGCCTGGTAACTCCACAAAAAGAGGCGACAACAAACCTCTTCAGGCCTCCCCTCCAAATCATCCACCAGTTCCCTCACATAAGCACTCTGCTTAGCTTGTCGTAAAGTATTCTTATCCCTTCTCAATGCATTTTTTTCCTGCTTTGACAACTTATCTTCCTCCATCGAAGTCGAGGCAAATTTGGGGGGTCGATACACATCCTTACCATCCTACAATATACAAAATAGAAGAAGAAACCTCAAGTATTGTTTGGCAGATGACAAAAGAGGAATTCAAACATTGTAATGATGTGCATTTCACCTTAGAATTCACATCTGTTTTGCTAACAAGCATGTCAGGGTTAGGGCGGTATCTCAGCAAATCATCTGTTTGCTGAGGCACATTGGGTTGTGGTTCCTTCCCACTTGGCCCTACATCTTCGGTTGTGCTTGTAGTAACCTTGGTGAGCTTCTCAACTTGGTACTGGAGCTTCTTGTCAATGGGTCGAATCTGTTTCACACAAAAAGGGTGAGAATTGATTGATAACTGACTACACGGTTACTAGAACGACAAAGAAAAAGAAAAAAAGATCACCAGAGGCCCAGACCTTTTCCAGAAACAACCTTATCTCCACAAGGCTACGAACAACGGGATGCCCATTTATTGAAAACCCTTTAGCCTTACGAAGTAAGTAATAGACAAGTGACTGGCAATAGTTTAGAAGCAGCAAATGCTTGGCTTCAAGATAGCTTATCCCGTCTGCTGTCGGATAATTATTTGCTTTCACCTGATACATTTGAGATGGAGAAGAAAACAAATGAAACAAGTGCCTTTTGATGCAAATCATACTTGTTATACTAACACGCCAATGGGACTCCTATAATCTCCAAGTATTAAAAGATTGCTGCAAAAAAAAGGAAAATTTCGAAAAAAAAAAACATAGCTTTCTAGTCAAATCAGTTTTTATCCCTCAAATCAATATTAAACCTCAAGGAAGCACACTATCAATCCAGAAACAGTTTTCCTACAGCCTACAAACTGGCAGAACAATTTCGAAACAAGATTTCTTGACCGAAATAAACCGATAGCAAAACAAAAACGACCCCAGAAGAGGGAACTCGTTTACCTTTGCAGTTAAGGCTTGGACTTTTGCCCTCACTGTATTTAATCCTTCCTTCATTTCTCTCAACAAAGCAGCAAGCTGGGGAGCTTCTCTGAAAAAACAAAAAGCAACAGAAAGTAAATATCATACCGAATTCGAATATCGAAACCCAATCAGCATAATTGCAGATTGAGAAATTGAACTCACTGCTTTACTCTATTTTCAGAGATTGGGTTTGAATTTGAAGCGTCTTCCATGGTTTTAAAGCTTCAGATTTCAAAACCCTAAGGATCGTGAAAACGTAAAGCTCGATGGGAGAGAAAGAAGATGAATCAGAAGAAGAAGAGGAGGAAGAGAGAAGCTTGAGTCATTGCCTGCGAGAGGAAGAGAGGCTGGACTGGGGAAACCTTACTTTCCAATTGAGGTTTTAGGTTTCGTTTTATTTTAGGAAAAATCTCCCGTTACTCTTTAATTTAATGAAAAAATATATTTTTACTTTAAAAACCAATTTTGATATTATTTATTTTAGTCTTTATTTTGTTCGTAAAATCTCAAAATTTTCTAACATTTTTAGTTAGTTTTCTTTTTATTTTATTGAGGTTTTAGGTTTCGTTTTCCTTTCTTTTTTGTAGAGGCTTTACTTATTTATGGTCGAGATGATTGAGAGGTTTTATTTATTTATTTTTATAAAACCAAAATAATTTTCTATTTATTACAAACAATAATACTATTTCATTCTATACGTACTAACATAAGTTTTTAGAGCTACGGTTCCTGCTTTGACATACTGTTGAACTTGGAAGTCAAAAGTACACTATCGTCTCTTGTGATACCAAAATTAAATGAAAAAAAAAAAATTAGATTGTCATTAATGTGTGATATGTGATGGAATACCTCATATATTTATTAAAAAAAAGTTTACACACCAAATGCAATTGGCTAAAGAAGAAGTCTATCCACACTCACAACCCACCACTTGTCCTTTTAATCGTTGTTCAAGAGAACTTAGGGTTTTGAGCAATGGCGAAGTCAGAATTTCATGTGAGGAGGGACCTCATAACATGAAAAGTTGTAGTAAATTGCACAGTTGGAAAACCAATCAAATTCAATATAGAGAACTAAAAACATTGTACAAACTCAAACACTTGAATACGAGGTAAGAGTTAAGCATGAAAGATTTGAAAATATAACAAAACGACAAAAGAGATGACAAAGAAAAGTTGATAGCAAAAGGAGGGGAAGGGAAGTATGCACTTAAATAAGAGAGATGGAGTGAAAGACGAGGCATGTAAAAAGAAAAGAGAGTTTAGATTAAGAATGGCACACTTGAATTTAATGGTATTCCATTGATAAACAACAACAACAATATGTGATTGTAGCAAGAAAAAAGGCAGGATGGGCCTAGAACTATTCTGGTCCCTTAGTAGCTCCGCCTCTGATTTTGAGTGTGAGAAAGAGAATGATGTAGAGCTGGCATTCCTCTTCCTCTCCCTTCACCAAAACTGGGCACCACAAGGAGGAGCTTTATGGTTTATTTCATCTTCTTTTTTGTTCATGTTTCGGGTTGGAGACTTAAAATCATCTTCTTTGGTAATTTTGAATAATCCTCGTCAAAACAAAGGAAGACTACATTCATGAAGATTTGAAAGTCTTTCCTCAAAGATGTTAACTTTGGTTCTAGGAACCAAAGAGAGTCTTCAAGAGTAATCATCTCATCTCTCTTAACCTTTTTTTTTTTTTATGAAAAAAATTGGTTCATCTACCTTTACGCCTTGAAGATTTTGAGAAATTGATTTAGTTTTTAAATATATGCATATCTAGCTTCCGCCTTTAATTTGATTTTAAGCATGAGTTATTCAATGAATCCTCTAATTTTACACTATTTTTCTTTCAGTAACGGGTTCATTTAAACTTTTGTCAAAACCTGCAGTATGTACGAGTAAATGGTTAACCAAGTTGAGGGTTACCTGAAAATTGGTTTTACGGCAAATGATCTACATATAAAATGACGGTTAGTTGAGAAGAAGTTGTACTGGAAGGTGAATTGCAAGTGGTACTTGTGTGCATGCAGGCTATAAATGCCACTAACCTGTGATTTTATTGAAGAGTTTTGGTTGACACGAGAGAGGTTGACAAATATGCTCTAGTCAGACTTAGAATCATTAACTATATATGGCTTATTTGACGATGTATTTAATGGCAGAGCTAGAAATTTTTCACCGGGTGGACTAGCTTAAAAATTTAAATCTTTATAAACAAAGAAACTTGATACTATATTTTTTACAGTATCAACTAGCTTAAGAAAATTTTTACAAGGTGAGCCAAGAACTTTCGTTATTCAAACAAATTCAAACTTGTACAAGTACAAGAAACGATGAGATAAAAGATGCGAGAAAAAGAGATGGTTTGTAAACTGTATTATATAATTAAACAAAGAGAATTCAAATAAGTGACTAAATATATGGTGGGTTGAGCTACATTCGAAAATCAATAAAAATTACATGTAAAATTTTATTTTCTATCGAAAGCTACATGGGCTACAGCCCAGGGTAGCCCTTAATGTGGCTCCGCCGGTGGATGTATTAATATTTGATAGAAATTGCATGATAAATATCTATGATAAGCCACTAGAGGCACCTCTATCGAAGCACATGAACAACCCATGATCATATGAGTTATCCATTCCACTAACTTGGAGCCCACTTGCTCAAGGACACGTAGCAAAACTACAATAACATTCTTAAAGTCCCACATCGATCACATAAAATAATGTGGGACTCTCCTTATATATGAAATGAGACTTCTCTCTCACAATTCAGCTCTCTTGGATCATAGGACTCTCACATATCACCATCTTAGTGATCGAAGCACCCTCACGAAGGTTCTCACACTCCACTTGACGTTGACTTAGGTACCATTTGGTACGTGGGACGGGACGAAATGCAATGGGATGAGGCGCTCTGTCCCATGTTTGGTGGCCCTAAAACGGGTGGAACGCGTTGTTCCACGAAACGAGTTTTGGCTGAATTTTCATTCCACTTTTCCCCACTGGAACGACTCGTTCCACCCTGTGGAACCAAAAATTATAATTTTTTTGGACAACAATACCCCTTATCTTTTTTCATTAATTCCATTGTCTACCCTCCCCTCTCTGCCATCCCCTCCCTCTCTTCCACCCTCCCCCTCTCCTATAGCCTCATCCTCTTCCACCACAAACCCAGCAACCCAACTATGGCTAACCCAATCCCAGCTTCCTTCCGCCGTTAGATTTTCAAATCATTTGATTTGGTTTCAGATCTGCTGAGTGCTGGTTTGGTTTCAAACCCAGCTTCTTCTCCGGCACCGCCACTAGCGACGATGAACAAGAAGAAACTAAAGAGGCAGAGCCCTCGAAATCTACTACGGGATCTCAATGCCATCACCGTTTGCAGTAGCAACAATGGCAACGATGCTTCGTCTTCCATCTCCGTCGAAGCCTTACGAGGTTGCCTCAGGTTCTTTCTCTCTCATCATTCTTTTTCCTTTAATTCCAAAACCCCTCTTTACACAACAAAAAGTTGTCGAAAGCCCTTAAATCAGAACCTGCTATGAGGCCTTCTAGACCATCAAAATCCAAGGACAACGGGTCCAAATTCAATGCTTTGGAAATCCCAGATAAACCTACCTCACGAAATGAAAGTAAATCTAAGAATAATTCTTCTTGTTTGTACCAGTGGCAGTCTAGAAACAAGTTGCTTAGTTTCCGGCTTCACTCTACCTTCATATATAAGACTGCAAAAAATCCAAGTTTTGCAAAAAATCCATTAGGTTGAGGGCTGGTTTGGTATTGCTGTGCTTTGAAAAAAAGCTGCTTCTACTGTGCTGTGAGAATAAGCAGCTGTGAAATAAAACAGCAGAGTGTTTGGTAAACTTTTTTGTAAAAATGCTTTTGAAAGAAAAAAAGCAGTATTATAGTGTTTGGTAAACTTTTATGTAAAACAGATTTGAAAAAGAACCGGTTTTTCAAAGCTGGGTTTTGCAGCTTCTTGTTTTTGGCTTTTTTTTCACCCAAAACTGTGAAAAAAATCTGAAGCTGAATGTTTACCAAACACCAAAAACTGTCCCAGCTTTTTTTCATAGCAACTTTTTTTAAAATCACCTCAACCCCAAACTGGGGCTGAGTCGATGGAGTGAACGAAGAAATATGGATAAATTTGTCATTTAATCATTCGTTCCATTCCGTCCTACGAATACCAAACGCAAAATTGTCCCATTCCATCCTATGCTACCAAACGTAGCATCGAACTTATGTTTTGTTCCGTTCCGTTCCGTTCTGTCTCGTTCCGTCTCATTCCATCCCATTCTGTCCCGTTCTGTCCCGTCTGTGTACCAAATGGTACCTTAAGGTCCACCCATTTTTTTGTGCACCAACGTATTTGGATTCATCGAAAAAATGACACTTTGATTCATACACTCTCTTCAACTTGGCCAGGCTAAGTACTGATCTGTATCAAACCCTCACCTTCGTTTCAACATGGGGAACACATAAAGTTCACCTCGCTTTGCTTATGTCCATTACGAGGGACAAGCTTCATCACCATTGCATGAACTCACCTTTGACATGCTAGTGAATTAAGCGAGCCCTTCAAAACACAAACGTCCAAGGACCCCATAGCCGTGCACCCACTAGCATACCTAGAACAAGCATGAGCATTGGTTCATTCGAAGCCCTCCCCTCGTTAACATCTTCCAAAGTTTTATCTCCACAACAACTTTCTGATTGCCTCCGATTATGCTGCCCTTAAGATGAATTGTTATGACTATCCAATAAATCTTTTGAAATGCAGCAGGAATATCACACTTTAGTACTATGTCTTGATCCTTGATTTCAAGGTCAAAAAGTGTGCCATGCTCAACGAAGTGTATCTAGAGACCCCGCTTATCATCGTTATTAACATGGAAGATGACGATGATGGTGGGTGCTGGCGGTGGTGGTGACAACAGTAGTAGTGGTGCAGATGTTAAGTGGTGGTCGAGGTGGTGTCGGTGATTATGGTGGTGATGTGACGGTGATGATGAAGGTGGAGGCAACGATATTGAGAGTTGCTGTGATGGCCACTCATGATTAAGAATTTTATTTTTTGTTTTAACCTCTCATTCATAAAAATTTGAAAATGATAACTATTACATCAGATTAAACTGGCAATTGAAAAACGTTTTTCATTTAAAAATTTATATATTTATAATTACAACTTTATTTTCCTCGTAAACGGAGAGTAAAAATAATTGAAGGGGAAGTTCATGGCAATCCGTCGCGGGTACATCAAAACCGCGCGTTGACTTATTTCACCGAAGGACATGCTCGCCGTTTTCTCCCCAAAATAATACCACTCGCGCACACTCCTCTTGAACACTTGCCCGTACACTCGCCCCGCACCTGATCCCAGGCCTTCCCACGCTCTCTCTCTCTCTCGATCTGTGCCTCAGGGATCGGATCTGCCTCTGAAGTTTCTCTCTCATACAAAATTACAAAGCGATCGCGACGGAAGGGAAGAAGAAGAAGACTGTCAGTCGCTCTGTCGCTGGGTTCCTTTTGATTTTCCATTAGGGTTTTGATGACATGATCAAGTTATGAGCGCAGAATGCTTTCCTCTTTTCGATTCTCTGCAGCAATTTACTGAAATTCATCGCATCATCAATCTCGTCGCCGGCAGACGACAATGGCAGCTTCGCCCGTCAATTTCCTCTTCTGCTTCTTGGTCATTTGCATCACGTTATGGCTCCTCTTCATGTACGTCCCTCTTTTCCCCATCTCCACAACCCATTCATATAAGATACATGTATATGTGTATATGTGTATGTATGTATGTATGGTATGTGAATGCTTCGAACTCGGGTTTTATTTTTATGAATTTTGTTGGGTGCAATTCAGTTTTTGATGCCAATTGCAATGCCTGTGGAATTAGAAATGGGATAAATTTAAGAATTTGCTGGTTTTGGAAGTAAAATTCGTCATACAGGCGGTGCTTGAGATATCGATTTTGCAATGTTGGGACAATTTTAGCAGCCTTGGAAACCAGTGAAGACAATGTGTGTGTGAAAGTGGGTGGGTTTCTGCGTATATGTAGTGTACGTGTATTAGTTTGAAGTTTTGAACAGTATACAGAAAGGAACCATTCTGGAACTTAGTTGAAAATTGAAATAAAGAAACAAAGGACTGACCGGGGCGATGATAATTGCATCAGTTATTAAGATGCGTTATTTTATGGGTTCAAAATAGGACTCTTTCATTATTACTTGGATAAACTTTTTCATTCTTTCTCCGGGCTTGAAGTGATTTAGATAGGTTCTTGTTGCCAAGTTTTTGCACTAAGCTTCTTGGGCAGATTTTCTTCAAGGTTGCTGGCTTGGATTTTGAGCCGCGTAGTTGGGGCATCTATCAGATTCCGGTTTGGCGGATGGAAGTGTATAAGGGATCTCGTGGTGGAGTTCAAAAAGGTTTTCACTTTTTCTTCAGTGGTTCAGTTTACTTATTTATTTATCATGACATGGCTGAGTAAAGGGGTTTTTCTTGTTCCTTGTATTAAGTTGAAAGCTAATAAAAGTATTATGAGACCTATGTTAGCATGACTTCACAATAATTACTAATGAAAAATTGATTGCATCTTTTAAGTAGTAATTCCATATAAATCTAGTCTCATTAATAAGCCATGCCAGAAAATTTCTGTTCATGTTTCTCATGTGATAGTTCCACATAAATCTAGTCTCATTATAACTCAGTTTGGTTGGTCAATGCTTAGGAAATTTTTGTGATAGTTCCTAATCTGAGTTATAATGAGACTAAATTTATATGTTTGGTCTCATGTGATATGTTCCACTGGATGATTGTCAATGCTTAGGAAATTTTTGTTTGGTCAGCAGATTAGTGCCCATTAGATGTTGACGTTCTTCTCTTTACGACTATGGTAATTTTGCAGGGCGCTGTTGAATCTGTTTCTGTTGGTGAAATTAAACTCAGCTTACGTCAGTCCTTGGTCAAACTATTTGGTTTTATTTCTAAAGACCCTAAGCTGCAAGTGTTAATATGTGACATAGAAGTTGTGATGAGGCCTTCGAGTAGAAGTACAGCAAAGGCTAAACCTCGAAGACCTCGTACGACAAAGGCCAATTCAGGCAGGGGAAAGTGGATGGTTGTGGCTAATATTGCAAGATATTTGTCGATTTCCATCACAGATTTGGTTTTGAAGGTATGCAGCATTGTACTAGTATTTTTATCCCTTTTTATCTGTAGAATACCTTCTGTTTGCTTTACTCGTTCTTAGTGCGTAGGAGTTTGTTCATGAATACCTTTTTGAAGGATATTTGTAATTGCCATTTGAAGAATAAAACCGGTTCAAGGTTAACTCATCTGAAATAAGTGGAAAGGATATGCAAAACCACTTTTTTAAAAATAAGAAAATATATTAAACTACATACCTCCCCCCCCCCCCCCAAAATGTAGGATCGTTTTTTAAGTTGTTACACAATCACAGTTTGGTAAGTAAGAAAATATAGTCAACCAATCCCTCAGTATGCTTGTTAAATGCTTGCATGGTAAATGTGGGTCTCATTTTTAATGGTTATCTGGAGTGTGCCATGTGTATTTACTAATGTGATGTGGAATAAATAAGATAGAAAACAAAACACAAAAATAAAAAGGAAGAACAAACCTCCCTCTCTTGGACACTCTATGCCTTTACGTTCTCTCTCTCATGACCTGCAGCTGTTGGAGAGAGGGAGAGAAAAGAGAAGGAGGTTTAGTCCTTATTTTAGATTTATGGTTTTTTATGTTATTTTTTAATTTAAATTTCATCTTCTGATGACTTTTCAAACTGTTCTCTAGTTTTCTATTGTTTTGTGTTTCATGTGTCATTCTAAATGCATGGCACACATTTGGAGTCTGATTAATCATAGAACATGGGACACGTTTGCTACATAAGAATTTAACCGACCCACTCGAAGATCGGATGTGTAGGTACTTTTAAGTTTGTTTACCATTTTATCCAACCTCTGGAGATCGGATACCAACTTGAAATAGACCCATAGTTGTGAGGTTTTATGTAGGTGGTCCAAAATTTTATTCCAATAAGTTGGACATATTTTGTGTCATCGACAGGAAAAAAGGGTGAATCTGATAGTGTACAAATATTAGGTTGGAAATAATCAAGTTCAAGAGGCTGTACTTTTTAATTTTTTTCGTTAACTGGTAGTCTATTCATTTCATTTTTCAGTTGTATCTTTCGTGCCATGGACTTTATTTTGTCGTTATAATTTTTGAAATGTTACAGATGCCCAAAGCATCCATAGAAGTGAAGGAACTGAAAGTGGACATATCTAAAGATGGTGCATCCAAGCAAAATCTTATTGTTAAGCTACAGATATCACCTATTGTTGTTCTGAGGAGTGACCCACGGGTTAGTTGTGACTTATCCAA
Source organism: Heteromeles arbutifolia (assembly GCA_024362995.1). Taxonomy (NCBI): domain Eukaryota; kingdom Viridiplantae; phylum Streptophyta; class Magnoliopsida; order Rosales; family Rosaceae; genus Heteromeles; species Heteromeles arbutifolia. The sequence continues at coordinate 26,678,258 of JANCRC010000013.1, read as the reverse complement.
TTTTTTCACTGGAGGATCCATTTCTGCAAGCCAGTCATCATCCTCCATGATGGAAAGGACATCTGCTCTTTTTATTTGTGAAGATTTCATCCTCTCTTGTGAATTTGGTCATGATAGGTATTTTCTTTGGAGAAATATGTTTCTTTCTGTAGATGCAAAAGCGTAGTTAATTGCTTTTAATGTGGCTTCAATATGATTTCTTGAGTATGAGACTTTCATTCTTATATTCCTTTTTGTGTCTCTTCTATCATTAGATTTTTTTTTTTTTTTTAATTTCCAATGATAAGGCAAGGTAAACCAGCTAATATCTTTTTATTCACTTGATTTGGATGTAGGGAAGTCGGTGTAATGATCAAGAATGTGAACATTGCCTGTGGAGAGATTACTGTGAACCTAAATGAGGAGATGCTTTCAAAAAGCAAAAGTTCAACACAAACTTCTTCTCAACCTGATAATGTTCTAGGGTCCGCTACTGATTCTGTTGCTTCCAAAAAGCCACACAAAAAACAACAAATGATTGTTGCACTCTCAAAGTACACCTCTCTATTTCCAGAAAAGGTTTGTCAACTAATATGGCTTTCACATGATCTGTCTGTCTCTTCCCCCCTTCGGTTTGTCATATTTTTACTAATGCCATTTTCTCTCTGTTCAGATTCCTTTAAACATAAATTTTCTTAAGTGTTTTCTTTTAGACTGAATTATATTCTTTTTCTTGGGCATCTTTATTAAAGAATTTTGGGATATATGCCTTTGTAGTGAATGTAAGTTATGATTGCACAGTTGGTTTTGATACCTTGTTCATTTTTGTAGATGTTTTCTTTTCTTTTTGATAAGTAATTTCCTAAAAAATAGGAAACTCCAAAGACACACACACACTACAATCTAATTGCACAGGCATCAAAGAAATTACTTGAGCATCAAGCTTTATTATCAGATTTTCGAAGAATTAGTTGTTGGACTATACGTATGTGTAATTACATGCGATGTGATGGTATAGTTTTTCTCCTACCAAGATTTGGACTAACACCTACCCATATCCCAGGCTGTTCCTTAATCCTTACCAGTCAGGTGAAATCCCGAATAGTTATGTGATAGCAATAATCTAGTATACAGTATTAAGAGGCCGAAACAAGTTTAAACTGGTGCCAGAAGTGTGCCTTGGAGGATATTCCCCTGTCCAGAAAGTCATAAAGGGTAGAGGAGTCATGAACTTTTTTGTGCCTATTTTGAAGTAGAGTGAGTGGGCTATAGATTATTTTAAAACTCTGACCAACCTATATTTTATGCAATGTTTTGCTTGACACCGGATTCTAATGTGATTTCTTTCTGACAGCTTCTCTTGCATCTTTCTACCCTATATCTATTACTCAGAGTTGTTGCACTGAATGTGATGATATTAGCAATTCATTTTCCATGTCAACCTCTTGAATCGTATTAAGTATCATGCAATTATTTACGATTGAATCTTTCCTTGTTCTTGTTTATGTGCTTTCATCATGCAATGTCTGGTTCATCCACTTGTGTAACTTCTCTTTTATTAAAATTTGTGTTCCTTATAAGAATTAATATTTTACTTCTTTGATAGGTTTCCTTCAGTTTACCAAAACTGGACGTGAGATTTGTGCATCGGGAATATGATTTTTCTGTCGAGAATAACATAATGGGTATCCAATTAAAAAGCACCAAATCACAATCCAGTGAAGATGTGGGGGAGACTACACGCCTTGATGTTCAATTGGATTTCAGTGAGATTCATGTATGAATGTAACTTCGACACTGTTAATATGATTTTAGTGTTTTACTTTTCACATTCGTTGCATATTGGTCTATTCTCGATGATGATTTTCGACATTATGTTTCAGTTGCTTAGAGAAGCTGGCATTTCTGTTTTGGAGATACTGAAAGTTGATGTTGTATCATTCTTTTACATTCCAGTACAGGTAAGTTTTTTCAGTTTAAGTTGTGCAACCTGTCTCTTAAAAGTTAATCCTCGTACTTCTGCTTGTATTTTATACTTCTTGCATACGTTGGGTAAATATATCCAATTAAACATATCATCATGTACAGTTAATTTTGATACTGAATATATTGATGGATCGTTTTTTCTGTTTGAGAAGAATATATTGATGGATCATTGATTTAGCACTATTCAAGGATTATATGATTGTGGTTTTTCACTGAAGGTTTGTGCTTTATACGTACTGTAGTACTTTCCATGTTTAATATGGAATGTATTTATATGATGAAAATAAGGAAAGAAACTGAGGACATAGTCTCTATATAAATGAAGACAATGTTTCTAAAAGCAACGAAGCACATGATAAGATCCACGTTCCACTGCTACAGTCCATTTCAACAAATCTAGAATTTCCCATGGAATTCCCTATGCAATATTTCATTAGAAACAGGCACTGCATTTTTGATACAGTGGGGGTCATTTATTGACTTGGAACTCTTTTAACTTTTCAGCCCACCTCACCTGTCAGAGCTGAAATGGATGTAAAGCTAGGAGGTACACAATGCAACGTTATAATGAATAGATTAAAGCCATGGTTGCGCCTCCACTTCTCAAAAAAGAAACGAATGGTGCTTCGGGAGGGAAATTCCACTCTTGACAAGCCACCACCAACTGATGATACCAAAGCCATCATGTGGACATGTACCGTTTCAGCCCCTGAGATGACTATTGTGGTTTATAGCATCAGTGGGTTGCCATTGTATCATGTAAGTGATACGACTCTCTGTTAGCACTATCATATTTTTTAGGTTACACTGAACTGATATTTTTATGTTTTTTTTATTAATGTGTAAAAATTTATCAAAAAATTGTGCCCAGAGGGCATTACCTATATGTGCAAGCCATGGGAACGAAATCAGTGATATAAAATTAGTTATAAAAATCATGAAAAGTATAAAGGGTAAGATATTCTTGTCTGTGCATGTAAGAAACTTTGGAAAAGTGAAATTTTCTTGTGCAATATCGGTTTTTTTCTGTTATATAATTATCTAATGTGAAATTTATGGAGCCAACCAGGAACAACAAACACTGAAAGGCATATATTTTGCCAAATTGAATTACATAAATTATCAAGCATTTTATGCAAATTTTACCATAGGAAAAGACTATTAAAGCAGGAATGTATCAAATCATAAGAAAGTTCATGGCAGCAATTCTGGTACAGTTTCCCACGTCTCCATTCCTCATAGATTCATATTATGATTAGGGTATGTGTGATGCGCAACAGTTTCTTTCCCAGTTATGATGACTGCGTAAGGATTTGGTGGGAGAGATGCTTAAACAGCACTTCCATAAGTATGAGTGATTTTATTAGACATTTTGAGAAAAATCTGTGGGGTACCAAACAAGTGATTAAAGTGGCAGTGAATTTATGTAAGTGCATTCTAGATTTTACCTTTCCTAAAATCATTTACAGTAAATTCTGTTCATTTTCCCCTATTTGATCACATACCGCTCAGTTATTAGTTGCCACTCAAAAGGACCATGGAGGGGTGTTTGATGTTTTTACCCACTGATGTTTGAAAAACCTTGAATCCATTAAATCACACACTGAATATGTTTTCCAAAATAACTCATAACAGACAAAGGCCAAAAAAAATCATAAGCAATGAAAATAGTTACAGAAACCACAAATGAGCTTAGATTTAAGATTCACCCTAGGTCTTCGCTGAAGATGAAATTCAAAAAGGTGCTTCCAAAAGCTTAGATGTGTGGTCATGTGGGAGTGGGTGAGCAGGTCTCATGACATGTGCGGTAGCTCTTGAAGTCCAATGACCCAGTGCATCAGTAGTGGGCTGTGATGGCAGTGGCTTTCATGTCTTCATAGTTAAGAGTTTTGAGAGTTATGAGGGATATAATGAGTAAAAAGTTTACCTTGGTTGGTTTAGTGAGTAAAAGGATGTTGTAGCTATTTGTGTGATAAGACTTAAGAATCCAATTTTTTTATTGGAGGGGCAAATGAGAAATACAAAATAAGATGAAAAGACCGTTGGAAACAAACGCCTAAAAAGCAGTGATTTTTCAAACATCCTCAAACCCACTCCATACTTAGCGAAAATAGACCCACTTAGACTAAAATGGCAGACCAATACACATGGATCAAATTAAAAGAAACATCCCTTACGTGCTTTGACAAGGAGACAAAGGGAAGCCAGCAATCTAACCCCGGGGGCATGATCTAATCCAAAAGGATCAGTTATCTCTTATACAAATTGGGGGCATTTGGGATTAGGTTGGTATATTGAGCAAATCTTTAATTTGTTAAAGGAGATGAGAGGTGTAATAAGCAAATGGGTATTAATTAGAATTTCCTGCTATTTGTAGAGTTTTGAACACTCTTCTTGTCCTTACTTGAATATCATTTTATGTACATGGGGAACTCATAGGTGAAAGGTTATGAAATTATCCATTCGCCATTGTTCAGAGTGGTTTTTGTTCTATTTCTTTTAAAATGAGTAAAAGTGAGGTGTATATTAAAATCCCTCAGCAGGTCATACATGGTAGGGCCTTCTGTTTTGATTAAGAAAAAAGTTGTATTAGTTCAAAGAAAACAACATTGTAGTACCATTCTCTCCCAATTGCACTTCTAAGTTCTTAAGCAATTAATATTTAGTCATATTATAATGTAAAACATTTGCATATGTGTAGGTGATAGAGCTCTGTTTTTGTTGATTTACTGTCCAATTTTCACTGTCTGGTGAAGTAGCCATTGTGTCTCTTGCTCTTCTCTAGGTTCAGCTTCTTTATTTGTCATTAATCATGTATTCCTATTCCCGTTAATTTTTTTTTTTTTTTTTTTTAGTTCAAAAATAAAATTATGAATTGCAAGTCATAACGTTTGAGTATCTGGTGTAGGGTTGCTCTCAATCATCGCACATATTTGCGAATAACATATCAAATACGGGAACCACTTTACATATGGAACTTGGTGAGCTAAATTTGCACATGGCAGATGAATACCAAGAATGCTTGAAAGAGAGCCTTTTTGGTGTAGAATCAAATTCGGGTTCTATAATTAATGTTGCAAAGGTTAGTCTGGACTGGGGCAAAAAGGACATGGAATCATCCAAAGAAGACGGTCCGAAATGTAAATTGGTTTTATCTGTTGATGTGACGGGTATGGGTGTGTTTTTCACATTCAAGCGTGTTGAGTCGCTTATATCAACTGCAATGTCCTTTCAAGCACTTTTGAAAACTTTGTCTTCTTCTGAAAGAAGAGCATCACAAAGCCGAGGGCGTCCGTCCAAACCATCAGGGAAAGGGACTCAGCTGTTGAAGTTAAATCTTGAACGATGTTCTGTGAAATTTTGTGGTGAGGCAGGCTTAGAAAATACTGTTGTTGCAGATCCTAAGCGTGTGAACTATGGATCACAAGGTGGTCGAGTTGTAATAAGTACCTCAGATGATGGCACACCCCGGGTTGCAGACATAAAATCCACATCTGATGAACGCAAGAAATTGAGGTATTCCATTTCTCTTGACATCTTCCATTTAAGTTTGTGCGTGAACAAGGAGAAACAATCCACACAGATTGGACTTGAAAGAGCCAGATCTATCTATCAGGACCACTTGGAGGAAGATAAGCCGGAAACGAAAGTGGCTTTGTTTGACATGCAGAATTCCAAATTTGTACGGCGTTCTGGTGGTCTGAAAGAGGTTGCTGTTTGCTCTCTTTTCAGTGCTACTGATATTACAGTTAGGTGGGAACCTGATGTACAATTATCACTAGTTGAACTTGGACTACAGTTGAAGTTACTTGTACATAATCAGAAGCTTCAGAGACATGGCAATGAAGATGCCCCTGGCATGAAAGGTTCTGACCAGAAAAAAGAAGTCATTGCAGAACCAGTGAATTTAGACAAGTCCAAGAAGAGGGAATCTATTTTTGCTGTAGATGTGGAAATGCTGTCCATATTTGCTGAGGCTGGTGATGGGGTTGATGCAATGGTTCAGGTACAATCAATTTTTTCTGAGAATGCCCGTATAGGTGTACTTCTTGAAGGGCTTATGCTTAGTTTTAATGGGTCCAGAGTATTAAAAAGTAGCCGGATGCAAATTTCACGTATTCCTAGTGCCTCATGCCCTTCCGACGCAAAAACACCTGTAGCTACAACATGGGATTGGGTAATTCAAGGCCTTGATGTTCATATTTGCTTGCCATATAGGTTAGAATTGCGCGCCATTGATGATTCTGTTGAAGAAATGTTGCGCGCTTTGAAGCTTGTAAGTGCTGCTAGAACTAGTCTCATCTTTCCCACGAAGAAAGATACCTCAAAACCTAAGAAGCCTGGTTCAATGAAATTTGGCTGTTTAAAGTTTGGCATACGAAAGTTAACTGCTGATATTGAAGAAGAGCCGCTGCAAGGTTGGCTTGATGAACATTATCGGCTGATGAAGAATGAGGCATCTGAGTTAGCTGTTAGGTTGAAGTTTCTTGATGAATTTGTTTCCAAAGCCAACCAGATTCCTAAAACAACCGAAACAGTAGATTCTACTCAAGGAAGAAAAACTTTCTTTAATGGAGTTGAGATTGATGTACAAGATCCATCTGCAGTTAGCGAGATGCAAGGAGAAATTTATAAACAATCATTCAAATCGTATTACAGGGCATGCAAAAATCTAGCACCATCTGAAGGTTCAGGTGCCTGTAGGGAAGGGTTTCAGTCTGGTTTTAAGCCAAGTACTTCCAGGACTTCTCTTCTTTCCATAACAGCAAGAGACTTAGATGTAACCTTGACAAGGATTGATGGCGGAGATGATGGGATGATAGAGGTCATAAAGACGCTAGATCCGGTTTGTCGTGAAAGTGATATACCATTTTCTCGACTATATGGGAGTAATATTCTCTTGCACGCAGGTTCTCTTGTCGTTCAGCTACGTGATTATGCATCTCCTCTTCTGTGTGGTACTTCTGGTAAATGTGAAGGTCGTCTTGTACTTGCACAGCAGGTAATTTGCAAGTGACATATTCCGTTTGTTACCCTTCTTTTGATTTCTTAGGTTTAGCATATGTAAATTTGCTTTGCCAGGTGCTATTTTTGGGGAGAAAATATTAAAAGAAAGAAAATCCTTAGACACCTCTTGATTACAGGAACATTGTTTTTTCCAATTATTTTCTGTTGGCCAAGCCTACCATGATAAAAAAAAAAGAACAAAACTGGAATTGCAAGTGATGAATGTTTGTGCTGCAAAACTTGACGTTTGGTCAGATAGTTCGACAAAGTAGCTGAAGGATTACTCATATCCTCCAGCTTAATTTCTCCTTTCTTTTTAGTAATGTCTCTTAATGAAATAAAAGTAAAGATTTACTAATTTTCCACAGCTTAAATAATCTACTATGCGAACAGGTCATTCCTTTGGGTTAACCAACACATTCAAAGCAGTTTTTTCTGGTCCAACATCAAGTCGTCAATTGTGATTGTCGATTAGTGATTATATGGTTCAAAAAAAGTTAAATAGCTAGTTAATGTGCCAATATGTCATCTTCATCTAGTCATCTTGAAGTAGTCAGTAATGTTGTCCCCACTCTTTGGACAAGTACCATTGTAAATTCTTGTAAAATGTCAAATGCGGGGATAATATTACCCATCTTTGTTCATTTAAATCTTGTAAAATGTCAAATGCAGGGATATTACCCACCTTTTATCAATGTATCTCCTTTTGGTCATGCGCTAAGAATATTGTTTGTGTGGAATTGTAAGTTTGATTTCATACAATCCATCTTCTTGGATAATTAAGGACTAAATACTTGCATCTATTGCTACGTGCATGGATGCGGGCATAAAAAGTCTTAGAGGACATTGTGGGGTTTAGATGACCAGGTCCTTCCTGTTTTTTCAGTAGCATATTTCTTTTTCCCTTTTTTCCCTTTTCTGAAAAGGAGACATTTTATAGCTAAAAGACAATAAAGAAACAGAGCTTGTGCGCATATTTCTTAGGTTGAAATACTTGTTTTGGATTTGCTCACATAAGCTGCCTTAATATCTTTTGTAGACTGCTTGTATGTGTTGCCTGTATTTCACCTTTTGTTGGGGTCCAGTTGAGGCCCAGGGCCGAAAAAATAAGAGTGAAAACTAATGAAAAATAATTGCCTAGAGACCCTAGCAATATCATTCATCAAGAAGTGCTGAATATACTTCACCTTTTCTTTTCCTGGATAAAATGACTCCCAGGTTCTTCTTCTTGTCAAAATGAAAAACCATTCTTCGGTCTTCTGTGATCAGACCCTGTAGTCATATTTGAAAGTGTATCAAACCTCCCTTTGTATGTATATCATGATTGATTATTTGGGTCTTGATGTGATTTTTTCATGTCCTTAAATGCAAAACCTGTGCGTGTATGCTGTATAATTGGAAATTATTTCTTTGGATCAGGCAACAAGTTTTCAGCCTCAAGTATACAAAGAAGTCTATATTGGGAGATGGAGAAAGGTGAACATGCTTCGTTCAGCTAGTGGCACAACTCCACCTATGAAAACATATACAGATTTATCCTTACATTTTCAGAAAGCTGAAGTGTCCTTTGGGGTGGGGTATGAACCTGCTTTTGCTGATGTCACTTATGCTTTTTCTGTGGCCCTTCGCAGGGCTAATCTATCTGTTAGGAACCCTAATCGACTTCCCATTCCTCCCAAAAAGGAAAAGAGCTTACCATGGTGGGATGATATGAGAAATTATATTCATGGAAACATCACCTTATTATTTTCAGAAGCCATATTTAATATACTTGCGACTACTGATCCTTATGAAAAGCTTGACAAACTTCAAATAAGAACTGGTTCTATGGAGATTAAGCAGTCTGATGGCCGGATTTATGTATCAGCAAATGCTTTCAAGATTTTCATAAGCAGTTTGGAGAGTTTGGCAAATAATCGTGGTTTAAAACTTCCTAAAGGTGTATCCGGTTCATTGCTAGAGGCTCCAGCCTTTACAGTTGAAGTTACATTAGGTTGGGAATGTGAATCTGGAAATCCCATGAATCATTATTTGTTTGCACTTCCTGCTGAAGGAAGACCTCGTGATAAGGTTTTTGATCCATACAGATCCACCTCTCTATCTCTTCGCTGGACCTTTTCTCTTAGGCCCTCTCCACTTGAAAAGCAAAGCCCTTTTTCTACCGAGGCAGGTAATGGTGATGTAGATGGAACTGTTTATGGTCCTCCTCATAAAGATGACAATGTTTCCATTCTTTCACCTACAATAAATGTTGGCGCTCATGATCTAGCATGGTTGATAAAGTTTTGGAACATGAATTATCTTCCTCCTCACAAATTGCGGTCTTTTGCTCGTTGGCCTCGTTTTGGAGTTCCAAGAGTTCCTAGATCTGGTAACTTGTCATTGGACAGAGTAATGACAGAATTTATGCTCCGCATTGATGCTGCACCTACATGTTTAAAACATATGCCGCTAGATGATGATGATCCAGCTAAGGGACTGACATTTAATATGACTAAGCTCAAATGTGAAATGTGTTATAGTCGTGGTAAGCAAAAGTATACTTTTGAAAGCAAGCGTGAGCCTCTTGATCTTGTTTACCAGGGTTTTGACCTTCATATGCCTAAGGCATTTTTAAATAAAAAAGAAAGTACTAGTGTTGCAAAAGTGGTTCAAATGACAATAAAAAATTCACAATCTACATCTACGGATAGAGGTCCCAATGAGAAAAGTAACTATGTGAGTAGTTGCACAGAGAAGCATCGTGATGATGGATTTCTATTGTCATCTGATTATTTTACAATAAGAAGGCAGGCGCCAAAAGCTGACCCAGCCAGGTTATTAGCTTGGCAAGAGGCTGGAAGAAAAAATCTTGAGATGACATATGTGAGGTCTGAGTTTGAAAATGGGAGTGAGAGTGATGAGCATACACGGTCTGATCATAGTGATGATGATGGATACAATGTGGTAATAGCTGACAATTGTCAGCGTATATTTGTTTATGGGCTCAAGCTTCTGTGGACTATTGAGAATAGAGATGCTGTTTGGTCTTTTGTTGGTGGTTTATCCAAAGCATTTCAGCCACCCAAACCTTCTCCTTCTAGGCAGTATGCACAAAGGAAATTACACGAGGAGAACCAGGCAAATACTGGTGGTGAAATGCAACAAGATGGTAACTCTAAACCCTCTACTACTAGCCATGGTGTTACTTCCTCTTCCGTCGAGCATGCAGAGACCTCTGGTTCACTTTCATCTCCAGCACATCCCCTTAAATTAGAAAACTCATCATCAGCGACCGAGAACTCATCATCTGTTGCGGTTGGGAACTCATCATCTGCGACATCTGGTAACTCTCCATCTGTTGCAGTTGGGAACTCGTCATCTGCTGTAGTTGGTAAATTTTCCACCCTGTGAAATCTGAATTACTTATATTTTTATGTCCAATATGCGAATGTGTTAAACTTGTATTTAGAAGTGTACTTTTGGATTTCCTGGGCTTTTCTTTTTGTTTTTATAGGGAAAAAAAACAAAAGGGAACAGGACTTTTTAAATAAATATTGTTAACTTTATTGTGATGAATGTCATGGACATTAACTTGTTTCATAGACCAAAATTTCTACTAAGTGGCATTTGTTTCCCATGATTGTAGCAAAGAATAGAGACACAAATGATTCTGAGGAGGGCGGGACTTGTCATTTCATGGTGAATGTTATTGAGCCCCAATTTAATCTTCACTCAGAAGATGCAAATGTGAGTTGTTTAGAATTTTCGTCGCTTAGTTTTGGTATTCTTATTACTGTCTATATTTATCAAATAATGTTTTAGACAAAAAGATCTTGCTCTCTATTAAATTTAATAAGAAAATGTTACAAGTCAGATTGTTAGTATCTTGTCATTTTCAGTATGTCCATTACATATCATTTTCAGTATGTCATTACATATCAGAAATTGTTGTCTGTAAAGTTCACTGGAAAAACATTAAATTTTTGGGAGGTCCAGGCCATGAGAGAAATATGTGCTCATGCATTATGCACTCTTCAATTGTTTGAACTATGCAAGAGATAAAAAAAATGTAATTTCATCTGAGGATGACTGCCTTTTTGCTAAACAGGGAAGATTTCTGCTTGCTGCTGTTAGTGGCCGGGTCTTGGCTAGGTCTTTTCATTCAGTCCTTCAGGTTGGCTCTGAGATGCTCGAGCAAGCACTTGGGAATGTAAATATTCCAGAATGTGAACCTGAAATGACATGGAAACGCATGGAGTTTTCTGTTATGTTGGAACATGTTCAAGCTCATGTTGCGCCAACAGATGTTGATCCAGGTGCTGGATTGCAGTGGCTTCCAAAGATTCGTAGAAGTTCTCCAAAAGTTAAACGTACTGGTGCATTACTTGAGAGAGTTTTTATGCCCTGCGATATGTACTTCCGGTACACAAGGCACAAAGGTGGAACTCCAGAGTTAAAGGTGATTTGGCCCTTCATTATGCGCATATGTTGGTCACCTTTTATATGTATATATCGTAGGTAAATGTATGCTTGAATGCATATTTATTTGCATAAATTGAGGTGTGTATGTATGGTATAACATACATATCCAAGTGATCATCTTTCAATATTGATGCTGTTATCCCAGCCTGGTGTGCGAGTGTTCACATTTATTAAGCCCTTCCCTCGCATTTGAATCTTTTTCTTGCAGGTTAAGCCCTTGAAAGAGCTGACTTTCAATTCCCGTAATATTACGGCAACTATGACTTCTCGCCAGTTTCAGGTTATGCTGGATGTGTTAACAAATCTTCTCTTTGCACGGCTTCCGAAGTGAGTATTTGCATCCTTTTTATTTTTAATTTGATTTCTCTCCTTTTCAAATTGTGTCATATTATATATTTTTGGGATAAACAATAGACATAAAAATATAGAAAACTATGCAAACAAAGATGGACAATAATTAATTAATTATAGAAAATTGTATAGGATCTCCTCATTTAATTTTCATGAGTTGAAGTTGGGGAGTTCCTGTACTTTTCCCCTCACATTTTGATTTTCACTGTTTTCTTTGTGGTTTACTTCTTGTCCACTTTTTTACGATCTCATCGTTGGTTGGCAAATAAAATGTTGTTGGCTGAATTTTTATTAAGTACGATTTGTTTCAGTACTGGTACTTTGTTAGTTAGCTGCAATGGCCTTTTCCCTATAAAGATCTCAAATTAAATGTGAAACTTCCTGTGAAAAGGTTGTTGGTCATGCATTTTTAACTTTTTAAAGATATTCGATTGATTTGAATTATGCGTTTGGTTCAGGCCTAGAAAAAGTAGTCTGTCTCTTCCTGCTGAAGATGATGAAGATGTGGAGGAGGAGGCAGATGAGGTTGTTCCTGATGGTGTTGAAGAGGTAGAGCTTGCAAAAGTGGACCTTGAGCAGAAAGAGCAGGAGCAGAAATTGGTTCTTGGTGACATAAGGAAATTGTCTCTTCGGTGTGATACCACCGGGGACCTATATCCAGAAAAGGAAGGGGACTTGTGGATGATAAATTGTACAAGATCCACTCTGGTGAGAAACAAACTTTGCACTGAAGTTGGATTTTGTGGTAGTCAGTGAAAGCATTAAATTGTGTGATTTAGTCGGTGAAAGCATTGCATTGTGTGGTTTTTCATTTTTGTGTTACCTTTTTCAAGTCATGTTTGTTTGATGTGCGGGGATAATCAAAATAACTATAATAAGAAGGGGATGGAATATACTATGCAACTAGTTCTAGACAAAATTTGATACCTTTTATCATAGGTTTTCTTTAGGGGTCTCTGGGTGCTGATTGTAATTTTGTATTTGCTAATTAGGTTGAAGTTATAGTCTTAAATAGTGGTAAAGTGCTTTCCAACATGTATAACTTGGTAAGATTTGTCAAAGCTGGTCTTTTTTGCCTGCATAGCCTTGCATTTAGCTGTTTAAACTCTGAAGTTAAGGGAAAAGGTAATTGTTTATAAGTTAAGGGAAAAGGTAATTGTTTATACTTTTAATTATTTTTACTTGGCATGGAATAGTGTTACTTGAAATGCTTTTGGATAACATCCTTTTTCGGTTGGTTATGGCTTCGACTATTCCTCAAGCCCGCCAATTTTATTTATTTATTTTTATGTGGTTGGTATGGAATAGTGTTTTCTTTTTGAAAAATAAGAAAAGCACTTCTGCATTTCAGTTTTACTATAATCTATTTCCTATTTGACAGTATAGTAAAATGAATTTTTCTAAAAGTAAGTGACCAGCATTTAGGTATCGTTGGCCTTTTATTCCGATATTTTCTTCTGCATGTGGTTAATGGTTCCACCATTGCAGGATTCTTTTTTGTCCAATATGATTTTCAAGATGTAGGTATAATGGCATCAGCCTCCTTACATGGCTACAGTCGTGTGTTATACTTGAATGATCTTCATGCTATTCTAAAGAAAATTTTTCCCAAGTTTCATACTAATAAACATCAAATATGAGTTTCCTATTCAAAAGTTTCTATTCTAAGGCGTATAAGGATTAGTGTAGTTTCAAACATTAGATGATGGCCTTTTTGCACAGAAGCTTGCTACTCTGAATTGATTTTCTATCATCACTAGAATATGGTCTTTTTTCTCAAAGAATCTATCTTTACATCTCATTTATTTTGTTTATTATTTGTACTTGTATGGATGTTTTAGTTTTTGGTTCTTCATTACATAATTAGAGATTTAAAAAACCATGGTTTTCTCTTTCCAGGTGCAAGGACTCAAAAGAGAGCTTGTGAATTCCAAAAAGTCAAGGAAAGCATCATATGCATCATTAAGAATGGCTCTACATAAGGCTGCCCAGCTACGCCTGATTGAAAAAGAGAAGAACAAAAGTCCATCCTATGCTATGCGCATTTCTTTGCGAATTAACAAAGTGGTTTGGAGCATGATTGTTGATGGTAAATCTTTTGCTGAGGCTGAGATCAATGACATGGTGAGAACTGAGCATCATCGTATTCTATGAATTGAAATCTACTTGGAACAAAGATGAGATCAAGAAGAAAACATTATGCAAATGTGTTCAATGTTTGTGTTTTTACCTTTCCTGATCTATTATTTGTACACACACAAAGAGAGATGGTTGTAGAAACATAGCGAGCTTATAGTTCTAGTTTAGGAACCTTTTTTTTGAAAAAAAAATTAAAAACACTGCACAGTAAAGTGGACAAGTAAGCCTCCAGTAGCAGGAAGAAAAATAACATTAATACAGGGAGGTACTTGGTAGGTGAGTCATGACAGAAACTATTTTGGTACGGGGTTGAGAGGGGATAAGCTTGCCTTGTTTTTCTTGGCATTGATGAACGGTTTCTCAATTTATTATTGGAACCTTGTAGTATGGTGTGTTGTTTATGAAGGATGCGAGGCTAGGACACATATCCAGTTTGTTCTTTTCTTCTTCCTTTGTTTGGTGTACTTGCTTGAGGACTATCATCCCACTGGTTCCTATTGATCGTGTTGCTTATATTTGGCAACTGAAATGGCACTAAACAAAATGTTAAAACTCCAAGGTACTGTTTACGGGTGTGTGCATAATGTCTTTATGATTTGTATTATTCAAAGAGGTTTGATGGGGTTGGCGAGTTGGTCACTGAAACTCTTGTTGCTTTTGGGTGGGGTAAGAAGGCTGTTTTGTCGGTGTTATTGATGAAGTGGTTGAAAAGGGGGGGGGGGGAGCGGGTGTTTGGAAGTAGTTTGGTAGAGGTGATGTTTTTGTTCTTTCTGGGCTTCAGAGTTTAGGGATCTAATATTCTCTTCTGGTTTGCTTATTGGAAGGCTGCTATTGGATAACTTTGGTTGCTATAGTTTTTGGTTGTAGTTCTCTTGTAATTGGTTGGTCTTTGTTTTTCTTTGTATCCATTATGACATTAATGTTTCTTTAAGAAATTAAGTAAAGATGCACTTTGCCCACAGTGTTTTCATCTGATGCCATTTTTCTTTGTCTGTCGTTGCCTGTTCACGTCAGTTAATTTTCATAAATGTATGCTATGTATGATATATTTATTGTGTTTTTGTTAGCATTATATTTGCAAGAAGAAGGCTGATGCGATTTTCTTTTTCCTCCTCATAGATTTATGACTTTGACCGGGATTACAAGGATGTTGGTGTTGCTCAGTTTACAACAAAAAATTTTGTTGTCAGAAACTGCCTGCCAAATGCCAAGTCAGATATGCTTTTATCAGCATGGAATCCTCCTACTGAATGGGGAAAGTATGCACATTTTCCCTGCCTAAAGCATAGCTTATTCTATTAATCTACTCTGCTTTTATCACACTTACTCTTTCCACACATTAATATCTGCTGCTTTTTTGTGTACAGTGTGAACCACCATATGGTACTCTTGTGTTCCTCCTTTCACCTGTGTTACACAGTTGAATAAAATGTTTCAGAAGTTGTTACTCAGATTAGATCATGCAAATAAATTTTAGTGATAATAAAATTTGGTTTTTGTGTTTTAGTTGGTTAGCTGCCCTAAGGCACTCTTTGGCTCTTGTTCTGGAAAAATTTTTCATGTCTCCATCTTTAATTTTGATTCTGTTTGGTTCAGTTGAGTAAATTCGCCTGAATATTGTTTATGAGTAACAGCTGATATTTCTTACTCTATACACCCAACATGGATGCTTATTCTGTTTTAGATGAATTTTTTTCCTTTGCCTTCACTCATCATAGTTTAGTGCGAGGAGAGGACTATGATGGTCCCCAAAGATTAGCTGTAATTGTCACAACCTTTGGTTTCTGTTTCCACGTAGGAAAGGGAAACTTTAAGCCACTGTTTGATTTAATCATAAAAATTTCAAGAATACTCTTTTATACAAAAATGTCCTTTATTGCTTTCTCAATATTCTACCCTGGATGTCATTCATAACATTTCAGGATGTTTGGTTTTTGAGTGTTTTGACATTTAACATTCCAGTGCCTTTTTTCTCAGTAGTTTTTTTTTTTTTTTTTTTTTTTTGGGGGGGGTATTCTCCCCGAAATTGACTATATTTCAATTTAAATAATAATTTCATTTGACAGCAGTTTGATTTTGGGTTCAGTGCTGCTGTTGGGATAAAGAGTAGGAGGGAGAAAGGAAGGAAATGAGAAATAAATGAGGTGAAGAAGAAATGAATGACTAGACATAAAATAAAAGCTGGATAAAAAACCTCTTTAAATTTGTTACTAGCTTGTTGCCCTTGCGTTATATTTTGCACTATTATCACTATCTTTTCACCTTTTCTTCTGTTTTCTTTATCATGAGAAATGCTCAATCATTCTTTCTCTCTACCTTAATTTTTGTGGTTCCATTGGAGGTAATCCAACTCTACACTTATACTAATCCTAAGCCAACTCCCCTCTCCCTCGCCCCTTAGGAGATCCAACTACTGTTTGCAAATCATTATCTTAAGGATGAAAGAAAACAAAGCTTTACCTAACGTTCCTGTATTCATCTTTTCTACTAGTTAGTAAAATTGTATGTTTGGATTCATATTTTTAAGGCATAAACCCATGTTGACGACTTCATGATTGTCCCATAAACGGTTACAAGCTTTATAGGTTAGTATGAGAAGTTTTGCTGTCAACGGGTACAATTTTCAATATACATATGTTTTTCACGTTCATGTCAATATAAAAAGTATGCGTAAATGTTATATTTCCAGGATATGAATCTGGACCTTTCATCTGAGGGATTCCTGCTTGAATACGTGTTCCAAATCCACAATCTGGCAAACATATGTCAGTCATTAGAACAATACCTTGCATATCTGTAGTTCGTTGTTGTGACCTTGTTTATATGCTTATTAAACGTTTATGTTTCCTGACGAAAAATGTGTAGTTCGTACTGGTTGTTGTCATATATTAATACATGCAGCCATTCTTATGTTACAAAAGCAGTGGACTGATATGCTTAGGAAGAAACTAGGTATGCATATGGTGTGATAACATGACAGTAATTAACTTGTTGGGTAAAATTTTGCTTAGTTAGGCATTGTGTAAATAAAAATTGTCCACCCTCTGAATCACATCATTTAAATATGAAGAATTTGGTAGTTCCTTCAATGTTTTCTATAATTGTTCACAAATTAAAGATATACGATTTTGGCTACAGGGAAGTTTTGCTTCGCGTGGATGCAAAGCAAGGAGCTCCTAAGGACGGAAATTCTTCTCTTGAACGTTTTCAGGTAATAGGTTCTCTTTCTCTCACATCCACTGTCATTGTCAAATAACTATAAATACTAATCCATTTGCTTTTGGTTATTTTGGGTTTGATCTGTATGGTGACTGCCACAGATGCTCTCACAGAATCCCTAGTTTTGTTTTGTTTTAAATCTCAAACTTCTCCTTTGCAAGAGGATAAAACTGTATTTTAAATTTTTTTTAAGAGAGGGTGGAGTGAGCATTTGGGCGGATGTAATAACAACCACACATTGTTTTAGATACTCAATTTATAAAAGCTCTCTTTTGACGGATGAATGTACCCACACAAACTCTCCGTTTCTGTAATCCTTCTGACTTTCAGTGGCAGTGGTAGGGCAAGAATTTTGTATAATTGTGCTGTTGTATGTTTCTTTTGGGTAATTTGGTTGGATAGAGAGATATGCGGAGGAGAGTTCTTTGGGCGAAGGTCGGGTTATGGGCACCCAAATTCCTTTCATAACCTAGAGTGTTTGACCAGTAATACTATCATAAAAGAACATGTATGCAGCGCATGGAATCTAGCTTGCCTTATATCAACCGTTTGTTTGGTAATAAAGAGGCTTGGGTTTGTGTATCTTGCCTTGGCAAACCAATATTTGCTTGCTCAACATTTATTTTTAATACTGCAGGTAGAGATCTTTCCTCTCAAGATTCATTTAACCGAGGCAATGTACAGAATGATGTGGGGATATTTATTCCCAGAAGAAGAACAAGATTCACAAAGACGGCAAGTATGTTGGAAATGTTACTGATTTCAAATTTGTGACTGCTAGAACTTTTCAGAGGTATAAATGGTTGTCCAATTGGTCACATGCAGGAAGTTTGGAAGGTTTCAACAACTGCTGGTGCAAAACGTGTGAAGAAAGGCTCATTAGTCCCGGAGATTTCTGCATTAAGCGGTCAGACAAATAAAGAGTCTGAGGCCTCATCCAAAGCAAGTGCCTCTGCCCCTGCTACCAGTCAATCCTCCATTCATGCAGATCCTGTGCAAGTGAGATTCCTTCTCTTCTTTCCTTTAATTTTTTGGGCTAGTTTTTTGATGAAATAATATGATTACCGCTTCCTTATATTCTAGATTATCATTATAAC
Organism: Heteromeles arbutifolia; assembly: GCA_024362995.1. Lineage (NCBI taxonomy): Eukaryota > Viridiplantae > Streptophyta > Magnoliopsida > Rosales > Rosaceae > Heteromeles > Heteromeles arbutifolia. Next base: position 26,660,016 of record JANCRC010000013.1, on the reverse strand, counting down.
AGATTAATGGATGCCTTTTTTCTTTTTTATTGCACGGTTACTTTAAATCAACATTTGATGTTATACTAGAATGGATAATTGGATATAGAGAAATTATTGTGTTCGTTTATTTTCTTCCATGTGATCTTAAAGCTACACTGCACTTTTGTTGATCTTTTTGTTTGACCTGATTCATCTGTGCAGGAATCAAAATTGCAAAACCTAAAGACAACAGTTGGTGGTAGTCCAACCAGAGAGTTAAGAAGAACGTCTTCCTTTGACAGATCATGGGAAGACTCTGTGGCAGAATCAGTTGCTACAGAACTTGTCTTACAGAGCATTAGTGGGCCACTTGGTTCTATTGAACCAGATGAGTCCTCGAAGAATAAATTGAAAGACCCCAAAGCTGTCAAATCTGGTAGGTCGTCCCATGAAGAAAAGAAGGTAACAAAGTCACAAGAAGAGAAAAGATCTAGGCCGCGAAAGATGATGGAGTTTCACAATATCAAGATAAGCCAGGTTCAGTTTCATTATCTACAATTCCATATTCCGCTAATTTTCCATTTTTACTCAAATGCCTAATATCGTATTTTCACAGGTTGAGCTATGTGTTACTTACGAAGGATCTAGATTTGTTGTAAATGATCTTAAGTTGCTGATGGATACATTTCACCGTGTTGAGTTCACCGGCACTTGGCGGAGACTCTTTTCGCGGGTTAAGAAGCATATCATTTGGGGAGTCTTGAAGTCTGTGACGGGAATGCAGGTCTGCATTTATACCTTTTAATATCTGATTATCCGTACAAAAATCCAATGAGCTAGGGCTCTTTCTTCCCTCTTTGACACCACAGTTTAGTTGAATTTTCCCTACTATTATAATTTAACAGCAGGAAAATTGTTATGAAAACATCGATCTCTAACCTGCTTTAAATTATCACCGTCAATTTTTTCAGGGTAAGAAGTTCAAGGATAAGGCTAATAGTCAGAGGGAACCCAGTGGATCGGGTGTTCCGGATAGTGACCTTAATTTCAGTGACAATGAAGGTCAGCCAGAACAGCCTGACCAGAATCCTATTACGTTTCTCAAGCGTCCAAGTGACGGAGCAGGTGATGGATTTGTCACTTCCATCAGAGGCCTTTTCAATACTCAACGTCGCAAGGCCAAGGCATTCGTACTGCGAACCATGAGGGGTGAAGCAGAGAATGATTTCCAAGGAGATTGGAGTGAAAGTGATGCAGAGTTCTCTCCATTTGCTAGGCAGCTCACTATAACGAAAGCTAAGAGACTTATCCGGCGGCACACGAAAAAATTCCGTTCAAGAAAAGGTTTGTCAAATTGTTCACTTTCGTAAAATGATCAATCACCTCATCGCCTTCTTTTGTCCACTTGTCATTTTTATTCTTCCCCAAGGACGTACAAAATAACATAGCGCATGGCCTGGTCATTCTTAGGGATGCCATTTAGTTAGACGATAAGTAGGTGATCCTATAGAAACTGTCTTTGTCTGTCCAACCTCCCTTTTTCTGGCAATGTTGGATGCCTACTTTGATGATTTTTATCATTGAAACTGAAATCACTTCTACTTTTTCTCGTCTTTGTAAGGTTCATCCTCACAACAGAGAGATTCACTCGCATCCTCGCCAAGGGAGACCACTGCATTCGAGAGCGATTCTTCGAGTGGATCCTCGCCGTACGAAGATTTTAATGAGGGAAACATTTTGTCCTCCAAAGAGGTTCCTTGAAGGCGGCTTTAAGAATCCCCAGTTGAGAAGGGGAGTAATATTGTTTGTTCTAGTCGGGTGGCCACTATAGAAAGAAGGATTTCAGGTGCCGTGTTCATCGTCCAAGGACGCGCAAGGAAGATTGATGCATCCCTTGGTATCGCTTCTAGACCGTGCATTTGTGCAGCAGAAGACGACTAACTTGGAGCAATGCGGGTTGAAGCCATCTCTCACGCCTTGATGGTCTTGGGCCTCGGGATGCAATTCTATTTGCCACAAGGGGCTGGTTGTATAGTTTTGTAAGTTGAGTTGAAGAAAACAGAGGGTCCTAAATTTGAAGTGCTCTCGGTTAATTTCCCTAAATCTGTACATAGATTCAACTATAAATTTTGAAATAAATGAATGTAGAATCTCTCCCTCCGAAATCATTGCCTTCCCGTGACCAAGCCAACGTTATCCGTCGGCAGTCTTTCCCTTAATTCTTTGTTATCTCTAAACTACATTTTATATCCTTTTAAGTTTGGGGTGGTTTTTTAAAATGTGTCATTCGGTTTTAATTTTTTCAAATTGCATTAAGAAGTTTTGAAATTTTTGTAATTTATGCATTTGTATTTGAATATTCATTAAATTGATGACATGATGAGCATAAAACTCGTAATAGGATTGATATGCAAGCTACATTGCATGAGGTCCACTTTCCTACTGGATAGGGTCTTAAGTTTCAACCCATTCCGTTCCAAGATCGAAACTTCCTCTCCTAAATTGTTGTAATAGTTTCAAACTCTCTTCTATTAATAATAATTGTTTAAAAAAAAAATATGCAAGCTACATCTACACCAAATTAATTAAAAACTCATCAATTTAATAGAGAATTACAAGTTCAAATAAACAAAATGTGTAAATTGATATAATTTTAAAACCTCAAGGTGCAATGTGAAAAGTTTGAAACCTCGAGACTCATTTCGAAAACCAACCCAAATAGATAGGGTGTAAAATGTAGTTTGGACCCTTTTTTGGTTTTTGACAAGGATGACTTCCTGCCCACATGGGAAACCTTGACCTTGTACCGTCTAGAGGTGGCAAATCAACCTATTGGGTTGTTAATGGGTACCCGTTAAGACCCATTTAATTTGATATTACCATAAGATAGAGGTGAGAATGGTAGTGGTGGTGATAGTAAAAGGTGAAATCAAACCAAATGAATCTTAATGGGTACTCATTGACAACCCAATGGGTCGATTTGGTGGCACTGTTTCATTTAAAAATAATTTTTTATAGGGCTATAATTCTGGACGAGGCAATACTAAATCCTTTCGGTTGGAGATGACCTAACAACCTACAATGGCTATATTGTTTCCGTTGAGTAAATTTTGATCAAGCTTGGATGTACTTCTTCCTTCAAGAGTAATCTCACTGTGATACAACACAGAGAAGTACAAATGCATTAAAAGAAAATAGCTAGACACCTTCAATACGAGCACATATTATAGATGACAAAAGTGGACAAACCATATAGAAATTACAACGAATGAACAGAAGTGAAGGATTAATGTAAACTAATAAGGTCTAAATGACTTTTACAAACGCTCTATAGAATAAAGATGTCCAAGTCCAGTTTCTTAGCTATTTTGATCCCAAGGTATTGCAGTATCTTTCATATGACTAATGAAAAATAAGCAAGACTCAGAAAACAGAAGGCTGGACAGGAACGGGTATTCCTTTTACCATTTTACACATCACACAATGTGCCCGTATAAAATCACTTCTTGGTATAGAAGCACTTCATTGTATTTATCGACCCCATTAAAACAACTACGTTCAGTTACAGAAATTCCCTAATGACTGTGTCTTACACTACTTCTTAGCTAAGTCAGATATACCAATCTAATAAAAAAAATCCATGTTTCAATCGATCCTATTAATTCCAACTCCCAAGTATTTTACCATCCAGATTGGGTCGTTTGGGATTTCCAATGAGGAAAAGACATTCCACATCCTGCACTACATGTAATCATTCTGCTTGTTTTTGTTTTGTTTTTAGCTTGCCATTGCTCTGCCCAGCCTAGTGAGCAGAGTTTCACACATTGGCAATTTTCATTGACGATCCAAGTTGTGGCATCAACAAAAGTTACTGTTCACGGGAAGAATATGCAGGGTTGATTAGGGTTTAGGTAGCTCACGAGAAGAAGATTTTAAATCTTAATTTGCAAGAGCACGTAGCATGTAAAGATGCTGTAAAAAGAATGATTTATGCAGGGTTGATTAGGGTTTAGGTAGTTCACGGGAAGAATATGCAGGAGGGTTGATTAGGGTTTAGGTAGCTCACGGGAAGAAAGAGACTTGTATGGAAAACAATGACGTTCGGTATATAAATAGGCCGTTTGATCTTCGACGATCAAACCACATTCTCGGAGGCTTCGTTTGAATTACAATACGACATATATTTATCCTCTCAACCAACAAAAACAATTATTCATTATTCATCATTCATGGCCTCGTACATTTTTTCCTCTCAAACCAACAAATAAGTAAGATTCAACAATCCATTTGTTGATTCCATTTTGATGTGGGTCTCCCCAAACTGATACTTAAATCAGCATTTGCTTGCATGAAGGATGCAAAAAATTTTGCACTGGAGATAGTGACATTCCCATTGAAAAACCAAATATTGTACCCGAATCCGTTGCATTGTGAGATGACAGGTGACAGCAGCTGATTAATCTCCATGTCTGCATTACCGTGGAGATTAATCAGCTGCTGTCACCTATCATCTCACAATGCAACGGATTCGGGTACAATATTTGGTTTTTATTTAACTGAAATGTCACTATCTCCACTGCAAAAAATTTTCCATCCTTCATTCAAGTATCAGTTTGGGGAGACCCACATCAAAATGGAATCAACAAATGGATTGTTGAATCTTACTTATTTGTTGGTTTGAGAGGAAAAAATGTACGAGGCCAGAGGCCATGAATGATGAATAATGAATAATTGTTTTGTTGGTTTGAGAGGAAAAAATGTACGAGGCCAGAGGCCATGAATGATGAATAATGAATAATTGTTTTTGTTGGTTGAGAGGATAAATATATGTCGTATTGTAATTCAAACGTAGCCTCCGAGAATGTGCGGCCTATTTATATACCGAACGTCATTGTTTTCCAGACAAGTCTCTTTCTTCCCGTGAGCTACCTAAACCCTAATCAACCCTCCTGCATATTCTTCCCGTGAACTACCTAAACCCTAATCAACCCTGCATAAATCATTCTTTTTACAGCATCTTTACATGCTACGTGCTTCTGCAAATTAAGATTTAAAATCTTAGCTACCTAAACCCTAATCAACCCTGCATATTCTTCCCGTGAACAGTAACTTTTGTTGACGCCACAACTTCGATCGTCAATCAAAATTGCCAATGTGTGAAACTCTGCTCACTAGGTTGGGCAGAGCAATGGCAAGCTAAAAACAAAACAAAAACAAGCAGAATGATTACATGTAGTGCAGGATATGGAATGTCTTTTCCTCATTGGAAATCCCAAACGACCCAATCTGGATGGTAAAATACTTGGAGTTGGAATTAATAGGATCGATTGAAACACGGATTTTTGAAATCAACATTGACCTCCGAGGTCATATGAAATCAACATTGACTTCATGCATGTGTCCGATTATGTGTCTGATGCTTGTATGCTCTTTGCAGGTCCCTGAAGCCGATGCATGTGTGTGCTTTGCCAAGGAAATGGTCAATCCGATGGATCTGCCAACAGAAAAAAGGGGAATCCTCCCGGAAATGACAGATTCCGTCTGATGTAAAGGTAAAACTTGGTAATCCTTGTGTGGATCTGCAATGTTTCTCTTTCAAAACGACTTTTCTGTGTTGTGCATGTGATGGATCCGAATTCCCGTCAAAATTATCCTCTTTAAATTTCTGTCAAGATATTCATTTTTCTGCATTTTAAAATTGAAAAGTGTAGTTTTTGGAGTGAATACAACGGAACAATGGAATCAACTTTCATTTTCCAAAGACCGGCTCCAACATTGTTGATGAATTTCGTTCTCAATTTTAATCGGTTATCTACTTGAATCCATTTTTCTAAGCCTAATTAGTTCATGCAATAGTGCTCTTTCATGTTTAAATATGCTAAATACTTTAGATTTGAAATTTTGTGTGTTGAATGTCAAGATAGAGAAACTTTTTTTATAAAAAACCATCTGTTCATTTATGCATTTGTTTCTAACTTTCTGTTATTCTTTTTATTGTTCTGATCTTTAGCAAAAGCATCCTTTAACGAATCCAATTGTCATTTGTTCACATTAACTTCAATTTTTCCAATTTCTAACAGATAAATGAAAACAGCAACATATCAGAAGAAAGGAGGAACAAAGTGAAGTAACAAACCATTAGATTCTGGAAATTCAACACCACTCCTTGGTTCTTATTGTAGATAGGGTTGTAAATAGATTTCCACATGTATACAAGTAGTAATGCTAATTATATATATTTAAAACTTTCTACATGTTTTGTACCGTTTCAAAACCCGCAGCACTGTGCGAGCACGCTTGCTAGTAAAACCTGGACCCAATATGCTTGACCGCAGTAAACACCGGACAAAATTATGAACAAACTGGACTAGCATAGTGGACCCTTCTGTATTGGACCTCCGAATTGTAGAATACTAGAGTGTGTATGTAGGACTTTAAAAATGATGTATATCTATGGGGTAGGAGTGACAAGAGTGGATTAGTTGGGTCCAGTACGAGAGCCTCAACAAAATTGCCCTTGCGCTTTCTGAAAACCCTCCCAAAATAACTGCTGTTTGCGGTGGAGGTGATTAGAAAAATTACTTGGGACGTATCTCTGCAAGTTTTTTGTTTTGTTTGAGAAACTGGGAATAACATTACCAGGGCCGAAGCCAAAAGAAACAGAAGGTCAAGAGAGACCAACAAGAAACACAGAATGAGAAGGCAGAAAACTCTGACTTGGAATAAACCCCTAGTCACCTTAAACTCATCCTACCAGAAAATTAAATAGGAGGGCAAGGGAGACCATCCTTGTTCAGTACATGAACAAACGAAGATGGGGGTCTAACGACCCAGACAATGTTGCTCATCTCCGCACCCTCGTGCGACGCAACAAAGTCAGCCGCTCCATTGCAGGTTCTCGGCACCCAAGCCCAACTACAAGATCTAAAAGCCCTACCTGCAGCACGAATTTCCAACAGAATCGGGAAAACCTCCCAATTGCCCTGCTCAATGTTCCCACACAGCCAATAAATGAGGTTCCGCGAATCCGATTCAATAACAACATCCTCACAACCCCACCTCAAAGCAGCCCTACAACCCTCCAAAATCCCTAAAGCTTCCGCCATTAACACAGAAGCCGCACGGATCTGCTTCCTGCACACTGCCAAACATCGACGCTTTGAATCCCTAATAACCACCCAAATATGTCCACCACCAACATCACCATGCCAGCTAGCATCCACATTAACTTTAAAAGTACCCACAGGAGGCGGCGACCATGAAGGGAAATTAGACATCACAGCCGTTGAGACACGCAATGTGGTTCTGCCCGAAATAGCTTCCTTGAAAGAAGTGATAGCCATTGAAGCCGCAAGGATAGTCCTCCCTGGGGAAGGCAGTTTGGAATTGAACACCTTATCACACCTGGCTTTCCAAATTGACCAACACACAAAAGCTATGTAGGACAAAGCATTCCGCTTCTCCTCAAAATTCCCCGAGAGAGAGGTCCACACCCCATCGAGCCACCCCGCAAAAGAAGTCACTGCAGCCTTGTCAATTCTCAAACCCAAAGCACACCCAAACCAAACTTTATCAACCCATGGGCAAGGAAGCAAAACATGTTCAATAGATTCCTCCTGAGATTGACAAATGGGACATAAAGGAATAGGAGCACACCTACTTTTAAACAGATTCAAATTTGTAGCAATGGCCCCACTGACTGCTCTCCACATAAAGTGTTTGATTTTTGGGGGGAAGACAAAGACCATAACCTCTTCCAAACACCCGAGTTAACCACCACAGAAGAAGAGGGTCGCGAGACACCACTTCGACAATTCAAGTCGATGAGACGATGATAACCCGATTTAACCGAGAACCTACCCCGCCTCTCATAAAGCCAGATTAAACGGTCATCAGAAAACTCGGGATCCCCAATAGCAACATCAAGCACAGCCTGCCTATCCCCCTCAACCACCCTTCGATCAACCTCATCCTCCAACCATACTTTCATTTGAGAGTTGATCGAGGTTGACACCAACAAATTCGGATCAGCCACAATTCCAGGGGCTGGATTGGGATGACCCCCTCCAAATTTGGGATCCATTTGTCCACCAAACACGAACCTGATTGCCACCCATAATTTGCCAATGTGAATTTGAGGCAATGACATTTGTACCAGCCAGGAGACTAGACCACCCCCACGAAGCCCTCCCACCTTTCTTGGCTTCTAGGAAGGAGCAATTAGGAAAATACCTGCCTTTCAAAACTCGGGCCCATAAAGTATCAGGTTCCCTTAATAAACGCCATCCCTGTTTCGCCAATAGAGAAATATTAAAAGCCATGAGGTCACGAAACCTCATCCCCCTCCTTTTTTGGCCTTCCCAAAACTTGCCTACCAACCCAATGAATTTTTCGCTCACCCTCTCTCTGACCCCACCAAAAATTGGCGACCGCAGCATTTATCTCATTGCAAAAATTAGTAGGAGATTGTTTAGATTTGAGGCGTGTTGGACGCTGGAGGAGGCTGTAGGGAGGTGATTGAACACAGCTGGATGGTAAGAGGTGGGAGGACTCCGGTGGATAGATGGCTTGGTTGATTAAGCTCGTGTAGGGGAAATCTTTTGAACTGGTGCAAGAGTAGATTCGGTGGGGAGCGGGAAATTATTAAGGCACACTTGTCTCGGTTAGAACAACTTCAGTTTGGCTGGGAGAATAATGCGGAGGAAATCCGGATCTTTCTTGGACCAACATGTTATTCCTGGTTCCATGCCATGTAAACATAGGTCCACTAAATCCCATGTCAAATAGCTCCATTTTAGACATAAATTCATGCAAGAAACGTGGCCGAGAATAACTATCCTCTCTTCCACCACTCTTCTCATGGTCCCAAAGGTAATCATTCATATCTCCACCACAAAACCAAGGCTCATCAGTGGGCTGTAAGACACCATTCATCCAATCCCAAAATTCCCGCTTCTCCGCCCTATAAGGATTTCCGTACACCCAAGAAACCTTCAACCAATCCCCAATTGCAGATTCCCTTATAGCCGAATGTATGATGTTCTTGGTTGAAAATTCCACTCTCACTTCCATTGTCCTATGCCATCATAAACTCAGCCCTCCTGCCGCACCAATAGGCGGAACATTATAACCCTGATCATATCCCATTCTTCTTCGAACACCTTCAATTCTCTGGCAAATCATTTTCGTCTCCGATAAAAAAACCACAGAGGGTCTATACTTCCTGATTAGGCCTCGAAGGGCCCGAACTACCGTGTCCGACCCAAGACCATGACAGTTCCATAACAAATAGATCATGGCGACCTTGCGGCTGTATTGGGCCAGCTTGTTTCCTCCCTCTTCCCTCACTAAACACTGCTGCCACACCATTGTCAACTCCCTGCATAAAATCTCCGATATTAACATCTTGAACTACCTGAACATCCTGTAGCTCAGCCTCACCCAGGATAGCATTCTCCACCGCCGCCCATTGCCTTGAAGTTGGCATGCCATCAACACGGCTTCTAGCAATGCATTTCTAGGCCCCATAACTACATAACTGCTTGTTTGCTGTGACTCTGCTTTGCATGTTAATTTTGCAATTTGATAGCTCTACAACTGCTGTGGTTGATGGCAAACTAGACTTGCTGTTGGATGCTGTGCTGTTGGATGCATGATCCAGTTTTACTTTTTCTTGTCTGCGCACTTGACCACTATAGTTGGAAAATAGGCCCGTCTTGCTATTCCGGTTTGCTCCCTGCAAAAATCCAATACCCCAAGCTCACACAGCACAAATTGTAACACACGCACATACGACTTTTGAAACAAATGTTTTTGATGTTGAAACACAGAATGTGAAAATAGAAAATTTAAATTAAAACTAATTAGTAAATAAAACACACACACACACACACACACATACATTTTTTTCTTTAAGAGTTCCTATTTTTTTTTTTTTTCAAAATTTTTGAAATAAGTGGGTAACAAAGGAAATATGCACCTAGAAATAAATAAATAAAAAATGAAAGACTTGAGCATCTCCAATAGAGTGTCTACAATTGTATACGTAAATATATAGATAAATGACTTCTAATGGGCCGGATTTGAAATTCTCAAAGTATCTTAATATATAAGGATTTGCCAAATATTTTAAAAAAATTTACAAATATGAGAACTCAAACTCTATATTAATTTTGAGTTGAATGTTGTTGCTTTTTATGTTTTTTTCCTTGTTTTTAGGACCCACCCACATGGGAAAACTTCTCATTTGTTTTTTTTTAAATTTTTTTTTTTTAATGTTGTAAACTCTTGAAAAATCAATGGTAGAGATATCTTTTTTATTTTTATCAATGGGCACGATACTCCAACGAAATGAATAATAATATTTTGGTCTCTACATTTAGGGATGATACTACAAGGATTTACAATTGCAGACAATATTTTTTTAGGAACTCGAATATTCTTTTAAACCTACTAAATGAGTCCTCAAAGTTTGTGGTGGGAGTCCTTATATAGAGGTGCTCTAAAGAAAAGAGAAAAATGTTAGAAAATAGGGTTGCCTCCGCATAATCGATTTATATAATCTGTGGAGACAGTTGAAGTTCAATGGTTAGATCAGTGATTACTTAAGAGTCATTGACTTGTCGAAGAATGACTCTAAGTACGTTTCAGCTTGTGGCCATTCATCTTGAATGTGGACCATTAAGCTCACTTTTAATATTAACAGCTCTAAGTGAGTGAACCTAGTAACAAGATAAGGCCTATTCAACCGAGATTTGAAATTTCATGAAAATTATCTATTCTAAAATTGAAGGGGGAGCAGCATTGTAGCTGCCTCAATTCTTTGCCACTCGATTTCACTCTATTTACAACAATGCCGGCCATATTAGGCTGGGTTGGGAGGGTAATTCTCAGAATTTCAGAGGGTGATTTTGTCTATATGGTTTAGCACGGAGCCACTCGATTTCATGCTATTTACAACAAAGCCATCAGATTTGGGTTGATATTGGGGCTGTTGGAAGGGCAATTTTGTCCTGTGCGTTTGAGACTGGGGTTTAGTTTTGTTGTCATTCATTGAGGGTTTCTGGGATGGGAGGCCATGCCTCCTCTAAGAGAGAGAGAGAGAGAGAGAGAGAGAGAGAGAGGGATGAGTGGGGACGGATTGGGGTGGGTTAGGTGGAGTGATGTTGCCAAAAAAGCATGGGTTGCAGAGATAGGGACATAGGCGTAGGATGGCGAGAAGGGGAAGGGAGAGAGAGGAGTGAGGCACTGAAACTACCAAAAAGGGGTTTAGGGTTGATTTTTTCTCCTTAAATCAAGCCTGTTGTCGGTGATTAAGGGATGGGCGTTTGATTTTGTGAAAGGAACATTGACTGCATCTTCACCTCTCTCTCTCTTTCTCTCACTTCCTCTATCATTTACTGAAACCATAATCCAACTGGGTTTTCAGATTATTGATGCACAGGGATTCACGGACAGAGAAGGGAGAGAGAGAGAGAGTTGATTGAGGGAGTTGGTGAGTATGGGCTTGCACAAGGGGAAGAACGCAGAAAGAGAGAGAAAGAGAGAGAGGGAGAGAACGATTGCACAGAGACAAGGAGAGAGACAGAGAGAGATCGCAGAAAGAGGAGGATGACTCTAAATTGAGGAGGAACCCATGTCTGTAGAGAGTGAGTAAGTTCTGAACGAAAGCTTATTTTCTCTAATTTTTGGCTATACGACAACAAATTTCTAAAGCGAAAGAATCAAGGAACCTTGCGTTTAGAATTTAATCCTAATTTTTTTTTCTCTCTACAGGACCAAACTACCAGTGAAGGAAGAGACTGCTAGGAAAGTAAAACCCAAACCGGAGAAGACAACCAATGGCGGAGGAACCAAGGCTGTAGATCTTTGATAAAAGGTATAAATCCTTTTCATTTCTGGTAGTTTGCCCTCGCCTAAAAATGTGATTTGCAAGGTTTCCCAAAATAACAACATTCAAAACAATGGGGTGATTCTGCTTTTCACAAATTTACATTGGTTGTCACCTGTAAATGTTATACAATGCTGAGTTCCAAACTTTATCTCTAACATTTTAGTGTGTTTTAGATAGGATGTAGTTATGGCCGTATAGCTATGTATTTTTTTTATCTTATTTTTTTCTTTCTTTTCACTATTATTAGGTACATAGTACAGGGTAGACAAGCTTAGTGGTTTTCCTAAATGACGAGAAATTTTGGAATTGAAAACATGATGGGATTTTAGGAACTACCTATGGGCTGTAGTTTTCCCCATTTGTAATTAGCAATTTCTTTTATCATGTTAGTTTTATAGTGTTTCGATGCTCAGAAAATTTAAGGATTTAAAATATCATGGGTTAGGGGTTTTAAGAAATACTCAAGTTCTATAGTTTAGCGCCTTTGTTCTTATTAGGATTCTTCAACTTTGATTTGGATCAATTTTGGGTATGCATGTTGTAATTGAGGTTAAAATTCAAAAGTTTTATAAATCTTTGATTGATTGATCAAGTTTACGGTATATATGATGTAAGAATTTGTTGCCAAGGGTTTGAGAAGGGTGGTTTCACAGGAATTGAAGCTCTGGCTCTCAGTTGTGAGTTCCGTAAATATTTGATTTTGCAAATATACAATGATTTGTATTTTATGTCGATGATCAAAATGTGATCATAATCAATATTTATATATACATAAATAACTGAAAGTTTTAGTTCCAGAGATGGAATAGGTATGAGTGGTTATTGAAATCTATTCTGTTGTGTTTTTTCTGCAGGAGAAGCAAGAAATTACAATTGAAAAACCCATGCATAATAAGCAGAAATGTATCACCACTGTGAAAGGGCTGCAGCTTTTTGGTGAGCTATCTGTTGTATTATATCCTTTGTCTTTCTATTTGGAGACTCTTATTTAAATCCTACCATAATAGGTAACTGCAATTTACTTTTGGATTTGATTCTTCACTGATGGGATGTTGTGGGGGCGTGATTTGGGGAAGATAGGGGAAGGGGTTGGGTGCATAGAGAGGGTGAGGGCAGGTGCACGATTAGGGGGACATATAGAAAGTTGATTGGGTCCACCATGAGCGGAGCTCCTTTGAAGTTCGAAAGCCTGATTCGAGATGCAATTTCCAGAATCCAGTTCGCCCTGAAATCCAACAACGTCCTCATCTCCTCTCGCGACTTGTAAGTGTTGCTCCACTTTGGTTCTTAGTAATTTGGAGTTTGTAGCACTTTTTGCTTTTCAATCGTAAAAATTGATTCTTTAAATTCTTTTTGCAGATCTTAAGATTGTACGACCCAGAAGTGACGGGCAGACCAAATGGATCCATGGATGGATGAAACTCTGAAGAAGATTCATATCAGCCGCCAAGTTACCCGAAAAGTAAGGCTTCAAATTTGGGTTGTCTTGCATATCTGTGTGTGATTTTGATTTCTTTGGATCTGGATGGGTTTTGATTTCTTTGATTCTGGGTGGATTATGATTTCTTTGATTTCTGGGTTGGCTAATTTATGTGCTTATTTATTTCTTTATGTAGCTTTGAAATCTTAGGTGAGTTTTTCAATGACTTGCACACCTCGATTCGGTTGTTGCGGTTGAGGGGATTGAAGCCCAGTTTCAGCAACATTTACTCCCAAATCGAGTGTTTAACGGATAGGTATATTCTTTTGCTTGGTTGTTGTTAGAACCCTACTCTACATCTTCCATAATTGCACATAGAGAATAATAGAAGAACAATACAAACAATCAATATTTCATTAACTCCTTTCTTTTCTTATAAGGTACTGTTTATGCTAATACCCAACTCTAACTGTCACCACAAGATGATGCCATCTAGCATCCTAACAATACTCCCCCATTAAAATAGAACTGGGTAAATAAAAGTCAAGTACATAACTACAATGAAAACACTACACCCCCAGTAGCATCACTCCTGAAATGGTTCTGCCATTGGACTCACTTCACTAGCACAACATTGCTTCTATAGAGTAGCAGAGTAGCTTACTGCCTAAAATTTGACTACACATTACACCCTCCCAAAAAGATGAGCAATAGTATTGACCAAATCATATGCCACTGAACACTACACTCATTTTCCAGCTTTAGCATGTACTTTGTACCAAGGAAAGCTACATCCAAGTTCACACAATGCTTAGCAGTATACGCCACTAGCTCAACAACTTCGCCTTCTTTCGGGTCCGGCTTCCCCCACCCTTTGATCCAACATGCTTTGCAGCTCCCCTGCCACTATTTGATGCGTTGCGTATTCCACAACCCCCATTGGACCACTTAAATTGCCATTCATGGAACCACTTAAATTGCCATTCATGGAACTTGGACTTCATGGAGCATTAGGAACATTGGCGATTCTCGCAGCGGCAAAACCCACATTTGGATTAGTAGAACTTTCAATTTGGACAAAGTCATGACAGTTTAACCAAGAGCCACATAGTCCAGTCCATAGGCAAAAGACAATTGTGCAGATTCTTTCAAATGTTGGTTTCTTCTGCCTGTAAAACCTATGAACCCGATAATCCTCCCTAACATTTGGGGACTTCTTCTTCCCTGATTCGACAGTTCCTACGCAAGATGCTTCAAGTCTGGCGTTGCCATCTAACTTTGCCCCGTGTGCAAGACCTCGTGACTATGCAAAGATCGAAGCTATGCTGTTTGTGCTTGTTTCGCCTCCTTTCTGGTGGACCCGGTAATGGCGGGTTACTGTACCATGGGCTGCTTCAGCTTCGATGGTCTTTCCATCTGGGTAAACCAGTATAGATGTCATCAGCCCCAGAGATCCAAAACCTTGGGCTAAGAAGTCACTTTGCACATCCCCATCATAATTTTTGCATGTCCAACATAACCTCCTTCACTTTTGAACCTTCCATCATATTTCTTCATAATAGTATTTTTAGTGCTAAGATAAAGTGGCCACTTTTTTTGGTAGGCAATGTTCATGGAAGCCTCAGCAAAAGCACAGATAGACTTATCCGTGTTATACATGGACAATGCTATGCCTCTAGCACCACTAAATTTGTAAACCTCCCACTCTGCCTTCTCATTGGGCCCATCAGGTACAAAACCCAATTTAAGTTTTCCAGGTCCTTCTATGATTGCATCAGTTGCTCGGTACTGATCACCAAAAACATGTCTCCCAATACATATTGGCATTGTCCAACCTGAAACAAGACTGGAAACATTTCTGTAGATAATAGGTTCTCTAAAAACAGTACCATTTAAAATGTTCCGTATGTTCCCATTTGGACTCCTCCACATCTGTTTCAAGTTGAACTCCTTCACACGAGTTTCATCTAGAGTTATAGTTGCACACTTTATTGCTACATTGTACCTGAATTTTGAGCCACCACCCTTATCTCGAATGCCCTTGCAGTAGTCATGATCGAGAACAACATAGCAAATAACACAGCAACCAGTTTCAAATCTGGAGAGAGTAAACTTTCTTTCATTTTTTCTTTTCTTGTCCATACAAGCTTCTAAATGATGCAATCCCCATTTACCAGCATACTCCCCTTCAATGATCATGGAATAATCAAAACTCACCTCACGTTTGACCACCTTGGAACAATCAAAACCCATAACACAATCTGTATTCTTAGACTTCAAATTAAAGAGCCTTTGATTAATTGTCCCACCCTTGTCATGAATTAACTCATGGAAACTAAGCTTCAAATGTACAATAGTACCATTTTTCATGACTTCACCATTACAAACAAGAAATTTAGAACTATGAGCATCTTTGATTTGAACATTCAAAGTAAAGAACCTATGAAGTGTACCTCTAGTGTCAGAAATCGACATGAGATAGCCCAACTGAAAATCACAATCTGTTGAGTATGACCTTTCATCAAACAATTGGAGTGCAAATGAATCAATTTTCACGAACCCATCATCAGATACTGAAATTATGAAAATGAATTCTTGGGCCAAGTCGTTCTTGCAATTAGATTCACGACGAAGGCGACGTCCTGAATTGATTGAATTTATATCTAAACGCAGCAACCATTATGTTAGGAAATGAAGAACCTAGAACGCAAGCTTGAAAATCAGAATAAAGAAATCGATGACTTTTCACAGAGTCTTCAGCTTTCTTGTTGAGTAAATCGAAAACCTTTTCATTATTCCCAGCCAATTAACTTCGAAAAAATCCAAAACTTTCTTGAAATTTGGAACTGGAACGAAACTTTGCAGAACGATATTTGGCATGGTTGCGAACCCTCTTGAATTTCTTCAATGTTGGTCGTAAACAATGAGGACTTTTGGGCTTGTATTTTGGACGGAACTGAGACCAGAATTCATCTACTTTCTCTCGGGCCCGAATTTTTTCCTCGTGGAAAGATTGATGCTTGAGAACGAGTTGATTCAATTGCACAACATAGATATGAGATGCCATTTTGATGAACGGCAGATGCGAATTAGGACAAGAATCAGGACGCCCGAAATTGGGGCCAAGATTAAGGTTTAACCCTTCATGAATCTTGGGATCTGTATGCGTCCCTTTTGACGAATTATCGCCACTTGAAGAACCCACACCAACCCTCGCAATGAGAGATTGGAGCATTTGTAGAATCAATTCATTGTTGGACTTTATTTCTTTCTGTAAATCTGCAAGCGTGGTTTCTGCATTCTTCACACGAGATTCCATCGCTCTTTCATGCGAATCGACTACACCGAGAAGGGAACGTGAGGACTGAGAAGTCTTGAAATCATCGAACTTGGTTTCCTGATTGGAAACTCTCGATTCCATGGTTTT
The DNA here is from genome assembly GCA_024362995.1 of Heteromeles arbutifolia. Taxonomy (NCBI): domain Eukaryota; kingdom Viridiplantae; phylum Streptophyta; class Magnoliopsida; order Rosales; family Rosaceae; genus Heteromeles; species Heteromeles arbutifolia. The sequence continues at coordinate 26,643,315 of JANCRC010000013.1, read as the reverse complement.
GCAAAATGTTTGCCGCGATATACAACGGAGAAGGATTGAGAGGATCAACGCTGGCTGTGATACCAATGTTAAAACCCGCTCTACGTCTTCTACGATTGTACAGAGAGAGATACCAAACAACAATACAAACAATCAATATTTCATTAACTCTTACAATGTACTATTTATGCTAATACCCAACTCTAACTGTCACCACAAGATGATGCCATCTGGCATCCTAACAGTTGTTGAGAAAATGAAAGGTTGTTATGTAAATTGATTGTTTTTATCTTGATTTTTTTGTATCAATTGGACGACAGTGATCCTGACATGGCAGATCCTCTTCTTGATGTTGCATGTTCCTCTGTTTGAATTGATTGAATGGCGAATGACTGAAAAATATTGTCCCATCACCACGGAAAATGAGCTGTCCATTGTGAGCATAATCCATGGAGGTAATCTCACTGTCGAACATTTTATGAATGACTCTCCCAGTGCTAAAATTGAAAACCTGAAATATAGATGTAGAAGTTCCACTAATCAAATACAATCAATTAAATTCATAATATCCTTGCAACCCTATAACGTTATTGGAATAAAATATAAAAAAATTAGCTCCCTCATGCTTTAGGAAAAGGATAAGCAAAAATCAAAGTAGCAATAAAAACTTTTTGTGTGGGGATGTCTAATGAGATGTTCCATTGTGATTGTAATGCAATACATGTGATAAATGGCGTATTGTTCATCTTATCAGGAGCAGTAAGATCTTTAGTTATAAAGTATGAATCCGTATTCATATTAATTTGAGATCCAAGATGTTTTTTAGACTAAAAGAAAGAGTTATAAAGTAAATATGGCTGCAGGACCATTGGACCAGAGGACCACATACTCTAACAATATATGATGAAAAGTACTCATTGTTCTTTTATTCATTTTCTAATTCTTCTCTTTAAGGTATAATATGAAAATCTTATTTCAAAATTGTGTTTTTTCCCTTCAGAGTAAATTTGGGCTATAAGAGCTCAATGCAAAGCTTCCTGTAAGCATGGGAAAAAACCAAGGCACAGTTCCACGCAAGGTAATTCAATCTTTCATTTTCATCTGATTAGTACTTGTCCTTCAAGTATTAGATTTCTTGCAATTTTACTTTTACAGTGCTCTTATAGTTTGCCATTTCGTTTTGAGATGCTTTTAATTCTTATTACAGAGGGAAGCAGTAGTTCATGTGTGTGAATTTTTTTCCGTTGTGTTTGGGGTTCAGAAGTGAATGCATTATGCAGGGATGGCTGTCAACTTATCCCACGTATCTTTTATGTTTTCACTTTATTCATGTGCTGAATTATGGTTTCTCTCTAAATTGAAGAACTAAAAATGGCAAGCAAACTAAAAAGCAATTAGATTATGAAATGGGTACTTTGGTTTCTTATCATTTCTTTGTTTTGTAATTTTCATTTATTCATCTTCTTTTGACAGTGTATTCAATTGTATTTTTGGTTTTCCCTGCTTCGTTTATTTTATGCTTGCGTGTTCTTTTGTATGCCTGATGTCTTTCTCTACAAGCTATGCATGAAAATTTGTTGTTGTTCTCAGCTAATAGATATAATTTCACGGATTATGTTTTTAAAGTCATACAAAATACTTCTTGAGGATAACTTGGGGTTGCCGGGACGTGTTTTCACTACAAATACTATGTATCTTTTATATAAAAGAAGAAAATGGTGAGTTGCCAAAATTTCATTCTTCATCTTGATTTCTTTCACAATGCTTTTTCTTTCATTTTGATTCTTCCATTAGCTTTGCTAATTGCTACCACTAAATTTGAAATTGAACATCAATTACATGCTAAATGAACTTTAGAGATCAAGTATGGAGTAGAATGAGAGGAGAAGTCGTCACTTTCTCTCTGGTCTCTCTAGACAAGGTTTCCAAATAGTTTTCCCTTATTTTTTGAAATTGTTTTTTTTTTAGTTTAATGAGATGGAATTAAATAGTTAAGTTACCATACTAATGAATGTACTTTATTGCTTTTTTAGTAATAAGAACGTGACAAAAAGAACACCTTTTTGTGTTTTTAATTTTTCTCACCTTTTCGAATTCAGTCCCACGCCGCCATGTCTAGCTTGCTTGGTTACCATAACCGACACAAAAATTGTAAGTGCCATATACCCAGTCATATACACTCATGAAATCATAGCCATGCGAAAAGCAGCTTCCTTTTTTTGGTGGTCGAAGAAAGCTACTCCCTTTAAAAGCCAGAAAAGTCAAAGCAACGGCCTTTTCTCTCTCTTCTCATCACCATCACTTTTTGTGTCTAATTGGAGTAAGTGTTTCACAATGCACCTACTTTGAATCTTCAATTTTTTTCCATATGTGTTTATTTGCATTCTCATCTTTTACACTATGACCATTAGATTTATTATTTTGTTTTCTCTCTTATTTTCTTTTGGTTTTGAACAAGAAAGTCATCATCTTGCTTCCCCATTAACATTTGGCACGAATAAATAAATTCAAGTTTTAGATTGGATTTAATGCATGCCCAAGATTGGATTTTGGGGAAGGGTTTTGAAAGTTAATGGTTATATTGCTCAATGGGTGTTGGGAATCTGGGTGTTCTGTCAGCGTAATTGAATTGGGTCTTATTTGTCTAATTGGTCAATGATGGCGGTGTTTCGACATTAGTAAAAGTGAAACGTAGGCATTTTCTTAGAGCTAGGAAGCAACGAGATGGTTAATTTTTGCTTTGAGCAATGGATATTCTTTTCTTTGGTTTTGAATTATTGTTCTAAATTCGTGTTTTTCAAATAATTCAGGCGGGTTTTGGAAAGACCTGAATTTGGATTTAAACAATTGTGCAAATTTTTGGTATGATAGATAAGGAGATGGAATACAGGGTTGAGTTGTCCAATGAGCAAGTTTTTTGCATGGCATTGTTAATTTGTTGTATGACTATGTTTACTCTTCGTTTTAATTATTCACTTCAACATCATCAATATGGTTAAAAGTTATAATACTAGACTGAAATAGGTTTCATATACAGCTTTCATTTGATCCCATAAGGAACTGTAGAGTTCGATTTGGTGGAATTAGAGTTTAACAACTTAACTGTAGATGATTAATATGTAAACATTTTAAATTCAACCAGGTGCATAGACTTGAATTGCAAGTTTACATTTCTACTGTAATTTATAATTGCACCATAGAGAACCACTATAATTGTGAATGTTGTTATGTTAATTAAATGCTTAATAAATTTTGTAAAATAAAAAAATTTGTATATGGTTCCCATAGATTTAGAATGTGCAAGAAGCTAGGAAAAGGAATTTGTATACATTGTACGTTCATTTGATTTTGCTAAATATTAATTTTACTGTAATTGTTTGCTTTGTGTTTTAGGTTTTTGGAATTTTGATGTTTGGTGGTTATTTTGTGTTAAGCATTTGGTAATCTGTGACTCTGTTGGTGCATGATCTCAAGATTCAAAATATAGTTCTCAAACTATATTTTGGGATCCTACTTCATATGCCAATACATTTTGTAATTAGGATCAAAGAAATGAATTGCAAATTTTTAGGGTTTTGCATAACCTGATTTTTGAGTTCGACTATGCAAATAATTATAAAATATAGTATAACCTGATTTCTTAGTGGTTTGGATTTATGTGATCTCATCATCTCATGGTTTCTTTGTGTTGAGCAGAAAGCTTGGGAAGTTGCACAGGTCCCCCTCAAGAATTTGGCGATGATGGTTTCATGATTTGGATGGCTGGGAATATAGTGCATTTGTTTAGAATTGGAATCACATTTTCCGCTCTTTGGTAACCCATAAGCACCTTACATGGTGTAGGGAAGGGTAAATGATTCTTATTCTGTTAACCGGTCTATGTGTTTCATTCTCCACTTCAACTCATTTGTTTGGTAGTGTTATATATTGTATTCATGCAGTATAAACTAATGCTTAAATTAGATATTGCTAAAAAAGGGTCTTTATCTTCTAAATCCTTAGCTTGCTCTACCTTGAATACATTTCGAGTTCTTTTATATAAGATTATCCCTTATGAAGAAGTGAACTAAATAGGGTGATTCTTATATTTCTTAATATTTGGTTCCCCAAAATGATTGTGACGATGATGAAAAATGTTTATTATGTGATTTTAAGAAAAAAGGTCAAATACAGTAAAAGTAACTTAAACTGTGTCATTCAGAGAGGGAGAGAGAGAGAGGGAGGGAGAGAGATGGATTTGGTTAGAGGAAGGCATGCGGCTTGCAGGCAGACAGAGTCACAGGTTGTGCACGATTCGAGGGAGAGAAAGAGAGGGGATTGAGTGGTGATGCTCGATTTGGGGTTAGGCGACGGCGGGAGAGAGGGCAAGGGTTGTTGCATCTGTGTAATTCAAAGGGTTGCGAGAGAGTGAGAGTGCTGTGTTCTAGGGTTTGTGAGTTGGTTTCGAGAAAGTGAGGGGGCCGGAGTGGGGGTAAAGCTTGGGCTGGGTTTGTGGAATAGGGCTGGATTAGTTACAGACAGAGAAGGGGATGAGGTGTGGAATGTCAGGGAGAGGAAGGGAGATGGAGGTCTTCAAAAATTGGGATTGATGGTAAGGGGATTGTAGGGCAGACAGGTGGCCATGCCGCATCTGAGATAGAGATAGAAAGAGAGAAAGAGAGAGAGAAAGAGAGAGAGAGAGAGACGGAGACAGAGCAAGAGAGTGAGGGATTTCAGGGATTTGCAAATTCTTCCCCTTGCTGCCTGTTCCGTTCTGATTTGAAGATTTCTCAAGCGGTTATAATTTCATGGTAGGTTGGTTTGAAGCAGTTTCAAAATATGGGATCGTTTGGGATATGTTTCCCTCTCTCTACATCTCAGATCTCTGCAGTTTCACAAATTAGGGTCACAAATTTCTCTCTGACTAATGATTTTTGAATTTGTGCTCAGTTTTTTGTTTGTTGAGATTTTCGGCCTATGGTCTGATTGACGTTGGGTTTGCTCGAGTTTACAGCAGCAAGAAAAATCCTTTCATTCATATGAGCTTCTTGGGCCTCTTTACCTTCACAACAGCTAACCTAGGTCAATAATCTAAAATTGATTTCTTGATTTCTGTTGTTGCACGTTTATCTTAAATTGATTCCTTCTAGCTTATTTCTGTCTGCAGCTTTTCTTTTGGCTCCAGAATACCATATGGAGACATATCATCTTTCTCTTCTCTCTCTCTGTCTGTCTTTCTCTCTTTATGAGCGTTGTCTTTCTTTCTTTCTTTAGGAGCGCACCATCAGGGGCCGTAATTAAATCTTATCTTTTTGCTATATTTCTTTTACTTTTGAGTATTATGAGGATGGGATTTTAGACTCATCAACGACAAAAAAAATTGCTTTCATTTGATAGGAGTGAAAGATTTGATTTTTCAAGCACTTAACTTTTAATTTTATTTGTTGATTTAGTTTTCCCAATATTTTGGGTGAAATTCTACCCCATGCATTTGGGTTTTAGTCTTTTCTAGGCCAGTTGCTAGAAAAAAAAGGCGTTTTAGAGAGAGAGAAGACTGCTTGAAAAATTTAGTATCTTGAAGTGATAAAGCAAAGAGATTTCCAAAGCTAATCAAATTGTTATCGTCAGCTTGCTCTCTTTGGATTAATTGATGTTATAATGCATTTTGAAGCTTAAATTATAGATTCCTTTTTCTGTAGCAAACCTTGATTTATCAGTGTATAGAAAAAAATATCAATTCATTTCAGTTTAAATATTTCTGAAAATTTAGAAATGGTTTTATTAGTTTCAAATTATATATACTGAAAAGTTTAACATCTGTTGAGCACGTTGAGCGTTTGTAAATTAGCCAAATTATTAGGGTCATGTGCAGGTGTTGTGTTTAAAAATTCTTTTTTTCATGAGTTTTTATTAAGCTTTGTGACTTTTTCTTTTGTATCTATTGATTTCTAAATTACTATAATTAAGAACAAGATTAGTGAATTTATAATTTGCTGCTTAGCTTAACACGATCATTGAATAAAATTTGGGTCTTAGTTAAAGTTAGGTCATATTTTTAACAATGGTAAAAACTAAGGAAATTTTCTGGGTATGTCCTGTTCAACTTTTGTTGGCAAATTTGTCTTTGCTAATCAATGTTATTTTTGGGTGCTAACTGTTTTGGTCTTTATAAATTTTGGTAGCGGTGATTTCTTTGACACGTATGATGTGACAATGTTGTGTAATGATTGTAGTTTTTGAAAATTTTGAGCTTCACAAACTATGGAAAAAGAAACAAGTTTTGCTGAAATCAATTTAAAGGCACAATAACGAAGGTATAAAAAACAATCTATTGGATGATGTAATTTGGTTTGGATTTGTAAAGTATGTTTTTCAATGTGGATTAATTGTTTAAATAATTTTAGATTATGCTAATTGTCTGTTTTCTCTTCTACTTTTTTTGTGTTTTCCAACTATTTTTCTGTAATTACCTTTTGTTTATATTATAGGACAGGTGTGTAATTCTTATTTTGATAATTTTTTCTCCTTTCTCTCTTTGATACTTTGCATGTGTATTCATTCGGGAAAAATACTTAAGTTTAAATGATATTAATGCTGCAGGATATATTTTCTTTTGGAGCCATAAAATCTGCAACAGATTTCCATGGCCTTTCAGTGCTTGACTTTGGTTACACAGATAATATTGCAGTATACCATACAAAAGTTTTTTTTCCTTCCCTTTTGCCTCTTTTTTGGGATATTAGTTACAAAATTTGTTCAGAGCATAGATATGAAATTTGCAGGACGGGTTAGTAAGTTAATTAGTTAATTTGATTCTCAATGGATATGAGTTATTGCGATTTGCAGAGATAGACTAAAGACTTAAAGAAAACAATGTTTGTTTTGAGTACTTCCCACGTCATTGAGGCACAAATGCTGTTCCTGCATTAATTAATTTTCTTTATATTGAAATTGAATAAATTTAATTTTCCTTGATATCCAAATGTATTAAAGTAATTTTTGATTGAAGTTTGTTTATGTCTGCTTTCCAAGATTCATTTTTTGGTTACGAAATATCTCATTCCGTTTACGGTGTGCTTTTTTTAGTTAACTAAAAAAAAAGGCTTTTTTATTCTTTGGTTTTCAGGACTTCATTTACTGTTTACAAGTCAACCCTGCAATACCAAAGTACAAGAGAAACAAAGATTAGAGATAATTTTTGCTCTAACTTGGAATAGTTTCTAAGATTTGTATTGTGCATTTGGCCAGTGTTAACTACTAAATCGATTAAAAAACATTTTGTAGGGGCTGCGCCGCCATTCAATTACCTATGGAATTTATAACATGCAATCAGTCTCTTTTTAGTTGAGTTCAAATAATGTTGATTGCGTTGTTATAAAGCTCTTTTTTATAGTTAGATTGAAAATCATATCTATATATTCTTTATTTAGCCGGTCCAATTTGTAACAGATGAGATTGTGTTGTTTGATGTTTCAATCAAAATTTCATCTTTTTTTTTTTTTTTTTTTTTTTTTTTTGTGAAATTATAATGGAATTGCAAGTCAAGTATATCTTAGATTCTTGGTTGCATACGTGCATTCCCACAACTATTATATTGTCTCTTGACTGGATGGATTTTTATAATTTCCTGGATCTACGGTTACAATGCTTTTTATAATTTCCTAGATCTATCATTTTTGTTCGTTCATGATTATGTTGAATGTTTTTCAGGTTAAATGTGTCTTATTCATGTAGTTAAGGCTGGTGCATTCATGTCCTGCAGCATCACGCGGGCACATTACTAGTAACTTATAACCTCAAACAGAATAGTAAAAACTTTTGCCATGGCTGAAAACTTTTTTGAGAATTTGATTGTCATGAAACGTCTTTGTTTTTGCAGAATGAAGATGGGGGTGGCGTCTGCATATTGAGGGGCCAAATACCATGTTTGTGGACTGTTTTGGTTCTTCATTAAGATGTAAATAAATTTTGATATGGATGAGAATATATTTCACACATTTAACATAGTTTTAAAACCCACGACATCGCGCATGCTCAATTTCTCGTGTATTACTGTAACACCCCAACCCCCAATTATCTATATAATGCCATAATTTCCCTAAAGTCTTCTGAAAATTTCATTTTGGTCCTCTATTTTGACAAAATCTGGACCTTTCATCCAGATTCCTAAACTCTCTCAAGCTGCCACGTGGTAGCACCCCAGCTCTTTTCACGTTTCTCTCTCTCCCTTACCCCGTGACCCTCATTTCCCTTCCTTTTCTCTGCACTCTGTCTCTTTCTCTCATCTCTCCCGAGACCCTCTCATCCCTCTCTTTTCCCTTCGCCGTGAACACCCTCTTCCAGGCATCACCATCATCTCTCTCTCTATCTCTCCGCCTACGAGGCTCGGCAGAGCCTAGGGAAAAACCCAGGCAGACCGAGGCATCCAAACCCAGTTCTCTGACGGGTTTCCTTGTTTTCTCCGACTAGGTAAGTCTCGATTCCTTCCTCTTTCAGTTTAGATGTTGCTGGGATGTGAATGATGAGTGGTATTTCACGTTTTTCCAAGGGTTTTGGGATGAAATCGGCTCGGGGATAGACACACCTAACTCCGGCAAACCTGTGGGCGTCGAGGAACTTTCCGATCATCTCCGGCCGTTCCACGGCTAACCAAAGGTATAAACGCACTCCTCTCGTCTCACTCTTTGTTTTGATACCTAGATCGGAGCCTAAGGTGTACGTTTGCAGTCAGCCGAAGTTGTAGAAGCTCTGGCGTTCTTCTCCGTTTCGAACCAGGCCCTTCAGGTCGTTTCTCAACCCACGGGCCTTAAGCCCGTTTTGCTTAAGCCCAATACCCTAGCCCGTTTTCTTTTTAATTTTATTTATTTGTTTTAAAACCCAAAGGCCCTCGGGCCGTGTTAGTTTAGGGCCCTAGGCCCGTGACCCAAAACCCTTATCTGGGCCAGGCATTAAGCCTGGGCCTGTGTGTTAAAACCCAGAAGCAAGGCCTTGAGGCCAATTAGAATTTGGGCTTTCAGCCCATTTTCCTAACCCAAATCTTAAGGCCCAAAAACCTAAGCCTAAACCCGGTCCAACCCTAAAACCCAGACCCCTTGACCCGTTTGACTGGGTCTAACCCGGACCCGTGACCCGTTGACTGACCCGGTCTGACCGTTGACTCGGTCAACGGTCAGTGTTGACTCTGACTTTGACTGGTCAATGGTCAGCGTTGACTTTGACCGTTGACTTTTTGGGTTTTCGTTCGGGACCTCTCCTAGGCTAATTTCGACGTTCTGGAACCGTTTTTGAAGTCCGTTTTCCCAAATTAAGTCATTTGATTAGAGTTTGACTAAATGTACCCCTTTATGTGCTTAGGGGCAATTGTTGTGGCGTTTTTGTCTTCGCTAGTCTGTGCAGCTTTTGACGGCGAAGGACTGTGAGTGGACCCCTTCTAAAAATGCATGTTTTATAGTAGAAATGCATACATGAAAAGCATGATTTGATGAGTATGTTTTATGAAACGTTTTATGAGATATCATGCTTACTGAGGCTAGATTGAATTACTACTATTTTTCCTATAACCCGTGTTCTTATAGAATATCTGATGGATGACGATATGATATTTAGAACATGTTTCAAACACCTCTTTATAGTATAGATGATGGATGACTTTATACTATGACGATGCCTTTCAAATGTACGTATGTTCAATGGTTTTGTACCTCTTTATAGGGATAGATTCCGGTCTGTACCAGGCAAAGGTTTGGTGTTGGCATAAGGCCTGGGGGTTATTTTCCTCTGACTGTCTGCTCAGAGATGGGGAGCCAGCATGGGGCCTGGTGGTTATATTGGACATTCACTAGCGGCTAGTATATATAAAAGTTATGATTTGTGACAGTGCACTGCATGCTAGGTTTCGGAAAACCTATGTGTATCATGATATATATGTGTTTTCATAAAACCTGGGGGTTAGTACGTTGATAACTGTTTTACTATATATATATCAAATTGGTCCACTCATGTTTGTTTTGTGCCTCCTTGAGGACCACAGAACGGGGATTACGATCTGAGTTACGAGGCTTTCCCCTACCAGTGACTTCGTGCTATATTTTCTATGCTTGACACCTATTGTAATAGCACTTTCCTATATAAACTTCCATTTGTTCTCTGTATTAGACGTATGCTCTGGACGTATTGTGCACTATCCTACTATTTAATAATTAGTTGTTGAACTTAGTTGGTGTTATTCGTCCCTATATACCTGTTTAGTATATTCCTCCGCTTTCGCTTAAATTGAATTGCTTTCGTCACCCCTCGGGTGTCGGCTAGCACGTAGCCATCCCTATGTCCCGAGGACATCGGGGTCGGGGCATGTCAGATTGGTATCAGAGCCTAATTAGTTCAGATCATACTTAGGATTCTATTCTACCAGTTGGTAATCATCATTCTTATCGTATCCTTAATCTTCAGTTGTTCTAAATCTTGCTTGTCTCTTATCAGAACTATGGATCCTGCTGGTGGGGATGTACATCGTCGAGCTCGTTCTGGTCGAGGGGGATGAGTTAGTCAATTAACTAACCTTTTACGGAATGCTCTTATTGGTGGCAATAGATCGAATCACACCTATATTGAGATTGCTCGTAGTCATGGTAATCCTGATCTTCGAGTGGTTGGAGCCTGTCCGGAGGCCGAGGATTGGTCAGAGTAGGTGGAGGACACTGTGGAGAGTATGAGATGCCCACCAGGTGAATGGGCAGAGACTGCAGCTTATTTTCTTCACGGGAATGCTAAAATTTGGTGGAAGTCAGCGAAGAGATCTCGTCCACCTGGTACTTCGATGACTTGGGCTACATTTCGGAGACTTTTCAGCACACATTTTCTAAGCCCCAGTTCTCAGTTAAGCATGAGGCAGGAATTCTTGAATTTTTGTCAGGGCGATCTAAGTATCATAGAGGTGGATAGCATTTTTCGACGCCTATCGAGACACCATGCTAGAACTTATGATAATCCGAATGAAATGATGGTCCAGTTACCGATTTGTTTGAATCCAGACTATCGTGAACCAATGGCAGCCATAAGGCACATAAGTTACTAGGAGATGATTGAGACTTGCTTGAGAATCGAGTAGTCTAAGTGGGAGATTCGTAATCAGGAGCAATCACAGTTTCAGGAACCACCCAGAAATCAAGATAGACCTCGATACCAGAACCAGAGGGGTCGTGGCTTTCGATCTCGGAGTGTGAGAGAATCTGGTAGTTCTTCTAACTTTGTTGGCCCTAGACACTCTCATTCTTTCAAGCGGCAGGGCCAGAGTTTATGTTCCTCTAGTGAGGGCTTAGGTAATGAATCTGGGAGGCGATCTTTCAGTCATTTCAGATCAGCAGTTAGGTGTTACAATTATGGAGGCACGGGGCACATTGCTAGATTTTGCCCTTCAGCATATCCAACTGAAAGTTATGCATCTGTCTTGAGCTATGGTGGATGAGGTAACCCGAGTTCTAGTTATGGCGGCAATTATACCCAGAATTATGGTAGGAGTGGAAGCCAGAATGCTCAGTTTTCCATACAGAGACAGCCGCAGCAGTCTAGTGCAGCTTCGGGTAGCCGCACCAGGGAAATCAAGTAGGTCGTAATAACCAGGGTCCTAGAGCTCGAGGTGGCCGTAACGGCGGTACAGGACGTCAGTGCCATGGACGTATCAACGCCATGACTCAGCAGGAGGCTGATCAGGATCCCCAATTTATTACTGGTATGTTACTTATCTGTGGTAATTGGGCAAGAGTCCTAATTGATTCGGGTGCTACTTTTTCATTTGTGTCTTCATCATTTACACCAAACTTAAGTTCACAACCTACACCGCTTGGCTATGATATGATTATACAAATGGCGCATGGAGATCTGTTTTGTGCTCAGTGGGAATATAAGAATTGCCTGGTGATAATGGAAGGGGAGACGATGGAGTCTAATCTAGTTCCTTTCAATTTGGTGGAGTTCGATGTTATTTTGGGGATGGATTGGCTATCTAGACATCGTGCTCATGTCGTATGTTGGGGGAAATTTTTGACGTTTAAGTGGCCTGGATGACCATCGATCACATTTCAGGATGAGCGACAAATCCTTCCTAATAGTATTATTTCTGCTATCCAGGCAACTAAATTGTTGAATAGAGGATGCGTATGATTCCTAGCCTATGTGGTGACGAGGGATAAACTTTCGTTGAGTCCTAAGGATGTGTCGGTGGTGAAGAAATTCACTAATGTCCTTCCGGAGGATTTACCAGGGTTACCGCATACAAGGGAAATCGAATTTACCATTGATTTACTTCCAGGTACAAACCCTATCTCTTTACCACCTTATCGAATGACACCAGCAGAATTGAGAGAATTGAAGATCCAGCTTCAGGAGCTAGTGGATAAAGGTTATATCCAACCCAGCATGTCTCCTTGGGGCGCTCCTGTTTTGTTTGTTAAAAAGAAGGATGGATCGATGAGACTCTGCATCGACTACCGACAGCTGAATTGGGTGACAGTGAAGAATCATTATCCTTTACCTCGAATCGATGACCTGTTCGATTAGCTGAAGGGTGCTCAGGTATTTTCTAAGATCGATCTTCGCTTAGGTTATCACCAGTTGCTAATTCGGGAGGAAGATGTGTCAAAGACGGTTTTTCGCACTAAGTATGGACACTTTGAATTTCATGTCATGCCTTTCGGATTAACGAATGCACCTGCAACATTTATGGATTTGATGAATAGAGTCTTCAGACCGTACATAGACCGGTTTGTGATTGTGTTCATTGATGATATCCTGATCTATTCTAAGAGCGTTGCTGAGCACAGGAAACATTTGAGGTTGGTGTTGGAAAGGTTGAGCAATCAACAGCTATATGCTAAGTTTAGCAAGTGTCAGTTCTGGCTAAACCAGATCAGCTTTCTCAGACATGTAGTATCTGCTGAGGGAATTAGTGTGGACCCTCAGAAAGTGTCAGCAATAATTACATTGGAGCAACCGAGGAATGTTAAAAAGGTGAGGAGTTTCCTAGGTCTGGCTGGCTATTACCGACGATTTATTCAAGGTTTTTCAGCAATCGCCTTGCCTTTGAATAAGTTGACTTGGAAAGGGGTCGAGTTTAAGTGGGATGAAGACTGTGAGCGGAGTTTCTAGGAGCTGAAACAACGTCTTACTCAAGCTCATGTTCTTACTCTTCCGGACGAAAGCGGTGAGTTTGAGGTTTACACAGATGCATCTCTGACAGATTTGGGTACTGATGCAGCATGAGAGAGTTATTGCTTACGCTTCTAAGCAACTCAAGACTCACGAGAGAAACTATCCTACCCATGATTTGGAGCTTGGTGCAGTGGTGTTCGCTCTAAAGATCTGGAGACATTACTTGTACGGTGAGAAGTGCCGCATTTTCACTGATCATAAAAGCCTCAAATATATCTTTACTCAGAGCGATTTGAATTTAAGGCAGAAGAGATGGATGGAACTTATCAGTGATTATAACTGCACGATCGAATATCATCCCGGATATGCCAACGTAGTGGCGGATGCACTCAGTCGGAAATATCATGGACAACTTGCATCCCTTAAAGCTATTCATGTTCCACTACTATTTTCTCTTCGAGAAACGGGTGTTACGGTGGAACCGGGGGATCATGAAGCTTGGTTAGCACACTTCTAGGTTAGACCTGTTTTGGTGGATATGGTTTTAGAAGCTCAGGAACTTGATCCGAAGTGTGATGTCATAAAGAGGTTGGTCTCGGAGGGAAAAAGGGAAGAATTTAATATCCGAAAGGATGGAGCCTTGATGTTTGGAAACAAGCTGTACGTACCTTAGGATAACGAAGCAGTGAAAAAGGAAATTATAGATGAAGCACACCTTTCAGCATATGCCATGCATCCGGGAAGCACTAAACTATATCTCACTATCCATCCGTTCTATTACTGGTTTGGAATGAAGCGGGATGTGGCGGATTATGTGAGCAGATGCATCATTTGTCAACAGGTGAAGGCTGAGAGACAAAGACCTTGGGGACTAATGCCGATACCAGCGTGGAAATGGGAAAACATCACCATGGATTTTGTGTATGGGTTACCAAAGTCACAGTCGAGATTGGACAGCATTTGGGTGATTGTAGATCGACTCACTAACACCGCTTATTTCTTACCTGTACGATAGACCTATTCTTTGGAAAAGTTGTCGAAGTTGTTCATTGACAATATTGTCAGGCTTCATGGTGTACCCGTCTCCATTGTTTCTGACAGGGATCCCAGATTTACTTCCAGGTTTTGGAAAGCTTTTAATACTGTAATAGGTACTCAGTTGCTGTTCAGCACTGCCTATCATCCACAGACCGATGGTCAGTCTGAGCAGACGATTCAGACGTTGGAGGATATGTTGAGAGTGTCTGTTCTTCAGTAGAAGGGTAGTTGGGATAGCTATCTACCGTTGGTTGAATTTGCATACAATAATAAATATCATTCGAGTATCGGCTTGGCACCTTATGAGGCTTTGTATGGAAAAGTGTGTCGGACGCCGTTGTGTTGGACAGAAGTCGGCGAACGGGTGTTAGTGGGGCCAGAAATTGTGGATACCACTAATGCTAACATTCAGCTAATTAAGAGAAACTTAAAAGCAGCACAAGACCGACAGAAAAACATCGCGGACAAACATTCCAAGGATCAGGAGTATAAGGTTGGTGACTTGGTATTCTTGAAGTTATCTCCTTGGAAGGATGTGGTTCGTTTTGGTAAACGAGGAAAGCTGAGTCCTCGATATGTCGGTCCGTATCAGGTCACTGAGAGAATTGGTGCAGTTGCCTACAGGTTGGAGCTACCACCGGAGTTGTCGATGATTCACAACGTTTTCCATGTTTCCATGCTTCGAAAATATGTACCAGATCTTTCTCATATCATTCAGTTAGAGCCGCTGGAAGTGAATCAGGATGCTAGTTATGTGGAAGAACCAGTGGCTATCCTTGATCGACAGGATAAAGTGTTGGGGAACAAAGTTATTTCATTGGTGAAGTTACTTTGGAAGAACCACGTTGTTGAGGAAGCAACGTGGGAAACGGAAGATTTGATGAGGAGTCAATATCCGTTTTTATTTGGTTAAGGTTGTAAATTTCGGGGACGAAATTTTTATAAGGGGGTAGATTGTAACACCCCAACCCCCAATTATCTATATAATGCCATAATTTCCCTAAAGTTTTCTGAAAATTTCATTTTTGTCCTCTAATTTGACAAAATATGGACCTTTCATCCAAATTCCTAAACTCTCTCAAGCTGCCACGTGGCAGCACCCTAGCTCTTTTCACGTTTCTCTCTCTCTCTCCCCTAACCCGTGACCCCCATTTCCCTTCCCTTTCTCTGCACTCTGTCTCTTTCTCTCATCTCTCCCGAGACCCTCTTATCCCTCTATTTTCCTTTCGCCGTGAACACCATTTTCCAGGCATCACCATCATCTCTCTCTTTCTCTCTCCGCCTGCGAGGCTCGGCAGAGCCCAGGGAAAAACCCAGGTAGACCGAGGCATCCAAACCCAGTTCTTCGACGGGTTTCCTTGTTTTCTCCGACTAGGTAAGTCTCGATTCCTTCCTCTTTCAGTTTAGATGTTGCTGGGATATGAATGATGAGTGGTATTTCACGTTTTTCTAAGGGTTTTGGGACGAAATCGGCTCAGGAATAGACACACCCAACTCCAGCAAACCCATGGGCGTCGACGAATTTTTCGATCATCTCTGGCCGTTCCACGGTGAACCAAAGGTATAAACGCACTCCTCTCATCTCACTTTTTATTTTGATACCTAGATCGGATCCTAAGGTGTACGTTTGTAGTCGGCCGAAGCTGTAGAAGCTCCGACGTTCTTCTTTGTTTCGCACCAGGCCCTTCAGGCCGTTTCTCAACCCACGGGCCTTAAGCCCATTTTGCTTAAGCCCAATACCCTAGCCTGTTTTCTTTTTAATTTTATTTATTTGTTTTAAAACCCAAAGGCCCTTGGGCCATGTTAGTTTAGGGCCCTAGGCCCGTGACCCAAAACCCTTATCTGGGCCAAGCATTAAGCCTGGGCCCGTGTGTTCAAATCCAGAAGCAAGGCCTTGAGGCCAATTAGAATTTGGGCTTTCAGCCCATTTTCCTAACCCAAATCCTAAGGCCCAAAAACCTAAGCCTAAACCCAGTCTAACCCTAAAGCCCAGACCTGTTGACCTGTTTGACTGGATCCGACCCAGACCTATGACCCGTTGACTAACCCGGTCTGACCGTTGACTCGGTCAACGGTCAACGTTGACTTTGACTTTGACTGGTCAACTGTCAGCGTTGACTTTGACCGCTGACTTTTTGGGTTTTCGTTCGGGACCTCTCCTAGGCTAATTTCGACGTTCTGGAACGATTTTTGAAGTCCGTTTTCCCAAATTAAGTCATTTGATTAGAGTTTAACTAAATGTACCCCTTTATGTGCTTAGGGGCAATTGTTGTGGCGTTTTTATCTTTTCTAGTCTGCGCAGCTTTCGACGGCGAAGGACTGTGAGTAGACCCCTTCTAAAAATGCATGTTTTATAGTAGAAATGCATACATGAAAAGCATGATTTGATGAGTATGTTTTATGAAACATTTTATGAGATATCATGCTTACTGAGGCTAGATTGAATTACTACTATTTTTCCTATAACCCGTGTTCTTATAGAATATCTGATGGATGACGATATGATATTTAGAACATGTTTCGAACACCTCTTTATAGTATAGATGATAGATGACTTTATACTATGAAGATGCCTTTCAAATGTACGTATGTTCAATGGTTTTGTACCTACCTAGTGGTTATTTCCGCTACGGGACGTAGGGATAGATTCCGGTCCGTCCCAGGCGAAGGTTTGGTGTTGGCATAGGGCCTGGAGGGTGTTTCCTCTGGCATTTAAGACCAGGGATGGGAAGCCGGCATGGGGCCTGGGGGTTATTTTCCTCTGACTGTTTGCTCAGAGATGGGGAGCCGGCATGGGGCCTGGTGGTTATATTGGACATTCATTAGCGGCTAATATATATAAAAGTTATGATTTGTGACAGTGCACGACATGCTAGGTTTCAGAAAACCTATGTTTATCATGATATATATGTGTTTTCATAAAACTTGGGGGTTAGTACGTTGATAACTGTTTTAGTATATATATATAAAATTGGTCCACTCATGTTTGTTTTGCATCCCCTTTAGGACCACAGAACGAGGATTACGATCTAAGTTACGAGGCTTTACCTTAGCAGTGACTTCGTGCTATATGTTCTCTGCTTGGCACCTATTGTAATAGCACTTTCCTATATAAACTTCCGTTTGTTCTCTGTATTAGACGTACGCTCTGGACGTATTGTGCACTATCCCACTATTTAATAATTAGCTGTTGAACTTAGTTGGTGTTATTCGTCACTATATACCTGTTTATTGTATTCCTCCGCTTTCACTTAAATTGAATGGCTTTCGTCACCCCTTGGGTGTCAGCCAGCATGTGACCATCCCTATGTCCCGAGGACATCGGGGTCTGACACGTCCCGATCCCAATATTCCCCGAATACCAGGATAAACACGTGCTGGCCGACACCCAAAGGGTGACGAAAGCCATTTATTGAGTGCAAATGCTGAGAATAAGGAATAAATAAGACTTATAAATATAAAATAAAGAGTATGCATTTAATGAACGTGTTCAGAGCACACATCTAATCTAGAACACTAAAAGAATTAATATAAAATTGAATGAACAAAGGAATAGGTCATACACCGAGAAGACTCGAAGATGTCGATGCGGAAGTGCCTTGATGCCACGATTATATGCCTCGATTCTAAGTCCTGAAGGGGGCGCAAAACAAACATGAGTGGACCAAATTGATATATATATATATATATATATATATATATAATAAAACAATTATCAACGTACTAACCCCCAGGTTTTATGAAAACACATATATATCATGATAAACATAGGTTTTCCGAAACCTAGCATGCCGTGCACTGTCTCAAATCATAACTTGTATATATACTAGCCACTAGTGAATGTCCAATATAACCCCCAGGCCCTAGCCAGTCTCCCCGTCCCTGTGCTTAATAGCCAGAGGAAAACACACTCCAGGCCCTATGCCAACACCAAACCGTCGCCCGGGACGGACCGGAACATATCCCTACGTCCCGTAGCGGAATGGACCACTAGGTAAGTATAAAACCATTGAACATACGTATATTTGAAAGGCATCTTCATAGTATAAAGTCATCCATCATCTATACTATAAAGAGGTGTTCGAAACGTATTCTAAATATCATATCGTCATCCATCAGATATTCTATAAGAATACAAGTTATAGGAAAAATAGTAATAATTGAAAATAACCTCAATAGGCACGATATCTCATAAAGCATTTCATAAAACATACTCATCAAATCATGCTTTTCATGTATGCATTTCTACTATAAAACATGCATTTTAGAAGGGGTTCACTCACAGTACTTCGCCATTGAAAGCTGCGTAGACTAGCGAAGACGGAAACGCCACAACAATTGCCTTTAAGCACATAAAAGGGTACATTTAGTCAAACTCTAATCAAACAACTTAATTTGGGAAAACGGACTTCAGAACGGGTCCAGAATGTCGAAATTAGCCTAGGAGAGGTCTCGGACGAAAACCCGAAAAGTCAACCCGAAAGTCAAAGTCAAAGTCAACGGTTAACGTTGACCAGTCAAAGTCAACGGTCAACGTTGACCGGGTCAGTCAACAGGTCAGGGTCCAGGTCAGACCGGGTCAAACGGGTCTGGGCTTGGATCCGGGTTGGGTTTTAGGGATTTGGGTTCTTGGGCTTGGTTCTAAGGTCCAAGGGTTTAGGGTTTTAGGTTAGGGAAATGGGTTAAGGTTTAGGGCTTAGAGGGTAAAGGTTTAGGTTGGTTCCGGGTTGGGCCTAAAGGCCCGTGGGTTTGGGTTCCTAAGGGTTTTGGGATGAGTTCAAAGGGATAAAGGGTTGGGCTGCCCAAAAAGGCTGGTTTTTGGCCCACCAGTTTCATGGGTCGCTGGACCCAACTTTGTCAATACTTAACGAAATCAAGTGATTCAAAAACGAAAGTTATAGTTCTCGAAGAGACGAAGAGAATGGTACCTTGAAACACGTCTATATCGTCGTGGTTTGGCCGTAAAATGCCTCGAAATCCTCGGAGGTCGTCGAAAACTGGGTAAGATTCAAATGGATATAACTTCTTCAATACTCGATGAAATTGGGTGAAACAAAAAGGAAAGTTGTAGTACTCAATGAGACGAAGAGATTGATACTTTTCACATCTGCAAACTCGACGTGGTTAGGCTGGAAATTGCCACGAAATTGGCGGTGCCCGCCGGAAAATTTGGTAAAGCTTCCCCAAGATATTTTCTGTGATGCTAAAGTATATGCAACTTAAAACAAGCTTCGATCTAACCCCAAAACACATCCCAAGGGTTTTTAGAAGCTTTCCAACGTCGGTATAACACGAAACTCGTCGGGGAAGATGATGAACAGTACCGGCCGAAAGAGAGGGAAGGGTTTAGGGTGTTCTTTCTTTGTTTATGAGAAGACAAGGGTGATGGTGATGGTGTTTTGTTGTTGTTATATGGTATGATGGTGAGGGAGATGAGGGTTTGCAGGGAGGAAGGACACGGGTGAGAGAGAGGGGGAGATGGGCCGAGAGTGAGGAAGAGAGTTGTGAAAAGTGAGGGAAAGAGAGAGAGAGAAAGCTCGGGTAGAAGGGGACAAAGAAATCAGGGGTGGGCCTCTTGGGCACACCATTTAACACCCAAAAACCATTTTTAAAAGGAAAATATCCCCAAACTTAGTGAAAATACAAAAATACCCTTTTTGTTCCGTAAATCCCGGGACGGGTTGTTACAATCTAGCCCCTTTAAAAGAATTTCATCCTCGAAATTTCAAATAAAGTACAATACATAAATACTCGAAGATAGGAAAAGATATATATATATATGTATAAAGAGAAATCAAGTCAGAGTGGGTGCATCAAAGAGAATATGCCACACCGTCGCGAGCGGGTTGCAAAATCCTCTATCATGCCTCCAAGCTTACTTTCTTCCCCATCAGTGTAAAAGTAGAAACATACTTTATAAAGATATAAAGTCAAAATCATAAAATAGCTAAAATTGCTTAAGGTTAAAAGTAAGTACATAAAATATGAATACGTCAAAAAAATAGATATGTAATAACATATAGGTCAAAAATTCGAGCTGAACTTAAGAACTGAAAACAGAAATACTTTCCCCAAAACATTTGTAACGACAAAAACAAATAACTAAAGTAAAGAAAGTTAAAATACTTAAAATGAAAATCAAAACTGAAAAATGAGACTGGGTCTCGCGGAAGAATTCGAAACATCACGTACTCCAAGAATAGATGTGTCTTTAGGTCGAGCCCTAACAATAGCAAATTTCGTAACAACTGTTGTAGACAAGTCTACTTGCCAACTTGCTTAACGAACCAACAAATAAGTTATCAACACCATAGTCGACCGCCCGTGATATCAACCACACATTTGTTGTCTTGATAAGCAAGTAGTAATTTCCTGAGGATGCACAATTTCTCATAACGTATTTTCGATCTTCCGAATACCAGTTCACAACACTCCTTTGACAACTAATGTTTCCCGTAGAAAACTCTCGCACTATGTCGCAAAAGTGCCATACCCAAATCGAACAAAACAAAAACTGCCGTCATAAAAACTTTATCCAGCACCAAACATTCCATTTGCCTCAGTTCTTCCAAAAGTGACCAACTACTCCAGTGTTTTGCCAACAAAGAACCCATTGAAAAATGTACCTTGGGATTCAAGAAGAATGGCTACTATGTTAGTAGTAGACCCAAAAGTTCGAGCCAAGTAAGCAGAAAACAAGAAGTCACCTTCCTCAACAAGCAGTATCTCTTGGGAACTGTTGTAATGCTCAATCCACCTCTCCATTTTTGCTTAGTTGCAGATTTCTAGTCAAACAAGGTCAAAGTTGGTGGAAAGAATAATGACTCGCAAGTGCTCAATCTAAAAACCCCATAAGAGTACACACCTTTCGAGAGAAGTGTAAAGATTATCCGATTCTTGCCTCGACAACGCTGTGGTGCCATCCCAGAGTGCACCAAACAGATCAGCTAGAAACGTTTCGACATCCACATACTCACAATAATATAGTTTGGAAGTGAAGCAGTAGAAGGATGCCTTAAGACGAGCACATCCCGTTGGAAAAGAATCGATGTGATGCCTATAAATTATAGTAAGATGGTGATACAATCCGCTGACCTTTTGTACTAAAACCTTCATCCAACTCTTACTAAAAGATCACTCAAACCTCACACCCATGTGCTCGCTAATCGAAGGATTCTGGTGCGAGGTAGTGGAAAGCTGCGTTGAGGCGAACACATCACATCATCGAAAAGGTCTACCCGAGTACGATATGGTGTTGGTGAAATGCAGCAGGATGATGAGTGGTGACCATTCAATTCAGCATGAAGATAGTGATGCAATCTGCTGATCACTTGCACTACAATCTTCACCAATTCCTTACCAAAAGATTACTCAAACTCACACCCACATGGAACTCTTTTCGGTAAGTCTGGTAAGCTTGTGAAAAGGTTATGCTTCAAATGTTCCTGACGAAATCGATAAGAATTGGGCACACACTTCCGTTGAGTTGATCGATCGTGAATTCCTCACTGAATGCGTAAGAAACCACGTCGAGAAGGCTAAAAGAACACTTTAGGATTTGAGGGTCAAAACAAGTCCGTTAAAAATCTAGAGTACAAGAGACCAGGATTTGAACCAGAAACCATGCCGAGAACAAATGTTTTTTTTTTTTTTCGTGAAATGTTTCGGCATGATCCAGTTTTGCATTGAGGGACGAACAAGCGAAGGAAGGTGAAGATGCAGAAATAGAAGTCACTGTTTACGATTATTTGGTAACCATCACCGTAAGGTTTACTGGTTTCTTACCTAAGAAGGGATTAGGTATAGGCTCAAGAATAGTTAAAAACTGCTTATAATATTTCACGAGGCCAAAGACATTTCGAAATTTACAATACATTGTGAGAGCTGTTTCAAAGTTCAAAAATTAAACATAGAACCTCTTAATCAACAGAATGACAAAGAAGAAAGATACAAGCAGCCTGCATATGCATGCAGTGACATAATTAACTACCTTAAAGTGATGCTCTTGAGCAAACCAAAGCTCAATGAGTCCAGAGAAGTTCAGAGTAAAGTTCGATCTTCGTACAGTGATGAATATGGTGAAGTCTCAAGCCATCACACTGAAAATTACAAGGTTGAACAGTTAGTGGACAAGAACACTGGTCAATTTAGGTTACAAGCAAGAGGCTAAGTTCACCTATACCGAAAAGTATGCGGACCAGGAGTTAGGGTTTACCGCCTAGTACCAGACCCAGGTGAAATTCAAGGAATCTGTTTATCCAAACAAGTCTGGATCATCATCATCCAATTCTACTACGACAACAACAAGAATCGCAACTCCTTTTTGGAAATTGATGAGAATAACGTCTGCTACCGAGGAGTTTCCCAAGAAAAGCAATTAATGTAAACGAAGTCAACACTCGAAAAATTTGGTGTGAAGCTGACGGTCAAAGGTTAAGGAACTTAACTTCGTCGTTGGAGTAAGCAAGAGGGGAATCGATAGAACAATCACCAAGAATTGTTCTAAAGATCCACACGAATTTCTTGAGTGGTAATGAGTCTAAGAACATTGATTTGCTCCCACTAACTACCACTTACTAACCGTCGTTTCAACTAGCACTTACTCGCTTTCTCCAGCACGCATTTCGAAAGTTTCGAGTAGTTGTCACTAAGATATGACTCTGCCCGCCATTCCTAGGGAACACATGTTGCAGAGTGATATCATCATTTCAGAACTCCAGTTGGTCTTAACCAACTCATACCACCAAGATCATTCCGTTTCCCAAGATTTCGATGTAGAGCCGACTCTGCCTGCAATTCCTAGGGAACAAATGTTGTAGAGTGGCATCGCCATTTCGGATCTACAACTAGTCTAGACCAGACTTCCGCAAGCTGAGATTTCTAAAACACGTCGTTTCCAAGTAACACCGACTCTGCCCGTCATTCCCAGAAAATGCACGTCACAGAGTATCGATCTGCTATTGAAAGTTGTCCAACAATCCACTTCACCACTACTGAGGCATAATCTCGACACGAATCCTTGTATTTCAACCAGAAGATGACAATTCAAACCGAGACAGATTTGTACAACTGCGCTGAATGGCACCAAATTCAGAAGTCGTGACATCCAAATGACGTCATGACAGACACAATACTACATAAATTAAAGATCCTAAGTATGCTCTGAACGAACCATGCTCTGATACCAATCTGACACGCCTCGGTCCCGATATTCCCCGAATACAAGGATATACACGTACTGGCCGACACCCAAAGGGTGACGAAAGCCATTTATTGAATGCAAATGCTGAGAATAAGGAATAAATAAGACTTATAAATATAAAATAAAGAGTATGCATTTAAGGAACGTGTTCAGAGCACACATCTAATCTAGAACACTAAAAGAATTAATATAAAATTGAATGAACAAAGGAATAGGTCCTACACCGAGAAGACTCGAAGATGTCGATGCGGAAGTGCCTTGATGCCAGGATTATATGCCTTGATTCTAAGTCCTGAAGGGGGCGCAAAACAAACATGAGTGGACCAAATTGATATATATATATATATATATATAATAAAACAGTTATCAACGTACTAACCCCCAGGTTTTATGAAAACATATATATATCATGATAAACATAGGTTTTCCGAAACTTAGCATGCCGTGCACTGTCTCAAATCATAACTTGTATATATACTAGCCACTAGTGAATGTCCAATATAACCTCCAGGCCCTAGCCAGTCTTCCCGTCTCTGAGCAAACAGTCAGAGGAAAATAACCCCCAGGCCCTAGCCAGTCTCCCCGTCACTATGCTTAGTAGCCAGAGGAAAACACACTCTAGGCCCTATGCCAACACCAAACCGTCGCACGGGACGGACCGGAACCTATCCCCACGTCCCGTAGCGGAATGGACCACTAGGTAAGTACAAAACCATTGAACATACGTACATTTGAAAGGCATCTTCATAGTATAAAGTCATCCATCATCTATACTATAAAGAGGTGTTCGAAACGTATTCTAAATATCATATCGTCATCCATCAGATATTCTATAAGAATACAGGTTATAGGAAAAATAGTAATAATTCAAAATAACCTCAATAGGCACGATATCTCATAAAGCATTTCATAAAACATACTCATCAAATCATGCTTTTCATGTATGCATTTCTACTATAAAACATGCATTTTAGAAGGGGTTCACTCACAGTACTTTGCCATAGAAACCTGCGCAGACTAGCGAAGACGGAAATGCCACAACAATTGCCCCTAAGCACATAAAGGGGTACATTTAGTCAAACTCAAATCAAACAACTTAATTTGGGAAAACGGACTTCAGAAACGGGTCCAGAACATCGAAATTAGCCTAGGAGAGGTCTCGGACGAAAACCCAAAAAGTCAACCCGAAAGTCAAAGTCAACGGTCAACGTTGACCGGGTCAGTCAACGGGTCAGGGTCCGGGTCGGACCGGGTCAAACTGGTCTGGGCTTGGATCCGGGTTGGGCCTTAGGGATTTGGGTTCTTGGGCTTGGTTCTAAGGCCCAAGGGTTTAGGGTTTTAGGTTAGGGAAATAGGTCCTAAAGGCCCGTGGGTTTGGGTTCTTAAGGGTTTTGTGATGAGTTCAAAGGGATAAAGGGTTGGGCTGCCCAAAAGGGCTGGTTTTTGGCCCACCAGTTTCATGGGTCGCCGGACCCAACGAAGGAGAAGGCAGGAATCGGCCGGAAAACTACACAAATTTTAAACGGCCATAACTTTGTCAATACTTAACGAAATCAAGTGATTCAAAAACGAAAGTTGTAGTTCTCGAAGAGACAAAGAGAAGGTACCTCGTACGACATCTAAATCGCCATGGTTAGGCTGGAAAAAGCCTCGAAAGCCTCGGAGGTCGCCAAAAACTGGGTAAGATTCAAATGGATATAACTTCTTCAATACTCGATGAAATTGGGTGAAACAAAAAGGAAAGTTGAAATTGGGTGAAACAAAAAGGAAAGTTGTAGTACTCAGCGAGACGAAGAGATTGATACCTTGCACACCGGCCAACTCGCCGTGGTTAGGCCGGAAATTGCCTCGAAAGTGGCGGTGCTCGTCGAAAAATTTGGTAAAGCTTCCCCAAGATATTTTATGTGATTCAAAAGTATATACAACTTAAAACAAGCTTTGATCTAACCCCAAAACACATCCCAATGGTTTTTAGAAGCTTACCAACTTCGGAATAACACGAAACTCGTCGGGGAAGACGATGAACAGTACCGGCCGAAAAAGAGGGAAGGGTTTAGGGTGTTCTTTCTTTGTTTCTAAGAACACAAGGGTGATGGTGATGGTGTTTTGTTGTTGTTATGTGGTATGATGGTGAGGGAGATGAGGGTTTGCAGGGAGGAAGGACACGGGTGAGAGAGAGGGAGAGATGTGCCGAGAATGAGGAAGAGAGTTGTGAGAAGTGAGGGAAAGAGAGAGAGAGCTCGGGTAGAAGGGGACAAAGAAATCAGGGGTGGGCTCTTTGGGCACACCATTTAACACCCAAAAACTATTTTTAAAAGGAAAATATCCCCAAACTTAGTGAAAATACAAAAATACCCTTTTTGTTCCGTAAATCCCAGGATGGGTTGTTACAAGGTCGGGGCGTGCCAACTACTATATTTACATTAGTTCTTGTAATATTATTAATTGCACGTCCCCCATATGTTTCTTTGACATCTTATTTTTGTTCCTCTTGAGCCACGTGTCACATACATGAGTGAAGGCCAAGATGCCACGTGTGCGTGGTAGTTATAAACATCTTATTTTTGTTCTTCATTAGATTCATCCCCAGAGATTCATCTCAGACCCTTTAACCTATCCCACAACCTGGTGAGTTGTGACTAATTGTTCCCATTCACAAACTCGACAAACACTAAACGGATAATAAGTCGCGTATAAGTTGATGGTTTACTTTTCTATATGTAAACATGTTGCAAGTTTCAGTACAAATTTGTTGAACTTATCATCTTTTTTTCCCCTACACTAACGGATCGCTTTCTCTTCCAAAACTCTCTTTATATGTAAATATATGTATGTACGTACGTTTGATCTCATTTATAAAGAAATGCAGCCTGGAATTATATCGATGGGGCTATGTATGTCCTTTTGTACGAGTAAGTAATATAAATCTAAATTTGGTCTCGTACATGATCATGAAAAGATGAATAGATCAGTAATATAATTCTTAATAACATTAAATAATACTCACTACCTTGAATACATTGTTAAATTAATAAAAAGAGCAAAAGAGAGATGAGGCTCGCAATACCATTTGGTATCTTACAGATCAAATGTATGAGCTAGCCGCCACCAGTCGCCGGTGAAACCAAAGTGCCTACGTAACCATTTCTTCACGCCCAGACGAAGACGAAGCTCTCAATTCTTCAACATCAGAATTGTCGAGCACAATCCTGCATGTATCTTCCTTAGGCATATATAATACCAAGTCACCTCAATCCGATTCCATCAAAAGAGCACCATCGTCGAGGAATAACGGATTCAACGACCACACATTAGGAGGGTAAATCTCCGGGCGAATTTTTGCGAAAATAGTCCAAGATTGATCGACCCCATATTCCATCATCACCCATATGGTAAGGCCAGTGTCCTCAAAGTCAGGACGATTTTGGGAATCATGGCATAAAGTGTGAAAGAAGAGACGATTTCCAATAGTCCCCACTCCCGCCCGATGATATTTTTTATGCCTAATAGAGGAAAACGAATGAAATTTCTCCTGTGCGAAATCAAAGGACCCGATTATTGTTGTCCCCTCAGAGTCTCTCTGATTCCAATGTAGAGCTCCATTTAAGAAGCACCCTCGCTCATAATAATAAAACGAGGCCGCAGGCTTGAGGGAGTCTACAACAATCTTCCATGAACCCGCTTTGAGTGAGAAGATTGCAGCAAATCCATCTTTAGCATTCATACTGCCCAAAAGGACCTTGTAGTCTTGAGTGGTGGAATCGTAGCCGAATCCGTAATAACATGCTCCGAAAAAAAACCAATCAATGTCCGGTAACTTACGGGCTGTTCTGGTACTAGGGTTCCACAAGAGAAGTCTTATATTTTTGTAGTATTCTTTATAGTATGCCATTGGAGGGTTAAGTCGTAGGCAGATGAGACCATTGCAAGAACCCACAAGTGATGAATCGTTGAGGCTAGTATCATCTGGAAATTCAGCTTCAACGTCTCTATGGTTGCTTCGTATCGCTGATGAAGAGGCAGAGGCGCAGGCGGCAACATTCTTCTTCAGTGATTGGTAGTCAATCAGTAGGGGAGATACAGTGGGGGGTGTTGGCGGGGGTGGTGGGTCCGGTTTCGTGAGAATCAGGACATTCTTGTTGTTGTCGTTGGCATGTGCTCGGTGCTTGGCCACGAACCGGGGAGTAGTGATTAAGGCGCGCCATGACTTGCATACACAACGGAATCGGAGGAGAGATACGACCGGTAGCCATGAAAGTATCTCGACGATTATATCGTCGTTGTTGGAGGACAAGATCGGCAATTCTTCATCATCACCCGCCATAATAGTAGAAAGCGAATGGCTGAAGTTTCGTAAGTATTGATCGTTAGGGTTACAATATAAATGTAAATATATAGATATAGATATATACTGTGTGTGTGTGTGTATATATATATATATATTAGGATCCCTATATTTGTTAGGAGTCGGATTTGTATTTATTCTTTCCCTGTGAGAACATTGACTCCTTCCAAATATAGGACTCCTAATATATATACACAGAGTATATATCTATATCTACATACATACATACATACATACATACATATATACATACACACACACAATAACTTATATTAGACCAAATATCAAATATAAGTACTTTTTTACCTCTTGAGAGCCTCCTGATTCCAGAACATCTCATCCTCTTCAATTTCCTGATCGAGTAACTTAGTCATCCTGATAAATCGTATAAAAAAAAAAAGAAGGTAAATTCTCAGAAATTGAGTCCCAAGTTTCGATCCTTGTCGATTGATTCGGTCAATTTCATTACCTCTTCCCTCGGGTGGCACGAGATGTCCTATCGAGAAACACAGCGGTCGGTTCGCCCTTGGGGACCTCCATGGAAAACTGAGAGAGATTTTGAGGACCAAACTGCAAAAAATCGATTCGATTTTGGATCAGCCGGACGGACTGGTCGACGAGAAGAAGGTTTTAAATCTTAAATCGAAAAAAGCACGTACCTCTGCTATAAAAAGAATGACTTGTGCAGGGTTGATTAGGGTTTTAGGTAGCCCACGGCAAGAAACAGACTCGTTGTGAAGGGTTGATTAGGCAGCTCACGCAAGAAAGAGACTTGTAGGAAAACAATAAAAATGGGGGTATAATTAGGCAATCAGTACAGGTGTTTGGACAATTGGGCTCAGGGCCTACGTCATTGGTATTCAAACTCAAGCACATATATAACATTAAAATAGAAAGCCAATCCAAAACAGAAATATCTGGGACTCATTTGTATCTTGTGCCTTGCTCTACGTTTTGGCATCGAGGCAAAAGATACATCTGCTTGACATTCCTATTTCACTTGAATTGTAACACGAAAATTTATTTTCACGCGTGGAGTGATGCCATGGCTTGTGTTAAATACTCAAAAACTTCCCCACAACATGAGCACCAGAGCAATCTCTGTAACCTCTCAAATTTGACGAAGCCTAAAACCATATATAGCAGTTTACTTGTTCATACTAACTGTACTTTAGTCAAGATGCAGTCTATTCGAGTTATGTAGGCCTCTCAGTATTTTCGATTATAAAAAGTATTATTCTTAGTTTTATATTGTTGATCCTTGACTTTCAACTTGATATCAGAGCATGTTTAATCCTTTGGGGTTGAATCTGTTTTTAGTAGTCAGCTTGCTTGTCTTGTCACGTTCCTCTTCCAAGGACCCCACAGCCATGCACCCACTAGCATGCGTAGAATAAGTTTGAGCATTGGTTCATTCAAAGCCCTCCCCTCGCTACCGTCTTCCAAAGTTTTATCTCCACAACAACTTTCTGATCGTCTTCGATTGCGCTGCCCTTAAGATGAATTGTTATGACTATCCAATAATTTTTTTGAAATGCAGCAGGAATATCACACTCTAGTACTACGTCTTGATCCTTGATTTCAAGGTCAAAAAGTGTGCCATTAGGGACCCCACTTATCATCGTTATTAACATAGAAGATGACGATGATGGTGGGTGCTGGCGGTGGTGCTGATGGGTGGTGGTGACAACAATAGTGGAGGCGGAAGTGGTGGTGCAGATGGTAGGTGATGGACGAGGTGGCGTCGGTGATTATGGTGGTGATGTGGCGATCGTGATGATGATGGAGGCAACGGTAGTGAGAGTTGCTGTGATGGCCACTATGATTAAGAATTTTATTTTATTTTTTGTTTTAAACTCTCATTTATGAAAATTTGGAAATAATAACTAATTACATGAAATTAAACTGGCAATTGAAAAACTTTTTTCATTTAAAAATTTCTATATTTATAATTACAACTTTATTTTCCTCGTCTAAACGGAGAGTAAAAGTAATTGAAAGGAAGTTCTTTGCAATCCGTCGCGGGTACATCAAAACCGCGCGTTGACTTATTTCACACGTCCCAACCTCCAAAGGGCATGCTCGCCATTTTCTCCTCAAAATAATACCACTGGCGCACACTCGTCAGGAACACTTGCCCGTACACTCGCCCAGCACCTGATCCCAGGCCTTCCCACGCGCTCTCTCTCTCTCTCTCTCTCTCTCTCTCTCGATCTGTGCCTCAGGGATCGGATCTGCTCTGCCTCTGAAGTTTCTCTCTCATACAAAATTACAAAGCGATCGTGACGGAAGGGAAGAAGAAGAAGACTGTCAGTCGCTCTGTCGCTGGGTTCCCTTTGATTTTCCATTAGGGTTTTGATGACATGATCAAGTTATGAGCGCAGACTGCTTTCCTCTTTTCGATTCTCTGCAGCAATTTACTGAAATTCATCGCATCATCAATCTCGTCGCCGGCAGACGACAATGGCAGCTTCGCCCGTCAATTTCCTCTTCTGCTTCTTGGTCATTTGCATCACGTTATGGCTCCTCTTCATGTACGTCCCTCTTTTCCCCATCTCCACATAAGATACATGTATATGTGTATGCATGTATGTATGGTATGTGAATGCTTCGAACTCGGGTTTTATTTTTATGAATTTTGTTGGGTGCAATTCAGTTTTTGATGCCAATTGCAATGCCTGTGGAATTAGAAATGGGATAAATTTAAGAATTTGCTGGTTTTGGAAACAAAATTCGTCATACAGGCGGTGCTTGAGATATCGAATTTGCAATGTTGGGACAATTTTAGCAGCCCTGGAAACCAGTGAAGACAATGTGTGTGTGAAAGTGGGTGGGGGTTTCTGCGTATATGTAGGTGTATTAATTTGAAGTTTTGAACAGTATACAGAAAGGAACCATTCTGGAACTTAGTTGAAAATTGAAATAAAGAAACAAAGGACTGACCAGGGCGATGATAATTGCATCAGTTATTAAGATGAGTTATTTTATGGGTTCAAAATAGGACTCTTTCATTATTACTTGGATAAACATTTTCATTCTTTCTCCGGGCTTGAAGTGATTTAGATAGGTTCTTGTTGCCAAGTTTTTGCACTAAGCTTCTTGGGCAGATTTTCTTCAAGGTTGCTGGCTTGGATTTTGAGCCGCGTAGTGGGGGCATCTATCAGATTCCGGTTTGGCGGATGGAAATGTATAAGGGATCTCGTGGTGGAGTTCAAAAAGGTTTTCACTTTTTCTTCAGTGGTCCAGTTTACTTATTTATTTATCATGACATGGCTGAGTAAAGGGGTTTTTCTTGTTCCGTACATTAAGTTGAAAGCTAATAAAAGTATTATGAGACCTATGTTAGCATGACTTCACAATAATTACTAATGAAAAATTGATTGCATCTTTTAATTATTAATTCCATATGAATCTAGTCTCATTAATAAGCCATGCCAGAAAATTTCTGTTCATGTTTCTCATGTGATATAACTCAGTGCTTGTTCTGCAAAATGGTATTTTTGTAATTTTGTTTTGAAGAGAATGGTATATTTATAGAGATTTTAGTGGACTGTTTCATTTGTGCAGAATTAGTTCCCAGTTATTCTTCTTTGACTGTTCATGAGGCGTGCGGTTCCTTGGGGTGTTCATACTTACCGTTTTAAAATGGAGTTTCTAATTGAGGCTCTTGGTCCAATGGGAAGTTCTTTATGATCTTTTCCCTTTCCTGGATGGTTTTGAGGGTTTTATATAGAGCTAAGCAGCTGTTTACAAAGCAAGTGTGTATGTTGTTTGTAGATGTGTTTAATTGGGGTTTTGTGATTTATCTCTCTGGAGTGCTCCGATTGGTAGATCTAGTCCTTAGTTATGTCTACAAATTTGATTACTACACTCATCTATAGTGGATCATAGTCTACCTAAAAGAAAATGAAGGGATTACTCTAACCCTCCTTGGGCCCTCCGGTTTAAGGTTAACTCATCTGAAATAAGTGGAAAGAATATGCAACACCAATATTTTTTTAAATAAGAAAATATATTAAACTGCATACCTCCCACCCCCTCAAAATATAGGATCGCTTTTTAAGTTGGTTCAGGATGACAATTTGGTAAGTAAGAAAATATAGTCAACCAATCCCTGAGTATGCTTGTTAAATGCTTGCATGGCAAATGTGGGTCTCATTTTTAATGGTTATCTGGTGTGTGCCATGTGTATTTACTAATGCAATGTGGAATAAATAAGATAGAAAACAAAACACAAAAATAAAAAGGGAGAACAAACCTCCCTCTGTTGGACACTCTATGCCCTTACGTTCTCTCTCTTACAACCTGCAGCTGTTGGAGAGAGGGAGAGAAAAGAGGAGGTTTAGTTCTTCTTTTAGATTTATGGTTTTTTATGTTATTTTTTTATTTAAATTTCATCTTCTGATGACTTTTCAAACTGTTCTCTAGTTTTCTATTGTTTTGTGTTTCATGTTTCATTCTAAATGCATGGCACACATTTGGAGTCCGATTAATCATAGAACATGGGGCATGTTTGCTACGTAAGAATTTAACCGACCCACTCGGAGATCGGATGTGTAGGTACTATTAAGTCTGTTTACCATTTTATCCAACCTCTGGAGATCGGATACCAACTTGAAATAGACCCATAGTTATGAGGTTTTATGTAGGCGATCCAAAATTTTATTCCAATAAATTGGACATATTTTGTGTCATCGACAAGAAAAAAGGGTGAATCTGATAGTGTACAAATATTAGGTTGGAAATAATCAAGTTCAAGAGGCTGTACTTTTTAATTTTTTTTGTTAACTGGTAGTCTATTCATTTCATTTTTCAGTTGTATCTTTCGTGCCATGGGCTTTATTTTGTCGTTACAATTTTTGAAATGTTACAGATGCCCAAAGCATCCATAGAAGTGAAGGAACTGAAAGTGGACATATCTAAAGATGGTGCATCCAAGCAAAATCTTATTGTTAAGCTACATATATCACCTATTGTTGTTCTGAGGAGTGACCCACGGGTTAGTTGTGACTTATTCAATTTTTCCACTGGAGGATCCATTTCTGCAAGCCAGTCATCATCCTCCATGATGGAAAGGACATCTGCTCTTTTTATTTGTGAAGATTTCATCCTCTCTTGTGAATTTGCTCATGATGGGTATCTTCTTTGGAGAAATATGTTTCTTTCTGTAGATGCAAA
Organism: Heteromeles arbutifolia; assembly: GCA_024362995.1. NCBI lineage: Eukaryota > Viridiplantae > Streptophyta > Magnoliopsida > Rosales > Rosaceae > Heteromeles > Heteromeles arbutifolia. Next base: position 26,610,448 of record JANCRC010000013.1, on the reverse strand, counting down.
AGCATAGTTAATTGCTTTTAATGTGGCTTCAATATGATTTCTTGAGTATGAGACTTTCATTCTTATATTACTTTTTGTGTCTCTTCTATCATTAGATTTGTTTTTTTTTTTTTTTTAATTTCCAATGATAAGGCAAAGTAAACCAGCTAATATCTTTTTATTCACTTGATTTGGATGTAGGGAAGTCGGTGTAATGTTCAAGAATGTGGACATTGCCTGCGGAGAGATTACTGTGAACCTAAATGAGGAGATGCTTTCAAAAAGTAAAAGTTCATCACAAACTTCTTCTCAACCTGATAATGTTCTAGGGTCCGCTACTGATTCTGTTGCTTCTAAAAAGCCACACAAAAAACAACACATGATTGTTGCACTCTCAAAGTACACCTCTCTATTTCCAGAAAAGGTTTGTCAACTATTATGTCTTTCAACATGATCCGTCTCTCTTCCCCCCTTCAGTTTGTCATATTTTTACTAATGCCATTTTCTTTCTGTTCAGATTCCTTTAAACATAAATTTTCTTAAGTGTTTTCTTGTAGACAGAATTATATTTTTTTTCTTGGGCATCTTTATTAAAGAATTTTGGGATATATTCCTTTTTAGTGAATGTAATTTATGATTGGACAGTTGGTTTTGATACCTTGTTCATTTTTGTAGATGTTTTCTTTTCTTTTTGATAAATAATTTCCTAAAAAATATGAAACTCCAAAGACACACACTTCAATCTAAATGCACAGGCATCCAAGAACTTACTTGAGCATCAAGCTTTATTATCAGATTTTCAAAGAATTAGTTGTTGGACTATACGTATGTGTAATTATATGCGATGTGATGGTATAGTTTTTCTCCTACCAAGATTTGGACTAACACCTACCCATATCCCAGGCTGTTCCTTAATCCTTACCAGTCGGGTGAAATCCCGAATAGTTATGTGATAGCAATACTCTAGTATACAGTATTAAGAGGCCGAAACAAGTTTAAACTGGTCCCAGAAGTGTGCCTTAGAGGATATCTCCCCTGTCCAGAAAGAGTCATAAAGGGTAGAGGAGTCATGAACTTTTTTGTGCCTATTTTGAAGTAGAGTGAGTGGGCTATAGATTATTTTAAAACTCTGACCAACCTATATTTTATGCGATGTTTTGCTTGACACCGGATTCTAATATGATTTCTTTCTGACAGCTTCTCTTGCATCTTTCTACCCTATATCTATTACTCAGAGTTGTTGCACTGAATGTGATGATATTAGGAATTCATTTTCCATGTCAACCTCTTGAATCATATTAAGTATCATGCAATTATTTACGATTGAATCTTTCCTTGTTCTTGTTTATGTGCTTTCATCATGCAACGTCTGGTTCATCCACTTGTGTAACTTCTCTTTTATTAAAATTTGTGTTCCTTATAAGAATTAATATTTTACTTCTTTGATAGGTTTCCTTCAGTTTGCCAAAACTGGACGTGAGATTTGTGCATCGGGAATATGATTTTTCTGTCGAGAATAACATAATGGGCATCCAATTAAAATGCACTAAATCACAATCCAGTGAAGATGTGGGGGAGACTACACGCCTTGATGTTCAATTGGATTTCAGTGAGATTCGTGTATGAATGTAACTTCGACACTGTTAATATGATTTTAGTGTTTTACTTTTCACATTCGTTGCATATTGGTCTATTCTCGATGATGATTTTCGACATTATGTTTCAGTTGCTTAGAGAAGCTGGCATTTCTGTTTTGGAGATACTGAAAGTTGATGTTGTATCATTCTTTTACATTCCAGTACAGGTAAGTTTTTTCAGTTTAAGTTGTGCAACCTGTCTCTTAAAAGTTAATCCTCTTCCTTCTGCTTATATTTTATACTTCTTGCATACGTTGGGTAAATATATCCAATTAAACGTATCATCATGTACAGTTAATTTTGATACTGAATATATTGATGGATCGTTTTTTCTTTTTGAGAAGAATATATTGATGGATCATTGATTTAGCACTATTCAAGGATTATATGATTGTGGTTTTTCACTGAAGGTTTGTGGTTTATACGTACTGTAGTACTTTCCATGTTTAATATGGAATGTATTTATATGATGAAAATAAGGAAAGAAACTGAGGACATAGTCTCTAAATAAATGAAAACAATGTTTCTAAAAGCAACGAAGCACATGATAAGATCCACGGCCCACTGCTACAGTCCATTCCAACAAATATAGAATTTCCCATGCGATATTTTTTTTCTTTGAAAAGAATCAAATCTGGAATTTCCCATGGAATTCCCTATGCAATATTTCATTAGAAACACAGTTGATAGTTACATTTTAAATTCGTATTTCATAACTTGGTTGCTTGATTCTACTGCCACTGTTCATCGGCTTCTCTTACGAGACAGCAGGGGTATGCAGAGATCATAATAGATGGATTTTATTTTATTTTATTTTTAATCTTTTACATAATGCTCTCAAATTTCAATTATACATAACATGGAGTAAGGTTATAACTCATCGTCATCAACTTATTTATAACAATGTTGGCAAATGCGTTCTGATTATCAGGTATATCACTATGGAAGAACTAGAGCAAGTCCTCAACGAATACGGCTTGCATGGTGAACTTTAATCTTTCCAGGTACACCCATATCTATATCCTAAACAACTGTTATTATGTATCAATTTGTTAGAGTCAACAGATGTTAAAGTCAATTTATGTAATTTATTTTTTGCTTTCGAGGTACAACCATATCTCACTCCCTCTGGTACTCTCTCTCTCTCTCTAAAATCTCTGTTGGGTTTCTACCAATATGTCAATTTGTATAATTTATTTTTTGATGTGAGATTTGGTGCATTTGATTTGGGTTATGGTTTGAGATGCTATTTGGAAGATTTCATTTTTGAGTTGGATTCATGGTTTTTGCTTAAGATCTCTTTTTTTTTATTTTTTTTATTTTTTATTTTTTATTTTATTTTATTTTATTTTTTTATGGTCACTGTAGCTTGTCTGTGCATGTGATATTTTCTTCCATGTCCAATATTATCCAAATTCATTGCTGCATTTCAAGAGCTTGCGACTTATAACTTCGCTCCCAACTCCCAAGTGAGTCTTAGATAGCAAATCACCCTAATCGGCACACTCTAATCGATTTCAAGTTTTCGGATCCTAAACACTTTGAAAGGGTTTCCAGAAAATACATCTTTCCAAAGGTGAGTAGTGACACTGTCAATTTCGTCAACCAGTCTTCATTGGAATTTTCTCCGTCATCCTATATATTGCAGCATTAACACATTTGATAAGAAATTTTCAGTTTCTGGTCACATAAGATGGCAAGAAAATAAGCACAATAAATTATCCATGGTCTTTATCATGCTAGCTGACAATTAGAAAGTGCCTCAAGTTATTAGTTATTAAACTCTTCCTTTTTGTTTGAAATGCGGGTGGTGTTGGACAAATGAGATAAAAGAAATGGTTGTTGCCGTGTTTTACTTTGTTGGTTGGCAAGAAGCATGTTCAGCTGATTCAATTTATTCTTTTACTTTCTATGACAAAGCAATCCTTTGCAGTCCTTCGGCATGAAGGTTTTTTTTTTTTGAACCAACATTCGTGGTATTTTATTGATTCACTACCCGATTAATAAAACTCATATTTTAATTTTATGGATTTTTAGCATCTGATTTTGGTTTTTGATGTTTTCTTAGTGATTGACTTCTTTGGTGTTCATTTTTTGATGTTTTCTCAGTGGTACGGTGATTGCCAGAATTACTGGGTTTTCGATTTTATTAGAATCGATTTTTAAGTCGCAGGGTCTGTATCCTTTTTGGTCAGTTTTGTTTTAATTTCATAATCTTTGTTTCTTTCATCGCTAAATTTTGAACTTAAAACATGCAGACTCAAGGAACACCATCCATCAAGAGTATCATGATGTTGTCGGGAGGCGATTTTTTACAGGTTTGAACCCCTTACTTGCCACTCATCAGTGGTTGCTATTTCTGGAGCTTCTACTTGAATTTTCATGATCTGATTTTATAGTTTATTTCTCTTGCATTTTGTGAATGTTAGTGACGGGCGCAAGAGATGATGAAGAGGTAAAACTTATTGCACTGTTGAAATTACAGTATATCTATACCATTGTGAAAGCACATTTTCTAATTATTTAACATTGTACAGACAATTAAAGATTAATCGAGACAAGAGACAGTGAACAAGTTTTCCAAAAGGCAATCCAAGAACAAGGGGGAGGCCAGGTTTGTCAAATTTCCTTTTTTATTCTCTGCCCCCAAATAAGCACTTTTTACTATCGAAATTGTGCGTTCCTCACAAACTTGACACATTTTTTGATATCTTGAACAATTAATTTTAAGCTCCTGACTCTTCTAGCTTGGGTTGTTGAAACACTTAATTTTCTGATTAAGATTGATAATTTCCAAAATTGTGTATCAAATTGTAGATAATGGACACTTTGGCCGAAATTCAAGAGCGACATGATGCTGTTAGAGATCTTGAGAGGAAGCTTCTCGATTTACAACAGGTATCTTCTTAGTTTGTTCAATGATGTGTACTCTCTAATGGAAATGAAGTTGCTATATAATACAGATGTCTAGCGTAGGCCTTACTTTTTAGAGTTCACTGTACAATTTGGTATTGTTGTATTGAATATAATAACATTTTAGATTACATTGATCTGTGTTTGTACCATACTTGACCAATCTCGAAATTACTGAGCATCGGTCAACATTATATTGTCAAGAACCCACAAGGTCAGAGGCCAATCACAAGGCGACACGTGTCAACAGCAGAGGCCAATCACAGCGCGACACGTGTTAATATCAGAAGCCAATCACAAGGGCGACACGTGTCAACATCAGATGCCAATCACAGTATGACACGTGTCAATGTCAGAACAAAGCTAGAAACTCTCTTCTATAAATAGAGATCATTCTCCCACAATAATCCTTAATGTCATTTGTACTAAATCATTAACTAGAATGCACTAAAGGAGAGCTTAAACCTTTGTATTTGTGTGAACCCTTCACAATTAATGTGAACTTCTCTACTCTGTGGACGTAGCCAATCTGGGTGAACCACGTACATCATGCGTTTGCTTCCCTGTCTCTGTCCATTTGCATACTTGTCCACACTAGTGACCGGAGCAATCTAGCGAAGGTCACAAACTTGACACTTTCTGTTGTACCAAAGTCCTCACTGATTTTGTGCATCAACATTTGGCACCGTCTGTGGGAACGACACTTATTCCCACTCTCTTCAGCTTTGTCAAGCTGGTATCCACCATCCGTACACTCTCTTTTGACCAGGCATCCCTCTCCAACATGGGGAGCGAAGGAAGCCACAGGATACAAAACGACACCCCTTTTGCACATAGTGCGAAGCAACGAAAGAAGGAAGGAAAGAAGGTTGCTCTTCAAGCTAAAGTCGATGAGCTAGAAGCTCAGAACAAGAAGATAGCAATGAAGAATGAGGTCCTCCAGGAGCAATATGAGAAGCTCTTCGAGACGTTCCACGAAGCTAGGCATGCTCAAACACACGAGCTCGTTGCCCCTGTGAACGTCAACCATCAATTGGGTGCCTTCCAACACAGAGGATCACCTGCATTCGACATGGGTATTCCTGATAAGGAGCAAGCTACTCATCAAAATGTCAATCAACATGAAACTTTTCTCAACCCAGCTGCTTCAACCCGAAGCAGGAGAAGTGGAGGAATGCACCTCCTGGCAAAGGGAGCAGAAGGATCGAAAGCTGTTTATCGCGACTGTCGAGACTTCCTAAAGCAACGTCGAGAGAACCCCATCCACATAAGCTCAAAGATCAATGACCCAAGGGTTTTTGAAAGACTTGGTCCCCTACCACGGCCCAGGCCGGCTACCAATTTGGGGAAGGGGCAACAAGTCCTAGAGAAACATGAGGGTATAAGGGACTCAGAGGTGTTCCGACAGACATACCCTAGAAGTCAGTACGGCGAGTCCAAGGAAAAATCACATGCTCTTGATCAGACTTTCCTACTTCCAAGAGGGGATGGAGATTTCCGAAAGAAAGCTCCAAGTGATACAAAACTCCACCCAAAACCCCCTTATTCTTCAACTCCTTGAAGAAGTAAACAAGTTGAAGGCTGAACGACAAGCTGAGATACCTGACTGGAATCAACCCAGGCCTGGCCCTCTTACAAGGAGGATCCTCGACACCCCATCCAGGCGAAGACAAAACAGAAGCTTGGCTTGCAACTCTATATTGGAAGGGAGGATCCGATTGAACACCTTAACCTCTTTGAATCTACCATGGCATACCGGATGCACACCGACGAAAAGCGATGTCTTCTCTTCCCCTCCACCCTCTCTGGTGGAGCTTTAAACTAGTATTGTCGTCTTCCACCTGAGATGGTTGACTCATTTGAGGAATTGAGGAAAATGTTTGTTTCTCAACACATCTTCCAGACCGATCGCTTGCATTCTGCAGATGATTTATACACTCTGTCAGAAGCCGGACGAGTCGCTACGAGAGTATGCCAGCCGCTTCAGCCATGAGTATTCTCGCTGCGCTGAGGCAGATGACAAGACTGCCTTCAAAGCCTTCACAATAGGCTTACGTGACTGTTTCTTCAAGTACATGATCAATGCCAACACTTGGAAAACTTACTCCGAGGTGATGGCACATGCTTACAACCACGCCTCCACTGAGGCAAGAACAGATCAAGGGAAACCCCCTACAGCCACCATTTATCAGCGAGTGAGGAGTGGAAGCCAGATCCAACCAAATGAGAAGACATCAGCCCTCCAAACGGCAACGGCGTACCCCCTGCCTCACTTAATGCTTCGCCGAGTCAACATACATACCAATCTCAGGGTAAGAGGAAAGATTTCCATCCGCACCAGTCTCATTTTAGTAAAAGGAGTAAGGGGCATTATCGCGATACCCAAGGCTATTGCCACGATAATGCCCGTCCCCAGGCAGTCAACGCAGTAAGCCATACACGTGTCAGGACAGGCCCTACCCCGAGGTATGAGACATACACACCTTTGAACGCCACATGCGTGGCCATTTACCTCAGTGTAGCTCACCTGATACCGAAGTCAAAACCAAGGCATCCAGATTACAAGCTCACGAAAAATGCGTGTTTTGCTTATACCACGAATATAATGGCCATGATGGCGAGAAGTGTATCATCATCCGCGATCATATTGAAGCTTTGGCACGTGAAGGAAAAATTGATCAATTCCTCCTTCACCCTTCAAAGGATAACCGTAACCAACGCCAAGTGAATGTGATATATTCCATAAGCGACGACACACCCATATCTGAATCTTCCAACAGGGCCATGAAAAACAGTGAACGAACTTTGAGGCCTGGCCAACAAGTGTTTCATGTGGAAGACATCAGGGGAGGCAAGTATCAAAAGCCTAACTGGGATCCAATATGTTTCTACCCTGAAGAAGAAAGAGGTATCATCTACCCTCACAACAACCCACTGATCGTGGAAGCTCACATAGCCAACTTTGACGTACGACGAATCCTGGTAGACACGGGGGCTTCGGTCAATATCATGTTTGCCGAGGATTTCAGGGCACTTAATGTAGCTGAACATTTGCTCAATCACTTGATTTCTCCTCTGATAAGCTTCTCTGGTGATATTGTACAACCTTTGGGGAGCATACATTTACCCTTCACCATTGGTATAGGCCTTTACACAGTTACCATTACCACTAACTTCCTGGTGGTTGACTGCCCAACGACATACAATGTCATCTTTGGGCGCACATGCATCAATGATCTCAAGGCCATGGTATCCACACATACGTTGATGAAATTTCTAACCCCCTATGGCAACGATTACATCAGAGGAGATCAGCCTAGTGCACGATCATGTTACAACACTTCGATCAAGCAACAACACCTGCCTATGCCTAAGAAAACCCTTTCTATATATGACCAAGTCATAAAAACCAGCCCGGACGAAGCCAACTTGGATCTTCATGATGGCCACAGTCAACCCGACGACCCTCGAGATGACTCTTTCGCCCAACAAGCCCAACCTGCTGAAGAGTTGGAGAAGGTTTCTATCTCAAAAAATTATCCGGATCGCATGGTGAAGATTGGCACCACCTTGTCGCCACCCATTCGGTTGGCCTTGATATCTTTTTTGCAAGAGAACATTGAGGTCTTCGCCTGGTCATATGAGGACATGCCAGACATCTTTTCCGATATCATCTGTCATCACTTGAGTATTGACCCCAAGACCAAGCCGGTAAGACAGAAGCGAAGATCTTATGATGCTGAACGATACGAGGCAATGAAGGTGGAAGTTGAAAAACTCAAAGGCATATGCTTCGTCTGTGAAGTCAATTATCCAACATGGGTGGCAAATGTGGTCCTTGTTAAGAAAAATCCGACCAAGGAAAGTCTCTTGCTTCAAAAGATCTTGTGGAGAATGTGTGTCGACTACACCGACCTAAACAAATGATACCCGAATGATAAGTTTCCCTTTCTTCTCATTGATAGACTTATAGACTCTACAACAGGGTGTGAACTCTTGAGCTTTATGGACGCTTACTCAGGGTACAACTAAATCCTCATGAACCCTCCGGACCAAGAACACACAACCTTCACTATTGATAGGGGACTATACTGCTATAAAGTCATGCCATTCGACCTAAAGAATGCAGGGGCAACTTATCAAAGACTAGTAAATTCAATGTTCGCCGAACAGATTGGGAAGAGCATGGAAGTTTACGTTGATGATATGCTAGTCAAGAGCAAACATGCTGACCAACACATTACCAACCTATCTGAAACTTTCACCATTCTGAAGAGGTATCGAATGAGGTTGAACCCCAACAAATGTGCATTTGGCGTTGGCTCTGGCAAATTCTTGGGCTTCATGATTAGCCAACGAGGCATTGAAGCTAATCTCGAGAAGATCAAAGCAATCTTCGACATGAAGAAACCGGTAACTTCAAAAGACATCCAGAGCCTCACTGGTAAGGTGGCAGCATTAACCAGGTTCATCTCTAAGGCCATAGACAGATGTGCTCCTTTCTTCAAAGCACTTAAGGGAAGTAAGAAGTACATTACATGGATTGATGAATGTGCCGAGGCATTCAAGAACCTTAAGGAGTACATGAGTAAAGCCCCTCTGCTCTCCAAACCTGAAGTTGGTGACACTCTCATTATCTACCTATCGGTATCAGCTTCAGCAGTAAGTTTCGTTCTCATTTGAAAGGATGGTAATGTCGAACGGCTCGTCTACTACGCTAGTAAAACCCTACAAGATGCGGAGACACGATATTCCAACATTGAGAAATTGGCTCTGGCATTGGTCATGTCTGCTCAAAAACTTCACCCTTACTTCCAAGCGCACTCCATCATCATGCTTACCAATCATCATCTTCGACAGATACTCCAAGGTCCTGACACTTCGGGGCGAATGATCAAATGGGCAATAGCATTGGGTGAGTTTGACATCTCCTACCAACCAAAGCCAGCTGAGAAAGGCCAAGCAGTGGCAGACTTCATCGCCGACTTCACATATCTTGTTGACACTGCTTCTACACCTAAAGTAGTGACTTCGTTACCCTCGGAAGCTCAGAAGATAGGACCAACAGCCCCAGCATGGAGTCTGTATGTTGATGGCTCATCCAACCAACAGGGCCGTGGAGCAGGACTAGTCCTTACTACCCTCGACAAAGTGGTAATGGAGTATGCTCTTCGCTTCAAATTTAAGGCGTCGAACAACGAGGCTGAATATGAAGCCCTTCTAGCAGGCTTATGTTTGGCCAAGCACCTTGGGGTTAAACAAATTGATATCTTCAGTAACTCCCAATTAGTGGTTAACCAAGTTACAAACAACTTTGATGCTAAGGATAGCTCCATGGCAGCTTATCTTGCGCAAACACAATTTTTGCTCAAGCACTTCCACTACCAGATTACCCAAGTTCCTCGAGCAGCAAACAGTCATGCAGATGCCTTGGCTCGCCTCGCCTCAGCAGTGGAAGACAAAGTTGGGAGAAAAATTCATGTCGAATTGTTGGCTGTTCCAAGCACCACGGCCGCGGAAGTGTGCAACTTACAACATGGGGATAGTTGGATCACCCCAATTTATAAATTCCTTGCTCATGTCACCCTCCTAAATGATAAAGTCCAAGCTAAGCAGATTCAATACAAGTCTACCTGCTACCTGATCATTAATGATCGACTCTACAAGCGAGGTTTTAACTTGCCGTACTTAAGATGCTTTACACCTGTCGAGGCGAAAATTGTCCTTCGGGAGATACATGAGGGAGTCTGTGGAGATCATGCTGGATCTTGGTCCCTAGCACACAAGACTTTTCGCCAAGGATATTACTGGCCAACACTTCACCAAGATGCCATCAAAGTATCCCGCTCATATGACAAATGTCAACGCTATGCGACCATTCCTCACTCCTCTCCAGAGCCTCTCACTCCCATGATCAGCCCTTGGCCCAGTGAAGACTTGATTTGATCGGCCCAATGCCTGTGGGGAAGGGCAATGTCTGTTATGCAATCGTTGCAGTTGACTACTTCATGAAGTAGGCCGAAGTAGAACCATTGGCAACCATTACTGAGGCAAGGATAGAAGACTTCGTATGGAAGAACATTCTTTGCAGATTTGGTATTCCCAATGCGATAGTCACTGACAATGGGCGACAGTTTGACAATAAGAAGTTCAGGATGTTCTGCTCTAAGTTCAACATCAACTTATGTTTCGCCTCCCCGGCTCATCCCCAGTCTAATGGACAAGTTGATGCCATCAACAAAATAATCAAGCGCACTTTGAAAACCAGCTTAGACAAGGCTAAAGGCTGTTGGCCAGAATTCATACCCCATGTTCTTTGGTCATACCGCATTTCATATCGAACTTCAACAGGAGAAAGTCCATTCTCACTTGCCTTTAGTACAGAGGCGGTTGTCCCAGTTGAGCTTGAGCAAGCAACATTTCGAGTCTAGAACTACATACAAAATGAAAATGACAAACAACTCACCCTCAACTTGGATCTAGTCGAGGAACACAGAAACCAGGCTCACTTAAGGAATGTCGCTTACAAGCAATATATCTCCAACTACTACGACTCAAGGGTCAAACCTCGCTCTTTCAAAGTGGGGGATTGGGTATTGAAAAAATGATTACTCTACGATAGAGTCCTAAGTGAAGGCACACTGAGTCCAAACTGGGATGGACCGTTTGAAGTTATTGGCATTAGTCGCCTTGGCTCCTACAAGCTCATAAGTTCCGATGGCAAGACCCTTGGCCATCCATGGAATGCTGATCACTTGAAGTACTACTACAAATAGACTCACAGTGTACAAGTGTTGAGCTATAGCCGTTCGGCATCTTATCTAATGAAGGCCATTTGGCAATGAATTCAATAAAGAGGTGATTTAGCCAACTCGGCCCAAACTCTTTTACATTCCTAGCAATGAAACACTCAAGTGTTGAAACTTCAACGCAAATGTTTCCAACATGAAATAAAATCTAAGTATGTGTCAACAAGGCTATACAAAGAAACGAACAACCAACTCATGGCTTATATCCAAACAAGGGATCTATTCAAACATAGCCAAACATTCATCAATGATAATGCAAACACTTGAAACTTGATAGTGCAAACACTCGTAAACATCCAAAACAAAAAAGCTCTCAGGCTTATAACATGGCACACACCATACAAGCAACAAACTAGTACATCCAGAGTATATGCAGAAAGTGAAGACACTTTTAGTCATCCTCATTTGAAGTCGAACCCCTGACAATATCACTTTGCGTCCCACCACTATCCTCTGCATCTCCAAGATCATCTTCACCATGGTGAATCTGCTCATCAGCACTAGCCTCATCGTCAGACTCTTCTTCACTACTAGGATCGACTGCGAGGATGAAGGTTTCACCCTTTTGTCGATACTCATCTATCTCCTCACAGTACTTGCGAATAATGCTTCCATCGTCGTAACGATCAAGGACGGCCATCCATTTCCTTTTCTCAAAATTAGCCACTCGGATGCAATGAGGTCTAAAGGCATCGTGAAAGGCCTGAGAACTTAAGAACTCTTGCACAGCAGCTTTCCTTTCAGTTGGGATACTCATCTTCAGCTCAAAAACCTCAACTAAGGCACTATCCAACTCCCCTTTAACCTTGGAAACCTCGAGGATAGTTGTCTTCAACTGGTCCTTAGCCGCCTCTAGCTATGTTTTGAGCCTTAAGTTCTCACTATTCTGCCTCTTCAAACTCTCAAAGTTTTGATCTTTGAGTCGGACGGCCTCAGCCAAAGCTTTACTCGTCTTCTTGGCATCATTCACAAGCCGCTTATTCTCTTTAAACTTTTCCTTGTATTTCTCGATCTCTTGTAGTCTGTCGTCGTACTCAATCATGACCTACATGACAAGATGATCGTCACTACTAGGAAGAAGATGGGAGAAAGTAAAGAAATGATAGAGTAACACTTACATAGGAAGATAGCCTCATCATCTGGTCACGATCAAATTCGTGCTTAGCTAGCGGCTCGCCAAGCTCTTCAACAGTGGATCGACGTCCTGCCAAGCAATTATTGACATACCTAAAACTACTTGGTTGCATGGCAACCTTCAAATCCTTCCAATGGACGCTGTCAACCTCTTCTTTGTACTTTCTCTTGCAGCTGCAGCTAGGACCACCTTCTTGGTCAATGGACTCCATGGTTGGAGGAAAGATGGGATCGATGGTAGGAAGAGGAGGCAATAGTTGCCTCTCCTCTCCTGTAACTATGGCGACAGCACACTCGATGGCCTTAGGTTCAGCCTTTTTCGAGGCAACAATCTTGAGGACCTCTTCTTGCGACTTAGGTTTAGGAGTTGGCCTCATCCGGTGCTTACGAGCTCCCTTGTGAAACAAAATATCATCCACGGGAACTAACATGGGCGCTTTCCCTTTCTTGGTGCTAGTTTCCCCCTTCTTGCTCACCTTCTCCACTAAACAAGAAAAATCAAAGTAAGGAATGCAATTTTGTAGGAGCAAGAGGGGGCGAAATGAAAGATACAACTTACTTGCTCGTCTTTGGCACTCAGAAACTTGGGGTTGGAAACCGCACTTTCGAAATAAGGGTCGTAGCTTGCCCAAATGCCTATACTCTTTGGGCACCCTCAACACCTTCTCTACGTCAGCTAGCTCCCGTCCGGACAGTTTGATGGTTCCTCATGTCACTGCATGAAGAAAAATGTTAGAAGCAAGAAGAAATCACAACAAATAGCAAACAATGCGAACAATGGATACATTACAACCTACAGTCTGGAAGTGGGTAGAAACACGTCGCTTAGGTGTGACACCCCTAACATGCTCCCAATCACTATAAAGAAAGCACCAACGGTTTTTCCAAGTGCAATATGCCTTTTTCTTACCAAAGACAAGACGTTCTCTCTCACTCTGACATGCACACTCGGCATACCCAGTGCATGCTTTCATCGGGCGCACCTTATAGCAATAGCGCCACTGATGGAAGGAAGGCTCACCTAACCCATATTCCATCCAAATAATATACCTGATCAAGGTATCCCAAAAACCAGGGTTGAGTTGCCCAGGCGCATATCCAATAAAAGATAGCATCCGTTGCAACCACGGGTGCAAAGGTAGCTTCACCCCTAAGGTCAATAATATCTGGGTGTAGAACATAGCATGACCCTTGGGCGGCTCAAGGGGCAATTCTTCATAATGCACCAAACGTATTCCTACACTATAGGGGACACTACATGACTGCCTTAGGGCCTCAAGCTGTTTTTCGCTATCTAACAAATTGTTTTCTAAATGGTCCGCTGTGAACTCAGAGCGAAATATGGGTATAGCGTCACGAACAACCCCCTCACCCACTAGCATGGAGGAAGAACCAATATTGGGACTCTGACAAAGACCATGAAGACTCTGACATTGCAGGCTCCAACCTAGAGCTAGAGCCAGGGGAGCCCTCATCGCTAGAACTTTTAGGCTCTGATATCTACAACAAACAAAAACAAACTCTATCACTACATGGAGGATCGAAACATAAGGAAGTTCCTAGGGCATGAGAAAAAAGCTCAACCAGTTTATTATGTTCTTAACCAAATACATGACCACTCAAACAATTCAACAAGAATGAAAGCATTCGATCTAGTGGAGAAGACTACCAACCTGAAGATGGTACAAAGCAATGCCGGAATCCCTCTCAACTAGAGAGAACTTTGTCTTCAAAAATCACTACAAAATTAGCAAATGAAGGCAAGGTAAAGAGTGGAAACTTATCATTCTTATATAGATAGTTCAACATAGCCAAAGAAATTTGAAATTCAAATTCAAACCATGAGAAAGCTACACATGGAAAATCTTCAAACTTCCACACAAGCTAGGGAGTTTCAAATTTCAAATGTTCAGTTCCCCCACTTCCAAAAAAAAAAACAAAAAAAAAAAAAAAAAAAAAAGGAACACAGCAGCTTCATCAATGGGATTCAAGTACAAATCTCAAAAGCTTCACACACTCTTGATCAAGATAGTGTGAAGCAAAATCAATTTATGGTGCCAACAAAAGCTTCACCCTACAAAGCTTCACTCACAAATCTTCATCCACAAAGCTTCACCCTACAAAGCTTCACCCTACAAAGTTTCACGTACAAAGCTTCACCTACAAAATTTAACACTAAAACATGCAAGAGCTTCACACACTCTTGATCAAGATAGTGTGAAGCTAAATCAAATTTTATGTCCTAAAAATAGCTTCAACCATTCAAGCTATATACCCAAACAAAAACTCACAACAAAAAACTATTTTCCAAACACAAAACCTCTTCTTCCGCCTCATCTCATCTATCATATTTCTGCAACTCCTGCTCTTCTTCAGTGGAGCTGAATTTTGGACATCTTATAGTTCCTGAACAGACGAACAACTTTCAAGAAGGAAATTTTTCTGTTTGAGCGACGGAAGTTAGAGTGTTGAAGCTCCAAACATGATAGTCAGATTCCTGCAGATTTCAAAGCTGCTGTGATGTTTCGAAGATCTGGAACTATTTAACCGTTAGTTCATTCTGGATTTTTTATATGTTATGGAAGAGATGATGAGGAACAACTTCAATTAAGAAAGTATGTTGCTCTGAGTAAGACACAATGGAGTTTCGAAGCTAATAACAGGTCTGACGGGTTAACAGACAAATGATGAACAATCATTCATCATACCTGAATGACTAGAGTTGTACTACTCCGATGGATCTTAAATTTGGATAAGTTGTAGTTCAGAAGTTAAGGAACAACTTTCATGAAGACGACTTTGCGATTTGAGCAACAGAGGATAGTGTTATATTGCAGCGACTCATGTTGATTAGTGGAAACGAAAAGCAATTCCACCAAAAAGGGATAAGGCCTTGGGTCTCATTTTTATTATTTCCCTACCTCTCAACATGAAGCAAGGAAAAATTGTATTTCACTAAGAAAGAATAAAAATGAGACTACACCTAAAAGGGATAAGGCCTTGGGTCTCATTTTTGTGCTTCACCAAATGAAGACAAGGCATCGCTATTCTGACAAATTGGTAACAAGCAAGACACCTCATTCGGTAACTCTCCTCGACCGGCGACTTGGGGGACTCCTATCATATGCTACTACACCTCGGTACTCGAAAGTTCCGCTACTACTTAATGACTTGGATATTTCAAGTCCCCAACAGAAAAGTTTTCCTCACTCGGGAAATTAGGGGAGCACTATTTCAACCTACAGGATCCACCCACGAAGTTTCAACATGCAAACTTCAACAAAAGAAAAAAATTCAAAGAACTTAGTGGAGGATGCCTTAGTGTATTTAACACAATACGCTGAATGAAGTAAAACTCGTTTATTGATATCATCGATAAATTACATTTATGTACATACACAAGAATCAAAACAAACAAACAAGAGGGAACCTTCACAAAGGTTGCCCAGGAGAAGCCTCAGTACTCGAAAAAGCACCAGAAAAAGGAGGCACCAGAGGGTGATCATTTGGAATCTCTGTACTGGGCAGACCCCAGAAGAAGAAGGCACATGTGGTTGATCGTTTGGAGCTTCAGTATGCGGTAAAGCTCCAGAAGATGAAGGCAATAGATGCCCTTGGAACAAATCCACAAACCTTTGATGATCACTTAGAATCTGACCCTCGGATTCCTGCAGCCGGTCAAGCTTTCTCTTCATGCCCGTGGAGTAGCTATGTGCAAGCAGGTGCAACTGTCTATTCTCATGCTTATGCCCTCTGATCTCCTGTTTGAGGCTTATCACCTCAGCCGCTAAGGATTTAACCTGGCGGGTTCGAGCAAATAGGCGCTGGGCCATATTAGACACAGAAGTCGCACACTGAACATTGAAAGCCAGAGAATCCTTAACAGCCAACTCATTGGACCGTTTGGAAAGTAGTCTGTTATCTTTGAGAGTGAGAAGATTCCTGGCCACCACCGCAGCGGTCATGTCATTCTTCATCACAGAATTCCCAACGGTAAGATGATCAGTAGGGGATAAGAAGGACAGGCACCATATGTTGTCTTGAGGAGACATGGCTTCCTCTCCCTCAACATTCAAGTTAAAACGACGGTCGGATGGGCCAGACATTTTCAAAAGTGACGAAGGAAAAATAAGGTCCAATAAATCTCAGAAATACAAAAATAAGGGGAAAATTTCTAGAAGCAGTAACTCTCTGGATGTGTTTCTTGAACACAATTGGTGCCCCTATAAAAGAAACGGCAGCATGGCCGTTCGTTCAAAGATCGAAGAGACACCACTCTCCAAATTTCGAGAAGTAGATTTTCTTGGGTAAAATTTGTCGACAACCTTCACACGCAACATCAACTTTTCAGACACCAAGAGTAACTTTGCCAAAGAGCTCTGACAAAGTTCAGGCACGAGAATTTCGAAGTTCCAGCTACCCTATTATTACTCATAAGGGTAAAGGAACAGCACCCACTACTTGCTAATTGATGAATCCCTAGATGTGTCGACCTCCGTCTTTCATGGCAAAGCATACCCACAAGAATGCCTAATTTTTCTTCATCTCCAAGAATACACCTTCAACAGATCTGCTTGGTTCAAAAATCGAAGAGGCAACGCTTTCCGCATTTCGAGAGCCAGATCTTCAACATACCTGCTTGTTCAAAAATCGAAAAGCCACCTCTCTTCGAACTTCGAAGAGCCAGATTTTCCTGGATATAATTTGTCGGCACTTTTCACAAGCAACATCAGCTTTCCGGATATCACGGACCACTTTGTCAAAGATCTCTGACAAAGTTAAAACACGTGAATCCTGCAGCTCCCACTACATTGCTATGACCGAGAAGGGTAAAGGAATAGCATTACTACTTGATGTTGGGGAAATCCCTATATATGTTAACCTACATCCTCCACGGCCAGGTAGACCTGCAAAAATGCTCAACTCTTCCTCACACCCGATAGGGCACTCCCAACGAAGCTTCTCGAAATACTTAGCTTTATTCTTCCTTATAACACCTTTGCAAACCAGCCACACCAGAGCAAGAATATCTCATATCATCAGGTACAAAAGCAAGAGTATCCTATATCATGCTTTTTCCCTGTCTTTTCCTTTGCCATTGCTCTTACCTGTAAGACAAGGAGAAAAAGAGCAATCAGCCAGCACTTGGAATCAGGCTTCCAGTCAGGAACTGACTGCCTGGAACCTCTTGCCTGATTACTTACCTAGCATTGCTCTCGAGTATTCATCTTCAACATCTTGTGCTTCTAAAGAAGCTACCACATCTGTCTGGGGAACAGATAGGTCAAGTAAAAAAGATACAAAGAAGCATGTGGAGACAAGCGCAACAGAACACGTGCCAATTCATCTACTACTTTGTCAAAAGCAAAAGTATCCCATATCATCAAGGTCAAACGTACTCTAGATTTGAAGGACTTGTTTTGACCCTCAAATTCCTGAGTTGGCTCGCTCATTTGGAGGAAACCAGAAAATCCTCTAGCCCAGTTCAAGAATAAACATGTGGAAAGTTACTTCTTCAAAAGCAAAAGTATCTCATATCATCTCTTCTCCATTTTCTTCTCTTTATCCTTCTTGTTGAATGAGAGACAGGAAAATGAGAAGAATTAGCCGGAACATGAAGTCAAGCTTCCGACCTAGACCTGATTGCTTGGGCCTCTTTTCCTTGATTGCTTACCTTGTCAGTCACCTCTTTCGGCAGACCTCCTCGCTTAAAGACTTGGGGGACTCCTACTATAGTGATGGTATCACGCTTGACCAAGCCCGAAACTACAAGTAAGCTTCAAGTGAAAATGATGCATTACCTTGTGCATCAACATCAGCTATAGATACCACTCATGAATGGGGGAGAAGTACTTCCAGAGAAGATGCCACTTTCACCTATGGGACAGAGAAAGCAAGTGAAAACGACACCACATTTTAGTACTTGGAAGTTTCGGGATTACTCAGTGGCTTGGATCTTGCAAGTCCCCAACCGAGGAGCTTCCCTCACTCGGGAACCTAGGGGAGTACTGTTTGTACCATACTTGACCAATCCCGAAATTACTGAGTACCGGTCAATATTATACCGTCAAGAACCCACAAGGTCAGAGGCCAATCACAAGGCAACATGTGTCAACATCAGAGGCCAATCACAGCGCGACACGTGTCAACATCAGAAGCCGATCACAAGGCGACACGTGTCAACATCAGATGCCAATCAAAGCATGACACATGTCAATGTCAGAACAAAGCTAGAAACTCTCTTCTATAAATAGAGATCATTCTCCCACAATAATCCTTAATGTCATTTGTACTAAGTCATTCACTAGAATGCACTAAAGGAGAGCTTGAACCTTTGTATTTTTGTAAACCCTTCACAATTAATGAGAACTTCTCTACTCTGTGGACGTAGCCAATCTGGGTGAACCACGTACTTCATGTGTTTGCTTCCCTGTCTCTGTCCATTTACATACTTGTCCACACTAGTGACCGGAGCAATCTAGCAAAGGTCACAAACTTGACACTTTTTGTTGTACCAAAGTCCTCACTGATTTTGTGCATCAACAATCTGTATTATTTTAAAGTATAAGAGATTAGTTTATAGGTGTATGCACTTAATATTGGATATATGATATTTTTCAGGTTTAGTTTGATTCCAACTTCTTTTTTTAGTTTATTTGAATAAAAAATTAGAAAGTTCGAGTCCAATTTGATTATTTCTTGCTTTTCTGCTTAATTTCTGCTTCTTTTTTCCTGCTTTTCTGCTGTTTTTCTTCAGTTTATCTGCTGCCTGTCTGCTCTCCCCCTTTCCTGCTACCGTCCATTGCCTTAAACCAAAAAAAAAACCCATTTGCCAAAGCCACAAGAAAAGACAAGTAGAATTTTATATTCTCTACCCACTTTTATTCATGATTGCTATTGGCTTCCTTTATTTTAGAGAGGAAAAGTCCCGCTCTCTTTGGACAATACCATCTTTCTCAAAACATGGGTCTGGAAAGACATCTGATAGAATTTATTTTGAGTCTAAATTATTAAATTAGGAGAGCTAAGAAGATATTTTGTGCTAATTGCTATTTGATAACTCTGGTTGTCTCTTTTGGCTACCACCTTGCTCTCCATTTTTCTTTTTCCTCCTGCTCTACTGCTTTTTCAGTGTTACAACCTCTCTGCAAAAAGCATGTTTTTGTTGATGCTTCTATTCTTTGTTGTTGTGGTGGTGACTCTGCGAATGGAATTCTTAGTTAACTATTCCTCTACAATACATGATGCATCTGATTTTTGTTCATTGATAGATAATGCCACATGCTTGAGATTTTTATGCCATCACTCTGTTGGTTCTTTTCTAATTGTTATTGTTTGTTTTAAAATGTGTATGATGTGTGTCATGCACAGATTAGAGCATAGGTCCATGATTTACATTCAACATAATCCTCACATGAAACTTAGTTAAGTTCAATGTTGTTTTTTGAAACTTAGTATGCTGTTACCAATAACGTTAAGTTTAAATCATTTTATCATAACATTATGTATTTAAATTTAACTAATAATGTTAAGTAATAAAATGACGTAACAAAACAATATTCATTGACACGCCAAAAACAAGAATCTTCATTAACGTTATTAATAAACCAATAAAATTATTAGAAGAAGAAATTAGGTTCTCATCCTTCATTTTGCCACTCCTTTGATTAAAACCTTATTCCTTTTCATTTTTTGATCAAGGTCTTTGGTATTAATAACATCATTAATTATTTCAATAATAAAATATTTTTTATTTCTAAATATATTCATTTAATGTTAAAAATGTTACAATTAATATATTTATATTTATGGCTAAATTTTTTATCATATATTTTTATTTTTAGTTTGCACCCATTTTTAATTTGCAACCCTTTTTTAATTTGTACCAATTTTCTTTTCAGTTTTAATTTGTACCCATATAGTAATTTCTTTTTGTGCCCATATTTTATAAAGTTTTATTTGTATTTGTACCCATATTTTTCTATTTATTTGTACCCATTTTTAATTTTGCTAATTATCTGTACCATTCATGTAATTTTTTTCAAATTTTTAATCTTAAAATGTACTCATTCTTAAATATACCAATTTGTTATATGTAAAATGTACCATTTTTTATACAAAATCTATTCAATTTTTTTCTAATCCATTTTTAAACTTATATGGGTACATTCTTTTTTCTTTGTTTTGAGAATGTATCCATGTTAAGTTTAATCGAAGAAATTTACTAATTTTATCAAGCATAATTTTTTTTTTTTTTTTTTTTGTGATTTTGAAGAATGTACCCATGTTTTGATACAATAATTTTTTGGTTAATTTTGATGAATGTACCCATGTTTATATATATATATATATATATATATATATATATAGACACACACACACACAATAGTATATTTATATTTTAATATTTTTAATCCCACAAATTATGGTTTTTTATTTAAAATCTCATTAATATAAACAACTATAAATTTCAATTTTTAATTTAAAAAAATATAGTAACGTACATAGAAATAAATTATCACATTAATTTCAGGGACTTGGATCAAAAATTGAAAATCAAGAAGGTTTTAGTCAAAGAATATTCATAGCTAGGGACCGCATCCAAAGTCTCCCTTATTAGAATAAAAATTAACGTTAAGATTATTAAAATCATTTTACAAAGCATACTAAGTATAACGTTACGATCATTTTACTGATCATATATCCTTAACGTTATTAGTAATAATTTTATTTAATGTTATTAGACATATCCTTAACGTTATTAGTAATAATTTTATTTAATGTTATTAGACACTCCTTAATTAGGGTTGTATTGAAATTCGGACCGTTACAAAGCATACTAAGTATAACGTTAATGTTATTAGAATAAGTTATGATCATTTTACAAATTAACTAAGTATAATGTTATCGTATACGTTAAGATTCTTTGGTGTCAAACATCATTTCGATCTACAATGTTGTAATTTGATGTTAACGTTGTTAATGTGGTTTTAAATTGAGCAGAGGACATAATTTTTTTATCAGAGAAGGAATCATTGAGGTCACTTTAGAAAATGGATGGGTGTCTGGTTATTAATCTTTGTCATTTGAGTGGTGTAGCTTTCTTCACTAATGAATGTAACAATTTAAGACTTGGAATGTCTTTGGGGGGTAAGAAAAAACATTGCTAATTTCGGATTTATGGGTTCGAATTTTTGTCGAGTCTGTGATTCTTACAAAAGAGTAGTAAATATCGTTGTAAATATGTGTAAGTAGAGTTGTAAAACAAAGAGAGGAAATTAACTTTAAACAGATAAAAGAAACAAAATTAGAGCAAAAACTTCCAGTCTTTATAAATGTGAGGTTTTTCAATAAGTGTGTCTTGTAAAAAGGTTTTAATCTTTCTTAGAAATATAGCTTTCTCAATTATGTAATGCTTTGAATGAGAAAAAAAAAAAAAAAAAAAGCCATTGTAGTGTTGGTGTTTTGTGTATCTGTTTCACATCTGTGTTGCACAGATTTGATTCAAATTGGTGGATTTGGGTAAGAAACTAAGAAACCGTAACATTTCTTTCGGTTTTAAGAGCTGAAATGGACATACATGTGTTTCTCTTTGTGAGATATAAGGGATTGAGGAATTTTGAGAGTGGTGGCTAGCTAAGGAAATAGAGAAGGAATTTTTTTTTTTGTTTTGGGATCTAGAGTTTACTGCAAAGTTAATTTCTCTTGATTTTTTGTTGTTTTAATATCTTTTGTTCATGTATTGGAATGCATTTTTTTATTTTTTATTTCTGCCTATTTATCTAAACCCCTATTCAATTTGTTGGAATTCATCAGAGTATTGGGTCTAATCATTTCCTTTTAATTTTTCAGGTTGTTTTTTATTTCTATTGGGGAGTTGCAGGTGTCCATGTCAGATTCATCAGGAAAAAGAACCATTTTTGTGGATATACTGAAACATGTAAGAAATTGTTCTCTACTAACATATTAGGAAAAATTGGAATTTTTCCAGTAAATTTGTTCTCTTTTGGTTAAATAGTTTTGGCAATATGGACAGATTACTTCCAAAATTCAAATTGAATGATGGTTTATTGGTGTGAATTATGTTACATGTTTAGTTTCTTTTAGTTTTACTATTCTGATAGATGTGTATGTATTAATATTCAATTTATCCCCATTCTCTTATGGTGTTTACCAAACTGTTGTGCACTATTGCTGCACAACCTCTGATGGTTCCATTGTTGGGCAAAAATTTGAGATTAAATTTAATTACAAAATAAAAAACTAGATCGCCACACAGACTCTGATGTTTTCATATTTAGTTGTTTTGTAACTTATTTGATTTGGGTTTGTACAATTTTTTTTCGTCTTGGAGCCACTGGCTTGCAGGTTTTCGAGTGTTAAATTGTTTACTCCTTGCTATAATATATTCTACAATAACATGTTAACAATTGTTTTAGACAACATGATCTGACTGCATTTCCAAAGCAAATTAAAAAAGTAATGATCAACTCACATGTTAAAAAAATTATAAATTTAAAGAACATAAATTAACCACCACTGCCTGCTTAGTTTAACACAGATTTCCTCCAATTGATTGCTAACTTTCTGTCCAATGGCAAAGCTCTTCCTTAAGATCATCTTGTCATGAAATGCCTTTGATTTCTCCTTGTATATTCGACTTGACTCATATGCATCATTCTGAATTTCATCTAACTCATTCAATTGAAGCTTCCTCTGTTGTCCAGCAACACTCATGTCCATGTTGTAGGCTTTGATCGCCCAATAAGCTTTGTGCTCTAACTCTACTGGAAGACGACATGGTTTCCCATAAACTAACCGAAATGGAGACATTCCAATAGGAGTCTTATAAGCAGTCCTATAAGCCCACAATGCATCATTCAAGCGTATGCTCCAATCCTTCCTACTAGGACTCACAGTTTTCTCCAAAATTTGCTTCACCTCACAGTTTGATACTTCTCCTTGACCACTAGTTTACGGATGATAAGGTGTGGACACCTTATGTGTGACATTGTACTTCCGAAGCAACGCTTCAAATATTCTATTGCAAAAGTGACTCCCTCCATCGCTAATGATTGCTCTAGGTGTTCCAAATCTTGCAAAGATGTTACTCTTAATAAAATCTGAAACAACTTTTGAATCATTAGTTTTGGTGGCTTTCGCTTCCACCCATTTAGAAACATAATCCACAGCCAATAAAATGTAAAGAAAACCATTTGAAAATGGAAAAGGTCCCATGAAATCAATGCCCCACACATCAAAGATCTCAACAATCAAAATAGGGGTTTGTGGCATTTGATTTCTTGGGCCAGTGTTACCTGTTCATTGACACCGATCACATGTTGCACAAAACTCGTACGCATCCTTTGTAACAACCCGTCCCGATAGAAGGGGTATTTTTGTGAAATTTCACCTTGGACTAAATCCTCGTCTTTTAAAATTGTTTTTGGGTCTTAATTGGTGAGCCTAAGGGGCCCACCCCCTGATTTGTCCTTCGGTCCCTTCCCCTTTTCTTTCTTTTTTTTTTCTGATTTTTTTACAACTCTCAGCTCTCTCCCTCAACTCTCTGTGCTCTCCTCCCAGGTGACCAACACCCATAAACACACACACGCACACCCTAGGACCCTCCCAAGCAAGAACTCGAACCCAGGGCCGGTCCGTGGTGCACCACAGTGGCGGAGACCACTGTTCTCTTCCTCCCTTGTCGAACTTCGGCGAGTTTCTTGAATTTTCGACCTTGGTAAGCTTCATGACTCTCTCTAATCTTCCTATTGATCGATCAAACTCTTGTTAGAACTCATTTTAGGTGCTTTGGTGAAGGTTTGTAGTGAGAAACAACTCGAAGGTTTGTTTCCCAGTTTTACCGGCGAGACCGACAACTTTCGAGGAAATTTCTGTCCAAACCATGGCAAGTTGGCTGGCGTGCAAGGTATCAATCTCTTCATCTCTCTGAGTACTACAACTTTCCTTTTTGTTTCACCCAATTTTATGGAGTATTGAAGAAGTTATATCCATTTGAATCTTACCTAGTTTCTAGCGACTTCTGAGGCTTTCAAGGCATTTTCCAGCCAAACCACGGTGAGTTAGATGTCGTGCTAGGTACTATTCTCTTTGTCTCTTCGAGAACTACAACTTTTGTTCTTGAATCACTTGATTTCGTCAAGTATTGACAAAGTTATGGTCGTTTAAATGTGGTGTGGTTTTCCGGCCGAATCCGGCCTTCTTCTTCATTGGGTTCGGCGACCCATGTTTTGAACTCAGGTTGGGCTTTCAAGCCCTAAATGCTTTGAACCAGGCCCCTTGGGCCGTGCCATACCTAGGGCTTTAGGCCCGTTAAACCCAAACCAAAACCTTTGTTTTATTTTTAATTGTTTTCAGTTTAAAGGCCCTTGGGCCATTTCTGTTGGGGCCCTAAGCCCAATCTGAAACCCATTAACCCTAAATCTAAACCCAAATCCCTAAGGCCCAACCCGGATCCAAGCCCAGACCCGTTTGACCTGGTCAGACCTAGACCCGTGACCCATTGACTGACCCGGTCTGACCGTTGACTCGGTCAAAGGTTAGCGTTGACTTTGACTTTGACCGGTCAACGGTCAACGTTCACTTTGACCGTTGACTTTTTGGGTTTTCGTCCGAGACCTCTCATAGGCTAATTTCGACGTTCTGGACTTGTTTCTGAAGTCCGTTTTCCCAAATTAAGTTGTTTGATTAGAGTTTGACTAAATGTACCCCTTTATGTGCTTAGGGGCAATTGTTGTGGCGTTTCTGTCTTCGCTAGTCTGCACAGCTTTCGACGGCGAAGTACTGTGAGTGGACCCCTTCTAAAATGCATGTTTTATAGTAGAAATGCATACATTAAAAGCATGATTTGATGAGTATGTTTTATGAAATGCTTTATGAGATATCGTGCCTATTGAGGTTATTTTGAATTATTACTATTTTTCCTATAACCCGTATTCTTATAGAATATCTGATGGATGGCGATATGATATTTAGAATACGTTTCGAACACCTCTTTATAGTATAGATGATGGATGACTTTATACTATGAAGATGTCTTTCAAATGTACGTATGTTCAATGGTTTTGTACTTACCTAGTGGTCCATTCCGCTACGGGACGTAGTGATAGGTTCCGGTCCGTCCCGGGCGACGGTTTGGTGTTGGCATAGGGCTTGAAGTGTGTTTTCCTCTGGCTATTAAGCACAGGGACAGGGAGACTGGCTAGGGCCTAGGGGTTATTTTCCTCTGACTGTCTGCTCAGAGACGGGGAGACTGGCTAGGGCCTGGGGGTTATATTGGACATTCACTAGCGGCTAGTATATATAAAAGTTATGATTTGAGACAGTGCACGGCATGCTAGGTTTCGGAAAACCTATGTTTATCATGATATATATGTGTTTTCATAAAACCTGGGGGTTAGTACGTTGATAACTGTTTTATTATATGTATATCAAATTGGTCCACTCATGTTTGTTTTGCGCCCCCTTCAGGACTTAGAATCGAGGCATACAATCCCGGCGTCAAGGCACTTCCGCATCGGCATTTTCGAGTCTTCTCGGTGTAGGACCTATTCATTTGTTCATTCAATTTTATATTATTTCTTTTAGTGTTCTAGTTAGTTGTATGCTCTGAACATGTTCCTTAAATGCATATTCTTTATTCTTTTATATTTATAAGTCTTATTTATTCTTTATTCTCCGCATTTGCATTCAATAAATGGCTTTCGTCACCCTTCGGGTGTCGGCCAACACGTGTCTATCCTGGTATTCGGGGAATATCGGGATCGGGGCGTGTCATCCTTAAACAAACTAGGCCAATAAAAACCACTCTCTAGCACCTTAAGGGATGTCTTCTTTGCTCCAAAATGGCCGCCACATGCATAAGAATGACAAAAAGTTAGAATAGATTTAAACTCAGATTCAGGGACACACCTTCTAATCAATTGATCAAGGCAATATTTCCACAAATAAGGATCATCCCACTCGTAGTATTTGGCGGTTTTGACAAGCTTATCTTTTTGAGCACGTGTAAAATCATCCGGAATCTTTTTGGTGACCTTGTAGTTGATAATATCTGCATACCAAGGGTCAGTAACCTTTAATGAAAACAATTGCTCATCCGGAAAACTCTCACGTAAAGGGATGAGATCTTCCTCTATGTTTGAATGCACAAGTTGGCTAAGATGATCTGCTACAACATTCTCACTCCCTTTCTTGTCCTTGATCTCCAAGTCAAACTCTTGAAGCAGAAGTATCCATCGAATGAGTCGCGGTTTTGCATCTTTTTTTGTGAGTAGATACTTCAAAGCTGCATGGTTAGAAAACACAATAACTTTAGTCCCAATCAGATAAGATCTAAATTTTTCTAAAGCAAATACAACAGCTAGAAGCTCATTCTCTATTGTTGAATAATTCAACTGTGCATCATTGAGTGTTCGAGATGCATAATAGATGACATGTGGCACTTTGTTGACACGTTGTCCTAGAACTGCATTGACTGCATAG
The DNA here is from genome assembly GCA_024362995.1 of Heteromeles arbutifolia. Classification (NCBI taxonomy): domain Eukaryota; kingdom Viridiplantae; phylum Streptophyta; class Magnoliopsida; order Rosales; family Rosaceae; genus Heteromeles; species Heteromeles arbutifolia. The sequence goes on along the minus strand of JANCRC010000013.1, from coordinate 26,583,471 downwards.
TCTGAAGCATCGCACATCAACTCAAAAGGTAAACTCCAATCAGGTGGCATGATCACAGGAGCTGTTAATAACAACTCCTTAAGCTTGTTGAATGCTACCACACATTCTTCATTCATATCAAATGTTGCATCCTTTTGAAGCAAACGGCACAATGGTCTAGAAATCATTGAGAAGTCTTTCATAAACCTACGGTAGAAACCTGCATGTCCAAGAAAAGAACGAACCTCCCTGACAGTAGTAAGGAGGGGTAACGAACTAACAAGTTCTACTTTAGATTTATCAACTTCAATTCCCTTTTCAGATATGATATGTCCTAGAACTAATCCATGTGAAACCATGAAATGGCATTTTCCCCAATTTAAGACCATATTAGTTTCTTGGCAACGTTTTAAAACTAGGGACAAATTATGTAGACATGTATCAAAAGAATCACCATAAACAGAAAAATCATCCATGAACACTTCAATTCTTTTCTCAATCATATCAGAAAAGATACTTACCATACACCTTTGAAATGTGGCGGGGGCGTTGCAAAGTCCAAACGGCATCCTTGAGTATGCAAATGTGCCAAATGGACATGTGAAAGTCGTCTTTTCTTGATCCTCCGAAGCAACTGCAATCTGATTATATCCAGAATAGCCATCAAGAAAGCAATAATGAGAATGACCAGCTAACCTTTCTAACATTTTATCAATGAATGGAACTGGAAAGTGATCCTTGCGTGTGGTGCTGTTAATCTTTCGATAGTCTGTACAGACTATCAAACTATTTTGCACACGTGTAGGCACTAGCTCACTAGCTTCATTCTTAACAACTGTGACTCCAGATCACTTTGAAACTACTTGAACAAGGCTCACCCACTTGCTGTCCGAGATAGGATATATGATGCCAACATCAAGAAGTTTGATAACCTCTTTCTTGACGACCTCCATCATGAGTGGGTTTAAACGGCGTTGAGCTTCCCTTGTTGGTTTTGCACCTTTCTCCAGCATAATCCTATGCATACATGTAGCTGGATTTATACCATTGATATCTGCAATGCTCCAAGCTATGGCAGTTTTGTGATCCTTCAATACCCTGATCAGTTTCTCCCTCTCTTCTGCTGTGAGTTGTGACGATATGATGACTGGTAATGTTTCATCCTCTCCCAAAAATGCATACTTCAAATGTTCAGGAATCGGTTTAAGCTCCAATTTGGGTGCCTGAATCACAGAAGGAAGAGTTTTTTCGTTAGAAGTGGGAAGAGAAATAAAATAGGAAGAAGACTTACCACGAATTGGTGAAAGAGACTCAAGTGATGCAATAGTTTGGACTAATTCTTCGTCAATGTGCTCGGAAGAATTAAGCTTTCCATGTGTAATGCTATGCACTAACACCTTCTCTAAATTATCTTGTCCCACACCTTTATTAAAACAATCCTGCACAAAATAGTCAAACGCATCAATAGACAAACAAGACTCAAAATCACTAGGGTACCTCATAGCATTGAAGATTTTGAACTTGACGCTTTCTCCATCAATTTCCATGGTTAAGGTATCATCGTAGACATCAATCTTCGTACGCGCTGTTCTAAGGAATGGTCTTCCCAATATAAGAGGAAGTGCAGTAGGCATAGGGTCATGTTCCATCTCAAGAACAAAAAAGTCAGCGAGAAAAATGAGCTCATTCACTTGCACAAGTACATCCTCCAATAGGCCTTTGGGATATCTGTTTGAACGATCTGCCAACTGGATTACTACCTTTGTTTCATTCAAGTCTCCAAGGTTTAGTGATTCATACACTGAATATGGCATCAGATTGATGGATGCCTCCAAATCACACAATGCTCTCCCAAACTCTTTCCCTCCGATTACACATGGAATGGTAAAGCTCCCGGCATCCTTCAACTTCGGTGGCAGCTTTCTCTGCAAAACAGCTGATACTTCCTCGCTTAATGCCACAGTTTCTTGATCATTGAATCTCCTCTTGTTCATACAAAGCTCTTTAAGGAACTTTGCATACTTGGGCACTTGTTTTATGGCATCTAAAAGAGGTAAGTTCACTTGGACTTTCCGAAAAGTATCCAAGATTTCCTTATCAGTTTGCTCTTTCTTAGACTTCAGAAACCTGCGAGGGAAAGGAATAGGGACACATGAGTTAAATGAATTTTGAACTTCTTTACTTACCTTATCAGAATCTTTTTTGTTCAATTCTGTAGCTGTAGGAAAATTTTTAGTTTCTGTTGATGCCTCATCTTGCTCATTTGTATCTTTTCTGGTCTTCTTTTGCATCATCGACTGCTCAGAAACTTCTTTTCCACTCCTTAAAGTCACAACATTCATCTGCTCTGCATTTAGATTCACCATGGTTTGGCTCGGCAATCTTCCTGGTTGGTGTTGTTGCCCCATCAAACTTGCTAACTGACTCATTTGGCGCTCAAGGTTTTCAATTGCTTTGTCTGTTTTCTGTTGATGAGATTAAGTAGAGTTAGCTAAAGAAGCAATTAAATCCTCAAGAGACTTACTTGGAGCTTGTTGTTGTTGAGGCTGAAATGGTGCCTGCGGTCTTGCTTGAAAGAAGCCAGGTGGACGATTATAGTTGTTGGGAACAGATTGTTGTCCGTTGTCTTGATTGTTCCACTTTAAGTGTGGATGATCGCGCCACCCTGCGTTATAGTTGTTGGAGTATGGATCATACTTTTGCCTTTGTTGCCCCTGAAACCCTCCTAACTCATTAGCTTGCTCAAGACCACCTTGATCCATCAACGAAGGGCACATATCTGTGGCATGTCCCATCATTGAACATACACCGCACACCTGTTTTGGAGCCACCATAACCTGTTGCACAAGATTAGTCAAGTTAGCTAATTGTAATTCAATACTAGAATTAGCACTTACCACGTTAACTTTCTTAAGAGGTAGCTCATCTCTCCTTCCAAATTGCCGTGTGTTGCCAGCAATGTTTTTTAACAATGCCTTAGCATTTGTTGGTGTCTTGTCCATGAATGCTCCTCCACTTGCTGCATCAAGAATTACACGATCAGTACCACACAATCCTTCATAAAAATATTATATTAAAAGATGCTCTGAAATCTAATGATTAGGACAAGATGCAACCAAATGTGTGAATTGCTCATGGTAATCTCCAAAAGGCTCTCCATGTTATTGTAAGATTGCACATATGTCTTTCCTTATGCTTGCAGCTTTTGTGGCTGGAAAATATTGCTCCAAGAATGCTTGCTTCACCTGGTTTCATGTGTTCATTGATCCCGGAGGTAAATTGTAAAGCCACTACTTTGCCTTAGCTTCTAATGTAAATGGGAATGCCCTCAACTTGACTTGCTCCTCATCCACATTTGCTGGTCTCATTCCTGAGCATACCACGTGAAACTCCATGAGATGCTTGTTGGCATCCTCCGTTGAAAAGCCATGGAACTTAGGCAAGTAGTGAATCATGCCGGACTTGAGCTCAAATCTTCCTTCTGCATTTGGATATGTGATGCACAATGGTTGTTGATCCGTATTCGGCGTCGCCAACTCCCTCAAAGTATAGTTATCAGCCATGTCTTCTTGTGGTTCTTCCTCCTCTTCCAAACTCAAATGTGGTTGAGAAGATGGTGGTAAAGACACCGATGCACACTTCTGTTTGATTGTTCCTCGAAGCTTTCAAAGTGTTCGTTCAAGCTCAGGGTCGTAGGAAGCTAGATCAATACTCTTGGACCTTCGAGTATGCATATACTACAAAGAGTACCTGAAATAAAAACAAAAACAAAAACACTAATTAGTCAAGAAAAGAAAACAATAGAGAAATAAGTAATTAGAAATAACAATCCTCGGCGACACGGCGCCAAAAATTTGATAAGATTAAATGCACACCACAAAGTAGCACACAAATGTCCTATTGATTTTCCTTATTTGTAGCATATGAAAATAAGGGTCTTTCCCGCAGAAGATTGTTTTATCTAACTACTTAAAATGTCACAAAAACTGGGTTGCTGTCCCTACTGACCAGCCACCGAAAAATAATTATTAGACCAACTTGCACTTATCTAAAGTCTACGAAATTTTATACGAAGATACTAGACACACAGAGCTACACTCATACAAATTTTTGGGATTTTTGGAGTTGATTTGCTATTTAAATTTAATCGAACAAAAACAGGACAGAAACAGATTTTAAACAGTTCACAAATTAAGAAAAACGAGTTAGGGGAATTGCTATCCACCACCAAATAATCATGCAAACATGTTATGTTTCATTCAAATTCCTTTTATTTCCGGATGAAGATGCTCAAGTTGGCTCAATGTTAGAACTCAACCTTTTACTCTTTCTTATGTAGTATGTTAAGAGAATGGCGTTTTCAACTTAACTTAGTCCCTAGCATGCAATCTAGAATGGCGTGTTCATAGATTTAATAAGTAGAAATCATTAAGAACGAAAAGAGTTTGAGTCATCACAAGGCATCGTAAGTACTGACGTTGTCTTACTTATCCTAGAAATTGGTTCACATGTTAATCGCAATTAACAAGTACTACTCTAGAACATATGTAGGTCCTCATTTGACAAGGGCAGGCACACACATATTCATAGCATTAGAATCCTAGATATGCTTACTAAGTATGCATCCGTAGAAAACACATAAAGAATTCATCAATGAGACAAGTAGTGAACCAATTTTCATCCTTTCATAAAAGTAATTCAACAAAATGTCATAACAAACTTGCAATCATATTTGGGGCTTCAAAACAGCCCCTAACTTCTAAAAATTAGTTACACATAATCCTTAAATAAAACCAAAAGAAAGACATGAGTTTGAGAAGATAAAACCGAAAGAAATCGATTGAGGCCTCCCCGCAACGCTGCTGCCTTGCTTTCTTCCCTTCCTTTCCGTCAGCTGCACCTTTCCTTTTTTTTCTTTCTTATTTCTTCTAAATTCTTTTCTCCCTTGCCGCTGCAACATGCAGCCTTTATGCCCATGCTTGCTGCCCTATTTCTGCTCCATAACTCCCCCACTAATAGCCATTTTGTGATGACAATAAGTGAGAGGAAATGGTAAAACAATTGTAACTCTTTAGGTAGTCTTTTTGCCAATTACTCCCTCTTAATCCTCATCTTTAATTCCATTTCCTCTGATATTTGAATAGGTGTCAGCTGGTTTGCTTTTGGCTGCATCAGTTTTGGCTGCTAGATTTATTGGATTTATTGCTTTCAATGCTTTCTTGTCAGTTACAAACTGCTCAGCCTCTTGGAAACCTTTCAGTGTTAAAACGGTCATAACTTCTTCTAGAAAAACGATATTAGGAATCCGCGAAATGCACCAGAAAAAAAACATCCATAGCTTTCTAAGAATATAAGGCTCATTCTCTAATTCATTCTGAGCTGTTCGTAACTTGCTTCCAAAGTCAGCTGATGTGCACAGGCAGTATTGACAAATTTGTTACTTAAAATCCCACGTGCTATTTTTCTTTTCTTAGCTTGACAAGTCCTACAAAACACAAAAACAAAGTAAATAGCTCTAAAATAGAAGGAACTATGTAACTTCGTGGTATACCTATGGATTAGCAAGTTCCTATTTGGAAGGCTGTAACTTCTTAACCGCGGCAGTTTCCACTCCGGCTAATAGTTTAGCGCACTCGTTGTTGTTACTATGGGGTCCTGAAGCACAAGGAGATTTTACTCATTGGTGTCAATTAGACGGTCTATGGACTTTTGTTGCTCTACATGGCGCTTTCGGACTAATAGGTTTTATGTTACGTCAATTTGAGCTTGCTCGATCTGTTCAATTGCGACCTTATAATGCAATCGCATTCTCCGGTCCAATTGCTGTTTTTGTTTCTGTATTCCTAATTTATCCGTTAGGTCAGTCTGGTTGGTTCTTTGTGCCCAGTTTTGGTGTAGCAGCTATATTTCGATTCATCCTCTTTTTCCAGGGGTTTCATAATTGGACATTGAACCCATTTCATATGATGGGAGTTGTTGGGGTGTTGGGCGCTGCTCTGTTATGCGCTATTCATGGTGCTACCGTAGAAAATACTTTATTTGAAGATGGTGATGGTGCAAATACATTCCGTGCTTTCAAAAATTGAAACTTAGGGAAGTGCTTTAGAAACATATGTATAAAAAGAACATATTTCATTTAGCCTTTTCATGCCTACTATAACTAGTTATTTCGGTTTTCTACTAGCATCTTTGACTATAACCTCAGCTCTATTTATCGGTCTGAGCAAGATACGACTTATTTGAAATTAATTTAATGAACAATTTATAAAAAAATCATTCTATGGTAGTTCATATATTCTCCAGTCCCTTACCAATTCTTGGTCATTGAGATGTATAGTCAATACAGATTAATATTTAAGGATAAATATTACCTCTCCCTTCCCCATTTCGAACAAATTGAAATGATTGAAGTTTTTCTATTTGGAATCGTCTTAGGTCTAATTCCTATTACTTTGGCTGGATTATTCGTAACTGCCTATTTACAATACCGACATGGTGATCAGTTGGATCTTTGATTAATTAACATCTCGTTTTTTATTGACCTCCTACTTCCTTTAATCTGCGGGAGGTCAAATTTAAAATATATATAAATATGAGCTTATCAGGCTTAGCCGAACTTCTCCTCCCCTTAGTGTAAAAATATCTATGTACTCAAAAAAAAAAAAAAGTGTGTGTAAGGTGCAGAGCATATAATCAATTAGAACATTTGGAATATAAGAGTTTCTCTAGAGACTTGTATGTGTTCTTTGTTTTTCTTGACGACTCTTTCATACTTTTAAGAACATATAAAGTACTTACTAAGCCAATGAATCACATCCATATGGATCAAAATCGAAGGTGATTAAAAACAATATTAATTAATATCGATCTGTTAATAAGATCATTCCAGGTTGACTATTGACCATAAAATCTCTCCTTAAACTGGTGGGTGTTGGCTTAACATGCTTATATATCTTTCCCTAAATATAAGTTGGTGTATGCTAATCATACATAATAAGACTAGTTATTTCCCAAAATGAACAGCTTCTGATTTTCTAAATTAAATTAACAATTGCACAACAAAATGTATGGCAGTGATGAAATATTGTCCTGGTTCTGGACATGCATATTAGAATACTCATTCATACCGACCAATATCATATTATATAAATTCGACAACAATCTAATTTTCTACCTATATAATTTTTCAAAATTAAATGGTCTCCTCTCCATGAACAATACTCCCAAATTGAGCGGTCGTCTGCTGGGTGGTCACATGACACTGAAATCTAATTAATTTCATTTCTTACAAAGATTGAGAGTGCATTTTATGTTATTATAGCTGTATGTGTAAACCCTATTATTTCAAAGTTGTATATATATATATATAACACAGACTTCCTCTCTCTTGAAACATATAATAATATATATATATATATATATATATATATTATGTATATCTTAAAAGAAAAATGTAGCATTTACTATATATTATCTAAATATAATATATACAGCAACAAAAGGAAACTTTATGCATTAATTATACATAAAGGTTTATAAAGTCTTTCAATATATAGTTCTTATAATTTTCTAATTTCAGCAGCCGGTAAGATCTACCAAATTTGGAATAGACTAAGCTACTATAATCAATAATTATAGCAGTCTATCACGTTTTGACAAATATACCAGCTGGTTGGCTTGCTGCACTTCACTTGAGGACTGCACTCACCTTCCTTCCTTCTTACAACAAGCCACACAGCTAAGGTTAGGTTTACGGTTCCTTGAGGGACATGTCATGGTACTGAATATAGTTTTGTGGCTGGTTTTTTTTTATTTTTTATGGAGTTATCATTAAATAAAAACTTAAAAATAAATAGCTCGAATAATCGAATTACAATTTGAAATGAGACCCCACAATGCGTCAATCTCTCGAGTTTTGTATTTTCAACAGAACATGGTTAACTGAGCTCTATCTGCATTAAGAAATAACAACTGGAGACATGAATCCAAAAGAAATATTAGAAAACAAAATATTTGGAAACAGGCAATCATGCATTCATTCCCAGTCATATTCTCATTGAACCATAATTTTGTCTCTTTATATGTATTTCAAGCATCTACGAGCTTTTATCAGCAAAACTGTCATCAGTCAAACTATAAGGTGGGGCCTGCTAGAAAATAAAACAAGAAAAATCCTTAATCAATATTATAGGTTGATTAAGGATCCACTTTGATGCTTTGATTAAGAATAGAAATATGACAAATTAAATATATGTAATTCTAGAAATATGACTCCTAACTAATAATTTGCAATAGGTACAATATATCTAGGGTTTTACAGAACCCATATGTAATCCTAAAATAAGTACAATTATAAAATTATACTCCTAAAGTTACGGAGAGGATCCGGATTTAATTAATTCTATTCTAACATCCCCTCAACAAACTGAACGAGCCTGATTGGACAAGTTTGAAACAAGGAACACAATGACAGGGTTGATGAAGAGCCTTGGCAGGGAGTTAGCTGATTAGTAGCAAAAATATAACAAACACGATGACTATCAAGTGCCACCTTTTAATGAAAAAGTGATAATAATGAACCGGATTGGAAGTGAGGTAAATGACACTAAGATTATCACAGTGCAGGAGACAAGGAAATAATAAACGAAAACCAAACTCTTGTCGGAGGAAACAAATCCAAGTAGTTTCAGCACAAGCATCAGCAAGAGCGCGGTATTCCGATTTGGTAGAACGAGACATAGTCAGCTGTTTTTGGAGGATCAAGATATGAGATTAGAGCCAAGATAAATAAGGTAGCCAATGGTGGAGCGACGAGTATCCAAATAACCTGTCCAATCAGCATTAGAGTATGCAGATAAAGTAGCGGAAGCAAGTAGAGTCAATGTGAGGCAAAATCCTTAGTACCTTTGACATTAGAGAATCCGTTTGGTAGCACTCATAGTCATATCAGGAGTGCGACGTTAGCTCATAAATTAGGCATCATTAATATTGACAACAACAAAACTATAAAGGTGAGTGAGAGTGAAGATACTTTAAGGAGTCGAACAACTCGCGATACTAAGTGGGAGAAGCCAAAAGAGAGCCATCGGAAGCAGTGAGGGAAATTTTAGCATGCAAGCTCATTGAATGAATAAGGGATAGTTTAGTTGCGGTCCCTGATTTCTAATTGTTATAGACTCAAACCTTATGCATTTTAGGTTTTTGATTGAAGTCCCTCTCCTGCCACATAAATGACCTAATAATAAAAGAGATGCAATAACACTAATAAATACTCAACTGTTTTTTTTTTTGCTTTCATTTACACTACCAATTCAATTATTCAAAATTGCTTATGGGTTTTGATAAAAAAAAATAATAATAATTGCTTATGGGTGCATTCTAGATAATAAAAAAAATGGGATTTTACATATAAAAAATTGGTACATTTATATAAAAATGTGGGTACATTTTACATACCAAATTGATACATTTAATACAAAAAAAAGAGGAACATTGTATATAACAAAAAATGGGTACATTTTATATAAAAAACAATGGGTACATTTTATATAAAAAAAATCAATGGTACATTTTAGATTAAAAAAATAAATAGATTTTGCATTAAAAAATGGGTACATTTTACATAAAAAATGGTACTTGCAAAAAAAAAATACATTTTACGTATAAGAAAGTGGTACATTTCTATAAAAAAAAAATTGGGTACATAATAAATAAATTATGGGTACAAATAAAAGGTTAAAAAAATTATGAGTACAAATAAAAGTTTAAAAAATAAGGGATAAAAGTTTAAAAAATAAGGGACAAAAAGAAATAAATATATAGGTACAAATTAAAATTTAAAAGAAAATTGGTACAATTTAAAAATAGGGTTGCATATTAAAAATGAGTACAAACTAGAAATAGAAATATATAATAAAAAGTTTAGCCATAAATATAAACTAGCCTCTCTGCACGCACGTTAGTGCGTGTGAGAGGCATTTTTGCATAACGGGCGCTACGCGCCCCTAAAGGTGTATTGTGTTATTTTTTTTCCATTGTAATTGTCAAGATATATTTTAAATGTATTGTGCAAAGAGGAATTTTTTTCTTTATCATGCACGTCCTAAAAAGTTGTCATGTTTTTCGTTTTCACTTTGTGTAAAGTAATGATTTAAATGTTATTCATGCAATTGTCAAACAACATGGGATTTTGGATGCAAGTTCCTCCCTAAAGTTCATGAACAATAGTAAGTAGATGTGAATAAAAAAAGAGTAGATGAAAACATTAAGTACTCGTAGCAAAATACAAAACAACTTAAATGTCAAAATATAAAACCTACATCACAATATACACATTATTCACAATACCCATAAAGTCTATATGTCACTGTTTCTTTTGAAAAGAAAATTGACATCAATGCTGCAATTTCCACCCGTATATTTGTTCCTGATTGACGCTTCAAATTTTCATTGCCAATCTACAAACGATAGTGAGAAAATTAAAAATCAAATAAAAAGAGTTAATTGATAAGTGAGAAATGCATATTGACAGGTTATCGTTAATAAAGTTGTTACCTATTAGGAATCACCATAATTAGCTGGAATGAAGCAAGACTTCTTTGTATACTACATTTCGTATAAATACACCTTGTTGGCCTACTACAGAGCCAGTTTTTACTAACACGATTGCGGTTGACTTTGAGACCCCCTCGATAAAGCCACATATAATTGTCCATGACTGAAGACGTGATATGGAAGGTAAATGCCTACATGTGGTATTGTCTGACCTTGAGATTTGTTTATAATGATAGAGAAACTTAGTTTCACTGGAAACTGCTTGCTTGTAAGTTCAAATGGAAACCCAGCAGTATTAGTGCTTTTGAGAGGGATTCTTGGTAAGAAAACTCTGGATCCGGCAAATTGTCCAGTTAGAATTTCAGCATCAATAAGATTTTGGTAAGAACCACGACACAATAATCTTGTACCATTACACAATCCCAATTTCGGATCAATATTTCTCGAAAGCATGATTGGAGTTAACTTGGGTGGAGGCAAACCACCAAGTGAGATTGAATTCAAGAACTTTGGCTGATACAAATTCCTTGTGTCATCCTCAACTAAATCAAATGAATACATTGTCTCTTCTAAACCTAGAAACATATTGATTATCTTTTCATTCAACATATCAACGTCTTCATTTGTAGGAGTTACCACTGCCATTTCCACCATGTAAGTTGCATCATTTATATGATCCTTTAAGTTAGGGAAGATTTTGGTAATTAATTGATTAATGGAATGCTCACTCTCCCATGGTATCACCATGCATTCAGGTAGTTTTACCATATCATCCATAATAACATCTTCATTCCCATCACCAACACGAAGTAAAAATTCTGAAAATTCACGATCATTTATGGATCTCATGTTTTGTTTGAGTTTTAAAATCTTTACCTGTGACCACAATGATTCTTTAACCACACTGGCTTGGATTAGTTCGAACTTGGTTCCTTTCCGGATAACAAGAAGAACTTGTCGAAAGTCTCCCCCAAATATCATTATCTTCCCCCCAAATGGTAAGTCAATATCTGTTAAGTCTCTGAACGTTCGATCAAGTGCTTCAAATGCATGGCGATGCGTCATTGTTGCTTCATCCCAGATAATTGCCTTTGCCTTTTGTATTAGCTTTGCTAAATCAGATTGCTTACTGATCGAACACATCGATGATGCATTGAGACTAAGTGGTATCTTGAATTTAGAATGTGTTGTCCTCCCACCAGGCAATATCGTAGCTGCTATTCCAGATGATGCTATTGCTAATACTATGTGCCCCAACCTTCTCAAGTTTGCTAACAATGCACAATATAAGTAAGTTTTTCCAGTTCCACCGGGACCATCCACAAAAAAAGTTGCATTCTCCGTTCATTAAACTGCACCCATTATTATGTTAAACACACTTCTTTGGTCATCATTTAAGCGTTCAATTGCATTAAGATCTTGTTGTGGAATACCTATGGATATTTCATCTTCAATACATCTTGTCATTCCTGAACTTGATTCAATTCCTCTTGTCATTCCTGGCAAATCAAACTCGTTTATACTCTTATTACACTACTACAAAAGGGCTTTATAGTGTCAGTGAGTTGTGTCGGTTTAATATAATATAGTGGCGGACAAGACAGTTGCGACACTTACTGAACCTAACGTCGGATTTACTGTCGCTTATAAGCGTCATAAAATGTCTATGTCACTTTTGAACCGACGTAAACATTTAGTGTCGCTTATAACCGACATATATTTTAATAATTCTTAAACACCGGTGTCGCTTTAAATAAAACAGTGTCGCTTTTAAGCGAAATACAATATAAGTGTCGCTTCTAGGCGACACTAATTATTGTTTTTGAATATTTTAAATATTATGTCTGTTTTGAGAAGCGACACTAGTTATTGTTTTTAAATATTTTAAAGCCTGCATCGGTTTTGAGCGAAGTTTTTTAATATTTTGAAATTTGGTGTCGGTTGTAAGCGACAGATTAATGGTGTATATATACTCTACCCCGATTTTTTTTGCACGGGGAAATGGATTGGACGAGCTCTTATAGACTGTATCAAAGTTAGGGTCGGTTTTAACCGACGCAAACTCTGATTATTTCGACACAAAGATTCCTTATTTCAACGCTACACAAATCTATCAAGCTAACGTCGGTTTTATCCAACGTAATATTATCCTGTTTCGACGCCAACCCTGTCAGTCAAAAGTGTGTCAGACCTTTCAGTCAAAAGTGTGTCAGGCTGCGTGTATCTAGGTCGTGTTAGACCTAGTGTCGGTTTGAACCGACTCAAAGTCATCATATTTCGACGCAATGTGTTCATATTTCGACGCAATGTGTTCATGTTTCGACCCAACCGACGTAAGGTGTCAGACTGCTGCCAGATTTTACGTCGGTAAAAATCGACGCTAAGCTTTTATCCATATTTAAACCTCTTCTTTCCCAATACTTTCGTGCTTTCATTTCTCTCTTACATTTCTCCTCCAGTTTACTCCCTCTCCTTCTCCCATTTCAACCTTACTTTTTCCTCCATTTTAGCCATACCCATTCTCATTCCACTAACTTTTGCTATGGATAATTCTAGTGAAGATCAACGTTCTGAGGAACTTCATTTGGAAGAGGAGGAGTTCGAAGCTGGTTCTTTTTTTACTTATATATTAATTTCAGTTTTTGTTTTGTGTTTAAACTAATATTATGCTTAAATTGAAATTTTCATTTGTTTCCTGGTTTTTAGTTGTTTTTTTTTTTTTGGTATTAATAAGGTACATCTCAACGGAGGCGCGAACCCTCAATTTCCAAGTGGATGAAACAACTTTGTTAGTTTGATTCGTCCGGAAAATACATTAGTGATAATTCTAATGCTTTTTCAAAATATGTAGCAGGGGAGGTTAGAGACAACATAAATCTCCCGTTGAAGAGGGATTGGTGTAAGATTAAGGAAAAAGATAAGGAAGTTCTCTGGAATAGAATAAAGGTCCAGATATTTGTATTCATTTTAGTATTTCATTGTTATTAATTTTTATATGTAGCTTATTTTTCTGTTTTACAATTGTTTGAATTTTTTATTTTAAAAATTGTAATGCAAGGCATCAATGGAGAACAATCTACAAACTTTGATTGAGGCGGGCCAAGAGGATAATGAAGAACTTAGGACCTGAGTTTATGTTGATACAATGGGTCTTGAGAGGGATAATAGAGTCAGATGTAAAACATTTGTATATTATGGCACTATTTTTCTTTTGAATTATTTTTATTATTGTTTGTTTTGCCCTATAATTGAAATTTATTATTTTGATTATATAATTTTTTTGAGTTATAATTATTTGAGAACGAATACAGAAACAGATTTTGATTATTTTTATATTATTATTATCAAAGGTGGTGTCGCTTTAAACCGTCACTAGTTTGCATATTTTATTTATTTAATTGTTATTAACGTCGCTTTAAACCAACGTAATGGTTAAGTATGTGTCGCTTTAAACCGACGTTAACATCAATGTCGCTTTAAACCGACGCTGCTTAGTGGCGGATTAAGCGAACAAACCGACACTGAAGCCCTTTAGTGACAGTAGCAATGGTGTCGCTATTCCAATCCGACATTACACTGTTTTATGTCGGATTTTTGCCAAATTTCCTACAGAAATCCGGTTTCTTGTCGGTTTTTGGTCCGCCGGTGATAGCCTATATTGTAGTAGTGTTAAATTGAACCAAAAGTGTGTTCAACTCACGCAAGAGTCTGTTGGTAGCAAGTGTGGGAGTTATGTTAGTCGTGGAAACATAATATTCTATCATGAATGGATAGAACTCATCCCATAACCCTCGAACACCAATTGGTGCACAATATACCAATACGGTGACAAATAATCTTCTTAAAGCCGACGACATCTGAATTGTGGAGGCCTCTAGCAAACATTGTCGAATACTATGAATACTATCGTCTCTTTCTAATAAACCTCGTTGTTCTGCTGCCTGCTTATATGTTGGATGCAAAACCCCATTAACTGTTCTTAAGTTTGTGAATGATGAGAAGAATCCGAAGGTAAAATTTTTCGCCTTCAGCAAGTGAAACTGCATATATTCGCCCAATAACCTTGTTACGATTCATTCTTTTTGACCACTTTCTTTGAGCTTGAATCCATCTGTAATGTGATGGGATCTCCATGTATAAGTACCGTTGCGCTTCTGCATCCACATGATTAAGTGTGAAAAATTCAGTCAACATTGTCTTTCTTATACTCTCATCATGTAGAATATTTGTTATACTCTCGTCGGCACGAAACTGAACTTGGTGCATATTAGGAAGATGTATTTGCAATTGCTCAACAAATGGGTAAATTCGATTAATAATGAACTTGAATATCTTCCATAATGCCTCTGGTGCGCAAACCCATCTTGCATCCTGAAACTGCCTTATTTCATCGTATTCAAGGTCTGATTACACTTCGATTGTCACTCTATCTGGGCCTTTGTAAACATACTTATATAAGTACTTCACACTTTTTATGCTTGCACAAATTTCAACATTGATGTGACAATCATACCTTAACAGCAACCATGGATTATATGGAATGACCCAACTATTATCAACCATTATGTTTCCTTATCGATCAAGTGAGACGGGCAATCGATTTCCACGCCTTTGATAAATTGGATACGAATCATTCCCTTGAATAGTAACTGGTGCAAATGGTTTGCGATACTTTCTCTTACAACTCCCATTTTTCATACATGGAGATTGAGGATTATGAATCCCACACGGGCCATGAATCATATGCTTTAACACTACATTGTAAAGTTGAGGCTCTACGCCTTCGTTTGGTATTTTAGCTCTAACAATTCGGTCATACTTATATGGGTTATTAATCTTATTATTTTCATCTAACACCACCAACATATGCACATGTGGAAGACCACGTTTCTGAAACTCAATAACGTATGCATAAGCAACAACACTGCCCAGTACCCCATTTTCAATGATGTCTTCTTTTATTTGCTCAAGTTTTGCACGAAATACTCTAGTGAGTAAGTCAGGACGATCTTGTGGTGTTTGTCCAGCGAGTAATTCGTTTTTGATTTCTTCCCAACTTGGGCTACATGTCATGGTAATAAAAAGATCTGGCTTTCCGAATCTTTGAACCCGAGTCATTGCGTCTTGACATCATTGGTACATGTCACGTGGGCTTCCAACAAAAGATGATGGTAAAATAATTCTACGCTCGATGCTACCTGATAATTTTTTATTGGGTTTTTATCACAAATGGTCCCTGACATTGATCAAACTCATCATTTTGGTCACTGACATTGAAAATCAATAGAAATGGTCCCTGAGATTGATCAAACAGATCACAAATGGTCCTTCCGTTAAAAACTCTTTGGGCAATTTTCAAAGCTTCGTAACTCAATCGTTTCTTAACCAAATTCGACCCATAATATATCAAAATGAAGATAGGAAAGTGTAGAACAAGATTATACCAATTTGGAAGCCCAATGGTTGCCGAAGACGGCCGGAAAATAGCCTCAAATGTGACTGATCCGCGGAAAAACTGGAAAACTCGCTGGAAACTAGGTAAACTTTAAACGTTCATAACTTCTTCAATACTCAACGAAATTGAGTGATTCAAAAATGAAAATCATACTTCTCGACGAGACAAAGAGAATGGTACCTTTATTGACTGCTAATTCACCGTGGTTTGGCTGGAAAACGGCTCAAAATTGGATAACCATTTTCGAGTTAGACAATTTGGAGCCGTTTTCCGGCCAAACTATGGCGAGTTAGCCATCAAGAATATACCATTCTCTTCGTCTCGTCGAGAAGTATGATTTTTGTTTTTGAATCACTCGATTTCGTTGATTATTGAAGAAGTTATGAACGTTTAAAGTTTACCCAGTTTTCGGCGAGTTTTCCAGTTTTTCTGCGGACCAGTCACATTTGAAGCTATTTTACGGCCATCTCCGGCAACCATTGGGCTTTCAAATAGGTAATGGTGATGTAGATGGAACTGTTTATGGTCCTCCTCATAAAGATGACAATGTTTCCGTTCTTTCACCTACAATAAATGTTGGCACTCATGATCTAGCATGGTTGATAAAGTTTTGGAACATGAATTATCTTCCTCCTCACAAATTGCGGTTTTTTGCTCGTTGGCCTCGTTTTGGAGTTCCAAGAGTTCCTAGATCTGGTAACTTGTCATTGGACAGACTAATGACAGAATTTATGCTCCGCATTGATGCTGCACCTACATGTTTAAAACATATGCCGCTAGATGATGATGATCCAGCTAAAGGACTGACATTTAATATGACTAAGCTCAAATGTGATATGTGTTATAGTCGTGGTAAGCAAAAGTATACTTTTGAAAGCAAGCGTGAGCCTCTTGATCTTGTTTACCAGGGTTTTGACCTTCATATGCCTAAGGCATTTTTAAATAAAAAAGAAAGTACTAGTGTTGCAAAAGTGGTTCAAATGACAATAAAAATTTCACAATCTACATCTACGGATAGAGGTCCCAATGAGAAAAGTAACTATGTGAGTAGTTGCACAGAGAAGCATCGTGATGATGGATTTCTATTGTCATCTGATTATTTCACAATAAGAAGGCAGGCGCCAAAAGCTGACCCAGCCAGGTTATTAGCTTGGCAAGAGGCTGGAAGAAAAAATCTTGAGATGACATATGTGAGGTCTGAGTTTGAAAATGGGAGTGAGAGTGATGAGCATACACGGTCTGATCATAGTGATGATGATGGATACAATGTGGTAATAGCTGACAATTGTCAGCGTATATTTGTTTATGGGCTCAGGCTTCTGTGGACTATTGAGAATAGAGATGCTGTTTGGTCTTTTGTTGGTGGTTTATCCAAAGCATTTCAGCCACCCAAACCTTCTCCTTCTAGGCAGTATGCTATGCACAAAGGAAATTACACGAGGAGAACCAGGCACATCCTGGTGGTGAAATGCAACAAGATGGTAACTCTAAACCCTCTACTACTAGCCATGGTGTTACTTCCTCTTCCATCGAGCATGCAGAGACATCTGGTTCACTTTCATCTCCAGCACATCCACTTAAATTAGAAAACTCATCATCTGTTGCTGTTGGGAACTCATCATCTGCGACATCTGGTAACTCCATCTGTTGCAGTTGGGAACTCGTCATCTGCTGTAGTTGGTAAATTTTCCACCCTGTGAAATCTGAATTACTTTTATTTTTATGTCCAATATGCGAATGTGTTAAACTTGTATTTAGAAGTGTACTTTTGGATTTCCTGGGCTTTTCTTTTTGTTTTTATAGGGAAAAAAATAAAAGGAAACAGGACTTTTTAAATAAATATTGTTAACTTTATTGTGATGAATGTCATGGACATTAACTTGTTTTATAGACCAAAATTTCTACTAAGTGGCATTTGTTTCCCATGATTGTAGCAAAGAACAGAGACACAAATGATTCTGAGGAGGACGGGACTTGTCATTTCATGGTGAATGTTATTGAGCCCCAATTTAATCTTCACTCAGAAGATGCAAATGTGAGTTGTTTAGAATTTTCGTCGCTTAGTTTTGGTACTCTTATTACGGTCTATATTTATCAAATAATGTTTTAGATAGAAAGATCTTGCTCTCTTTTAAATTTAACAAGAAAATGTTACAAGTCAGGTAGTTAGTATCTTGTCATTTTCAGTATGTCATTACATATCATTTTCAGTATGTCATTACATATCAGAAATTGTTGTCCGTAAAGTTCACTGGAAAAACATTAAATTTTTGGGAGGTCCAGGCCATGAGAGAAATATGTGCTCATGCATTATGCACTCTTCAATTGTTTGAACTATGCAAGAAACAAAAAAAATGTAATTTCATCTGAGGATGACTGCCTTTTTGCTAAACAGGGAAGATTTCTGCTTGCTGCTGTTAGTGGCCGGGTCTTGGCTAGGTCTTTTCATTCAGTCCTTCAGGTTGGCTCTGAGATGCTCGAGCAAGCACTTGGTACTGGGAATGTAAATATTCCAGAATGTGAACCTGAAATGACATGGAAACGCATGGAGTTTTCTGTTATGTTGGAACATGTTCAAGCTCATGTTGCGCCAACAGATGTTGATCCAGGTGCTGGATTGCAGTGGCTTCCAAAGATTCGTAGAAGTTCTCCACAAGTTAAACGTACTGGTGCATTACTTGAGAGAGTTTTTATGCCCTGCGACATGTACTTCCGGTACACAAGGCACAAAGGTGGAACTCCAGAGTTAAAGGTGATTTGGCCCTTCATTATGCGCATATGTTGGTCACCTTTTATATATATATCGTAGGTAAATGTATGCTTGAATGCATATTTATTTGCATAAATTGAGGTGTGTATGTATGGTGTAACATACATATCCGAGTGATCATCTTTCAATATTGATGCTGATATCCCAGCCTGGTGTGTGAATGTTCACATTTATTAAGCACTTCCCTCGCATTTGAATCTTTTTCTTGCAGGTTAAGCCCTTGAAAGAGCTGACTTTCAATTCCCGTAATATTACGGCAACTATGACTTCTCGCCAGTTTCAGGTTATGCTGGATGTGTTAACAAATCTTCTCTTTGCACGGCTTCCCAAGTGAGGATTTGCATCCTTTTTATTTTTAATTTGATTTCTCTCCTTTTCAAATTGTGTCATATTATATAGTTTTGGGATAAACAATAGACATAAAAATATAGAAAACTATGCAAACAAAGATGGACAATAATTAATGAATTATAGAAAATTGTATAGGATCTCCTCATTTAATTTTCATGAGTTGAAATTAGGGAGTTCCTGTACTTTGCCCCTCACATTTTGATTTTCACTGTTTTCTTTGTGGTTTACTTCTTGTCCACTTTTTTATGATCTCATCGTTGGTTGGCAAATAAAATGTTGTTGGCTGAATTTTTAATGAGTACGATTTGTTTCAGTACTGGTACTTTGTTAGTTAGCTGCAATGGCCTTTTCCATATAAAGATCTCAAATTAAATGTGAAACTTCCTGTGAAAAGGTTGTTGGTCATGCGTTTTTAACTTTTTATAGATATTCGATTGATTTGAATTATGCGTTTGGTTCAGGCCTAGAAAAAGTAGTCTGTCTCTTCCTGCTGAAGACGATGAAGATGTTTAGGAGGAGCCAGATGAGGTTGTAGGTAGAGCTTGCAAAAGTGAACCTTGAGCAGAAAGAGCGGGAGCAGAAATTGGTTCTTGGTGACATAAGGAAATTGTCTCTTCGGTGTGATACCACTGGGGACCTATATCCAGAAAAGGAAGGGGACTTGTGGATGATAAATTGTACAAGATCCACTCTGGTGAGAACCAAACTTTGCACTGAAGTTGGATTTTGTGGTAGTCAGTGAAAGCATTGCATTGTGTGATTTAGTCGGTGAAAGCATTGCATTGTGTGTTTTTTCATTTTTATGTTACCTTTTTCAAGTCATGTTTGTTTGATGTGCGGGGATAATCAAAATAACTATAATAAGAAAGGAATGGAATATACTATACAACTAGTTCTAGACAAAATTTGATGCCTTTTATCATAGGTTTTCTTTAGGGGACTCTGTGTGCTGATTGTAATTTTGTATTTGCTAATTAGGTCGAAGTTATAGTGTTAAATAGTGGTAAAGTGCTTTCCAACATGTATAACTTGGTAAGATTTGTCAAAACTAATCTTTTTTGCTTGTGTAGCCTTACATTTAGCTATTTAAACTCTGAAGTTAATGGAAAAGGTAATTGTTTATACTTTTAATTATTTTTACTTGGCATGGAATAGTGTTACTTGAAATGTGTTTGGATAACATCCTTTTTCGGTTAGTTATGGCTTCGACTATTCCTCAAGCCCGCCAATTTTATTTATTTATTTTTATGTGGTTGGTATGGAAAAGTATTTTCTTTTTGAAAAATAAGAAAAGCACTTCTGCATTTCAGTTTTACTAAAATCTATTTCCTATTTGACAGTATAGTAAAATGATTTTTTCTAAAAGAAAGTGACCAGCATTTAGGTATCGTTGGCCTTTTATTCCGATATTTTCTTCTGCATGTGGTTAATGGTTCCACCAATGCAGGATTCTTTTTTGTCCAATATGATTTTCAAGATGTAGGTATAATGGCATCAGCCTCCTTACAAGGCTACAATCATGTGTGTTATACTTGAATGATCATTGTAGCCAGATTTTTCTTATAAATACTTGGCATCTGCCATCCTATGCTAACAATTTGTTTTCTATTCTTCTAGCACACCACGCTTTTTAAGTGCTTTGTTTACACATAGATCTTAGGCTTCACTTTCATGTGCATAGTCTGAATGTCTCCCTTAAACTTCTCCACCTGATTGGAGCGCCCCTTTCTTTCTCCCCTTTGACTCGTAATTTATAATAACTACTACGTATTATAATACTTTTCTTGCACTTCATGCTATTCTAAAGAAAAATTTTCCCAAGTTTCATACTAATAAACATCAAATATGAGTTTCCAATTCAAAAGTTTATATTCTAAGGCTTATAAGGATTAGTGTAGTTTCAAACATTAGATGATGGCCTTTTTGCCCAGAAGCTTGCTACTCTGAATTGATTTTCTTTCATCTCTAGAATATGGTCTTTTTTCTCAAAGAATCTATCTTAACATCTCATTTATTTTGTTTATTATTTGTACTTGTATGGATGTTTTAGTTTTTGGTTCTTCATTACATAATTAGAGATTTAAAAAACCATGGTTTTCTCTTTCCACGTGCAAGGACTTAAAAGAGAGCTTGTGAATTCCAAAAAGTCAAGGAAAGCATCATATGCATCATTAAGAATGGCTCTACATAAGGCTGCCCAGCTACGCCTGATTGAAAAAGAGAAGAACAAAAGTCCATCCTATGCTATGCCCATTTCTTTGCAAATTAACAAAGTGGTTTGGAGCATGATTGTTGATGGTAAATCTTTTGCCGAGGCTGAGATCAATGACATGGTGAGAACTGAGCATCATCGTATTCTATGAATTGAAATCTACTTGTCTTTAAGTAAAAGATTGAGCAGTGACTCCCTAAACTTGCTTAACATGACTTCCTTTCTTGGAATAAAGATGAGATCAAGAAGAAAACATTATGCAAATGTGTTCAATGTTTGTGTCTTTACCTTTCCTGATCTATTATTCGCGCGCGCGCACACACACACACACAAAGAGAGATGGTTGTAGAAACATAGAGAGCTTATTGTTCTAGTTTAGGAACCTTTTCTTTTTTTCTTTTTTAATAAGAAACACTGTACTGTAAAGTGGACAAGAAAGCCACCAGTAGCAGGAAGAAAAATAACATTAATACAGGGAGGTACTTGGTAGGTGAGTCATGACAGAAATTATTTCGGTACGGGGTTGAGGGGGGATAAGCTTGCCTTGTTTTTCTTGGCATTGATGAACGGTTTCTCAATTTATTATTGGAACCTTGTAGTATGGTGTGTTGTTTATGAAGGATGCTAGGCTAGGACACATATCCAGTTTGTTCTTTTCTTCTTCCTTTGTTTGGTGTACTTGCTTGAGGACTATCATCCCACTGGTTCCTATTGATCGTGTTGCTTATATTTGGCAACTGAAATGGCACTAAACAAAATGTTAAGACTCCAAGGTACTGTTCACGGGTGTGTGCATAGTGTCTTTATGATTTGTATTATTCAAAGAGGTTTGATGGGGTTGGCGAGTTGTTCACTGAAACCCTTGTTGCTTTTGGGTGGGGTAAGATATAACAACCGGTCCCGAATTTTACGTAACAAATGGGATATTTTCGTGAAATTTCACTTTGGGCTAGATCTTCTTCTTTTAAAATTGGTTTTTGGGTCTTAAATGTCCCCCGGTTCTCTTTCCCTGTTCTTTTAGTTTTCTAAAAGTCTCTCTTTCTTCTCTCTTCTCCCTCACTCTCCCTTATCTCTCTTTCTGGGGTTTTTCTACAACTCTCTCTTTATCTCCCCGAGGACCAACCCACACACTAGTGCCCACACCCCATCAACGACGGCAGCACTACCATCACTACCGCGTTAGTTATCTCTCTATCCCTCTCTCAGTTCATCTCTGTGGAGCATCGAGGAACTCCGGTGAGTCCCTCGTATTGTCGACGACTGGTAATCCTCGGTAACACTCCAAAACTCTTCCTTTCGTCCTTGTAGTTCGCTCTTTGACCATGTTTATGTGTGGTGGACGTCGAGGCATCACAGAAACTCCTCGGGAAGGCTTTCCCAGATTCCGGCGAGGAACTTGTCACTTTCGAGCCAGTTTCCAGCCAAACCACGGTGAGTTGTCCGGCGTGAAAGGTATCAATCTCTTCGTCTCCCTGAGTACTACAACTTTCCTTTTCGTTTCACCCAATTTCATTGAGTATTGAAGAAGTTATACTCATTTGAATCTTACCCAGTTTCCGGCGAGTCTGACGGCTTTCGAGGTGCTTTCCGGCCAAACCACAGCGAGTTAGACATCGTGTAGGTATCATTCTCCCTGAAATTGACTATATTTCAATTTAAATAATAATTTCATTTGACAGCAGTTTGATTTTGGGTTCAGTGCTGCTGTTGGGATAAAGAGTATGAGGGAGAAAGGAAGGAAATGAGAAATAAATGAGCTGAAGAGGAAATGAATGACTAGACATAAAATAAAAGCTGGATAAAAATCCTCTTTAAATTTGTTACTAGCTTGTTGCCCTTGCGTTATATTTTGCACTATTATCCCTATCTTTTCACCTTTTATTCTGTTTTCTTTATCATGAGAAATGCTCAATCTTTCTCTCCCTACCTTTAATTTTTCTGGTTCCATTTGAGGTAATCCAACTCTAGACTTATACTAATCCTAACCCAACCCCCCTCTCCCTCTTCCCTTAGGAGATCCAACTGCTGTTTGCAAATCATTATCTTAAGGATGAAAGAAAACAAAGCTTTACCTAACGATCCCGTATTTATCTTTTCTTCTAGTTAGCAAAATTGTATGTTTTTGGATTCATATTTTTAAGGCATAAACCCATGTTGACGACTTCATGATTGTCCCATAAACGGTTACAAGCTTTATAGGTTAGTATGAGAAGTTTTGCTGTCAACGGGTACAATTTTGAATATGCATATGTTTTTCACGTTCATGTCAATATAAAAAGTATGCGTAAATGTTATACTTCCAGGATGTGAATCTGGACCTTTCATCAGAGGGATTCCTGCTTGAATACGTGTTCCAAATCAACAATCTGGCAAACATATGTCAGTCATGAGAAAAATACCTTGCACATCTGTAGTTCGTTGTTGTGACCTTGTTTATATGCTTATTAAACGTTTATGTTTCCTGATGGAAAATGTGAAGTTCGTACTGGTAGTTGTCATATATTAATACGTGCATCCATTCTTATGTTACAAAAGCAGTGGACTGATATGCTTAGGAAGAAACTAGGTATGCATATGGTGTGATAACATGATGGTAATTAACTTGTTTGGTAAAATTTTGCTTAGTTGGGTATTGTGTAAATAAAAAGTGTCCACCCTCTGAATCACATCATTTAAATATGAAGAATTTGGTAGTTCCTTAAATGTTTTCTATAATTGTTCACAAATTAAAGATATACGATTTTGGCTACAGGAAAATTTTGCTTCGCGTGGATGCAAAGCAAGAAGCTCATAAGGACGGAAATTCTTCTCTTGAACGTTTTCAGGTAATAGGTTCTCTTTCTTTCACATCCACTGTCGTTGTCAAATAATTATAAATACTAATCCATTTGCTTTTGGTTATTTTGGGTTTGATCTGTATGGTGACTGCCACAGATGCTCTCACAGAATCCCTAGTTTTGTTTTGTTTTAAATCTCAAACTTCTCCTTTGCAAGAGGATAAAACTGTATTTTAAATTTTTTTTAAGAGAGGGTGGAACGAGCATTTGGGCGGATGTAATAATAACCACACATTGTTTTAGATACTCAATTTATAAAAGCTCTCTTTTGACGGACGTACCCACACAAACTCTCCGTTTCTGTAATCCTTCTGACTTTCAGTGGCAGAAGTAGGGCAAGAATTTTGTATAATTGTGCTGTTGTATGTTTCTTTTGGGGAATTTGGTTGGATAGAGAGATATGCAGAGGAGAGTTCTTTGGGAGAAGATCGGGTTATGGGCACCCAAATTCCTTTCATAACCTAGAGTGTTTGTGAAGGAAAATTTGTGAAAAATATGTTCATTTGAGCAACATCTATGGCATTCATTTAACAATTAAAGGCAGAATCATGCTTGTATGCACTCAAAAACAAAACATTACCCATGAAATTCAAAGCCTAGTAGTTGAGTGAACCAAGACTCAACTCAAGAACAAAGTGAGTTGAGAAATTTATACCTTTGTTGATTCGTCTTTGCATAAGCAAAGGCTAATCACCCAAGAGATAGGGCCTTCATTCCTTGCTTCTTAGCTCCGTGGATTTCTTGGAGGAGGATGGTTGAAAGGATTCTCCAAGTTCCCAAAATAGAGAACCTCTAATTTTCCACACCAAGGAGAGCATTGATGAGGAGATGAGTGACCTAGAGGAAGGAAGATTGCTAGCTATATTCCTCTAGGGTGGCCGGCCTCTTAGAGAGCAAAGAGAGCTTTGTGTTCTCATCTTTTCTCCAAAAAAAACCCTAAGGATGAAATGGCTATAAAGTTGCCTTTATACCACCTCACAATGGAGTGGCAAACTTGCAATTAGGCCAAGTTCACTACCCCTCTCTATATGGCCGGCCATTAAGGGTTTATTGGGCTTTCAAGCCCTTTGTGTTTTCAAGTTGTCATACAACTTGAGCTAATGGGCTTGACATTCAAATCCCATTGGGCCTTGCGGCCCAAAACTAACCCGAGGTCTATAACGAACTTATTCGTTTGATTAATTAACATATTAATTAATCCTAGCCATAAATAATTAAACCATTTAATTATCCTTACTCACCTCCGTTGTTTCTTCAATCTCTACCTTACACGGTATACGATCCATTAGGTTTCTTTTAGCGAGGCAGTGGGCAATTGTTACTCTTAACGATCGATTGTGAATTAAAACATACTTTCAATTCTCCCTTTAGTGATTACTCACCTTTAGGGCTTCCACAAACCATGAGTGACACCTAGCAGTATGTCATGGCTACCTAAGCTAATCAGAAGAGGTGGAGAACCTATTCAGTTTAGGATTACAATGCAATACGGTCTTTCTCTAATACAATACTCTTGACCACATTGTTTGGTTTGATAGTTTATTCATGTCTACTATCCAATGTGATTCATTTACTTATATGATTGCCTTGAATGTGATTTGGAACGACTTCCTAAATCTCATTCATACTCTGGCCAGAGATTCTTAATCATATCATAGAGTATTCTCCCGTAAACGGTTTAAAGGTTAGAGATCCCTTGTTGCGCATTCACTTGCCTCCATGGCTAAGTGGCTTAACACCAACTATGTCGTGGACACCCTCTGACGGAGTATCTTTGACATAGTCAAAGATCAAGGACCTAACCATAAGACAACTATGATGCCTCAGGTCAAAGGACTACTTTGCATTATCCCAACCTTAAGTTCTCATGTGACATGAGTATGAGAACTCCTTGTTGATCGTGTTCAGTGGACTCATTCTTTATTGAGCACCTACATGCTTGTCTTGGTGTTAGTCACACCAATGACTCGAGACCAGTCACTTTCCCTAAGAGAAGACATAACACGTACTGATCTTGACGGACTGTCAATGCCCAATTGGCAATCCCATGATCAGGAACATTTAGGATATGTATACGAAAGAGAATGGTCTCATGAATCTAACTTCTTTAGATCACATTCTCCCTATTACATATTCCTTGGACTTATCGTTTAAGCATATAACATTTATATGAGACGGTTTAAAACAATAATTTTTAACCTTTATATTAAACTAGATTAGTTTAACATGTGAAATGTCCGTAAAGCATCATCATATGATTGGTTTTAGGGCACATTTCCAACAATCTCCCACTTGCACTAGAGCCAATCAGCTTGGTCATCAGTGATGATACCTCTTCTGTAGTCATTTCAAAAATGGCTGAGTAGTAGGCCTAGACAATGGATATCTATATGTTATCCATAGAAGCAACCTTGAGAATAACGACGTCACCATTATACATGATTCTCAATCATGTGGTTCAGTCTCTCATTTAAGTTCGGATCTTGATGAGACCTTGATTCCCTGGCTTGAGCTATCACCTCATTAGTGTCGTAGCACAGTAGAGACATTTTCTAGTTGGAACTGTATGGAGAGTTCATAAATGAACTTTCCCATCCAAACAACATTGTTGTAAACTTCTATATGGCGATATATTTTGCATTCATGATGGAAGACACTAAAGTCATTACTTTTAATGTTTCCACCCAAATATCTCTTTAGCCATAATAAAGAGATATCCAATTATCCCTTCATTCAAAATGAAGAGACATCCAATGATGGATACGATATTAGATTCATAATCTAATCCTTTTACGCTTCCATTGCGTTACTCTAATTCTTCCTTATTCTTGAGGAATCTATCCTTTAGTATTTCTTAAATACTTAAAGACTCATTTGACAATTGCCATGGTTCTGATCCTGGGCTTGCACTGATATAGTCTTGTACCGATCTTGGTACAACTCATATCAACGTTTTTCATACAATATGACATACATAAATCACCTTTCTGCATATGCATAAAGGATTCTATTTACGCATTATTTCTTTGGAAGTCAAAGGGTACGTTCCCTTTGCGAAAAGCAACTTCCTAGTTTGACTAGAATTGTCATTCTGATTGAAGTTTATCATCACATGAGAAACTTCCTAGCATCTTTTGTCTATCATTAGGGATTGATATAATCAAATTATATCCTGAAATCTATCATTATAGATTTCCATCCCATGTATATAGACTATGTCTCCCATATACATTCTATCGTTATAGAATGTTTAAAGTCAAAACTTTAACGAAGAAGAATTCCTAAAATTAATATATCATATATATGTTCAAATTTAGGAATATGATTAACTCCCACTAATCTTTTGTAAACCTAGTAAACAAAAGGTTAATTTACATCTTTATGAGAAATCAAACGATTTGATCTTTCTCTCATAAGACGCTTGTGGCTCCCACTAGCTTGCTAAGATTCATCATGGATGGATCTCTACAACTTACACGTCTTGTAATTCCTAGTTTTAGACATATATTATCAAGACTATCTTGATAATGGTTTCGGAAACCCATATTATGTCCAAACATTCAATCACCGTTTAGTTGTAGTTAGCAATCATCGAATTAATAGAAACCAAGACTACGTCAAAGATGGTTTCTTCCAAGTCAACCAATCTCTTTGATTGTAGTCACCTTAAGCTACCAATTAGCTTTAAAAGTTTCATTATTTTGGGTCAAATGGTACTATACCATTTCCTTGAATATATGTTGTATATACACTCAATGTAATCATAAGGATTTTCATTCTTATTTCTTTCGAATTAAGAGGTGTAACTCTATGACATAGTCATAAAGTTCAAACCATTCAACTGAGGCGGTTTATAAATCCTTCTCGACTACCTTGGAGCTAGTGGTGTAGGAACTAGGTTGTTATATTTGTTGATTATTATCTTGTCTCTCAAAGAACCCATTCTTTGAGTTCTATCTCTCGTTCATTTGCTCTATCGTAGGCAAATCCTTTTGTAGGATTACAATGAACTACCCAACAAACAACATTTTTTAGTTGGTTTATAGAAGTCATATCCAAAAGTTAATTTAAGGATATCCCACAAGATTGTTCTCAAACAAATATTGCTTATTAGCACACAACCCCAAATATTAACACGATTAAGACTTGTCTTTCTTTCCAACTACATCCTATGGAGTCATGAAAATTTTGGAAGATCTTCTAATTGACAATCATATTGTCTTAGAAGTATATATCCTATATATGGGTAATTGATAACATCCAACGAACTACATCTTAATCGAATTCGTTCTTCTCCTAATGGAGAAATCCATTATCTTATGATGCTACTTTCCTTGATTTCTATCAAGGAAACTCTTCTAAAGTGTTATATTTCCTTGGATCAAATCTAAGGAGGTAAATACTTTAGACGTCTTACTTATCAACTTACATTCTTGAATTCTTTGAAACCTTTTGCAAAGTATTCGGACTTTTGTTTATTCAAAATAAACGATAGTCCAACCGAGAGCGATCTTCAGTGAATGTCATACAACATGAGTAGTATTATGTTGTGGACAAGTGCCACTAACATCTAAGTGAATTAACATCAACAACTTTGTGATTCTTTCTTCTTTCCAAAAGAATAAAGATTCGAACATTTAGCCTCTATACAATTTTAACAAGAAGGTATTGGATCCGGATCTAACGATCCAAAGCATCTATCTATGACCAACTTGTAATTTATGTTTTTAGAGGTGTCACAACTCAGTTGGGATTAGTCACTACCTTGCAACTTTTTGGGTTTTAAGCATCGTCATATTCTAAATAGTTAACACTACCATGTCATCTCTACTATAGAGACAATCAATTAGATTTCGAATCATTCATTAATAAAGAATAATGTTTTGTCAAACAAAACATTCATCCATCTCTTATAGTGACGGAATTAAGTTCCTTATTCAAATTAGAATGTAAAGACAATCTTTGTTTTTCCAATTCCTTTCGTAGTTCATATGAGGAAGTAAGTACTATCTGCTTTCACAAAGATCTATATTTGATTCACGTTCTGAATGTGAAGTACTTTCTCTTCTCTCATCAATCTTCTACTTCTTATTAGCCACACTTTTACAACGATTGTAAAACATAGTTACTAATACGAAATCAAGCATTCAAATAGAAGAACCAACTATTTTGAACTATTCAAGAACAATTTACAACACCTTCGAAATGTGTGTTCTTGACACTTGCAAGACATTTCTTGCATATACCCCTTCTAATGTCCATCCTTTCATAAAGAAAGTTTGTTCCCTTGGAGTTATTTTGCCTTCTTCATTTGACTTCTCCCTTGACTACAATAGTCATGGTCCCCAAACTCCCACTATCTCTCTTGAAACTTATTTCAATTGTGTTAAACACATCAAACGAATTGGAGAGCGTGCGGTTATTGTTCACTATATAGTTTACTATAAACTTAGTGAACCATTTGTTAGGGACTCATAGGTGAAGTCCTTGTCTAGTTTCCGTCTCATGAAGTGGTTTAACACTTCAACACTCAATGATTCAAAATCATCATAAGTCCATGTTGATGGACTATTTTTGTCAACCAACCATTATGTTTTGAACATAATTACAAACTTTCAAGAGTTGTTCAAGGCAACTCTTATTTCTTCATACAACAATTTGTAAGTGAAGAATCATGGCACATAAAGTGTCCATGCCCTTGTGCTTACTTCTCAAGTTCCTTGTTCATTTAACAAAGAAACAAGCACTAGTGTTTGCATAAACTAAGGGTTGTTCTAAGCAACTCTTATTTCTTCATACAACGATTTGTAAGTGAAGAACTATGACACTAAAAATGTTCATGTCTTTGTGCTAATCTTTATAAGTTCCTTTGTTCATACAACAAAGGAATAAGCATTGGTTGTTTGTGTTGTCCTCTTTATGATAGACTTATCTAACATGTTCTTCCAATGATACATTATCAATAGGAAAATTGTGCGGATGAGACTACTTAGGTACATATACAATCCATTTAAGACAATCTATGGAATTGTGGTACCAAGTCCGGAAACTAAAGCTTCGGCTTTTCTTTGTCAAGTTTTGGATAGCGTTTGCAAATATATCGGTAAATAAATACATAACGAATATAAATTGATTGATTTTAAGCCATTTGATCCGGGTCTTTAAATCAAATAGCACCACCCACTATTTTTGACAAATTCCATATCCCTCATCAGAATTCGAGAGTTTTGGAGGAAACTCTTAGTAGGATATGGGAGG
Source organism: Heteromeles arbutifolia (assembly GCA_024362995.1). Taxonomy (NCBI): domain Eukaryota; kingdom Viridiplantae; phylum Streptophyta; class Magnoliopsida; order Rosales; family Rosaceae; genus Heteromeles; species Heteromeles arbutifolia. The sequence continues at coordinate 26,553,055 of JANCRC010000013.1, read as the reverse complement.
CTCACTACTACCAAACCCACCTCAGAAGAATATCATATTGGCTAGCTTTAATAATAATGAGAGAGTACACGTACTCATTAACATCTCATGCAAGTGCCCATCTTGTTTGGCCTTTCGAGAATGATGCCTCCGAAGAATATCATATTGGCACCATTGCACTTAATTAAGTTATTCCCACCATGCCAGTTCGTATAGGGGTTCAAGAATAGCCTCGGAAGAATATCATATTGGCCACACTCGTTGCCTATCGTCACAACATCATGTATGTATATAGAACCCCTCCTGAGTGTAAGCACATACTTTGTATTCCCCAGAACTGGGCGAAGACGATGTATGAGTCACAAACGATCGGAGCCTACAACAGTGGAAGGCCACGAAAGAGTGTTCAAAGCACTCTCACGCTTGTCAACTTAATAATTGTTTGGTTGAGGGTTTTAAGGTCTCATCACATATAAGCATGCATTTTAATCTTATTAAAACAATTTGGTCCTATTACAACTATTGGTACATGTGATTGATTTAGTAGTATATGATACTCCCACTAAGCTTGTAAAACGATTTTTAAAGCAAGAGTATATGGTACTACTAACATAAGCTTTGCATTCATTGATGGACTATATAGTTGCCTTAGGGCCTTACGATGACTATGAACCTTTGATTCGATTCAACACGAGCCTAGTGTTGGATCTCGGTCTAGGGATGGTGATTGATTTTAGTTACGCATTTAATCATATTACGGCGTGTTTTTCCTATTGGGCATTGGACCCAACTACTCCAATTTCATGCATATCAAATAAAACAAGAAAATGAGTACTTCAAAGTAAAGAAGAGCTTATGCTTTTTTACAACATTTGATCATATCAAATCACAACCAAAATCTAATCTACACATTCCCATGGTTCAAACAAATTTGAGACGGCCTTTCACATAGCTCAATTATCGTAGGCTTAGGTTCATAATCACCCTTTTTTTAATTAATTAACGCTTTAACTAATTAAACTTGAATGCAACATTTTCATTTGGTTTTTGTATCCATAGAATTGATTTAAATAGAGCTAAATGAAATGAAAATCCAATTATCATTTAAAGAGACAAAACTATTTTGTTTTCAACCTAATTTGGGCCAAAAAGCAATAACCTCAACCATTGGGCTATATTGCAAAACACAAACTTTTGGGGTCACTTTGTAAAAACACAAAAGTCCACTACTTCATGTAATTACAACTAGAACCCAAAAATTTCAACAAATACAAAAACTTCATTAAAGGAGCAAAACAATTTGTCCTTTAGTGATTTTGGGCCTTTACGTAAAAAAGTAAATTTTCAGGTCAAAGTGCAAATACACAAAAGTATCAAAACTTTATGTAATTGCATAAAAGCCCCAAAAGTACCCTACATGTAGGGGTGGCCGGTTTTGGTGAGAGTTTTGTCATAAAATCTTTTGAAATTTTCAACAGAGTGAAAGGTGATGGGTTGAAAAGGTGATGGGTTAGTTTGAAAAAGTGATTTCCATGAAACATGGTTCCATGAAACAAGGGAAAGTAAAAGTGTGTAAGAAAATAGGTATGGAGGTCGACACCTAGTGATGATCAAAAAACATATCATCCATCACAAAACAAAACTTTATAAACAACCAAACACCTTTTTGAATCAAAATTCCCAACCTTTTTGTTCTTGCCAAGAACATAACAAGAACAATGAAAAACATCCATGAAAACCCATAAGAGCTCCATGAACATTTTTCACCCAAAGACACCCCAAAAACTCTCAAACTGGGAAATAACATGTTACCATACTAGGGTACTTAGGGGTTCCTAATGTCACTTTAAAACACTTTTAACAAGACCAACATGAATCCAAAAATCCACCCTTTGGATTTGGCCGAATTTCCCCAAAAACATGGCACCAAATTTTAGCTCCAAAATTCATGCTCATATGAACTACATCTACAACATTTGAGATGGCAAATTTTCTAACAAAATTTACATTCAAAGAAGCAAGAATAAAGCTTGTAACAATTACAACATTCAAATCACAAACTATGAACTACAAAACCCAAAAGGATTCACCAACTACTAGACCTAGGCTCGTGATACTACTTGAAGAAAAATTTGTGAAAAACATGTTCATTTGAGAAACATCTATGGCATGCATTTAACAATTAAAGGTGGAATCATGCTTGTATGCACTCAAAAACAAAACATTACCCATGAAATTCAAAGCCTAGTAGTTGAGTGAACCAAGACTCAACTCAAGAACAAAGTGAGTTGAGAAATTTATACCTTTGTTGATTCCTCTTTGCATAAGCAAAGGCTAATCACCCAAGAGATAGACCCTTCATTCCTTGCTTCTTAGCTCCATGGATTTCTTGGAGGAGGATGGTTGAAAGGATTCTCCAAGTTCCCAAAATAGAGAACCTCTAATTTTCCACACCAAGGAGAGCATTGATGAGGAGATGAGTGACCTAGAGGAAGGAAGATTGCTAGCTATATTCCTCTAGGGTGGCCGGCCTCTTAGAGAGCAAAGAGAGCTTTGTGTTCTCATCTTTTCTCCAAAAGAAACCCTAAGGATGAAATGGCTATAAAGTTGCCTTTATACCACTTCACAATGGAGTGGCAAACTTGCAATTAGGCCAAGTTCACTACCCCTCTCTATATGGCCGGCCATTAAGGGTTCATTGGGCTTTCAAGCCCTTTGTGTTTTCAAGTTGTCATACAACTTGAGCTAATGGGCTTGACATTCAAATCTCATTGGGCCTTGCGGCCCAAAACTAACCCGAGGTCTATAACGAACTTATTCGTTTGATTAATTAACATATTAATTAATCCTAGCCATAAATAATTAAACCATTTAATTATCCTTACTCACCTCCGTTGTTTCTTCAATCTCTACCTTACACGGTGTACGATCCATTAGGTTCCTTTTAGCGAGGCAGTGGGCGATTGTTACTCTTAACGATCGATTGTGAATTAAAACATACTTTCAATTCTCCCTTTAGTGATTACTCACCTTTAGGGCTTCCACAAACCATGAGTGACACCTAGCAGTATGTCATGGCTACCTAAGCTAATCAGAAGAGGTGGAGAACCTATTCAGTTTAGGATTACAATGCAATACGGTCTTTCTCTAATACAATACTCTTGACCACATTGTTTGGTTTGATAGTTTATTCATGTCTACTATCCAATGTGATTCATTTACTTATATGATTGCCTTGAATGTGATTTGGAACGACTTCCTAAATCTCATTCATACTCTGGCCAGAGATTCTTAATCATATCATAGAGTATTCTCCCGTAAACGGTTTGTTTGGTTTGATAATTTATTCATGTCTACTATCCAATGTGATTCATTTACTTATATGATTGCCTTGAATGTGATTTGGAACGACTTCCTAAATCTCATTCATACTCTGGCCAGAGATTCTTAATCATATCATAGAGTATTCTCTCGTAAACGGTTTGAAGGTTAGAGATCCCTTGGTACGCATTCACTTGCCTCCATGGCTAAGTGGCTTAACACCAACTATGCCATGGACACCCTCTGACGGAGTATCTTTGACATAGTCAAATATCAAGGACCTAACCATAAGACAACTATGATGTCTCAGGTCAAATGACTACTTTGCATTATCCCAACCATGAGTTCTCATGTGACATGAGTATGAGAACTGTTGATCGTGTTCAGTGGACTCATTCTTTATTGAGCACCTACATGCTTGTCTTGGTGTCAGTCACACTAATGACTCGAGACCAGTCACTTTCCCTAAGAGAAGACATAGCACGTACTGATCTTGACGTACTGTCAATGCCCAATTGGCAATCCTATGATCAGGAACATTTAGGATATGTATACGAAAGAGAATGGTCTCATGAATCTAACTTCTTTAGATCACATTCTCCCTATTACATATTTCTTGAACTTATCGTTTAAGCATATAACATTTATATGAGACAGCTTAAAACAATAATATTTGCCCTTTATATTAAACTAGATTAATTTAACATGTGAAATGTCTGTAAGGTATCATCATATGATTGGTTTTATGGTACATTTCCAACAGTTTGACCACTAATACTGTCATAAAAGAACATGTATGCAGTGCATGGAATCTAGCTTGCCCTTATATCAACCGTTTGTTTGGTAATAAAGAGGCTTGGGTTTGTGCAGCTTGCCTTGGCAAACCAATATTTGCTTGCTCAACATTTATTTTTAATACTGTAGATAGAGATCCATCCTCTCAAGATTCATTTAACCGAGGCAATGTGCAGAATGATGTGGAAATATTTATTCCCAGAAGAAGAACAAGATTCACAAAGACGGCAGGTATGTTGGAAATGTTACTGATTTCATATTAGTGACTGCTAGAACTTTTCAGATGTATAAATGGTTGTCCAATTGGTCACATGCAGGAAGTTTGGAAGGTTTCAACAACTGCTGGTGCAAAACGTGTGAAGAAAGGCTCATTAGTCCCAGAGATTTCTGCATTAAGCGGTCAGACAAATAAAGAGTCTGAAGCCTCATCCAAGGCAAGTGCCTCTGCCCCTGCTACCAGTCAATCCTCCGTTCATGCAGATCCTGTGCAAGTGAGATTCCTTCTCTTCTTTCCTTTAATTTTTTGGGCTAGTTTTTTATGAAACAATATGATTACCGCTTCCTTATTTTCTAGATTATCATTATCTTATTTTCTAGATTATCATTATAACAGATTAATGGATGCCTTTTTTATTTTTTATTGCACGGTTACTTTAAATCAACATTTGATGTTATAGAGAAATTATTGTGTTCGTTTATTTTCTTCCATGTGATCTTAAAGCTACACTGCACTTTTGTTGTTCTTTTTGTTTGACCTGATTCATCTGTGCAGGAATCAAAATTGCAAAACCTAAAGACAACAGTTGGTGGTAGTCCAACAAGAGAGTTAACAAGAACGTCTGTACTATGGCAGAATCAGTTGCTACAGAACTTGTCTTACAGAGCATTACTGGGCCACTTGGTTCTATTGAACCAGATGAGTCCTCGAAGAATAAATTGAAAGACCCCAAAGCTGTCAAATCTGGTAGGTCATCCCATGAAGAAAAGAAGGTAACAAAGTCACAAGAAGAGAAAAGATCTAGGTCGCGAAAGATGATGGAGTTTCACAATATCAAGATAAGCCAGGTTCAGTTTCATTATCTACAATTACATATTCCGCTAATTTTCCATTTTTACTCAAATGCCTAATATCGTATTTTCACAGGTTGAGCTAGGTGTTACTTACGAAGGATCTAGATTTGTTGTAAATGATCTTAAGTTGCTGATGGATACATTTCACCATGTTGAGTTCACCGGCACTTGACGGAGACTCTTTTCGCGGGTTAAGAAGCATATCATTTGGGGAGTCTTGAAGTCTGTGACGGGAATGCAGGTCTGCATTTATACCTTTTAATATCTGATTATCCGTACAAAAATCCAATGAGCTAGGGCTCTTTCTTCCCTCTTCAACACCACAGTTTAGTTGAATTTTCCCTACTATTATAATTTAACAGCAGGAAAATTGTTATGAAAACATCGATCTCTAACCTGCTTTAAATTATCACCGTCAATTTTTTCAGGGTAAGAAGTTCAAGGACAAGGCTAATAGTCAGAGGGAACCCAGCAGATCGGGTGTTCCAGATAGTGACCTTAATTTTAGTGACAATGAAGGTCAGTCAGAACAGCCTGACCAGAATCGTATAACGTTTCTCAAGCGTCCAAGTGATGGAGCAGGTGATGGATTTGTCACTTCCATCAGAGGCCTTTTCAATACTCAACGTCGCAAGGCCAAGGCATTCATACTACGAACCACGAGGGGTGAGGCAGAGAATGATTTCCAAGGAGATTGGAGTGAAAGTGATGCAGAGTTCTCTCCATTTGCTAGGCAGCTCACTATAACGAAAGCTAAGAGACTTATCCGGCGGCACACGAAAAAATTCCGTTCAAGAAAAGGTTTGTCAAATTGTTCACTTTCGTAAAATGATCAATCACTTCATCGCCTTCTTTTTAAAGAAGATTTGAAACTGAAAAATAGTCCTCGAATTATGTAAGCTCAACTCGATGATTCTAGTGAGTGTTCATTCATTCATATATATAGGATTACAATGGATCAGTTTGTTACATTCAAAAGATAAACACAAATATTTGAAATTGTATATAGAAGTATTTGAAAGTTGTGATAATATTAGATAGAAGAGAGTTGTGTGGCAGATGAACTATGGCACTTCAATATTGGAGATAAACTCAAACTCTTCTGTTGCAGATCGCAGCGGGAAGAGTTATTTTGAATGTGTGCTGACGTGGACTGATGAACATCTGAAGTGGGTTTATCACGCCCCCGCAAGCTAACAGGACGTTGGCGAACTGGAAGCTTGGAAATGAGATAATTGAAACGTAGAGATGATAAACCCTTGGTTAGAAAATCTGCAATTTGGTATGTGGTAGCAACATAACCAACCTCTATCTCTTTGCAAATGACCTTTTCCCGAATGTAATGATAATCCACCTCAACATGTCGCATTCTTGCTTGATAAACAGGATTGGAAGCAACTGCGATGGCACTGATATTGTCACACCAAAGGCGAGGTGGTGCTAACTGTTACACCCACCCCCACATTTTTTTTATATTTTTATATTTCTCCCTGAAACATGTTTAATTCTATCAATTTAGTCCCTTATCTTAATTAATCCTAGCCTTTGATCTAGATTCCTCTTTTCTCCTAAACTGCCAAGTGGCAGTCCTCTAGCTCTCTTCTCTTTTCTCTCTTCCCGAGCCCTTCCCCTCAAACTCTCTCATTCCTGTTAATCTTTCTCTCGATAACATTCGAACTCTTTCTCTCGCTCAACCCTCTCATCTCTCCTTTTTCTCTGCACCGTGACCAACCAAACAAACCTGCATGCAGCTCCTGCTGTAGACCATCACATCATCATCATCCTCCTCATTGCGCCATCTCTCTCCCTCTTCTCCGTCACAACAAGATCAGCAAACACAGGAAAAGAACCCCCGGCGAGTTTTTCCTAAATTTTCTGGTTGGGTAAGCTCTAGATCTTCTTTTAATCATTGTTGACGATGCATGCATGTTGTTTAATGGATTTCATCTTCTTTTGAACAAGGTTTTGGAATGAAAACAGCTCGGGTGTGCTAAACCTATTTTTCCGGCGAACCCGTGAGTGACAGGGGACTTTCCATTCATCTCCAGCCGTTTCACGGCTAAGAGAAGGTAGAAATCTCTTCCCTTCGTCTCACTCTTCAATTCAGTAATTAGAGTGGGATCTAAAACCCCTGTTTGTAGTTGTTCGGAGCTGTAGAGCTCCAGTGTTCTCCTCTGGCGTGCCTTCGGGCCGTTTAGAAACCCCACGGGCCTTAACCCGTTTCCTTTTTAATTTCTGTTAATTGTTTTAAAGGCCCACAGGGCCTTGGGCTTTTTTTTTTATTTATAGAGGACTTAAGCACAACCTTTTTGGGCTGTTAGGCCTGCGGGCTGTGTGTGTGAGTATGTGTGTGTAGTGCGTGTGTGAGCTGTGCCGTGCATGTGTGTGTAGTGTGTGTGCGGTGCACATGTGTGTGCTGTGCCGTGCATATGTGTGTGAGTATGTGTGTGGGGTGTATGTGTGGTGCACGTGTGTGTTGTGCCGTGCATATGTGTGTGTAATGTATGTGTGGTGCACGTGTGTGTGTTGTGCCGTGCATGTGTGTGTTGAGTATGTGTGTGTGGTGAACGTGTGTGCTGTGCCGTGCATGTGTGTGTATGTGTGTGTAGTGTGTGTGCGGTGCATGTGTGTGTAAGTATGTGTGTGGGGTGTGTGTGCTGTGCCGTGCATGTGTGTGAGTATGTGTGTAATGTGTGTGCGGTGCACGTGTGTGCGCTGTGCCGTGCATGTGTGTGTGAGTATGTGTGTGGTATGTGTGTGGTGCACGTGTGTGCTGTGCCGGGCATGTGTGTGAGTATGTGCGTGTAGTGTGTGTGCGGTGCACGTGTGTGTGCTGTGCCGTGCATGTGTGTGTGAGTATGCGTGTGTGGTGCACGTGTGTGCTGTGCCGTGCATGTGTGTGTGAGTATGCATGTGTAGTGTGTGTGTGTCCGTGTGAATATGTGTGGTGCACGTGTGTTGTGTGGTATATTTTTATGTGTATGTATGCATGCTGTGTATGTGTGTGCAGTGTCGTGTGAGTGTGTGTATGTGCCATTCGTATTTATGTGTGTATTGTGTGGGTTTGGGCTCAAGCCCAAACCACCCCCTTTTATTCCTAAACTATCCAAACCCAATAGGTCCTAACCGTATTTAACCTAAACTTTAATCCGGATCCAAACTCAAAATTCATTTCCATTTCTTGAAATTCTGTAGTTGGGTAGTTTGATTAACTGTACATTCTTGTGCTTAGGTAAAATTGCTAGTGAGGATTTCCTTAATCCTTTTCCGTACAACTCTGCTGCTACGGAATATCTGTGAGTGGACCCCTTCTAAAATTTCATGATTTTATAGTTAAATTGCATAATTGAATAGCATGCCTAAAAGTTTATGAATTGATTTTTATGCTGAGCATGTTTATTGAAAATGTTGATTTGTCGTCTCATTTTCGTGAGAGAATATTGTTAGCCTATTTTGAGCTATATTTTGATATATCGTATTTTCTATTAAAACCATGATTTGATAGACTATCTGATGGATGACGATAGGATGCTAGAACATGTTTTCGAAAAATCCCGCTTCATGGTATAGATGATGGATGACTCTATCCCACGAAGTGGTATTCTGTGAGATACGTAACTATTTGTGCGTATCTAGTGGACACATGCCGTCTGGGGCCAGGATCTGGTGTTGGCATTTAGGCCGGGAGAAATAATCCCTAGCGAAAGGCTGAGGGACATGGAGACAGGCATTGGGCCGGAAGGGGGTTATCTCTGGCTACAGGCACAGAGACTTAGGTGCAGGCATTAGGCCGGAAGTATTATTATTCAGTGATCTTACTAGCAGCACACCGCGCTTACGAGACGATCTGTGAGACGATTCATGCTTTTACGCGATGTTTTTCCGCGATATGCCTTTTGAGATATTTATGGCATGCTAAGGTTTTCAGTAAAGCTATCACTTATTATGCTAGTAGTTTTCATTATATAAATTATGGGGTTAGTATGTTGATAACTGTTTTATTATTATTGTATATATAAACTTGGTCCACTCACCTTTGTTTTGCACCCCCATTCAAGTCTTAGAAACGAGGACTACGACACAACGTATGAGGTATTCCCCTACCAGTAGCAGTCTATCATCAGTCTATCATCTCTTGTGTGATATCTGTAATGATCCTTTCTTTTGTGATCTTGATTTAGAACATGTTCTGTGCACTCTAAACTTTTCCTTAAACTCTGCTTATTTCCTTTAGATTTTGATGTTTAATCATGCGTATTCTTCTAATCATTACTCTTGTATTCAATAAATGGCTTTCGTCACCTTTGGGTGTCGGCCAGCATGTGTCTATCTCGTGGTTCTGTGGGACACTGGGATCGGGGCGTGTCACTAACGGCAAATGTAAATCACGGAAAATATTACGAAACCATGACAAATGCGCAGAAGTGTAAGTGAGTTGACGGTACTCAGCTTCTGTGCTTAATCTTGATACACCACGTTGCTTTTTCGAACTCCAGGAAACTAAATTGTCCCCGAGGAAGATACAATTTCCACCAGTAGAGCGACGATCATCTGGATCGCCAACATAATCGGCGTCAGCAAATGCTGTGAGATGAAGGTTGCTGGGCTTGTAAATCAAGGCGTGATCATAAGTACCTTTTAAATACCGTAAAATGCGTTTTACTGCAGCCCAGTGTGCAGTAGTTGGAGAGTGCATGAACTGGCACACTTGGTTGACAGCATAGGCAATATCAAGACGAGTAAATAAAAGGTATTGGAGAGCACCAACAACACTGCGAAAGGTAGTTCCATCTGAGAGCGGCTCACCTTCATATAAACTTAAACGTCGACCACTGGAAACTGGCGTGGAGATTGGTTTGGCTTCAATCATATTGGTTTTCTTGAGAAGATCCAAAATGTACTTGGACTGAGTGAGATACATAGCAGAAGGCGTCCGTGAAACCTCCATGCCTAAAAAATAATGTAATGGCCCAAGATCCTTCATTGCAAATTGATGTCTAAGCTGTTTTATGAACTAAACAACTGAGCAGTGTTGTTACCTGTGATTAAAATATCATCAACATAAATTAATAGATAAATGATGGTAGACCCGTCAAAATATGTAAAAAGAGATGAGTCTGCTTGTGAAGATGTGAATCCCAAGTCTTCCAGTTTCTGGGAGAAACATTGAAACCAAGCACGGGATGCTTGTTTCAAGCCATATAAAGATTTTCGAAGGTGGCACACATGAGAGGGGAATTGAGGATTGATAAACCCCGCAGGCTGTCGCATGTAAACTTCCTCATTCAATGTCCCATGAAGAAATGCATTCTAAACATCAAGTTGACGAATAGGCCACTGAAAATGAAGAGCAATGGAAAGAATTAACCGAATAGTGGCATGAGTAACAACAGGACTAAAAGTCTCCCCAAAATCAATTCCCTCATGCTGATGAAAGCCGTTGGCAACAAGGCACGCTTTAAAGCGCTCAATAGAACCATCAAACCTCTTTTTGATACAATAGACCCATTTATTTGGCAACACATTCATTGAAGGGTTGTAAGGAACCAAAGTCCACGTCCCAGTGCGCTGTAAAGCGTTGAATTCATCTGCCATAGCCTAACGCCATTGTGGAAATTTATTGGCTGTGAAAAACAAGATGGCTCAACCAAAGAACTATTAACATCAGTGATGCAAGCATACTTAGGATTAGGTTTATGAATTCCCTGTTGACCACGCGTGATCATGCCATGAGTGGAGTGTGGAGTATGTGATGCCACGTTGGTTGTTCCAGTATTCAAGGGATTAGGGTGAGTGGTGGTGAGGGAATAGGGTTCTAGGGTAGATGGAGGTAGGGTAGGAATATGATGGAGAGCAGCGGTCAGTGGATGCAACAAGGGGGCAGGGCTAAGGGTTTGAATTGGTGGTGTGATATGTGGTAAAATCTGTGGTGGGGTAGGTATAGGGTTAGGTGGGATAATGGGAAACGGGTCAATATTCAGAACATGATCTGATACATGGGAGGAGGACACAGGTGGAGTAGCAAGTTTCGTGTATGGAAAACACTTTCCATTAAATACAACATGACAAGACATGAAAGACTTTCCTGTGGAAGGATCATAACATTTGTAACCTTGATAATTTAAAGAATAACCTAAGAAAATGCATTGTTTGGATCGAAATTGGAGTTTATTAGCAGTGTATGGACGTAAATAAGGGAAACAAGCACAACCAAATATTTTCAGAAAATCATACTGTGGTGATTTAGAAAATAATTTTTGGAAGGGAGAGATGCCATTTAAAATTTTTGTTGGAAGACGATTAATGAGATAGTTGGCGGTATGAAAGGCATCATCCCAGAAAGTTTGGGGAAGAGAAACATGAGCATGTAGCGTTAAACCAGTTTCGACAATATGTCAATGTTTTCTCTCTGCAAGACCGTTTTGCTCAGGATGATGTAGACAACTGAGGCGATGGTGAATTCCATTTTGGATGAAAAATTGCATAAAAGAGAAATTGACAAACTCACCTCCTCCATCAGATTGGAAAAATTTGATTTTGGTGTCAAACATGGTTTCAACTTGTTTTTTAAACGTCACAAAGGTCTGGAAAACCTCAGATTTTAACTTTAAGGGATAGAGCCATGCATAACATGAAAAATCATCCACAAAAACAACATAATACTTGTAACCATTAATTGAATAAATAGGGGAAATCCATACATCCGAATGTATTAATTCAAAAGGAAAAGATGACATTGATGAAGACAAAGTGAAAGGTAACTTCTAACTTTTGCCTAAAGGACATGAGGAACAAAATTCATAAGCTGCAGTTACAGTTAATGGTAATTTATTTTTGGAAATTAAACTACGTAAAACAGAAAAAGCTAGGTGACCTAGCCTAGAATGCCACATGGCATCCGGCACTCTAACACCAACAAATGCAGAGACTCCATTGTTGACCACAGAAGAACTTGAAAATGGATAAAAGCCATGTCTACTCCGGCCTTGTAAAAGCGTCATCCCCGTTTGAAGGTCCTGGACACGGTAGGAGTGGGGAAATAAGGTTAGTGGACAGTTATTGTCTTTTGTAAATTGATTGATGGAGATAACATTAGTAGAGGCATTAGGGCAGTGTAGGGTGTTAGGTAGGGTGAAAGAATGGTGAGGTGTTTGAATATAGGAAGTACCAACGTGAGAAATGTGCAAACCTGATCCATCAACCACTCCATTGACATTATCAGTACCAGTATATGGGCGGGGATTTGAAACCTGAGTCAAATCATTTGTGATGTGTGTATTAGCTCCAGAGTCAAAGAGCCAGTTCTGAAGGCCAGAGGACGAAGCAGAAGTTAGAGAAGGTGTAGCAGCAGTATATGCTTGGAGACGAGGAGCAGGCACACGTCCTTCATAGGCCATGTTCAGCCTATTGAAACAATGCCATGACGACGACAGATTTGGCACTGAATGCGCCCACCATTTTGAGCCTGAGGTGGTTGGGCGCCTAGAACACCATCATGAGCAGGGCAAGGGTGAGGAGCAGGTTGGCCTTGGCATGGGGGCCGGGGAGCAAACTGACCACCACGTCCACCATTGAAAGGACCACGGCCACCCCAAAGAATGCCACAACCACGATAAGGACCTGAGCGGCCTCGTCCAACAGCAAGAGCAGTGGGTCCTTTGGGTCCATTTTCGAACACAGTATGGAGCTTTTGACGTCGCTCAACACCTACAAGAAGGGCTTACAGAGCACTGTAAGTAATAGCCTCATCCCGTGCTTGTGCAGAAGCAACGGTGCTTTCGAACGCAGGGCCAACATTATTTAAAATAATGGCAACAAGATCAGAATCAGAGACTGGATGACCAAAAAGGGAGAGAGTATCAGCAAGACAATTGATACGGTCAAGAAAATCAGCAATAGTTGAATCACCACGATGGGTATTCATAAGCTCACTACGTAGTTGGAGTAGGCGACCAGTAGATTGAGAAGCATACCGTTCACGTAAGCAAGTCTATGCAGAATATGAACTTGTCTTACCAATGAGAGAGGCAAGAACAGTAGGATGAACTGAACTGTTGATCCATGAAAGTCCATGGCATCTTGTTGAATCCATGCATCAAATTCAGGATTGACTTCATCAGTGAGTGCGCCTTCATCATCCTTCAAGAAGGCATGAGGACATTTGTTGGTTCCATCGACAAAAAACACCAGATTCCTACTTCGAAGCAAGGGCAACATCTGGGCATGCCATAAGGGGTAGTTGGTACGGTCCAACTTTATAGTGAGAAAGTTGGAAGCATTAGGAAGATAGGGGAGAACATTGGGGTTGGAGGGACTAGAACTTGACACCATTGAAACAAAAAAATAAAGCTTTCGGTCGTTAGACTTTCAGCTCTGAGATACCATAAAGAATATTTGAAACTGAAAAATAGTCCTCGAATTGTGTAAGCTCAACTCGATGATTTGAGTGAGTGTTCATTCATTCATATATATAGGATTACAATGGATCAGTTTGTTACATTCAAAAGATAAACATAAATATTTGAAATTGTATACAGAAGTATTTGAAAGTTGTGATAATATCAAATAGAAGAGAGTTGTGTGGCGGATGAACTGTGGCACTTCAATATTGGAGATAAACTCAAACTCTTCTGTTGCAGATTGCAGCAGGAAGAGTTATTTTGAATGTGTGCTGACATGGACTGATGAACATCTGAAGTGGGCTTATCACTTTTGTCCACTTGTCCTTTTTATTCTTCCCCAATGACGTAGAAAATAACATAGAGCATGGCCTGTTCATTCTTAGGGATGCCATGTAGTTGGACGATAAGTAGGTGATCCTATAGGAACTGTCTTTGTCTGTCCAACCTCTCTTTTTTGGCAATGTTGGATGCCTACTTTGATGATTTTTATCACTGAAACTGAAATCTCTTCTACTTCTTCTCGTCTTTGTAAGGTTCATCCTCACAACAGAGAGATTCACTCGCATCCTTTCCAAGGGAGACCACTGCATTCGAGAGCGATTCTTCGAGTGGATCCTCGCCCTACAAAGATTTTAATGAGGGAAACATTTTGTCCTCTAGAGAGGTTCCTTGAAGGCGGCTTTAAGAATCCCCAGTTGAGAAGGGGAGTAAAATGAGACAAAATATTATTTGTTCTACTCGGGTGGCCACTATAGAAAGAAGGATTTCAGGTGCTATGTTCATCGTCCAAGGACGCACGAGGAAGATTGATGCATCCCTTGGTATCGCTTCTAGACCGTTCATTTGTGCAGCAGAAGACAGACTAACTTCAAGCAATGCGGGTTGAAACCATCGTTCACGCCTTAATGGTCGTCGGCCTTGGGATGTAATTCTATTTGCCACAAGGGGCTGGTTGTATAGTTTTGTAAGTTGAGTTGAAGAAAACAGAGGGTCCTAAATTTGAAGAGCTCTAAATCTGTACATAGATTCAAATATAAATTTTGAAATAAATGAATGTAGCATCTCTCCCTCCTAAACCATTGCATTCCCGTGACTAAGACAACGTTATCCGTCGGCAGTCTTTCCCTTAAGTCTATGTTATCTCTAAACTACATTTATATCCTTTTAAGTTTGGGGTGGTTTTTTAAAATTTGTCATGCGGTTTTAATTTTCTCAAATTGCAGTATGAAGTTTTGAAATTGTTGTAATTTATGCATTTGTATTTGAATATTCATTAAATTGATGACATGATGAGCATAAAAATCGTAATAGGATTGATATGCAAGCTGCATTGCATGGGGTCCACTTTCCTACTGGATAGTCTTGAATTTCAACCCATTATGTTCTAGGATCGAAACTCCTCTCCTAAATTATTGTAATAGTTTCAAACTCTCTTCCATTAATAATAATTGTTTTTAAAAAAAATGCAAGCTACATGGAACATCCCACATCGCCCAGGGGAGTGATCCTTAAATGTATATTCTCATCCCTACCTAGCACGAGACCTTTTGGGAGCTCACTGACTTCAGGTTCCGTAGGAACTCCGAAGTTAAGCGAGAAGGGGACCAGAGCACTCCTATGATGGGTGACCCACTGGGAAGTTGCTCATGAATTCCCAGAAACAAAAACGTGAGGGCGTGGTCGGGGCCCAAAGTGGACAATATCGTGCTACGGTGGTGGATTGAGCCCGGAAAGTAGTCCGCCCAGGGCCGGGATGTGACACTACATCTACACCACATTAATTAAAAACTCATCAATTTAATAGAGAACTACAAGTTCAAATTAACAAATTGTGTAAATTGATATAATTTTAAAACCTCAAGGTGCAATGTGAAAAAATTTGAAACCTCGAGACTCATTTTGAAAAGTAACTCAAATATATAAGGGTGTAAAACGTTGTTTGGACTTTTTTTTTTTTTTTTTTTTTTTTTGTTTTTTGACAAGGATGACTTCTTGCCCACATAGGAAACCTTGATCTTATACTGTGACAGAGGTGGTAAATCAACATATTGGGTTGTTAATGGGTACCTGTTAAGACCCGTTTAATTTGATATCACCATAATATAGAGGTGAGAATGGTAGTGGTGGTGATAGTACAAGGTGAAATTAAACCAAATGAATCTTAATGAGTACCCATTGGATTGATTTGCCTGGCACTATTCATTTAAAAATAATTTTTTGCATGGCTATAATTCTGGACAGGGCAATACTAAACCCTTTCGGTTGGAGATGGCCTAATGATCTACAATGGCTATATTGTTTCCGTTTGAGTAAATTTTGATCAAGCTTGGTTGTACTTCTTCCTTCAAGAGTAATCTCACTGTGATACAGCACAGAGAAGTACGTATGCATTAAAAAAAATAGCTAGAGACCTTCAATACGAGCAGATATTATAGATGACAAAAGTGGACAAACCGTATAGAAATTACAACGAATGAACAGAAGTGAAGGATTAATATAAACTAATAAGGTCTAAATTACTTTTACAAACGCTCTATAGAATAAAGATGTCCAGGTCCAGTTTCTTAGCTATTTTGATCCCAAGGTATTGCAATATCTTTCACATGACTAATGAAAAATAAGCAAGACTTAGAAAATAGAAGGCTGGACGGGAACGGGTATTCTTTTTACCAGTTTACACATCACACAATGTGTCTGTATAAAATCACTTCTTGGTATAAAAGCACCTCATTGTATTTATCGACCTATGAAAACAACTACGTTCAGCTGCAGAAATTCCCTAATGACTGTTTTAAACTACTTCTTAACTAAGTTAGATATACCAATCTAATAAAAAAAATCCGTGTTTCAATCGATCCTATTAATTCCAACTCCAAGTATTTTACCATCCAAATTTGGGTCGTTTGGGATTTGCAATGAGGAAAAGACATTCCACATCCTGCACTACATGTAATCATTCTGCTTGCTTTTGTTTTGTTTTTAGCTTGCCATTGCTCTGCCCAGCCTAGTGAGCAGAGTTTCACACATTTGGCAATTTTGATTGGCGATCGAAGTTGTGGCATCAACAAAGTTACTGTTCACGAGAAGAACTGCCTTTTAGTATGAGTATAATATATATAAATATAAATTTTATATGTATAAAATACCCTCCAATTCACGAACTTGACCATGCTGTCCATGCGTCCGTATGCTTGTACAGGATGTTGACACGTTGGTCTGCTTTTAGAAATTCTGGATTCTTCCTTCCATCCATTTCGATCTCTCTCACAAACCCTTCTATTGCTAAAGCTTGCCTTTCCTCGCTCTCCGATCTCGACTCCTCTCTCACTTTCCTGCTGAAAAGAACCAACCCAGTAGAAATTTTTCCAGTTCTTTTTCTTAAAAACTACAAATCACAACTGCCAAACTCCAAAAAGTAAAAAATAATTGAATTCGAAAAGCCATTTGCTTTCCTTGGATTTGGGTTTTGCTTCGATTCCTACACTGTCCAAAACTTTGCCGGATGTAGTGGAGGGGTTTAATCATTCATTCGTAAAGTTTTTCAGTTCCATATGTTATATTTGTGATAACTGGGTATTTTCCGATATGGGTTGCTGTTTTTCAATCCGTTAAGTCCAGAATATTTCGCGGTTTTTGCATTTGTTTGTCTGATTTGCACCGATATGGGTTGTTTTTGCAACGCTGGGAAGTTAAAGGCCTGTTTGGTATCCTATTTGAAAACTTTTATCATTTCTCAAAACATTTCTTTAAAACAACTTTCTTTAAAATTTAAAAACTTAATTGGTTTGCGATTTAAAATTTTTAAATCTTACGACTTAAACTAGACAAAGAGATTTAAAAAGAGATAATCGTATGAGAGAGAGAAAGAGAAGAGATGAGGAAAGAAAGTAAGAGATGATTGAAGGAAAGAGAAATAAGAGAGATGATAGGACAAGATAGAGAGGAAGATGAATGAGAGAAATAACCAAGAGAATAAAGAGAGCGGATTGAAGGAGAGATGAAAAAGGTAAAAAAAAAAAAGGAGAGAAAGAAGAAAAGAGAGAGATAGATTTGGAGTGAGAAGGTAGGAGGGAGAGAAAAGAAAAGAGTGACTTTAAGTTTACAAACTCTAGAAACTCAATTTTTATATTTTTAGAGAATATACTATATTTTTGAGTTAGTTAAGTTCAGTTTTTGAAAATAGTTCTATCAAATAAGTTTTTAAGGCCTAAAACTTGAAAATTATTTTTGAATTTAAAAAGTTGGATTCAAGTAGAGTACCAAACAGAGCCTAATTTTCCGCAACTGAGGTATGTTTTCTAATTGCTATGTTTTAACTTTTATTATGTGTTTTGGTTAATTTTGGATGGAATTGTAACTGTTTGGTTTTGGGTTGCCTCTGATCCTGTGCTAGGGTTTTCCTGGCTAAGAGGATATTTTGCTGTTTGGTTCCTCGCTTGGTCAGTAGCAGATTTACCGACAGTTCCGGCAGTCCTTTTTTTTTTTTGGGTAAGTTTTTTCTCATTTTGTTTTTTCCTGGTTTGACAACTCCTTGGTTGGTGTTAGATTAAAATCTGTTTATAATTTTTTGGAAGAGATGAGGGGGTGATTGGAATGTTTGGAACATTAGAGTTGCAACAAGAGATCAATGAAGTGGTCGAATCAGTGGTTGAGCGTCTGAAAACTTTTAGCCGCAAGCACAAGCATGGACTTCCACCCTGTTCAACATACACTACTTCTGGGTTGGTTTCTCTGAGGTTATGTTGTTGGAATACAAGACGATTACTTTTTCAATCAAAAGAGAAGAAATACCACTTCTTAGATTATATGTATTTGTTTAAGCAGCAAGTTGATAAGGGTTTTTGTGCCAGTCGGAACTAACTCGGGGGATATAAGTTTGTGGGAAGTTAGTTCTAGGGAGAAATTGCTGTCGAGAAGTTTATGCTCTTACTTAAATATATGTCAAAATAACAATGATTTTTTTGTCTTTTGTAAATTTGTGGTTATTGTAGAAGAAATTGCAATGGTGAGGAGGAACAAACATAAAACCAGTGCTATTCTACCAAAAGACTTTATTCTCACGACATTATTATTATCTATTCTAAAGTAGGGGGAGGGCACTGTTCATTTTGTTTTTGATTTTGCTTTATTTACAACAATACCAGCCGAATGAGACTGGGTTGAGAGGGTAATTCTCAAAATTTCAGAGGGTAATTTTGTCTATATGGTTTATCAGGGAGCCATTCGATTTCACGCTATTTACAACAAAGCCGTCAGGTTTGGGCTGATATTGGGGCTGGGTTGGAAGAGCAATTTTGTCCTGTGCGTTTGAGACGGGCTGGGTTTAGGTTTGTTGTCATTCAGTGAGGGTTTCGGGGATGGGAGGCCATGCCTCATCTGAGAGATAGAGAGAGAGAGAGAGAGAGAGAGAGGAGTGGGGACGGATTGGGGTGGGTTAGGTGGAGTGATGCTGCCAAAAATGCATAGGTTGCAGAGAGAGGGCGTAGGATGGCAGGGAGGGGAAGAGAGAGAGAGGAGTGAGGCACTGAAGCTACCAAAAAGTGGTTTAGGATTTGATTTTTTCTCCTCAAATCAAGGCTGTTGTCGGTGATTGAGGGATGGGCGTTTGATTTTGTGAAAGGAACATCGACTGCATCTTCACTTCTCTCTCTCACTTCCTTTCTCCTTTACTGAAACCATAATCTTCCTCTCCTCGGCGCCCTTCCATGTCTCTTGCTGTGGAGCCCACAAACCAAGCATGTAGTGACGGTCACAAGCCTCGAACATGCCTAATGCGTACTGGAGGTACATAGACGGCTGGCAACCGCGCCCTCGCCGATGAAGATAGCCGTCGGAAAGGGTCCTCGCTCCGATTGCGGTATGTTGGATTCATTGAATTCCTTTTTTTGGGTTTTCTCTCTCATTTTTGCGTTTGTTTGGGGAGGGATCTGGGTTTCTCTGCATTGCTTAAATTTTGCATTTTTTTCTTCTCGATTTCAATTAAGAAATGCATAAATTTGGGGGTTTCTGATTTTATATTTTGTTGTTTATATGCTGGAATTACAGGACAAGGAGTTGGACCCTGGATCTAACGAATTTCCGGGTTACTAATCTAATTTAACCCATATGCGCACACACAATCACAATAAGTTTGGGTTCTGGGTTAGATATTTATATTTTTGGATATTGGAAATTGTATTTTCTTTAGATTAATCCAAGAGTAGGTACCATGTGGTTTTTTTTAAATTTATTTACTAATTTTAACTTTGTCTTTTAAGTTTGAGTTCTGGTTTTTAATATTTATATTTCTGTACAAATTTGATGCTATGAAAGGGTTTGATGATTTCTGATGATTTCAATGACAACTGTTTCTTTTCCGAAAGATGATAGCTTTTTGTTCTAACAATTGGGAAGCAGTTGTTAAGTGACGATTCTCCGTATCCTTTTAGAAGCCTTCTTCACCTGCTATAACTTCTATGTTTTGGTTTGTTATGAAATGAATTCCCTTTTACCGTAAAAAAAAAAAAAAAAAAAAAAAAAAAAGGTGCAATGTTATCAAATTCAATTTTTCTAATCATTCCAATGCTGGGAATGCTGGGGTTTCTTACTGTTAAATCTTTTGCATATATATTTTTTTTCTTTCTAATTTTCTAATTTTCAGATTTTCAGGTTTTTATCTTTTTTTTTCTTTCTCAATTCTACCAAGATATTGTTTAATGCATAGACACATAATTGGTTATTCAAATACAAACTTCTTTGCTTGATTGCTAGAATTTCAGTATAAATCAGATATTAGTTAGATGTTATAGATGATCAAACTTAAATAAGTTATTGTATTGGCATGTTGTAAAATTTTTAATTCGAATGTCTAATATTAAAATGTTTGTATTTTTTAAATTTTAATCAATTAAAACAAGTTAATTTGCTATTTTTTCACTGCAAGTTTGTAACCATTTACATATTGGAAAACATACATTTTGATGTATAGACACACTTTCTTTCTAACAATATGTATGCTTTTGCTCCAGGTTTACAAGAATGAGCATTGTACTAATATGTGACTTGAAGCCTCTTAGAAACGATATGAAGATCATAGTTGGGGTATGCCGAATTTGGAGAACAGAAATGTTTTGACGTCAGAACCAGTTCAATACTTACAATGTGTACCGGTTGATAAACTGGTGAGAAACAAAATGGTTTCAATGTCATGTAGGTACTAACACGCCTCAACATGGTACATGTGACTGTTAGAAATCCATTTAATCTTGCAGAGTTCATTTGGTGAATCTGAAAAAGGTCAAATGGCGTGGTACTTGGGTTGTTAAAATTGTTATGAAGAGACGCATATGCAACCCTAATAATGTATGTTTGATATAGGCTTTTTCGCTATGGGTTTTTAGGTGTATTATTTGTTTCATTGAATTCCTGTATGTCATGTATGTTTGAGAAAATTGGAAATGAATTTCAGGAATGATTTAATCTCCACATCAACTAATTGTAGCTCAATCTCTTTCAAACATTGTTTGGAGTTGTTCAAATGCATGTCGCAGTTTGTTCTGAGGGTGGAGAAATTTTTGAATTAATCTGTGAATTTGTGGAGTGGAATGAAACCATAGGCTTTTGTGATACAATTGGAAATGAAAATTATTTTAATTCTGTAATATGATGATCTCTTAATTTGCTTTTGCAGATCTTCTTTGCTTCCTGTGCTAGCTCTCAGTGTCTCCATCTCCAAATAATTCTGTGGAATGTGTCAATCTAATCTTTTTCGCGTATGGATAGGCAAAAGTTTTAGATTTTTTGAATTTCAATTTGAAGTTTGCTTTTTTTATTGGGTTAACATTAGTTGGGACAATGAGCCTAGAACTGCATTAGTTCCTTTACTGAATGGATATTACAATCAATGATATTGATATTGGTTTATTCTCTATGATCACTTTCTTGGTTGTCTAAAAATGGAGTTATATGGTTGCGTAATTGGTTATATATAGCGGTCTGTTTGTTATGGGAAACAAGGCTTTATACATTCAGTCAGTCAAACTTTCCAACTCAGCTCTCTCTTTGTCCCTTGATATGCATTTCATTTGAGTAATATAATCTGCTGCAAATGCAGATGCAGGTGCAATTGCAGACAAACAAACGACAACGAACTGTTGAAAATATATCCTTACACCATGAAAGAAATTGTCAAGCTGTGGATAACTAATGTTTCTTTTTGGATTATTAGTTACAGGGCATCGAGTAGCTCAGGTTGACGATCAGAGTAGCACAACACTACTACGTGAAATTGGCTTTGGGTAAACTTCCACTCTCTTCTATATATAATCTCTTTGAGAAGTGATTTTGGTTGGTGGTTTTGGAAGAGATAATGTCCAATTCATATATGAACCAAGAAAATAATATGCATGCATAATGAAGTGGAATTTTTCATGGTATTATTGACATGCATGCCAAAATTTAGTTGTTGATTTTGGCTTGGCATGAAGAATGGCGTGAAAAAAACTGAAAAACTAGAGCTACTCTACTGTTTATGCAGCGAGGGAAAGGGAGGAAAGAAAAAATAGTTAATTTAGTGCTCCATTTTCTCAATCGCTCTCCACGTTTTCTGCAAGCTCAATCGTTTCGTATCTTTCAAACTTAATAGTTTTTACTTTTCTGTGTATATATTCGGTCTTGCATTCTTTTATTGGTTTTGAAACTTTAACTGAGTATACCATAGCACTACAACTTTACATTAATTGGTTCCAATAATATAGTTTCATATATAATACTCTTTACACTTTTACTAATTTTTGTTACATTGGGGGGGGGGGGGGCTGATTTTGAGGTTCCTCCTTTGGGATTTGTTCAGTAAAACCTGTTGGGTGCAATTCAATTATAATACTCTTACACTTTTACTAATTTTTGTTACATGGGGGGGCTGATTTTGAGGTTCCTCCTTTGGGATTTGTTCCGTAAAACCTGTTGGGTGCAATTCAGTTTCCTCCCCCTTTCCCCTGAATGAAAAATTCGAAACCCACAACTCAAAACTCACTCATTTGTCGCCCCTTCTTATTAGGATTCTTCAACTTTGGTTTGGATCAATTTTGGGTCTGCATGTTGTAATTGAGGTTAAAATTCTGAAGTTTTATAAATCTTTGATTGGTTGATTGATCAAGTTTATGGTATAGATGATGTAAGAATTTGTCGCCAAAGGTTTGAGAGAAGGGTGGTTTCACAGGAATTGAAGCTCTGGCTCTCGGTTGTGAGTTCCATAAATATTTGATTGTGTAAATATACAATGATATGTATTTTATGTTAATGATCAAAATTTGATCATAATCAATATTTATATATAGATAAATAACTGAAAGTTTTAGTTCCAGAGATGGAATAGGTATGAGTGGTTATTTAAATTTGTTCTGTTGTGTTTTTTTTCTGCAGGAGAAGCAAGAAATTACAATTGAAAAAGCCATGCGTAATAAGTGGAAATGTATCACCACTGTGAAAGGGTTGCAGCTTTTTCAGTGAGCTATCTGTTTATTATATCCTTTGTCTTTCTATTTGGAGATTCTTATTTTAATCCTACCATAATAGGTAACTGCAATTTACTTTTGGATTTGATTCTTCACCGATAGGATGTTGTGGGGGTGTGATTTGGGGGAGATAGGGGAGGGGGTTGGTTGCAGAGAGAGGGTGAAAGCGGGCGCAAGATTAGGGGGACAGAAAGAGAGTTGATTGGGTGCACGGTTTGAGGGTAGGGTTGAGGGAACGAGTGTGTTGGCTGCAGAGAGAGGGTGAGGTTGAGGGATTGTATCTCTCCCTCTCTGTCACATCTCTTCTTTTTCCATTTACCCTTTCCTTCCATTTGGGATTGTGTTGGGGGTTTTGTTTGTAGCCTGTGATTCTACGTGTGGTTGTTTAATTTAGTTTTGTTTTCAGTTTCAGGAGACCCTGGTTTTTTGTTTTTTGGGGCTTTTGTTTGCAACCTCCAAAGCTGTCTCTGCTCACGCCCTATGACAGCAGTGGTGAGCTTTCCTTTCAAAGAATCATTCTTTCCAGTATTTAGGGATTATGAAATGATTTCTCTGCTTAATTTGGGATTGGGGTGACTTTTTTATTATAATAAAAATCTGTGTATGCCACCCGGAAGCTTCCCTTTCAAGGATTCTTTCTCTCTGGTATTTAGGGATTATGAAGTGATTTCTCTGCTTAATTTGGGATTGGGGTTACATTTTTCTTATAACAAAAAACTGTGCATGCCACCTGGAACAGTAATTGGGTTTTGGGGTTTGTTGCAATCAAGGTATTAAATATCGGTAATATCGGAAATATCCGTAGTCCGAAAACATGGAAATATCGATGGAAATATCCGGATAATATCGATATCGATAAAAATTATATGGAAACCACGGAAATTGTAAGAAAAACTTGGAAATTTTTATTGAAACTTTGCAGGATGTTTATTTAGTCAATTATCTATTAGTTTATCACAAAAAATTGGAAGGAAAAGCATTGCATGATGGATTTAACATTATCAAGTTGATTATATAGCGAGCTGACAAACATTGTGAGTAGTAATTAATGAAAGAAGTTTAAACACACCATAATCATTTATATATAATGAATTAGTACAATATTTTACACTTTATACATTGCATGGTAAGATACATAGTGACTTAGTACCACATAGAGTTCCTATGAGGTTCAAATTTTTCACTATCTTCATCATCTCTATGTGTAGAGTGAGTGTATTGTGAAGAGTAGTTATCAAATGATAAATCCCCAAAATAGTTTTGCATGTAATTGTTAACATGTCACCCATATGGATCCGAGATTGGTTGACGTTGTCCATAAGCAAAATCATTTGAAGATTGAGTCTCGGATTCTTTCCATGAGTCGCTCAATTCCATCCCAACAGGAATGGGATATGAAGGGTAGGGAAATGGTTGATTATGAGTATAACCATAGTTACTACTTCTCACTCCAACAGAGTCCGAAGTTCTAGATAACGAGTCATCTTCTTGACTTGACAAAATCCCCTTGCCTCTTTCTCTACGAGTATAGTCCTTCCCTATGGCACCAATTCCTTGTTCTGCTCGCCTACTGCCATGGTCATCATCCTGTGTTGCATGCGTGAAGTTTGCCTCACCAGTGAAGGGGCTCATAAATCCGGGAGGTGGTCCATAATAGTTTCCATATCCACCACCACTACCTCCAGCTCCACTATATCCTTCATCATTCCCACCTCCGGTGGTAGGTAAGTCTCCTGATCTTGTACTAAAGCTATCATTAGTATTAGCACGATGTTGTGGTTGTGTAGGATTGGAAGAAGGTGGAATTCCAGTGTTTCTTGGTCTTGGGCGCAAAAGTTCTTCCAAAGAGTCAGTGCTGCTAGATCCCACCTCCTCTTCTAATACTCTTTCTACATTTATCCCTTCATTACGTGCTTCTTCAGCAACTCTGGGAGCTGGGTTGCCTTCATCATCATCTAAATGAAGAGGTCTAATCCACTGATAAAGTTGGTTACCCTCTGTATCATCATCTTCAGCAACAATATCAAACACATCTAGTGGGTCACCACGGTTGACATGATCTATTTCTGCTTCCTTATCTCGAACTTGAAGCTTCATGTTGTAGTAACAATAAACTAATTTTTCCAACCTACTATGAGCCAACCTATTTCTTTGCTTTGTGTGTATGAGTGCAAATGTGCTCCAATTTCTTTCACAAGCAGATGAGGAAACTGTTTGTGATAATACTTTGATTGCTAACTTTCTCACAGTTGGTGCATCGGTCCCATACATGATCCACCATTCAGCTACAATGAAAAACAATGATAAGCCTAATAACTCCAACAAATTCTATTATAAACTTATAGTGAAATATGTTTACACTCACTAGGAGATTTTTGTTCGAGCAGCAACTGATGTTGGTTCTCCAAAAGTTCTTCTTGCATCTTTAAACCATGTTAGCTGAATTCAATAAATCGTGTTAGTTTAATCCAACAAAGTAATTATTATAATTTAAGTAATTGTGTACCTCATTTCCAAATTGGCCAATTGTTGGTGATGCAGGGTCTAATTTAGAGTATATATTATGTACAGCACGTATAAGGGTACCATCATCTCCAACATTGGGTCTGTATTGGTATCGAGGATTCAAATAATATGTTGTTCAAAGAAACACATACTCTAATAAGAGAAATAATACTTATGCAACTAAACAAATGAATTGCAAATTATGACATAATTTATACCTTCTGCATGCAAATCGTGGTATAATGTTTTATACCATCGATCTTCAATTATCTTTATGACCCACCTTGCACCATGTTTTCTCTCCAATTCATCCTTCAATACACGCATCAACTCATATATTGTCCCCATAGTTGGATACACTTCTGTGTCAACGATCCGTAAAACTTTGTAAAGAGGTTTAAACACTTGGCACACATGTTCTGATTGAGTCCAAAAAGCATGATCAAGCACTATACTTTCCACCATGCAACCTGCATTTGAGCGGCTCAAATTGTGGTTGGCCCAATCGTCACTAGTGAATAGATGCTTTAATCCTGCTTTCTTCTTAAGTAGGCTGTCTAATGCAATATAGTTGGTGGCGAATCGAGTGGTAGTTGGACGAATAATTTCTCCTTTGCAAAATTCACGCATCTTTGCCAACAACCAACCGTGATTGTAAATATAATTTGTGATCGTTCTAGCTCTTTTTACCACAGTAGCAACATTCTCTCTCTTCCCCATTGCCTCAAACATGAGATCAATACAATGTGCTGCACATGATGTCCAAAACACATTATGATGCTTCATTAACTTTTTTCCAGCTTTGACAAATGCAGAACCGTTGTCGGTCACGACTTGGACAACATTATGCTCTCCAACCTCCATGATTACATCCCTCAATAATTTGTAAATATACTTGTAGTTCTTTATATGGTCTGAAGCATCAACAGACTTCAAAAAAATTGTTTCCCTTGGAGTATACTATGAAGTTTATGATAGACAATCTGGTCGGGCCAGTCCATCTGTCACACATGATTGTGCAACCATTAGTTTCCCACTTTGACCTCAACTTGTTAACATACTTGCCAATGTCTTTATACTCCATATCCAAATATTTGTTTCTTATCTCATAGGGAGTGGGAGGTTGTACTCTAACACCGGCTTGTTGACATCCCACTACCATATTTTTGAAATGATGTGATGATGCTTTCTCAGCAGGGACATTTTCATAGATAAAGAACTTGCTAATTAGACGCCCCATTCCCTCATTCACATTACCTCCAGTGAAATAACTCCAAAAACTCTTTTGACGTGCTTTGGATGACTTATATAAACTTGGGGCTATTGGTGGTGTTGGTTGTGATTCTCTAAGACTGCCTCTCCGTCTCATTTGTGCACCACCACTTGTCCCGGAACCTTGTGCTCTATTAGGAATTTTATGAAAGTGTTCTCTTTCCCATGCTGACTGTTTGGAGGCACGTAATGCTTGTTTCAAACTGCGTCGTTCTTCAGGTCCCATGTCATCATCACATTCGTCCTCATCGTCATTATCATCATTGTCAACCGCTTTGCCAATGACTTCTCCTCGTAGCCCAGCTCGAATATTTTCCATTCCATGTGTTATCTTTTCCTTCTGTTGTTTTTTATTTTTTAATAATGTGCTGATGAATGCCTTCACTTCTGGGGGACATTATCGCATCGTTGGACATTTTTTGCTGGATCTAATCCACTAAGATGGTACTTAAGTCGTGTCACTCCGCCACTCTTCATTACCCGATGACAATATTTGTAAATTGTGCCATGTTTGTTTCCGTCTATTGGGTCTTCATGTTCCCAAGCTAGATCACGTTTGGTAACTCCACTGGACATCTTAAACGTACCTATATTTATTTTTCATGAAAATTAGACAATTTTTATTTGGTAGTGATGACGGTTATATAAGAGAACCTAAATAGTAAAGTTATTCTACAGAAGAATTAAATACGAAGTAAAGAAAATGATTGTAAAAATTTAAGTAATTATAAAAATAATATGGAATAATAAAACCTAATATTAATGAATAATAATCCAATTTGATAAAAAAAATAATCCTTATATAAAACATAGTGATGAATAATAATCCAATTTGATAATAATCCAATTTAATGAATAATAATCCAATTTGATAATAAAAAAAACCTAATATTAATGAATAATAATCTAATTTGATAATAAAACCTAATATTAATAAAATAATAAATAACATTAAACATATTAAAATTATCTTAAGGAATAATTATACATTACTTAATTACTTACAAAAATTAACATGTAATTGTTAACATTACTTAATTAGTTACAAAAATTAACATGCAAGTGTTAATTACTTAATACTTGCAATAATATTTTTGTTGTTGTATAAATTAACATACAAAAATTAACATTACTTAATTAGTTACAAAAATTAACATGCAAGTATTAACAAAAATTAACATACAAAAATTAACATTACTTAATTAATTACAAAAATTAACATGCAAGTATTAACAAAAATTAACATACAAAATTTTTTTTGTTGTTGTATAAATTACAATAATATAAATATAAGTTTTTAAACTTACCTTAAATATGGAACCCTTTGTGTTCAAGCTCTGGAATGGCTTTGAAAGGGGTAAGGGAAGAAGAAGAAACGAAAATGCTCTGAATGGCTTTGATACTCCACCTCTGAGAATGTGAAAGAATATAACAAACAATGGCACACTGTTTTGAATGTGAAAGAATATCACAGCCAGATACGGACTATTATGAAAGCACTCTATTACGAAAGCACTCTATTATTTTTGTCTTGTCAAAAACTGTACAAGTTATAAAACTTGCCAGATACAGACTATTATTTTTGTCTTGTCAAAAATTGTACAAGCTGTAATGTAAAGGCTGTAAAAGTTAAACCCCTGAGAATGTGAAAGAATATCACGCGTGGCACACGGTTTTGAATCTTGATGCATGAAACCACCATTATTTTTGTCTTGTCAAAAACTGTACAAGTTATAAAACTTGCCAGATACAGACTATTATTTTTGTCTTGTCAAAAATTGTACAAGCTGTAATGTAAAGGCTGTAAAAGTTGAACCCCTGAGAATGTGAAAGAATATCACACGTGGCACGGTTTTGAATCTTGATGCATGAAACCACCATTATTTTTGTCTTGTCAAAAACTGTACAAGTTATAAAACTTGCAAGATACAGTCTACAGACCATTATTTTTTTCTTGTAAAAAATTGTACAAGCCTATAATGTAAAGGCTGTAAAGGCTATAAAGGTTGTACAAGCTGTTAGGCTGTAAAAGTTGAATTATTTGGATGAAAAACTGTGAGTCATGCCACCCACACACACACACGCACAGCCACTCACATGCCGCCACCACACACACACAAGCACGCACAGCCACTCACATGCCACCACATACGCGCGCGCGCACACACGCACAGCCACTCACATGCCACCACAGACGCACACACAGATTACACACGCACAACACACGCACACACAGATCACACACGCATAACACACGCACACACAGATCACACACGAACACAGAGACTGAGGTCGGTCTCTGGATCTTTCTCTCCCCCACAGGACCTTCTCTCTTCTTCCGATCCTTCTCTCTTCTTCCTCTCCCTTCTCCCACAGGATCCTTCTCGCTTCTTCCACATGATCCTTCTCTCTTCTTCCTCTCCCTTCTCCCACAGACACACACAGAGGTCTCTCTACCCCCATCGGCGCCCTCTACGCCTTTCGTGGAACCCAGGAACTCTCCGGCGAGTTCTCCGGTTAGGTAAGCTCGGAAATCATCTTCGTTGTCTGATGTGGTTGAGATTCTCAAGATTTACTAAGTTTTATTATCTCGTTTTTTAACAAGGTTTTAGAAAGAGATCGACCCGGGGGAAGGCACACCCAAATCGGGCGAGAGCCGTCAGTGTAGATGAGCTTTCCGACCACCTCCGACCGTTTCACGGCGAACGGAAATCATCATCACGTTCCTCTCGTCTTGTATTTCAGTTTTATACTTAGATCGGAGTCTAGGGTGCCCTTTTACAGTTGGCCGGAGCTGTAGAAGCTCCGGCGTTCTTCTCCGATTAGCAAATTTTGAAAATATCGTGATAGTTTCGGAAATATCGCGATATTATCAATAATATCGCGATATTTTGACGAAACCCATTTGGATAGTAATTAAAATATCGGTACCGTGAAAAACCGATAATATCGGCGAAATATCGCCGATATTATCGGCATTTTGTTCCTTGGTTGCAATGAAGGATTTAGGATTTTTGCCAATATAATTGTGGTGTTTAGGTTTTTGAAACTAGGGCTTTTCCCGATGTATTATGGTGTTTAATGTTTTTTGGTATTTTTGGGGTATTTAATCTTCTCTTTTCGATTACCCAGTTGAAGTTTTAAATTAATTTTTGTTGATTTGATTTGTGATTTTTGTAAAAAATGAAGCGGAGTTCAAAGTCAAGAGGGAAAGAAACCATAGATTTCGGTTCACAATTGAACAGTCTGCAATTAAATTCAGAGATTGTTAGGTAAGCTTTTACTCTCTTCTATGTATAATCTATGTATAATTTCTTTGAGAAGTGATATTGGTTGGTGGTTTTGCAAGAGATGATGTCAAATTCATATTTGGACTAAGAAAATAATATGCATGTTTGCTAAAGTCATAGATTTGCTCTCGACTCCCCTCCAATTAATATTTCGTGCTGATCGAATTTTGTTTTTTTGGTGTTTAATTACAGGACTTCTCAAGTTGATTACGACCTGGGTAATCAGAAAAAAAAAAAAAAAAAAAAGTGACTTTCTGGAGGAGAGTCCGACAATACCAAACAAAAATCTAAAATTGCTCTTCAACCAGTGGGTTAAGTGTAAAGTCATTCAATCAGTTCTTTTATATTCCCGGCTTTTATTTGCTTATGTTTTTATTTCTCAGATTTTCATTTTTGTGCAATAAATTTACTACTGTGTAAATATATTGAAAGATTATTTTTGAAGTGAAAATTGCCTTTTTTTCTTCTTCTTTTCATCTGTAGTGTGTGCTCCATGAAAACCACACATGTCTTCATTTTGTTCCTTAAGTTTTATGAATACATGTGATGCTTGTGGGAATCCTGATACATGTGAAACAGTCCACCTGTGTATCAGACAGGTGCACTGAAACACCGTGTTCATTTTTGAAGTGATAATGCTTAAAGTGTTTTGCACATTGCTTGGAAGTTTTTACTGATGATTAGACCAATAAATTATCAACATTCTCTAAATGGGATTTCACATGATATCAAGCACACCCAAATACTTGGAATTGAATAGTATTTTCGGAAAATAAACACCCTTTTGTGTGAGTTGGTATACCGGATTTATTTTCTTTGTGTTTGATGAGTGTAAATTGTTTAGTAATTTTCAATATTCTTTGACTTTTTTATCTGCAAAATCAAATTACCCATGGAATTTATAGCATACAATCAGTTTCTTTTTAGTTGGGTTTAGATGATATTGATTGCGTTGTTATAAAGCTCCTTTGTAAAGTTAGGTTGAAAATCATATCAATAGATTCTTTATTTGGTTGGTTCAATCTGTAACAGATGAGATTTTGTTTGATGTTTCAATCAAAATTTGATCTTTTTTTTTTTGTGAAATTATAATGGAATCACAAATCAAGTATATCTTAGATTTTTGGTTGCATACCCACCTTCCCACAACTATTATATTGTCTCTTGATTGGATGGATTTTTATAATTTCCAGGATCTATGGTTGCAATGCTTTTGATACATGCAGTAAGGAGGGAGCTACTACTCTTATGGAGCTTCTTTGGCATGGTAAGTTGAAGTTGCATGTCATTTTTTTTTCGTTCATAGAATTCATTATTTTGCTATCTTGGCAATTAGCAATGTCTGAAAATTGGTAAAAGTATGAATAAATGTGTCGAAGTTTGAATCGTACACTTGAAAGTGAATTTAACAACTCTAACTTACATTTCTTAATAATATGATCCGTCTTTCTTTCATTTGTGTTCAACTATTTTACTTTTTTTTCTATATAAGTACAACTATTGATCGAAAGCCACAGAAATTACCCAACGGCCGAGAAACTGTTTGTGTTAGAAGAATAGATTATGATGTAAAGCTTAAATTTTGGGCACTTAAATATGTCTTATTTTTTTGGCAATTACAATCACTTGCATGAAAATCCAATTGGATTTGTTCTGGTCTGCAAGAATTCTTCTTTGTTTGATTATTGATTCATTTATGTGGCGGGAGTTTAGTTTTTGCTTTTCTGCCTGTGTATATTTGATTTGAAATGGACAGTTCAGTTTGCTATATATAAATTTGTAATCGAGAAGCTCGAAGGAGAGGTAAATTAGAAACAAAGGTGGGAGTGTGATGGAGTTGAGGAGTTGATAGTTTACGGAGTTTAGTGAGATTTCTATATTATGTCCATGGTATTGATAGATCATAGAGACTGACTGTCTGGTTGACTGATTAATCACTACTTTGAAATACTTAAACTGTAACTTTTTTTTAATTCCTTTTCCTTTTGTATTTTCATTGGATTCTTTTAATTTTTTTTGCTTGATCTATCTTAAGAATGTTTGCATCTTAATACTTACTTTAAATATGTTAATTTGTCCTCTTTTCTGTAAAGTTTTTTGCGATGTGAATGTGGCTTTTTCTCAATCTTCAGATGGTGATTATTTGGCAACTTCTGCAAACTTGGCTACTCTGCCTTTGAAATACAAAGCTGATGATGAGAGGAACCAGATGAGCTAGAATCGGGTTTGTATAATTCTAAATTATTTGTTTAGTTACCGATAGAAAATATGGTTGCCCAGTCCAGTTTAGTATTTTCATCATCTTAAACATTTTCCTTTGATAACAGTTTGTTTTGATACCTTATCTTTATCTTGGCTCACAGTGAAACGTTTAACGATTGAATTTGTGCGATAGTTTAGTAGTTTTTTCAGAAACTTACTATTCCTGCCAGATGCTCAAATATTATGTCTTCTACGTTTCTGCTTTCCCTTTTTCTGTGTTTCCCCCCATTTAGTGGGCTGACCACTTGAAACTATGAGTATAATACTGATGGCACAATACGATCTACAAATGAATGCTTTCTTATAGCATGCATATCCATATATAGAAGCAAAATTTCACTTCAATGGTTTTTAGGTACTACACCGTCTTTTAAATTATTGTGTGGAAATTATTCATGTAGTTAAGGTTGGTGCATTCAAGTCCCGCAGCAACGCACGGGCATTTTTGCTAGTCTATTCTAAAGTAGGGGGGACAGGCGCTGTTCATGTTGTTTTTTATTTTGCTTTATTTACAACAATACCAGCCGAATGGGAGTGGGTTTGGCGGTAATTCTCAAAAGTTCAGAGGGTAATTTTGTCCATATAGTTTAGGGTTAAGCCACTCGATTTCACGCTATTTACAACAAAGCCGTCAGGTTTGGGCTGATATTGGGGCTGGGTTAGAAGGGCAATTTTGTCCTGTTTGTTTGAGACGGATTGGGGTGGGTTTACGTTTGCTGTCATTCAGTGAGGGTTTCGGGGATGGGAGGCCATGCCTCCGATAGAGAGAGAGAGAGAGACAGAGCGAGAGAGATGGAGAGGGATCCTAGCATGGGTGAGTGGAAGGGAGACAGTGAGAGAAAGAGAGAGTGGGGTTGGATGGTGAACAGAGCCGAGTAAGGTCCCCTCAGTTCATGAATCACTCTGGATTATCCGTTCCCTTTTGCATGTCGGATCAGTGGCTGGATTTCGAAAGCTAAGTTCCATTTGTTTATTCCATTCTTTGCTGTTAGCATAGATGTGAACTGTTCGGTTAGGTTTTGGGGGTTCCTTTGTTTCCTTTTCTCTCATTTTAGGGATGCATCTCTCTGTTCTGTGCATTGTCTTCTGTTTTAAGGTCAGTTTTCTTCTTCTTTTTTGTGGCTTTTTTTTGGGGGGTTTTCAGTTTGTTGATCTTTCACTCTGTAGTTAGATTTTTCATTCGTGGATGATTAAATGGGTATTGGGTTTTGGTGGTTGAAAATATGTTTTTTTTCTGCTTAAGCTTCTTGCTCATTTTCCTGGGATTTTTGGTTTTCGGTTGCAAGGGTAAAGAGAACACTAAAATCTCAGGTTAAATGGGTATTGGGTTTTGGTGGTTTAAAATATGATTTTTTTCTGCTTAAGCTTCTTGCTCATTTTTCTGGGATTTTTGGTTTTCGGTTGCAAGGGTAAAGAGAATGCTAAAATCTTAGAAATTGGTATTGGCAATTGAATTAATGCATTTGCATTTTCATTGGTTTGCAGTATAGGTGCATTGAGATTTAAAAATATTTGCGTGAACTTCATAAATTTTTCTGAGGCTCCCATCCTTGAAGGGTATGTGTTTTTGAACTAAGTTCAATTTTTGATTCGCTTCTCTACTGTTAGCATAGATTGTTATCATTTCTGCCCTTTTGTTATGAATTATTTCTTGATATTATATAAACTGCATAAAATTTGGATATGATGAGAAAACTAATTAAACTGAAT
Organism: Heteromeles arbutifolia; assembly: GCA_024362995.1. Classification (NCBI taxonomy): domain Eukaryota; kingdom Viridiplantae; phylum Streptophyta; class Magnoliopsida; order Rosales; family Rosaceae; genus Heteromeles; species Heteromeles arbutifolia. Next base: position 26,518,954 of record JANCRC010000013.1, on the reverse strand, counting down.
CTTGGTAATGATTTCGTTTTTGAGAAGCTGTCGAAAAACAAAGTTTAGATGGGAAAAACATCATCCTTACTAGTTAAGTCATTGATAGCATTTTGAGCATCCTGAAAAAGTAAATGAGTATGATGAGATTCAATTTAGTTAGAAATTGACAAACTGTTAAAGGCAGAGGCTGGGCTCTAAACTATTGTTCAGTGTTTATCTGTACTGGTTTGTCTTACGGAATTATTATTTCAAATTTGTTGTGTGCTTGAGGAGGTCTATCTTTTATTTTGTCCTGAAATTGGTCTGTCTTTGGAATGGAAAGATAAAAATTTCATAAATGTTTTGATATTTTTGACATGATTTATACTTGGGATTTATGTTTTTCAAAGTTTGTAAAAGTACTTGACCTGTGATGAGTTATTTTGTATACCATATTAAATAAGTTACATATTTTTCGTGAATAATTGTGTTTTTGATCTGGTACTAGAACAAGAATGCTGTTTGAAATTTTGTTGGCGTGCTAAGTGAAACTACCACTACTGAGGCTTTGGAGGAATGGTGTCGAAACCCATCAAATTTTCCTATACTGATTGCTTCGTTTATTTTGTTAAGCTTTATTTGCCTCATTGTTCACCTGTGATGGTTTCATCAATATTGGTAACATACGATGAATTCATGTTTTTTTATTTCGATTTTACGGCATTTTTCCTCGCTTCAATATCTTATGGGCTTCATAAATTTACTTACCTTTGTTGGGATTCTGATCTTTTTACTGAAATTGTTTTGGTCCCTGCTACTCAACTCTGATTTCTGCTATTAATTGCTGCTGAAATGTGACTTTTGCTATTAATTTATTTACCCTTCGTATTTATGCTGCTTTTTGATTCCATTCGAATTAAATAATGTAGTTAATCTTGATATGAATTCTCTCTGCAACAATAATTAGCGATTTTAGTTTAAATTATTATTGATTTGTTCTTGATCTGCCATTGAATCTTTCTTAATTTGGACTCCAGGTGGTTCTGATACGGAGGAGAAGCTGTAAGAGGTTATGATCTTGCTGCACTTAAGTGCAGCTGTTCTTCAACTCATATAAACTTTCTGGTAGGGTTCAAACTGGTAAGGGTTTTATTATTTTGTAAAAGCTTTTTAGCAGCAGAAGTTTGGTCTTTTTGTGGTTGCATTATTACACTATACAACTTGAGTTAGAATGGGTTTCTTGCTAACTGATGCGACTTAGGAATTCTAAAAGCAGTTGCATTTTACAATATACAACTTCAGTTTGTCTCAGTTTCTCAATGAGTGCCATATGAATTCTTAATTTAATTTCGGAAGGTGATGCGTTTAAAGTTTGTGCTATGTGATGAAGTTAGCATTTTGTTTTTTTATTATATGCTGGTGGTGAACATTTTTAGCATATTGGTTGAGAAAGATTTATCATTTTCTCATTTTTGTGTTTCTATAAATTTTGAGTGTCTTCATTCTTCAGAAATCAGAAAGGTGACAATGTAGTAAGGGTGTAAGAGTTGCCCAGGATCAAGCAAAAGGAGTAATACATTCAGCATTTACACACTGAAGTAGGCCAAAAGTGAAAACCGACCAATAAAGATTATGGTAATTCACTGATTTAAACATAAATCAGCTTTGAGAGTGATACTCACCCATTGTCGGTTTTCCTTGCGAGCATATTTTCTACCCAAAGTTTCCCAAACTGTTCTCAAACCGCTGTATCGGCATATCTTTTCAACTTCTAATAGTCTCTGGTGCTAGAACATCTTCTAACTTCCTTCTAAAAAAAATAGATTGATACGTAAAGACATCTAAAACAAGGTAAGTAAACAGTTTAATGAGGACGAAATTCAGAAGTAGACCCAAATTGTCAGATATTCCTTAGGAGTAAGCATTGTTTGTTTTTAATCACAAATGGTAGCTGAAATTATCTTATTTATTATCACCATTGATTTGAATTTGTAGTACACAATGTTTAAATCATTTGATCGTTAGTTAAATTTAATACTGGTAGTTTGGTTGTGATCGAATTGATCCAATCTCAAAAAGTGTGACATGTGAGGTGATAACAGACTAACAGGGGAGAATGAGTTGACACTTCTGTGTTTGATTTACAAATTTTGACTAATTCTTGCCTTTTTTTTTGTTTCCTGGTGATATATATCTGTCTTCATAACCAAGTAGCGATAACTTTGAGTTTCTAGAAGTTTTAATGCGTGGTTTATTGAATTGATTTTGATGTGTGGTTTATTCAATTTGAATTTGGATATGTGCTAATTTGAAGAACTTGACAAAATCTGAGGAACCTTATTCACTATTTGGCCATTAGATAAAACATCAACATAATTTCCCTCGCTTTCACTTATTCTCTGTGATTAAAATCTAGAAAAATACAGTGAAAAAGATGCAACTTTTTTATGGGGTTGACAATTTTCGGTTTAGTTTTGGATAAAAAAAAAATCGCTGTGTTGCTTATTAAGTTGAGTTAACAAATTTGCAACATGCAACAGAGCACATAGGAGAACTTTTCAAACGAGTTAAGAAGATCCAGCTGAAAAGAACTTACAAGATAGAGAACTGGTATGCTGCTTTGTCTTTGTGTTGGATTTTGATGTTTATGTTTTGCTGCTAAGTACACTTTATACTGTTTTAGATCTGTTTTGTAAATGTGCTTAAAGATTGGACATGTTATTGAATATTAGCCATGTAGTTTGAATTGAATATGTGGTTGAATATTAAGTATTTAGTTTGAATTGATTTGAATATGTGGTTTATTGAATTGGAATTTGGATGTGTGCTAATTTGAATTGGATATGTTTGAGTTAGAGATGTGCTACTTTGAGTTGGATAGGTTGAATTGGAGTGTGCTATATTGATATATAATGAACTAATGGATACAGAACGCACGCACACGCACGCACACGCACACATTCACCAGTCACCACATACTTTGGGTTGTACCTGTATGGGTGAATTGCTCTAATACTGTGTATTGGCATGGTTAATTCTTTTAGGTGCAGGTTACCCTATAAATGTTACAATATAGGTCTTGAATAATCTTTCTCACCTCCCTTCTAATACCATCAAGTCAAGTGGACCTTTCCTAAACAAACCTAGCAATCTCTAAAATCTTCCAAATTTCCATACCTCTTCTATAGGTTTTCAGTGGATCAAGACTTTTTGTTGACATCTTAGTGTTTGTGTTCAACACATAACTCAACAACGAGTTACAAGGAAATGAGATATTTATGCAACTCATTTGGAGTTTGATCTATTTGTATTAATGTACGAATGGAGAATTATTGTAATTGGTTTTTTTTTTATGTTTAACATCTTTTGTTATTCATATTTTTACCTCTTTTCCAATTTTGGGTAGCATTTTTTGCTTTTTAGTTGGCTTTAAAACGAAATATTATAAGCTGCCAAACTGCATTTGGTTTTGTTTGAAGCTACTAAACCGCATTTGGTTCTGTTTGATTGTTGTCTATTTAGAGTTTTTCCTGTTTTGGTTGGTGGGTTTGAATTTATTTGGGTTTATATTTGATTTAGTTGGTTAATTTTTTTATTAGTTGCAGATGATATATTACTGTGGAACTTTCAATCTTTGTGGTTGTTTTAGTGGTGGTTTTTGCATATCTTGATATGTAATGATAAAAAAATTAATCACATTGGTCATAAAACAATTTTTTGGTTTGGTTTAGAAGAATGCGGTTGGTTCAGTGAGATTTTTATTCATTAACTGCATAACCAAATTTATGAATTGTATATGTTGTCTTGATATCTATGAATGTGTAATGGAGATGTAAACATATAGTATGAATGAGAGGGTTGAAATGGAATCAACCCTATGGTTGGGGACTGAACGAATGTAAAATGTTGGATCTGGTATAAATTGGATAGTTGAGCATCCCAGTGTGGTTCTCTGTTTTTCCAAGAGAGCATATCTGTTTTGAGTATGCTGTACTTATTGCTTTAATTTTTTATGACCCTTAATAATAGAGATTGAACTACAATGTTGTATGATGATGTTTCCAATGTTTTAGATGACATTGATCTATATTAGTTTAAAGAATATATAAAGATTTGTTTATAGGGGGAACCATTAGGTGTAGTTGGGTGTTAGGAAGATAGGTCTGTTTAGTGCACTGTTTCATACATTGTTAGAGTCAGGTTTGTGTCTTTTAAACTTAAGGTGTTGCACTGTTCTCATTTCTGTTTTCTTCATGCTTTGCTACTGTTTCCTTCTCAGCAAGTCGAATTGAGGTTCCTTTTCTGTTTTACATCCTTTGAATATCCCTCTGTTGCTAGGTTGTTTCTCCGTGTTTTGTTGCTTCTGTATTTGTGTGATAAGGGTGTTAGAAGGCTGTTTTATTTATTGTTTTGCTCCTCTATTGCTAGGTAGTATAATTTTGGAACAAGTTTCTTCTCTATGTGTTCAAATGCATCAATGTTTTTTGTTCTTCAATTTCTTTTTCACCATTAGCTCTCTTCTGATCATTGATGGTTGAATAGCACTTGGGAATTCAGCACAAAGAAATTATCTACTCTATTTATTTCTACTAAGCAATATTTCTTTGCCGAAATTATGTCTAACTTTAGCATACTTGAAGCTGGTATGCTATGCCATCAGCAGCTTCTAATTTTGTAAACAGTTAATACTATCTTAAAATTGAAATTATGAATCCTTATAATTGAAATGCCAATGATTCGAAGCTCATGACTGAATTATTATAGTTCTGTAAGACTTATACTAATGTGAATGAAAGTTGCTGACATGCTTGCCATGTTAACTCATATCCATTTGCTACTATTGTCCTGCTTATTTGACGACATTAAGGGTAGTGGAAGAAGATAAAGGGCTTGACTTAGTGATCCTGTTTCCTTTACATGAGGAAAGAAACATAATAAAAGTTAATCTTTCTGTCAATATCCAGTTCATTATGCCCTTGGCTGAGGCCTCTTGCAGTTCACTCAACATTTCACTTAGGCCTTAACCTTTTGTATTCTTCGTTGAACCAAATTATTTCTGTTGGATTCAAAATATTTGTAATTTTTTTTTGGTGTGTCTTTTGGTCATTTAGCTAAAATTTCATTAGATTTGGTCTTTAAATTTGAAAGTCTCTGAGTTGCTAACGGATTTACTTTGTTTGCAGATTTCAGAAATTTGGATCGTTGGAGGAAGAAGTTGGTTCTATGCCGTTTTGAGGTATATAATTATACGCCATCGCTTTTATTGAAAGCCTAATAAGCTATCTACCTTTTTTTATTTATATTTGTGAAGCTTTCATGTTTGGAATTTAAATATATAATTCAATTTTTGTCGTTTGAGCTTACTTTGGAACTAAGTTTCTTTCTATTTAGTCTACGTATCTGTATCTGTCCGTTTATGTCAAGGTTGAGATAACTAAGCATCCATTTGGTCGTTTGAGCTAAGAATGGAACTAGGCTTCTTTCTATTTTGTGCATGTATCTGTATGTCTATATTTATAAAAGCTTGAGATAATTGAGCATGTATTTGTAACAAACCCGTTCCAATTGAATGGTTCCAATTGAATAGTTGTTGTATTTGTTCCAAACACTATTCGAATTGGATGATTGGTTTATTTGTTCTAAACACCATTACAATTGTATTTGCTTGGATGGGCTCTTAGTATAGGGATGGTTAGATTAGAAATTTTGTTTTGCCATTTTGTGGTTGGTATCTAATTATAGATTTTGTCTTGCATGTCTCCATGTTTCAGTGTCTGTCCTATCTGTGTAGTTAGTTTGGGCTGTTTTTAGATTCTTAAATAGTGTTACTTAATATTGTTTATAAGGTTATTTTTATGACTTGGGGAGCAAGGGTACTGTAGCAACTGAACTTAGAGTTGTGAACATAACTGAATTGATAGGTAACAAAAGTAGTGGGAGAACTTTCATGGGTAAGAATAAGATCGCCATTTTTTTCATCCTCTTAGCTCAATTTGGTAGTTAGATGTCCATTAAAGACACAGTCAAGGTTTAGATTCGATGTGTTTTGTATGATTTTGTTTTTTAGTATTAAACAAGCAAGAAGCCACCTTTCAAGGACTGAAGCATATGTAAGAGAATACGTAAAACTGAAAACCATTTATAATTAAAATAAAAAGGGACGGATTAACTAAAGAAAAGTTGAAAAAATTTATCTTCCCCATATATTACTCATGATTCCGACATGCCTTACGGTTATACAAAAAACATAGTTCATAAAGATGTTTTAAAACATTTACATGAAGGTATAAGTTTGCATTGTTATTTTGTCCTTTTGTTTATTTTTCAAAACATGACTCCGCCGTTACTTTGATAAATCAGCTCATTAAATTTTCAATTTAATTTGCTTCTCAATTTTTTTCTATCTAGATTGATGGAGATGATGTCGCTTCATTGTCTAATACCATACCAGTCAGCAAACAAGCTCCAAATCAGGGTTTGCAGGATGTGGATCTCAAAAACCATCAAAGATGATCCTCAGCCACAGAGTCTTGATTGTGTGTTTGTTGATAAACAGGTGAGAATTTTTCATCTTTTTCGTTATCATAAGATGCTTACGTTTTTTATGTATCCAAGTGTGCATGCTGTGTTCTTGGTACAACAAATTTTGTGGTCAAACATTCTCTAAAGTTTGGGAACTAATTGCTCTATGCAATTCGTTGCCGAATTATACATCACTTCCACATGATTAATGTTTGTGTGGTTAATTCTTCCATTCGATTCAATCATGGGCCTTGATATCAATTTTTAAACCGGGCCACTACATTCATGCAATTCCAAAAGAAATCAAAATTTCATCTTCTCCATATAATGCCATGTGATACAATAAATTTTCTTCTTAGAAAAACAAATTTTAGACTCTATTGTTGATGCTTTTGCTCTCTTTGCATTTCACTACAGAAATTATATTTAATTCTCCTTAAACAATTTTTTTTACATATGTAAACAAAACTAAGTAGAGACCATCAATTCTTCTTTTTCTTAATTTGTTTTGTTTCTTTTTTTTACCCACAAAAATATAATTCAAACTTTATTTATAAATTTGCTTCAATTGCTATCATTTCGATTCATAAAGTAATCTTTACTGTTATGGTGTATTTATCTTAAATGCTGCCTCTGTGGCCAGAATTATGCTATCCTCACTGCTTTTTAGCTTCTTAAACCGCATGTGTTAAATGTTCTCCCGCACATTTAATAGTCTATATTATTTTAACTTTCTCATTCTAACAGGGGGATGCAGTTCACACGACTGTGAATGCTCGAGACACTCAATTTTTTTTGGACCTTCTGAGAGTCGGCGATGCATACGAGATCACTAAATTTCGTGTTGTTCACAACAGGACATCAAGCAAAGTTGTCCCTCATCCTGCGGCACTTGAATTAAATAGGAGAACCACATTCGTTCCAATTGACAAAACAAACCAGGAGATCCCAAAGCAATGGTTCAATTTGATTGACCTTGATCAACTTCATAAGAGAATCAACAACGATGTTGAGCTTACAGGTAACAAATTTGGTTTTGCGTGCTGCACTAACATCTAAAATCATCATTATAATTTATTCATTGTCTTTGGTGTGCAATTATTTTCACCGCTAAATATTGTTCGCAGATGTGTTTGGTTATTTAACGGCTGTGCAGCCGATTGAGGACGTGACTGTCCAAAACTCAAGAATTGCGAAGAAGAGGAATCTTAACTTGCAAGATATCAGGTCATTCCTATGCGTTAAGTTCAAATTACGCACATAAAACGTCATATTTATGACATAAAACATCACATTTTTTTAAACTTACAGGGGCGAAACGATTAGGATCACCTTATGGGGAGAAGCTGCAACGACTTTTGAGGACAGTGGAATAAAATCCCTTCCACCACCTATCTTCATTGCTGTAACAAGCCTCAAAGTCAAAGAATACCGAGGTTGCACCTCAACGTCCTTTATTTAGCTGCTTAAACCTTCAATTGTTCATTCTTATGTTTTATATATAGGAAACTCTGTTCTTGGAAGCACTGGATCAACTGTTTGTATTTTCAATCCAGAGATTCCGCAGCTCACCCAATACAAACTAAAGTAAATCGACAACCTTCCTTTAATAACTTTGTTGTTTATATTTCTTCAATTTGTCTTTCTCAACCTAAACATACATGACACAGGTTTAAGGATCTGAGATCATCTATTCAAATCTTGCGCACCTCAGCTGAAATGTATGCAGACCGTGCTGTTAGTCCTAATTTTGAGTCCAAAACAATTGATGAGCTCCTTCTACTTGATCCTGCATTACACAAAGTTAGTCTCTTATCACCTACTTATTAAGAAAAATCACATCTTTTTAATAATAAATTTTAGCACTTCTTCTTACTTGGCTATCTCTTGCTTTCTTCTTTATTGATTTATATTTCATGTTTACAAAACGATGATTAAATGTATTTCATTATTTTAAAATTGTGTGATTCCATAACAAAATGCAAGTTTTGCATGCAAAGCGACTGTCGTTGGATTTGATTTGACTAGAGGTTGGTGGTACAAGTCGTGCCCATTCTGCCATAAAGCTGTCAAAAAAACTTCCGGATCATTTCAGTGCAATGAACATGGTTTATTAAATAGGTTACCTGAACCATGATAATTTCTTTTACATCTATTTTACATCTAACTGTTGTATTAAGCTGCTTAGTCATTTTTAAATTTCTTGCAATTATAAAATTTATGATTGATGATGTTTTTATGGTTATCATCTTTTTCACAACAAGAAGATTTAATGCATGACAAAGCTTCCTTTACATATGTCTTTGCACTTAATAAAGAGATTGGTATCCATGTGTTAAAAAACTGGCTTTTTTGCCGTTGATATACATATGAATGGGAGTATCTTTTGTTGACCAAAGTTTTGGAATACTCATGGACTTTCATTCAAAGATGTTTTTGTAAACAAAACATCTTCGTATTTGGATCACAACTAATTGGTGAGATAGGGTAATTAGTTGGAAAGGTATTAGATTGTTGATAAATGAATGAGAAAGTTGCATCTTAACTACAATGATGTACTCATTATGCCTGCTTTTCTAATACGCAAACGTATGGTTCCTGTGCTATTTTACTTCAAGATAGTTTAGTCATATTGGTTTTTTTTTTTTTTTTTCTTCGTTTTAGGATTTTGTGTTCATTAGCATTCTTACACCCATTATGTGGTATCTGGTTAAATTTGTTGGCTTGATGCTTTTGGCAATATATACTTTCAAAATGTTAATGGTAGTGATAACTACCTAACATGAAAATATCCAACTCTTCCTTAGGTTCAAAATCAATCTTATAGTGGAAGATAGCACAAATCAGCACAATTTCCTCATGTTAGGAAGGCACGCTGAAAAGATACTTCATGTTTCTTGCCACACTTTGGTAATAGAGGACGGATATGACGATCCCTTCATGGTGCCACCGCCTCTAAAAAAATTGGTAGGCGAGACAAAGATTTTTGCTATCTTTTGGCAATCAAAACATTGACTTTCGGAAGACGGACTTCATCATTTATGGATTGCTTCAAGATCAGCTGCCCTTGAACCGAGCAACTGCCTCAATCGACCCACAAACGCCTGCTGCCATTGCAGGAAAACAAATTATGAGTGAAGCGACTCTCGCCCCAGTGATGCCTTCCCAGCGGCCAAATCACCATCCTCAATCGGTTGCACCTCCCAAAACTTCAAAGAGAGCATTGTTCATTGATCAAGCAGACAAACAAGACAGGTTAAGTTTTCCTCTCAGTTATCATCTTATGTGTAAGTCTTAATAAATATGCTTGCTTATCTTGGGTGTACATATGTGTTATGCTGTTGATATAAAAACTGTTAGCCAATATTTTTGCTCCAGTCTTTTGACTCCTTTTTTCATACCTTTCACAATTCTCTCTGACCTTATAAATTGTACCTTCATTCACAGCAAAAAAACTCGCACCGGGCAAACAGAGACAACCAATTCTGCTAGAATTGCCAGAGAATTCCACAAACTGGTTGTCCCTAATATTGAGGCCGCCGATAAAGAACCGATAGCTGCACTCAAAACAAAGTCTCAAACCAAAAAAACCAAGGATAGGTAAATTACAATTTGTTTTTTGCATGCACACCTACATAACATCTGTTATACCAATGTTTAGTAAACTATGATTCATGTTTTTTATTATAGTGCTTAAGATGTTCGCCCACCAAAAAAGTGAATGACTACAATCTCCGTTATGAATTACTACAATCTCCGTTATGAATTACTACAAAGTTGCTCTGCAATTTTTTGCCTTTAAAACATGTGCAGCTGAAAACTTAGTTGTTGAAACAACAACAAAACATTTTTTTGAGTTTTTGTAACTGCTTAAACAGGTGCATAGGCTGCAGGGCATGTATTTTGTCACCTTAACTGTAGGGGAAAAATATGTGTGGACTGCATCTTCCTTTTGTAACTAATGGAAAAATGCATCCTACATCTTTATTCCTTTGAACATTTGGGTTTCTTTTTTGTAACTACTTAAACAAATGCCTAGACTGCAAGTCATGTATTTTGTCACCGTAACTGTAAGGGCAAAATATGTGTGGACTACATCTTCCTTCTGTAACTTATGGAAACAAGCATACTACATCTTTGTTGCTTTCAACATTTATGCTTGAAAGATTAACTGCTAAAATTAAAACAACCTATCTTTTCACCTTTCACTCATCTATCATTTTTATTCATTCGTGTAGTTAAGATTTGTGCATTCAAGTCCCGCAGCAACGCGCGGACATTTTTGCTAGTTATCTATTCTAAAATAAAAGGGGGAGCGGCACTGTAGCTGCCTCAATTCTTGCCACTCGATTTCACTCCATTTACAACAATGCCAATCAAATTAGGTTGGGTTGGGAGGGTAATTCTCAAAAGTTCAGAGGGTGATTTTATCCGTATGGTTTAGCACGGAGCCACTCGATTTCATGCTATTTACAACAATACCATCCAAATTGGGCTGGGTTAGATGGGTAATTCTCAAAAGTTCAGAGGGTAACTTTGTCCGTTTGGCTCTTTTCTCATCTTTCACTCTTCCTTTTTCTCTCATACTCAAACCCTAGCAGCCACAACACCATCTCTGGAATAGCATCGGCTCCTGCTTCCTAAAACCAAAACCACACAAACTGGCCCCCATTTTTGTAACTCAAGAGCTTCGGTGAGATGAAGGAGAGGAGCAGGGATATGGGCTCAAGTCCGCCAACGGCGGAAGAGATCTTCAGGGATTACTATGCTCCGAGAATCGACGTCGTCCACTCTTTAACTAACAGTACTTCGATCTCTCTCTTTTCTCCCCTTCTCTCTTAATTTCCTTTTTGTTTTGTTTGAATTTCATGTTTGTGATTTTGGATTTACAAATGGATTTTGTGTTCAAATTTCCTTTTTGTGATTTTGGGGATTTTGTTTGTAGAGCGTTCATCATCGTTAAAGATGCCTCTTCTCGAGTCTTCTGCTTCATTCCGTTTCTCTCATCCAAGAAATTAATCGTTGCTTCTCAAACTCTCTCTCTCTGTCTCGCATCTCTCTCTGTCTCACACTGCCACACCAGGCTCTGTAGCCGCTCAAAGGCTGGGTCTCCAAAGGCGGCGTTTTGTAAAACCCTCCCTACTCAAAGGCAAGTAATTTCATGCCCAATTTGGAATTTAAATCTATTTATTTTTTAAATTGATTTGGGGTTACTGAAATCAGCTATGGAAAATCTGCTACTGTTTGAGAAAACTCAAGATTACAGTATTCAAGTTTTGGGTTCTCTTCAGACTTCACAATTGTGAACTGGGCAGCCAGTGCAACTGGTTATAGAGCTTCCTATGAGTTAAAGTTTTAAAATTTTGTTTAAATTTGTTTAGAGTTTTTATCGTTTTCGTTATCTCTGCTGATGTTTTGCATCCAGTTTTGACTGAATGTCGTGTTACAAAATCAGATCTGGAGCTTGCCCTTATCCAGTTTGCCAATGACATGAGCTCTGAAGCTCATGTTGAGGTAATCTTTCATGAAAACATTCGATTGCACAAATGTGTTTTGTATATACTTCATATGCACAATCCCATTGTTGCTCAAGAAAGAGCGCTGGGATTTGCAAGTGAACAATCCTGATAAGTCCAGTTTCCACCTTCTGTTATCTGCTCTTGATTGAGACAAGCGAACATTTTCCACTTTCTGTAATAATCTAGCTGCCTCTTCTATCTCCACCTCATTCAAATTTCTTCTCAAATCAAAATTCCAGCTCAAAGAATTGGTAGAAAGATCCTCAAAACTTGAGATGTTCTGGTTGTGCAATCTCGAAAGCAAGAATAATCTAGGAAATTGCTCTTTCAATGGTCCCCCTTCCAACCAACCATTCTCCCAAAACCTTACCTTCTCCCCGTTGCCCACCTCGAACTTGCAGCATTGTAGAAACGATTGGAAACCACACGAAATATCTTTCCAAGGGCTGTGACTTGAACCCCGCAGCGGAGGATTTGCATTCCACCCATTGTCCTGCAGCCCATACTTGCTTCTTATGACCTTGTGCCAGAGAGAATTTGGTTCCTTTGGGAATTTCCACAACCACTTAGCTAGTAACGCTTCATTCCGATTCCTCAAATTCCCCACACCTAAACACCCTTCCTCCTTGCTTTTAATAATTATCTCCCATTTCACCAGGTGGTTTTTTTAGGCGTCCAATCACCTCGCAAGGAATTTTGAACAAAGACATGCTCCACCTTCTCCCAACCCTCCACCTGCTCAGATTGCCACCATTGTTTGAAATTGTTCCTGAAATCTGGGTGTTGTAGCCACATGTTTTCGAATCTGAAAGGACTAGGCCCCCATTTCACCTTGTTAGTGTCTAGCTTGATTGGACAATGATCAGAAATGACCCTTGCCAAAGCCATTTGTCTAACCTCTGGAAAAATCTCTTCACAACCTACAGAGAACAAAAATCTGTCTAACCTCCGACACACAGGTTCTTCTCTGAAGTTTGACCAAGTAAATTGAGCATTGAGCAACTCCAGATCCTTGAGTTCTGTATCTTGGATGAAATCATTAAAATTCCTCATGCTTGTAGTCATCCTTCCCCCATTTGATTTCTCATTTACAAATCTCACCATGTTAAAATCTCCTCCTACACACCATCTTGGTCCGCAAAGGCCGTAAAGGCCAGCCATTTCTTCCTCCCTTCGCTCTCTATTTTTACAGGGGCCATAAACACCTGATAACCACCATTCCAAACCATTGAGGGCCTTAATTTTTATGGAAATAAAGAAAGCTTCAACCAAAGATTCAATAATTGAGATGTGTTTGGTGTTCCAAATCACAGCTATACCCCCAGATCTTCCTTGAGCAGGGGCATAAATCCACTCGTTAAATCTGCTTCCCCAAACACTAGCCACAAGCCTCCTGTCAATTGATGCTTTCTTTGTTTCTTGTAAGTTAATGATATCGGGCTTTAAGCGGCGGAACTGCTATTTCAAAATCAACCTCTTATGCCTACTTCCCAATCCTCTAACATTCCAGGTAATTATCTTCATTAATTCTGACAATACCCATTTGAATTTTCTTGTCTCCCTTGTTTCCACCCACAAGCTTGCTAACTTTGACTTTCCCAGTATTCATTTCATGAATTAAAGACCTTTTCAGTGGAACCAAAGAAACTTTCATATTTGACAAGAATTTGGTAGTTCGATTTTGTGCCTCACGTTTGACTGATTTGGAAACCGACCTTTTCCTCCTGCTGTACTTTAACAGTTTCTTGTTTTTTCCAGTCTCCTTGAATTCAACTTGTTCCACAGCGTCTAAATCTGCTATATGATGCCTGAGAAGGTGCCTCATCCAACGTCTCCCTTGCTTCCATGGTTGTATCAGTGAAGAGATTGTGAAGCACATCGTTAAAGCGTTCAAAAACATCAAAAGTTTCTTTTTCGTATTTAACACTTACTTCTGCATAACTTCGTTGTAAGTATATCTGTGAGTACATGCCAGTTACGTACTTCTAATAGCAAGAAGCAGCTTAGGAATGGACAGTTATTTCACTTCTGCATGAACTTTGTGCACTTTGAAATCTTGATTTTGGGCTCATTCTTATAACATCTTTAGAAATATTTCAAAACTTGACTCCCTTTTTTCGTAGTCATTATTGCTATTTTCTTTTTAACCAGGTCATGAGAAAAGTTAGGGTAGGCATGTACAAGTATCAGCTGGAAAGCATGTTTCTTCACCACATGAGGCGGATAATTGTTCAGCTGTATATGGATTTGCTTTTGTTGGACTGTGCTGCTTTAAAGTTCTGGATTGGTGCTATCAGTGAAGATGCCCCCTGTGCTGTGTTGGGGACTTTCTTGATTCAAGAATTCACTTGGTTTTTTATTTTCTTAAAAGTTTTCATTTGGAAAAAAAAAAATGCTTCATTCGTATGCATTCTATGTTGGTTTACAATTTTTTTACTTTATGCTTTTTATTTTTCCTCCTCAGGTAATATTTTCCTTTTACTGCATATTGTATCTTCTGTTTGGGAATGCCTCTGTTTTTTTAACTTGCTGAGAATGCCTCTGTCAAAATTTTAAGGGCCTTTCTTTGTTTCATCCTATCATTTTCTTCATTTTCTATGTCCAACTATGAAGTTTTTTAATTGATATAAAGACCTTTTCTTTCTCTAATTATGCCTCTGTCAACACTTTTTAATTTAAATGCACTCATTTAGCACTCACATTTATCTGATAGAGTAGATGAAAAAAGAGGGAAACATGGATTATATATGCACCTTCATTTTGTTTTCTTATACGTCCTACTGTTACGAGATTAAATTTAACAGACATCCATACTAACAGCTTCGGTTTTCAAAATTTGTAGAAACCAGCTGTGATCTGTTGCAGGAAAGACTCAAAAAAGAAAACACCTCTACGTACCGAAGATTATGTCTAACTTTAGCATACTTAAAGCCAGTATGCTATGCCATCAACTGCTTCTAATTTTGTAAACAGTTAATACTATCTTAAAATTGAAATTATGAATCCTTATAATTGAAATGCCAATGAGTCGAAGCTCATGACTGAATTATTATAGTTTTGTAAGATTTATTGAATACTTTTTTTCAAACTCTCTCGCAGCGGATTCACCGCCACCAACAGCTATGGCTGTGCAGTTCGTCGTTGTCCAGTATTCCTCCGGAATTCCACTCTCTCTCTTTACTCTCTCCGACTCAGTGCGTCTCTATTCTTCCAGGTACACCCATATCTATATCCCAAACGACTCTTTATATGTATCTATTAGTTATGTGCTTATATACTGTAAGGATGCTTAGGGTGGTATTATATATTTCCACATATTGTATTGGTAGCCACAAACATTTGTGTTTTATCCGGCAGTGTGATGCCATTTTTATCCCAACGGGTTCTGGAAGTGATCTCTGTATCTGTTATCAAATGTGTGTAGTTTCCTTTTTTTTTTTTCTTCTTTTGGCTGGAAAGTAATGGAGAAGATAAAATTTGAAAGACACAGTTGTGGTAATCCTTGAGATAAAAGTAGATGATCCAAGGATTACCACATATATTTCAAGGAATTAATGTTGGATGCAAAGAACAATGTTACAGTTTCACTATCATATATCCAAATATCGTAAGTTTGGGACTTAACCTAAGGTGTAGTTAGCAAGACCACTTACAAGTTATGAATGTTTTTTTTTATTTTTTTGGGAAGCAGTTGAAAAACTTGATATCACCTTTGCATTTGTATGTTATCAATGTAAAGATTATTCTTTTGATCAGTTAGATGTCACAGTTTTTATAATCAATGCTTTGGTTAACTATAAATCTACACCATTTTCATAAGATTTGTTTTTCTGCCAACATATTAATTTTGCTCAATGATAATGCCATAATTGGAATATTTTTTTATAGAAATGATGTAATGGGTTAATCTGAAATTCCGAACTGAACTCTTACATGACTGCTACTGCACATGCTCCTCTTTTTTGGTTGTTGGGTTTTATTTTTATTTCATTTTTTGGTAAATGCAATTGTTGGTTTTGCAAAGAACTGACTTTTATCTTATTTATAGTTCTCTATGCATGTAGTTTCACCTTTTTTGACCTCGAGTATCTGGTTGGCTTTATTTATCAGGCCCAGGGTTGTGATTCTGGATGCTGACATGATTAACCACAGGTTGGTGTTCCTTGGGAACTTGGTGCGGAGAAATGCAAGCATGTTGCAGCGTATTATGGGTATATTACTACAACTTTATTTACCCTTTCTGTAAATGATACTAGATTTTAACCGAGACCAGATTGTATTAATCAAACAAAAGCATTGTTTTCCAACTGGTATAAAACAAGATTCTTTTCCACCAAAAAAAGACTAGGTATCCATACTGAATGGTTATTTTCTTTATAGTATAAACTATTAGGGAGAATGACAAGTCATCCAAGTCTGCTACTGTTAATAATTCTGTTACTGTTAATTAACTGATTGTATCCGTTATGATTAGTTAAGATAGTTATAAAGTAGTTAGGGGTATCTATGTAAATAGCCAAAGGCTATATATATTCCTACACAATGTGTAAAGTATTCATTCAAAAAATACAATTGGAAAACTTACAGAGGAAGTTTTCTGTTTCAATATGGTATCACGCCATTCCGCTTCACAGCTTTGTATAGAAACAGAAAACTGCAACAGTGAGTTTTCTTGATTGTATTGAATGAATAATTCAATTACATAGATGTGAATATATATAGCCTTAGCTGCCTTAGTCCAATTACAAAAATACCTTCAACTACCTAAACTAATTACAGTTACTGAAATAATTACATTTAGCTTTAACAACTATTTATCAGTAACTATATTGGATGACTTGTCATTATCCCTAATACACCCCCTCAAGCTAAAGGAGGAATCAGATAAGATTCCTATTGGAAGCTTGGAACACAAATAAGAGAATTTGCTTTTAGACAAGGATTTGGTGTGAATATCAGCCACTTGGTCTTCACTGCTAACATAGCTAACTTTGATAAGCTGTGCGAGGACCAACTCCCGGATGTAATGGTAATCAATCTCAACATGCTTGGTTCGAGCATGAAAAATAGGATTAGATGCCAAAGAGATTGCTGAAATATTATCACACCATAGGTGGGGCAGTGTAGGTAGAGAGATCTTAAGATCTTTGAGGATTTTGCAGACCCAAGTTATTTCTGCAGCAGTATGTGCTAAGGAACGATAGTCAGTTTCTGTAGAGGAATGAGCAACAGTGCTTTGTTTCTTTGCACTCCAACTGAGGAGATTAGAACCAAGAAATACACAATATCCACTAATAGACCGCCTATCAAATGTGCAGCCAGCCCAATCAGCATCAGAGAATGCTGAAAGATTAATAAGACCTTTGGTGAACCATAAACCATGAGAGATGGAACGTTTAAGAAATCTGAGAACTCGTTTTGCTGCTTGAAGGTGTCGTTCTCTGGGAGCATGCATAAATTGGCATATCTGATTAACAGCAAATGCAAGATCTAGACGAGTCCAAGTCAGATATTGTAAACCACCAACTATAGAGCGGTATTCAGTAGGATTGGATAAGAGAGGCCCGCTATGATCCAGCTTGTGAGAACTAAGAGGAGTGCAACACGGTTTTGCACCCTCCATATTTGATTTCTTGAGAAGATCAAGTACTTGGTCTGATGTAGAAAGATGCCTTTGTTGGATTTGTGGACTTCCAACCCCAAGAAATAGTGTAAAGGACCAAGATCCTTCACTGGAAACTGAGTACTAAGTTATTGGATAAACTGTTAACAAAGCTGAGAGTTGGGTCCGGTGACTAATATGTCATCCAAATAAACTAGGACAATGACCAACTGAGGTCCATTAAGGACAAACAAGGAAGCATCAGATTGAGATTGATGAAAGCCAAGTGTTCGAATAGCTTGAAACAATTTGTCAAACCAAGCTCGAGGGGCTTGTTTTAGACCATATAATGATTTCTTCAGCTTGCAAACAAAGTGTGGAGAGTTAGGAGCAATAAAACCAGGAGGTTGTTGCATATAAACATCCTCCTTTAAATCACCATGAAGGAACGCATTGCTTATGTCCAATTGGTTTAAAAACCAATTATCTTGGACAGCAAGTGTAAGAAGAATCCGAATGGTTACAGGCTTAGCAACAGGACTGAAGGT
This sequence comes from Heteromeles arbutifolia, assembly GCA_024362995.1. Taxonomy (NCBI): domain Eukaryota; kingdom Viridiplantae; phylum Streptophyta; class Magnoliopsida; order Rosales; family Rosaceae; genus Heteromeles; species Heteromeles arbutifolia. Next base: position 26,500,802 of record JANCRC010000013.1, on the reverse strand, counting down.
TTCTTGGAAATCAATTCCTTCTTGCTGGTGAAAGCCCTTTGCCACCAAGCGGGCTTTGTATCTGTCAATAGTTCCATCAGGATTTTTCTTGATCCGAAACACCCATTTACAACCAACAACGTTCTGAGAAAGATGAGATGGAACAAGATACCAAGTGCCTGTGTGTATTAAGGCATTATATTCATTCTGCATTGCCGCTCTCCAGTGAGAATGCTTTGATGCTTGCAAGTAAGTACTAGGAACAAAATCAAGATCAACTGGAAGTGGGTGTTTGGTTGCTGCATAAGCTCTAGGCTTGTGTATACCAGCCTTAGATCTTGTAATCATAGGATGTGTATTCCCAGAAATAGGTGGATGACTGGACTGTAGTGGTACAAGAGAGGATTCATTGAGAGAGGCAGAACTGGAAGAACTTTGTGAATGTTCTACGGATTGAGTACAGGAAGAAAGTTCTGTGGAAGATGGGATCTGAGGAATAGGTTGAGGTACAGAAGGACACTGTGACTCTGAAGAGGTATTGGCTGGAGGAGAACTGGAAAAATGTTTGCTGAAATGAAGATCCAAGGATGGTGAAGAATCAGAAGATAAAGTCTTTGAAGTGAAATGAAGATAAAGTGACTTAAAAGGATAAGTTGTTTCATCAAAGACAACATGTCTTGATATGTAGATCCGAGTGGTCAGAGGATCAAGGCATCTATAGCCTTTATGTTGAAGACTATAGCCTAAAAACACACAACTTTTGCTTTTAGCATCCAATTTGCTGGGAGTGTAAGGCTTAAGCCATGGATAACATTGACAACCAAAGACTTTCAGTTTAGAGTAATCTAGATGTTGCTTGAAGAGAAGTTCCCAAAGGGACTTTGTGAGACCAGAAATAGGAAGTCTGTTGATAAGGTATATTGCAGTGGAGAAGGCTTCAACCCAAAAAATCTGAGGAACATGAGAAGCAACAAGTAATGTGCGAGCTATCTCAACAAGATGTCTGTGCTTTCTCTCTGCACAACCATTTTGTTCAGGCGTATGGGGACAACTGAACTGATGTAATTTACCATGTGCACAAAGAAATGAAGCAAGAGAATGACTAGTAAATTCACCCCCTGAATCTGAACGCAGAATCTTGATTGTATTTCCAGTGAAGTTTTCTACATAGGTTTTGAAAGTAACAAAGGTAGAAAATACATCAGATTTAGACTTCAATGGAAAAAACCAACTGTATTTGCTAAAATCATCAACAAACAGTAGGTAATACTTGAAACCACTATTAGATGTAACAGTAGGTCCCCACAGATCACAATGTAGAAGCTGGAGACTGTGAGTTGTTGATGAAGAAGACACTTCAAAAGGAAGCTTGTGATTTTTAGCAAGCGCACAATCTGAGCAGAAAAAATCAACAGTCTTCTTGCCTTGCATTGGAAGATTATTAGTGGATATAACTCTTCTGAAAATTGAGGAGGAATGATGGCTGAGGCGCTTGTGCCATACAGGGATAGGTGCTTTAATGCTGAAGGTGAGGTGGGAGAACTGGTGGAACTGTGAAGAGGATAGAAACCATCCTTAACAGGTCCTTGCAAAAGCATCTTCCCCGAAATGCGATCCTTGACAGTGGATCCATAAGGGTCAAGAGTCAATGAGCAGTTATTATCTTTAAGAAACTGATAAGCAGATAAGAGATTATGTTTCATGAAAGGAACATGTAAAACATTTCTCAGCTTAAAGGAAGTATAAGGAGTGTGCAGAGACGAAGAACCAATATGCTGAATAGATAGTCCTTTACCATCTCCAATGTATACTTTGTCCTCTCCAGTGTAAGGAGTATGAGAAGAGATGTTAGCTACATCATTAGTGATGTGTGAAGTAGCTCCAGAGTCAATCAACCAAGGCTGAGAGGGTTTTGCTGAATGATGCACACACACAGCAGCAAGTTTGGCAGGAGGAATTCTACCACAGATATCCGGATTCATACGATCAAAACAATCAAGTGTCTCATGACTGGTAGATCCACAAATCTGACAAGGGACTTTAAAATTGGAAGGACCTTGATAATTGCGAGAGCTTTGATAATTGCGATTGCCACAATTGTTGATGAAATTACCCCTATTATTGTTCTGAAAGGTGCGATTGCTGCGATTTGAGGAGAAATTACCTCTAGATGGCTTACCACGATTGGAGTTAAATCGAGAAGCAAAATGAAATGATTGGTGTTGAGCAGCAAAAGCAGATGGAGTAGGAAGCAGGGGAGGCTGAGATTGCACTGAGAATGCTTGAAAGGGCTCAGATGATGAAAAAACAGCCTTGCGACGGGCCATAGACAACTCTTTGGTGAGTAAGAGACCATGGAGTTCATCAAGGGATGTAGAAGATAGTCGTAGCATGATGGAGTCAATAAAGGACTCGAATTCATCAGGTAATCCATGTAGAGTGGCAGCAATTAGGTCACGATCGGAGACTGAAGCACCAGCAGCTTACAAGGAATCAGCAATTTCCTTGATTTGTTGAAGATACGCAGAAATTGACTGAGAACCTTTCTGAATTGATTGAAGTCTCGACCTTAATTGATGAATGTGAGCCTCTGAAACTCCACCAAAACGCTGTTCAAGCTTCACCCAGAGCTCGCGAGAAGAAGAAACCCCAACCGTGAACGGAATGATCTCTTCTGATAAGGTAGAGTTGAGCCAAATCAAAAGATTTTGGTCTTTTTCATACCAATCCTCGAAGGCAGGGTTCATCGATCGATCAGGCAAGAATGGCGAAGGACAAACCTCAGTGTCATCAATAATACCAAGAAGCTTGTATCGCCTGAAAATTGGAGCAAACAGTGCTCGCCATGGCAGATAGTTGGAACTTTTCAGCTTGATCGGCACCATACTGCCAATGTTGTGAATCGTCAGAGAGGTATACGAATTCAGAGGACACGGATTGGAAGAGGAATTAGGGTTTTCGACCGAAGGAGAGATGACCGGAGAAGACGATCCAGTCGGTTGCGATGTAGATTGAGCCACCATATCTTGCAGAAAACAAGATTCAAGAGAGATCGAGAAAAAAAATGAAGAATCGATCAAGAAACGGTCGAGATGACGAGCGGAAGAGAAGGTCGGTGCTGTAAAGAAGAATGGCGTGATACCATATAGAAACAGAAAACTGCAAAAGTGAGTTTTCTTGATTGTATTGAATGAATAATTCAATTACACAGATGTGAATATATATAGCCTTAGCTGCCTTAGACCAATTACAAAAATACCCTCAACTACCTAAACTAATTACAGTTACTAACAGAAACAATTACATTTAGCTTTAACAACTATTTATCAGTAACTATATTGGATGACTTGTCATTATCCCTAATACTTTGATCCTTCTCTTCGCTTGCTGCATCGATCTTGTAGTATTTCTTGATTTCTGTCAATAATGGCGACTCAATGGACTGGGTCATCTTCTCCGGTCATCTCCCCCTCGAGCCCAAACCCTAATTTCTCTGGAAACCCTAATTCCTCTGGAAATCCGAGTCCCCTGACTTTCTACACCTCTCTCACAATTCATAACATCGGCAGTATGGTGCCGATCAAGCTCAAAAGATCCAATTACCTACCATGGCGCGCACTGTTTGGCCCGATTTTCCGGCGATACAAGCTTCTTGGAGTAATCGATGGTACTGATGTCTGTCCATCGCCATTTCTGCCTGATCGTAGCATTAATCCTGCTTTTGAGGACTAGTATGAGAAAGATCAAAATCTTTTGATCTGGTTGAATTCCACACTTTCTGAGGAAATCATCCTGTTCACGGTTGGGGTTTCATCCTCTCGAGAACTTTAGGTAAAGCTTGAATAGCGATTTGGTGGAATTTCATAGGCTCATATCCATCAGCTGCGATCGCGACTTCAATCTGTTCAGAAAGGATCTCGTTCTATCTCTGAATATCTTCAAGAACTCAAGGAAATTTTAGATTCTCTGCAAGCTGCTGGTGCTTTTGTCTCTGATCGAGATCTTATCGCAGCCATACTACATGGCTTACCTGATAAATTTGAGTCTTTCATTGACTCTATCATGCTCCAATTGTCCTCTACCTCTCTTGATGAACTTCATGGCCTCCTTCTCACAAAGGAATTGTATATGGCAAGACGCAAACCTGTTAGTTCATCTCCTGTCACTGAAACTTTTCAGGCTTTCTCAGTGCAATCTCAGCCTCCTCTACTTCCTACTCCATCTGCCTTTGTTGCTCAGAATCAACCTCTTCGCTCTCCATCTCGGTTGAACTCTAATCATGGCAGGAATACTAAGGGACAGTTCTTTTCTAATCGAGGTAATCGAGGTAATTTTACTAATAACCGTGGCAATCGAGGTTATCAAGGCTTTCACAGTAATCAAGGCTCTTCTCAGTTCAAAGTGCCTTGTCAAATCTGTGGTTCTACAAGTCATGAGGCAATTGACTGCTTTGATCGTATGAATCCTGACATCTGTGGTCGTATTCCTCCAGCTAAGCTTGCTGCCATGTGTGCACAGTATTCTGCTAAACCATCTCAGCCTTGGTTAATTGATTCAGGTGCAACCTCTCATATTACTAATGATATTGCTAACATCACCTCTCCTACTCCCTACACTGGCGAGGATAAAGTGTATATTGGAGATGGTAAAGGTTTGTCCATCCTCAATGTTGGTTCTCTACTCTGCACACCTCTCATAACTTTTTTCAATTGAGAAATGTTTTACATGTTCCCCACATAAAACATAATCTCTTATCTGCTTATCAGTTTGTTAATGATAATAATTGTTCCTTGACACCTGACCCTTATGGATCCTATGTTAAGGATCATATTTCGGGGAAGATGCTTTTACGGGGACCGGTTAGAGAAGGCTTCTATCCTCTCCAAAGTTCCAGCAACCTTCATTCTTCTTCATCTACAGCTTTACTCAGTATTAAAGCTCCAGTTACAGTTTGGCACAAGCGCTTGGGTCACCCTTCCTCCTCCATTTTCAGAAGGGTAATTTCATCTAATAACCTTGCTTTACAAGGCAAGTCTACTATGGATTTTTTCTGTTCAGATTGTGCTCTTGCCAAGAATAATAAGCTTCCATTTAAAGCTGCTACTTCATCAACAACTCACAGCCTTCAACTACTGCACTGTGATCTGTGGGGATCTGCCTCAGTCAAATCAAGTAGTGGTTTTCAGTATTATTTGCTCATTGTTGATGACTATAGCAAATATGGTTGGTTCTTTCCTTTGAAATTCAAGTCAGATGTATCCTCTACATTTGTTGTCTTCAAATCATATGTAGAAAATTTACTTGGAAATAAAATAAAGGTTCTGCATTCAGATTCAGAGGGTGAATTAACTAGTCATTCTTTTGCATCATATCTCAGCAAACATGGCATTCTTCATCAGTTCAGTTGCCCCCACACCCCTGAGCAAAACGGTTGTGCAGAAAGAAAGCACAGGCACCTTGTTGAGCCAGCTCGCACTCTGCTTGTTGCATCTCATGTCCCTCATATTTTCTAGGTAGAAGCATTCTCCACTGCTATCTATCTTATCAATCGCCTTCCTATTTCTGGCATTTCAAAGTCCCCTGGCAGTTGCTATTTCACAACCATCCAGACTACTCTAAGCTCAAAGTATTTGGTTGTCAATGCTTTCCTTGGCTCAAACCTTACTTTCATAGCAAATTGGATCCCAAGAGCAAAAGTTGTGTTTTCTTGGGATATAGTCTTCAACACAAAGGCTATAGGTGTCTTGACCCTATCACCAATCGAATCTACATCTCTCGTCATGTTGTATTCGATGAAAGTACTTATCCATTTCAGTTGTTACACACTCAACACTCTTTTCCTGTCCCAAGTCATCCATCTTCCTCATCAACAATTTCATCCTCTCTGGATCTTCAATTTAGCAAACACATTCCTCCTGTTTTAAGTTAGCCATCTATATCACCATTATGTGCTTCTGCGCCTGTTCCTATCTCTTCACCTTCATCCTCTACTGAACATGTCTCCGTTGGTTCTTCTTCCAGTTTTGTTCCCGATTCAGCACATTCATCTTTGTCCCAAAATCAACCAAGTCATCCTCCTGCCCCTGTTAATTCCCATCCTATGATTAGTCGATCCAAGGCTGGGATACTCACATCGAGAACCTGTGCAGCAACTAAGCACCCACTTCCAGTTGATATTGCAGCAACTAAGCACCCACTTCCAGTTGATATTGATTATGTTACTACAACATACTTGCAAGCTTCTAAGCACACTCATTGGAGGCAAGCTATGCAAGATGAATACAATGCCTTGCTAACCACTGGTATTTGGTCTCTTGTTCCTTCTCACCATTCTCAAAACTTAGTGGGTTGCAAGTGGGTTTTTCAGATTAAGAAGAAGCCAGATGGTACTGTTGACAGATATAAAGCCCGGCTTGTAGCCAAGGGCTTTCATCAACAAGCAGGTATTGACTTTCAAGAAACCTTCAGTCCAGTTGCCAAACCGGTTACAATTCGGATACTTTTTACTCTTGCTGTGCAATATAATTGATTTCTCAATCAATTGGACATTAGTAATGCCTTTCTTCATGGAGATTTAAAGGAGGATGTCTACATGCAACAACCCCCTGGTTTTGTTGATCCCTTACATCCTACATCTGTGTGTAAGTTGAGAAAATCTTTGTATGGCCTCAAACAAGCTCCTCAAGCTTGGTTTGATAAACTGTTCCAAGCTCTTCACTCTCTTGGATTCACCCAATCCTCCTCAGATGCTTCTTTATTTGTTCACAGTGGTCCTCAATTAGTCATTGTTCTTGTCTATGTTGATGACATTCTTGTCACCGGACCCTATCCTCAACTTTGTCAACACTTTATTCAGCAACTTGGTGCTCAATTTCCAGTAAAAGACCTTGGTCCTCTCCATTATTTCTTGGGATTAGAAGTACACCGATCTTCACAGGGTATATTTCTCCATCAAAGAAAGTACTTATTGGATCTTCTCAAGAAAACAAACATGGAGGGTGCAAAACCTTGTTGCACTCCTCTTGGATCTAAGAAATTGGATCACAGTGGGCCTCTTCTGTCCAATCCTACTGAATATCGTTCCATTGTTGGAGGTTTACAATATCTCATTTGGACTAGACCCGATCTTGCTTTTGCTATGAACCAAATCTGCCAATTCATGCATGCTCCCAGGGAACAACATCTTTAGGCAGCAAAAAGGGTTCTTAGATTTCTCAAAGGCTCTATTTCCCATGGTTTGTGGTTTACTAAAGGTCCTGTCCATCTTTCTGCCTACTCGGATGCTGACTGGGCTGGTTGCACAATTGACAAGAGATCAACCACTGGCTATTGTGTATTTTTGGGCTCCAATCTTATCAGCTGGAGTGCCAAGAAACAAAGTACTGTTGCAAGGTCTTCTACAGATGCTGAATATCGCTCCTTAGCTCACACCGCTGCTGAAATAACTTGGGTTTGCAAGATTCTTAAAGATCAGCAATATCATTAGCATCTAATCCTGTATTTCATGCTAGAACAAAGCATGTTGAGATCGATTATCACTATATTAGAGAATTGGTTTTGGCTAAACTTCTCAAAGTCCAGTTCGTCTGCCGTGAAGACCAATTAGTTGATCTTCACACCAAGTCTCTGTCTAAAAACAGATTCACTTATCTGTGTTCCAAGCTTCCCATTGGCATCATTTCTGATCCCCCTTCTTGCTTGAGGGGGTGTATTAAGGAGAATGACAAGTCATCCAAGTCTGCTACTGTTAATAATTATGTTACTGTTAATTAACTGATTGTATCAGTTGTGATTAGTTAAGATAGTTATAAAGTAGTTAGGGGTATCTATGTAAATAGCCAAAGGCTATATATATTCCTACACAATGTGTAAAGTATTCATTCAGAAAATACAATTGGAAAACTTACAGAGGAAGTTTTCTGTTTCAATATAAACCTGTTGAATCAACCATTGAATTAGTTTTGGAGTTTTCATTTGATCAGAGAGATAGAGTGTTTTTTTGGGTGACAGTTTTAATCGGTGAGACTTGGAAGAAAATGGAAGAATTTTCCTTTTCTATGCTCTAAGAATCAGACTCTATGCATTCTTACTATTTAATGCTGAGAGTTTCTATTCTGTTATATTATAATGGAACCAATGCAGGCTTACTTTGACTACATGAGGAGCTTCAGAGTTGAATTTGATGAGTTTTTTGAGGAAGGAATAATATCAGAAATTGAAGTTGGATTAAGTCCGTGTGGAGAGCTACGGTATCCTTATCCTGAACGGCATGGTTGGAAATATCCTGGTATTGGTGAATTCCAGGTACCTTAATAAATGGTGATCCCTCCTTTCATTAGTGGCATGCATAATAGCTAGGGACTGACGGTTATTTCTAAATGTTAAGTTAATAGCCCTTCATTCATCTGTGGTTATGACCTTAAGCCTGTAGCTCATTTGATTTTTTACTTCTATCTGAACTTTTTTGAAGTAGTTCTCTGATTCAACCTGGTTTGGTGCAGTGTTATGACCGATACTTGATGAAGAATCTGACGCAGGCTGCAAAAGCAAGGGGCCACTCCTTCTGGGCCAGAGTACCAGATAATGCGGGTTCTTATAATTCTCAACCACATGAGACAGGGTTTTTCCGTGACGGAGGTGATTATGATAGCTACTATGGCAGATTCTTTCTTAATTGGTACTCCTGTGTGTTGATTGATCATGGTGATCGGGTATACGAATCTTAGAGCACCATTGCGCTTGATGGATATAGGATCCTTATTGAATGATACAAAAAAACTCATCTTTTCTATCTATTGGTAGATATGTTTCACAACTGCTCCAAATAGGACATCCTTATTTTTATTATATATGAACATTTAAATTTTGGTTTGCCTTTATTAATCTTGAGTTCACTCTTTTCTATTTTTATTATATATTGTTTTCGGTTATACAATTGTAGCTTTCAAAAAGGAAGATGGGTATATTTGTTTGGTGAGAGAGAGGGGAAATATAGTCAGAGAGGTGAATTATGTTGACAAATGGGATGGTGGATTATAATGTTGTATGAATTAGTGTGTTAGGATTTTGTATCTTGTTGTGTGAGTTAATGTTTTCGGTTCTATGTTGTGAATGATTTTGCATTCGTTGCTGCCAGGTTGATTGAGGATCATCTTAAGGGAGGGAGGGACAAATTTCTATTTTATAATTGGTGATATATAAATAATAAATTGAGTTCCCTAATTTTTCTGTTATAGGTGAGGAAAGCACCCAGCCTGCAGCAGCATGCACCAGCTTAATTGAAGGTCGAAGGTTGCTTTCTCATGGCAAAAAGCAAAAGTGAAGGACTCTAAGCTTCCAGAATGTCAAATTTGTAAAACTTTCGGTTGTTCTGGCAAGTTTTGTTGTAGTGTTGTGTGTGTGTGTGTGTCCATCATCATGTCATTGGAATCATATGTTTGAATTTGGATTTGGAATGGTTTTTCTGATGTTTGTATTTTTGTATATTATAATTCAGTGCAGGTTTGCGTTGGATATAGATAGTCATGGATTGGTTCGAAGCTAGGCTAATGATAGTTTCAGATCTTGATCATACAATGGTAGGTTCTGTAACTGGTTTTGTCATCGTAGGTTCTGTATTCTGAATAATATAAATTAGAGTTTTTCGGTTAGTGTCCAATTAGTGAAGAAGGGATGATTCTTTAGTTATCATGCATATTTAAGTTGTAAACATCTGAAAAGCTGCTTAATTGAAGTGAAATTTCCAGTTTTTGAGCCCGATTTCAAGTCTTGAACTTTGAATTTGTCTATATGTAGCTCAGCTGAAGCTATCTACGTCGTAGTTTAAAGTATTTGTATTGGTAATTATGTGTTTAAGTTGCGCAAATGAGTTGCCCCAATATCTTTTGTGTGCAATTTGGTGTAGAAATATGGGTTTTGATGTTTTGGCAGGCATTGGAAAAAAAAATTGAAATTGGCTTTCGCTCAATGCATAGTTAATCTTAAAATACGGTTTATTAAATTGGGTTCATGAATATATGGGTGGTAGCAAATTAGCGACGACTCTTGCAAGGAAGAGGCTGATGAGAGACTTCAAGAGGCTGCAACAGGACCCGCTTGCAGGGATTAGCGAGGTACCCCAGGATAACAATATAATGTTGTGGAATGCTATTATATTGGGTTAAGTTGGAAAAATACAGTGCATAAAATGGCTGGACAGAAAAAATGGTCCTAATTGTTCACTCTCTAATGATGTTGGCAAGTAACGTTGATTGTTCTAAACGTTGGCAGTGCTTATGTTGTCCATAATGTAAGCCCAAGATTATGCGATGGTGCTCAATTTGGATTTGTTGCATAGCTAGAAAGATGATCTTGCAGTAATTGTTGAAGACAGTTATATGCCAAGGTATTGATTCTTTCGAATCCCAGTTTAAAAAAGTCAGATTTATATATATTTTGTATCATTATAATTAGTCTACTTGGGTTAGCTTAAGATTACAGAGAACAGCCTACTACATTGGGGAATAAATCTTTCTTATAGCATGCATATCCATGCATAGCAAGCAAAGTTTCACTTCCTTGGTTCTTAGGCACTAGACGGTCTTTCCTTTAGCTTATAATTAGCTGCTCATGAATTCTTGGCATCTTATTTTATTATTCTTATTGGGGTGTTTTATAGCACCGTAGATTTTTTCAAGGAGCTTCCTCAGTTTGTTGTCAAGGCTGGTTAATTTTAAGTAATATTTATGGTGTAGATTGGGAAAACAAACTTGAGGTATTAATTTTTCAGAGATAGTTTATGCTTGAAATTAGCTCTGTTTTTATATTCTGTTTTCTTGGAGTTACCATGTCCTTGAAAACTTGCTGAAACAACAATGGAACAGTTTTTTTGTTTTTTGTTAACTGCTGAAACAGGTGTCAGGCCTGCAGGCCATATATTTTGCCACCTTAACTGCAAGGGCAAATTATGTGTGGACTGCATCATGCTTCTGTTTCTTATGGAAATAGGCGTCCTGCATTTTTTTTTTAATTGAACATTAGTGCTTGAAAGTTTAGTTGCTGAAACAAAAACGGAACACTTTTAATGTTTTTTGTTAACTGCTAAAACAGGCGGCTGGCTTGCAGGACATATATTTTGCCATCTTAACTTCAGAGGCAATATATGTGTGAACTGCATGTTGCTTCTGTTTCTTATGGAAACGGAGGATTTTTTGCAACCACATCTTTTGTAATCAAGAACGCTCAACTTCGTCCTGTTAATTGTACAATGTCTTTTCATATCAGCTATGTTGAATGTATAACCAAGCTGTTTATCTTAGCGACCTCTTTCACTCATCTATCTCTCTGTTCATTCATGATTATGTTTAATTTATTCAGGTTAAATGTGTCTTATTCATGCAGTGTAGGCTGGTGCATTCAAGTCACGCAGCAACGTCCGAGCATATTTTCTAGTTATCTATTCTAAAATTGAAGTGGGAGCGGCACTGTAGCTGCCTCAATTCTTTGCCTCTCGATTTCACTCTATTTACAACAATGCCAGCCAAATTAGGCTGGGTTGGGAGGGTAATTCTCAATATTTCAGAGGGTGATTTTGTCCATATGGTTTAGCACGGAGCCACTCGATTTCATGCTATTTACAACAAAGCCATCAGATTTGGGCTGATATTTGGGCGGTTTGGAAGGGCAATTTTGTCCTGTGCGTTTAAGACTGATTGGGATGGGTTTAGGTTTATTGTCATTCATTGAGGGTTTTGGGGATGGGAGGCCATGCCTCCTCTGAGAGATAGAGAGAGACAAAGACAGAGAGAGAAAGGGAGAGGGAGGAGTGGGGAGGGATTGAGGTGGGTTAGGTTGAGTGATGCTGCCAAAAAAGCATGGGTTGCAGAGAGAGGGACATAGGTGTAGGATGGCAGGGAGGGGAAGGGAGGGAGAGGAGTGAGGCACTGAAGCTACCAAAAAGGGGTTGAGGGTTGATTTTCTCCTCAAATCTAAGGCTGTTGTCGGTGATTGAGGGATGGGCGTTTGATTTTGTGAAAGGAACATCGACTGCATCTTCACCTCTCTCTCTCACTTCCTCTCTCCCTTACTCAAACCATAATCTTCCTCTCCTCCGCGCCCTCCCATCCCATGTCTCTTGCTGTGGAGCCCACAAACCAAGCATGTAGTGACGCTCACAAGCCTCAAACATGCCGGATGTGTACAGGAGGTACATCGACGGCTGGCAACCGCGCCCTCGGCGATGAATATAGCCGTCGGAAAGCGTCCTCGCTCCAATTGCGGTATGTTGGATTCATTGAATTCCTTTCTTTGGGTTTCCTCTCTCATTTTTGTGTTTGTTTGGGGTGGGATCTGAGTTTTCTGTGCATTGCTTAAATTTTGCATTTTTTTTTCTGGATTTCAATTAAGAAATGCATAAATTTGGGGGTTTCTGATTTTATATTTTGTTGTTTATATTGCTGGAATTACAGGACAAGGAGTTGGACCCTGGATCTAACGAATTTCCGGGTTAGTAACTCTTATAATATGCTGAGTTTTTATTCGAATGATTGTTTATTTTTTATCGTACTCTCTCTCTCTCTCTCTCTCTCTCTCTCTAATTTAACCCATATGCGCGCACACAATCGCAATAAGTTTGGGTTCTGGGTTAGATATTTATATTTTTGGATATTGGAAATTGTCTTTTCTTTAGATTAGTCCCAAAGCAGGTACCATGTGGTTTTTTTTTTAATTTATTTACTAATTTTAACTTTGGCTTTTAAGTTTGAGTACTGGTTTTTAATATTTATATTTCTGTACAAATTTGATGCTATGAAAGGGTTTGATGATTTCTGATGATTTCAATGACAACTATTTCTTTTCTGAAAGATGATAGCTTTTTGTTCTAAGAATTGGGAACCAGTTGCTAAGTGACGATTCTCCGTATCCTTTTAGAAGCCTTCTTCACCTGCTATAACTTCTATGTTTTGGTTTGTTATGAAATGAATTCCCTTTTACCGTAAAAACAAAAAGAAAAAGGGTACAATGTTATCAAATTCGATTTTTCTAATTATTCCAATGTTGGGAATGCTGGGGTTTCTTACGGTTAAATCTTTTGCATATATATTTGTTTTCTTTCTAATTTTCTGATTTTCAGTTTTTTATCTTTTTTTTTTTCTTTCTCAATTCTACCAAGATATTGTTTAATGCATAGACACATAAATGATTCAAAAAATGGGTGTACCAGGATAAAAAAAATGTTGGATTGTCTGCAAAGCGCTGAACCAAAGAGAGGAATATAATGTGTAAATATAATTGGTTATTCAAATACTAACTTCTTTGCTTGATTGCTAGAATTTCAGGATAGATCAGATATTAGTTAGATGTTATAGATGATCAAACTTAACAAAGTTATTGTATTGGCATGTTGTAAATTTTTTAATTCGAATGTCTAATATTAAAATGTTTGTAATTTTTTTAATTTTTAATCAATTAAAACAAGTCAATTTGCTATTTTTTCACTGCATGTTTGTAAACATTTACATATTGGAAAACATACATTTTGATGTATAGACACACTTTCTTTCTAACAATATGTATGCTTTTGCTCCAGGTTTACAAGAATGAGCATTGTACTAATACGTGACTTGAAGCCTCTTAGAAATGATATGAAGATCATAGTTGGGATATGCCGAATTTGGAGAACAGAAATGTTTTGATGTCAGAACCAGTTCAATACTTACCATGTGTACCGGTTGATAAACTGGTGAGAAACAAAATGGTTTCAATGTCATGTAGGTACTAACACGCCTCAACATGGTACAGGTGACTGTTAAAATCCATTTAATCTTGCAGGGTTCATTTGGTGAATCTGAAAAAGGTCAAATGGCGTGGTACTTGGGTCGTTAAAACTGTTATGAAGAGACGCATATGCAACCCTAATAATGTATGTTTGATATAGGCTTTTTCGCTATGGGTTTTTAGGTGTATTATTTGTTTCATTGAATTCCTGTATGTCCTGTATGTTTGAGAAAATTGGAAATGAATTTCGGGAATGGTTTAATCTCCACATTAACTAATTGTAGCTCAATCTCTTTCAAACATTGTTTGGAGTTGTTCAAATGCATGTCGCAGTTTGTTCTGAGGGTGGAGATATTTTTTAATTAATCTGTGAATTTGTGGAGTGGAATGAAACCATAGGCTTTTGTAATACAATTGGAAATGAAAGTTATTTTAATTCTGTAATATGATGATCTCTTAATTTGCTTTTGTAGATCTTCTTTTCTTCCTGTGCTAGCTCTCTGTGTCTCCATCTCCAAATAATTCTGTGGAATGTGTGAATCTAATCTTTTTTGCGTATGGATAGGCAAAAGTTTTAGATTTTTTGAATTTTAATTTGAAGTTTGCTTTTTTTTTTTTTTTCCGGGTTAACGTTAGTTGGGACAATGAGCCTAGAACTGCATTAGTTCCTTTACTGAATGGAACAATACAATTAGTAGATAGTAATTCGTATGATAATTTTAAATATCTAAATAATTGATGTTTCGTTATATAATTGTAATTTTGGTTTAATTTGCCATTTTATGGTGTTTTGTTTAAATGCATATTACAATCAATGATATTGATATTGGTTTATTCTCTATAATCACTTTCTTGGTTGTCTAAAAATGGAGTTATATGGTTGCGTAATTGGTTATAAAAAATGGAGTTATATGGTTGCGTAATTGGTTATATATAGCGGTCTGTTTGTTATGGGAAACAAGGCTTTATACATTCATTCAGTCAAACTTTCCAACTCAGCTCTCTCTTTCTCCCTTGATATGCATTTCATTTGAGTAATATAATCTGCTGCAAATGCAGATGCAGGTGCAATTGCAGATAAACAAATGACAATGAACTGTTGAAAATATATCCTTACACCATGAAAGAAATTGTCAAGCTGTGGATAACTAATGTTTCTTTTTGGATTATTAGTTACAGGGCATCCAGTAGCTCAGGTTGGCGATCAGGATGGCGATCGGAGTAGCACAACGCTACTACGCGAAATTGGCTTTGGGTAAGTTTCCACTCTCTTCAATTTATAATCTCTTTGAGAAGTGATTTTGGTTGGTGGTTTTGGAAGAGATAATGTCCAATTCATATATGAACTAAGAAAATAATATGCATGTATAATGAAGTGGAATTTTTCTTGGTATTATTAACATGCATGTTATAAATTTAGTTGTTGATTTTGGCTTGGCATGAAGAATGGCGTGAAAAAAACTGAAAAACTAGAGCTACTCTATTGTTTATGCAGCGAGGGAAGGGGAGGAAAGAAAAAACAGTTAATTTAGTGCTCCATTTTCTTATTCGCTCTCCACATTTTCTGCAAGCTCAATTGTTTCGTATCTTTCAAACTTAATAGTTTTTACTTTTCTGTGTATATATTCGGTCCTGCTTTTACTAATTTTTGTTACATTTGGGGTGGGGGGGGGCTGATTTTGAGGTTCCTCCTTTGGGATTTGTTCCGTAAAACCTGTTGGGTGCAATTCAATTTCCTCCCCCTTTCCCCTGAATGAAAAATTCGAAACCCACAACTCAACTCACTCATTTGTCGCCCCTTATTAGGATTCTTCAACTGTGATTTGCATCAATTTTGGGTCTGCATGTTGTAATTGAGGTTAAAATTCTGAAGTTTTATAAATCTTTGATTGATTGATTGATCAAGTTTACGGTATAGATGATGTAAGAATTTGTCGCCAAGGGTTTGAGAGAATGGTGGTTTCATAGGAATTGAAGCTCTGGCTCTCGGTTGTGAGTTCCATAAATATTTGATTGTGCAAATATACAATGATTTGTATTTTATGTTGATGATCAAAATGTGATCATAATCAATATTTATATATAGATAAATAACTGAAAGTTTTAGTTCCAGAGTAATCTGTTCTGTTGTGTTTTTTTTTTTTTTTTTTTTTTTGCAGGAGAAGCAAGAAATTACAATTGAAAAAGCCATGCGTATTAAGCGGAAATGTATCACCACTGTGAAAGGGTTGCAGCTTTTTTTGGTGAGCTATCTGTTTATTAAATCCTTTGTCTTTCTATTTGGAGATTCTTATTTTAATCTTACCATAATAGGTAACTGCAATTTACTTTTGGATTTGATTCCTCACTGATGGGATGTTGTGGGGGCGTGATTTGGGGGAGATAGGGGAGGGGGTTGGTTGCAGAGAGAGGGTGAGGGCTGGTGCACGATTAGGGGGACAGAAAGAGAGTTGATTGGGTGCACAGTTTGAGGGTAGGGTTGAGGGAACGAGTGTGTTGGCTGCAGAGAGAGGGTGGGGTTGAGGGATTGTATCTCTCCCTCTGTGTCACATCTCTTCTTCTTCCATTTACCCTTTCCTTCCATTTGGGATTGTGTTGGGGGTTTTGTTTGTAGCCTGTGATTCTACGTGTGGTTGTTTAATTTAGTTTTGTTTTCAGTTTCAGGAGACCCTGGTTTTTTTGTTTGCAACCTCCAAAGCTGTCTGTGCTCACGCCCTATGATAGCAGTGGTGAGCTTCCCTTTCAAAGATTCATTCTTTCCAGTATTTAGGGATTATGAAATGATTCCTCTGCTTAATTTGGGATTGGGGTTACTTTTTTCTTATAATAAAAATCTGTGTACGCCACCCGGAAGCTTCCCTTTCAAAGATTCCTTCTCTCCAGTATTTTAGGGATTATGAAGTGATTTCTCTGCTTAATTTGGGATTGGGGTTACTTTTTTCTTATAACAATAAACTATGCATGCCACCTGGAACAGTAATTGGGTTTTGGGGTTTGTTGCAATGAAGGATTTAGGATTTTTCCCAATATAATTATGGTGTTTAGGTTTTTGAAACTTGGGCTTTTCCCAATGTATTATGGTGTTTAATGTTTTTTAGAATTTTTGGGGTATTTAATGTTCTCTTTTTGATTACCCAGTTGAAGTTTTAAATTAATTTTTGCTGATTTGATTTGTGATTTTTGTAAAAAATGAAGTGGAGTTCAAAGTCAAGAAGGAAAGACAGCACAGATTCCGGTTCACAATTGAACAGTCTGCAATTAAATTCAGAGATTGTTGGGTAAGCTTTCGCTCTCTTCTATGTATAATTTCTTTGAGAAGTGATATTGGTTGGTGGTTTTGCGAGAGATGATGTCAATTCATTTTGGACTAAGAAAATAATATGCATGTTTGCTAAGTCATACGTTTGCTCTCGACTCCCCTCCAATTAATATTTCGTGCTGATTGAATTTTGTTTTTTTGGTGTTTAATTACAGGACTTCTTAAGTTGATTGCGACCTGGGTAAACAGAAAAAAAAAAAAAAAAAACAATAAAAAAGAAGCGACTTTCTGGAGGAGAGTCCGACAATACCAAACAAAAATCTAAATTGCTCTTCAACCAGTGGGTTAAATGTAAAGTCATTCAATCGGTTCTTTTATATTCCCGGCTTTTATTTGCATATGTTTTTATTTCTCATATTTTCATTTTTGTGCAATAAATTTACTACTGTGTAAATATATTGGAAGATTATTTTTGAAGTGAAAATTGCCTCTTTTTTTTCTTCTTCTCATCTGTAGTGTGCGCTCCATGAAAACCACACGTGTTCATTTTTTTCCTTAAGTTTAATGATGCATGTGGGAATCCCGATACATGTGATACAGTCCACCTGTGTATCAGAGGGGTGCACTGAAACACCGTGTGTTCATTCTTGAAGTGATAATGCTTAGAGTGTTTTGCACGTTGCTTGGAAGTTTTTACTGATGATTAGACCAATAAATTATTAACATTCTCTAAATGGAATTTCACATGATATCAAGTAAACGCAAATACTTGGAATTGAATAGTATTTTCGAAAAATAAACACCCTTTTGTGTGAGTTGGTATACAGGATTTATTTTCTTTGTGTTTGATGAGTGTAAATTGTTCAGTAATTTTCAATATTCTTTGACTTTTTAATCTGCAAAATCAAATTACCCATGGAATTTATAGCATACAATCAGTTTCTTTTTAGTTGGGTTTAGATGATATTGATTGCGTTGTTATAAAGTTCCTTTGTAAAGTTAGGTTGAAAATCATATCAATAGATTCTTTATTTGGTTGGTTCAATCTGTAACAAAAGAGATTTTGTTTGATGTTTCAATCAAAATTTTATTTTTTTTTATTTTTTTTGTAAAATTATAATGGAATCACAAATCAAGTATATCTTGGATTTTTGGTTGCATACTCACCTTCCCACAACTATTATATTGTCTGTTGACTGGATAAATTTTTATAATTTCCAGGATCTATGGTTGCAATGTTTTTGATACATGCAGTAAGGAGGGAGCTAGTACTCTTATGGAGCTTCTTTGGCATGGTAAGTTGAAGTTGCAATGTGTCGAAGTTTGAATCATACACATGAAAGTGAATTTAACAACTCTTAACTTACATTTCTTAATAATTTGATCCGTCGTTCTTTCATTTGTGTGTTCAACTATTTTACTTTTTTTTTCTATATAAGTACAACTATTGATCGAAAGCCACAGAAATTACCCAACGGCCGAGAAACGTTTGTGTTAGAAGAATAGATTATGATGTAAAGCTTAAATTTTGGGCACTTAAATGTCTTTTTTTGTTTGGCAATTGCAATCACTTGCATGAAAATCCAATTGGATTTTTTCTTTGTTTGATTATTGATTAATTTATGTGGCGGGAGTTTAGTTTTTGCTTTTCTGCCTGTGTATATTTGATTTGAAACGGACAGTTCAGTTTGCTATGTATAAATTTGTAATCGAGAAGCTCGAAGGAGAGGTAAATTAGGAACAAAGGTGGGAGTGTGATGAAGTTGAGGAATTGATAGTTTACTGGGATTTCTATATTATGTCCATGGTATTGATAGATCATAGAGACTGACTGTCTGGTTGATTGATAATCACTAATTTGAAAAACTTAAACTGTAACTTTTCTTTAATTCCTTTTTCTTTTGTATTTTCATTGGATTCTTTTAATTTTTTTTTTGCTTGATCTATCTTAAGAGTGTTTGCATCTTAATATTTACTTTAAATATGTTAATTTGTCCTCTTTTCTGTAAAGTTTTCTGCGATGTGAATATGACTTTTTCTCAATCTTCAGATGGTGATTATTTGGCAACTTCTGCAAACTTGGCTACTCAGCCTTTGAAATACAAAGCTGAGGATGAGAGGAACCAGATGAGCTAGAATCAGGTTTGTATAATTCTAAATTATTTGTTTAGTTACCGATAGAAAATATGGTTGCCCGGTTCAGTTTAGTATTTTTATCGATAAATCGACGGTGCACGGCCACACTGGCGATAGTTCCGCGCGGAATTAGAATCGAAGATTCTCACCACCGCCACAACCGCCGCCGTGCTCCTCCGTTCTCTGCCTCTCTTTGATAAGATCCAAATCTCTAGGCCCTTAATCAACCTGCAAGTAACACAGAGGATAGAGATGGAGAGGAAAGGAAGAGAGAGCAGAGCTCTTGAATTGTTTATGTTTATTTCTTTTTGTGTAAATTCTGATTTGATACGTTTGAGGGAGCTGCGCTCCTTTTATACAGCCTCTACACTTTTAAATGCCAGCTGGCATATTAACAATTCCTCACAGTAATAAAGCATAAAACCTCAGTAATAACTTGGGTCATAACACTCTTCGCCTCCAGGTACTGCAATTCTCTTCCTCCTGAACTCTCACCACCTGTATTTCAATTGTGCGTTTTGATTTCTTATTTTGATCTTCCATTTCTAGCGTTAATTAGTTAGTTAATCAAAGATTTTGCTTTATGGCACCGCAATTAACCATTTTTATATTATTTTATTGTTTAGTTTTTTAATATTTTTATGTGTTTGTTGGGTGATTAGGTAGTAATGCGATTGGATATCCATCAATTTATTCCTTCCTAAGATCTAAGATCCTCTTGTCGCATAATCAAGTTGGTTAGAACGGTGTATCTGCACACAAATTTGAATTTTTTTCTCGTAATTTAAATTAGATGTTCGAATAAAATGAAAATGAGCAGTCAAAAAGGTGAAATCTTTCTTTTTCCTTCTTTTTCAGTTATAAAGCAAAATAATTGCAGTTTATGCTGGTTTTCTGCCCTTTGTTTGTAGCTTTTGTGCTACGCGAATGTTAGTCCATATTATTTTGAAATATTGACATCATTCATTTTCATGGTATATTCTTTGAGACATGACCATCTCTGTTTTGTGGATTTTTTATTATTATTTATTTTTAACTGTTTTGGGGGGGTTGGGGGTTTGATTGATGCAGATATGGATGCCACCACAGGTCCAAGTCTCTACCCGTTGCACCGAACTAAAACTCTTCACCTGGTTTGTTACAGGCTTAAATCGCGTACTCTTTTTTCGTTTGATCTGTGGTCTTTGAAGTGCATTCAGCTGTTTTCTGACTAAGTGATCATATATATCCAGGTGAGGCGTGCACAAGGGATTCACAACGTGGAAGGCGAGAAGGATCATGCGGCATACACGTCTTACGATTTTTTTGATATACTGTGTTGTTTTTTTTTTTTAATATTTCTATAAGTTTAATGTTGTACTGAACCGCTGGATTTTGTTTCCGAACATAATAAGAGGCTTAACTACAGTTTTAAAACATTCAAATATTAACAGATTTATTATTTTATTGATTAACATATGAGGAAAGTTGTGCACATTATGTAAACATCTATGAAAGTCTCAAGTGTTCATATTTTAACCAAAGTACAAAATGGACAGATTTTTTTTGAGATCTTGGCAGCATCTCAGAAGAGCGAGCCAATAATGGATAGTCATCCCATCAAAAGTAAGTATTACAGCTGACAAATTAGATTATTAAGAACCAAAATGCTCACAAAGGTGTGCTCAACATGAAACTGGAATCCAGTATTTTAATGTAATGCCACCAAAAAACTCTACAGCATCATTCTGATTCTGCACAGATAGAACCCCATGCAATGTTAGGTACACGTCCCGGAAATATCCAACTGTTGATGGTGTAGTAGTGACCATGTCTACCCGACACACATCATTAAGTTCTTAATCACTATTTTAGAATAATGATCAAAATAGTGGAATACAATTTTTTTTCCAGTTTCAATGTGACGTTGAGATATACCATGAATGCATAGTCATTCTAACCAGAGGAAGGGTGCTGTTGTGTTTTAGTCCCAAGGTTCCACATGGGGTTATTAGTTCCATGTGGAGTGAACTGATCTTAAGCAACTGAATGATTTTAATCCTGTCGCTTAAGAGCTAAGAGTTGTACAAACACTGATTTTAGACTATTTAGTTCCATTGGGTTTACAAAACACGGTCTTAATGAACTTTTTTGGCATTCCACCAACAGAACAGTTTTACAAGGAGGATTTTATTGGAGTTATTTCTCCTTTTAAGTTCCTTGTGTCTGCCGCTAAGTGTTCTTTTTATTTTTCTCATAATAGATCAACAAATACCATGTAATAATTTTGTGCTGTCATAACAGGTTGGTAATCTGCACAAGCATGTTCAAGCATGTGGACTTTCCAAGAAAATTGATTTGGTCATAACATCTCCTTTGTTAAGGTATCGCGTTTTCAAATGTTTTTTTTTTCCTAAAATTTCTATCATCAAGTTCAGCATGGATCATTACTTCACTCTAGTGGAGCAGCCCCACCTTTTCTTCTGTTTATCTTTTATTGTGAACTTGCATGACCCTTACTTTTATGATAGAATTTTCGATAAAGAAATGCATTCTCTAATACACAAGCTAAGAAGAACCCGTTTATTTTGTGCAAAGAAATAACTAATAGCATTATATCAACGACATATTGAAGAAATAGCCCTGCTTCAAAAATGTATTCAATAATAGCCCTCTTTGGCGAAATTAATTGCCTTTCACTTGGGGCTTATCCATATCGACAAAATATGAGCAACATATCAACGAAATATCAATTACAGGTGGACAACATATCAATGAATATCAACAACAATTGGACAACATATGGATACTTGATAAAAGGGTCTTTAAAACTAAGGGTATTTTTGTCAAAGAGGGCTAGTGCAGATTGAATTCAGGAGGAGCACTAATTTTGATTGCTGGCTTTGCAATAGGGTCATCGAACCCAATTTCCCCAGAATTTATGAGAAATAGGTGAAATTATGGACTAGTTTAATTTAAGAGGGGACATGCTGCAAGCCTTGATTCCTTTACTATTTCATCCTTGATGTCATCTTTGCTTCCATCTCTGAGTGAGGAATGAAACTACCCTTTCAATTAGGTTGGCTGGGCTCCTTTCATGTGTCAAAAAGAGCTTTTTACCTTGCACTGTATAATTATAACAATTCTTTCTAGTTTTTTGTAAAGAAAATAAAATGAACAGCTGCAGGTACTCTTGCTTCGGTGGATTAGATAGGAATTTACATTTGTTGAAGTGAGTTGGATTCAGATAGACATTAAGATGATGAGGTGCTGTTTGAAATGATTCAGAAACTTGAGGCTGCTAAGCATATGGTCCTTTTTTTTTAGATATATCTCTCATAAAAACTCGTAACGGCTATGATAAATTATCCCTCTCTAGAGAAATTTAACTTTTTGTGGTTTCATGTAATAGAGTGCACATTTGTTCTTGCTTTTGGATTTATTATTTCAGTTTTACACCTGACTAATTATTGAGCGATCTGTAAAGCCTATGTCCCTTGAAACATTAAGCTGCAGTTAAGGCGCAATTGTTTTTTTTTTTGGAGAATGCAGTATATACACCAAACAAATAAGAGTGTGAATGTTTAAATAGGTGGAAGTTGAAAAAAGAAAAAGGACTCTATTTTGACCAGTTGTTGCCTTGTAGGACCATGCAGACAGCAGTGGGTGTTTTTGGGGGTGAAGCATACACAGACGGGATAGATGTACCTCCTCTAATGGTTGCAAATGCTGGAAACAGTGACCAGCCTGCAATTTCAAGTCTAAACTCCCCACCATTTATAGCAGTGGAGCTTTGCCGGGAGCATTTGGTATGTCATGTTAAAAGTTAAAACTAGTAACCGCTATGTGAGCTTTGTATAGAAGGTACCAAAAACACAGAGAGATGGGAGTCTGGTTTGGGTAATTTTGACTCCACTCATGGAATCTAGCTTGCCTTAAATCAACCGTTTGTTTGGTAATAAAGAGGTTTTTAGTTTGTTTATCTTGCCTCGAGGATCCTGATTCTTTTTTTTAACACGATAGGTAGAGATCTATCTTCTCAAAATCCGTTAACCGAGGCAATGTGGGGAATGATGTGGGGATATTTATTCCCAGAAGAACAAGATTCACAAGGACGGCAAAAGTTGTGACTGCTTCTAGAATTTGTTAGAGGTTTATTCACAAGGACGGCAAGATTCACATGATGAGCATAAAACTCGTAATAAGATTGATATGCAAGCGGCATTATATGGGGTTCATTATCTTACTGGATAAGGTGTTGAGTTTCAGCCCATTCGTTTCATGATCGAAACTCCCTTTCTTAAATTATTGTAATAGTTTCAAACTCTCTTTCATTAATAATTATTATTTAAGAAAATATATGCAAGCTATATTCACACCACATTAACTAAAAACTCATCAATTTAATAGAAAATTAGAAGTTCAAATAAACAAAATGTGTAAATTGATATAATTTTAAAACCTCAAAGTGGAATGTACAAAAAATTAAAACCTCACGACTCATTTTAAAAACCAACTCAAATATATAGGATGTAAAATGTAGTTTGGACTCTCTCCCTCTCTTCTTCTGCTTTTTTTTTTTTTTTTTGGGGACTAGAATGACTTCCTGCCCACATGGGAAACCTTGGTCTTATACCGTCTAGAGGTGGCAAATCTCTTTGGGTTGTTAATAGATACCCGTTAAAATCCGTTTAATTTGATATTCACCATAATATAGAGATGAGATTGATGGTAGTAGTAATAATGTAAGGTGAAATCAAACTAATGAAACGTAATGGGTACCCATTAACAACTCAATGGGTCAATTTACCACCTCTAATACTGTCCCCTGACATGGTGATTTCATATGTAAAATTGTACACACACAATTTGCCCCCTCACAAATCTATGCTTAATCTTGTCCATTGATTCTATTTGATTTATTCAATTTGATGATCAGAAATAAAGAAGCGTGTCTGACGACCTTGTATATAATTATTGTATATAATTAAGATACAAAAATAAACTGAGCCTACCATTCATCAGTTGGGTGTAAGTTTATGTGATGATCTCAACAGCCCAACATTTCAGTAAACTAGAAGAGACCTAAATAAATTACAAATCATATTAGAATATGCTTAACACACTCAACCCACATCTCTACTTCCAACTCTTGTACACAAGAAAAAATATAAACATCAAATTTTCAACCACCACCGGTTTACCTATCATCATCTGAAAGTAGCAATGTGCCTCCATTCACAAGATCATTGCAATCAGAAGATCCCGGGGTTCTTTGCAGATTAACTCGTAAAATCCCTAAAATGACTCTACTTACGAAGTTCAAAAACTTTCATCTGTATGTTGCAGAAGGTCACGAGAGGAACTGATGCGGCATCCTGGCATCAATTGGCTAACAAATCATCACCTTCTAATCAAAATTAGTAGTGATGTCTAAATCTGTATCCGCAGGATTTGCGAGCTCAGCCAGAGGCTCCTGCAGACACCAAAACTTCAACATAAGATATTGTACATTAAAGAGGCCTCATTTTGTTCTGGAATAGTGGAATGACAGATAGACCAGGACCAAAATACATTTAGGGTATAATGTTCAATTTCTTGATTGTTTAGCGGAATAAGAATATTAGCACAGATTAAAACATATCCATATTATCATACCTGCTCATCATTCGCTGAGGAAACAATCCCCATCGGATAACTGTTCGTAAGATCTTCAGCAGTTTCATGCAAATCCTGCAGCATGAATTACATCACAACACAAAATAAACACATGTTTACAGGTTGTTCTGATTAAACACAATAACTGAGGATCCATGGAGTTATCTGGTTAGTTATTTCAATAAGCTACGTGTATATTGTTGACCAAATATTAAAGGAGGAACGGCTTTGACCTTTAAAACCAACAACATGGATATTACACGTATTCAACACCAAAAGTTTTCTGGCCAGAAAATATCAATGCTCCTCCTATAAGGTAATACCGAGCAGAGCAAATAAACATAAAATATTTAGGTATCAATTCATGGAAGATGGATGGCAACTTAGAATTCAATACACAGAGACATCTATGAAAATTTCCACATGCTCATTGGTATCTTCAAGTCTAACTGAAATGTGCATTATGAAAATCCGAATGCTCAGAAAATGGTTTGAATATTTGTGGTCCAAGGTTATCCATGTCCGTCAACAAAAGACCAAGTGCTCCGTAGTCTTCTATTAATCATGGACTGTGCTATAAAACTGTGCTAAGTATGCATAACATATGCATTTGGTAATTAACTTTCACATTACATAACAAAAAAAAATACAGAAATAAATATCGAAGAGCTAGAACCTTAAATGCAATGCATTCCTCCTCATCCGAGTTGACAGAAGCATCATTGGATCCTTCAGTAACGTTTTTTGAAAGACCATCAAGAATGCCCTGCGTACACCATGATTATTAGGCATAATAGAATGAGCTTAGCAGTTCATACTTCATGCAGAAGATAATGGTAATAGGAGAGAAAAATCATACACGCTCATCCTGGTTTCTGGAGAATTCTCCTTCAACAACTGAAGGCTTGACTTCAGTCGGTGTTCCCTGCAAAGGTCATTTTTGTTATTGCAAAAGATCGGTCATGTTAATGGCAGCAACACAAACACAAGAACGAAAAAATACTTGGGGGTAAACAGTGTATAGAGGCTGGATTTCTTTATATGAACTATCAGCCAACTTACAACATAGAGGAGAAGAAATAAAACATTTATCAACCACTTGAAATCAACTCTACTTCTAAAATAGAAGAAAAATCCACATTCTTAAATGTTGCACGTACCGGTTCTATATTGTCCATGGTAAGGTTCCTTCCACCCTTGCTGAGATCTCTCAATGTTCCCTGTACAATCGATAAAGTGGTGAAGAAAATGAAAGTTGCTTAAAAGACAGTAACAGATATTTGTGACCATAGCAATAATGACAATAAAGATCAATCTGAGATACAAAGAGAGTGAAAGAAAGAGGGTCTGTGGTCTTGAGTTTGTATGTCAAAAATGTAATATTTGTACAGTACAAAAAAGTAGAATAAACCAACCTTATTCGCCCACATAAGACCACATGCATTACACAAAGTTCTTGGCCCAGCAGGTCCACGGCGCATTGCAGGAGTATTATTTTCACTAACTCCACAATGTTGACATCTCCGTATGCTGAAAAAACACAGCAGAAACAGGACAAAGCGTTGAACACAACATTATCAAATGGAAAACTTTGACCATAATTACACATCATTCAACAGAGGAAATCAAAAGAGCAGAATTAGCTTGGAACTCACACAGATTCTGGTTGAGTGCCATCTTGAAGGCAACTCTGAGTCGAATCCCAACTAGAAGCACCTGAAGTTTGTTTTAACGATGCAAACTGTCCATTCTTACGAAGCATCCTAGCAAAACAATAAGAATAACAGAAACAATGACACATCTTAACACCATAGGACCATGGAAGATGTAAACAAAATTTTTTTTTTTTTTGGTAAAAAAAACAAAAATATTATTAATTTGTGAAGTGCATGAATAATGAATATCCCTATCTTCCCAGTTGTCATGTTAATGCAAACAAATTTTGAAAACAAAACTAACATCAAAATCAGCGTAATCAGATCTACACTCCACAAGCAAAAGCACAAATTTCCCTAGAATTGAGATGAATTGCAACTAGATGCTTAAACAAAGACATAAAGAAGAAGCAAAAAATGTGTGTGTGTGTGTGTGTATTTATCTGTATTTATTCAAAAGCAATCCAATCCACCTTATCCGCAAAAAAACTATTTTTTCTTTTTACATACAATCCAATACAGCACCACCAAAGAATGATCACCTTTTTATTGACTCCATATCGTTCTCTTTGTGGTGTTGACTTTGTACATGCTCCTTAAGATTGAGCACCACAAAGGAGTTTTGCTCGAGTGGAATTCACTATTTACAGCTCATCAGCTTATATAGTCCCCCCTCTCAGGGGGTGTGTGGGGTAGGGATTGATTTTAACATAAGTTCGTCTCCAAAAGTTGCATCGGGGGATTATGAATGATTATGGTAAATTTAATAGGAAAACAAAAGAGATTAGATTGCCGGATGCTTAGGTTACTTGGTTTAATCTTATGAATGGATTTGTGGACTATATAAAGCAAATTTATTTCTTGTCACACCATTGGGAGCGAAGTCATCCAAGTGTTAGGCAGGAAGCCTTGGTTACAGTTGTCTCATACCCTTGGTCTACTATTTAAATATACAGCTTCATTGCAAAACTGGATCAGAGAAACTTAACGGTTATGCTAAAAACAGTGAAATAAATTTCGAATTACTACATGCTTAAACAAAAAGGCAAACATCTATTCAATGTTCAACCAAACTGATTTGAAATAAATCAGTTAAAGAATACAGATTCACTCAAACCCAAAAAGTAATAGTTACCTAGGCAAGAGAATGCTCTAATGGAAAGATACACATATCAATGGCTTCAAGTAACTAACGTAAAGATCAAAATGCATTCAGAAAGTAAGAAATGTCGATGCAACTGAAACTATATGCATAAAGTATTATAATTTACTAGGCATTGCCACATGAAATTTTAATCTATGATTACACAATAAATGATTCTCTTTTCAAACAAATCCCCCATCCCCTACAAAAGTAGTTGAACCCAAAAGCACTAGTTACAAGAAAAAGGGACAGAAAGAAAGAAGGGTCCTCAATTCGTCTTACCTCTGTGCAACCTCTTTACGCACAGTGTACCTAATTTTCTTGTCAAAACATCTCTCCTTCCGTTTTTCACGAAACCTTACCAGGGAAGCTATTCTTCGCGAAAGATTTGAACGCTTTGGGGTGTCACCCACTCCCTAGAGATTGTGGAAGGCAACACGTGAACATAAGCACAGAAGATGCATTGAAATTGGTCTCATTAATGTCAACATATGAATTACCCTTGGATTCTGATCATAAGACACTTCCACTGTGGGCACACCAGTTGGTACATCACGTCCTCCCAACAGCAAGAGCACTGCTTGCACCTGTTATATGGAATCCTAAATCTGAGCCTTCTTTCAAAATGGGCATAATCCAAACCAGCAAATGCATTTTATTGTAAATTTAGTAAACAGATGGCTGTAAATTTAACAGGCCAACTTAGAGAGAACAGAAACAGACAAAGATTTACTTGGCTTCAACTAGTTGAAGGGATTACCATATTCTATTCGCTAGTTATAATGATCCAAGTGATGGAATAGAAGTTCATATTTCATACAACCACACTATAATTTCCTGCCATTAACTTGTTGCTCCATATTGGTTTAGAGATTCATGAAAGCAGACCTTCGTTCTTCTTCCAGAATATTTGTTTAAAAACCTCGTCACAGGGGAATCCATGCCTACGATAATTTCCATATTCATTTCATACCCATAATACCAATTTGATAAAACTAAACAGCACGCCTATTCTAAGGGTCTTAATCTTAAGGAAAAACATTAAGTGTAGAAACCGAATCGTAATCAAATTTTAAATTTTATCACAAACATCAAAACTTCAAGTCCCATAAACTCGTATCCCTCCAACCCAATCCAAGTTTCGTTCTTTCTTTTTTAATTTTCGGTTGGAACAGAAATGCATTTATATCTTTGCAATTACGCGGAAAAATACAAAACTCACTTACTAAAAATTCAGCACAGCACAATATGAATATATGGGAAGAAAGAAAAATTGGTTCTTGCTACAATAAAAATACTCAAAACGAAGATGAAAGAGAGACCTTCTCGGGTGTAACAGCAGGGAAGACATAGACCTCGCCTTCAAAAGACAGAGTGAGCTCGCTAGTCCTGGACGCCATAACCACACCTCCTCCTCCTCCTCCTCCTCCACGCTCCGCAACGCTGACGGGGTTCACATGCACCTCCTCCATGTCCTCCATACCATCATCACCACCATCTTCGTAGTCACCGTCATCGTCTTCTACCTGTATTGGACCCCTCCCGTGCTCCTCAAATGGTCCAGCTTCCAGAGGCTGTGGATTAACGGCTGCCATCCAAAATCCCCTCCACCAAACCCTAAACCCTAAACCCGCTCAGCACCACCGCCTTCTCCGAATTCAAAACCCTAAACCTGTTCCACCGGAAAACCCATAGCCTCCGTCGCAAGGTAACAGTGTAACAATTTTCTGCAACAAACCCTGATACTACCTAATAAAGCAGGAAAATTTGAAATTTCTGAGCTCGATGAAGAAGAAGAAGCTTCCAAAAATCAACGAGAAGCCGAAAGAAAAAAATAGCTAAGATTTGCAGGGCGTGCCTCTGTGTTTCCTTTGTTACCCGCAAATGGGTAATAAATTATTTTCCCAAAAAATAAAATATTCAAAAAGCCGAAAATCATATTTTCCTACTTTTATTATTCTCCTTCACAATTTATGTGGACTTTTTAGTTCGATAACCTGAGTAGTAATTTGTCTTAGTGGGATGAAATTGTTCTTACATAATGATGTGAAATCATTTTAACGTCATAATTAAACTATTTTTTATTTGGATAACACTAAAGATATCAAACTTTTAAATCAAATAATGCGTTACTAATAAGAAATAAATACGTTAATTGACATTTAGTTAATAGTTTTATCGTCTAAAACCACATCATTTGATTTGTAAATTCAATTTAAAAATTTTAATCTTCCTAACAGTATCATTTTATTTATCATCTAAGAATTTGTTTAAAAAATTTATTTGATTGGGACACCACTTCGTTTATATTGTGGTGTAGGGGAAGTATCCAGTGTTGCGCGAGAGCTAGTATTGAGAATGCGCGGGGTTTCGTGGGCGGTTTTTATTGCTTGGATGGAGATGGGGTGGGGTCCATGGTCACATGCGTGTGCTTTCTGGTGGGGGCGGGGGTGATGAATGAGGAAACAGCTGGCGGGACCCAGATGCAGTTGATGGGTGTTGCGACTGTAATCCAACGGCTCGTGGTAGAGAAATTTTTAATTGCGACGGAAACACAGATGGTATACCACATGTTTTTATGCAAGTGGTGAAATTTTTTAATTTTTAAGTTATTAAGCTTTTAACACCCATAATGCACCATTTATATAAGGACACGTGATGCACCACCTCGTGTGACGGTCACATTGAAAAATCTTTCCTCCCGGTGGTAGGCATGGAGTTAGTGATTGGGTTTGGAAAGTGGGGTGGATTATTTAGGGAAAAATGCAGAGTCGGGGGACTGGTGTGGTGTCCTTATATGGAATGGACAAGGTTAGGCATCATGGTCCAAAATGGATAATGTTGTACTTGCAATTATGATCTGTCCACACACTTTTGGGAATACATGGTTGTTAGAGCATAAAATTACAAAACTAACTAATAATTAATCACTTAATACAAGTATGTTAGTATGTTTCTTTGGTAGTAAGTAAGAGGTTTTAAATTCGAATATAAAAAACAACGAATTCACAACCAATTTATTCTTTTGCCCATTAATTTAAACAATAACAATGAAAATTCTGAATAACAATGGAAATTATCAGAATTTTCCTAGGAAATAGAGAGCGTAATTGTCACAAATTGCTTCCCATTTTCTACCAAGATTTTAATTTAACCATCATAATTTATTCATCATAATTCAGCAAAACCCCCTTCACAAAAAACATCCAACCGAACTAGAGACCAAAGATTTTTTTATATAACGATATACTTACATTAAGGCGCGGGAGAATAAATAGGTGTTGAACTGGCCATCCTATGAAATTCGAACCTCAGACTTTTCACTTACAAGTGAAGCGAATACCATTAAACTGTAGTACTAAGTGGCAAAAATGAGAAATGTAGTATTGTCATAAAACAAGCTCCAAAATCCAAAATACACCCTTCATTTTACTTATTTTTTAGGCATAGGTACAAATAGCAATACAGTACTTGGCTCAAACTATTGCCTCACAATTGACCAACTTTCTAGCATACATTGCCTTTTGGCCCTTTGCATGGATGAGTGGGCTACCCTCATCATGAACTAGTCATAATAATTTGATTCGAATTCGTTTTTGACGAAAATCGAACATAAGATCTCTCACAGGTCGTATAAGCAATTACACATCAATGGTGTCAAATGTCCTAAAATATTAAATAGTGATATGGTTTAGTTAGGTTTTGTATCCTCTCAGCTGGTGTCAAGCAGAGTCAGTACCAAAACTCAACAAACAAAATCAAAATGAAGAAAAATAGATTACTTCTTGTATTGATCACGGCACTATTATAGCTGTACATTAAAATCGGACAAGCCGAATGAAAATTCCGGGAAAGCCTACTTGAATGATGCCGGAGATAACGTTGGCATTTTAACGAAACCTAGTTTTCATCAACTAAAGCCGACTTATCACCATTAGAGAAGGGAACAAGATTGTTGTGTGCATCGATAGCAGTTACGCTGTCCAAATCTTTAGTATCAGATTCACCTCCCTGTTTTCAATATACATAAAAGAAGGGCACAAAATTGAGCAGAGATAATGGAAAACTCATTCTACACATAGCAATACCAATTTGTTTGATATAATGTACTCAGAGACATGGAAGATGGAACACACACCTGCTCAGTTCGTTTGACATCATGGCTTCTCTTGGAAAGTTCCCTCATAGAACCCTGCAAAAATTTGATGTAAATTGTAAGAAGCGTAAATCTCCGGTGCAAAAATACTAGGTTCACATAATATGGCGGATTTACAGGTAATGCACAAAGAATGCCTGTAGTGTATATTCTCTTGAAATCTACATCTAATGAATTCAAGGTCGAGAAAACCCATCAATCTTAAAATTGGGAGCTAAAACATAAATTAAATATAAAATAACACCTTTGAATATTTTACGATGTATAAAAATTTCACTTGCTCATAGCCACAAATAGAGCAAATACATCAAATGGTGTTAAAACCACACAAATCCATGTTGTCACCCTTTATTCTTTATCACCTCTCCCAAGTCTCAACATATATTTATTCTTGAATGTTTTTTTTCTTTTTTTTTTTACAGACATTACCAGTTCATGCTATCACGTTTGAAGAATGAATAAATCAAGAAATTTCCACGTAATATTCCTATTTAACAGACAACAACTCTGAACTTAGAGTATCCTATAGGCTTAGTTGGAGACTCGGAGTTTTTCAGAGGTCAACTCTTCAGACCTCTAAACTTTTGTTAGTGATTCATGGAGCACAAACAAGTCAAAGATTAAATACAATATTAACTTTTATCAAGTAAATATGTGACTGGAAGAGGGCAAATTATCCATAAAGAAGGGAAAGAGACCATAATATTGTTGCAATAAAAGAAATGAAGTGATTAATTCATTGCTAGAGAAGATACTGACCCTGTTTGCCCAAAAAAGCCCACAAGCATTGCACAGAGACCTCGGACCAGATGGGCCGCGCCGCATCATTGGTGTGGACTTTGAACTTATTCCACAATGCTTGCAGCTGGACGGGTAAAACATGCAAATCATAAGAGGTGCAAGAATAGTTAGTCACAGGTAAGACACAAAAAGTATAAGAATGATAAAAACAAGTATAATACGCCTTTAGAAATAGGAAACAAAAATATAGTACACAGAAAAAATAAAAAACCCATCCACCAAATTCTTATTTTCTTTTGTTCCCTTAAGATTACAATATTGCATAGACTCACAAGGTTTCTGCATGGGTATCTTCCTGCCCCGACTCCTGGCCATTAGACCAGTTACCATCTCCATCTGACTTTTTGGAGGAAGAAAATTGCCCCTTGTTTCGTTGCATCCTGATTTATATACATGAATCAAACATTTAACGTAAAACTTAAACAAAGAATGTAGCATAATGAAACAAAAGAAAGTAGATCTATAACAATAATAAGCAACAGACGAGAAATCAACAGAATGTAGGATGGTCATCATATCCTGCTTTCTTCCTTGGACCAATTGTGTACAAGCGCATTAAATGAACCTGTACAATACAGGAGATATAGTTTGTGTATGTTTTTTTTATCATGGACTAATTGAGGTATTCTCTCCTTTTCTGGATTAAATTAGCTTATTGTCAAAATAATGTGCTCCATATAATTGATTCTACATAAGTATGAAAAATCTCACCATGTGACATTAATTGGTAGAGCCCTATTTATAAATAGAAAGCTAGCTTTGTGTAACAAGATATTTGAGATAATATTGCTCAAAAATTATGCATAGATTACTCGCATGAGTCATGAGTGTAGTAGAATAACGTAAAAGGTTAAAAGCCTGACCTATGCCAACAATTAAGTAGGGAATCAAGATCCCTATGTGGGATTATAAACTATGGCAGAGTCCTAATGCCAATTTTTAAATCATTATTCTAGACCTGAATTGTTAATCCATAAATCTGTAATCGACTTGGTTTTGAAAAGATAGGTAATATTATTGTTGAAACTGTAGACAATTAAACTTATAAAAGGAAGCCTAATTCATTACAACGCAAATCTATCGGCATAGACAGCACAGGTACAAGGCTATCTTAACCCGCAAAAAAAGGTTGTTTAAACTGCAAACACTTAACATCACAGTAGACCAATGAACAAGGTAACAGAAAAGAATCTCTACTTTTTCAATTTAACAGGCACATGCAATTATATAGACTACACCACCTGATCGCAAATCAATGAGCACAACCAATCAATGCATACATATTATACCAAAGGAATTTGAGCAGATCCATATTATATAGACTACACCACCCGACTGCAACTTTTCTTTCTTAAAAAAAAAAAAAAAAAAAAAAAAAAAAAAAGCGAACCTGAGTGCTACTTCCTGACGAACACCATATCTCACTTTTTTGTCAAAGCATCGCTCTTTTCTCTTTTGCCGAAACCTAAATAATGACGCTGCTCTGTGAGGTTGACTACATCGAGGAAAATCTTCTGTAGCCTACATAATATGGAGTACAAGAAAACACACCATTATAATATATTCACATACGAATAGGATGCAAAAATTTCCAGTCTAATGAGATACCCTCGGATTCTGAGATGCCAACTCCGTCCCTTGAGCGCTAGGCGATAATTCATTTCCTCCCAACAGTAATAACACCGCTTGAACCTTCAAACAACATCAAAATGCACAAAAAAAATTAGTAACTATAATCATACTAGCATGGTGTTGCTCAATGAATCAATTTTTTTGCCTAATTTAATAAATATTCAAACTTTTCGTATTACAGAGCTCTATTTTTCAGCAACCAACATTTTTTTGTAAATTACAGAACATCATCATTCACAAGCTCTAAAAAACCCTAAATCACCAATCAAATTCGAATAAAGTTCTAACCTTTTCGGGCGTAACCGCGTCAAAAACAAAGACCTGGCCACGAAAGGACAGCGTGAGCTGACTGGAGCCGTCGTAAGGCTGACCACGCAATTCGGAGCTAGCGGAGCCGCCCTGAACGTAGACGCCGTCGGAGCTAACGTCCTCAACGACGACGATGCCGCCGTCCTCGAGCGTATGGGAATCGTATTGAATGTGGGCGTTGTCGATGGAGTCGGCGGCGCCGGCATCGTCGTCGTCACAGGCGGGGATCGGGTTGGGCATGGTCATGTCCTGCGAGTGTCCGTACATTGACATTAAAGGAGGCTCACGAATCGGATCGATGGTCGTTCAAGAATTACACAGAGGAACCGATCAATGTGTGAAAACCTAACCCTAACCCCAGCGCAAAATCAAATCGCTGGCTTCAGTAAAGTGTTGGGGTTTTGGGGAAGAGAGAGAGGTGGGGGGGGGGGGAGAGAGAGAGAGGGAGGGCGGGATCAGACA
Organism: Heteromeles arbutifolia; assembly: GCA_024362995.1. Classification (NCBI taxonomy): domain Eukaryota; kingdom Viridiplantae; phylum Streptophyta; class Magnoliopsida; order Rosales; family Rosaceae; genus Heteromeles; species Heteromeles arbutifolia. The sequence goes on along the minus strand of JANCRC010000013.1, from coordinate 26,465,877 downwards.
CGAGAGAGAGGGAGTGTGGGCACAACAGGTATGGCCGGTACAACGAGAAGTCCCCCTGTTTGATGTCGATAATTACGACGTATGCCCTTTCACTACTTGGCTTCGTGGGCTTGGCAGGGAGAGAGCATTTGTGGGCTAACTCTTCTCTTAATTTGTGTGGGCTTTGGCCCTAATTCTTAAATCCTTGGACGGGCCTTATTTTTGTCCCGCCTGGAGTGCGGGCTTGGGTTTAGAATTCATGCCGCGCCTCCCAAGCCTAAAATGGCAGTTTGGGCCTTGATATGCACTCGCATTTGCTTTAAGGAAATGAATTGCATTCGAGTTAGTGGGGTGAGCTTGATGATGTTTCATCAAGAGTTAGTTGTTCTTTTCAGCGAACTATAAAGCTGAAATCAAATCCACAAACTTAGTAAAGTTCTAAGGCCTATATTGTTTCGCAGTACAATTGAGGCATAAAAAGTTGAGTAGGTTCTCTTTAGGAGATCATGTTCAGTCAGCTCCCACTCAAAAGTTTGAGAAGTAATCGGATTCGACAAATTTTAGAATAATATCATTCACAGATTTAGCCCCAGTTTGGGGTTGAGATGATTTTAAAAAAAGCTGCTATGAAAAAAAGCTGTGACAGTTTTTGGTGTTTGGTAAACATTCAGCTTTAGCTTTTTTTCACAGTTTTGGGTGAAAAAAAGCCACAAACAAGAAGCTGCAAAACCCAACTTTGAAAAACCGGTTTTTTTTCACATCTGTTTTACATAAAAGTTCACCAAACACTATAATATTAATTTTTTTTTTTCAAAAGCACTTTTACAAAAAAGTTTACCAAACACTCTGCTGCTTTATTTCACAGCTGCTTATTCTTACAGCACAGCAGAAGCAGTTTTTTTTCAAAGCACAGCAATACCAAACCAGCCCTTAAAGTCTTGGAAGAGAAAATGATAACAGTCGTGTCTTGCCTTGGGCCTATATTGTGTGCTTTTATTTATTTATTTTTTTGTGTGGAAAAATATGGGAGAGAAGTTGGAAAGAAATGTGAAAGAGATGGGGAGTGAGTGAGAGATAAAATATGGGAGTAGAGAGAGGTTTATATCTTATTTTTTATTTTTTAAAATTAGAGATAAGCTATAATAACATGTGGGTGAGGAAAATAAAAACAAAATTTGGTTAGTACATATTACATTACCGCCACTAATTTTTATATGTAATATAAGACTAAATTGTCTCCTTCCTCTTTTAGTTGACAAAAAATTATTTTCAATTAAGGGCGCCACAAGCTATATCATTTTCAATTAATAGCCCCACAAGCTATATCGGTCATTGAAATTTGAATAGCCCCAAGCTCAAATCTCATATTCAACGGTGACTTAAAAGTCACTATTCAATTAATAGCCCCACATGCCATTGCATTGGTGCCAATCACAGAAATTGTCGCCAACCATTTTCATTGTGGTCGTTGGAAAATTAAAAGTCACTATTCAACAGTGACTTAAAAAAATATGTATTCAACCTTTAATAAAGTTTCGTTGCGTGAGTTTACTGTTTTTACTTGCATACAGAACAAAATTAAAGAATTTATAGAAAATTAATTACTTAATATGCTTTTTTTTTAAAGTCACTATTGAACAATGACATTGTGGTCGGAAAATTTGATTAACCAGTCGTAAGAGAAAATTAGCCGGTCGACTAACATGGTAGCTTGAGCAGGAATCATGTAACTATTTTGAATCATAGTAGTATTTATAAAATTGTAGGTAATGGTCACTACGATCCTAACGATTATTTTATTGTCGCTATTGATGACTCATGGGCACAAATGCAAATGAGGAAGTCGTAGCAAATCCGGCTACGTCTTTTACATGGTTTGTCCACTCCCTTCTTATTTTAATGTATATAAGATTGATGTTCCTTGATGTTGTGAGTTTAAACAACTATTATATCTAATATCTTGTTTAGTTTTGTTCTTAGATACTTTTCTGGATTTAACGTGAATTAAATTGTTTATTTGACAATATTTGTTGCATGCATGACACTGTGGCCTACGCGACGTCGGTGTACCAAGAGAGATTTTCCAAGATAACTAGAATACGGAGTAGTATATTATGTATCATTTTACAAATGGTAGGATATGTGTTTTAAAATGTTAATAACTTAAAAAATAAAAGTTCTCACCACTTATATAAAAACAGGTGGTGTACTACCCGTGTTCCGGTCACAATAAAAAATTTCTCACGAGCCAGAGTGTCTCTTGGAAAATATTAGTATTTAAGTTTATTCTAATATTTGAATTTTGCTTGTTAGTTTAGGATTTGAGTTTAGCAATCCGAGTTAGGGTTTCTTAGGTTCATTTCTTTTTAAGTAGGGCTTGTAGTTTAGTATGATAAACAAGTCATACACAATATAGCTTCTTGAAGTTTTGTAGCCGTCTTGGCTTTTGTTTTTTCATTGATCAAATAATTGTTGTAGTTTGTTTAATCATCGTAGCTTGTTCGTATTTTCGTTAGCGCACTCTGATTTTACACTCTGTTTGTGACTGTGGAGTTTTGTAGCCGTCTTGGCTTTGTTTTTTCATTGATCAAATAATTGTTGTAGTTTGTTTAATCATCGTAGCTTGTTCGTATGTTCGTTAACGCACTCTGATTTTACACTCTGTTTGTGACTACTGATTAATTTGGCATGTTGCGACGTGAAGCGAGGTCCTACTTCTTTCTTCTTGGTCTCTTGAAAATCATCCTCCACCACCGGAGCCACGACCAGTTTTATTATCAACGGTCCATGTCACTACCACATCGCATCAAAAACCTTTTTTAAATAATTGTGTTTCTGCCACCTCAGAGTTGATTTACTGTTTCTGTCACACTGAGGTGTTCAAAACCTGAGAAGCTTCTCTCTCCTGCTTGAGTTGGCAAACACACAAAAAGCCAAGACCTGCGTATATCAAACAAATATACAACTTGATTCCTCTTTCTCATGCCACCGGCCGTCCAGTATTCAAATATAATAATTCATATATTAATTGTATTACCCTCCATGAACGGAAACCAAATGATATATATCCATCATTCCATCCCTCTCATGTGTGTTGGTCAATCTCCATGAACAACCAGAACACTCAGAGTGGAGGCAAAGGAGTAGGAGGCGGAGGAGCTGCTCTTCACGTGGTGGTGTTTCCATGGCTGGCCATGGGCCACCTCATCCCCTTCTTCCACTTCTCCACCCTCATAGCTCAAAAGGGTCACACCGTCTCCTTCGTTTCCACCCCAAGAAACCTCTCCAGACTTCCCAGGATACCCTCCCACCTCTCCTCCCTCATCAACCTCGTCTCCCTCCCTCTCCCCCGCCTTCCTAACCTCCCAAACGACGCCGAATCATCCGCCGACGTCCCCTTCCACAAGCAGCAACTACTCAAAACGGCCTTCGACATGCTACAACCCCCCTTGACCGCTTTCCTCGAGTCCTCAAGACCCGACTGGGTTATTTACGACTATACCCCTCACTGGCTTCCCGCCATCGCCGCCAGGCTCGGCGTCTCACGCGCCTTCTTCTGCTGCTTCAACGCCGCCTGCATGTCCTACATCGGCCCGCCGTCCCTTCTAATCAGCGGCCAGGATGGGAGGACCAAGGCCGAGGATTTCACGGTGGTCCCCAAGTGGGTTCCGTTCGAGTCCGACATGGCGTATCGGCTCCACGAGATTGCCAAGTGGGTGGAAAGATCAAGCAGGGGCGAGTCGGTCACTCCCGACACGGTGCGTTTTGGGGTTGCGATTGAGGAGAGCGACGTTGTGTTTATTAGAAGCTCTGAGGAGTTGGAGCCCGAGTGGTTAAATTTGATGAGAGAACTTTACCGCGAGGTAAAAGTAAAACCCATTTTTCCGGTTGGATTTTTACCGCCAAACATAGAAGACGAGGCAAATGAATTTGATGAAACATGGGATGGCATTAAAGAGTGGTTGGACAAGCAACGAGTCAACTCAGTTGTTTACGTTGCACTCGGGACCGAGGCGACACTGAGTCAGGAGGAACTCACCGAGTTGGCTCTCGGGTTGGAGCTATCCGGGGTACCCTTCTTTTGGGTGTTGAGAAACCCGCCCGAGTCGACTCAGCCAGTGTCGGAGATGCTCCCTCCCGGTTTTGTGGAACGAGTCAAGGGTCGAGGTGTGGTACACCAGGGGTGGGCACCGCAAGTGCGGATACTGAGTCATGACTCGATGGGGGGATTCTTGACTCACTGCGGTTGGAACTCCATGATTGAAGGGCTCATGTTCGGGCGGGTTTTGATGTTTTTTCCGATGGTGAACGACCAAGGGCTTAATGCTCGATTGGGGAATGGGAAGGGGCTCGGGGTGGAAATACCTAGGAACGAGCGAGACGGGTCGATTGCCGGTGACTCGGTGGCTGAGCTTGTAAGGTTGGCAATGGTGGATGACTCGGGTGAATCGTTAAGGACTAGGGCTAAGGAAATGAAGGATTTGTTTGGAGATAGAAATAAGAACAGTCGGATGGTGGATGAATTCATATGTTTTCTTGAGGAGAATAGGCCACCGAGGTTTACAACATAAATTTAGTAGGCAAGTTTATGTCACAAATTGCAGCAAAAATGTGTATTTTTGAAATAATATGAAATTTCGTACGACATTCGAAAAAGAAGTATTATTGGAATTATGCATGCAAGCCATCTGAAAAACAGTGGACAATTGTTTGCAAGAAAGGAAACTACATCAGAATTTTGTAACAAAGGTTTTCAAAGTTTACAACTTATGTTAAAGCACATAAATTTTAATGTGGGCGTTGAATAATCACATACTTTCCAAACAGGCATCTCAATTTCTATAAATAGGGAAGCCTCCTCCAATCACTAAAAAACTTTTACATTCACATATTCGTACACATGGTGCACACTATTGTTAGAGAGTTTTGTAGTGTCCTATATATTGAGTCCATATGAAAGAGTACTTCACATAATCATGGTTCATTGGAGCCTTGTGATTTGGATTGCTAATATTGCAAAGACATGGTCGTCGTATGCTGGGAGACAAACGCCGATTAACCATGAGTACGAGCACAATATAGTGTGGCGTAAACTTGTCTTAAGGACAGAATGTGTAACATTTGCCTCGATCATAGTTCCAAATTTTTTCTAATTCATTATGTCATGTTCATTTAACATTGGTTATTCATGTGCATGCATTACTTTGAAGATTCAAAGAGATCATATATTGAATTGCATGACTATATTTTGTTTTTGCTCGTCTAATGAATCGTATTCTTACCGTAGTATTGATTGGTATTTCCATTTTACATATGAATTATGATTCATCCTGACAAATTAATCATTTAGTTGTCTCTTTTTGTTTGACAAACCAATTCCACATATTACATCATGTGTCAATTTTAATTTAGTTGTCTCTACGACTATTTCAAATCCGAACAAATGCATGAGGGAAAGAGACACCATTTTTCCAAAAACGTTGGATTATATGCCAACTTAAGAAGAATGAAAAAGTAATTTGCTTCTAGAAAGTAGTAAATATTATCTCTTATGATGATATTTTTAAGGTCTTGAATACCTCAAATGTGGGGGAAATTTACCCAAGTGTTGGTAAATTACTTAGTAATTAAGTCCTAATATATGTCTGGAGGACTTAACATAGGAAAACAACTACTCTCAAACGAGATTTATTTCCATGCATTGATAGGTTTTGTGATGGCCATATACATAGTATGTATAAGTAGTCAACCTAGCGGTACCAATTATTAAAAGATTGACTAGAGGAAGTTGCATCAACGAGGGGAATGAGTTAAAAGCCTATACTTAGAGAGTAGTACAGTGAAAATCCAACCTAGTTGACTAGAGATCTTAAAATCTAGATTCAAAATGTACAACTAAATTATGAGAACTTGGATATCTCCTACCCATGTCTTGTGATGATATTACCTGTCATTGAGATTAGGGTTAAACTTTATGCTTTCAATGATTCCTATAGCTTGGAAGACTTAGAAGTCCAAGTGGTGTAGGTATTGCAAGATAATATACAACAAATGAATAAAACTTACATTTAGATACCAAAAATAAAATTAAGACTTGCATTTCTCCACTTGCAAATAACACATCAATACTGTAAAAATTTTATAATTATTGTTAAATTTCTTAATTTTCATTTAAAAATCATCCAAACAAAAAAATAATTTAAATAAAGACCAATTTCGTCATTCAACTATATCAAATAAATAGATAATTCATGATTAATAATATGTTATTTAGTACCTATACAATTAATTTATTTGATACACTAAAACAACTAATCGGTCTGTAAATCAAATGACTTTTTTGTAAGAAGAATTTTTTTTGTTAATTCCACTTTGACTACTAGTACTTGAGTTGGCAACACACAAAAGGTCAAGACTTGCATATCAAGCAAGCATACAACTTGCTTACTCTTTCTAAATCCGTCCATATATTCCACCTCCCCTATCCTCTGCTCTGTGTTGATCGATCTCCATGGACAACCAGAACACTCAGAGTGGAGGCCAAGGAGGAGGAGGCGGAGGAGCTGTTCTTCACGTGGTGGTGTTTCCATGGCTGGCCATGGGCCACCTCATCCCCTTCTTCCACCTTTCCACCCTCATAGCTCAAAAGGGTCACACCGTCTCCTTCGTCTCCACCCCAAGAAACCTCTCCAGACTTCCCAAAATACCCTCCCACCTCTCCTCCCTCGTCAACCTCATCTCCTTCCCTCTCCCCCGCCTCCCTAACCTCCCAAACGACGCCGAATCATCGACCGACGTCCCCTTCCACAAGCAGCAACTACTCAAAACGGCCGAGCAAGACGGGTCGTTTACTCGTGACTCGGTGGCTGAGTTTGTAAGGTTGGCAATGGTGGACGACTCGGATGAATCGTTAAGGGCTAGGGCTAAGGAAATGAAGGATTTGTTTGGAGACAGAAATAAGAACAATCGAATAGCGGATGAATTCATATGTTTTCTCGAAGAGAATAGGCCACCGAGGTTTACAGAATAAATTTACCAGGCAAGTTTGTCACAAATTGCATAAAAAATGTGTACTTTTGAAATAATATGAAACTTGTTCCGACATTCGAAAGAAAAGTATTTACTAGAATCAACTGCAAGCACATAAGTTTTGTATCTGTGCGTGTCACTACAAAGATCAGAGCAGCTTGTGGGAGCTCTATTTACCAATATGTTCACGAGCACACTCGTATTAGAACATCATTGGGTACAGATAGAGCGTATTCGCGGGCGAAACAAGCACAAGTTGGAAAACCATATCTGCTGAGAGAGAGCGAATGTTAACGAATACCCCAAACATAAGCGTCACTACAAAAAAGGCATCGCAGCCCACCTATGGAAAACTGTAACTACTAATATACCCGTAACTTCAGATGATTTATGCAAACAAAATATGCTACACAGGAAAGAAAAAAGGGGGTTTCATTGCTTTAGACAAAATAAAAGGCATTGCAACCCGTCTATACAAAGTTCGGAGAATTAACGCTAGCTACTTGGGAAAGGGGTTAATACACAATATTTGAAATCTAACCTACCAAGAACATATAGTACAGGTATGTGTTGACGCCCCACAGGGTGGCGATGAAGGGCTATAAGTTTTAAGAAGCCAGTATTTTACCTTATTTTGAAACGTTGCAGAAAAATTCACCTCACCAAGTTTTCGAGCTCTGAATGTGTTACATTAAAATAACTGGAGCTTGAACAGGCTTCAAACAAAATGTTCAAGCAATTCTTGCGCAACTGCATGTAATCCCGTTCATTGTCTTGACACGCCAAAACTTCAAGGAGACGAAACCAAAATGGAAATGAGTCTGAGGCCTGGCATGCGATGACATGGCTCAATATTCTGAGATATTTTACGGACTCCTGTATTGAAGGTTGAGAAGATAATCAAAATCTAAGGCACACAAACAAATACCACAACTTCAACTGTAATTACGAGCGCTTCAACCGCCACTTTTGTGAAAATCTGACACACACACCCCACATATCATAAGAGGTAATATACAATTAGTTCATCAATACATATAATTACAGCCAAATCTAACGGCAACACAAGCAAATACTGCAATAATCCCAATTCTCATTACGGATACTTCCAACCACATGATTTTAATCTGAAATAAAGCAACCACAACAGCCATACACGATCACACAGTTACCGGGGTCACGAGTTATATCAACTAACACAAAACATATCCAGCTGTCACATTTCATAATTTTAAGATGTTGACAAATTCAAGTATTATCATCAGACATCAGCACACACACACGCATATATGCACACGCACGTACAAGCAGCTACATAAAAGTCTAGTATTTTTCTTAGGTGCGAAGTAAGTCTTAATTTTCAGTAGAGCAAACAGGCGAAAATTCCATGGCCTTCATTGTGTTCAAAGAAGGGGTGGAGAGAAAACAATTGCCCTGGTCCACAGTTTGGCAGCTTAAGCTTTTGAGGAAAGTAATAAACCAACAGACTGTTCAACACGTTATTAGAATTTCCATCCAGCCATGAGGGAATATGGAAAATTGTTACCATGTGCCAAGATATGTTTGGTTGTTTTGGTTTATGTTCAAATAAAGATTAATGTGCATCTTACTGGATAAAAAATAACATGCTAAACCAGTACAATGAACAGAGAATACAGTCCTACAGAAGAAAAAACAATCACAATTATTACATCTATATTGCCCAAATAAAGGCATTTATAAAGTAACCGAAATTCCAGAAGTGAACTTGCAGGAAAATGGCTACAGTGCATACCTTGATTCACCTCCCAAATCCTTGCTTGCCATTGAAAATAAATGATTTCCATCCCAAATGGTTAATTTATCCTGTTGAAGATGGTTTGGATTTTGAATTTCGAGGAACGGTAGCTTTGCGAAGTTGAGTATTTTCTATAGAATATACGAGCATGGTTCCATCTTTAGTTCCAGCTAAGAAGCATTCTTCTGGGGTCACCGTTAGAGATGTTATAATCTTTCCAACACCATCATATTTCTTTGTGACCTCGAGTGAATTCATAGAGCGTACAACTATTTGCCCTTGGTCACCGGCACAAACCAAAAATTCACCACACCGACTCAACTCAACACAGTTGAGGCGTCCATTGGATTCAGAAGAAGCAAGATGTTTACCATTAATTGAATAAAGATGCAAACTCAGATCACCATCAGCATAAAACACAATCCGTCCATGTCGAGAAGCGACGAGCTTTGACAATGCACATCCAGCTGGATGGCGCAAGGATCTTACATATCTTCCACTCTGCAGGGTATGAAAAACACAAGTTCCATCTTTTGATCCACTGATCACTATGTCAAGCTCCACGCTGATATACAAGCATGTAATTATATCATCGTGCCCACAGAGAATACGAAAAGGAGTTTGAACAATGACATAATCTTTTCGTGGTAGTTCTGTCTGTGTATTACGAGGTCTCTTTTCTTGGGTTCTACCTCGAAAGACTTCCCACACCATGATCGTAGTGTCATAACTTCCAGTTGCAAGGAAGCTTCCATCAGATGTCACTGCAACATTATAAATGTTACATCTTAGAAAGCATTATGAAGAACTGTACCAGAATAAAAAGCCAAAAATAAAACCTCGCCCAAAACAGGAGGAAAAATCAGTGGAGTTGTATTAAATATTAATGCATTGGAATGTAAGCACCCAATTGGTTACCACAGTTCATAGTCCCCAAAAAAAAAACATGCATGACATTAGGACACAAGCCTTGACTCACTCGCTTAAAAATCCAACCACAACATATTAAGACTACATGAGCATTGTGTGCTAGAAGAGCTAACATAACCCAGATATCACGGTAACGAACCAACACATGGCCCTCGGAGAAAAAAATCATTTCACTTGGCCACCTATGCTGTATTTCATTAATTCAATTTAAATAGGCTGAAGCAAACTTTGTCTTTATTCTTCACATGCATGTGCCATAAAGGAAACAATAATTTCGGCTTCTAGTTAAACGTACCTGCAACACAACTGACCACATCCTTATGCTGTCTGATGCCTTGTACCATTCTGCCATCATATAACGATATAACCTGAAAGCTATTTTCCCAATTGCCACATGAGATCAAAAAATTCTCAGATGGTGTTTGCATGGTTGCAAAGCATTGTCCTCCAAGTTCAAAATTTTCAGCTGAAGGGCTCCCAATTTTACGAGGAGAGAGAATATCAGAACCAACGCCAAATGAAGGATCCTGTACATGTTAATTTAGTAAGCAGTAAGCACATGCTTACCAGAAAAAATCAAATCAAACATAATGATAAACAATAGAACAAAATCCTAACCTGGGAGCCAGAGAAGGTAAAATTTCCACCAGATTGCAGTGAGGTTATCAACCACATCTTAACTGACAAGGTGAGACCCTGGTTTACAAGAACGACATTGGAGTCCACAGTCCGAACATATAAAGCAGCCGACCGTGTTTGACTTGTACTACAAACAATCGATGTCAAGTTAATAGAACTAGGTGCAAAGCGCAAGGGATGTGCAATTGGAATAGGTGGCCCTCTTCTTGGGTGTTTTTTACGGAAAATCTGAATTGGTGTCTGGCCAAAATTTGCAATTTGGTCTTCAATAGCTGACCTTTGCAAATCATCTTCCATGGTCTCCAGGTCAACAGCACCTTCATAGGTTAAGTAATAAAAAATATTTGCTGCCTGCATTTCAAATTTTCAATAATATTTTCAGATATCAGTTTATTTGTAAAAGAGTTATATTAAGCAATACAAAATGTTCAGGAGACATTGAAAAAATGTTTGAATTATCACATAGGTACCTCCACAGCAGGTTTTCCACGCTGCTTGTAACCAAATACCAAATCTATCCAATGGTGTAGATTAGAGCTAACATATTCGCTTTCAAGGGCTTCTCTGTTCTTGTTAATAAATTCTTCAGGTGAGCCCTGAATAAATAATTGAATCAGGTAGCAAAAAAAGAATTTAAACGAATTCATCAGATGAGCCCTGAATAAATAATTGGATCAGGTAGCAAGAAAAAAAAACAATGAAAATGAAATGGTATATCTAATGTGAATAAATCTCATGTCATAGAAAAGATGGAAGATGAAAACAAAACAAAAGCTTAAACCTCAGATGTCTTATTCCAAAAGAAAAGTTTCTAAAGTTAAATGCGTAAAGCAGAAATCCTTTACAATGGCTTCCAAAAGAATGAGTGACACCCCTATGAATTACAAAAACTGGATAAGAAATCAACCAACAAGAAAAACAAGCTAAGACCTCTCAGGTAGGACTATTTACATGTAACTAAAGCTGAACCAAATTCATTTTACGGCTGCTAACACATCCATCACTATATAAGAAAGAGAACAATCCCTGAACTCATTCGAAACTGATGCCCAGAGGGCTGCCCAGTATCTTACTCTACCCCATAGTTCCTCTACTCCCACTCCCTTATAATCCTAAAAAATTCTCCTATTACGCTCCAACCAAATATTCCAAAAAATTGCCAACACCAAACAGTCTCACAAAGCTGTAGCTTTCCTCCCCTTTCCTAAAGCCTCGAACTTGGTACTTAGAAGCTTGAAACAACCTTTTGGAATAACCCAACTAGCTAACTTCCTTGAACAATTTCCGCCACAGCTGTATCGAGTAAGAACAATGGAGAAAAACATGATTAACACTCTCCTAAGATTTACACAAGCTGCACCAATGAGGAGAAATGCAAATAAAAGCCTTCACCTTTGAACTTGATCACAGGTGTTGACCTTCCCAATAGCCACTAACCATGCAAGAACTTTGACTTTTGGAGGAGCTTTTGATTTTCAAATCTGAGAAAAGGGTGGAAAATGTTGTGCAGCTCCATTGCTGCACAAGAAAGAACTATAGGATTTGCAAGTTAACAATCCTGATCCGTCTAGTTTCCACCTTCTATTATCCGTTATTGATTGAATCAAACGAACATTTTCCACCTTCTGTAATAGCCTAGCCGCCTCTGCTATCTCCAGCTCATTCATGTTTCTTCTGAAATCAAAATTCCAACTTCATGACTGAAAAGAAAAATCCGCAAAACTTGAAATGCTCTGGTCGTGCTTTCTTGATAACAAGAATAATCTAGGATACTACTCTTTCAACGGTCCACCCTCCAACCAACCATTCTCCCAAAACCTCACCCTCTCCCCATTGCCAACCTCAAACTTGCAGCACTCTAGGAAAGAAGAAAGACCAGACAAAATATCTATCCAAGGGCTACGACTTGAACCACACAGCTAAGGGTTTGCGTCCCACCCATTAGCCTCCAACCCGTACTTGCTCCTTATCACCTTGTGCCAAAAGAGAATTTGATTCCAACGGTGCAGTCTCAGTGCTGGCAAACTTTTATACCCAAACAAAGAGAGAAAATTGGCAAGGTCATATGTTTAAGAAACATGCAGACAACACGTATGTGTCTTGTGTATCTGTACGCCAACGGTGATTGTATCTATCAAGTGCCAAGGCAAAACTTTTTATACTTATTTTATATTTTCTTTATAAAATATAAACAGTTCCCGCAGGTAAGTATCATGACTGATCCACTTGCGTAAACAAATCCACTGCTTCCCTTTTTATTGTGTTAATTTTTTACTTCACATATTATCAGTGTTCTCCTAAATGTAGTCAATTCCTACCTGCAAAGACACATTCAGTTAGCTAGAGTGCACTTCTGGTCTATGAAGTTGACCATAATCAACTTGGTCAGTATACTCTTTACATCACTCCATTTCTAGTCAAAGCAATGTGGTTCCAGAACCTGTTGATTTTGGTAGATTTTATATACATATAACACTGATTTCCATGACTGTCGAAGCCTAGTCATTGAATGCACTGTAACTTTAGCCCAACCTACACTTACATTCCCAGAAGGGACATAGGGTTCGATTCCACAGAAATTAAATAGGATGTAGAATGGTTTGGAGTGGATTCCCCAACCACTCCTCAATCTGCATGAGCTTTTAACCGTCCAAATCTTTGGATTGCTACAGCACTTACTATCACCGTAATATCTTTCCAAAGGCACCCTTTGAATTAAAGCAAGGTCAATAGATCTTGTGCAACTATACAAAGTCACAAGTTTGTTTCAGCTATCAATCTAAGTTCCTCTTTTTATGAAAAGATAACACATGTAATGAACCAAAACAAATTACACTAATGAGGGAAAACATTTCTTGCTGCATTATCCATTACTTGGAGAAGATATTACATACCTTGGCCCAGGGTGGGAGACAAACATCTGCAATAGGTTCTCCATCTTGCTTCATACCAAAATGATAAGCATTTGAATTGACAAGAAACTCTGGCATGTAAAAGAACTCCGGTATTAACTCCTTCACATCACTTGTATTAGAAAGGCAGTTCTGATATGTTCCCTCAATGCTTTGAAAGAGACGGTCGGCATGGTCAAATTTACCACCCTGATAAAAAGAAACAGGTAAAATTCATGGACCATTAATCAGGATTCAGTATGGTAAGAAAGTATACAAATGATAAGAGATGGCACCACAATAGCTCCAGAAAAAAAGAAGATACTACACTTAAGCACCAACTCTATAACCTTAAATATAGAAATAGGAAATAAGATTCAAAAAATCATAAAGCTAGATTTAGAGAAAATACCGACTAGAATAACAATCCCCAATAAACAGTGATTAGCCCGTGGTTTTTGAAAATCCTACATAATGTGTTGAAAAGTATAGTCCTATGTCCAATTGTGGTGTCTCGTGAGGATATGCTTCATCAGAACCTCTATATCTTTGGTAAAATCTCACATAATCTCTGGTAAAATGTCACGTAGAAAAGAATCCTCTAAGAAATATTAATTAAAAAAGCTGATACCTGAAAAACTTACTACGCACACATTACATATCACACTTAAGAGTTAAGAAAGACATAAAAATTCAAACAATGTGATATGAATTCCAAGATTAGGCAGAAACTCATACTTCGAAATTTTTAAATGTGAATAACCCTCCGCGTATTGGTCATGCATGTGAAATTGCCCATAATTCCAAGATTAGGCAGAAACTCATGCTTTGAAATTTTTAAATGTGAATAACCCTCCGCTTATTGATATCCAAAAGATGAAAATAAAAAGATGAAAAAGGAAAAAATGGTGATGGAAGGATAAAATAACCATGAAAGGAAAACTGTGATGTAGTTTGTTGGGTAATGTAAAGTAGGCTAGTGGGGCAGTTTAAGTATGTAGTGTGTAGTTTATATTTTCTTAGAACAATTATGTCAGAAGATGATATTGTTCACAAAAGATAAAGGCTCTCTAGGAATCACTTTATTTTAGTTGAAAAGAAGACTTATAACATATCATAAGATACTTAAGTTATGTGATACTGTCCACAAGAGTACCTGTAAATTTCGATGGAGAGAAGTAAATGGCTCTAATCTCAGAAGGTAATAAAGCACAACCCCCATGCTTGAGTAATGAGACCCATAGTAAAAGCTGCAAATGTTAAAATGCAGGTGAGATAATTAAAGAAAGAGCACTTGGGACCTAAACAATCGTTTTGTCTTGACCTGGCTTTGGATATTACCTAGGTATATCAGGATCAGTGAAGCTACGGTACCTATCTTCAAATACCTGTATGGGAAAGCATGCCACCATATTTTTTGTTAAAAACAGATGCACAAATATGTGAATTGATTATGTTTGTCAAATAATTTATGACATACAAACCAACCTCAAATCGCTTCATATCAAGTGCACCAACTGGTTTTGAAAGATCCCGAAAGGTGGAAGACTTGTTAAAATCAAGAAGCTCAGAGGAGTAATCAGCCAAGACCCAAGGAAAGACAGGGTACTGGGTCAAATCATTATACGACCTTCCAGCCAGTGTATTGAGAATCATTAGATATTCAAAATTTGTCATATCCCTTCTCCTCCAGCTCTCTCGAGCAGTTTCTGCCATCTCCAGTGCTACACGTCTATCAACAAATGAAATAGCTCCACTTTTGTCACGACCACTTCCTTTCGGAAACAAATATTCATTTCTGGTAGCAACTATTAAGGTTCCAGTATCTTTTGCATCCTTCTGGGATGCAAAATTCAAAAATACTGGTGCAGATGAATCGCTGAAGAAAATCTCTATTGCAGAATATCGAAGCAAATAACGAGTCCAACTGACAGCTTTTATCTGTGATAAAAAATAAAAACAAATAAAGATGACTACGATAAGCAAGAGAAACTAAAAATAAAAGCTAAATGAAAATTATTTCTCCAACCTTGCCAATATTCCATCTCCTGTGGCGCTTAATATTTTTTAATTGTTTTCTATTAAGAACAGTTTCATTCATTGCGTCAAATTTATCAAAAGTGGCTCCCTTCTCAGAATCCGAACCAAGATATAGAGGCTGTTTCAGAGACTTTTGCTTTTGATCAGGTTTGGCCAAATCATGATTACTTGGAGCATGGAAGTTTCTGAAAACAGATGATCCTCCACTACCTTCAACCAAAAATTCACCAAAGAAATGCAAGACATTTTTCATCACTGCCAAATGTCCAGCTAATTTTCTTTTTGGGGTTACAAGCACACAAGGAACTGACGTAAGAACCTGAAACAGAAATCCCGACATTAGAAGTTTAATTCCATTTTTAAAGCAAGCAGTGAACATATTCATCTCTCTCCAATACCTCACTAGTTTCTGTCTCAAGTGAAGAGGATGAAGAATCTTTTCTTTCCTGCATCCAATCACCACTGTCTTTGGATAATTCCGAACACTGGCTGTCTGAAGTATCTTTAGGGAGGGTCGGTTTCTGCGCACCAAGTTCATTATCAATTTCATTGGGTTCTAAGCTCCCATCATCAATTATCTTCCATACCCCTTTCAGCAAGAAGCGCTTCATTTGCTCAGGAATGTGCCCCACGAAACCAGATTTACTTTCATTAACAGGAGGTGCAACCTCATTGGTGGGCATAGATGAAGGATGGCACAGATTTTCATCAAAATGATAATTCTGTCTCAACTTTTGCCTACGTCGCCAGGCATCTTCTATCTTGTCAAGTTTCCAATGCCTCACAGCACTATTTGGAAAAGGATTAGCAGACCATGGACCTCTCTCATCAATCAAAGCGCGAAACATGTGTATCCATTTTTCCTGGAAAATTAAGTATGTCAGTAATTAGTTACAAGCATTGATAATATGCATCACAAGTCGGAAGAGAAAACAACGGTAATAATGAACAAAAGAAATTGCATGCTCCTAGTTTATTATTCATTTTGAAAAGCTATGTTCAGTAACAGAAAAAAGTGGAACACATACAGCAACATTTTGTTGCTCCTCCTCATGAGTGAGCTGGAATGCAGCTCTTCTGCTGTCATCTAAAGGAAGAATGGAGACCAAGCTACTCTGTATGTCATCTTCAAAAGCTTTCCTAGTATTAGATTCTGCAGAGGAATTTTCATCCATCCTAGATTGGAGCTCACGCAACTGCCTTTGACGATCTGTATCTAATGACTTTGCATATTTTGCCTCATCAGCTACCTGAAAATAAAAACAGAATAAAAAAAACTAACAGTAAAACAGTAGATGACATAAGATTACAACACGTAATTTGCCTCTTATTGTTTTATTTTATTTTATATCTCAAATTAAATAATAAATACCATGATTAATTACAAATGGTACAGTTACTCAGCGTTTTAATTATTTATTTTGGTATGTCGCGTTTTATTCTCATTTCTTAATCTGTCAAGTTGAACAATTAAACTATTTCTAACCTTACTAGTTAATACTACCTTATAACTAAGATTCATTTTATAAATTATGTTCTATGAAAGGAAAACCATAGGGGCCAGTTCAAAGACATGACAGGCACAGGCACGTTCAACCCTAGGTCTAGGACAATCGTGCATGGCACCACATGGCACACAGCACATTTGGGCCTATTAGGTGCGCTGTTTCTGCATGGCTCAACCAAATTTTATACACCAACGCAATAAATATAACAGCACTAAACATTTATTTAAGTGTGAGTGTGGGGATAGAACATAATATATATATATATATGTATATAACATCACTAAAATAACTTGCAATACGCACTGCTGCTAGCACTCGATCCCTCTGAATTAAATTCTGAATTGATCCTGTTTCTTTTACACTATTTGCCGAGTCCAAGGGGTCCTCTCTCCCCATCATGCTAGTAGCCAGCATTGATTTGCCAAAGTTGACAGTTTCTCGAATCAAGTGTGATATCACATGAAAACGAGCACCATCATCCAACATTCCAAACTGCGACCTAACAACAAGCAAAGCCCTGGCCACAATGTTAACTTAAGTTAAATTTTTGTGAATAACACTATAAACAAAGAAATCACAATTTTATCTCCCAAGTTAGAATTGTTTTTTCCTATTATAGTGAACTTGGTTAGAAACCTGAAAGGCGAAAAGTGGTTACCAAATGAACAGCTGCAATCTGCTTTTGCTTGGCTCATCATCAGCTGTCAAGAGACATGGCAAAAGCGAAATGACCTGTTGGATGCAACGTGATGCTCTTTCCAGAGAAGATCTGCATAGATATAGGATGACAAGTCGAAAAATGATTCTTGGGCACCTCTCCCCTCGCAAGAGCATTGCCTTATCAACAATTTTGTTAGGTTTGCCACCTAGCGCACTGCCTATCCCTCCTGATACAACAACTGCAGCCACCTCTGCAGCAGGAATATTCAGAGATTCTACTAAGTCACGTGCTCTTTGGCCAAAAGATGGACCTGCAGATGGTGATGGTTTGGGTGACGTCTTGCTTGGTCCCTTACCATTCATGTCACTTATAATAATCCACAAATTGTCATACAGATTCCACCACTTGTCATTTACTATGTCATCTGCATTATCGATTGGCTGCTTGTAACTCCCAGGGATCCTAAACAAAAAAGTCAATCAGAACATGAATCATATTCATCATAAATCTTGACACATCGTGAAAAGGAATGACAGCGACAACAGTAGAAGTCCCAGATTCCAACACTCTCACTCCAAAAGAAAATACAAATAAATAAACTGCACAAGAACTTCAAAGTTGAAAAGAGAACCCTCCTAGG
This sequence comes from Heteromeles arbutifolia, assembly GCA_024362995.1. NCBI lineage: Eukaryota > Viridiplantae > Streptophyta > Magnoliopsida > Rosales > Rosaceae > Heteromeles > Heteromeles arbutifolia. The sequence goes on along the minus strand of JANCRC010000013.1, from coordinate 26,447,783 downwards.
TTCCTAAATCCAACTGAGAGTTATAGTCGAAGAATGTCACAAACTAAGAGAATTCTTCCTTTGATGTAGCCAATATAGACCACAAACATCAGAGATTAACCTCCACAGTTTTGTGACTCTTTGTCCTTTGCCAGTGATTGGAGATTTGGGCATGTTGCCCTTTAGAGAAGACTCACAAATAGGCATCAGAACCAGACCTAACAATCTAAAATATCCATCTCTGGATATCTTGTGTAGATGAAACATGCATCAAGTCAAGATCAGTATTAAATTATGATTCTGAATCTAACAAATCCTTTATTTTCTTTCCCTGTAATCAACTATGTACTATTTAATCCTCAGAGAGAAGAATAAAAGATCACAATATTCTCTTACCTCTAGAGAAATCTACAAGTAGGTCATGATCATGAAACACCTAAAACAGCAGCAAAAACATAAAAACCCAAATAGAAAACCTATTAGGGTCACATTATTCTCTTTACCTCTAGAAAAATTTACAAGTAGGCCATGAAACTTAAAACAGCAGCAGAAACATCTTAAACCCAAATAGAAAAACTAAACCGACAGACAGAGCACCATCCTAGAATGCCCTCGGTACTACTCCCTCCAATGAAGATTCATCTGACACAATTAAATTTGTTGCAGATTCACTAGATAGGTTAAATCCACACAGACGGTACTAGTGACTGACATCATAATGGACATCAGTTTCAGGAATAAAAGTTGCAACTCCAGAAGCTAGTACCTGGATGTTTGGCTATCAATTTCTCCTTCCAGCACTTCATACAAAGCAGAGCCATAATCTTTATGGCGTTCTAGCTCCAGTGAATCCAGGGAAAAGTCAGAGCTACTTGCCGGAAACTACAAGAAAATCAAATTTTAAATGATAATCTCAACTCTGCAACTAAAATGAAATAAACAGAAAATTACAAGCCATTTCATATCATTGAAAACCAATTAAGTAATGCTTTTGTGTATGCATATAGGAGCAGAGACTTAACAATTCATTACTGAAAGAAAATTTAAGGAACCACCAACTGCATTGGCTGACTGTCACCAGAGTTCGTCCGACATACCCATTGGGAATTATTGGTTTAGTAGACATAACCCAAAAACTGGTGAAATAGCTGAGCATTTGATGTAAAAGTTTAGAACTGTGATATGATTGCCAAGAGATAAGAATAACTGGTCATATTTTGAATTTCAAGTCATCTATCCACAACCAAGGAAAGATGGAGAGCATCTTAATAAATCAGAATAGGAAGACTGAAGTTAGAGTAGCACAATTGGACGGTCATCTGATCATCAAGTATCCACTAATTGAAGAAGTTGAATTAGTAGACTGACTGCAACGTATCTGCTCATGTACTTTTGCAAAATGATAAATTATTGTGTCCATTGCTCTTTTTTATTTCTATTTAAGCTTGGGTGGGGTGGTTGAGCATGGGAGTAGTTAGGATATTATGATCTCAATTCCAAGTAAGCTGATTACCGGAAGTTTTTGGTCTATTTCAGAGATAAGCATCTCATCGACCAGTCTTAGAAGGTATAATGTGTTGTCCCGGCATGGTTGCAAGATAAAGATATTCTCTTCAGAAGATAATTCCACAAGTTTACTGATCAAATCCTTATAAATATCTCGAAGCAAGTATCGAAATGAAATGCTCCCCTGCCAGAAAAAGCAAAAAAAATAAAGCTTAAGATCATACGAAGTCTATAATTAATTAGAGATGTAGAATAATAGCAGAGAGTGGATTTTAACGTACGTGTTCACACTGCATTAGTAGGAAAGTCACTGTCTCTTCTAACTGTTGCCACCCACCTTTGACAGAATGAACATAGTAACAAAGAACAACACCAAACAGATTCCTCACCAAATCTTGCTCATTTCTCTCGTTGTCATCTTGGTCTTGGGGATTAACTTTGTAGTTTTGGAATACACCAAGCTTTACACAAGCTGATAACCATGCATTCCAGCCAAATTCCTATTCATGACATTTAAGTTAGGAGAATTTAATTAAATAAGAAAAAGTATACTACAAAACACTTGTAGCGCTATATACCATAAAAGCTTCAACATTTGAAGGATCAGAATCAAGAAGATCAAGTAAGTCTCTGACAATTTTCATTCTAGAACCTGCATCCTCACAGCCAGACAGGAATCTAAAAATAAGAACCAAAATTTGCGGGAGGAGAAAATGAGAGCTATTTGCTTTGCTTCTTTGCCTTTCAACCTGGTTGTGTTTCTGCAACACCTGTAAATCCGAAATCAATTTTCAGTTTGCACAGTATCCTGTTAGAAAAATCAAAACAAGAATACAACCAATAATTGCACAGCTACAATGACAGGATGAACTACAAATTTTTTATTTTTTGCTTTCTACTTTTCTAAATCTTTGTTACATGTACCTGTTTGGGGCTAGCACCACCAAGAAGAGCATCAAACAACGAAGCACACAAGTTATCTGTTTGTGGAAATCTGAATAACCTATCAGACATGGCTGAAAAAATTGGTTGCATCTTCATACTAATTTTTTTTGGGCCATCTGAAGGAGACCGAGATCTTCCAACTGCAAGATTAAAAAATCTTGCTCCCTTCTTCTCAGATGGATGATCAACCAAAAGTCTCCCAAGGAGCTGCAAGCTGAGCAATCTAATAGGTTCATATTCCCTATGGTAAAAAAGAAGAAGAGAGAAATAAAATCAGAAGAGACAATATAGGTCGTGTTTCTTATCAAATAAATATATAAGTGACTGCATTCTGAAACAATGGTCTAGAAAAGAAAAAGAGTTTTCCGCCCCAGTTACTTATAGTAATATACAATCATATAAGAGTAGACTTATTCGACGAGAAAGCAATAAGCAATTTGGGCAAAACTCACTGTTGATCATTTACAAACATATTTAGATACACAAATTATTTTTGCAATCGTGTAATTATATCTGGAAGCAACTTCGTCACTCTTTGTTGAGCAATAAGCATGTGGTATTTGGTGATAGGAGGGGTTCTTTGGAAGGATAAATTTGGAGAAGCATTGAAGTCATGGTGGGTGTGGAGGTACTTTGCGATAAAATCAGATTTCGGCCTTCTTTGTGGGCATCTGTATTTCCAGTACAGTTCTATCTTTTTTGTGGAATTTTAGTTTATTAGAAGCAGCTCTGCAGTAGTTCGCTGCACAGTTTGTGTCATGATATAGTCAGAATGTAAAATGTTCCATCTCTGGTAGTTAGTTTCAAATTTTTATCTTTCAGGTGGACTACTTGTTCTCAACTTTGTATTCATTTCAAGACTTTAAAGAAATTTTCTATTTTCTAGGAAAATAATGACAATTAGGGAAGGGTAGTGCAATTCACTAGAACAAGCTTAGCTTTACCTATTACTCAAGACAGATCATGTCATTATATAGCTTTTTTTTTTTTTTTGAGAAGAAACAAACATTTTATAAAAGAAAAGGAAAATACACAGAAGTGGATAAGAAATCCACCATTTACAAGAAACAAGAAAAACTCTCAATAGGATTTGGCTACAGCAGCAAAAGCTAGACCTAACTCACTTTACTGCTGCTAACAAATCCCACAGTAATTGAGAAAGAGAGTAATTATTAAAATCATTTGAGACTCATTATATAGCTATTCATCATAACATACAGAAAAAAAAAATATATTTATATATAGCTTTTATCGGTACCATTGCCAATTCTCTAAAATGACCAGTGTTCTAGGGAATTTTTTATAATTGTCTGAAGTTCCTAGTTACTTTGAAAGTCCCTCGTCCATACATAGAATAAGAGAACACTCGAAAAATAAGGTCATATAGTGTGAAGATTTATATATATCATTGAATTCATAATATTCAATGCGTACCTCTGAAGGAGATTAACAAACATATGACAACCACCAATCAGGTTGGCCTGCTCCAGGAAAGCTGAAAGCAGTGGTTTTTGAGTAAGCGCTCGAACAAGCATATGTAAAACATCCTCGATACAGGTTGAATCCTGACTTGTTTCGAAAAAAGCTATTAAAGCTCTTATATCTGCTGCTGCAATTTTCTGCCTGCATATTACCCAGGACTTTTTTTAAGATTTCACTTAAAACATGAAATGAACAAGACATGATAGTCTGTTATGTTAAATTTGTTTGTTGGAAAGGAGAAACATGATCATAGCTAAATGTTGGGAAACAAAAAAATCCTCCGATTCAAGTGAAGAGCCATACCTGAGGCTCATTTCACCAAGGCTCAACAAAACAAGACGAATTTTTCGTATTTCTTCATTAGTAGGTCTCTCTCCAAGAATTTGTTTTGTGATGGGATGAAGGAGAGGTGTGCTTCCAATAGAAAACCGAGTTTTTGGATTGTCCCAATAAAATTGGCGTATTATATCAATAACACGAGGGAGCCGGCAAAGGCTTTTAAGTAACCTTGGGTCATTATCAAACTGCTGGATGAGAAACATGTATAATTCAAGCTGCACCTTATATACCGTGTACAACCAGATGACAGGGTTAAGAAATATGCTAGATATAGCCTCTTTAGTAAGCAGCTCCGATAAGCCTATAGGTAAAATAAGGAGAAAATTAATAAATCTGGCCGAATGAATGATTCAGAAACTTCTGCACAACTTACATAGGAAAGAAAACTACAGATATTAGTATCAGCACCATATGAGAATTGAGAAACAGTAATAATTTATACCACAGTTTGCGACGACATTAAATAGATGTTTTAAAGCTGAAAGTGTTTCCAAATTAAGCTGCTGAGGAGGAACTGATTGCAACAAGAACCCCAGTATTGAGAATCCAGACAGAAGATGCATCTGTTGTTGATTAGCTAAGTTCTCATCTAGAACAGAAGCTATGAGCTCAATAACTTCAGCAGTCACTCGCTCTCTTGTGATAACAGGCAATGTATGCTCAAATTGCCCACTTTCTTCACTTTCATATTTTTCAGACTGCACGATAAGAGGAAAAAACACTGATACACCTCCAACACAGTAAATTATCTGTTGCAATAAGCGTCTGGAGCATTGCTGTGTGCCAACCATCACAGTTGCTTCAAATGAATTCTTATCTGATACATGATCCAGCATTGGTGAAACATTAAAGAGTTTCCTGCCATCACATGCCTGAAAAAAAAGACCAACTGCTCAGAATACGCCATTTCCTTATAGGATAACTAATGGATTAGAGTTACTTCATATAAACAGACACCAAAGATTATAGAGAAGTAGTCTTCTAAGAAGAACAGAGAACCTGTGCATTAAGTCCAAAAATAATTTTTGATGAAAGACCATCTTTCGCATCAAGGATCCCACTAAGCACCAGGTTATCCTTAGATGAGGCAGCTTCATTGTCAAGGAATGAATACATGTAGCTCGGCCCAAGAGAGTAGATGCCCTGAACTTGCTCAGACGAAATGGCGTCATTAAATAAATAAACAGGACCAATCTGACCGAGGAAAGGATGTGAATCTTTTACAGATTCCAGAGACAAACCATCTTCATACAGAGGAATATCAAATTTTGCGCCAATTCTACAACTTGTTAATAATTCATTAACTTTGGCATATCTGAAACATACAAGTATGAAAGTAAGGGATAATCTCTGTAACTAGACAAACAAATCTACATGTGAAGGAACAATGGAGGTAGTCTCCAACCTGCATCTTTCAGAAGAAACGAGATCACCATCCACATAGCACCTCAATAAGCTACCCCCAGAAAATGCTCTTCCAATGCTATGAGTTATACATAGAAAATGCCATTTCTTTCTAACAATATTAACCTGTAACTGGACCGATTGTCGCTTCAGATTCATTGACTGGAATTCACGAAAGACATCATTAGTGGCATGACACTAGTGGTAAGCTTTACAATATGGCAAATGAAAATGACTAAAATAGCAACAAGATTGAACACATCCACATTTAGAATATGAATCAAGCACGAAAACATAGTCCCCAATAAATATATTTACCTCATATAGAAACTTGTCCTTTGCAAGTGCAGCCATACAACCTCTTCCATTTTCTGCAAGAAAATTGAAAAGACCCATTTTTCCACTTCTGGGGAAATTCTCTACGCGAAGCCAACATGAAAAAGAAAATCCCTTATTCAGAGGCCACTGCACAGGCGTTTTTATTATGATCCCCTACAAGCAAACAAGAGAGAGAGCGAGAAAAAGAGAGAGGAAAAGGATCAGATACAAGATACAACAGATAAAATAATTTCAGGCATTTCAAATAGTTTAAAACAATATAAAACAGAACAGGACCGGTTGTACATATGAAGGGTTTAGAGTTTGGAGTTTATAGAGAGTGGGGGAGGTTACAATGAGAGGGAGTATCTTTAAACATTTTATTCAATTTCTGCATCATCCTAATTTTGAGCCGTAAATCCCAACACTTTATTCAATAAACTTCTTGTTTCCTGTAACAGCATTTAAAAAAAAGAAAGAAAAATAAAGGAGCTTCAGAAGACAGAGTTGAACTTACAGAATCATTCCCAGTGAAGTCAAAGAAGGCAGTAGGACCCTTTACATTTAGCATTGACAAAACACTGGACAACAACAGTGAGCAATACTTCTGCTGATTCCCAATTTTCTCACTTCGGAGAAGGGCAAAGATTTTGCGAATGTCCTTTCCAGATGTGCTATGTCCACCAACGACCTGAATTAGTTGGGCAATTTTCAAGATGACACTATCATTGTCTTCTTGTGAAAACCAATCAAGAAGAAAATTAAGCATTCCTGCTCTGACGCAGGAAGCCCGATTGGACATGGAATCCCTCAGTAGTTGTTGAAACACATCCAGCCCGTTATGCTGCAACGAGTCACTGCTCTGCCCAATCATAAAATAGAAAGTCATGATATAGAAGGATATAGATTTTCAGAACCATAATTCCAAAATAATCTATAATGATTCCGAAGAAAATAAGAAGTCCAAATTTCAGGAAATTTGGAACATAATAGAGAACAAATATAGAAATGATCACCAACCTCCCGCAAAACACGCAGATAAAGTATGATCACATCTTCATTCTGCATGGAGAGAAGTGAAAGAAAATATAATTACAAGAAGCAGGAACTCAGGAATTCAATTCCAAAGCCAAACTTGGCATAAGTATAAAACTCATAAACAAATAAATCTGTGGACATTATGGAAAAGAAAAATCCTGAAAGGGGACATTACAAACTTTCTGAATAAGGTTTGCATCAGGTAGACACCTTTATTTTAGGGCCTGATTTCATATCAAACTTCCCATCAACAAGCATATCAAGCAAAGCATTCAAAAGTCCTTCACTTGAGCATGACTGACAAGACTCCAACAGTAAGCTTTGCAATGTCTGGTATCCCTTGCCTGCAAGAACTCTAAATGTAGCCTGCAAAAATATATCTGCCAGTCAACATAGCAATTCGAAACTTAGAAATATGAACAAGAAAAGGAAATTGTAGTACCCAAATATCAAATACATATGCTTACATAATAATGCTGGCATATTTGAGAGTCAAGCAACCTAGGAAAGACAAATTTACAAAAATCAACATGTACAACGTATAAATTAGCCAAAAATTGAGATTCAAGACAATTCTCTTTCACATATTCAAGTATCATGATGTTCCACTAAAGCAACCCCAAAAATTCAAAGGCCACTCACCATTTTTACAGCCCACACCTATGTGTGTGTGTGAGAAACTGTTAGAGAAAGGGTTCCTTATTGAAGATGTTGGGGTTGTGGGACAGGGTTCTTGGTCATCCTTGTAGGCTCCAAGGCGGATTGGCCTTTTCACGCTATTTATTTGGACTGGAATGCTTTAGTTTTGTAATTCTGTTTTTAGTGTTGCTTCCTCTATTATTATTACACATGTATTCGATGCCCCTAAGTTGTAAATTCCTTTTATTAATGAATCTGTGTTTCTTAATAGAAAAAAAAAAGTAAGGGAAAAAAAAGAAAGATTTAGAGAGAGGAGCATGAGATAAACCAAGGCTGTCCCCTTGATTCTTTTGGAACTTAGATCAGTAACTCGGTTTCTCTCTTTTCAATCAAAATAGAGTGCAAGAAGAAATGGCTTCTGCTCTCTTTGTGATCAGCAGGAAACTTAAACAAGTTTATGTGATCATAATGCATATTAAATGGATGCTCTATTTCCATGGTACTGCCACATCCATAAAGTCAAATAAAAAACGCAAATGTACAGTGAATTCATCTGGATGAAATCATGAAACTGAATTCAACATCTTCTTTGAACAAACAAGACAAAAATCAAGCACGCAAGCTTCTACAACGACAAACAAAGAGAGACAGTAACCATGAGAAAAAGAGCATTACATTCTTTTGTGGAAACAAACTTTTTGTAAGGAAAAAAAAAAAGGAACACTAAATACAAGAAAAAGATGTCCATCTAGATCGAAAATAGAAATACCTTCGAAGCATCATTGCCTGCAAGCAGACAGGTAAGAGTTTGAAGAACATGCAGAACCAAGTTTTCTCCACTCGCCTCCTCAAGGTTACCATTTAGTAAAGAGACAACGTGCAAAAAGCACTCTCCGTCACGAAATAAAGTCTGATAGTACTGTGTAAAACAAATATTGATGAGATATTGGAACTTCAAACAAAACGACTGAAGATGAAAATAAAATCAAGGCATTGGATTATACCACAGGATCAATCTTGAGCATATCTCTCATTCCAACCAGTAAATTGATAGACAGTTCAGCAAAGCTTTTCCCTCGTTCCTTTATTTGAGTGAATGTTTCCAAGTATTTAGAAAATAACTGTAACTTTGCTCTTTGATCCTCTTCAGATGATGGTACAGTCTAAAAAGTAATAGATAAAATTCAAAACAGAATTAAAAGTTAATCAGCTTATAAACACTAGCAGCCAAGACATATATATCAAATGAAAACAAGATCTTAAGTAATACCTTCATCAGCTCAAATATATGCCTAAGCACCTTATCCCTCAAACCTTCTTCCCAGAATAAATCAAATAAATAACCAATACATTCGACGCTACGCAGAACCAAACTTCTAGCATCTTCTGCTGTTGAGAAAAATTCCATATAGAGCTCCATGGATGTCTCCATGCATTTAAGCCATCTTTGCATTGTCTGATGTGATTTGGATCCCCGATGACCAGGCACCGCTTCATCAACATTAGGGCTTGTATTTCCAACCCTTCTTGATTCTTGGGCTTGAATGCAAGCAACTTTAAGCACACGAGGAAATGCATTAACTGCCTTAAAAGAAGCAACAGTTTTCTCAGATGAAAGCTGTAACACGCGACGCAGACTCTTGGCAAGAACACTAGCAACTTCAGGACTGCAAGCAGAGTGTTCAAGGGCATCTAATAAAGCAGATAATTCAGGCTGCCATACAAAAAAGAGGCAAGAAGTCAGGAAAGATGCAGAAATTATGAAGCAGGTGTTGATTCGAAGCTACAATTTTTTTTGTTATCAACATACAAGATTTTATCTATATCTATATATATATATATATATATATATATATATATATATAAAGTGAGAAGGCAAAGGAGGTGTGACATTCAAAATGGCAAGAAATGCCCCTCCCTAATTAAGAATTTCAAAACAAAACAATTTAATTAATAAGGGTAAAATGGTAAACTACATCATTTTGAAGATTACAAACAATTAATACTAATATATTTGACAAAAAAAATACTAATACATAAACATAACAAATAAAAAGCCAATTAGCACACACGTAGGCGTGTGCTAAGGGGCTAGTTTCAAAATAATAGCTGTACATCTAAGGGGACAAGTAATCCACCATGAACAGAAACAAAACAAACAAAAAAAATACATAAGGCTGCATTTATAAAAGAATTAAGATTGATCAAGATACCGCAGCCTTCCAATCTAGTTAAATGGTCAACAGAGGTATATTCTTAAAATAGGAGATACAGAAGCCCACAGCGCTGCCCAGTCCTACAACTACTCTGAGGACATTGACAAGTTGTTTTCCCCTTGCACATATGTTTCGTGTTTGCAGAGATGCATAGGCTGAATCTCTGGGAAAGGTATTTCTCAGGGCCTCTATTGTCCCTAATGTTTGTCACCTAACAGCTTAACAACAGCAATACCAAAACATGAAGGCATTCCTTAACACCTTTATCAACCCTCACAACACCTCACACCCATATCAAACCCTCACTTTAAACAATATGTTATTTTCCTAAGCACAATAAATCAGCAGTACTTATATGTTCTAATGTTTAAGCTGACCAGATACATAAAACAAAAGATTGTGAGTTTGGTGAAGAGTAAATGCCATAGAAAAACCAACCAAGTTATGAGCACTTCCACTAGAAGTTGCAGCAAACTCCACAAATGAAATCACTTCCATTTGGAGAATTTCAATCCCACAAACTTTTGCTTGACTGTTGATGCCACTAGAAGCAGAGAGTAGTTCAAGGTTCCTTGGGGACTCATAATAAGTGCAACACTCTCCAGAAAGGTCATCAGATGCTGGTCCAAAGTAGAAAAAATTCTCAGAAAATATGAGTTCCCAGATTCCCTCTTCCCGAAATACTTTGAGTGACACTGGAGATGAAACAAGAACCTTCCTAAATGCATTTAAAACGCAATGCTGCAGAGTATTGACAAAGACTCTACAGATAATGCAAAAGGCAAACAGTAAGATTCATAAGAAAGGGAGAGAAAATGAACAAGTACATTAACACAGAAGTAACAACACCTAATAAATAATTGGAAGTGGCTTGGCACAATACTTCCGAAATAAATTCACCTTAACTGGCTTGGCAGTTCATTTTGATTTGCACAGGCCTTAATGCAAGGGAACACTGTAAGAAGAACCCTCACAATCCATTTGATCGAAAGTTCACCATACAATGAAGAGACTGCCACAGCAGCTCGACCAGTGGATGTTTCGAGATCATGAGATTTAATATCTTCTGAAGCAGGAAGAAAAGAACAAAATACTCTGCTCAGCTTAACAGCATAATCACTCCAAAGTTGAGAGAAGTAATCATTGGCAGGAAGTGCAACAGAAGTCTCTGTTACATGGTTTTCCACAATATTCTCACTTCCAAAGTCAATCATCGGCGTTTGGAAATCAGGCTGACCAGGCATATTCTTGGTCTGCTGTTTGTACTCTTGAAACAAGAAAGCAGGCGAACAAAAGCTATTTGCAAATTTTTGAACCCTCCCGTTTTCACAAAGAAATTGCAAGTTGCTGATATTCCCAAAGCTGCATACTTGTCAAGGGAATCAATAGTGTTCTTTCCAGTTAACTGAGGATACCATTGCAAATTTGCAGAACAGAAACGGTCGCATCTACTATTTGATAAACAGAAGAAGGAATGGTAAAAAGGCAAAGCTACAGCAGACCTTTGTTGCACCAAACAGGAAACGATGGAATAGGAACAGTACTTCCCTGATGTGTTTATCGGATTTATGCTTGTACCCATTCAATTCAACTATATATGCATCCATGCAACAAATATGCATTGAAGGTCTCCATGAAATTCAATGGGTATAAGTATAAATTCCCAATAAACACATATGGTACACAGTAAGACAACTTTCATTTATAGGGAGAAAAGAAATCACAACATCAAATTCCTAGTTAAACAAAAGTACAAAAGTTCACAAGTTAACCAACGAAGGACGTAAAGGATACACAGCCTCTTTGAGAACTTCCAGAGAGAGAACATGGAGCTGGAAATTTTTTAGCAAGGGGTTCTCATATCTGCAAAAAATAGCGAGCATATATCAGAGCTTATGATGGAGTGTATAACACAAAGACTCATGTCAGAAAAACTGCTATGAAGTTCACAACTTCACATAGTAAATCAATTCAAAACAGCAAAATCTTACTTTATTGATTAAAGTACATCTTAAAAATACGAAACGAAAACATATACTCAGATATATTACAAGATTCTGCCCTTTACAGGAGATTTTATTATGAGTCAATAAGCTGTTCAGCGAGAAAATACTATATTCTAATTGTACATGCTAGAAGACTTAACCAGAAAAAGATAAGAGATAAAATCTCAAGCAAATTCTAGTGGTCAACTAATACATACTCTTGATCTGGCAGAGCCACATTCCCATAACCCCAGAAGCCAACTAAAGATACTTAGGTTTTAAGATGACCCAAAAACAAACAAAAGCACACCTTGACCTGCATAATCTCTATCTTGAAGTTGAACGAGATCAAACAGATACAGAAATCATTTCATAGAAATTTTTAATTTTAATCTACATCGCCCGCAAACTTAAGAAAGCCGTAAATAAAATGAAATGATATGATACTCACCCATTCATTAGCATTTTAAGAAAATTTTGCATATATGATTGCACAAGATAAATGAACCTCAGGATGCAAGTCATACACAAGGAGTTGGTATTACCTTTTCTCAATGGCAGAAGCAGAACTTTTCAGTATTAGCACATTACTTGAAGGTATTCCAAGACCATCCAACAGAACTTCAAGTCCTCCAATGCTTTTAAAATGATTTTGACCACGAGGATTCTGTGCTAATGTCGAATGAAGAATTCTTAAAGACAAATACAGAAGTGAGGTATCTGTCGACTGTTCTTTCATGCTCAACCTTCTGATTACACGCAGCAGCTCTGGGACAAGAACAATCTCAATCAATGAAAATGTAGATGCAAAGAGAGTACAGGGTTTACAAAAGGCACTAAGGATATCATACAGATACCAAAAAGAATTTGGGGTCTTCATAGAACTCAAATATATCCAAAAGCAAAAAATGAAGGGTAGGGGAAGAAAATAGCAGGATCTTAAGATAACAGGGACTGGCATGGGATGGTGTCGGATGTCCTCGTCTATTATGTGCACTGAACCCTATGAAAACGATACAATGCCAAGAGCACATGCCAAGGACAACATAGGAATTCATACAACCAATGAAAAAAAAAATCGACGAAAATCCGATTGTTGGGAATAACATTTTTTCTTTTCCTTTTTTTTGGCTTTTCTCAACATTATGAGATTTTCCAAAAGCATGTTGAATTAACTCGAACAATTTTTAATTATATCACAAGCTACAGAAAGAAGAGAAAGGTAATTTAACAAAAAAGGAAAAAAGAGGCGGCCAGAAAATAAATGAATGGCATGGAGATGCTCAAGTATAAAAAATAAAAAATAAAGACAGACATTTGGGATACAAGCATGTGGAGCACTAAGTGTCATGTACAGATGACCAAATGAAAATAATCTCTCCAAAATAATGGAACTAAGATTCTTCTCAAAAAATAATAAAAAATAAAAATAATGGAACTAAGACCAACTACACAATGAAGGTATAACATCCATGCACAGATGAAAACGAGAAAACAATCTTGTGGAAGTGATGGAACTGTGACAAATAACAAGTTTTTGTTATTTCAGTCTGGATTATAAATACAGCACTCATTGGTCATCTAAGAAGTTTACAAATGTAAATACAGACAGACAAACACATTATGGAAATTAACAAGGCACACAAAATAGAATCCTTACAACAAATGGCAAGGACATGCACACACTCAGCACTTTTGACGTATTTAATCATAAAAAAAATTTTACACTTCCAAGAAGAAATAGAAAAAAAAACAGGTCATCAAGATAAGATTAAATTCTCTCTAGGAAAAGTTGACGTAAAGAAGAGTACAACAAAGCCATTTCCCACGTAAAGAAGAGTGAGTAATGAAATTTTTTTACAAAATAACCAAATCATATATGGAAGATGTCCAGACTCCAGACTGTAGCTTATTGTTTCTAAGAGTGGGGCTCAAGTTTTCACTGTGTATTAACAAGTCAAGATATGATGTACTATAAGTTATAAATAAAAACTTCCTATCCAAAAGAAAAGATAAGAGAACAAGTAAAAACAAAATTGCCTACCTTACCTACTAACCAATTAAGTCCACCAGCTTCCATCACCGACACAACTGCCCTCTGATGCCATCGTAACCTTATTTCATTGGAAGGAACCTTACCAGAAGAGCCAACTGGTGATGCACAACCCCTTGAAACAGAACCTATAGTATTACTGCACAACTGACCTCTCTCATATACATTTGAATTTAAATCAATGAAACTACATATTATTGACACCACATATACAAGTATTTGTTGCAAGAGTCCAGTCCTCTCCATGGTAGAATTAGATGACTTTTCATCAGCTGAAAGTGCACCGCTTATTGTTTTAAGCTGGACAACAGCCCCTAAAATAACAAAAAACACAATGCAAAATTAGCAATGTTTGGTAAGATCAATTAAAACTTAAAAAGAAATTAACAAATTTGGTGGATAGGGTCCTAATAACATATGTTACAGCATCACACACATTTACACCAATCAAAATATATGTACAATCGAATGAAAAACCAACCGAATTATACACCCAATCCAATTTTAGTCATTTGAATGGGTTATTTTCAATCATTTAGGTGGGTTGGGGTTTGAAATAACAATTATAAAAACCTATAGTTTTATCAGCAAAAGAAATCTTTAATCAATTGGAGGCGTTTCGGTTTTAAATAAGTTAGCAATTGCAACAATTCAAATTATTTGAACACCAGTTCACAATGTCTCATCATAAAAAGAAATTACACTAGGAGAGTAATACTAGTAATACCCTTCATTAATGCCGTTAGCTTTTGAATCCCACCGTAGTATCCAAAAACTCTGCAATTATGTAATGAGCGAGTAACAATCATAAGAGCATTCAGGAGTGGCATTCCTTCCGAAATGATATTTAAGGTTGTGGAATGGCCAGAGAAGTCTGCTGCTGACGATCGCACTATACTGGTGTTTACTGTATTAACCATGGGAGAAACAAAGTAACCATAAATTACATGCAAGAAAACCCAATTTGAAGGAACGAAGATCATAACTAAATAATATGGGAGGGACAAAAGGGCCATAAGGAACTAATTAACCAAACAAAAAGTGCAAAAATATCAATGTATAGTACCATGACCACAATTCTGAAAAGAGTTCACCAAACGCCTTCCAAAAATGAAAAAAGAGAAGGAACAAGGTACAATTTAGATGGCAATGATGAAGCCCAATGAATAATGAGCAGTTACCGTGCTGATTAGCACAAGTATAATCAACTTTGTTATATATGAAAAAAAGAATGAATTACTTCTTTTTCTTATTATTTAAGAAAACAAAAGCAAGATCCTTCCTTTAGATCCATTTCTGTAAGTTAATGAGTATGCCTGGCAGTTGATAAACTGCAAGATCCTAACTAAACTCAAACTCACACAACAAAAGAACGAATTACTTCTTTTTCTTATTATTTAAAAAAAGAAAAAAAAAAGAAAAAAAGAAAAGAAGCAAGATCCTTCCTTTGGATCAATTTCTGTAAGTTAATGAGTATGCCTGGCAGTGGATAACCTGCAAGATCCTAACTAAACTCAAACTCACACAACAACAATAATAAAAAAAAACATAGAAACACAATAACTAACTGCCTGCATTTTGGCTGGAAAGAAGATTGGAAGCTATAAAGCCAATTCCCATTCTAACTCAACTCTAGAGAATGTTTATCTTCACAAACAAGGTAAAATATATAAATTAATTTAAATAATAAAACTTCCAATATCGGGCTGCTAACATTTGGCTTATAGTGGTATCAAGCATATGGCAAAAAATATCTCATAAAAATAAAAGAAAATATGTTTCGCAAAAAATTTTAATACAGCACACCAAAGTAAATTGCCAATTGCTAAAAAGCAAGCATGAATTTCAACTTACACTCAGCAACCATAGAAGTTAATTGTGTAATTTCTTCAGTCAATACTAAGATGACTTCTGCAGGATGTCCAGCAAAGCAGCCAATAACTACATCATCTGAATGTGATGAATATTCTGTATATTGAATGGTAGTTGAAGAAGCCTCTGACATTTGGCCTGTATTTACTGGTTCCCAATTCTTGAATACAACCAGAAACTGCTTAAGAAAAACATGAAACAGCCTCCTCTTTTCCACCTATGTATTGAGTGAACATACAATATATCACAAAGTTAAAACATAAATCAATTAGAGCGCACAAGGAACAAGAAAAACTATTATTGTCATTCTCTGCTATCAATTCATTTGTAAAGATGATGTATCCTTCCTAAACTGTTATGTCCAAAGATAGAAAACAACTCCACAGTATCTATTCTCAAATCCTGTAAATTAAATTCCTTGAAGAATATCTAATTTCATGAAGGTTGGGTTATAAGTCTTTTTTTCTGAGCATATAATATATGTATTGTCAGCATCTAATATATGTATTGTCATTGTTAGAGAAACTAACATAGCTGGACAAGAAAATGAGGATAGCTCCTCTAAGAACCAGTAAGTCCCTCTTTTGTTTTTGGCAAGACAGAAAATCCCTAGCCAATCGTGAACATAGTGCATAAGCAAAAGTTTATAAATAGCTCGACAAAATGTCATTGTCGACACACAACCCTTGTTTTTGGCACAGTTCATTTTATTACATCAGAAAGAAAAAAAAGTTTACAAGTAGCCTCTGTGAAGAACATTGAAGAATCTTTGGAGAAAGAATTTGAGAAATTAATAAACTTCCAAGCATACCTTATCAACAGCTTTTTCATATCGATCCCAAAGTATGTTTAGGACCGCCTCATCTCCAACTTCACTGCAAAATAAAGGGCCAAATCATCAAACCACCCATCCTAAAAGGTTAATAAATTCTCTTATAAAAAGGATAGTTAATAATTCTGCATATTAATGCCCACGTAGATAGTGTAACAAAGAAATTACTAACAGCAGAAGAAAATGGAATAAAAGGACGACAAAAGGCTAACCAAATTAGGCATCATAAAATTAACAAGTCTTGCATTCCCCCGTTTGCAGTTACAACACTTGCCCACACTCTGTAATGTCGCTATGGTTGAACTGCAAATGCTTACAAGAATTTACTCATATAGTTGGCCTTAAAGTTGGGGCTGAAAGCAAGATGTCTAAGAGTGTGTTGGCGGGTACTAATGTAGAGATATTAGCGTCCATAGTTAGTATTTGGGATGTCGGTCAGGACCAGGAGCGTGGCCTTTGAGTTCTTTGGGACTTTCTTTAGGGGCAGTCTGTGTGCTTTATCTTCCTGGACCCCATTGTTGACTCGGTGAGGATAAAATTAGACGGGGTGAGGAGATAATGTCGCACTTACCCTGATTCGCTCACTGACTCTTGAATCTTGAATACCGTTCCCACTTATCTTATGTCCATTGTGGGATAAAGTAGATAAAACTTTGGAAAAATCGACAACAAATTACTTTTGGGAGAGGAATGGAGAGGGGAAATTGACCATTAGGTTAGATGTGTTCAATGCATAAACCAAAGGATGGTCATGGGTTGGCTTTAGAGAATTTGGTGAAAGAAAATAGTGTGTTGTTAAGTGTGGAGATTCCCTCTTGAGCATTATCCTTGTGGAATTTAGCCATTAGGATTGTGCAGAGACTACAGAGTCCAATTGGGATTCTTGTATTCTGAAGAGAATATTGTTCCAAAGTCCTTGGAAATAATTTTTTAAGGGTTCTGTTCCTTTTCTTATGTAATGATAATTGTTTAGATCCTATATTGCTGTGCATAGTTTCCCCCAAAATTATATATATATACATATATATATATATATTTGATAAAGAAGCGATTGTAGATATTGCTAGTCAGGTCTGATATGCAAGAGGACAACTTGTCCTATGTCTCCATACATGCCCCTGCGTCATGCATTACTATGAAAAAGAAGGTGCCAAGGATGACCAGAAGGCAGTAAACTCCTATTGAAGGCTTTCTACTATTAATCTCCTCTTCCAAACAGATTTATTTAATAAGTAAAAACCTTTAATTGAGGAAAGGAAAGAGTACAAGGTGTTCGATGGCCCAAACCTGACAAGCACTCTCTAAAGAATATAAAAAAAGCCACCATAACACTACACAAAAACAACAATACTCTAAAACACTACAGCTCTTCAATCAGACAGTATTACAAAAAAGAAACAGCCCTAAATTCTGGACATATCAGAGCCCTTAGAGCAGCCGAAGATTGGACTCTCTCTGACAAATTATCCACCTCTTCCACCCACCAAAAACCCTAAAGAATTCAATCTCCATATATTAGTGTGATAATCACATTTCTTCGAATGTTCAATTCCCAGCTTTAGCCCTCACATGGGCACTATATTTTTTTTACAATACTGTGACACATACCTAATACCTATCTCAGCTGTGCCCCCTTTACCAATTGAGTGAAGGCCCAGAGGATACTTTTTTATGGGAAAAAAATTTTGCCAATAAAAATCATTACACAGTGCACACACTCGGTGAAACAAGAGGACCACCAACAATTTGATACAACTCTCATAAAAAGCAGACCCAAATTTCATCTATGACATCGTAATACAAAACTCTAAAAAGGTACCCTAGAGCAGTTCCCCCATCTCATTAAATTATACAAAATGAAACATCCCTAAAGGCCTTGAGACTAGCTTTAGGTTCAATTTTTTTGGAGAGGGAGGAGAATAAAATACTTCAACCATTTTATCATTTTCTTCCAAAGACCCAGACACTGAACTAGCTAACATTAACTAAGATCGTTCCAATAATCCCTGAAAATATGCAAAGACTTTTAAACATACCAGTCCTTTCATTACAATAATTTAACTTGACTGTATTCAATCTAACATAGCAACCCCATATGAGTAAACACAAAATCACAATTTACAATAACTAACATGCCAGAGTGAAACAAAAAGTAGTGTAACAGTGAATCATAAGTACCTAAAGCGGATCTTCAAGCCAGGAGGAGAGAACTTCTGAGCTTGAGTCCCTGAAGAAGAATCTCCATCGTGGCCACCGGAAGTCCTTCGAATAAGGTCAGCAACACCCTTGACAATATTCATGCTTCCCCAAAGCCAAGTTTTTCATATAAGTCAACACTTCATAATCCAATAGTCAGGATGCAAATGGTGATTCCAGCCCATCACCCTCAATGTGCTTGCCTTCTGTTAAATGTTACATAAAACACCAGTCAGTTAAAAAAAATTCCCATACACTAAAAATCATACTAAATTACCGCCTAATCCACGAAATTCTGAAACCAGTTGAAAAGGACTAGAAATTTGGTTCCACGAAAAATTAACAATAAGAGCGTCTCAGTTAGTTTTTACACAACAAATACACTGTTAGAGTTGAATTTGTCTGTTAAACTTCCCATAGTACATAATAACAAAAATATTCTAAAACCTCCAACTCATTTTCCATTCCTTTCCCTCAACTTGGCAAACACACCGAAACACTATCTGAGTTTCCGACAAGCTATCACATCAATAAACTAACACTCCCATGCACAAAAAGCATAAATTTACATCCAATAAGCTGCTAATAAACAAAAATAAAAAACCACATTATTTAGCAAAAACATTGAAATGTCTGATAAAACTAAATGCGGATGAAGGTTGATAACTCTGAGGAAAAAATCAACGAAAAATAGAGAAATAATTAATTGATCAACGACGTTTACTCGAACTCAATGGTTGAATTCTTTGATCAATTTCATGAATTTCAGACAATAAACGATGAGAACCTGATCGGATCGCGGGGCCCAAAAGCACGGTGTGGATAGGGTTTGCGATTGGAGATCTGAGCCTGAAATTCTTGGGAGCTCTTTCTCTTCTTCAATGGCGTCAGTGTAGAATCAACGACAGAAAATGCGTTACCGGAATGCGGAAAGAAAAAGAAGGAAGAAGGAAAATACGAACCCCCAAACACTCGTTAAATTTCAAGATTGCCCCTGTTACTGTGGTGGTTGAAGATCAAAGCGGGTGATGTGAATTTTATCTGACAGTCGAAAATGCGGTAAATGTAACAGATTTTACCGGGTTTTTCATTTTTACGACCATCGAGACGTTGTCGTTTCTCTTCGGTGAACGCTATACAGAACTTTACCAAAGAGGCCTTATTATTCACACGTATTATAACACATTAGCTTCTCCGCAAGTGATTACGCGCGCAAGAAAGGGTTTTTATCCCTTGTCTACAGCGAAGGTATATTCGTAAATAAAAATACCAAAAATAAACTAGAAACTTGTAATTCGCATCTAGGCACGTAATTAAAAATCTGTAAGTTGCGTGGCGGCTGTGATTAAAAAAGGCATCTCGAGTGTGGAGAGGCAGGTGTGTAATACATCAAAATAGTAAGAATGAAAATGATTAGGTAGAAACTGCTAACCTTACACAATTAAAGATCGCAACATAAACACAAAATCTTTGTTTCTTGACTTTAAGACCCCATAGAGAGACCAACATATAATTGATAATTGAAGTCTGAACACATGATCTGGAAGTAGATCTTCACATGGGATATTTGTTTATGGTGAGAGAAAAACTCGATTGGAAACTGCTTTCTTGTAAGCTCAAATAAGCGCTTGGCACTATCGGGAGTCTTTAATGGATCCTTGGTAGAAACATTCTATTTCATGTGTATTGGGTATTAGAAGGGTTCTCTTGGTCTTGGCCTAACCATCACTTCGGGACCGTTAACCACCTTCTTTGCATTCTCCGACGTCGACTGGACCTTCCGCCCTTCCTTCTTTTTTTTCTTTGTTTTTTTTTTTTATCCAACCCGAAGACTCTTATTTGTGGTGGAGTGCTTCGAGTAAGATCTGGCCCAAACCCAGCAGTAAAACTCCTTCTTGACCTAGCTCACTCGCCTTTGAAGCTGGAATGCTTTTATAGAGGAGGCTACTCAAGGAATCTAAAAGTTTTAAGTGAGATGTGGTGTAACAACCCGTCTCAGATTTTACGTTTTAATTAGTTGAATTTACGAAAATACTTCTAGCGGTGAAAACATTGGCTTTCGTTGACTCTCATGTCGTGACATGTACTAATTATTCTTTTAATTTATTCATGTTGCACTCGTCGATACGAACACGTAGGCGCGAACGGATTGGAATTCAAAGCTAAAACAAAGTTTCTAAGAATTTTTGAACGTCAAGGGCATTTAGGTAATTTCATATTATGAGATATTTCTCCATTTTGGACCATCCATTGACTGACACGTGGCAGGTTCTCCCCCATTTTATGAGGTGTTCTTCTCTATCCCGTGTATCTCTCTCCTCTTTCTTTTCCCCCTTACTCTCTCAAACTCCTTATCTTTCTCGGTCAAGCCGAGGGCCAAGACCCCTAATTTGCCATACTTTCCCGGCAAGCATCACCAATCACCACCATATGTGTGCCTTTTCTCTCTCTCCCTTTCATGACTCTACTTATCCAGCCTCACTGTCCCTCTCTCCCTTTCTATGAAGCACGATGACACCGAGCCTAAAACACCTCCCCCACACCGGCTAGTTCCACCATCTCCGACTAGGTAAGCCTCGGGATACGTAGAATCCCTTCATTTCATCCTTGTGGTTTAATTCTAACCTAGGTTATGTATGTTGAACGACGAATTTGCACAGAAATTGCGAAAGTGACGAACCCAATTTTTCTGCGAGGGTCTGACGACTTTCGAGCAATTTTCCGGTCAACTCCGGCCACGGCCAAAAACCCCAGTGGTATATTTCTATTCCTCTCCTCCGTAGCTTCAAATTCATATATAGCATGCTGGTTATGGTTGAGAAACGGAGCTAATTGGACTCTGTTTTGTTTCCTGGCCAATTTTGCAGAATCTGGCTGACTCATGGCCTAGACCCGACTACCCTGAACCCAGATCCAAACTGGATCCAAATCGGCCCAACCCAACAACCCAACCCAACCTAGCAACCTAGCCCAACCCAGTAACATGACCCGACCTATTGTCTAATTGGATCTGGAATATTCTTGGAATATTCTATGAAATATTCTTGGAATATTCTCGAAATATTCATCGTGTTGACTTTTACGAATTTTTCTAGGAATCCTCATAGACTAATTTCGACGCCCTGAGTCTGTTTTTGACATCCGTTTAGTGAAATTCCGAAGTTTTAATGTAGTTGACCGGCTCAGTGTCTCGAATGACTTCTTGGGTCAACCGTTGACTTTTTACGAAATTTGCCCGGGACCCCCCTTAGGGTAATTCGACGTTCTGATTCCAAATATGCACTCCGATTTCCCAAATTCAATTATTTTAGTAGGGTTTTACTAATCATTCATTTTATGTGCTTAGGTGCGTTTGTTAGTGGCGACCCCGTCCCCTCTAGTTTGCACGGCTCTTCGGCGACAAAGTATCTGTGAGTGGACCACTTCTCAAATTGCATGTTTTTATAAAGGGTAAATTACATTTTACCCCCTCAGGTTTCGGTGCAATTGTAACCTCATACAACATTTTTAAAACATTTCAATTTCATACATTTACTATTATTTTATTTCAATTTCATACAATCGTTACAAAGTATGTTAAATTAACTGTTAAGTGATGGCATGACAAATATGAGGTCCTTATTTGTGCTAACGTGGCTACCAGCTGCCACATTTGTGCCACGTGGCTAAACACTTAATAAAAAATTTAGAATATTAAAATAATTAATTAAAGAAAACTTAAAAAAAAAAACCCCTTCTCTTATCCCCATCACCCACCCATTCCCCTATTAATTCTACACCTCCATGTAACCCAAAATTCCAAATTCCCCTTTGCATTCCCCACCCGAGCCCACCCTCTTCTCCCATCCCTCATCACCTACCCCTTCCCCCATTAATTCTGAACTCCTCAAACCCAAAATTTGCAAAAACTTACTCACACAATGAAGACTTTCTTCAATTCGCACATGGGTTAGTAGCGGGTTCGGATCTAGGTGGAACTGGGTTCATTCTTGAAGGCAGCCGAGAGTTCTATGCACAACGGCATTCTCGTCGGGGTTCCGATTTGTTCGACCAGTGCACATTCATTCGTTCGGGTCTCATCGGGGTCCTGGTTCTTGTCGACAAGGGCGTCCACGAGAACCATAGTGAGGAATTTGGAATTTTGGGTTAGATGGAAGTGTAGAATTGATAGGGGAATGGGTGGGTGATGGGGGATGGGAAAAGAGGGTGGGCTTGGGTGGGGAAGACGAATGGGAGTTTTGGTTTTTTTTTTTTTAATTTTTTTTCTTTAATTAATTATTTTAATATTCTAAATTTTTTATTAAGTGTTTAGCCACGTGGTATAAATGTGGCAGTCACGTCAGCACAAATGAGGACCCCATATTTGCCATGTCATCACTTAACGGTTAATTTAACAGACTTAACAGTTGTATGAAATAGTAATAAATGTATGAAATTGAAATGTTTTAAAGATGTTGTATGAGGTTGCAATTGCACCGAAACCTGAGGGGGTAGAATGTAATTTACTCTGTTATAAAACATTAGGCTTGCATGCATTTCATATTTCATGAATTGAGCATGTTTTATATTATGTTTTACGGGTTTCTATATTTATGATTTATCGAATTTACATTTTACGAAATGTTATGAATTATTGGATTTCCACTTTATGAAATATTACGGATTTATGAATATGATTTATTATGGTTTACGAATTGATGCTTTGAGCTTTTGAGCTCTGATGATTTGGAAAGATTACAATGTATGTTTTCGGTGCTTATCTAGTGGGTGATCATACATCATATACACACAACCTAAGTATGTATACGTCTATGGTCATAGGACATAGTTGATGAGTAGTGAGATATTTATGACATACTCCCAACTTTACTGACGAAACCAGTGTCGAACAACTTCACTAGCCACGGCTAGTGTCGGTGTGTTATGTGTATGTTTCTTTTCTGGAGTAACCCAGAGTCGTACAGCTTCAACTTTGGGTGATGGGACCTACCATATTTCTTCACTGGCGTAACGCAGTGTCGTACAGCTTCACCTTCGGGTGATGGTTATGCTTTTGGGCGACTATGATACCCCTAGTTGAGTACATCATTGATGTGATTTACGAAGATTTTATGGATTTGCCTTCGGGCGACTATGTTACCATTATTGAACACTGTTTTATATATACATGTTTTACAAAGGTTTTCACGGCATGTTAGAGTTTTCAGAAAAACCTACTATGTAGTATTATATAATGCTATCAAAACAGGGGGTTTAGTATGTTTAAAAGAAAAATGGTTTTACTTAGTATTCTTATTATAAACTTTGGTCCACTCATCCTTTTGTTTTGCACCTCCTTCAGGACTTAGAATCGAGGCGTACGATCTCGGCATTGAAGCGTTCTTGTATCGGTACCTTCGAGTCCTCTCGGTGTAGGACCCCCCTTTCTTGGTAATCTCATTGTATATTCCTTTCGTAGTATTATTGATTAGTTGTATGTTCTAAACACGTTCCTGCATTCTCATATTTCATTATATCTAAATTTTCCTATTTTATTTACATTCGTTCTTTCCTTATAATTTGCATGCATGTTAATATGGCTTCGTCACCATCGGATGTTGGCTAGCACACGCCCATCTTGGTAGTTGGGGATATTGGGGTCATGGCGTGTCATGTGGAATACGATTGGTAATGGATGGTGGTTATGAAATCTCTCTTTGGCAAAGGGAACTTAGAAGTCGACAAGAAAGAGCTATGAGTAGCGGTGGATATCGCTCCAGTTTGGATTTCAGCATCAATAAGGTTTTGGTGACAACCAGGACACAATAATATGTACGACTACACAATCTCAATTTTGGATCACAATAGCATGATTGGAGCACTTCTCTTCAATGTCAATTTATGTGAACCTGGAAACATATTTATTATTTTTGCATTAAGCATATCACCATCTTCGTTGATTGAAGTTATCAGTGCACGTTCCACCTGTAAGTTGCATAATTTACATGATCCTCTAAATTTGGAAAACCAAAAAGAAAAAAGAAAAAACTTCAGCAATAAATTGATTCATGGATTCCTTACCCTCCCATGAGCTTGGGCCTTATATACTTCAGAAAGGGTCAGCCGGGCCCATTTTACTCATTGGGCCAAAAAATTTAGGCCTGAATAAGACCAAGGCCGCTACTCCTCGAATCCGGGCTGGGCCAGTTTGGCCCAATTGCGGGCCGTTCCTCATCTATTTGGGCTATGTAATTTCTTGTGGCCTTTCTAGATGGGGTTGGATTTGTTTATTTGATTTCCTATTATTTTGGACAAATCTGATTGGTCACAAAATTGTGCATCATGACCAATAATACATAACTTGTAACTTGCAAACGAACCTTCACATCACAAACCTTTCCACAATTTTGGAACCGAAATGTTAGTGGTTCTCAGAGAAACAAGATTAAATTATAATTCTCAAGCCTTGCATTTCAAGAAAGTCAGTGAGGTTATTTATTTATTTATTTATTTACAATCATTATTATTTATATTATATGCCATGCTTTTCTTCTTTTGTGGTTAAGACTAAAGAGGCAGTGATGGAGAATTTGAGATCTAATTTTCTCTGCTGCCCATTTCTTTAAGTAGAAATGTGTTTCTCCAAGGCTTCTTTTGTCTCCTAAAGACAATCATTTCATGTGCAGGTGTGGATTATTTAACTCATAAATTCCACCAATTAAAAACTGAGAATATGATCAACTCCACTTTGGTTGGTCACTTGGGTTCGTCGTGAGTTGTGACTTTATCATATTGAATGGTTTTCAGTGCATCCAAAAACACGCTAACTTGTTAACATATAAATTTATTATTGAGAAATATTAAAGAGGTTTTTTTAAAGTAAGATTCTCAATGGACTATTCATCACTTTACAATTTAACGTCAATTCTCGTGTTAACATTATAAACACCATGTAAAAAATGTAAAGAGGTAGAGAGTCTATGAAGGGTTCCAATTTTTGCAAGAGTCTCCTTAGTATTTTTTTTATTAATAATACCTTAGAAGTAAGACATATTATTTATAACACCTTATCAACTAGAATATTAAATCATGTGTCACTAGAAAGCAAATTTAAATTAATAGATGTTGAGTGACGCATCACCTCAACATCTGAAAGAAGAAAGCTTGCTTACGTCGAAGGTTAATAGTCAAAGAGTTTTATCTAAAATTAGAAGAAGAAAAAAAATAGAGTTTTAACAAAACACTCTCAGTACTGTTCACTTTTAACGAAAAACCACATTTTTACCTTTTTCTGGTATTCACTACACCTTTATTTGTCTTTTTTAATTAAAACTAAGGTTTTTTTTTTTTGGACTTTTCGTTACTTTTCCTAAAAAATAATTGGTTTTAAAACTTTTTTATTCTTTTTTAAAAGAGGAACAACGAGTGTCAAGTCACTGTTATAACTTATTTTTGAGTAATACTAAAGGTACTCTCTAAAAAGTGAAACTCTGCATGGATTCGCAACCACATTATATTTTTAGCATAATGTCTTATAATGTTGGCATGAAATTCTCTCAAGAGTGGGACTTTTCATAGACTCTCTGCCACTTCACAGTTTAACATCAATTCTCGTACTAATGTTATCAAATACCGTGCAAAAGATATAAGGTATCAAAGAGTCATATTATTAAGAGAGTCTCATTAACATTTATCCTTCCGTTTTCTGTACTTGAAAAGTTTCTCGAAAGTGAACGATGAGTCATAATTACTAGATTTTATTGTGAAAGGATCCTCGCCGGATCTTTTCCTAGGGA
Source organism: Heteromeles arbutifolia (assembly GCA_024362995.1). Taxonomy (NCBI): domain Eukaryota; kingdom Viridiplantae; phylum Streptophyta; class Magnoliopsida; order Rosales; family Rosaceae; genus Heteromeles; species Heteromeles arbutifolia. Next base: position 26,421,204 of record JANCRC010000013.1, on the reverse strand, counting down.
TCCCATGATCTCACCCGTTCATCGTATATCGTGTGGTCAGAAATCATTTTAAAATTTAAAATTTAAAATTAAATATGAATAATACCTAATGAAAACTGACCGCACGATATATAATGAACGGGTGAGATCACGGGATCCCTAGGAAAGGGATCCGGCGAGGATCCTTTTCCGATTTTATTTATATTTTAACTAATGTTTCTTTTGGTAATATTTAAGTAATTTTTTGTTCTACAATCTACTAATGGTTGTTTATTCTGGTGTTGCTTTTAGATTAGGACCACATTCACCAATTTGTTTAGTTTACCCTAATGATCTTTGCATTTGTATAATGCATTGTATTTTCCACCAATAAACCGTCCAACAAATATGATATTCCCGTCAATTGGTCAAGGTATACCAACTTCTCAATATGCCATCATATTTTTTATTATTTTTGTCTTTAGGCTATCTCAAATTTGAAAGACGAATATTACTGTAACTTGCAAGTTTTTTCGTCTTCGTGCATTTATAAAATGTGAAATTTGACTTTTAACTTTTAATTTTTGCACATTAAAGAGATTAGATTAAATTTACAGTAAAATATAAATTTGTATCTTCAAAAAGTAGAGGTCTCACTATTGAATATGAGTTATATCCAAAATATATCTTTGCATATTTGGTGGCGGATGTATTGGTGGTGGACCATATTGGAGAATAGTATCTCACCTGCATATGACAAAGTAATGTACAATTGATATAAAAAAAAATTTATTATCAAAGGTCTCGATGATATTAAGGTGAAAACTCTCATAAATTAATTGTTTATTATTTTGTCATATACCCGATGTTGAATCCTATTCTCCAAACACCCCCTCACGAGTGACTGCACATGGTGTCACAAGAGAAATCATTCCTCACATTAGGAACTAGTCAATTCATTACGTTGGAGCTAACACAATTTTCGAAAGTTCAGTCATCAACCGTTCAACTAAGGCCAACACAATTTTTCGAAGGCCCAGTGATTCAATTCCTTAAGCCCTATGAAAACTCTTATATCTTCATTGTATATTATTTTGCCATATGAAGACTCTTACATATTCATTGTATATAATTTTGTCATATGCATGATGTTCTATCCTATTCTCCAAACATATATTACCAAAGTCATATATAATGCAGAATTTTTCATTGCATTAGAAATAATTTTACTTTATAAAGATGGGATTAATGTTTTTTTAATGTGCATAAGGAAACTGCTTTTGACACTCTAAAATTCCCATTTAGCACTCCTTACAAGTGCATTTTTCTTTCTAAATATAGAAGATGCAAAATGAAAATTTTGAAGTGCCAATTACAATATATATATATATGTATAATGTTAAAGTTTAATTGAACCAGACTATCTTTGTTAGATGTCATACTGAAATGTCAATCATGCCCTTATGGACTATAGTGAAGGTTGCATTTGTATTGATACATATCACAATATGAAGGATATATACATTACTTTGGTAGCTGCCCTTCTTAGGAGTTTGTGTAATTAGGATACAAAGACAAAACGTCACGAGACAAAAGTACACAACATGCATACAAAGATATACAATAGACAAGTTGATAACTTATCGCTTTTATAGTCGAGACACATGAGACAATATGTTAACCCAAACATTGGAGTCGTTGTAGGATTTGTTTCAAAACAGACATTAGCGCATATATATATATATATATGACGGATTTGTGACATAATTTTTTTACATAACTTTCAACACACGTTTTTGTAGACTCATTCCGTAATGTATTTTAACGATCTAAATTGTTTATAGTTTAGGTCTTCTCTCAAACATCATGCCCAAAACTGAAAGTATATGACCGAGGAACTAAGAGTTTAGGGTTTCTTTGTAGAACCGTATTCGTTCACTTTCTTCATTACAAATGAATGTCTTAATAATTTTGGATTTGTCTAATTTTTGCAAGGATGATCTATGAATGATGTTCTAATTAAATACAGACGAGTTTGGATCGTTAAAATATATTACGGAGTGACTACCAGAAAAGCGTATGTCAAAAATTGTGTAAAAAAGTGCTGTTGCAAATCCACCCCTATATATATATATATATAAATATAAAACGAGTTAAACTAAATTTTATCAATAAGTTCGTTTTTTATGTTCACTATTCACTAATCTAACTAAATTAACATGTGATATTTATTTCACATTATACCAAGTTCTTTTAAGAAAACATCTCAAATTTGCGTCTTACTTTGCTATTTGATGTGAGTGTGTGTAGATTGAGGATGTGGTCTGATAACTCCAGTATCAGATTATTATATTTCTGCATATAAATCAAGATTTAACTTCATTAAGTTTTTGATGTAGGACATGCTTCAACATTGCATATATAGTCTATGGAATAGTTAATCAGTAGTATGTCTTTAAGTATAAAATTGTTAAATAAACAAACAAGTTTATATAAAGAACATGTGGTATGTACGAACTCTTGATATAGTGAGATTTCTCTTCTCAATAAAAAAATAATCCTAAACTCAAATATCCTCTCCCACTTTATTAAATGATAGAAAGAAAGAAAAAAATGTATAAAAAATGAAAGATGCATAAGATTTTTATTTTTTTTATTTTTTATTTTGAAAAAGGAAATCAGCTAGTGTCTTTACCACATCAGTCTATCTTTTTTAGAACTGGAAAAACTCACAGAGACATTTCAACCTTCATTTGGCCATCATAAGATTTCATTCCATTAAGAAATTGTGAGTTAATTATATCTTCTTGTTTTTTTTGTTAACCACCCAACTTATATGAGGTTTATATAGTAATGCATCGGCTCACATATCATGTGATGTCAACAAACCTTTTTAGCATAGCCAGCTTGCTCCGTGTGACCCATACATATCAAACACATTACCTGCTCAAATGAAGCACTTTAAACTTTATTAATTCATACAACACATAAATAAGAAACTCATTTAATTAACAGGACTCAGATCCTCATGCTTTGATACAAAATAATATACAAATTGGTGGATTTGGACCCCATCCGAAACTAAATTGTGGGGATTTTAGAAATTCTCACATCTTAGCCATTTATCGTATATCGTGAGGTCAGTAATAATTTGAATTTTATTTAAAATTGAACACAAATAGTATCTAACGAAAACTAACTGCATGATATACGATGAACGATTAGGATGTAAGGATCTCTAGAATCCTCACAAAGAGAATCCGAAGAGGATCTTCATCCCAAATTGGTTGGTTTAGGACCAAATCTTATCCCTAACTCCAAACTAGTCATGCATGCCTAATTTGTAAGATAAGAAGATAAGCAAATTAATGTACACTCTTGGAAACCATAATTTAAAACCCTAATCGAAGCAAACGTTTGTTTAAGGAAAAATACAAAAGAAAGTTGACGATAAAGTGAAAGGGCATCACGCATACCAAGTGAGGAAGAGGATGAAAAAGATTACCAACCCTCAACGCATTAACTTCCAAAAACAACCTCCCCAAAGGTCATCCCCCCAACTATCCCTCACATGCCTTCATATCCCAAAATCCCCAATCAAAAATGTAAGGGCTAATTTTGTTTGAACTTAAAAGGTTTGAATTGATTGTCAAAATCAACTATAAGATTTAATGTTTTCAAATTGTATTATAAGTTTTGAGATCTTACCAATTTATGTCTTTCATCATTTTAATAGTGTAATTCTTTGTGAAATTGAAGACATTATAAATTATCGTATATGGCCACTTGCACCACATTAAACCAAAACTAATCATTATGGTGGAGCTTCGACATCTCCTCTACTAATGCTTTGTATTCCAAACTGACAATCCATCACACATTTTGGTTCTAATGGTATAAATATGACTTCTACACAATTCATAAATGGTTTGGCATCAACTATATTATTAATTTAATACAGAGGAAGCAAAATGTGCAATCACACCGGACCTTCAATTTGGAGGGCCCCTAGAAATTTTTATCATATAATATTTATATGTAATAATGCTTTATATTAAAAATTATTGCTTTTATTAGCATTTTAAAATCTCATTGTGCACTCCTTATAAGTGTATATATTTTTCTTTCTAAAGATAAAATTTTTGGAGTGAGATATTTAGAGAACAACACCCTAAAAAAGTTTTTTTTTTCTCCTTTAATTTTATTAGATAATAATGCCATATATTCAAGTGAAACTTCAAAGTTAGAGTTGTGAACTTTTTTTTTATTGTTTGGTTGTTTAAGATTGAACTGCTTTTGACTATTTAGTGAAGGTTATGTTTGTAATTCTTTTTTACTTTTTATTTAATGATATTTGTAAACTTACGATCAGTGAGTTATTATTTTCCAGTATCAATATATTGTCTTACTTTTTTGTTGAAAAATTATCTTAAGAAGGGACCTTTTATAAATTTTGCACGAGACGTCCGAAATCTCAAAGACGGTCCTGATTTAATAAAGAGTTAAACAGTTAAATAGATAGAATACATAAATTTATTCTATTTCAAAACTCCATAGTTTAATGAAAAACAATTGGGAGCACGACTCCCATTTTAAAAATTAACCAAAACATGGAAGATGCAACATGTAATTAACAATGACTCAAAATAATAACAAAACAAGGGCTATTTCGTCATTTTATCGTACAGGTTTGCAAAGGTGATATATCCCCCTTCTCCTTTCCGGACGGTGGACACTGCAAGCAATATTTAATCACGTTACAGCCGCTATCCGGCTCGCTAACTTACGCTTGGTGGGCTGTGAGCGCGCTGGCGTATAGGCCCGCGTGTCGCGATTTCCTTGGCTTGTAATTTGACGTGGAGACATATTGGAAAAGGTGCGCATGCAACCCAAGTGCGCTTTTTAGCGTCTGCCTTCTTCCTCAGTATCGCAAGTCATTGTTATTATTTGTTCAATTTCCCACCATTCATCATCACCTACTTACTCTCTCATTTGCTGCAAAATACTCACCCAACTCTCCAACATCCTCTCTCTCTCTCGCTCTCTCTCTAAAATCACCATTGCTATTCCTCTTCCAAATCTTTCTCATCAAAATTCAGAAAACACAGCTTTAATTGTAAAAGCTCAGATCAGTTCAGAAGTATTTCTTCATCAGCTGAATGCGCTTTGGTTTAAGAAAACCAAAGCGATTCGCAGAAATTGTACGGTCAGTAGGGTTTTTGTTTTTGTTGTTTAAGCAATATATATATATATATATATATATATATATATTGTGATCGTTCTTCTGCTTCGGTGTTTTCTGAGAGATTGAGAAACGACGCCGGCCGGAAAGTGTGGACCGAGGAAAAGTCAGCGTTGAGCACGACCTGTTGGACTTTTGGGGTGTGTTAGTTTTATTTGGTTTGGTTGGGGTGTCGGGAGGCCCGTGAAGAATGCCTCACAGAACGACTTACTTCTTCCCGAGGCAATTCCCGGATCGAAGGTTCGATTCGTCGTCCAAACAGCTGTTGCAAGAAGATCATCACGATCACGAGAAAGTAACCAAAGACAGCGACACTGTCACTACCAACACCACCACCACCACAACTGTGGCCAGAGATAGAGATGATTACCAACAAAAGGTGCCCAAAACCGCCACCAGCAACTTGTACAAATCCTCAGCCACTACCACTTCTTCTCTGTCTTCCGATGTTCATTACTTCACGGGCCACGTCGATGAAAGGAAGCCACCGCAGTTGGCCGACTTTCTCAACTGGTTCCTTCATGACAAGAAGGGGACCAGTACTCGATCCAAACCATCGAGTACTGGCCACCGTCCTCATCACGTTAGGGTAACAGGGAGGTTGTCCTCTTCGTGCCACCTTGTTGATGAGGATCGCGAGCTGTTGCTGCCTCGTCGTCATCATCATCATGATGATGATCACGATAATCATGTGGCTGAGGCTGGCCCGCAGCAGATGGCGCCGGAGTCCACCACGACTGCTATGCTCAAAGACCGGAGTGTTGACCAGAGCTTTGACCGGCAGGTGTCCCTGCCGAGGGTTTCGAGCGGGAGTAGCTACGCAGGGAGCTTGTTCTCAGGAACGACGACGTTGGATGGGAACTTCTCTGGGGATGTTAAGGACTCGTCAGCGACGACGAGGCATTTGGAAGTGGAGGAAGAGGAGGTGGAACAGGAGAGTGCTAAAGTGAGCTTGTCTCAGAGGTCTAAGGAAAGTTATTATTTGCAGCTTCTTTTGGCCAAGAGGCTTTGTTCTCAAGCTACTCTTGGTGCTGAAACATTGCTTTTGCACGAGACTACTACTCAACTTGAGGTTACTGATGCTGAGACGGTGTCGTATCGGCTCTGGGTACGTTTACTCTCTCTCTCTCTCTCTCTCTCTCTCTCTCTCTATATATATATATCCCTATTTATCCTATGTGGGTAATTTTGCATGAACTGCGGATGGATATCCTATTTGTACATTTTTTTTCTTGGATAAGGCCATTAATAGACCTGGATTACTTGGAGCTAACGAAAGACTTTGTGCAAACTGAGCTTAGTTTTCAGACCGCCAACCCCACTTAATTAGTAGGATACAGGTTTGTTGTTGTTTTTGTTTGATAAAATGGTTCTATTGCTAATATGTCCAAGAATTTTGTGGTCCATTCCAAAATCAGCCTTTGTATGCTCCAGGGAGAGAAAATAGATGTTTGTATCACCTAATTAGTTAATTAAAAATATATAGAGTATTTCCAATTCTGCTGCACAGCTGCACTTGTAAAATTCGACATAAACTCGAGTATGTAGAGAGAAATGCATACTTGAGGGACTTATGTTGTCAAAGCGCAATAACTTATTTACCTATGTCTTTGATATATGCGACTAAGATCTTGGTGAATTGGTTCTGAACTTGAAGGTCGGAAATTTTTCTAAATTCCAATCTTCTGTAAGGAATTTGTACATTTCTAACCTTGTAGATCATTTTTAGTGAGTATGAATTTCGTATACATTTTCCAGGTCAGTGGCTGCTTATCTTACAATGACAAGATATCAGATGGTTTCTACAACATTTCGGGGATGAATCCATATCTTTGGGTGATGTGCAATGATGTGGAGGAAGGTAAAAAAATACCGTCCTTGATGTCACTTAAAGAAGTGAAACCTGGTGAGACATCAATGGAGGTGCTTCTTGTCGATAAAAATGATGACTTTCGCCTCAAGGAGCTTCAAGATAAAGCACATCGACTATCTTGCACTTCAGAGAGTACTTTAGTGTTGGTGGAGAAACTTGGCAAGCTTGTCGCAATCTATATGGGGTGGGTTTCAATTTCCCCCCCTTTTAACCTGAAAAATGTTTGGTTCGTTAATTATATTGTTTCTGAGTCTCTTAAACTTGAAGGGGTAATTATCCTGCGGAGCAAGGAGATCTACACATGCGTTGGAAGGTGGTTAGCAAGCGATTGAGGGATTTTCATAAGTGTATTGTGCTCCCCATAGGCAGCCTATCAATGGGGCTTTGCAGGCATCGTGCCATTCTTTTCAAGGTGACAACTTGTACCTCATTTTTTGCATATTTATGTTTATAGTCTGCTCCTCATTGTTCTGAATGACTGTAAAAGAAAATGCGAGTGTTGTCTGAAATCTATTGCCAATTAGTTTCATTTATATTGGGCCGGTTAGTTGATATCGTATGTATTAAGGTTTTCTGAAGGCACTCTCTTAGTTGTAAAATATAGGACTCATATGTTTAATTGTACAACAAATATGTGGTCAGGGTGCATCCGTTTTACATGAGAATGCAACTAAACAATATAGAGCTATGAGTTTTCGTCCTCTGATCATCCGGTAAGGTATATGTAGCTTTTTGAGGTGTACTAACACAATTCTTGGCGACGTAATTTTTGTGGGGTTTATAGGGGAAGACCATGCCTATTCCTATCCCTTTGCACATACACCTATTTAAATGCTTTGCAAATAAGGCAACGCAATTGAGAATTTAGTTATTTCTTGCTTCATTATCTACTCTTTGAGCATATCGTGTACAAATCATAATATTCGATCTTTTTATCATGTTATCTTGGAACCTACCGGGTTGCTTATGTCGCTTCAAGCGGAATGAATGTATACAGAATGTGTTTTCATTTGTGCTTGTGTGCTGTGGACTGGTGGTGTTTTCGAGCCCATATGAGATATTATTGTTTTCTTATTCTTTATAACTCAATTCTATATTTCCAACGTGCAGAAATTGGCAGACCACATAGGTTTGCCTTGTCGCATAGCTCGTGGTTGCAAGTATTGTGTGGCAGATCACCGGTCCTCTTGTCTTGTCAAAATTGAAGATAACAGGAAGGTTTTGAGGTTCGAAACTTTAATTGTTTGCAGAGTATTGTTGCTGGCAGATTTTATTTTATTTCCTATTTTTTAGAACATGATTCAGCATATAAATTCATTCTGAAATGACAATTAGTTCCTTGTTTAGGTTTTGGTAGTATCTATTTCCCGAACGGATATTTAGCCATAATGTTATTTCTAGAGTTTATGTTCATTTGATCTAAGGGCATCAATCTTTTTTCTTTCATCTATACACTCTGCAGCATTAAATCTTTGCTGAATTCTTGGTCAACACTCAGCCGTTTCTTAGTCTCACTGTTTTCTTAACTTTTGGTGTTGAAAAGATTTAGCCATGGCTCATAACTAACTTGATTGCTGTCAGATAAGTTCACATTCCCCCCGTCACACCCCGTTGTTTTTATGGTGTAAATATGCATTTGATTCTGAGTACCATGTCATGCATGGTTGAAGAGAACCTTATCGTTTCCAACTGTTCGTTTAATTCAGAATTCATGATGGTTATACATACATTTTTTTAACAGGGAATATGTGGTTGATCTAGTTGGGGAACCAGGAAACCTTCATGGTCCAGACTCCTCGATTAATGGAGGAACTCTTTCTTCTATACCTTCACCATTTCAAATTTCTCATCTAAAAGAATCCAAACAACCTTACAGGGATAGTGAATTATATTGCCAAATCACAAACTCAAAGCACACGGGTGCTCCTCCTGAAGATCCCTTTTATGCAGGTATGTTTTGTAGCCTTGAAAATACATGTTCCAATTATTTTGGAGTACTAGAAATTGAAGGGAATCTGAATGAACTACAAGGTAGAGGCATCGCTATTGCTAAAACGATTATATTTTTGTCTAATTATAAACTGACAATTGTTAGATTTTTGTTTTTTTGTTTTGTTTTGTGCATTGATACGGAGAAGAAAACATTTATTATGCTACTTTTTTATCCTTTCTTGATAGCTTCTTCAATCTGTATAGATCAATCTCTTACAGGAGGTGGGGAGGGAGGTCAAATCATCAAGGAAACCAGTTTGCTTCCAGGTGATCAAACTAGATTTGGGTTGGAATCTTCTCTGATGCGATTGGAATTGAAAGGAAATGCTCCGCATTGCCTTGTCCAGAGTGACATCCCACCTTGTGTCCAGGGTGATGCTTCGGAAGCTCTTGATCTTACTGCTACTACTGCTGTGGCATCATTAGAGGAATGTACTAGACTTAGCGAAGAAAATGCTGTTGTACAACAAGCTTACAGAAAGGAGATTGTTGTATCAAGAAGTCAGGTTATAAGCAACAGTGTTGAGCAACCTATAGTAACTTTGTACAACCAATCAGATCTAGAGGGCGTTCATAGTGAACTTGTGAAACAAGGTAGAATTACTGCTGTGACTACCCCGAGGTACTTGCATCTTGAACCGTCTCTCGCAATGGACTGGCTTGAGATCTCATGGGACGAGTTGAATATCAAAGAGCGTGTTGGTGCTGGTATTCATCCTCCCCTATTTTTAACTAGATGCAAATTTACTTGTTTTTATTTGCTCAATCACTACTCTTCCCTTCTTCCGGAAATCTCATACTTTGCTACTTTCCAGGCTCATTTGGGACAGTGCATCGTGCTGAATGGAATGGATCAGTAAGTTTTTTCTTTTTTGTGATTGGGCGGCGACTGTTGGTGTATGTGAGGAATAGTGGCTTGGTTATGACGTGCATATTTTTCATATGCTGTATCTGTGTGGTCTGATCCCGAGGACAAATTTGATGAGTGGTATATTGCTTAATATCATATGGCTGCAAAGTTTGGACCGTGTGCCTGTTCTTTTTCTCATTCCATCTTCGGGACAGGTCTAGTAACTATTTGTGTTTCAGAGGAAGAACTTAAGCAATTTACCAATTTAGATGATCAAACAGAATTTAACATTCTCCTTAATTTGTTCCTTCTTCTCATGATGTCTTCAGTTGGATGCTGAACATCTGTCTTGCAATATATCATCGTAGTTTTCTGTTGAACCTAATTCTTTTTTTCTTCTTTTTTCATCTTCTAATTGAGTTTAATTTTGGTGCAATGCAGGATGTTGCTGTTAAGGTTCTAACTGTTCAGGATTTCCATGATGATCAATTGAAAGACTTTTTACGAGAGGTAGGTTTCCTTTTTATGCATATCAGAAATTTGTACATTTTACATTGAAGCCTCTTAGCTGAAGTTGATCTTCACATTGTATTCAGGTTGCAATTATGAAACGTGTTCGTCATCCAAACGTAGTTCTTTTCATGGGTGCAGTTACAAAGCGTCCTCATCTATCTATAGTGACTGAATATCTGCCAAGGTAATCAGCTATTTTTTTTTTCCAATTTTATTTATTGACAGTTCATTAAATGTGTACAAATACTGGAGCCCTTCTTATGTCTAAACCCATTGGTATCCTGGTATTCATGGAGCAGGGGTAGTCTTTATCGCCTCATTCACAGGCCAGCTTCCGGGGAACTTCTGGATCAGAGGAGGCGGTTGCGAATGGCACTCGATGTGGTTTGTGCAATTTAGCATCATCATTTTCCTTCTACGTTTTCTGTTAGTTAACTCTATACGTTATCTTCCCTGCAGGCCAAGGGGATCAATTACCTCCATTGTCTTAACCCTCCTATTGTCCATTGGGATCTTAAGTCTCCAAATTTGTTGGTTGATAAAAATTGGACAGCGAAGGTATATTTAGATAAAGAAATAGGTTGCCATTGTGTTTTGAGTTCTCCGGTTGGGTGTTTGTGGACTTAATTTGTTTCATTTATTCCTAGGTATGCGATTTTGGGTTGTCCAGATTTAAGGCGAACACTTTCATACCATCCAAGTCCGTTGCTGGAACAGTAAGTCTCCCTCTCGCTCTCTCTCTCTCTCTACATGTACATGAGTGTGTCATCGTGCACAGATTCACATAATATCAGTTGCATATTTACCCCCCAATGTAGTACGGGTGCCAAACCAGGCATTATCGTCTTTTATTAATTTGGTTTTTAGCCAATGATGAATCTTCATTATGTGAATGAATAATCTGGTAGTCGAATTCATTGTTTCCAAGAATTATGATTGAGATGTATGCCTTGAAATGTTTGTTTGGTGTTTTGTCTCACAAATTAGTTGTAGTTGTTTCGATGGATTAGTATATACGTTATGAATGCTGTGTGTAAGTTACCATGAACTCTTTTGTATGTACCCCCATGTAAAGTCGGGTATTTCCATCAATATTTCAGCAGGTTTAAATTTTACTTCGCAGTGCATCAATCAACATGTAACTCACTCAAGTTAATTTTCAGCCTGAGTGGATGGCTCCAGAATTCCTTCGCGGAGAGCCCTCAAATGAGAAGTCTGATGTTTACAGTTTCGGAGTTATCCTATGGGAACTTGTAACCATGGAACAACCTTGGAACGGTCTTAGCCCCGCCCAGGTACATGTCGTGATCAGCATCTCCTTTCTTCCAGCCTTGTCCTGCACATTCATTCTCTATTTTCTTTGTTTTCCCTTCTATTAACTATGGTAAATGACGTCGTTCAATCTCTCAGGTAGTTGGAGCCGTTGCTTTCCAGAACAGAAGGCTTGCTATCCCGGCTAATACTCCCCCAATGTTGGCTTCGCTTATGGAATCCTGCTGGGCTGAGTAAGTCTACCCGATATCTTTTCACTCGTTGTCATAATATACATTACGGATAACCTGATCGGAAGTGTATGCCGAGAGCCAAGACACTACTCTTCTTCCACACGTAGTGTCGAAGATAGAATGCAACTAACTGGCCCTTGATCTCCTTGCGTACTTATGTAGACATACAAAACCGACCTTTGGGATGTCAAATTAGTAGCACCTGTGGAGTCTTGTTCGTTTACATGTTTAGTTCGTGATGTTTGTCTATTTTCTTCGCAGTGATCCAGCCCAGCGCCCGTCTTTTTCTAGTATAGTTGAGTCGCTAAAGAGGTTGCTAAAGTCTCCTCTGCAGTTGGTACCGGTGGGCGGAACATCTCCTTCTGCCCGGACCTGACACTGTTATACTTTGGTAGTCGAATTTCTACAACTGACGGAGCTTCTTTGGTTCTTGGCAATTATATATACGCGTTTCTTGCTTAACCCGATGACCGTCAAATATGGCGAAGTTAAATACATTGCCTTCCGCGTTAATTTGAGTTTCTAGTGCCAGTAAAGCAATATGGTTTAACAATGTACCCGAAATATCGAAGAGTATTGTGCTGAAGAAAGGGAAGAGGGATTTACTAGATTAATTATCAAACAGTGCTTTTGATGTATTATTATTATCCAAATTAATCCTTCCTCTTTCCTTTTATTCATGTTTTTATCGGTTCATCTTTTAGCTATGTTTATACGAATCAAAGAAACTGACGGTTATCCTGTCAAAGTAAAAAGAGAACGTGAGCTACAAATTACTCACATGGTAATCAAATAACTTAAAGAGTTATTTATATTTAGTTTCTTTACATTTAGGCCCTTGGAACTCTTAAACTTTAAATAAAACCCAGATTTTAAATATGACAAGATGTCCATAAATTTGTGTTTATTTACAAAATCATGCCAGCAAACCTCTTATACTTTTTCTTCGGACATTTAATTTGATTAAGGGGAAATTTAATATTAGTCCAATTTTATACCCTAGTATTGGGATTAGTCCACTTTTTAGTTATTTTTAATTTAGGTCCAATGATTCCACATCAGTATTGTCATTCCTATTTTTTTGCATCATTTTTTCTCATTCCAAAGTTACCCTTAATCTTATCATTAGTTATAACTGATAAGTTTATGATAATCCCTTAATTTCATGAAAAAGTAAACAATAATTCTCCTAAATTTTAGCTTATTAAACCATATGCACGTTGATCTTCTTCCTCCTTCAATCCTCATCGTTTTCCTCCTCTTCTTTAAGCACATGTCCATTATTTGAAGTACCTGAATAATAGATACTCAAATAATAATAATATCTGCTCAACGCAAGAACGATAAAATTCAAGCAAATTTTAGACTAGAATTTCCACCAATTCAGGTAAACAAACATTAACATTAAAAAGGAGATGAGTTGAAAACCCAACAAATTAGCATAATTGTTATAGCGATGGGAGCTTCTGACCAAGAGGTATTATAAAACCCCATTTCCTCCCGCATAGGTAGAAAAACAATTCCACCATAAAAAATGGAAGACCGCAGCAAATTAACATACCTATTCGATAGACCCATCAACCCAACCATGGTAAATAATAATAAATTAATTTTTCCAAATATAATTCACTTATATTTTTGGATGAGTCGTGTTAAATATTCAATGGCAATTGATGTAATTTATTTTAAAATTGCGGATACTTTTGTTGCTGATGTCTACTTACTAGACCCAACCTATAAGAATGTAAACTAGTGGATTCCATTCAAAATAGGCATATAAAATTGGACCCATATTAAAAGACCCCTTTGTTTAATTTAACTTAATTTTATGCCACCAAACCTCTTCTACATAACCATACCAAGTAGCCCAATGGTAAAGGCACGGACTGCGGCTCTTCACTAAATAAATAAATGTGGAAGGTCTAGGGTTTGATGCTCCGAGCTGGTGAGTCTACTTGACTGTGGTCATGGGTAGGGTGAATTTCTCTATAGCCTCTCCGGGCCCGAAAGAAGTAGATGATCGTGACTTGCCACTAGTTGTCATTCTTTTTAAGAAAAAAGAAAAAGAAAAAAAAAACCGTCTTCCACATATTATGTATACTAGTACTATAAAAAAGAAGTAGGTAAATTAATTTTGTTAAAAATTATAAAAGTAGGTACATTAACTTTGTAAAAATTGAAAAATAGGTACATTATTTTCATAGAAATTAGAAATTAAACCGTAGGTAAATTATTTTTATAGTAGGTAAAATATTTCATATAATTATACAGTAGGTAAATTATTTTCATAAAATTTAAAAAATAAATATTGTTGAAATTAAACATTAATTTAGGTATATTCAAATTGAAATTTCATGGCTAGAAGACCTTGCCAAATTCAATGCACGTAAATTAAAACGTAATTACAAGGCCTTTTCATACTAGCTTAGATGAGGGTATATTTTTTTTTTTGAATACATCGATATTTTTACACTAAGGGGAGAGGAAGTTCGGCTAAGCCACACAATGGGCAACCTAATTTGGTATCAAATTCGCCATCCACGAGATTCGAACCTAAGACCTCTCACTTCCAAGTGAAGATGAATACCACCAGACCGTAGTACTGAGTGGTTAGATGAGGGTATATTAGGAATCCAAAAAATTAAAAAATTGATTCACAAACTGAATTTGATTAGTTGTTTAGTTAGATTTTAACCATTGTGTTGTATTCGGATAAATATAAAATGATAGGTTATAGGCTAAAAAAAATGAGTATTGAGGGGGAAAGTTAAATTTGCAGTTATGTAAAGAATAGTCATTCGTAGGTGGAAAGGTAGAAGCAAGTAAGGCAGGCAAACACCAGTAAGAAGGCGGCTTCATTAATATCCCACAAGCCAAGTCGCAGTTTCTAGTAGGTCAAAATAGCCGACCCCGTCATCGGTCTCCCCCGTCCCTCCCTCCCTCCCCAATTCCCCCATATCTACCAATCCTCCCCCAACCCAATTCCCAAACACCCACTCATGGATTTCCTTCAATCCCAACTCCGATACATCAATTCCCAAACAGAGGAATCGGCACCGATCGACAAGTCCCGAATCGCCAAGGACATTCTCCTCCAAGCCGGCCTAATCCTCTTCGTCGTCGTCGCCTTCCTCACCATCCACAACATCCCCCAGAAGCTCTTTGCCAAACTCCGCTACCGCTTCGGTAACAAAACCGCCGCCCGGGCCAAGCGCCACTTCGTCCTCGGCGCCCAGCTCCTCGCCCAGTCCCGATCCGCCGACTCCCTCGCCTCCTCCGCCTCCCTCTCCCAGCAGGCCCTCGACGAGGCCGAAAAGGCCATCGCGCTCGTCCCCAAGGACGCCGCCGCCCACATCCTCAAATCCCTAGCCCTCGACGCCCAGGGATTCAAGACCTCCGCCCTCGACGCCATCAACGTCGCGCTGTCCCCTCTCTGCCGCAAGAGCCTGACCGACGAGGAGCGCGGCGATGCGCTCGTCAAGAGGGCGGAGATCATGCTGTCGATGAACCGGAAAGCCCAGGTTGACCCGGTGATCGAGGATTTGAATCGGGCTGTGGAGCTGAGTCCGGAGAATGTGAAGGCATTTTGTACGTTGGGAGAGTGCTACGAGGGGAAGAAGATGACGGAGGAGGCCAGGAAGGCTTACGAGGCGGCGCTGAGGGTCCAGCCCAGATTGAAAGCCGCCATGGACGCCCTCGAACGACTGGGTTCGAGTTAGGCGAGTGGGCTCGGCTCGGGTTAATTTCGGATTCCCATTTTTATTTTTGTTTTGTAGTTTCAAATTTGTGGTATTTCGTTTATGATAATCTTCAGGATATTTCGAGTGTAATGACTTGGATTCACATGTATTTTTGTAGGAAATGATTTTATTTTTTTAAAATTATTATTATTAATAGCAATTACGATTGGAATAGTTTAGAACTCGGGACAGGTTAATATTCATTAGGATATTGAACCACGAACATTTTAGAAAATGATTTCAACATATTCATGTTCGTTCTTTTGTACACGGATAAAGTTTTGTCCTTTAATTAGCATCGAAATAAACAAGGATCTGTAAAGAAGAAAATACGAGGGAAAATCATTTTCGTTGTGTTGGAGGAGATTGGTGAGCATTAGGAAGGAGGTACACTATGGGAAAGTCTCTTGTCCAGTTTGAGAATCTTTTTAATTTAAACAGCGAGAACTTAGATTCGAATTTAACGCTTCTTACAACTATGAAAATACAAGAATTAACATTACGATTTCAAAGTTTTTTATAGTAAGTGTGATAATATCGTAAGAAATTTCTCAAGAAATAGAATATGAATTATTAGGATAAGTATCTTATCCTCCTAAACAAGAATTTGCACAAAAGGAAATTAAAAAAAAAAAAAAAATGGGAAAACTCGAAAACAAGACCGAGGTTGGATTACCTTAAAAGTGACTACCAAACACAGAGATATCCCTATCTTTGGCGCGCTTGCATGCATGCATGTATGAAAATTAACAAACAATATCAATCCATATAAAGAACAAGTCCCATGAATATTAACAAAAATAAAATAAAAAATCACAACCAACTCACGTTAATAAGTTTCTGAATCAAATTACAAATTTTCTTTTGCCAATAAAATCTGCCCGAGATTTGATATTATCCTACAAATATATATAACTCACCAAATCTTGTCTGATATGGTAGATTGATGATTGTGCATCCAATGTACCGTACAACAGAAAATCTCCTGCATTAAATTCTCGTTCAAAACCATATCTCCTGGGTGAGTATGTAGCTCTTTTCTTGCTATGTATATAGAGCATAGGCCGTTTGTGGTATATCACAGCAACCCCTCAAAAGCTTCCTTCTTCTCTAGTCTGTGCTTTCGTCTCATCTCCGACGAGCCATGACTAGAACGAAGGTGAAACTGACCTACATCAGCAACGATGCGGCGCGAAAGGCCACGTTCAAGAAGAGAAAGAAGGGTTTGATGAAGAAGGTGAGTGAACTCAGCACTCTTTGTGATGTTCAGGCGTGCGCGATTATTTACAGCCCGTATGACTCCCAGCCGGAGCTCTGGCCATCGCCGTTGGGAGTCCAGCGGGTTCTCGCACAGTTCAAGACCATGCCGGAGATGGAGCAGAGCAAAAAAATGGTGAACCAAGAGAGTTTCCTACGGCAGCGGATCGCCAAGGCCAACGAGCAATTGAAGAAGCAAAGGAAGGAGAACCGCGAGAAGGAGATGACGAGAGTGATGTTCCAGAGTCTGATGGGGAAGTCCCAGCTCCACGGTTTGAGCATGGTTGATTTGAACGATTTGGGGTGGCTGATTGACCAGAATTTGAAGGAGATCGACAACCGGATGAAGAATCTGAATGAACAGGATTCTAAGAGCCAAGTGCAACTACAACCAACGGCGCTGCCTGTAGCTGCTGCAACTGTGGCGGAGCGTGGAGTGGAGAGGCAGCAGGGTTTTGAGCTTAACAATAATGTGGGCACGGCGGTTCAAAGGCAGCAGCAGCCGTTTTTCATAGACATGATGAACGTCCCACAAGATCATCATCAGCAGCAAATGGCAGGGATTGGTGGTGGATATGAGATGAATATGCTGCCGTTTGCGGCGGATCAGAGCCAAATTAATGCTATTTGGTCCAATAGTTCATTTTACCCTTGAAATTTGCTTCTGTATAATGGTTTGTTTTTATAATTCAGCCTCGAACCATGGTAGGGTTGTAGTGTTGAGGCTTGAAACAGTGCGTGTTGTTCACCCTTTGATTAATTGTATGTAATAAAGTTAAACCACATCAAATGATGCTTTCAACTTTTAATAATCTATGAAATGCGGTTATGTTTCATATCATTTCATAGGATCAACTCCAGGATAGAATTTTTAGTGTACTCGGAATGCGAGCACAACGTCATATAAAATTATACAAATGTAAAAACACTTGAAAAAAAAGAAAACTTTCTATTAATATAATCACATATGCCGTACCGACTCGTATTCCAAACAAATTGAAAAAATCTCTCCAACTCCAGCAACAAACCATTAGGTTGAAACACATGCCATGTAGACTGGTAATGGGGTTTGAGGTTTGACCATATTTACCTCATATGCCACCATGCTGACTTATTATTATCTTAAGGTAAAATTACAATATTTATTCCTTGTTCACAACATTTTTTTATTCAAACTTTATTTGTTTTATTTGTTTTCAGTTTTTGACCTACGTTTCTTGATTTTGTCCACATCAGCACTTTTGCATTTAAAACATTACATCATTTTGCTTAAGTTTTTGTTAACCTAAACAACCCATCAAATATATTATTATAATTGGCTCGTATATGCATATTAATTTTCGGATTTTCGTACCATGAATTAAGATCTCACCTCTTCTTACATTTTATACAAAACAAATTATGATTAAGTTAAAACCAGAAAGTCCAATTAAAACCTAATGTCTCTTTTGTGTAAGTCAGACTCTTCCTTGCTGTCATTTTTAATCCATGACCACATGCCTCACCTATGCTTGTAAGCTCTCATCCAAAAGGATCACTTCTCTCCGTCTCTCCATCCACGGTACATACATACTTAGCTTTTGTAGTCTGTTTCTTTTTCTTTTTGTGGGCTAGTCAGTTTAATATGGACGGAGCCTTTTGTTGTCTGGTTCAAGAACTCGTAATATGGGCACATGCCCTTGATTTTGTTTGACAAAGAAGGATAATTATGCCAACGAGGGTATCAGTTGGTAAGGTCCCTACCTTGTATGTCATCTTGGTCGAGTTCAGCTATCAGCAGTCTTCGTTGGTGCGCGATCTGTAAATTCTTACCGGTAGTATCTGGCAGTTAGTTGCCACACATAAGTCATTATGGCTCGAGGTTGTAGGTATGCCCTAATGGTGAGAGTAACCAATCCCCCTCTAAACTTTTCGTTACAAAAAAAAAGATAACATTTTCGTTCTCAACTGATACAATTTTTTTTTTTTTTTTTTTTTTTCAGGAGTACATATATGACGGGTAAAATGTTTTCCAAGAGTATGTAATGGCACAATTTTTTTTGTTGGTTGAATTTGTACCCACAAATTAATATTTATACGTGTGTATCCATAGTCACTACTACAAAAAACATTTTGCGCGACGAAATAAGTTTGTTGCGCAAAATACAATTTCGTCGCGCAAAACCTTGCGCAACGAAATTTTGGTAGCCCATGGTTCGTCTCGCAAAGCTCGTGACAATAGGGTTTGCGCGACGAAAATTAATCTTCGTCGCACAAAGCTACTTTGCGCGACGAATTAGTTTGTCGCGCAAAGTATCTTTGCGCGACGAAGTATTTTATCGCGCAAATATACCTTTGCGCGACGAAGTATTTTGTAGTGCAAAGGCAAAGCTTTGCGCGACCAAATATTTTAAATTTAAAATTTTTATTTTTAAAATTTTTTAATTAAATAAATTAATTGAATATTTTGCGCGACGAAATATTTTGTCGCGCAAGGTTTTTGACGTTTTGTTTTATTATTTCTCTTATATTAATTTAATTATATTAATTGTTTGTGAAACGAAATACTTGGTAGCGCAAGATTTTTCAAATTTTTACTTTTTTAATTTAATTTAATTGTATGATTTTATTTTTTTAATTACTTTAATTTAAATTGACATATTCAAAATAAAATTACACATGAAAAATAGTGATAAATTATCCAATATATATATATATATATATATATAATATATTCAAAATGTACACATAAATTAACAAAGTACAATAATAAAATCCTAATACAAGTCTGTGAGATCCCACATCGCCCAGGGGAGTGATCCTTAAATGTATATTCCCATCCCTATCTAGCACGAGGCATTTTGGAAGCTCACTGGCTTCGGGTTCCGTAGGAACTCCGAAGTTAAGCGAGAAGGGGGCCACCCATCCTGGGAGTGCTCTGGCCCCCTTCTCGCTTAACTTCGGAGTTCTTACGGAACCCGAAGCCAGTGAGCTCCCAAAGCGGACAATATCGTGCTACAGTGGTGGAGCGGGCCCGGGAAGTGGTCCGCCCTAGGCCGGGATGTGACAAAGTCTATTGTGGTGGTAGTGGCGGGAGATATGTGTCGATAGCGTCCTAATCCTCAACTTTAGCCGTCAAAGTCTCAACGATTCCCTACAAAAAAAAAATATGGTCAAATAACAAAAAAATTGGCATAATCTCCCCTAAAATTGGTATACCCCAAATCCGACCCCAAACTCCACTCCTCATCCTATACTCGACCCTAAACCCCGCACCAAACTCAAAACTAACTCCAAAAACACATACTAATGAAAAAAAAAAAAATTTGGGGAAAATATACCTTTTGGCAAGATTGAGAGTGAGTGAGAATGAGAGGGAGAAGTGAGTGTGAGAGAATTAGAGGAGATAGTGAGAGAGAGATGAGAGAATGAGTGAGAGTGAGAGATAGTGAAGAGAGAGAAGAGAGATTAAACAAGAGGAGTGAGTGTGAGAGAGAGGGTTGGATTTGGGGAGAGGGAAAGAGAGAGGAGAGGTAAGAGTAGAGAAAGACATTGAGAAAATTGTGGAGGAGTTATTTTGGTTTTAAAAACGGTATCACTTTGCGTGACGAAATATTGGTCGCGCAAAGTCTTAAAAAAATTCCCGCGTCCCAATTTTTTGCTTGCCCAAATTTTTAGAGTTTTGCGCGACAAAGTGTTGGTTGCGCAAAGTTTTGAGCGACGAAGTATTGGTCGCGCAAAGTTTTGAGCGAAGAAAAATTGGTCGCGCAAAAGTTTTGCGCGACCACTAAAAAAAATATTTTAAAAAATTCCCGTGGCCCATTTTTGGTGCCCGCTCAAATTTTTAGAGTTTTGCGCGACGAAGTGTTGGTGCGCAAAGTTTTGCGCGACCACTTGAATAAAATTTAAAAAAAAAATTTCCGCGTCCCATTTTTTTCTCCCGTCCAAATTTAAGGATTTTGCGCAACGAATGATTGGTTCGTCGCGCAAAATTTATAAAAATATTTTTTATAAATAATAAAATTTACTGAAAATGTGACTTTACTCCCTTCAAATTCAATTTTTTTTTTTACATAAAACCAACAATAATATATTTTTCTAACAAAAACTCGATCCGCACTACAATAATAAATTTAAAGCTACTTAATAAATATATATGCCATTCAATTTCTTAAGTGTTATACGTACAAAATAAATAAATTTAAAGCTACTTAATATATATATATATATATATGGGTGAAGTGCCTATTTAGTCCCTGAACTATTACCTCAGTGAAAATTTGGTCTCTGAATTTATTTTTCGGTAAAATAAGTCCCTAAATTCATTAAAAATTGCTAATTTCATCCCTACTATTATATTCAAATCTATTTTATCTAATTTTTCTTCAACTTAAGTCACTTGACACACTTTAGAGTTTAATACCGTCATTTTCTCGCCTATAAGCCCTTCACATTTCATATAGGTTGCGAATTTAACATCTAATTTACCCTCCAAAGTTAACTTAAACAGTTTCTTATGTAAAACTATTAATTTACCCTCCAAAGTTAACTCCGTACACTATTTCTTTATGGAAAACGACCAATCTACCCTCTAATGTGTATCACGTGCAAGTAACGTGATTTAAATTGATGGAAAATTGAATATAGTAGCTTCGAATATAATATTAGGGATGTAATTGGCAGATTTTTCTAATTCAAGGACTAATTTTTCTGAAAAAATAGTTTAGGGACCTAATTCAACGATCCAACCGTCAAATTTGTTTGTATATACTTCGAGTTCATATACGCCAAAAATTGCAAAAAAAAAATATTCAGAGATCAAGTAACGGGACAAAACTTTTCGATGATTATAAACGAAAAATCACGATTTAACGGTTATTTTAACTCCGATTTTGATGATTTTTTTACAGCTAAACTCCTTGATCCTATATGAATACAATGACTAAATTTGATCTTCAATTTAAAATATTTACACTAGTGGATACCACAAAATCTTATGTTATACTTAATGAAAGTATAAATAAACTATAAGTGTTAGTGAATCTATTGTTTTGATGGGATACGCATTCTACGAAACTGGTTTCAACGATCCAACCGTTAAACTTATTTTTATATATTTCGAGATCGCATACGCCAAAAATTGCAAAAAAACAAACATTCAGAGATCAAGTAACAGGACAAAACTTTTCGACGGTTATAAACGAAAAATCACGATTTAACAGTTACTTTAACTCCGATTTTGATGATTTTTTTACAGCTACACTCCTTGACCCTATATGAATACAATGACTGAATTCGATCTTCAATTTAAAATATTTACACTAGTAGACACCATAAAATCTTATGTTATATACTTAACGAAAATATAAATAAACTCTTTGAGTGTTAGTGAATCTATTGTTTTGATGGGATATGCATTCTATGTATGAAACTAGTTTCAACGATCCAACTGTCAAACTTGTTTGTATATTCTTCGAGATCATATACACCAAAAATCACAAAAAACAAACATTCAGAGATCAAGTAACGGGACAAAACTTTTCCACGGTTATAAACAAAAAATCAGGATTTAACGGTTATTTTAACTCCGATTTTGATGATTTTTTATAGCTACACTCCTTGACTATATGAATACAATGACTAAATTCGATATTCAATTTAAAATATTTACACTAGTGGATACCATAAAATCTTATGTTATACTTAATGAAAATATAAATAAACTCTAAGTATTAGTGAATCTATTGTTTTGATGGGATACGCATTCTACAAAACTAGTTTCAATGATCCAACCGTTAAACTTGTTTGTATATACTTTGAGATCATATACACCAAAAATCACAAAAAAAAAAAAACATTCAGAGATCAAGTAATCGGACAAAACTTTTCGACGGTTATAAACAAAAAATCACAATTTAACGATTATTTCAACTCCGATTTTGATGATTTTTTACAGCTACACTCCTTGACCCTATATGAATACAATGAATTAATTTGATCGTCAATTTAAAATATATTTTTCTAACAAAAATTCAATCCGAACTACAATAATATATTTTTCTAACAAAAACCTGATCCAAACTACAATAATAAATTTAAAGCTACTTAATAAATATATATATCGTTCAATTTCCTAAGTGTTATGCGTACAAAATAAAAAACGAAAATAAATTGGTTTAGTCGACGAAATATTTGAATTACGTCGCGCAAAGATTTAAAAAAATAATTATTTTATTTTATTCATGTTTGTAAAAACTTTGCGTGACGAAGTTTAAGTTTTTGTCGCGCAAAGTCACTTTGCGCGATGATATATTTTTCGTCGCGCAAGCCTTTGAGCAACGAAGCTTAGAATTTCATCGCGCAAAGTGACTTTGTGCAACAATATTTTTTCGTTGAGCAAAATTTCGTCACGCAAGACTTTGTGCAACGAAGCTTAGAATTTTGTCGCGCAAAGTCACGTTGTGCGACGATGTTTTTTCGTCGCGCAAAGTCACTTTGCGCGACAATGTGTTTTCGTCGCGCAAGGGTTTTTTTTACAATTGAGTATTTAAATAGTGTACCCATGTTTATATTCTCTGTTATTTTTTTGTCTTCTTTATGCGCTTTTTTATGAGGTGAATGTATTTTTCGGTCATATGGGTACATTTCTATTGCAAATTTTTTTTTATTGATTTTGCAATTGGGTCCGTCTGTATGAGTATATGGGTACACTGTTCTGTTGTGTATTAGAATTGGGGAATGGTATATTTTCCAACATAAAAATGACGAGAGAAAGGTTATTTGGTAAATTAGTACAAACCATGCTCAAAACAACAAAACGTTCTAAAGGTTATTTGGTATATTTAATCATGATTGAGGATGGTAATCAAATGGGTACATTTAATCATGATTGAGGAAGGTAATCAAATGGGCACATTTTGTAGGTAATGGGGGTACAATATTGTTTTGCGTTTGTTTCCTTAATACTCTTATTTACATTGGTACATTGCAAATCTTATTTGTTTACAATTTGGTTTTCTTTCAATTTAGGTGATGAAGATAAGAATTTTGAATTTCTAGGATTACATTGATTCAGACAATTAATTATGCCAATCGTGAGAAAAATTAATTACCTTGAAAAATCACAATCTTTAATTTAGAAAATAAAAAAGTTGACATGGAAATCTATTATTACTAACATGTTGAAGTGTACAAAATCAAAGAACTTTGATAAAAATTTGAAAACTAATAAAATTTCAATAAAAAAATATTAGTGATTAAGAACCGCATTCAAAGTGTGACAGTCCGTCCCTGATTTTACAATTGTATAAATTTTTAATAAGTGATTTTACAAAATTTCCCTTCGAGGCTCGTGCGTTGACTGAGGTTAATGACAGTATCTTGTCACCTAAGTTTTGTTTTCTTGGCATATTCTCGTAGTACTCGTCGCTACGGACGCGTGGGCGCAAGCGGTTCGTGATTTGGAGCTATATCGAAGAAGTTATTAACGTTTGAAGTTGGGGGTTAAAATGATAATTTAATTGTTTTGGAGAAATCTGGGGTGCCACATGTGTGGCCCAGATTAAAAGAAAATAAATGGATGGCTGTGATGGAAAGATAAGAAGAGAAAGGGGAAATAAATGGAGGAATGAGGAGAAGGGAGAAAGAGACCAGCCAATAGAAGGAAGAGGAAAGGAGAGAAAGAAGGGAGGAGAGAAGGAGGGGAACGAACCGGGTCTTCTCCTTGACCCGCGAACCCGACCCCTTGACCCGCTCGTATCTCCCTCGTCCGAACTCCGTTTTGGGTGATCTTGGTGTCCATGAAAAGCCCTTGACGAGCCCTACACCTATGTAGTGTTAGAATTCCCAATTTATTTCCCATTTTTCCAGTTCGAAGCCACAAACCCACGGGGGCATCCGGCGGCTTTAGCTTCGAATCACCCAATCCCGAAGCAATTTCTTCCAATTACCACCACCCATGGCATCCTCTTGAGGTCTGGAACAAAGCCAAACAAGTTTGGAGGCGTCGGAACAAGTTTGGAGGTCGAATCAAATCACACCAAATTCAAGGGTTTCGTACGGTTTTGATGAAATTGGAGTCTTTCTTGACCGAATTGGCCTTGGTCACAGGTATGAAAGTTGTTCTACTCTTTGAGATCTTCAATTCTGCAAATTTTGAGAATTTTTGGAGAACTAGCTATTGATGAAGAATCATCAAGCTCGACCTACTGGGGCTACTGATGTGTCTAAAGCACATTATAGCAATAACTAGCACCCAAAACGCCAAAAGAGGCGTGGTAGGGGCGGCCAGAAGCCATCCCACCAAGGTCAACAGAGCCAAGGCCCATCCAAGGGAGGAAACAAAGCCCAGAAACGCCCAAACCTCGTTCCCAAGGCCCCGAACTTCAAGAATAAGGGCAAAGCACCTAAAACCATGGATGACGATATGTGCTATCGCTGTTGTTCAAAGGACCATTGGTCCCATGTTTGCCGAGCTCCCAAGAAGGTTGTAGATGAATATCATTCTCGTCGTAGGAAGTTTGAATCAAACTTCGTGCAAGTGGACGAACCGGAGACTACAAAGATAGAGGTTTCTGATTTTCAGGAGGATACCACTCCTATGGAAGATTAGAATCTTAGATATAGACTTATTTTTTAGTTGAAATAAGACATATGGGGCCGAATTCCACCTAATGGCCGAACCCCCCTTGTTTTTGGTTGATTTTTGAACAATTTCCTTTATGTTTTGGATTATTAGTTGGTGATTTGTTTTGGATATTAACTTTTATGCATGTGACCGATTCAAATTAATTTTTCATTCTAGGTATGACTAGTGGGAAAGTTAGTTGTCTGGCAGATAGTGCAACCACACACACTGTTTTGTGTGAACACATCTATTTCACTAACTTCATACCTAAGAATGCACATCTGACAACCCTCTCAGGCCCATCCAACCTGATAGAAAGATACGGTAAGGCACGTATAATGTTGTCCAATGGTACAATCTTGACCATTGCTGAGGCACTCTATTCTCCACGTTCTGGCAGAACGTTACTAAGTTTCAAGGACATTAGAGATAACAATTACCACGCTGAAACCCACGTAGAAAACGGAGTTGAATTTCTGTGCATACGAATATAGCCAGAAGCATATTCTAGAGAAGATGGAGCGTATCCCGAGTGGTCTGTATACTACGACCATACGCCCGATAGAATGCCACTATGTGGCCGGCCTTACTACTGGGACCGTGCATGAAATTACACTTTGGCATGACCGTTTGGGACATCCTGGATGAATAGCGATGCGCCGTATCCTCAAATCTTCACACGGGCATCTACTAACCAGAAGTTTAGGTTCGATCCAAGGAATCGCATGTCAAACATGTTCAATAGGAAAGCTTATTACTAAGCATTCATAAGACAAGATTCGTTCGAATCCTCCCATTTTTCTACAACGGATTCAGGGGGACATTTGTGGACCGATTCAACCTCCATACGGACCATTTAGATATTTTATGGTTTTGGTTAACGCTTCCACACGTTTGTCACACGTGTGTTTGTTGTCCGCAAGGAACGCTGCATTCTCCAAACTGTTGGCTCAGGTTATCAAGCTCAGGGCTCAACGCCCTGATTACTCGATCAAATCTATTCGATTGGATAATGCTGGAGAATTCACATCTAAAACTTTTGATGACTATTGCATGTCAGTTGAGGTTGAAGTTGAACATCATGTACCCCATGTTCATACCTAGAATGGCCTGGCATATGCTTTCATTAAGCGCTTACAAGTGATTGCTCGATCGTTGGTCATACGTACCAAACTCCCGATCGCTGCTTGGGGCCATGCAATATTGCAAGCAGCAAAGTTGGTCCGCCTGAGGCCTGTTGTGACACAACCATTTAGTGCCCTTCATTTGGTTACCGGATATGAACCCGACATATCGCATCTGCGCGTTTTGGGTTGTGCAGTATATGTACCGATCTCGCCGCCCTTACGTACAAAAATGGGGCCTCAGCGAAGGATGGGAATCTATGTCGAATATGATTCTCCTTCGATTATTTGTTACTTAGAACCTTTGACAGGCGATCTGTTTACCACTCGTTTTGCGAATTGTCACTTCTATGAGACAGTCTTTCTGTCGTTAAGGGGAGATAAGAACGTCGACGTTCCTGAAGAACGACGTGAATTATCGTGGATGACTCCCACTTTGTCTCATTTAGATCCCCATACCGCTCAGTCTGAAACTGAAGTGCAGCGCATATTAGATCTTCAGAGCATAGCTCAGAGCATGCCAGATGCTTTCACCCATCTAGCGTGAGATTTCGGTCTATTATGCTAGCTTAGATGATGTGTGGCATAGAAATGAGATGATTGTCGATGATGCATTAGCATTTGCAGTAGCTACTGAGATCATGTTGAACGATGACATTGAACCGCGTTCCGTTGATGAATGTCGACGTATAGCTGATTGGTCAAACTGGAAACAAGCAATCCAAGTCGAACTCGATTCGCTTGCGAAACGTAAGGTGTTTGGACCTGTAGTTCTTACTCCTCCACACGTGAAGCCTGTTGGGTACAAGTGGGTTTTTGTTCGGAAGCGTAATGAGAAAAACGAAATTGTGAGTTACAAAGCTCGTCTTGTTGCACATGGCTTCTCACAACATCCCGGGATTGACTATGACAAAACTTATTCACCCGTTATGGATGTGATTACTTTTCGCTACCTTATCAGTTTGGTAGTTTCCGAACAACTGGATATGCAGCTGATGGAAGTAGTAACCGCGTATCTCTATGGGGATCTTGATACGAAAATTTATATGAAAGTTCCCGAAGGACTTACATTGACTGGTTCAAATATTTCCAAACCCCGGAACACGCTCTCAATTCGGCTGAGGCGTTCACTCTACAGTTTGAAACAATCCAAAAGAATGTGGTATAATCGTCTGAGTGAGTATTTGACTAGTCAGGGATATGTGAACAATGAATTATGCCCTTGTGTTTTCATTAAGAAGTCACATTCTGGATTTGCGATTGTTGCAGTATATGTCGATGACATGAATCTCATTGGAACTCCTAAAGAGCTCGCGAGAACTACTTTGCACCTGAAGTCGAAATTTGAGATGAAAGATCTAGGTAAGACTCGATACTGTCTCGGTCTCGAGATAGAGCATTGTTCGGATGGAATCCTAGTACATCAATCGAACTAGACCCAGAAGGTGTTGCGCTGCTTTAATGAGGATAAAGCGAAGTCTTCGAGTACTCCTATGGTCGTTCGTACGCTAGATGCAAAACGAGATCCCTTCCGTCTGAAGGAGGATGATGAAGAGATTTTGGAGCCTGAAGTTCCTTATCTAAGTGCGATAGGCGCTTTATTGTACTTAGCTCAATGCACTAGACCTGACATCTCCTTCGCTATTAATCTTTTGGCAAGATACAACAATGCACCAGCACGCAGACACTGGACTGGCGTGAAAGACATCTTCTGTTACCTTAAGGGTACTACGGATTTGGGCTTGTTCTATCCCTACGAATCCTCAAGTAGTGCCGCACCATGTGCTCCTTAAGTTGATTCTCGCCTTGTTGGTTATGCTGACGCTGGATACTTATCTGATCCGCACAAGGCGTGTTCTCAAACGGGTTATGTCTTTACAGTTGGAGACACTGCAATATCTTGGAGATCAACTAAACAGACCTTAGTTGCCACTTCGTCTAACCATGCTGAAATTCTCGCCTTACATGAAGCAACTCGGGAATGCTTTTGGTTGAGAGCAGTAGTGGGCCATATTCGAAGCTTCTGCGATCTTCATCCCGCCGTTAATGCCCCAACGACGATCTTTGAGGACAATGTAGCTTGAATCAAACAACTCAAGAAGGGTTACATTAAAGGAGACAACACCAAGCACATTGCGTCGAAGTTTTTCTTTTCACATCAACAACAAGAGCATCAGAAGATTGAAGTCACGCAAATCCGTTCACAAGACAATTTGGCCGACCTCTTCACCAAATCACTGCCGAAGACGACGTTTCAGAAGCTTGTTCATGGAATTGGTATGCGTAAACTTTCTGAGTTGTAACTTTGCTATTTCTCTTTGGAATTATGTCAAACTCAGGGGGAGTATCCTGTAGATACTTGCTTGATCTTAATGTACTCTTTTTCCCTACGATTAGGAGCATTTTCCCCACTGGGTTTTTACTACCTAACTAGGTTTTAACGACGCACCTACCTTGGGCTGGTCATATCCTTGATGACGTCCTGTAGACGTTTCTTTTGACTTTGCATTTCTCACGCATTTTTCCTTAGACTATAGATTTTGTCCCTACTCGGGTTTTTGCCATAGCCTTAGGGTTTTTTAGTGAGACTTACTACTTATGCAAGTTCCTACCTTATTGAGAATAAGCGTTGTTCTTTGGAATCAGCATTGATAAGTTGACTTCATCAACTTCTGCATTATGCTAAATCTACCTTGAGTATTTACACATTCAAGGGGGAGTGTTGTAAACATTCCTAGTTTAAGTGTGATTGTGTAAATCCTAGATTAGATTTGATTAGGGTTTATCCTCTCCTATTGTATCTCATATTCCTCGGAGAACAAGGAATATCCTTATCTTATTATTATTATAAATAAAGGTGCAATGTAGGAGAGAAACACACAATTCCTCTACAATTCTACAAACACACATATCTTTCTTCTCTCTTTCTCTGCCGCCGGCCTCTCTCCCTTTGTCAAATAAAAATAACCACAACAATTACTTAATTATTAAACGTGTATATGGTATAATATATTATATATATGGGTATTGTTGGCCCATTATAGTAGGTATTTTTTTTTTTTTTTTTTTTTTTATCAAACGATACATTTTGTTAAATTAGATGTTAGATTAGCCACCGATAGAGTTCGAATTCACGCCGTCATGCAAGGCTCAGCTCTTTTCCATCGCTATGGTAAAGAGCCACTTGTCATTATAGTTGGTATTCAACACTAACTGATAGGATGCTGTTAGTAATTGTTGGTTGTTAGTGCTAAGTATCCTATCTGTTAGTAATTGTTGATTGTTAGTGCCAACAATAATAATTGGTTGGTTAGAGATAAGATTTGGGAAAAGTCTTGTAACTGCCTTAGCTTGCAGTTTGGTATAAATACTGAACACTTGTGCAAATGCAGGGATGTCTTGTTAAAGAAGTTGTTAAATAATACAGAGAAGAATATTACTATACAAGTGTAAGGTTAGAACAAGGGGTTCTATTATTGGTATCAGCCAGTAACAAACCTCTATGTTTCCCTTCTTGTATGACGAGAGCAACGACGCGTGCCAAAACCATGGATACACGAGTAGCAGCTCTTGAAGGTTCGGTTCAGGAAATCCAATCTTCCGTCATAACGATCGGGTCAACAATGCAGAATCTGTCCACTGTAATTGCATCAATGGAGTCTCGATTCTCAGCCTTGGAATTTCATTTTTCAAGCGCTGATCGTCCTCATCGTCATCATGCTGACCATGGTGATTCTGCAAATCAAATGGGTGGGTCAGAAGAAACCTTGTCTGATCCAATTGCTCATATGGGTCAGCGTTTTCCCCGTCAAGATTCGTCGTTTTAACCCGGACCGCCATTGATCAAGCTTGAGTTCCCTCGATTCTTAGACGGCGATGATCTTTTGGCATGGGTTTATCGGGCAGAGCATTATTTTGATTACTTCACTATCGACGATAAACAAAAGGTACGAATGGCTTCTTTTCATATGGACAATGAAGCTTTACAATGGTTTCAATGGAGGAACTGCATCAAGAATTACCCAAAATGGGAAGATTTTGTTCATGTCTTCTGTAAAGAATTTGGGCCCTTTGAATTTGAGGACTTTACCGAAGCCCTAGTTCAATTGAAGCAGTTGGGTTCTCTTAAAGAGTACGTCTCTGAGTTTCGTCGGTTTGCGAATCGGACTACGGAGATCGGTCCAGTAATGCTCGACAGTTGTTTCATTGAAGGGTTGATAACGGAGTTATGTCACGATGTCAAATTACTTCGCCCATCTGATGTACATGAAGCAATTGCTTTGGCTTTTCAATTGGACATCAAATTATCCGATCCCAAGGTTTGAACTTTCTCCAGAAATTCTAATTCTTCTTTCAGTAATTCTACGAATCCAAAATATGTGCCTCTGTTATCTGGTAATAGTTTTTTTTTTTCTAGCACCACATCTAAGGCTATTAATGTGAGAACATTGTCATTTGAAGCACTTCAAGATCGTAGAAAGAAGGGGTTATGTTATTCTTGCCCCGAGAAATGGGTTCGGGGACATGTGTGTGCTACGCAACAATTACTGCTATTAGATCTTTCTGCTGATAGGATTGAGGATATAGGCGGGGAGGATCAAATGATCAATAAATCGAAGTTACAGCTTGTGCAGTTTTTGGCACATCAGCTCCTCAACATATTCAAACTATGAAGGTCTCTGGGTTCATTAAGAATTGTCCAGTTGTTGTGTTGTTGGATTTGGGTAGCTCACACAACTTCATCAGCTTGTCTACTGTCAAACAATTGGGTTGGAAGGTTGATTCTAATAATTCTTTTGAGGTAATGATTGCAAATGGGGGAACTATTTCCAGTAAGGGTTGTTGTTCTCAGATTAAGTTGCAGATTCAACAATATGAGTATATTTCTGATTTCTATGTACTACAATTGGGTGGTTGTGATGTGGTTTTAGGAGCTCAGTGGTTAAGAACTTTGGGTCCTATTCTTGGGGACTTTGACAAACTGAAAATGGAATTTACATTGGGTAGAAAGCACTATTGTCTTTCTAGTTCTCCACCTCCTTCACCAATGTCCATTTCAACCTGTCAAGTGGAGAAATTGCTTTCTCAAGGTCCTTTTGGTGTAGTTCTTTTCTTCATTGAACCCGAGACTTAGGTTGATATTGTTGGGGATCTCACTGTTCTTCAAAAAACCGAGTAGGATGGCTTATTATCTCAATTTGCTTCTATATTCCAAGCACCAACCACACTGCCTCATTCCCGTTCTCATGACCATAGAATCCTTCTTTTGGAAGACAGCAAGCCTCCAAGTGCAAGGCCTTATAGGTATGGTCATTTACAAAAATCTGAAATTGAAAAATGTGTCTAGGAATTATTAGACTCTGGTTTTATTCGAGCTAGCAACAGCCCATTTTCTTCACCTGTTTTGCTAGTTAAAAAGAAAGACAATAGTTGGAGGATGTGCATGGATTATAGAGCTCTTAATTTGTTAACAATCAAGGACAAGTATCCAATACCATTAATTGATGAATTGTTGGATGAGTTGTTTGGTGCTCAATTTTTTTTCGAAATTGGATTTGCGAGCTGGTTATCATCAGATCAGGGTACATCCTAGTGACATTGAGAAGACAGCATTTCGCACCCATGATGGTCATTATGAATTTTTAGTAATGCCATTTGGGCTTACAAATGCCCCAGCTACGTTCCAAAGTTTGATGAATGAGATTTTCAGACCCTATTTGAGGAAGTTTGTTTTGGTTTTCTTCGATGATATTTTCGTGTACAGTGCCTCTTGGGAATCCCATCTTCACCATTTGTCTCTGGTTTTCAAAGTCCTCCAAGACCATCAATTATTTGTAAAGAAGACCAAGTGTGATTTTGGTAAATCCCAAATTGAATACTTAGGCCACGTGGTGTCCAGGCAAGGGGTGGATGCAGATCCCTCTAAACTGAAATCTATACAGGATTGGCCTCTTCCTCACTCTGTTAAGGCTTTACGGGGATTTCTTGGCCTCACGGGATATTATAGAAAGTTTATTCCGAACTATGGGAAACTTTGTGGACCCCTGACAGTTCTAACTAAAAAGGATGCATTCAAGTGGACTAATGAGGCTATTATGGCTTTCAAAGCTCTCAAAGATATTATGGTGTCTCCCCAAGTTCTTGCTTTACCAGATTTCTCCAAAGATTTTACAATCAAAACTGATGCCTCCAATACTGGAATTGGTGCTGTTTTACATCAAGGTGGTAAACCAATTGCTTTTACAAGCAAAGCATTAGGCCCCAGAGCTCAAGCAATGTCCACTTATGAAAGAGAAATGTTGGCAATTGTGCATGCAATCAAGAAGTGGCAGTCATACATTCAAGGAAGGCATTTTATTATTAAAACTGATCACCACAGTTTGAAGTTCTTTTTACAAAATAGAGCTCATACCCCTTTTCAGCAAAAGTGGATTTCTAAACTTCTTGGGTTCAATTACGAGATACAATATAAACAAGGATGTGATAATATTGCTGCTGATGCCCTTTCTCGAATGAATTCTGATGCTGAGTTGTCTGCCATTTCGTATCCGTACATGGGTTGGTTGGATGATATAAGGCGGCATGGCGAACAAGATCATTGGATTATTGCCAAGATTAAAGACTTATCCTTGTCTTTTGATGGGGCTTCGACTTCCACAACCAAGTACCATTTTGATAATGGATTTCTTAAGTATAAAGGCAGGATTGTATTGAGTCCATCGAGTTGTTGGCGGGAAAAAAGTTTCCATGAGCATCATTGCACTCCAATGGCAGGACATTTTGGTTTTCTTAAAACTTATAAGAGGATCTCCAGGTCCTTCTATTGGCAAGGTATGAAATTGGATGTAATGCAGTGGGTGGCAGCTTGTCAGGTCTGTCAACAAAACAAGACTGAAACTCTGGCTTCCCCTGGCTTACTGAGTCCACTTCCCATTCCCTCTACTGTGTGGACGGATATAGCAATGGACTTCATCGTTGGTCTTCCCCCTTGCAAGGGAAAAACCATTATTTTTGTGGTCGTTGATCGCCTTTCTAAATATGCTCATTTCCTGCCGTTGTCTCATCCATATACTGCACATTCAGTTGCACAGATGTTTGTTGATAATAACTACAAACTTCATGGCATGCCGTCCACAATAGTAAGTGACCGAGACCCTGTTTTCTTGAGCTCTTTTTGGAAGGAATTTTTTGCACTGCAAGGTTCCAAATTGTGTCTCAGTTCAGGTTACCATCCCCAAACAGATGGTCAAACAGAAGTTACCAATCGGGTTTTGGAAACATACTTGAGATGTTTTTGCAGTCATCAACCAAAAAAGTGGGTTCATTGGCTTCCTTGGGCAGAATGGCACTACAATACTACTTTTCATACTTCATCAAAACTGACACCTTATGAGGTTGTATATGGTCAACCACCTCATGCTGTGCCTACTTATGAATCAGGAGCAACTAAAGTTGATTTGGTTGATAGAAGCTTACAAAGAAGGGGAAGAATTTTGTCTCAACTCAAGACTAATCTTGTCTCGGCTCAAGTACGGATGAAAAAGCAAGCTGATAAACATCGAAGTGAACGATCTTTCGAGGTTGGAGATATGGTTATTCTGCGATTGGTACCATATCAACACCAATCCCTCGCTAAACATCCCTTTCATAAACTTCAGCCACGGTTTTATGGTCCATTTAAGGTGTTGCAGAAGATTGGTCAAGTGGCTTATAAAATTGAATTACTTGCCACATCAAAACTTCACCCAGTTTTTCATGTTTCTTGCTTGAAGAAACAATTAGGCTCTGATATCATTCCCGCAGTTCCATTACCTGTAGCTACAAAGGACGGACTCTTAGAGGATTATCCATTGGCAATACTGTGAAGGAGGTTAACAGGTCATGGCAGTTCATCTACGACAGAGGTTTTGGTGCAATGGAAGCATCGTCCTAAGGAGGAGGCGACATGGGAAAACTATGCAGAATTTGTAAACAGGTTTCCTGCATTCCAACCTTGAGGACAAGGTTCATTTCTTAGGGTGGGGTAATGATAGGATGCTGTTAGTAATTGTTGGTTGTTAGTGCTAAGTATCCTATCTGTTAGTAATTGTTGATTGTTAGTGCCAACAATAATAATTGGTTGGTTAGAGATAAGATTTGGGAAAAGTCTTGTAACTGCCTTAGCTTGCAGTTCGGTATAAATACTGAACACTTGTGCAAATGCAGGGATGTCTTGTTAAAGAAGTTGTTAAATAATACAGAGAGAAATATTACTATACAAGTGTAAGGTTAGAACAAGGGGTCCTATTACTAACTACAATTCAAAAACTGCTTTCCTATAATAAATGAGTTAATTACAGAAACGATTCCGAATTAATTAACAAAAAATTAACAACCCCCCAAATTAAGTTACCTAAATTACAACCAAATTAATCTAAAAAAAATTAAAAATCAAAGTTACCTAAATTATGCTAAACTTTTTCTTTTTTTTTTGAATGGAAGTACGATATTCATTGCAATCAAATCAGAACACGTACAAACTGATGATAGTGTGCATAATGGGCATCGATAAAACCTTGTCGGGGCTTTCAACCCGGTCTAAGGGAAAAGAATGTCCTGCATGGCAAAAAGAACCTATCCTCAAATGACAATACATAAACAAATTATGAACTATCTTCGATCAAAATGTCCCTAAGCAAGTCAGGGGATCTTCAAACCACAAAAACTGTTGATTTCTACCAACACCCACTCGAGCAAGGCGGTGCGCTGCCGAGTTACTTTCCCACTGCACATGGTTCAACAGCAACTGAGGAAAAGATTGGAGTAAATAGCGAAGATTGTTAATGATAGGACCCAACAGTGAGCAGTCTTCATCCTGTCCCTTCATGGCAGCCAATACCAGACTAGAATCGCCTTCGAAAACTATGCTCTTACCAAGAGGACAGAAAGCTTGGGCCAACAAAGCAGCTTGACGGGCAGCAAAGAGCTCAGCGTGGAACGCTGAGCTTGTCCTTCCAATGGTACCAGCGGCTGCAGCGATGAACTCTCCCCTATGATCCCGTAGAACAGCCCATATTTAGAGGGTTTGGAGAACTTGGGCGCCAAGCATGACAGAGAAGAATATAATTACATCCAAATTCAAATAAATAAATAAAACGCTTGAAATTCGACACCAGGCCAAACTAGTGAAATTCATGACTTGGGCGTCAAATCTCTTGTTATATAAAAGGAATGCCTCTAAGCTTATTCAAATGCAGCCGCAGAAATCTAGAGAGAGAGAGAGAGGAAAGAGTGAGTGCCTCTGAGCTAATTAGCAGCCACAGGGATCTAGAGAGCGAGAGAATGGCTTCAAAGACGAACAAAAAGAACAAGGCTATTTATCTTTATGCCGTATTAGGTATTTTTGCAGGTGTTGTTTTCAGCTCCTGCTTTCATGGGATTCCGATGAATTTTGAGGAACAACATAACAGCGCCAGTCTTGCACAATGTTTTGGTGAGTTATAAATCATCTACGGAATCGTTGTCTATCCCATGTATTCGTTGGAATTTTGGATCACCGCTCCCCAATTTAACCACCTGCCCAATCCGTTAGCTGTGGGGTTTTACCACAAAATTGTTGGAATTTTGGACCGCCAATGTGGGACACTTTAACACTCCCCCTCACGTGTAACCTCATTTAGTGGTTCACACATGGAGATCCACATTGGTAATTGAAACTCAGATCCGTTAGGTGTGGGGTTTTACCACAAAATTGTTGGAATTTTGGATCACCGCTCCCCAACTTAACCACATGCTCAATCCGTTAGGAATGAGATTTTACCACAAAAAGCCTCGGTATTAGTTAGAGTAGGGTAATACTATTTAAACCCCTTTGGTTGGTTTTCTTCACCCCTAGTGGTTCACACATTGAGATCCACATTGGTAATTGAAACTCAGATCCGTTAGGTGTGGGGTTTTACCACAAAATTGTTGGAATTTTGGATCACCGCTCCCCAACTTAACCACATGCTCAATCCGTTAGGAATGAGATTTTACCACAAAAAGCCTCGGTATTAGTTAGAGTAGGGTAATACTATTTAAACCCCTTTGGTTGGTTTTCTTCACCCCACCGATGTGGGACACTTTAACACTCCCCCTCACGTGTAAACTCATTTAGTGGTTCACACGTGGAGATCCACATCGGTAATTGAAACTCAGAGGTCGGCTCACATTGGGCCTACTTGTTTTCAATTGGAACTCAGCGGTTGTCTCTATATTAAGAGCTCAGACTTGTTTCCTTCCCGGTGGTGACAAGCTCATTGGCTTGCACGGGCCTGCAACCGTGGGCTTTGATACCAAGTTGGAATTTTGGATTGCTGGGCCCGCCCCAATCTAACAATACCGATACTGTCCCCAACTTAACCACATGCCTAATCCGTCAGGTGTTGTGTTTTACCACAAAAGGCCTCGGTATTAGTTAGAGTAGGGTAATACTATTTAAACCCCTGTGGTTTTCTTCACCCCACCGATGTGGGACACTTTAATAGTATTGGCTAATTTTTATTTTTAGTCTAGCCGTACATCTTTTCTTAACGTTGAAATAAAATATCTTCTCTCGCATTCTTTTTTTTTTTAAATAAAATAAAACAAAACATTTTAATTTTTTAAAATGAAAAAGTTGTGTTTTAGCGAAAACGTTTGTTTAGTGTTGTATATTATTCTGCAATCCGCCACTGCAGTTCAAATACAAGACACTGCAGCGAGAATAATACAAGATGGCTTGGTCGCCCGGCCAGTTAAATTCCTCCATTTCTTCCTTTCAAGGTCTCTACAGTTTCGATGTTTGAAGCCGTTGCAGCCACCGCCGTTTTCTACTTCAATGCTATTCTGGGTAGCATTTATTCGATCGGTTTCTTCCATGTCCGGCAACGGACCTTCCTTTGTGATAAGATAATAATTTCAATCAAAACTTGGCAAAATAATGCGTTACTGTGTTCCCCCTGTTTTGGCTTGTAAACAACCGTGACTGCGAAGTAAACGTCATTCCATACAGTGCATATTCATCAAAACACACCCATTTTCACCAGAACATACGACAATGTAAAACTTGCATTCAAACTTTTTGATTCTGCACTCTATTCTCTACCGACGAGTTAATAATCTGGGCTAAAACTGGACAATGTATCATTTATTGAGGACCAGTGTATCGAACAAAGTAGTTCTCTTTTGCTAACTGTAAAAATAAACAGAATTAAAGGTCAATGCAACTTATTTCCATCCAGCCACTCGAGTGTAGGAACAAACTTGACCACAAATGACTTGAAGTTTTCGCCAGAAATTGCATTTCCTACAGTCACTAACTGCGTCAAGCTCATGCGTTTAAATATGACAAAAGCTTCCCAATAACCTTTCACACCGGCACCCCCAGTCCCAATTTCTTCACTGTTCCAACAAGCTTCTTCTGTATGAGAAAGAGGAGTAGAACATTGATACCTTGTCGTGTCGATAGAGTGTGCACCTATCTCATTGTATGAGATATCCAACACTTGCAGTGACTTCAACTGTTTCAAAGGACCCAGAGCAGTAAAACTGCCGAGCTTGTTATTACTCAGATTTAAGCAAGAAAGAAGCTGCATGGCCTCCAATCCTGTCCAAAGGCCCAAGTATAAGACATTTTCCTCTTAAACGAGAAACAATCAACCAAAAAGTTTATGTACTAAGATGCATAATGTACAGTCAAAGCCTCATTAAATTAGAGACTTAGGGCTTCGGTGCCTTCGGATGAGGTGAAAACCAAAAGACAACCCCTTTATATATGAATAGGACTCTGCAAATTCCTCATATTGAGTCAACCACATATGCAACTATACAACTTTTAAATAAATCTAAGGAAAATAATTGGATAAAAATATGTGGACACCACATAGGTGTAAAAGATGCACAACGTGAGCAAAAGAAGCATACCTTCAATTGAATGAAGTTCATTACGGCTGAGGTCCAGCATTCGGACCCACAGTAATTTCTCAACAGACCCCATCCACGATAATGATAAGTTGTTTAGTCGTAGGCATATATGATTACCAATGCTCGAAGAAGCCAAGTTTTTATGGCTAAAGCAATGCCTGAGCAGAGACTCCCTATTGGAAGTTACCTACAATAGTTATAAACATGTAACAAACTGCGGAACTTCAAAATGGGAAGCCTAAAGTAAATGAAAGTTCTAATAAGTTCTCATTTGATGAACACCAGAACACAAAAGTAGTTGCCTACCAAAATTCAAATGAGGCTTCTATAAACAAATACCTACATTATATTGGACCAGTCTCAGCAAGGGACCACTTATATAACAGTCATAAATTAAATAGTCAAGCATAAGTGTGATCCATTCTATCAGCCAGGATCCCATAGTACCCAATTTGGTCGTGCTCAGTCAAAAGCAATGACAAAACGTGTGCAGCATTACCATATATATAAACTTTTTTTGCTGAAGAAATTAGATTATTTAATTACAATCTATGAGTCGGTGTAATCCATAAAAAGGTCAGGACTTTCAGCCACTGATACAGTCACAGAAGAAGAATACAAATCCAGATGCACATGCAATAGCATACTGATAGAATAAAAGATCATGACTTGCTACAAGAGGTGGAGAAGAGATAATTACCTTCTGCAGGAATACTAAGCTGTGCTCATCTTTGTAATACTGAGAATGTGATGGGTCCAACTTTATTAAGTCGGTATATAGTTGAAGAACTTCGTCAGAGTGGACCATTTTGTTTGTACATGGAGACAAGATAACATCATGAGCTGTTAATAGCCTTGCTAGTGTAAGCTTTCCAATTTTACTGCAAAAGGAATATCAAAAGAGGATTATTAAAAGAAATTTAAAATTTCAAGCCTTAAAGGCTCCCATAAAATATAAGAAGCCTACCAATTTATCTCTGACACCAATTCTCGAAAGAGAGCTATTTCCTTAGCAATAGTCTCTGCACGCCAATTTGAAGCCGTTGGCTCATGTACATCATTAATACTTTGTTGATCAACAGGAACTACTTCATGTAGCTCCTGAGATTGTGTTTGGACCACATGAAAATTTTCATCTGTCCATAAAATTATGTCCTCGCCCTGCTTTTCAGCTGGTTCAGTTTCAATAGGGTGTACACACACTTTGAATGCAAACTGTGTAGGATGACTATAATCAAAGCCACTTGCAGAAATGATACCCTGAGTCTGCCCAACACTAACTTTCAGCTGATACGCTTCTGAAGAATGGGACTTTGCATTTGGAAATTTAATATGTGTAACCCAAACTTGAGAGAGCTGGGAGTTATTTTGTAAGACTGGTTTCCAAATAAGATCTTTTGTGCAAAATGAAGATTCAATGGTTATACTGGATGAATTTACACCTTCAACTGCTTGATTGAAATAAATAAGCAGTGGCACTGTTCCGGAATCAGAATGGAAACCATCAAATGGAGACGAAGAACAGTCACTTGAATCCCTATTTCTCGACAAAATTACGGAAGATCCATGGGCCGGCCAAGAAGAAACAAGAAGAGGAGCATCTGTTTTCACCGTTTGATCAAGAAGCCAAGTATAATAAAACCAACCACTTTGATCATCTGGATCTGTAAAAATAGCATCGTGTACATGTTCATACTCATTGTTCAGAACCTTCGCTTTTGGGAAAAACCCTTCAGCCTTTTTCTTCATCAAAATAGACAGGAGTACACTGCAATTGTCCCAATATATTCAATTAGTTAATAGACATGTTTCGTGAGATAAAACATAAAATAAAAAATTTAGCTTTTCGCAATGTTGCAAATTTTTTTGTAACATAACCAATGAGTAGATATAGTGCAACTTGAGAAGAGTGGAAAGAATCCTTAAGAAGATATAATTATTTGATGCAATTACACAATTATCTTTTCAATTTGACTTAGCCTGGAGACAAAACATAACAGGCAGCATATTCAGTTCAACATTTGAAGAGACTACATTCATTTGGCTTGTAAATAAGCAGAGGAAAGAAAGTCATTTTTATATACATATGTAGAAGAAAAAAAGCAATTAGTGACAAAGACACGTAAAATTTTCTTTATACATTCTCTCCATGTTCTTGGAAATAACCAAGGAGAGAGAAACAAAACATTTATCCAAAGATTGTTGAGAAATGTAACCAAATGACTATATTTCTCTTCAACTAAGGGGATGTTTACTTTAGTTTCCTGCAGTTACTAACATATGGAATTGGAGAAGTGTGCGTCTTCTCGGCAATCCATAATCAAATACCTAAAAAATAGATCAACTAGGATGGACTAGGTGATCTGAATCGCTTTCCTTAATTCCCCTATTTCTAAGTTCTCCCATTCCTTCCTGCTCCAATTTCTGTTGAGTAAACATGCACTAAGTGAATCTGAAAAGGAGTTAGCTGTAACACAGAGATACTTCCCATATTTAGATTATTTTTTTCAATCTTCAATCCACATTTCCTTTTTCTTTTCTTTTTTCTGCTATATTTTTGTCTTGCAGTAATTGGTAACCAATTACACTGTTTATTCTTTCTACAATGGGGCTTAAGACTTGCTCGTGTAACATGCATGACATGTTTAAAATGCACTAACTAAATAAAACAAGTAGCATTCACAATATCCAAAATTGCACATGGTAAATAAACCACATGTTTCACAATGTTTTCAATCCAATCTAAACTTTTAGTTGACAAAAGAGTATCAGAGTGCTCAAAACTAAAACCAAACCCCATTGTACCGTACCTACGATTATGCCAGGCTGAGTAATTGCTGAAATTGTTTTCTACCATTTCCGTAGTATACTCCAACTCTTCCTCGTCCGATCGGTTCAACAATGCAGCTACAAATCTGCAAATGTAGCAACATAAAAAAAATATCATCCAACGCAGATATAAAATAGCAGACCCCTCATTCCTCAAACAGGAGTTGTAACTAACTTGTACCTGCGGTAGTTCCAAGCATGAAAATTCCGGGGATCCAGCTGCTGGAACTGTTTGAGAAGCTTCATTTCGCGGTCCAAAACCGAATGCCCCTTGCTTAGCACCCATTTTCGATGATGCCAAGCTCCGTAGGACTTAAAATTTTGTCTCAGAGCAATTTCTACCTACACACACAGCAAACCCCAATCAATTCAACAATTCAATGAATTCGAACTTCATCTCAACAAAACAAAACGCGATTTCGACATTCCACAATCGAATAAGTAAATGCGTGCATACGAGTCTGAGTTCTTGGTCGATGATGGACTTGAGCGCGTCGGGATCGGACTCGGAGCACCGATCGAGGTTTTGCTGGACGACGAGTTTTCGGTAGTTCCAAGCGGTGTAGAACTCGGGGTTTTGCTCGATGAGTCTGCCGCTCAACTGTAGGGCTTCGTCGGTGTAAACCTTGTTGTGGTGGTTGCAGAAGAATTGCGACTGGAGAGCTCGGAGCGCTTTGGCTCTGGCGGCGGAAGCCGATTCGTCGTCCGGCTTCGCGGGCTTGCGAGGTCGTCCGTGCATTTTGCTTCTGCTTTCCGGCGGGGGCGAAGGATCGGATTGCTTTCGCAATTTGAAATTTGCGGGGCAATAAGATCAGATCGTCTGGGAATTGGGACTTTTCATGTACTAACTTTCCGAAAAAAAAAAGAAAAAAAAAAGAAAAAAAAAGAAAAGGTATATAATAAGTATATACCACAGTTATATTAGTAAGCAAAAATGCTCCTGTTTTTCTACTACGTCATGGGCTGATTTGTCGAAAGGATTGGATTCGAAACAATTTTTAAATTTTTATCCAACTTTTTATTACCCGTTAGCGTGTCATGAATAACATGCTTCCAAGCCTCACATCATTCGACTTCAAATTTTCAGC
This sequence comes from Heteromeles arbutifolia, assembly GCA_024362995.1. Classification (NCBI taxonomy): domain Eukaryota; kingdom Viridiplantae; phylum Streptophyta; class Magnoliopsida; order Rosales; family Rosaceae; genus Heteromeles; species Heteromeles arbutifolia. The sequence goes on along the minus strand of JANCRC010000013.1, from coordinate 26,378,706 downwards.
ACTCAAAATTGCATTTGGTCCGTTTGTGATCTATCTCATTTGTTAACATATAATCATTTATTTTTATTTTTCTGAATAAACGATATTATCTAAACTAAAAGTGTGGGAGAGTAGTTAAGCTTCACAATGTTAAGTGTTCAACATATATCTTCAATAAAACAAGTTGAAGTACCTAATCCAATAACCTAATAGATACGATGTTGGGTTTCTACATATACATCCCGAGTTTAAAGCCATGTAACGTAAAATCTTCCTAAACTAGTATTTTGTTTTCCTAAGACATAACCCGTACTTTATTTAGTAAAATATAAAACAAAATTATCCTGTTAAAATAAATAATTTGGTAATTACTATTTAAATTACGGTATAGTGATATTCATTTTCACTTTAACATAAATAATATCGTTTGTTAATATATATATATATATATATTTGGTAATTAGGTTACTTTCCATTAAAATGGAATGACTGTCGCTGGTTTTTCATCAACCAGTCTCTCCCTCCGCATCCCAACCCAAGGCAGACAAACTCAGGTATTCCCAACAGAAGACAAAACAGACCGCCTCCGATTCAGGTACTCTCTCTCCCTCTCCCTCGCGTTTAATTTCAGGCTCATATTATAACAGTCTCATAGCTTTTTCTAAATTGCAGACTCTTCCTGGTTTTATTTCCAGAATAATTATTCTTGTTTCCTTTTTTATTTTTTTTTATCTAACTTTTGTGAGTCCCCTTTCAGAATCCAGTTCATACAAATCCTTACTTTTGCTTAGCGTTTGAAGAATTTGATACATGTACAATTGCCATGTTAAATTTAAAATCATAAATTTTTTTTAGGGTTTTGGGGTTTTCAATTTTATGTGAAATTTGGGCTTAGTCGAAAGGCTCTTGCTTTGAATTTTTTTGACTAAAGGTTTCAAAATTAGCCTCAATTCATATTAATTTGACAAAAAAAAAAATAGTGTTTAGGTTGATGAATGTTACTTTATTCAAATGGGTTTTGCGCAATCTGTGTATTCAGGTTAAATGGATGAATCCGAGAAGAGAAAGGAACGGCTTAGAGCAATGCGCATAGAAGCTGAAGAGACCGAAGCTTCACATAATGCTGCAACTTCCGCCGTCCCTGGTTACCTTTCCAATCCATTGGCCGAAGATACAGCTATACTAGTCCCGGAGGAGCCCTGTGCTCCTTTTAGGTTTGACTTTTACTCAGATCCTATGGCAGCCTTCTCTTCCGACAATAAAAGGATTAAAGTCGGTGACCAGATTGCACAAGATAATTTTAGACCTTCAAATACTGGTGGGTTTCCGGGGGCAAGGCTTCCGTCACCTCTTTCAGGTAGTGTAATTATCTTAACAAAGTTTTCTTTGACGTTGTCATATGATTACATGTAGATTTTGCATTTGACTTTATTTCGAATTTCATACACTCTTCATGTCGTGATGTATTGCATAACTTGTATTAAGGTACAATTTTTGTTCTTGGATACCTTTTGCAAGCTTATGGTATGGAGTTGGAAAATATCGGTAACACCATGCTTCCTTGTGTCACTAGACCAGTACTTTCTCACTGACATGTGATGGAAAAATTTGGTCCTTTTTGGTTTAATTTCATTTGCAGAGTCGTATACTTATCAAATAAATGTAATCTTGTAATTGTTGATGCATGCTCAGATGCTCTATGCCACAGTGTTGAACGCATGAAGTTCGTCTTTGTTAACTGTCTTTTATTTTATTTCTTAATGTTGTTCTTTCGTCTTAATTTTGGTTCTTTTAATCATGATTTAGAAGGACCAAGGAACCCTCAAATGACTGCTTCTCCTGCTCATCAGTTTCAAAGAAATTATTCACCTGACCAGAGAATGTACCAAGTACAAGGTTCCTATCAAAATTTTAGTCCTCAAAGAAGCCCTGTAGGAATGGAAAGACATTTCCCCATGCATCATGGGAATCGACCTGAAGTTTGGAATCGAGCTGAATTTAGACCACCAGCAAGCCCTGGATATGGACCACAGGGAAGCCCTGGATTTAGGCCACAAGGAATCCCTGGATTTAGGCCACAAGGAATCCCTGGATTTAGGCCACAAGGAAGCCCGGGATTTAGATCACCAGGAAGCCCTAGATTTCAACCACCTGGAAGCCCTGGATTTAGACCACCGACAAGCCCTGAATTTAGGCCACCAGGAAGCCCTGGTTCCAATATTGGGCAAGGCAGGGGGCACTGGTTCAGCCATACTCCAAGACCTCAATCAGTACATGGAGGCAGCCCTAGTCCTAGTTCAAGTTCAGGAAGAGGTGGGTGGCGTGGTTCTCATGGTCGTGCAATGGACAGACAATTAGGGCCAGAGCGGTTTTACAATGCGTCCATGGTTGAAGACCCATGGAAATTTCTAGAACCTGTAATCTGGAAGGGGGTAGATACTCCCTTGAGATGTTTGAACACCCATGGCTCTTCAAAACCCTCAATTGGTAGATCTAGTAGCACAAATAATGCAAGCATTTCAGAAGCTTTAAACAAGTCCATGCCGCAACCAAGCTTGGCAGAGTTCTTGGCCGCCTCATTAAATGAAGCTGTCAATGATGCACCAAGTACATAACCTTTGCTCCTGAGTTCGAGTGAGAGTCTCTCACGATACAATGCACCCGTCATAAAGATGGCAAAGCGGAGCACGGAAGCAAGTTTTCAGAAGGTTCAAACAACTGCATTTGGCTGCCAAGCTTGGCAGAGCACTCAGGCTGCCTCATTCAGTAAAGCTGTCAACAGTGCACCAAGTATACAACAGTTGTTCCTGATTCCAGGAAGAACTAAGCGGAAAACAAGACTGGTGCTAGATAGGCACCAACTGGATCGATGTATTTCTAAAAGCGCCTGAAGTTTGATGAGTTGGCTTGTAATAATTTTCGAAAACTAACGTGGCTTTATTATCAACTGGATGCTGTTTTCTGGATTTGTTAATCTCGGGATTAGTCTGTATGTTTCCCAAGTTAAGGTCGCAATTAAAGAAGTTCCATTTGCAGGAAAAGTTCAATTTTGCTTGTTATGCTCACCCAATAAAGATCTCCTTGGGCTGAAATTCTCTGTTCAAGTTTGCAATTCATTTCATGAACGATACTGAAGATCCCTAGTCGCCCTTATAAAAATTCTTCTGGCATGCTTTTGTAACGCTCATGAAGGATATTCCTAACTTGGAAATAGTTTATTTTGAAACTGGTTTTCAACAACGGAAAGTTCGTCTTCTGCAGCTTTGCGGTCCTGGTATTTTGTAAATGTAATCTACGATGTCACGGTTGCATTGTGAGAACAAACCGCTATAAAGTCGAGCTTTAAGAAATTCCTTATTTACTCATTTAGAGATTCAAAACTTTTACTTGGCTGCTTTATTGTACAAATATTAGTAATTGTCAAACCACTATTCCCTTTTGCTTTTCAATTTGAAATAAAGAAAGAAAAATAAAATTTGATGATATAATATGCAACTTAACCTCTAATCCTAAGTTCAAAAACCAATAAGAATTTTGGGATTAGAAATTCCGTGGCAAAATGGGTTCCTTGGTGAATTAGTGACAATTATCTTCTTGGTGAATTAGTACAGATTAGTCGTGAGTTGTTACATATGAATTGAATTTATAAACTTTGTCATGTTTATTGTTTTAAGTATTTTATGACTAATGAACTGACTAATTTGTGTTTATCGTGTTTTCTTGATTCATTTGATTTCGATCAAGCTCTTGCCTCTTTGCGACAAGGTGGACTCGGTTGGGACCCTCTTAGCCTCGTGATTGTTTTATTGTTTTATTTTTTTGGCGTTTACCTTGTTAACCAAAAAAATAACTAGAATTTAAAACCCATATATGTTAGATCTCTAACAATTAGACACACTTTCTAAACAATTAAATATCTAAACTTTCATTTTACCAAAAAAAATATCTAAACTTTCAGTGGCTAAGATCGATCTTATCTCGCATGGATTATTAAGAGCATCTTCTTTTTTCCCAATTCTCTTATCATGCTTTGAAACGGGTATTTTACATTTTCGGCTGGCAAGCTCTCTAATGGACGAGATGTAGAATTTTTATTTTAGCATAAAAATGTAAATAAAAATAGAATTTTTTTTATTAGCATCCTACATATTATTGAATACACCCACATAAATATTTAGAGTGCAACTAACCTTATTTCTTTGTCCTATTTTTTCACCCACCTTTTAATAAAATAATAATAACATGTTTAATTTTCTATAAAAAGACTTTTCAACCCCTATCCCGTTTCTCTCTCCCTCTTGCTTCTCTCTTCGGTTTATCTCTTCTCGCCTTCAACATCGACTGCTACAGATTTTCCACCGACCGCCACCTTTTCTCTCTCCCTCTTGCTTCTCTCTTCGGTTTATCTCTTCTCGCCTTCAACATCGACTGCTACAGATTTTCCACCGACCGCCACCTTTTCTCTCGTCCCCTGTTTATCATTTTAGTACATAAGTTCTCTCTCTTCATCCCTAATAAATGCCATGGGCATGATGGCACTTTTTAGGTGTCATAGAATTATTTTTATGGCATTTGACCAACGTCGTGAATCTCTCTCTCTCTCTTCGAATCTGGCGTTCCACCCAATTCACTCTTTTTGAATCTGAAATTTTTCTTCGGAGTTCATTCGCACATGCCCTCATAAATTCTTGCTATCTTCTACAAAGGAACTAAAATGTAGAGGAATTGAAAATTTGCACTCTCTCTGAATTGAAATTCCTTTACACTATGTTTGGATGGTGAAATTTAAGATTACTAAGGAATTTAAAAATGACGGAAATTGAAATGACGAGATTTTATTTTCTAGAATTTGTAAATTTTCTTGTTTGGTTAACCTAAAAGAACAATGGAATTGAATACGGAATTTGTTATTTTTAAACTCTTAATCATTGAAATTGGGAAATGACACATATTTACATGGAATTTGAACTTGGGAATTGGAGGTCCCAAATTCCAAGTTTTTTTTTTTTCACGCGGAAATTCTAAATTTCTATGTTTATGAATCCAAACAAGGAAATTGGTGCATGTCAATTTATAAATTCTGACTTTTATCATAATTTCAAGTTTATTTTCCTCATCCAAACATAATGTTATTCTTGTTGTAGCCTATTTTATTTGACAAAGATAGTGAGGGCCGGCGGCAAGGAGAAGAGAGAAAAGAGAGATGTGTTTGTAGAATTGTAGGGGATTGTGTGTTGTTATCTCTCCTACATTGTGCCTTTATTTATAGTAGTAAAAGGAGAGGATATTCCTTATTCCCCAAGGAATACAAGATATAATAGGAAATGATAACTAGAATCAAATCTAATCTAGGATTTACACAATCACATTTAAACTAGGAATGTTTACAACACTCCCCATTGAGTGTGTAAATACTCAAGGTAGATTTAACATCATGCAGAAGTTGAGGAAGTCGACTCATTGACACTGATTCTAAGGAACAACGCTTATTCTCAATAAGGTAGGAACTTCCATAAGTAGTAAGTCTCACTAAAAAACCCTAAGGCTATGGCAAAAACTCGAGGAGAGACAAAATCCATAGTCTAAGGAAAAATGCGTGAGAAATGCAAAGTCAAAAGAAACGTCTAGATGATGTCATCAGGGATATGACCAGCCCAATGTGGGTGCCTCGTTAAACCCTAGTTAGGTAGCAAAAATCTAGTGGGAAAAATGCTCCTAATCGTAGGAAAAAAAAGTACATTAAGATCAAGCAAGTATCTACAGGATACTCCTCCTGAGTTTGACATAATTCCAAAGAGAAATAGCAAAGTTACAACTCAGAAAGTTTACGCATACCAATTCCATGAACAAGCTTCTAAAACGTCGTCTTCGGCAGTGATTTGGTGAAGAGGTCGGCCAGATTATCTTGTGAACGGATTTGCGTGACTTCAATCTTCTGATGCTCTTGTTGTTGGTGTGAAAAGAAAAACTTCGGCGCAATGTGCTTGGTGTTGTTTCCTTTGATGTAACCCTTCTTGAGCTGTTCGATGCAAGCTGCGTTGTCTTCAAAGATCATCGTCGGGACATCAACTGCGGGATAAAGATCGCAGGAGTTTCGAATATGGTCCACAACTGCTCTCAACCAAAAGCATTCTCGAGTTGCTTCATGTAAGGCGAGAATTTCAGCATGGTTAGACGAAGTGGTAACTAAGGTCTGTTTAGTTGACCTCCAAGATATTGCGGTGCCTCCAACCATAACGACATAACCCGTTTGAGAGCGCGCCTTGTGCGGATCATATAAGTATCTTGCATCGGCATAACCAAGAAGGCGAGAATCAACTCGAGAAGCATAGGGTGGGCAACATTCGAGGATAAGTAGGGATAGAACAAGCCCAAATCCATAGTACCCTTAAGGTAACGGAAGATGTCTTTCACGCCAGTCCAGTGTCTGCGTGTAGGTGCATTATAGTATCTTGCCAAAAGATTAACAGCGAAGGAGATGTCAGGTCTAGTGCATTGAGCTAAGTACAATAAAGCGTTTATCATACATAGATAAAGAACTTCAAGCTCCAAAATCTCTTCATCATCCTCCTTCGGACGGAAGGGATCTCGTTTTGCATTTAGCGATCGAACGACCATAGGAATACTTGAAGGCTTCGCTTTATCCTCATTAAAGCGGCACAACACCTTCTGGGTGTAGTTCGATTGATGTAGTAGGATTTCATCTGAACAATGCTCTATCTCGAGACCAAGATAGTATCGAGTCTTACCCAGATCTTTCATCTCAAATTTCGACTTCAGGTGCGCGGCAGTTCTCGCTAGCTCTTCAGGAGTTCCGATAAGATTCATGTCATCGACATATACTGCAACAATCGCAAATTCGGAATGTGACTTCTTAATGAACACTCAAGGGCATAATTCGTTGTTCACATATCCCTAACTAGTCAAATACTTACTCAAACGGTTATACCACATTCTTCCGGATTGTTTCAAACTGTAGAGTGAACGCATCAGCTGAATTGAGAGCGTGTTTCGGGGTTTGGAAATATTTGAACCAGTCAATGTAAGTCATTCGGGAACTTTCATATAGATTTCCGTATCAAGATCCCCATAGAGATATGCGGTTACTACGTCCATCAACTGCATACCCAGTTTTTCGGAAACTACCAAACTGATAAGGTAGCAAAAAGTAATCACATCCATAACGGGTGAATAAGTTTCATCATAGTCAATCCCGGGGCGTTGTGAGAAGCCTTGTGCAACAAGACGAGCTTTGTAATGCACAATTTCATTTTTTTCATTATGCTTCCTAATGAAAAGCCACTTGTAGCCAACGGGCTTCACATGTGGATGAGTATGAGCTACAGGTCCAAACACCTTACGTTTCGCAAGCGAATCAAGTTCAATTTGGATTGCTTGTTTACAGTTTGACCAATCAGTTCTATGTCGACATTCATCAACGGAACGCGGTTTAATGTCATCGCTCAACATGATCTCAGTAGCTACTGCGTATGCTAATGCATCGTCGACAATCATCTTATTTCTACGCCACACATCATCTAAGCTAGCATAATAGACCGAAATCTCATGATTCTCAGGATGAGGATTCGTCTCTTCAATGACGCTTCCGTAATCTAGAATTTCCTCATGAGTTGGATAGAATGAGTAAGCGATAGTCGGATTCACGGTAGGCTCTTCAGGACCTTGTGCCATGGTTTTCCTCTTCCGGGGGTGTGAATCCTTTGAACCAAAGGGTTTGCCACACTTTTGTGTAAGGGCAGATGATTGGCTACCCGCTAATGTACGTGGATCACCAAGATTGACGTCCCGGGATTCCAGGAGGCTAGTCCGTCGTACATTTGGTACATCCATCTTTGCAGACGATTCGCAATTGGAATATGTGATCTTGTTACTCGCGCTAGATCGGTGAAAGCATCTGGCATGCTCTGAGCTATGCTCTGGAGATCTAATATGCGTTGCACTTCAATTTTAGACTAAGCGGTGCGGGGATCTAAAGGAGACAAAGTGGGAGTCGTCCACGATAATTCGCGTTGTTCTTCAGGAACGATAACGTTCTTATCTCCCCCTAACGACGGGAAGACTGTCTCATAGAAGTGACAATCCGCGAAACGAGCGGTAAACAGATTGCCTGTCAAAGGTTCTAAGTAATGAATAATCGAAGGAGAATCATATTCGACATAGATTTCCATCCTTCGCTGAGGCCCTATTTTTGTACGTAAGGGTGGCAAGATCGACACATATACCGCACAACCAAATACGCGTAGATGCGATATGTCGGGTTCGTATCCAATAACCAACTGAAGGGCACTAAATAATTGTGTCGCAACAGGCCTCAGGCGGACCAACTTTGTTGCGTGCAATATTGCATGCCCCAAGCAATGATCGGGAGCTTGGTACGTATGACCAACGATTGAGCAACCATTTGTAAGCGCTTAATGAAAGCTTCTGCCAGGTTATTCTGGGTGTGAACATGGGGTACAAGATGTTCAACTTCAACCCCAACCGACATGCAATAGTCATTAAAAGTTTTAGATGTGAATTCTCCAACATTATCCAATCGAATAGATTTGATCGGATAATCAGGGTGGTGAGCCCTGAGCTTGATAACCTGAGCCAACAATTTGGAGAATGTAGCGTTCCTTGTGGACAACAAGCACACGTGTGACCAACATGTGGAAGCATCAACCAAAACCATAAAGTATCTAAATGGTTTGCATGGAGGGTGAATCGGTCCACAAATGTCCCCCTGAATTCGTTGTAGAAAAATGGAAGGATTCGAATGAATCTAGTCATAAGAAGGCTTAGTAATAAGCTTTCCCATAGAACATGTTTGACATGCGATTCCTTGGATCGAACCTAAACTTTGGGTTAGTGGATGCTCATGTGAAGATTTGAGGATACAGGGCATTGCTATTCGTCCAGGATGTCCCAAACGATCATGCCAAAGTATAATTTCGTGCGTGGTCCCAGTAGTAGGGCCAACCACCTAGTGGCATTCAATGGGGCGTATGGTCGTAGTATACAGACCACTCGAGATACGCTTCTGGTCATATTCGTAGGAAGTTATGCACATAAATTCAACTCCGTTTTCTATGTGGGTTTCAGCGTGGTAATTGTTATCTTTAATGTCATTGAAACTTAACAATGTTCTTCCGGAACATGGAGAATAGAGTGCCTCATCAATAGTCAAGATTGTACCATTGGACAACATTATATGTGCATTACCGTATCTTTCTAGCAGGTTGGATGGGCCTGAGAGGATTGTCAAAGGTGCATTCTTAGGTATGAAGTTAGTGAAATAGATGCGTGCATGCAAAACTGTCTGCATGGTTGCACTATCTACCAGACAACTAACTTTCCCACTAGTCATACCTAGAATGAAAAATTAATTTGAATTGGTCACATGCATAAAAGTTAAAAAACAACAATTATCAATTCAAAATAATTTCATTTATCCAAGGATTAAAAATTAATATCCAAAAACAAATCGCCAACTAATATTCCAAACATAAAGGAAAAATTGTTCAAAAATTAACCAAAAACAAGGAGGGTTCGGCCACTAGGTGGAATTCAACCCCAATTGTCTTATTTCAACTAAAAAATAAGTCTATGTCTAAGATTCTAATCTTCCATATGGGTGGTATCCTCCTAAAAATCAGAAACCTCCATCTTTGTAGTCTCTGGTTCGTCCACTTGCATGAAGTTTGATTCAAACTTTTTATGACGAGAATGATATTCATCTATAACCTTCTTGGGAGATCGGCAAACACGGGACCAATGGTCCTTTGAGCCACAACGATAGCACATGTTCGCATCCATGGTTTCAAGTGCTTTGCCCTTATTCTTGAAGTTCGTGGCCTTGGAAGCGAGGTTTGGCTGCTTCTGGGCTTTGTTTCCTTCCTTAGATGGGCCTTGGCTCTGTTGACCTTGGTGGGTTGGCTTTTGGCCACCCCTACCACGCCTCTTTTGGAGTTTTGGGCGTTGGTTATTGCTATAATGTGCTTCAGGCACATTAGTCGCCCCAGTAAGTCGAGCTTGATGATTCTTCATCAATAGCTGATTCTGCTTTTCAGCGAGAAGTAAAACAGAGATCAAATCCGAGAACTTAGTGAACTTCTGAGCCCTATATTGTTGCTGCATGACAATATTAGAAGCAGAGAATGTCAAATAGGTCTTCTCCAGGAGATCATCTTCAGTCAAAGTTTCATTGCAAAACTTGAAAAGTGATCGGATTCGACAAACTTCAGAATTATATTCATTCACAGACTTAAAGTATTGGAAGCGCAAGTGCTGCCATTCGTGTCTTGCTTAAGACAAGAATATTTCCTTTTGGTGATCAAAACGATCAGCCAAAGTGACCCATAATGCACGTGGATCATCCTCAGCAAGATATTCAGTTTGCAGAGCGTCATGAATATGTCTTCGGATGGAGATCATAGCAGTGGATTTTTAAGCTTCGCTAACAGGCTCGTCCGTTGCTTCTTCAATGGCAGGACGCAAGTTCTTTGCATTGAGGTGGAGCTTCACATCTTGGACCCACTTGAGGTAGTTCATTCCAGAGACCTCCAAAGCGATGAAGTCGAGTTTGTTCAAATTCGACATGTTCCTATCACAAAATAGATGGACAAGATGTGGTTAGTGTAATGGAGAAAAAATCAATCCATTCACATAGAAGTAGAACATACAAGTTCTAATAGACATGATTTGGTTTAATTTTGCATGAAAAACTTCGGGTTTTCATGGGTGATGTTTTTAAATGAAAACTTCAAGTTTTCAAACAAGGCATGTTTATAAGAAACTTCAGGTTTCAAAATAATTATGAACTTCAGGGTCATATATTCCTGCAGGCAAACACAAATATATATGCAAACAAATATGCAACAAGAATATGCAAAATAGAACTTTAGGTTTATAATTATAATTGAATTTTAATTATTTGGACTTCGGGCCAAATTAAAGTGTGGGTGAAAAAAAAAATATATAACCCATTGGGCCTAAAGTAATTAGGCAAATAAAGCTCGGGGCCCAAAAGAAAAATAAAGTCTTTGGGTGGCTTAAAAAAAATGGTCCATGCTACCTAGGCCCAAAAATTGGGCTAGGGGTCTCGGGTGTAGGCTGCAGGCCTACGGGGAAAAAGGGACAGGGGGTTGGGTTGCTGCAGGCAAGCCCAGAAAAAAATCATACGGGTCACAGCATGTGATTTTGTTTTGTTTTTTTTAATAAGCCGAGGGAATGGGCTGCAATCTGAGAGCCCAGATTGCAAGGCTTCGAACAGAACACTAAAGCCCAAAAGGCTGGTGTTGGGACCGTGTGTAGCCAAGCCCTAATGGGCTCAGGTCAGAACCAGAAACACCCCAGCGCTTGTTGGGAAGGGTCGCCGGAACGCCGCCACTGTAGGTGGCCGTGTTCTGGGTGGCTATCGGTCGGGGGAAGCATGGGGGTCTAACTGAGGACCCAAATATGAACGAAGATTGGAGAAATCTCGACGTGCTATCAAAACCCGTGAAATTTGAATCGGAATTTTAGAGAAATTCCAACGAGATTCGAGAGAATCTTTAACCATAGGACAACGTGGACGATCTGCAGGTCGTCAAGGAGGCTAGGCATGGCTGCAGGCCATGCAGCATGGTGATTGAGTAGTGGCGACACCTTCTGGGTGTCGGGGTTAAGGTTTTTGGGCTAGGAGCAGAAGCTCCAACTTGGGGACTCAATGCAGGTTGCAGGCCTTGCGAGGGAATAGGCTGGGCCATCGCAGGCTACTGGCTTGGTAGCTTGCGGCCTTGCATGGTGCAAGGGCATGGGTTTGAAGAACCCAACCCTGGGTTTCCCGATTCCAGTTCTTTTTTATTTTATTTTATTTTTTTATTAATCCAATTATATGCATATGCAAAACAATATTATGTTACTTTAATTCAATGTGATGCATATGCAATTATATTTGATGCAAATCATAGCAAATATCAAATTCACATAATTCAATAATTATAATTATGATGCATACACAATTTATGTAGAATCTAAAATTCGTAAAACATAAAGTTGGGTCATGCATCATGGTGAATGTTCATGCTATTAGGGCTGCAAAAATATTGAGATAAAAACCGTTGTTTTGAAAGAACCTGATTGCGTGATGATATGGATGAACTGGTTTGATACAGAAAAGTTCTTCAACGTCAGATTCCTAAGTGCAGCGATATGAGCGTGCTGATAACGTGTTGTAGCCTATTTTATCTGACAATGAGAGAAAAGGTCGGTGGCAAGGAGAAGAGAGAAAAGAAAGATGTGTTTGTAGAATTGTAGGGGATTGTGTGTTGTTATCTCTCCTACATTGTGCCCTTATTTATAGTAGTAAAAGGAGAGAGGATATTCATTCTTCCTCAATGAATACAATATATAATAGGAAAGGATAACTAGAATCAAATCTAGTCTAGGATTTACATAATCACACTTAAACTAGGAATGTTTACAACAATTCTTTTATTCTTTGAATTTGAAATCTTGACTGTGGTGGCCATTTTTTCCCCAAAATCATGGGATCTAATGCGAGGCCTTGCTACTACCAACTTGCTACCGTGGTTGATTGGGGGAGATTTCAATGAGCTACTAGGTGCACATGAGAAGGATGGAGGTCCAACTAGGGCAATCAACCAGATATTGACCTTTATGAGGGCTGTTGGTGACTGCCACCTCCATGACTTGGGTTTTATGGGTACCTCATTTACATGGATAACTACCAGAGCGGAAGGCATAAAAGAGCGCCTTGACAGGGCTCTAGCGAATAATGACTGGATGAATATGTTCAATTGTGCACGGGTATCCCACCTGGACCCATCAAAGTCAGACCATGTACCGTTGTTGATTGAACTCGAAGTGATTCCCAACCAGGGAAATCGTCGCCGTAGGTCCTTTCAATTTGAAAACTTTTGGGCAGATCATGAGGAATGTGAAAGTATCATTCGTGGATCATGGAATCAACCTGTCACAAGAGTGCCAATGTATCGGGTGGTCAGTAAGATCCGGGCAACTAGGTTGACACTGATCAAATGGAATCAAGAGGTCTTCCGAGGCAGGCAGGAAGAGATTGCTACGGTTAGACAGAAACTGGGCTTCATCATGGCTCAACCGCTTAACGAAGGGGTAATTGCTGAATGGGAAGCATTACCAATAAAGCTAGATCTCTTACTAGGACAAGAGGAAAAATATTGGCGACAGCGTTCTCATGCTCTGTGGATTAAGGAAGGTGATCGAAATACACGTTTTTCCACCAAAGAGTGAAAATTCGAAAGTAAAAAAATGAAATCAAACGCAACAAGAATGCAAATGGCGAATGGGTCCATAATGAGGCAAGCATTGAAAGAATAGCTACAGACTACTTTCATAATATCTTATGTTGAATAGGATGCTCAGATGGGGCAGAGATATTTGGTGGATACGAGGATAACCACGGAGATGAATGGGATGTTGGATAAGGATATCTTTGATGAGGAAGTTAAGGCAGCAGTGTTCTAAATGTAGTCGGAAAAGGCCCCGGGACCCGACAGGATGAATCCATTTTTCTTTCAGAAATACTAGCATAAAGTAGGGATGGATATTACAAATGCCATCAAAAACTTCCATGCGTCTGGTAAGCTGCTAAAACAGATTAATTATACATATATTACTCTCATCCCCAAAACAAAGCTCCCAGGGGAGATGACTCAAGTTCGACCCATCAGCTTGTGTAATGTCCGGTTCAGATTTATCTCTAAAGTTCTGGCAAACAGATTGAAGACTCTCCTCCCTTTGGTAATATCTTCAAACCAAAGTGCTTTTGTACCAGGGAGAAATATATCGGATAATACCATCCTGGCATCTCAAATCGCCAATTATCTGTTCAAGAGAAGAAAGGGAAAAAAAGGCTTTATCTTTTTTAAGCTCGATATTAGTAAGGCATATGACCGGATTGAATGGGGATTTCTACGGCAAATACTTATCATACTCGGTTTCTCTAAAAAATGGATAAACCTAGTTATGCTATGTGTGTCAACAGTATCCTACTCGGTTATCCTAAATGGGTATCCTCGGGGTACATTCTCCCTTTAAGAAGATTGCGCCAAGGCGATCCTCTGTCTCCATATCTGTTTATACTATGTGCTAAAGGGCTATCAGCTTTGCTTGCACAACAAGAGCGTCGGGGAGTGATTTCAGGCATCTCAATATGCCAAAGGCACCATCAGTGAATCACCTATTGTTCGCAGATGACAGTCTGTTATACTGTCGAGCTTCTGTGGCTGAATGTGAACAGATTATGACAGTTCTCCAAAAATATGAAAAGGCATCCGGGCAAATGATTAACCTTCAAAAAAGTGAGGTTTGCTTTAGTCGAAATGTTAAAAGACCATTGCAGCTGAGACTTGTAGCGATCTTAGGGGTGCAGCGTGTAGAGAGACATGACAGGTATTTGGGCATGCCTACATTTGTGGGTAGAAACAAATCAAAGTGCTTCAACTATATAAAGGACCGATTGTGGAAAAGATTGCAAGGATGAAAGGGCAGTCTACTCAGTACGGCTGGAAATGAGGTGTTAGTCAAGGCGATAGCTCAAGCAATCCCTACCTATACAATAAGTTGTTTTCTCCTACCAAAACAGTTCTGTGAGGACTTGAATAGACTTATTGCATCTTTCTGGTAGGATGGGGATAAAGGTGAAAGGAAGTTGCATTGGTGCTATTGGGAAAGACTTTGCGTCCCAAAAAGCGAGGAATGACTTAGGTTTCGAAATATTTTGGCCTTCAATATGAGGATTTTAGCTAAATAGGGATGAAGGATTATTAATAAACCTCACTCATTGATAGCACAGGTACTCAAAGCAAAATACTTTCCACATGGATATTTCATGGAGGCACTAGTGTTGCCTAATGCCTCTTACTGTTGGAAGAGCATTTGTGCGGCGCGAAAGATCATCACCCTTGGGACAAGATGGCAGGTAGGAAGTGGCATTACTATACGAATATGGGAGGATCCTTGGCTACCCACCCTAACATCTTTTCGGCCGTTCATAACCAAACATGTGGGTTGTACTCTCAAAACTGTTGATAAGGTTACTGATCAATCTACAAAACGTTGGACCCTCGGGCTGCTCAGGAATCTTTTCTCCGTGGAGGAAATAGATGTTATCCAGTCGATCCCATTAAGCCGACGTTCTTCTCTGGATTATATAACCTGACACTATGATAAACGAGGAAACTTCACAGTCCGAAGTCCATATCATATTGCGAGATCTTGGATCCAACCAGTAAATAGCGGAGCATCGTCCTCCGCACAACCTTCTCCCGGTGGCACATTGTGGTCAAAGCTATAGAATGCAAAAGTTCCACCTAAGGTCAAAATTTGTGTATGGCGGCTTAGTAATGAGCTCTGCCCTACTCGTGCTAACTTGAACAAACGCCATGTCACCACTGAATTGGAATGCACGCTTTGCAACTCTTATGGCGAGACGACTGTTCATATGATGAAAACTGCCCGTTTGCAAAGTGTGCATGGTTGATGTTTGGGTTGGGAGTAATTCTGAGAGATGTCCAACACTCATCATTCCTTGATTGGATTACTGACGCAGCAAGAATCCTCCCCAAGTCTCGTTTTGCCCTCTTCCTCATGATTTGTTGGGCATTATGGGGGGCTAGAAATGCAAAACTGTGGGATGTGGAAGTACATACCCCTGATGTGTGTGTTAAAAGAGCTAGACAATGGTGGATAGCCTTTGGTAAGGCTAAGTATACTCAGGGCTCGACGGCAGGGACCCTAAATAGATCCAAATGGACTCCCCCTCCTCTAGGACGCCTCAAATTGAATGTAGATGGGGCTTGGAATGAGGCCAGAAAAAAGGCGGGTTTTGGGGCGATCATCATTCGAGATGGTAACGGAGACTTTGTGAAGGCATTATATGGTAGCTATGAGGATATCTTTTCTCATCTGCAGGCAGAACTAGTGGCTTTTCGGGAAGCTGTGTATTGGGCAGCAAACAGGGGTTTTCAAAACTTATGTTTCGAGACGGATTCACTTCAGATTGTGGAGGCTTTAAGGAACCCATCTCTAAACTTGCCCACTGTGGGACAAGTGATGGAGGACATCAAGGCACTACTCCATCCAATCACTAAAGCTACTATTACCCATACTCACCGCAATACGAACAATGTTGCTCATCGACTCGCATGGATTAGACTTTCAGTAACCCAAACCTATGAATGGAATGAGACTCCTCCAAGTATTATTCTTGACTTACTTGTTGAGGATTGTGTAGGGCATTGATTTCAAAAGTCGAATGATGTAATACTCTATTTGATGAAATGAAATCTACTATCGTATCTTTTCAAAAAAAAAAAAAAGAAAAAAAAAGAACAAGAAGAAACGCAAATTCCGAGTTACAAATTAAGAAAACAGTACATCTTAAATATAAAAAAGAGTAATTCTAGGGAGACCACGTAAAGATGCTTTTGTAACATTTTTCTTTATGTTGATCGGCTTGAAATGGTTGCAAAGAATCTCGGAGTTAGACGGTGTCTTCGTTTGCACCTCATCGGAAAATATTACTTTTTCTACGTAATGATACGACCAAATGTGACTTTTCATTACATTTCAAAAGACATTGCTTAAATTTCGCCCCAAAAAAAATCATTGGTTGAAAAGCTGCAACTTTCTTTTTAGGGTGAAGTGCCGATTTAGTCCCTGAATTATCACATCAGTAAAAATTAGGTCCTGGATTATTTTTTAGGTATAATAAGTCCCTAAATTCATTCAAGATTGCCAATTTCATTCCTACTATTATATTCAAAGCTATTTTATCCAAATTTTTCGCCAACTTAAGTCACTTGACACACTTTTGAGTGTAATACAATCATTTTCTTGTCTCTAAGCCCTTAACATTTCATATAGGTTGCAAATTTAACGTCTAATTAATTGCTAGGCCATTTTAAGGCTTAGCCCACCCCTTTCCTTTAGTGTAGATAATATTGTTTGTTTAAAATAAAATCTAAAAATTTACCATCCTAAGTTAACTCCATACACTATTTCTTTATGAAAAATTACCAATCTATACTCCAATGTGTATCACATGCAAGTAACATGACTTAAATTGATGGAAAATTATATATAGTAGTTTCGAATCTAATATTAGGGATGAAATTGACATATTGTTATAATTCAAGGGTTGATTTTTCCAAAAAAAATAGTTTAGGAACCTAATTTTCACTCAGGTGATAATTCAGAGACCAAATTTGCAATTCACCCTTCTTCTAAAGAAAACAAAAATTGAGGCTTATTCGATATTAGCTCTTCAGAGTAAGACGTTGTAAGATGCGAAGTGTCCACCCTCACCCAAAGGCGAAGGGTAGGACATTTAATACCAAAGAGCGTAAGAGCTTAACCCTTTTCGATCAAGCAGATGACTATGTTTCCCGTGTCCCGTTTCCCTGAAAATCCTACATTTCTTCAACCAAAAGATAAAACAGAAGAAAAAAAAAAAACCTACATTTCTAAACTATGTCCAACCTACTACTAGACATTTTCGCATAAAGCTGATCCCCTTGTTCAAAATTTAATGGCACAACCTTGTGGAAGACCCATGCTGAGAAATTGGTTTTCCTTTTGCTGGCAGCAAATCTTATCCACGAAGCTGTGAATGAGCTGACCGGCCAAGCTTGATGGATCATCGATGAAGGTGTCCACGAATACTCTGACCACCCTTCGTTCTTGCACATTTGCTTTCAGACTGAACCAAGTCAGAAATTTTACTCTAAAATCTTCATCTACGTGGCCCTCACGCTCTAACCATTTGATTGCTCTCACAGAGTGGTCGTAATCACTTTCCTCTGCTTGCTTTGCACATCTGAAAACTGGTACTTTGCGCATTCCGTTAGATTTACAAGGTGTCAATGGAGAAACCGCATCTTTGATTAAAGAAACAGTTTCACTTAAAGGAGGCAGTGAGTAGAGACGTTTGCTCTGGTTCTTGCCAACGCCATCCGATAACTGAAGATTTGCGGGATGGCCTCCAGAAGCTAATTTGATGTCACTAGAATTGGTTGATTCAGCTTGGGAATGATTTTGAACAACTACTACATTCTCTTCCCTTCGCTTTTTCTCTGACACTGCTGAGCTATCATACGATGCAGGCGTGACCCATTTACCTTCCCAAACACCCAATATTCCTGAGTTGCTAAACAGAGAAACCTTGCAGAAATATTCAGATGAGGGATGGAGATTGGTGATGCTAAATTTCTTCTCAGGCCTCAAAACAATGAAAGAGGGTTGGTCTGGGTAATCCTTCGCATCAGACTTACGATACCACAGCCTGCAACCCAAGAAGTTATTAAAAAGTTGGTCCTCATATTCTAGCACAATGACAACAGAAGTCGGGGATGAGTCTTCAAACTGGATGCGGCAAGCTGATACAATAGAGTTATTAAGTAACATCAGTGAACAATAAATATATATGAATTGGTTATAACTTAATTAACTAGGGTGACGATACCGGCCAATAGTTTTCATTCCCTACTGTGGTCAGAGGGTCAGACGTAACTCATATAAAATGAAATGCATGGTGCTGTGTTCAATCTAGATGCTGCATATGTGAATGCGGACATCAAATTATTGAAAACAACGAAACAATAACTTACTGGCTTGCTCTTCCCTTTCCGCATGGATAGGGCAAGGAACACAAAACATTGTGTCAAACGTTTCCACTGCTGAAGTGCACAATATCTGAACTTCAGCACCACAAGAGAGCCTGTTCACAATTCCACGTGCCATCTTTGCACAGACCTGTTCCAAAGGCCCTACTTCATTGTTCAGTTTTTTCATGGCAGTTCCTACTGTGTTCTGCAGATTTTGGTATTTCTTCGTTCCTAAAAGAATTTTGTAAGATAGGGAAATTCGTAGACACAGTACATCCACTCTTCTAGCCTCCTTTGCAATCATCAATTGTTTTCTCCAGGTTCTGTAAACAAAACCAACCATCTAATTAGCAAGCAATTTTTTTCGGCAATTGAAGAAAAGTGAAATATTTTTCATTCTAGATTACGTCAAATAACCTGAATTGTCAACCTCATCCTTACCAACCATTTGCTACATTCGTATCAATGAAAATATTTCCTTGGAATAAGTTGTTAGTCTAACTGTTTTACTTCTAGTTTTCAGTTTGTTGTGGATTGATTTAAATTTTCTCGGAATAGTTGTAACCAAAAATATTACCAACGAAAAAATATACAGGTGACATTAAAAAAAAAGGTTGTTTCTATATACTTCGAAGGAATTATCATGACCTACATCTTTCATTTCTAGCTATAGAAAGTGTGCCATTTCCTATGTACTTAAGAGATAGCTTGGTAGATTCAGTAGTGTTCAATCACTGCTACATCGGAGAAGCAAAATATGTAGCATTTGCTGTCCGCATACCTTTGTGTGTGCATGCGTGGGCAGGCACACAAACGCAACACTTGTAGATGTCCTTAAAGTTGATAAATTGGCAATTGGTTTTTCAAGGTTGGGACTCTGTACTACTCACCAAGACATACACGACTAGCATCATAATATCATACAATGCAGTTAAGAGTAAGTAATTGAGATTAAATGGTCACAGGTGCTTAAAAATATTTATTACCTCATTAAATCATTAACCTTTCCACAAGCAACGCAATAGAAGCTTCCATCCAATTCTGGACAGCACCCACTCTTCAGAAAGCCAGATTTTTCATGCATTAGAGCACATTCCAGATGACATGACATTCCACATGGATCATTCTCATCAGCAGAATTAGAGCCACAGGTCAACCATAGACTAGGATCCTTGTTATCATCGAAAAGATGACAGATACAACAAGAACATCTTTTGCAAAAAGACTCCTCTAACCCGAAGACAGCTCTGCATGCTACATTATGACAAACTTGGATTTTAGGATTTCCTTCTTTAGTTGTCACCGGAGAAACATGACCTGTGTCAGAGAGAGGTTGAAAGGAAGCTTCCCTTTTCCTTTTCTTTCCAGTTTGAATTTTGGCCGGAGCAACTTCAGGATTACTATTAGTATTGCTCTTAGAATTCAAATCAATCACCTTCAGAAGCTGCTGTATCATTAGATGTTTTGAATATCCTCTGTACTTCCTCTCTTTACCCATCTCGGCACAGATAATTTCAAGAAGCTCCCTATGGGTAAAGGAACTTAGAATCTCTGGGGCATCTTTTGACCATTTGGCAATCTCACGGACTAGTTCTCTCTTTTCTCCCAAGCTTAGGCTGCTACATTTTTCAGGGCCAAGTACAAAACCTGAGGAAATAAAAAATCAAATGTCAAACTGAATTTCAGGTGTCTTATGTTTTATAACACAAGTAGATGAAATTACAGATTATCAGCAACCAAGAAAATGTTGAACGTAATCACTGAAACCTAGTAGTTACTCACACAGGACAATATACGATTCGCGTTCATGGTTTATCTTCGGTGTTCATATAAATCAACCACACTCAGACTGAAAATTAAAATCCATGCACTGACAAAGTACCAAAGGGAATCAGGCCACAAGTAAGCTTACTGCAAAATAACTTGTTAACGTATCTCTTTGGTCTTCTCCAAATTTGTTCAAATCATAAGTTGTTTCTTTCTTTTGCCAGGTAAGCTTTAATTGTAGGGACACCGACAGGCTTGAACCTGAGATAGCCCTTTAATTTTGGTAGACTTTGCCAACATAGTGTTCACATATGGACTCTGGTTCCTTTTGGCACAAGGAAAATTAATGGAGAGGTTCGAACTCTGGCCTTCAGTGTGACTAAAATACAACATACCACACGAGCTACAACCCTACCAGACAAGTTGTTCGTTCTTATAAAACAAGTAGCTCTCAAGTCACGACTGTTCTTCTTGAGATTTATCGTCGTATAACTCAAATATATCGACAGAAATTAGTCATTTGACAATGACAAACGATGGACTACTATTTCAGCCTCCACTCCCATAGAAACATGAACTTCATTCCTAAAACCTCATTAGGATTCCGAGTTCACAAAACTTGTCCAAAAAAATAACTTATGACAGAACAGCTTTACGACAATATCAATGAGTTATATTTGTCCAAGGGCAAACAAAGTTTTACAACGGGCAATGCTGGTTGCTGTCATTAGTCAATCTGAACAGTGTCTCCCAAGATACTTTCTAGCAAGAACAAACAGCCATGTCTGATTATTTAAAAAAAAATAGAAAAAACCCCAAAACCCCAGAAAAATCATAACCTGAATCATCAGCATAACCTAATTATTAAAAAAAATTAGGCATTGGGCACCATACATTGGGGATAACAGCAATATTTATGTGTTCTAAAATAGGGGGAGAGGCAAATATAAAAGAAAGGCAAACTCAGATGCAAATAATACTTTTGTGATGACATACATTGTGGAATACGATAATCATAAAGTAAATAAAACTAACAAATCAACTGCAAAAGAGTAAAACCCACCAAATTTATATGAAGAAATATAAAAATAATGGGAAATATTAAGTGGGAAAAGTGACCTGAGAATACAGACTGCATGTCTGAAGCCCTCTCTTCTTCTGGGTTGCTCAGTGTATTCAACAGAGGAGGCAAAAAAGCCAAAGACTCTATTTTTATCCAGGGAACTTGTTTCTAGAGAGAGAGAGAGTCGGAGGAAAAGTGGCATCCGAGTAAAGAAAAAGAAAAGAAATAATAAAAATTGGGTTTTATTTATTTATTCTTGCTTTTCTGTCGTGGGAAAACCCACGCGCCTGCGTGCGTCATGCAATTCTCTCTATGGTGCTTTCGAAGTTTTCGGTTTCAGTTTTTTTGTTTCTACTTTAATATCCGTGGATAGGTGATGGGTCTTCTTTCTTTTGTGTCCGACTCTATTTGCCTATATTGCTAAACCTCATCTTCCACATAAGCAAATATCCGGTAGGGTTGCCCGATTAAGGTTGTCTTTGTTGGACTAAATCCTCCCAATCAATTAATTTTTGTCATTGAAATTTGATTTAACGGCTAAAATTATTATAACTTTTAAAAGGACCTCCTGTTTGGAGCAATTGAATCAAATTTCAAAAGTCCGAATTAATTGATTGGAATGATTTGGTGGAAGAGATCCGGAGAGAATCTATTTCCGTCTTTGTTGGTTGAGTTTGTGAAGAGTAGGAGATATATTTAGTGTGACAGTCTACGTGGAATATGGGTGTACAATTATAGTTCATATGTTGTATGATCTTAGGCAGTCGTGCAAAGGTGTCTTCCGCAACGTGATTCTTCGTCGCACAAGTTTTTTACTTTTTTTTTTAAGCTGTTTTTGCGCGACCTTCACTTAATATGTCGCGTTAGTGTAACAATTACTCTCTACTTATATGTTATTACTATTACTCTCTACTTATAACAATGATGCTTTATTATACTCGACTTCTAATTTTTTCATATTGTTTGTATATAAACAATGAAAACCTGAAGCATCAAGTGGAAACAAATGGGTTGTGTTGTAATAATTGCAAGTGTACAATATCGTCCAAGTAATATAGTGATAAGTAAAGTGTCGTTCTAACAAGAATCGGGTTAACCTAAAATTACTACTGTGATTAACTTTAAACTAAAGTTAAATAAAAGAAGACTTAACGTTGACAAATTAAATTATGCAAAGGAACGAAACACAAATAAAAATAACAATTGATCGAAAACAAAGAAAAAGTGAATGAATTATAAAATATTAATGTATGGAAACACTAAGACATCAGGTTTCTCATTCTCAATCCCATATAACCACGTTCTTCATATTAACATCAAATTATTCCCATGTTGCTAGCAGTTATCCCTTGATTCGTCAATATGTCCTGTCAGAATATACTAACTGTGTTTCTAACTATCTACCCATGCTATGTCTAGCCACATATAGATAATCAAAATCCTTTACGCTCAATGAATAATTATACGAAACTACACAAATCGTAACCAGTATGTCTACTTGGCTATGAATTCATGGTAATTGTTATGAGAAGCAATGTACTAAACTCAACCTGTTAGTTACAATTTAGCTCTTCATACAAATAATGGACAAGTTATTTGATAACAACACAGCACAATAACAATTACTCAACATGGAAAATAACTGAGATTAATATAAAAAATGAGAATTATATGTTCATGATAAGAGTACACCGTAGCCCTAGTAAAAGGATTTAGTTCATAATTGAACTAATGACAAACATGAATGAATTCGATGCCATGGAAGAAAACCCAAAACTCCAAAACTCTGAAATGGTATCTACAGGAAGATCTAAGAATTACATTGTTTAGATGAAAATGTAAAGAAACTACTCCTCTCTCTTCTAATCAAGTATAGAGGCTAAGATGGAAGACTTGTAGTACTGTTTAATCGAGAGTAAAGAGCGAGACGGAGCCAGAGGCCCAGAAGCGAGGCACGGGAGGGTAGAGAGCCAGAAGGATCCAGAAGCAATGGACGACAGGGTACAGAGCCAAAAGCAGAGAGCGAGTCGCACAGTGCGAAACGAGAGTCAGCATAGGGTTTTGTTGTTGTTAAGACTTTACTGAAATTACACGAACACTCTTAAATAACGGGTGCTAATGGGTTTGGAAATGACCCATTATTTAATGGGTTGTTAACGAGTTCACCCACTAGCAATCCAACCCATTAATCTTCCATCCAAATACTAATTTTAACGAGTGGGTCGGGTCAGGTTAACGAAGTCGGGTCTAAAATGCTAGATCTACTCATGACCCTTGATCATTCAGGCAAAATTTTCTCTCACTTTGTTGCCTGCCAACTAGCTGATATTTTTCAAGAGGCGGGTGAACAGTGTTGATTAATGAATTTTTCAAAATTCCAAATATATGCCCTCATTTCTCTCTTTCGAACACATAGTCCGTTTCATATCTGAAATTTTTCACAAAACCTCTGGTATCTTAAATGTTTCACTATTTCGGGATGCACCTTCATATATACTAGTCATGTTAAATTTGTATATTTTTTAACAAACGATATTAATGTGGTTCAAATTCACCTTTGGCGAGAATCTAAATGAATATCTCTCACTTAGAAATGAAGAGAAATACTACTAAACCGTAATAAATTTCTCTATTGTTTGTTATAAAAGGATTTGTATTACTTTTTTTTTTAAGAAAAAAGGAAATAAAATTGGGCGTGGAATTTGGAAGGAGAGGTTTTTGAGGTGGGAGACTAGGTGTTAAAAAACAGAGAGATTATATTCACACACTCCAAATTACATTTTGCCTCCTCAGGTTTGGGTGCAATTGCAACGTCATACAATATCTTTAAAACATTTCAAATTTATATATTTATTTTTATTTCATTTCAATTTCATAAATCCATTAAAATTTATGTTAGTTTTCTTGTTAGTTGTCCATATTTTATTAACACGCCACAAATTGTTGAATAAACCTCACATACTTAATACACCCCACATTTACTTTTTCAATTAAAAATTATTTTTATACACCCCCACATACCTCTACATAATATCCTCACATCCCACGTTCTCAAAACACACCTTATATTTCTATATACACCCCAATTTCTACAAATTTTATAATACTAATTTTTAATTTTGATGGATTGAATCTAGATACCCTGCGTTCCCAGGCTAATTACTTATGTGATTAACTTGTTTTTTGTTTCCAGCTTAATAGCATATTATCATTAACCGCTTTGGACACTAACACTTATCTTAAATTTTTTTTATCTTTGTGCAGATTGGAAAATCTTATGTCACTTCCAAACACAAGAATTATCCAAACTCAAGATCTTATGTAACTTTTCTATAACAAAAATAAAAAATAAAAAAGAATTATCAAAAGTTTCAAGCTGTTGGTATTGCAATTCACAGAGCTAGTTTAAAGGCATAAGTTCTGAAGTTTTTCGACGTAGTAAATGCCGGGATGTGATATAATGTGTGGTTGGAGAGAAAATAATTTCTTGCAGTCACAGTAACCAATAGCATTGGCATATTCATAGACATTTTGTTAGGGTTTTCTCAATCAATGTGTTGATAGTTTCATTAGTTAGGATTTTGCTCAACAATAGAGAGTGTGAGGATTTTGATAATTGAAGAATATAAATAATACGTTAAAAGTGATATGTAAGTGTATTTGGAAATTTATTTATTTATTTATTTTTAACTTAGTAAGGTCCAAACTGTGTCGTATTTGATTACTGCATTTTTTTCCCTAATCCAAGCCGTTCAAGAAGTAGCCGAGGATCCTCTCGATGCAGATAGGAGTAGCTCGGGATGTTCTTCTCCAAGGCTTGGTGGAGTTGCGAGGTGATCTTCTTCTCCAAGGCGGCCTTGAGGCTTCAAAGGCGTTGAGTATGTTGGCGGTTCGCAAAAGTTTGAAGAGAATCGAATGTCGTCGAAGGTTTGGAGCACTTCTCTAATTGAAAGAATCGAGTGTCGCTGTCGATCCCAATCCATAATTTGGTGATGGGGGTTTAATGGGTTCGTCTCTTGCTCTATGATTAGGTCGACAGCGTAGCCATGGCAGAGATATAGAGAGACATGGAGGATAATGGGATTCTGGGGTGAATCCAAGTTGTGGGGGTTGGGGATTATCGAGATGGATTTGGTAAAGTGGAAGAACTGGGTTCTAGGCCAATCCTCGTCAGTTTCCACCCCGTTAAAGGTGGCGCCGTCTGATCCTCGTCGTTCATGGTCGTCAGGATGAGTTCCTCTTCGGGAAGGAGAGTGAAGTTTTCAGATTTTCTTTTTCGTTTTTCGTCTTTTAAGTTTTAAAATAATTTTATTTTTAATCACACTATCCTTAAATAGGATTTTTTTAAAAAATAAAATAAAATTACGTTTGTCCACATGGCACAAATATTGTGAGGTCTAGAACGTCCACATGGACAGATAACAGAAAAACTAACTAACACACCCTGACCCGAAATGTCCACCTCAACTCCAAATTGAGATGTGCTAGCCGACACTCGGAAGGTGACGAAGTCATACAGTGTAAGTGAGAGGGAAAATGTGAATAAATTTAAACCTAAAAGTGCCTAGATGCAAAAGTGCGCATGTGAGAGGGAATGAACTTATTTCACACGTGATGTCAAAGCATAAGAAAAGTACATTAAAAAGAGGATAAAAATTATACCATCGGAAGTAGTCTCTGATATCAGCGTTTGCTAGAAATCCGTGTTGACACGAACACTGCCACTAAAACCCGGAGGGGCGAAAAACAAGGGTGAGTGGGCCTGAAAATAAAGTTTTGTAAAAACCTTTTCAGAAACGTATAACCCTTTGCCGTAAAACAAGTATAGTTTTGAAAAATAACATATAACGTATAGTATGAAAATACTTACCATAACCAGCAATATCTCAAGAATGCAATATGTCACAAACTTTCGTAAATAAACACATGACGTTCGTAATTGCATAACCTCACATAAGCAAACATATCATATCGAGTGCTCATCGACATCTGCTGACACACGAGTTCATGCAGAGATATTCTGACATGAACAGGATTGGGTGTAATAATGATTTACACTCTACTACTACAATCACGTAAAAACTGGCGTTATGCGCATCACATACAAGTCATAATTGCCTGTAACAACCTAGGACAAGACTGGCACCTACAATGGATCCAAAGTGAGTGTACGGTGCGATGTGAACATACATGTGACAGACTGGCCTTGGCCTCGAGCAAGTACTAACACCAGTGCAACACACAATGAGCAGATAACGTAAATATGAACATGCCACAGATATGATAATTTGATATTTCTAATCAATGCAATGTTATTCATGACCGTAAATCCAATTAAGGCATCACTAATAATACGCATACCTATGCATCCCGTTGGACGTAGCATAATTTCATAAATTCCATTAATACGCTAATTTTTATACACATTAATCTAATCTAAGCGTAATATGGAAAACTCTTTATCAAATATATAAATGGAAACTAAACTAATATGAAATCTTTAAAAGCAAATACCCACTCACAAATCATGTTGTCGGGTCGAACCCGCTTCCCGGGCAACGAAAATCTTTGCGATGTGTTTCACCTAGAAACAAAACCATTCATGTAAACATATAACGTACTAACATAATTACACATTTTTGTACAAAGTACGGTTAATAAAGGAACTATTTTAAAATGACGGAATTTTAGAAAACGGAGGGCGAATTCGGATCCGGCACGTCGAAAAACCTAAGGAAGGACCACTGGCAACCAACACTCACCCATGCGCGCCCACGCGCTTGCGAGTACACGCATACTCGCCTTCCTCGTGAAGCACAGATTTGGCAAGTTTTTTAGCCGATTTCCAGAGCTGATTTCTAGCTCAATTCTCAACAGATTTTAGTGATTCAAGAACCTAAATGAAGTAGAAAATGCAGGGAATAGATAGCAAAGTGAGGCCGAGTTATGGTCAGTTCGAGCCAGAAAAATGCTCTGAAAATGGCTTGTGGCCACGGTTCAATTTTCCAAAATTATGGGAAAATGCTTCCCCAAGTCTAATCTGTCCCAAAAGCCTACCAAAACAAGCCTAAAACCTTATCATCATTCACAAAAAATGAAAAAGTAAGAGGGAAAGAGTTCTAGAGGCTTACCTTGGTTACACCGTGGAGCTTTGCCATGAGAAATGGTGTTGGTGATGACATGCTATCTCTGCACTTGGAGAGATAGAGAAAGACGAGATAGTGGGGTAAGAAACGAGGGAGAGAGGGACTGGCGGTCAGGGGTGGTCTGGAGTTCATCGAAGTGGCGACTAAGTGGTGATGGATTCGTGTCATGCTCCGATCCCGACATACGTCCAGGATCGACACGTGACGTCACCAAGTACCCGTATATCTAACATACCTCACCTCCGGGATATGGACAAAGCGCAACTCAAGATTCAGATTGCGTAGTTCGTATACTTTATGGATGCATCTAACTTCCTCGTTAGACTGCCTACGTACCCTAAATAGTGATCAAGCATTTGTAGTTCACCATT
The DNA here is from genome assembly GCA_024362995.1 of Heteromeles arbutifolia. Lineage (NCBI taxonomy): Eukaryota > Viridiplantae > Streptophyta > Magnoliopsida > Rosales > Rosaceae > Heteromeles > Heteromeles arbutifolia. Next base: position 26,350,730 of record JANCRC010000013.1, on the reverse strand, counting down.
TGTTAAACTTTGAAACTTTCGTAAACCACTTCCTAGCAGAAAACATAGAGTACCACACTACACATACCATAAGCCAAACAACAGTTGTCATCTTGCCATTCACACATACTTATGTTTTCTAACACTATTCCACAATCACATCAATCAATAACACATACAATACACCAAAGTGTAGAGCTAGAGCAATACAGTTCGGCCGAAGCCTACATCTCTGAAGAATGTGATTTCGGACCACTCAACGAAATCCAACAATGTCGGGTTCCAGACCACTCAACGGAACCAAAATACCAAGCGGGATTCCTGACCACTCCATGGAATTCAAACCAGGATACGATTCTAGACCACTCAATGGAATCGCAAAGTAGAAGGGATTCTGGACCTCTCAACGAAATCCGAGTGGATAGGATTCCGGACCACTAAACGGATTCGCGGAGTACAATGGATATCGGACCACTCAACGAATTCAGTGCAGGATACGATTCCAGACCACTTAATGGAATTGCAGAGCACGAGGGATTCCGAACCACTCAACGGAATCCAGAAAGAGCAGTGAGCCGGACCACTCAACGGAACCCCATCGAAACCTATATCTGGATCACTCAATGGAACCAAGCGAAAGTCCAAGGAACATAACAATGGCTCAAAGAAACAAGACATGAATTAATTTACTCAGTTTACAAAGGCTTAACAAAACAAGAAATGAAACAAAGCACAAGTTACAGAATTTAGAACGGTTAACGAAATGATAAATGAAACAATGAAACGGGACATGAAACAAGCTTTGAAGCAACAAACCCCATGGCAATGGGTTAACAGTCCATTACTAGCCCTCACATTTCATCACATCATACCAATCATGCAAATTAAACCACATTTCAAGTTTGCACGTCAAATCACATTTCACAAATATTTCCAATCCATAAATCAAATCACATTTTATAATAGTAGATTGATGGCCAAATATAAAAATACATTTTAATAGAAATCACATTTATAAGACCAAGTCAAATCCACAAAGGATATTAAAAACGAAAATAGGGTAATAACCATATCACATAAATTAAAGTCACTCACTAACCAATGTAGGCCCACTAGACATCACTTAGTCTCTAGTAGTACTAATTTTTGTATTTAAAACGATTCAAGACATGTTGACCAAAGTTAACTCTCATTCAACGGTAAGGTCCACAACCCTACGTAATTCGATTCGAAATATCCCCCACGGATTTCTGATCCGTAATTTCCCAAGAGTCTCATTTATCTTCTAGAACAATATTCTAAAATTTCGAAACTATCCAACAGTTGGATCTCCGCCAATCGTTAACATGAAGTGGCGGTCAACATTTGGTTTTACAAACTTAGAAGTTCAGTTCGAGAAGATCCATATGTTGGATTCCCAATCCGTAGGTTTTTAATGTCCTCAAATATTACGTACTATAACGCATTAAAGTTTGGTGATGATCCAACGGCTAGATCGTCGATTCATATAATGATCCAGTGGCGTACCATAATGAAAATAAGTTCAAACAATCAAATCACATCAAGCAGATATCAAATCTGAAATCAGGACATCTAATCTAACTTAAAAAGGCAACGTTGGCCCAGTGGCTATGCGCCACCGCAAGTGGTGGTTTTTGGCGAACGAAAATCACAAATTCTGACCAACTCCAAAATTCACCAAATTTTACAGACATGTAGAGCCTAATGAAGAAAACATTTTTCATACTTGGACGGAAGTCCAATTCGATCGGGAAGATGCCTGAAATTGCCTCAATCAGCTAGAAACTCTTGAAATAGGTGCACTTCGATTCATCTTCTCCAGTGCTCCACAGCCCCAAACTTGCTTAGGCCTTGTTCCTGGGTTCAAAGAGAGTCGATTATGGATGGTGGTTAGGGGCGCTGCCTGCAGGATCGACGTTTCACTGTCGAGAACCAACCAAGCACTCCGGTGCTGTTCTTCGTGAAATCGAGGCAAAAAAACCCTCAGGTTTGGGTGCAAAGTGGAGATGAAGTGACGATTTGATGACTGGTGGTGGTGGATCGACTTATTTTGTCAGAAAATCGACGAAATTTCACCGGAATCTTCTAGGAAAAATTGGGTCTGTAGTTATGTCAGAAATCGGGTCGTGTGAGGGTTTGGGTTGGCTGTTTCCTCTCCTCCCTCATTTCTCTATTTTCCTCCATTTTCATTAGCTCACTGGTTTTCCCCCTATTTGTGATTTGTTAGTCCAATCCCTTATTTCCCTTATTTCTCATCTCATCTCTCCATCTTGGCCACACATATGGCACCATATCACTGCTCCAGCAAATCTAGAACCTTCTAGATAATGGTCAAATGACCGTTTCGCCCATGTCTTTGCTCATCTATAACTTCTTCATTATAACTCTAAATTACATTCTGTTTGCGCCCACATGTCTATATCGAGACGTACTATCCGAATATGTAAATAAAAGTGACAAAACATATAGGAATTAAATATGTCCTCAAAAAGTTCGTTTAGTTCATTAAGGGTGTTTTTGTCTTTTTACTTATCGAAAAAAAAGCTATACACCGTAAATTTAAAAGCGTCAAAACTACGAATACGAATATGAAATACAAGATACGTAATTATAAATAGTGAAATTCGGGGACGGGATTTCACATCCTTCCCCCTTATAAAAATTTCGTCCTTGAAATTTCCATTGTTGGCCTACTCAGCACTGCAATAGTTCCACTGCTAACGAAACACTAAATGGCATTCACACTCCATCTATTCTCATAGCTAACCTCAAGTTCGACATTTCTGAACTTCAATTCACCACACAAAAATAATCACAAACATAGCCATGTCATCAAAGACAATACCAATTCTATGACACAATTATTAACATCCACAGGTAAAGGTACTTAGACCTGATACCTAAGCTCTGATACCACCAAAAGTTGTCACACCCCGATCCCGACATACGTTCAGGATCGACACGTGATGTCACCAAGTACCCGTATATCTAACATATCTCGCCTATGAGATATGGACAAAGCATAACTCAAGATTCGGATTGCGTAGCAATTTTCATATACTTTATGGCTGCATCTAACCTCCTCTTGAGACTGCATATGTACCCTAAATAGGGATCAAGCCATTCATAGTTCACCATTTGTTAAACTTTGAACCTTTTGAAAACCACTTCCTAGCAGAAAACAGAGTACCACACTACACATCAACCATAAGCCAAACAACAGTTGTCATCTTGCCATTTACACAGGTATGCCATTCACACACATATGATTTCCAACACCATTCCACAATCACATCAATCAATAACACATACAATGTTCCAAAGTGCAGGGCTAGAGTGACACAGTTCGACTGAAGCCTACATTGTTGAGAACCTCCCGAGCACTCCGGTGCTGTTCTTTGTGAAACATAGGCCAAAAACCCTTGGGTTTGGGTGTAAAGTGGAGAAGAACTGGTGGTGGTGGATCGACTTATTTTGGTTGGAAAAATTAATGGAATGTAGCCGAAATTGTGTAGGAAAAATCGGGTTTGTAGTCGGGTAAGGAACTGGGTCGTGTGAGGGCCCAGGTTGGCTGCTTCCTCTCATCTCCCTTCCCTTTAGTTCACTGCCTTTCCCCCTATTTCTGATTCGTTAGTCCAATCCCTCATTTCCCTCATTTCTCCTTTCATCTCTCCATCTTGGCCACACATGTGGCACCTAACCTTCTAGATAATGGTCAAATGACTATTTCAACCCCGTTTTTGCTCGTCTATAACTCCTTCATTATAACTCCAAATTAAATTCTGTTTGTGCCCACGCGTCCGTATCGAGACATACTATCCGAATTTGTAAATAAAAGTGACAAAACATATAGGAATTAAATACATCCTTGAAAAGTCCGTTTAGTTCATTAAGGGCGTTTTTGTCTTTTTCACTTATCGAAAAAAAAACTATACACTGTAAATATAAAGCGTCGAAACTACAAATATGAATACGAAATACGAGATACGTAATTTTAAATAGTGAAATCCGGGGATGGGATTTCACAATTCCGTTTGCAGAGAAGAAGAGAGTGTTTCAATGAGAGAGAGAGTTTGAAAATGAGAGAGTTAGAAAGAGAGAGAGACCAAGATTTTTGGGGAGAGAGGACACATGACAGGGCAAGAGTAGTATTACGATGTGAAAAAATATTAAAAAAATAAAAAGGTGTGGAGAAAGTAATTTGAAGGTATGTGAATATAATCTTTAAAAAAAAACCTTCTCAATTTTTTTATTTAGTTTTAAATTTTTAAATATGGTGTGTTATGTTACCTGGCTATGAGGTTTGTGTAAAAACCAGCAAAATTTGTGTTGCATGTAATTACCAAATTGCTCATGTTTTGTATTTTTGGTTAGTTTTGATGAGAGGGTTAGAATAGTAATTTTATGAAGTTTTGGTTGACAAACATGATTTTATTAAGAGGTAGTTTAGATACTAATCTCTTACCACAGGCTCATTTACTCTTTGACATCTAAATCTTTTCTTGCATTTTCTGTTTTATATGTATAATATATATATATTTTTAAATTAAAGAAATAAAGGAAGAAAAACTACTCACGTGAGGGTGTGGCAATTTGCTTTTTTACATCTAAATCTTTACTTTCATTTTTCTATACCAGTATATGCCCACACGCAAAGAGTGTGTGTGTGTGAAAATTTTTACTTTCGTTTTTAAAATTGAAGGAGAGAGAGAGAGAGAGAGAGAGAAAGTGAGATAGAACGTGGGAGTGGGCAGAGAGGTTTTTTTTTTTTTTTTTTTTTAATTTTTAATTTTATTTTTAGAAATAACCTATAGGTGAGGTTTAAACAAAAAACAACAAAATTTTGTTTTATAGAATTATGTTACTGGCCTTAACTTTTTTATTGTGATAAAGGATAAAAATATCATTTCACCCTCTTTTGGTTTACAAGAGTTTCATTAATATGTGTTTAGATTATATTTAAAATATTTTTTTATTTAAAAAATAAATAAAAATAAAGGAAGAAAAATTACCCACGTATGTGGTAGAATTTTGTTAATTAAAATGTTTTATTTTAAAATTTTAATTAAGGAGGGGTAATTTTAAAATTATGAATGTTTCAACTTGTTTGCCTTCTAGCTTTATTCCTCATGTCAACCAAAAGAGGGTGAAAATACATTTTTTTACTTTCGTTTTTAAAATTGAAGGAGAGAGAATGTGACTACTCGTCCTAATTTTAATGGTTTTATAAATTTTAAAAATAGTGATTTTACAAAAATGCCCTTAGAGGCAAAGATTTTGACGTACGTTGGCCATGGTTTAGATGCATAAGACTCCTTCCGTTAGGGTATCCTCATAGTACTCGTCGCTACGGATGTGTGGGCGTAAGCGGAATGTAATTTGGAGTTATAACAAAGATTCTACGAACCTTTAAACGTCGAGGGTATTTTGGTAATTTGTCATTTGAAACACATGTGGTATTTTGTTTGACCATGGGATGAGTGTCACGTGCGGTCACCCCCACTTTTCTGGAACCCTCTCTATCTTTCTTTTTCTTCTTCCTCCGTAGCTCATCTCTCTAACTCTCTCGGCTCTCCCTTTCTCCCGTGAAACACACCACCATCATCACGAAAAATTTCGCTTGTTGAACATCAAAACCGCCATTGTCTGCATGTCTTCACCACCATAAACCCAGTTTTGAGTTTTGTTTCATTGAAAACGAATCCTAACCTCGAGTTCGAAGAACAAGGTTTTGGGCCGAGGCTTCTAGGCGTGATTCAGACATTTCCCAGCCATCTTTTGAACTGAAAATAGGTATAAATCGATTCCTCATGTTTTGTAGATGAATTTTCATGTTTGGATCGTGTGATTTGGTGGAGAAATGAGAAAGTTATAACGATTTAAAGTTTGCCCAGTTTCCGGCGACCTCCGCCACTTTCGAGGCAGTTTCCGGCCAAATCACGGCGAGTGTAAGGTACCAATCTCTTCGTCTCATCGAGAACTAGGATTTCTGTTTTTGAATCACTTGATTTCGTTGAGTATTGACAAAGTTGTGGACGTTGAAAGGTTGCCCAGAAATTCTGGCGAATTTCCCTGTTTTCCCGTGGACAGCCGTCTTTTAGGTCATTTTCTGGCCAACTCCGAGCTCTATTGAACCTCCTAAGGGTATGAATCTCTTCTCTACATTTCTAGCTTTACTATGACTATTGAATCATCGAATTTGATTGAGAATCGAGCTAAAAATTAGCTTTGGAAGTTGGGATGAAATTTCCCCAGATTCTGGAAAACTTGGACCCGTGGCCATTTGGCCACTTTCTGACCATTTCCCTGGTCAATTCCAGCCACTATTCGACTTCAAACTGGTACAAACATGTTCCCCACATTTCTAGCTTCTAGTTGGCTTTTGAATCATTGAATTTGGTTGAAAATTGAGCTTGAAATGAGCTCTTAAAGTTAGGGGAAAAACATGAAAAGAAATCTGGAAAACTCGTTTATATGTTAATATGTTATTCATAATTATATAATGGTTTTGTTTTTAGGTGAAACGCATTGCAAGGATCTTCGAAGCCCCCGAGGTGGGTTCAACTGGGCGACATAATATGTGAGTGGGCTTTTGGTTTTCAGTATATATATATGCTTGGTATTTCCTAGAAATTTCGTTTTAAATGGTTTTACGAATTGAAATGCCATGTCGAATATCATTTATATTTATTATGATTTTGTGATGAGTATGGCTTGGCCCTGCGAACGTTCAGGTAAGTCAGGTGAGTATATGGATAGTGATGATGATGTGATGGTGAGATTGGTATATAGCTCATATTCCTGCACCCTGGTGTTTGTGCTCCGCCAGAGATTAGGGCTTAGCCTTCACGTGATCGTTCACCTCCCGCACCACACGCTCAACCTTGGATCCAAGGCAGGTGTCAGCCTGTCGTACAGACCACTATAGGTGGTTCCGACTCGTAGGTGACTTGTGATACGTCGCACAGCCTTCACGTGATCGTAGCACTGAGCGTATTTATGTACACCCAGCCTGTCGTACAGACCACTTTAGATGGTTCCGACTCGTGTGCAGGATATTGGTTGAGGAGCTATAAATTCAGCCGTACATGTCACGTTAGGTGATTCCGGCTGACGTATTAATATTGCCGGCATATTGTGGTTATTGGTTATCTCACCTGATTGATGCATATATTGCTTGGTTGTATATTTCCTGACGTGATATTTTCTGATGTGGCATATTCGAGATTTATCATTTTCCATCATGATTTGGTATATAAGTATGTATACTATTTTCTGGGAAAGTACACAGGTTTTACAGCGAGGGGTTAGAACTTTTGGATAATTGAAATGGTTTTTGAAAAGCTTTGTTTTTGCCCACTCACACTTTCTGTTTTGCGCCCCTCCAGGTTTTAGCTGCTAAAAATTCGTATCGACGAGGATTCTTGGCAAATCCCAATACAGGTGGCTTCCTATGATGGTATAATCATTATCTTCCCCTACTGTACTTTACTCATGCTCTGACATCGCGTGTGAAAGGGGTTCATTCCCGCTCACAGCGCACTCTGGTATTTAGACACTTTTAATTTTAAATTTATTCACTTTTCCCACATCACTACACTTTATGGCTTTGTCACATTCTAGGTGTCGGCCAGCACAACTCGATTCAGAGTCCTAGTGGACATTCCAAGTCGGGGTGTGTCAGAGAAAGAAAGTGAGATAGAACGTGGGAGTGGGGACAAAGAGGTTTGTTATATATATATATATATATATATATATATATATATATTTTAAATTAGAAATGACCTATAGGTGAGGTTTAAACAAAAAACAACAAAATTTATAGAATTACGTTACTGTCCTTAACTTTTTTATTGTGATAGAAAACAAAAATGTTTTTTTCACCTTCTTTTGGTTTACAAGGGTTTCATTAATATGTGTTTAGATTATATTTAAAATATTTTTTTATTTTAAAAAAAATTTAAAAATAAAGGAAAAAAATTACCCACGTATGTGGTAGAATTTTGTTAATAAAATTGTTTTTTTTTTAAATTTAATTAAGGAGGGGTAATTTTAAAATTACGAATGTTTCTACTTTTTTGCCTTCTAGCTTTATTCCTCATGTCAACCAAAAGAGGGTGAAAATACATTTTTGTTTTCTATCACAAAAAAAAGTTAAGAACAATAACGTAATTTCACAAAACAAAACTTTACAGTTTTTTATTTAAGCCTCACCTATAGGTGAGTTTATCATCTCTAATTTAAAATAAAAAAATAAGAATAAAATAGAAAACAAACCTCTCTCACTTTCTCCCGAGAGAGAGGATCCTCGCCAGATCCTCTTTGTGGGGATTCCAAGTATCTTCCAATCACATCCATTCATTGTACATCGTGCGGTCAGTTTTCGCCAAATACTATTTATATTCCATTTTAAATAAAAAAATTTACAATAATTTCTAACCGCACAATGTAAAATAAACAGATGTGATTTAAGGATCCTCACTCCTTTTGTAACAACCCGTCCCCAATATTTTGGTTTTTATAATTTTATAACGTGAATTTATGAAAATGCCCTTTGAGGAAAAACGTTGACTTTTGTTGACCGCCTTGTTGTGTCACATAAGACTTATTTCCTTGGCATATCCTTATCGTATTCGTCACTACGAACGTGTGGGCGTAAGCGGAATTGAATTTAGAGCTAAAACGAAGATTTTTACGAGACTCGGAACAATAAAGGTATTTTGGTAATTTTACAATTAAAGATATTTCTCTATCATGGACCACTGGGGTGGTGACACATGGCAAAATTGTTCCCCATTTATGTGGTGTTCTTCCCATGAGTTCTCTCTCTCTCTAAACCTCTCATTTCTCCCTTTTTCCCTCTCTTTCTCCTTGTCTCTCCCCGGGGAAACACCCTCATCCCTCATCCCTCAACTCTCATCTCATCTCTCTCAGCTATCTATCTATCTCTCTCTCCTTCTCTTTTCCCCCCATCTGTGCAACCTTTCTCTCCGAGCACACCCACACACCACACCTCCCTTTGGTGAGCCACCCTACGGATCACCACCTTTACCAACCTTTCCCCACAGATCGAAGTCACAATTTTTAACCCCAAGCTCAGGACAATGACTCTCTCTCTTTGCAGTGGCACCATCACTATGCAAACGTTTCTCTGATGAATCTTCGCCGTCTCCGACAACGTTAAGCTTTGAGAACCATCCCAAACTTCCTAGATTATGTCTTAGGGCACAATTAGGATAATTTTGACGTGTGTGGTATGGTTTTGGATCGCAACTATAACTCGGGAGAACCTTTCCTAGTTTTTCGGCGAGGACCACAAGTTTTGCAAGGCATTTTCGGCCAACGTCAACGATAACTCGGCCCCACTTAGGTATAGGCTTATTCTCCATATTTCTAGCTTCAATATGGCTTTTGAATCATCGATTTTGATTGAGTTTTGACCCCAAAACGGAGCCGGGGATGTTTCTTTGCCAAAATCCCTAGAATCCGGCTTTCTTCTTCGTTGGGCCCGGTGACCCACGAGTCAATCGAGTCGACTCGACCCGCAACCCTAAACCTGGCCTAAACCTTTAGGCTAAGCACCCATTAACCCGACCGGCCCAACTCAACAACCCAGAACCAAATCGGATCCAACCCATATCCGACCTGACCCAGACCCGAGCCCAGTCCTATGGCAGGCGCGTGGAGCACACACACCTCCACCGAAGGTACTGTGCTCCACCACTGTCCATGGCAGCACCGACGAACTTTTCGGCAAACGTGCATGTTTTTTATAAAATATTAGGCTTGCATGCATTGAATATTTCATGCATTGAATATGTTTTATATTATGTTTTACGAATTTCTATAATTATGGTTTACAGAGAATTTATGATTTTTTTAAATTGCTTTTACAAAATATTAATGATTTATTGAAATTACATTGAACTAAAGGTTATGAATATTTGGATTTGCGTATTTGAAATTATATGTATTTATGAATATGATTTATCATGGATTTACGAGTTGAGGTTTGAGCTTTTGAGTTCTGGATTTGATATGAGTTTTTAAGGTATGTTTTCGGTGCTTATCTAGTGGGTTGTCAAACAGCACATCCACACAACACAAGTATGTAGACGTTTATGACCATAGGACACAGTTGAGTATATTTATTTATAATTTCTTCTCTGGCGTAACCCAGAGTCGTACAGCTTCACCTTCGGGTCATGAGGCCTACCATGTTTCTTCACTTACATAACCCAGTATCGTACAGCTTCACCTTCGGGTGATGGACAGGTACTACCTTTAAGCAAAGGAGGAATGAGATATTTATGTCATACCCTTAACTTCACTAGCCACGGCTAGTGTCGGTGTGTGATGTTATATGTTTCTTCACTGACGTAACCTAGTATCGTACAGCTTCACCTTCAGGTGATGGACAGGTACTGCCTTCGGGCGATTATGATACCCCTCGAGTGTACAGTATCGATGCAATTTACGAATTTACCTTCGGGCGACAATAGCACCATTATTGAGCATTGTTTTACCCATACGTGTTTTACAAATGTTTTCATGGTATGTTAGAGTTTTCAGAAAACCTACTATGTAGTATTATATATACATTTTCAAAACAAGGGGTTAGTATGTTCATAAAGAAAATGGTTTTCTTATTATTAGTATATTATTATAAACTTTGTCCACTCACTCTCTTGGTTTTGTGCCCCCTTCAGGAGTTAGAATCGAGGCACACAATCCCAGTGTCAGGGCAATTCCACGTAGGGATCTTTGAGTCTTCTTAGGGTAAGACTCATTCCTTTGTTCATACCTTTTTTATAATAATTCTTTCACATTATTCTTGATTAGTTGTATGCTATGAACACGATTCTGCATTGGTGTAATTCTTTCTAATTACGAATTTTATTTATATGCATGTTAAAAATTGGCTTCGTCACCCTCGGATGTCGACCAGCACGTATCTATTCTAATGTTTAGGGATATCGAGGTTGGAGCGTGTCACCTTTCTCCCCACTCATGTTCTCTCTCACTCTCTTCATCTCTCCTTCAATTTTGAAAACAAAAGTAAAAAATTAGGTAAATTACATTTTGGCCCCTCAAGTTTGGGGCCAATTACAACCTTATATAATATCTTTAAAACATTTCAATCACAAACATTTGCTTATGTTTTATTTCAATTTCATACATCTGTCATTTCTGTTAGTTTTTCTGTTATCTGTCTACGTGGACGTCATGGGTCACACAATATATGTGCCACGTGGATTAAACAAAAACTCATTTTTAAAAAGTGTGGTTATATTATTTTGGGTAAACTGCCAATTTAGTCCCTGAATTATCACCTTAGTGAAAATTAGGTCCCTAAACTATTTTTTTCAGAAAAATTAGTCCCTGAATTATAAAAATCTGCCAATTACATCCCTAATGTTATATTCGAAGTTACTATATTCAAATTTCCGTCAATTTAAGTCACGTTACTTGCATGTGATACACATTGGAGGGTAGATTTGTAGTTTTTCATAAAGAAATAATGTATGGAGTTAACTTTGGAGGAGAAATTGGTAATTTTTCATAAAGAAATAGTGCAAGTTAACTTTTGAGGGTAAATTAGACATTAAATTCGCAACCTATATGAAATATTAAGCACTTATAGACAAGAAAATGATGGTATTACACTCTAAAGTGTATCAAGTGACTTAAGTTGATGAAAAATTGGATAAAATAACTTTGAATAGAATAGTAGGGATGAAATTAGCAATTTCTAATGAATTTAAAGACTTATTTTACCGAAAAAATAATTCAGGGACCTAATTTTCACTGAGGTGATAATTCAGAGACTAAATCGGCACTTCACTCTATTATTTTAAAACTTTAAAACTTTAAAACAAAAAAATCTGAAACCCCAGACCCCTGCCCTCACCCATTCCTTCCTTCCGTCGACAACGCACGGCCTTAACCCGGCTCTGCTGGTCCCTCGAGTACCAGGAGCTCCACCTTCCAGATCTTCCTCATTTCCTTCTTCTCCACCATTGCTCTTGCTTCTGCAAGAATCAGATTCGCCCCACCGTGGAAGTACCTTCCTTTTCCTCCTCATTCTTCCCTCTCTCTTCTCTTATTCTCTCTCCAAATCTCCATAATTTTCTGCTCTTCTTCCACTGAGTGAAGAACCCACAAATCAAAATGAGCCTCATCAAGAAACTTCTCAGCACTATCAAACTTGCCCATCTCAGCACACGACGACACCAAGAGCTCTACAGCCGAATCATCAGGTGTATAGGTGTAATCAAACACCAATTTAGCAGAATCTTGAAGCACCATTTGACAGAGAGACCTCAAAGGAAAATTGAAAGTCCATACACTATGATTAACACTCAAACCAACCCTACTGAGCTCAAAGGATTTCAACCCTAATTTCAGATTGTTCAACCGCTTAATAACCTAGAAAGCAATTGAAGGGGAAAGGTTCCTACTAAGATAACCCAAATCCAATGAATGCCGAGTTTCATCGACCAAGCCTCTGGTTTTGACGTTACCTCAAAGTCGTAAAGCGGGCGCGGCCGAGCTCCGCCGTGGGGAGGCTGTGGAAATGGGACATGGCTATCTTAGAGTGTCGAACCCATAAGGTCGGACGGGCTGTGAAGAACAGGAGGCACATCTGCACCGTCGCGCAGCCGAGCCTGGTTGAGGCGGTGCGACGTCGACGGGAAGGAAGGGATGGGTCCGTGCGGCGATTTGGGCTAATTGTGTTTTAGGATTTTTTTTTTTAAGTTTTAAAATAAAATTATTTTAACTATTCTTTTTCTTTCAAACGAGATTTTTAAATATTTTTTGTTTTTATACACGTGTCACATATGTTGTGAGACCCTGACGTCCATGTAGGCAGATAACATAAAAACTAATCGAAATTGTGATAGTATAAAATTGAAATGAAACATAAGCAAATGCATGTGATTGAAATGTTTTAAAAATGTTGTATGAGGTTGCAATTGACACTAACTTGAGGAGGTAAAAAAGTAATTTACAGTAAAAAATTTCACACTTTTTGTGTGTGGCTATATATATAGATAAGAAAACTCGAGCTCGCCAATTTTCGTAACCCTAAACCCAAACTCGAGTAATCTCATAATCTCTCTCTTCAGACGAAGCACATGAACTCCCGACCCCAAGCTCTCAGAATCCGGCGATTGGAACCGCCGACCGGGAGCCATTAATCACCCATGTGAGGCCAAGCTCCCAGAATCTGAAGTTTTCTTTTTTTAGATACAAAGTAATTTAGGGAGCCTCTAAGGTTTTTTTATTTTTATTTTTTTGGATAAATGTGCTAAAGGTCTAGATGGCTTGTTTAGATGACATACATACATACGTCTATATATTCATATATATATATATATATATATTGATTTATCTGTCCATTTCCTTTGCAAACGAACATAGAAGCGTAAAGAACTACTCCATCTTCGAAAACTAGGAATCCTCAAACTTGTGGAGGAGGATACAACTCCAGTTTCTTCAAAGGGGAGAATTCCAATCTGTCCAGAGGATACAACTCCAGCTTCTTCAGATGAAAGAATTCCAATCTGTTCAGAGGATACAACTCCAACCTGGCCAATTTGCATTCATGGTCGCCACTGGATGTCATTCTACCCCTACTTGCGTCGTGTCCCGGATGACATAACTAAGGTTTGCGAGGGCTACGTAATATGTTGTCAGCTTTGTGGTTTGTACGATAACAAGTGTGGATATAATATGGCGTATGCTTGTTAGACCAAGTTCAAGTTCGTGTCTGATTTCTGTTCCCACGACTTCAGGAGGTTGTGATCAACCTAAACTCTTACCCACGAAGAGTTAGCTCAGTTTACAACTCTTTTAAATGTTTGTTGTTTCTGTGATAAATTTTTTATCTTTTGTTGTAGTTTTGAATTTTGAATAGCCTTGTAAATAGGGATTTCATTCCCTGATGTAATCTGAAATGGAATATAAATACATGTAGCCTCTCATTGAAATGGCATGCAATTGAAGTGAAAGCTTGAGTATTCTTAAGTTTTACATGGTATACGAGCCCTAGCAGTTTAATGACACAGATCCTGATTTTTTTTCCAATGGCTGATAACACAAACGACGCTGCAACCCAAACCAATCCTATTCCCAACCCAGCAATCCCTGCCATGAACCCATTCTCATCCATGACTACAATCGTCAACATAAAACTAGATCGAACCAACTATCCTCTGTGGTTGGCTCAAATCCTACCAATCCTCAAGAGTCGTGACCTAATGGGTTATGTCGATGAGTCCATTGTATGCCCTCCCAAACAGTTTCCTGGTGCTGCTGCCATCAACCCTGCTACACAACCTGGTTGCCACATGATCAAATGATACTAAGTTGGATAAATGGCTCCTTCACGGTATATGTGCTGTCTGTCATGGCCAGCAAGAGGTCATTTCATGATACATGGGAGGCTCTCGAGCAACGGTATGCTTCTTCGTCCCAAAATCGCATTTTGATTCTTCGAAATGAACTGATGCAAACTAAGAAATGAGATATGTCTATTGTTGATTATCTTGATCGAATGAACTCAAATTTTGACAACCTTGCCCTAGCTGGCAAACTGGTGAATGATGATGAGCTTGTTCAGATCATCTTGAACAATCTGGGCCTTACCTATGAAATGACAATGAATGCTGCTTAGGCACGTGACACTCTAATCACGTACCCTACACTTGAGGCTCTCCTGCTGACAACGGAGATAAGAATGATGAACAAACTGCTCCCCTTATGGAGGCTGCTACTGTGAATGCATTTGTGACTACAACAGGTCGTGGAGGACGACTTCGTGGTAATAGACGCGGTGTATTTCTGTCTACGCGTGGTGGTGGTGCTGCCAACCAACGAGGGTTCTTTCCTCGCAACAACAATCAAAAGCCAAATTTGGCCTGCAATGGTGAGAGATTTACTACTACAGAAGAAAGACTCACATGCCAAATATGTGGAAAACAAGGGCATCCTGCCCTAGACTGTTACCAAAGAATGAATGCAGCCTATGAAGGGAGAATTCCAGCAAAACGGCTCACTGCCATGGCCACATCTCTGATCACCCTCAATCGACAAAATAATGGATAGTGGCTGCTGGACACCGATGCTAATTCTCATGTAACTCCTGATATTCAAAATTTGGTGAATCCAAATAAGTATAATGGTAATGAGAATGTTGGTGGTGTAGGTAACGATACTAGCCTTTCTATATCTCATCTTGGTTCAAATCAAATACAAACTCAGTCTTGCTCATTTGAATTGAAAAATATTCTAAGATGTCCCACTGCCTCAACAAACATTATTTATGCCCATAGGTTTACCCTAGACAATAACTGCTATTTACTTATCTTTCCTCATTTTTTTCTTGTTAAGGACCTCAAGACCCGGAAGACGCTTTTCCACGGGAGATGTGAGAATGGCTTATACCCATTTTCTGGTGGCAGTGGACAGTTCAATTACCCTATTTCAGTGTGTGTAGGCATTCAAGTCTCGGCCAAGAAATGGCATTCACGCCTTGGTCATCCTGCATCATCTATTGTCAAGTTTTTAATTTCAAATAAACAAGTACCAATTCATGGTACTTCTGGTGTAACATTTTGTCAGTTATGTCCACTAGGAAAAAGTACTTAAGTACCTTTCAGTGCTTCAGAGTCTGTTTCCCAATTTCCTTTACAACTTTTACATTCGAATGTTAAGTTTTACAATGCTACCCTCATTTTTTTTATTTTGTTTGTCGCAGCAAGAAACACTTTAGTCGGGACTTCATTTGAAGCAACGCAAAATGCATTTGAAATCTTGGTGATTGTTTCTTCTATTGATCCCTACTCTAGCGGACCATTTAGAGGTTAGTATATTTGTTGTTGTTGTTATTGTTGATAAGCCTTTACAGTTATTTTACGCTCTTTTTATTTTTCCATCTTATGTCAGTCCATAACATGAGCAATGACAAAGCAACATTAACGTAGGAAAGACAAACATTTTTTCTTACTCAGTCGGGCTCTTATACCGTCAAATCGGGTTACCATTGGCTGCGTTCCAAGGCTCTACCACGGCCCAATTTTAGCTCCTCATCCTCTACTTCCATTCCGGAGTCGTTGT
The DNA here is from genome assembly GCA_024362995.1 of Heteromeles arbutifolia. Classification (NCBI taxonomy): domain Eukaryota; kingdom Viridiplantae; phylum Streptophyta; class Magnoliopsida; order Rosales; family Rosaceae; genus Heteromeles; species Heteromeles arbutifolia. The sequence continues at coordinate 26,334,608 of JANCRC010000013.1, read as the reverse complement.
GGAACATCATTTGGCAACTCAAATCCCCTCCTAAGATCCGGTGTTTTCTCTGGAAATCGATGCACAAAGCATTACCCACTATGCAGTCTCTCTACAAACGTCACTCTGCCTCCTCCCCTCTATGTCCCATCTGTAAATCACAGGAGGAATCGGTGGAGCACCTTTTTCTCCTTTGTCCGTCGGTAGCAACTATTTGGTTTGGGGGCATCCTTAATTATCAAGTGAATACTGCTGAAATCACTATTTGGCCGAATTGGTTGATGGGCATTATTAAGACCTTTGAGCTTTCGACTGCTGATAAAGCCCATGTTCTCACTTGGGTTGTATTTTCTTGTTGGTATATATGGAAGGCCAGGTGTAGCTTCCTCTTTCAGCAGCAACCAATTGTTCATTCACAGGTGATGGTAGCCATATCAACCAATGTTAAGGCTTTTAGTGCAGCTTTGTGCAGTCCCTCTGGTCATATTGGGCACGGTAATCTAGAACCACGATCTCATGCTCATGCACCGTCAGAAAGCTGGCAGCAGCCGTGCCATCCATATGTGAAAATTAATGTTGACGCAAGTTGGGCTGCTGTCTTGCATGATGGCTTTGTTGGCTTGGTGGTGCGAGACTCTGTGGGTGGTTTTATTGCTACTCGCAGGCTTCCTATTCAGGCCCCTACTGCTATGATAGCTGAGGCTGTTGCCATTTTGAGGGGTTGAGAGTTGGGTCATTCCTTGGGGCTTCACAGTGTGGTTGTAGAATCCGATTCTTTAAGCTCCACCTTGTGCTTAAAGGGTAGGCTCACAAATGGCAGGTAGGAGGTGTTTCCAATCTTAACAAAGTGCAAGAAACTCAGTGCGTCCTTCCATGATTATCGCTGGTCTTGGGTTCCCAGATCAGCCAACCTGGCGGCTGATTGTTTGGCGTCGCGAAGCTCTGTGGAGATGTGCAACTTTACTTGGGTCGATCAACCCCCATCTTCACTTGTTCATGTACTTCACCATGACGGTCTACCTTGCCCACATTAATTTTGTTTGGTTATGCAAGGGGTGACACTTGTTATTCCGTTAGTGTCGGGTTTTTCTCCCCTTGCACTTCTGTCTTTGTTTTTTTGGTTGTTTGCCTCGTGTGGGCTTTCGTTGTACTCTTGGCATCTAGGCTTATAGGAGACACTATGACTGTATGGAAACAATTATGGTGAATTCAATTTTCCTTTTATATCCAACATGTCTCGAAAAAATGAATATCCTCACTACTCTTGGGTAAGTTTTTAATTCGTTAATTACTTTCCTTCTTCGATTTTCCCATCATGCTTTATATCAATATAGAAAAACTAAGTCATGTAAGTTATTCTTTTGTTAGATTGTATGGAAGCATAACTAAATAAATCGTTTTCCAACGTTTATTCTTTCGCATTCGTTTCAGCATTAAACGTGATGAGATAGAGCACAGTGGACATCCGTTGACTTGGTTCCAAGGAGGATTTACCCTTCAATTTGTGTCATTCAACCTTCCGGATAATGTTTCAAACACATTAGGAAGGATAAATTCCCCTTGCAACCACGTCAACGGGTGCCCATTTTAGTCTATCTCATCAGGATTAATTAATGTTGAACGAATGTGAAGTATAAATGTTAGACAACAATTTATTTAGGTATGGTTCCATACAATCTAACAAGAGAAAAACTTGGACACGTGTCCACTCAAGATTGGGTGTAAGCAGGAGTTCCTGCTGAACCTCCAGCAGCCAAGCAGCGTTCCTATCTTACCACCTATCTTATGACAAGACGGATATAAAGCATGATGGGAAAACTGAAGAAGGGAAGTAATCAACAAAATAAAAACTTACCCCAGAGCAGTAAGGATATCCATTTCTTCCAGACATGTTAGACATACTAGAAAACACACCTCAGACTAGGGATGGGCAAAATACCCATGGGTTTAGGTAACCGCGGTTGTCCATTTAAAGTTCACGATTATGGTTATGGATAATCGTTTAGACGAACAAACGGTTATGGGTATAATCGTTTATCCGTGAAATTTAAATAGGCGGTTATGGATATTACCTGCAGTTATAACAGGTATCCATCGGTTATGGATATTATCCGCGGTTATAACGGGTATCCATTTACCCATTTAATTTAATATATGTAAAATTTAAAAAAAAAACATTAATCAATTGACAATCCGATCAAATCGAGCAAAAAAATGGGAACAAAAAGGAAATAATTTGATTGCCGATCGGATTAGTAAGGATTACCAATGGATTAGCAACTAAATTCTCAATGTTTGATTGCCTTGGCTTTTTAACTAATTGTTTGTTAACACTATTGCCTTGCGCTATCTATTAAGTACATCTCATTCATCGCTTCCAAATGAGCCAATAGTTGTGTCCCTTCATAGACATCCCCACAAAAGCAACTAGATGTTGGTGGTGAGGAACTTAACTCACAAATTTTTAAGTGTTGTGGTCGGCGCTGGATTTCATATGTACAAGAAGTCAGTCTTGAATCTGCTGCTATAAGGACGTGAAGGGGTTAAACCACCAAAATGATGGTGGTTCCATGTTGTTTCGCCTGTTGCTTCTGCCACTCCTTATGTCCAACAAGGTCGGTCGGCTTCAGTTACCATTAGCATACGCACTCGATCCTCGTATTCCTCGCAATTAGGGATGGGCAAAATACCCATGGGTTTAGGTAACCGTGGTTACCCGTCCATTTAAAGTTCATGGTTACGGTTATGGGTAGCCGTTTAAACGAACAAACGGTTATGGGTATAATCATTTATCCGTGAAATTTAAAAGGGCGGTTATGGGTGTTACTCGCGGTTATAATGGGTATCCATCGGTTATGGGTATTACCCGCGGTTATAACGGGTATCCATCCGTTATGGGTATTACCCGCTGTTATAACGGGTATCCATTTACCCATTTAATTTAATATATGTAAAAAAAATTTAAAAAAAATTAATCCATTGACAACCCAATCGAATCGAGCAGAAAAGTCGGAACAAAAAGGAAATAATTTGATTGCCAATCGGATCAGTAACTAAATTCTCAATGTTTGATTGCATTGGCTTTTTAACTAATTGTTTGTTGACACGAACAAAGTTAGAAAAACCTCTGAAATTTTTCAAAATTGGACCTTGGACATGTAATATTTCCAAATAGAATCTCCTTGGAAGATCTTTCGGCTCATGGTAGCCTTCTTCGGTCCCTTACAAAACTTTTCGGTATCACTTTACCCTTATTGACGATCTTTTACTTCGACAACTTCTTCTTTTATTTTTAACAAAACATTAACTATTATGGAGGATAGTTTGAAACTATTACAATAATTTATGGAATGGCAGAGTTTTGAACCTGGAAGGCATATGTAGAAGCCCAACATTCTAGCCACTAGGATATTGGACGACCTTTGACGACATCTAAAGTTCCTCGAACAATGTCCTGTTATATTGAATTAAAATTGCAAAAGCCATATCATGTTACATCGAATTCAGATCAAAAACAAATTCATCGACAACAGCAAGAGAATCAAGTACCAAGTTTTTGCTTAGTATAAACTATAATCACAAAACACCTACATAATCCGATTAATTTTAAAAAATTATGAAAAAAATTTCTTTTGCAATTTTCAAGTTGTTAAAAAAAAAACATGTAGACGGTGAAAAAGGGGGAAAATGGGTAAAAATAGGATAAACGCGTTCAGAAATGGGTAAATAGGTAAATGGTTATGGTTAAATGGGTACACGATAATGGGTATGGTTAACCGTTTATAAACGGTTATGGGTATGAGTATAACCGTTTATGCAATTACCTAACGGTTATGCGGGTATGAACATAAACGGTTATGGGTAAATAACCGCTATTACCCGCCTGCCATAACCGTTGTCCATCCCTACCTTAGACTCTGGCAGCTTCAAGCTAACAAAGGCACAATATCCTTGATGCACAGGTCGTACAAATATTGCCTTGCACTATCTATTAAGTACATCCCATTCATCGCTTCCAAATGAGCCAATAGTTGTGTCCCTTCATAGACATCCCCACAAAAGCAACTAGATGTTGGTGGTGAGGAACTTAACTCACAAATTTTTAAGTGTTGTGGTCGGCGCTGGATTTCATATGTATAAGAAGTCAGTCTTGAATCTGCTGCTATAAGGACGTGATGGGGTAAAACAACCAAAATGATGGTGGTTCCATGTTTTTTCGCGTGTTACTTCTGCCACTCATTATGTCCAGCAAGGTCGGCCGGCTTCAGTTACCATTAGCATCCTTTTGCTCAGTTTCCTCGTATCCAGCAAAGTCATCGGCCCTTCCTTTGGGTACACCATCAGTTTCTTTGCACTGCTCTAGAAAAGTAGCGATAGCAACACGCACTCAATTCTCGTATTCCTTGCAATTAGGGATGGGCAAAATACCCATGGGTTTAGATAACCGCGGTTACCAGTTCCTTTAAAGTTCACGGTTACAGTTATAGGTAACCGTTTAGACGAACAAACAGTTATGGGTATAATCATTTATCCGTGAAATTTAAAATAGCGGGTATGGGTATTACCCGCGGTTATAATGGGTATCCATCAAATATGGATATTACCCGTGGTTATAACTGGTATCCATCGGTTATGGGTATTACCCGCTGTTATAACGGGTATCCATTTACCCATTTAATTTAATATATGTAAAAAAAAATTTTAAAAAATTAATCCATTGACAATCCGATCGAATCGAGAAGAAAAGTCGGAACAAAAAGGAAATAATTTGATTGCCGATCAGATTAGTAAGGATTACCGATGGATTAGCAACTAAATTCTCTATGTTTAATTGCCTTGGCTTTTTAACCAATTGTCTGTTGACACGAACAAAGTCAGAAAAACCTCTGAAATTTTTCAAAATTGGACCTTGGACATGTAATATTTCCAAAGAGAATCTCCTTAGAAGATCTTTTGGCTCATGGTAGCCTTCTTTGGTCCCTTACAAAACTTTTCGGCATCAGTTTAGCTATTATTTGTTTCTAGTGATTCATGTGGCATTACCAAATGATACGTGTCTTGGATAAGAATCTACAACGCACTAGAAAACCCTTATTGACGATCTTTTACTTCGACAACTTCTTCTTTTATTTTTAACAAAACATTAACTATTATCATGGATAGTTTGAAACTATTACAATAATTTATGGAATGGCGGAGTTTTGAACCCGGAAGGCATATGTAGAAGCCCAACATAATAGCCACTAGGATATTGGATGACTGTTGACGACATCTAAAGTTCCTCGAACAATGTCTTGTTATATTGAATTAAAATTGCAAAAGCCATATCCTGTTACATCAAATTCGGGTCAAAAACAAATTCATTGACAACAGCAAGAGAATCAAGTACCAAGTTTTTGCTTAGTATAAACTATAATCACAAAACACCTGCATAATCCGATTAATTTAAAAAAATTATGACAAATTTTTCGTTTCTATTTTTCAGGTTGTTAAAAAAATAAACAAATAGACAGTGAAAAAAAGGGTAAATGGGTAAAAAAAGTATAAACTGGTAAATGGGTACATGGTTATGGTTAAATGGGTAAACGGTTATGGTTAAATGTGTACACGGTAATGGGTATGGTTAACCGTTTATGCAATTACCCAACGGGTAAACGTTTATGCAGATATGAATATAAACAGTTATGGGTAAATAACCGTGGTTACCCGCCCGCCATAACCATTGCCTATCCCTACCTCAGACTCTGGCAGCTTCAAGCTAACAAAGGCACCATATCGTTGATGCACGGGTCGTACAGATATTGCCTTGCGCTATCTATTAAGTACATCCCATTCATCGTTTCCAAATGAGCCAATAGTTGTGTCCCTTCATAAACATCCCCATAAAATCAACTAGATGCTAGTGGTGAGGAACTTAACTCATAAATTTTTAAGTGTTGTGGTCGGCACTGGATTTCATATGTATAAGAAGTCAGTCTTGAGTCTGCTGCTATAAGGACGTGATGGGGTAAAACCACCAAAATGATGGTGGTTCCATGTTTTTTCGCCTGTTGGCATCCTCTTGTTCAGTTTCCTCGTATCCAGCAAAGTCCTCGCTCCTTCCTTTGGGTCAAGGAACAAAATATCGATGATATCAGAAATATCGGTAGTCCAAAAACACCGAAATTTCAATGGAAATATCGGGATATTATCGATATCGATAAGAATTGAATAAAAACCACGGAAATTGTAAGAAAAACTTGGAAATTTTTATTGAAACTTTGCAGGATGTGTATTTAGTCAATTATCTATTAGTTTATCACAAAAAATTGGAAGGAAATGCATTGCATGATGGATTTAACTGATTTAAGTTGATTATATAGCGAGCTGGCAAACATTGTGAGTGTAGAAAATATGTAGTAATTAATGAAAGAAGTTTAAACACACCATAATCATTTATATATAATGAATTAGTACAATATTTTACACTTTATACATTGCATGGTAAGATACATGAGTGACTTAGTAGCACATAGAGTTCCAATGAGGTTCAAAATTTTCACTATCTTCATCATCTCTATGTGTAGAGTAAGTGTATTGTGAAGAGTAGTCATCAAATGATAAATCCCCAAAATAATTTTGCATGTAATTGTTAACATGTCACCCATATGGATTCGAGATTGGTTGACGTTGTCCATAAGCAAAATCATTTGAAGATTGAGTCTCAGATTTTTTCCATAAGTCGCTCGATTCCATCCCAACAGGAATGGGATATGAAGGGTAGGGAAATGGTTGGTTATGAGTATAACCATGGTTACTACTTCCCACTCCAACAGAGTCCAAAGTTATAGATAACGAGTCATCTTCTTGACTTGACAAAGTTCCTTTACCTCTTTCTCTATGAGTATAGTCCTTCCCTATGGTACCAATTCCTGGTCATGCCCGCCTACTGTCATGGTCCTCATCCTGTGTTGCATGCGTGAAGTTTGCCTTACCAGTGAAGGGGCTCATAAATCCGGGAGGTGGTCCAATATAGTTTCCATATCCACCACTACCTCAAGCTCCACTATATCCTTCATTATTCCCACCTCTGATGGTAGGTGAGTCTCGTGATCTTGTAGTAGAGCTATCATTAGTATCAGCAGGATCTTGTGGTTGTGTAGGATTGGAAGAAGGTGGAATTCCAGTGTTTCTTGGTCTTGGACGCAAAAGTTCTTCCAAAGAGTCAGCGCTGCTACATTCTACCTCCTCATCTAATACTCTTTCTACATTTATCCCTTCATTACGTGCTTCTTCAGCAACTCTTTGAGCTGGGTTGCCTTCATCATCATCTAAATGAAGAGGTTTAATCCATTGATAAAGCTGGTTACCCTCTGTATCATCATCTTCACCAACAATATCAAACACATCTAGTGGGTCACCACGGTCGACATGATCTATTTATGCTTCCTTATCTCGAATTTGAAGCTTCATGTTGTAGTAGCAATAAACTAATTTTTCCAACCTACTATGAGCCAACCTATTTCTTTGCTTTGTGTGTATGAGTGCAAATGTACTCCAATTTCTTTCACAAGCAGATGAGGAAGCTGTTTGTGATAATACTTTGATTGCTAACTTTCTCACAGTTGGTGCATCAGTCCCATACATGATCCACCATTTAGCTATAATGAAAAACAATGTTGATAAGCCTAATAACTCCAACAAATTCTATTATAAACTGATAGTGAAATATGTTTACACTCACTAGGAGACATTTATGTTCAAGCAACAACTGATGTTGGTTCTCCAAAAGTTCTTCTTGCATCTTTAAACCATGTTAGCTGAATACAATAAATCGTGTTAGTTTAATCCAACAATGTAATTATTATAATTTAAGTAATTGTGGACCTCATTTCCAAATTGGCCAACTGCTAGTGATGCAGGGTCTAATTTAGAGTATACATTATGTACAGCACGTATAAGGGTACCATCATCTCCAACACCGGGTCTGTATTGGTATCGAGGATTCAAATAATATGCTATTCAAAGAAACACATACTCTAATAAGAGAAATAATACTTATGCAACTAAAGAAATGAATTGCAAATTATGACATAATTTATACCTGTTGCATGCAAATCGTGGTATAATGTTTTATACCATCGGTCATCAATTATCTTTATAACCCACCTTGCACTATGTTTTCTTTCCAAGTCCTCTTTCACTACACGCATCAACTCATATATTGCCCCCATAGTAGGATACACTTCTGTGTCAACGATCCGTAAAACTTTGTAAAGAGGTTCAAACACTTGGCACACATGTTCTGATTGAGTCCAAAAGGCATGATCAAGCACTATACTTTCCACCATACGACCTGCATTTGAGCGGCTGAAATTGGGGTTGGCCCAATCGTCACTAGTGAATAGTTGCTTCAAACTTACTTTCTTCTTAAGTAGGCTATGGCGAATTGAGTGGTAGCTGGACGAATAATTTCTCCTTTGCAAAATTCACGCATCTTTGCCAACAACCAACCGTGATTGTAAATATAATTTGTGATCGTTCTAGCTCTTTTTATGACATTAGCAATATTCTCTCTCTTCCTCATTGCCTCAAACATGAGATCAATACAATGTGCTGCACATGATGTCCAAAACACATTATGATGCTTCATTAACTTTTTTCCAGCTTTGACAAATGCAGAACCGTTGTCGGTCACGACTTGGACAACATTATGCTCTCCCACCTCCATGATTACATCCCTCAATAATTTGTAAATATACTTGTAGTTCTTTATATGGTCTGAAGCATCAACAGACTTCAAAAAAATTGTCTTTCCTTTGGAGTATACCATGAAGTTTATGATAGACAATCTGCTCGGGCCAATCCATCTGTCACACATGATTGTGCAACCATTAGTTTCCCACTTTGACCTCAACTTGTTAACATACTCGCCAATGTCTTTATACTCCATTTCCAAATATTTGTTTCTTACCTCATAGGGAGTGGGAGGTTGTACTCCAACACCAGCCTGTTGACATCCCAATACCATATTTTTGAAATGATGTGATGATGCCTTCTCGGCAGGGACATTTTCATAGATAAAGAACTTGCTAATTAGACGCCCCATTCCCTCCTTCACATTACCTCTAGTGAAATAACTCCAAACATTCTTTTGCTGTGCTTTGGATGACTTATATAAACTTGGGGCTATTAGTGGTGTTGGTTGTGATTCTCTAACACTTGATCCCCGTCTCATTTATGCACCACCACTCTTGTCTCGGAACCTTGTGCTCTATTAGGAATTTTATGAAGGTGTTCTCTTTCCCATGCTGACTGTTTGGAGGCACGTAATTCTTGTTTCAAACAGCGTCGTTCTTCAGGTCCCATGTCATCATCACATTCGTCCTCATCGTCATCATCATCACTGTCAACCGCTTGGCCAATGACTTCTCCTCGTAACCCAGCTCGAATATTTTCCATTCCATGTGTTTTCTTTTCCTTCTGGTGTTTTTTATTTTTTAATAATGTGGTGATGAATGCCTTCACTTCTGGTGGGACATTATCTCATCGTTGGACATTATTTCCCGGATCTAATCCACTAAGATGGTACTTAAGTCGTGTCACTCCGCCACTCTTCATTACCTGACCACAATATTTGCAAATTGTGCCATTATTGTTTCCGTCTATTGGGTCTCCATGTTCCCAAGCTGGATCACGTTTAGTAACTCCACTGGACATCTTCAACGTACCTATATTTATTTTTCATGGAAATTAGGCAATTATTTTTTGGCCAAAAAATATATAGTAGTGACGGTTATATAAGAGAACCTAAAAAATAAAGTTATTCTACAGAATAATTAAATAGGAAGTAAAGAAAATGATTGTAAGAATTTAAGTAATTATAAAAATAATATGGAATAATAAAACCTAATATTAATGAATAATAATCCAATTTGATAATAAAATAATAAATAACATTAAACATATTAAAATTATCCTAGGGAATAATTATACAACATTACTTAATTACTTCAAAAAATTAACATGTAAGTTTGTAAACTTACCTTAAATATGGAACCCTTTGTGTAAAAGCCAAATAGAATCTGCGTGGACCAACAATAAAATAATAATTACACAAATGTAACAAATCTGGAACTTTCGATGTCGTACGTAGCAGCAAAACCTCAACGATCCTCTACAGCTTGCCGTCTGTGAATAAATGAGAGAGAAAGAAGGTATTTAACATTTAATTTGAAGTGGCGTGAGTTGTAGATCCATTTATTCAGTTGAAACTCTGAAAGGGCTCTGGAAAGGCTCTGAAAGGGCTAAGGGAAGAAGAAGAAACGAAAAGGTGTAATAGAGGTTTTTCAATTTTCGAAGGGTTAAAAAAGGTGTGATGACCTCTGGGAACGTGAAAGAATTGGAAGTAAGCAGATTTTTTGGTTCTTCTCTGACAGAATTTTTGGTCTTCACGTGGAGAAGAAGATAAAGTAAGCATATTTTTTTGTTCTTCTTTGACAGAATTTTTGGTCTTCACGTGGAGAAGAAGATAAAGTAAGCATATTTTTTGGTTATTCTCTGACAAAATTTTTGGTTCTTCTGAGCAAAGTTACTTCCAATTCTTTCATACAAAATCGTGTGCCACACACACACACACACACACACACACACACACAAAACCGTACACAAAACTGTGGTTTCATACAAAACCATGTGCCAAAACCGTGTGCCACACACACACGCACACACGCACACGCAAACACAATCTCTCGATCCTTCTCCCTCATTCCACACACACACACACACCTTCCCTCTCTTTGTTTCTTCTTCTCCGGTTCTCCCCCCCCCCCCCCCCCAATCTCTTCTCTGCATCTCTCATTCTCAGAACAGACACACACACACACACCCCACTTCCCCGTGTTTCCCCCTTCCCCAATCCCTCAAACATTCTCCCTCATTCATCTCCTTGTTTCTTCTCCCCCCATCTCTGCAACTCTCCTTCCCAGAGCACAGACAGACCACACCCACACCCACACCCCACCGTGACCTCCACCACAGTGGCGCACACTCCGGCGAGCACCATCACCACCTGTGGACCATTCATCCTCCCTTTCTCACTTCACGGCAAGCACCATCAAGCAAGGGGATGCCTTGTTTAGGCCGCACGAGGCGGATAATCCATCAAACCCGAGCGGGTTTTGGGATCCGGAGAGAAGGGATTGCGGATTTGGATGGGTCTGAGCGCAGATTGCAGAGAGGCGCAGATCTTGGCAACTGCGACGACGGAGCCTCAGCGATTTTGTCGATAATATCGACAATATCGCGATATTATGACGATAATTATGTGTATATGTGTGAAAATATCGCCATGTGAAAGAAATGAAATTATCGGCAATATTTCGCCGATAATTTCGATATTTTAGACTGTGCTTTGGGTACACCATCAATTTCTTTGCACTGCCCTAGGAAAGTTGCGATAGCAACACGCACTCGGTTCTCATATTCCTTGCAATTAGGGATGGGCAAAATACCCATGGGTTTGGGTAACCGCGGTTACCCGTCCATTTAAAGTTCACGGTTACAGTTATAGGTAACCGTTTAGACGAACAAACGGTTATGGGTATAATCGTTTATCCATGAAATTTAAATTGGCGGTTATGGGTATTACCTGCGGTTATAACGGGTATCCATCGGTTATGAGTATTACCCGCGATTATAACGGGTATCCATTTACCCATTTAATTTAATATATGTAAAACTTTAAAAAAAAATTAATCCATTGATAATCTGATCCAATCGAGCAGAAAAGTCAGAACAAAAACGAAATAATTTGATTGCTGATCAGATTAGTAAGGATTACCGATGGATTAGCAACTAAATTCTCAATATTTGATTGCCTTGGCTTTTTAACTAATTGTTTGTTAACACGAACAAAATCAGAAAAACCTCTGAAAATTTTCAAAATTGGACCTTGGACATGTAATATTTCCAAATAGAATATGCTTAGAAGATCTTTTGGCTCATGGTAGCCTTCTTCGGTCCCTTACAAAATTTTTCGGTATCAGTTTAGCTATTATTTGTAGGAAAACTAATGAAAAGGGCTTGAAAACTTTGAGTTTTATCGATAAGGACAAAATAAAGGATAAAGTGAATAGTACCATGATTGACTTTTTAGTGTAAAAATGTGGTTTTTCGTTAAAGTGAACAGTACCGACAGCTTTTCGTTAAAGTTCCCATTATTTGTTTCTAGTGATTCACGTGGCATTACCAAATGATACGTGTCTTGGATAAGAATCTACAGCGCACTAGAAAACCCTTATTGACGATTTTTTACTTCAGCAACTTCTTCTTTTGTTTTTAACAAAACATTAACTATTATAGAGGATAATTTGAAACTATTACAATAATTTATGGAAGGGTAGAGTTTTGAACTCGGAAGACATATGTAGAAGCCCAACATTCTAGCCACTAGGATATTGGACGACCTTTGACGACATCGAGAGTTCTTCGAACAATGTCCTGTTATATTGAATTAAAATTCCAAAAGTCATATCATGTTACATCGAATTCAGGTCAAAAACAAATTCATCGACAACAGCAAGAGAATCAAGTACCAAGTTTTTGCTTAGTATAAACTATAATCACAAAACACCTGCACAATTCGATTAATTTAAAAAAATTATGAAAAAATTTTCTTTTGTAATTTTCAAGTTGTTAAAAAAAAAAACATGTAGACGGTGAAAAAAGGGGTAAATTGGTAAAAAAGGACAAACGGGTTCAAAAATGGGTAAACAGGTAAATTGTTTTTGTTAAATGGGTAAATGGTTATGATTAAATGGGTACACGGTAATGGATATGGTTAACCGTTTATAAATGGTTTTGGGTATGGGTATAACCGTTTATACAATTACCCAATGGGTAAACGGTTATGCAGGTATGAACATAAACGGTTATGGATAAATAACCGCAGTTACCTGCCCACCATAACCGTTGCTCATCCCTACCTCAGACTCTAGCATCTTCAAGCTAACAAAGGCACCATATCCTTGATGCACGGATCGTACAGATATTGCCTTGCGCTATCTATTAAGTACATCCCATTCATCGCTTCCAAATGAGCCACTAGTTGCGTCATTTCATAAACATCCCCACAAAAGCAACTAGATGCTGGTGGTGAGGAACTTAACTCACAAATTTTTAAGTGTTATGGTCGGCACTAGATTTCATATGTATAAGAAGTCAGTCTTGAATCTGCTGCTATAAGGACGTGATGGGGTAAAACCACCAAAATGATGGTGGTTCCATGTTGTTTCGCCTATTGCTTCTGCCACTCCTTATGTCCAGCAAGGCCGGCCAGCTTCAGTTACCATTGGCATCCTCTTGTTCAGTTTCCTCGTATCCAGCAAAGTCCTCGGCCCTTCCTTTGGGTACACCATCAGTTTCTTTGCATTGCTCTAGGAAAGTAGCGATAGCAACACGCACTCGGTCCTCGTATTCCTTGCAATTAAGGATGGGCAAAATACCTATGAGTTTGGGTAACCACGGTTACCCATCCATTTAAAATTCACGGTTATGGTTATGGGTAACCGTTTAAACGAACAAATAGTTATGGGTATAATCGTTTATCCGTGAAATTTAAATGGGCGGTTATGGGTATTACCCACGATTATAACGGGTATCCATCGGTTATGGGTATTACCTGCAGTTATAACGGGTATCTATTTACCCATTTAATTTAATATATGTAAAAAAAAAATTTAAAAAAATTAATCCATTGACAATCCGGTCGAATCGAGCAGAAATGTCGGAACAATAAGGAAATAATTTGGTTGCCAATCGGATTAGTAAGGATTACCCATGGATTAGCAACTAAATTCTCTATGTTTAATTGCCTTGGCTTTTTAACCAAATTTCTGTTGACACAAACAAAGTCAGAAAAACCTCTGAAATTTTTCAAAATTGGACCTTGGACATGTAATATTTCCAACTAGAATCTCCTTAGAAGATCTTTTGGCTCATGGTAGCCTTCTTCGGTCCCTTACAAAACTTTTCGACATCAGTTTAGCTATTATTTGTTTCTAATGATTCACGTGGCATTACCAAATGATACGTGTCTTGGATAAGAATCTACAACACACTAGAAAACCCTTATTGACGATCTTTTACTTCGACAACTTCTTCTTTTATTTTTAACAAAACATTAACTATTATCATGGATAGTTTGAAACTATTACAATAATTTATGGAATGGCGGAGTTTTGAACCTGGAAGGCATATGTAGAAGCCCAACATTCTAGCCACTAGGATATTGGACGACCTTTGACGACATCTAAAGTTCCTCAAACAATGTCCTGTTATATTGAACTAAAATTGCAAAAGCCATATCTTGTTACATCGAATTCAGGTCAAAAACAAATTCATCGACAACAGCAAGAGAATCAAGTACCAAGTTTTTGCTTAGTATAAACTATAATCACAAAACACTTGCATAATCCGATTAATTTAAAAAAATTATGACAAATTTTTCTTTTGTAATTTTCAAGTTGTTAAAAAAAATGTAGACGGTGAAAAAATGGGTAAATGGGTAAAAAAAAGATAAATGGGTTCAAAAACGGGTAAATTGTTATGGTTAAATAGGTAAAAGGTAATGGTTAAATGGGTACACGGTAATAAGTATGGTTAACCGTTTATAAACGGTTATAAGTATAGGTATAACCGTTTATACAATTATCCAACAGGTAAACAGTTATGCAGGTATGAATATAAACGGTTATGGGTAAATAACCGCGGTTACCCGTCCGCCGTTGCCCATCCCAAATAGCAATTTTGGAGGCTGGGATTTGCAATCTCAGCGGGATCAAAGATCTTCTGTCTGGGAGGTTGGATGTTAGCCTCCTGATGCCCACGTGCACCCCGGATTGTTTGCTCTGCAGTGATTTGGACCGAGGCTGGGGTCTTGTTCTCAAATGTAGTGGGTGGTGGGAGCTTGACCTCCGTGTCGTTGAAGTCGCTCATGGCTGGAGGCTTGTCACCTGGGAAAAAAAGCGCAATGCAGTCAAAATCTAACAAGTGAATATGTCTAACATCAGCAAGTGATTAACACCCAAAAGTACCATGACATGATACAACATACCTAAACTAATGAAAGTTTAAGAAATTGAGAAAGAAAATAGGAATGTGAAAATGGGCGACAGGCATGCCGTGGGTCCAAGTGGGTCCAAATAGAGATGGCAAATGGGTCCAAGAAAATAGGGATGGCAAATCGGTCCAAGTGGAATCTTGTCAATCCCATCACGATGATCCATTGCAAATGCGAAGTGCCTTCAAGATCCTATATAAGTATGAGAACTTTAACGAAAAATTCCTGATATTGATAATTTTAATGAAAAATCACATTTTTATGCTAAAAAGTCAATCTTGGTACTATTCACTTTTACCCTTTATTTTGTCCTTATCGTTAAAACTCAAAGTTTTCAAACCATTTTTCATTAGTTTTCCTATATAAGTATTCGTCCGCTCAATAAAACCCCGAAGTCGTCTTGGCAGCTACAACAAAAACATACAACCACTTAGTATTACGATCTAGTGAAATTCTTCTTCACTGGTAAGTGAAAGGTCTTAAGTTCGATTCTTGCTAAAGGCGAATTTGAACCATATTATTGCTAGCCAATTATGAGGCTTAACTCACTTCATCATCTTTTAATGTAGATAATATTTTTTTGTTTAAAAATAAATAAAAAGACAAAATCATCCAAACGTTTTTGAATCCATGCAATGGAGAGCACTCCATCAAGACCGAAGTCAAGGCCAAGAAGAACCCGGATTGTGCGTAGAAGGGATGGTGATAAACCCACAATATTTCAACACCAAACCTCTCAAAATACTAAAAAAACTCTCAGATTTCACAAAATCCACAGAGCTAAAACAACACTCAAAACACATCAATTCCATCACAGCAAAGTTTCCAACTTTCCAACTTTCAGAAACAAACTTCAAGAGCATAAAATTCTTTCAGAAATGAATAGCAAAGCAAAAGATAAACTTGCCAGTGAGAGCTGAGCTGGTAAATTCTGGCAAGAGCGACGGAAGACAGCTAAGATCGGAGGAGAAGGAGGAGGAGGAAGCAAAATGTAATTTCACTTGCAATGCATCCATGTATTTGCTCGAAACTTTGAACTTGAAAAGTAATTATCACAACAGAAAGGAAACATGATCGGCCTATTTCAAGATATCTTTCTAATCAAAATTGGCCTAATCACAAGTTTCAACTGACACGCCCTTCGACCTGGAATGTCCATCTGGATTCCAAATCGAGCTGTGCTGGCCGACACCAGGAAGGTAACGAAGCCATAAAATGTGGTGATGTGGAAAATGTGTGAATAAATTTAAGCCTAAAAGTGACCAAATACAAAAGTGCGCATGTGAGCATGATGGAACGCATTTCACACGTGATGTCAGAGCATAAGTAAAGTACAGTAAAAGTAAGATAGGAATTATACCATCGAAAGTAATCTTTTAAATCAATTTTTGCCATAAATCCTCGTCGACACAGGAGATCTACCACTAAATCCTGAAGGGGCAAACAAGAATAAGTGTGCTTGAACATAAAGCTTTGTAACGTTTTCAAAAACGTGTAACACTTCGCCATAAAATAAGTATAGTTTCCAAATATATATATATTATACTATGTATAGAATGAGAACAACTACTGTAAACAACAATATTTCAAAAATATCGTAAATCACAATATTTCACATGTAAAATATATAACATCTAGTGATCACAATATCTCGCATAAACGAACATATAATATCGGGTGCTCATCGACATATGCTGGCACACGAGCTCATACAGAGATATTCTGACATGAACATGACTGGGTATGGGTGTAACAGTGTTTACGCTCTAGTACTACAATCACGTGAAGCCTAACGCTATGCACGTTACATACGAGTCATAATTGCTCTAGTACTATAATTACGTGAAGACTGGCGCTATGCGTGTCACAAACGAGTCCTAATTGTGATGTGAACATACACGTGAAGACTGGCGTTATGCGCGTCACATATGAGTCCTAATTACCTATAGCAATCTAGGACATGACTAACACTTACAATGGATCCAAAGTGAGTGTATCAGTGCGATGTGAACATACACGTGAAGACTGGCCCTGACCTTGGGCAAGTTCTAACACTAGTGTAGCATGCACAATGGGCAAATAAAATATGATCATGCCACGGTAATTCGGTAATTCTAGTCAATATAATACTATTCATGGCCGTAAATATAATTAAGGCATTCCATAATAATGTGCATAATTGTGCATCCCGTATGATGTATGATGATTTCATAATTTTCGTCATTACAACATTCCTTATAAACATTAATTTAATTATGGCATCATCATGTAGAAAATTCATAATTAAATACATACATATATATATACACATCTATATATATGGAAACTAAATAAATGCAAATACCACTCACAAATCATGTCATTGGGTTGAACCCACCTTGCGGACATCGAAGATCCTTGCGATGCGTTTCACCTAGAAACGGAACCATTTACGTAAATATATAACGTACTAACGTAAATTCGCGTATTCGTACAAAGTACGGTTTATAAAAAAACTATTTTAAAACGGTAGATTTTTGAAGAACATATGGCCGATTCGGATACGGCACGTCCAGAAACTAAAGAAGAGACCCTGGGTTCCTCCACTTGCTACCGCACGCACCACCACAAGGTGGCTGCATAGGTAGCCACACGCTGCATGCACAGACCACATGAACTCCCACGTGCCTCGAGTACGTTGGTACTCGCCTTCCTCGTGAAGCCTGCAGATTTGCAGGGCCAAATTTTAGAGCTCCATTTGAGCTCATTTCTTAACCAAAATTAATGATTTAAAAGTCAAAGTGGAGTTAGCAATGCAGAGAATTGGTTTATACTAGTTTGAGAGGGCTAACGAATACCAAAGACGGCTGGAAAAATGATCTGAATGTGGCTTTAAAGCCATGGTTCTTTTGCTAGAATCTGGGGAAAAGCTTCCTGCGAGTTGTCACTGTACCAACAACCACGAAGACATACATTTATACTCAGAAGTTAAGTCATAAGAACAGAGGGAAGAGAAATCGAGGGTTCCGAATCCTCACCTTAGTCGGAAAAACAGAGATTTCACCAGAGGAGACAGTGAACAGTGGCAGTGGCCATTGTGCCGCGTAAGGCTTCGTGCCTGGGTTCGAGTTCGTGAGTCCACGTTTGTTTCTGCTTTCACGGCCAGGAGACAAGGTGGTGTTTTGGGTTTTTGGCAGTGATACTCGCCAGAGTGGCGAGTTGGTGGTGGATCGGTGCACTGTGCACACAGAACATAGAGAGAAGTTTGAGGTGTATGAGAAAGAGATGAGATGAGACATGAGGGTAGTGACCTGAGAACTCGCCGGAGTAGCCATGGTCGTATGTCGTTGGCGGTGGTGATGGTCTCGGTTTGCAGAGAAGAAGAGAGAGTTTGATGAAGAGAGTTGAAGAGGGAGAGAAGAAGTGAGGTGGCAGCACGAGAGAGAGGGCCCGTAAGATGGGGAGACGCGGGAGAGACAAGAGGGAAGGTGGAGTGGGGTGTGGGCTCCGCAATGTGAAATTACTAAATTACCCTTGGCGTTCTGTGTTTGGTAAAATCTTCATTATAACTCTGAATTTAATTCTGCTTGCTCCCACACATTCGTATTGTCAAGTACTTTGCTTGCAACCAAAAGTTTCACATTGTTGTTTGGAATTTTTCTGTTGGATGAATAATTCATTTTTAAAAAAGACCCTAACTTCAAGGGTTGAATTAGAGTTGACAAAAATAGAATTGAGATTGGTTTAATGAGGTAGACTAGAGGTAAATAGATGTGCAAAAAATAAAAAATCTAAAATACCTTTGAATTTAACAGTTTTTTAATAGAACGTGGTGAAGAATTGAAAATATCAGTTCTTTAATGGAACTGCGGTTTAGTTCTTTTATTTTACAAGGGGCACATTTGAATTTTCAAATGTCACTACATCCAAAACTTCGCCCTTTACAGTAGTATAGGTACAAACAAATGCGCGAACTATAAAACTCTGGACTAGGTCATATGTGAAAGCTAATTGATCAAATGTACTCCGTAAGTGTTGTTCATGTGATTAATTTAAGTGTTATTTCAAATCAAAAAGTTAAATACTTTGAAAAGACATATAAAGATTTGAATCACTTTTTATATTATCGATTAAATCTCAAATAAAACCTCAAAAAAATTGGTCAAATTGGATTATTAGTCATCATGGTAATAGGGTAGTTCAAAGATAGCCCTGGGTAAAAAATTAGGATTTGAGCCTTTATAGTCTGTTAAGATTTATGCTCAAAATTGAAAATTCCGTTAATTCTCTGTTAATTATTAGCACGTGAGCCACACATATTAGGCTAAAACAGAACTTTCTGTTAATCGTTAGCACGTGAGACTTACATGTGAGGGTAACTTTATCTTTTTAGTCTCATATTTGAGCCTCATTTGCTAACAATTAACAGAAAGTTGACGAAATTTTCAATTTTGAGCTTAAATTCTAACAGACTTTACCACAGAAACTTTAATCCTAATTTTTTTAACCACATAGACTATCTTCTAATCCTACCACAACAGCGACCATTAATCCCCAAAAAAAATTCTAAAACATAGTGACAAAATGGGTCAAATTTAGAAACAGAGACGAAAATAATAATTCGAGCAAACCCTAGCCAGAAGAGCCTAGCTGCCAAAGGCCAACCAAAGTACCTATGGATATCTCTAGAAGATGGAGGCCCCAAGCTTGAAAGTAGTACAGTCAGCAAACCCATATGCAAAATGGTTATTCTCTCAACAATATCAGAGATCCATCTCAACAAGTACCATCTTGCATAGCCAAATTCTTCAGTGCAACTCAACCGTTAAGTTCACAAATGTATGTCGTACATTAATGTATTCTAAAGCTTTCGCTCGATGTCATTAACATGATTTGGGGTGTTAAACCCCTTAAGCAATCTCTAAACTTCATCTTTCGCTAGATATAATTCACTTTTAAAGGCAAAATCGTGTTAGCATTATTTGCTCTTTTTCTACTGAGGAGTGAGGCCCTAACAATCTCCAGACTTGATCTTTTATTTTTGGTTGAAAAAGGTTTTACTAATCGCTAAGTTTTGGCCAATAAAATTATGGTCTTATTTTTCATTATACATGGGACAATTCCAAGTCCCATTTATTTTAAGTAATGCTAGATGAGGGAAATAAATTTGGAATTTGGATAACAGTCAAAATTTAGCAATTGATATGCACCAATTCCCTTGTTTGGACTCATACACATAGAAATTTAGAATTTTCTCGTGGAAAAAAAAAACTTAGAATTTGGGACCTCCAATTTCCAAGTTTAAATTCCATGTAAATATGTGTCATTTCCCAATTTCTATGATTGAGAGTTTAAAAATAACAAATATCGTATTCAATTCCATTGTTTTTTTAGGTTAACCAAACAAGAAAATTCACAAATTCTAAAAAATAAAATACCGTCATTTCAATTTTCGTCATTTTAAAATTCCTTAAAAATCTTAAATTTCTTCATCCAAACATAGTGTAAATAAATATGGTAAACATAGGCTGTAACTCTAACATAATTGGTTAAGAATTCAGGAGCAAAACTCAAGCTAGCTCTCCTCCACCCAGTTACTTTTTCTAGGAACATTTTATTACATGAATAAATGTAGTCATGGCACGACTTATTTTACATAACTTTTGACATACATTTTTGTAGGGTTCATTTTGTAATATATTTTAACCATCCAAACCATTTATATTTAGGTCTTCCCTATATCATATCTACCAAAACCACCAAAATCTGAAAGTATATGACGGTTGGATTAAAGGGTTAGGGTTTCTTCATAGAATCGTATTCGTCTATTTTCTTCACTATAAAATGGATGTTTTATTAGTTTTGGATTTATTTAATTTTTTGCAAGAACGAACTATGGGTATGTTTTAAAAGACGAGCTCATCGATCTCTACATGTATGTTACTATTCTTATCTGAGTTACAAGGTTTAGAGTCGTCCTTATTGTGCTCTTGTAGTGCCCTTAGTACTGTTATAATAGGGGTGTGTTCAGTTTTTTGTCAAAATAAAAAACCAATCGAAATTACTGTTCGGTTTTTTGTTTTGTTTTTCTCATTTTCTAAATAGAAAACCGAAATGATTCAATTCATTTTTTTGGTCCAAGTCGATTTTGATTTAGGTTTTTTTTTTTTTAAACAAAAAAAAAATTTGAAAATTGAAAATTGGGTAATCTTGGAAAGAAAACGAAAGAAAAAAATTATAGAGATTTGATTAAGACCAGAAAAACCCGCACCGCAATATTAGCTTCTTACAATGGCCAAAAGTAGCTTCTTATACACATCCCCAGTGAAATCAGTGAAATTAAATGGTCAAAAAGCCAGAAAACCCAAATCTCAGAGAAATCAGTCAAATTTACATACTACATTAATCGATTTTCAAATTAAGAAATCAATCAAATTCAAAGACTACCTTAATTGATTTTTAAGTTAAGAGAAAAAAAATAATGAGTTTGGCTTTCGAGAATATTTGTAATGAAAAAAACTTTTCATTTTTGAAAAATGCTGAGAAGACTCTCTCATAAGTGAAACTCTTTATAGATTCTGCAACCTCATGTTTTTAGCACAACATTTTATAAACACGAAAATTGAAGTTAAACTATGAAGGGACATAAAATTCATAAAAAAATCTCACTTCAAGAGAGTCTAATCCTTTGCATTTCTATTGTCTTTTATAAACAAATCATTGCCAATTCATTTCCAATCATCTTGTCGCCATTAATTGTTAAAACTACGTACAAATAAATGAGTCCCAGGAGACAATATCTTTTACTACATGAACAGGGTAGTTGGGACTCCCAATTGATGAACACATGGCGAGAATGTACTCCTTATATATTTTGATGAATTTGAGAGCCAATTATGATAAGTGTAAGAACATATCAGTGCGAATGACAAATTGACAACCTATTTCTTTTGTTAAATAAAAAGAGCATTTCTTTTTCCTTAGTTTCTCTATTAAAAAACTAATTCCAAAAAACATAACATACGGAGTGGTTCGTGGCACTATTTTTTTACGCAACTTTTGACACTCGTTATGGGACCAAAAGTTGCGTTAAAAAATAGTGTCACAGACCACTCTGTATGTTATGTTTTTTGGAATTAGTTTTTTAATAGAGAAACTAAGGAAAAAGAAATGCTCTTTTTATTTAACAAAAGAAATAGGTTGTCAATTTGTCATTCGCAATTAAAGTTATGTTCTTACACTTATCATAATTGGCTCTCAAATTCATCAAAATATATAAGTACATTCTCGCCATGTGTTCATCAATTGGGAGTCCCAACTACCCTGTTCATGTAGTAAAAGATGTTGTCTCCTGGGACTCATTTATTTGCACGTAGTTTTAACAATTAATGGCGACAAGATGACTGGAAATGAATTGGCAATGATTTGTTTATAAAAGAGAATAGAAATGCAAAGGATTAGACTCTCTTGAAATGAGATTTTTTATGGATTTTTAGTTGTCTCGTAGTTTAACTTTAATTTTCGTGTTTATAAAATATTGTGCTAAAAACATGAGGTTGCAAAGTTCATAAAGAGTCTCCTCAGCATTTCTCAAAAAGGAAAAAAAAAATTTATTACAAATATTCTCGAAGGCCAAACTCATTATTTTTTTCTCTTAACTTGAAAATCAATTAAGGTAGGCTTTGAATTTCATTGATTTCTTAATTTGAAAATTGATTAATGTAGTATGTAAATTTGACTGATTTCTCTGAGATTTGGGTTTTCTGGCTTTTTGACCATTTAATTTCACTGATTTCACTGGGGATGTGTATAAGAAGCTACTTTTGGCCATTGTAAGAAGCTAATATTGCGGTGCGGGTTTTTCTGGTCTTAATCAAATCTCTATAATTTTTTTCTTTCGTGTTCTTTCCAAGATTACCCAATTTTCAAATTTTTTTTTTTGTTTAAAAAAAAAAAACCTAAATCAAAATCGACTTGCACCAAAAAAATGAATTGAATCATTTCGGTTTTCTATTTAGAAAATGAGAAAACCAAAACAAAAAACCGAACAGTAATTTCCGTTGGTTTTTATTTTGACAAAAAACTGAACACACCCCTATTATAACAGTACTAAGGACTCTACAAGAGCACAATAAGGACTCTATGACGACTCTAAACCTTGTAACTCAGATAAAAATAGTAACATACATGTAGAGATCGATGAGCTCGAAGTTGTGGAGCCAAAAATAATCACAAGGCGACACATGGATTTTTGGATAAAAGATGACAAAAATACCCTTGAGGCATACTGGGATTCCTACGCGCGAGCATTGGGCAATCATCTCTCAACCAAGTCAAAAGTGCCTAAAGAAGGTAACAAATTCAAATTTATCTCATCCATCCTCACTCCACATCCTCTACAAGGAAATCATTCCATAACCTTCAAAACCTTCCATAAATTGAATTAATTAGGCTAATTAATGGATTAATTCCTAATTAATCCATTAATCACCAAATTAACTACCCATTATAGCTCAAAAAACACACAAGTGGCCGGCCACCTTGCCTCCCAAGGGAACCGGACATGTGCTATATATATGACCCCATTCTCTCCAAAAAACCTAAGTCCACACTCTTGCAAAACTCCCAAAAAACTCTCTAAACACTTTTCTCTCTAAATTCTAACTTTGGCATCGGAGGTTCTTTGGCCAAAGCCCCCCCCCCCCCCCCCCCCCCCCCAAAATCATCGTGGGCGCGTGAGGCTCTTGGCCTTAACCAAAGATGTAATTGTTTTGTAGGTGCAATTTTGTCCAAGAAAAAGGAGGCGGAAATTTGCATCCACAAATTGATGCTTTCATTGAGAGGTGAAAATTTACACTCGTAGAAGACTCTCGCGTCAAAAAGTTTTTTCTCTATTTTCTCTATTTTCTAGTCCACTAATATTTTTCATACGTTCTTATTCTTAGATTTTTTTTATTTGCAAAGATTCTTTAATAAAACGTGAAAGAAAAATATAATGGCTAGAAATTTAGAAAATTCCCCAAGTGAAAATTTCAATACTTAAGAAACGGGATCACGGCGATCCACGAGGCTAAACGTGGTCATGGGTGGAGTGGCACCACCACGAAGTTCCACCATGGCAACCACCTGTGGCGAGATCCATGCCACCACCACTATGGCCCAAGCCATGCCATCCAAGCTTGCACGAGCCCGAGCCCTAGCCTCGCACCCACTTGCGCCACATGCTAAGTAGCCCACTCCCGTGGCCCAGCCTGCTCCCACCGAGCAGCCCACTCCTGAGGCCCAGCTTGCTCCCGCTGAGTAGTCTGCTCCCGTGGCCCAACATGCTCCCGACGAGCAACCCGCTTCCGTGGCCTAGCCTGCTCCTGACGAGCAGCCCGCTCCTGCAGCCCAGCCTGCTCCCGCGGTCTAGCCTGCTCTTGCAGCCCAATCCGCTCTCGTGGCCTTCCAAGCAGCCCAAGTCGGTCTAAGATTAGTTCAACAGTCCCGGCTTTAAATTTCTAGGCCCACGATCAAACCGGGAGAATTCTCACCACATTTCTCCGCGGATTTGACATTTCCCAACTCAAATCCCTCGCCTAGAGTCTACCACCCTTCCATTGCTCAATGAGGCACATTTTTTCTAAGCTCTTCCAATCTAAATGGCAAACAACACTTGTCTCAACAACTCATAGAGTTGACGAGCACCCTAGCACAGCAGACGACCTTGGTGAACCAGCTCTTGCAGCTCACCGAGATGCAACGTGCCCCATAAGAGGTGTCCCGAAGTAGGATAAGGGCAGACGAAGAACTTCTCCAACAGCATCCCGACAAGCAGCCACTCGACCAGCCACAAACCGAACGTTCCAGCAGAGTACATTCCTGGTTAGGCCCCCGAGATAGTGTATACTCCCTTCTTAGCTCGTGGAGAAGCGTGCACTCTCGGTTAGGCCCACGGACGAGCATACACTCACGGTTGGGACCACACTCCGATGAACAACATAGACAAGCTTCCAGGCGAAGTGTTCATTTGCGGTTAGGCCCACAATGAGCATCATCCACCTCGCATCGGAGTAGGCAGCACGACGGACGGAGAGAAGCAATCACTCAATCCGGCTCAAGTTCAACCGACAGCCTACGAATAATTCCCTCGCCTGCTAGGAACTAATCACATGCACCGCAGCTGCGGCATAGACGAGCCAAGTACATAGAAGAGCAGCCTAGACCAGCAGGTCACGATTGAGGGCAGCTAAGAGCTCCGCTACCGCAACAAAGGAAGACTCAGGAAGAAGTAGAGAGAATCTTGACCTAGCGATTGCGCGATTTCCAACGCAACGAGGTCACCGATGAGGCACTACGACGAGACATGACTAACATAAGCAGGTCACCCTTCACGGACGAGATCGAGCAGGCACAGCCTCCATGCGAGTTTAGCATGCCACATTTCACATGCTTCAAAGGAGATGGAGACCTGGATAGACACTTGAAGCACTACCGAAACGCAATGATCATTTATCAAAACAACAACGATCTCATGTGCAAGATATTCGCCACCACTCTACAAGGCGAGGCGCAAGATTGGTTCTACACCCTGCAGCCACAATCCATCCGAAATTTCGACGAACTTGCTTTGGTTTTCACCAAAGAATATTCATCCTGTCGTTCGATCAAGAAGAAGTCTGACCATTTGTTCAATGTCAAGAAGAACCCAAAGGAGTTGCTTCGCGACTATGTAAAGAGGTTCAAAGCATAGAATGCAAAGATAGTCGAATGCAACGACTCGATAGATATAGCAGCCTTCCAAAAAGGACTTCCAGTAGACCACCCGTTATTCGAAAAGTTGATCATGAAAGAAAATCTAACTCTGGCAGACTCTTTCACTCTGGCAGAGAAGCATGCACTTTGGGATGAGGCTCGCCAATGCACATTCAATGACTTAAAGAAGTACCCGACATCACCTCCCTACTATCCAAACCGGAAGCAGCGGAAGACTTATTCGAATGTTTGACGGTATCTGAAGCAGCAATAAGCTCTACCATCATACGAGTAGAGCTGAGGGCCCGACTACCTGTATTTCATAGTTCAAAAGCTCTCATCGATGCTACCAAAAATTCAAAAGCTAACTTTGGCGATAGTTGCTGCAACCCGGAAGCTCAAGTTTTACCTTCAAACGCATGCAGTCATCCTCATGACGCACTATTCCGCCCAATCCAGATGCATAATGATAGAGGCATAGACCCTAGCGGATGCAAAGTTTTATGACGAACGCAACAACTCGGCCTAAAAAACACGCCAAAGGCATACGAACACTGGAAGGACATACTCAGAAGCAAGTTTAATCTTTGTCACCCTAAACAGTTCGATGCCCGAGCAAGCGATCACTCTAGGCTTCAAAGCATCCAACAACGAAGCAGAGTACAAGGTCTTATTAGCAGGCCTCCGGATGGCAAAGGACTTGGCGGTGAAAAAGCTTGCAATTCATTCTGATTCCTAGCTAATCACTAGCCAGACTACTTGAGGGGTTTCAGACTTACACCCTCACTCAAATTCCGTAGGCAGACAACGCCCACGCGAACGCACTAGCCAACCTAGGTTCCGCCCTCGACCACCAACTTATACGCTTTATCCTTGTGGAATATTTAGACAAGCCAAGCATAGAGGCGGAGCTGGCAGCCGAAGTGTCACATATTAGTACAACTCCCAACTGGCAAAGTTCTATTATAGATTACCTGGTCAACGACACACTTTCCACGGAAAGGTTGGAGTCTAGAAAGCTCCAAATACAGGCAACACGTTACTACATGTGGAACGGCATTCTCATCCGAAGATCCTACACCGGACCACATCTCTACTGCCTAGCGTCTCCCGATGACTTGAAGGTTCTAAGCTCAATCCACGAAGGTGTTTGTGGAAATCACTCCAGAGGTCAATCCTTAGCACATAATGCTCTAAACGCAGGCTACTACTGGTCTACCATGCACCAAGACGCTAAGAAGTTAGTACAAAAATACTACCGCTGCCAACACTACAAGCCGGTACCATCACTGTCTGCCAGCGAACTACAACCGCAGACGAGTCATTGGCCATTCATGCAGTGTGCAATGGACCTGATGGGACCTACGCAGCCCACAACTAAGGGCAGATGCATGACGATCATGGCAACCGACTACTTCAACAAATGAGTAGAAGCAAAGCCCATGATGACCACGACTCAGACGGACATAGAGCGCTTCATATGGAGAAACATTATTTGCCGATTTGGCATCCCTCAGTCCATCGGCACCGACAACAGCCCGCAATTCGTGGGCAAAGATTTGGCAAAGTTCTTCCAAAAGTATGGCATCAAATAACTTATGTCCATGCCGAGATATCCTCAAGGCAATGGGCAGGCCGAGGCATCCAACAAGACAATCATCGACTGCCTCAAGAAATCCCTCACCGATAAGAAGGGAAAATGGCTAGACGAACTCCCCAGATGTCTATAGACGGGTCGCACCACCAAGAGACAAGCAACCGGTGAGACTCCTTTCTCTTTGGCATTTGGTTCAGAAGCAATCATTCATCCCAATGTCATCGTGCCAAGTATCGACACTTTACTGCCAAAAATTAAGCAGAACAGTAAGGAGATGGCCACAAGCTTAGATCTAGCAGAGGAGAAGCGCGAGCAGACCATCACCTGCATCGTAACCTACCAGCAGTAGCTCATCTCCAGCTACAACAAAAGGGCCAAAATCTGGCAGTTCCATCCTAAAGATCTAGTCCTAAGAAAAGCCTTCATCACTGCCCGTAGGGAATGCTCCAAAAAGATGGATCTCATCTGGGAAGGTCAGTACAAGATCAGCAGAGTAGGTGACCAAAGTAATTACACCCTCACCACCATGAAACGACAAAAAAATCGAAAAGTAGTG
The DNA here is from genome assembly GCA_024362995.1 of Heteromeles arbutifolia. Taxonomy (NCBI): domain Eukaryota; kingdom Viridiplantae; phylum Streptophyta; class Magnoliopsida; order Rosales; family Rosaceae; genus Heteromeles; species Heteromeles arbutifolia. The sequence goes on along the minus strand of JANCRC010000013.1, from coordinate 26,306,663 downwards.
GAACGCCTACAATATGAGGAAGTACCATGTGTGACCTCTCGCTACATCAAAGCCCGAAGACTCAAGCAGCTCGACGGGTACCACTTCATAAGCCGAAGACTATTCGGTTGTTATGCAGTTCATACCTTACAGCTAAGTTTTCGTTCGTTTCACTCGTTTTTCAATGAGGAATTCAGAAGTAATCACAACTTGGCTCAGCTGCATGCTTACAACAACTAATCACTCATGCACTTCAAAAGAAGACCGCCCCTTCTTAGGGACTCATCGCAAAAATTGCGCCTCCCGAGGGACCAACTATGCTCTCCAGTGCGAGAGGGTAAACTAATTCCCCGACACCCACATGTGTCTGCTCTCCAAAGCGGGAGGATAAACTCTACACTCCGAAATTCCATACGTGGATGAGCCTGACTGCCCTAGTATAACCAAATACACGATGGCTTGCGCCGGGATTCCTAGAAGTAACCACAATGGTCTTTTTCAAAGCTTAGCTAACTGAAGGATTTTGGGTCTCTTGGCCTAATCCGTGGGGAACCGGGCCCTAGAGACAGATGGGGCACATTACACAGTACATCTTATGGACGGCTGCCCTGGAACCCTAAAGCTGCTACCAAGTGCACTAAGGTAGCCTACGGTTTCCAGAAAACTGCCTACGGCTTGCCCTTCGAGCAGTAAAGCCGTGCTAGACTTATACAACCACACATTCTTGTGAAAGGTTAAACAAGCTAGCGCGTATACACGAAGCTTTATCCACTACCGACATACTACGTAGTCGATAAGCTTCACCTCTGCCAAGTGCGGAACAACCTACACCAAGTCCTAAAGTGTTGTGATATTTGCTACGCAACCTACAGAATTGGAGAAAGCCACGGTTAACAGCCTAGTGGTTACGCGGACTTGTCTGCTTCTGTAAGTAAGGCATCAGGCTGCCAACCCTATGGCTAACAACTTTGCAAAGTTCTACACCAACACCTACGGCTGCATAGGCTACGCGGACCTGTCTGCTTATAGAAAAGAAGCACTCCTGCCACTGGTCTATAAAGTCTAAAGGTTAGGGCATGAACAAAAGAAATGAAGATGAAGAAAGGTGAAGGAAGCATGTTTATAAACAATTAGCAAAAGGCTGAAGAAGTTCAAGCAAAACAAGAGCTACAAGGAAAAACAGAGACAATCCTAAAGGCTACCTAGAAGACTACACTTCAACAGCTTGGACATCCCACGACTACTCGGTCGCCACACCTTCAGCAGCTGCGAGGCTCTTAGCAGCGGCATCATCCAACGCTTCATCCCCAGCTGCCCTAGTCTGGGCACCAACTTTTCCAACAACTTCACTAATGAAAGCCTCAAAAGTAAAAGCAAACAAGTCTTCTGGAGAAATAGAGACAGTTTCGAAGTCTCTCCCAGCAAACTCGAAGTCAGACAGCCTACCAAAGAGATGATCTACATAACCTAACTTGTAGAAATTGGCCTGACCCTTAACAAGTGGAGCCTCGAGCCCAGCATTCTCATCTTTCAACTACCCAATCTCCTTGAGTAGACCAACACGGACGTACTGTAGCTCATCCACTTCTTTCTTCAAACTTTCGTTGATCTTCAGTGCACCTTGAAGTTCCAACACTTGGTGTTCAAGCCTATCAACGACCTTCTTGAAGTTGATCACTTGGTTATAGGCAGCAATCAACTCTTCATCATTTGCATAAGCAGTGGAACAAAGCTAAGAAACGGCACGCTCAAGATCTTGAGTCTGAGGTATGTGACATCCGATCTCTTTCTCTGCACTTTCGTACTTAACTTGGATTTATCAAGCCTAGTCTTCAAGTCAACGATCTCTTGGTGAGCGGTCTCAAGCTACAGAGAAGTGGGGGCAGAGATATTAGATCCCTTCAAAGCGACGAGCTCAGATTCCAACCTCTTGATCTTCTCGGAAGAAGAATAAACTTCAGCTGCCACAGCCTTTGCCACCTCTTTGGCAGCCTTGGTATCTTCTTGATCAAGGAACATAGACTCGGTTGCCAGAATCCCCATTTTTTGCATCATGGCCAGCAGAGCAGTCATCATATACTCGGTCGTATGCTTCGTAAAGGAACTCGGGCCAACAATCCCTTTGACACCATCGACAAACTTGGCACAATCGTCCATATCTTCAAGCAGATCTGGTTTAAAAAATGCACAGATCTCAGCAGCCTCCCAGAAGTAGGCTTAGTGGATTTCTCACAGATGGCCACGCGAGCAGTATCTTTCTTCCCAGCAGGCAATTCAACCTCGACAGCAGAAGGAGTGAGCCTTGACGCCACTTCAGCAGCAGAATTCACCTTATCGCTCTTCATAATAGCAAGCTTTTCTAAAGGTGAACCAAACTTAGCTCCCAACGGACGTCTTGGTACAGATTTTGGCACTGGAGGCATGACATGACCTCTACGCTGAGCAACCCTATCAGCAATCCAACTAGCCATTTTTGCCATGGCAGACGTCATTGGCTCAGATCTAGCAACCCCATCTTTCGTCCCCATGAAAAAAGTCAAGTCAATCACAAGCTTGGGGGCAGCCGACGAACCCTCACGAGCAGCTAAAGAAGCCTTTGGTTTTTTCTCAGCCGGCATCTCTTGAGCAGGCGGGCAAGATCTCTTTTCCCACATTCACTTGCAGCGGGATCCACAACAGCAATTGGACGAGCTAATGCATCTGCCTTGATCATATTCATCTTCTCTCTCGGAAGCAGCCTACCTTTTTCTCTACGAAGAAGATTAAGCTGCCAACGTCATTCATGGTACTTAGCAGGGGAGCTCAACCCATACTGGCTTTACTCTCATTTTTTCTCTCGGACTAGGAGGCAGGAGGCCTGCATGCCCAGTATTCCAGTAGCCTATGAGGCCCGCGACCTCCTCATTTCTCCCAATCGCCGGCCTAGCCCATGTCAGGTCCAAAAGCCCAAAAGACATGAGCCATGTGACTCGCCTAACACTGCGCCACAGTCCGCGACCCCAACCGCACAAGCTGCCTTTGGCTCTAGCCAAGCCAAGCAGCCTAGAGCAGTGGTCCCTGCCACAACACATCCTCGGCCCATGCCGAGCCGACTCTTGGCCCCTGCCAACCGACGTGCCGCACCACTCCGACGGCTGCCCCACGACAACACTATTCAAGAAGAAGACAAGAAAAATTAAATTTTTCTTACATCGGTGCGGCATGGAGAAGACGAAGAAAGCAACGAAAGACGGTCATTTGCATGGGCAAAATGTAGAAGATTGCTAGATGAGGGGGAACAAATATCCTTTAAGCTCTCTCTCTCTTGTAAGGTAGAATAAATTGCTTTCCAAAGTTGATTTGATAACCCACTTAAGGTGGACTTAAATAGGCTTTGACAGAAATTTATTTCCCTTTCCTTGAAGGATCTAATTTCCTATTAAAGAGGGAATCTACATCAAAATAGGAAGCAGTCTTAAGTTTCTTAAAGCAAGAAGATCTCTACACCTGCTGCCCTTTCCTGCGAGCAGCCCAACAGGTGTGGGGGCATTTGTGGAGCCAAAAATAATCACAAGGCGACACGTGGATTTTTGGATAAAAGAGGACAAAAATACCCTTGAGGCATACTGGGATTCCTACGCGCGAGCAGCGGGCAATCATCCCTCAACCAAGTCAAAAGTGCCCAAAGAAGGTAACAAATTTAAATTTATCTCATCCATCCTCACTCCATATCCTCTACAAGGAAATCATTCCATAACCTTCAAAACCTTCCATAAATTGAATTAATTAGGCTAATTAATCCATTAATCACCAAATTAACTACCCATTATAGCTCAAAAAACACACAAGTGGCCAGCCACCTTGTCTCCCAAGGGAACCAGCCATGTGCTATATATATGACCCCATTCTCTCCAAAAAAACCTAAGTCCACACTCTTGCAAAACTCCCAAAAAACTCTCTAAACATTTTTCTCTTTAAATTCCAACTTTGGCATTGGAGGTTCTTCAGCCAAAGCCCCCCCCCCCCCAATTCATCGTGGGCGCGTGAGACTCTTGGCCTTAACCAAAGGTGTAATTATTTTGTAGGTGCAATTTTGTCCAAGAAGAAGGAAACGGAAATTTGCATCCACATAAGCCATAGTCGAACACAGCAGTAGTCCTTCTCCTCTCTGTCAAAAAGCTGAATGCTAATCAATAATAAGCTCTTGAATCAATAAGCGCATCTTTTGTGAAAGTATAAGCCAATATATACACACACACAATCTATGTAATTCTCCTATTAAAATCCATGTATGAAGCTGACTAATTTCCTTGCTGAATATCAAGTGTTAAAACCAGTGCTCATACTCCAAAACAATCCTTTTCAAATAAGGACCAACCGACCAAGTATATATCTTTCTATCCTAATATGAACTAAATAGCCGGCCCTTAAATTCATGATCAAATTCCGACATATTGGAGATGCTCTCACACTTTGAATAAATACCAATTCTTGTACAACAATTATGTTTCTCTTGATCATTTCTATAGTTTTGATATGAAATCGCGCTTGCACTAGACATATACTCAAAAAAAATATTGAATTTATTAAATTATTTTGCCGGAGACTTAAATCAGAATAAAAGTTGGTCGTAACAACCAAATAATTAAGACAACAGTTAAATATGAAATAAAGATACACTTTTAAATCTCTAAAATTCCAATAATTTCACGTTAGCAGTTAAGCATTCGTAGTTTCGTCTAAGGGTAGGTTCAATATGGTTACCGTACCAAAACGCTCATACCAATATCGACTGTAATGGAAGTAGCTCAATGCTTTATAAGCCTTTGCAATATTTCTCATTTCTCGAATGTGTTGGGACTCTTTTTATCTTCACATCCTCACACGTCCCCTCATGTGTAGCAAATTTATAAGTAAAAAAACGTGGATCTCACAAGTTAGATGACGTGAGCACATGTGGTCGTTAGACTTCACACATGGGCCAAGCTCATTGTGATATATACCATATTAAGATTTTAGAGTTCGGCTAGTGGTCCACGACTAATCACACCGATATTGTCCTAATTTAATCACATGCACAGCCCGACACGTGTTGAGTTTTATGACAAAAAATCTCTATACAATTAAGAGTGAACCATTCAATATAAGTTATAATTTATTGTGTGAAGCTTCTCATGTGATACTCTATCCTCTAACATATTGTTTAAGAGGTAATTGTTCTTAGATAGGTGAACATGCATATGCATACGAGAGAGAGAGAGAGAGAGAGAGAGAGAGAGGAGAGAGAGAGAGAGAGAGAGAGAGAGAGAGAGAGAGAACAAAAAAGTGGTAAAGATGGACCGACAAGGTGTACTATCCTATCCGAGGCAAGTTCACGTTGTAAATGTTATCTTGACATATATAGAAGTCCCTTTTCTTGCAGTGTACGTATCATCCTATACGAGGCATGCAAGTTCTTAACTGTGTGAGCACGTCGAGAAACAAAAACAACTCAAGTTGTAGATGGCCCAGGTCCCAACTTCCAGCTTCTTAACTTGGTTAATTAGGAGGCAACTCCCAACTTCCAACTACATTTATTAGGCGGAACTTCTTTGTGCTTTTTTGAGGTTTTGGTTTTCTTTTCTTTTCTGGTTTGTTTTTAGGAGCTATGTATATATGGAGAGATTTTTCAGTGTGTCTGGAACACGGGACAGAATACAACATGTCATTATATAGTTGGAGTGACACTTGAAAAAAATAAAATAAAATCCGGTTGTATAATGACGTGGTGTAGCGCCCCACCGTATCCCGGACACACTAAAAAATCCCTCCTAGGTAATGATATTTCTTTTGATGATGGTATCAACTGCTTAAACCAAAAATCAACGATTGATTAGAATTTTAGAATGTTGATGGTAAATTGATGCATATATAAGCGCATCAGCCAAGTTAACGATTTTTTTTTTGACAAACTTAACAAATTGGGGTAATATGGGACACGAGGAAATCGAAGTGATACTAGTTTCAAGTTCAAAGGAGGAAAATGGAAAATTTCGTCCCGTAGGAGTCATATAATAAATATAAAAACAATATAATTAAAGAGGGAGTTGATTTTCACAAACCGTTTTTCTCTATTTGTATAACTGGTGTATTTCTAGTATTTAGATTGAATAATCAAAAGTTTATTAAGAGATAAAAAAAAAACAAGAATGTAAGATAAAAGTAAACAGTGCGTAAAAATCGTTTCCTTGAATGAATTAACGAATGACAATACTTGCATCCCTCATTAGGGAATGCGCAAATCTCGCTTGCTATAAATAATGTACTGTATAAGTTTTTTATAGTGAAGCCGTTCAATTTTTTAATCCTCATATGAAGACCAACCCTACGAAAAATTATTTTAATCATACTTTTTTTATGCATTCAAATGTATGGAACAAATCATTATGAAAGTATGAAGTAACATATTCATGATAAACTATTTATTTATTTATTTGATATACTTTAATGACTAAACGATCATCGATTCGAATAAGTTCTTGGTAAGGATGATCTTCAAATAATGATTAAAAAATCAAACGGTTCCGAATATGCATGAAATTTATACAGTAAAATGCGGTAAAGCATATCTAGCTGCAAATTTAGTTGACATTAAAAGCGGGTACCAATATATAGATATATATATTCTCCCTAGCTAGCTATAGTTCCTTCTCAAGGAGCTAGTTTCATTAGACTAGTCCACTTTGTTCTTGCAAAATGGTGTCATCAACCAGCTTGAGGCTGTCAACGGTTGTTCCAGCTACAAAGACAGGTGATGAAAACAGGGTCCATGAGCTCACCAACATGGACTTGGCCGTGAAGCTTCACTACATCAAAGGGGTTTACTTCTTCAAGAGTGAGGCAGTTGAGGGGCTTACAATTTATGACTTGAAGAAACCTATGTTCCAGCTCCTGCAGCTCTACTTCACTGCCTCCGGGAGGATCCGGAGATCCGAAACTGGCAGGCCGTTCATCAAGTGTAACGACAGCGGTGTAAGAATTGTAGAAGCGCATTCTGAAGAAACGGTTGATGAATGGTTTGCCAGGGCCATGGAGGACTCTTCTCTCTTTGATGGTCTTGCTTATAATCAAGCCCTTGGTCCTGATCTTGGTTACTCTCCTTTGGTCTTTCTACAGGTAATACCTATATATGTACTTGTTTTATTTCAAATAGCAAACCATCTTTTTTGGGAAAGACAAGGCAAAGCCATCTTTGAAGAAAACTTCAAAAGTTTACCAATTGGGAAGTTGAAAGTTTGCTTTGACTCTATATTTTTTCTTCTTCTTATTTTAGCTCACCACTTCAATTAATTGCTTCTTTTTTAAGTTTCATTTTTGTTTGAATAGCATTCTCTTTGTTAATCCAATAAAAAAAAAGGATTGACTACAATACTTATATGCAATCATCACTGTAACCATCATTTGACGTTCAGATATAATTCTTGTGAATATACATACATTAGGAGACCACTTCCGACTGTTGAAATAGTGATTGTATTAGATACATATAAGTATTGTAGCCAAATGTATTTTCTAAATTTCTAGATATTTTAATTCTATTTCACTGTGAAGTTCGAAGGATCAATTGATTGAGTTGGCATCTAGAGGGAGAGAATCTCTCATTCATCCAATACACAATTACAGTAGCCTCCTTTCGCTCGCAATTGGTAGAAAGTAATAGGACAAAGGAAAAAAAGATCATAACACTCCGTAGATTCCAGTGACATTGTGTCATCTTTCTACAATCACAACATCCTATAAGTAATATAATTAATAACTACAATGACACGAGTTATACGTATCTTCTTTTCATAATTATCTTGTTGCGTACGTGACATGTGATGAGTAAGTGCGAGAAAATGACATATAATCGGTTGGAATTAGTTCTCTTGCATATATTAACATGGTTGTTTTTCCATGTGGTAATTTGCAAGCAGTTCACTTGGTTTAAATGTGGAGGAATGGCAGTGGGACTCAGCTGGGCCAACGTCCTTGGAGATGCATTTTCTGCTTCAGCCTTCATGAACATGTGGGGGAAGATCATCGCAGGTCAAGTGCCGGGGAAGCTCCTCCACGTGCCACCTCCCGGAAAACCTGAATCCCCATCACTTTCTTCAGTACCCGAAACACCTTTTTCTGTGAAAATGGTAGATCCAGTTGGTGATTTCTGGGTGACACCCAACAAGTACAGGACGAGAAAACACATTTTTCATGTTTTTGCTGAGAAGCTTGATCATTTGGTCTCCAACATTTCTTGTCCTCCAAGCAACCAATCAGACAAAGTCTCCCCAGCTTTTGAAGTTCTCTCTGCTATTATATGGAAATCCTTGTCCAAGAGTATGGAAGGCTCAGAGCAGATAAAAAGGGTGACAATTTGTACGAAAAATGTGCATAAAAGGGAATTTGGAGTTCTGAGTAATGACGTAGTGTGGAGCACGGTTGCAGCAGATTTCTTGGTTGCAGAAGCTGAAGTGTCAGATTTGGTAGAGCTGATTGTGAACAAAAGGGCAGAAGAGAATGGTGCAATTGAGGAGACGGCAGGGAGGGAGGAGGGCGGGAGTAATTCGGACTTCATAGCTTACGGAGCAAAGCTTACATTCGTGAACTTGGAAGAGGCAGAGATTTATGGGCTTGAATTGAAGGGACAAAAACCAGTTTATGCAAGTTATGGTATTAGTGGGGTTGGTGATGAAGGGCTGGTTTTGGTGCTTCCGGCGAGTACTAATAATGTCGGTCGATTAGTGAGTGTGGTCCTGCCTGAAAATCAACTTGCACAGCTCAAAAGTGAGCTCCAAAGGAATTGGAGTATTGCTTGAGAATTAATGCTTGGTTAAATCAGCAAAAGAAGAAAGAAAATTGCTTCGCTTTCAATTGATAACTTGTAACTTCTACATATGTTATGCAGAGAAGTTAAAGAGAAAAGAAAAGAAGTCACAATATCATTTTTAGGTTACTTATGTTTGTATTACTTGCGAAGCAAGGAAGCCTACTAAGTTACTATAAATAAAGGCAAAAGTGATGAAAGCACCACAGAAATTACCCAACTCTCTCTTTTTTCTCTGCCGCCGCACCCTCGATCTCTCCCTTCAGTAAAATAGTCTACAACATATACTACAATTTTAAAAGTTGTTTTTAACCTACTTTTCCAAGCGAAATTAAAACGCCTTAATCACAATTATGCCATGGCAATACTGTCTGCTGCAGTCTGCACCTACAAGGTTCCCACCCTTCAGAGAAAGTAACGGCCACACGCAGAGTTCAGGGGATCCACTACTAGGCGAACCTCCACCTCCAACTGTAATCCTGTAGATTTCGTGGCCAAATTTAGCATCCCAGCACTAGTCCCCGAGTATATAACATATTAGCATCAGGATTCCATGTCACACTCAAAAGACATCCACTGACCCTTGCTGGGCAACGATTTAGTGAAAACAAACTCATCATCTGTGTCGTTAAGCGGTGCAACAGCCATTTACCAGATTGAGACCCCAATAGAATCCAACACAATCTGCAAAATAGCAAACAAAATTAACGCACATAAAGGTGGGTCATTTGTGACCGAAAGGTCATGGGTTCGAGTCGTGAAAACAGTCTCTTTACAAAGTAAGAGTAAGAATGCATTCGATAGATGTTCCCCTCAACCCCAGCAAAATGGAAAGCCTTGTTAGCTTGAGATCGCCCATTTTTGTCTAATAATTCATTGCAGATGGAGAGTTTGCCTTTCCGTTGAGGAATTCCTCAAATGAGCTTATTTGAGAGATCATTTAGAGGACTCACTCCCCACTATCTTTCAACGATTCAACTGTCCGTTAAAAAAAAGTAACGAGACCCCCCAATTACAAACCCCAATGAAGTCAAAACAAACAGCGTAAAGTAAAATAAATTCAACACCAGCAAACGGTCAAATTCATTGAAGTTGTACACCAAGTAAACAATTTGGGATATTGGGCTTCACTTACTGTTTGGATTTTAGGCCTAATGCTAAAACCTTGGGCTTTATGCTGGACTTTGAAACTGAATCGGTCCGAACCAACAAAGAACCAAATTTGACCGGAACAAGGTCAAACTTTTCCAAACCGGTCTGATTACTGGTCCGGCCTAATCCGGTTCACGATTTTACACGTCTCACATCCCAATACCGGTTGTAAGGGCATGCAAATAGAGGTTGGATCTCAAACACGTGGCATCCCCTTAGCTACTAGTTTATTTTCATTAATTTCACAATTATTTCAAAAAAAAAAATTTAATTTCACAATGATGCATGCAAAATCTATATAAACAACTAATATATTAGCATGAAAGTCAAGCTTTTATTTTTTATTTTTTATTTTTTTGGTAAACAAGTCAAGCTTTTATTATGCTAGCATTGTGTGCTTCGCCAAATTTTTAGTTTGGATTGAAAAGAAGTCTTTTTAATTCTCTCTTTAAACTATTTTGTTCTTTAATAAAGCGATAACGTTATTAGTTAAAAAGTTAATTGTTAAGAAGTGGAGAATAAACGAGGATCATGTTAAGTTTGGGTTTTTTAAAATAAAATGGATAGTGCTATTTACGCTCTCATTTTTACCTTTTACGCATTCTTGTCAATTTAATCATTGTTTTTCTTTAATTCAGTCGATTCGATCACCAAAAATTAAGAAATGTGTGTAAAGTAAAAGAGTGTGTAAATACCACTGCCCTATTTTTAATTGTGCTTACATATATGTATTATATTGTTTACGTTATTAATTTTATCTTTTTCTTCCTTTCAATATATACAATGTTTGGCCACATCAGAAAAAATGTCCTAAGGCAAATGAGGGGTACAATAAAAGCCGAAAAACTAGAGGTACCTAAGTCATAAGATGTTTTCGACACTTCCAAAGAAGTAGTGTCAAAAGAAGCAAAATCACATTTATAATTTAAACCCACTCTAACTTTTGTTAAAGAGTACTTAATTTTCATGTTTAAAACAAACGTTTGTAGTATTCCGTTTATATTACACTAGACCCTTAGCACACGCGTAGGCGTGTGCTAATTGGTTTATTTATTTATTATGTTTATTTATTATTATAATTTTTGTCAAATATATTAGTATTAATTTTATCAAGTAACTACTCATGTAGTGGGTGCTTTCTTTGTAATTTTCAAAATGATATAGTTTTACCATTTTATGCTTGTTAATTAAATTGTTTTGTTTTGAAATTCTTAATTAGGGAGGGGCATTTCTTGCCATTTTGAATGTTTCACTTTTTTTATTTTCTCACTTTATATATACAGATGATTTAATTTAAGAGTTTTTACCTTTGCGGTAATAATAAAAATTTAACTCCCTTTACTTTTAAGTTACACTTCATTTTATTGACCAGACACATTACAAATTATGCTTGTAAAAGTTACCAAGTATATTAAAATGCTTTGTATCCAAAATGGTTTTTGAGATTGACATAATTCCTCAATTTGGTTGCTGAGATTTAAAATCGATAGAAGTGGTCCCTGAGTTTGTTTAACGTCAATCATTTTGGTCATTTTGTAAAAAAATCTCCGTCAAATAAAGGTGAAATGACAAAAGTACTCTCAATTTTTATCCAATTATTTTGGCTCATTTTGGTTCTTTTTAACAAATATTTTTACAGAATAACTAAAATGATTGACATTGGATAAACTCAAAGATTACTTTTATCGATTTCAAATCTTAAGATTCAAAGTGAGAATTTATGGCAATTTCAAGAACCATTTTGACTAAAAAAAACCTATATTAAAATGAAGCACATATTATTGTCAAACTGTGATTTTAGACTGTATAAAATCAATAGGTAATAATTCAAACAGTAAAAGTAATAATTCGAACAAAATGAAAAATAATAAATAAATTAAGAAAAAAGCTTTTTTTTTAACGAAAAAAAAAAAGAAAACACTAGAAACTAGTAGAAAGTAACCAACCAAAAAAAAGAAATTAGTGGAAACTAGAAAGTATACAAAGGATCCAAAAGTAAAAAAACAGAAAGTTTTCAGGAGGTTTCCGACTTTGTCAACTCCAAAAAGTCCGATAGCTCTTAAAAAAAAAACAAAAAGTAAAAAGAAGCGCAAAAATCAACGCCGTTGAAAGTTTCCTGCTAAGTTTCAAAAAGCCCTCACTTTTTTCTCCTTTTTATATTTTCTTTTATATTTAATATTTAAAATAAATATAAATCCGGCTGAATAATTTGTGGTCAAATCTCTCTCTCAATCTCGTTTACCAACCTCGCTGCGCTGCCATTGAAGTGATCGAACCCGAGAGGACTCCGTAGCTCCTTCACCACAACCAGCGATTCAGTTCACGGCGAACTGAGTGGGAGCAAGGGATTCGGGTTCCGAGTTTGACTGAGAGAGATTTCAGGATGAGTTCGAATTCGGATTTGGTACGCGCGTTGGAGTCGGCGCTAGGGGTTTCGTTCGGTGGTTCGGTGACGGACACGGTGGTGGTGATTGTGACGACTTCAATTGCGCTGATAATTGGGGTTTTGGTGCTGGTGTGGAGGAGATCGTCGGATCGGAGCCGGGAGGTGAAGCAGCTGGTGGTGCCCAAGCCGCTTGAGGTGAAGGAGGAGGAAGACGAGTTTGAGGTTGCAGCGGGGAAGACTAGGGTCACGATCTTCTATGGAACTCAGACTGGTACAGCTGAGGGTTTCGCTAAGGTAAACTATTTTGGTTGAATTTATGTGCTTTGTGTTAAACACCAAGATTTTCGTGTCGAATGATTTGCAAATAGTTTGTGGTTGTGATCAAAGGGGGTGAGCTTTGTTGGGATTTTAGATTTTGGGTTGGTTTGTTTTTCATAGGAGTTTGATGGTAAGATTGGATTTCAGGGAAATGTCATTGAATTGGGACAGCTGAGTAGTGGACATAATAGTGGTTCGTCATAAAGTAGCGATTCGGGTTAAGATTTTTATTTAGGATCTGGTTAGAACTCTATATGTTTGCGTGCTTCTGCGAGCCTACGACGAAGAGTTAGCTTTGGATTTTTGCTCTAGAGGCAAGATCGCCAGTTTCTGTAGATGATTTCAAAAGTACCATGGTAATTCGAACTTTTGGCTTTTCATGGCAAGAAATGGAAATGAAATGGTGCACTTGTTAATGTATTGACCTTTAGGTCCCTAGAGATTGAACCCATAGGAGAAAAAGGCAGGTTGAAATGTTCATGGCTATAGTGCACGTCAGTTTTACACTTCAGGTGTTCTTGATTTGAGCAACTTAGTGAAATATACAGTTGATGAATTCATGACAGCTTCATTGTACTAAGAAAGTGAGTGTGGTTTCTGACGCCATTTGGGAGTCAAACCATGGATCATGAATGTGTTAATATGTTAATGTAGTTTTCTCAATTGTATAGAAGTGCACATAACCAAAAGTTATCTGTACGGATTCTGAATTTACAACATAGATAACAGAATAGTTTATAGTGTTCTTGTAGGAATTTTTTTACCTTCTAACTGTTATGTTTTTTTATGTGAACATAGGCTTTGGCTGAGGAGATCAAGGCTAGATATGAGAAAGCTGCTGTGAAGGTTGTCGACCTGGTATGTAAGATGGAAACTGATTTTTTGTATTGCATCATTGCTAGACGAACTGCATAATATGGAGTATACGATAAGTTATATTTGCTTATGGTTGAATAGGATGACTATGCTGAGGATGATGATACATATGAAGAAAAACTGAAGAAAGAGACTTTGGCATTTTTTATGTTGGCCACGTAAGATACACATTTACCTATACTTATGTTATTTCTAGATTCTTAATGGTCTTGCTAATAGTGCGTTCAATATACTTGACCTTACTTTGTAGTTATGGAGATGGGGAGCCAACTGATAATGCAGCAAGATTTTACAAATGGTTTACGGAGGTTGGTAGCTTTGTTGTTTGTACACAACCATGACATTTCCACTGTCATTTAATAAATTGAGATCTCATGGTTTTATTTCAGGGAAAAGATAGGGGTAGCTGGCTTCAACATCTAAAATATGGTGTTTTTGGTCTGGGTAACCGACAATATGAACATTTCAATAAGGTAAAATCAATACTATGTCTTTTTCCATTAATTCTTTGTAGTATTGCGTCTTCTGATGACATCCTTATTGAAGCAGATAGGAAAAGTGGTTGATGATCAACTTAGTGAAGAAGGTACAACTAAATTTGCTTTCTCTCTTGCATTGCTATTGAATGAAAACTTGTGTACCTTTCAGTATGATTAATCACATACGTAGTGTAAGATCGCAGTGGGAATTTTCAATTTAGGCATTCTGTGTAAAGACTGGCACTTTTCGTTTTGTATTATTCAGTTATGTGTTTGTGTATGGTATTTGGTTGTGATTAAGGGCCTGTTTGGGATTGCATGTGGAAAAGCTTAGGTAGCACTTCCAAGTGATTTTCTATGAAGCACTTGGATTTTTGATAAAAGTTTCTACATGTTCATATCTTCCCATTGGCAGTCCCAAACAAGTCCGAAGTATTATATTACTAGCTGTGAACCAAGTAGGTATGTTTGCACTTCTCCTTATTTTGTTAAAGAACAGGTTAGGAATTAAGATTGAGGTTTTCTGATTTACATTTTAGTTTTTGCATATCGTTGTTTTCTGTGTAGGTTATTTCAATCGCCAAATCTGAGAACTTTTCATTGAATTTGCAACTTTGTGGTTAATGCAGGTGCAAAGCGTCTTGTTCCTGTTGGCTTAGGTGATGATGATCAATGCATTGAGGATGATTTTTCTGCTTGGTATGCTGTAGTCCTGTTGTCATTCTTTTCTTGATTGCTCCTTTTAAGATAGCATTTATTTTTGGGAAGTATTAGTATGACTACATTTTTTAGCTTGCGTTAACTGTAATGTTTGGGTTCTTCTTTAGGAGGGAATCATTGTGGCCTGAGTTGGATCTATTCCTCCGAGATGAAGATGATACAAATTCTGCGGCTACTCCATATACAGCTGTAATTCCAGAGTATAGAGTTGTTATTCATGACCCTAGTGTTGTTACCTCTTATGAGGACAGTCAGTCGAATATGGCTAATGGGAATGCGTCTCTTGATATTCACCATCCTTGCAGGTACTTATAGATTGTGCATTCCTTGTTTCTCTAGCAATTATTACATTTTAGTAAAATTGGCTTAGCCTTTTATTTTCCCCTTTTTTCTATCCGGTTTTATTTTCTTTCACTAATTTTTTTGCTGTATTTCTTTCCTAAAGAGTTAATGTTGCTGTTCAAAGAGAGCTTCACAAACCTGAGTCTGACCGCTCTTGCATCCATCTGGAGTTTGATATCTCTGGAACTGGTATTACGTAAGTTCATATATGTACCCACTTCTTTTTAATTTTATTTTAAATCTTTCATAGACCGGTGATAGGTGGATATTGATGCTTTCATCTCTGTCAAATGTAAAATAGAAATGGTTTGTGGAGATAGGCTGATATTTTTTTCACAATATAAATGGAATGTTTGTGCATCTTTCATATAGTTTGTGAGTTTGCGTTTAGTAAAGTATTCTTGCCAAATATTCTTAAGAATAACATTTGTCAATTGTAGGTGTATCATTACATTAATCAATTATATTCATGAGTATTATCCACCAAACTTGCCAAACGAAAAGCAGAGGCTTAGTGTGGGTAACTCTTTGTAAAATGATTTTCCAACGCATACTGTGTTCCTTATTTAGCTATTGTTCATGTTAGTGTGTCGTTGATAATGGATTTTACATTTGTCTTTTCCTGCATTACAGTAAAGAAAGAAATCTGCCATTTGTGTAGTTAATTTGTGGTGACCGAAATTAATTGGTGTCTGAGCCAAAAAGCAAGGGGTTCCTGCTTGAGTTCCCTTTTTTTATAGATCGAAATGATGTTTTTTTCTCTTTTAATGCTGGCATTATCAACCTGATGGTCAAAACTGTTTACTTTGTTTTTCAGATATGAAACTGGAGACCATGTGGGTGTTTATGCAGATAATTGTGATGAAACAGTTGAAGAAGCTGCAAGGTTGTTGGGCCAACCTTTAGATTTGCTGTTCTCCATACATACTGATAATGATGATGGCACGTCTCTTGGAAGCTCATTACCGCCTCCGTTTCCTGGTCCGTGCACAGTCCGCACCGCATTGGCACGTTATGCTGATCTATTGAACCCACCTCGGAAGGTGATCTTCATGTTTTTTGCTGTTATTGCCTTTCTCTTAACTTTTTTTCTTATGTTGGTTTTATTCTTGTTTATATTACTATTAATTTCTTTCAAATGATTTATACTGTCAGGCTGCTCTACTTGCTTTGGCTGCACATGCCGTTGAACCGAGTGAAGCAGAAAGACTTAAATTTTTATCATCACCTCAGGGGAAGGTTGACAATCATGCAAACCGTCTTAGAATGTTTGGTTCTGTTTTCATATTGTTTGTATATTTCATCTATACTCATATCACATGCTTCCACCATTCAGGATGAGTACTCAAAATGGATTGTTGGAAGTCAGAGAAGTCTTGTTGAGGTAATGGCTGAGTTCCCATCAGCGAAGCCTCCACTTGGTGTGTTTTTTGCTGCAGTAGCCCCTCGCTTACAGCCTCGTTACTATTCCATATCATCTTCACCAAGGTGATTTCCCGTCACCATCTTTGCTAAGTTGATATTATTTCTATAAATTAATTAGATATTTAGAAACTTGACTAGTATTGTTGCTTCCAACAGATTTGCTCCCCATCGTGTTCATGTAACCTGTGCTTTAGTTTATGGTCCAACGCCAACTGGCAGAATTCACAAAGGAGTGTGTTCGTTCTGGATGAAGGTACTTTCGATTGTGACTGTGCAGCCCTTTGTCTGCTTATTATCACTAATTGTTTTGGTTTTTGAAATCCCAAAACCTTCCATACTCTTACAGCACAACTTAGGCTTTGCTTGTATCTAACAACGAACTGTTTTGAATAAAATCAGAATGCAGTTCCTCTAGAGAAAAGCCATAACAGTGGCTGGGCTCCTATTTTTATTAGGCAATCCAATTTCAAGCTACCTGCTGATCCTTCAGTCCCTATTATCATGGTGGGGCCTGGTACGGGCTTCGCACCTTTCCGAGGATTTCTACAGGTTTAAAATTGCATTACAAGTCTGAGTTTTCATAATTTATTTGTTGAAAAAAAAGGAGAAATAAAGTATAATTTCTCTTTTTTTAGGAAAGGATGGCCCTGAAAAGGGAGGGTGCTCAATTAGGGCCCGCACTTCTCTTCTTTGGTTGCAGAAACCGCAGAATGGTAAATATTATTACGTTGCCTTTTTGGACTTGATATTTTGGAATACTTTGTGCTCGTGGTGGATGGATAAATATATACTGGATCCTTGTTTTTGTAGGATTTCATTTATGAAGATGAGTTAAATAACTTTGTGGAAGAAGGTGTGTTGTCTGAACTAATTGTTGCATTCTCACGTGAGGGACCGACAAAGGAGTATGTTCAACATAAACTGATGGAGAAAGTAAGTTTTTGTGGGGAAGCACAAAGTGGTCTCTCTTGATTTTTTATTATTATTTTCTAAATAAAGCGATAGATAGTGGTCTGTCTTAATTAGAGAGAACCTAACAGTTGCACCAATTTATCCATATTCAGGCAGCATACACGTGGGACTTAGTATCTCAAGGGGGATACTTTTATGTATGTGGTGACGCCAAAGGAATGGCTAGAGACGTTCATCGGACTTTGCATACTATTGTCCAGGAGCAGGTGCCAATCTCTCTCTCTCTCTCCCTCTCTCACACACACGCGCGCACACACACTCACACATAAATCCCGTAAACGGATTAAATAGCTGCAGAATGTACACACATGAATCCCGTAAACGGATAAAATAGCTACAGAATGTACACACGGCTATAGAATTTTAGGAGGGAGCAAAGCTTTCACCAATTAAACTGCTAGTCATCCAATTTCTTCCAAGTTGGTATTTTCCAAAACAAGAGAGAATAAAAACAATCTTTAAGATGGTGCTAGAGCTCGTTGATCGTTTGGCTTATTTGCTGTCGAGTTAGATCGTGTTTGTTTACTAGTTATCACTGGCAAAAAAATTTCAGGAAAGGGTGGACTCGACGAAGGCAGAAGCTAGAGTGAAACAACTTCAGATGGATGGAAGATACCTTAGAGATGTCTGGTGATACTGCCTTCTTTGCCTTGTTTTGTATCATCTTACTGAACATTCGTATTTTATATATATATATATATATATATATATATATATATATATCTTCAACGTCGGGCTTCGGAAGGTCTCTGCCCTTCAAAGTTTATGGCAGCAGATTTGGACAATAGTGTTGGGAACTGAAACCTGGTTTAACCAAAAGGTTTTAGTTAATTAGATCGACGCTGGTCTCCCCTTATTGTTACTATGATTTAGTTCTCTCTTTCGATAGAAGGGGCCATTTAATTTTTAGGGAACTACATGTTAGCTAGTTGCAAAGATGTCAAAACACATACACGAAAGCTGTAGTTTGTTTTGGTGGTTGTATGAAATTTTTTAGTGAATTATGGTAATTAAAATAAATCTAAAGTTTGCTGCTAGTATTTGATGAAAAGTGAAACTATAGTTTGGTTTATTGTGGCGAGTACTCATACAACCAATCACTTTAATGCAATTTTAACAAAGCAATTTTATTTAGTTACAAGTTCACGTTATTAGGCTCGTCAGAGTTTAATTTCCGAGTCCGCTCATTTTTTCACAAACGTTTCAAAAATCTTTTTAAGAATCCCAAGTTATGTGAGACGCCGAAGTCATGGTTGTTTGGCATGCCTCATGCAGGTTCCTATTTTTTTTTTCCCTGGGGCTAGTTACAATCTTCTAATATACGCAAATAAAATCTTCTAATATACGCAAATAAAATATTTTGTACATCGAATTTAGTTTTTAGTGTTATGAACTAATAATTTTATGTATTTGTTAGACAACATAAAATTTGTTAATTTACTTAATTTTTTCAAAAGTAGATCACATTTCAATATATTATATTATTTCATTTTATGAACATTTAATCAAGCAAAACTTCTATTTAAATAGACAAAAGTTGTAGTAACACAACACATCATACAAACAACAATGGTTTTTCATCTTAAAGGAGTAAATAAATTATGAAATTATTAATTTATATATCACGTGGGATGTATGTGATTATTTTTTTAATGTATTATCAATGGTTTTTCATCTTAAAGGAGTAAATAAATTATGAAATTATTAATTTATATATCACGTGGGATGTATGTGATTATTTTTTTAATGTATTATCTTATAAATTTACCAAAGTATCAATTTAGCTTGTCATTACTAAGTTGGGATCGGCCAAAAGTATTAACTATTGAAGTTATTAATTTATCGGGTATTGAATTATATTGGACCCAAGACTAGGTGTGGGGACTCTATAATAACATATTTTATTTCAAACATTTTGATCAGAAAATTAGTGATTTCTAAAACATATAAATGAAATATACCTCCACTTGTAAGTACGTGTATATGGAGAGGTCTTAGGTTTAAATTTAGTATTTTGCGAGTTTGATACTAATTTGTTATAACAAACTTTTGTGTGACTTAGCCAAAATTCTCACTTCTTGGTGAAATTATATATTGTACTAAAGAAAAACATATATATATATATATATATATATATATATATATTTACAAGTTAAGATTTGGTAGCACACGCGTTTAATATGCGTTTTTATAGGGTCTAGTCTTTAGTATATTTCACTGATCCGACCGTTTATCTTTTATATCTTACCCCAAGTATCTTGTCTACCAAAAATCACTCAACTTCGAAATCATATGACCGTTGAATTAAATTAGTGTGTCTTTGTAGTACATTCGTCTATATTCTTCACTACAAATGAATGTCTTAATGATTTAAAATTTATATAAATTTTTGCAAAACTATCTTTGGGTGAGTCAAACCTAAAATATCCTACAAAACTGTAATTCCAATAAAAAATGTGGCGTTGAATTAAGAAAAGATGGGATATAAATCTGGTCCCAGAACATTCTAAGGCTTTTTAGCCAAAATGGTTCCTGAAGTTTGCAAAACTCCTTACTTTGGTCCATGAGATTTGAAATCAATAGAAGTGGTCCCTGATTTTGTCCACCATCAATCATTTTGGTCATTCCATGAAAAATCTCCATTAAATAAGGCTAAAATGACAAAAATACCCTCCAATTTTGTTAAATCATTTGGCCCATTGTTTATTAAATTGAGGGCACTTTTGTCATTTTGGTCCTTATTTAATATAACTTTTCATGGAAGGACCAAAATTATTGATGGTGGACAAACTCAGGGACCACTTTTATTGATTTTAAATCTCAGGGACCAAAGTGAGGAGTTATGTAAATCTCAGAGACCATTTTGGCTATAAAGCCTTCTTTTAAATATTTGAAAAAGGAAGTGAATGCACGATAGCAGAGGAAATGTCTTTCAAGTGTTTGGATTTAGCGATAATTGCTAGTTTCTATCAAATCGCACCTACGACTTCTTGTACTTTACAGCAATAATACCATGATACCAAAACACCTAATTTGTTTGGATCTTTCGATAACTTTCTTTTTTCATTTAATTTTCTTTTCTACCTATGTTACTTTATGTAGATTCAAATACCTTTAGATTTAGATTTATATCCTTGTTTTCAATGCGACGGCCCGCGTGTGCCTCGTTTTTCGTGCCTCGAGCAACCTCAGTTTGCACGATGAATCATGCCTCATTTTGCGTGCGTAGACCCAACCTCCGTTCGCATGCCAGAAGCTCATCTTGCTTTATGTGCCCCCAAGTTCGCCTTATTCTGCGTGTGCAGAGTTCGCCTCGTTTTGCATGCGTCAAAGCCCGCCTAACACGCAGGTTTTTTTTGTTAAAATTTCAATTTTTTATTTTTGGGAAATATTTCCGTGAATATTGAAGAAAACTTTATAAGGCATTTGGAAGCAGTTTTACGATTTACTGAGCAAATATTTAGTAGAATATTTAATCCGCAAACTAAGAAATTAAGTGAAAAATATAGTAGTGAGGCTCAAAACATTGTTAACTGGGGTTCTACCCTCAAGAATCTCATGGAATGTTTTACCTTAATTTTCAAAACTTCACGGATAGATTGAACGATGATTGAAGCACGACTGGGTTTGCCTTGTTCTGCGTGCGTGAAGTCCGCCTTGTTTTGCGTTCGTCAAGCATGCCTAACACCCACCTTTTTTTTGTGAAAAATGCAAATTTTTTTATTTTTGCGAATTATTTTCCGTGAGTATTAAGGAAAACTTTATAAGACATTTGGAAGCAAATTTACGTTTTATTGAGCAATAAATAAATAAATCAATATATATATATATGTATTTAGTAGAGTATTTAAGCTGAAAAGTAAAAAAAAAAATAAGTGAAAAATATAGTTGTGAGGCCCTAAACGTTGTTAAAATAGGGTTCCACCCCCAAGAATATTCACGGAATGTCTTACCTTAATTTTCAAAACTTCACGGTGAAGTGAATGTGCAAATGATTGAACAATGAATTATGTCCAAATTTGCAAAATTGGCTGAAAACCGTGAGTGTTTTTTTTTTTTTTTTAACAAACGATAGTATCTACACTAAGTGGGGGAGTGGGCTAAGCCTTATAATGGGCTTGCCATAACAATGTGGTTCAACTTCACCTTTGGCGAGAATCGAACTTAAGACCTCTCACTTGAAAAGGAATACCATTAGTACCATGCAGAGGTATTCTAACATGAACAGGACTGGGTGTAATAATAATATACGCTATAGTACTACAATCACGTGAAGATTGGCACTATGCGTAGCACATACGAGTCGAAGTTGCCTATGGCAACCTGTACAACAAGACTGGCACCTACAATGGATCCAAAGTGAGCGTATGGTGTGATGTGCACATACACGTAAAAGACTGGCCCTGGCCCAGGAAAGTACCAACACTAGTGCAGCAAACGATGAGCAGATAACATCAATATAGTCATGCCACAACAATTCAACAATTCTAATCAATATCGTACCATTCATGACCATAAATATAATCAAGGCATCTCCTTATAGTAAGCTTACCTGGGCATCCCATAGGATTATTTCATCATTTCCCAACAATAAGGTATTTCTTATAAACATTAATTTAATCATGGCAATCGCATAAAGAATTTATTAATGCTTGTATATATGGAAATTAACCAATATATATATATATATATATATATAAAGAAAAGACCCACTCACAGATCATGTCGCCGAGTCGAACCGCCACGTAGCATCGAAAGTCTTTGCGATCCATTTTGCCTAGAAACGAAACCATTTAGTAAACATAACGTGCTAATGAAATTACGCGTTTTCTTACAAAGTACGGCTAATAAAGGAACTATCCTAAAATGGTCGAATTTCGAAAAATGGACAGTGGATTCGGAATCAGCACGTCGAAATACACTATGGAGGGTCCCTGTCAAATTTTACAAAAGTCAAATCTCTATCAAATGTGACGTCCACAATCCTACACAAGTCAATCTGGAACATCCACGTATGGATTTCCAATCCGTAACTTCCCAAAGTCCACACTATGCTTCTAGAACAACATACTAAAACTTCTTTATGATCCAACGGTTGGATCTCTACCAATCGCAAATTCAAGTGGTGGTCAACGTTGGATTTTACAAACTTTAGAAATTCAATTCGAGAAGATCCATACATTGGATTCCCGATCTGTAAGTTCCTAATATCCACAAATATTACGTACTATCACTTATTAAAGTTTGGTGCTGATCCAACGGTCGGATCGTCCATTCATATAATAACCAAGTGGCAGCCAACTAGGCGGTCCACTATGAAACTATATTAAAACATCAGGATTTCACTAAACGGATGTCAATTATGGCATCGGGGCATCAAATTAGCCTAGGATGGTCAGGTGGGGTCTCGGCCCACGCGGCGGCCGGCCACCCCGACTCGCCGGAAAAATCAACTATTTCCAAAAATAACCAAATTTCACAAAAATGAAGATCTCAAATAGTAGAGCAAGTTTTACACCTATGGCCAAGTCCAATTTGGCCGGGAAAAGCTCCAATTTCCCTCGAACTCGCCGGAAACCCTAGAATGGGTGAGCTTCGATTCTCCTTCCTCGGTGTTTCCACGCCCCTACAACTGGTTGGGTCTTGTTCCTGGGTCCAAGAAGAGTTGATTAAGGGTGGTGATGGATGGTGCAACTCACCGGATCGGCAGATCGACGCCAAGAAACAGTCGCTGTTACCGTCACCAAATGCCACGAAATTGAAGGAAAATTTGTTAAAAACATGTTCATTTGAGCAACATCTATGGCATGCAATTAACAATTAAAGACGGAAACATGCTTGTATGCACTCAAAACAAAACATTACCCATGAAATTCAAAGCCTAGTAGAGGGGTGAACCAAGACTCAACTCAAAACAAAGTGAGTTGAGAAATCTTATACCTTTGTTGATTCCTCTTTGCATAAGCAAAGGCTAATCACCCAAGGAGAGGGCCTTCATTCCTTGCTTCTTAGCTCCATGGATTTCTTGGATGAGGATGGTTGAAAGGATTCTCCAAGTTCCCAAAATAGAGAACCTCTAATTTTCCACACCAAGGAGAGCATTGATGAGGAGATAAGTGACCTAGGAAGATTTAGATGCTATTGAAATCTTCCTAGGGTGGCCGGCCTCTTAGAGAGAAAAGAGAGCTTCTCATCTATTCTCCAAAAGAAACCCTAAGGATGAAATGGCTATAAAGTTGCCTTTATACCACCTCACAATGAAGTGGCAAACTTGCAATTAAGCCAAGTTCACTACCCCTTCTCTATATGGCCCGCCTTAAGGGTTTATTGGGCTTACAAGCCCTTTGTGTATTCAAGTTGTCATACAACTTAAGTTAATGGGCTTGACATTCAAATCCCATTGGGCCTTGCGGCCCAAAAACTAACCCGAGGTCTTTAACGAACTTATTCGTTTGATTAATTAACATATTAATCAATCCAAACCATAAATAATTAAACCATTTAATTATCCTTACTCAACTCCGTTGTTTCTTCAATCTCTACCTTATACGGTGTACGATCCATTAGGTTCCTTCTAGCGAGGCAGTGAGCGATTGTTACTCTTAACGATCGATTGTGAATTGAAACTTACTTTCAATTCTCCCTTTAGTGATTATACACGTTTAGGGCTTCCAAAAACCATGAGTGACACCTAGCAGTATGTCATGGTTACCCAAGCTAATCAGAAGAGGTGGAATATTGTTACCGATCATATCCTTTTCTATTTATTTATTTATTTTCTGATTTTTTTTTCCATTGAATTTTCTTTTCTTCCTACGTTACTTTACAAACGATATTTTTTTACACTAAAGGGCTGGAGAAGTGAGCTAAGCATCACAATGAGCTAGCAATAATGTGATGGATGTCTTAGGTTCGATTCTCGCAAAGGCGAATTTGAACCATATTATTGCTAGCTCATTGTGACTCTTAGCTCACTCCCTCACCCTTTTAATGTAAAAAGTATTTGTTCAAAAAAAAAAAAAAAAAAAAAAAAAAAAAAAAAAAAAGAACTAACTACGAGCTAGTGGCTCAGTGGTAAAAGATAGATTGTGAGGCAAAAAATGTGGAGGTCTCGGGTTCGAAACCCGCTGCTAGTGTTGAAGACAAACTTGTGGCCGGATGGAGGCATATTAACGTAAAAAGTATTTGTTCAAAAAAAAAAACAAAAACTAACCACGAGCTAATGGCTCAATGGTAAAGGATGGACTGTGAGGCTTCCTTCAACCAGTACAAAAAATGTGTGGAGGTCTCGGGTTTGAATGCCTCTGTGAGTCTTCTCGACCTCCGAAAGGGATGGATAACTGTGACTTACCACTCGTTGTCCCCCTTTTTCTTTTAAAAGAAAAAAAGAAAGAAAAAAAAACTATTTTTCATGAAATGGTTAAATTTCTATACCTAAATACTCAAATTAAAATTTTGCATAGAGAGGCATAAAATGGTCCCTGAGATTTGCATAACACATCACTTTGGTCCCTGATATTAGAAATGGTCCCTGAGATTGTCCACGATCCATTTAAAAACTCTGTTAAGTGTCCCGGAGCTCTTAGCCTGAAGTTTGGGCAATTTTCAAAGCTTCGTAACTCAATTGTTTCTTAACCAAATTCGACCCATAATATATCAAAAGGAAGATAGGAAAGTGTAGAACAAGATTATACTTATTTGGAAGCCCAATGGTTGCCGGAGATGGCCAAAAAATAGCCTGAAAGGTGACTAGTCCGCGGGAAAATTGGAAAACTCGCCAGAAACTGGGTAAATTTTAAACCCTCATAACTTCTTCAATACTCAACGAAATCAAGTGATTCAAAAACAAAAATCATACTCCTCAATTAGACAAGGAGAATGATACCTTTCTCAATGGCTAACTCATCATAGTTTGGGCGAAAAACTGCTCAAAAAAGGCTAACTCGAGACCAAAACAGCCACTTTCGAGCCGTTTTCTATCTTCATTTTGATACTCAACGAAATCTTGTTCTACACTTTCCTATATTCATTTTGATATATTATGGGTCGAATTTGGTTAAGAAACGATTGAGTTACGAAGCTTTGAAAATTGCCCAAACTTCCAGCCAAGAGCTCCGGGACACTTAACAGAGTTTTTAATGGAATGACCAAAATAATAGATGGTGGACAATCTCATGGACCATTTCTATTGATTTTCAATCTCAGGGATCAAAGTAATGTGTTATGCAAATCTCATGGACCATTTTGACTATAAAGCCTTAAAAATTTAATTAATATTAAAAAAAAGATTTTTATCACAAACGATCTCTGAAATTGACCCATCTCATCAAGATGGTCCCTGAAATTGAAAATCAATCAATGTAGTCCCTGAAATTGAATGCCGCAAATCAATGTGGTCCTTCCTTCACAATTCCGTCAAAAAATTTGTTAAGTGCTGATATGTCAAGTAATTGGGTCCCCCAAGTCTAATTAAATATTATTATATAAATTAAAAATGTTTAGATAATAAAAAATAATTTTTATTTCTATATAATTATAAACTTGAAGGACCAATATTTAGATTAGTGCTTAAGGTCCAATTAGAGAGGAGGGAGTCAACAATTAAGCAGAAAAAAAAAAAGAAGAGAAAGAACCTTCCCAGCCATTTTGTCAACCTGTGCACCCGCACACCCAAACCGAACCACTCCGGCGTATTACACCATTTTTTTCCGTTGAATCAACCCCATCCACCACTTGCAATCTATTTCACAACCCTCCATCTACCATTTCCACCCAAGATTGAAGGGTTTAAGGACCAAAATCGTGAAAAACCTCACTGGAGCACCGGAGGTGCTTGACGGTGATTCCTCCAATCTGGCGAGCTTCACCACCCACGACTACCCAGCTCCCATCCCACCACCACCCCACCTCACCTCACCCCATCGCCTACATAAAAAAAGAAAATTCTGAAATAGCTACTCTATCAAATATTTCCCAAAAGAAAACGATATGAAGGGAGAGCTTGATCATCTGAATTGAAACAACTACACTCGCTGGCGCTAATAATCCGAATTGAAACCTCTCTGGTGTTATCGACACGACGGGGTGGGGTGGGGTGGGAGCTGGGTGTTGCTCGGATGGGGTGGGGAAAAAGATAAACAATAATCTTCTTTTGTTTTTTTTTAAGTTTATAATTATATAGAAATAAAAATTATTTGTATTATTTAAATATTTTTAATTTATGTAATAATACTTAATTAGACTTATGAGGCTCGATTACTTGACACATCAGTACTTAACAGAATTTTTGATGGAATTGTGACGGAAGAATCACATTGATTTGCGGCATTCAATTTCAGGAACTCCATTGATTGATTTTCAATTTCATGGAGCATCTTGATAGGATGGATCAATTTCAGAGATTATTTGTGATAAAAACTCTTAAAAAAACAACAACAAAAAATAAAGGGTTACATATTTAAAAAAAAACGGAGAGTAATTTTCGGTCCAAAGCACAGCACTCGAGTTCTGAGTAGACTGATAGAAGTCAGTGCAGTGCCGGTTTCTCCTTAAACCTCGTCTAAAAGTCCTCCCCCTCCGTCCTTCCTTCCGCTCTTCAACGCTCCGCCGCTTCCTCCGCCGTCCCTCCTTCTCTCATTCTCTCTTCCTCCGCGTCTAAAACCCCTTCTCAGGGTTTAGGGTTTTGCCCAAAACCACTGAGGTTTTTTCCTTCTGAGGTTTCCTTGGCTGATTAGGCTTTTCGTATTTCATATTATGCGAATTGAAATTCACCATAACGAAAGCAATGGTTGAGAAGACCAAGGAACCTAAGAAAGGCTCTATCACCGAAGAAGATACCGCCACTCTCTTGCAAAGGTACCTCTTTCCCCTCCCTCATCGATTTCAATATTTTGTATATTTGTGTGTGTATGTGTGTATTTGTGTATGTGGGTTTTTCGTATTTGGAATTTCTGCGTAATGGGTTTAATATGAGTTGGTTCTATTGGGAATTTTTGAGTATTGGGTTGATGTGTTTTTTCTTTTGGATGTTGGGATTTTTGTGATATTTGGTGATTTGGGTTCATTAATGTGGGGGTTTTTATTTTTGTATTGCTGATGGGCAGGTACGCGCCGACGACTGTACTGGCCCTGCTGCAAGAAGTGGCGAACTCGCCAGAGGGGAAGATTGATTGGAATCGGTTGGTGGCCAAGACTTCAACTGGAATTTCCAATGCCAGAGAGTATCAGATGCTTTGGCGCCATTTAGCGTATCGAGAAGCACTGCTTGACAAATTAGACAATGGTGCTCAACCTTTGGTCTGTTTCCCACCCTTTTCTCTTCATCCATGGAATATGGTGTTTGTTCTACTCTTTTACACAAATGTTGTATGTTGATAACAATGTAATGTATTAGGTTTTCATTTTTTGGTGAATGATGTGGTTTCTGGGATGGTGAGTATAATGGTATTCTAATGGTTGGGTGTGTGTGAGAAGGAGAGAAAGTTAAAAAATTGACCCCATCTCTATAATTACCATAACCAAATTGCCGTTAGCTTAGATGTACATTCTGATTTCCAGAGCTATTATTTGTGGACATGGTACGAAATGGAGAGGTAAGTTTGTCTCTAGCTCGCTCAATCTAGAGTTGGTTACAAGTAAATGGACTGATAATTTATTAAGAATATTTATTTTGACATCACTAATTTTTCCAGCCTGTTTGTTTGAATATGAATTATGTATATTGTAGAAATCTTGCCATTAGTCTACTGGAATGAATTATAAAGAGTTCATTCGACCAAATAAAATAGAAAAAAAAGAACAAAGAAATCTAAAGTGCTATTTTAAGTCACCGGTTTCCTGCATGGTAATTGTTTATATTTCCAAAGTGAATTTGAAAATTTATAATATGTGTAGATGGAACTTTCATGGAAATGTATTCAAATTGTATGAGCTAATTAACAAATTTCTTGCTGATGTTAGATTGTGCTGCATTTTCTTGCAAGCTACTTGAGTCACGGTGAAGAATATTATCAGTTCCCCACTCATTATAACTGGCAGGAAACAAGTGCATTTTCTTTTTCCACATTCTGAGTGATGTAATTTCTCTGGCAGGATGATGATAGTGATTTAGAATATGAAGTGGAAGCGTATCCTGCCGTTAGTGCTGAAGCTTCAACAGAAGCTGTGGCATGTGTGAAGGTATATAAATAATTGCGTACTTAATCAATGATTTGCTTCAAGGTTTATTACTTCTGACCTTCCAGGTCAATCCTTGAATGGAGTGTAACTATTTCAAATACATGCAACCTATTCCGTTTTAGTTTTCATAGCAAATTAGCCCTGTTTTCAAATCCAAATTCTTTCTTTCACATTGTCCATCCAAATAGAGCCTTCTAGTTCCCTGCTGAAGCCACTTTTCTGATTGCATGAACTACCAAATTGCTGTTCTGGTTCTTTATAAATTCTCCTTATATTGTTTCTAGTTCCAGTATTGTATAGGTATATTTCACCTGAGCTCTTAATATATTGATGAGAAAGCATGTTATCAACATCTAAAGGTTGTCCTGGAACATGGATACTACGTTAAGGTGGTTTTACACTTGTTTACCTTTTCCTATTCCTAGTAGGAGTAGGAATATGCCTTAGATTCCTAAGTTCCAAACAAATTAAATCAAAGGTCCACTTAAAATGCCCAGCACTGCAACAAATATTAGGAACTTCAAAACAGGCTTGTTGTTATGGCTCATGTCAAGCAATGAACTTGTTTAAAAATATATAATACTGATATTACGACCATTTACTATGGAATTATTTTTGGACCGAGATGGCTTTTTTTGAGATTGAGATTGTAAAACTTTCTTTCCTGTCTGGCTATATTGATAAATTTTGTCCGACCAAGCAACTGCTTTTGCATCATTGGGTCAAGGAATGTGCGCTCTGCCAATGGGCAAGCAGAATGGTAGAATGAGCACATAGGAACTCCAATGGCAGTTGACCTTGCTGTGACCTGGGTATGTCCAGTTTCACACAAGTATATTGCTTTTGCAGTTTCTATGTGAAGCTGGCCTTATATCAGCTGTAAGTAGTTTAGAGTCTGCATAGATTTCAACAGAAATCCGGTGTGTCCCAACTTCTGGTCCATGCCAAGGAGCCAAGGAGCCAAGGGGGGAGAACATGAAATATTATGTGGACTTTTCAATTGTCTAGGTACCTTATCATGGTTTACAAGCGGTTCTTGGTGTGCCTTTATAAGTGTTGGCTTTATTTTGTGAGAATCTGGTGATTGCTATTTTTTGTAGAATTTTGGTGGAGATGAAGGTTCATTTTTGGGCATCTCTGGGGGCTTTTATTGCTTCAGAGTTTAGGGTTAATTCTTCGTTTGCAATTTTCTGGCATCTGTTTATTATGGGTTTTGTTTCTTTGCGAGAACTCTGATGTTTTGAAGGTTGTTGGTGCTGTCTTAATCTCCACAGTTTTTGTACTACTTTTTTTCCCCCTCTTTAATGAATTTGTCTCGTATAAAAAATATCACAGTTTACATGTTGAGGGGGCACGTGTTTATAAATTTGAACAATTTCTCGATTATTTCTACCTTACTGATTTAAAGATCCAGCCAGCTTATCTTGTTGAATTGGTTTATTTTCTTGGACAGGTTCTAATTTCATCTGGTTTATCAAGTGACTCAAGTCATCAAAATGGCTTAACTGTTGAGGGTCTGTTGTCCATGAATTTACCCAATCAGCCATCTAGATCTCAACAAAATTTACAACCAACATGTTCAATGCAAGGGAAGAACATTACAGTTCCGGTTTCTGTTCTGAAAAATTCCCTCCCTGCAGTGACAACAACTACAGTGGAAACTGCTGAAGGAGATGATGCATTAGGAAATAGCATGGCTCCTCGAAAGAGAAGAAAGAAGTGGTCTGAGGCTGAGGATTTGGAGCTGATTGCTGCTGTGCAGAAATATGGTGAAGGAAATTGGGCAAATATCTTACGAGGAGATTTCAAAGGGGACAGAACACCTAGTCAGCTAGCTCAGGTTTTTTTCTCCTGTCACTGCAACTGGTTCTCAAGACTTACGTTTTGTTTTTGGCTTTATTGTATGTCTTTTGACTCTTTTCATGTTTTGGTTCGTTAGTCTTTCCCATGTCTATTTGTAATTTGATGCATCTAAAGAGGCATCAAGAATTCCTCTCCAAAAAAATACAAATGCACCATGTCATGCAGGACAACATGAGCATGATACTTATGATTATGGTTTGTTGATGGTAGAAATCACATAAATTTATTAGTAAACCTTCCCGAAGTTTAGAGAAATGAACAACATAAACATGATGCTTATGTTATGGTTTACTGGGCACCAAATGACTTCCAAAAGTACTTGAAACTAACTGAGAAACGACTTTTAAGAATAGACTGAAGCATAAATGACATCTAAGAAAGAAATGAGCTAACATAAAGAGATATAGAGTTTAATGGCAATTACTCTAAATGACTTAAATTTATATAAAAGAAAAAAAATTTAGAGTCTCTAAAACTGTTGGCTTTTACCCGTTTATATTATTTTCCCAACTTGCCTTGTAGTCAAAGTGGGAGTGTTATCTGGTTTATGGGCCATTAATCACTCTGTCAATGCCCTTCGTATCAGAGGGGAATTAATTAATTGGCATTCTTATATCTCCAGAAGATGACCTAGAGTTTGAATTATCCCTTGGCTCTGGTCCTTTTATTTATTTTTTTACTTTGGAAAAGAAAATCCCTTGGCTTTTGTCATTTAAAGTGATGTAAATGGACTTGAGTATTTGTAATTGGAAAGTTTTGTTAATATTGTGGAATTCATAGTCTAGTTGTCATATTGTAGTGGAGTTGACTGAAATAAGAACTGGATAAACATATCATCCTTTACTGGCACTTAATAATCTGATTACGTTTTCTACATAAATGCATCATCCTTTATGTGACCATTAAAGGTTTGACATTATGCCACTTCTTTGCTATACTTTGTACTTCATTTGTAGCTCGTGTCGATGTGCTATTGAAAACTCAGGTTGAAGCCATACATTATTTGACGATTTTTTGAATTAATTGAGTTAATTCATAAATTACTATCAGTAATTGATTTATGTTTATTTTCAAGGTTAAGCTGAAGTGATCAAAACATAGACTAAAGATTCTTCTAAGGTGGAGTTATGTAGGTGCCATATAGATGTAATACTGATCAGGTGTCTCACTGATTCAAATTTCCGGTGCATTCAAAGTCGAGACCATATTAGTGAAGCAATCCGTTGTCATCTAGTTCGGTTAGATGTCTGGGTTTTACCCAGGTTTCCCGGGTTCAAATCCCGGCAACGGATTTTTCTTTTTCCATATATGAATATATTATGTTAAATCTTGTGAATTATGTTTAAGTTGTGGGCAGTTCATTTCAAGTTATGCACGTGTTCCAACTATTTATCTTTTTGGTTTTGATTGGAAGCATGAATGTGCACCAATTTTTTGTGGAGTTTTCGTAGTTTCTAAGTTTCAGGGGTATGTTGCTATATATCCTGTTTTTGCTTGTGATTTTGCAGACTTCTTGTCCACTCTTGTATATGTATTGCTTCTTTGCAATAAAATTTTGTTTCTTCTTTAAATCTTTAAAAAAAACATGTGCACTAATGCTTTTTTTCCTACTAATTATTTGGGTTTATATTACAGAGGTGGAAAAATATTAGGAAGAACAATCTAGACTTGAATGTTGGAGGCAGCTCAAGTAAACTTTCAGAAGCACAGTTGGCAGCTCGTCATTCATTGTCCATAGCCCTGAATATGCCTAACATAACAGCTAATACAATTGGCACTGGTGATTTTCTCTCCCATCTATACTGTTCTTAGATTACAGGAAAGTACATATAAATCTTCTGTTGCTTCCAGAAATCCTGCAGACTTTCAAGGGACCCTCGAGTTCCATCTGAACTTCTTTTGTTCCCACTAGCAAGTCCTGTTAGAGTCAAGGGAAAAATGTATACATTTTATTATTACCGCATGGTATACTACAGGCCTTTAGAAAGTCATATAATATAGTAATACTTCCTCGTCTTTCTTAATGCCAATGAAGACTATCTTTTTACTTTTGGATTATGGATGTGCATAATCTGTTGAGCAGTTTCAATATTTTAGCTGCTGCATTATCTATTGATCACTGTCCTATTGTTGGGATTGCCTTCAACCCCCTTTTTCGAAGTCTTGGCTTTTCCGTGGATGCATCATGCATCACCTCTTTCATTAAGGGGTGATTTTTGGCATCTTATTTACTGAAACAATTGCGAACGTTTTGATTGGTTTCTTATCTCTATGATTTTAATTGACATTTTTGGGTAATTTATTTAGTAGGATGTCAATCTATAACTAACAGTATTCATGTAAACAGCTGGGACAAGTACACACAGCAAGCTTGCTGGAACAAATGCAACTAGTAACTCTCTGCATTTTACTACTGCTGAAGCCAAACCGCAGTCCCAAAAAGGCCTTAACCCAGTGAAAGCTGAAGCAAAACCGCAGTCCCAGGAAGGCCTTAACCCAGCGAAAACATATCAAATGGGATTGTCAGGTTCCACGACAAAAGCTCCAGTGATCGCCAAAAAAACTATACCGAAGCTTACTGATAGTATGGTAAGAGCCGCTGCGGTTGCTGCTGGGGCACGCATCGCTTTTCCTTCGGATGCTGCATCACTTCTCAAGGCTGCTCAGGCAAAGAATGCTGTCCATATCATGCCTTCAGTTGGTTCTTCTACCCAATCAGTTAAACCTGGTGGCATGTCTACCCACTCAGAACTTCCTCCTAATGTACATATACTGCGTAGCAGCTCCGTTGCTACGCCACTTTCGACCCCTTCATCCACTGGTGCCACACCTAGCACCACACGCCCTCGGTCTTCAAAAGTTCTTCCTCAGGCAAGTCAGCACACTCCAACTAAAGATGCAATGTTATCCAGACAGACCAATGGCGTTAGCTGTAACCTGGATGCTGAGCAGGTCCAAGATGGAGCAGTTATCTCTAAGGATGGACCGAATGACCAAGTTCAAAACGATAAAAGGGATTCACCTGACCAGAAAGCTGAGTCAAAAAATTTATCAACTAATGCTGAAAAACCCGTTGATACTCTGAAGATTGAAAGTGATGAGACCGATAGTAAAGCTGTCACAGGTGTACAAGCTGAAGAGAGAAAAAGTGCAAAAGATAATGAGATTCCGCGTTCATCTGTTAATGTAGGAGCCAGTGACCCATCTGCAGTTGACGGTTGTGAAAACCGAAGCGCAAGTGAGAAGCAGACAGATCTTGCCATTGAAACAGATGGATGCAAGGGAAAACAGGTCGTAAGCAAAGAGGAGGGTGACATTAAGATCTAGGGGGAGAAGAAGATTAGAGTATCTTGTAAAGATTGTGATGTAAATTTAGACCTAATGAATGCTTTGGAACTTAAACTATGGATGGATGGATGGTTTTTGTCAATGATGTAAATTCGTGTCAATTTTGGATCGTGACGGTGTGTTCCTCCTGCATTGCATTACACTATTCAAGTTGAGCTCCATGTTGAATTGTGTAGTCACTCATCGTCGTTTTGGTGTTCGGGTAGTTTTAATGCAATCTGTTTTTATCTTAACGGGTTTACATGAAACGACCTGTTAATCTAGCATGTGGGAAAATCAAAACTGGAACACAACTGCCCAATACTGATATTGACACGAATCGCCACGATGCCTTCCGGTCAAATTTTGGGTATTGTTTCCTTTCGCCAGTACAACACTCCGATGGAACCCATTCCTGGCATGAAGGTATTATTAAAGAAGCCTAGAAGGCAAAAACAAAAGAGGAAACGTTGAAGAGAGGAATGTTGTCCACAAAGAGAGAAATTATACACAAATTTGTAATAATTTAAAACTAATTTGATCGGGAAACCTACATATTACAGCCAACAAGAACCAAGAAAGATTAGTGAAGATTAGCGCCTCGGCAAGATTATATATATGGATTTAGAGAATTGAAAGCGCTACTTTGATCAATTGTAGTGAGACAGCTATTAGCTTTGTTCTTCAAGTGATCCAACATGTTAGCTTGTCTACTGTTTACATGTCAAGTAAATCACTTGGATGGTAATTTAGTTGAAGAAATTGAGTCATCTCCTAGACACAAACTTCCCAAGTCCAACGAGTTCGTCGCTACTCCTAATTCCGAAAAGCAAGGAAATCTCTTGAGCGTTTTGATGAAGACGACAAAAAAGATGATGAAGAATGTTGGGTTACTCTCCATATTGCCGCTTGATTTTAAGGTGGAACCTCAACTTTCTCCGAGGAAGACAAAGAAGTTGAGCTTCCAACAATCTTCAAGCCCTCGTCCTGCCCATCCTCCCAAAAACGAAGCAAGAACTGTCCACGATATTGTTCAAGTTTCAAACGAATTATTCGATCATGACAACAATCTCACTGCCGAGTCTTTTGCTT
Organism: Heteromeles arbutifolia; assembly: GCA_024362995.1. Taxonomy (NCBI): domain Eukaryota; kingdom Viridiplantae; phylum Streptophyta; class Magnoliopsida; order Rosales; family Rosaceae; genus Heteromeles; species Heteromeles arbutifolia. Next base: position 26,271,733 of record JANCRC010000013.1, on the reverse strand, counting down.
TCGACCGTGACATAGACGTTAATCAAGGTTCCAAATTTTCTGTTTCAAACCAGCGGTAGCCAGAAATTAATTCCGAATCCCAACTCAACTGCGAGAAGAACATCGATCGAAATTTAAATATATGCATTCACAACGGAAGAGATGAAACAAGTAAACAATAAAAAGCAAAAGGGATACACGACTTCCCAATACAATGTCACAGAAGATTTGAGCGTAGAGACAGAACCTGTGTTATTGGAATTTGGTAACAAAACTTTCAACTTCCAAGGCGCAAAACATTGTTGCAACCAACAACGTGACAACGAAACGGGTGGAAAAAAAGAGAGGAAAATATCGACTAACCAAAATCTTTAGGAGGAACGACGAAAGAAGTAGAACGCTGGAATATGAATTCAAGGAAGTATGAGGAAGCTCCCAAATTACTCTACATGCTAAATATCTAATCCGGCTTAGTACAACTTCGACTAAGCACCGTCACTCCTGTCGTTCCTGAATGCAGAGCACCCGTCACAGAAGCCAACGTGGAAATTAACAAGTTCAATGGGCATCTCCTTCTAGTTCCTGCACAACTTGCTTATGGAGACATGCCAAATCACGACGCAATAACAGCTTCTTTATTTCCTTTTTTGCTCTGACCACTTTTATCCCCTCCCTTTATCATTCTGGAGAGGATATCTGCTTGTTTCGTGTTACCCTCTTGATTTAGGCTCTTAATCAAATCCTTGGTGCTACTCCAGTCGGAGACCCCTCCTTTCTCCATTATTTTACACAATATTGAGTATGCATTACGAGTCTTCCCTGCTTCTAAGAGAGAATCCAACACCTTGTCATAGCTTGAGAAATCCACATTGCAATCTCTCCCGAGGCAAAAATCTAACAGCTTGAGGGCTGCAATTGTTTTCCCTTTCTCAGCAAGAACAGATAAAAGGCTATCAAACTGAGGCGTACACCCGCTTTGCATAAGTAGATCGATTCGTCCCAGTGCTTCCTCAACATGACCTCTCATAAAGAGGGTTTCCAAAACCTTGGCAACCAAATCCATGTTCTCCTTCACCCCCTTCTCCACCATACTTTTCATTACTCGGCTTGCAGTTTGAACCCTCCCGTCTTCAAATAGACTCTCCGTCACTGACCTGAACAGTGATGCCTCTGGAATATGCCCGCCTTCAAGCATACTGTCCAAAGCTGTTTTAGCATCAGCCGGTTCACCTTTACTCAAGTAGCTGTTAATGAGTAACCTGTAAGAATCTGCTTCTCCAGGGACCCCTCTCCTACCCATGATCCTTAAAATCTCAAAAGCAGAATCAGAATTTCCTTCTTTCGCATGTCCGCACATCAAATTATTGAAGGCAACTGAATCTTGAACACCCTTTTTCATCAACTGCCGGAAAAAAACTTCAGCTTTCTCAGTCAGCCCATGGTTACACAAATACTCAATCATTGGGTTATAAGCACTAGCCTCCAACTCGATAGAACTCTGGGGCCTCAAAATAATTTCTTTCTCAATAAGCTTATCCAGCAGCTTGATTGCTCGATCATAAACCCCGGCCTTGCAAAAGTTCTCAATCAGGATACCATAATGACCAGGCTCGGTGGGAATGCTCAGCCGAATCATTGCCTTGAGGACATCAGCAGCTGCATCCAAATCCCCAGACTTGCACATCAATGATAGCAATTTCTCAAAGATTGAATTATCCTTGGGAGCAATATACCTCTGAACCATCTCCTTCAACATGTTCACAGCTTCATCCTTTTTCTCTGCCTCACAAAGCCCCGGCAATAGAGTCGAAAATGTGACAGCATTCGGTTTAATACCAAAAGACTTCATCTCTTGAAACAACCTCAATGCATCATCAACTTTCCCAACATCAACATACCCTTTAATCATGGTAGTATAGCATATTACATTAGGTTCTAAATTCCTCCCCTTCAACTCCACAAACAACTGCTCTGCCTCATCCATCATCTTAAACCGATTGTACCCATGAATCATAGTGTTATAAGTAACGAGGTCAGGCAAAATTCCTCTACTTTTCATATCCTCGTAAAACCGCTTGGCAGTCTCTAACCTCCTGCTCAAAAGGAAACTCCAAATCATAACATTATAAGTATGCCTATTGGGCTCTATTCCCTCACTCAGCATTGCATTAAAATACCTCTTGGCCATCATATACCGGCCACGGCGCATAATGGCCTTAAAGAGAGCCTCGTAGGACTTGAGACTTCTCTGCACACCCAATTCCTTCATACTATCAAACAATTTGACAGATTCTTGAATAATGCCAGCCTTACCGTATCCGGCCTTGCCGTAGCCATCAATGAGCGCAAGGAAGAGGTCCTCGTCGAGCTGCTCACCTTTTTTCGGCATGTCCAGAAGGATGCACCGGGCATGATTGAGCTTCAAATTCCGGCCCAGAATCTCAATAATCTTCAAATGGGTCTCCCGGTCGTGCTTGAACAACCCGGACCGCTCGACCCACCTGAAGAATTGGAGGGCGTGCTCCCAGTTCCGAGCTCCGTGCAAGACGTTCCACACTAGGTTGTGGTCGAATTCGGGTACCAAGTTCCGGATGGAGTTCTGTAACCGGGTCGTCCAGGCCCGATTCGCCATCATTCTGCAGATTGTGTCCTCTGTCTTCTCTGGGTTTCGAGGACGGTGCTGCTTAGGTTTTGGGACATGGGTTTGAGTTGGGGATGCGGCTTCGGTTGGTGCTGCGGCTGCGGTGGCGGCTACGCCTTCGGTTGCGGCAGCAGAGGCAACGGTGGCGGATTCCGTTGAGCTGAAGAGGCGGAGGTGCTCGAAGGCCTGAGGATTGGAGGGTCGAGGCCGCCATCGATGGGGTCTAGAGAGAGAAATGTACGCCATGGATGGCATAGCAGAGGGTAAGTGTGTGTGAGATGACAGTTGGGGGGTTTGTGAGGGAGTGAGAGTGAGAGGCAATCACCGAGAAAGCGAGCACTCCGTAGTGCGTACTGGCTTGTTAGGGTTTAAGAATCACTCAAACAAATGTGGGCTTTACGTTTGGGATCTTAGTCCAATTAGTCATGGTTTTTTTTTCATTTTTTTATTTGGATAAACTACACTTTGTCTCCTCAAGTTTTTGTCTAATTTCAAATCATACGTCTTTTAATCTTATCAATTTCATACAACGGCTTACAATTTCTTATAAATATTGTACAACTGTTAAAAAAATCTATTAATTTAATTATTAAATGATGATGTGACAAATGTAAACATATTTTTGCTAACGTGATAGTCAGTTGTACCATGTAGATAAAAAATAAATATTAATTATTTTACAATGCCTGATTGTTTCCTTCATCTACCATCGCGTAGATTCCGGCTGGGTCGGTGCTGAAGCTGGGCCAACCAGTCTCAGTCACGACCACGAGAGTGTTCTCTTGTCGTGCAACGACCATGGCGCTGATGACGGTGTCAACCATCATGTCGAGAGGTTTTGGTATTGGACGCCCGTGGTGAGGTAATCTCGGAATCCGAATGGGTGCTTCTGAAACAAGGGCAACCCGATAGGGATCTCGCTGCGCATCTTGTAGAGGTTGTAAGGGGAAAGGTTGATCAAAAACGACGAATTGACTTTGTTCTAGTGGTATTTCAAATATTTTAACGAGTTAGAATTTCCCTCCTTCAATCCATTAGCTTGAATTTGTAACAAGTAAACATAATATTAAAGTGTTTGGTTGTACGTAGGTAGAGAAACTTTGGCAAGGCGTCATCTGGTCGGGCATGTAAGGCAAGTCCCTAAGAAGTAGCCACGTCGAGACGAGTGAGACTAGTCCCAGGGATGTGTGAGAGACAGTGAGGCCAAGAATGGGGCGCACTTCCCCGTCTCATATGCCAGTCTGATTCATAAAGTTTTGAAAGTGAAATGTAGAACGACGTAAGGAATTAAGTCCATCAATACGTTCATTAAGTTTAGAGTAATGTTACACTTACCACATTTTTCATACCACATTGACAACAGCCACCACAGCCCTCTTTTTTCCAATTAATAACTCAAAAAATATTATTCGGCGAGATTGTTTGAGGCTTGTATGGAATCTTCTGGGGAGGTTTGAGGGATGCATGTCACATATGCATGGCATGAACGAATAGGAAGCCAATCAGCTTGCGAAGTTGGCAGTGTTCGACAGTGAGGAGCTGACTATTCGCAGAAGTGAGCTAGTCGTTTGGCCGTTAGGTTTTCCGAACAGCCTTCGTAGCGTCATCAGGGAATATCGCCTAGGCAAAATTTATGTTAGAGGTTGACACTGAGAGTAGCACAAGCAGCCACATCAGTATAGTTTTCACAGCCATCATTAGGGAAGATGGCCTAGGCAAATGGAATAGCTAGTGTCTGTATTTTACTATTCATAAATTGTAAGTATAATTTAGTTTTTTCAAAAAAAAAAAAAAAAAAATTGTATATACACTACCACGTCGTCAATCATTTTGTTTTTTCCTTTTGGATGTCGACGTTTGTTATTTATTTTTTGTATCATTTAATGTATGAAGTATTCTCACAAAACCATGTAACATATAGATGAATTTCTAGGGGTCTCTCAATGTGGGATACTAGGCAGCCACCTCATCTGGCACTCCTCAGGGCCGACCCTGTAATATGTTGAAAAACGAACTGTCAACCCACTTTTACCATTTTTGTTAAAGTTTGGGGCTTTACAGTCTGAATTATCACGTGTACGTATGCATACAAACTGTTTGAGTAAATATTTCAATTTTTATGGAAGATTAAGCAAATAAGAGAAGATTCTGAATAAGTATCATACAACAATATAAAAAAATACAAATAAAAAACTAACACAACGAACTTAAACTCTCTTTGGTTCCTGTGTGCAACAATGTTTGAAGACATTAAAACTAAAAACATAAAAGTAGATCATAAAACACATCATCTACATAGGTTGTTCTGGAGGCGGCGCAGCAGCTCCTAAATCACTGTGTTGTTTCTGTAATGAGGGGCTGGCGCAGGAAAAGATTGATGGCCTTTGCCTTCTCAACTTAACCCCAAACAAGAAAGACCGCAAGGGTATTCGCGATTTACTCGTTGAGCGTTTGGGGTTGTTAATGCTCGTTGATACCGAAATCCCAAGTTCCCCATCGAGTCTTGCTAGTGTCTTCTCGACCTCAACCTTGAGTCCATCAACACGGTTAAGACCTGCCTGCAGTTCATCTGCAACCTTATTATTCTCCTGCTTCATGTTGAGAACCTCGCCTTGAAACTTTGCCGCCTGATATTTGCTTATAAGCACCATATTTTCTCCTTCAGAACTTAAACTGGAGAGTCTCGATATCTCATCTTGAATATGGCACAAGGATGATAATCTACCCTGCAAGTCATCTTTTAGTACTGCATTGTGTTCCAACCATAATGACAGTTCCGTTTGTATCTCTCTTAGGTGTCGGTATATTGGCCTGGAATCCGATTGTAAAGCATGTCCATCATGCTTCTTTTTGTTCTTTAGTTTCAACAACTCAGACTGTAAATCCTGTATCGAAGTGTGGAATTTTTGTATCTGATGAACCGAGGTACTAAACCTCAGCCAAAATTCTAAATTTTCCTCCAACAGCTCATCAATGTCTGAACGGAACCTTCCTTCTATTGCCGAAACAGAATGGGGTCTAACAGTATGTCTTCTCCTCATTATTCTCTCTTCCTCCTTTCTCGGTAAGACCTTTAAGTTTCCTGATGAGTCCTCAAATTTCTCTCTTCCTTGTTCACCAAGGTAGCTGGAAATCATCTCTTTATCCAAATTTGGTGATGCAACAGTTGAGTATGGGGATGCAACGACTTGAGTTGGACTCTCAAGGGGGCCTTCCTGAGTTGGAAATTTATATACTGTCGCAGGACTGTCCTCCGGATTTGTTTCTGGGGAGCCGAGTTTTTGCTTCAAAAGTTTAATCTCTCTGTCTTTGGAGGCAACAGCACCCCTTAATTCCCTAATCTCCATTGCTAAATCGAAGATGTTATCCCGGTTTTTCTTTTCCACTTCGCCCAGCTTCCTCCTTGCGTCCTTGTAATCGTGGAGAATTGAAGTATACTCCTCCAGCAAAACCTTTTCTCTATCCTCTAACCCTTTTAGGAACAGCTGTCTCCAGTTTGGCTGTTCTTCATTCTCCAGTTCCAATTCCTGTGGATTAACATCCTCAGACAAATCTTGTGCCTCTCCCTGTTCCTGCTGCATTGGTTGGTCCGATTGCTTTTCTTCTTCATCTTCCTCCTTGATAGAAGTTTCGAGAATTGTAACATTCTTTTTCTTAATTTCACCTTCTGACATTTTGTCTTCCAAGACCACCGAATCATCATCAAGAACCGCCTTATTTGAATCTTCTTTAATCTCTTTTTCAGGTTTGGCATCAACTGCTTTCACATCTTGGAACAGTCCGGCATTCTCATCCTCCTCTTCGTGCTTCACACTATTCAGTTTTCCTGACAGATGGTCAAGATTACAGCTAGCTTCTGTAAAATGTGTTTGGAGGTTGTTATTTTGGTCTTCCACTTTTCTGTTTAAATTTCTAATTCGACGCAGCTCTTCCTCCAACTCCTTTAGCCGTTTGCTCATCTTGTCCGCATTTTCCATTAGAGTCTCTTTTTCCTCTTCCAAGCTCCGAGCGTGTGCCTGAAGCTCATCGTTTTCTGATTTTAATCTATTTACTAAAGCATTCTGAGAAGTGACTGCAGTTTCCAGACTCACTATCTTGTTCACAAGTCTATCAATTTTCTCTGCTAGTTCTGTCATAGAAATTGAGGTGTTTGAATTCGTATCGAGCTGTTCCGAAACCCTAGAACGCAACGAGTCCTGATCATCATGTATTTCTTGATCTAGACTTACTGATTCTACATCAATATTCTCGTAATCATACTCTTCAGTATCGCACCAGTCTCTGTGTTTCGAACGAAATTCATTTCTGAGGCTCTCAAACTTGCTGCAGGCTTCTCTAACCCGTTGGCGCTCATCTCTCGCGTCTTCTTCTGATCTCTCTTTCTTATCCTGCAGATTTGTTAAGCTGTCTTTGCATGACTTCAAAGCCGTGGCAGCCATCAAAGTTCGAGCTTCGTTGTCTTCGATAACAGTGCCAATGCCGTACTCATCTTGCAACTTGCAAACTCTTTTTTGCATATCAGTGATCTGATTTTCAAACTCCCAATACCTGTCATATCCGCGTTCAAAAAAAATCTTCACAAATTCCTTTTCCGTCTGCAGCGCCAAAATATCCTTTTGAAGCTTATCGATTTCTTCCAACGCCTCCTCTTTGGTCAGCCCCGACCTGAGAGTAGCAGCTAGGGCAGCTTTAGCGGAACTTGTATTTCTCTTAAGCGTGCCCTTCCTCGACAATAACGTGGATTTGCTCCTCAAGTAATTGGGGGGCTTGGGGACTTTTGGAATGTTGTTGGATGCATCCGGTGACACTTTGTTAGGACCGTCAGAAGAAGTTGATGTTTGAGAAACAATCTCATCATCCTCGTCCTCCATAGCATACTGAACTCGCTCAGGAAAAACTGTGGCAATGGTGCGGTTGGCACTCTGAAGGTCTCTTGACAAGTGATCATACCGCTCTGCTAAAGCTCGATAGGCGCGAAAAGATTCTTCGACATAGGCAACTAGCTCCGGCCTCTTCCTGTAATACATTTCTGCCCTCTTTGCAAAGGAGTCCCCATCTTCATCAATGATTTTCAATGTATCATGAACCTTCTCCTCCATATCTGTAATTCAAATCACATATTATTATAGCAGGCATTTGAGCTTATGAGATTATAAACTTATTAAACAAAACACATCATCTGTAATCCAATGTACTAAAATAGAAATATCATTGTGACAACTCATCAAACATTTTCCAGCTACAACCTTTATAACCTACATAGATGTGCATTTGGCCATTTGCTTAGGGCAGTGAGCTCTTGCCCTCTTTTACCTAAGTTCGATTCTTCTTTTGCATAGGTTATAGTAGTTTAAGATATCGTCTTGTAAAATTGTAAACATATGTATAAGATATATTAATCCCAATAAAAGGAAAATTAATCGGAAAAAGGCACCATTTGGACCAAATCAATTGAAAAAGTGGGGAAACTAGAAATATCAAAACTGAAAGGAAGAACAAATGGATCAAAATATCATATATTTACACATATATTTACACACAAACACACACGCAGATACATACCTTGGAGGCTCTGTTCAAGCCATTTGGACTGCTTTGTCCTGATGTGGCTGGCCCACCACCATGAATATGCATTGCTTGCTGCTCTATGCAACATTCCTCCTCTCTCCCTCTACCTCTCTCTCTCGCTCTCTCTCTCTCTCTCTCTCTCTCTCTCTCTCTCCAAACAAAACCAAAGATTACATGAAGAAACCCATTAAACACAAAATCTAAACGTATCGAATGACAGAAAATAATTAATCAATCATGATCCCATGATTAGTGAAGGAATTAATCAAAGATTAAGAGACCTGATCACACACAGCTCTAACAAATGGTGGCTTGGTCAGGACCAGACATTGGAGGAGATGATACTTCGCCTGAGTTATAGGTGTTGGAAAAGCTCAAAAATGCAAAAGCCCTCTGTGAGTCTGTCCACGTGGCATTCCCTGAGTGTGCCAGGTTGGCTGTGTCCCCTGGAAAAAGAGTGAGAGCCCATGAATTAATATTTAGTTTTGGACACCTCTCTTGTTTTGTTGGAAAATACAAGTTGGAATCCGTGTCTTGTTCTCGTTCCCTTTTTGTTCCCTATTTTTGGTAATAACTTGGGTTCTACCTATTTTTGGAAGAGTTCCATCTTCTTCTAGGTTCAATGTTTATCAGTTTATGGTGACTGATTAATTAATATATGATTATGTTCTGTGGAATGTTCTAGGACAAATATTTCGCATTTTAATTACTGGAATTCATGACAATGAACGAGGTAATATGACGCTAAAAGGCACGTTTCGGACACACCTAGGTGCTAGCCAACAACTAGTTGGCTAATGCAGTGTGCTCCTATTATGCACTCAAGTTTAAATTTTCATTGCGGTAATTTAGATTAGATTAAGACTAGTGTTTTACAACCAACTAAACTCTAGATGATCTGGTGGTAATTTTCTTCGTAATGTTGGAAGAAATTCAAGGTTCTAAACTCCTCTCTCTCTCCGTTGATTAAAAAATGATATAAAAATTGGGGTTGTACATCTAGATCTTGTCTCAATTGTGCATTTCTACCACAAATTGGCCGAATCGTTCAAACCAGGCAAACCAAACTAATACAAGCAGTTTAATTCGATTTTGACACAAAAGGGGTGAAGTTAGTTTTTTTTTGGTGGAAGAAACTTTTCATTAAACCCAGGAGCAAATATACAAGAAAATAAAAGGTCTAAACTTACACAAGTACACGCACATTAAAGGCCCGATATTAACAAATAAACAAGAAAAACAAAGGCCAAAAACAAAACCACAACAGAAAAAGGCCCACGAAACAACAAAAGCCAGAAGCTAGAATCTTCAACAGCATGGGCCAAAAACAAAACAAAACAACAAAAGCCAGAATCTTGTACTAGTTTCTTCACCGTGACTGTTGCAGACAATTTGTTCAATTCCTCATCCACCGCCGAGCATCGCCACCTCAATCGCCACAACCAACACCGATTAGCTACCTGAGCACAGCCATAAAATGAGGATAGTCGGCACCCACGCGAGATATGCCGACTACCAAGATGAAGCTCGTGGAAAACCACGAGCAACATTGCCGGAATCGACAGACAGCAAAGAGAAAGTGATGGTGTTGAAAACACCCGAGCCAGTGGATTCACCAGAACTCAACACACAATCTCAACAAGATGTATGGCTGAAAATCGAAACAAGGGAAAGCCAGAAGGAAGGATACCCGTAGGCAGACCCGGCAGTTTCTGACACGACACGGTGACACGATACGAAAATGACACGAAAATAACGGGTTTCGGGTCAACACGATAACTTATTGGGTCATTATCGGGTGACCCGTTAAGGACCCGTTAATAACGGGTTCTTAATGGGTATACACGCGGGTAACACGTGGGTAACCCGTTTCGACCTGTTAAGAAAAAAACTATTTTGATAATTTTAAAATTTAATTATTAAAAGATTTATTATAAAATACAATAGTCATATTAATATATACAATATATTCTATATTAAATATATAGTTTTGTATTATTATTCTATATAAGTTTTAAAAAAAAAGTTTTTGTCATTATTTATTTTTATTGTGAGAGTTCCTTATTATCATTACTAGGATAAATTTTACTTAACATGTTGTTGTCCAAAATTAAAATAAACTAGTATAGTATTTGCACATGCAAGAACTAAGAAGACATACATACAAGTATGAAAAATGTGAAAGAATATATAAACACTCATGATTCATTATTATTCCTCCACGAGTAGATAACGGTTACACTTATATTATCGTTTAGATTTTTAAAATTCTCCAAACCCTCATGAATAATGTTTTTTATTTGAGGGCAAAATTAATAAAATTAATAATAATTATTGTAGAAGTGTAAAAAATGTAAAAAAAAATATACAATCACTCATAGTGACAAGCTTTACAACTTTCATGAAGGGGTCAGCTTCGAAATCCAACACTATAATCCATAAACCTTAAATTTATATTTAACCGTTGATTGTCATTTACGCTTTATTCTTCTTACTGAATTTCATTTTTTGAATTTTCTTTTTTGAAAACATGATCATCTGGCGGATGTAAGAAGATGAACGTTTCAGATCTTTGATATCACGTTTTGATATTTACGGTTAACTGAAATATAAGTCGATGTCATATAGTTTGTAGAAACTTTATAAACATCAAGCAATATTTTCACTAACCGTATAACTCTGAATATAATATCAACGATCCAAACCGTTCATCTTCCTGCATCATCTAATAGATCATGTTTTCAAAAAAGAAAATCTGAAAAAACAAATTTTGATGAGAACAATGAAGCGTAAATGTAAACAACAATCAACGGTTAAATTTTGATTTATGATTTATATGATTATAGTGGCGAATTTTGAAGTTAAGCTCTTCATGAAAGTTGTAAAGCTTGTCATTATGAGCGTTTATATATTTTTTTCTATATTTTTTTACACTTCTACATTAATTAAAAAACTATTAAAGACTTTAGGTAAGTGAAAATATACTTAAAAGAAAAATGCGTTTTTATGTTTTAGATGTGACAATATGGTATGTATATACTTATTTAGTATTATGTTTTTCATTTGATTATTTATTGGTTTAAAATATATTTTCCTTAACGGGTAACGGGTCGGGTCATATTACCTGTTAATATTATCGGGTCGGGTCATTTTACCCGTTTATTTTAACAGGTGTTACACGACACGACCCATTAAGATATCGGGTATGACACAAAAACGACGCGAACACGAAAACACGACACGAATGCCAGGTCTACCCGTAGGGAAAGGGAAATTGAACAAATCGTAGTAGAAATAAGGAAGAAAAACCAGTAGAGGCAAGGAAAAAAAGGAAAATGAGAGAAAGGAACAAAAGAAGAAAACAGCAACCGACCATAGCCGAAGCTAAGGCCGGCGCCACCAGATTTGGTTGAATTTGAAAGTCTCACACAAGTGGTGAGAAAAGCTCTCAGCTTTGGAGAGAAAGACTCAACTCGGAGAGAAGTTTTTTAACAAGTTAGTTAGACATAAGTGGTGAAGTTAGTTTTTTTTTTTTTTTTTTTTGGAACAAAAGTGGTGAAGTTAGTTTGGTACTATTAAGATTAACCTATTTAAAACCTACACAAAACCAATCCGAAACAACTATTTTAGTATCGGTTACAATCATTTACTATTCATCCCACAAATTGATGATTACCATTTTAACACAAAAACAAAGGTGCCATACCCTACAAGCTTCATTACTTCTTAGTTTACTCCAAAGCTAAACTAAGTCATTGTAGTTTCATTCTTTTACTTTTATCAACAGGATGGAGAATTCGAACTTGAAATTGTCTTCCCTTGTTGAAACGGAGCAGTACTGCTAAACCAAAAGCTAGTTTTTCATATTGAGTATTGAACTTTGATACCAGTTGGTGTCAATTTGATACCCCTTCTTTTGGATGAGATTATGTCACTCATCACTTAACACATAGAACTTATCCAATACATTGGAAAGTGATCTTAGATCCTTCAAGGATTTGGAGGGAGAGAGAGAGAGAGCTATCAAATTATTTACAATTTTTTTTCTTTTAATTATTCACAAATTGTTTGCAACATGAATTATTTTCACATTACATATATGTACAATAACATTAGGAAGAAGCTCTTCTATTTCACATAATATTTACAATTTCTAAATTATTTACAAACAAATATTAGGGTGAAGTATTAAGCCGCCTAGCTCTCACGCTTTCACATATTTACATCCAACAATCACAATTAAGGCAAATAATTCACATATCCTCATCTCTTTTCTTTCCCTTTTCTCAATTTTCTTCATTTTCCTCAGAGTTTCTCAAGCCAAAATTTTTTTTTTTTTTTTCGTTTTCAAGATTTTAGCTATACACAGAGCAGTACCGTACTTAATTTTGAACTGCGAGAAAGACAGCAGCAGCAGCCTCCTTCCCAGCCAATCCCAAGGCAAAGGCAGCAGGAACGCAAACCACCTTCCAGCAATACTAGGACTAGAATCCTCCATAACACGCCACATCCGCTACTCAAAGTTATATTGGCCAGTCCCCTACTACTAAGTAATTACATCAAACCAGGCCGGTATCCATTTCATCCGGCATCAGCTGTTTCTCAGAGAAGAGAGCCACTCTTCCATATATTTCGTGCTCTCTGCACAACCGAGCAAAATGCAGAGAACAAGTCAGCACTGGATGTTAGTTTTACTCTTGAAAAGCATTTTTCTAGAGAGAATTTTTCTTTTGCATATGACTAGAACGCAATTGCATCTCAACAAGAAAGCTGAATAACAATTACCACAAACCACTTCACGACACACTACTGCAAACACCCAGGAAATAGACAGACATGATAAGATAAACAAAGTGTGCGATTCTAGTGGAATTTATGAAGAAAATAGACAGCAAACAAAGCCTGTAAGTTCCCGGTAAAGACCACAAATAGGAGCACTGATAATACCAATTAATTCATCAAGCCCCCATCCTATCTACCAATTACATTTGTCTCTGAGATCTGAAAATGTCAACGCAAGGAATAAGGACTACTCAAACAAACTTATAATAAAAGCAAAGTATCGTCTTCATTAGCTTAGAGGATATGACAACCAATTGAACTTAACCTCCCTTCCCAACAACTCCAATCCAAAAAAGCCTCCATTGAAATATAGAGCTTCATTACTACTATAATAAGTGCCAAATGTTGAGATATATAAATTCGACAGCAAAAAAACCTACTAAGCATACAAGAGGTGCCAAATTACATAAAACCGAATCTGGACAATCTCTTACTTAAAAAATTCAAGAAATGAGACCGTGCATCCATTTCTTTTAAAGTCAATTCCTGAGTGCTTACTTCCACTTTTATTACCATTGAAGTTTCACTTAATGTCATAGTTTTAGTTGAACTGCAGCATCAATATAACGACTGGTAAAATTTAGTGAACATAAAATATGCATGAAAATCTGGACAAAATGACAGGACAGAAATAGAGGAAGCCAATATTCACCAAATTAAGCTAAATTTCAACCATTAACTTTTATCACATATAGACATAAGATCTAATTGTATGTGATGTGTGTCTACCGCCCGGCACTCAAGGTGCGCCAATATCTATTGATTATCAAGTCAAGAAAAACGCCATTTCATAAAACTTGTATTTCTTCAGTGGATTCTAGTATTACATAGAATATTCCTAAACTTAGCCAGTTCAAAAACTAACTTGTAAATGCTCTTTTATATTCCTTAAACAGAAAAGTTGCAACATTAACTCGACGTTGTTTATAACAAAAATGTGATCCTCGCTTAAAATTCATATATCCGATGCAATAACACTAACATTAAACCAGCCTATAGTAATTGAGAATCACTTCCTTTTTCCCCAAAATAACAACAGAAGCAAGAGCTCCATTTCTAAAGAGGGCCTATAATCAACAGGTATTAAACATTTAAAATTAAGGTTTTCAAAATTTTCGTATCAACTATGATATGGTATTTCATCAAGCAGGATACATGAAAGCATTGCTGAAAAACGTTTGTTTTTGTTTGTAATAAGAGATAAATAGTCATATAAGGCATAAGCTGTTACCATCTGAATAACCATCTGGGATGTTCCCAACAGTGCTCAAGAAATTGTTCTTTGAATCCTTCACCATATCATGAATAACATGGCCATAGCATGGAACCAGCACGGCAAAACTATCGTCTGCATCGTCATCACTCGGGAACCCAGGTCCAAGAGGCTCCAACCATCCAACCGACCAATCGGAGTCCTCAGACTCAGAACCAGAAACACATACACCCTCAGATGGCACAAGAACAACATCATATTCAGTATCAATTTTCCGTTCTTCCCGACTACGCCATTTGCGCCTCACCCTTCTCGACGATGATGAGGCCATATTTGACCCCTTCACCGAAGAAAACTTTAACGTATCAGTTTCCCGCATGCCCGATTCAGGGGAAGAATTTAAAGAGGACCCCTTTGGGATTATAGGCTCTTTTTGCTTTCCACTCCACAACCACCATGAAAGCTGGGTAAAAGCCACAGCCATTTCCACTCAAAGATCTCTTTCCAGTTGCGCAAAGTATCCCGGGCTTAACGAGTGGAAGTGGAAACGTTTCAGCCTGCCCATGAAATGTTCATAACAACAGAATCAATCAATGTATCAATACAATCAATTCTATACAACAGAAAAGGAAATTGCTCACATTCATAACATATATTGAGAAAAAGCTTAAACAGGAAATGGCATCAGCAAAGTATGATTCTTTTGGCTGAGTCAGTAAAAGTTTCCGATTTCTGAGAAAGTCAAATGTTCCCTCTAATGAATTTTCTCGGCAACCAAACAAAAGATAAAGTAAAACAACTGCTGTAAATTCAATGAATATAGACGCGCAATACCAACAAACCGAATCCGACCCAGAATCTTCCTTGTCAAAAAACCAACTTTCCCAAAGAAGAAAACACGATTTTGCCAAATTTAATTACGAATGCAATTACGGAATGGGCAGATTTTGGAAATTACAGAACCAGAAATAAAAGCAACTCAATCCCCTTTACAAGTTCAAACGCACAACTCAATCCCACAAACAAATCCTACAGAAAATTCACGGAAAAAAAACACTATCAAATCGAAAAATTGACCAAAACCCATGTTCTAATTTTCGATTTCGTAAACGAAAAACCAGAGAACTGGGCAAAAAATCGACACAAAAGTTAGAGCATTTCGATCTGTCTTGCTTCCAGAAACAACTTCTCCGCAAGGAAAAATTATCTGAACCGTCCTAATCCAAGCAGCCCAGAAAATTGGAGAAATCAAATTAAAATGCTTGCCTTGTGGTTCAAAATTGGAATATCAAATGGAGATTCAAAGCCGGAAACAAAAGTATCTGAAATGTCTTTTTGTTCGAGACGAAAAGATCGAATCAGGAGCTTTTAATTTATATATATATATACTTCGGAGCGTAAACTAATGATTTAATTTTTAGGGGGTTCTGCAAGAAAGTAACCCTAATTTTTCATCTGTGAATCCTCAGTCAGAACTGAGAAAGGGGAAAAGGAGATTGAGTCTTCTTCTGCTTTCAAGACAAAGGCTGTTATGTAGTGCAAGCGAGTGCTTAAATTAAGGGAAGGATGAGCATACACGCAAAATACCTCTGGAAATGTTGCATTTTTTCTCATCCCTTTCTTTATTACTGTTGAATTAAATTGTGAAATTGTGTTTATTTACTAGAAATATATTTAATTTAAATTTATCCAACAATAATAAATAAATTGACAAACAACATCGTCATTTGTGGATGGGGAGCAAAAATTCTCCCTTTCAGGTCAATTTCTTTATTCTAGTGAAAAAAGCCAGGTTAGATTTGTGATGATGGAAAATAAAAGAAATAATTGATGGTAGATTAATCTTTTTTTCTTATCCAATTTTAATATCACGCAAGACAACATCGTATTTTAGAAAATAGAAAATTTGTTACGACAAAAATAGTAAAATAAAACTTGCTTAGGATTGGAAGATATTTTTTTTTTTTAAATTATTACGAGCTTACTTGAGCTATACTAAAGGGAGGGTTTGAACTCAAAATGCAGTTCTTGGATGTAAAAGTTGATATTCACCCATGACAATCTGCTACTCCCAATTGAAAAACCGTTGAGTAAGGACTTCCATGTCATTTTACTGGTTAGTCAATAACTCATAAAGGGGATCCATGCATTCGTACCCTTCTTCCGTCTCATGGGAGAAGGGCTTCTATGACTGATGGCAAGAGTGCACCATCAATGTTGCGTTTTGTGATATGACATACTATCATGTGTAAGTATATTGTCACATGACATTTTATTAACAATAAAGGAGTTTACAATAATAGTATACTCTTTTCTCTTCTTTTTTTTGTCAAACGGTAGATTTTATTAGATTAAATATTAAATTAGTTATCAAGAGGTTCGAATCCACACCTTTATGCAAAGGCTCAACTCTTGGTACATGGCCACTTGTTACAATAACAATATACTCGTTTCATGAAAATTGTATTGTGTAAACGATAGAATCAATTAAGTTTTAAGTAGAACCTCAACTTTTTTAATAAATAAAACATATTCTTAAGGGTGGAAAATTAGCTAGACCAATTAATTCGAGCATATTTTTATTTGACATTAAAAGTTGATATTATGAGCTTGTTTGGAAGTAGTTTTAAAATAGTTAAAATCGCTTTGGTGAAAGTATTTTTGGCTTTCTAAAACACTTTTTTTTTTTAGGATTTACTTACATTTTTACTAAAGATTGGTTCCAAAATCACTATCATCAAAAACGCTTTCAGTCATTGTAAAAGCACTTCAAAACGAGCTATAGAATACTAAAGTAATGTTAATTTATTATTTATGTTTGACATCAAATTCGCAAATGAGTGAACATATATTATTAGTCATCTCATAATCAACCGGTCATTTTTTATGATTGATATTCACCTGACTCACGTTTTGATGGATTCCTAGGACACGAGGTGTGTGGTTATTTGAGAGACGGCTGGTAAATTTTGGTGGCTTGGACTTTGGATTTGACCTGAATTGTAAAGGCCATTTGCCGTGTGCTTGTGTTTCAAGTAACCTTATAACCCACTTGTTGGGTAATTCCGCCCTTTTGTTTAAGGTTTTGAGGCCTACCGCCTACCCCAAGAGAAGAATGTACCAAACCAATAAATAAATAAATAAAAATAAAAATAATAGAAATTGCCATGTTATGGGAATTGATATACGTGTTTCACGAATCTATCATTTTTTTATACATGCTATGTTAGGTGAGGAAGAATTGAACACAAAATCACAAGTGGAATAATAAACAATTTCCTTGCGTATTTATCTTTTAAAGACAGGTGAATTATCATCGTGAGAGAAATAGATGTATCTTATATAATATTAAATTTATATTCTTATCACAAATGTCGAAACTTAAGCTGATTGAAATGTATGAGATTAGAATGGGATCATATTTGAATAAGTAAAACAAATAATGTCATTTGATGAAGAATTAAAATATGCTAAAAGAATTTGGTATTTATAAACTTGTAGTAGTATTATTTGTTTCTTGGAGTGCAAGAAACTTTGGCAATTCCCATCCCTTTGAATGAGTACAAATAACGCCTGAGCCGGCCCTGAGGGTAGCCGAAGTAGGCGCCCGCGTAGGACCCCCACTTTGTAAGGGCCCCCAATTTTTAGGCGGAGCAAGGCAGGTCTAGCCGGGATAGGCGAGAGCTATGCGAGCTTATATGTAAACGCCGAAATCTAGAAATCTTTTGTTGCAGGGTCGGCCTCGCGCGAAGAAGAAGACAACCATATTCCCAACATCATTTTAATTGCATGATTTTACTTAAGATGATCCCACTATCTTTTTTTTATAGCTGCACGTCTTCTCTCTTTTAAATAGTCCCCACCATCTTATTTTTACTTTTTTGCTTCTCTCTTAAATATCACCTTTATGTTTATTTTTATGGGGTTTTATTACCCTATTTTAATATCACACCACATATGTCTTTATTATGTACCTAAAAGGCTAAAACTCACCTTTTTGAAAAATGACATTATTTAATGTTCAAATTAATTAGTTTATATAATATATAATAAATTATTCAAATCCGCCTCGTCCACCTAGACACGTATACGAAAATTGCTATCATCTTCACTCTAGTATTTTCCCTAGCTGTAAGATGTTGTCTCTGTAATTCAACCATTCATTCATTTATTGAATGTAATAAGTAACATTGTAACAATACAAAAATGATTGAAATTTGGCGTGCTGGGTAGGGACTTCTCTTTCGGTTTGAATTGGTTGAAAAATTAGATTATGTAAACCTAATAAGTGCATTTGCATCTAAAAACGCAAGACGAGTAATATTTGAGTGATGTTTGTATATCTTTCTTTTTTCAATATTAATTTTTAAAGATATTTGATGTAGGAATAGACTTTTTATGTATTTAGTAAAATTTTTTTACACATATCAATGTACAAAGGGTCGGGAGTTAGAGAATTCTAGAGCCCCACTTTGAAGACTCGCCTAGAGCTCCCAAATTCTCAGAGCCGGCCCTGGATAACGCGGCCACAATGTTATTTGCACTCCTCTCCTTCCCCTATTCTCATGAATATATAGTGATGCTAATCTTTTGTTTATTGTTTAACCTTCGAGGTCCACGACTTGTTAGACAACATTTAAAAAGCCGATTCCCCACGAAAGAACTTTCGTTTTTTGTTATTATTATAGATATATATTGTTTTAGATTTTTTATTACAGTTTGAAGTGCGAGAATGAGATTCGAATTTTGACCTCAAATGCAAGGCACAAACTATAAACCCTTATAATTTAGTCAGAAAAATTAAAAATATGATATGATTGAACACACTAAATTTTTTTTATTCTACACCCTGTATGCGAAATTACGATATCGCGAAATCATGTTTGATTCTAACTAGCACTAAGGTCTAATGTTACTCACATGAATCGCGAATACATATTATATTTAAGTTGAGTTCGATACTTTATTAATGGTTGGGTTATTGTGTGGCCTTACCGTTAGAGTAGAATATCTCCCTCTCACATCAATGGTGATGATGTATTATATTTGCATTATTAGTTGGCTCATTGTGTGGCCCAACTCAATCCCTCGTACTCTTAGTAGAATATCTCATTTCCTTTAGTTTAAAATATCTTCATATCAAATTGTTTGGACCCAAGTTTGTATTATTGGGCTGAGTTTAAGTTTGTTATCGGTCCAGTATTCTTCCAGAAATATTATGGGTCGTCCAGTCGCCATAGGCCGGCAAGTCAGGTTGGTCGAGTCCTATTGGGAGGAGGAGTGATTTGGATAAAGGCAAGGAGGTCGAATCCTGGTACAATAAGGAGTCTCGGCAGGATGAGGACGCTGACAACCTAGAAATGAATGCGACTTGATAGGAGGCTAGGTTCAAAGTCCTAATAGAAGTGGGATTGGTCGAGATAGGGACGGGTCAAAATAAGGAGTCTTATTCCGATAAGGATTCTAACTCGGCTATGAAGAGGTCCGCCCCTATAAATACAAGACTCAGTACATCATTCAGGGCCTCTCCAACTCAACACACAAATCTGCCCTGCGCAAACCCTCGCTCTACGCGAAACCTCTCAACAACCTTGAGATTTTTATTTTCCTTTTCGCCAACATATCTTCAATTTGGATAAACAGCAATACCGCCGTAGAATCAGCAGACCGCGGAGCACCTTCAGTTTGGATAAACAGTACTGCGAAGGGGCCGACTGGTTACCTATCCAAGTTTCGGTCGAGAAGGATTTTCGAATTCTTATTGGCAAAGGTCATCTCATTAGCCTTCTCGGCGAAGTGAGGTGTTACAAATTACTGAGCTTGGCACATTGAACGCCGAGTTGTTTTATGATTGGATACTCACAAGTTGGCTTTAGAGTTCGGCATTCTGACGGCCGAACCACATTCACTATCAAGATGTACATCCGCTTTAAGTATTTGTGCCCTTACACTTTGGTGTCAATTTGGCGTGAGTTTACTTTGGCGAATACCATTACTGTGACCGAATCTGACGACAACGATTTGTGAACTTTGCATAATTAGTAGCCTTGTCTTCAGGCTTTAGAATCCAAGAGCTGAGTCGAGTTCCTTCCTCGGCCGCAATCGAAAGACGCAAAAGTCAGCCGCGCGCTCAACGCGACATCAAAAAATTTTACTCACCGGCCGAGTTGGCACGCCCCGCACACAATCGAATGACGTAGTTAGCTTATATTACTCGGCCTGCGCGCCACGTAGGCTTGGTAGTTTTTAGGGTCAACATTTTGGCACGCCTGGTGGGACACAGTGCTAAAACTACGAAGTTCATGCCAATTGAGACATGATCAGTTAAGAAGAAAGCAGTTTTGGGAAAATCAACGACTGATTTGTCAATTCAGAACATCGAACAAAATTTACTGCAGACACAAAACCCCATTGTTACCACGACACCGGAGTCCGCGAGCGCGACTCGCCAAGAAAAGGAAGCTGGTCTCGGCGGTTAGCCTCGCAATGCAGAAGTCCTTAACAAAACCACATGCATTTTCAATGAGGTGGTAGTGGATGACTGTGATGAAGATGGTGGTGAATGCGCTGATCCACCAACAAGGACGTTTCTTCAAAGACAACTGGATGAACAATCTTAGCAAGTTGAACAGATATTCAGCCGAGGAATAGACAGTCTGCGCGAAGTAATATGCAGTACTAATGAGACATACTCCAGATTGCTTGAAATGATGGTTCATAAAATCTGTGAAGATAGACCCTCCGATCATTCTCGGCAATTGCCACCAAGGAATAATCATTTACCAATAGTACAGGCCGAGCCAGTGCCTACTCGGCTCAAGCCAATTGACCTGGAAAAGAAAGGAGGATCAAGCAGTAGATCGGATGGATCCGACCAGAAAGTAGAAACGACATCCATCGATGTGACCGAGATCCAGATGATGATCGATTCGGCCTTGAAAAAGGGGCCGAAATTCCCAAAATTCATCCACC
The DNA here is from genome assembly GCA_024362995.1 of Heteromeles arbutifolia. NCBI lineage: Eukaryota > Viridiplantae > Streptophyta > Magnoliopsida > Rosales > Rosaceae > Heteromeles > Heteromeles arbutifolia. Next base: position 26,250,518 of record JANCRC010000013.1, on the reverse strand, counting down.
CATACCCTACCTACGTGGAGAAATTTGAATATCCCAAAGGTTTTAAAATCCCAGATTTCAGTTTATTTGTTGGAGAATCATCTTTATCCTCGTTAGAACATGTGGCTCGATTCACTGCGCAGTGTGGATATGTTAATAGCGATTTCCATAAACTGCGGCTATTTAACTTCTCATTGATAGGCTCGGCATTTGCGTGGTACATCAATCTCCCACCGAACTCCATCCAAAGTTGGCCGAAAAATTTCATGAGCAATTCTATCAGTCGGGGATGGAAATGTCGGTTTCATCACTAGCTAGGATGGCTCAAGCATCAGATGAGTCACCAATGGATTATCTTACCAAGTTTAAGTCGGCGAGAAATTGGTGCCGAGTACCCCTTCCTGATGTCGAATTTGTTAGACTGGCTTTGAATGGGCTGGACGTGGAGTACAAAAAGAAATTCCTGGGAGCAAACTTCCGAGACATGTATGAACTAGCTCAACATGTTGAGCAATATGACTACCTACTCCGAGAAGAAAAAGTCTCAAAGTCTCCATCCCGAGGAACCATTTACAAAAACCCCACGGTTAGCTATGCCTCGACTAAACCTAAAGAATATGCTAATGTTGATGCGGCTGAGATAGTAATCGATAAACCGTATATATGCAAAGCATTGACTTATGCCAATCCCAAGGATGTCAAAACTCGCTCGGCCACCGAAGAATCTATCACCAAAACATCAAAAGTTTACACTTTTGACATTACTAAGGCCAACACCATCTTCGACCAACTACTACTTGCCAAGATCATCAAACTTCGGCTTGGGCATAATATTCCTAAGGCTGAAGAATTGAAGGGAAAAACATATTGCAAGTACCATAACACGAATAAACATACGACAAACAATTGTGTCGTATTTCGAGATGCCGTCCAAAGCTGGATTGATAACGGCAAACTCAAGTTTCCAAAAAAGAAAATGAGCGTTGACACCGACCTGTTTCCTACGGCTTTGGTTAATATGGTAGATGCCCGTCCACCTAGGGACAAAGGGAAAAGGAAGGCCGATTTCGTTTTAGTATAACACATCCTAAAGCAGAATTCTAGGCCACGGCTCAAGATCGATTTATTTTCGAACGAGCCACCCAAAGTTCCTGCAGGACCTGTTATCATCGAGTCTATGCAAACTCCAGCGCCGAGGAAGAAGATAAATCGGCGATTCTATGCAGTCGGTGTAAGACAAACATCACCACCGAGATAAACGAAAGGTTGTTTCAGGCTACGATAAAACAGTCACCTTCCATGGCCGCAACACATCAGAAGACGCTCAGTGCAGGCCAACGCCAGGGAGTTTTCGACAGGCTCGGCCCCAAAACGCGACCGACCGAACTACCCCCAGTCAGACGGCGCCTCAACTTCGATGCATCATTCTATAACGAGGATTATTATGCACGAAGCTCTAGCAGCTCGAACTCTTCGGCAAAGCAGAAAACCTTCAAACCTCCTGAACCGCGCGATCAACATTGGTACACCTATCATTCCCCTAAAAGTGTGTACACTGCACTATCCAAATCACAAAAGCGTCGGGGCTAAAGAATAGATTGCATGGCCCGCCGACAAGCAGCCTAGGAAACTTCGACCCCCAAGTGGCAGCCGAAGAACAAAACTAGCAGTGACGATGAGCAACAACCTCCGGCCATCATGATAGAGTTGCTCCAAGAAAAACAAGTGATCAATCCTGATGTGGAAACCACATTTGAGAAGGCTGACAAGCGAATCAAACTTCTCCTTCAACCCGGGGAAATGAATGCGCGCTTTAAACATTTCAAGAAGGAAGCCAAGAGCAAACTTCCCTCGTTACCCATACAAGAGCCTTTGATCAGAGTTAGACGGAACCTACATCCCCCGTTCCTCGGAGAGGCATTGAAGTATATGCGAGAGTTCCACAAAAAACATTCGGCTAACGATTTATACGGTTTGCCGAAAGCATGCCAAGATACGATTGATCTCGTTCTAGCCTGTCCTGATGCCGAGCGAATTATCCAAAAGAATTCGGACCTAAGGTTGAAAGCTAGGTTCCAGCACATACGTGAGGCTCGAGTCATTGGCTTTGACGTCGACCCATATACCGATATCGATACGAACGAGCTTCCCTTCTCTCTTGAGGATCTCCAGCACTTACGATACCACTTCGAAGTTTTTTCAGCCGTTTCTCTCTTCAGCCTTACGATCGATGAAACGAAGTGCGTTGCACGCTTAGATGCCTACCTAGACGTCAGGGACACCCGTATCATATATCAAGAGCAGGCTCGTGGCACGACGCAAGTCCTAGACCCTGTTTTGGTTCTCGATGAACTTAAAACCCTTGACCAACGGAAGAAAATCCTCAAAGACGCCTTGCAGGAACATACCCCGGCAACGGTCGATGCGGTTAACCCAGATACTCTCCATGACGGAAGTCCGAAAGAGAAAGGCCCGGCAGACGAAGGACCGACAGAGGTGGAAGATACCGAGCCGATGGGTCTTTCGGTCCTTGACAACATGGAAATCAGTATGGTCCACGTTCTGCCCACAGATTTTTAACCACGCACGTCCCAACCGAATTTCCTAGACGACGACGTAGTGGCCGAGGAAGCTACTCAAGTCGACTTTGTACTCACTACCGAAGTCGAGTCAGCAACAAAATAAAACAACCTCAAGGCAGCTCTCGTCGAATTATTTCCTCGTTCGTCATCAGCCAATCTCCATCACCTGAAGTCGTTGTATGTTACGGCTCATATCGAGGGATACCCAATATCCAAAATTTTCGTTGACTATAGAGCGACGGTCAATATCATGCATGTGACTATCATGAAGGCGTTACGTCGCTCTAACGATGAACTTATTCCATCGGGGATCACCATAAGCAGTTTTGTTGGTGATAAATCCCAAACCAAAGGAGTCATCCCGTTAGAGGTGACCGTCGCAAGTCGTAATCACATGACTGCCTTTTATAATCAACTCCAAAATCGAGTACAATGCGTTGCTCGGTCGGGATTGGATTCATCAAACAAGTTGTATCCCTTCATCATTATATCAAGTTCTCATTTTTTGGGACGGCAAGACAGTTGTGGTTCACCCAGCCGATCATCAGCCATTCGAAGCTAACATGATCCAAGCACGATACTACGATAATCATGTCGGCTACATCACTTTACACGGCCTCAACGAAGAAGGACGGCCGACTCAGATTTTTGTTCAAAAGGTCATCAAGGTTGACGCCTAAACTGTTCACCAGGATTCGGCGAGACTCGGGTTGGCCAACTTCATCACCAATCCTGATGTCTGACACCAGTCAGGCCAAACGCCGAGCTGCAGTTTCATCGACCATAGAACGATTGCTGGCTCATTGGTATGTTATCTCCCAACAGCCGAATTCGGGCGTCAACCTCGTGGAGTTCCTCGCCGAAGGCGAAAATGGCCCTGTCCTCTCTCTCGACAAAATCCAAGCTACCCCGGCCGAGCTTGAAGATAGCTGACCCCAAGTCAAAGACCCATTGGACGAAATAAATGTAGGGACGGCCGATAACCCTTGACCATTATTTATTAGCGCTTTGTTACCCCAACATACCAAGACTGAACTCTGTAAGTTACTTAGCGAATTTAAAGATTGTTTCGCTTGAAGTTATCATGAGATGCCTGGTCTTAACCGAACCCTCGTTGAGCATGAATTACGCATCAAACCTGGTTGCAAGCCCTTTCGCCAGCCTCCTCGAAGGTTCTCAACTGAAGTTCAACTCGGCATAAAAGAAGAACTGGTTCGACTTTTAAACGCCGGGTTTATTCGAATCGCTCGATACGTTGAATGGTTGGCGAATATCGTGCCAGTACTGAAGAAAAGCGGTGCCTTACGCATTTGTATTGATTTCCGTAATTTGAATCTGGCAACTCCCAAAGATGAATATCCCATGCCGATGTCAGATTTGTTAATTGACGCCGCAGCTACTCATAACATGATGTCTTCCATGGATGGTCATGCCGGTTATAACCAAATCTTTATCGCCGAGGCCGATGTTCGTAAAATCGCTTTTCGTTGCCGGGGGCCACTCGGAACATTCGAGTGGGTAGTTATGCCATTCGACCTTAAAAACACTGGTGCCACATACCAATGCGCCATGAACGCTATCTTTCATAACCTGATTGGCACACTAGTTGAGGTGTATATCGACGATGTGGTGGTTAAATCAAAAAGCCGCCGAACACATCTAGATGATCTTCAGCAAGCTTTCCTTCGTATGCGACGACATAATCTCAAGATGAACCCGGCTAAATACGCATTCGGTGTATCGGCCGGTAATTTCTTAGGATTCCTTGTGCATCATCGAGGAATTGAGGTGGACGAGAACAAGGCACGCGCGATCATCGCTGCCCCACCCCCGACGACAAAGAAACAACTACAATCCTTACTCGGCAAGATAAATTTTCTCCACCGGTTTATATTTAATTCAGCGGGAAAAATGAAGGTGTTCTCTACACTTTTGAAACTTAAGGACTCGGATAGGTTTGAGTGGGGTGGAGAGCATCAAGCGGCTTTTACACAAATCAAGGTCTCCCTTACCACACCGCTGGTACTCGTACCACCTCGGCGCGGTAGGCCTCTTAAGTTATATATTTCAGCAGCCGAATAGTCCATTGGCTGCCTTATCGCGCAAGACAACGATGTCGGCCGCAAACAAGCTATCTTTTATCTCAGTCGAAATCTGAATTCACCTGAGATCAATTATTCACCTGTCGACAAACTTTGCTTGGCTTTGTTTTTCGCCGCCATAAAACTTCGACATTACATGCTCCCATCAGTTACGTAAGTCATCGCCCAAACAGATGTCATCCGTTACATGCTCACTTGGCCAATAATAAAAGGCCGAATTAGGAAATGGACAATGGCATTATCAGAGTTCAGTTTGCAGTACGTGCCTCAAAAAGCCGTTAAGGGCCAAGCTTTAGCTGATTTTTTGGCCCAATACCCCTCCCTGTATGGTGTCAGGGGCAATGACGTCGAAATCGAAGTGGTTGAAACACGCAATAACTACTGGACGATGTACTTTGATAGATCTAGTACCTCAGCCTCGGCTAGTGTCGGCATCGTCGTTCAATTCCCTAATCACTGTCGTTGGTATTTTTCTCTCAGGCTCGATTTCGATTGTACAAATAATCAGGCTGAATATGAAGCTCTTATCATCGACCTTCACGTCCTCCATGACTTACAAGCAACCTGTGTCCTCGTCCTTAGTGATTCAGAACGTGTGATTAACCAACTTAACGACATTTTTCATTGCATGAGTTGTACGTTGGCACCTTATCACATGGTTGCCAACTATTTGGCCGAGCCGTTTGAGATGATTACATTTGAGCACATCTTGCGTGTTCGAAACATTGATGCAGACGAACTAGCACAAATAGCCTCCGGAGCACAACTCTTGGGGGGCAAACTAGGCCAGGCAATACCTGTAGGACAACGATCTCACCCGGCCTTGGTTAATCAAGACGTTCTCCAGCGCAATTATGTGATACGTACACGGGTAATGTCCTTACCCTCGTTGTTGGAGCGAGATGATCGTGTAGATGTTTGCGCCGTTGAGGCACTACCAAACGATTGGAGAATGGCAATTATGCGGTATCTCGATAATCCTAGGGACAAACACGACCGAAAGACAAGAGCCCATGCCACAAACTACGTGTCGTACCAGAATGAGTTATATCCAAAAGGCGAGGACGATTTATTGCTATTATGCCTCGGCCCGAAAGAAGCCGCCTGAGTGATTACAAAAGTACACGAAGGAATTTACGGAGCCCATCAATCGGGACACAAGATGCGTTGGCTGCTTCGCCGACATGGTTACCTCTAACTGAGCATGTTGAAAGATTGTATTGAGTGTGCACGAGGATGCATGCAGTGCCAAATTCATGGGCCTATACAAAGAGCCCCGGCCGAATTACTTCATTCAGTTACCAAACCTTGGCCATTCAGATGATGGGCAATGGATGTGATCAGCAAGATCACACCATCTTCTGGAGCAGCAAAACATGCATGGATACTCATGGCAACCGATTATTTCACTAAATGGGTCGAGGCAAAATCATATGTCGAATTAACATCCAAAGAGGTTTGCAATTTTGTGGAAGAACATATTGTAACCAGGTTCGGCGTGCCGAAAACAATCATAACTGATAATGGCATAATTTTTACAGCCGATAGGTTTAAGGAGTATACGACGGGTTTGAAAATTCAACTCGAACAATCTACGCCGTATTATCCACAAGCGAATGGACAAGCTGAGGCAAGTAATAAAGTTTTGATTGGCATTCTCGAAAAAATAATAAAACAAAGGCCTGGCATGTGGCATTTAAAGTTGAACGAGGCTTTATGGGCATACCAGACTTCACCCCGGTCAGCAACGGGGACCACCTCATATGCGTTAACATATAGGCATGACGCGATGCTACCAGTCGAACTAAGTGTAAATTCTCTACGCGTGATTGAGCAGAGTAGTTTGTCCAGCGCCGAATACAATCAGGCCATAATGCAAGAGATAGAAGATTTGGAGGGAGATCGACTTAATGCTTACAATCTTTTAGTGGCACGAAAGAAGATCGCCGAGCGTGCCTATAATCAGCGGGTCAAACAAAAAACTTTCGGCGAATGAGAGTTAGTATGGCAAACAGTGCTACCCGCAGGAATGAAAGACCCTAGGTTCGGCAAATGGTCGCCGAATTGGGAAGGACCGTTCAACGTCCATAAAGTCCTCGGCAAGGGGGCATATCACCTCAAAGATCGAACCGATGCAATTCATAAGCTACCAATTAATGAGAAATTTTTAAAGAAATATTATCCGACTACTTGGGAAATGCGAGAATAAAAGTTAATTTCATTAAAAAGTTCACAAAAGGTTACATAAGTTGGTTGATCAATTTACAACCAAATGATTTTATGGTGATGAAGGAAAGAGAGATTCAAGAACGGCATTCAATTCCAACCACCTCACCTCGCCCATGGTAATCTTAGCTTGCCGATTCCTCTTGTCCATTTTCAGTTGTTCGGCGCGTTTCACGCAAGCCACATACTCAGTTAAGCAGGACTTGCCACCCGATTCAAACTCCTTTGCAAGCTCGGAGGCAATCGCCGACCTTCGGTTCTGAAGTTCGGCAATTTGGCGATCGAGGTCGGCCAGTGTCTCTTTCCTCGCCTTCAACACTTCGATCTTCAGATAAAGGGCCTCCCGAGCAGTCGTTGCGTCTTTTAAGTCATCTTCAGCCCGAAGAGCTAGCTCAAAAACATTGAAGTATTCTCAGGTTCGTTCCAGGGTAGAAGACTCTCGAGTAACAGCGTCGTTGCTCAGTTAACCCTCAGCTGCAAGATCGTTCAGATATTTCCCCACAGAGTCGAGACTGTTGCATTCAAGGGCTCGAGAAGCTGAGAGAGACAGGAGCTCCTGCAGTTTGACCAGAACATTCGACTCGGCCATTGATACAGAGGGCCCGGTAGTAGCCACCGAATGACCAGCTATCCCCGAGGTGTTCGAAAGAAGAGCGTCGAATTTGACTTCCCATGAAGGCTACACAGAAAAGAAACTTGTCAGCAAAAGCCAAATTACAAAAAGGAAAAGAAAGAGAATTTTAGACCTGCCAAGATGAGACTTCGGCCATGTCAGCTGGTTTATTGCTCGAACCTAAAAAGCTTAATGGCCGAGCCCAATGTTTAAGACTGCTTTTTAATTCACGATGCCGATGAAGGTTATCTATGTTCAATGGCCACTGAGGTGGCCAAGAGATGTAGATAAAGCCCTTTGACGCGTAGAATTTTCGGTGAAATGAGAACGTGGGCACCTAACATTAATTTTTCCTAGTTTAGAATCCCAAGACAGAAGGTGGATTAACGAAAAGCAATGAGAGTACTTACGTAAGCCGAAGTGGCTTCCTGATGAGGGATGCCAAGGTCTTGATCTTGTGGGTGAATCGGCGTTTTCGCTGTCACTTCAAGCTCAACGGTAGGCCTTTTTTGACGATTGGATGAAGGATCGACCTGGTCGCCTGTCTCGACTGTCGCAGGAGGTTCGACTTGGTCGCCTATCTCGACCACCGCAGAAGAATCGATCTGGTCGCCCATCTCGACCATAAGAGGATGATCGACTTGGTCATTTGCCTCAACCACAAGAGGATTTACGGGAGGAGTTTTAGTTGGTCGAGGGCGACTGGTCAATGGAATCTCGTCGCTCTCGTCATCCTAAAGAATAAAAACGTTAGTTTTTTTTTAATCTGGTGAAAGAATGTGACTACAACATAATTATACCTCTTCCAAGACGACCACTGGTCATTTTTTATTTGTGGGGAGATTCTTTGCAACCGAAGGAGGAACCTCCTCCAAGATAGGCGCAGCAGTCGGTTCTGGAGCTGCAAGTTCTTCAACGGGCAGGGCAGCAGATGGTTCGACCGCAACTGGAGGAATAGGTCAAATTTTGGGTGTTTGACCAGTTGGAATTGGCCGCTTCTTCGTCGGAGCCTGGACGATAGGAGCAGGAGGAGATATACTAGGTGTGGCTGCTCCTGTGGTCTGGCTGGAGATAACGTGAATCTCCCGTTCTCCCTTCTTCGCCAATTTCTTAACACGTTTATGGGGACGGGGAGATTCACCTACCGTCTCAACCTCTTGGTGAGGCCGTTTGCTCGGTAGGGCTGGTGCGGCAGTTTTAGTCCTCCTGGATGATGAAGCCAATTTTTTCTTGGTCGCAGCCGCAGCGATCATATCTGCCTGTTTTGGCACTCGGCCGCCTGAAAGAACGAAATCAAGTCAGTAAAATCGAATAAATGTGTGAAGAATAAAGGTGGAGAGCTGTGTACCTTGGGTTGTCTCTTTGGAATGAGGGGCAGGAGCTTTTTTTAGTCGGTCGCCAAAAATTTTGTTGACGACATCCTCGACCGACGTACCGAAGAAGTTCTGGGTATACTCCTCCCACCACTCACCAGAAGTGTCAGTGCTGAACGACTTTGGAACGGTTGGTCGAAGGCGAAGTTTTTGACACCGTTCTTGAAACTCCTTCTTGGCATCAGTGCACTCTTTCTCTGAGGAGCCGGATAGACGTCCTCGGCTTAGGAGAGAGCGAGAGGTGAGAAGAGGTACCAGACAACCCTGGAGGTAGCCGAGTTGACGAGCAGTAAAGTGGGGGTGGTATACTTCCCAACTTGCTCGGCGAGCGTCACAGCAGAGGGGAAGGTCGCGAGTAAGCACAAACGACCCCCAGGATTGACAGAGATTAGCATCATCATCTGCACTTCATGCTGAAGTGGGGAGTTTGATCGACGAGGGGTATTCTCGACGACGACTGATCAAGAACTCGTCGTCGGAGAGAACGTCAAGGCCGAAGAAGTATCTGAACACTTCTTAGGCCTGGTGAGGAAGTACTGGTCGAGAAACCAACTGAAGGCCGAGCCCTTCGGTAGGTGAGAAGCTAGCGATTTCTGGCCGAAGAGTGACGAAGTAGACTTGCAACCAGAGTTGGAAGACCCAGAGAGGACCGTTCTGGTGCGGGTCGATCTTATGGAGAGTCATCTCGGCTAGGCAACGAAGGAAGTTGGTGAGAATGGCTAGACTGAGCGCCAGGGTGTGACCACTAGCTAGGGCTTCGGCTATCGGCATGTTCTCGACCAAGTATTTATTGGACTTGGTACAGCAATTGAATTTGTTGTACCAATAGAAAAGGAAGGCTTCATGTTCTCCCCGCAGCAGGCTCTTTTCTCCTCGACCGGTAAAATGGAGGTAAATGGTGTTGTAGTTGAGAAAGTTCTTTTGAAGTTTTTGAACTTCTTCCTTTAAGGGTTCTTGACCTTCTCCGCTCAACGTTTCAAAGGCCCGTTCGTCGAAAAGAGCCTTCAAATCAATGTTCGACGGGTACCCAGAGGGGGCGGCGTCGATCGAGATGCCAGAAGGGGAAGTCCCCTGGATTTCGGTAATGTCAATGATGGTGGGGCCGGCAGGGCCGAAAGGGAGGACCATGGTGTTGGTAGCCGAGCACCAGAAGCTCGAAGCTGCTATAAGAAGCTCATTGTCCATAACGATTTCTACAGATGAAAGTCTAATGGCATCGTAAATACCAAGAGCTTTCCATTGTTCGCCAAAGATCATTTCCATTCGTGCAACCCAGGCTGCCCAGGTTGCAGTGGTCGAGGGCCAGGAGCCTTGGGGTTTTGCTGAATCTCACTTCGACCATTCAAACCCTTGCAGCAAGGGTTTCAGGCATTGATCTTGGAAAAGTTCGATGATGGATGATGGTACTGCATCCTTGAAAAGAGGTTCGAGGATCTGGTGAGTAGTGCTCATGTCGCTCTCAAAGCACAGTGTCTTGATTGAGCATCGGTCGATAATTTGCTCGTATTTTTCACATTCCTTGGAGAGCTCAGTGGTGAAGGAGGTCATCGATAAATATTCAGAGGTTTTTCTGGGGGTTTGAAGAAGAATTTCTGGGTTTTGAAGAGTTTTGAAGGCAAAGAACAAGAAATCCCTGAGTTTGAAAGCGTAAAATACAAATAGGAAGGATTCGGGTATTTATAAACATTTTGAGAATTAAACGTTCAATTTTCAAACTTAGGGATAAAATTGATCGGTAAAGTCGCTAATCATTAAGGGAATTTAGAGAATCCAGGGGAAGAGACTGAGATTTTTGGGGTTTGAGGATGCACGATTGCGTGTTGGGGCGGTTTTAATGGGGAGTAACATTTCGACGGCTGCACGTCTTCAAGGTCATGATTGAAAGCTGTTAAGGTGTTTTGGGAATCAACACGTGACAAGACGGTTGGAAGAATCGAGAAAGCGAAGTGATGTCTCATAAATGCACATGATGATTCCCAAGGACACGATGGTAATTCCCGAGGAGGTTTATTTTTTCTGAATACCTGATAATGGTTTTGCTTCTTCAAGACTGAGGTTCGGCCAAGGATTGTTGGTCGACAGCCTCAGAAGCAAGGGGCAATGTTTGGACCCAAGTTTGTATTGGGCCGAGTTTAAGTTTATTATCGGTCCAGTATTCTTCCAGAAATATTATGGGCCGTCCAGTCGCCATAGGCCGGCAAGTCAGGTTGGTCGAGTCCTATTAGGAGGATGAGTGATTTGGATAAAGGCAAGGAGGTCGAATCCTAGTACAATAAGGAGTCTCGGCAGGATGAAGACGCTGACAACGTGGAAATGAATGCGACTTGATATGAGGCTAGGTTCAAAGTCCTAATAGAAGTGGGATTGGTCAAGATAGGGACGGGTCAGAATAAGGAGTCTTATTCCGATAAGGATTCTAACTCGACTATGAAAAGGTCTGCCCCTACAAATATAAGACTCAGTACATCATTCAGGGCCTCTCCAACTCAACACACAAATCTGCCCTGCGCAAACCCTCGCTCTACGCGAAACCTCTCAACAACCTTGAGATTTTTATTTTCCTTTTCGCCAACACATCTTCAGTTTGGATAAACAGCACTGTGAAGGCAACCGGTGATACCTTCAGTTTGGATAAACAACACTACCAGCATAGAATCAGCAGACCGCGGAGCACCTTCAGTTTGGATAAACAGCATTGTGAAGGGGCCGACTAGTTACCTATCCAAGTCTCAGTCGAGAAGGATTTTCGAATCCTTATTGGCATAGGTCATCTCATTAGCCTTCTCGGCGAAGTGAAGTGTTACAAATTACTGAGCTCGGCACATTGAAGGCCGAGTTGTTTTATGATTGGATACTCACAAGTTGGCTTTAGAGTTCGGCATTCTGACGGCCGAACCACATTCACCATCAAGGCGTACATCCGCTTTGAGTATTTGTGCCCTTACACTTTGGTGTCAATTCGGCGTGAGTTTACTCTGACGAATACCATTACTGTGACCGAATCTAACGACAACGATTTGTGAACTTCGCATAATTAGTAGCCTTGTCTTCAGGCTTTAGAATCTAAGAGCCGAGTCAAGTTCCTTCCTCGGCCGCAATCGTAAGACACAGAAGTTAGCCGCACGCTCAATGCAACATCAACAAATTTTACTCACCGGCCGAGTTCGGCCGTCGAGTTGGCATGCCCCGCACACAATCGAATGACGTAGTTAGCTTATAGATTACTCGGCCTGCGCACCACGTAGGCTTGGTAGTTTTTAGGGTCAACACAAATAAAAATATCGCTTATATGATCTTACAAAGGATATTAGTTGATCTAACAAAGGATATTGGGTGACTAGTCTGTCGACTTAAACAGTAGAATTAGGGATAAGTCTTCAATAGTTTGGACTCTGCCTTTATATCATTAGCTTGACAAGTAAACAAAATAGTGCTTTTTTAATTCAACTATGACCATTCATTTCTCATACTATTAAGAAGGCTGGTCTATTGAAGAAAAATTGATAAAAGTACCCTTCCAACCAAAACAGCAAAAGAGGGCCGTCTAGTGCTGCTACCATACGTTAATTGTATGGCCTGTGCATGCATGCATATGTCTGCATGTGCATGCTATCTATAACTACGTCAGGAGTACATTCTACATTGTTCGCACTCATGCATGCATATACAATTATATATACCTTATAATAATTTCAATACTGGAGGAGTTGTCCATTTCATTGGTTTTTAATAACAATGGACAAAAATTAAAATATTAAACAGCCCATGATTTATATATAATATAGTCCCGACAATATATAACGTATATAGCTAAGATCTTTGATCTTTCATATGCTAACTTATATCATGCATGTATATTGTATGTGTCCATACAAAAGTTAGCGAGGGTATAATTTTGCTTTCATCGTCCACTTGCAAAGAAGAAAGATAAGGACAAATGGATGAGTTTGTACTTTGGCCACAAAGCCTCGAAGGCCTAGAACCTTCTCTCTTCCAAAACAATCTGAAAGTACGTGTCAGCAAGAACAGAAGGAAAAGGATCGATTTATAGCTTATGATATGACGCGGGCCTCTTGTCATATTCTTTGCATTCAATCATCCAATGATCCATTGAGATTGATGGTTTGTTGGTGCTCTTCTGCCTAATTAATTAATTAAATTAGCCAACACCAACGATGCACTTGGCATGCCGATGATTCTCTTTCATATATGCCATGACGATCGGAGTACATATTAAGGTTTAACGTTAGCACAACGGGCATTTCCCGCCATTGAGGTTTATAATCGATTCTAAATTGTTTCATAAGGTTTCAAGTTTTTTTTTTCTTTTTGAATATAGCTCTACAATGTTTCAACATTCGACTAATTTATACTTTTTTGTTCAAGTTATTCGTTATTAACTAACGGTGTGACAACGTGGGATTCATCCCTATATTGATCTTAGTGTGTTCTTTCTGAAAGGAGGCAGATTGTCTGCCCTCCTCTTATGGTGCCATCCCCATCCCCTCCTATTTTGTGAGGTCACGGTTAAGCCACGTCAACATTTTATATTGATTTTTTTATAGAGATAATAAGACAAAAAGCAATAGGAATATAAAATGATGACATGACTTAACCGTGACCGTACAAATAGGAGGGGATGGGGAGAGTACCATAAGAGGAGGGCAGACAATCTGCCTCCTTTCTGAAATGATTAGTGGGTTTGGAGGGTAAACGTTCCTCCTTTGTCACGTCAGTAATTAATGATTGATTAGTTGATCAACTTATAACACAAAGTATAAATTGATTCAATTTTAAAATGTTTAGTAAGAAAAAAAATATAACCTCGTAATCCATTCTAAAATCGACCCAAACCTGGTAACCCATTCTTGACAAATTTGATTACGTAACACGTTATATATTTTAACTTAATATGACATGCATGCATGTCACGCATTTTCTTACCCACACTCGGACGACAGCCCCATCGCAGCAGAATTATATATGTGAATATTCTTTGCCCATGAAATTAATTCAATAGCTTAGCTCGGCTTTTGAAAGTCATTGATTGCAATTTGCCTTTCTTTGCATGCTTTACTTAATTTGCAGCAAATTAAAACTGCTTTTTTTTTCTTCCTTCATTTGGTATAGAAATATGACTCCTTAATTTAATAATTTACAATAAGTCCAATATATATATATATATATATAAGGTTTTTTGTTCGCAAATAAAAAAGAAAAAAAAAAAAAATATATATATATATATAGCCATATAGGGCTTCACATAACCTATATATGGAAAGAATTCTAAAATAAATACAACTGTAAATTACATTCTTTTAGTTACGAAGAGAAATTCGGTTTAATTAATTCTACTCTAACACCCCACCACACCCTCGCAAACTAGACTAGCATGATCGGACAAGTTTGGAGCAGAGAACACCATTCCGTAGTGGATGAAGAATTTTGGTAAGCAGGTCAGTGGGCTAATTAGTTGAACTGAATTAGAAGCGAGGTAAGTGGCACTAAGATTGTCACAACGCAAAAAGACAGGAAAATATAAGCGAACACCAAGCTCGTGAAGTAGAAGCAAATCTAAGTGGTTACGACACATGCATGAGAGAGATTGTGGTATTCCGATTCAGGACTCGAATGCAACACAATCGGCTGCTTTTTAGAGCACTAAGAGATGAGATTAGAGGTAAGATAAACAAGGAAGCCAATAATGGAACGACGAGTGTTTGGACAACCAGCCCAATCAGCACCAAAATATGTAGACAAAGTAGCGGAAGCAAGTTGAGGAATCAACGTAATACTAAAATCCAAAGTACCTTTGACATAACGGAAAATCCTTTTGGAGGCAACCATATGAGCAGTGCAAGGTGAAATCGGGAAATGGGCAACAATATTGACTGCAAAGGAAATATCAGGGTGAGTGGAAGTGAAATACTGGAGGGAGCCAACTGACTCACGATATGGAGTGGAAGAAGCGAAGATGGACCCATTAGAAGCGGTGAGAGAAATCATGGTCGCCAAATGACCAGATCATACCCTCGAACAGCCAGTTTTTCACTCTCGGACACTGCCATCTTTGCAAGTTGATCAGCTGCCCTATTCGCATTCATGCCATGCATGTGTGACATGACATCTCTCAAACCTCCCCAGGAGATCCCATATAAGCCTCAAACAGTCGGTGGCCTCGAGGTTGTAAGCTTGTTTTCTCCGTCTTGATGACACTCAGTGAGTTAGGCTCAACCCTTTGAATTCCAAGGCGTAATGCCACGTCAAGGCCTTTACATATAGCTAAGGGTGGAAAAAATATCGAAAATTCCAAACCGTATCGAAAAAAGTTCCGAAATTTTGGTTCCACATTTGAACTGATCCCAAACCATTCGGTATGGTAATCGGACTCACAATCCAATCGTTCGATAATCCCAAACTGAACCAAACTTAAAAAAAAAAAAAATATATATATATATATATGGATTAATCTCAGTTTACTACCCTGAAGTTTCGTGGTTTTCAACATTTGGTACATGAAGTTTTTTTCATCCAAGAGTCATACCTCAAGTCTTAATTTTGGGACAGTTTCATACATTCGTTAAGTTTTCCGTTAGAACTTTTTTTAACTGATGACGTGGCACATACGTGGACAATAATTGAACACCACGTGTCAATATGGGCCCACTTCAATATTAAAAAATTAAAAAAAATACAAAAACCCAAAAAAAAAAAAAAAAAAAAAAAACCCACCCGTCTTCTACCTCCCCCCAACCCCCACCCTTCCTTCTTCCCTCTGCAACCTGCACCCTCTCCCCCAACCTTCCTTCACCGCTAGTCTCCCCCAACCTTCCCCACCTTCCTTCTTCCCTCTGTAATTTCTTCCCCCATCCCCCTCTCTCTCTAAAATCCCTACAAGCCTAACCCATGTGGATATTTCTCCTCCTACCACAATTTCTTCCCCCATTCCCCTTTCTCTCTCTAAAATCCATCTCTGCAACCTGCAATTTGCCATCTCCTCTAACATACTCAAATTATAATTTGTAAAACCCTAATTTCTACCCATTTCTCTCTCCGCTGCTCCAGGAAAAAATAAATAAATAAATAAATAAAAACACACACCTAATTTCCATTGGCGAAGGGACGAGAAGAATCAGGGTTGCGGAGGAATCGAAGATCGAAGATAGGGAGGCGCAGATGCATGTCGAGGGAGTGAGCTTGGATCTGAATTGGTTCCTGCACTTCATATTGCAAGTTGCCCAGAGAGAGAGGGTGGTGAAGGAAGGTGGGGGGGCTTCATCACAAGGGTTTTGGTCTTCTGCTTCTTGTTACGGGGGTCGCCAACGACCGAAACAACGGCGTAGACGTCCATCTTAGAGAAAAGGTTAACATCCTTGAGGTCGTTGGCCGAGTCGATGATTACCACCAGAGGCATGCAATCCATAGCGATGATTCTTGAGAGTTGTTAAAATTGGAAGTTGGAAGAAAAAGATTGCTCGACTGGAATTTGGAAGATTTGGGAAATTGTTGAATTGTGAATTGGTTGACAAAGATCTTGAATTTATAAAGTGTGGGGGGTGAGGATGAAGACAAAAGAAAAGGCAGCTTCTGTGAAGGGAGGAAGGGTGGGTTGCAGAGGAGATGAGGGAGGGTGGTGCGGGTTGCAGAAGAGAGAAGGGAAGGAGGGTGGGTGGGGGTTATAGAGGAGAGAAGAGAGGGTGCTGGTTGCAGAGAGAAAAAGGAAGGGAGGGGGTTGGGGGAGGTAGAAGACGGGTTGTTTTTTTTTTGTGTTTTTGTATTTTTTTAATTTTTTAATATTGAAATGGGCCCATATTGACACGTGGCGCTCAGTTATTGTCCACATGGGCGCCACATCATCAGTTAACAAAAGTTCTAACGGAAAACTTAACGGATGTATGAAACTGTCCCAAAATTAAGACTTGAGGTATGACTCTGGAATGAAAAAAACTTCATGTACCAAATGTTGAAAACCACGAAACTTCAAGGTAGTAAACTAAGATTAACCCGTTATTGGTTGAGATTTCATCTCAGTCGTCCAATGTAAGATAGGGTTCTCACCCCTTATCTCAGACTCTGTCATTTTTCTATAAGCAGCCACCCCTCTCTCTAACCTTCCAACTCCGACCAGCCACCAAACTATACCCTCTCTAGTCTCCCTCCACCACACCACCTGCTATTTTCTATCTCCAATTCTCTTTCTCACTCGAGCGAATCTCGAGCCCTAAATCGAGGTGATTATTTCGAATTACTTTCAAAATATAGGGTTTTGCTGGAGTTGACTTGAGAGTGGTCGAGAGTTGAGAAAGTTCGAGAGAGAGGGGTGGTTACTTTGAGAAGAACGAAATAGTCTGAGATAGGGGATGAGAACCCTATCGAACAATTGAATTGTGAGACCGATTCCTGTACTAATTGGTTTGGGATCGAATCAGGATGTGGTACCGAGTGTTCAAGATTTTTGGTTTGGAATTTTTTCGGTACGGTTCAGAATTTTTGATATTTTTTTCCAACCTAGCTCTACTATAAAAATGTTGTTATTGGGAGCCTTTGGTATGAAGCCGCAAATAGCAAGGTTTTGTGACCCTTGAGTATGCCACCGCAGTCACAGATTTCCATGGGTGTTGAGTTTGGTCCATCCGAACGCGTATTTTATCCAACAACACAGTTTAAGTGACTTTGCGGCGGTGGGGCCTTGTTTCTTAGCTTTTATGTCTTCTTCTTTGGTGCCCAAGGTGGTGTTGGTTTATAAATGTTTCATGACTTGGAGTGTTAATTAGGGCACGAAAGCAACTCTTGTTGTAGCTTATTTTATCTGACAAAGAAAAGGGGGCCAGTGGCAAGAGTAGAGAGAGATGAGAGATGTGTTTGTAGAATCGTAGGGGAATTGTGTATTGAGGATATGTTATCCCCCCCTACGTAGTGCTTTATTTATAGTAGTAAAATGAGAGAAGAAATCCTTCATCCCCAAGGAATACAAGTCCATATAGGAAAGAATAACTAGAATCAAATACAATCTAGGATTTACACAATCACACTTAAACTAGGAAAGTTCACAACACTCCCCCTTGAGTGTGTAAATACTCAAGGTAGATTCAGCATCATGCAGAAGTTGAGGAAGTAGACTCGTCAGCACTGATTCTAAGCAACAACGTTTATTCTCAATAAGGTAGGAACTTGCATAAAGTAGTAAATCTCACTAAAAAAAACCCTAAGGCTATGGCAAAAACCCGAGTAGGGACAAAATCCATAGTTTAAGGAAAAATGCGTGAGAAATGCAAAGTCAAAAGAAACGTCTACGGGACGTCATCAGGGATATGACCGGCCCAAGGTGGGTGCCTCATTAAAACCTAGTTAGATAGCAAAAACCCAATGGGAAAAATGCTTCTAATCGTAGGGAAAAAGAGTACATTAAGATCAAGCATCTTCAGGATACTCCCCCTGAGTTTGACACAATTCCAAAGAGAAATAACAATGTTACAACTCATAAAGTTTACGCATACCAATTCCTTGAACAAGCTTCTGAAACATCACCTTCAGTAGTGATTTGGTTAAGAGGTCGGCCAGATTGTCTTATGAACGGATTTGTGTGACTTCAATCTTTTGATGCTCTTGTTGTTGATGTGAAAAGAAGAACTTCGACGTAATGTACTTGGTGTTGTCTCATTTGATGGAACCCTTCTTGAGTTGTTCGATGCATGTTGTGTTATCTTCAAAGATTGTCGTAGGGACATCTACGGCAGGGTAGAGATCGCAGCAGCTTCGAATATGGCCCACTACTGCTCTCAACCAAAAGCATTCCCGAGTTGCTTCATGTAAGGTAAGAATTTCAGCATGGTTAGACGAAGTCGCAACTAAGATTTGTTTAATTGACCTCCAAGAGATTGTGGTACCTCTAACTGTAAAGACATAACCTATTTGAGAACGCGGTTTATGCGGATCAGATAAGTATCTTGCGTCGGCATAACCAACAAGGCAAGAATCGACTCAAGAAGCAAAGGGTGCGGCATCACTCGAGGATCCGTAGGGATAAAACAAGCCCAAATCCATAGTACCCTTAAGGTAACGGAAGATGTCTTTCACGCCAATCCAATGTTTGCGTGTTGGTGCATTACTGTATCTTGCCAAAAGATTAACAGCGAATGAGATGTCGAGTCTAGTGCATTGAGTTAAGTACAATAAAGTGCCTATCACACTTAGATAAGGAACTTCAGGCTCCAAAATCTCTTCATCATCTACTTCAGACGGAAGGGATCTCGTTTTGCATCTAGCGATCGAACGACCATAGGAGTACTCGAAGGCTTCGCTTTATCCTCGTTAAAGTGGCGCAACACTTTCTAAGTGTAGTTCGTTTGATGTACTAGGATTCCATCCTAATGGTGCTCTATCTCGAGACTGATATAGTATCGAGTCTTACCTAGATCTTTCATCTCAAATTTCGACTTCAGGTGCGCGGCAGTTCTTGTGAGCTCTTCAGAAGTTTCGATAAGGTTCATGTCATCGACATAAATAGCAACTATCGCAAAACTGGAATGTGATTTCTTAATGAATACACAAGGGCATAGTTCGTTGTTCACATACCCTTGACTAGTCAAATACTCACTAAGACAGTTATACCACATTCTTCCGGATTGCTTCAAACCGTAAAGTGAACGCCTCAACCGAATTGAAAGCGTGTTCCGGGGTTTGGAAATATTTGAACCAGTTAATGTAAGTCATTCGAGAACTTTCATATAAATTTCCGTATCAATATCCCCAAAGAGATACGCAGTTACTACGTCCATCAACTGCATACTCAGTTTTTCGGAAACTACCAAACTGATAAGGTATCGAAAAGTAATCACATCCATAACAAGTGAATAAGTTTCGTCATAGTCAATCCCGGGGCATTGTGAGAAGCCATGTGCAACAAGACGAGCTTTGTAATGCACAATTTCGTTCTTCTCATTAAGCTTCTAAACGAAAACCCATTTGTAGCCAACGGCCTTCACATGTGGATGAGTAAGAGCTACAGGTCCAAACACCATACGTTTCGCAAGCGAATTGAGTTTAACTTGGATTGTTTGTTTCCAGTTTGACCAATCGATTCTACGTCGACATTCATCAACGAAACACGGTTCAATGTCATCCCTCAACATGATCTCAGTAGCTACTGCATATGCTAATGCATCGTCGACGATCATCTCATTTCTACACCACAAATCATCTAAGCTAGCATGATAGATCGAAATCTCACAATTCTCGGGAGGAGGATTCACCTCTTCAAGGACGCTTCCGTAATCTAGAATTCCCTCATGAGTTGGATAGAATGAGTAAGCGACAGTCGAATTCACGGTAAGTTCTTCAGGTGCCTGTGTTGTGGGTTTCCTCTTCCGGGGGCGTAAATCCTTTGAACCAAGAGGTCTGCCACGCTTTTGTGTAGGGCCAGATGATTGGCTAGCCATTAATGTACGTGGATCACCAAGATTGGCTTTCCGGGCCTCCAGGAGGGAAGTCCGTCGTACATTTGGTACATCCATCTTTGCAGGCGCATTCGCAGTTGAAATATGTGATCTTGTCAAGCGCGCTAGATCAGTAAAAGCATCTGGCATGCTTTGAGCTATGCTCTGAAGCTCTAATATGCGCTGCACTTCAGTTTCAGACTGAGCGGTGCGGGGATCTAAATGAGACAAAGTGGGAGTCGTCCACGATAATTCGCGTCGTTCTTCAGGAACGTTGACGTTCTTATCTCCCCCTAACGACGAGAAGACTATCTCATAGAAGTGACAATCCGCGAAATTAGCGGTAAACAGATCGCCTATCAAAGGTTCTAAGTAACAAATAATCGAAGGAGAATCATATCCGACATAGATTCCCATACTTTGCTGAGGCCCCATTTTTGTACATAAGGGCGGCGAAATCAGCACATAGACCGCACAACAAAAAACGTGCATATGCGATATGTCGAGTTCGTATCCGGTAACCAACTGAAGGGCGCTATATGGTTGGGTTGCAACAGGCCTCAAGCAGACCAACATGGCTGTGTGTCATATTGCATGGCCCTAAGCAGGGATTGGAAGCTTGGTACGTATGACCAACGATCAAGCAATCATTTGTAAGGGCTTAATGAATGCCTCTGTCAGGCCATTCTAGGTGTGAACATGGGGTACTGGATGTTCAACTTCAACCCCAACCGACTTAGTCATCAAAAGTTTTAGATGTGAATTCTCCAGCATTATCCAATCGAATAGATTTGATTGGATAATCAGGGTGGTGAGCCCTAAGCTTGATAATCTGAGCCAACAGTTTAGAGAATGCAGCGTTCCTTGTGGACAACAAGCACACATGTGACCAACGTGTGGAAGCGTCAACCAAAACCATAAAATATCTTAATGGTCCGCATGGAGGATGAATCGGTCCACAAATGTCCCATGAATCCGTCGTAGAAAAATGGGAGGATTCGAATGAATCTTGTCATAAGAAGGCTGAGTAATAAGCTTTCCCATAGAACATGTTTGACATGTGATTCCTTGAATCGAACCTAAACTTCGGGTTAGTGGATGCATGTGTGATGATTTGAGGATACGGCGCATCACTATTCGTCTAAGATGTCCCAAACGATCATGCCAAAGTGTAATTTCATGCGCAGTCCCAGAGGTAGGGCCGGCCACATAGTGGCTTTCTATGGGGCGTATGGTCGTAGTATACAAACCACTCGGGATATGCTACATCTTCTCTAGAATACACTTCTAGCCATATTCGTAGGAAGTTATGCATAGAAATTTAACTCCGTTTTCTACGTGGGTTTCAGCATGGTAATTGTTATCTCTAATGTCCTTAAAGCTCAACAACGTTCTTCCGGAACGTGGAGAATAAAGAGCCTTATCAATTGTCAAGACTGTACCATTTGACAACATTATACGTGCCTTACCGTATCCTTCAATCAGGTTGGATGGGCCTGAGAAGGTTGTCAGAGGTGCATTCTTAGGTATGAAGTTAGTGAAATAGATGTGTTCATGCAAAACGGTGTGCATGGTTACACTATCTGCCAGACAACTAACTTCCACACTAGTCATACCTAGAATGAAAAATTAATTTGAATCGGTCACATGCATAAAAGTTCTAAAAACAAATATCCATTCAAAATAATTTTTAAGTATTCAAGGACGGCAATTAATTAAAAACTTAATATCCAAAAATGAATCACCAACAAATAATCCAAACATAAAGGAAAATTGTTCAAAATTTAACCAAAAACAAAAGAGGGTTCGGCCACTACTGTGGAATTGGGCCCCATGGTCTTATTTCAACTAAAAAATATCTTCCATAGGTGTGATAACCTCCTAAAAGTTAGAAACCTCCATCTTTGTACTCTCCAGATCGTCCACTTGCACAAAGTTTGATTCAAACTTCTTACAACGACAATGATATTCAGCAACAACCTTCTGGGGTGCTCGGCAAACACGGGACCAATAGTCTTTTGAACCATATTGATAACACATATCTGCATCCATGGGTTCAGGTGCTTTGCCCTTATTCTTGAAGTTTGGGGCCTTGGGAGCAAGGTTTGGGCGCTTCTGGGCTTTGTTTCCTCTCTTGGATGGACCTTGACTCTGTTGACCTTGGTAGGATGGCTTCTGGCCGCCCCTACCACATCTCTTTTGGTGTTTTGGGCGTTGGTTTGGGCTATAGTGTGCTTCAGGCACAGCAGTCGCCCCAGTAGGTCGAGCTTGATGATTCTTCATCAACAGTTGGTTCTGCTTTTCAACGAAAAGTAAAACAGAGATCAAATTCGAGAACTTAGTGAACTTCCGAGCTCTATATTGTTGCTGCAGGACAATATTAGTAGCAAAAAATGTCGAATAAGTCTTCTCCAGGAGATCCTCTTCGGTCAAAGTTTCATTACAAAACTTGAGAAGTGATCGGATTCAACAAACTTCATAATTATATTCATTCACAGACTTAAAGTCTTAGAAACGCAAATGCTGCCAGTCATGTCTTCCTTCAAGCAAGAAATGTCTTTTTGGTGATCAAATCGATCAGCCAAAGTGACCCATAATGCTCGTGGATCCTCCTCAGCAAGATATTCAGTTTACAAGGCGTCGTGGATGTGTCTTTGGATGAAGATCATAGCGGTGGCTTTCTCAGCTTCGCCAACAGGGTTGTCCGTCTCATCTTCAATGGCAGGACGCAAATTCTTTGCAGTGAGGTGGAGCTTCACATCTTGGACCCACTTGAGGTGGTTCCTTCCAGAGACCTCCAAAGCAGTGAAGTCGAGTTTACTCAAATTCAACATGTTCCTATCACAAAATAAAGGACAAGATGTGATTAGTGCAATGGAGAAAAATAATCAATCCATTCACGTAGGAGTAGAACATTCAGGTTCTAATAGACATGTATTGGTTAATATTTGTACGAAAAAAGCTTCGGGTTTTCATGGGTGATGTTTTTAAGTGAAAAACTTCAGGTTTTCAAACAATGCATGTTTATAGAAACTTCAGGTTTCAAAATAATTATGAACTTCAGGTTCATATGTTCCTGCAGACAAACGCAAATATATACACAGAAATATGCAACAAGAAAATATGCAAATAGAACTTCAAGTCTAAATTATAATTGAATTAATTATTTGAACTTCAAGCTAAATTTAAAGTGTGGGTGAAAAAATATAAAACCCATTGGGCCTAAAAATAATTAGGTAATTAAACTCGATGCCCAAAAGAAAGGCCTAAGCCCACGGGTCGGCTGAGTAATCAGGGACGTGAGGCCCAAGCCCAAAAATTGGGTTGGGTTGTGCTCGGCTGGGCTGCAGGCCCAAACAAAGAGGGCACGGATCTGGTGCAGTGGGCATACGGGACACCAAAGCTGCATAGGGTGGTGTCGGGAATTGGGCCGAGCCAAGTTGGCAGGCCGTTGCAGGCGGGCCCTAAAAAAAAATTTTTTTTTTTTTTTGTTTGTATGGTCGGGTTAGACCAAGAAGTCCTAGCAAAGCTAGAGGCATCGCCGGATAAGGTGACCAACGCCACCACTGCAGGTGGCCAATTCTTGGACGGGGGGATTCGGGGCATCCTTGTTGGGTGTTTTTTACCACAATTACGAATCGAAGATTGGGAAATCTCAACGATTTAACCAAAACCCTAAAAATTAAAATCGGATTTTCAAGAAATCCAATGAGATTCGAAGGAATCTTCAACCAAGGGACACCGTGGACAATCTACAGGTCATCGGGGAGGTAGCCGAGGTGGCTGGGCATGGTTGCAGGCCATGCAGCACGGTGGCTGAAGGGTGGCGACACCTTCTGGGTGTCGGGTTCTAGGTTTTAGGTTAGGAGCATAAGCTCTAGTCTGGGTTCTTGGCTCGGGGGCCCATCTACATAGATGTGTGATGGAGGTCACAGGTTTGAAAGAACCCCTAGGTTTCCCGATTTCAATTTTTCTTTTTTTTATCAATTCAATTCAATGCATAATCAATTCAAATATTTGAATGCATGTACATATATTTGATGCAATTCATGGCAAATATCAAATTCACGTAATTCAACAATTATGAATATAATGCATACACAATTTATGTAGAATCTAAAATTTGAAAAACATAAAGTTGGGTCATGCATTATGGTGACTGTTCATGCTATCAAGGCTGCAAAAATATCGAGATAAAAACCGTTGTTTTGGAAGAACCTGATTGCGTGATGATATGGATGAACTGGTTTGATGCAGAAAAAAGCTTCAACGTCAGATTCCTAAGCGCAGCAGTAGGAGCGTGCTGATAACGTGTTGTAGCCTATTTTATCTGCCAAGGAGAAGGGGGCCAGCGGCAAGAGTAGAGAGAGGAGAGATGTGTTTGTAGAATCGTAGGGGAATTGTGTATTGAGGATATGTTATCCCCCTATGTAGTGCCTTTATTTATAGTAGTAAAAGGAGAGAAGAAATCCTTCATCCCCAAGGAATACAAGTCTATATAGGAAAGAACAACTAGAATCAAATCTAATCTAGGATTAACACAATCACACTTAAACTAGGAAAGTTCACAACAACTCTCTCTTTAAATAATATTTTTTGGGTTATAAATGGGAAAAAATGGTTGTGGCGGGAATAAGGAATGAGTGCTGCTGCCACTGCAAATGAGTAGTTTTCATATAAAAAGTAATTATTACAATGAGCAACTATATAGAGTATATACAAGGAAGGAAGGAAAGAGCTGCCGACCGGCCCGACCCTAATCCAAATAGGAATAGTCGAATAGGGAAGCAATAGGAAAGCAAAATATTTCTACCGTCGTTACTTGTTTTTTTCTTTTCCAGGTGTTTGTGTAGATTGAAAGTAATTTTAATTTTACTCTGTTAGTTGTTTGACACAAAAAAATTTCTGGATTAGTTGGTCATGGTAACTAAATTTCAATTCGAAACCGAAATGGCATTCAAAGCGAAAGAAGAAAAAACTGAATGGTATTTCATCCAAATCAAAGACATCTCTATCGTAAATCCAACTTTCTATCAATTATATCTGAGAGTTAAACACGGTGATTCTCTCTGTCAACCAATGCCTCACTTCAGTAGCTCTCTTTCTCCATCACTGTCTCGCCACAGCAGTTCTCTTTCATAACGAAAATTTTATCTTAACCTTCTGCTTGCATTGCATCCTCTGCTGCTTTTTTGCCTTCAGCATTTACAGTAACAAGTCGAATTGCTGGCTTTCGTCCCTTTTTCTTTGGGGCAGGTTTTGCAGCGTCTGCATTCACCTATAGGGTTTAAATTTTTCAGTCAGAGAGCAAGGAAAAGCGTAATGAAATGCTGCTCCAAGGGGTGAACCCCAGCAAGCAGTAGAGTATTTTTGAATGCCAAATGGCAATTAGGAGTCAGAGGTACCGTAAAAACACAATTCTGAAACGCAGACAGTCCCATATAAGGGTAAGAAAATTATTAGAGAGGAGAACAATGTACTCACTATAAAACATTTTAGTTCTTTAAGAAAAATAAAGCGGGATTCAAAAAGGATAATGAAGCATACCAATAGGTTCCCAATATCAGATAATGGTTTCTTTCTTGGCCCAAGATTGTCATTCGACTCTGCAGGCTTCTGAACTAAAGCATTCTGAAGTAGCATTGCACCTTGAGAAGCCACTGAGCTATCCTTCTCCACTTCAGTTGTATCTGAACAGTTCAAAATGCCATCAACCGTCTCTGATTGTGACGACTTATTCAACTTAATTTGAACTGTCAATTCTCTATTGCTGCACTTAGAGGCAATACAGCCACATGATGCCCCACAGCTGCCACCCGTGGATCGACATTTGCATTTCATCGTCTTGCACAATGAACTCTTACTGCATGAGCAGCACACTGTTGATGCAGTTTTAACTTTTGCAACGTTCGAGTTTTCTGAGGCAGGTGGGGTGATATCCTCCACTAACTTGTAACTATTACTCCCAACAGAAATAGAATGTTGGCTCATAGTCCCCTGACCATCAGATATAATAATTGAAGGTGTGAGAATCAAGGAAATCACATTTTGTATTTCTAATCGGGGAATGTAGTTGTAGTTGATTAAGAACCCTGCAACTCATTCATTCCCTCAAACCACTATATGATTCAAGCTCCAGAAAGAAGATGAATTGAAGTCCAAAAAAATTAAGACATGAAGCATAGATTCGCATTTTAAGTGCACTAACCTGTGACTTATTCCCAACATCAAGCTCAGCCTTGTTCAACCTTAGTTGTCCAACCATACTACTTAGACTAACGAATTGTTCCTTCAGATGTTTTATACCTAAATCCTTCTCCAAGCAGTCATCCTCTTGCTCCTGGCATGTGCACCTTAAGATGGCAGGGGAAAAAGGGCAAGGTTCAGAAGCAAAATACATGGGGATAGTTTACGACAACCTTGCAGGAACAAAGTTCAGAAGCAAAACTTCTCACCTCGACATTTCTTGCTGCTGCGCCTCAGCTTCATCCTTCAGGTTTGCAGCTTCCTCAGCCATCCTACAAATCCAAAATGAGACAGATGACTTTCTAATCTGATTCTGTCTTGTACGTAAAAACTGGGGTTTTGGAAATTTTATCCCACAAGAACTCTTAAGCAGAATCATTCAAAAAAATTCCAACATGTATGAGAACAAAACACAACAAATACACAAGTCAGTCATGGATACCATATCATGTACCACAAGTACCCTTACAAGGCTTGAAAAAAAAATTTAACAAGGAAATGCACTTTTTAGTTTTCAAAAATTTTGTTTGAGTGACATTATTGAACTACAAACTCAAAACTTGCAAACCTTAGTGTCAATGCAATATCTCATACTAGTTATACTCAACTCTCAATTGAGAAAGTAAGTTTGCTCCCCTATATTAACTTGGGATTACTTTCATTGAAGATGTATCACGTATATATGTACGTCTCATCCAATTTATTATAATTTCTGAACTTCTCATCTATTCATTTCTTTTTGCATAATGAAAATAGTATTGACCATTGATAAGGTATCAGTCTTTCAAGAATGTAGGAGCACTCAGTAAGTTTTATCTTTCATTGCAGCGGAAAAATTCAATCATGTAGTACGCCAGATGGATTTACGATTGGTGTTTGACACTTGATTAGATGTAGCAGAGTCTAAAAGGATCCGCCAATCTAATCCACCTACACCTGATAAAAGAAAATTTGGATAAACAATTTCAGTGGAAATATTTATTGCCCTATGCGCCTGGAATGAAATGCCAATCAATTTCTTTTAGTTAGATACCTGAAAACCATAGAAATTCATCTGCTAGTGGATGTAGAATGATCCAGTAGGACCAGTAGCCAAAGCGGAAGTTGCTCCGCTAGCTAATGATTTTTTCCTAACTACTACAAATATTGTTAAATATTTTGTGCATAAGCTCCCTAAGTACAAAGTTTTAACTTGAAAGTATAAGTGACAAAAATCCTGTATGCATACATAAGTACATAGTTTCTAGCAGCAGTGTTGACAATACATTAGTTTTTCTTCATATTTAAAAAGATCATAGAATAATGGACGAATCATTGCAGTCTCTTAGACATAGAGGTTTCAAGAAATCTTTGGGACTCACTCTTCTATTTGACGTTCAAATTGAGCACATAGTTCGTGTAACTCTGCTGTTTCGTTAAACTCATATTCAATACCCTGCACCAATTATTTAAAATGGGTCAAAAGTACTTGTATGATTGTGTTAGAATGAAGTCCTAAGATCTTTGAAGATGAAATGAAGGGAATGTCATTTCCAGTTCAACTAGAAACACAATCAGAGTACATGTGATACAAGTATACTACACATAAACTAATGAATCAGCTTACAAGTATACATGTATGAGGAAACTCACCAAAACACACACACATGCATACATACACAGACAAACACACATTCAACAGTTCATCACTTTATTGTTTGGTTCTGAAATACCTGAATTGTTTCAATCTTCCCATTTTTTAGCACCTACATGAGTTTAAGAAAGCATGAGGGGGTACATTTAGTTATTATACAAATTCAAAAGAAATTTAAGACAACTCTACAGGTTTCTGTTCTGACCACCTTTTTTGTGCAACAAAGCCTTGCGAGATTCTAACAGCTGCCTGAGCCGTTTAGTGGCCATGAAAGCTTCCATATTCTTTCGATGCAAAACCTGAAGCAGAAAGACAAACACTAAGAGAACTGATTCTCTACAAGTTGCAACTACTGGAAATAAAAGTTCCATCAAGTGGTTCATCCATAGCATCTTATTATAAAAGGAATACAAATTTACTGTCTTCAGTCTTTGATTGGAGTCCAATAGCTTATGCATCTCATGTTCATTCTTCCTACCCTCTTTTTTGAGCTGTTGATGCATAAAGATATCCAAAACGATTTCATATACCTCGATATAATATAAGTTCCGCATAAACTATTCAACACTTTTCCAGACATACTAAACAGACTAAGCTAGTAGCTGGTATATATAGTTCCATAAAGGTTATCGCAAATGTGCTAACTTAATACATTAGGGAGACGCATATACCTGAAGAACTTCTTTTTCCAGGGAAGCCTTTTGCAATCTGAACTGCACAGACTCAAGCTTCATCTTACATTGCACTTGAACCTGAACAGCACACAATTTGTCAATAGTGAAAGAACAAAATTTAACAAAATTTCATACAGGAAAGCCTCATAACTAACAAAATGTCACCTTCTGAGCCTTCAACCTCTGAATCTCGAAATGTAACTGCTTTGTGGGCTCATCGCCCCTTCTTCTTAGAACCGAGAGTTGAGATTGAGCATCTAGCTTGTTCGTCAACACTGCAACCTGCACAAATGAATTATAGATATAGAACACGCAAAACCATTTTTGAACACCTCATCACAAATTCGAGCATAAAAATCCACCTGATCCTCTAGGAAAGTCAACTTTTGAATGTAATCCTCTCTCAGCTTTTGAGCACTGCTATCACAAGAAGTGGATGAACCATTTGCTAGCTTGAATCTCAGCTCCTCAACCTCCTTCTGCCAATTGTTACCAAAAGCAAAATCTAAGAGCTTTTCGCACGTAAGAAACTCACAAATCGGAACCTAAAAGAACAATGGCTGCCAGAACAATTCAATTAGATTCAAATCAGCCAATCAGACTCAACTCAAGTTAAATTTCCCGATTTCACTCTGTTACTACATTTCTCGCCACCCAAATATAATTCGAACGCAAATTACAACTCCAGAGAAAACTCAATCAAATCAAGGGTTGCCAATTTTCGTTTCTTTTCTCCAGCATTTTCTCGGCAACCAAACAGACACCCAAATTTAAGGAAAAAAATGAAACCGAAACAAAAGTAGAGTGAAAGAGCGACCTGATATGCTTTATTTTCAAGCTCCAATTGGTGAAATTTCTTCCCGTAATCATCGCCGGTGGATGCGTCGGCGGTTCGCTGTGCGCGGCGGTTGCCTTTCTTCATCGTCTGACTTCCAAATCGGCGAGTTCTCGAGTGGGTACGGATCGCTGCAGTGGAGTGAGTGAAGCGAATCGTTAATGTGCGCTGAAGAAGAAGAGGGAGGGAGGAAGGAGGACCCAACAATATACCCTGTAATTAAATTAAATAAAATATAAGGAGGGAAATTTCTGATTCAATTTTGCCAGGTATGAGTTCCCTTAAATGAACGTTGACTCACCTACATTTTGTTTTTTTTTTGTTTTTTCAAGAAAATGTTATTGATATTCTAAAAATTTTATTACACACTTTAAATATTTTATTTAAAAGAAAAAATACAATTGCAAAGACTGCACCATAAAAATTTTAAAGTCTCAATAACAATCTCCTTCTCTAAAACTCAAAAATTCAAATTCAAACAAAAGAGAAAAAAAAATTAAATAAGGTGCGTACAAATAAATACCCAAAATTAAGGGTGGAAATTCATGTGAGCTGGTCACAATGTTTTTATTTAAAGAGACGTGTCATTTTGTGTTTTGTGTACCGACTTGATTAACTTAGGGAATATTTTTGTTTACCACCTTAAAATGATAGTGATACGCACCGCTCTATTTTCATTACTGGATGAATTTAAATTCGAAATTATATAATAAGAAAATCCCGTGGGACAAAATTTCGGAATAGAAAAAAAAAATGCCTTGAAAAATATCTCCCAATAATGGCTTCAGGTTGCTTAGTCCACAATCTGCAGAAGCACATAATTCAAAGAAAACCATGTCTAATTTCATTGATGTGGTAGATTAGATGTTCACTGAATGGAACAGCGTATCTACAAAATGCCAGTAAAAAATGGTCCCGAGTCCTGCGCACCATCGTCTAAGCAACAAAGCCAACAAGGGCCTAACCACCTACATCTCTATCTTCATCAATCAAACACAAATCAAGGCTCCGGATCGATAAATCCTCATAGCCACACTAATTTTGCAATCACTAGCAACCTCAAATCCTACGTCGCTATGACCACCTGCTTCACGCTGCTGGTATAAGATAATGCCAATGAGAGAGGCAGTGGAATTTACAGGTGGTTTTCCTTCTCATCTTTTGTTGTCTTCTGCCCGAGAGGACTTCTTGGTGCAGGAATTCCAGCTTCCTTGTTGGCATCCGATTGCTGTGGTTTATCGGCATTCCTGTCTCTAAATGGGTTGCCGCTGTTTGATGCAGCAGCTGATCGCATGGCCCTCGGTAGCTTCATAGGGATGCTTGCCTCTTGTCCTTTGTTATCTGGCCTTCGAGGTGCTTCAGCAACTTCTGGCTGCGAGGGAGGCGGAGCATTTGTAACAAGTTGAATTGTGGATTTTCGCCACTTCTTTCTGTGGTTAGGCTTCGGTGCGTTGGATTTGACCTTCAGTTGATAAAACCATCCAAATGTAAGCCAAAGTAAGTGTAAGACTTGTGAAATAATTAAATTCTAAAGCATCAACCACGAACAAATCGACTGCACAGATGATAAGGGACGAGTGAAAAGCAATTTGATTCTATCAGGCGAGACTAAAGTATACCAACGTATTTCCAATTTCGGAAAGAGCCTTCCTTCTTGGTTCACCATCATCAGTTGTCTCACTAGAGTTATCAGCTAATGCATTCTGAAGCAACCTTGCACCATGAGTAACAAGAAGCTGATTCTTCTCTGCTTCATCAGTCCCGATCTCATCTCTAATCCCTTCAGACACCTCCGCTTGTGCAGATTCTTGCGCCACAAGTGAAGCTGATTCTCTATTTGAACACTTTGTAGCCGCACAGCCACATGATAACCCACAAGTGCCTGCGGAAGACCGGCATTCACATTTGCTAGTTTTGCATGATGAGCTTTTGCTGCAAGAGCAGCATACGCCTGATTCACTTTTCTTCACAGACACAATCCCATCACCTGAAGCATCTAATTTGAAGCCTCCAAAATTCTTAACTTCTGATTCATCATATCCTCCCCCACTTGAACTTCCACTTTTGGATTTTCTCTTTTTAGATGGTCGTTTTCTTGACATTACCCAGTCGCCATCCTCCTCCGCATCAGATTTTTCCGAATCAGACGTATCCATATCCTCCCAGATAAATGACGCCCGGTTTTCCTAGATTCACAAAACACGTCATATAAAGATTAACAATTATGTCAGTTGTAATCAGGAAATGGCAACAAGTATTTTAAAACAAAAACAATAAAGAAAACATAGCATTAAGCAGCATGAGGAACTTGCAAAAGATAATGTCACCCTCACGTACCAACTTGCGCAAATCATACTTGTGTCCACCATTGTTTAGGTCCGCATCCTTAGAACAGTTCATGGCAAATTTCTTCAACGCCTGATTCTGCTAGAAATCGGAAACAATTCAGAAAATTAAAAGAAAAATGAAAGGAAATAGTCAAATACCTACAGGAAGATAGAATAATCATGGTTTCACACTGCCAACCACATAAGCTATTCTAAGACTTTACCTGATGAACAAGTTCAGCCCTCTGCATCTCTGATTTTCTAAGCAAACTACTCAGGCTTACAACTTTTTCCTTCAAATCTCTTATTTCCAAATCCCTCTCTCTGTATGCAACTTCTTTATCTCGTAACAAACACCTTGAAAATTGAGGAAACATTTATTTTCGGTGGCATTCCAAAGTAAATACTCAAGGTAAAAACAATTACTCTGACATGCACACTGAAGTTTTTTTTCTCAGACAAAATTAGGAGGAATATTTCCATTCTGGTAAAATTTGTGACCTAAATATAATGTATTACCTGGAGGAAGAAGCTAAATTGAACAAATGATTCATCAAATTTTTTGCATCAGCAAGAGACCGAACATGGTTCCAGCGTCCCCTCCCAGTAAAACCCCGCTCGCGCTCTTCTGCTTCTGACAATTGTGATGCCATAGAAACCAGGGTGCTAGATGAAGTAGCAAGCATGTTTTCAAGTGCATAAATCCTTGAATTTCTCGCACCAGGAGACATTGATTCGGGGTAATCACTACAATAGGCACCATTCAAAAGAGAGACGTATGTCAAGTTAGCACCAAATAATAAAGACAATTTGTTCAAATAGAATATTCATCTACAAAACACTCACCTGAAATTAGTTCGTTTTAACATTTCTGCTTCTTCTTTTAGCTTTGCGACCTCCTTGGCCATCCTAGCCCGCCTGAAATACCAAGAGTTAATTAAACTGATTCTGCAAAATTGTGACTGAGATAGAATCTCTTACTCTAACAAACAGATATAACAGAATTTCAGGATAAAAACAGCCGCCATTCAATATGATTCTTGGCACAACTAAATACAACATTTCAACATAATATTACGGACAGCATCCTTTTCAAAGTAGTCAACTCTAAGAATCTCATAGACCATTTAAGTAAATATATAAAGTAGTCTACTAGAATGGAAAAGACTTACTCTTCCATTTGACGCTCATACTCAGATCGTACTTCATGCACCCGAACTGTGACTTCAAGCTCATGTTCAATTGCCTGCATCAAAGCCTGTATGCAGAAATATTACATACAGGATAAACACAAACCAATACATAAACAAATCAATCAAGAAGTTACTAGCCGTGAATTGGACTGAAAAGCCAGTTTTAACCCTATCTCAAGGCTTGTAGTTTCCACATTGTAAGAACACAGGAAATTTCTTCTCTAAATATCTTAGAAAAAATTTCAAAGCAAGATGCTGAAGGTTCATTATCAAGCGATGTGATGCTTCGCCCAATATGGCATAGATTATGTGATGCTATCATTTTGTGTACAGATCTACAACATTAATCCATCTCAGTATCATGCAAACAAAAAAATCCTTCTGATAAATGACTCTTTTATTCCTCATTAGATACTTTAGAGAGTGACAAGTACCTGAACTCCAGGACCATGTCCGCTGCCAGCTCCTGCATAGAGTAGTAACAAATTGTTAATACCTTATAATGACAAGAAAATAGAAGCAAATGAAAAATAGAAACAAATGAGGTATATCGCATGACCAGAAATTTCACGTGAAGAAGTCTTTCGCGATTCTAAAAGCTCTTTTAGCCTTTTTGTGGCCATAGAAGCTTCTTCTGTCTTCCGTTGCAAAACCTGACATAACGTGGAGAAAAATGTTATTATCTTTCAATAGATGAAGTACAACCTAGCAAGTTATTTCTTACCATTTTTTGCCTCTGATTCAAAGCTAACAGTTTATGCATTTCATACTCATTCCTCCTCCCCTCTTTCTTAAGCTGATAATTGACAAAAACGAAAAGGAAGATTTCATTAACTCTCAAATTTCAAAAATAGATAGTGTAGATAAAAGAGAAGGCATTGCAGTCATGCGGTAAACTACACTATGCATAGCATCATATAATTGTTAACACAAAAGAACAAATGTTTTATTTGGGGGGTGGCGGTGGGGGCGGAAAAGGTAGATTTCTGCCAACCCAACAGATATAAAAAGAATAAATAACAATTCAAAAGTTAGAATTAACTTTAAAATGATTTTCCAAAATGATGTAAAATGCATTTTCTAGATCATGGTTGATAATTGCTGTTGACAATCTAACAGTAATAAAATGTGTTTGTATATCATGATTTGTAAACAGTATGCTATGGAGCACCATCATTGATCCACTTGCACATTCCAAGATCATTTACATGATAAGCATATGACCGGTATGATGTGGCTATACTCCATCAGAAATCAGTAATTAAAGATGCAAGCAATTCAAAATTTTCATATACCTGAAGAACTTCTTTTTCTCGTGATGCTTTCCATAATCTGAACTGCTCAGACTCTTGTTTAATCTTGTGTTGCAGTTGAACCTAAGAAAAAAAAAATTGCATTTAGTAATGATGACAAAACGTGACTAATATCATTTTGCATTATTCTTTGCATATCGCACCTTCTGAGTCTTTATTCTCTGTATCTCATCCTGAAGTCGCTTTGCAGCCTCATCACTTTTTTGTTTTTGTCTCAAGAGTTGAGCTTGAGCGTCTTGTTTCTTTTTGAGCTCAGAAACCTGCAAAGAAAAATTCAGCCCAGTTGCCCAACATATGCAATTTCCATCAAAAGGTTAGGGCATTTGCACTCACCTGCCCTTCAAGGACATTCAACTTGTGTAGATAATCTTCCTTCAACTTTTGAGCACCATCATCAGAAGTAGATGATATATTGGAAAGATTGTGTTTCAACGCCTCAATCTCTTTCTGCAGAAACAGAATAGGCAGATTTATAAGCCAGACCTTTGCATCACAGCACAAGTATTGCAGGAAGAAAACAAACCTGCAATGTTTTCTTTTCAAGTTCTAACTCCTGAACTTTCTTCTCATAATGTAGTTTAAGAACTGAGGTATCAGATGTAGTAAACCGCTTCATCTCAGCCTTGAACAAGTCAAAGTAACCAATTTAGAATAAAATAAAAAGAAATGATAAAACCCCACCATAAAGAAATAGTCTTGAAAGTTAAAGAGACATCTTTAAGAAAAAATGAGTCACCAACAGTTAAGCATGCCATTCAAAATAATATTTAGTGAAAGGTTTCTTCTAATTTATGGATCCCCAAAACTCCATTTCAAAGAAGTAATCCAATAAGGAAAGGTTGGAGCTCAACAAGAAATCGCTTTAACAAATCCAATGATTTGAAGTTGTCCAATTGAAACTGCGCAACCAAGATAATTCAACCACTTTAATCAAAACTTAAGAAACCTTACCTCCTTCTGTTCAAGAGCTTTGTCCAATTCTTTGAGCTCCCTATCAAATTTTTCTTGAAGAGAAGAAAATTCTTGCTCCTTTTGCTCCTTTTCATGATCTTCAATCTCATCTACTAGTAAAATCATACGGAAACATAAAGATTTTATTAGGATAATAACATTAGTACAGGTATAGAGAACACAAACAACCTCTAACCTACCAGCTGCTAAAACATAATAAAACACCAAACGTAATAAAAATATAACAATACAACACAGCTATACAACATAAGAGTTAAAAGAAGTTTACAATAGGCATGAATGAGAAACAAAGGTATATCAGGAAAATCGAAGCACACAGTCATGCCATGTAAGAAACTCTATCCCACAAGCCCTTTGCTTCATCCCCCATAGAATCCTCAATAATCCTCTTATTTACAGGAAACATGGCATGGACATTACAAGTACAAGTTGTAATTACAGGACATAATCCTCAATAATCCTCTTACTCTTATTTTCTATAGAGTAAGTCTCATATTTACATGGACATTACAAGTTGTAATTACAGGAAACATGCCCAAAATTATTTATCAATCCAACCAACCACCAATCCACAGCTTGAAATACATGCCAGCAAAGAACACAGATTTGTTCTTTCTGCACTAAGAACAAAAAAAAACATACAAATAAAAATGAAAAACTGACAAATAGTTCTTCATTATAATGTACAACCAAATCAAACAAGTATAGAAGCAAATAATAAAAAATAAAACAAGTACACATGAAAGAAGTTTGGTGTTAAATAAAAATGGAAACAGTACACATGCAAGAAGCTTGGTGTTAGATGAAATTATGATGTACAACCAAATCAAACAAGTATAGAAGCAAATAATCAAAAATAAAAAATATAAGATAAAGAATTTTTTTTCTACCTGAAATATCCCCAGCTTTAGTATCATAATCAGATGAATAGTCATTGATAGAGGGGAATAAAATATTCTTAGAACGAAAGCCGCCATCATCTGGCTCAGCACAGTCAACAAATCTATTGTGTTTTGAGTTGTTTGAGTTTTTCAAGCACAATAACTCCCCTTCTAACTCCTGAATTTTTGACACATAACCTTTTAGCAAGTCATAATCCTGCAAAGAGTTTGAAAGCCATGTTCAAGTTCAGATTCTTGATCATCAGAGAGAAAAAATTGTGCAACATGGAGAAGAAAACGAATGTCCTATACAAAAAGAAAAAAACCAAATGCATACTACCAAATAATAAAATATAAACAACAGAAAAACAAAAAATCACTATACACCAACCTGAACTGAATTCGAGTCAATCTCATCCCAAGATTTACCACTTCGTACTGATTCAATTATCATGGCCAGTTTATCTTTTTCAACCTAAAATATTGAATATTAGTGAAACCCCATACGAGATTGATTAATGACATAAGTTTAAAATTATGTATAGAAACCTGAGCATCAAGAGCACGTTGCTTTAGATGTTCGCATGAAACTCGACGTTCTTGAAGCTCATGCCGCAACTCCACGTTGCTTGCTTCAAGTAATGATACTTTGTGCTTCAGGATCTAAAAAAGTTGAAGGTCAACGACATAAACTTACTGATAAAGAGCGTTTGTTATTACCACTTGTCATTGATATACCTGAAGTTCCTCATATGGTGCACTGGCATCACCACGATAAAATAAAAGTTCAGTCTGTAACTGTTCAATCTGGCTTCTCATTGTTTGCAACTGAGCTGCCATGGGATCACGATTGACCTATATAATCAATAACAAAAGAAAAAATCAGTAGAAGAAAAAACAAACAAAACTTTAACAATATTGCACCAAAACTTACAACTGCCTTATTGTGGATGTTGCGAGCACGGTTAGCATATTTCAAAGTATTTAACGTCTCTTCAGCATTTGTGTCAGCTGGACTAACACAAGCTAGGAAAAAAGACAATGAATTTTGAAAAAATAAGTATTGGATCATTAGAAATGCATATCTTAAAGAGCCAATGAAGCTTTACTCTAACAAACAAAATCAGCATACCAATCATCACAGTCTTACTGTTTCCTCCGAGCGAATCCTATAAATTCACATTGCAAAGATTAGTCAGAAACAGTACCAAGGCATCTTTCATTTTATTTATTTACAGTGAGTGAAGGACTTCGATTTGGAAAATAACCAATTATATTTTTTTAAAGTCAAGTTAAATTTTATTATTATCTACCTTAACACTTCAAGACACCGGGAGTCAAATGCTAAGTAAATTATGATATACATATCATTCCGCCTGAGACAAACCAAAACCTCAGTTTAAGTTGTCTAAGGAAACTAAAATTCTGCACATTCTTCATTGCGTCGCTACTTTTTTATCCTTATCTAAAGTAACCACAATGATAAATGCATCTGAACATAAATGTATTGAAGACGCTGAAAATATGTCTATAACTTACAAGCTGTCATAACATGTATCACAAGAATTCAAAAGAAATTGATTTGCATGCCTGTAATAAACGTGTTAATTTGCTATCACGATACGGAACATGGCCGCCTTCTTTCCGCTTCTTTTCATCTCCCAAGGCACTTATCACATTACCAAGAGCAAGTAAACCCTTGTTAATATGAATGCCTAATACAAGATAAAATAAATGAATAATTAGTATTGAATTCAAACCAAACAGAAAAAAAAAAAAAAAAAAAAAACAATCAAAGGATAACTTATCTCATTTATTGAAGAACAGTGAAGTAAGGCTACTGCAGTTAAATTAATAAATAAAGATTTTATTTTCATACAACCCTATAAGAAAGATTCAATATAAAGTACATCGTAATTACCTTCTTTCAACCTCATTCCGTCAGCACCTGTCCGCTTTGCCCGCTCAGACCCTGCTAAATCCACTAAATGGAGCTTGGCGCATAGGATATCATCACCAATATCGTCATTATTTGCTCCATTCACAGAGTGAGAAATCCTCTTTTGCTCCATTGTTATTGTAAATATTGCATGTGAACGGCTGCAATGTGAAGAGAGGAAAACATAAAGGATATTATGTTAGTTCAATTGTGACATGTTCATAAGAAAAAAATAGATATAAAGAAAACAATATGATGATGTACATAATAAATGTTGGTACTACAAAATCTAATCATAACTTAAACAGATATAGAGTTCAACACACCCTGAAAAGAAAATACCGTTACTCAGAAGAAAAAAATTACACATATTGCTATAATTCTAACTAATTATCTACTTTTATACTATAAAACCATCTAATAGAGCGCAGGCATTGCACCTTGACTGGCTATTCATATTGGTGCTCCCAGTAGCACGAGATAATGATCCACGAGTGAGATATGACGCCATCTCTTCTTTTGTTCTAACCTCTGCCTCAGTGACACCAGCAAGAGTTATCCCTCCATTCACTGTTTCTCTAATTTGGATAGGCACTCTTGCCGGTGCAGGCTTTGCAGGTGCTGCCCCTTCATTTTTGGGCAGTGATGATGAATTTGGGTCAAGCAAATCAAACACTTCCTCCTTAAATATCTGCCGTAATACACATTCAATATCAACATTTAACATAATAATTTAAAGAGAAATACTATTAATGAACTAATGGAAATCTTCATACCTCAATAAATGATACCCTGATCAAAAACTCTGTGTTATCTTTCGTTGTCTCAACTTTCTTGAATATACTTTCCATCACTTTGGGTATTATTCCACCATTACTTCCTTCTCCAGTATAGTTAGTCCCCATCGTATATGTCTTCCCGGAACCCGTCTGCAATATTAAATGAATTCAATTTTGTTACTTAGTATTAGCTCAAACATAAAGTTAAAAGAAACCCAACAACCAGAGTTTTCATAAACATTATACCTGTCCATAAGCAAGTACAGTCGCATTGTATCCATGGAAAAGGGCATCAACGAGCGGAGCAACACAATCATCATACACCGCATTAGAAGGAAGTCCGGTGCTACCATACACATAATCGTATGTGAATGAATGTGTCCCAATTTGCACCTGTTCACATATCCCAGTCATAAATCATTAGTTACCAACACATTCATATTTTGATTATCACAAAAAATTGAACGCGCATTACACATTATGAATTCAAAAATCAAATAAAAATAACAATAAGCAGCTGAATCAGGCACATTTGACATTCGAAAAACCAAGAACCAAAAGTTTAACCTAAAAACTTGAGAAAAAAAATTACCTGGGGTTCACCAGGAACGACGGAAATGCAATCTGTGCAGCCTACCAGAAGCTCGGAGGTAATCAAGGGCCTTACATTGACAGCCACTCGAACACATTCCGAACTATCCATCTCGACCTAATGCAAAAAGCCCTCGATCCCAAATCGAAAATTCCTAAATCCTCCGCCACGCCTCCAGATTGAAAAAAAAGGAATCCCTAATCAGAATCAAACACCAGCGCATCAAAAATCACCAAACAAACATCAACGGAACATTAAAAACCCAATGCGAATCGGGATTGATAGCAATCGAAAAGAGGAGAAGGAGATGAAAAACGGATCTGGGAAGGAGCTGCACCTGATGGAGGCGGACGAAAAATGGGATTTGCTTCCTTCCTTCCTTCGAATTTCGTTCGTTTGGTTTTGAAATGTGCGTTTGCGTTGTGCGGTGGGAGCAGAGAGAGAAGGGAATTTTTGAAAGCGGGCGTTTGGGGTTGAATTAAAGCGGAATTTAGAGAAGGCGGACAAGTCCGGATTCAAAATTTAGGGTGTCACGTGACCTGCGCGTGATTAAGCGAACGGTACTCTTATAATTAGCGGGGTTTAATTTTGGAAATGGAAGGGATTCGGAACAGACTGGCCCACTGAAATGGTTGGTGGCGATTCCCGCGGGGGGGGGGGGGGGGGGGGGGGGGGGGGGGTGTTGTGCGCGAGGGTTGAGTTGGGCCAAGGGCAAGAGTGGTGCTATTAAGATACCGTGTGGTGCGCACACGAGACG
Organism: Heteromeles arbutifolia; assembly: GCA_024362995.1. Lineage (NCBI taxonomy): Eukaryota > Viridiplantae > Streptophyta > Magnoliopsida > Rosales > Rosaceae > Heteromeles > Heteromeles arbutifolia. Next base: position 26,210,067 of record JANCRC010000013.1, on the reverse strand, counting down.
GAACGGGACAGGATGGGATGGGACAGAACGAAACAGAACCTAACGGAATGGAGGTTCCGTGTTATATTTGGTACGCACATGACAGAATGGCACGGTTGTTCAGTTCTGCATTTGGTAAGCGCATAACGAAACGAAATTAAATGATTAAATGACTAACTTACCCTTGTTCCGTCTATTGTTTGATCAATTTTTTTATGTGGAGATTAATTATTAATTTCGGATTAATTAATAATTAATTTAATTTAAATTTCAGATTAAATCCAACAGTAGTATTTTGTTTGAATTTGAATCTACCAAAGTGTCTGTTGTGAAAAGGCATCTAATTGCCTATATAATTGAAACCTACTCCTGCATTATTTTAACTGCAACATTCATATAAATTTTCTGGGACAAACACTAAGGAATTCGCCAAAATCAAAGTTAACTTTGATGATAGATAGTTGAACTTTGGTGGAGTGGAGCAGACGTACGTAAAACTACAAGCACTAAAGCAGGGGTAAAATTCGGTTTCAAAGACATTGAAAATTTTGCAAACCCTCTATCTGCAAAACTCGTTCGTTCATTGCTCTCAAATTTGTTTTATTTTTGTTAGTTACTCTATTGTAATTTGTATAATTTCATTGTTGTTTGATTTTAATTTTTAATAAAATAATATTCACTGATTGTTGTTTTACCAACAATAACAAATATACTGCGATTTATGACCACCAACACTTGGTGAAAATGATAATGACCAAGAATTAGTTACATGCTAAGTATAATGCCCGCGCGTTGCCGCGAGTTTAAAATCAATGTAACAGAATATTAATACCATTGATTACAAAAATATTAGAAACACTACAGAGATAAACAGTTAAATATGGACAACTTCATTGGTAAATATTACATCCATTTTTCATAGTTTAGTAGTTATGGCTATCATTCTACTGAAACCAGCACTTGGATACAAAAAATTACAAAATGCTGGTCTATGTACATGCAAAAAATATTAGAGTCATCTAACATAGTCTGGTAGTTGTAGTTGTTTTTAACCAGAACCAGCAATGATATACAAAATATTAAGAAGTGCTAGTGTATGAACATGCAAAAATATTGATAAGTTTGAGTAAAAAGAGTTATTTACATGCCATAAAACATCCGGAAGAGTTTTTTACATATGATGATGAACCATACTGTATATTTTTTAGGGCAGCAGATGAAGTTTTGGTTCTACACTGTCAAAACAACCTAATCGCAGAAAAGAAAACAAAATATATTTAAATAACTGTTAAATTTGGTTTTCAATAAATTTAGACTGAGAGAAAGGAGAAAGTTCAGAGTATATTTACCTAGTCTTTTTTTGGCGAAGTGGTGGTAGTTTTTGTATCAGTTGAAGACGATTTTTTTTTCAATGATTTGATAGGAACCTCATCAAATTCTTCTGGATCAACCTCTGGTATTTCTTCTAGTTCACTGTTTTAAATAGGAATTGAGTGTTAGAATAGATGGTTACATAATGATTTAAAATTGGTAATTAGAAAGAGAAATATGAAAGAAACCTGTGTTCACTAGTGGTAAAAAGAGCCTTCCTGATGGATTCTCGCTTTCGTTTATATGATGATCCACTTGTTTCAGGCATTGAAGCAGAGGATGACCTGGTGGTTAAAGAGACTGTAATTTCTCTGGACAACGGTTGTGGAGTGATTGGCTCAATGGAGGTATCCTCAAAGACATTGTAAATAAGGACATCAGTTGAACTAAAATTGCTTTTTCTATTACCAAATCGCAGTTTAAATTACTTTTTTTGCCCAATCAACCTTAGAAACTCATTTGGTAACTGTTGTTGGTCAACTAATCTTTGATTCAGTACTAAGTCTTTACATGGCACACCAAGAAGCTTTTCACCAGATTTTCCAATTATGAGAGCATTGATTTCATTGGTGTGATCCTCAAGAAACAAATTGACTTTATACCTAGATTGAAAAAGCGAAATTGCATGAGGGAAAATAATCTTGAATTCAACTTATACAAATAAAAATAAAACAGAAGAAGACATTGCTAAAACCAGAAAGAGCAGTGTTTGTTTGTAACTTAAATCTACAACGAAATGCATGGTTATTAAGTTTATTAATAGTTTGGATTTATGATAGCCATATTAAAGTGTGAGAAAAGTAGAGTATATGTGAAGACCAATCATAACCAATACTGGAACGATTTGACCAAGTGTAAACGAAAAGAAGCAGATTTTAGTCACTAAGTAATGAAGATAACATGGTCAAAAGTGCAAAAGCTATACCAATTTTGTACAAAAAGGGTAAATTTGTGCTGCAATGAGTATGTTTTGAACAATGATTTAATTGTTGAACACATAGTATTTGAAAGTTGTTTAAATAATGTGAAAGCAGGAAAGGTTAGAATTTTTTGTTTAACATCACAAAATTTAAGCAAAGTATCACTCTAACAAAGTTCTGGATAACAGCTGCAAAAAAACAGCGAGAAAAATAATCAATGAGGGTGAGGATATCTGACCTGATTTCATTCTAGATAAATGTATTCAAACCATGTGCATACAAATATGAGAAAAAATGTGAAAAAACAGATTTGGTAAATGTTATATTATATAAAGAATGAAAAAAATATAAGGATAACAAATATTTAAAGCAATTTATGGCAAAGTTTGAGGAATGCATGTTAAACATTACCAATGAGTTGGAATTTGGTTTGGATGCTTTTGGAAGATGAGTTGTCCAGTTGTTAAGTCTTTATGCATTTGATTTACACAGTTGGGACACACACTATACCACCATTGATAACGTGTGTCAAAACACTTGACACACGCTTTACAGAAAAACGTATCATTCTGCGAAACAGTTTGTAATAGTTTTGTATAAGGAATAGGATCTAGAAAAGCGACTTCATCAATTGTGAACATCTTGGCTGTGCGTAAAATTTCGGGCTCATTTACTTGTCTGGAGGAAGGGGCTAATATTTTCACAGGCTCGTTACAATTTGCAAACCTATATGATTGAAAATGTAAAACCGTTTGAATAATTTTATGAAACTAATATTTCTTTTGCTTTTACAAAAGTTAAAACAGTTTAATTGTGTTAAAAGCAATAGAAATACTTACATCGACCTGTATGCATTAACTTCTGGGATGTCCGGATCAAAAAAGAAAAGTGAGCAACCAGTACTGTTCATCACAATTTTATTTGTGCATTGAAAAAAATGATAAGAAAGTTGAAAGAAAATATTGATAAATGGTTTTACTGACACAAGCCAAGTATCAGAATGATATGATACAATTATTTACTGCACCATGATTTTAATCGAAATGGACAAAGTTTTAAAAAGCTGAAAATAAAAGAGAAAGTTAATTAATAACAGTGATTGACAATTAATTTATTAAGATATTTGAAAATTAATTAATCAAGTATAAAACAAAGATATATGATAAGTCACAGGAAGTGAATATGATAAAATTATGTCATCAGAAAAGATTTGAACAATTTACACAAAGCTGTGTTAAAAAATAATAATAAATAAAGATACGAAAGATTGCTTGTAATTAAGCTAAGTACCTATATAAAGCTTCACTTTTAAGCTTGTAAAAACGACAACAATTGGGAGAGGCGGTGCTTGGATAGATGAAGAACAAAATTCTTCAGCAACGTCTCCCCATAGTGTAACAGTGAGTTGTTCCCTTCTGTAGATATATTAAATCAGAAACAAATATATAGATGTTTTTCAATATAAAGCAAATTATGAAGATAATCTATAATGAGAGTGATAAGAAAAAAGGAATAACCTGACATTTTGAATGTGTATATCACACTTGTATGCTACCCTTTGATTAATCTGTTTTGGCTCTAAATGTTGTATTGCAGTGAGATGACCAATGACATCTTGCAATTTAAAAGGTAAATATAAGCATGTTGTGAAAAATAATTTGGCAAAAATAAACTTTAGTGTTTTTAATATCTATATATAGATACATATATAATAATACCACCCGTAACAATGTCAACTTTGTTCAAGCAAGGATAAAGAGTGTTGTAATCCTGTAGGAACAACCGGTGTCGAGGAATAGGCGGAAACACATTTGAGAGCTTTTTGAAATTTGTTTTACCACTGAATATAAGCTGACTCTCATGCGGCACCACGTTGTACTGGCCCTTCATTCTAGTGGTCCCAAAATTTGTGATTTCATAGCAACCACCAAGTTCAATTTTTGAAGCGGTAGTCTCGTAGTCAATGTGACACACCCCGACCTAAATCAGGGCGTGCTGGTCGTCACGTGGAAGTGACGTAACCATATGCACAGTGCGGAAGTGATAAGAATATGAAAATACAAGTAATTTAAAACCAAACCAACTAGATAAGATAAGATGCAAGTGACGAGATAAGAGTGAGTTCACAATCAGAGCATAAGTAGCCTAAGTGCAGTCCATTAGTACAAATACTAATTATACAGCACCAAAGATGGTCCTACATTAGTGATAATTTGTCAGAACCGCCGTAGATTCCTCGCGAGCCACCAATTGGAAATCCTACCTAAAACCTGGAGGGGCGCAAAACAGAAAGTGTGAGTGGGCAAAAACAAAGCTTTTCAAAACCATTTAATTTATCAAAAGTTCTAACCCCTCGCCGTAAAACCTGTATAATTTCCCAGAAAATAGAATATATATACATATCTCAAACCATACTCAGAATGGTAAATCCACAAGTATTCCATGTCAAATATCTCAGCCATGAAAATATGTAAGTCAGGTGAAGTAATCCATAAGAATAATATGCCAGCCGGAGTCACCTAACGTGACATGTACGGTTGAGTCTATAGCTCATCCACCAACTCAAATCAAATCAAATCCTGCAATTGAGTCGGAACCACCTAAAGTGATATGTACGACAGGCTGGGTGTAAATAAATATGTACGCTCAAGTGCTACGATCACATGAAGGTTGTGCGAAGTATCGCAAGTCACCTACAAGTTAGAACCACCTAATGTGGTCTGTACGACAAGCTGGCACCTGCCTTGGATCCAAGGTGAGCGTGTGGTGCGGGAGGTGAACGATCACGTGAAGGCTAGACCCTAAACTCTAGCGGAGCACTAACACCGGGATGCAGGATAATGAGCTATAAATACATCTCACGTAATCATACTCATTACCATCACTACCATCAATATATGCTCACCTGAAACTTACCTGTGCGTCCGCAACGTCAAACAACAATGTATATAATCATATTAATGCATAATCAAACATAGAGATCATTTGACATGGCAATTCAATTTATAAAACCATTTAAACACACTTTCTGGGAAAAATACCAAGCATATACGTATATACTGAAAACAAAAGCCCACTCACTGATATGTGGAAGGGTTGTAACCCCCGAGCCTCGATTGATTGCGCTCGTCCTCAGGATAGGTCTTACCTATATGCGAAACAACTATTTAAACGTTATTTATAAGCACATAACCAAAACTAGGTAATAACTTCTCATACAGTGCTCAATTGGGGTATTTGAATATACCACAGTGACCTACTCAACCTCAGGAACATCCCCATATTTTTAGAAAAAATTTCCGACCACCCACGCGCTGGCCAAGGCACGGCCACACGCGCCGCCCACACGTAGGCACATGCCTGGCACAGTGACGGATTCTTTAACGCCGTTAGGGAATATTCCGTTAAATAATAGAATATGTCGTTAAAGATACCTGACGCCGTTAGGTATATTCCGTCAACTTTGATGGAATATTCTCCTTTCTTCTCCGGTGAGTCGCCGGACTCCGCCGTCGACCGCTGTCTGTGTCGCCGAAAACTGGAAAAACTTCCAAACTTCATTTCTCACTCATTTTTCATCCAAAATTCATGAAATTTGTACCAAAATGAAGCTTAGGATGAAAAGAACACAGTCTTACCACTTTAAGGTCCTAAAACCAACGGAATCTCGCCGGAAAAATCTTGATAATCCGGCCACCTCTGCAACTTGTTGAACCCGAGCTTCCCGACGTCCAAAACACTCCAAAATTACTCCCCAAGCATCGTGAAGATGTTTTAAGGCTTCCTAGGACCTTAAAACTCACTGAAATGTTCACGATCACGTTCAAATGAACAGTGCACCAAATTGGAGTTCCCTGGTTCTCGCAATCCTGAAGTCCTTCCGTCCAACCAATGGTACCACTCAACTCGTGAAGTCACGAGGAATACGATGGTGGTCCTGAAAACTTCGATCTGAGAGGTTTGGATGGATTTGAGAGCTGTGAGCTCAGTTGTACGGAAAGAGAGAGTTCGATAAAGAGGGAGAAGCAGATGGTTGTACGTGTGAGTGTGTATGTGGCCTTGCTCGGATTGGGCAATTTTAAATTGCCATAATTTCTACCGGGCTATAAACTTAGGGCCACCAATTTGGTCCTAAACCACCCTACCACTTTTAATTGGATCCCAAAAATTTGGAAATAATTTAATTGGTCCAATTCCTTAGCCCATTTACCCAATTGCAACCAAACGTGCAAGGGCAAAATAGTCATTCCACACTATAGAGGATAAAATATATTATAATTCGGGACGAGTTGTCACACAATGTCCGATGTGGAGCCTTGAACCGTATGCAAATAAAGTGAACCCAAAAAAAAAAGTTAAAAAGGGGGGGGGATGAACAGAGTTAAAAAGGAGATTAATAAATGGAAAAAAATAGATATTATTCATCGGTATGTATATATTAAATTGTTAACATGGAGATATGCAATCACATCAAGAGATACAATGAATGAAAATAATTAAGTCAACTGAACCAACACTTGAAAAATTAAGAAAAATAAAAAATGTAAAAAAGTTTAAACAAAGTGTGAAATTCACCTAAAAATATTTAATTCGTATGTTTACTTGTAATCTAAATAAATTACAGGATACGCAATTAAATAATGATGTAAAATTAATGACAAAATATATATCAATGTGTTATGATTATCTGTATACGGTTAAGATTCATTATTGAATATATTACAAAGAATGATAAACAAAAATATTAATTGGCTAGTCAATCATTCTTGTTATAATTCTTCAACAAAATAATAAAACAATATTTTCTCACCGTCTCATCAAGCAAAATGCAGTGTAAAGATGTGTATTGTTTAGTAGTTCCGGGAATTGTTGATTTCCATATTCTACAAACGCGAGATTTGATTTTCTCAGCCTTTATATACGGCCGTAACTCAGAGATGGGAGTTATCTCTGCGTCTTCCATTAAATCTCTGCTTAAACCAAACATAACTTGTATGAGTTAAAAAATTGTTATCGCCAAGTCTTAAAATAAATGATTAAATAAGTAAAAATATTAATTTCTCATACATCAGTTATATAACAATACTATCTTGTGTAAGTAATGAAGATAAATAAGGAAAGATAAGCTAACTTAAATCAAAATTTGATAACTTTGCAGGAGTAGAGACTTAACAAAATATTGACTAAGAAAAATTAAATGACTTATGAAAGTTCAAAAAGACACAGAAAAAAAAATTGAATAGCCGTGAGCTCATACTATTATCCAGTTACAGTTATCCATATCATAAATAGGGGAGAAACAATATTTAGAAATCATTCAAATCAAGAAATACCCAATGTCCCAAATTAAATTTTAATCAAACAAATGAAAACATACCAGCCAAATCAACAAAACGATAAAACACTACATTCAAAAATCAATAAAGACTTAAACTTGAGATTTTCACAGAGGGTAAGTGTACCTAAAGCTGTGTTCTTTATGGTTGCTAGAGTGCAGGACGACAATCACCGCTTGTTGAAAATAAAAAAGAACTAAATCAAATTACACAACCCAAAAAATAATAATAATTAAAAACGCACGCTAAAAAAGGCGGAAAAATAACCAGCAAGAACTTGTAAGACCTGAGAGGGTTTAAACAAAAGGAATCTGGAGCAGTGCAACACTTCTCAGCCACCTAAAATTTAATCAAATTGCTATATCATAACCATCATAAACATAAGAGGCAACCAAATTGGTATATCAAAATAAAACGCAACCTATAATTTGGAGAACCTAAAATTTAATCGAACTACCATATCAGAACCATCATAAACATAAGAGCCAACCAAATTGATATATAAGAATAAAACATAGCTTATAATTTGGACAACCTAAAATTTAATCCAATTAAAACATGACAAATGAACAGATAAAGATGCTCCCAAATTTTTCGATCACAAATAGACCGAACAACTGATGACAACTTTAAGATTAACCACGTAACAAACTAAACCTCACCCTCGATTGAAAACAGACGGTGCACCAGCCAAGTTACCGTCTTCTTTATACAAACAAAACCTGCAAAACCGATCATGAACAAAAAACAAAAAAATACAAATTATATACCATAAGCCTGAAAAATGCTGAGAAAGGAAATTCCAGAAAGAGAAAACAGATGGAAGGCAAAGACTCTTCAATTTTAAACAAAAAAAAAAAAACAACATATCAGTTTCATTGTCTCTTGTTCAATATGTAGACAAATCGCTGGGTTCAACAGCCCATAATTAGCAAAACCAAACAAAACCCCAAATTGATTTCAAAAAAATAATAATAATAATGGAAAACATTCCACCCTGTTCATATCCTGCATCCCTTCTATAACTGTTTCCATCTGAGACCACATAAAAACCTCCAAATTCAATTTAACCACCCATGAAAATCCATAAGAGAAGCTGGGTTTAAAAATTCACCCAAATAAAGATTTAACTTTTGTATACTTTCGAATTTATCAAAATCAAACTTTTCAGTTTAAAACAAAAGAAGAATCAAAAGTCGAAAACCCTTACACTGATTCGGTGTTGAGTGAAGAAACGAAGAGCTGAAAAGGACACAAAGCGAGATTTGAAAGGGACGACCGAATGCGAGAATGGAATGAAGAAAAGGAAAACGCACAACTTGCAAAACGATAGAAATGCAGAATTTGGTATGGTAAAATACTATTTTACCCTTTATATTTTTTTAATCTAATTCTTTTCTAACAAAATTAACATTTGTTAAGATCTTAATTATAGCACATGTGTGATTGTGTAAATCATTAGTATAGGTATTTAGGATTCCTATATAATCTAAAAGATCTTATTCCTTTTAGATTTGTATTAGTTCCAAGATAAGTAAGCCTACTATGTTTGCTATAAATAAATGCACAAGTGATGGGAAACATCATCACATAAATTACTCAACTCTCCATTTTCTCTCTGTCGTCGTACCCGCTCTCTTCCTTCAGTAAAATAGGCCACAAAACATTATCAACCACACTTCTGATGTTGCGCTAAGGAATTGAAGGTTATTCTGCTTCAAACTCGTTCACAAGATTCATCATTGGAATCCAAGTAACTTCAAAAAATATGGCCTACATGTTGATATTCCTTCAACATTGATTGTATGAAACATTCAGCATTGAGCGTAAACTCTAATTTTCGTTTATAGAATTATATATTCTACTTAAATTATTGCTCGTAGATTATACTGTTGTCCAAGTAATTCTCTCCCTTATATAGTATAAATAAAGGCACAAGGCGTGAGGAATAATACACAAGTTTCCTGAAGCCCCTTATCTCTTTAGCTCCCCTCTCAACTTTCTATTGCAATAATTTATAACATTTTTAGTTTGATTTGTTTTTCTATTTATTAGCACATTTTTTCTCATTTTTAAAATGGGTGTTTTGATATAGACCCCTTATTTTTAGACTTCTTAGATTAAACATATGTTCATTTTAACAATGTGATTAAACATTCTCCTACAATTTTGGTGCCATGTGTATTTTAATTAACCCATTGTAATGTACCTAAATTACATATTTTGCCAAGGCCTTTAACATATATGTTTCCCGTATCCAGTTTCTTCACGCCAAAATGCACGCAAGGTTCCTAGACTCTTGCTAACTAATGTCTCAGAGTTTTAATCCAAGAAGAATACTGATTGTTGAATATCAGAAGGATTTGAATTTAAGGATATTAATAATGTTATTTTTCTAGTGAATTTTATTTTTCTAGTGAGTTTTAATTCAAGAAGAATACTGATTGTTGAATATCAGAAGGATTTGAATTTAAGGATATTAATAATTTTATTTTCCCACGCCAAAATGCAATTTTGGCTCTGTTGAGAATATAAGTTGACTTTGTGCCATATGATTTATGTTTGTGCGTTGGCTCAATTGTACCATTTAACATTTTTAGTTTGGTACATTATTGGACTGCAACTTTGTAATGTACCAAGAGTTTGGTACGTCATTTAATGTTATGCTGACATATATTGAAAGTTTGGTATGTAAAATTTTTATTTTTGAAACGTATCCATCTGAAAAAACGTTATACAATGTGTGTTTGTGATGTACCAGGAGTTTGGTACGTTACTTAATGTTACACTGACTTATATTGATTGTTTGGTTCATGAAATAATATTAAATTAGATCATTCCAGACATTTGGTATGTAAAGTTTTTTATTTTTGAAACGTATATGTTTGGAAAAACGTTATACAGCGTGTGTTTGTAATGTACCAGGAGTTTGGTATGTTACTTAATGTTACAGTGACTCATATTGATTGTTTGGTTCATGAAATAATATTAAATTAGTTCATTCCATGCGTTTGGTATGTAAATTTTTTTATTTTTGAAACGTATCTGTCTGGAAAAACGTTATACTATGTGTTTGTAATGTACCATGAGTTATGTACGTTACTTAATGTTACAATGACTCATATTGATCGTTTGGTTCATGATATAATATTAAATTAGACATTCCAGGCGTTTGGTACGTAAAGTTTTTTATTTTTGAAATGTATCTGTCTGGAAAAACATTATACATTGTGTGTTTGTAATGTACCAGGAGTTTGGTACGTTACTTAATGTTACACCGACTCATATTGATCGTTTGGTTCATAATATAATATTAACAAAATATTGATCGTTTGGTACGTTACTTAATGTTACATCGACTCATATCTATCTAGAAAAACGTTATTCAATGTAGATCTGTTTAAAACACCAACCTAACTTTTGGTAAGATAAAACGTCATCACCATGAACCATTGTCATCGCCATCTCTTTTCTGTACCATGCATTGTAATGGGAAACATCCAAACCATAATTCTTTTTGAAATCATCAACTATCTGAATTGGTTTAATGTGTGGATTGGACCGACTGTGCTCAACCAGTATGGAACACACAATCTTTGAGGTCATCATCCCACTTTTACGTTCTCAAATGCGACCGGTGCATGTGTGCTGATTATTTAATGTTTGGATAACAAAATGGTCATTAGCACTGCATATAAATGCATGAACACGCCATAGACAACCTTCAATATCTTTCTTAATGCAAGAAGCTGTTATCCTTTTATGCTCATTTGCGACATACTCAAATTCAAAACCCATCTCAACAGCATGCTTGCATAGTTTAAGCCTGAACTCATCCGCTCCACCCTCATAATCCTGACCAACATGACTAATATAGCTTTTCCAAGGATGCGATAAATACATCTTAGCATTAGGTGTTTTAAATTTGCCCAAAAACTCATTCCCATCGGTGTGCATTACACCTTCAGCCAAAAATGGTTCTGTAATACAAATATCTTGACTAGCATTGCCAATTTCATTTGATTCTTTTAAGCTCACCAATATATCAACAAAATATGTGTTCTCCTTCGTTACAGACATGTGCAATACACGCACATCCATGTCACATTCCAAAAGACAACATGCGCATCTATTCATAGCATATGTAAGGTTAAATGAACCAACTACCAAACCATTGAACCTTGAGCTAACTTGGTTGCACAATTTAGAAAATGAAGTGTCCTCTCCATTGTTATTAGTTGCTTAATTTTTCTCTCGTTTATTTTGTTAAAAATTGGTGTAAAACTTCACTTTCATACGCCTTACACGCCAAAGCAAAATGCACGCAGCACCAATGCTTATTGGGGCATTTCATCAAACATGTGTTAGGCAACTTTCAAATCTTCAAAAACTCAGCACAAATTCTTCAGTGTGCATCTTCCAGTGTTATAACTTATCAATATAAATGAGCATTAAGCAACAAACCCACAACAAAATAACCAATCCAAATCCCTTTTCGAACCCAGACTAAAATTGACAAAACTACAAAAGGCATTAACTTTATGATAATTATCCACATTTATATCTAAACAACAATATATCACAATCAGTATAAATGAGATATAAGTATTTATCACAACGTACCACAGATAGCAAGGTAGACGTTGTAGAGAATCTCGATAAAACCTTCTTAACGTACCAGCCTCAAGCCTCCGAACTTTATACGTCTAATTATCTCACATGTTATCAATATAAAATAGTGAAAACAACCACTAATTGAAATGGATAAGTCCATTCAAAATTCAAAAATGAGGATCACAGAATTCAAACGTGGGAGAAGAATTCTAGAAACATTACCAGCAAACCATACGGCTTCCTACAAAAAAGGCCATGTACAAAAATATATCAGCCTAAAAGGATATATATGGAATTTAATAATTAACATTTTAAATTAAAAAAACACAATAATGACATGTAATCTAAATAAATATAAAAATGCTAACATGACTATCGTTTAGGCGTCCTAATCAAATTTCAAAATAGAACCAATGTTTGATCTAAAGAGTATTAGAAAAGTGCAGGAGATTCTAATTTTCCCTTTTTAAAATTAATTATAAGGGCAAATTCTTCCTTTAAGAGTGACGTGAAAGTGGATTAAAACATGAAGATATGTTAGTGTAATTTTTCAAATTCTATATTTTTTTTTTAAATATGATGAATCTCATAAAGTATTAGAAAAATTAATTATTATTTAACACGATTAGTTAAAATCCCGAGTTTTCCAAATGAAACAAAGAAAAGAAAAATCAAATTACTTGACTAATCATGCTACATGGTGCAATCTGACCTTGACAAAATGACATAGAAGAAAAGGATGAGATTGAACATCTCATTTTTGTTCATTGATCTCATTTTCGTTTTATTTTTGTTAGTTACTTTATTGTAATTTGTATAATTGTATTGTAGTTTGGTTTTAATTTTCAATAAAATAATATTCACTGATTGTTGTTTTACCAACAATAACAAATATATTGCAATTCATGACCACTAACACTTGGTGAAAATGATAATTGACCAAGAATTAGTTACAGACATAGATATGAAAATGTTCTAAATATGCTAATTCTTTTCTAACAAAATTAACATTTGTTGGGATTTGTTTTAATAAACGATATTATTTACATTAGGCTCTGAATTATAGCACATGTATGATTATATAAGTCATTAGTATAAGTATTTAGGATTCTTATACAATCACATAAAGTACTTAACTATCTCTTTTCTTTGTGTAGCCACACCCTCTCTCCCTTCAGTAAAATAGGCTACAACATGTTATCAACCACGCTCCTAACGCTGTGCTAAGGAATTGGAGGTTATTATGCTACAAACCCGTTCACAATATTCATCATCCCAATACAAGTAACTTCTAAAATACGGTCTACATGTCGATATTCATTCCGCATTGATTGCATGGAACATTCACCATTGAGCATAAACTCTAATTTTCGCTTATAGAATTACATATTCTACTTAAATTATTGCTCGTAATTATATTATTATATTATTGTCCAAGTAATTATCTTCCTTAATTAGTATAAATAAAGGCATAAGGCGTGAGGAATAACACACTGGTTTCCTCAAGCCCTCTCTCTCCATAACGGCCATCTCGACTTTCTCTCTCTATAATTATTTATAACAATTTTTAATTTGATTTGTTTTTCTGTTTATTAAAACAGTTTTTCTCATTTTTAAGATTAATTATAAGGGCAATTTCTTCCTTTAAGGGTGATATGAAAGTGGATTAAAACATGAAGAGCTATTAGTGTAATTTTTCAAATTCATGAATTTTTTTAAAATATAATAAATCTCAGAAAGTATTAGTAAAATTAATTATTATTTAACGCGATTAGTAAAAATCCTGAGTTTTCCAAATGAGACAAAGAAAAGAAAAATCAAATTACTTGACTAATCATGCTACATGGTGCAATTTGACCTTGAGAAAATGACATAGAAGAAGAGGATGAGATTGAACATCTCTTTTAGAATGAATTCCAAAATAATAAGCAAACAAACATCAACGCACCATAAACGTGTCTCATATCCATCATCCATCACTCATGAAAAATGATAGCAATTTAGGAATTGGACAACTAAAATTCACCCTCAAAATGTATGGTCATAAACATAAAGTAATCAACTAAACAATGCAGCCCAATGGATTCAGTTGTCAAAATCATGCAATTCTTTAACTTCATGGTTTTGACAACTGGAGCTTGATTTGAGCTCCACCTAGCAATCCAGATTCAAGTTTAACGGTAACCTCATTATAGAAAAATCGAGGAGATATTCACACTTCAAACATCTTTCAATAATTGAGAAGTTTTTTAATTATTACATTATTTATAACTTTTTTTGTGTGGTTGGTGTACGAAAGAGCAAGTTTTAGGTTAATAGAAAGCATTCGAAGAGAATCAAGCTCCATTAGAGCTCGATAACTATTAGGCGAGCCTAAACACTTTGGCACTCTCGTTTTGATTCGACTTAATTACACCTTTCAAACTTTTAAAACCTGATATTTATTTAATAACAAATTATAAAAGAAAACGAAAAAAATATGGCATAATTTCAAAATTTATTATCTAAACTATCTATTAACAAAATTTCATTTGTCAACTAAAAGAGGACGACAAGATAATTTGATCTTATATCACAAAATAAAATCACGAAGAGTATTGTAGTTTCGCACAAACCGATTATCTTTTTTTCTTCTTTCACTTACATGTCATCATAACATATTTCTAATTTAAAAAAATAAAAATAAAAATCTCTCTTCATTCTCCCGTTTTCTCTCGCTCTCATGCCCTCTCTCTTTTACATTTTTTTCCAACTCCTCTCTCTCATATATTTTTCGAAAAAAAAAAAAAAAACAGCTTCACACAATGTATGTGGACTTTGGTTAGCTTCTATTATTATTTTGGTAAATTGGGTAGATTTGTAAGGAAATGGATCCTCTCCGGATTTCTTCCACCAAATCCACCAAGTCAAGGGATCCGAGCTCTTGAAATTTGATTCAACGGTTAAAAACATAAGCTCTATTTAAAAGTTATAATAACTTTCGCCGTTTGATCAAATTTTAAGGGTCTAGATCCTTTGACTTGGTGGAAGGGATCAAGAGAGAATCCGTTTCCGATTCGTAATTTCGATTCACACTACCCGTACAAGTCAACTGATAAAAAAAGATTATATGTTGGACCGACCCGACCCATACCCGAGAACAACTCGACGCACATGCATAATTATCATCGAGGCGAGGGACGAAAAGGAGGGAAGAACCGATGTCAAATACGCACAGCGCGCAATTTAACACTGTACGCGCCACATAAACGATATCCCTCCCTACAGTAGAAAAGGCGGGTCCACGCAACCACACACAAACTCCAAAACGCTGCACTTCCATTTGACCACGCTGCCACCGCGGACGCGAAGCCGTGTTACCTTGCACCTCCCGGCGCACGTTAGCACTTCCCCAGCCATTTTTTGGGGCTCTAACCTTCTCCACGGTTCCCACACCTCCCTTTCCTTCTCTCTCTCTCTCTCTCTCTCTCTCTCTCTCTAAACCAGTTTCCACTACAAGAAAGCCTCTGCTTAAATCCAGTAGGTAATTCCACTGAATTATTTCCTTGTGAATTTTATCATTATTTTACTTTAGCTTCCTCAGAAAATTGGAATTTATAGTAATTTTTATTATTTCTCTCTATTTAGTTCTGAATTTTGGTTTATTATTTCAGGATTTTTTCACTATTTTTTTTATGGATTTTATCTGTGTAATTTGTTGTAGAATTTTAAGAAATCTAAAAAATTAAACAGTAAAGTTCACTTGCCTGGTTTAATTGCAAGTTCTTAGCTTTATAATTATGGGTTGTTGTTTACGATTTGAATACGAAGTGAGAATTTGAAGTTTGGGTTTGGCAGGTGTTGTGTTGGTGTACATATTTGGTAGTGAGAGGGAGAGAGAGACCCATAATTTGAAGACATAGTCTGATTAGGTTGAAGGGGGTAATGTGATTTTCGACGGCATTACCTTATTGTTGCTCAGAGTTACACCTCTACTGCTTGAGAATCAACCATGCCTCATGCGGCTGCTACGAGGTTTTTGTATGATTGGAGAAGTCACAATAATCGTGGATGCCGTAATCCAGATGCTGTATGTGAGATTTCTTTGTGGTCTTTTTTGCCTCATACTATCTTCGTACTAATGGAGTTTTGTAATTTTTGTTTGATTAAAAGTGTCTTGTAGGAAAGGGTCGAGTGCATATGGTTAGCATCAATCTTCCGTCACATGGTTTGGTATGGTTTTCTCATTGGTTCAGTTCTTTTTTTCTTTCCAGTCGCTCTTCGTTGATTTGGTATGCAATATGCATAATTGTCACCGGAGTTCTGGGTTTTTTGTTTCCCTTTGTAGAACTGTTGTGTGTTTCTAAGATTTGCTCATCATTCCTTGTTTCAAGGTTTTGTCGAGTGGATGATTATAGTGTAGTGCTTGCTTGGTCTCTATGTGTGAGTTGAAGGCCATGAATATTCATTTTTGTTTTGTTACGTTTGATTGTTAGCGACAGGGTGCTTGCAGTCTCCATCTTTTAAGCAGTGTACGTGGTCCAATAGGTCCAGTTTCTTCCAGATGCAATGTCTTTGTGTGCAGATCTGTTTTAGGTCCAGGTGGAGGAAACGGGGCTCCTGTTCTGAAATCTGCTACTCTTGTTTTGACAAGGTATGTATACGTGTTCCCAATTGAATTCTCAATTCCTTTTTTGTTTTCATTAGAGAACTGCACACACAGCATATAAGGTATTAAATTTTGGGTACTCCATTCTGTTTAATTGGAAGCAATGCCTCATCATGTTTTCTCTCTCATTAATATTGAAATGCGTGGTGTCTAAAGAAATATACATGTTGACATATCGTGCAGGTCCGATGATACTTTACGTGGAAGCCCTGCTTTACTTAAATTGATCCCAGCAGTGGCTATCATTGCTTTTGCTGTTTGGGGTATTGGGCCACTATTGCGTCTTGGCAGGGTTATTTTTCTTCAAGTACGTTATTCTTGCATCACACCTTGCCTGTAGACATGGTTTGATTATGTTATTGAGCTGAATAATTCTTCCATGGTGAGTTTCTGCAGCGGAATGATAATACTTGGATGAAAAGTAGGTCACACTATGTCATGACTTCTTACCTTCAGCCCTTGCTTCTCTGGACTGGAGCGACACTTTTATGCAGGTTAATTTCTACATTAGAAGTAGTTAGTTTCAAATTACAATTTAGGGAACAAAAAATGATGCTAACCCATTCGCTTGTCTTAACCTGATATTTGTTTCCAGTCTATCTGCACTAACTGCCGCAATGTTCATTTCAGAGCATTGGATCCTGTAGTCCTACCTTCAGAAGCTAGCCAGGCTGTCAAGCAACGTCTTATAAATTTTACACAATCATTATCAACAGTGCTGGCATTTGCCTATTGTTTGTCAAGGTGAGTACAATTCTCTGCTGTTATTGTGTCTCAAAGAAATTTCTTTCATGATTCTGGTGGTCAACCAATAGATTGGTCTCCGATGAATTGCTTTTTGATATTTGTTTCTTTCAGAAGTAGTCAAGTAACTTCTTATATTGGTTAAAAGTAATTTCAACATTGAAAATGGCCCAACTTCAACAACTTTAGTTCTTCTTATATTAGTTAAAAGTTAATTTCATTTTGTTGGCTTATTTTTTTATTTTTCTGCTATGCTCTATACGCGGATGTGTCTGTGTGAGTGTTATTTTTCTTTTGCCCATACTGGTCCTATAATCATTGTGGTTGTTGATTCTGATGGCTCTGGTTCTGGGTTTAAAATTTGATTTTCTATAGCGATACTTTTTGTTTACAGCTTAATTCAACAAGCACAAAAGTTCTTTATGGAGACAAGTGACCCAAGTGACACAAGAAATGTATGTTTTTCTTACTTTATCAGTATGCAATTCCTTTAGTTCCTTGTTTAAATGTAATGTTTTCATACTTTGTTTTGGAAAAATTGATTTCCCTTTCCAATTCCAATGCTGAAAAGGAAAATGTCATTAGTGCTAATGCAAAAAAATATAAAAATGTTACTCATTATCATCTACATTAGCTTCTTTTTACCTTTTTTGCAATATATGTGGCATAGTTTTACTTTTCCTGTCAAATTTTTGTTATTTTGTGATTTTGTAATAATATATTAATATACCTATCTTGGTGGCACTTATAGCGTATAAGATCATTTTTCTTTACATAGTCATTGTATCTTGCTTGGACAGATGGGCTTCAATTTCGCTGGAAAGGCGGTTTATTCTGCAGTTTGGGTTGCTGCGGTATCATTGTTCATGGAATTGCTGGGATTCTCAACCCAGAAATGGGTAACGGCTGGGGGTCTTGGCACAGTATTGCTTACCCTTGCCGGTCGTGAGGTAGCGATCTTCTTCCCCTGACATTGTAAACTGGAGCAGCTGCAGTTCATTGATCATAACTACAAATATTTTATATCTAGTGTATACTTTTGTTCAAATACTATTAAAATATATAGTTTCTTTCAAGGTTTTTCTGACAACGTTGACCTTAATATTTCTTTTTTTGACTCAGATATTCACAAACTTCCTTTCAAGTGTAATGATCCATGCCACACGCCCATTTGTTGTTAACGAATGGATCCAGACTAAGATTGAAGGTTATGAAGTTTCTGGTACTGTTGAGGTTTGTACATATCTTTGTTAATCTGTCATCAAATGAGAACAACAGTTAGGAGGAAAAACATAATGTATGTGCATTATACCTTTGATTACTTCCACCTTAAACATAAGCGGGATTCAACAATTTAGTTCTTTCTGCTAAACAAATATTGGAAGTGAATTTCTTATCTGCAATTTGGCCCCTTTTATTTATTTTTTGATGAATTTGATATATTTTACCAGCATGTGGGTTGGTGGTCTCCAACAATTATAAGGGGCGATGATCGTGAAGCAGTTCACATTCCAAATCACAAGTTCACTGTAAATGTTGTCCGGAATCTTAGCCAGAAAACTCATTGGCGAATCAAGACCCACCTCGCAGTCAGTCACTTGGATGTAAATAAAATTAATGTGAGTATTAATTTAGTTCACTGGCTTGTTACTTGTTCTCTGGAATATTGTTTGTTCTATCATGTCATACAATAACCTCGGTGGCATTGCTGTCTGCAGACTATAGTAGCTGATATGCGGAAGGTTCTGGCAAAAAATCCTCAAGTAGAGCAGCAAAGGTTGCATAGAAGAGTTTTTCTGGACAATATTAATCCAGAAAATCAGGCTCTTATGGTAAGACTTTTATGCTGTCATTTTTCAAAGTTATGAACTTTTCTACTTAAAAAAATACATGACGAAAATTTTTGGTCTTCCAATTCTTCAATTTCATTCCCAAGGTCTTCATACAACAAATGGGAAAACTCATTTGATTTTCCAATGGATCTTCAATCTCCAAATACTCCGGTCCTCCCTTTTGTTTTCTTCTTTTTTATTAATTATTTATTTAATGATTGTTCCTATCTCAACTTTGTCTCATAAACGTACAATTTTGTGACAGATTTTGGTGTCTTGCTTTGTTAAAACATCTCATATTGAGGAGTATCTCTGCGTCAAGGTAAGTACTAGTTTATTGGTAGAAGCTTTATGAAATAATGATGCCTGAAAAGCAAAATTATGTAATAGAATCTGATATAGTATAAATCTTGACCGACTTTGAAATGGACACGGATACAAATTTCAGGAAGTTTTCTAGAGATGCTGAGTAATAATGACTTGAAAGCCATAGTCTCAGAGTAGGTGCTTTCTAGTTCTCAATTCTGAGAATTAATGCTGAGATTTAATTAGTACAATGGAAATCACATAACCTTGTCTGAATATTCTGACTGTTCGTCGATCTTCCCATCACATACTTGTTCCACGAGCTCATAGTGTCACATAACCTTGGATGCGGATTGTATCATTCGTGTTGTTTGCTAATTCTGGTTTCCAAGTTCCTTGTTGTCTGCCTGAACTTTGTAGATGTTGTTTATGGATATCGTAATACCTTTAAATATTTCATTGTAATTATAGGCTTTGAGAAAACCTTGAATGTATATCTCACGAACTCTATTGATGAAATAATACAGGAGGCAATACTTTTGGATCTTCTCAGAGTTATTAGCCATCACCATGCCCGGCTTGCCACACCCATCCGCACAGTCCAGAAATATTACAGTGAGGCTGACTTGGAAAACATGCCATTTGCTGACACCATTTTCACTCGTTCTAGGGCAGCCACCAATCGTCCGTATCTACTTATAGAACCATCTTACAAAATCAGTAGTGACGACAAAGGCAAGGCTTCAACTCGCACAACGCGTACAAATGGAGAAAAACAGGCCCAAGCTGAAGCAGCCTCAACATCTGACTCCAAGGGATCAGATGCTAAAGCTGGGACAGCCGTAACACATGCACAAACTGACGATAAGGTTGCAGTGACTTCAAGTTCCAACTCAAGTACAACCTCTAAGACTTCTGAAATGCCAACACCCGAACCCCAAACATGGAATCCCACATCTGATGATTCAGTTAGAAACAACTCTGAAATGCTGCAGTCCAAGAACGAGAGTATAAAATATCCAGGGAAGGAGACAACAGGAGCTGATTCCAAAGGTGTGTCTCCACAAAAGGTGACGGCTAAGAAGCCTCATGTTGCTTCACCCGAGACTGGTAGCGAAAAAGCAGATGTTCCTTTGACCACTACACAGCCAAAGCGAGATGGCGAGAAGCCTGTTGCAGCACCATCGACAGCTAGGCCTCCATTAGAAGAGAATATTATCCTTGGCGTTGCTTTGGAGGGCTCAAAGCGAACGCTTCCAATCGAGGAGGACATGTCTCCATCTTCTACTGCAGTATCAAAAGAATTCAGTGGCAGCCGTAATGGTGGCGGGTCTCCTTCCGTTGGCACGGATGTGAAGGATGGTTAGATGTCCATGCGAACTGAATAGCAGGACCGAGAAGGCTACGTACAATGTCATATTCTAATTGAAGTGTAAAAAATGCATGCGGCTGAGTTTTTGAAGCTGCCATTATATTGTCTTCCATGATTGTTTGAAAATCTGTTGGTCTCAGTCTGAAACGACCAGTTTCTCCCATGCCCTGTAATGAATAACTCAAAGGAATGAAGAAAAAAGGTACCTTAGGACGCGATTATTAACCATTTTGTTTTTAGTTTTTTATTTTAATGTTTTTGTAAAATGAAAATTTAAACGAAAAACTTGTTAGGTAAGTGAACCAACTTTTAAATGAAAAATGAAAAATGAAAAATGAATCGGCTTTTAAAACAAATTATGTGCAACTCACATATCAATAAGAAAACAGTTTTTCAAGGGCCAGAAAGCTTGTGGATAGCGCTGTTCTAAAAATCTCTGTGTAGTGTCATCCTGGCACTAGACGGGCGATCATCGTTCTGATTAATCCTTAGGCGTTTGAAAATTAAGAAATAACGTCTATACTTGCCTAGTCACCCGTGTAGGTCGCGATTTTTACTTAGACAAAAAATAATTAACTTTTATTTTGCATTTTATTTTTTCCGTAAATTAAGAGACGTGTTGAGTACAATGATGAATACTCATTATATGCTTGTTCCCCATATTTTCAGTATGTTCTAATATTTTATAATTTATGTGTCATTCTATTTTGCAATTTATGTATTCCAATACAATAATTTTTTTAATATGAATAGACATTTATCTATATGTGATAATAAATTTAATTAAAATTTAAAAGAAAAAAAAATGCCTAGGCCCTGCCTATACACTAAACTCCTATCCGTCACACAAGTAGCGGCTAGTGCCTATTAAAACCTTGGTTGATAGATAGAGGGACGAAAAAAGTTTACCTACTCCACATATATAGTGTACACTCTCCAGTTTGTCCTACTATTTTCTCTTTTGGCAGTTTCTGTATTTAGTAAGGATATTGATGTTTTTTTTTTGAACAATTGATATTATCTACACTAAGGGGAGGAGGTGGGCTTAGCCTCACAATGAGCTAGCAATACTGTGGTTCAAACTTACCTTTGGCGAGAATCGAATCTAAGACCTCTCACTTACAAGTGAAGAGGAATACCACTAGACCATAGTACTAAGTGGCAGTAAGGATATTGATGTTTGTGCCTATTTTTTTGTATTTTGATGTCCGCAATGATAATCAGGTTGTGTGTCCTATTTTATGTTTAGGTTTGGGTAATTTGTGTTATCTCTTTTTATAATTAACAAACCTCTTGTTACATGTCTGCACGCTTGTGACAATTGACTCTTTTTTTATTGTTTTTTACTTTTGTTTCTTGTTTTAATTTTACTTATTCTTTGTAACAGGGGTCCATTATTTGATAGTTTGACTTGACGGTATAGTTTTTGGGAAAATTAGAATCTCCTACAGTTTTTCTATATTAAACATTTGTGCCTTTTTAAATTTTGATTAAGGTGCTTTGACTCTATTTTTTAAAATTAAAATAATTTTTGAATTTATTCTTTTATCTGCATGATGCACTTTTCCTTATTTAGGGGAGATATTAGTAATTAAACTATATTTTCTCTTCTTCCACATATGTTTTTTCGATCACAGTTTTTTTTTTTTTGTTATGCAAACATTTAATATTATTTCTTTTTCCAAATGGTTTTTTCCTTTTCAAATAGTTGGTGATCAACATAAACGGTCTGTGTAATTTTTTCAATTCTTTTGTGAAATTACATTTTTTTTTGCTGTTTTTTTAAGTATAGTTGTTGACGAATTATTATTAGGTACAATAAATTATGTATATATTATCTGCGGGTACGTTTGAATTTACAAAAATCATTAATTGGTACGTTTATTTGCAATTTTCTTATGTTTGATTTGATACATATTGTTAATATTGGTACATTATTTTTATTTTGGTACGTTTTATTTTGTACACATTGTATATTGGTACGTTTATATTATTCTCAATCCTATTTTCTCTTAACGTACTAAAAGAAAAACTTATTTCGGTACGTTTAATTTTGGGGAATTTAAAAATATTTTAAACTATTTTGGAAAGAAAATATCTTAAATCGTAGATAATTAATGCTAAATTGTAGCATTATTGTGAAAATAAATTGAATCTAACCAACTTTTTGATTTTTTTTTTACAATTATCTCTAACGGAGTAGAGTGTAATTAAAATGCTAGATTATAGGAAATTTGTTTCAATATAATGTGCATATGGCACCAAAATTATGACAAAAAAAATTTTGTTTTTTTTGTCGATTGACGGTATAGTTTGGGAAAAAGGAAAAAAACAAAGGCTGGACTGGGCTCTGAGTCTGAGAAGGCCCGGATTTCAAACCCATTTGATAGCCCAATTCCCAATTTAATTTAACCAGAGTTGTGACCCAATTTAATTTATAGCCGTTCTACAACCACAAGCCCTAAATTTAACTTTCCCTCTCTCTCTCTCTCCCTCTCTCTCTTCGCGCGCGCTCGCTCGCTCGCTTTCTCTCTCTCTCGATCGCTACTGTTGATCACGATGGAGCTTGAGTGGATTTGTCAGAGGCCTTCCGTTAACATCTCCTGCTCGTTTGGCGTTTGTGGCGATATATATTTCTTTCTCCTTGTTCTCTCGATTTCTTAATGTAATTTTTTGTTCGATCGTTTAATTCTGGATTTGTTTGATTTCTTGAATTTGTTTAGTTTGTTCGATTTTGCCCTAATTTCTGAATTTTTATATGGCTGGCAAAACTAAATTGGTGGCCGCCGATCCTTATTCGGAATTTCTAAGAAATGTGCATGACATTGTAAGGGAGTCGGTGGTGAGTAAGGAGTCTTTTCCTTGACATTTGTGCTGTAAATGGTGTTAGGGATGTTAGGGAAGAAGTCGAGAGTTTCAAGAGGACCCCTTTTGCACAGAAGGCGGAGAGGGACCAAAAATTGAAAATCCTTATGTCTTTCCGCTGATTATTCTTTTTGTTTTTTTTTTTCTGATTTTTTTCTCTTCTTACATGGACTACTGATTGAGTTCTATAATTTTTGTTTAATCAAAAGTTTCTTGTAGGAAAAAGTTTGAGTACATATAATTAGCATCAATCTTCCGTCACATGGTTTGATATGGTTTTCTCATTGGTTTAGTTACACACACACACGTTATATATTTCCAGGTGCTGTTTTTGATTTGGTATATGTATAATTGTCAGTAGAGTTCTCGGTTTTCTTTGCCCCTTTGCGGCATTGTTGTATGCGTGCTTGTGTTTCTCAAATTTGCTCTTCATTCCTTATTTCAAGGGTTTGTCGAGTTCATGAATCTAGTGGGGTGCTTGCTTGGTCTGTGCGTGAGTTGAAGGGGTGGGGGGTTTCTAAATAGAGTCGGAGGCCAGGGAAATTCGATTTTGTTTTGTGGCATTTAATTGTTAGCGACATAGGTCCAGTTTCTTCCAGATACAACGATTTCTTGTGCACATCCGTTTTTGGTCCAAGTGGCAGGAAACGGGGTTCCTGTGCTAAAATCTGATAGTCTAGTTTTAACTAGGGATGTATACATGTTCCCATTTGAATTCTCAGTTCCTTTTTGTTTTCATTAGAAAACTGCACACACCAGCACATAAGGTGATATATATGTTCTCAGTTCCTTTTTTGCAGTAAACATACAAAGATCAGCTGAAAACATTCTTAATCATGTACTGATATCACAGTTCCATTTTTTCCAGACTACTAATCGCCCACGTAATCAGTGCGCCTCTCTATTTAATATTCATTCTTACAAGGTTATTTTAATTTTATGTGTACTTTGTGTTGTGATTCTTGTGAATGTTGATATTGTATATGTCAATCACAAACTAGGTTGACTTCATTTTTACTTTTTATAATCGGTTTCGTTGTGAAGTTTTAAATTTCCTTTGACATCCAACCTCTCTTCAACAGTTTTGGGTTTGTCTGTTCAAGTTAAGCACAAGGGAAGAACATCCGGCAAAAAAAGTCGTCTTTGCTTTTGGACTTACTCAGGTGTTGTAATTCTTTTAATTATTTTGCACAAACTTGGCATACGGCAAGGTTTCCTTCTTAGCTAGCATTCTTGATTGTGTTATTTTCAGTTTACTGCTGATATGATTTTCGTTTAATTTTGAAGTTCTAAAGGAGCGCGAGTGATAATTTAAAATTTGTATTACATTGATAATTTGATATGTTGGTATCTGCTGGGTGACCAATTCAGATTTAGAGTTTGTAATTTACCGTGTTTCTATTTTGTTTAGATAGAGGGTTGGTTTTCTCTTTGTGGATTGAGGCTGTTTTTGTGTGGTTTACTTGCTGGAATATTTAATGGTAGTTGTTTTTCGGATGCATAGATGAGACCATCAATGCAAGGGATGTACTATATGGAATCGGGATGATGGGTTCACACGGTTCAAGTTCTCAAATGAAGCCAGTAGGGATTACGGCACACCATTCACAAAGACCAGCCCCTAACCCTCTCTTATACCACCATCTACCCGCAAGTAATCAGTCCCTGCTTCCCAAGTCAGTACTTTGATTTCCATGTCCAATATGTAGTTTCTGCACATGTGGGAATTTGGATATGTCATGTAACAGCGCTCTGCCATGACTGATAAGATGTGTGTTGCCTGATATGGTTTTTCTGATTGGCTTTATTGGGGAACTTGATCTTTTGACTTCAACATACTGTTAGCGCTTGCATCTTCTCCAGTTGTCCGTCGTTTGGTTCATATCATTACCAGGACATTCTACATTTTAGGGAAGCAAAGAGATATGATTGGCGTCGGCCGGCGTTGCATTGTTAGGTTCGTTGTTCCTCGAAGGATTTGATGATGTTATAGTGTTGTTTCTTTTTCTTCATTATTGTACAAGACGAATATGCCTCAGTGTTCCATTTATTTTTATATGTTACGATTTCAGTTTATTTTTCCGTCAATGAGTTAGTCCGTATGGTGAAACAGGGAAATGCAACATGTCGAGAACAATATTAGACCAAAACGCTTCAGCAAAGATACCTTTGTTAGCTCTTTCACAAAGTTTATTACTTAGATTAGAGTACGAATGTATCTTTATCCTCTAAACTCACAACACAAACAAAAAAATTGGTATTGTAAGGAATATTTGACATGATTTGTTATTGCTAATCAATTTCATACAAACGAAATGTATAAATAACTGAAATAAAAACATGTAAGGCGCTCGTGGCGTGCGTGATCAAGAAAAGGTCTTTCTATGCGTATAAATGTGAACTTAAAACACAACTTTACTCGTCACATGTTGTGATTACACAAAAAAAGTTTGAAAGCGTGTGCAAAAAGACTAGTTCTAAATTACTCTAAGCCTAGAATATCGTAGTGCCAAAAAAATTCACTGTATTGAAATGGAACATCGGTGTCGGTGTCTGGTGGTTTTGTCATTGTCTCTCTCTACTGCCGGCAAGAATCAGTGCTTGCCAGCAGACTCTACAAATTAGCTCAGATGAAGCTTATACAAAAAATTCAATTAAGCTCGACACATGCAATCAGGAGCAGGGTATGTATATATCGACTGCTTTTCCTTCCTCGGCCTCACCTGCCCGTCTAGTTTTGTGCCCATCTGAAACCGCACGTTGGAAATCCGACCATTCCATGCTCGTATTCACGAAAAGTTTGCCCAACAACGCCATGTTTGGTCTAATAGTCTTCAAGTTCATGTAAGCCCGGTGACCCACCTGACGATACAATTTTTAATCCTGTCAGCTCACAATTCTTCTCAAGTGAAACACTGATTTTACAATGGGCAAAAACATGCTATCTACAACGACAGAATTGATGCCGTGGATAATCGGCACTATTTCCCCATCATCTTAAAGAAGAAAAAGATTTACCAAGTATTGAACTTGATAATCTTACCAGTGCATTGTGCATATTTCCAGGAGAAGCAGAAATGAAGATGTCGCTTTGCATGCTCACATAATAGTCAACTGCGGCTAACAAAGAAGCCTTGCCTTCAACTTTGGCCCTTTCCTCTGCAGAGGCAAGACTCTTCTTATCTTCCATATTTGGAAATAATCTTCCCAAAGTCGAGATCCTTGCTTCTCCGCCGTAAACCTGAAAAACGGAACATACAATTGTTCCGAGTTTTACAAACGAAAACAAAAACAAAAACATCAACAAACGAGCCCCTTGCCATTAGACCCTAAATACCAGCAAAGACATTCTGCTTTTAAGACAAACCTTGTGAGAAGCAAGATAGAGTCGGGTGGTATTGTTGAAAGCTGCTAGCAGCAATCCAATCTCTTCAGGAGTCAATGGGCAACGCCCCTGATTTCTTAACTCCTCTTCTGTGAACTGAGATTTTAGGACCCTACCCTGCCAGATTACTTGCCGATATTTTGCAAGGGCGAGTTTCACAGCTTTACCTCCACCAAAATCACAGGCTGAATGAGCAGCCATGTCCTGTGTGTATGTGAAGGCAAAATACTAATCCCGCATATGTATTTAAGATTCTTAGAAAAAGCTTTAAGATTCTTCAAAAATTATTTTGTACAGCATATATTTCATAAAACTTATATTAGCCCCAAGACTCCGAAATGATTACATAATCAAACATGCCAAGGATCTAAAGCTAATTAAGAACATACTTTATCGAAGCGAAGATGCAAAACGACATATTTCCCAGGTCCCTGTTTCTCAATTTCATTTGCCTTGTCCTGTGAGTCACTGCCTGCTTTTGGGTTTCTATTGGGAGGGTAGCGGAGACGATTAACAAGGGTTTCTCCCAATTCCCTGATATGAGGAACAAAGGCTAAAGCTTGAAAGTTGACTTTACAACGTAGGCGCTGTATGTTTTGAGGCAAGTTGTCAAAGGCCAAACGATGAGAAAATGGGGAGATAGTAGCAGCAACTCCATATTTGTAGCAGTGAAACACCTTTTAAGTCATGAAAAGATATTTGTTTAAAATTTAGATCCTAAAAAGCAACCTACTGTAGTGAAACATAGGCATATAATTCAGATTGCTAGCTCAAGTTGTGCCCAGAAAAGATACTCTAACATAAAACCAAAGGATATTTCTGGCTTAAAGTTAAACCTAGAAAACCATGCTCTTTCCGTCCACAAATGACTGTCTTGAATTCGTTCCCCTATCTTTCTTGCCTTGGAGCAGCAAGAGGTACACGGGAATCAATTTCTGTAATTCAATATACCTTCCCTTCAAGATCTCTTCTGAAGGTGCAAAAATCTATAATGAATTCTGCTTATGGTATTGAATTTTTTTAAACGCTGACTCAATCCGTCCACAGTTATTTTATTAAAATCCAACACATAATGTAACTTGAAAACCTGATGCCTTGACATGTAGATACAGAAGTATTTCTGTGATGCATTACTAAGTTCTAACTATATGCCATGCACATTAACCAAACAACCTATTTCCCAAAGTCATGTCCCTTATATAATATTACCATGCCAAAACTTTCCTTGTTATGACAACTTCTTTCTGCTATTTACCCCGGTAAAAAGATGACAACTAATGTCCAAGTTTATAACACAAGCTATCACGACCACAACTTTAGGGAATGATACACAGCACGGTCCAATACAAGATGGAATCTAAACTTTAGGACACACAGCATATATGATATGGACAATAGTATACGATACAACAACTTTCTGCTCAATAAAGGGTCAAAGCATTTACTGACCTCTACAATATGGGCAAGACGTTTTCCAGATACCAATCAGAAGAAGCATGAACAGGTGCTGTTTTTATTCTAGTAATCCTTATGCCAGTAGCATAATACTCCCTAGTGCTCCAAGAAAATTCACTAGGAAGGGCTTTAACTATAGAAACTTCACCCTGTAGGGCTTCAATAAAGTGATCCACATCAAAAATGTCCTCAAAGGAGCTGCAAAAGCACAAGGAGTTTCACATCAATGGCTCCACTTGGACAGAAATAATAATTTTCTAGTAACGGTTCCAGGTTAGCATACTCACTGTATACCTCGAATCTTGCCACACGGGATTAACTTCAAGGTGTGGAATAACCAAAGTGGCATTCAAAATTTTAGCAACAGCAACTGCATCACAAATCTTTTTTTATGAAAAAAAGACCAAATAAATTAAATTAGACAACCTCATTTTGTACACCCAATTGGCTATAATATTACAAGTTATAGCACGACTTCCCTCACAAAATTTTCAAAACTTACCCCCATTTTCTGCTGGTTCAAGCCTCCGTCAAGGAACACCTGAATATACCCAGTAGATTCTTTTGGCGATGCTGCAAGAAAACGAACGGAAGTACATCAGATAACAATCAATACAATTTAACATATAATGTGGTCTTATCTTTAGTACTCACATGATAAACTTTTAGGCTCTTCAGGGCAATGCTTCCATCCTTGGTCGGGCAATGGAGTCCAAAGCTTGCTCTGTTGATCCACATACTACACAAATTCAAAACCAATATGTAAATACATGTAACCAGATCAACTGTTTATAAAGCAAACAATAAATCAAAGGCAAAAAAAGGAAACGGAACTGACAGATTGAAGAAGTAAAGCCGGATTTAGAAGGCGCAAATGCCGGGGTTTCGGAGCATTCCACTCCTGCAAAAAAAACCCATCTCAGTTTAACAATTATTCAACAAAATTAAGCATTTCCATTAACAAAAGCTTCAAACATGTGAGAGTGGTTTAGTGGGAAGGAACTTACCGAGAAGATGGAAGGAGCAGCGTGGCTCAATGGGCCAAAGAGGTTTGGCAGGAAGGCCGGAAAGAGGACCACCAGGAGGCCAGCTAAAGCGGCTTTCTGAGACTGGTTGGGGTAGCAGTAGCTATAGTAGTCCTTGTGAAGCTTCATGGGTTGGTTTGGTTTTGATCGAAGACCTAAATTTTCACCATTAGTTGCAGATTTTGGTTGTGGGGAAGTAGGGGGGGCGGCGGAGAAGCTCACCGTCGTCAGTGTAGGTGACAAAGGAGGACTGAATCGGATCAAATTTTAACGTGAGAAAACTGAAAGAGGAAGCATAAGGGTTAATGGTTTATGGTTTTGATTCAGCTGCTGGGGAATTCGATGCGAGTGAGAGCTACCAACATACGCGCGCCACGCACCACATGTAAGTTCCTTTTATTACATCCGATATTATTTATATTAAAAAAATGCAGTGCGAGCTAAATTATATATTAAGTTAGGCATAATAATTTTGTTGAAACTCAATTTTAGAGAGAATCGAATTTAAAAAATTTCACTTACATACCACTCAACCGTAATAGTGATAGTTCTTTTTAATTTGAGAGGATATGTTTACTCACGAAAAATGGAATTTAAGAAAATATAATATTTTATTCTTATGGTTTCCGCATGAAATTTATAGGGTAAAAATATGTTATTTGTAAACGATGGAATATGCTCATCCCCTTGGGTATGCAAGTATTTCTATTACCTTTTCGTGCTCAAACTGATTATTATTAATTGCATTAGAGTGGGTGTGGAGATAAATTACTGAGGTGAGTAACAATACTTTTAATGTCACATCCCCGCATGGGGCAGATCACTTCCCGGGCCCGCTCCACCACCGTAGCACGATATTGTCCGTTTTGGGCTTACCATTCCCTCACGGTTTTGTTTCTGGGAACTCACGAGCAACTTCCCAGTGGGTCACCCTTCATGGGAGTGCTCTAACCCTCTTCTCGCTTAACTTCGGACCCATCATGGGAGTGCTTTAGCCCTCTTCTCGCTTAACTTCGGAGTTCCTACGGAACTCGAAGCCAGTGAGCTCCCAAAAGACCTCGTGCTAGGTAGGGATGAGAATATACATTTAAGGATCACTCCCCTGGACGATGTGGGATGTTACAATTCATCCCCCTTAGGGGCCCGACGTCCTAGTCGACACACTTCCGGCCAGGGATTAGCTCTGATACCAATTGTCACATCCCGGCCCGAGGCGGATCATTTCCCGGGCCCACTTCACCACCGTAGCACGATATTGTCTGCTTTGGGCTTACCATTCCCTCACGGTTTTGTTTCTGGGAACTCACGAGCAACTTCCCAGTGGGTCACCCATCATAGGAGTGCTCTGGCCCCCTTCTCGCTTAACTTCGGAGTTCCTAAGGAACCCGAAGCCAGTGAGCTCCCAAAAGGCCTCGTGCTAGGTAGGGATGAGAATATACATTTAAGGATCACTCCCCTGTGTGATGTGGGATGTTACATTTAAAATTTGGAAATTGACTACAATACCTATATTTATTTTATACAATTACCATTTTATATTAAATATATATACTCGCATGAAAGTAAGAATACGTAAAATTACATGTATTAAATACAAATGTTTTTCTAGGAGGTCTGGAGAAAGCTGCAGTTAATAGGATTTTCGTAATCCTCATCTCCCGAAAGGAAGAACGTGAAATTCTTTTTCCTTTTCACAGGGACTATGAGATTGGATCTAGCTGTATCAAGAATGTTTGGCTAATAAATAACCCCTTCTTGGTCTTTGACCCCATCAGTCAACACGAACTCCCTGGATCCAGGGGGAAAAACGTAGAATGAAATAATTTCTTAGATGTATTGCCATAATCAAACTTGAATGAACAAAGTGTTGAATTGAATTGTATCAATCTCTACTGGGGGTTATTGCTTATTTTTGTACTTGCTGTTTTTATTTTTCTATTATTTCTTTAATTAAAATGAAAAAAAATAGATAGTAGGAATTCTCTTATCCCATTAAAAAATATATCATCTCATTGACCTCAACGGAAAACTAAAGAATAACTGCAGCAAGTGATTGAGTTCAGTAGTTCCTCATATAAAAGTATTAACTCTAGAGACATAATAATATAGAGAAGACGAAATTGTTTCAAGCACCTACAAAACCAGAAATGTCCATTGTTTCAAGTATTGTAGCCAATCTCTAAAATTTAACATCTAATGGTCTTAGATAATGAAAAAATCAAACTTAACACCTCGAATATAAGAATGGGTTTTTATCACAAATGTCCTTGAACTTGACCCACTCAATCAAGATGGTCCCTAAAATTGAAAATCAATAAATGTAGTCTCTAAATATGGGTGTTGCGAATCAATATCTATATCGTCCTTCCGTTATATTTCTGTCAAAACTTCTGTTAGTGTGATGATGCGGCACACGTATGGGTCCCACATAAATTAAAAAAAATTTAAAAAATTAATATTCTATTCTAAAAATAATAACAAATAAATTTAAAAAAAAAAAACTTTGTGAAAGGCTTTGACTTGTGAGCACCCAACCCAAGCACCAAGCCACCATCTTCCCCACCATGTTTTGCAGAAAGACACGATCTTTAAATCTTTAAGATACCAAGAAGAGGGAAAAAGAGGGGTCAAAATCGTAGGTTGGTTTCTTGCATGTTTTAGTTCTTCCAAAGATAAAAAAACGCAGGATCAGATGGAGTAATCACTAATCAGAACATCAGGGTGGTGTGTGGAAGGGATTACCAGATTGGGTCGGAGGGGAAACAAGATCGTCCGATCTCCTATGTTTTTTTTTTTTTTTCATTTTTAAATTTATTTAAAAGGTGGTGGTGGTTTGGATTTGCACGAATTTGGATTTGGATCTGCAGGGATTTGGTTTAGGAGGGAGGGAGGAAGGGTCCAGGGATTTGGATTTGCAGGGAGAGAGGAAGGGCCCAGGGAGGAATGAAGGGTCCAGTGGAGTAGGGTGCTGACTCAATCTCGGGTGACCCTAAGAGCAAGTCCACCAGGAGTGGATTGCCTGGCACCCAGCACCCAAAACAGGCTGGCCCCCAGCCAAATCACTCCACCCCAGCCCAAGCTAGGCCAGAGACTAGCCTAGAATCGACAGACCTAACAGCCTGGCCATCTGACGTCAAGCTTGAGTAAGCCTGAAGTCAAAGCCTACTGAAATTTTTTTTACGTTAGGCGCTTGTGATACACGCTCGAGTGGGGGCGCGTTGTAACAGCCCGTCTCGAAGATTTCATACGATGGATGTGAAATGATGAAAATGCCCTTGGACGTTAATTAAGGTACGTGTGTGAATCTAAGTTTAGGAGTGTTTGGTTGGTGGTGTTTAGACCACACACACACACACATTCACACACTATTTCTCTCTCACTCCCGTACTCTCTCTATCTCTCCGACTCTCTATCTCGGCTTTTGTACGGACACACTCATAACCCTTGTAAACCTTGCAGATCGAAGGTGTGAATCACCCTATTGTGTTCCTGAGGTCCAGACGAACACATTGGAACCCATTTCTGGTAAGGACACATTCGAAAACCTATGAAAATCCTAGCTCCGATTTGGGTACTATTCATGCTCACGTAAAATGTTGTGTTTTTGGAGATTCTAAGTTCATATGAAGCTTAAAGAGGTCCTTACAAAGCTCGGAGTGCTTCGTTGGAAGAATTTGGACGTCGGAATTGCAAGATCGGGGAGTTTCATTTTGGCTGGAATTATCGAGGCTTTTTCCGGCGAATCCCCGACGAGTTTTGGGTCGAGTCAGGTATGGTTATGTTCATCTTTGTGAGATCTTCATTTTGGTATAAAGTACGTAGAAAAAGGTGCAAAAATGAAGGAGAAAACGTAGTTGGAAATTTTTCCAGAAATCGGCGAACAGTCGCCGAAGAAGACATGAAATATTCCGTCAGTCTTGACAGAATATGCTGACGCCGTCAGTCATCTTTAACTGTTACCGTTGGGTTTTAACGGAATATTTTGAGGAATATTCCTGACTGCGTTAACTAATGCCGTCAGTGTGCAGATCACGTGGCGGCGCGTGGAGGCGCGTCTGGCCGTGCCTTAGCCGGCGCGTGGGTGGTCGAAATTTTTTTCTAAAAGTATGGGGATGTTTGTGAGGTTGTGTAGATCACGGTGGTATATTCATATACCCAATTTGAGCAATGTATGAGAAGTTATTTCTAAGGTTTCGATTATGTGAATTAATTAACGTTATTTCAGTTACTTCTCATATAGGCGAGACTTATCCGGAGGACGAGCGTAGCCAGGCTAGGCATGGGGGTTACGACCCGGTTACTTATCAGTGAGTGTGCTTTTGTTTACCGTATATACCTATATAAATGAGATTTTTCCCAAAAAATCAGTTTAAGTGAAATGTGATATGAAATGTCATGCAGAGTATCTATTTATTTTATTATGCGTTATTGATTGCATATATTAATGTTGGTGTTGCGGACGCACATGTAAGTGATAGGTAAGTTTATATTCTAGTTATGATGAGAATGAATGATGTGATGTGATATGATTAGAGCTCATAAACCTGCACACTGATATTAGTGCTCCCGCCCAGAGATAGGGGCTTAGTCTTTCACATGATGTTCACCTCCCGCACCGCGTGCTCGCCTTGGATCCAAGTTAGGTGCTCAGTCCCGTCAAATAGACCACTATAGGTGGGTTCGACTCGTAGGTGACCCGCGATTTATCGCACAGTCTTCACGTGATCGTAGCACTAGAGC
Source organism: Heteromeles arbutifolia (assembly GCA_024362995.1). Lineage (NCBI taxonomy): Eukaryota > Viridiplantae > Streptophyta > Magnoliopsida > Rosales > Rosaceae > Heteromeles > Heteromeles arbutifolia. The sequence goes on along the minus strand of JANCRC010000013.1, from coordinate 26,175,475 downwards.
ATACTAGTTTATATTCAGTGATGTTGTGCAGACCACTAGAGGTGGTATTGATGTGTGTGCAGGATATATATGATATGATTGAGATGATTATGAGCTATATGATATGATGAGATTGTTATGAGCTATATGATATGATGAGATTGTTATGAGCTATATACAGCCGAGGGTTGAGATGATATCTAGTATTCAATCACATTCACAGAGTTATGATTTGACATTCAGTTATGATACTTTGGCATGACATACATTCATTCATATATACATATTTTCCAGCAGGATTTTGAGAATTATATATATGAGTATTTACTTTATTTATGGGAAATTATACAGGTTTTACGTCGAGGGGTTATAACTTTTAAGAAAAGAAAGGTTTTGAAAAGATTTGTTTCTGACCCACTCAACTTTGTTTTTCGCCCTTCCAGGTATTAAGTAGTGTTCGTTGGTGGCATACGAGGAGCTCATCGGACGTTCTGACAAAATTCACTTATGTAGGACCACCTTCGGGTGTTATCTCTATTTAGTACTTTTTGCTTGACTGCACGTAGACCATTTATGCTCTGGTTGTGTAAACCATCTTAATTCTTGCACTAGCACACTATCTTGGTTTGGGTTGCTGGTTGCATGATTTTAATTTGTTCGTATCTTTATGATTAATCTTGCTTCCGCATTGTGCACATGGCTACGTCACCCTCACGTGACGGCCAGCACGCCCCACTTTCGGGTCGGGGTGTGTCACGCGTCCCCGACAGAAAAAAGGGCATGGGGCCCGCATGAGCAGTCGCACTTACAGTTTAGACGAAGAGGCCATGTGGCTCGTTCTGGGTCGTTGAATTTTCAATGGCTAGTTTTCTAGGCCGTTGGATTTCCAATGGTAAAAAAAATTTGAAATTTAAAATTAATGGCTACTGATGTGGCACAATGAGGACCGTTCGATTTTCAGATCAATGGTTAAGATTTTTTCGCAAAAAAACTTAATAAAAATATCAAAAATTAATAATATTTTTTTATAAAGTCATAAATTAAAAATAAAATTATAAAATTATTATTATTTTATAATAAAAAAAATTTAATAAAATTGACTAGGCTATTTTTTGTTAGGGGTGGAGATGTATTTGACCTATTATTGTTCATCGGGATCTATCACTGTTCACTGAGTGGATTAAATAGGCTGGGTGCTGACACATTTTTTTAGGGGTGGACTTGCTCTAACAACACCATGACTGGGCTCGACGTCGTGGACATGGCAACAACTGGGCTGCAGACGGAGGGAGGAATCAGAGCTCACAATGGTGGATGTGGTTCGGCGAGAACCAGCTGGAATAGTTGAGAATATTTAATTAGATTAGGTCCCACATATATGCCACGTCAGCCACTAACAGAAGTTTTGACAAAAATTTAACGGAATAACGACATTGATTTTTAATATTCATATTCAGGGACTACATTGATCGAATTTTAATTTTAAGGACCAACTTGATTGAATAGGTTAATTTCAATGACTATTTATTATAAAAACTCCATAAGAATAAATACTTTTAACCACTCACCAACCCAAATACATTTTATTTACTTTTTTTTAATAAAAAATATAGAAAATTGTAAAAGAAAAATGAAAAGAGAAGGAAGTTGTCTCTGATTGGCTGGTTACCTACAAATTTAAAGAACGACAAAACCCCTCGTCTTCAGCTCTCTCACACTGCTCTCTCTCCGATTTGACCGAGTTTTGCAACCCCCTGTGCTCACTCACCGAGTCAATTTTGACTCGCCCGAGTTTCAACTCCAAACCCGTTACCTTCGCGATGAAGACTAGCGGTCTCGAAGTCTTCAACTTCAGCGAGGAGGACGACCACTCGGAATCGGTCCAGGGGAAATATTTTGGCAAGTTAAAAAACCCTAACCTCGATACGAATCCGAATTTCAAGTACGATTTTCTCCAGAATGGTACGTTTGCTTTCCGCAATGTCTAAAATTAGTAAGCTAGACTTCTGTGTTTGGTTGCCGAGAATCCGTGGGAAAATAATCTGGTGTGAAATGAATAAAAGTTCAATAATTTTGTCTGAATTTTTATGTTAATGCTTCGAATTACAACTTTGGCACTTGCTGCTATGATAATCGATCGTTGGGAAATTGTTACCATGTTAGCTTTGAGCTATGACGGAAATTTGGCCTGTTTGGAGTTGATCTTTATCGATAAGCTAATCGTTCGTGTAGGATTAAGTAGTTTTTTTGAGTTGCTGGTTAATTTTTCTTCAGGTTTATTGTTTTTATAATAAATTTGTACTAAAATGTGGGATCTGTTTACTGTCTCATACTAAAAATTATCTTTGTATGTTGAAAATTTTAATAATATGGCGGTTGATTTCTGAGTTAACTGCATTGTGTAATCTGTAAGTTGAGGTTGATCATATCGTAGAAAGAGGTAGAGATTTTTTGGTGGAGTTGGATATATGTTTGAAAGAACTAGGTATTTACAGACGGATCTTCCATGAATCCTAGTTTTATATATGGTAACCTTTGACCATTAATAATCACTTTGTATGCAGTAGGCTACTTACAGTTCCATATTTGCATAATCTGGTAAATATGTAACATTGTTGTCAGGTCCCGTTTGTATGTCAAATCTGCATTCCAATCCCCTGTTTACAATGGTTTCGCACCTTTTTGTAAAAATGCTGATTTACGTCTTGGTTATTCCGGTTTTGGTTGATGCACTAATCCAGCCACTAATCTTCTGACATCTGTCAACACTCCCCCTCAATCTCAACTGCAGAATCCCAGTTTGAGATTGGAACAGTGTTTAAAAAATACAGGACTATGAACCCCTTTTGTCAGAATCTCTGCAACTTGTCATCAGTTGGAATGTTCTGCACATTTATATCTCCCTTTTGCACCCTTTCATGAACAATGTGGTTGTTAGTAGCAAGATGTTGCCCTGAGTCTTGTTGATATGTTGTTGTTGGTGTTTATATTTCTTTTTCTCTGTTAGCTGAAAACTGAAAATGGTTTATGTGTATCATCAGTGTCAGCTATAAAGTATACTAATTCATCTAAATATGTTTCTAGTTGCGCAGGGAGCCAAACTTGAATCAAAAGATATCGGCAGCATACCTTGTGTAGATGTTGATTCGGTTGACGAAGATCATTGTTGTGATAATGCTATTTCATATTCCCCCGTGGGAACAATTGAAGAGAGCCTTGCTACCAAGATAGAGTATATGGAATTGGATGCTGCACCACAATTCAAATTTTTGAGTCATGAACAACACTCTGATTCCAAATTAGATAGTCATGGATCCAGAAGTCCTGTTTCTGAGCCAGAGAGAAGAGGTTCAAATGCTATGTCATCATCGTCATGGAAAAGCCAGTTACACTCTGCCCTTGCGGTGTCTCTGTCCAGTGTACGTCAACTGTCATATACCTGCTGAAGTATATCCTTAATGGAGAGATTAACTATCAAAATTATGCTTTCTGAAATTTTTTTTTTGTGTTATTTTTTTTTTCAGAATGACCCAATTGATGTGATTTTAGATGCTGATGAAAGCACGAGTGACTCTCCATCAAGTCCTGCTTCTGAAATTGAAGAGGATGACGGTATTTCCTAGTTAATTGGAGGACTGCTAATCTTTAGTTTGTGCCTTCCTTAGTCATTTCTGTCATGCATCTTGGTGTTCTTACTATTATTTGTTGTTCACTTTCAGATTCTTTGGGTACATATAAACCGTATCATTGCTCTGGTGATTTGGAAATGGTAATCTCTTCTCTCTTTTATTAGCCGTCCAATACATGTGAGATTGCTCCTTGCATAACTACATATTTGGGGTTACAAAAACAGAAAAAATAAAGAAGTGAAAGTGCATGTTGATGGTTAAACAAAATAAGTGTCAAGAAAGAAAGTGGGGTTGTTTGTGGGATATTCATATTCTGAGTAGTGTAATGGGTAGTTTAGGTGAGTATTGGGTACTTTTTTGTTTCATGTCACAAATACAAAGAATATTTGGTGAGCTATAAGGTAACCCAGAAGTATGCACCATCAGGGCATGTTTCGGTGAGGGAGACTATCTATTCTTTGAATAAGTGTAATGCAGCAAAATAAATAAGCAAATATAATGTTACTTACCTTCTAAATAAGTGTTCTATACCATTTTTATTTTATGGTGCAGATTTTTTAATATTTTGTTAATCCACTTTTAGAAGGTTTTTAATTGTGACTTTTATACTGTTGCATAATCTGCAGGATAATATAAATATGACGGTTGTTCTTTATCCTGATTATGTTATATATCGGGATAGTTATTGTACAGAACCTCGGTTAACCTTTTCTCCCGGTTGCATCAAAATCAGTGGTTCAACATCCGAACGCCCTGGAACCTTTAGTTTTGAATGGGAAGTCGGTGATCTCATTGATGTAGAGTGTCAGTGGTTTCAAAAAGTGAGTCCTGAAACTCTCCTATTGGATGTCACCAATTACTATATATACTTGGTATTGAATATGGACAGTTTATTATACTGCATTCAGGTTGAATTTGTCATGATAAAACTTCGTGTTGTATCAAAGGATGCCACGGAAGATGATAGTGCACCCAATACTTCTGGTCAGTGCACTTTTACTAACAAGCTCTTTTCTTTTTGTTGGTTTTTGCATTCATTTAGTGAGATTGGTGCTGCAAGTGTATTTTGGGAGACTTCTTTTTCTTGAAATTCCACCAGATTTTTTATGGGTAGATTATTTAACTTGCTGTTCACTTGTCAAAACTAATGTGATCCTTCTGAAAAAGTTTGGTCAATTTTCACTCTGGTATGCAAGCTCTCAGATCTCATTCTATGATGTTTGAGCTATGAAGCTAGGAGACTGATAAAGAGGGTTTCGGGTTAAATGTTGTGTATACATTATATAGAAAGTCTTATGGCGAGGACACTCTATGTAGTCATATGTGTGACTGGAAAATATTTGTGACCCAAGTGTTATAAGTAAGATAGACTAGTACTTTGTAATCCAAGTATTAATGAGGCATCTTTCAGCACTGCAGATTACTTTTAGCAAGTAGTATGTGTCATATGAGAATATGTGCTTCTTTGTAATTCAGAAAAGAAAATAAAGTTCTAGATTTTTAATCCTTTTTTTGAACAGTGTGGGTTAAATTCTGTCCCAACTAGTTTTATTTTCCTTTTGGGACTTGAAACTCTTAAGCTGAGTGTGGCTTCTCTTTTTATTTTCTGGCATTATCTGCCACCTAAACTTCTCCTAGGCACTGAAGAGTTGAAGATTGCAATTGTTGAACCCAACTGGTTCGAGCAACAGCAAAGGATAATGTCTTTGAATGCAAAATATATCAATTCATGGGTTTTGCATAAGTAAGTTTGTTTATTTTGTTTATGTTTCATTGGTTAATACAAAATGTAATTTGTATTTCTTGATGTTCAAAGCTTTATGCCAAGTAGCTGTATAATTTGATGGCCTATACTCTTAATAATACTTCTTCTTTTTCTATCTAATTACGTGGTGTATGACTGTAATTATATTTGTGTTGAATGTTGGAAATGAAATGACAACATGTTTCCTTTTGGTAATTCCTTTTTCTTTTTGTGTAGAAAGGCAATATTTGATAATTTTATAAAAGAAACAGCATTGGACACTATGCTTTCATTACTTCAGATAGACTAGGATATTATGTGTTTAGGAATCCTAGTTTCAGGCTTTCAGTTCTGCATATGATGTTTGATTACTGTAATTTAATACGTTGGATATGCTTTTTATAGTCTTAACTAGATTTAAAGTTCCATATTTTCTCTTTACTCTCATTTGTACCAACATTGACAAAAGTATAGCCACTAACATACACAAATTAGAGACAGTTTATCTAAAACAATATCCAAGAAATGGTCAATGTAATCTGATTTAAGAATTACGCTTTGTCAGTGCAATGAAATTCAATCTCATCAAGATCATAAATTCCTTTTTTGTGTTTTCAAAGGCTTAGTGTTAGGATGAAATGAACTAAATGGCTTTTTGGGGGATTACAATGACAGATTTAAGGGGATACATAGTTCAGTAGCAAAAGGGATTGCTGTGAGAGACATTTGATGTCCACTCTTGAATTTAGAACTTCTAAGTAATAGTGTGAAGTGAACCATCCAGCTTGCGTTTTTATTATAAGAATTGGTGCTGAAAAAACCCAGTAAACATTAAATCTATTAGTTTTAAGGCTCTTGGTTTAGAGCTATGTTCTCTATTTATATTAGTGCTGAGTTTGTATGCATTTAATTTATACGGTATCTGTTCAACCATGCTGCTGTGTTGCTGTGGGCCGGGCATAGTGTCCAGTCGTTTTTCCTCTTTACAGGGATGATGTACTGCTGTGGTGATAAGTATTGCGTGTGTTTTTAGTGGTTTGCAAATTAGAATGGTTCGACCATACTTTTGAAAAGAATAAAAAAGGAATGGTTCAACTGTACATTTTTGTTAAATTTTTGTTCGTTCATTCACATATATCTAGCTTAGAAATGCAAGGTAATTGTTTGGATTCACAATGTATTTTTCCTTGGTGAATTATTTGCCACAACTGTAAATATGTACTAGTTCTGTGTATGATGTATTGTTGTATCAATTCATTTTACTTCAGTAGTACTGCACAATCTTAAATTTATATTTTTTCCCATTTTGATACAAGTAGCATGGGCATGGAAGCAGATGAGGACGATTCAATTGGGTTGAGGCATCATTTTCCGAAGTGAGTTAAAGTGGTCCTAGTTCCTTTTCTCTGTAACTATGATGACACAAATTATAATGCTTTCTGTATTATTAGTAGTTAAATGATGTTTCCCTCCTTTTCCTTTCTTTGTTTTCAGATTCTTTGTTCTGTCGTTTTGAGTTCTTTAGTTGTTTACAGTTGTTATGCTTTCTAGTATTTTTTTTCTTTTCTTTTCTCTCTTAAATTGTGAGGATTGGATAAAGTTTTGAACTCTTTGTTCCTCGGTATCACATAATCCATTTGTAAGGCTTTCTTGATCACTTTGAATTTATGGGATTTGTTTTTCAAGTGTAAAAAATTAATAAATTATTTCTGTATGTAATGTGGATGTATGCTTTTTTCGCTTAACTCATACCCGTGGCCCGAAATCCATCATCGGCTAAACAGTCATTTAGTTTTTCCATTTCTCTTTAACTCATACAACAAACGGAAGAAGGATCAATTTAAAGAGACGCAGAGTCAATTTATGCGGTCCCTTTGTTATTGCCCCTAAAACTATGAAATATTTATGGAGTTGGACTCTGGTGGAAACTGTTTGTGTTTATATTGCTTAGTACTATACCAAATGGTAGAATACTTGTTTGGTTCTATGAAAATGAACATGATTGAGTTGGTTTACAGTTCAGTTTCTATTTCTTTCTCGGTGTTGTTTTATGATGTTTTCTAAACATATTTGAGATGCTATACAGTTTTGATGAGCCTTTTGAAGATGTTGTATATCCGAAAGGGGACTCAGATGCTGTTTCCATCAGCAAGAGAGACGTTGATCTCTTACAGCCAGAGACATTTATTAATGATACAATTATTGACTTCTATATCAAGTAAGCTTGCGTGGATAACCTCACATGCATAATTTATAATCTTTATATTAAAGACTTACTTGTTTTGGGATTCTAAATACTTAGTTCCATTATGCACGGCTATCATTATCTGGGACTTGGTTTTGTCAGTTTTATTAATAAGAGTTTAAGGTCAAAAGAAATTAAAAATGTTGGGAGGTAACATCCCTTTCCTTGGTCTCAAACAGGAGATATGAGAACCAAGTGTGTTCATTAAAGTACATTGTTTTGTATAGATTTTTTTTTAATTGCTTAGTTCTTCTTAATCATTCAAAAGGGAAAATATAACTACTGATAAATTCATGATTTTACTAATAAATAAATCTAATTTCGTATTTATATGTGTTCAAGTGACTCTTGCATACCTTAATATAAAAAAGTACCAATAATCACATACTAATAATCATTTTGTTGTTAGGGGTCAGCAAGTAGAGCAACTTAGTTTTACAAAGTTGAGCAATTTGGCCCGTTTGATAACCTTTTTATTTTCAGGTTTTAGTTTTCTTTTTTTATTTGTTAGGAATATAGGTGAAATACAGGGGAAAAAAGGTAAGAGCAAAGCTGGAGGAAGGATGGTTGGAAAAAAGTGGAACAATGTACACAAAGTGAAAATCAAAAACCGAAAACTGAAAACAATTTTTAGTAGGTTTTCTTTTCTAATTATTGCTACTTACTTTTTCCTCCACCCTTCATCCACCCTTCTTTATTCCTCGTTCCTCCATAGAGATTTCCTCTATTTTTATGAAGAAAATATGAATCCTATAAACAAAAAACGAAATGGTTATCAAACTGGCCCGTAATTTCCCAAATTTATCTTTACTTTGTCATTCTTTCATCTGGTTAGTCCCACACTGAATCAATCTTCTCTACCATCAATATCTTTACTATCCTCAACGAAACCCTTGGGCTTGTGTTTTAGGAACTTTTAAATTGCTAGACCTTTTTTTACCTGAGTATATAAATAAATAATATATTTCAAGTAAGTTGATATATAATCACCGAAATCGTAGATGAAAGCGTTGAGAAACTGTTAATTTTGGTGATTCTTCAATTTATGAACTGTTAATGAATTTAAAGACATGATAATTAGAGTCCATCATGTAATGATTTAAGATCATTGAAATACTAATCCTTTGAAGTTTGAAACAGCGTTTGAATATGTAATAAATAATAATTGTTAATTACCAAAAGATGATGCTAACCTCCGACAAGGCTAATGCTAATTGCTGTTGCCTTTATTAGCACTTAGAATTATAATGTGATTGTTGGTTTTGAAAATTTTATAATTCACCTGTTAAAATATACTCTATTGACAGGTATCTGAAGAATCAGATTCAGCCTGAGAAAAGGCATAGGTTCCACTTTTTCAATAGTTTTTTCTTTCGGAAGCTGGCTGACCTGGACAAAGATCCATCCAGTGTTTCCGATGGCAGAGCTGCTTTTCAACGAGTTCGTAAATGGACGAGGAAAGTGGATTTATTTGAAAAGGATTACATCTTCATTCCTATTAACTTCAAGTATGATCCTTTGACCAAACTTTTTGCCTTTGTAATAAGCTCAATTTACTGGGGTGCTGATACGTAGCTTTTGTGCTTTAATTGTCAGTCTACACTGGAGCCTAATAGTCATATGCCATCTTGGTGAAGTGCCTAAACATAATGGTAAGTTTCTCTTTGATTGCGCAATGTGCATCTCATCTCTTCTTCATCCTGTCATTTATATACTTTTTCCATGTTCAGATGGAGAATCAGGAAATTCACTTAAAGTACCTTGTATTTTGCACATGGATTCTATCAAAGGAAGTCATACGGGTCTGAAAAATCTAATTCAAAGGTATCTATTAGCTATTAAAGTTAATTTTTTTAATACTTCTAATCGCTCATGCTCGACTCTTGATATTCTTTTTATGGAAACTTGATGATATTAGTAACAGTCTGGCTATTGCGATATAACCATTAGATATTAATACAAGCATTAGGTTAGGTTGAAGTTTCTTTTTTTGGGAGGGGGAAGGAGACACTTGGACAATTCTCAAGTCAGTAGACATATTTTTCTATTTTATGGGATAATATGTGATATTTTATGTTTGTGTTTGATGGTTTGATCTTGGAATAGGGTACTAAGTATTTGGGGGTTTTGAATGGCATATACACTCTTTAATACAACTTCAGAACTTAGATATTCTAAATTGTGACATCAAAGTTTGATCTTGAAATGATAGTTATCTGTGGGAAGAGTGGAAAGAAAGGAAAAAGGAGACATCTGAAGAAATCTCATCAAAGTTGCACAACCTGCGATTTGTCTCACTTGAGGTATTGCTCCAGTCGTATGTAACAGTTTTAGAGAGGGGAAACAATAAAGAATCTATAGTATATGGGCATATTGTATTCTTATGATCATATTGTTGTGTATGCTTACTACCCTTGTGATTTCATAGGCCACATGGAAGAATGATTTCATAGGACACTGTGGGGTAGAGATAATTTGAAGTATCATATATAAATGCTACCGTTCTTGTCTTAATAAAAACTGCTACTACTTGGGTAACTTTTTGTCCAAATATCCTTGCTTCATTGGCACGGGATGCCAGGTGGCAGTTTACTCGTTCCATGTAAGTTGTTTTCTAAGTGAAGGGCATTACTATCTTGAAACCACCTTTTTTTTAATATAAAAAGAAGAATATACAAAGAAATTTGTGGATATTAATGCCCTTCACTAAGTCATTATAGGTTAAGTTCTAGATGCAGTACGGCAAATTGATTGTTTTGTAACAGTAAAAACTACTAAAATGTTCTTTCCCCTTTGGCCTAAATCTTTTATAAAATATATATCAGATGAATGGAATAGCTTGCACATGTGCATCTTCATTTGTGATCATTCTGTCTTTGAGCTCCTGCAATAGATATGTGCTTTCTCTGTACAATTACATGACATATTTTCGTCACTGTAAAGTTTTATCTTTCGCTCCCTTATTTTTTTTGTGGTTTTAGATAAAGAAGTGTTGAATACTTTTTCCTGATGGTAAAATGTTAGAACTTCTGATGCTGGTTCGTCTTCTTATTAGCTACCGCAACAGGAAAATTCGTTCGATTGTGGCCTGTTTTTACTCCACTATTTGGAGCTCTTTTTGGCAGAAGCTCCTGTTCATTTCAGCCCTTTCAAAATAACCAAGTTTTCCAACTTTGTAAGTGGTCTACTTTGTCTTTTGTTTTTGCTTAGTTTCACTAAGTCTTTTAAATTCTACCGTTTACTTTGTTGAAATCCTTGATGTGGCATGTGAATTTTATATAGCTGATACGCAACCCTAACATCTTTAATTTTTAAATTGTACTGCCCACCACCTGGTTGTGTTCATACTTTGTTTTTTCTTATTGAAAACACAATTACAGTGTTTATAAATTAGGGTGATGCTTGTGAATGCTTGTTTGAAGCCATTGAGGTGAAAATCAAATATTGTTCTTCTCTTGTTCGTTTGTATTATTACTTTGTAACATATATATGGAGGAGTGTCCAATCACCAAGCAATTTAAGAGGAAACATAGCACATTCAAAGCCATTGGATGTAAATCTCATGGTTTAAAAGAGAGCACTTACTTTCTCTCAATGTTTTAAAAGGCAAAGGCGAAGGGGCGAAGCCAAGGCGTTTCATGGATAGCCTCGCCTAGGCGATAGGCGTGAGGCTATCGCCTCATGTTACCTAAAATTATTATAATACTTCCTATATATAAAATATAATACTTTGTAAAACAATCAAGCAAGCATGGCAAGCAATCAAATATTTGACTATTATTATTATTTCTCTAATTCACATCAGAAAGTCATAATAAACTAATAGAAACTAGGAAACATAAAATTAGCATGAATTTTATAAAAAAAAACTTGCCCAAAATGACGACGTTTTGGGTTTGGGCTTTTAAAAAAAATAAAAAATTCAAACGCCAGGTGGCGCCTAGGGTAGTATATAACCCACTCCCACTGGGCAGTGGCGTTTTCTTGATAACCCCACCCATGAAATCGCTTAGGCTAGTCTCAATACTAGTTTTTTAAAACATTGCTTTCTATTAACTGCTGCATGAAAACCCAACTAAGATATCATACTTTAAGCATTGCATGTTTTCCTATTAATTGATGGATGAAAAGTCAAAACATATCAACAATTACTCATTGGATATTTGAATTCTCAAAAGTCCTTAATGCGAAGTGTTAGAATACTTCTGCATGCGTATCTATGTTAGTATGTTGATTTACAGTTTCTAGCATGCATCACATCTGAAGATTCTAGGATTTTCTTTTTCTCAAATAGAAGGTCTTTCAGTTCTGTTGCCTAACAATGAATTGGGACAGAATCAGATTTTAGATGCAAATGTTCGGACTTTAAATGGGGTTTCTGTGCATAAAACTCGTACCTTTTCCCCATTATTTCTTGTTGCCTTTTAATTATGATCCTCCTGTAATTTAATTGCAAGCTCTATGTTTCAAATTTTTGTTATGCATAATCACAATTTCTATTGCCAGCTTAATGCAAATTGGTTTCTTCCGTCCGAGGCATCTCTCAAGCGTACCCTTATTCAAAGGTTAATTTTTGAGCTACTTGAAGATCGTTGTCGGGGAGTCTCTTCAGCAGCTTCCAGTGATGAAGACCAGGCTAAGTTTCCAGAATGTAACAAGCATGAAACTTGTGTGCAGTCTTTTTCAGGAAGATGCGGTCCTGCTGTAGCTTGCCAAGAAAATATGTCAAGTTCTAGCCAGGGAATTGAAATTACTCTATTATCCTCATCTTCTCTAAGGAGTTCTGAGTGTGTTAATGATGCAGGCTTGGTTCTCCAGGAACTTTTAGAGCCAGGAGCCACCCCCGGCTCACTCTTTGGAGAATATCAATCATTTGACCAAAAATCATCTTTTTACCGTCTTAATGGAGCTATATCACTGATGGAGGTAACATTATTTATTCTTGTTCTGTTGGTAACAATATTCGTTTTTACTATTAGATAGTTGGGATTGAAAAGCATGAGCATGATTAATGTTGGCTTTTGGGCTGTTTTGGAGTTCTTTTGGGTGTTGCTTTTTAGTTCATGTGTGTGTTTGGGAGAGAGGTATTGGAAAGGCCATGTTATAGGTTTTGTTTTTACGTTTTGCTTAAAAATTACTTTTAAATGATCGTCCTTTTTTTTAAAAGAGAAATTGGAGTATTGGTCCCTTACATTTGGCCTAATTGGAGCTTTGGTCCCCAAACTAAAAATCTGTTAGTATTTGTCCCTAAACATGTTACAACGTGGAGCAATGGTCCTTTTGGGTAACTTCGTTAAAATTTCCCTTCAAACTAAAACATTTAAAGTGCAATTAAGGTAGGGAAGTTCTAATGGAGTTACCCAAATGGACTATTGGTCCACGTTTTGACAAGTTCAAAAACCATTACTCACAGATTTTTAATTCAAGGACCAATGCTTCAAATATCTCTCATTTTAATTTGGGTTTTAATTTTCTTTTAACCAGTAAATGCTTTGAGAATCATTTCTATCATTATTCAAAAATCGCAGATTTATGTAGACCTGTGATGCAGGCTGGTACACTCTTTGTTTTTTTGTTTTTGGGGTTCCTTTATGGGCAGATAACTATATAGGACAAAAAATGTATTATAAATGGATCATTTTACATAGTTTCGTTTAAGAGAGTACAATACTTGCACTTACCATTTGTTTCATTACAGGACGACACCAAAACTGGAGAGCAGTTCGCTTTTTTGCCAACAGGAGACTCTGGTTTTCAGCAAATAACTGGAATTACATCTCAAACTTGTGACATTGAGCATACATCAAGAGCTTATGGCGTTGAGACTGACTTTAACTTGGCGCAAGCAGAAAATGGAGACACTGATTCATCCCCTAAACTATCAATGTGTGTCTCTGACCAATCTAAATATATAGCGGTCATTGAGAACCATCCAGTTGGGGAAGGTTTGGGTTCGAGTCAGAAAGAAGAAATGGATGTAAACCATTCTCATTCTGTGGAAAACGTCACATGTTTAATAGATGTCCTTGTTTCTGCTCCAAGCAAGATGCAGGACGCTTCCATTATAGAATTAGAAGGTTCTCATGATCATGTGCATGACGGGAATGAAAATGGAGATTCTCAAGACCATGATGCTTTCCATGATGGCAACGGACGTTGTCAAGACCATTATAAGGTGCAGGATGGCAACGAAATTGGAGGCTCTCAAGACCATGATAAGGTGCTTGATGGCTATGAAAATGGAGTTTCTCAAGACCATGATGAGGTGCAGGATGGCAACGAAAATGGAGGCTTTCAGGACCATGATAAGGTGCAAGATGGCAACAGAAATGGAGCTTCTGAACACCACTGTATGGTGCAGGAAGCGGCTCCAATTCCCTCGTGCCAAGAAAATCCTGATGTACAAATGGATCAAGACTCCGATATGGTAGACAACAGGACAGTCTCTTGTGATGATATTCAAATTTCCGATGGACCAACGCCTGACGATGGTCTGATGCCCGAGTCGCTAGAGCAACGCGCTGCAAAAAGGCTGCGGCTTACACCTCCAGTTGAAGGGGATAAATGTGTCACAAGAAGCCTTGTTGAAGACTGAGTCGTGAGGCCACCAATGCTCTTTTTGCAAGTATATTGGTAGTTATTTGACTTGAATGGTCTGTCCATATGAGGTATGTGGGATGTATTTAGAGAAGAACAGTTAGGTAAAATGTTAGTGAATTTATTCGTCCGAAAAAAAAAAGCTTTGATTTAATCTTGCTGAATGGTGAGGTTCTCTGCATCTTCAAGAATGACCGGTAGAATTTAATACCGCGAAAAATGTGTCATGTTTAACAGGTGTGTTTGGACCTGTGCCCAACACATTACAGCCTTAAGGACCACATGTTGGCGCTCGAGTTCAACCTACAAACGTTGATATTTTTAATTACTACGATCTGGTGGTATTCCTCTTAATTTGTAAATAAGACGTTTTAGGTTCGAATCTCGTAAATGACGAATTAGATGTCAGATTAGGTTGTATATTGTGTAGCTTAACCGAATTTCTCCCTCCTCTTAGTGTAAAAATACATCGTTGTACCAAAAAAAAAAAAGGCCTATCATCCATTGGAGTTGCTTAGATGTTTTTCTTTTCACTTATGTGCTTGGTAGAGATGCCCAAACTTGTTAACCTGTAAAAGAACAAACAACCGCAAGTAAGCCTAGGACTGGGAGGGGATGAACCGGTCAAAGGCTCTTCGACGGTCAAGTTAGTAAGCAATATTAAACTCAAGCAATATTAAACCCAAACTTAAGCTCATCTCTTCCAATATTAAGCTCATCTCTTCTACTATCCGGAACAGGATGACGGTGGCATCACTGATCTGTTTAGCCAACTCTGCAATGGAGGCTATTGAGTCCGTCATCAGACTTCTGAGTTAGGCGTATTCTGATCTGTCTTACTCCGACCCTAGAAAATTATGGTCCATAATTGCCCCTAACTAGGCATAAAAAATGACTTGGTCCCCTTAAAAATGGGTAGTTACCTAGAGACCATGCCTTTCAGAATAAGCCGGAATACGTACCGTTTTCTTCCTTCACAGCGTGGAGTCTCAACTTTGTTTCTTGTGAACTTTTGACGTTCTAGATTTAGTTGTGCGATCTTGAATATTGAGGAGAGGCAGCAATGATGAAAGAGTCATGTTACTTGTGCACATATTTAATAAGGAGCAGCCCTTCATATCACTGAGCAATCTTCGTTCTTCGAACACATGAATTTATGGGCGAAGCTTTTCATATTCAATGGTGAGATCTTCTGGCACATTGCCTAGCTCCAATGTAACCGTGGTTTTTCCTCCAGCTTAGCCTTCAGTTTTCATCATGAAACCTCCTTTTCTATTTCATGCCTTGCATTCCAAACCCAATTCTCTCTTTGAACCTTCGATGATTAGGACTTTCAACCAAGAAACTTACCTTAGCCATATTTGTCTTTGTCAAGCAAGATTAAGTGAAACAAAGATAAATTATAACCTTTCAATAGCCATTCCTGCTTCTCGCAGTATGTTCCATAACATTCATCCCTTGCCATCTTGCCAGCGACATCCTCCTCGTAGTCTTCACATAAGGGTTTAGCTTTACAAGTGCGCCGAGATTCTTGAGAGGGTTCTTTATCATTGGAGCCCTCTTCGTCTCTCTTCATTGGAGTCTTCTGACGACGATTGAACTTCATCAGAGTTAATGGTCTCGGCCAAATCCGTTTTATAGCTTCCATATGAAAATTTGCATGTTAGGGGTAAATGCTTGTCTCCCCCGAGTAATTATATCTTTTTTGCCCTGTTCATGAGACTTTATAACAAACATGTATTTACACGTTATAAACACTTGCAATTTTATTCATGTCATTTATCCTATTTGAATAAAATGTTGGAAAATGTTCCATCCCTTGATTCTCAATCATGGAATAATCTGGTAACCGACAAATTTCTTCAAAGTAAATTAACTTTGAAGTAATAAGTAATATAATAGAATATGAGCACGCTCGTAGGCCCCAGACAGAGCTCAAAAGCCCCCTAGGTAACATTGATTCGGAAAAATATTACTCTCAAACTTGGTATCCATGAAAATTCCCAGTGCGATTATCGAAGTACCACCTTACTCCGACACCGGGTCTAATGCCCATGAAAAATCCTTTTATTATATATTTGTCATATTGTATTTGTCGGATTAAAGACGAAAAAGTGATAAGTCTTACCCAGAATGACCTCCAGAGTCCATAGTTGAATAAGCGTTCCTTTCTCAATATGTTGTCTTGTTCGTTCACCTTGCCCCGTTTTGGGTTAGAGGATTTTAGATATGCCTATAACTAAGAAGGGGCTTCCTTCTCAGTCCTGATTGCTGGTTTGTCCCTAGTGAATCTTAAACAAAAGTTCGTCAGGGACTTGGTCACCTGTATGTGGATCAAAAACACTTTTCAAATCCTTTTGTTGGACCCTATGCACCGGACCAGAGTGTTTCCGATCGGACTGCAGTTAGTTGGCTTGGCTAAGGCACTTCCGGGTATCGAAGCTCTATTGGAATAAAATTCCTCTTGAGGATTTCCTAGTCAAAATGCCTCATTCAGACCTGCTTAACATATGGTGTTGTAGAACTTACTTGACTTAGTAAGCTAGTTTAGGATAAGAGTGATCGTACTCAGGGTTAGGACTCAGAGCCACCCTTCAGATGATTCTCGGATCGCCTTTTCGTTCATTCCCTCGAATGCATAGAGCATATGTTTGAATGTTATAACTCATAACCCACAAACTTCAGGTTGCATAATCTTTTCAAGAGTTGGATGGTGCACTAGAGTTCCAAGTCAGGGGGTTATGTGCCATGTCCCCGTGTCCGTTACCCCTTAATCGTAACCGCTCTTGTTATGCTTCGAGTCTCCCAAACTGCTAACTGAACAATACGCGAAGTTTCAAAGTTTTGTGTTATTTGGGCTTTTTAAAGTATTTTCACTACCGCAAAAAAGAAAAAAGAACGAACAAGTGCGTATCATAACTCTGAGAATTCTTTTATTGAAAAAAGACTTGTGTTGGGCATGATTGAATCCGAAAAGGATTGCCTACATATTCTCGGAAAAGGGAACCAAATTACTGGTGTAGTTCAAGAAAGATGGTACAATGTAAAAAATTTTCATTGGACCATTCTTTGACGAGTAGCCTATGGTGAGGCGATACAAAAATGAGTTCTCCAGGGACTTGTCTACGCGTAGACGACGACGTGTTAGGCATAATATCATCTGAGCTTGGTGATGTTCCACCGCTTGGTGATCGGAGTTCCATCCATGCGCTCAAGGTTGTAAGCAATATTAAGACTCAAGTAGTAGGTAAGAGAATAAGTATGCAGAGATTGCGTTACTAGAGATGAACCCTAGAAGGGTGTATTTATACCAGTCGAGGAGATGACCTTTTAGCATAGTAGAATCCGTATTAAACCTGGAGAATCTCATAAGATATCTAGGAAGTAGATATTGCATCCTCCTAGGAGTTTGATTACTTGAGATGCACGCCAATCCTTAGATTATAATAACTCCAAGATTATAGGAAACCTGCTGATTCCTTGTTGGATTAGGTTCCCGAATCTTGCGGTACAAGAATGGTCTATCTTAGCAAAGTCGACGAACATCAACTTCACCCAATGATTCTGGAACATGATGACGGTGGCATCATTGATCCATTTAGTCAACTTCTAATGGAGGTTGTTGAGTCCATGACCAAACTCCTGAGGTTGGCGTATTCGGATCCGTCTTACTCCGACCCTAAAAAATCATGACCCACAGTCATGATAATGTGTCCGCTGAGTGGATGATCTATTGGCAGTCCTCTCTTTAAAGCTGTCCAAGCGACTGTTTTGTCGTAACTGATAATCTTGGCTTTTCCAGTAAGGAAGCGCTGAATATGCTCCCTAATAAACTAGTCGGCCTTCTTGACTACACTGAAGAGATAGACAAATTATTGACAAGAAGGTCAAAATTAGCCACAATAGGATAAGAACTTCTACATTCTATAAAGGTTCTACTTTTACGTTTATATAATCACATTCTTAAAAATAACTCTTTTCGCAACAGGAAAGATGTGACCTCAATAATTATGCATCGCGAAAAATGACCACACACAGACAACATGGTCAAGATAACCATAATAACCTTATCACATACGCTATTGGCTGATCTTGGATGATGTTGAGAAAAACAAGGCAAAATGAAACACATTTAAGTCTCAGGGGAGGTTGTGTATCAACTTTTTGGGTGCAAAATAAGACTCAAATTTGTTTTAGAGGTTGGCACAGTTTGGTTTGGTGCGGTTCTGGGTCGAAACCAAAACCAAAATCGAATTCTTTTGCTGTGTGGTTCGATGCGATTTTGAAGCTTGAAACGAAATAGAACCAAACCATTTAGTTGCGGTTCAATTCAATTTCAAATGGTTTTGGTTTCAATTTCATATCATTTCCAAATTTGAAAAGAAATTCATGATCACAAAGCTAAAATTCAACTTCAAATAAAGTTCAACCTCAAAAGGCCTTATGGCATTACTTTAGAAAAACCTAAAACTAAAGTTCAAACAATTTCAACATCAAAATGCCTTGTGGCATTAGTAGTATAACCCGAAAAAATAAATTGTTTCGTACAATTCAACAAAAAGGTTTTGGTGCTTCAATTTTTAAGTCACTACTTTACATCGTTCAACCCTCTCTTTCCTTTTCCTTTTGGAAATTTACTTTTCGAAGGTTGAGGAGGTCTTTGAGCTTGTGAACGAGCTTGAGAATGTGATACTTGGGAAGGCCTTGGACCTTGTGAAAGTGAAACTGATGGATGAGAAGCCAATAAACCTTCTGAACTAGAAGCTTGAGATTGCCTTGAAACTTCTTGTTGTGGTTGTGGATTAAGAGTAAGAGAGACGATACTTGAATTCAAATTGCCCAACTCTACACAATACAAATACAAGAACAATATAAATTACATTAGTTGTTATAAACTTTAAAAATTCCACAAAAATTTCAAACACAAATTAAATTGAAAAAATAACCTAAGAAAGCCTACAATATAAGTTACCTAATATCAGTATTAAATTAACTATCCCTTTTTATTAATTTTCTAGGCACTTGAATTTTCCATTTTTATTTGCTGTTTTCATTCCACACAAGTAGGTAGACAACAACGAATCAATTACAATCAAGAAAAACACTAACTTTCCACCCATTCAAGTACATAAATAGATGGAAAATTTAGTTCACATAGGCAGTGCAATTTCATTCCACCCCTAAACATAAACAACAACGACTAAGAATCAACAAAAAATGAGCATCGAGCATAAGCTACCTGTTCTATAGAAACCCACAAACCCTAATTCACACGTATTTAAACCCAAACTCATGCATGCATTGATTGTTTGGAGGAATCATATATATTTCCATCTCATAATTTGAATCTGAAGTATACAACGCAGGAATTAGAAAGATTTTTTTTTTAATTTTTAAATCATTGGAATCGATGAGATAAGGGCTCGGAGAAACGTGTATAAACTCAACACCCCAAAAATCGTTGGAATTTGGCAAATTCATTTCAAAAACTAAACAGTGGTAAGTGCTGAAATTTGTGTGAAACTTATGGACATAAATAATTGACATGGAGATATAGTCTCATAGTAGACCCCACCTAGGATGATGTAATACTAGTGGACTCCTTTCAAATCAGCCTCATAAAATTGAATTCATATTAAAAGACCCCTTTATTTAATTTTTAATTTTTGGAGTTCGATTTTCGGCACCCTTTAAGGCAGAAATCAATATTTAAGCATAATTACAAAATCTCATAACTTTTAGCCATCCCCAACAAATCCACAAGACAAGACAAAACTGAATTAGAGTACAAATTCATAGGCCTGCATTTGCATAAAGCTTTGGATACAATACAAGTTATATTCTAGATCAATGTCATGCTTTGCATGGAATACAAATATAGTTTTACACTAGAAATTACGCCTGCGCGTTGGTGCGGGAACCAACTGTTTCAGGCGTAATCGGATGAATAAAACACATTTAAGTTGAATAAATTCAACACAATTATGAACAAATAGAGGGATACATGAGTAAATGAGGTCGTTAAGTTAAGCAATTTCGCTTTTATATACATTCAAGTGAGCTGGCATGTAAACACATTGTACAATGAGTGGGAAGAAACTGAACATCTTTGATTAGAAAGAGATGGTTTCCAAAAAAGTTTTGTTTCCTTAAGAAACAGAAGAAACATGTAGTTCACACATATAATATGTGTCCTGTAGTGTAGGCAACCATTTCAACAGGTAATTAAAAACAGAAAGTGTTGAGGACTTGTTCAAGTAGCTAATTTTGTAACCACAATTGTTCAAAGGCAAAAATAATGTTTCCATACGAAAATGAAGAAACAGAAGCAAGCTGCAGTTTACACATATTTTGCCCCTGCAGTTAAGACGGTAAAATATATGCCCTACAACCTACATACCTCACTTAGCAGTTAGCAAAACACAAAAAAAGAGGTGTTTGAGCAGGTAAGTCGTCAAGCACAGATGTTCAAATAAAAAAATATGCAGCATGGTGTGCAGCATTCGATCACAGAGAGCGTGGCTGTTCACTTTTTCTGAGACCGGACATCTTCGACTCTATAGCAAAAAACATAAATCATAATGTAACAAAGGCAGCCATTACATCTAAATCCTCCCACACTTCTCTCGGACACTCCCTATCTCTCTCTGCAATTCCAAAAACAAATCTCCTAAATCCTATCTCGGACACCCCCCATCTCTCTACAAATAGCACAAACAAAACCCCAAACCTAATCCTTGAAATCCCACCCAAACCTAATCCCAGAAACCCTTTCTCTCGGACACCCCATAGCACAGAAAATGCATCTGAACTTTAGTTTATAAATTCGCAGGCCGCCTTCTCTCTTCCTACCTTTTAACAGTTCACCAGTAAGATTCTCTCACTAAAAACTTATATAGCAAATCCAATGACGAATGATGTGAAACTGAAGCTGTAATGAAAGCTTATATTAAGAAAGAATGAAAAGCCGTCTTTCTACAACTTGAAACCAAAATTTAAGTGAATGTCCCTGTAACTAAGGTTATTGAACATGATTAACTATCTGCAACCCTCAACCTTGTAACCTGAATCAAGCTGGTTTCACACATACCAATAGAAAACCAAAATATCAGTGTTTGGGGACGTTACCTTATTTGAAATAGCACTAAGAAAACAGAGTATACTTTTAGGCAAATATTGTTTAAACACCCAAACATAATTCATGATATCTGCCAAAAAGAAAGTACCTCTCGATTAGATTCCTTTCGTTCACGAACTTTCTCCTTGATAAACTCTTGAGATAGAACCAAAAAAGAAAATAAGTCACAACTGGTGAAAGTAGAAGGGAAGGAGGCAGAGAAAAGTATGAATTTATGAGTACACCAATCCTGTTTTAGGTTCCCAACTTATGAGGATGCTAACTTCATCATATAGGACTACCGTTAAACGCATTTCTTTCAGAAATTAAATTAAGAAAAAAATTCGACACTCACATGCCACAACACAATGTTACATGAAGTAATCTTACCATCACAACCAAATTGACACAAAACTTCTAAAAGTCCTTTTGAAAGCGAAAGTCAAGCGATTAATCAAATACTCATTTTCCGAAAAACAAAAAACCCAACAAAAATATATAAAAAGTAAAAGTAACTAAGTTCCCAATAGTCTAATCCATCAGAAAAATTCAAACTTGCACATGTTTGAGTATAAGGACCATAAGAAAGAAGCAGGGGATGCAAAATTTTGAGAATGGGTCTAATTATACTCATCAAGTACAGATAATCAAAGTTAAAAGGAGGTAATAAAGGTATAGAAAAAAGAAGAAGATATTCTACAAATGAATGAAACAAAAGATGGTGACACTGGAATGGAAACACTTCTGGAGGCCAGAGGAAGTGGGACATTTTTTTTCCTTTCTAGCATTTCAGCTCACGACATGTTGAGAAATTATAGTGCTGTGCTAATGTCATTAACTCATGCATCTTAAGCACCAATATTCAGACATGTGCACAACTAATGGTACACTAATTGAGTTCCCAACCTATAATGATGCTAACTTCATCATATAGTACTACAGTTAAACACATTTCTTTCCCAAATTAAATTAAGAAAAAATTCAACATTCACATGCCACAACAATGACACTGTTCCATGAAGTAATCTTACTATGACAGCCAAATTGACACAAAACATTTGTTCAGCAATCTGATTACGAAACAACCAACTAATTAAACACCAAATGATAGGCACGATTCCGGTAACCAAATTCAAAGAATAGAGTTCAGATAATGAAATGCAAAGACCACGATACATATAGTAAAATTCAAGAACATGATTAAGAGGTTTCGAACTATATTGTGTTGAAAACTTACCGAAGAGTGACGATTCCAGGGCGGCAGCAGTCAGGCTTCTTGACTCCTCCAGTTGCGGGTGCTGATTTAATTGCAGCATATACAAAATTAAAACAATTAGCAACTTAGATTCAATAATTTGATTGTTTATCGGAAAAAATCGCTTGCAATTATCAATTCTAATTTTCGGCATTAGAAACCCAAACGAAACGCACCTTGGTGGCAAGTGCCTTCCTCAGAGCCTTACCACTTCGTACGACCCATTTCTTCACAAATGAATGATAAAAACACAAAGAATCTGAAGTAAGAGATACGAAGAACCGTAAGAACCCAGAGGTTACAAACACAACCGAGCAATAAACTTTGAAAGCAAAAAGAATTACGAAAACAACATATTATGTTTCATTATCATCATATACAAATTCAATCTACAAACTCATCGTTTCTACCAGATTCCTCCACTAATAGCACCGCTTCAATTTGGTATCTGCATCACCATAGTCAGAGAAGCCTAACATGGGAAAAGCATTATCCAATTAGGAGGCTTCAATTGAAATTCCTGATGCATAAAAATCAAACCTAAATTGAAATTATAATCAATTAGGGGGCTTCAATATAACCAATTCCGAATTCAAAATAAAAATTTCTAGTAGTCATCGTCCTTGGATTCCATCGTTGTCCGACCATAAAAACCTAACGGCGGCCGGAGAACCACAGAACCAAGAGTAAAAAAGGAAGTGCGGGAGAGAGAAGCAGCCAAAATACAGAGAAGATGGCAAGAGTAAAAAAGCAAACCATTTAAAGAACCAATGGAGATCAGAATAACTATGAAATACTACAGAGGCAACCGAACATCTATTATTATACTTTTTTTTCTCAGCATGCCAACACCAATCAGAAAAAGAAAGAAAAAAAATCTATGAGACAGATTTAAATCAATTTTAAAACTTCAATATATTTTTTTGTCAAACTCAGTGAACAAACTTCACACTCATGCTTTCCAAAAAGAAAAGAAAATGAAGAACTGAAAGCACTGACAATTCCAAGCAACAGAGCAGCCATTAAGAGCCAAAACTCATTCCTTAGTCTCCTCATCTGGATACTCAACTCCGTAATCTTCGCTCAGCATGGTTGACTGAAATTAGGAGAGAAAAAGATAAGAAATTTCAGAAATTGTCTATGAAGCAAAGGATACTGCAGTAACTTCAAGACATGTAAATTGCATATGTATTAAGTAATTTTCTACATAAAGTAATGAGGCTTGAGATGTTGTAGATAGGATAAAACGTCAAATGCTATGAAATTGCCAGATATGTAAACGATTAATATGGTGTATGTGAATGTGAATGGTGGCTCTCTTAAATTGTAAGATGCCAACATATCATGTAGAAGTGCCTTTTATACATTGATATTGTTAGAGATTTTTTGTGCAAGAGAGCTATTGTATAAGTGCCCCATATAAACGATTATGCAAAAGATTTTCAGTTTTACTTCTACCATCCATTAATTGTCCTATCCAAAATGCTTTGAAAAATAAATCTATAGCTGCTAACGGTCTATATTCTTCATGCTGTCAGACCCTGCAATCTAAAAATTCATGTAAATGCAGAGGTTTGGCTAAAGGAGAGGGCATCGAAGAAATCCAGAATTCCTTCCATGACAAACTAAGTTGTACACCCATGGCGTGTGTGCTGTATGGTAGATGTCCTCTCTCTTTTAACAACACACAATAGCTTATGCAAATGCAAAGAGACTTCAACATGTTTCATTTAAAATAAGTTTACATTTTGTAGCAAATGCATATGGCAAAATAGTGTATAAGTAATCATACTGGAGACCAAACAGAACAGTTCAAAAGCTTCAATGGAAATATAAATTGCAGAAAAAAAAAATAAAAAAAAATAAAAAAACTTGAATTTCCAAACCCATAAAATAAAAAATTCAACCAGATTAAATTTAAGAAGAAATACCAAGAACTGAACTCAACCAGATTAAATGTAAGAAGAAATACCAAGAACGTAGAGCTGCAGACTACCAAAATGCTCATGATCATGGCCGTGCTGATGAAATCCCAATCTGTAATTTCATGTCATCTTCCTCGGTCAATTCCTTGAGAAGCTTCGATGTCGCTAACAATCTCTCCTCTTCGTGGCTGCGGCCATGGTCGTGCCCACTGCCGTGGATCTCTCTCCTTTTAACCAGACACCACTTCAACCCCTTCTACTTTCAAACTTACCTTTCATTATCTGCATTAACAGAAACAATAACTTCTGTCAGTGCATTCAAATCAAACCTATAAATCAATTCCTGAAATCAACTGCAAATCACAAATTTACCCAAAAAAATCCCGCAAAGACCCAAAATCCCTGAAAATTACTATATTTTCACTCCCTCCACCCCAAAATTAGAAAATTAGAAAATAGAATTTAATAACATTGTACATAGAAAGCAAGGAATCGATCATTTAGGAGGCTTCCCAGGACAATACTGAGCTTTTAGAGAGCATATTCATACATGGTTGCACGAATACACAGACACAACAGAGACCATTCGATGAAAAAAAATAGACGCTGAGAGACTCAAACACACACTATTCATAGATCCATGACTTAGAATTACTCAGATCCAGTTGAAATTATTATAATAAAAAAAATTTAGGGATGTGAACTTATACCTCTAATAGTTTGAGCTCTGTTCCCCTGAATCTTTCGCTGGCTTGGGCTAAACCTGAGGAGATCAGTGATTAGGGGATAAGAAAACTGGCGACCGTGGTTTAGTTTTTTAAGAGACAATTCGAGAGAAAAAGAAGAAGAAGAAGGGGATACCCCTTCCCTTCTAAGAAGTTCGATAATATCTGAAGTACCCATACACAATATTTACATGCATTCACTAATCACTACTCATAACATATCAATGATCCAACAATTATGGAGCTCGAAATTTATGTAAGGGCCAATCAAATCATAAAATTAAAATGAAAACATGTAAGTAATTAAGGATTATTACTTGCTTAGTCAGTTCCTTCTTGTCATTTAAGGATTATTCAATTCAACCCGATTCGATCAAACTACATCTCCCAACAAAACAAACAAAAGATAAATTAAAGAAGAAAATCAGGGGAGCTAAATTAAATATACACTGACCTACTTTTTGGCTAGAAAACCCAAAATGAGCAATTAAATAGCAATGCACAATGACGGAATTTCTATGAAAAAATATGAATGAGTTTTCAATTAATAATTGAGGCCGAAATAAAGAAGACCCTTCTCACCTTTGATACCGGGCAGACAACAAAAACATTATGTATGGATTAATGTATAATATATGAGATCCTATTTGTTTTTTTATTGACTGATTCAACATCAGTCACCTAATTCATATCAAACATCCATACATAGCTGAGAAAGCTTATTCCCACCACCATAGCGTTGTTGCTTTAGTATGTGTTTTCATTGAGAAGAAAAGGAAAGATCAATTGAAATGTAAGCTTTTAGTTTGGGAAAAGATTCGTGCTTGAACAGGTATTATAGATCGTGCAGACAATGTTTCTTCCTTAGGGTACTGTGATTTGCAGACATGGGATTGGCACCCAATACTCAACTCATTTTAACTAATATGAGTTAAAAACAATCATCCACCAAATCCCTATTTCAATGGAAAAAATCAAAAATTACTCATGACGAAGAGGAATAAGCTGCAGGGTTTATTAGATTGGCACATAATATTGCAGTATCAAACTCCACCTAAGGTCAGTGGCTCAAAGACGCATCAGAAAACAGCGTAATAAGTTTGAGAACTACAGATTATAATTTCTTGAAAGGTGAAACACTACCTTGATGGCTAATGCTCTGTCGAAGCTTTGAATGGCACTATCAGCCTCCCCAAAGTTTAACTGTGCTCTACCAAGGATAACCCAAGCCTGAACATATGATGGCAAGTGAAGTTAGGACAAAAGAAAATCATCACACAACCAAAGGAAATATGAGAGGAAATTGCCTAGTTATGAATCATAATAGCATCAGCCACAATTATCACCGTATGCATAGCAAGTGAAAGTACCAATGAGTTTCAGGGACCATTAAGGATCATGGCTAAACCTTTATCTTCTTTCATCAGCAACACACATAGATTACAACAGAATTTATCAGAAAGAAAAAATACTAATGGGAGGAGTCAAATTTAAAATGCTAACTGCATCAAAGATTCCACAAAGCATATGAAAATTTCCCCTCCCAATTTTCCTAAAGCAATGAGCAACATCATAACTTGGCACTGGCACATGAACAAATAATAAGGTGACAACCATTTCAGAAGTAAAAAATTGCCCTTGTTTAGGAACAAAAGCAAAATACCAGCACCAAAACTTTTTATTTGTTTTAAACCAACATACAAAAACAAAATGACCAAAATTTTGGAGTAAAAAAGCTTCACAACTTCCATATAGAATCCAGATGGCAGATTCCATATTTGGGTTGTTGTACGAAAGCGACAATTATGAGATCAATACATAAGCAAGGCAAAGTTTGATAAATACTGAAATCCAAATAACCCAAGGATTTATACTATACTTGAGAATAAGCCTAAGTTTAACTAACCTCCCAACATAATTTCTACACATATACATCCATTTGAGGCCTATTTTGCTTCTTTCCTTCTATATTCATGTTAAAGATTATGCCAAATTTTATTAAAACAGTGGCTTCTTGATTAATAAGTTTGGGGTAATCAAAATTCACTTTGTAGATAAATCCGGTGTTGATGAAGATGGTCTTCTTCGTATGCAAAAATAAATGGGAACTTGTCTGAATGTGATAAATGATTTTACCGAGGATTGCATTAAGTCGATTCATTTGCAGGAAAATAAGAGATCTGACTTATACATTACATCAAACTGAAGAAACCAAAACAAAAGTATAGCAAATTATATCCCTAAAAATGTCAAGCAACCAAAGCCATAATTAAAATGTTTCGCCTTAAGCAGATAATAGTGAAAGGGTGAGGATGAACCTGCTGCTATGAATTGCAGATTCGAGTGGATAAAGCTCTGTGTTTCAAAACAACGTTCACATAGCTCACCAGCAAGGATCATCACACAGCCAAAAATTAGACAGACTTGTACCAAGGAATACATAAGGAACCAAGAAATGGGGAAAAAATCTACCAACAGAGGGATGAGAAGCAAACACCAGGATATTATCAAGAAGCACATAAATGATCACAGTGAAACCAAAAAATTTGAAATATGGTTTTAACAAAGCAAACGGAAAACAAAACAATAAACAATGATTTTCAAACAGTACATAACCTGTTGAATCAGAGGAAAAAACTGAAAACCCATACCCTCCCATACATCCCTCTGTCATTCTCTCCTCACTGACCCTGTGCACTAACCCATTAATTAACTCCAAAAAATGCACATAGCCATGCTTTCTCCTCTCTCTCTCTCTCTCTATCTTTATCTCCCTCCCTGTCCATCTCTTTGAGAAGGAAACGGAAAAGGCCTGCTTTACCATTGTTATTCCCTTCCCGCGATCATCAACGCGTGTGCATCAAGATCAGCGCTAGAGAGAGCCTGTGGCAAATTTGTAAATAAGTTGAAATTCACCCCAAAACACCTCTCCCTCAAATCCCGACGACCCCCATGCTTTTCTCTGACTGTACCCCCTCTCCTACTCTTCCCTCTCCCCTTCTCTCTTTCGAGCTGTCCCCTTCTCCCTCTTTAACAATTCGAAAATCTAACCTACCATTAAAAAACCCCTCTCAGTAGGGTTTGTTGAAGACCCTTACCTCGTGTCCCTGAAATCCCGACGACCCATATGGTCTTCTCTGACCATACCGACTCTCCCACTTGTGAAAGCCATCTGCAGCAACAGTGCCGATACCTACCCCTCCCCCTCGCTCTCCTTCCATCGCCATCTCTCTCTCTCTCTCTCTCTCTCTCAGACCCTCAATCCCCGAAACCCTAATTGAAAGACAGCAAATGGCACCTACCCGGTTACCCTTCATCTCGCCCAAAACCGAGAGGACAAAATTGCCCTTCCTAATACACCATCCCCACCATCGGATTGTAATCTTGGATGGGCAAAACTGTAATTAAATGATTTGGGCCTGAATAAGGGTCGGGCTTCTCAGCTAAAACCAACTCATTTGGGCTTGGCTGAGGGCCGGGCTGTTGACCCAAAACCAACACAAAGAGCAAAGGCATGGTTGTAATTAATCTGAAATTCGGATTGAAACACCATTCATTTCTACGGTGCCAATTCCAAACCATTCTTTATTAATCTGAAATTCAGATTGAAACACTATTCATTTCGACAGTGCCAATTCCAAATCTTTCTTTAGACTAAAGTAATATAACAGAGTCACAGTACTTCCCCAGAGATGTCTTCCAATTTGTTTTCGAGTTAAGAAACAAAGATCACTCGTATGTTACAATAACTCGACTTTATTTAGAAATTATAAGGAAGTGCAACTCTCCATCTGTCTCCACTTCTTAACCAGGGAAACTAAGGAAGCCTGAAAATACCGAATACAAAAACCGATTAGCAATTTCATTGAAGATGTTAAAGAATAAAAGCATCATAGCGGTACAATTATACTTAATGAACATCAACGAATTTGTGATACGCTGAGGAAAGAAGCCAAACGGCCCAAAGAAACATGAGGTACAGGAGAGAGGAAAAAAATAGCATAGCCCAGATGAGCACTTGAGCTAATCACAGGCTAAAAACAAAACCAAAAACCTACATCAAAACTCAACGGCAAAGAAGGCGTGGCAACCCCACTGCTATCTTTGAAAACAAGCTTGCGCCACGAAGGAGATGGACTATGTTCAACCCAAGCTTTCATTAAGACCTTCCCTAAATGGCTTTTTTTTACTTAAAAGAAAAGAAAATTAAATTTTTTAAAATTGGTAATGTGTAAAATTCGACCAGATCATGCTGAGATGAATAAGCTTGAGAGAACAACCCATGATAAGCAAGCAAACCCTCCGCGTGGACAGCAAAATATCCCTTATCTACACAGCTCCCTAGTATTTTACTACCTTTATTCTTCGTTGTATCACCAAATAAGCACAAGCCAAAAGTCAAAAGCAAAAGCCAACAGCAAATAGCATATAATATTAACAAGAGGCTCACCCCAGTTTGAGAGACAAGATGTCGGAGCAGTCATCTTCGAGAGAAAGAGCACTGCTGGAGCAGGCGGTGACATTTGTGGCTGATTCAGATGTCATGCCTTCTTCTCCAACATTATTCAGGTTTTCCAACTCCATGATCGCCGCAGGTTCGATATCTCCTCCAGCGGATAACATCACCAACTGCCATGCAAAAACAACAAAGAAAAAGATCGCCCAAATTTAAATTTTAATTAAGATTTATTATTTTCATTAAATAAAAATAAAATAGAAGAAAAAATATAGATGGTGGTAGTTTCTTACCCTCTGCTTTAGCTGGTTGTTCGCTTCTATAAGCTCAGCTCCCTGCATGTATAATCAGGGCATGGAAGAGGACAACAAAGCAAAAATTCATTAATAATTAATTAATGTTTATTATTTTTCTTTTCGGGAAATTCTTGAATATTTGCATATATTTGTAGCTATTCCATAAATAGACAGAGACAACAATCATCTATTTAATTACAAACCTTGTGCGTAAGTGCCATAATCTCACTCATAATTTTTTTTTCCTGAAATAAACGGGAAATTTGGAATTAGATGTTGCTATATATACATATATAATCCAAAATATTTCTATAGTAAAATAACCTAATTAAAGTACGGAAAATACATGGTTCAGCTCTATTCTTTACAACCAAGAAAAAAAGGGTCAAGTCTACATTCAATTTGACCAAAGTCTAAATTTGAAAGATACGCCTGCAAAAGAATAGTCAGATTAGAAACTTGTTGACTTTTTTATTAGGGTAATGTTAGGAAGACTAAATATTGTAAACTAAATTACTTACTTAAGTATTGATTAACATGCTTATTTCTTTTTGATGATACATCATTTAATTTGCAAATTTAATTATAAAATTCAGTCTACCTAGCATTACTATTTTGATTAAACAAAAAGGTGTATACGAGGCACAATGTGTCAACCTATTTATTTGATTAAGCTCGGTCATAGCTCGCTCAAGCATAGGGCAAAAAGTTGAGAGGAGGAAGTGCAATATTATTTTGGAGTGTTAATAACAAATTTCTTATTTGAACAAAATTAAGATATTTGTCTTATTCTTTCCAAGAACAATATTTGAACAATGACTAATTAAGTAATAAATCTTCCGGATCATTGCACAATAATATGTATTAAGCCTCAGTTTTAAGTAATACCTTAGTTTTAATCACACGGCCAATACTTGCTTCCACCAATTTTTCTAACTTGTTCAGTTGATCCAGATCCAAGTCTTGAAGGTCCTCACCCTTCATCTGCCTTTAGCATGCCAAACCAGTTCCAGCAGACTCGTCAAACGATCATACCAGCTTAATTAACCACCATATATCTTACAAACAATCGATAAATTATAATTACCTCAGCTTGCGGGTCTTATCCTCAAGTTCCTTACTCAGCCTGATTGTGTTTTCTTTCTCCGACTAATTAAATGGGAAATATATTTATATCATCATTTAGATAATCTACTCTGTCACGTGAAAAGCTTATAAACATCAGGCCCAAAAAGAAACAAGAAAGAAAAAAAATGTAATCTGTCACATGAAAACTTAGAATGTTCAATGGAAGTTAAAACTATAAATTGGAGTTATTACTCAACCCCAAGTACTTGCACATATTTAGTCTGACAGGCCAACCCTGCTGCATGCATATATAGAAGTCTAACTTGTAATGCTGTAAAAATATATTCCGCTGCTCCAAGTGCAGATCAAAGAAAATATTACATTCACTTGACACAATTAATTGTTGTACCATTAAAAATGTAAATTCTAGAGCAAAGATGAAAAAAAAAAACTAATATTGAACTGAATAACCTGCAGTTGGTGAAGCGTGATTTGATCCGATTTTTCCCCACCAGTATGTGATTTGTACCTTGCAATCACGTCCTTGGTACTTGACAACATAAAGGGATAAACTATAATTAGTATGTTTCATTATTACTTATAAATTATTCACATAAAAATAAAATTATATCCAACATAAAACCAATAGTGCTTGCATGTTGCACTTGCAAACACTTTTGCAATAATCCCAATAAATTAGTACTTGCATGTTGTATGGGTTTTGTATGAGATCGTTATTTACTCTGCTCTTTTCTGGTTTAATTTTTTTTTACAAAAATAATTTAAAAACCGAGACTGAAATCAACCAACTTTGAACATGCATGCAAACAGAAAAACTGGTAGAATAAAATACCCCAAAAACATGCCCATGAAATGCAGGAGGACTAATTTACCAAGAAGACAACAAAATTAGGACAAATTAATACGATTTGGAGATAATTCATCAAGATTAACCAGCCACAACATGTCAACAACTATCTCTTTGGAGATATTTGGTTCTAACTTGTTGCAATCCAACCAGCCAAAAGGCCCAAAACATTAGGGCAAAGCTTTTTGGAGGCCTTATTGCTTGGTCTGGTTACCCATATCAAAAGGTCAAGTCGGAATATTATATATGAGATAATGAGATCATCAACTAAGGATACAGAACAACAAAAAGGCAAAACCAACGTTGGGACTATCAGGTAACTAAAAGTGGGACTAAAAGTCTAAGTCAGTTCCTCTCACATCAACTCGGGCATCATTGCAAAAAGGACAATGCTTAGGCACTCACTAATGAGAAGGAGGTTTCTCTTCCCTTCTAATCTTTCTTCTCTTCTCTCCCCTCTTATTTGAATAGTCGCGATTAAGTCACGTCAACATCTTATATTTTTTTTTTTTTTATAGAGACAATAAGACAAAAGACAATGTGTAAAAGGAGGGAAGGGAAAATGAATGGGAATAGGAAGGGAAAGAATCCTACTCCCACTAATGAGTATTCTACATACATACTTTTTTATTTTAGGGCAATATTGGCAATCCATTCTCATGTTTACCGCAAAAATGGAGGCACCTAACCTTGTATATACTTCATTGATGTGTCGTGTTCAACTGTTGCTGCATGAGATTCTCAAATGAGAAATCCTCTTTTCACATCCGCTCAAGGGGATGCAGGCACGTAACATGTTGAAAATTTTAGTATGATAAATTTTTTAATATTTAATATTTAGATAGGTGAGGAACTTTAATAGTAAGTTTTATCCAGCTTTAGACAACGTTATTATGAGTAGTCTATAAATTGCATAAACATATCACACACGCATTGTATATTATTTGTTTGATATATTTTGAGAGAAGTTGGGCTTGTAAAGAGGTGAGTGAAACCTAATTTGTGTCCCCCAATTTTGAGTTTGTGAGAACAATGTCCAAAGCATCTTGAATGAGAAGTAAGCTATAAAGAATGCTTTGATATTCTTATAGCAACTCAAAAATGCTTGGTGGTTTGATGTTATGTTAAAATTTTGGACCCAAAAAAAAAAATGTTAGGTTAAAATGCTTTCGGTGCTGATGAAGTGTATCCGATGGCTTTGAGAAAGACTTTTAACTATGAAAAAAATATTCTAAACTTTCCACGAGAGCTTGAAATGTAGGATCCCCAAAGCCCCAGGTTTAGCAAATAAGTTGGAGGTTGGTGTTGGCTAAACTTGGATTTAGCATCAAGGCTAAAGCGTTTACGGTGGTCGACGAATTTTGTCCATGGAGCTTGGGTTTCAAAAGTAAGAGAGTAAAAAGAGCTTAAAAACTTGATTTATGGAAGAAAGAATTGTAGTCATACTTGTGGATGGCTTATTGGGAAGCTTGCAGCAGCCAAGACAGATTTCTTGCAGGTAGGAGAAGGAAGTCCTCCAAACCTACAGTTGAAGGAAGTAATAGAAAATGCTTTATGCTAGCAGTACCAATATCCTCTCCTCTTGTTTTCTTAATACACGCCCAATATATAGAGGTTGAACCGTTGTCTTATTTCTAGTGAGCAAAAGGAGGCACTAGAACAACTACAACGAAGTCTCCTCCCACTAAATGAGGTAGACTATTGTGTTTTTGATGACCCGTTCTTATTGGTGATCACATGCTCTTCTATCTTTTTAAAGAAAGTATCGACTAAAAAGAGATCACATGTCAATGCAAAATCTAAGATGTTGGCCAATATATATATATATATATATATATATAGAGGTTCAAAAATTATCTTCTTTATGAGTAAGAAGCGTTGGGAACTACTTGTTTCAGTGAGTGTCAGAATCTTCTTATATCTTATCAATGAAAGATATAAATTATTTAAAAAGACACTAGAATATATCTCTTTCTCTTACCCATCAAGGGAAAGCTAGATCACATGCTTTTCTATCTTTTTAAACAAAGTATTGGCTAAAAAGAGATCACATGCCAATGCCAAATCCAAGATGTTGGCCAAAAACAAAAAACAAGTATATAGAGGTTGAAAAATTATCTTCTTTATAGTGAGTAAGAAGAGGCGTTGGAAACTACTTGTTTTCAGTGGGCATCAGAATCTTTTTATATCTTATGTATGAAAGATATAAATTATTTTAAAAAAACACTAGAAGATATCTCTCTCTTACCCATCAAGGGAAAGCTATAAATTTTTCAGTGAGTATCGGAATCTTCTTATATCTTATGAATGAAAGTCATAAATTATTTAAAAAGACAATAGAAAGTATCTCTTTCTCTTGCCCATCAAGGGAAAGCTATAAGTAATGGATTGGACCATGCTCCAAAAGTAGCCTTTTGTTCTTTCTTAATTTACAGAAGCATTTTCAATTTGTTCCTTTGTTACTTTAGATAATGTTTATAGAGGTGTGTTTTTTGGGAAGTAAACACATATTTTGTTAAACTGTCCCACATTGGTGGGGTGAAGAAGACCAAATGGGTTTAAATATGATTACCTCACTCTAACTAATACCGAGGCATTTGTGGTAAAACTCCACTCCTGACGGATTAGGCAGGTGGTTAAGTTGGGGACAGTATCGGTATCGTTAGAGTGGGGCGGGCCCGGCGATACAAAATTCCAATATGATATCAAAACCCATGGTTGCGGGCATGTGCAAGCCAACGAGCTTGTGTGCAAGCCAATGAGCTTGTCATCACCCGGAATGAAACAAGTCTGAGCTCTTAATATAGAGACGACCGATGAGTTCCAATTGAAAACAAGTGGGCCCAACGTGAGCCGACCTCTGAGTTTCAATTACCGATGTAGATCTCCACATGTGAACCACTAAATGATGTTACACGTGAGGGGCAGTGTTAAACTGTCCCACATCGGTGGGGTGAAGAAAACCAAAGGGGTTTAAATATGATTACCCCACTCTAACTAATACCGAGGCCTTTTATGGTAAAACCTCTCACCTGACGTATTGGGCAAGTGGTTAAGTTGGGTACAGTATCGGTATCGTTAGAGTGGAGCGGGCCCGGCGATCCAAAATTCCAACATATTTTTGGGTCAAAATCAAAGGAATAATGGTAGTAGACCGAGGTGAGGTGAGCTCTAGCACGGTAATAACAGATCATGCACAAGGCAATGAGATTTGAGTGGTTCGCCTTTAGATGGGCTGCATCCACTTCGTGTTGTATTTAATAATTATTTGACATGTGCATCCCATTTGGAAATCTGTTAGATTTAGGAGACTTTCACAAGAAGAATGGGAGAGGCGAGAGAAATGGAGAGTGATTCCAGAGGAAGTAAGCCTAATCTTTTGCTTGGAGGTGGCTGCTTTATATATCCATGAGAGACCCCACAGCTGGTTGACATGTGGCTGAATCCAGGTGATGGAGAGTATATAAAAACCAATATCTAATCATATCTGATCGACATCTGGCATCTCAAAATGTGATGGGGTGTAAGGGCTTTATGGTCGACACGTGCCCTACATATAATGCCCAAGCCGACATGGTACTAATCAACAATTAAACAAGAGCAACTCGGCTCAAGTCTCTCGGTGGTGACCAAGCTTAGTAGAGCTGACATGGATAATTAGTCTATGGCCTGGCTATCAACAAAGGGAATGAGGTCAACTCGCCTTGGTTATCAGGTGGTGATGATCTTAGTCAAGTTGACATGGATGATGTCCCTAAACTCTAAATTCACGCGACGATTCTTTATTGGTGCATCCGATTTGGAAAAGGAATAAATAAAGAGTCTAATAGTAAAATAGGAAGATCTAGATAACAAAAAGCTCATTCACTCTCTACCAAATAGACGTGTTAACATCTTATAAGCTAGTTTTGGACTTTCATTAACAAAATAAACGACGTAAAAAACACCACCATACAATAAAGGCATCTTTTCTATGCACGCTGATTTGGAATGACAGATTGATACACTAAATCCTATAGTATACATTCTAGGTTAAATAGACCACTTTAGAAATGGTATTTCAGTTTTATTAATATTGTCATCACTTACTATGTGGAGAGTATTTTTTTAACTAAAACATAATTAGCACAACTTCATCTAAATTCTTATTCCACAATTACATTTCTACATATTAATCTCACCCTTCCTCTCATGCACATTATTTATGGAAGTAGGTTTTAATCTTTGCAACTATTCAAGTTCGTTTATTGTTTCATGCATGCATATGAAAAAACAGGTTATATATGGCCAATAGCTGCACCGCTCATTGCCCTACTTGACGCATGCATACATATTTCCTTCTCAAAGGTCTTCAAGGCTTCTATGATGAATCCCCAAGTTTTCATCATATCACTTTATTCCTAGTAAGAAAAATCCAAAGCATATATATATATTTACATATATATATTTGAATGTTCGTATTTTAAGTCCTTACACATTAACCGTCATTGTAGTTTAGGTGGGGAGGATGAAGGACAACTTTTGGAACATAACCCAACATCATGTGTTGAAGTTGACATGGATATACATATACATATACATATTGGTTTTTATATATATTGTAAGTAGATAGTGCTACACTCTTTTACTAGCTAGAGTATTTTATAATTATTTTATGTTGTCAAATTATTTATTTATAACTGATTATTTGAATTCTAGTAAGAATGATGGTCTAAGAAATAATATACCGTGTATCTAGAAAGGGAAACGGTGTACACCATTTAAAAGGATATACACATATTCTTCATTTCATAAACCCCAACTAATATTTTATATATTATTATCTACAACCGATTTGTGATAGGTAGGGGCAATCAGATTAAAGCGGCAAGATAAACTATGAAACTGTAAAATAGTAATAAGATTACACATCACTAGACAAGTGGCTTTTATATATATATATATATATAGATTTCTGCATGGCGGCATGAAAAGCAAAGAGATCAGCAAGTAACTTACAAAGAATCACCACAATTCCACATATTGAAAGCATGTAAAACTACGAAAAATGTTCTCAAACTTGGACACCTAGCTAGAAGTTGTCTCAATCAAAAGTACACCTCACTTTTCTGAACTGGAAATTATATAGTTATCCTCGTACTATCTAGCTCTCTCTCTCTCTCTCTCTCTCTCTCTCTCTCTCTGTGGGTGAAAGTTTTTAGATTCTCTAGCCCTTCTTCTGTGCCTTATCTAGCTGACACCATAAATTATGTGTGCTTGTGTACATGCGTGGATGATCTATCTAGCTAGTTAGCACTTTCCTCCTTATATATACATATATAATTTTTTGATTCTAATGTTGAATCTCTCTCTCTCTCTCTCTGAGAGAGAAGTCAGGTCATGTACTTGGTTAATTATATTAATTTGTTCAGGTAAGGAAAATTCGAAAGAATTTAGAAGGCGGTGGGATGTTGTACAGTATTGGTACCTGGAGCTTGAGTAATCAAAGAGCTTGCCAGTTTGAGAAAAGATGATAACAGCAACTTCAGATTCACACAGAATCGACAGCTCTTCAGCTTTCTTGAAAATCCCTCTTCTCCTCTTTGAGAAGGTCACCTGCCTTGCCGGCAAGTAGTCAATCCTCCTAATCTTGATCTTCTCATTCATCCTTTTCACCATTTCTTCCTACCCCTGCAAAAACAACTAAATCAAATAAATAAAATAAACCAACCACTTTTCACGTATATATAATCGTTCACAAACTACAAAACTAGCATATATTTTCTGGGTTTTTTTTTCTTCATAATTTTAAAGATTATTGACCTCAAACCCTAGCATCTCAGATCTAATAAGAGATTATTGACCTCAAACCCTAGCATCTCAGATCTATATAAGAAAAAAAACACCCAGAAAAACTGACCACAATCAACTGTCCAACAAGCCTACAGTATTTACCATAAGAAGAAGAAGAAGAAGAAGAAGAAGAAGAAGAAGGAGAAGGAGGAGGAGGAGGAGGAGGAGGAAGACCATACATAAATTAATTACACTGGGTTTTCCGTTATTATTTGTTTACCTTCGTTGGGGGGTTCAGGTCTGAAGTTTAGGGAAATTTGCAGAACAGCGAAAGAAAAGCCAGCAATTCTGGAAAAAGAAGAAGATAGAGAAGAGAGAGAGTTGGGGTGCTGCCGGCAGTTCAAGAAAGGAAAGGTTGCTAAATTAATTTTCCTATTTATGGAAAAATAGGAAATATCTTTCTTTGGTATCCACTGTTTGTGCCTTTTTCTTTTTTTAGATATTTTTTGGGAAAACAAGGTTAGAAACGTGGAACGCAAATCAGTTGGTGTGATGAGTGATGAATGCGATCACGACCGTCTATAATATGTGGACTGGACGACAGTAAGGCTGGGGATTCTCCGTTTATTTCTTTTTACGTACCACACCGTTGATTTTCCTCACCCACTTCGTCTCCCTCACTTCTTTATCCCAAAGAGCAGCGGTAGCTGCTAGCAGCGATGGCTGCGACACTTGCTGGCAATACTCATTCCCACTTGTGAAATAAAACTCCCCAAACCCCACCCCCCGAGTTTCAGTAGCCGCATTCTCCAAACCCTCCTCCACCATTGCCATCCCGGCCCTCTCGTTTTCTGTGCAGAGCAATATCGTCATATGATTTTATTAATTTAAATAAATTATGGTCAGTGGTTCTATATCTCCCTCTCCTCTTCTCTGCAATCTCGTCATGTGACTGAATCTTCATTTTTTTTCTGTGGCGGTGGTTTGTTGAGATCTGTAAAAAAACCAAAATTATTTTCATGTATCTGCAGAATATGTAAGTTCGCTGAGCCGCGGCACCACTATCAGATCAAAGAATACCTGTTGCCGATCCACCAGTATAGGTCCCGCCTAACTCCTGGAAGGCTCCTTCTCCTGTACCCAACAGATTTGATTTAGGGTTTGTCAGATAGACGGCGGCAGGAGAAGAGGGGCATCGCCGACATAAAGAACAGAAAATGCGAAATGAAATATGGTAAGAGAGAATGCATGGCAGTATGTGTATAATAGGAAAAGCAGGGATATCTAATTGGAAAACCAAGCGACTGCACAATTATAACAGAGCGACACGTGTCAATTCCAAGCTGTAAATTTAATGTCTACTTTATCTGAATTATTGAAATAGTAATGTTTATAAGCATCTTCCATTTAAGCCATATTTTACAAAGAGAAGTGTTATTGACATTTCGAAAATCTCATTTTACACTTTTCACAAGTGTATTTTTCTTTCCTAATATAGAAAATTTAGAGTGTAGAATGAGATTTTTGAAGTGCTAATAACAATTCCTTTTACAAATTATATTTTATAAATCATATGACTTTGTCCGAATCATATGACTTTATCATCGATGATTGAATTATTATTTAATTATTGATTAACGTGCTTATTTTCTAGTAATGACACATCACAAAATTTACAAAGCCGATCTAAAGAATTAATCTATTGCCATGCTGCATGGACCACAAATATAACACAAAATGGCACTCCCCCGGAGGATTTGGATCCTCTCCTGAGCAAAGGTGACGGATCCTCCTGACCTGAACATGTGATCCGTTGGATCAAAATCCAACGACTACAATTATTATAACTTTTAGAAAATCCCCTGTTTGTAGCCGTTAAATTTTGTTTGGGCCAAGAGGATTCGTCTCCTTTGCTCAGGAGAGGATCCAAATCCTCCCCCGGCTATGTCATCCAATAACTCGACTTCATTTACTAATTTTAAGGAAGTGCGCTCTCCATCTTGGTCAACTTCTTAACTAGGAAACTAAGGAAGCCTGAAACGAGAGAATACAAAATTGATTAGCAATTTCACTGAAAATGTTGTAGCATCCTGGCCGTACAGTTATACTTATACCAACATCATGAATTTGCGATCTCGTACGAAATCATGCAAGTGATTTTATATGCCGTATGCTGTAGTATTGAGAGAGTGAAATCCCATATTTTCCGTTGAATAACGGCCGGTGATCGTCACTGTAACAATCTATTAGTCCACAACTTAACATGAAATCATGCAAGTGATTCACATTAAATAAAATAAATATGCATAGGTACGTAGTGCAAGTAATGGAGAATTTATCGTATGATCAATGTTAGACACTAATCCAGTAGCTAGGTTAGACGATTCAGATAATATTTGTCGAAAAGAAAAAAAAAGGTTTCAACGGATAAAACATCTGTGCTATCCTCCACTATTTACCTTTGGTCTTCTCCAGATTTTTCTTCTGGGTGAGGAAACGAACCAAACGGCCCAAAGAAACATTACGTACATGAAAAAATTCAGAACAAAACCCAGATGAGCACTTGAGCTAATCTATGGACGTACAAAAAAAATTCACAACAGTCGGTTTTTCTTTAATTTGGTACAAACTAGTTGGGTTCTTCAAATATTAATTCTCTCTTTATAAGTAATCACGGGCTAAAAATAAAAAACTGGAAAACCTATATCAAAACTCAAGCTTTTATTAAGACCTTCCCTAATGGCTTTCTTTTCCCTTAAAAGAAAAGAAAATTTAAGTGCTTTAAACTGGTAATGTGTAAAATTCGACCTGATCATGCTGAAATGAATCAGCTTGAGAGAACCACCGACGATGCGTCAGCAAAAGCTCTGCGAGGACAGCAAAATATCCCTTGTTTGCTTCTAGCAGCTCAGCTCCCTGCATGTATAATCAGTGCATGCAGAGGACAACAAAGCAAAAGTTCATTAGTGATAATTATTTTCTTTCTGGAAACTCTATTTTATATATAGAGAAAGAGACAACAATCATTTCTTTAACTACAAACCTTTTTCTCACTCGTAATCTTTTTTTTTTACCTGAAAAATGGAAAATTTGGAATTAGATGTTGCTGTATAGATATATAATCCAAAAAAAAAAATGTTATTCTTACTATATTTTTCATACCATATCTGTACAACATTTCTGATAGAGGTATGGCCCTAGATGTGGCACAAATATGGTATAGAAAACGTGGTAAGAGTAGCATTATGTCTTTTGTAAAATAACCTAATTAAAGTATATATACTTGGGTCAAGTTTACATTCTTTACAACCGCCCCAAAAAAAAAGGTAAATTCTACATTCAAATTGACCAAAGGCTTAACGTGTTGATCTATTTATTTGATTAAGCCCAGCCATAGTTCACTCATGCATAATGAAAAATATGAAATTAGAGGAAGAAGTGCAATATTACTTTTATGGAGAGCTAATTATAGATTCTCTATTTGAACGTTATTAAGACATTTGTCTTATTCTGCAAGAATGATATTTGAACAAAGACTAATTAAGCAATAGATCATCCGGGTCATTACACAATAATACGTACTAAGACTCAAAACTGTGTTCCTCTATCCGAGGGATACCTAGATTTCAGAAGCCATGGTCGCCTGTATTCACTTGTAACGGTATAAATTAGCTAGCTAGAACATACCTTAGTTTCAATCACACAGCCAAGGCTTGCTTCCACCTATTTTTCTAACTTCTGCAGTTCATCCAGACCCAAGTCTTGACAGTCCTCACCTTTCATCTGCCTTTTGCATGCCAAACCAATTTCAGCAGAATCTCGTCAAACGATCATACCAGCTTAATTAACCACCATATATCTTACAAGCAAACTGATAAATTATAATTACCTCAGCTTGCGGGTCTTATACTCAAGTTCCTTACTCAGCATGATCTTGTTTTCTTTCTCCAACTATTTAACGGGAAATATATTTATACCAAACCATCATTTAGATAGTCTAATCTGTCACAGACTGACATGAAAAGCTTATAAACATCAAGTCCAAAAAGAAACAAGAAAGAAGAAAATCTTAGAACAGCACAAAGCACAAAATTGGATATCGCCTATTTTTATGGCAAAAAATGTTTCGTTTATAGATTCCAAATGTCACAGTGATGGGAAGGGAAAAAAGGGGCAAAATATGGACTACTTAAACATGCTTGAGCATGGATATTCAACTGTAGAAATCTCCAGGTCATTTGATTCCTACGTAACAAGAAACCATACATGAAACTTTTTTCCCATAAGTAAAACTCAATGATTCAAATTAATACTAACTAATAACACAAGTTAGAATTTATCCCAAAAAAAAAAAAAAAAAAAACAACTTAGAACTTCAATGGAAGTCAAAACTATAACTTGGAGTCATTACTTAACCCCAGGTACTTGCACATACTTAGCCCAATAGGCCAACCATGATAATGTAACAACTACGGGTCCCACATTTTGATTCAAATTTGTGCCACGTGGACAAACAAACAATTAAAATTGGATACAACTATGATTCTAGGCTGAGCAGAGGGTCGTCTGATTTTGGGCTCCGTCTTACAGGCTCCGTGGGTTGATTCGTCAAAATATTTTTTAAATTTAATTTAAATATTTATTTAATTTTTTTAATTTATATAATTTCAATTAGTTGTTTGTCCATGTGCCACAAATTTGACATCACATTATTAAAAATGTGGGACTCACAGTTGACACATCAACATTTAACATTAAATTAACGGACCGACTAACGGATGTATGATATTTCAACGAAATATTGATGTATGAAATAGCAATGTTCAAAACATGAGTTACGAGTTTGTTATGGGATCCAGGATGCAAAATGTAATTTATCTTTTTATTTAAAATTACATTCCATAGCTCCAAGTGTAGATCACAGAATGTGATACATTCACTTGACACAGTTAATTGTTAAACCACTAAAAATGGAAAATTAAAGAGCAATTAGGATGGGAAAAAGGAAAACCAATATTCAACTGAATTACCTGCAGTTGATCAAACGTGGGTTGATCTGATTTTTCCCCAGAAGTATGTGATTTGTACCTTGCAATCACATCTTGGTACTTCACAACATAAAAGGATAAAATATAATTAGCATGTTTCATTATTATTTATAAATTATGACACATTTATCATAATAATATTCAACAAAAACAAAGAGACAGAGAATTAGTTAGTGCTTGCAAACACTTTTGCAATAATCCCAATAAGTTAGTACTTGCATGTTGTATGCGGTTTTGTATGAGATTGTTATTACTCTATTCTATTTTGGTTTAATTTTTCTTTTACAAAAATAATATAAAAACTGTGACTGAAATCAACCACT
The DNA here is from genome assembly GCA_024362995.1 of Heteromeles arbutifolia. Classification (NCBI taxonomy): domain Eukaryota; kingdom Viridiplantae; phylum Streptophyta; class Magnoliopsida; order Rosales; family Rosaceae; genus Heteromeles; species Heteromeles arbutifolia. The sequence continues at coordinate 26,132,428 of JANCRC010000013.1, read as the reverse complement.
TTGAACATCCATGCAAACAGAATAACTGCTAGAATAAAATACCCCAAAACAATAAGACAAAAACATGCACAGTTAAATGCTAGAGAACTAATTTACCAACAAGAAAACAAAATTACAACAAATTAATACAGATTTGGAGATAATTCATCAAGATTAACCATCCACAACAATCTCACTTTGGAGATATTTGGTTCTGTTGCAAACCAACCAGCCAAAAGACCCAGAACATTAAGGCAAAGCTTTCTGGAGGCTTTATTGCTTGGTCTGGTTACCCGGATCAAAATGTCCAGTCGGAATATTATATATGAGATAATGAGATCACCAACTGAGGATACACGCAACAAAAAGGCAAAACCAACGTTGGGACTATCAGGTTAACTAAGCAAATGGGCAAGTCCAAGTCAGTTCCTCTCACATCAACTCAGACATCATTGCAAATATGCTTTAATTGTTATATTCGCTACGGCCACTTTTTGGTGGGTGGCTTGATTACCAATCCTGAATTTGTCAATGCTTTGCTACGGATTTGAATCCTCTCCTGAGCTCAGTTTGTTGAGCCTCTTGAACAAATCACACGGGTCGTCGAATTTTGATCAAACGGCTACAATTATAATAACTTTTAAAGAGACCTCTTGTTTGTAGCTGTTGGATCAAAATCCAACAGCCCGTGTGATTTGCTCAGGAGGCTGAGCTCAGGAGAGGACCCAAATCCCTTTGCTACCATAGTTAGCAAAATAATATAACAATAAGGACGACATACAAAATTGCATGAACTATAAGCGTATTAAGTTAATGAGTTGTACAATGAACCTTGGAAGGGAAAAATTAGGTATAAACTGAGGGAAGAAACATGATTCTCACACAATTAATTTGAGTTCATCCTAGAGCGCTCGACTACAAAAGTAATCTATCTCTTATAGAGATAGATGGAACGATGCAAAGATATGCAAGAGAATTGCACATGGTTTTTATAGATGTGAAATAAAGCATATGATAGGGTACCAAGAGAGTTTGAAAGACTCTAGAGATGAAAGGAGTATGAGTACCATATATTGAAGCAATCAAGAATATGTATGACAGAGAAAAGATTGTAGCAAGAACTCATGAAGAACAAATTGACAACTTTCCCATAACTATATGATTACACCAAAGCTCAGCTTTATGTCTTTACCTTTTTGCCCTCTATAACTCAAAAGTCGTCATTTTACTCTCTGAAACTCAAAATTCGCTCCAATTTGAGTCCCTTAAACTCGATTTTGATCTCATTTTGCCCATTAACTCAAAAGTCGTCATTTTACTATATAAAACTCAAATTCGCTCCAGATTGCCTTAATTCTGTTAATTTTGTTATGTGGGATGTTGATGTATAGTGAAGATTTATAATACTTTCTGTTAATTTCGTCATTTTACTCTATAAAACTCGATTTTAATATTTTCTGATTATTGAATGTAAACATATGAAGATTTATAATCAAATTCATTGGCACGTGTGGCATAGTCTTATTGGGTGGTGGGTCCCACATGTTTCAGGGAGGTGATTTTTGAGTTTCAGAGAGAAGAAGTAGTCCACAAGTCAAAGTGGAAGGAATTTTAAGTTTCATGGATTAAAATGTTGATTTTGAATTACAGGAGGCAAAGTGAGATCACAATTGAGTTCCAGAGTGTAGTTGTAAATAAACCTAAGTTTTATCCTCTAGAAGACTTTATTATGAGTGATCTACAAATTGCACAAACATCACACACAAAAAACATATTAATATGATTTCTTTTAGATACTCGGATACTAATTTATGTTGTACTTATGGCGAAATTTTTTGTAGTTAATAGTTGACAGGAATGATGGGAATTTTATGAGTGGAATAGATATGGCTTGATGGGAAGCTTGCAATAGCCGAGATAGGAATTCTACCAGCTAGGAGAAGAAGTCCTTCTCCATGCCTAGTTGAAGGAACATGATAGAAAACGCTTGATGCTAGAATGCTTGCAGCACTAGAATCCTCTCCTCTCGTTCTGTCACCAAATATATGGAGGCTGAAAAGTTCTCATTTACGGTGTGTAAAATAGTACTTGTTTCCAGTAAATATTGAATTCTTTATACATCTTATGGCTATCAACAAAGGGAATGAGGTCAACTCACCATGGTTATCAAGTGCTGATGACCACATCCTAGTCATGTCGACCTGGATGGTGTCCCTCTTCCAGTCGTTCATCATAGTCAACCAAGACAATGAGGTCAGCTCGAATTGCCGACGGTGTGGAGACTTTGGTGGCGTAAAAAGCCCCTCTATATGTGGGAGTATATCAGCCCTAATCCACGCGACAATTCCTTATCAATATATTTGGTTTGGAATGGTATAGAAAAAGAATGTCAAATAGTAAAAATAGGAATATCTAGATGACAAAAAGGTTATACACTATCTAGTAAATTCTTAGAAGTTACCCCTCAATAAGAATTTTTCTGACACAATAGACAAATTAAAAAACACCATCCTACAATAAGGGCATTTTTCTATGCGTGCTGATTTGGGATGTCAAATTGATAAAGTAATCCTATATAACACATTTCAGGTTAAAGGAACCACTTTAAAAGGGACCTGGCTTCTCTGCCCTCCCACTTCCCATACACTCCCATCCTCTCCTATTTATATGGTCACGGTTAAGCCACGTCAACATTTTATATTACCATTGCTTTTTGTCATATTATCTCTATAAAAAATCAATATAAAATGTTGACGTGGCTTAACCGTGACCGCACAAAATAGGAGGGGATGAGAGTGTATGTGAAGTGGGAGGGCAAAGAAGCCGGGTCCCTTTAAAAGTGATATTTCCCATTTTATTAATAAAAATGACATCATCACTTATTATGGGGAGTGTTTTTTTTTTTCTTTACTAAAGCAAAAGCACAACTTTATCTAAATTCTTATTCCACAATTACATGTCAAGATATTAATCTCATCCTTCCTCTCATGCACAATATTTATGGAAGAAGGTTTTAATCTTTGCAACTACTCAAGTTAGTTCATTATTTGATGCATGCATGTGGAAAACAGGTTATACATGGCCACAGCTGCACCACTGATTGCCCTACTTGACGCAGGCATACATATTCCTTCTCAAAGGATCTTCAAGGCTTCTATGATGAATTCCCAGTTTTCATCACATCACTTTCTTCCTAGTAAGAAAAATCCAAAGCATATATAATTGAATGTTCGTATTTTAAGTCTTTAGCAAGTTCACCGTTTCATTTACAGGTATTTTAGTTTAGGTGGGGAGAATGAAGGACAACTTTTGGAACATAGCCTAACATCGTGTGTTGAAGTTGTCATGCGTGTATATATATGGTACGTAGAGAGTAAGTCACTCTTTTACTGGCCAGAGTAATTTATCTGTCATTTTAATTTTATGTTGTTAAATTATTTATTTCGAATTGACTATCTGATTTCTAATGAGAATGACGGTCCAAGAAAATAATAAACCCCAACTATTATTCTATATATTGTTATCTACAACCAATTTGTGATAGGTGGGGAAGATCAGATCAAAGCGGCAAGATAAACTATGAAACTGTAAAATAGTAATAGGATTACATAATTCACTAGACCAGTGGCTCCAATATATATAGACTTCTGCATGGAGGACACGATTGCATGTAGCATGAAAAGCAAAGAGATCAGCATCACGTAAAAAATCGCCACCACTTCACAGATTGAAAGCATGTAAAAGTAATAAAATGTTAATTTCTCAAACTAGGACACCTAGCTAGAAGTCGTCTCAATCAAAAGCAAAACCTCACTTTCCTGAACTAGATATTCTAGATGGCAATCTTATTACCTTATCTAGTTAAAACTCACTGTCTCTCTCTCTCTGTCTTTGTGTACATGCATAGATTATCTATCTAGCTATTAAACACTCTCTGGTCATTTGGGAACCAAATGACTGAATCTCTCTGTCTCTCTCTCTCTGTCTCTCTCTGTCTCTCAGAAAGAGAGAAGTTATCAAGTCATGTACTTGGTTATATTTGTTCAAGATGGAAAAATTCGAAAGAATTTATAAGGCGGTGGGATGTTGTACAGGGTTGGTACCTGGAGCTTGAGAAATCAAAGAGCTTGCCAGTTTGAGAAAAGATGATAACAGCAGCTTCAGATTCACACAGAATCGACAGCTCTCCAGCTTTCTTGAAAATCCCCTCTTCTCCTCTTTGAGAAGGTCACCTGCCTTGCCGGCAAGCAGTCGATCTTCCCGATCTTGATCCTCTCCCTCATTATTTTCTCCAATTCTTCCTACCCCCTTCAGAAACAATAATTCAAGTAATATAAAATAAACCAACCACTTCGAATTTCCACATATATATAAATGTCCACGAACTAAAAAACTACTTCATATTTTCTGGGTTTCTGATCATTTTAAGGATTATTGACCACAAAATCTAGCGTTTCAAATCTAAATAAGTAAAACACAACCCAGATCAAGCCACCAACCACAATCAACTGTCCAATATTTCGTATTTACCATAAATAGAAGAAGAAGAAAAAAGGAAAACCATACAGAAATTAATTACTGGATTTTCCTCTGTTTTTTTGTTTACCTTCGTTGGGGTGGTTTCAGGTCTGAAGCTTTGGTCCGACCAGGAAATTTGCAGAGCAGTGAAAGCCAGCAATTTTGGAAAGAGAAGGGGAGAGAGAGAGTTGGGCGCAGCTGGTTTGTTCAAGAAAGGAAAGGCAGCGAAATTTCTTTCCCATTTATGGAAATTTCCCATTGTGCCTTATTCTATTTTTGTGGATATTTGTTTTGGAAATTAAGGTAATAAAACCTGGAACGCAGATCAGCAGGGGACCGATCACCACCGTTTAGTTTGTATGCGGACCGATCACCGATCCAAGAGATCATCGGTTTTATTCTTCCTCAGCCGCTGGTTGTGCTGTTGACACGCAGCTGACCTTTTGCCATGCGTTTTCTATGTTATTTACTCTTTTGCCATGGCCTTTCTGCATCACCTGCTGCTGCAGCACTTACATTTTCAGTCACTAGTTTTTAAATAAGGACACGTGTCCATTTCGAGCTGTGAATGTTTTGTTTTTTATTTTTTATTTTTTATTTTTTTTGGGTAAAATGTTTTGTTTGTTTGAATTGCAGAAATGCTTTTTCCTTCTGGGTTAAGTAAAAGGACAAGAAGGGAGATGGAGGATACGAAAGGGGTGAGTGCCTGTTTACAAAAAAACAAAAACAAAAAAAGGGGGGGGTGAGTGCCTGTTTACAAAAAAACAAAAACAAAAAAAGGGGTGAGTGCCTGGGGAGGCAAATTCAAAGAATGTCAAGAGAGTAAATAAGTACAAACAGATGGCCGTACATTTGATAGTAATAAAATCCATAGAAGACGGTCAATTACGCAAGCAGCGACTGAGGACATATTTTTCAATGTGTGTACACGGACGGCTGTACGTTTTTTTGAATGTCTCTCTTATTATATATGACATGTGTTGTTTTGTCCTGTGTTCTAAGAACGTTGAAAAGTTTCTCAATTGTTGTAGCAAGAGAATATATTATAAGTAAAATACTTCATGCCAAGCTTTCTGTGCTAATCCGCATGTCTTTTAATTTAGGATAAATTTATAATGAAACAAGTCTTAGTTCGGTTCTGTTGCTCAATCTAGTAATAATACGGGCACGGCAGGTAAAGGCCAATTAAGAAAGACTTTGTTGGAAAACCTGAGTTCAACTAGAGTAGCGAACCTGGAAAGCTTAGTAGTTAGACAGAAAAGCTGGAGTAGAACGCAAACCGGATAAGCGAATAAAGTCATTTTTTCACGAATTCTAGGCGGTTGTAGAAAGATTAAGCATTCCTTTGAATGCAGAAACGTGAAAAATTTCTCGATTGTTGTAGCAAGATAATATATTATGCCATCACCATCACTACTAATCTCACCTTTATATATTATAAAAATATTAAATTAAATGGGTCTTAATAGATATTTTTAACAATTCAATGAGTTGATTTGCACCTCTACCTCTAGGAAGCAAAAATATTCCCTTCAAGCAATTGGAGCTAGCATCCCTTTTTTTTCTGTTTTTTTTTTCCTTTTATGTGGACGATGGCGTTCAGTACAGCTCATGCGTTCTTGTGTAACTGGGTTAAGTTATCATGTGATGCGACACTTGACTTTGTCTTTATTTTGCTCGGGTGACCTTCTCCAAATGAATCTAATTAAGAATTCTCTGCATCGAAGTTCAATTCTTGTGCATCATGCTCCTCGTCCACATCAAATCTCTGGTACAAGAGTTTGCAACTTGCAAATCTGGATAGGACCAATACATGTTTATAAACATCGGATTCTACCACAAACTTTAAGTACCACTCTTGGTAGAATAAAAAAGGAATTTCATTTCTTGTATTAGACATGTAATCAATCATGCACCCAGTCAAAATCAATGACTTACTTTCCCACCCCCGCCATATTAATTTCCAAACACTAGCCTAACCATTTGCGTAGGAGAATCCGGTTAAGGTTTTATTAGTCTTCAGTAATATTAATTTCAATATTTCATAGCGATTCGAGACGTTTGGTCAAAAGTCAAATCTCGGTCAACATGGTTAACGATATGATCAACAACCCAACGTAATCTAATTCGAAAGATCTGCACAATGGATTTTCAAATTTCTAAGATCCTTAAATATTACGTACAACCACATACTATAAGTTTGAGACGATCCAATGGTCAGATCTTTGTCTACTACAAATGTCAATAATCCAAGATTCTTCAATTGGAAGACCCGACCGTCGGATTTCCGTTTCACAATTTCTCAAGGTCCATCAATCGATGAATAACATGCTCATTAAACTTATCCAACTATTAAGTTGACGTCAATTACAAAAATCAAAAGTCAATACCCATATTTCGAATAACCAAACCATCGTATCAAGTTTCAACAAAAACGAACCTTGGATTTAGGCTTCGGACATCAAGGAAGTATCGCTGTTGAAAATCTAGATAGCTAGAGTTTCCTATGTGCCACCAAACGCGGCGCCACGTGTGGTGATTTTTGGCTAACGTAAACTGAAATTTTTGACAAACTCCAAACATCACAAAACCACAGAGACGTAGAACATGACAAGGGAAAGATTTTTATAGCTAGGCCGACTTCCAAAAAGTGGTCGAAAGGCAGTGAAAACCACCAGAGAAGTCTCGGAGCCCGTGAATGGTGCACCCACGGTGCAACGTCGTCTACTGTTCGATGGACGATCAGATAACTCGAATTTCAAGCTCGTGTCGGATTTCAAGTTTGTGCCATAAAGCTGTCAGTCTCCCCATCTACCCCCTGGCGGTCGGAAAACTCTTGACATATCCTAGTTAGGCTAAGCTCATAGACGGTCGGCTATAATGCTCGGGATATCCTCTTCTAAGACCCTTGGGCCTTGGGCTTCTCAATTTTCTTAGGCTTTTCGTGGCTTCTTTCTCGGTTGACATCAAAACTTATATTTTAGTAAGATTTTATAATATCTTATCTTTTGTACCTTGTATATGTGTTGAAGCTTGAAATGTGAAAAGGAAAGATAGTGTGTTTAATTATTTGATAGTGTGTACTTAATTAAAAAACTATAATTACAAAATATAATATTGAATCCTGTCAGGATTCTATGAAATATTATAATCTTGGTTTCTTTTTGGCCGAAAGGAATGGCACTATCCCACGCGTAAAAAGCAAGGTCTAAAATATATAATATCGGAAATATCGGTAGTTCAAAAACACGGAAATTTCGATGGAAATATCGGGATATTATCGATGTCGATAAAAATTGAATAAAAACCACGGAAATTGTAAGAAAAACTTGGAAATTTTTATTGAAACTTTGCAGGATGTTTATTTAGTCAATTATCTATTAGTTTATCATAAAAAAAATTGGAAGGAAATGCATTGCATGATGGATTTAACTGATTTAAGTTGATTATATAGCGAGCTGGCAAACATTGTGAGTGTAGAAAATATATAAATATTTTAGCATATTTTCACAAAAATATAAGTGATATGGTGGTCAAGGTGTTGAAGAAGTAAAGTGGGAAGGGTTTGAATCCCCTTGGTGTTTTTTTAAATATAGAAATTTAAAAAATACGGAAATTTCGATGGAAATATCGATGACATCGAAAATATCGATAGTCCAAAAACACGGAAATTTCGATGGAAATATCGGGATATTATGGATATTTTAGACCTTGATAAAAAGTAAAGAAAACTTAAGAGTCATTGGCCCCAAAAAAAAAAAAAAAAAAAAACCTTAATAGGCAATTCTCTAAAAGATGCGGTTTAGTCGAATTGATTTTTCTTCTAGTGTAAAAATATCGATGTACTCAATAAAAAAATAAAATCTCTAAAATGATGCGGTTTAAACAGTAAAAATGCTAGGGGTGGGTTCGGTTCTGATCAGTACGGTTTTTTGCCAAAATCCAAAATCGAACCGAAGTTACTGTTCGGTTCGGTTTTATTTTGGTTTTTTTAGTTCGGTTTAATTTCGATTTCGGTTTTTTCGGTTCGGTTCCGGTTTTTCACTGATTTTTTTTTTTAATTCTGAAATTGATATGTGTTCATTTGGAAGAACATCAACAACAACCTGCTATTGTCCTCTTTCCCTTGCTACGAAAAAAATTATAGAAAAAAATACAAAGATACAAATCAATAATTTTTACCTTCAAAACCAAAGTTGCAAGTTCACAACAAACCAACAAAAAAATATTGAAAGCTAAGACCAAAACGAAAAAAAATTAATTAAAAAATTCCATGCGAAGAATTCTTAACTAGTACACAGAATAAAAAAAAAGCCAGGTACAATAAATTTAATAAATAAAAACCGAATTTCACTCCAATTAGAGGCCTTGGAGGATGGAGGTGGAGGGCTGGTGACACACCCCGTCCCAAGGAGGGCGTGCTGGCCGTCACGTGATACTACTAGCCGTACTATCCAAATAACATGCTAGTGAGAATCTAAGTGTATAAATACACATTCAAAGCAATAAGAACGTCTAGTTGCAGTCAAAGACAATTACTAGGATATAACACCCAAAGGTGAATCCTACTTTTGTGAATTCTGTCAGAACACCGTTGAATCCCTCGTGGCCACCAAAACACTGCTACCTAGAACCTGGAAGGGCGAAAAACAAAACGCGTGAGTGGGCAAAAACAAATCTTTTCAAAACTTTTTCTCTTTTCAAAGGTTCTAACCCCTCGCCGTAAAACCTGTATAATTTCCCAAAAAAAAATAGCATATATACATATATACTCATCTCAACTCATAAATTCAAAATCCTGCCAAAAGTAGTGATATGCAAGGTATATGCCATACCAAATATATCTCATCAAATCACATAAATATATCAGGTGAAATAACTCATCACAGATGATAACATGTCTACCGAGTGATCAGCTCGGCTGAACTATAGCTCATAATCAATCTCATCATATCTTATCATCACATATGTATATATATCCTGCACACAAGTCGGAACCACCTCACGTGGTCTCACCGACAAAACTAGGTGTAAATAAATACGCTTTAGTGCTACGATCAAGTGAAGACTGTGCGCTAATCGCGGGTCACCTACGAGTCGGAACCACTTATAGTGGTTTGTACGACAGAACTATGCACCTAACTTGGATCCAAGGTGAGCGTATGGTGTGAGAGGTGAACATCATGTGAAGGATTATGCCCTGGCCCTGGGCGGGAGCACTAACACCGGGGTGCAGGTTTATGAGTTTTCAATACATCTCACATAATCATCATTTCATATAAATCATTCTCTATCATCAATATATACTCACATGATACTTACCTGTGCATCCACAACACCAATTACCATTATATACAGCTACTAATGCATGAATAAAATAGATATATACTTTGCATGGCATATCATATCACATTTCATGTCACATTTCACTTAATTGATTTTCTGGGAAAAATCTCATTTATATAGGTATATACGGAAAACAAAAGCCCACTCATAGATAAGTCGAAGGGTCATAACCCCCGAGCCTCGATTGATGCGCTCGTCCTCTGGATAAGCCTCACCTATATGCGTAATAACCGAAAAAACGTTATTTAACGCACATAACCAACAATAGGTAATAACTTTTCATATATTGCTCAATTTGGGTATATGAATATACCACAGTGATCTACACAATCTCAGGATCATCCCCATATTTTTAGAAAAATTTTCCGACCACCCACGCCTCGGCAAGGGCACGGCCCTAAGCGCGGCCACGTGATAGGCACACTGATGGCGTCAGTTAACGCAGTCAGGAATATTCCGTCAAAAAGTAGCATATTCTGTTAAAACTAACCTGACGCCGTTAGAATATTTCGTTAACTTTGACGGAATATTCGTCTTCTTCTCCGGCGAGTCACCGGATTTCGTCGCCATCGCTGTCTGTGTCGCTGGAAACTGGAAAATTGAAAATTCTTATTTTCTCTTTCGATTCTTCACCATTTTTCACAAAATTGGTACCAAAAAGAAGCTAATAACATGTAGAATCACGTTATATAAGTTTCAAGGCTTAAAATTCACTAGACTTTCCCCAAGAAAGATCGATAGTTCGGCTTACCTAAAATCACGTCGAACTTGGCCCTCCGATGTCCATTTCCTTCCAACGAAGTACCCCGAGACTCGTGAGGACCTCCTTAAGCACCTTGTGAGCTTGAAATTCCCGGTAACAAACAGTTTTACGTCCATATGAATAGTGCATGAAAATTGGTTTCTTGGGTTCTCGAGGTATCGAAGGTATCCTTACCTGAAATAGGTACCAATTAACTCGAAACGGCGCGAGGAACGCAATGGTGTGCTTAAATCCCTCGATCTGCAGGGTTCCAAAGGATTTTGGGTGTCGTCTGTGACACACCTCGACCCGAGAATCAGGGCGTGCTGGCCATCACATAAGCGTGACATAACCATAAGTGCAATGCGGAAGCGATAAGGTAAGAGAATTATGAAGGACTAAAAATCGAATACTAGTAGTACTAACCAAATGACATGCTAGAGAGAATTTAAGTGCGAAATACACACAATCAGGGCATAAGATTCTAAGTGCAGTCAAGTAGGACAGTTACTAAATTACAACACCCAAAGGTGAGTCGTACATTTGTGAAGTCTGTCAGAACAACCGTGGGAATCCTCGTGAACCACCAAACACTTCTAACTATAACCTGGAGGGGCGTAAAACAAAGTTGAGTGGGTCAGTAAAACGAAGCTTTTCCAAAACATCTCATTTATCAACATTTATAACCCCTCACTGTAAAACCTGTATACTTTCCCAGAAAATAGTATATAAGAATAAGTATATCATCATATTCTCAAATCATAACTCAAAATCAGTATTATGAAAGTATGCCATGCTATATGCATCACTAACATAATGAAGATACACAAATATATCACATGTGAAATAATAAATCAACTGGAGACCCTGCAGTGGTCCTGTACGGTTAATCATATAGCTTAATACCTATGCCTGCACATAAGTCGGAACCATTAAAATGGTCTGTACGACAAGACTTGGTATAATAATACGCTCTAGTGCAATTCTCATTAAACAGTTGTGCGAATAATCGCAGGTCACATACGAGTCGGAACCACAGAAGTGGTCTATACGACAGGACTTACACCTACTTGGATCCAAGGGAGCGTGCAGTGCGGGAGGTGAATATCAACATAAGCACTAACACCGAGGTGCAGGTTATGAGCTCTGAACATAATTCATAATTTTACACAATATAACTCACCTGATACTTACCTGTGCGTCCACCGCATCATTTCATACATATGCATCATATACCAATTCATATATTTCGTATCAATTCTATGCATGGCATTTTAAAACATACTTTCATTCAAATTCGATTTTTGGGAAAATCATTAAGTATATAGGTATATAAGGAAAACAACTGCCCACTCACTGGTAAGTCAAAGGGTTGTAACCCCCGCGTCGCCCTTGATTGCGCTCGTCGTCGGGATAGGTCTCACTTATATGCGAAACAACTATAACATTAATTAGAGCACATAACCAACAATACGAAATAACTTCTCATACGATGCTCAATTGGGGTGTTTGAATATACCAACGTGATCTACACAACCTCACGAACATCCCCATATTTTTAGAATTATTTTTGGACCTGTCACGCGCCCCCACACACCAGAAATGGCACGGACCTACGCGCGACACTGACAGATTTTTAAACGGCGTCAGGAATATTCCTCGGAATATTCCGTCAACTCCTAACGAAAACCGTTAAACTTAACTAACGGCGTCAGTATATTCCGTCCAAACTGACGGAATATTTTGTCTTCTTCTTCAGTGACTCGCCGGTCGCCGATGACTTCGCCAATTTCTGGGGAACTTTTCCAACTATGGTTTCTCACTCGTTTTTCATCCATTTTTCATGGATTTGGTACCAAAATGATGCTCTAAGCATGTAGAGTAACAAGTTTCAAGGCTTGAAAACCACTAGAATTTACCTGAGGAAGCTCGATAGTTTGGTAAACTTTAAAAATCTTCGATCTCGGTCTTCCGACGTCCAAACTCTACCAACGAAGTACCCCGAGGCTCGTGAGGACCTCCTTAAGCTCACTGTGAGCTCGAAATTCCCCGAAATACAAGGTTTTACATGTGCATGAACAGTGCACATTTTCAGGGTTAGGGTTTCACGACGATTCCGATGGTCTTAAGTTCCAAAAATGGTACCAAATAACTCAGGAGGTTGTAAGGATCGAGAAACTCACCTTTTTGACGTCGATCTGTGAAGAAATGGACAAGTTCAAGCTTCGTCTGTACGTGTACAGTGCATGGGAAGAAGAAAACCGAGAAGGGAGAGATAGGAAGTCTACGGGAGAGGGAGAGATAGTAGGTTTGAGTGTGTGTGGTCCTCCTAAGTCCCTAACCACATAAAAATAAACCAAAGTCTGTGTTCCAAAAAAAAAATTTCCAAAAACTTAGGAATAGGGATATTAACCAAATACAAATGTCACACACACCTTAGCAACTTTTAGGGCAATCCTGTCTTTTTACGTCCTCGATAGCAATAATTTCGGGACGAGCTGTGACACCCTCCTGATAGAATTTCATCCTCGAAATTCATACAACCAATCAAACCACTAATACTCATAGAACAAACTCGAATACATCTCTCTCATTCGATCATCGGTCTCCCAAGTAGCTTCTTCCACTGAATGGTTCCTCCACAATACTTTCACCAAGCTCACTATCTTATTCCTTAGAACCTTGTCTTTCCAATCCAAGATAGTCACCGGTTCCTCTTCATACGTCAAATCCGGATTAATCTCCAAAGGTTGAGGAGGAATCACATGTGAAGGATCTGAAACATAATGTCGAAGCATTGAGACATGAAACACATTATGCACCTTGGATAACTTTGGAGGCAACTTGAGTCTATAGACAACTTCACCAATCCTTTCAGTGATCACATAAGGTCCTATGTACCTAGGACTTAACTTGCTTTTCTTTCCAAATCGTACCACACCTCTCCAAGGTGATAATTTCAAAAATACCAAATCATCCATATTATAAACCCGATCAATGGCATGTCTATCCGCCAAACTCTTTTGTTTATCTTGGGCCGCTTTCAGGTTAGACTTAATCACCTGAACATTCTGAGTAGTCTCATCCACTATCTCAGGGCCCACCAAAGCTCGTTCACCTACCTCTGACCAACATAAAGGTGTATGACAAGCTATACCATAAAGTGCCTCAAAATGTGACATACCAATACTCGAATGAAAACTATTATTGTAGGCAAATTCCATCAAATCTAAGCGATCATGCCAAGAGTCACCAAACTGCAACACTGAAGATCTAAGCATATTTTCCAACGTCTGAATGGTCCTCTTTGATTGACCATCTGTTTGAGGATGATAAACAGTGCTGTAAAGCAATCTCGTACCAAGAGCTTCTTGAAAAGCTACCCAAAACTTAGAAGTAAATCTTGGGTCTCGATAAAAAATAATATTCACTGGAACTCCATGATACTTCACAATCTTCCTAATGAACAATTTAGCCAATTTGTTCAGAGGATACTTCTCCCTCACTGGAATGAAGTGCGCTGACTTGGTAAGCCGATCTACGACCACCCAAACACCATCAAAACCATTCTGCGTACATGGAAGCTTATACACAAAATCCATAGTGATATTTTCCCACTTCCACTGAGGAACGGGAAGCGGATGCATCAACCCAAATGGCTTTTTCCTTTCTACTTTGACCTGTTGACAGACGATACACCTACTTACATATTCTGCAATTTCCCTTTGCATACTCGGCCAATAATAAAATGGTCGAATGGTATGATACATCTTAGTTCCTCCTGGATGCATGGCATAAGCCGAACAATGTGCTTCATCCAAAATTACTTTCTTTAATTCCTCATTATTTGGCATATACATCCTATTCCCTTGCATAAGCATACCGTTTGATTCCCTGATTCTGAAATCTTTCTTCTTACCTTTCTCAATAGCCTCCATTATATCTTGATATTCCTTATCATTCACCTGAGCTTCACGCACACGATCAACTAAAATTGGCCTGACTTGGAAACTGGCAAGAAATGCTTCAATTTCTAACTTTATTTTAATAGACCTCAAATCTGCAAGAAGAGGGACACGACAAGCATACAAAGCATTAAGTCGGCCTTGAGGTTTCCTACTTAGTGCATCAGCTACTACATTTGCACGACCAAGATGATACTCAATAGTGCAGTCATAATCACTTAGTAACTCCAACCATCTTCCCTGACGAAGATTAAGATCATGTTGAGTAAAAAGGTACTGAAGACTCTTATGATCTGTGAAGATCTTACATTTCTCACCGTAGAGATAATGCTTCCAAATCTTCAAAGCCAAGATAATAGCTGCCAACTCAAGGTCGTGAGTAGGATAATTCCTTTCATGAATCTTCAACTGCCGAGAAGCATAGGCAATCACTCTATTATGCTGCATCAAAACATATCCCAAACCATTCAATGAAGCATCACTATAAATCTCAAAGTTACCACTATCATCAGGAAGTACTAATATAAGTGCATGAGTGAGACAATGCTTCAACCGCTGGAAACTTTGTTCACAATTATCATCCCACTCGAACTTAACATCTTTCTTGGTTAACCTCGTTAGTGGTAAAGCAATCATAGAAAAATCTTGGACGAATCGTCGATAGTACCTTACTAGACCAAGTAAACTCCGTACTTCAGTGATGGTTCGTGGTTGCTCCCAATTCTCCACTGCTGCTATCTTTTGAGGGTCTACTTGAATTCCTTGTGCCGATACAACATGCCCCAAAAATGCTACTTGATTCAACCAAAACTGGCATTTTCTAAACTTGGCATACAACTGATGTTCCCTTAATTTCTCTAACACCAAATGAAGATGTCGAATATGCTCTGCTTTCGACTTAGAGTATACCAGAATATCATCAATGAAAACAATGACAAACCTATCAAGATATTGCTGGAATACTTCATTCATCAACTTTATAAAAGCTACTGGTGCATTAGTCAATCCAAATGGCATCACCAAAAACTCATAATGTCCATAACAGGTCCTAAAAGCCGTTTTAGGAACATCCTCATCTTTGATCTTCAACTGATAGTAGCCAGATCTCAAATCAATCTTACAGAATACACACACACCTTTTAGCTGATCAAACAAATCATCTATACGAGGCAATGGATAACGGTTTTTAATCGTTACCTGATTCAATTGCCTGTAATCAATACATAATTTCAGAGTTCCATCTTTCTTTCTCACAAACAATACTGGGGCTCCCCAAGGTGAAGTACTAGGTTGAATGAAACCTTTATCAGTTAATTCCTGCAACTGAATTTTCAACTCTCTCAATTCAGCCGGAGCCATTCTATATGGAGTCAAAGATATAAGGTCCATACCTGGAAGCAATTCAATAGAAAACTCCACATCTCTGTCTGGCGGCAATCTAGGTAAATCGTTCTGAAATACATCAGGATAATGCCTGACTACTCCAACTTCCTCCATACTACTAGGAGCAACATCATTTAACACCACATGTGCTAAGTATCCCTGACAACCTTTCGATAACAACTTATTTGCCCTCATGGCAGAAATAACACCATGCTTCACCCCACTTCTCTCACCCACACACGTAACCTCAGGTAGTCCAGGACGATGAAAAGTGACTGATTTCCCGTAGCAATCTATATGGGCACAATTATAATGCAACCAATCTGCCGCTAAAATCACATCAAAATCCACAATATCTAACGGGATAAGATTAGCTGGCATAACTACACCATTTACCATCACTGGACATTCTAGATAAACACTATCAACATAACATCTGTCCTCTCTAGGCACAGCAAACTCTAAATCAAATCCTAGAGGTGTAGGATGAGGTTGTGTCATTTGAGAAAATGTATGAGAAATCACAGAGTGTGTAGCACCACAATCAATCAAAACTCTAGCAAAGTGACCAAGGATGTTTAACGTACCCATAATCAAGTCCGGATGGTTCTGAGCATCTTGCTGTGAGATGTTGTTAACACGTCCCTGGGTTTGCTGTCGTCCTCCACGACCTCTATTACTTTGATTACTTCGCCCCTGAGAACTACGTCTCTGTCCTGCCTGGCTAGACTGCCTAGACAGTCTTGCACTGCTAACAGCAACCTCTCCCTGTTAGAACTAACCTCCCCGATACCACTGAGATCTGCTAGCTGGCATGGAAGGATATGAAGTATAACCTCTAGGATTTTGGGAATACCCACTCTGAAAATAAGGATCCTGGGAATACTGATACTGCCCTGAAGCATAGGGATCATCATCACCCTGGTAGGTCTTCTCAATACGGTCTAACCACTTTTCCACTCCTTTATGACCCTCATTACCAACAAAGTAGTCCAATTTCAGATCATAAACGGTCTCCAAGGGTGTTTTTTGAAGAGGACGAAATGAAGTCTGAAAGACATGGGCTATCGCTTCCCCTAACTCAGCTATATTGGGGAAACTGGGCTCAGAAGAAGAACGTGGATACTTACGAGGCGGCATAGTTCTGACAGAAGACACAAAAAATAATTAGGAAATTCACAATTTATACAGGACTGCAAACCTAGGCTCTGATACCAAACTGACACACCCCGACCCGAGAATTAGGGCGTGCTGGCTATCACATAAGCGTGACGTAACCATAAGTGCAATGCGGAAACGATAAGGTAAGAGAATTATGAAGGACTAAAAACTAAATACTAGCAGTACTAACCAAATGACATGCTAGAGAGAATTTAAGTGCGAAATACACACAATCAAAGCATAAAACTCTAAGTGCAGTCAAGTTTGACAGTTACTAAATTACAACACCCAAAGGTGAGTCGTACATTTGTGAAGTCTATCAGAACAACCGTGGGAATCCTCGTGAGTCACCAAACACTTCTAACTATAACTTGGAGGGGCGTAAAACAAAGTTGAGTGGGTCAGTAAAACAAAGCTTTTCCAAAACATCTCATTTATCAACATTTATAACCCCTCACTGTAAAACCTGTATACCTTCCCAGAAAATAGTATATAAGCATAAGTATATCATCATATTCTCAAATCATAACTCAAAATCAATATTATGAAAGTATGCCATGCTATATGCATCACTAACATAATGAAGATACACAAATATATCACAGGTGAAATAATAAATCAACCAGAGACCCTGCAGTGGTCATGTACGGTTAATCATATAGCTCAATACCTATGCCTGCACATGAGTCGGAACCATTAAAATGGTCTGTACGACAGGACTTGGTGCAATAATACGCTCTAGTGCAATTCTCATCAAACAGCTGTGCGAATAATCGCAGGTCACCTACGAGTCGGAACCACAGAAGTGGTCTGTACAACAGGACTTACACCTACTTGGATCCAAGGGAGCGTGCGGTGCGGGAGGTGAATATCAACATAAGCACTAACACCGGGGTGCAGGTTATGAGTTCTCAACACAATTCATAATTTTACACAATATAACTCACCTGATACTTACCTGTGCGTCCACCGCATCATTTCATACATATGCATCATATACCAATTCATATATTTCATATCAATTCTATGCATGGCATTTTAAAACATACTTTCATTCAAATTCGATTTCTAGGAAAATCATTAAGTATATAGGTATATAACGAAAACAACTGCCCACTCACTGGTAAGTCGAAGGGTTGTAACCCCCGCGTCGCCCTTGATTGCGCTCGTCTTCGGGATAGGTCTCACCTATATGCGAAACAACTATAACATTAATTAGAGCACATAACCAACAATATGAAATAACTTCTCATACGATGCTCAATTGGGGTGTTTAAATATACCAACGTGATCTACACAACCTCACGAACATCCCCATATTTTTAGAATTATTTTTAGACCTGTCACGCGCCCCCACACGCCAGAAATGGCACGGACCTACGTGCGACCCTGACAGATTTTTAAATGGCATCAGGAATATTCCTCGGAATATTCCGTCAACTCCTAATGGAAACCGTTAAACTTAACTAACGGCGTCAGTATATTCCGTCCAAACTAATGGAATATTCTGTCTTCTTCTCCAGTGACTCACCGTTCGCCGGTGACTTCGCCGATTTCTGGGGAATTTTTCCAACTATGGTTTCTCACTCGTTTTTCGTCCATTTTTCATGGATTTGGTACCAAAATGAAGCTCTAAGCATGTAGAGTAACAAGTTTCAAGGCTTGAAAACCACTAGAATTTACCTGAGGAAGCTCGATAGTTCGGTAAACTTTAAAAATCTTCGATCTCGGTCCTCCGACGTCCAAACTCTACCAACGAAGTGCCCCGAGGCTCGTGAGGACCTCCTTAAGCTCACTGTAAGCTTGAAATTCCCTGAAATACAAGGTTTTACGTGTGCATGAACAATGCACATTTTCGGGGTTAGGGTTTCACGACGATTCCGAGGGTCTTAAGTTCCAAAAATGGTACCAAATAACTCAGGAGGTTGTAAGGATCGAGAAACTCACCTTTTTTATGTCGATCTATGAAGAAATGGACAAGTTCAAGCTTCGTCCGTACGTGTACAGTGCACGGGAAAAAGAAAACCGAGATGGGAGAGAGATGAAGTCTACGGGAGAGGGAGAGATAGTAGGTTTGAGTGTGTGTGGCCCTCCTAAGTCCTTAACCACATAAAAATAAATCAAAGTCTATGTTCCAAAAAAAATTTTCCAAAAACTTAGGAATAGGGATATTAACCAAATACAAATGTCACACACACCTTAGCAACCTTTAGGGCAATCCCGTCTTTTCACGTCCTCGATAGCAATAATTTCGGGACGGGCTGTGACAGTCCATACAAGGGGGAAGAGAGAGGGTGTGAGTTCGAGAGAGAGCACGGGAGAGGAGAGAGAGAAAAGGGGGTGTATGGTCTAGGATTGGTCAGCAACCCAAAAATACAAAAATCTAATCCTAATTGGTTCCAAACAATTAGGACTTCATTTAATTGGCCCAAAACCAAGTTTAAACCACACCACACAATTTAACGTCCCAGGGGCAATATCGTCTTTTCACACCAATGATAAATATTTTCCGGGACGGGCTGTAACAGCTGGCGTGCTCTATTTTGTATACAATTGCCTGCAAATACAAAGCCAAAGCTATAGAAAATACATTTTGGTCCAACCCCTATCTTAATTTCGACAAACCCATCACAAAATTCATTCAGAAACTTACAAAGATACAAATCTCAGATCACTTACCTCAGCGAGTTGAACCGTTCTAGCTGCAAAGTCTTCACCATGGTTAATTTTTCCGAGAAATTGGCCAGTGAGTTCCGTCGATTTGACTCGAAAATTGAGGGAGGTGGGAATTGGAGGTTGGGGAAGTGGGTGAACTTGACTTCTGAGGTGGGATTTCTGGGTTTTGGTTGTGTTTGGTTGGAGGGAGGGAGAGAGAGAGAGGGAAAAAGAGAAGAGGACCTTGAAGGCTTAAAAGATGAGAATTGGGAAGTAGGAACGAAGCGGCTACTGGTTAGGGTTAAAAGAAAAGTTGGGAATTGGGATGAAAGATGGGAATTGATAACCCATTAAACAATTATGATCCGGATTTTATAAATATGTTAATCATAACAGTACTACCAAAAATTAACTCGCTGTCAAGTTGGTTTAAGGGAAAGATACTCAACCAAGAGAGACCCCCTATGGTTGTATTTTTTTTTTCTTTGCTTTTGACACGTATCTGCCCCTTTGCCATGCGTTTTCTATGTTATTTACTCTTTTGCCATGGCCTTTCTGTATCACCTGCTGCTGCAGCACTTACATTTTCAGTCACTGGTTTTTAAATAAGGACACGTGTCCATTTCTAGCTGTGAGTGTTTTGTTTGTTTGAATTGCAGAAATGCTTTTTCCTTCAGGGCTAAGTAAAAGGAAAAGATTTTACTAAAAAAAAAAATAGTAAAAGGAAAAGAAGGGAGATAGAGGATACGAAAAGGGCGAGTAGGGGTGGATTTTTTTGCCAAATTGTCGTGCCAATCGAATTGCCAACCGTGCCATACCGATTACTACGGTATTACAGTACCGTATCGAAAATACAATATAATATATAATTTATAAATTATATAACACATATTTATAATATTCCAATAATTTGAAAATAAAACCCTACTTATATTAGCATTGTTGTTAGTGACTTTGATATCTTGAAATGGTGAAAATCAAACACAAAATAGTTCCTAATTCTTTCACAAATAGCCAAGATATCTTTGTAACCCCCACTGCTACCGTTGCTAGTGAAAATGCATTTAGCCTAGGGAGGAAGGTTGTGGACCCTTTTAGGGCATCTTGACTCCTAAAATAGTAGAGGTGCTAGTGTGTACTAGTGGTTGGCTTAGGGCAGATGAAATAAACTTCTATAAGGAACCAACGGAAGATATGCTTCAATTTTACAAGGAAATGGAAGAAAAGGAAACAAGAAAGATATACTTTAATTTTTTTAGTAAATTTGTTATTAGATGGTTTTCAACTTTAATTTTTCTTGCTACTAATTAATATGTTTTCTTTGTTTGTAATGTAGGCTTGACACAAACTCAATCTTCTACAAGTTCAATGCCTTCTCCAAAAGCTTCGACATCTCAAGTTTGAACAACTGATTAATGAATTCTACTTTTTGAAGTTTAGTTCCAATTTTCATTTGGTTTGAAACTTTAATTTCTATTTGGATTGTTAACTTCTATTTGTTTTGGTTTGTAACTTCTATTTGGATTGTAAGCTTAATTTTCATCATGAATCTTGATGCATCATTTGAATTATTGTGTATGTGAATTGTGAACGATGAATAATAGATGAATTTAAGCTACAATGTATGAGATAAAGGTACCAAAAAAAAAGTTTTACCCTTGAATTGGGTTAAAAAAACAAAAACAGATTTTGTCCCAAAACAAAATGGCAATTACCATTGCCATACCATGCCAACCGAAAGTTTGGTACAGTAATTGGTACAAGGGTTTTGGTACGATAACTGTACCGAACCCACCCCTAAGGGTGAGTGCCCGTTTACCAAAAAACAAAAAAACAAAAAAGGGGTGAATGCCTGGGGAGGCAAATTCAAAGAATGTCAAGGGAGTAGATAAGTACAAACAGATGGCTGTACATTTGATAGTCATAAAATCCATAGAAGACAGTCAATTACGCGAGCAGCGACTGATGACAGATTTTTCGGTGTGTGTACGCGGTTATACGTTTTTTTAAGTCTCTCTTATTATATATGACATGTGTTGTTTTGTTCTGTATTCTAGGAACATTGAAAAGTTTCTCAATTATTGTAGCAAGAGAATATATTATAAGTAAAATACTTCCTGCCAAGCTTTCTGTGCTAATCCGCATTGCTTTTAATTTAGGATAAATTTATAATATAATGACTCTTAGTTTGGTTATGTTGCTCAATCTAGTAATAGTACGGGCATGGCAGGTTAAGAAAGACTTTGTTGGAAAACCCGAGTTCAACTAGAGTAGCGAACCTGGAAAGCTTAGTAGTTAGTGTTGGAGAGTTGACCTTTGTAATTAGCTTAGTTACATGTTTGGGTCCTTGTAATCAGAATGTAATTAGGATAAATATTATTTGGTGTTTCTTTCCTTGTAAATTAATCATGTACAATCTATATTTGCCCCCTTGATGAGAAGAATAATATCAGAAAATTAAACCCCAAAATAAGCCCTAATTAGCATGGTATCAGAGCAGAGATCTTAGGATTTCTGCTCTGCCCGTTCCCTCAAGCAAACTCGACCCTCCTATGGAGAACCTACCACTACTCCACGGTGGAAACAATTTCATCCTAACCGATCCTACCCCTATACTAAACACTATTACCCTAACAGACCCTACTATGAATCCTCATCCTGTTTCAAGTTCTTCCGACATGCATCCGAAGTCCTCAGGTAACTGTAGTTATACTACCCTAACAGACCCTACCATGAATCCTCCTTCTGTTTCCAGTTCTTCCGACATGCCTCTGAAGTCCTCAGGTAACTATGGTTATGCTTTTAATATGAATAAATGTGATACTCAGTCCGGTTGGATCATTGACTCCGGTGCCACAGACCATATGACCTATGACCCCACTGATTTAGCTTGTGATACTGTTCCATTTCGACGAAATATCACTAATGCTAATGGTGTCACCTCACCGATAACTGGCGCTGGCACTGTACGCCTCACGCCTACCCTCTCTTTGCCGCATACACTACTTGTACCTTCACTAAAGCATAAATTGATGTCTCCTGGCCAAGCTACTGAGCAATTGAACTGTTGTGTACTATTGTATCCGAAGTTTTGTCTTATTCAGGATATTCTCACGAATGAGATAATTGGTTGTGGTACTAAGAGGGAGGGATCTCTATTTTGTGGACGATGTCAGTACAGGACGGGTCAATCTTGCCCAAGGAGCTGTTGATCATAAACGGCATCATATATGGTTATGGCATCACCGTTTGGGTCATCCGTCTTTCAGTTATTTAAAGCATATGTTTCCGGATTTATTTGTTGGTTGTTCGATTTCAGACTTTAAATGTGACACTTGCGTACTTGCCAAGAGTCACCGTGTTTCTTATCCGTTTAATTCTAATAAAAGTGTTATTTCTTTCGGTCTTGTTCATTCGGATGTTTGGGGACCATATCCGATTACTACTTCATCTGGTATTAGGTGGTTTGTAACGTTCATATATGATTGCACACGGATGACATGGTTATACCTTCTTAAGCATAAAAGTGATGTGTTTATGGCATTTAAGACATTCCACACCATGGTTCAGACATAGTTTTCTACTAAAATCCAGATTTTGCGTTCTGATAATAGTGGTGAATATGTTAATAATGATTTTACACATTATTTAACTACTCACGGAATCCTCCACGAGACTATTTGTCTTCATACTCCTCAACAGAATGGGGTGGCTGAGCGCAAAAATCGCCATCTATTAGAAACGACTCGATCACTATTGATTGGGGCGGATGTTCACCGCTCCTCTTGGGATGTTGCTCTTCAGACTATCACTTACCTTATCAACCGCATGTCATCCAAAGTATTGAATTTTCTTACACCTTTGCAAGTTCTTGCTACATTCGTGCCTTTACCGTCCGTTTTGGTGCTCCCACCACTAGTTTTTGGGTGTGTGGCCTTTGTTCATCTACATAAAAATCAACGAACAAAACTTGACCCATGTGCTCTCCGTTGCGTTTTCATGGGGTATGGACTACATCAGAAAGGGTACCATTGCTACCACCATCATTCACGTCGGATGTATACTACCATGGATGTTACTTTTTTCGAGTCTGAGATGTATTACTCTTCGGCTTCTTCCAACCCTCATCTTCAAGGGGACCATGGTTGCTACCACTGATCTTCCGCTGCCACTATTAGCCGAGCCAGTAGCCAAGCCCGCAGTGGCTGCGTTGCCAGCCCAACCAACAGAAGAAGCATCGCTGCCCATAGAACCAGTTGCAGGCACGGTAGTGCCGTCCTCACCCACGGCAACAATGTTGCCACTTGCCGATCTTGAGACTTCTGCTGATACTACTCCCTTCTCGTCTCAAAATATAGTACCACCAAATGATCATACTCCAGAACCGGAGGTAAGATCTACTATCCCTATTGATGTATCCGATGTTCCGAATTATCAGTTACCTTTCAGGCATAACCGGGGAAAACCACCCAATCGATATTCACCGGAAACAACGAAAGGCTCTAAATATCCCATTGCCAACTATGTGTCATCACATAAATTATCAGAACCCGGCAAAGCTTTTGTATAACAAATATCCAATGATAGCACACCAAGTTTATTGAAGGAGACACTATTTGATGATTGATGGACCAAGGCAATGGAGGAAGAAATTGATGCACTTCAGAAAAATCAAACATGGGATTTAGTTTCACTACCCCGAGGAAAGAAGAGAGTGAGATGTCGATGGATGTATACCATCAAGTACAAAGCTGATGGGTCAATTGAACGATACAAAGCACGATTGGTGGCCAAGGGATACACTCAGACGTATGGTGTTGATTATACAGAAACGTTTGCTCCAGTAGCAAAGATTAATACGGTAAGAGTGTTACTTTCATTGGCGGCTAACTTAGATTGGCCATTACAGCAATTTGATGTGAAAATTGCTTTCTTACATGGTAATCTTAAAGAAGAAGTGTATATGGATATTCCACCTGGTTATGCATCGGTTTCACAACCCGGAATGGTGTGTAAGTTGAATACGGCATTGTATGGATTGAAACAATCACCTCGGGCATGGTTTGGTAGGTTCTGGACGGCTATGAGGAAGTATGGGTTCAGGTAGAGCAATTCCGATCATACACTTTTCTTGAAACGTCGAATGGGTAAATTGACGGCAGTTATTATTTATGTGGATGATATGATTATTACGGGTGATGACAAAGAGGAAATCTCAAGGCTGAAAGATAACTTAGCAACTGAGTTCAAGATGAAAGATCTTGGTGAATTGAAATATTTCTTGGGTATATAAGTAGCTCGATCTAAATAGGGTATATTTCTATCTCAAAGAAAATATGTTCTTGACTTGTTAGCCGAAACCGGAATGCTTGATTGTAAATCGGTTGACACCCTTATAGTCAAAATCACCATCTTGCCGTGCACCCTGATCAAGTTTCCACTAGCCGAGATCGTTATCAAAGGTTAGTTAGGAGGTTAATTTATTTATCTCATACCAGGCCTGATATTGCATATGCAATAAGTGTTGTTAGTTAATTTATGCATTCCCTGAGTGATACACATATGGGTGCGGTTTAACGCATTCTACGATACCAAAAGTCTTCCCCGGGTAGAGGCATCATGTTTTCCAAGAATGGTCATTGCCGGATAGAAGGTTATACCGATGCAGATTGGGCAGGGAATATTACTGATCGATGGTCCACATCGGGTTACTTTACATTTGTGGGGGGAAATTTAGTGACTTGGCGGAGTAAGAAACAGAAAGTGGTTGCATTATCAAGTGCAAAGGCAGAATACAGGGGTATGGCAAAAGGAATATGTGAATTATTATGGCTTCGGAGGTTACTCGCAGAACTCGGGTGTCCTTCAATGTCGGCTTCGAATTTGTTTTGTGATAATAAAGCAGCGATTGATATCTCACACAACCCAATTCAGCATGATCGCACGAAGCATGTGGAAGTTGACAGACACTTCATTAAGGAAAAGTTGGTTGGGAATATTATTCAATTCCCATTCGTAAAGTCAGAGGATCAATTAGCGGACATCTTAACTAAAGTTGTTGCCAATCAAGTGTTCTACAACTCTCTAGTCAAGTTGGGCATGAATGACATTTATGCACCAACTTGAGGGAGAGTGTTGGAGAGTTGACCTTTGTAATTAGTTTAGTTACCTGTTTGGGTCCTTGTAATCAGGATGTAATTAGGATATATATTATTTGGTGTTTCTTTCCTTGTAAATCAATCTTGTACAATATATATTTTCCTCCTTGGTGAGAAGAATAATATCAGAAAATTAAACCCCAAAATCAGCCCTAATTAGCAGTTAGACAAGAAAGCTGGAATAGAACGCAAACTGGATAAGCGAATAAAGTCATTTTTTCACGAATTCTAGGCGGTTGTAGAAAGATTAAGCATTCCTTTGAATGCAAAAGCGTGAAAAATTTCTCGATTGTTGTAGCAAGAGAATATATTATACCATTACCATCACTACTAATCTCACCTCTATATATTATAAAAATATTAAATTAAATGGATCTTAATAGATATCTTTAACAATTCAGTGAGTTAATTTGCACATCTGGGAAGCAAAAATATCCCCTTCAAGCAATTGGTGCTAGCATCCCTTTTGTTTTCTTTTTCTTTTCCTTTTATGTGGACAATGGCATTCAGTACAGCTCATGCGTTCTTGTGTAACTGGGTTAAGTTATCATGTGATGCGACATTTGGCTTTGTCTTTATTTTGCTCTGGTGACCTTCTACTCTTTTTTATTTGGTAAAATGAATCTAATTAAGAATTCTCTGCATCGAAGTTCAATTCTTGTGCATCATGCTCCTCGTCCACATCAAATCTCTAGTACAAGAGTTTGCAACTTGCAAGTCTGGATAGGACCGATACATGTTTATAAACATCAAATTCTACCACAAACTTTGTTATAAACTAAACCAAAAATCAATCAAGCAATAAACAAAACTCAATGATTTCAGAGTTCCTCCAATATATGAGTACCTCTTTAACAACGGAAGCTTTATTGATTACCAAGAAATACAAGAGAATTCACAAACACAAAGTGATCTCAAGTATACAAACTTATGCCTCTTACAACTTTCACACACAAAACTCTATCTCACATCCATCTATTTATACTAATAGATGTCATAGGTTTACACAAAGTCCCTAGAATATAGGAAACCAAATCCTATACTAAAACCAAATCCCAAACCAACTAGGAAACACAAATCCAAATATCTTGCGTCCAAGATATCCTAATCCTGGTCTGATTCTTGTTTTAGTTTACGCATGTTGATTTAATGCCAAATCCAACAATCTCCACATTGGCATGAAATCCATAACGAGGCATCAAACAACTTTCTTTGCTATACCATATCGCAAAATCAAACTTGCTTCAACTACACCATATCCAAGCAGTGCTAGAACTTAGCTGCATTAACCACCTTTGTCAACATGTCAGCTGTATTATCTTCTGTAGCAACCTTTTTTTAGACAAATCTCACCTTCAGCTACCACTTCTCTCACAAAATGATATCGTACATCAATGTTTTTAGTCCTAGCACGATGTACCTGATATCTGGCCAAATAAATGGCACTTTGGCTGTCACAATATACATCCAACTTGTGTTGTTCTACACCTAAATCTCCTAACAACCCCAGAGTCAACATTGCTTTTTTGATAGCTTCAGCGATTGCCATGTATTATGGTTCTGTGGTTAATAGTGCCACCGTTGGTTGTAGTATTGATCTCTAGCATATAGGACCCATTGCCATAGTAAACACATACCCAGTCATCGATCTTCTTTTGTCTAAGTCTCCAGCAAAGTCTGAGTCCACATATCCAGCTAAGAATTTATTAATTCCTTCATCACATCTTTCAAAACAAATACTTTTATCTCTCGTTCCATGTAAATACCTTAGTGTCCACTTAGTAGCATTCCAATGCTCTCTTTCAGGATTATTCATGAATCTACTAATAATTCTAGTTGTGTGTGCTATATCAGGATGAGTACACACCATAGCATACATTAATCCTCCAACCAAATTAGCATATGTAATACCATCCATCTTCCTCTTTTCTTCATCAGTTTTGGGACATTGTTGACTGCTCAACTTGAAGTGAGCACCTAATGGAGTTCTTACAGGTTTAGTGTCTTTTGTTACTCCAAACTTTTGTAATAACTTCTCAAGATATTGCTTCTGAGACAAACACACCAAACCTTTTTGTCTATCCCTTGTGATCTCCATTCCCAATATTTTCTTAGCTTCACTGAGATCCTTCATTTCGAACTCCTTTCTCATTTGCTCCTTCAACTTTTCTATCTCTGAAATATTGCTTGAGGCTAAGAGCATGTCGTCCACATAGATCAACAAATATACGAACGAACCATCTTTCAACTTCTTGTGATAAACACAGTGATCATAGTGACTTCTTGTATAGTCTTTGTAACGACCCAAAATTTCTAATTCCGAAGCTAAAATCAGGTGATAGGCCAAAATAAATTTATGACCAATTTCCACGCTATTAACCATAATAATTTCTTTCCTTAAAAGAAATCCAGCACAAAAATAAATTTGGATTATCTTATGGCTGCATCTAACAGTCTCGTTAGACCGCCTACGTACCCTACAAAGGGATCAAGCCATTCGTAGTTCACATTACGCTTCTAGAACAACATACTAAAGTTTCATTTCAATCCAACGGTCGAATCTCTGCCAATCACAACATTCGAGTGGCGGTCGACGTTTTATTTTACGAACTTACAAATCCAATTCAGGAAGATCCATACGTCGGATTCCCAATCCGTAAGTTCCCACGGTCCTCAAATATTACGTATTATAATGTCTCAAAGTTTGGTGACGATCCAACAGTCGGATAGTTGATTCCTAAATTGATCAAGCATTGTATTGTAGTGAATTTTAGGTTTAAGCGATCAACCTACGTCATACGATTATCAAATCTAAAACCAAGACCTCTAATATGGCTTAAAATAACATTAACGGCCATCTGGCCAAGCTCCGCCGCGGGTGGCGGTTTCTGGCGAACGGAAACCCCAAATTTCGACTAACACTAAAAATTACCAAATTTCACAGGCAAGTATAGTTCAATGAGAGGAAAAACTTTCATACCTGGGCTGAAGTCCAATTCGGCTCATTGAAAACCCTCGAAATGGGTTCTTTTCGATTCGATAATTTCTGAGCTTCAACGCCCTAATCAAAGCTTAGGACATGTTCCTGGGTTCACGAGGAGTCGAACCATGGTGGTGGTCAATGGTGGTGGCTTCAAAAACGGGCGAATCACCGCCATAGGTGCCTTCGGACTCACCGGAGAAGATGACACGTGTTTGTCGTGAAGTCTCGACCACAGCCGTCCAACGTGGATAGGAATAGAATCTGGAATGATGAGGAATGAATTAGTGGTGGTGGCGTCGCCTAACTCACCGGGAAAACCGTCGACCACAGGTGTCGCCTAACTCCGGTGGGTTGCACGGGTTAACCGTCTCCCCCTTTCTTCTTCTTCTCTCCCGTGGCCTCCTTTCCCCCTTCTTGATTAGGCACAATCTCCATCTCCCACTCTCTTTTCTCTCATTCCTTCTTCATCACAGCCACACATGTGGCACTCTCATTTCTCTAGCAAATCTGGAGCCATCCAATTTAATGGCAAAATCATTATTTTGCCCTCAACTTCAATCGTTAATAACTTATTCGTTATAACTTCATTTCACAAATGGTTTTCGCCTACGCGCTCGTAGGATCGAACTCTATCCAAATTTGCCAAGAAGTATGATAAAATATATGAAGATAAAATACGTCTTCATAAAATTACGTTTAGTCAACGAGAGATATTTCTGTATTTTCACTTTCCGATAAAAATTTCCACATAATTATATATATTTTAAATTTTCCAGGGTATTACAATCTTGTCCCTTCATAAACTTGTCAAATCTTAAGTACCACTGCCTGGGCGACTGCTTCAAACCATAAAGAGATTTTCTGAGCTTACAAACCAATCTTTCTTTGCCCTTCACTTGATACCCCTTGGGTTGTCTCATATAAATCTCTTCATCCAAATTACCATGAAGGAATGCAGTCTTCACGTCTAGTTGTACCAATTCAAGGTTGAATTGTGCAATTAGGGCAAGCAATATTCGAATGGAGGAGTGCTTAACCACAGGAGAAAAAATCTCATTGTAATATATTCCCTCCTTATGAGCATATCCTTTAGCCACTAGCCTAGTTTTAAATCTTACCAAGCTCTTGTCATCCACTCCATCCTTCTTTGCATAAAGCCATTTGCAGCCAATTGATTTCCTTCCTCTAGGCAGCTCCACCAATTCCCAAGTCTTATTCTTGTAAATGGAGAGCATTTCATTGTCCATTGCATCATGCCATTTACTCTCTTCTTCACTATTTACTGCTTCTTCAAGATTAGTGGGAATTTCAACCTCAATTACTGGCAATGCATATACCATGCAGGCCATGCAATCTTTATATCTTGCAGGTAGGGATATGTCTCTTTTTCCCTTCCTTTTGGCTATGCAATCATCTTGTATCTTTAGTTCTTATGATGGTGTTTCTTCTTCGCGTCAGGATTCTATGAAATATTATAATCCTGGTTTCTTTTTTGCCGGAAGGAATGGCACTAACTATGTCACATATAAAAAGTAAACAAAACTTAAGAGGCAATTCTTTAAAATGATGCAGTTTAGTTGAACTCCTCTTCCTGGTAGTGTAAAAATATGAATGTACTAAAACAAAATCTCTAAAATGATGCGGTTTAAACAGTAAAAATTTTGGACTAAATCTAACGGTCGGGAGTTTTAGGTGCTTAACTCTTTCTTCTTTTTTATTATAAAAAGAACAAATAAGTATTAAAAAGAACAAATAAGTATTAAAAAGAACAAATAATGTGAAGAAAACATCTTTCATCTTTACTCATTGTGGTCGCCCTATAAGTGGAATACGAGTAGCCATGTTATTTTGGGGATTTACGTAAGGGCGGAGCTAGTAATTTTTCACCGGATGGATTTGTTTAAAGATTTAAATCTTTATGAATAAAGAATTGATAATGTATTTTTCACAATATTAGTTAGCTTATGAAAAGTTTCACAAGGTGATCCACGAGTTTTTCGTTATTAAATAAGTACGTGTTAAAATCCAAACAAATCCGAACTTAAAATATATATGTACAAGAAGCGATAAGAAAAATGATGTAAGAAAAAGAGATTTTTTGTAAATTGTATAATATAATTTTATATAATTAAACTAAGAGCGTTTTGGCTCCACCAGTGGATTTAAGTAAGGAGTAGGATTCTCTCAACTCTCTTTTTTCCTCCCCTTCTTTTTCCTTTTATTTGAACGGTCATGATTAAATTACGTCAAGGAATTGCAATCATTTGCAAAGTGGAATAAACATCAAGTGGAAGAGCAAAAAATACTTTACGCATGTCTGCAAGCTTAAAAAGGCATATACCTGGTAGTAGCCTCATTCTTTTGTGTGATGTGCGTTTTCACTTAGCTTTGTACTTTTATTTATATTAAGGTAAATTTTTTGAAATGTCATATGAACTTGTACACAATTTTCAATTTGTCATATAAACTAAAATTTTAAGCAATTTGTCATACCAACTTTCCGAAATCATTAGTTTGTCTCCATCCAATATAAGTCATGTACGACATGTGCCTCCCACATGACTTGTGTTTAGAGTTATTTGGGTTATTCTAACACTTCACTTCCCTTTTATTAAGTTGGATTTGACAAAAAACTCTAGGGTTTCTAAAGCTACAAAAGGGGCTGCTACTACGTTATACTTGTTCTAAGAGATTTTGTTCACATTGATCCCGTGAATACTCTCAAACACAAAATTCAAGTGTTTGTACTACGGAAAAATAAAAAACCTTGTGAAAAAGATGCTAAAATGACTAAAATAGCCCTGAACACAAGTATGTGCCTCACACATGACTTGTATTAGATGGAAAACACAATGGAGTTAGGATGAGATGACAAATTAATGATTTCGAAAAATTGATATGATAAATTGCTTAAAGTTTCAGTTTATATGACAAATTAAAAAGTGTATACAAGTTCATATGATAATTCAAAAAATTTCCCTTATATTAATCATAGGTACGGTTTTACTTTATTTCAAGTAATAAATGTCATAATAGAATAAAAAGCTTCTAAATTTTTTTAGATTCTACTTTACGTTTCTACAATCATATTCCTAGAATAACTCTTTTTGCAACAAGAAAGATGTGAACTCAATATGCAAGACCACATATACAACATGGTCAAAATCTTAACTAATAACCCTATCATGTAAGCTATTGACCGATCTTGGATGATGTTGAGAAAGACAAGGCAAAATGAAACACACGTATAAACCCTGGGGGAGGTAATTATCAACTTTTCAGAGTGCAGTCAACAAGACCACACGGACGACATGGTCAAATTCTAACCCTATCACGTACGTTATTGATTGATCTTGGATGATGTTGAGCAAAACAAGGCAAAATGAAACAAATGTATAAACCTTGGAGGAGGTTAAAGTATCAACTTTTCAGGGCGCGGCCAAAAGATCACACAGACAACTCGGTCACATCTCAACTAATAACCCTATCAGTTACACAATTGACTGATCTTGGATGGTGTTGAGAAAAACAATGCAAAATAAAACACATATGTAAACCTCGGGGATGTTAAGTATCGACCAATTTAGATGCAAAATGAGACTCAAGTTTTGTTTTAGGAGAGAAATGAATATTTAAGCATAATTAAAAATAAAAATAAAAAACCCTCATAATTCTTAGCCTGCCATCGCAATAAATCCGCAACACAACACAGAACTGAACAGGACAAAAAACAAAACATAGAATTGAACTAGAGATTCATAGGCCTGCATTTATATAAAGCTTTAGATACTATACAATTTATATTCGAGCAATACAAATATAGTTTTACATATAACACAGTCACAGTACTCCCCGCCCCCCGCCCCAAAAAAAAAAAAGAAATGCCTTCCAATTTGTTTTCGAGTTTAGACACACAAATCACTCGTATTTTACAATAACTCGACTTTATTTAGAAATTATAAGGAAGTGCAACTTCCTATCTGTCTCCACTTCTTAACTAGGGAAACTAAGGTAGCTTGAAAATATCGAATACAAAAAACAATTAGCAATTTCACTTAAGATGTTGGAAGAATAAAAGCATCCTAGCAGTACAATTATACGTGACAAGGAGAGGAGCCAAACGGCAAAAGAAACATGAGGTACAGGAAAAAGGAAAAAACAGCAAAGCCTAGATAAGCACTTGAGCTAATCACAGAAACAAAACAAAAGACCTACATCAACGTCAAAGAAGTGCGTGGCAATCCCATTGGTATCTTTGAACACAAGCTTGCCCCACGAAGGAGATAAGCTTTTATTAAAACATTCCCTAAATGGCTTTTTTTACTTAAATTAAAGAAAAGAAAATTAGAGTTTTAAAATTGGTAACGTCTAAAATTCGACCTGATCATGCTTGAGATGAACCCTCCGCGAGGACAGCAAAATATCCCTTATCCACACAGCCCCCTAGTATTTTACTAACTTTATTCTTCGTCGTAGCATCAAATAAGCACAGGCCAAAAGTCAAAAGCAAAACACAAGCAAAGCAAGTTAAAGCGGCTCGCCCCAGTTTGAGAGACAAGATGTCGGAGCAGTCATCTTCAAGAGAAAGAAGACTGTTGGAGCAGGTGGTGACATTTGTAGCTGATTCAGATGTCACGCCTTCTTCTCCACCATTATTCAGGTTTTCCAACTCCATGATCGCCGCCTGTCCGATATCTCCTCGGGCAGATAACATCACCATCTGCCATGCAAAGACAACAAAGAAAAAAATCGCCCAGATAAGAGTTATTGTTTTTTCATTAAATAAAAAAAAAATAGAAGAAGAAATATAGATGGTGGTAGTTGCTTACCCTCTGCTTTACCTTCTACATTCTTCATAACCAAGAAAAAAAGGTCAAGTCTACATTCAATTTGACCGAAGTATAAATTTGAAAGACATACATGCAAAGGATAGTCAATTGGAAACCTATTGATCTTTTGATTAAACACGGTGATTTAAAACAGTGTGTAAGTGGCACAACGTGTCGATCTATTTATTTGATTAAGCTCGGTCATAACTCACTCATGCATGGTGCAAAAAATAAAAAAATGCACTCGTTTTTATAAAGTGCTAATAACAAATTTCCTATTCGAACAAAATGAAGACATTTGTCTTGTTGACTTACAGTGACTGAAAAATAGGAAGTGCCATGTCATCATAAATGTTGTTAGAATCTGTTGGGATAAGATTTGGGTGGTTTGTCCTAATCAGATAAGATTGTAGTGAAGGTCGTTACTCTGGTATAGAACAAGAGTACGTGAGATTGTAAAGATTGGATTGAATAATCAAAAGAATATTCAGCTTCTCTCTTAGCTTTCTTCGTGCCTTCTTCTTCCTTCTCTCCTCCTCTCCTCCTCTTTCTCTTTCTCTGTTTCCTCGTAACTGTGATATCATGAATACTGTTAATATGGTATCATCGCCGAGCGTCGGTCCATGGTGATTGTTTCCGCTGTGCAAATCTCCGTCTCGCTGGTGATTCTTTCTGTGTTGCTGATCCGAAAGTTGGAACTTGGAATTTGCTATCTGTCATCTTTTTTATGCACATATGGTGTTTGTGGAATTGTCGCTGAAGATAAAGTCTGAGATTTTATACATGATTACTTGTGAAGGCCGTTGCCATTAGTTGAAGTATGATGAAATATAGTTTCTTGATTGTTTGCGAAGATATTTTGTTGTTGATGGTTGATTGTTAAAGGCTAAAGCCATTGATTGAAGATCTGTGCATTAAGGGTATTCTTAAAGAATTCTTGAGATTGAGTTTCTTGACTGTTTGTGAAGATATTTTGTTGTTGATGGTTGATTGTTAACGGCTGAAGCCATTGATTGAAGATTTGTGAATTACAGTAGTGGGTTGTATTCTGAAAGAATTTTGAGATTGTGTTTGTTCTTTCGATTGGAGATATTGTTTGAGTTGAAGGTTGGAATCTTAATCAAGATGTCTGATAAGGTTGTGAGAATTGAAAGTTTGCTTGGGATGTTAACTGTAAAACTCCAAGATGATAATTTTGTGAAATGGAGTTACCAATTTCAATCTGTGTTGCGAGGGTATGATTTCTTTGATTTCTTTACTGGAGAGTCTCAATGTCCACCTAAGTTTGTATTTGATACTGAAATGGGTGTTACTAAAGAAATCACAGAGGCTTATAAATCGTGGGTTAAAAAAGATACGGCACTGTTAAGTATGTTGATTGCCACTTTGTCTGATGATGCCATGGATTATGTTATTGGTTGTAAAACCTCATGTGAAGCTTGGAATTGTTTACAAGAGAGGTATGCTTCTGTGTCAATGGCTCGAGTTAATCAACTTAAGACTGAATTTCATACAATTCAGAAAGGCAATGATTCTATAGACAAGTATTTGTTGCGATTGAAGGCAATTAGGGATCAATTGGTTTCTGCTGGAGAAAGGGTTATAGATAATGATGTAGTTATTGCTGCTTTATCTGGTTTACCTCCTGAATTTGATGTGGTAAAAACTGTCATCTTAGCAAGGGATACTCCTGAAGGATTTTCGAGCACAGTTACTTGGTGCTGAGGCTACTGTTGAGTCCAGAATTACATCTCTGACTGCAAGTATGGCTGCAATGTATGTTCAGGGTGATCACTCTGATAATCAATCTGGAAGATATAAGGGGGATATCAGGGTGATAATTACTCAGCAAGGAGAAAGTTCTAACAGAAATCAAAGAAGTGGAGGTACTCAGGGGTATCAAGGTGGTTCTGGTTATGGAGGAAATGGAAATAGGTCTATACCGTTAATATGTCTTACTCTTTGCAAGAATATTATTGTGCAATGATCCGGAAGATTTTTAATGCTTAATTAATAAGCCTCACAATGTGCTCCTCTATCTGAGGATACCTAGATTTTAGAAGCCATGGGACACCTGAATTCGCTTGTAACAGAATCAATTAGCTAGCTAGCTAGAACAGACCTTAGTTTCCATCAGACGGCCATGGCTTGCTTCCACCAATTTTTCTAACTTGTGCAGTTCATCCAGGTCCAAGTCTTGAAGGTGCTCACCCTTCAACTGCCTGTTGCATGCCAAACCAATTTCGGCAGACTCTCATCAAACGATCATCCACCTAATTAACCACCATATATCTTACAAACAAATCGATAAATTATAATTACCTCAGCTTGCGGGTCTTATGCTCAAGTTCCTTCCTCAGCCTGATCGTGTTTTCTTTCTCCAACTAATTAAATGGGAAATATATTTATACCGTCATTTGTATAAATTAATCTGTCACATGAAAAGCTTATAAACATCCATTGTTAAAACTCTAACTTAGAGTCATTACTCAACCCCAGGTACTTGCACATATTTGGTTTTAGAGGCCAACCCTACTGCATGCACATATACAAGTCTAACATGTAATTATTTTATTTATGTTAAAGTAATATACGATCGTTCAAATGCTGTAAAAAAATATTTCGAAGCTCCAAGTGCAGATCACAAAAAATATTACATTCACTTGACACAATTAATTGTTGTACGATTAAAAATGTAAATTTTAAAGCAAAGATGAAAAAAAAACCCCATATTGAACTGAATTAGCTGCAGCTGATCAAGCATCGGTTGATTCGATTTTTCCCCGGTATGTGATTTGTACCTTGCAATCACATCCTTGGTACTTCACAACATAAAAGGATTAAAAAAATAGTTAGCATGCTTCATTATTATTTTATAAAGGTTTAGACAGAAAAAATTAAACAAAAAAAAAATTAAAAAGGCACATAAAATTAAATTAATACGTGTGACTAAGCAGTAAGCATAGATAAAAAATCAATACAAGAAGAAAAAAAAAACATGTTACCCAATTTCCATGCTTCTGGATTTGGTTTTGCAAGAGATTGTTGTTTACTCTGTTCTTTTCTGGTTTAATTTTTTTTTACAAAATCAACCACTTTAAAATGCATGCAAACAGAATAACATCTAGCATAAAATAACCCCCCCCCCCCCCCCCCCCCCCCCCCCCATTTTTCTCTTCCCCAAAAACAAATCATGCACAGTGAAATGACGAAGAACTAATTTACCAACCAGAAAAGAAGAAATCAGAAGAACCAATTGATATAGATTTGTAGATAATTCATTCAACATTAACCAGCCAAAACAACTATCACTTAGAGATATTTGGTTCTGTTGCAAACCAACCGGCAAAGCTATTTTGGAGGCCTTATTGCTTGGTCTGGTTACCCAGATCAAAATGTGAAGTCGGAATTTATACATATATATGAGGTCACCACTGAGGATACGCAACAAAAAAAGGCAAAACCAATGATGGGACTATCAGGTTAACTAAAAGTAGGACTAAAAAGTCTAAGTCAGTTTTACATCAACTCGGGCATCATTGCAAATATCTTTAATTGTTGAATCAGGATCCTCTCCGGATCCATTCCCTAGGGATCCCACAATCCTATCCGTTCATCGTATATCGTGTGGTCAAAAATTATTTAAAATTTAAAATTTAAAATTCAAATATAAATAGTACCTAACGAAAACTGACCGCACGATATAAAATAAACGGACATGATTGCGGGATCCCTAGGATCCCTAGGGGAAGATCCGGCGAGGATCTTGATTCTTAATTGTTGAACTTTCTGTCACCACTTTATTTTGGATAATACTGAGGATCCTCTTTGTGAGGATCTTGTGAATCCTTCAATCAAATCCGTTCATCGTACATCGTGAGGTCAGAAATTATTGTAAATTTTTTTAATTTAAAATTGAATATGAACAGTACCTGATAAAAACTAACCGCACGATGTACGATGAATAGATATGATTGGAGGATCCCTGGGATCCTCACAAAGAGGATCCGACGAGGATCCTCTTATTACTTAAGTATCCTATAATCACCTTTTGGTTTTGACCCAATAATATTTGAACACATGTATTGTTATTTAAAAAAAAAAAATAAGACATGCTATTTAAATTTTTCGTAAGTTTAAAAAACAATGAGCACACGACATCTTCTAATTGAGTCAAATCAAAAAGATTATATACTAGAAAGTACTCAAGCAGTGTTGAAAATGTTGGTGGGTAGTGAATGCCCATACATATCTTGAAAGATTATTCAAAGTGTGTGCAGGTTGATGTTCAACAATGGCATTGTTATTGTCAATGTTCATGAAGGTTGAAATAGACTATGGAAACAAAATGCGTGTTTGTCAAAAGATGCAATGTAAATTTTCAAATTGTAAGAACTTGTGTGTATGGAACCGCTCTATAAATAGAGCGCTCCAACTACAACAAACATAGAACACAGAATACAGAAAGAAGAAAATCTCAATAACATAAGTATCCATTCCTCCCTCATTTATTTGCCATCCAATTGAGTTATAGTTACAGTGTAATATTTTACCTCTACGTTCCACTCACTAAAAGATTATCTCTCTAACTTTCACATATTTATAACACGTTATCAGCATGAGTCTCTAAATATAACCATGTCTCATATACCTAAGCCAAAAGAAATCATTCTCTCATTTCTCTCATCCGAACAAAAAAAAAATGTTTCCTCTAAGGTTTTTACTGTTCATCTTCTTCCTCTGCCTCAACTACACGGTATACCCTCGCGACGAACTGTTTGCTCCATGCCTGCTCTTAGTTCTCAACCTAACGGTTACATACATCTTTGATTTCTTGTTTGGTTTGGATATTGATTATTAACCCAGTATTTATTTATGTTAATCTTACTGCGATCCAATATGGTGCGGTATCATCGCCTATCTTGGACCGCAGATCTAATTTTACTGCAAATTTTAGGTGGAGCGGTATAATCGCCCATCTTGCTCTGCAAATTTAAATTTGCCTGCTGTTTAATTTCATTGCAATTTTAGGTGGTGCGGTATAATCGCCCACCCTGCTCTACGTATTTAAATTTTCCTACTACTTGAGTGGTGCGGAATAATCGCCCATTCTATATTACATTATTTCAATGAGAATGGTGCGGTACAATCGCCCTCCTCATTCACCTTGAAAATCTCAAGCCAGAAGTTTCGAGTGCTTGTCATTTTGGCCTGAAGATCAAAATGAAAAATTTGTAAGAACCAGAAGTTCTAACACTATATTCCTCCAGGAATACATATTATTGCAAGTTCTTACACATCTCATTTTCTTTCAGAAAAGAAAATGGCGAACTTGGCGAAGCTTGATTTTGTTGCCCTGGATATTACTGGGAAGAATTACCTTACCTGGGTACTGGATACCAAGATCCATTTGGAAGCAGGGAATCTTGGAGATACCATCAGGGAAGAGAGTAACTCATCCTCTTAAGATCGGGCGAAGGCCATGATCTTTATTCGTCGCCATCTTGATGAGGCACTAAAAAGCAAGTACTTAACAGTTGAAGATCCGTTAGCTCTTTGGAATGCCTTGGGAAACAGATACAATCGCCAGACAACGGTGATTCTTCCAAGAACTCGCTATGAGTTGACTCACCTAAGGGTCTAGGATTTCAAATCAGTGGCAGAGTATAATTTTGCGTTGTTCAGAATTACCTCTCAGATGAAACTATGTGAGGATACTATTACTGAGGAAATGTTGCTGGAAAAGACTTTCAGCACATTTCATGCCTTTAACGTGCTCCTGCAGCAACAGTATAGAGCACGAGGCTACACTGAGTACAACCAGCTGATATCTGTGCTCTTGGTAGCTGAATAAAACAATGAGCTCCTGATGAAAAACCATTATTCCCGACCTGCTGGATCTGCACCATTCCCAGAAGTGAATGTTGCTTCCCTCGAAATGAATGCCATATCCTCTAGTGGCGATAATCATAAACGAAGACGTGGCCACAAACGAGGTCGATGGAACAGGAAAGGCAAGAACCATGGTGTTCAGTTTCACAACCAGGTTCCGAGGCATAATTCAGGCCCGAGCTTCAAAAATGTGAATCGCCATAAAGGCAAAGCTCATATGAGCAATGCTCCTAGGAACTCTGAAGGAGCCTACCACAGATGTGGTGGCAATGGGCATTGGGCGCGTACTTGTCATACCCCAAAACATTTGGTGGATTTGTATCAAGCCTCCCTCAAGGAGAAGGGTGTCGAGACTAATTTCCTCGACCAGGCTAGACCAATGGATATACCTGATCCAGTGTGTGACTTATTAGGACAGTTGGACACAACCCACCTAGATGTTTCAGATTTTATTGTGGAAAGGGGAAATGAAGTATACCGGTTCGATTGAATCATTTATGTTTGATGTACTTTTATTATACTGAACTTGTAGTTTAAAACTAGTTTTTCAGATTCAATAAAAGTGGCATGTAAATTTCTTGTTATAAATTGTTTGTTAACTGTGATTCCATTTACTCAGAAAGCATGGATAAAAACTGTGATTATTCTTAGAACATGAGAAATGGCGAAGATATTTGTCTTGCAGACAGCGCAACCACACATACAATACTTCGTGATCGAAAGTATTTCTCAAGCTTAATGCTTACAAGAGTAGGGGTAACAACAATATCAGGACCTTCAGATGTAATTGAAGGCTTAGGGAAAGCCCAGATTATGTTACCAAATGGAACAATATTGTCCATACAAAATGCGTTGTATGCTACTCGATCTACTCGAAATTTGTGGAGTTTCAAAGACATACGTTTAAATGGATACCACATTGAAACAAAAAGTGCAGAAAATGTGGAGTATCTATGCATTACCTCCAATGATACCCAGAAGCGTATATTAGAGAAGTTACGTGGTGTGTCGAGTGGATTATATTATACATACATAAGGACAATTGAATCACATACTGTCATGAACTAGAAGTTCATTGATTCAAAGGTTTACATGCTTTGGCATGATCGTCTAGGTCATCCAGGATCAACCATGATGCGTAGGATCATTACCAACTCTAATGGACATCCATTATTGAGCAGAGATATTGCTATCTCAAATGATAACCCTTGCAAGACTTGTTCTCAAGGGAAGTTGGTAATTAGACCATCACAACTAAAGGTTGATGCTGAATCCCCA
This sequence comes from Heteromeles arbutifolia, assembly GCA_024362995.1. Classification (NCBI taxonomy): domain Eukaryota; kingdom Viridiplantae; phylum Streptophyta; class Magnoliopsida; order Rosales; family Rosaceae; genus Heteromeles; species Heteromeles arbutifolia. The sequence goes on along the minus strand of JANCRC010000013.1, from coordinate 26,091,539 downwards.
TAATTTTTGCAAAGAATTCAAGGGAATATTTGTGGACTTATTCAACCATCATGTGGACCATTTCGATATTTTATGGTTTTGGTTGATGCATCTACCCGATGGTTACATGTTTGTCTCTTGTCTACTCAAAATGTAGCTTTTGCGAGACTTTTTGCTCAGATAATTAAATTACGAGCACAGTTCACAGATTATCCCATTAAGTCAATCCGACTTGATAACATTGGTGAATTTACATCCTAAACCTTTGATGATTACTGCATGACATTGGGCATTGATGTTGAACACCATGTTCCTCATGTCCATACTCAAAATGGCTTAGCAGAAGCATTGATCAAGCGGCTTTAGTTAATAGCTCGCACTCTGCTTATGAAAACAAAATTGCCAGTCTCTGTATGGGGACATGCCATCTTACATGCTACATCATTGGTTCGATTGAGGCCTATAGCCAACCATCAATACTCCTCAGTACAACTCGTGTTTGGACATCAGCCAAACATTTCACATTTACGAATTTCTGGTTGTGCTGTTTATGTGCCAATTGCACCGCCGCAACGCACTAAAATGGGACCTCAGCGTAGACTGGGAATTTATGTGGGTTTTGATTCACCATCTATCATCAGATATTTGGAACCCCTGACAGGTGATATGTTTACAGCACGTTTTGCTGATTGTCACTTTAATGAGACAGTTTTCCCGTCGTTAGGGGGAGGAAAGAGCTGGCATGGGTTGTTCCCACCTTGTCTCATTTTGATCCTCGAAACATTCAATGTGAAAATGAAGTGAAAATGATCGTTTATCTTCAAAATATTGCTAATCAAATGCCATATACATTTAATGATGCTATGAAAGTGACAAAATCACATATACCAGCTGCAAATGCCCCTGCAAGAATTGATGTCCCTGTTGGAAAAAATAAAGTGGCAGCGAATTATTCATCTGGTGCACGCCTGAAGCGTGGTAGACCACTAGGTTCAAAAGATTCAGCCCCTCGAAAGAGAAAGACAAGGGCACAGCTGAATCCAAATGAAATCATTCAGGAAGAGATAATGAATGACAAATCCACAATTTATGATTCTGGACTTCCAGAAAAAAGAAAATGTCCTTGATGAGACATATGTCCCTAAAGAGACAGAAGTACATGAGAACAAATAAATCTCCATAAATTATGCATGTACTAATGAATTGTGGGATCAGAATGAAATAATCATTGACGATATGTTCGCATTCGCAGTAGCCACTGAAATCATCTTAAGGATGATATTGAGCCCCGCTCTGTTGATGAATGCAAACAGAGACATGATTGGCCTAAGTGGAAAGATGCAATCCAGGTAGAATTAAATTCCTTGGAAAAGCGAAGTGTTTTTGGACCAGTAGTTCAAACCCCGCCTGATGTAAATCCTGTGGGTTACAAATGGGTATTCATAAGGAAACGCAATGAGAAAAATGAGATTGCAAGATATAAAGCACGACTCGTTGCACAAGGCTTTTCTCAAAGACCTGGAATTGATTATGAAGAGACATACTCTCCTGTAATGGATGCAATTACGTTCCGTTACTTAATAAGTTTAGTGGTTTCAGAAAAACTTGACATGCGACTCATGGATGTCGTCACTGCGTATCTATATGGAGAATTAGATACTGACATATACATGAAGGTCCCAGAAGGACTTAAGTTGCCTGAAACAAGTAACAAACCACGAGGTATGCTCTCGATCAAATTAAGGCGATCATTGTATGGGCTGAAATAATCTGGACGAATGTGGTATAATCGTCTCAGTGAATATTTGATCAAAGAAGGATACATCAACAATGTCATTTGCCCTTGTGTGTTCATTAAGAAATCCAATTCTGATTTTGCTATAGTGGCAGTATATGTTGATGATATGAACCTAGTTGGAACTCCTGAAGAGCTTAATAAAACTACTGAATATCTAAAAAGCGAATTTGAAATGAAAGACCTTGGAAAAATGAAATTTTGTCTCGGCCTACAGATCGAGCATTGTGCTAGTGAAATTTTGGTCCACCAATCAGCTTATATTGAAAAAAATTTGAAGCGATTTGGTATGGACAAAGCTTATCCACTCAGCACGTCAATGGTTGTTCGTTCTTTGGACATTAAGAAATATCCATTTCGTCCAAAAGAAGATGATGAAATGGTCCTTGGTCCAAAAGTACCATATTTGAGTGCAATAGGTGCTTTATTGTATTTAGCACAATGTACTAGACCATATATAGATTTTTCAGTTAACTTGTTAGCAAGGTATAGCTCTGCTCCAACAATTCGTCATTGGAAGGGTGTCAAAGATGTATTGCGATACCTTCGTGGGACAACAGGCATGGGTCTCTTCTACTCAAAGAACTCCACAAATGACCAGGTCCTTGTTGGATATGCAGTTGCTGATTTTCTCTCTGATCCGCATAAAGCCCGTTCACAAACTAGATATGTGTTCAAGAATGAAGATACAGCGATCTCATGGCGCTCAACAAAGCAAACATTAGTTGCTACATCTTCAAATCATTCAGAAATACTTGCTTTACAGAAAGCAAGTCATGAATGTTCTTAGTTAAGATCAATGATCCATCATATCCGGAATTCATGTGGTCTAACTTCGAAGACAGACAATCCAACTGTCATTCATGAAGATAATGCAGCCTGTGTTGCCCAAATGAAGGAAGGATTCATCAAGGGCGATAAAACTAAACACATATGTCCAAAGTTTTTCAGCACACATGAGCTTCAGAAGGCTAAAGTTATTGAAGTCAGACAAATCTGTTCCAATGAAAATCTGGCAGACTTGTTCACCAAGTCTATACCAAAGTGCACATTTCAGAAGTTAGTGCCAAGTATCAGATTATGTCGACTTACCAAACAGCTGAGTTTAGAGAATGCAGAATCAGGGGGAGATATATATCAGGGGGAGCATTCATGATACATGCATGTTGTACTCTTTTTCCTTCGATTAGGATTTTTCCCACTGGGTTTTTCCTATCAAGGTTTTAACGAGGCAACATAAGCATACTTAACACTATATCAACAATCCAGGTAAAGTTGTACTCTTTTTCCTTCGCTATGGTTTTTTCCCACTAGGTTTTTCCAAGCAAGGTTTTAACGAGGCAACTGATGTTGATATGTGGGCATCCAAGGGGAAGTGTTGAAAATGCTGGTGGGTAGTGAATGCCCATACAGATCTTGGAAGATTATTCAAAGTGTGTGCAGGTTGATGTTCAACAATGGCATTGTTATTGTCAATGTTCATGAAGGTTGAAATAGACTATGGAAACAAAATGCGTGTTTGTCAAAAGATGCAATGTAAATTTTCAAATTGTAAGAACTTGTGTGTATGGAACCGCTCTATAAATAGAGCACTCCAACTACAACAAACACAGAACACAGAATATAGAAAGAAGAAAATCTTAATAACATAAGTATCCATTCCTCCCTCCTTTATTTGCCATCCAATTGAGTTATAGTTACAGTGTAATATTTTACCTCTGCGTTCCACTCACTAAAAGGTTATCTCTCTAACTTTGACATATTTATAACGAGCAGTACCATTTTTTTGCTTAATTGGTCTTTTTTGACCTGAATTTGTCAATGATCAAATATATTTTAAAAGGTTTTCGATGCAATAAAAAAATAAAAATAAAAACAAACAATTCTTGCTAACTTTTGACCATTTATTTTTCTTGGCAAAGTTTTCAAGTTTCTACTTTGTAATTTTAATCTCATCCATTGCCTTACAAAAAAAAAAAAAAAAAAAAAAAAAAAAAAAAAAGAGGATAAAAAGAGAGAATCACATACATCTAATCAACTCATTAAAATAACTCTACTTGCAAGTAATGACTGATTTGATGATTTACTCAGATTTACCAAGTTCATCTAGTTAGAGCCATCCCCTAAACATAATGCACTTTGGAGGGATCATCTTGGGGATATGAGAATTAATAGACTAACAGTTTTCCTTCTATATTTTCCAAGAGGTGAAAGATCCCTATGAGTTGTTTCCTGAATACAACCTTAGTATTATAAGTAAATGAATTATATTTCCTTGTTGCAAGATTAATCTAAGCACACTTTATTATTGGTCTAATATATCTTAACTTAGGACTTAGGAAAGTTATTTTTTGTATCATTGATTCCACAATTGTCAAGTCTTCACTATCTGTTAATGCAAGACTGTCGAGGCACACATTTTGTTTGAAACAGTGTATTTTTAATTAAAAATTATTATTATTATCATTATTATTATTATATTATTTTACTATTACTATTTATGATTATTCTTATTATTCAAGAGAGCTTAAAAACTTGAGGTTATGGAGGAAAATATAGTAGTTATAGTTGTGGATATATTTCTTGCAGGTAGGAGAAGTCCTCCTCCACTCCTACAGTTGAAGTAATAGGAAATGCTTGCTGCGCCAATAGCCTCTCCTCTCCTCTTGTTTTGTTAATAGACATCTAATATAGAGGTTGAGTCAGTGTCTATATCTGCTGAGTAAAAAGAGGCGCTAGAAAGAAAAAAAAAAAGAAATATATATATATATATATATATATATATATTTAGATGTTAAAAGTTTTTTTTTTTTTTTGTTAAAAGTATTTATGGTGAGGAAAAAGGCGTTGAAAACTACTTGGTTTCGATGGGCATTAGAATCTTCTTATATTTTATTAATGAAAGAAGATATATTTTATTTTCGATGTATAAAAGGACATTAGATAGTATATCTTTAATCATATCGCATTTTCAATGCCTAAAAAGACGCCAAAAAGTATCACTTTCTCTTGCCCATCATGGAAAAGCTATAAATAATGGATTTGGATTTCCATGCTCCACAAGTAGCTTTTTATTCTTTCTTAATTAACAAAAGCATTTCCAATTCGTTCCTTTGTTGGTTTAGATAATGTTTATAGACGTGTGTTTTTGAAAGGCCAACATGGTTCGCCTTAGTTGGGCGATATCCACTTTGTGTTGTGTTTAGTTATTTGACAACTGTATACCACTCGGAAATCTCTTAGATTGAGGAGACTTTTTACAAGAAGAATGGGAGAGGTGAGAGAAGTGGAGATTGATTAATGAAGAAGTGAGAAAAGTGTAGATTGGTTCGAGAGGAAGTAAGCCTAACCTACAGTTTGGAGGTGGCTGGCTGCTTTATACATCCATGGGAAAGCCTCAACCGGTTGACATGTGGCTCAATCCAGGTGATGGATGGTGAAAACCACTGTTCTAAAAATCTTCACCTCACTCCGCCTAGGCGCTAGGCAACAGGCTACCGTCTCGATTAATGCTTAGGTGTTTGAAAATTAAGAAATGGCGTCTAGACCAGCTGAGGTGCCCGCCTAGACCGCTTAGGCACCCACCTAGCCCGTCCAGACATGCCTAGGTACCTGCCTAGATTGCAACTCACTTAGCCAGAAAATAGATAACTTTCAATTTGTATTTAATTTTTTTCAATAAATTATAAGAGACTTGTTAAATACTTAAATACTTAAATAAGCATATGCTTATTCCTTATGTTTTCATTATGTTCCAATACTTCATAATACATATGTCATTCTATTTTATAGTTTATGATGAAATGTTATATATATATATATATATATATATATATATTAAGTATAAACAGACACTTATTTACACGAAATATAATAGATTTACTTAAATCCGCCTAGACCCTGCCTAGCCACCTAGGCACTAGGCCCCAGCCCGCCGCCCGACTAGCGACTAGCTTCTTTTAGAACCTTGAAAACACAAGAAGTCAGCAACAAAAATGCTATTATTATCATATTTTTATACCATATTTGTACTATTTTTTTAATAGAAGTGAAACCCACATGTATTGGTAGGCTTTCATTTATTAGAGATGTGGCACAAATGTGGTATAAAATTTTATAAGTACAGCATTACCTGGTCAACAATAGCTTTGCCAGCCTTGAGCACCATTTTGGTTGACATCGGTTGTTGGCACAAACGATGGAGTATGGATACACCACATTTATCTAAGGGTAATGATAAGGAGACCAAAATTTTAAACCAAATGATATGTCACCAATAGGAAATAAGCACGTTAATCAACGCTTAAATAATAATCTAATCATAAACAACCACATCATTTGGTTTACAAATTTGGTTAAAAAATTTTGGTTTTCCTAACATTACCCTTTATCTAAAGAATTATTCGGTAATATCATACTACCACGCCATCCAAAAACAACATAAAGCCAGTAGATTTACCCAATTTCAATGCCTCCATTAACAAATAAAATTAGAATTTCAGTTCCCCATCAACTAACAAAATTCATCTGAAATAATCAAAACCCATTAAACCACTGACACCCACAAAAGCATCGATTGGAAGTTCACTGGCTGAGTGATTTCCGACCCCTAGAAGCCCAAAGGAACACAGGCCCAAGGAAGAGAAACCAAGTGAAGAAAGGAAGACAAAGACCCAAAGGAAGGAAGACCAAGGCCCAACAAAAGCAGGAAGAACGATCCCAAGCGCTGCAGACGATCAGTCGGCAGTCTAGTTTGCCTGCCGACAACAAAGCCAAGCGCTTCCTCATAAAAGTAGTTTTCGATCGCTGATGGCGAGTTGACATCCTGACAACTTTATAGCACGAAGTCCAAGGGTCGGGCCTACTCGGGCATCAACTCCAAGCCACGGGGTGGCTATTAACAAAAGAGAAAGCCTATGAAGGGACATAAAGGCTGACAGGTTAAGCGCGAGCGTAAGGTCCTCACAAACCCCAGTGCCGAGCAGGTGCTTGGTATGCGTTGTCCCTAGAGGTTTATCCTCTCCTATTGTATCTCATATTCCTTGGAGAACAAGGAATATCCTTATTTTATTATTATTATAAATAAAAGTGCAATGTAGGAGGGAAGCACACACAATTCCCCTACAATTCTACAAACACACATCTCTCACTTCTCTCTTTCCCTGCCGCCTGCCTCTCTCTCTTTGTCAGATAAATATAGACCACAACATTTACTTTATTTTTAATTCTTAAAATAAAATATAAAGTCCAACTGCAAATAAAGTGGTTCACATGTCAAATTTTGAATAGGAGTATCACAAAAGGCGTGGTAGTACAGCTAGGAAGATCCTCTCCGCATCCTTAAATCGTGTATGTTCATCGTATATCATGAGATCAATTTTCATTAGGTACTATTCATCTTTAATTTAAAATGATTTCTAACCGTACGATATACGATGAATGGATATCATTTAAAAATCTCCAAAATCCTCACAAAAATGATCCGAATAGGATCCTCATTCGTAGTACAGTACTACTTAATAATTTCTTCAATACCAGCCCATATCTAATCGACATCTGGCATCTCAAAAGGTGATGGAGTGTAAGGGCTTTATGGTTAGGAAAACAAAAGCTTTGACCTTTCGTTGCACGACTAATCAACAACGAGAACAAGAGCAACTCGGCTCAGGTCTCTCGGGGGCGACCCAACTTAGTCGAGCTGACATGATGATCAGCTTCTCACTTCCTATGGCCTGTCCAATTCCAAACAAAGGGAATGAGGTCAACTCACCTTGGTTATCAGGTGGGGATGACCACAACTTAGTCAAGTTGACATGGATGATGTCCCTCTTCAAGTTGTTCCTCATAGTCAAACAAGGCAATGAGGTCAACTCGAACGGCCGATGGTATGCATTCTTTGGTCGCATAGAAGGGCCCCTCTATATGTGGGAGTATGTCGGCCCTAATACGCGACGATTCCTTATTGATGTATTCGGCTTGGAGAGAGTATAGGTAAAGAATAAATAGTAAAAGTAGAAAGATCTAGATGACAAAGCGCTAATTCACTCTCTACCAAAAAGATGTATTGGCTTCTTAGAATCTAGCTTCAGAAGAATTTTCATAAACACAATAGATGAGTTAAAAGACACCAGCATACAGTAAGGGCACCTTTTATATACACGTTGATTTCGAATGACAGATTGATATACTAAATCATATATCTCAGGTTAAAACAACCACTTGAGACGTGGTGTTTCAGTTTTATTAATAAAAATGACATCATCGCTTACTATGTGGAGCGACATTTTTTTCCCCAAGATAAACAAAGAACAACTTTATCTAAATTCTTATTCCACAATTACATTTCTACATATTAATCTCTCCCTTACTCTCATGCACATTATTTAAGGAAGTAGGTTTTAATCTTTGCAACTACTCAAGTTCGTTCATTATTTCATGCATGCATATGAAAAAACAGGTTATATATGGCCATAGCTGAACCACTCATTGCCCTACTTGACGCATGCATACATATTCCTTCTCAAAGGATCGTCAAGGCTTCTATGATGAATTCCCAAGTTTTCATCATATCACTTTACTCCTAGTAAGAAAAATCCAAAGCATATATAATTGAATGTTTGTATTTTAAGTCCTTACAAATTATCCGTGTTCATTATTTACAGGCATTTTACTTTAGGAGGGGAGAATGAAGGACAACTTTTGGAACATAATCCAGCATCATGTGTTGAAGTTGGCATGGATATACATATACATATTGATATGTATATCGTATGTAGAGAGTGATACACTCTTTTACTAGCTAGAGTATTTTATCTATCATTTTATGTTGTATTATTTACTTAAAATTGATTATCTAAATTTCAGTAAGAATGATGGTCTAACAAAATAATATATTGCCTGTCTAAAAAGGGAAACGGTGTACACACATTTAAAAGGATATATATATTTTTCATTTCATAAACCCCAACTAATTTTGTATATTATTATCCGATCATCAACGTCACATGTTGTAAAAAATATATGGTCTAAAAATATACTTTTCCTAGCATTTTCTAACCATTAAATTGCACAATCGTAATAAGATTACATAATTAACTAGACAAGTGGCTCTTATATATACAAAGTTCTGCATGGCAGACACGATTGCATGTAGCATAAGCAAAGAGATCAGCATCACCAAGTAACGTACAAATAATCCCCACAACTTCAAAGATTGAAAACATGTAAAACTAATAAAATGTTTCTCAAACTTGGACACCCAGCTAGAAGTTGTCTCAATCAAAAGTATACCTCACTTTCTTGAACTGGATATTCTAGATACATAGTTATATCCTCGTACCAGTTAAAACTCCCACTCTCTGTGTGAAAGATTTTGGATTTTCTAACCTTTCTTCTGTGCCTTATCTAGCTGACACCACAGATTATGTGTCTTTGTTTACATGCGTGGATTATCTATCAAGCTAGTTAGCACACTCTCCTCCTTTTATATATATAGAGTGTTATTCGCACACTCATTTTACTTTTCACATTTTTATTAATTTTTTATCATCGATTTTCTTCAATTCGTTCAAACTAAAAACCGAAAATTGAGAGTGTTGAGAAGTAAAAGTAAATGTGGATATCACTACAATATATATAGTCGACGAATCCGTGACACATTTTTCTCCCCAATTGTTTGACCCTGCTGAATCTCTCCCTCTCAGATAGAAGTCAAGTCATATACTTGGTTATATTCGTTCAAGCTAGGAAAATTAATTACAAAAGAATTTAGAAGACGATGGGATGTTGTACAGTAGTATCGGTACCTGGAGCTTGAGAAATCAAAGAACTTCCAGTTTGAGAAAAGATGATAACAGCAACTTCAGATTCACACAGAATCGACAGCTCTTCAGCTTCCTTGAAAATCCCCCTTCTCCTCTTTGAGAAGGTGACCTGCCTTGCCGGCAAGTAGTCGATCCTCCTGATCTTGATCCTCTCTTTTCTTATTTCTCCATTTCTTCCTACCCCTTCAAAAACAATTAATTCAAATAAATAAAAATAAACCAACCATGCACTTTTCACAAACTCAAAAACTACCATATATTTTCTGGGTATTTTTATAAGTTTAAAGATATTGACCTCAAACCCCAGCATCTCAGATCTAAATAAGATAATCAAAACCCAGAAAAACCCACCAACCACAAACAACTGCCCAACAAGCCTAAAGTATTTTGTATTTACCACCAATCGAAGAAGAAGAAGAAGAAGAAGAAAAGAAAAAACCATACATAAATTAGTTACTGGGTTTTCCGTTGTTATTTGTTTACCTTCGTCGGGGAGTTTCAGGTCTGAAGTTTTGGGAAATTTGCAGAGCAGTGAAAGGAAACCAAAGAAATTTTGGATAGAGAAGAACAGAGAGGAGAGAGAGAGTTCGGGTGCTGCCGGTTGGTTCCAGAAAGGAAAGGTTGGTAAATTAAATTTGGGAACTTTAACGAAAAATTCGAGAGTTCGGATGCTGCCGGTTGTTCCAAAAAGAAAAGGTTTGTAAATTAAATTTAGGAACTTTAACGAAAATCTTCTGATACTGTTTATTTTAACAAAAAATCATATTTTTACATTAAAAAATCAATTTTGTTACTATTTATTTTACCATTTATTTCATTTTTATCGTTAAAACTCAAAATTTTCAAAATTTTTCATTAGTTTCTTATTAAATTTCCTATTTATAGAAAAATAAGACTATCCACTGTTTGTTTCTCTTTCCTATTCTTAGATATTTTTAAGGTAAGAAACGTGGAACGCAAATCAGTTGGTGTGATGAGTGATGAATGCGATCACCACCGTTCATAATATATGTGGAATGGACGACAGTACAAATATGAAATCTCTTAGATTTGTTCATATTTGTACAAATCTAAGAGATTCCATATTGTTGCAGCGACGGAACAATATTTGTTTGTGGGTAATTGGTTTTGGATGATCGGAATGCATTGTTGTGGCGACGGAAGTAAACTGGAATGTTCTAGAGCTTTATATCAGATTTTGGGCTTTGAGTTGGGCTTTTGTATGATAGTTCGGATGACCCTTTTTTGTATTGTTAATATTTGTTTGTGGGCCTTGATCTTGTAATTATCTTTATTAATAAAACTTCTTCCTTTCTTCAAAAAGGATTTGACAAAAAAAATTTTTTAAAAAAACTGATGGCACGTTTACGTACCCGTGATCGGAATCAATTTACGGAATTGGATTCCGATTACGGGATACACCTTTGTTTACGTAATCTTGGGGAATCAAAATACATGTGGGGTCCACACGCATTAAGGAATCCAACTCCTAATTTTGGAGGAATTGGACTCCCTACATAAGGGAGGTATTTCAATTCCTTGAGACTTGAGGAATCCGGAATGGATTTTTTCTAGCAATTATGCCCTCACTTGTTTTTATTATTCCAATATTACCCTTCATTTGACATTCATTATGCCATCTTTTAATAAATAAATAAAACCTATATATATATATTTTATATAGATGAATTTAATTATATAAATTTAATTAAGAATTTAATTTAATTAATTAGTATGAAAATAATTTATTTATGTAAGGGCAATTTAATAATCAACCTAGTTTTCATTCCAATTGAAGTGAATTAGTAAACAACTTATATGGACTCAATATCATTACTGCAATCTTTTAATAAATAAATAAAACCTATTTATATATTTTTATATAAATGAATTTTATTATATAAATTTAATTAAGAATTTAATTAAATTAATTAGTATGAAAATAATTTATTCATGTAAGGGCAATATAGTAATCAACCTAGATTTCATTTCGATTGAAGTGAATTAGTAAACAACTTATATGGACTCAACATCATTTCTACTCCGATTCCAGACAGTTTTAGTAAACAACTTCAACAGGAATCTGATTCTGATTCCACCTCATTTCAATTCCTCATTAATCCAATTCCTCCTCAATTAAATTCCTCTCAATTTGATTACGGATTAGTAAACGCGCCCTGGGTGGGGATTCTCGGTTTAATTCTTTTTAGGTGTCGTCACACCCACTTCGTCTCTCTCACTTCTTTATCCTAAAGAGCAGCGGTAGCAGCAAGCAGTCGCTGCAACACTTGCCATCCACCATCGGCCAAACCCTCTTCCACCGTTGTCATCCCGGCCGGCCCTCTCGTCTTCCCTGCAGTGCAATCTCTTCATATGCTTTTATTTATTTATTTTTAAATAAATAAATAAATTATGGTCAGTACTTCTATACCTCCATTCCTCTTCTCTGCAATCTCTTTATGTGACTGAATCTTCATTTTGTTTAGGCGTTGGTTTGTTTTAAGGATAATAATTAAGTACCTGTTAATGAGTATTCTATGCATTCACTCTCTGATATGGTTCAATAAAAAAATAATATTACGTGACCTTTACATTTTAAAATTTTAAAAAAAATTATTGAAACGTTCATTATTTTTTAAAACAATAAAATATGTGTTAATTTATCATTGGACAAAATTAAAGTCGAGTGATGTTAAGTTTTACCAGAGCGACACGTGTCAATTCCAAGCTACGAATGTAATGTGTTGAACTTTGTTTGAAGGAATTACAGAAATGGTTGTTCTAGAGCAAGCAATGTCCTAACCCACAAGGTCACACTGCCCCAGAAATGTCTTCCAATAACTCGACTTTATTTACTAAATTAATAACGGTGATCGTCACGTATCTGCCGGATCATTGCGCAATAATACGCATTAAGCCTCAGAATCTATGTGCTCCTTTATCCGAGGGATAGCAGAATAAATTCGCACGGCCAAGTCTTGCTTCCACCAATTTTTTTAACTTTTGCAGTTCATAATCTCACAAGTCGATCAATTATAATTACCTGATCAACTTGCCGTGTTATCCTCGAGTTCCTTACTCGGCCTGATCTTGTTTTCTTTCTCCAACTAATTAATCTAATCTGCCACATGAAAACTTAGCACTTCAATGGAAGTTGAACTGTAAGTTGGAATCATTACTCAACAAGTACTTGCACATATTTAGCCCAAGAGGCCAACCCTGCTGCTGCAGGCATATTTTTACAAAAAAACTCTACGAGTGAGGATCCTCGCCGGATCCTCTTTGTGAGGATCCTGAGATGCTCTAATCACATCGGTTCATCGTATAGCGTGCGATCAGTTTTCATCATGTGCGGTTTATATTCAATTCTAAATAAAAGAATTTACAATAATTTCTAACCGCACGATGCACAATAAAATAATGTAATTTGATGATTCCTAAAATCCTCACAAACAAACAAGACCATCTTCACTCAAAACTTTACGCTAATAATAAAATATTATTTTTCTATTAACGTCTTTCGTAAGATTAAAACTTGAATTTAGTCCTTTGACCACATGCCATGTCATTATATGCATTGACTTAAATTAGATTTTTTTTTTGTTTTTTGGGTAATGCTAGAGAGATCAAATTTAGAGATTAAATTTGCAAACTAAATGATATGTCATCAATAAAAATAAGCACATTTATCAACGTATAAATAATAAACTAATGATCAACCTCCATGTTCATTAGTTTTCAAAACTTTATTTACAAATTTAATCTCCTTAGCATTACTTTTTTTTTATTTTTTTTACCTTGGCGGAACTTTTATTCCTTTTTCCATGGGGGAAGGAAACGTTTACTGTGAATTCTCAATTTGTGGATTTTTCATTCATTTTTATGCATATAAGTGTTCAAGTTAAATACTTTAATAATTATTCTCACAATATTCAAATTTGGAATAAACGTCTAACGTCTTTCATGTCTGTCATTACTTTTTTTTTTTTTTTAACTTTTTTCTTTTACAATTAGGTTTATTCATTTTTTGGTGTATTAAAAAAAATTAGTAAGTAATATTTTCAATAAAAGCACTCTAAATTACAAGGCTCCAATCAGCACGGTTGTGTTGAAAACCCTCTAATATGAACTCGATGAGACTCTCTAAAGTTTAGTGCACTCTATGTATATTATGTAAACAATGAAAAGTTGTTTAGTGACTGCAAGGGACTTCCCTATTTATAGAAGTTGAGATGTCTCTTTGAAAAACATTTGATTATTCATAAAGAATCAAAAGTTGTAACTATTCATTTGAATTCATATTAGGATAGAAACATAATTCCACCAGAATACACCACTTCTAGTTTCCATTCAATTAATAAACTTAATATTATAATAATAACAACAGTAATAATAATAATAATAATAATATTATTATTATTTTCCACCATCCCCCACATTAATAGAAATTGACTCAACACTATGCAGCACTAGGGATAGATTCAGTAGGAAAAGTATTGCATCGGGATAGGTAGTTTTTAACTTTGAACCTTCCGTTGTGAATAACTATCAAATTTACTTGGCTAATTAGTAAATGCGATGTCTTGAACAGCTCTACCATTTGTGCAAACCAAGACAAGAATAATCACACAATACCCTTCCAAACACCCTCGTGGTTGCTTCTGTTGTGTTCGTTTCGTCCATGAAAAAAATCATGGTTTATCATGAGTGCTCTAGAGAATTAAGTCCTTTTCAGCGCCATTTCTCACTCAAGATAGGTGAGTTCTCATTAACAGTATCATTCAATACCGTACTTGGACGTCTAAGTCTTCCAAGCTATAAGAATCATTGAAAGCATAAAGTTTAACCTAATCTCATTGGCAGACAACATTGTTATCATTGCGGGACTGGGTGCGAGAGTATATATATATAGAGCTACTCTAAGTTGTCATAATGTACCTGTCCCTTTTGAACCTATCTTGGGATCTCCAGTAAATTAGGTTGGGTTTCCACTATGACTACTCTAATTAAGAGCTTTTAACCCATTCCCTCAATGATACAACTTGCTCTCTAGTCCACATTTTAGTAATTGGCACCATTTGGTTGACTACTCATACTATATGGCCATCACAAAACTCATTCATGTGTGGAAATAAATTTTGTTTGAGAGTTGTTGTTTTCTGAGGTCAAGTCCTTCAAACATGTATTGGGACTTAATTACTAAGTAATTTGCTAACACTTGGGTAACTTCCCCGCATTTGAAGTATTTATTGGAAAGTCTCTTTCATTACCTTAAACAGTACTCGTTGCAAATTTAACATTTAATCTAACAAAATGTATCGCTTGACCAAAAACAAGTATATATCAACTCATAAAGATAGCTAGTTACCCCACAATCCCCTTCCACTATGGTTGCTTTGAAACCATCAATAATTCACAATCATACTTTTAGAAGTAAGAAGATGTGAAAGATAGGTTCTCTATCTTCACTTGTGCCTACTCTTTTGGCCTACCTTCATGGTTCTTAGCACTTTGAACTTTATAAGTCTCATGGCTAGCGCCTTGCATTAGATTGCTTAATTCTTTCAACGTAGGCATTGACTAAGAACTCATCTAAAGTGAGTTCAAATCTTTATTTGACTATGAGCTGCACCTATTTATGTTGTCACAACGCGAAGTCCATTCATTGACTTTCCCATAGCTAACATATATATACAAGGACAAGACACTCTATTGTCATATTTCTGATTGCCTTGTCTGTTATTTCAGAACAACTATATGCATGAAGCACCGCTTCAAGCATTTGTGGAAGTCTTTGCTGCTTATGCAACAAACATCATATTGATGGCTTTTCATCCTGATATACGTGCATCTACTCAAATAACAAAGCCAAATGATGCCACTGTTGATCTAGAGTAACATACATCCAAAACAAAACGACTTAATTTTCGTTCCAAAACAAAATGGCCGTTCGTAAGGAATGCATCATTGCATTATTGAATTGCCCTACTTGCTCTAGTGGATGTTCACAGAACCCTGAAACAACAAAGTTCTTCCCAAACAACACCATCTCTGTAACCGAATAGTTACAGCCTGGAAAAGGACCGAACGATCCATACAAAGTGATCTTGCCTTTCTATATGAATGATTTGATCAAACTTTCAACCAAAAGTTAAAACCTTGACAGTTTATTAAGTTCCAAAACATGCAAAAACAAAATGATCCATTGCCCAAATGAATGAGTTATGATGAAACCCTCTGAATCAGTTTTTTGAACAAATATTCATCGGTTCAAAACTATGTCAAAAATACCAATCCAAACTATTGTAAGACATACGTATATTGCACACAATGCAAACTCATCCAATGTATGCAAAGTGGCATTCATGTAACTAAACAGTGTAACCTTTCAATCAAAGCAAATGGCAATTCATTCATCTACTAAATGAATATATATATATATATATATATATATATAAAAAAAACTGATTGTCATAAAGAAACGAAACTTAGTTTCTTAAATTAAGAAGTTTTTGAATCACGTATAGCAAATAAACCAAAAACCAATAAGTTTGTCTTAAAATTGTTGGAAAGTTAGGGTCAATTGCTATATTAATCACATATAAAATTCATAAAGTAATATGCAAGTAAATAAACAATTTAAATCATGCGCATGGTCAACTAAATGTTTAATGAACATAACATAATGGATTAGAAAAACCTAAAAACCGGTTGAGGCAAATATTTGACATTTTATCCTTAAGATAAGTTAACGCTTTACTTTTGTGCTCATGGTTAATCGGTGTTCATCTCACAAGATACAACGACCACGTCTTTTTAATACCAGCACTCCAAATCACAAGGCTCCGATAAACCGTGATTGTGTTGAAAATTATCTCATATGAACTCAATGAGACTCTAATATTTAGTGCACTCTATGTATGATTATATAAACAATGAAGAGTTATTTAGTGACCATAGGGTTCCCCTATATATAATAATTGAGATGTCTATTTGAAAAGTATGTGACTATTTATAACTAGTTAAAAGTTGCAACTATTAATTTGAATTTTATTAAGACCTTCCATGTCACAGCCCATCCCGGAATTATTTTATCGAGGACGTGAAAAGACAGGATTGCCCTAAAGGTTGCTAAGGTGTGTGACATTTATATTTGGTTTTTATGCCATATCCCTAAGTTTTTGGAAAAATATTTGGAACCTAATTGATTTTATTTTGTGTGGTTGGGGTAGTAGAGGACCACACACATACCTAACCTACCCTCACTCTCTCTCTCTCCCGTGGACACTCTCTCTCTCCCCTCTCGGATTATCCTCCCCGTGCACTGTTCATGTACGGATGAGGTGTGAAATCGACCATTTCTTCACAGATCGACGTCCAAAAGGTAAGATTCTTGATCCTTGCAACCTTCTGAACATTTTGGCACCAATTTTGGAACTTGTAACCCTCAAATTAGGCGAGAAACCCTAACCCCAAAAATGTGCACCGTTCATGCACACGTAAAACCTTGCATTTCAGGGAATTTCAAGCTCACAGTGAGCTTAAGGAGGTCCTCACGAGCCTCGGGGTACTTCGTTGGTAGAGTTTGGACGTCGAAGGACCGAGATCGAAGGTTTTTAAAGTATGCCGAGCTATCGAGCTTTCTCAGGTAAAATCTAGTGATTTTCAAGCCTTGAAACTTGTTTAGATGTGTTCTACATGCTTAGAGCTTCATTTTGGTACCAATTTCATGAAAAATGGATGACAAATGAGTGAGAAACCATAGTTGGAAAAATTACCCAGAAACCGGCGAAGTCACCGGCGACCGGCGAGTCGCCGGAGAAGAAGACGGAATATTCCGTCAGTTTGGACGGAATATTCCTGACGCCGTTAGTTAATTTTAACGGCTGCCGTTAGAAGTTGACAGAATATTCCTGACGCCGTTTGGTTTTCCGTCCGCGTGCCTGGCATGTGACCGCGCGTAGAGGCGCGTAGGTCGGTGCCATTCTCGGTGCGTGGAGGCGCGTGACTGGTCCAAAAATTATTTTAAAAATATGGGGATGTTTGTGAGGTTGTGTAGTTAAGATGGTATATTCAAACACCCCAATTGAGCATCGTATGAGAAGTTATTTTGGATTGTTGGTTATGTGCTCTAAATAACGTTATTATAGTTGTTTCGCATATAGGTGAGACCTATCCCGAGGACGAACGCAATCAAAGGCATCACGGGGGTTACGACCCTTCGACATACCAGTGAGTGGGCAGTTGTTTTCATTATATACCTATATACTTACTGATTTTCCCAGAAATCGAATTTAATTGAAAGTATGTTTTACAATGCCATGCATAGAATTGATATGAATTATATGAATTGATATATGATGCATATGTATGAAATGGTGCAGTGGACGCACAGATAAGTATCAGGTAAGTTATATTGTGTGAATTATTGATGATGTGAATTGTGTTGAGAGCTCATAACCTGCACCCCGGTGTTAGTGCTTATGATGATATTCACCTCCCGCACCGCACGCTCCCTTGGATCCAAGTAGGTGTAAGTCCTATCGTACAGACCACTTATGTGGTTCCGACTCGTAGGTGACCTACAATACGTCGCACAGCTGTTTGATGAGAATTGCACTAGAGCGTGTTATTACACCAAGTTCTGTCGTACAGACCACTTCTGTGGTTCCGACTCGTGTGCAGGCATAGGTATTGAGCTATATGATTAGCCGTACAAGACCACTGCAGGGTCTCCGGCTGATTTATTATTCTACCTGATATATATTTGCATATCCTCACTATGTTTTGATACATATGACATGGCATACTTTCATATTATTGATTTTGAACTATGATTTGAGAATATGTTGAGATACATATGTTATATGCTATTTTCTGGGAAAGTATACAGGTTTTACAATGAGGGGTTATATATGTTGATAAAGAAAATGTTTTGAAAGCTTTGTTTTACTTACCCACTCAACTTTGTTTTATGCCCCTCCAGGTTATAGTTAGGAGTGCTCGGTGGCTCACGAGGATTCCCACGGCTGTTCTGACATACTTCACACATGTAGGACTCACCTTCGGGTGTTGTAATTTAGTAATTGTCCTACTTGACTGCATTTAGAATCTTATGCTCTGATTGTGTGTATTTCACACTTAAATTCTCACTAGCATGTCATTTGGATAATACTGCTAGTATTCGGCTTTTAGTCATTCATAATTCTCTTATCTTATCGCTTCCACATTGCGTTATGGTTACGTCACGTTAGTGATGGCCAGCACGCCCTGATTTCCAGGTCGGGGTGTGTCATTCCATAAATGTCCTTAAAAGAAAAGAAAATTGAAGTTTTTAAAATTGGTAATATGTGAAATTCAACCTTATCATGTTGAAATGAATCAACTTGAGATAACAACCCCACCCCATGATGAGTGCATTTTTGCTCACCACTATTTAGTGTGGTGTATGCTCATCGCCTATTTATCATCGTTAGGTAAGTTTGAATTTTGAGATTTGTGCTTATCCTCTACACGAATCTCGAAATTCAAACTCATTTAACGATAATTAATAGGGTGGTGAGCATACACCACACTAAATAATAGTGATAAAAAATGCTCCCTCCCAGAGTGCATTTTTGCTCACCACTATTTAGTGTAGTGTATGCTCACCACCCTATTTATTACTGTTACGTAAGTTTGAATTTTGAGATTTATGCTTATCCACTACACGAATCTCGAAATTCAAACTCATTTAACGGTAATTAATAGGATGGTGAGTATACACCACACTAAATGGTGGTGATAAAAAATGCTCCCTCCCAGAGTGCATTTTTGCTCACCACCATTTCGTGTGGTGTATGCTCACCATCCTATTTATCACTGTTAAGTAAGTTTGCAATTTGAGATTTGTGCTTATCCACTACACGAATCTTGAAATTCAAACTCATTTAACGGTAATTAAGAGGATGGTGAATATACACCACACTAAATGATGGTGATAAAAAAGGCTCCGTCCCAAAGTACATTTTTGCTCACCACCATTTAGTGTGGTGATAAAAAAATGCTCCCTCCTATTATAAGCAAGCAATGACCAAAATATCGATATTATCGGCGAAATATCGCCGATAATATCATTTTTTTTAGAAGGAGATATTTTCAAACGTATCCACTTAATTATCGTCAATATATCGCGATATTATCGATAATATCGCCAAGATCTGTCGTCGCAGCTGCCAAAGAGAGGAATGAGGGAGAAGGTTCGAGGGATTGGGGAAGGGGGAAGTACACAAAACCTTTCTTGAGGGTTTCAATCTCAGCTCCGGAACGGCGAGCGGCGTTGACGGCTTTTTGATCCTTCTTGGCGGTGTCGTTGGGTGCCTTCTTCCTGATGACGACGGGCTCCCAGTCCTGCGTGATGGGTCCTCCTGACATGGTGATCGGCTGTGGGAGGGGTGTGCGGGGTGTCGGAGATTTCTAGGCTCTCTAGGGAGGATGATTGGTTTTGGTTGCTATTCTGAGGCGGTCTAAAAGGGCTTTTGGAAGAGAGGTGAGGGGGTGCGTTGGGGGGGGGAGGGATGACACAGGTGGAAATGAAGGGCTTTTGGAATGGTGCGTTGGCACCATCTGAAAAGAAGAAGAAAAGAAGGGGTTTTGGATTGGTGCGTTAACACCATCTTAAAAAAAGAAGAAAAAGAAGTAGTGCGTTTGTGAGATCCCACATCGCCTAGGGGAGTGGATCCTATGACCCTTACATGTATATTCCCATCTCTACCTAGCGCGAGGCCTTTTGGGAGCTAACTGGCTTCGGGTTCCATCGGAACTCCGAAGTTAAGCGAGTAGCGCGCGAGAGCACTCCCATAATGGGTGACCCACTGGGAAGTTCTCGTGTGAGTTCCCATAAACAAAACCGTGAGGGTGTGGTAGGGGCCCAAAGCGGACAATATCGTGCTATGGTGGAGTCGAGCCCGGGATGTGGTGTAGCCCGGGCGGGGATGTGACAGCGTTGGCACCATCTGAAAACAAGAAGAAAAAATGTTTGCCAAAAAAAACAAAAAAAAGAAGAAGAAGAAATAATAATAAAAAAAAGAAGGTTTTGGAATAGTGTGCTGCACCATGTGAAAAGAAAAAATAAAAATAATTTTTTAATAGAAAATTGTACAACGAGACTGATTAAAAATTCTATCCGAAATTCCAAATAAAATTATTTTGTATTATTTAAAAAAAAACTAATATTTTATTGCGAATTGCCAGGGGGAGGGCTCTCACGCTGGAGATG
This sequence comes from Heteromeles arbutifolia, assembly GCA_024362995.1. Lineage (NCBI taxonomy): Eukaryota > Viridiplantae > Streptophyta > Magnoliopsida > Rosales > Rosaceae > Heteromeles > Heteromeles arbutifolia. The sequence continues at coordinate 26,070,685 of JANCRC010000013.1, read as the reverse complement.
CAAAAGGCAGTTACTGTTCATTAAGGGCAGTTACTGTTCATTAAGGGCAATTACTGTTCACTGGGTGAATTGAATAGTGAATTGTCTGGGGAGAGGGCTCCATGCTGGAGTTGCTCTAAGGGTGCACGCCCGGCTTGTATTTATCGTTGGGCCTTTTTGCCCTTAGGGTCAAAATCATCGATGTTGGTTTTTAGCATTTCGTAAATAAAAATTTGACTATAGAAACTTTTTTCTCACCTAAAACATACTAAAATAATAATTTTTTTCTCTAATTTATTAAAATATTAAAGAAAAATATAAGAATTAAGATAATTTCACGTAACAAGAATTTTACTATTTCTTTTATTTCTTCACTTACATGTTATCAAAGCATGTTCCTAATTTAAAAAATAAAATAAAAACCCCTACATTTTTTTCTCTTTTGCCTTCTCTCTCACAGTTTTCTCTAACTTCTCTCTTTCATATTATATTTTTTTTTCTTTTCAAATTTTTTTATATTATACACAGAGTAATGTATAAAGTGTAAAATATTGTACTAATTCATTATATATAAATGATTATGGTGTGTTTAAACTTCTTTCATTAATTACTACATATAAATGATTATGGAGTGTAAAATATTTTATACTACACTCACAATTAATTACTAATTCATTGTACTAATTCGTTATATAATCAATTTAAATCAGTTAAATCCATCATGCAATGCATTTCCTTCTAATTTTTTGTGGTAAACTAATAGATAATTGACTAAATAAACATCCTGCAAAGTTTCAATAAAAATTTCCAAGTTTTTCTTACAATTTTCGTGATTTTTATTCAATTTTTATCGATATCGATAATATCCCAATATTTCCATCTAAAATTCCGTATTTTTGAACTACTGATATTTCCGATATCGTCGATATTTTATACCTTGTAAGTAAGCAAACCCTCCGCACGAGGACAGCAAAATATCTCTTATTTACACAGTTCCCTAGTATTTTACTAACTTTATTCGCTGCAGTCACACCATCAAATAAGCAAAAGCTAAAATTCAAAAAGCGAATGGCATATATATTAGCGAGTTAAGTGCCTCACCCCAGTTTGAGAAACAAGAAGTCGGAGCAGTCATCTTCAAGAGAGAGCAAGGCTGGAGCAGGTGGTGACATTTGTGGCTGATTCAGATGTCAAGCCTTCTTCTCCAACATTCAGGTTTTCCTACTCCACGATCGCCGCAGGTCCGATATCTCCTCCGGCGATAGCATCACCATCTGCCATGCGAAAACAAAAAAGAAAAAAATCGTCCAGATTTAATTTTTTAATTAAGAGCGACTGTCTTTCATTAAATAAAAGACTTTAGATGTAGTTCTTAGTCACTAATACTCATTGATTAAAATTTTAGTGGTTTTTAATTGTTGATCAACATCCTTTGACTTTGTTCACCTCAACATATTAATATTAATATATTTTCATGTCAACAATAAAACTTGAGATTTTATGGTATTTAAAATCTCACATCTAATGAGCTATAGAAAAAAAAAGATCTTTTGATATGGGTCCAAAATCACTAAAAATTGAACATATTTCAAAAATCAAAAGTCACTAAAAATTGGACCTATTTCAAAAGGTGGGCTATAAAATTGGATCTATTTCAAATTTTCCTTAGAAAAAAACCGCCAACAAAAAATTTGGAATTTTTTTCAAAATTTTGATTGAATAAAAAATCAATATAACAATATTGTGACAACCTGTAACAGTCCGTTCCGAGTTAATGGATATATTAATTATGAAATGACGATTCTACCCTTACGGATGTGAGAGGACGGGTGAATAAGGAGTAATGGTTATAGGGGTGCCTATATATTTATATTTTGTGTGTGTGTGTGTGTGTGTTATTTATTTTATTTTTATTTTAATTGGATTAAATTTTGTGGAGGGGATTGATTGAGGATGATATATATACACACATGCACAACACGTGTGCATGTTTCACCCCTACCCCGTCACCTTCTCCCTCCTTTCTTCTCGAACTCTCTACTCTCTCCCCTGCAACCGTACGGCAACCCGTGTTCTTAGGGTTTTGGTCACGGATCAAGGCTCTAAATAGGATATTTAGAATCCTTATAACTTAGTGAGTCCAACCGTACCACTTATGTAGTGTGAAACTGCCTGGAAACCTAGAACCCGTGAGGTACCAAAAGTGGCACTGTTCATGTGCTCAAAATCTATGGACTTTTAGCTCATTTGGAGATCATAGGAGGGCTTAGAATCTTCTTAGGATGCTCGGAGGACAAAATTGAAGGAAGTTGGACGTTGGGATCGGTGGTTTGGAAGTTGGCCGGAATTTGGAGAATTTCTCTGGCGAGATTTGCTTGGATTTTGGGTTCAAAACAGGTATAAACCTCTTCTCCTTGCTCTAGGGATCATTTTGGTGTAAATTTCGTGAAATTTGGTTGAAAAATGAGCTAGAAATATAGGTTTGAAAATTTACCCAGTTTCCGACGACACAGCGGCGCCGGCGCCGGTCGCCGACGACTGAAGGTTGAAGGTGACGGAATATTCCGTCAACTTTGACGGAATATTCCTAACGGAGGTTAACGGCGTCAGTTAACTTTAACGGAATATTCTGGGATTTGACAGAATATTCCTTAATGGCGTTAAGGATTCCGTCCGCGTGCACGGCACGTGGCCGCGCTTGGGCAACGCGTGTTGCCATGCCTTGGCCGGCGCGTGAGGGCGCGTGAGGCTTCCAAAAATTATTTTAAAAATATGGGGGTTTTCGTGGGATTGAGTAGAGCATGTTGGTATATTCAAACACCCCAATTGAGCAACGTATGAGAAGTTATTACTTGGTTTGGATTATGTGCATAATTAACGTTTATATAGTTGTTTCGCATATAGGTGAGACGTATCCTGAGGACGAGCGCAGCCACGCGAGGCTCGGGGGCTACGACCCGTCTACATATCAGTGAGTAGGCTTTTGGTTTTCAGTATATATATATATATATATATATATATATATATATATATAATTGATTGATTTCCCAGAAATGCGTTTTAAAATGTTTTTATGAAATGAATGACATGTCAAATGCCATAGTTATATTTTTATATATATTTGTGTGAATATACATTGATGCACCGCGGGCGCCAGGTAAGTCAGGTAAGTATGTGTTTGTGATGTGATGATTAAGGTGATATCGATGAGATTGTTATATGGCTCATTACCTGCACATCGGGGTTGTGCCGCCAGAGTAGGGCTTAGCTTTCACGTGATCGTTCACCTCCCGCACCGTACGCTCACCTTGGATCCAAGGCAGGTGCCAGCCTGTCGTATAGACCACATTAGGTGGTTCCGACTCGTAGGTGACTTGCGATTCGTCGCCAACCTTCACGTGATCGTAGCACAGAGCGTATATACCCAGCTTGACGTACAGACCACATTAGGTGGTTCCGTCATGGGTGCAGGTTACTGATTATTGATTATTGATGATTGATTGAGAGATGGATTGAGGATTTGATTGAGGAGCCATAGATTCAGCCGTACAGGTCACTAGAGGTGACTCCGGCTGACTATTATATATATATATATATATATATATATATATATATATATATATATTGCCGGCATGATTTGAGTTGAGATATCACCTGATCATTTGATGGTATTTGGTATATGTTGATTATTGGTTATGGTTCATTCGGACATGGCATTGCTTATTTGATGAGATTGATTAATTAATGGTTTTCTGTATTAGTACGTATATATATATTTTCTGGGAAGTATACTTGTTTTACAGAGAGGGGTTACAACTTTCATATCGAAATGGTTTTGATAAAGCTTTGTTTTTGCCCACTCACACTTTTGTTTTGCGCCCCTCCAGGTACTAGGTAGTTTTGGTGGCAAACGAGGCATCAAAGGCATATCTGACAGTACACCATTCATGTAAATATTTTTATTTCCTCGTTTATGTCTTTTGGACTGCACCTAGGATGCTCGAGCTCTGTGTATCATGATATTAACTTTCTTACTTTTCTGTGTGCCTGTAGCACTATTATGGATACTCTAGCACTTATTATCTATATTTATTCTTCCGTACTGCGTGCATGGCCTTGTCACGCTCACGTGACGGCCAGCACGTCCCGATGTTGAGTCAGGGTGTGTCACAACCCGTCCCAAATTTTACGATTTTATAAATTCTAAAAGTGTGATTTTACGAAAATGCCCTAAAGGTGAAGTTTTTTTGGCTTTCGTTGATCAACGTAAAGTGAGACGTATGGATTTCTTTTAGCGTATTCATAAAATAATCGACAATATAGACACGTAAGCGCAAGCAGAAATGAATTTTGAGTTATGGTTAAAATTTTACAGAATTACAAATCCGAAAAGTCCGTGGGTAAGGACACTATTTATTATTTTATACATTCTCATAATTATATGGTTACTATTTTAATTTGAGTAGATAGAAAATTTAGAAAAGAAAGGATGAGGGGATCAGAAAAAAAAAAAAAAAAAAAAAAAAAAAAAAAACAGAAGAGGCAAAACTGCTCAGTCGTGGAAGAGGAATGAGGGAAATGAGCAGCCAATGAGGAGAAGAGATGAAGAAGATGGCCAAACAGAAGGAAGAGAAGGAAGAGAAAGGAGGGAAAGAGAAGGGCAGCAAAACACAAACTCGACCCGTGCTACCCGCGACCCGGTTGTAGCTGGTGGGTTTCTCCGGCGAATTTCATCCTTTTTCCGACAAATTGTGTCAATCTACCACTCCTAATCATCATATAGATCCTTCCTCTACCATTCCCACAACAAATTTGAGGAGATTAGAGTCGAATTTGGGAAGAAATGCACCGGTAGGTGCGACAGCTTCGTAGTGACAACCCATCAAATCCGAAGGTAATTCCTTCGATCACCACCACCCATAGCATCCTTTCGAGACCTGGAACAAAGCCCAAACAAGTTTGGGGGCGTCGGAGTTGCAATGGAGTCGAATTGAAGACACCCAAATTATAGGGTTTCGGTGGGTTTTAGCAAAATTGGAGCCTTTCCAGGCCAAATTAGACTTGGCCACAGGTATAAAGTTTAGTCTACTCTTTGAGACCTACAATTCTGTAAACTTTGGTAATTTTTAGAAATAGTTGAATTTTTCGGCAGGTCGGGGCGATCGACCGCCACCCGCAACGGCACGTGCAGCGGCGCATGGCCAGGGGACCGTTGATGCTAATTTTAGGCTAAATTAGATGTCTTGAATTCAGTTTTGATATTCGTATAACGTAGGTTGATGGTTGGAACCTAAATTCTCTACGATATGTTCATTGGTAAAAGTGTGAATCGAAGATCCGACTGTTGGATCATCACCAAACTTTATTACATTATAGTACGTAATATTTGAGGACCATAGAAACTTACGGATCGGGAATCCGACGTACGGATCTTCCTGAATTGGATTTGTAAGTTTATAAAATAAATGTTAACCGCTACTTGGTTTTGGGTAATTGGCGGAGATCCGACCGTTGGATCGTAATGAAATTCTATTATGTTATTCTAGAAGCATAATGTGGATCTTTGGAAGTTGCAGATTGGAAATATGATATGCGGATCTTCCGAATCGAGTTATACAGGGTTGTAGACCCAACCGTCGATCTTTGATTGACAGTTGACTTGTGGTCAATGGGTCTCAATCTATTTTAGAATGTCCTTGAGGATGTGTTTTATGTGAATTACGTATTCTATTGATAAGAGTTCTGATATGTGATTCGATAATTGTTTAGGCACCAATCATTCGGGATGCCTCGATGTGCGTGCTAGAGAATCATAACGTAGACTCCAGGTGAGTGGGTCTTTTCCTTTCTATCATATATATATATATATGATTAATCATTCTACAAATGTTTATAAATTGAATATTGCATATAATCACTGTAAATGCTTTGAAGTACTAGTGTGAACTACGAATGGCTTGATCCCTGTTTAGCGTACGTAGGCAGTCTAACGAAACGTTAGATGCAGCCATATAATAAATGAGATTAAATAATCGAGATAAAAGCCTTGTTTCGGAATTGAGCAATGTGAAGGAATTTGGGAAACACTAAGATATGCATTTTATGTCATTTGTATATAGGTTTATATATTTGGAAATATTATGATATGGTTGAATTTTAGATTTACATCCTGGTATATCCATATGTATATTACTTGCACGTAATTATTGTGAACGCTCTGAAGTGCAAAGGTGAACGCAGGACACACGGGTAAGTTCAGGTGAGTATATAGTATTAGTTGGAATGATGGAGTTATGGCATGACTACATTTATGTAATAGGCAAATCCGACACAGTCGTACAGGTTGCCTATGAGTAGTACATGAGGTATTAGATTCATTTAGAGCTCATAAACCTGCACGCCGGTGTTAGTGCTCCCGACCGTGGCCAGGACACAGTCCTTCACGTGATGTTCACCTCCCGCACCTTACGCTCACCTTGGATTCAAGGTAGGTGCACAAGCTTGTCGTACAAACCACTATAGGTGGTTCCGACTCGTAGGTGACCCGCGATTATTCACAGTCTTCATGTGATCGTAACACTTAAGCGTACTTATTTACACCTAGTCCTGTCGTACAAACTACTAGAGGTGGTTCCGACTCGTGTGCAGGGATATTTGATGAGATATGGATAAGTCGTACATGTCACTATAGGTGACTCCCGACTTATATACTAGCATTGATTAATGATATATGGATAAGTCGTACATGTCACTATAGATGACTTCCGACTTATATGCTAGCATTGATTGATGATATATGGATAAGTCGTACAGGTCACTATAGGTGATTCCCAACTTATATGTTAGCATTGATTGATAATATATGGATAAGTCGTACAAGTCACTATAGGTGACTCCCGACTTATGTGCTAGCAATGATTGATGAGACATGAATACAGTCGTACAGGTCACTAAAGGTGACTCCGACTTATGTGCTAGCAATGATTGACGAGGTATGGGTGCAATCGTACAGGTCACGTTAGATGACTCCGGCTGATATATCATTCTATATTGATTAAGTTCATTTGGCCTACTTGTTAATGTATTGTGGAGTTGATGGACATGGCATACCCGTGGTTTTAGCCATTCTTAAGTATGGTTTGGATATATATACACACACACACACACACACACACACACGTAATATTGTCTTATGGAAAACGATACGGGTTTTACAGTGAGGGGTTATTACTTTTAGGAAGGTAATAGCTTTGGGAAGCTTAGTTTCATTACTCACTCACACTCTCTGTTTTGTGCCCCTCCAGGTTTTAGCTACTGAGTTCGTATCGACGAGGATCTGTGGCGAATCTTAATATTGGTGGCTACCTCTGAGGGTATGATTTTTACCCACACTACTGTACTTGACTTATGCTCTGACATTGCGTGTGAACTGGGTTCGCTCCCGCTCACAGCGCACTCTGGTATTTTGGACATTTTTAGGTTCAAATTTATTCACATTTTACACGCTATCACATTTTATGGCTTCGTCACCTTTCAGGTGTCGGCCAGTATAGCTCGATTCAAAGTCCAAGTGGACCTTCCGGGTCGAGGTGTGTCAATATACTTCCTTTTGAATTTGACCAAGAATGTTAAGTACATGTTCACATATATATGTATCAATCAATTGGAAACAGTGTTAAAAAAAAGTGCCAAAAGAATGTATCCAACATTGTTATGAATTTGACCAAAAGAAAACATTGTTATGAATGATAAAATAGTTGTCACATGTCAAAAGAATATACCCGTACATTCGCCATATATAATTATCTATGGGGTACAATTCCAACATTGTTCCAAAAGTACAATGTTTTAATATGTAACCCATAAAAATGTTTAAAAAAAATGTACCCATATAATTATATGAGTACAATGGTGCATGTAATTATAAATTTAAAAAATATGGGTTCATTTTATACAAAAAATGGGGAAGTTTTATATTAAAAAAAATAGGTACATTTTATATAGAAAACAATGGGTACATTTTATATAAACAACAATGGACACATTTTAGATTAAAAAAATAAATAGATTTACATTAAAAAATTGGTAAATTTTACATATAGCAAGTGGTACATTTTTAAAGATACATGGGTACATTATAAATAAATTATAGGCACAAATAAAATGGGAAAAAATATTATGAGTACAAATAAAAAAAATTTAAAATATGGGAACAAATAAATTAATATATGAGTACAATTTAAAACTGTAAAGAAAAATGATACAAATTAAAAAAAAAAAAGGTTGCAAATTAAAAATGGGTACAAATTAAAAGTAGAAATATATGATATAAAGTTTAGTCATAAAAAAATAAATATACCAAATGTAACGTTTCTAACACTAAATGAATATATTACTACATGAATATATTTAGTAATAAAATTTAATTATCTTGACATGTAAATATTTTATTATTGAAATAATGACATTCATTAGAACCTAAGGACCTTGATCAAAAGTTGAAAAGGAATAAGGTTTTAATCAATGGAGTAGGAAAAAAAAAAAAAAAAAAAAAAGGATGGTAACCTAATTTCTCCTAAAAAAAAAAAAAGAAATATAGATGGTGGTAGTTGCTTACCCTCTGTCTTAGTTGCTTGTTAGCTTCTATAAGCTCAGCTCCCTGCATGTATAATCAGCGAATGGAAGAGGACAACAAAGCAAAAATTCATTAATAATTTATTTTATGTTTATTAATTTTCTTTTCGGGAAATTATTGACTATTGTATATATTTGTGATTATTCCATATATAGACACATACAACAATCATCTTTTTAAACTACAAACCTTTTTTGCAAGTGCCACAATCTCACTCATAATCCTTTCTTCTTGAAATATGGAAATTTGGAATTAGATTTTGCTGTATAGACATATGAATCAAAATGTCTTTTGTAAATGACCTAATTAAAGTACGGAAATTACTTAGATCAAGTCTACATTCAAATTGATCAAAGGCTTAAGGTGTCGATCTGTTTATTTGATTAAGCTCGGTCATAGTTCATGCATGTATAGTGAAAAAAAACCAGAGAAAGAAATGCAGTATTACTTTTACGAAGTGCTAATAAAAATTTATTGTATGAACAGAATTAATACATTTGTCTTATCCTTATTTAAACAATGACTAATTAAACAACAAATCTTCCGGATCATTGCACAATAATACGTATTGCCTCACAATGTGCTCCTCTATCCTAAGGATACCTAGTTTTTTCTTTCACCTTTGATTTTTACAGTTAGGTTATTCATTTTCTGGTGCATTAAACAAATAAGTCAGTAATATTTTCAGTAAGGTACTATGATGTAGCCTATAGATGTACTGAATATGGAGGTATTACTCAATTAGGTACTTTAGTTTGGGTGCTATAATAGGTGTTTTCATTTGGTTACTGTAATTTAGGTACTATAATACAAGTGTGTTCATTTGGGTACTCTAATCTAGGTACTATGATCTCAATATGACATTAACATTTTCCATTTAGGTACTACGATTTAATTCTAGAGTTAAACCTTTGGCGAAAGAAGAAGGAGTAGACATGTATCATCTTGGCTTGGTTTTGATTTCTAGGCTTCGGAAGCAACTAAGATCAAGAGCTGAACTTCCCACAATAAGAAGAAAAGCCTAAGACAGTAGACCAAATGCAACTTAGGAAAGGGAACAAGTTCTAGTCATTTATGCGGCTTATCAATGGATGATGCAAAAACCAGCTATCCTAAATTATACAGTTGGGACCAAACCAATTTTATAACTTCAGGGAGGTTATTACTTAATAGAGGTGTAATTAAAAAGTTTATTTATTGACTTATTATGAATGTTGTATTTCCTAAATAAGATTCTTTGGGCGCCATTTTATTTCTTGCATATTTTTGTACTCATTGACAATTATAATGATGTGGAGACATGTTTCCTTAAGATAGGATCAAGAAAAATTATAACTTATTACAATATGGAGTTTATTTCAATACCTATTTGAAATATTATTTATTAACTTATTTATCCTTAATGAATGTTGTATTTCCTAAATAGGATTTCTTGGTCGCCAAATATTTTATTTCTTGTATTTTTTGCACTAATTGACAATTGTAATTATGTGAAGGCGTGTTTCCTTAAAATGAGACCAAGAAATTATAATTTATTACAATGTGAAGTTTATTCGAATACATAACTGGTCCCAAGTTGGGATCAGAATTTTTTATGACTTTAAGGAGGTTATTCTATTATGGAGTATTACTATAAAGACGTTTTACTGTATTTTTTTCTTTCTGTGGTATATGATACGAGAAATTTTAAATCTTTATGATCATTAAAAAAATTTAATATGTCACTTAATTTTTTATTTACTATTATGCATTTATCAATCCAAAATTAGCAACAACAAAAAAAAGAGATGTAAAAATCATGATTTTTTTATTATTTATAAATTGTAACAAATAAGCTGACGTTGACACGTCATTTGGTTTGCAAAATTTGGTTTAAAAATTTAGCTACCCTAGCATATCCATTAGAAGAAAGGACCCCAAAAACATACACAGTGAAATGCAGAGTAACTAATTTACCAACAAGAAAACAAAATTAGATCCAAGTAATCCAGATTTGGAGATAATTCATCAAGATTAACCAGCCACAACAGTCTCACTTTGGATATATTTGGTTCTGTTGCAAACCAACTAGCCAAAAAGCCCAAAACATTAGGGCAAAGCTTTCTGGAGGCCTATTGCTTGGTCTGGTTTCCCAGATCAAAATGTCAAGCTGGAATATTGTACATGAGATCTTCAACTAGGATGAAAAATGCTAAGATGACTATCTAAAAAGTGGAACTCTCTTCGACTCTCTGACACCATATATTTTTTACATAATATTTTATAATGTTAGCATGAAAATTAACGTTAAACTGTGAGATATCAGAAAATCCATGAATAATTTCACTTTCCCCCTTAGCATTTCTCCCTAAGGATACACAACAACATAAAAGGCAAAACCAACGTTGGGACTATCAAGTTAACCCAAAAGTGGGTTTGGATCTCATCTGGATCCAAGTTGTGGAGATATTAAGGATCCTCACATCTTAGCCGTTTATCGTACATCGTGCAGTCAGAAATCATTTTAAATTTATTTATTTAAAATTAAATACAAATAGTATCTAACGAAAACGGATCATACGATTTACGATGAACGGTCTTGATGTGAGGAAAATCCGAATATGATCGTCATCCCGAAAAAGTGGGATAAAATGTTTAAGTCAGTTCTCACATCAACTCGGAATCATTGCAAATATGCTTTTAATTGTTATATTCCCTATGGCCACTTTTTGGTGGGTGCCTTGATTACCAATCCTCAATTTGTCAATGCCTTTGGGATCAAGATCCGCTCCTGACCTTAAAAATCTTAGCTTGCTGAGCAGTCGATCGTGATCGTTGAAATTTGAACCAACAGTTACAAACAGGAAAACCTTCTAAAAATTATAATAATTGTAACCATTAGATTAAATTTCAACGGTCATGATGGCTCAAATTTTTAAGATCACGAGGGGATCCTGATCCATGCTTTTGCTACCATAGTTAGCAAAATCCGAATACACGTGTATTATATACATACAAATTTCTTAAAAATACTATTATTATCCATACACGACTTAATTAGACATTAAATCACATGATTTTTTTAAAGGGTGTGCTATCCACACACCTCATTTTACTTCTCACACACCCCTTGATAATTTATGTCCGTTGATCTTCTTCGATTCATCTTATTCAACGGTCAAATTAAAAAGGTGTATGAGAAATAAAATGGGTCGCGTGCTCAGCAGGCTCAGATTTTTAAGATCAGGAGGGGATCCTGATCCATGCTTTTGCTACCATAGTTAGCAAAATCTGAATACACGTGTATTATATACGTACATATTTCTTAAAAGTACTATTATTATCCGTACTTAATTAGTCATTAAATCACATGAATTTTTTAAGGGATGTGTTATCCACACACCTCATTTTACTTCTCACATATCCCTTGATAATTTTTGTTCGTTGATTTTCTTCAATTCATCTGATACGACGGTCGAAAATTAAAAAGGTGTATGAGAAATAAAATAAGGTGTGAATATCATACCATTTTTTTAAAACTCCAAGATACAATACACGCACGTACATATTTTAACATTTAATGCCATTACCTACATATGTAATTAATAATATATAAAATTTACATTTTCTTGTACTAAAAAAAAATTATATTTTCTATACGTATACGGAATAATTAATATTAAAAACAATTAAATTTTAAAATTAAAAAAAATGGCCAAGTTTTCAAAATATTATTTTATGCTCGAAAATTGATAAGAAAAGATTAACGAACACTATTGCTAAACGACCAAAACAACCTTGCAAAGGTTGACTTCCCCATTCTAAGGCTATCTCCAACCGAAAGCTGGCCAGAGGGCTCGTTTTAGCCCTCTGGCCCTATAAGAAATTAATGTTTTAATGAACAGTACAATGCCATATTTGCTTCCATCTCCAACCGAGGGCCATAAAGCTCGTTTTAGCCCTGTCACAAAAAAAATTATCTCCAACCGAGGGCCAAACATAATTTGTTATTTCAAAACTACAACTTAAATTCAAATCCAACGGCTAAGTGACGTTAGCATGACGTCAGCTAGCCGTTGGATTTGAAATTTTTTTGGCTATAAATAGGGTGGATATTGGGCTATAATTCACACAACTTTGAACTCAATCTATTTCAATTCAATCTCTTTCAATTCAAGTTTGCAATGAATTCCAACTTTGGATCCTATTCGGATTCCAACTGGGGGTCCTCATCCAATTCCAAATTGGAAGAAAAATGGGTGTAGATGAGACGAGAAAATGAGGAGTATGATGAAGAAGCTGAAGTAAGGTGTAACAAACAAAACAGAGCAGCAGTCATGGCTACGACCATGGTGTGTCAGCCAACTGAGGAACAACCTCAATAAGGTGGCTCTGTTGCTGGTCGCTCTTACAAACCACGAAACAGAGAGGAACAACCTCAATGAGGTGGCTCTGTTGCTGGTCGCTCTTAGAAACCACGAAACAGAGCGATGACGCATGCCAATCTGATGAACAACTACTTCAACCCCAACTCGGTGTACACAAAAGAGGATTTCAGACATCGCTTTCGGATGAGGCGTCATGTCTTCGAGCGTTTACTTCATGATGTCCAGTAGGTCAATCCATACTTTCGACAAAAGCGGGATAGAGTAGGCCGCCCTGGCTTTTCACCTCATCAGAAGGTTACTGTTGCACTCCGAATGATGGCCTATGGCTCCCCAGCTGATTCAATGGATGAAACCCATGGTATGTCTGCGTCTACATGCTTTGATACTCTTGAACAATCATGTGACACAATTGTTTAGGTTTACAAAGATGAGTACCTCTACGAGCCAAATCAAGAAGATCTGGATCGGCTCATTCGCAAAGTTGAAGACTGTGGGTTTCTGGGCATGATAGGGTCATTAAACTGATGCATTGGGATTGGAAGAACTGTCCCACCGGATGGCAATGAGGCTTCTGCGGAAGATCGAGAAAGTCAACTATTGTGTTAAAGGCGGTTGCCTCGTATGACACATGGATTTGGCATACTTTCTTTGGAGTCCTTGGATCCCAAAATGACATTACAGTTCTTGGGCGTTCACCCCTCTTCAATAGCCTAACGGAAGGTAAAGCACCTCAACTTGACTACTACATCAACGACCGTCAATACAATATGGGTTATTACTTGGCAGATGACATCTACCCAAAGTGGGCGACACTTGTCCAAGCAATTCCAAACCCTAGGAATGACGCCGAAAAGTTGTTTACCTTACACCAAAAGGCATACCAGAAAGATGTTGAGAGAGCTTTCGGTATTCTACAAGCACGGTGAAAGATCATCAGCGAACCGACAAGAGGGTGGAGTCGAGAAAATTTGGCCTGCATCATAATGTCTTGCATCATATTACACAATATGATAGTGGAGGATGAACAAGATGGGTATATTGATGGAGAGTCCAATGACGACCAAGACGATCCAAATAGATCAAGAAGGGCTCGTGCAAAAATATATGATGGGCATAATTTGCCCTTCAATCCAAGAACTGATAGTATCTCTATAAATGAGTATATTAGGCGCTATAGAATGATACGTTCCTATGCCACAAATAAGTACCTACAACAGAATCTTGTTGCACATCTTTAGGCCAAAAATAGCATGGAGTAGACGTTTAAGTTTTATGTTATTAAATATTTTTAAAAATGTTGTTTAAGTTTCATGCTGTTAAATGTTTTTTTTTTTTTTTTTTTATGTTGTATAGTTTTTATGTTGTTTAATGTTATTTAATGTTGTTTAATGTTGTTGTTTCATGTTACTTAATGTTATGTAATGTTTAATGGTTTAGAAGTTATAGGGGAAAAAAAAGAATTTTTAAAACAAATTTTGTAAAAAAAAAAAAAACTGTACATTTTTTTTTATTTTTAAAGAAATAACAACTAGCCGTTATATTTGAAATTTTGGCCTACCATTCATGTCGGATATAACCGACAGGAATAAATACAATGCTGTTGGATATAACCGACAGGAATAATGAAAATTCTGGCCCGACCCGGGGCTAGCTGGTTGGCTAAGTTGGGCCAACTGGTTAGCCCTTTGGCCCTTTTTTGTCCAGTGGGGCCCACGAGCCATTTGGCCTAACCCTCGGTTGGAGACGATTTTCGGGCTATTTTCGGCCATCTGGCCCTCTGGACCATTCGATTGGAGATGGCCTGAGTAGATCCACAATTTGACATCAACACTTGAAAATGTTGAACAATGTTAAAAACCTATACTTGTTGCAGACAATTTTCCATTAGTTAATGACACCACATTTGCTCAACTCCCCTCAAAACTAGTGTTAATGGACTATACATTATAGCATATATAACTTATGACACACCCCAACTCAGATATTCAAATGAAAACCTAGATCATATCATATTGGCCGACACTTGTAAGGTGATGCAAGCCAAAACAAGCACAAATGATGTGAAACTAAAAATTCAAAGTAGGGCATTACTAAAAATTGGCATATTTTGCGTAAAAAGTGATTAAAACCAACCTGCATAAAGTTCACAATTGTTTAACAACTGAATATCCCGAATGGCCACACCTAATGGGTCGCAGACCCTCCACTACAAACATGTTCATAGTTCAATTCATAAGTACTAATGTGCATGCGGAAGCCAAAATTCTCAAAAGAAAGTCTACATGTTCTATCCATGCTTAGATGGATTTACTACTAGGTCCTACAAACAAGGATAAGTCTCTCTACATTTTCGGGAGTATGTCAGCACTGCCCGCTAATCCTCGACGTCGATACAATCACCGTTACTAGGTCCTTAAGGGGGCGCAAAACAAGAAGAGTGTGAGTGGACAAAAGGAAAGTTTTCAAAAAATTTCTCTTTTTGAACATACTAACGCCCTTGCTGAAAATCCGTAGTGTAAAATCCATACTACATATAGATGCAGATAAATCTCAAAACTGTATAAATAACCATGGATTTCAAAACCAGTAAATCAACATGACGGAAAAGGAGTCTCCGTAAGCATATATAGTAATCCAAATCACAATAAGTCCCCCAGTGGAAAAGCAAACATATATATGCCTATGTCGAGACTCGAACCCATTTATATGTACCTTGCTGGGACTCTTAACACAAAACGTTGGTACTTGAATGCAAAATAAGAAATGAGTTGCGACTCTAACCCAGAATAAGAATGGAGTTGGGACTCTAACCCAACCCTGAGACTTTAACCCATAATGAATGTCATGGCAATAATTTACTCTACTGCCGCAGAAAAGGGTACCATGGCATGAGTGCAAGCATACCAAGTGGTGTCGAAGATCATCAATTCAATGGGTTAGAAAATGCATGATCGTGCCTATTAGTGAAACCATTATCTCATAAGACCAATATCACACCAAATGAATGTCAATAATAAGATCAAATCTCCACAGTAGTTTGCAAAACTAAACCACGATTCTCAAGTATCAAGTATCAACAATAATCGTCAGTAAACCGCATGATCACAAGAAGTCAAAATCATTAGAAATCATTTGTAAGTATATAGATATACAAGTAAACCATTTTATGAAAAAACAAAGTCCACTCACAGTTACCACCGCTTGCTCAAAAAATATGAACACGAACATATTCAAAGTAATCGAACTTGGTTCACCGTAAGAGAATTTCAACACATGCTACTTATACGTTGGGATATAATTTCGGATTAATCACTCAATTAACAAAAATCCCAAGCTAATAAGAGAACCAATTCTTAAAGGACTTGTGCCAAAGAGAACAGGAACTCACCCAAGGTCTCAACTATGTCTCCAATTAGTCCATTAGCTCATCCAAGCTCAAGATCAACTCAACCACCACGAATCTTCGACAAGAACCCCGGAAACTCGAGTTACACACTTGAATCTCAAACTTGTTCGAAAATGAAACTTGGAATTAGGAAGATCTACTTGCATATTCTGAAAGCCCGTGAAGAGAGGAGTGTTTTTACCTCTCGAGTCGAGGCCCAACTCCGGCGATATTGGCCGGAATCGGCGAAAAACCGTCGGAAAACGTCCAAACTTTTAGGTGCTTGGTTCAACGTGCGTGTATGGTGTCATATCGAAGAGGGCTTCGATACGAATCCAAAGCCTCTGACCTTGCACGATTTCGTTGCCTTATGAGAATGTTATGGTCAATTGAAATTTTGAAATGTAGAAGAGCAGAAGGAGTGAGGAGGAAGAGAAGCAGCAGCCACGAGAGTGTAAAATGCCGATTAATATCGATTAATATGTTTATTTTTTGTTTGACATTTCATTTCATTTAAAGTTCCTGAATTACCATCTCAGTAAAAATTAGATCCCTCAATTATTTTTTTGGTAAAATAAGTTCCTAAATTCATTAGAAATTGCTAATTTTATCCCTACTATTATATTCAAAGCTATTTTATCCAATTTTTTTGTCAAATTAAGTCACTTGACACACTTTAGAGTATAATACCATCATTTTCTCGTCTATAAGTGCTTAACATTTTATATAGGTTGTGAATTTAATGTCTAATTTACCCTTAAAAGCTAACTTACACTTTTTTTTTTATGAAAAACTACCAATTTCTCATCCAAAGTTAACTTCATACACTATTTCTTTATAAAAAAAACTACTAATCTACCTTTCAATGTGTATCACATGCAAGTAACGTGACTTAAATTGACGGAAAATTGAACATAGTAGTTTCGAATATAATATTAGGATGTAATTGGCAGATTTTTATAATTCAGGAACTAATTTTTCTGAAAAAATAATTTAGCGACCTAATTTTCCCTAACGTGATAATTCAGTGACTAAATTGACAATTCACCCTTTAAAATAAACTGATTTCGTAACATTATTTTAAAAATTAAGGACAAATTGTAGCAATTTAACTCAATAAATAACCCCAAAGAAACAACACTGTGCAAGTGAAAGTAGAAAATTTTATATTTCTAACCTTCCCATTCCGATATTTGGCATTTTCTTTTCCCTGAATTCCAAAACCAGGGAATCCATGGATCCAAACAGGGTGGAAGCCGAGCGATTGCTCGGAATCGCCGAGAAGCTTCTACAGAGCCGGGATCTGAGCAGCTGCCGCGACTTCGCAATTCTAGCTCAGGAGACCGAGCCGCTGCTGGACGGCTCAGATCAGATCTTAGCCGTCGTCGATGTGCTCTTAGCCGCCGACAAACGCGTCAACAACCACCCTGACTGGTACGCTGTTCTCCAGTCCGATCGCCGATCCGACGACTTCGAACTCGTCAAGAAATCTTACCGACGGCTGGCGTTGCTCCTCCACCCGGACAAGAACAAGTACGCCTATGCGGAGCACGCGTTCAAGCTCGTCGCCGATGCATGGGCCGTTCTGTCCGATCCGGCCAAGAAGCAAATTTACGACAACGAGCTGGGGCCGTTCAGCCGGATCGATCTCGGCGCGTCGAATTCGAACAAATTGCCGGTGCGGCGGGACAGCCGGGGCCGAAACGACGCCGGTGTGGGAAACGAGGGCCAGCAGCAGCCGAGGTCGAGATTGTCGACTTTCTGGACGACGTGCCCGTACTGTTACGTGTTGTACGAGTACCCTAGGGTTTACGAGAGCTGCTGTTTGAGGTGTCAGAATTGTAAGCGAGGGTTCGAGGCGGTGGTTGTTCCGAACCTGCCGCCAATGGTGCAGGGACAAGACTCTTACTACTGCTGTTGGGGGTTTTTTCCGATGGGATTTGTTGGCGCCAGCGGCGCGAAGGGTAAGTCCACCGCCGCAGCCACTGCCGCCTTTCCCAACTGGATGCCACCTGTCTTTACAACCCCGCAGAGTAAAACTCCGGTGACTGCAACGACAGTGCCTACCTCGGTGCCCGTGGTGCCGAATTCGGGGGGAGTGGTGGATGTTTCGGATGGGACCCCGGAATTGAGGCCTAATCCGACTCAGAAGAAGAGAGGACGACCCAAGAAGTATTGATTTGGCTGGCGATGCAAGGCAGAGGAATACTCTTTGTAATGGAATGCTTTAGGACTGGCAGAGAGAAATTTTTAGGTTGGTTTTTTTGAAGCTACTGAGTTTCGAAAACTCGGAAGGTAACTCTTTACGGTCTTTGCTTTTGCTGTTGTTGATTTTGCTTTAGATTGTAATTGTTGGTTGTAGATGTTCCGATGTTCGCCTCCTAAGTTATGAAACTGACTGCATTTGTAGATTTTGTAGTTGTTGTGTTATCAGTAATCCTTTCTGTATTTTGCCCAATGTCGTTTCATTAAGTGTTTTCAACCTATCCCTGGGCCCTCTTGTTCTTGTTGGCACGTTCGGTTATATATTGAATGCATTTCAACCTATCTATTTGTTCTTGTTGGCGTGTTCGGTTAGATATTGAATGCATGCACATATACATTCTGTGGGGACGTGTGTGATCAAGTTAGCTGATTAGCTGAACCATCTTAGTGGTTGTAGTTTATACTGGTTTTTCGGTTCACTTCTATGAACAGAACTAACATCTTGTTCTTTAACACTTGGAGTTGCATGGTTTTCTGGTGACGAAAATGTTTGTAATTGTTCTTTTGCTAGGGCAGTTATTGTGTGGTATTCAATAAGGTAAAAGAATGCAGAGGGTGACAGAAAAACAGGAAGATAAATAGGTTAAGCCATCATTTTGGTCACATTGTTATGACCGGAATCACACTTGATCATTTTCATTTTGTTGTTACCAAGTTTTTCATTGTAATTGACTCCGTTAGCAATTTAAGTTCAACTTTGAACTATTGTCTGTTGAATTTGAAAATAGAATATAAGATTAACAAATTAAAACATTCAACTAGAAAGGAAAGAACTTTAAAGTCATAACTTTGAATGGAAGATACGGATGGAGATGTTCTAGGTGTCGCTTCGCATCAGATCATATGTCAATTAGTATTCAACCCATTAGGTAAAATGATATATATTTCAATGAATGGAATTTATAAATTGGACTTAATTGCTAACAGAGAATCCCATTGACAAATACTGAAAAACTAGAACAATGACAGTTGTGATTTTGTACCAACGCAGTGACCAAAAATGTGTCTACCCAAATAAATTAACAGAGGCTAAAGAACGTGGCATCGAGTTGTTGAATTGCAAGTACTTCTTAAATCCTCTTTCAGTTGGGCTTACAATTCTAACCAGTCCAGCCAGTCAATAACCGACTGATTGTTTATCCATTTCCATGTCCACATCTTCCGTGTCAGTGTACTTCTAGGAATAATCTTTAACTCCATACTTTGTATTATTACTTCTCTAGTTGCAGTGGCTGCGTGATAGCAGCTACTGCATCCTTTGTTATGAATTAGTTGAGCAACTGCTTCTGCTGCAGCTGCCGAAGTATGCTAGTTAACAATACGAAGCACTGTTGTGTGGTAATATCGTGTAAAGTGATTTTCTAAGTTCAGCTTTATTTTGAAATTCTAGGAGGCTTAACCGGCAACCTGTAAGCTATAAAGGTTGAACACCATACTCCCACTGAATGTGGAAGACATGTACTAGTCGGTTCCAAACAACAGAAGGAGGTTAGCGGTTGAAGCAATGTTATCTACTTCTTGGTACCTGTATGGCTGCAAGACATTGCGTAATTTGCAACTCATAGATGCGTAAACTTTAGTGGTTTTGCCTTTTTGGGGAGAGTTTGTTAGGATAGATTTGATGTGAATCTGCCTTTCCTTGATTTAGACAGTATTTTGATAGTAACATCATTGTCATTATATTTTTTTTGCCCATTCTTAGCGTCGTGCATATCAGTATTAATTTCCGTCTTCGTAGATCAATTCCTGTTATTTTATAAAGTAGAACATTGCCATAAGTATGCACATATGGTTTGATAGAATTTCCGTTTGCCTCGTTGTTTTCTTTTCGAATTCTTTTTCTTCTTTTTTGGGTGTGGATTTGTTGGTCCTTTTGTAACGTTACCGGGTACGCAGGAAGGTGCAAAATACCAGCAACTACAATATGAATTTAAGACACCTCTAAGCCAAGGTGGCTATATCTCAAACCTATCAGACACCGCCCCCCTTGTGCCTTTACTTGCTTGCATGACATTGCATGATTGGTTGAGAATATTGTCGTCTGCGTCGTAGTTGGCATGTAATAGTTATTCCAAGTATGTATATACACTCCTTGTACTCGGTTCTTCCGTCAAGACTCCTTCCAGCGTAGCCTTTCAAACGGAAAAGAAAATGTGCAGCGCAAAATCGTAAACGGAGTGGTAGTCAAGCTCCAGAGTTTGAATTCAACCACCCCATATCCAATACCAATACCAATTCCACACATCCAGATTTGGAAAAGAGAAATGAGAAACGTACGTTCTTATTTTCCTCTTACATGATTAAAAACAGAGAGAGAGAGAGAGAGAGAGAGAGAGAGAGAGGTGTGTGAGAGTGATTAGAAATAAAAAGACAAGCAGCTACCACAAGTATGGTACATATAATATGATTTTCTTAATCAATTGGAGTGTGTGAGTACTTCCAATTTGAGATCTATTCAAACATTATATGTAGCTTTTTGAAATGCAAAACATTTTTTATAGCATGTTTTTACTTGGTATGCGTCCGAGGATAAATGGAGATAACAAAGAACGACGGGTGCACTTTTGTTTACCATCTTCAAGTGATGGTAATGTTCACCACCCTACTTAACATCATTGGATAAGTTTAAATTTTGAGATTTATGTCTATCCATATAAATCTCAAAATTTAAACTCATACAACAGTAATAAGTAGGATGGTCAGCGTCACCATCACGTATCGATGGTAAGCAAAAATATTACCAAAGAACAACTATAGGATAAGTCAATACCCTATTTGGTTATCCCATATCTTCACTTTTCAAGAATGCCACACTCGAAATCAATGAAACCGTTTTCTCATTTTGTTTTAGTGGTTAGTAAACACATGAATAAGAATGATACTCATTTCTTGACATCAAATGTATTACATCGTGACTGTTTCAGAGAAAAAGTCAAAATTAATATTACCAAGCTACATCTTAGGTACAATGAAACACTACATGAGACTTCTCGCGTGAAGGATAACACTTGTAATCAACTAAGCTACAATCTCCTGCACACGATATGACTACAACGATGTAGATGTGGTGGAGGGATTTCCTCTACAAATTAATGCATAATTTCAGTGACAACACCAATCCATCAAATGCTTGGCAACTATTCTAAATTACCTAAAATTTTAGACTATAGTGGATATTCTAATACGATATTCTATACTAATATACACTAAAGGAGATGGGCGAATGTTTGAGGAATACAGTGGGTTGAAGAGGAATACATTAATCATTAGAGTAATCTACTTGCTACTTTGATTATCCAATATATGTTTGTCATGTGACGTCGAGCATCCCTCCATGTGGAAGGGTAAGAGCATATCTAAGAGCAACTCCACCCCATCCAATTGCCTTTGCAATTGTGTGATTCGATCACCCAAACCCAACAAAAACAGCTCCAACCCATCCAAATCAGTAGGGTCATTTAACGAGCCCAAACCCCCAGACCCAGCAATCAGGCCATTGTTGCGCCACTTGTCCGCCTGAGTGGATCTGACGTCAGCCACATATAATTTTTTTTTTTTGCGTCAAACATGTAGGCTTCACATTCAAGTGAGCCAACCTAAAGGTGGCAGTAAGACCCGCACTGCAAGCGCACTCAACTTCTGCGCACGTGGGCCATTGGATTTCTCAAATCCGACGGTCTACGTTAATCTGGCTTTTTAATTCGGAAGAAATAATAAAACAGAAAATTCTGAAAAAAAATAGTTGTAGCCCATGTGGCACAATCTAGGCTGTTGGATTGCAAAAAAAAAGTAATCCAATAATTGCCAATTGCAATACCCCGGGCAATTATCACCCAAAGGGGTGAGTAGGAGAGATTTTTCCAAGTATCAGGTTTCCAAGTGGTACTTCACAAGTCATAATATAAGTAGAGGAAATGATATTTCATTGTCTCCCCTATTTTATGAAACGCTTGAATATTGGACAGTTGAAAAAAATAATATCTTGAAATAAGGATTTCACATTTTTTTATTGGCTGGAAAACTCTTCAATAAAGAGATGTAAAATATCCTTCTTGACCGGAAAATATAAACAAAAAAGTGTTTTTTATTGAACCCCACATTTTATTAATTACATCTCACATACGTAATACATTCCATATTTACTTTTAAATTATAGTTTATTTTAATACAGTCCAGATACATTCCAACACTACTCTCATGCTCCACACTTTATACATACACCCCCATCGCCACTTAAACTCCACATCAAACTCATCTTCTTCACCGCGAACAACTATTTAAATGTGTATTCTATATTGTATATTGTATAAGTAGGCGGTGAAACCAACTATTCAACAAGAAAAAAGGTGCTAATAAAAAAACCCAACAAAAACTTAAATTTACATTTTATAAGATCTCAAATTCACATATTAAAGGAAAAGGCAAGTGGCTCTTTAGTATATTGATCCTTTGCATGATGATATGTGTTTGAATTCCGTTAATGATTAATTTAACACAATATAACAAAATTTATCGTTTGACCAAAAAAAAAAAAAAAAAAAAAATATATATATATATATATATATATATATATATATATATATATAGGAATCCTTTAACAAGAAGGATCCTCATTTTTCTAAAAAAATAGGAACATCTTCTTAACCGTTGGATTTGACTTTAATGAAAGAGTAAATTGTACGAATGGTCCCTCAACTTTAATCAAATTGGAGCAATGGTCCCTCAACTAAAAATTCATTACCATTGGTCCCTCAACTTATCAAAATGTGTAGCTATAGTTATTTTCATAAATTTTGTCAAAATTTTGTCAAAATAAGTTATATTGGAATGACCATTTATACAATTAGGATCCCTCAACTCATCAAAGTGTATAATTATGGTTCTTTTTGTCAACTATGTCAAAAATTTTGTCAAAACGAGTTACATTGGAAGGACCATTGCTACAATTGGGTTAAAGTTAAGGGACCATTTCTCCAGTTGAATTAAAGTTGAGGGACCAATGGTAATGAATTTTTAGTTGAGGGACCATAGCTGCACGTTTTGATAAGTTGAAGGACCAATGGTAATGGAGTTTTAGTTGACGGACCATTGCTCCAATTGAGTTAAAGTTAAGGGACCATAGCTACAATTTACTCTTAATGAAATTGTGTGGTCTGTAATTTAATCTCAACCACACAATTTCATTAAAGTCAATCCAACAGTCAAGAGGATGCCCCCATTTAAAAAAAAAATGAAAATCCCTCTTGTTAAAGGGCTTATATATATATAGACCATTTATTTTCTCGAGAAGAGATCTCCTCCGGATCTCTCACACCAAAATTCACCAATTAATTAATCCGAGCCCTTGAAATTTGATCAAACGGCTACAAACAGGTGGTCCATTTAAAAGTTATAATAATTTTAACCATTGAATTAAATTTCAAAAGCCCGAATCTTTTGATTGGTAGGCTTTGATGAGAGAAATCCGAAAGGGGATCTCTTCCCATTTTCTCCAAGTATATGCAGTTCCTTGTGTAAAAAAGAAGAAAAAAAAAAGTATATGCAGCAGGCCCTGCAAAATAATTACGGAAGTGACAAAACGTACAAATTATCCCCGTCTTATTAAACCAGCCTGACAGAAGAGAAAGGAACCCAATAAAGCTGCTGCTTCGTCGTTCCAACTTCCGAGACACTTCCTTCTCCACCCACCATTTAGCCCATATACAGCACAATCATCCGAACTGCTATCTCTCAGTCTCAATCTCAATCTGTTTCTCTCTCTCTACTCTGCTCTGGTGAACTGTAAGAACCCAAATCTCCTCTTTTTCTGCCTTTTTTTTATTTTTAATTTTTGTTTATATACTCTGTTTGTTTGTTTCTTAAACACACTACCTGTTTCCTGCAATGTGGGTTTGTTTTTTCACATGGGTTCAATTCGTGCTGTTTGTTTGCCGGGAAAATGTGGGTGAAACCAAGTTAAGAACATGAAAAATGATAAAGTTTAAGCTTTCGAAGTGTGGTTCAAATTTTGACAATGTGATGTAAAATGTTCACACTACTTTCACACATGAACATTTTTCGTTTTGGGAAGATAATCTAAGCATGGTTGTTCACAAAATGTTAACGAGAAGACAAAAATACGCGATTAAATTTCGAAGTTTTGTGGACGAGGTTCAAGTTTGATTGTGTAATATAAATACAACTACTTAATTTTTAGCAAAGTAATCTAAGCATATAATTGTTTCTGCATAATCTATATTATTAACGAGACGACCTCATTTGGTTAGCATTATATTATTGTTTATGATTGTGATCAAAGCAAACTCCAATCTAGTATTTAACATGTTAGGATCTTGGGAAGCATATGAGGAACTTTTCACATTGTCGATTGTCACAGACTCGTTGTTTATAGTTATTATTTGAACAGCATGGCGATTCTACAATGCAAGAGTCTTCTGTCTTGTGGCGTAGTCTGTCCTGCGTAAACATTTCACTGTCATGCTACTTGATCCACCTTGGGACTGCCACAGTTCTCCTTCTCGCCATGCCTTACATGTTCCTCACAGTGGTTTTCTTGTTGGGGTTAGGTGGGACAGGTGAGAACGGGGATTATTCCCGTTGGATAGAAGACAAACAATGTACAATATACAACATGGGTGATCCACTACTGATAGTCTAAAAGCATCAAAGCTTTTTGAGTTTAAACCCCACACCCCATAGGTTCATTAGGCTTTCTCATACACCATTGGTTTAGGTGACTAAGTTAGTGACAATCTCGGTGTTGATTCAGAGTTACAACCATTGGTCCGTTGCCCAACATTTTAAGGTCACCTCTACAATATCGTTCTCCTGGACCTGACATAATAGTAATTCTGTATCCCTACTTAGTTGGTAATAGTAAATTTGTAAAGCACATAGAAAAGTGTTTCTGTATACCGTCTACCCCTTACTGTATGTTAAATTTTGTTCGAAAGTCTAGGCATAAAACTCCAAAGTAGACGAGCAACATGGAAAAGGCTAAAGCTTGATTATATTAAACTTCTAATCAGACAGAGAATGAGACAATAGTTTGTGTATAATCGTTTGAAACGGAGATTTTTGATTCGATTGTGGCAATTTTGTCTGTAGAGGTTTACAGCCCAAGAAATTACTTATGTTTTCCTTTTCTTCGGTATTTCCAACTGCAAATGCAGATAATGGAATGCGATCATCTTTCAACTGGGAAACATAATGTTAAACTGGAAGATGGAGAGGTTGTAGCTGCTAATCAAGTGGAAGGGGAGGTCAAGTTGGCTGATCTCATATGGGTAAAGATCAGTGGAGGCTCATGGTGGCCAGCACAGGTATTTCAAATGCTGTATTTTCTGATTGTTTTGTAACATTCATAATCGAGATTTTTAATTGCACCTGTTGATACCCCTGATTCTATTTGATATTACTTAGTTGTGCCAAAGGATCCATTTTGTTATCTTCTTGTTTAATTCGTAGGTTGTTGATGATAACAACGTGAGTAGCAAGAACAAGCCAAGTAAAAGATCGGCAGAGAAGGTTCTTGTTCGGCTCTATGGAAGCTACAAGTAGTAAGTCTTCCACGATCAGGTGTTTTGTCCTCATTTGTCTTGTGATTGTATAGAACTTCTGAGCATATTTTCTTGCAGCTTGTATGTGGACCCGGTAAAATGTCATTCTGATTTCGACATGGTATGTTTTGAACGCACTGTTGAATCTCCTTGAATTCTGCCTAAGCATTCGAAATTTGAATACTAATTTCCACCCGATTATAGTAGACATGCCCCATACCTGATCATATTGACGGAATTGCTGAACTTTCAGATACTCAAGCAGAACAATGGTTGTTATAGGGAAATACTCCAAAAAGCTCTGGAGCAGGTAACTATTCTTTCTTTGATAATTGCTCCTTTTAGGCAGGAATGAAATCTTGTGGTTGAAGTTGATGGTTTCTCGTACGTCATCTAATATGGCTGTAGGTTTCTAGCTCAAAATCCGACAGATCAAAGAAGCAGGGATCCAAGTCTAAAGGTTAGCCAACTCAAAATCCCTGTAAAAATGTATTGCATAACATTTATCAGTTAAACATAAATTATTGTTATCCAAGTTGAGAGGATTTAATTTCAGAATTTACAGCTGAATGGTGTAATAGAAATCATCTCGACGAACAAATTAGAAGGGAAAGGTTTCAACATATTTTAAAGCACTATGTGGAAGGGACCATCAGAATTGTAAACACGTGATTATTTATGAATTTAAGGTTTCGAGAAGTAAATGAGAGGATTGAGGAATTGAACTAAAAGGGGAAATACGAGGTATATGTTGAAGCATTGGTTGATCGATTGAGCCACCATTCACTATGGAAATACTAGATGATCCCTCACTTGAGAATTATTAGAGTGACTCAACTTGCATTTCAAGAGAACGTCAATATGCGCCTTTGCTCATGGGAGACTTGTTTGTGCCCATGTAAGGGAATGAGTTTGTGAAATGGGCTGAGAAGATTCCGGGAGTAACGCCAGCCTATGCTAAACATATTGATATTTCTAGAAACAATGGGAATCCACTCTAAGTGTGAACATTTTGTATGGTTTTTGAAACCCTAATATAACCAATAATGCTTTAGGTATCCATGCAAACCTTATAAAAGTTATTAAATTCATGGTAATTTAAGAAACTAGCGAGAACTCATCAGAATAAGCGATCTTCCTCTCCTGGGTGCGGAACTTATGTTAGAACCTAAATTGTTATGAAAGTGTGATACTCTTTTTGGTGTTTTGTTCTCATGGCCTTCCATGTCCACCAATGTACCTCTGTTTGTCTGTGAGTAGAGGTCACAACTGAGCTGAAGTCTTTATCTATCAAGGTCATTGTCACAATTTACTATCTTATTTTGATGAAATCATTATGTTCAGAATGACCTAATTGGAAAGGTCTCTATTGTTTCTTACAAACTGAGACTCTTATACTAGTCAAAATGTTTATATTGTCGGGCAGAAAATGTAGCAGTTGATCTTTCTAGGCGTAAGTCCAGTCGTAATCACGCAAGGGAAAATCCGCAAACAGATTCTTCAAACTTGGTAAGTTCTGATTCTCAACGGTCCTTATTTTGTAAAATTCTATTTCCTTGATATCATGTACTTGTACTTGGTTGCAGAATGCTGATGTTCAGAGAACGGAATTTTCTGTGAGTTTCTTTAGCTCGTCTGTGGTCACATATTTATCTTCACGGGTTGCAGTTTCATATTCTTTGGCATTATCCATGTAAATCTTCTGTTAGGTAAGGGTTTCTCCAAGAAAGCGGAATGCCGTTATACCACAAAGTAAGGTGGAGCAGAAGACTCTACTTCCACTAAGGGTTGAAAATGCAAATGGAAAAGCTTCCAAGCAAAGTGGGGCAGAAGTGGTATCAAAGTCCAAAGAAGCGAGTGCCCGGAGATTGAGAGTGATGCAACAGCTTGGCCTGATTGCTCCTTCGGGATCTTCATTCCACAACAATGGACTGATTTGAGTCTCTTACTTAAGGTATTACAATTTTGTTTGTCATGGTGTCTATCATCTGTTAAAAATGGTAAGATTTTTTTGGTCCTTTGCAGCTGTATGATAACATTGTACCATTAAGAGACTTCAAATTCGGCACATGAACCATTCGGACTCAACCTGTTTTTCCCGTTTGGGGCTGCTCGATGCAAGCTGCTAGCTTTTGATGTAAGAATTGCATTTTAGATGCATAGGCTTCTGCTGTAAGGCCACCTGACAAAGTAAGCCTAAATGGTCTTTGCTAGTTGGTTTTTTGCTCTCATTTTGTTTTTGGTGGGGTGGTTGCAAAATCTACTGAATTGTGTTTTAAGTTTCTTTTTTGAGCACCAAGTCTGAAACCAGTTGGTGAAATTTAAGCACGGGGTGCATTGCTTCTCTCTCTATTCTGGACCTTTTCGATAAACTTTTATAACTACGGAACTTTTATAACTACGGAGAACACAAATCACGTGATGTATTATTTCACATGTTATAATAAAATGAATGATGTAGTCGATATATCCCACTTTTAGAGTGTCAACCATATTGTTAAGTGGAAACCGAACACAATAGACTTTTTTTTACAGGTACACCGAAAAAAATACTCAACGTTTTCATGCCTTTGTGGGCCCGCCCAACACCCTAACATGATGGGTAACATTTTTAAATGTTATTCTCCTTAATTTGAAAACAAAAACCAAAAAACTGACGGTATTTCTGGATGAATTGAGAAAACTAAAGACTAATTAAGTCCAAAGAACAGGGCTTTTCCCAAGTAATAGGACTAGTTGGAACAACACAGAATTTGATTGTTCCATTTAGAGGTGAATTTTTAATGGATGGGACAAAATAAAATTGTATGTAATTACATATGTTCGTCATATACACGTAGAGTAGAAAATCACAATTTATTCCTAATAAGAAAATATTATAATATATATCCTTAATTTAAATTCAATACCAACCTTTAACTGACGAGTTGCTAACGTTCTTTGATGTTTAACTTAAAGCCAACCGTGAGTTATCGAATTTGTTAACGGGTTCAATCGTTATCAACAAGATCCGTTAAATATTCACTCAAATGTTGACTTTTTTACGAGTAAATTCGGTTGAATGAAACGGTTGAGATCAATTTGCCAGCTATATGAGAGAGAGAGAGAGAGAGAGAGAGAGAGTACATACTTGTACATGTCAAGAAAAAATCGTTTGTTATTTTCATGTTCTCTTTCCAAGTAGGCACCATTATTCCAACTGTGGTGGATGACTACTACTAAATCACTGATAGGTGGCACTGGATAAGATTAATGCCTTTTTCTTTATTTATTTATTTATCAAATAAATCGTTTCTTGAGGTACTTGTTTGCCAAACTTATCTTTTGGGGCTTCCAACAAATGCTGAAGGCGGGAAGAGAGATGGTGTGGCCAATCGGTAAGTTTCATCATCTCAACCAGCTTCACCTGTTTATTTCGTTAGTCTCTGTTTGGCTGCAACTAATTATTTTCTCTCAATTAATACAGCCTCAAAATTAGCTCGTTGGATGATTCCAGCACTGGTTTGTAGAGACTCGTTTGGCTGCTGCTCCCTCTTTTCTGGTTTAACCAATTCCTCTCTAGCTCAAATTCACAGAAAATCATCTGTTCCAAACAAGGTACTACTTTCAGCCTCTCATGAATCATGCATTCATCCCTTTTCTCAAAAATGTATTCCTTTCTGACCGTACCAGATTTTGTTACTTGAATTTATGAAAATTTCTTAGACAAATTCTGCACAAGTTGAACGCATCCCCATCGGATTTCCGCCTTCGATCAAGTAAGCATAAAAAGATTAATGAACATTGATCATCTGATCCCCTTGACTTGCAGTCCAAACTTTGTACTGTATTTTTATATGTTTTGGACCTAAAATTGTGCCACTAAGAGCTTCCCACTATAAGTGCTATATACAATGAGCTTTCTCCATTTGTAGAAACAACCCAGTTCTAAGGCCGGAGGCATCAAATGATTCCGAGGATCTTGCTCCTGAATGTACAAAATTTAAAGTAGAAAATGTATCGAAAGCTAAGGACAGGATGGACTCGTTTGTAGCGATGAAAGAGAGGTTTCTGAGTTTTAAAAGGCACAAATTTTTGTAAGTAGCAGTTAAAAGTGTTTACAGAAGTTACTTGCATATACATATTGGTGGTGGTCTGTAACTGTAAGGTAAATATAATATTGAACAGGAAAGAGTCGGAGCATTTCCAAACCCTTGCTCAAGTACAAGCACCCAAGGTAATTATATTTTCTCTTACTCTTGTTTAATTATATACATTCTGCTTTTGTTTGATTATTTACAAAGGAATTGGGATATTTCCATATATAAACTTAAAATTGTTCGAAAACAGTTCATGGTGATTGCTTGTGCAGACTCTAGGGTTTGTCCCTCTAATATCCTGGGGTTTCAACCAGGGGAAGCTTTCATGGTTAGAAATGTAGCAAACCTTGTCCCCCCATTTGAGGTATTTGGCTCATCTTTCGTCTGTCCTTAATATATTATCTCAAATTTAACCACATACACAATCGAATTCTTCGGATCAACCTTGGTCTCTTTTGCAGTATGGAACATCAGAAACTAATGCCGCCCTTGAGTTTGCAGTAAATACTCTTCAAGTAGGTCGTCTTGCTGTCTTAGTCCCTCCATCTATGTATATTTATAACTTGACCATGGTTTATTACAAATGTCGTATGAAGGGAGATTCGTCAATCCAAGATGTTCTTTCCAAAAACTGAAATTCTTCTTAATTTTGTCTCAACACATTTTCGTATCTTCTAAAAGGAAAGGCCAAAAATTGTTTGTTTCTATACCAAATTACCGATACATTTGCAAATATGTTTGGGAGCGAAACAAAGGTTAAAAATTAGTGACCCCCATTCCACTTCTTGCATCTTCTCACACGAGTACTTTTCTGTTTACTTTCCTTGAGAAGAAAATTGTTTGTGGCTGACTTCAGGTTGAGAATATATTAGTCATTGGCCACAGTAGCTGTGCAGGAATTCAGACCCTAATGAGAATGCAAGATGATGGTGATTCGAGGCTCGTTAACAATTCATTTCTATCTTTTGTTTTCATTCAGTTCATGAATTCCCTCTAAATATTCTTTGTGTGATTTTGCTTTCAGTAGCTTTACTCAAAGTTGGGTTAACAATGCAAAAATCGCCAAACTAAGAACAAAATCTATTGCACAGCACCTCAGCTTTGAACAACAGTGCAGGCACTGTGAGAAGGTTATACTCAATTTTCCTCATCCTACTCTTCTTAAGCTTGTTTGTTTATGATTAATTTCTAAAATATCTCCGAAATGATCGAAAACAGATTGTTCTTAACTCATGGTGATTTGATAAAACAGATACTTGTTGTCTTGTGCAAACGAATGGAAGTGACTTATTACGATTTGTTTAACGTAACAATGATAAAAGAATACAGATCAAGCCTCTAAAATGTGATCATTCTTGAGGTATAATAAGTTTTCGTTCTAGTGCAGGAATCGATCAATCGTTCATTGTTGAATCTTCGGACGTACCCGTGGATAGAAAACAAAGCAAAGAAAGAGTTGATCTGTCTACATGGAGGATATTACGATTTTTCGACTTGTACATTTGAGAAATGGAGCCTTGATATAAATGGCAGCAGCAGCTTTGTAGGAGGCAGATACTTGATCAAAGATGAAGCACTTTGGCGCTGAATTTCTTGGTTCTTCCATTGAAAGAATGTTCATTCTCCACATTGTAAATGCTAGGCTAGGTGGGTTTCAACTTTGAAGGCATACACTAGCAACAAGAAAAATTTATTCATATTCCACATTGTCCCCTGAAGTTATCTTATTTCATTTTTTGCCCCTTTGTAACGATATTCTAATGCACCTTAGCTTTGAACAACAGTGCAGACACTGAGTTTTTCAAGCAAGATTTTATCAAGACAACTACTATTAATTGTGTGGTTATTCACTTGGAGGTAATAGCTTGATATTGTAGTTTTTTTATTGGAAAAACCCTAAGCCTATAAATAGGCTATCTAATGAGAATAGTACTGTCTTATTTTCTCCATCAACTGCCCTTTTGTTTTTCTTTTATCTCTGTCTAATTTATTTTATTTTCAATACAAAAACATCATTACGAAGAACAAATTTATTGTTTTTCTCAATTTTTTTTAACAAATGATATTGTCTACACTGAAGGGGAGGGGGTGGCCTTAGCCTCACAATGGACTAGCAATAATGTGGTTTGAATTCACCTTTGACAAGAATCAAATCGAATACCTCTCACTTGCAAGTGAAGAGGAATATCACTAGACCGTAGTAATAAGTGATTTTATTTTTCTCAATTTTAGATATTGGTACATGTTTTCAATGTTATATTTCTTACAATAAAGTCATTCTTAAATTAGACTACAGACATATTCTTTAATAATAATAATAATAAATTTATTTGTCTTTTTTTTTAGGAAAATCTCGACGGTACGAGGAAATTTTATTGATATCGAAAAAAAGTTACACCTAGTCAGAGAAGGGACATAAACCTAATCCCTCATAATACAAGAAAAAAAGGATAAAAAAATACATGAAAAGAAGGGGACACATAAACCTTACCCTCCTAGAAACAAAAACAACAAAGATACAAGGAAAAGAGGGGGACATGAAACCTAACCCCTCTAAAGCCAAACCTAAAGGTCTAAATCTGCAAAATAGAACAAGCATCATCACGAGGTTAAGAAAAAAGAAAGTGAGACAAACATGTATGTCGAGATGCACATTAACTTGAGAAACGGAAGCCAGGCAAGCCAACATTGTCTGAAAACAAAGCAGCACGAACCATCATTGGAGGAGAATCATGCCATACCAAAGTTGGAGAAGACAAGCTCATATTAGTAAAATTGTCCGCAACTATATTGCCTTCCCGATATATGTGAAAGGCATAGAAAGTCACCTTCCGAATACGGTCCAAACAAATAGACCATTGCATACGAAGAGACCAAGGAGGATCAAAATCAAGTGAGTGGAGGGCAAAATATCTAGAAGAGTCACTTTCCAGCCAAAGACAATATCAACCCCATTGATATGCAAACTCTATACCAATAATAACTGCTGATAATTCTGCAAAAAAAAAAAAATTGCAATGACCAATCTCTTGGCAAAAACCACCAAGAAACTAATCGTGGCAATCACGAAAAACTCCCCCACAAGCAGCAGGACCAGGATTTCCTTGAGACAAACCATTTGTATTAAGTTTAATCAAAGGAAACCAAAAAGAAGTCCAAAGCATAGGAAGAATAGTTGGCGCCTTGCGAGAGATAGGTGGGATCCCCAAAGAAGACATGATACGAGCATCAAAACCCTAAGAATAACCAGGAATAAACTTCCCACCATGAACGATCCCATAATTGATAGATATGCAAAGACGATGAAAATAGATTGGGTGACCCTCGAAAATAAACTTATTTCGAGCTTTCCAAATAGCAGAAATAGTCTAAAGACCCACAAAAATCCAGAGATTGTGCAATTGTTGGGAAAAGGGCTTACGTACGTAGGCATCCCAAAAAATAGCCACGGAATCTGAAAAAGGCAAAGAGGTACCAAATTGACATGCTAACCACCTCCAAAGCTACCTAGATATCTGAAACCCGAAGAAAAGATGAAAAGTAGATTCCTCAAAGCTATGACATAAACAACAAATGGATGCCAGAGAAACAACACATTGTTGTAGTGCACCTTCGGTAGGAAGTTTGTCATGAAAAAGCCGCCAAGCCAAAATAGACAGTTGATGTGGGATAAAATGTTGCCAAATAACCTTGGCCCAACCACAATTGCTATGTTTTTTCCGAATAAGATAATAACCAGAAGAAAATGAAAATTTCCCAGTCGATGAAGGCTCCTAGATTAATTTGTCATTCTCTACCTTTAAGGGCAAAGGTAAACGAAGAATCTGTTGGACTACAGAAGGGAATAAATCTCCAAAATAATCTGGTAAAGTCCATCTTTGAGCTTCAATAGCATTTGAAACCCGACGAAGAACTGTGGGTGAAATAACCGAAGATAATGAAGGGTCACTAATCGGGCCATCCAACCATTTGTCGAACAAAAAAGAGACTGACATTCCATCACCAATAATCCAACGACTATTATTATTTAGAATAGGCAAAGCCCGCTTCAAACCATGCCACACTGAAGACCGTAAATAGATATCTTGTTTTTTGTAGGGCGCATGAGGAAAACGTTGACGAGCGAAAGAACCACAGAGAGAAGATTGTAAAGCATCCCAGCCAAAACTAAGCAAAGCCGTGAAGTTTAAAGCAGCCAAATCACAGATTAAAATTTTTTTTGTCATTTTTTTTTTGCAAACAATTATTCAAAATCATTTTGTTAACGGACTAGTACTACACTCTAGTAGTAATCATTTTGACATGGATGATAATAGTGTATTATACTTTTATTGGATTAAATGCGTATTGTGATATTAAAGCACGCCTCGAGCCCTCGGATTAATAGGGTACACCCACTTCTGATAGGTGCATAGTAACCATAATTGTTCTACTCAGATTAAAACCCAAAACAAAAGGGGAAAAAAATCATTTGCTAATTAAAACTGTAAAAAACTGAATGGGCCTCCACAAAATTAAGAGAAAGTGAATGACAGTAAAACTTGATTTAAGTCGAGTAAAGCCGGGTCCAAATAAAACAAAGAAAATGCAATCAGGGGACCTCATAAGCTGAGCTTTGAGGAACTCCCGCATTTCGGACACACACAGAAGACGGAAAGCAAAGGCAGCCATGATCTCGCAGTTCTTCCTGCTCTCGCAGCGTGGCGACAATATCGTCTTCCGCGACTGTCAGTCTCTCTCCCTCTCTCTCTCTGCTGATCCAATCTCCTATTCCTTATTAATTTCACTCGCTCAGATTTTAACTTCCGATCTGAATTGTTCAGCAACTCAGTTGTTGTGTAGTTCAATCTTCGTTTAGATCAATTGTTGCTTATACTATTTCAAATTATTTCTAAAATAGTTATTTGGTAGAGATCTCCAAGAACAGTTATTAATTCAGCTCTAATCTCTAGTGGGTGTTTCCTAGATCGTACATGCATACCGTAGTTTTTCCCAATTAATTTTCGTTCATGAATAAGCAATTTGAGCTCGATTTTGAAGAAGTTAGTACTATTATGACCTTTTCGGAAATGGGTACGGTGAGAAATAGAGAAACAAGTGCAAGCGAACACTTTTTTTGTTCTACAAGAAAGGATGAATAAGCATTCGGGAGATCTGTTCTTATTGGATTTAGTGCTGAAAGATGGTGTTCTTGATGCGTGATTTTGTTCATGCAGATCGCGGTGAAGTGCCAAAAGGAAGCGCAGAGATATTTTTCCGGAAAGTGAAGTTTTGGAAAGAAGATGGGCAAGAGGAAGCACCCCCTGTCTTTGTAGGTATTATCTTACTGAGGA
The DNA here is from genome assembly GCA_024362995.1 of Heteromeles arbutifolia. Lineage (NCBI taxonomy): Eukaryota > Viridiplantae > Streptophyta > Magnoliopsida > Rosales > Rosaceae > Heteromeles > Heteromeles arbutifolia. The sequence goes on along the minus strand of JANCRC010000013.1, from coordinate 26,035,083 downwards.
ATGTTTGGCAGTGTCAACTATTTTCTTTTGATTCAGTCTGCATATACGGTATCTTATGCTGACTTTTCTATACTCAATCAATAGAACGTGGATGGTGTCAACTACTTTCATGTGAAGGTTGTTGGACTATTGTTTGTCGCAACCACAAGAGCTAATGTATCACCATCTCTTGTCTTGGAACTTCTACAAAGAATTGCCCGTGTCATCAAAGATTATGTTGGGGTTCTCAATGAAGATTCTATAAGGAAGAATTTTGTGCTTGTGTACGAGTTGCTTGATGAAGTCATTGTAAGCTCCTCTTATATTTCTTAACTTATTTGGTTGTATCTTTCCTGAGCATATATGAATTCATGCTTCTTATTATTGTAATGTGCTAAGATAGTTTCTCTATTTGATTGAAAATTTAAAATGTGATTTGCTAATTACCCTTTTCAGTAAATCTCGAATTGATGTTATCTTGTTGATCATTTTGTAACTATTTCTTGTCCCTGATGATTGCTCCCCCTCCCTTGTGTTTTATTCTTACAGTTATTTAAATGAGTAGCTCTTTTAAAGGACAGCTTTAATTAGTATTTTTTCCAACCAAAGTTCAGATATTAACTGGATTATTTGAATCGGCAAAAGTAATGCTGACTGTATCTTTCTCCTCGATGGTGTGTTGTCCAGCTGTGTATTATTTGTAAATAGTGCTAAGGATGTACAAGGCCAGCTGGAGTTGGGCAATTCCAGCTTCTTGTGATGCTTTACTGTTCGAAAGTTGGGAGGGAGGAAAAGGGTTTGGTGCTAGGAAGTTATGTTGTATTGGCACTAATTTGGGTTGTTTGGATGGAGATGAACAAGAGAATTTTCAAGGGTGCTAGGGAAAGGATATGGTTCATTAGCGAGATGAAGTTTGAGTTTGGACTTCCTTGTGGGTTGCGGTTTCTTTAGAATTTAAGGACTGGTTTTCATGCTATTTATTTTGACTGTAGTGCAATGTATTAAAAGCGTGAGGCGTGGGTGAGGCGTCCGAGGGATAGCCCAGCCTAGGCGTGAGGCGAAGCCTCACGGGACCTAAATTTTTTAATATATACACTGAGCGTACGCATATATTACATTAAAAAAATAAGATTATTAATCAATAATCACCCCGAGCACACACATATTATAAATACATATACACACACATATATATATATACATATATTAGATTATATATATAAAATAGAGGATGAAAAGCACAATGAGCACACATATAACAATGCACGCAAACAGCACACACATCCATTATATAAAAAAATAGAAATCAGAAAAAAAGGCAGAGAGATGATAGTGCAAGGAAGATGTATGAGGCAGTTAAAACCCTACCCAAAATTTGGGTTTGGGAGTTAAAAAAAATAAAATAAAATAAAATCCCCTGAGGCGCTCCTAGGAGGCTCCGGCGGCGCCTTCCGCCCACTTTTGCAAAACAGAGGCGGCAACCCTCAAGCCCAGCCTCACAGGGCGCCTAGGCGCGCCCTGAGGCGAGCCTTTTAAAACATTGCTGTAGTGCTATTTAAAATAGTTTTTATTTTTTTATTTTTTTATTTGTTTTCAACTGGTTTTCCTTTTTGATATACATTTTGATGGGTGGCGTTTAGCGAAGAACTCCTTGTCCCGTGTTGCAAATTTCATTTTTATCCAATAAAAGTTTGTGTTTCATATTGAAAATATATATGTGTTGATAAACTTGATATGTGCATTTATGTGAAAAATACATTGTGAGATATTTGATCCATGGAAATTATTAACTTGCTTGTGACTTGATTTTGTATATTCATTACAGGATTTTGGCTTTGTGCAAACAACATCAACTGAATTGTTGAAGTCTTATATATTTAATGAGCTAATTGTTCTCGAATCTGCGCGTTTATCATCTATTGGCCCTACTGGCCTTTTTATGGTATGGTGTTGTCTATCTCTTAAGAATTTCAGAAAATTAATGAAACTTAGGTGGAATATCATTTCTATTGTTGTCTTATTGGCATTTTAGTTATTGACTCCCAAAATCAATGCATGCAGCAAGGGACAAAGAGAATGCCTGGAACAGCTGTCACAAAATCAGTTGTTGCAAATGAGCCTGGTGGTAGGAAGAGGGAGGAAATTTTTGTGGATATAATTGAGAAGATTAGTGTGACTTTCAGCTCTAGTGTGAGTATATTTTTCTTACGATTAGATTTAACCACTTTTTCCTCACTGTTATACAGGCATTAAAATATAACAACAATAGTACAGACACAATAATAAGTTATAGTTTCTAACAAGCAAAATTTGATGCCAATCTTACCCAAGTGTTATCATGAACTTCTTGGGTTTGATATAGAAATCTTGCACTCCCATCTCTTTTGATATCATATTGGTATGTTCAGTGGTTCTTATGAATGAGGTGACACCGTGACAGCGTCTCTATGGCACCTGAAATTCAGCTTATGTGGTTCTTTATAATTAATTTTTATATCGTGCACAATAGGGGGTTGATTATGAAGAGATTAGGTGTCCAGCAGTAGCTAATTTTAGGATTTTTCGACCTTTCTGAAGGGTTGTTTGAAGGATTAGAATTGTGGATGAACTTAGAGGTTTTAGGGTTTCAAATGAATGCTAAGGCCTCCTTTGGTATAATGGATTGGATTGGGAGGGACAACTCTCTAAATTCATGGTATTTTGAAGGCAATGGAGAATGATTCTTCATTTTGAGGGGATTAGAAAAGGATTAGGTATGAAGAAAACTTCTCCCTTCTAAATCCTACCATTTTGGGGAGGATTGGAATGGATAACTTTTCTTCTTGAGTAATCCATCTCCTACGTCCAAGTTGATCACAAATTTTCATTTCTTCTTTCAACATACCTTGACAATAATTGCCTTTTCCATACCACTCCAATCCTTCATACCAAATGAGGCCTAAAATCCTTGTAAGTCATCTTGAACACTTGTGTCTAGACCCAAAAACTCTTTTGAGGTTCTAGCGCTCATAACTTTAGCCTCAAAATTTTAGAATGGATAAATATGCATGTAGTACATAAACTTTACTGCAATGCACATTCTTTTGACTCAATTCTTGACTTCTCCCAACCTTAACTATATTTATTCAGTATATGTGGAAACAGTAATATAGTCAATTAGCTCTGCAGTGCTAGTCTATTCTTATCAGGTAATCTTATGTTGCAATACAGGGGTACATATTGACTTCTGAGATTGATGGAACCATTCAAATGAAAAGCTATCTCTCTGGAAATCCAGAAATCCGATTAGCCCTCAATGAGGATCTGGGCATAGGAAGAGGCGGAGGGTCGGGCTATGGTACTTATCTGACATGCCACCAGATTGTTATGTTTTACAAGTTCACAACTATCTTTTGAAAATAAATCTTTTCATATTATGGTGTCGTTTGTGGTATTATGGTCAAGTGGATGATCTAATTTTAAGATTTGTAGTTTTATGTTCCCTAGAAAATATCTAGTTTTTAGATTAATAAACTAAAATTTTGAGGTCAGAACCGTCAGATACATGCAGTATGTCCTCTCTTCTAAAGAAAGTCACTGTTTCTTTTTCATGTTTCAACTGTATGATATTCGTGCCTACAATCATCAACTACAATGCCTCAATGTAGCTTTAATTCGTTCACTAAATGCCAAGTTATTTTGTCAAGCTTGTATCTTGTCCTTTCACAATCTCAAATGCTGCTTTCTCTTGCAGACTATAGGAGTTCATTTGGATCAGGAGCGGTGGTACTTGATGATTGCAATTTTCATGAATCTGTACGCCTTGATAATTTTGAAGCAGACAAAACTCTGACCCTGGTAAGTGAAAATGAGTCGGATCAGATTATTCTTTTTTCAATTTAAATGATACTCAAGTAATTTGATATCTTTTGTTGAAATGATTAAATGGCTGCTCTGTGGTACTAATTTTAGGTGCCCCCTGATGGTGAATTTCCTGTCATGAACTACCGTATGACTCAGGAGTTCAAGCCCCCTTTTCGTATTAATGCATTGATTGAAGAAGCAGGAGCTCATAAGGTGATCGCTGTTTCATAAATTTTATCCAATGTTTTTGAGATTGTGAAATTAACTAAAAAAAAATTATTTAGGAAGATAAAGAATCAGATTTTGAACAAGAGAATGAGGCATTTGGCTTACACTATGATGCCGACTTTGTACAATTCATATCATTTAAAGATCGTTTTTAAAGATCATGTAGTTAAGGTAGAAAATTATCATGTAGTTATTTATGGTAGGAAATTACAGTTTGGAATTGCCATTGTAGGCTGAAGTGATTCTGAAAATATATGCTGAGTTCCCCTCAAACATTACTTCCAACACAGTTGCTATACAAATGCCACTACCAAAATATACTATCAGGTAACTGTTCACTTAATTTTCTATTGCTAAGAGAATATTAGGTATTGTTCCTTGTGATCCTTGTAACAATTGATATAGTGAAAGGGCAACGTTTTTGCATGTCTATTAATTGATGATCAATTTCCATATAAGATTTTCTGGGTACTTTAATTTGCCATTGTTTTTAATTTGTCATTGTTCTTGGTTCTAAAGTTTGTTCAAAATACAAATGTCAGTCTCAATATGATAGAAAACTTTGTTCACTTGGGTTTCATTTTAACAAGTCTTGCTAGGATTTTTTTTTACCCCTTTCACACAGTACATTGGAGGGGAGAGGAAAGAGGAGAAGAGTGGGGGGGAGGGGGGGGGGTGTTGTTTGCTGGGTAGGATACCCGTGACTATCAATTTTCTTACTATAATTGCAGACATAAAAAATAAGCAAAAAGGGAGGTAACAAGAAAGATTGATTAGACTTCAGCAGGTTGTTGTAAACTTGTAAGGGCAGCAGTTACTAAAACCAACTAAAATATACAACAAAACATGGTGGTTGTCTTTGAGTAATTACAAAGACATTCTATAAATAAGAGGACCCTTAACTTCCAGTGTATGAAAAAGGTGTAGACAAGGCTTCATAGTATCCACATGAGGAGTCAAACTGGCGGACCTTGCTAAAAATTGCATTATAGTGTCTATATACACTAACCACTGCTTAAACAATTAATATATGTTATTTCAGAGCCAGTTTTGAGTTGGAACCAGGAGCAGTTGGACAAACAACAGACTTCAAGGATACCAATAAGAGACTTGAGTGGGGATTAAAGAAGGCAAGAATTTCTCATCCATGATCTCATTTGTTCACCTTATTGAGTTTTGAGTAGTGATTTTAGCAGTGCTAAACTTTGTCCCATTATTGCATATACTATATTGACAAGTTCAAACAACAGATTGTCGGTGGATCTGAACATACGCTACGTGCCAGACTCACATTTTCCCCTGAAGTACATGGTATGACCTTCAGTGATTGGGTTTAGTATCTCCTTGATTACTTTCAAAATGATGCATATTTAATGTTAATCTCATTATATATACATGTTCATGCGTCACATGCTCAATGCAGGAAACATAACAAAAGAATCTGGTCCAGTTAGCATGACATTTACAATACCTATGTATAATTCTTCAAGACTTCAGGTAAGCCATTGTCATTACTTTCATTCTTACCTCGTTAAAACCATGCAATGGATGTTGATTATATGGTTAAAATACTCATCATGGATCATGTTAAATCCTTTCTTTTCATGCTGTTGCTGATTTGTGTTGGACTTGAAAGGGACATTATGGGTCGAATATGTGAGTTAAATGTGGCTCCAGATTTTGTATCCCTATCCCAACTAAATCTCGACTATGGCAAGGCCTTGAGTCCTTGGCATAGTCTAAAACGAGTTTCTTTTCAAAATCTTCTAATGAGGATTGGTTTTTCGAATGGAGCTATAAAGGTGGATCATTTTTTGAAAAACCCCTAGGTTACGATGTCATTTCTGATGAAGCATATGCATTGTGCAATAGAAGAGGTCAGCTTTGTTTGTGCGCGATAAAAATGTTCCCAACGGCTTGTTTGAGGCTGATATGTATAGTCTTAGTGATTCTTTCGGGCCAGGGAGGCATCAGCCCTGGTGCCTCAGAGTGGTCGTCATTAATTTGTCTAATACCTAGCTCTCATCCTATACAAAGCTCTTCATCCTCTGTTGTCTTGCGCAGTGGGGCAAATGGATTTTCCCTGCTAAGTATGCCTGAGATGCAGAGTTATCACTACCTTTTATCATTACTGGCCCCCGCCATTTTACAATGCTGTCCCCCCGGTCTTTTTCAGCTTTTAAATAGAGTATAATAAAATACTAAGGCCATTTTATAGGGGATGTGTCGACAGTACATCAACATGTTGGTTTGTGTGTTGAAGATTGGATAGCTAAACTCTGTTATTTATCTCCAATTTTTGCCTATGAATATGCTGAGTTAAATGTTTTTTCTCTGATGCAGGTAAAGTACTTGCAGATAGCAAAGAAATCTGGAACTATTAATCCATATCGGTGGGTAAGATATGTTACACTCGCCAATTCATACGTTGCTCGGATATGATATGAGGAAGCCTCATCTGTTATGCTATTTCGCGGTGGAGGAATTGGATTTGGAAAGCAAAAGGTTCTAGCTGTTGTAAGATGTCTAATGAAACCCTCTCTCTCTATTCTTTTTTCGGTGGGTTCGGATTTCAGTGATTTCATTTCTCGACGAACATTTAGGTTGTATCACTGAATTTTTTGAGCTGGACTATTCATTCATTGAATTGTTCCTTGCGTATTGGCTGTTTATTAACTATACAAATGCACTCAAATTGCAACCAGTAAGAGTTTTTGCTACTTTCGATTTATTTTTTTTCCGGATCGGAGTATGTCGTTTTTAAGAAAATTCTGCCCACAACATTTGGGAGTGATGACAATGTAAGTTTCATATGAACTTCTGCCGTATCTGTCAGTTATATGCACCAACCTCCAATCTGCTTAACAACCAAAAAAAAAGTCGACGGTGGATAAACAGCAGTGCTGTTGTTTTCATCTGATATTTTATCGAAATGTTGAATTTATAGCCGTAAAATGTACACGTGATGGTGTTACGGTAGGCCGTCGCAGCAATATTTGTCAAGTAGTGTTATTCATACATTTATTTTAACCTCGCTTACATTCCTCTCAATTTCGGCCGTCTGATCTAGTAAATTGAAGATCAATGAATAAAAACTAACCAAACTGTCTTATTTGTTTCCCTGCACAGATGAACAGTTATACCGTGAACCCACCAACCCATGGCTGTATATTCAACATGCCATTGTAGATAATTTAGCTCATGGTTGAGAGAGGTTTTGTTTTTAGATTTTAGTTTTCATCTTTTGTATTTGTGGTAGTGGGGAAAATATATGAGGCAAATGAGGAGAAAAGACTTATATGGAATGAGCTCACTGCTACTGTGGTGTCCCGTTTCCAAAAACAATGATATATGTAAGTTTTTCAACATATGACACTGTATTATTGAATCGGGATGCCACGTGATAGTGAACTTGTTTCATGTAAGTTGCTCTCGCAAGTGAGGGATGTAGAAGAGTTGAAGAATTGTGGGAGAGCTGTGTTTGGGCTAGCAATGAAAATTAGGCTTGTTTAGGGCCAAATTATTTCCATTTCTTCTTAAGAATACGAGTTGAGCTTCGTTGTGCCAATTTACCCCCAATCTATGAAAGCAAAAAACAAACAAGGTTTCTCTTCTCACCCAATGTAAGTCATAGGAGAGCTCATAAAAAATACCTTCAACTCTCTCAACAAATTGAGACGTTGAGAGAGCCATCAATTTACTCATGGCGTAATTGTTTGATTTAGAAGTTAGTTAAACGTGCAACATACATTAGCACTCACTCTCTCTGTATGTTGGCAACATCCAACACTGGCACGCTCACATACACCTTTCTCTTGTGGCTCCTTTTGTCATTGAGAGAAAAGAATCACTTGGGGGTTTATAAAGGTGGTTTGATCTAGATTTTCTATAACCAACAAGATTTCAAAGAATTGTACAAGGAGAATTTTGACGCCACTAAAACTGTGCATGTAAGAGAAAATCTCTCATGTGCCGAGGATTGTAGGCGGTAAATACGGGAATCCATCATTCCTAACAAACTATAAAAGATTATGTAATGATTCATGTAACCTTAAAGAAAAAGCAAAGAAGCCATAATTTAAAGGGGTTGATCTCTTTTAATTCATTCAATCTAACGGTTGAAAATTGAAAAATTCTATAAAATACAAATAAGTGTGTCGATAATACCGAATTAACTTAGAATTTGGCGGGTGCAATTAACTTGTTTTAACAGTGATGGATTAGATGCTTTCAACTCTTCTAAATTTTACTTTTGCTTTTTTACTAAAGGCAAGTAACCTACGTCAAAAATCAGGCAGCCCCCACTTTAAACTTTATAACCCTTTAAAATTCGACTCTTTTCCATAGTAAAACTAATTGGGACACGGATTATTATTATTATTATTTTCTCTTTCTATTTGAACGTTCAAGATTTTATTTGGGAGAGAGAGAAGAATAAAAAACTGTGAGAGCAGGGAGAGAAGGGAGAGAAAAAGGGAGAACAGAGAATCCCCGTCCAACTCAATAGACCTTGGACTAGGAGGCGGCTTAGGTAGAATAGGATAGGATAGCTTTCTAGGAGGAGTCGTCTTTTGAAATCTTTACGTTTGATTTAAGTTGTGTTCTTTTAGCTTGAAAAAAAAACGGAAATATTCTAACCCGCTAACTTGGACCGACTTTAATCTAGTAAATAATTTTTGCTACAATAGGACAATGTCACTATGTTGATCATCATGTATTCAATAAGGTTTTTAAGAGTGCCAACGAGGACCTGTTGACTTGCTAAATATCGTTTTTTTTGTTAGGTTAAAGTCTAGATTCGAATTTCATTGCCAATATTTTTTCTTGGTGAGCGATATGTGAAACCAAAGAAGGGGCTAAAACTTCAATTTTTTTTTTTAACTAAATGATATTATCTACACTAAAGAGGTGGGGGAGTAAGCTAAGTCTTATAATGGGTTAACAATCAATAATATGGTTCAAATTTACATTTCGCGAGAATCGAACCTAAGATCTCTCACTTACTAGTAAAGAGGAATATCACTAGACCGGAGTGTTAAGTGGCAAGACTTATAGTGCCCTAGGATAGAGTAGCCTCCCCTCCCCTAAATTTTTTGAAAATAAATAAATATTTATAAGAGTGAGAGATCTTAGGTTCGATTCTTGCCAAAGATAAATTTGAACCACATTATTGCTAACCCACCATGAGGCTTAGCCCACTTTCCCACCCTCTCTTAACGTAGATAATAACGTTTGTTAAAAATAAGAATGATGGCATAGCATACCCTTCAATTCTTGTGATGAATTATTTGAGAAGGATTGTTTTGTAATGAATTAGTTGAGAGGGCGCTTATTGGCGGTATAGTCTGCAGAGTCTAGAGCCGACCCCAAGGTTTGAGAGTCAACGATGAACTTCTTAGCAAATCACATAATTAAAGAAGTTTTGTTTTGATTATTATCTTGGGCTGTGATTTTTTCTTTCTTTCTATGAACTTATAAACTTATAAGTGGGAGGAAAACATTGGCATTTAGAATTATCAAGGGTGGGATGAATAGGTTCGATTTGAAAATTACTCTTTTGGCTTCATTTTGGGTTGCCATTAACGAATTTAATTTTATCCTATAAAACAATGCAGAGTTATGTAAATAACTTGCAGCTTAGTTGGCTACGCGTTCAGTTTTCCTTCTCCCAACATCGCTTGCAAAACGAAACAATACATAAAGAGTTGCAAATGAGTTGGAATCTTTTCTTAAGGTAAAAAATCAGGGATCGATCTAAGTGACTGTCTCGTTGGAGCCAAAGCTTATACACAGCTAAGGGTTTATAAAGAAGACAAAAAAGTACAAATTAAATGCCTTCTTCTGGCTGCAACTGGCGATCGAAGAGACTAAACTCTGATCAATTCGGCCGGTCAACGTAAACAATTAAACAATCCAAAAGGATGCCAGTTGAATTCAAATCCTCATCAACTAGTAGTCTAGTAGTACAAACAACTGTTTCTATTGACCAAAAACATCATCTCTTTCTGACTCTGAAGGATGTCGTGCAATGGATGTTCAGCGTGTGGTATGGTGATATGTAGCAAGTTGGAATTTTCTTTTTCTTTTTTTGTCTGAATCCTTGTATTCCTAAAATATTAGGAGAGCCCGAACTGCACATCAAGATTCAGACTGCAGCTGCCAAAAACGACCTGCGTCTTACTCTGCTCAGAGCAATTGAAAGGAGCCATGCCATCAATAAAATTCTCTAACCAAGAAATTAAGAGAAAATTTGGAGGTTTCTCGAACCAAGTCTGAAGTGTTGATAGACATCCCGAATTGAGCCAAAAGATGTGACACTTAGGGTTGGTTTGGTATTGCTGTGCTTTGAAAAAAAGCTGCTTCTGCTGTGCTGTGAGAATAAGCAGCTGTGAAATAAAGCAGCAAAGTGTTTGGTAAACTTTTTTTGTAAAAGTGCTTTTGAAAAAAAAAAAAGTAGTATTATAGTGTTTGGTGAACTTTTATGTAAAACAGATGTGAAAAAAAGCCGGTTTTTCAAAGCTGGGTTTTGCAACTTCTTGTTTTTGGCTTTTTTTCACCCAAAACTGTGAAAAAAAGCTGAAGCTGAATGTTTACCAAACACCAAAAACTGTCCCAGCTTTTTTTAAAATCACATCAACCCCAAACTGGGGCTTAGCCTGTTGCTGGATGTAGTGAAAAAGTGGTAGAATTAAAATGCACCACTAAAACCCATCCTAATAAAAACGAAAAGTGATGCTACGAGAGATATTATTACGAGAATTTTAACGAAACACTTCCGGTACTGTTCACTTTTAACGAAAAATCAGATTTTTACCTTTTTATGGTATTATTCACTACATCTTTATTTGTCCTTTTTAATTAACACTAAAATTTTTTAAACTTTTCGTTAGTTTTCCGTATTATTTATATATAATGAAAAGCACATTGTACTAAAATTATAAAATCGTTGTTTATTCATATTATAACACGTAGATTATAATACAACACGTTCTTTGAATAATCCTTAAGAATTTGGAATAAATAGTACTATACAGTGACATATTCATTGCGTTTAGTTGTTTATAATCATGTGAATAAACTGCAACCTATATCTTTCTATTTTTCTGAATATTGTTTGTTTAAAAACCAAATTAGGGTTTGACATTGGGCTTCTTTTGTTGACAAATTCTAAACAAAAACGGAAAACGAAACTAAAAACCAAAGGAAAAGGATCCTCTTGCCAGATCATTTTCCTGAGAATCCGAATGATCTCGTGATCATGGCCATTCATTGTACATTGTGCGGTCAGAAATCATTTGAAATTTAAAATTTAAAATTAAATATTAATAGTACCTAACGAAATTGACCACATAATGTACGATAAATGATCATGATCACGAATCTCTCAGATCCCCAGGAAAAGGATCCGGCGAGGATCCTTTTCCAAACCAAAGATGGCAGTAGTGTTGCTTTAGTTTGAGTCCATGGTGAGCACCGAGCATGCCAAATAGCAATGGCAGCTGGTGTGCATATGTAAAAGCTTGTGAGCAAAGTAATGCCATTGGTATATGTTTGTCGGTTGTCTTCATGTGCAACTACTGCATGCCGATACGGATGCTCTTCTAAAATGGTGCACCGACTTGCAAGTTTAACAGCAAATCTTTGTCGTCTGAACCACACCCCAACTCCCCAACCCCCACTATCCAGCAAACAAGCAAATAAATTAAAGAAAAAGGTATGCTGGTCGCTGGTTGTCGTAGGGAACAACTTATATAGTACGACACCACTATAGTGTTATTATGTGTCAATATAACAGAGACATGAGGAGAAATGAACTAACATATATCTTTGTATCACATGTCTCGGCACAAAATGTTACTATGACAGTATACATTTACTGGTTCTTCGTCCGAGCGCCCTAAATGAATAAGAAATGGACAACATAGGTAAGCTAATCAATGATTCTTATTCAACCGAGTTAAAGCTAGCAACTTGTCGATTGTGTAAGAGGTTGGTAAGAGCTGGGGTAAATGCCTTCTTAGCAATTGATTCAACTCCTAGTGATGAAAAAATACAAATCATTCTCTCGTTGCGTGAGCGGTCTAAACAAGATTTAAGATTTATATAAGCAAAATAATGTCAAGAGAGAGATGGTGTTATATATTAAACCTTGATGGCGATGGACACGAGAATGTTCTCCACAGTCCATACATTTTTCTTCCAAAGAAAATAAATACAAGTATTTAATTAAGCAAAATATCCAATAATTCGGAAGACAACTAATTTACATTCCAAAATAGGATAGGAAGGACAAGTCTTGGTCCATGACAGAGGCAGTGTGGTCGACTTAATTTGGTGTTTTGCTTATACATTCGAATTGTTTTTAAAATTGGAGAAAAAAGTAACACCAATCTTTTCTGATTTGGGAAAGTGACACATCCAAAGTTCCAATTTGATCAAGGCTTAAAACATGCTTCCATCCCTTTGAAGCTCCAATTTAGCACATGAACTTTGAGTCTCATGCCATCTCTTTCTTAATTTCAATCTTTGTGTGCTTTAGGGTGAAGAAATCTTGGAGTCAAAGTAAGTGAATTGAGGGAGATTTAAAATGTGTCATTCTAGAAGGATTTTTTTTTTTTTAATAAACGATATTATCTACACTATGCTAGAAGGAATTTTTGAGTTCATAGGGCAACTTTCTAACGCAATGGAGTCTCGTTGTTTTGCGAAATTAGTCAAATAGACCACTTGTTTGGTCGACTTCACCCAAGATGTTACCCTATGATGGCGGATTATTTTTTTTTTTGTTTATTTCTATTTGTACATGGCCATGTATCATGTTATATGGTTACTTTGTGTGTGTCTATTTTACACGACGATCTCTACAACTATGTGTCAAGCCATCTCCAGTCCAAAGTTGTATGCTATTTTTAACATGTAAATGTGCAAAGTTCGTCTCAAGTAGAGGGGTATATCCTAGTCAACAAGGAGGCTATATCCTAGTAGACAGAGGATGGCTATAAGTAGCCTTCTCGTTGACTTCGTAGTTCTTATTTGACAAAGGTTTTTGTAGAGGTTGCGTTAGGCTTCTTATCTCTTCCTACACTCTCTAAATACAATAACTATTATTGTATAACCTTGTACTAGTAGAGATGGAAAAAATACAGTTGAGGTTAAATGTAAAAAATAATATTTTAAAAAATTGAATCATAATCCGCCATATTTTTTATTCTTAAACTGTTCATGATCTCATATCATGTGATGAATCATATGTTAACCCTTCTCAATAAATGAAAATTTTTAAAACCAATTATGCACAACTATGCGTTATGCCATATAACGTTCATATCTCTTTTCACATGGTAAATTTTGTCTTATCTTTCATTATATAGTAATATTTTAAAGAAAAAAAATATACGAATTTTGCTTAATTAAGTTCGTTTGTTTTTGTTATTTAATCTGATTTTCAAAAGATAACGAATAATAGTCAGTCTTTTGAAAATTACTGAGCGTGAGAAAAACAACCTAGTAGGTAGTTGGCTAATGCTAATTGTAACTAGAGAGAGAGAGAGAGAGAGAGCAAGGAAAGAAATTGAAGGGCATCCCCCATTGCCCAAAACTATAACCATCAACGACAGTCGCTTTCAATCCGCTCGGTCGGGAAGGAAGGCCCTCAAACACTCCGCTCTCTCTCTCTCTCTCTCTCTCGCTCTAACTTTGAACAAAAGAATAGTAAGGCGGTGCCAGACACCTTGAGCTAAACCAATACCCATTCTCTTTTCATTTTCCTTAATGACTGCTCTCTCTCTCTCTCCCTCTCTCTCTCTCTCTCATATGTGTGCTGTGTGGACCCCACCCAAACAGCGGCGCCATTGGTCTTTACTTGGTTTCCAAGCTCACCCACCTCCCCCTCCCTCCCTCTCTCTCTCCTCTCTCCTCTCTCTCTATCTCTCTCTCTCTCTCTCTAGTCTCTACAGTCTGCACTGCATGCATAGCCATATCATATCATAACATTTCATCCTCATCCCATATATTTATTATAAATAAATCCAAACACCACCCCTCCTTCCACTTCCTCCTCCTCCTCCCCCTCCCCATCAACTTCATAACCCCTTAAATCCTCCCTCTCCTTCCCATTTATTTTATTCATTTATCTCCCCAAAAACCCACCAATCACTTTACCTACCTCAGTTCAGCAGCTAGAGAGTTATATTTAAATAAAAACCCAATAAATCCCAAAAATAAAAAGAAAGAGAGAAGAAGGATAAACAAATATGAGAGGTGAGTATGTTGACAGCAAGAGTGACTCCCAAATCATCTTCTCCAAGCTTCACCACCCAAACCAACAAAACCCCCACCCCCACCACTTACACCCCCACCCCCACCAATTCTCCAGCCCCTTCCAAGTCATCCCCCACCGCGAATCCCAAACCTCCGAAGAAGAAGACACCAGCCGAACCAGCAGCGGCACAGCCACCGTCACCACCACCAACCCATCTCCCCACAATCCCCACCCCAACTCCTCCTCCGACCCCAACAACATCAACAACCCATCTGCCGATGGCGCCACCATTGAAGTCATCCGACGGCCCCGAGGCCGCCCACCTGGCTCCAAAAACAAACCCAAGCCCCCCGTCATCATAACTCGCGACTCTGAGCCTCCAATGAGCCCCTACATTCTCGAAGTGCACTCCGGAAACGACGTCGTCGAAGCTGTCTCCCGCTTCTGCTCTCGCAAAAACATCGGGCTCTGCGTTCTCACCGGCTCCGGAACCGTGGCGAACGTCACCCTTCGCCAGCCGTCAACTACGCCCGGCGCCACCGTAACTTTTCACGGCCGTTTCGACATCCTCTCCATATCCGCTACTTTCCTCTCCCAATCGTCGCCGTCTTGCCCCGTCTCCAACCCCAGCGGCTTCACCATCTCTCTGGCGGGCCCGCAGGGTCAGATCGTTGGGGGCCTCGTGGCCGGAGCCCTAATAGCCGCAGGAACCGTTTACCTAGTCGCCGCGTCGTTTACCAATCCTTCTTACCATCGGCTCCCCATGGAAGACGAGGTGGTCAGGAACTCGGGTTCGGGTGAGGTTCATTCGCCGCAGGTTTCTGGGGGTGCAGCAGAGAGTGGGGGACACGCGCCGCAGCCGTCACAAACGTGTGGGATGACCATGTACAGCGGTCACTTGCCTACTGATGTAATATGGTCTCCAACTGCAAGGCAACCACCACCACCACCACCGCCTTACTGAAAACCTTGATGTCTCTCTTTTTCTCCTTTTTTGTATTCTGTCTCTAGCTACTGTGAATTAAGAAACTAGAAGCTACTTTGATTGTTTTTTGTACTTTTGGGTACTTCACATTTTAAATTTCTTGTTTAATTTCTATGTGAATTACCGTTGCTATTCTATGCGATTTTGGTTTGTGTGTTTTCATGCAGGATTTTAATGTGAAGTTAGAATTTAGAAAGCTGTGTTTCCTATTAATTAATTATCATTTGGTACTCTTATTTTGTCACTTGTTTATAATAGTAATAGTTAAGAAGCTGTTATTGACACTGAACAATGAACATTAGTCATTGTTCGCGCCTCTCTCCTAATTTGAAACGTGAAACCCGAATCAGGATTATTTTAAAGTGCTAATTACAGTTATTTATAATTATTTTAGAGTGCTAATTACTATTGTTATTCTATGTGATTTTAGTTATTGTTTAGATGATTTGATTAAAATTTCGAAGGGGGATATCAAACCATGCAGGAATTTTATGTGAATTTTGAAGCTATTTTTGTTATTAATTAATTACTATTTGGTACTGTTATTTTGTCAAATGTAAGTTATAAATTAGGGAGTGGTTGTTGACATTCTAAAATAGTTATCCTTTATGCTTCTCTTATAGATTTCAAATGAAAACTGAAAAGGAAAACGTAAAACATGACTATTTTAGAGTGTTAATATTTTTTTAATGACTGTTTTAGAGTGCAATACACTAGTGTTTTCAGTTTGGTAGTTAAATGAATGTGGCAGTTATGTTACGGTCAATGTAAGTTATAAGTTTTCAGCTGCTTAGGTGCTGTGAGCCTGTGGGGTGTCTTTAATGGGGTCTGGACCGGCTCTTGCCTCTTGCCTCTTGCCTCTTGCCTCTTGCCTCTTGGGCGGTGTCAAAAGTCGAAGTCGAAATTCAAAAGTGCTGTTCTTTTTGGCCTTTGATTGGTTTTGGAGAGAGAGAGAGAGAGAGAGAGAGGGAGAGGTATGGGGGTTTGTGGCTTTTGATTGCTTGAAGTTTGGAGCTGATTGCTCAATGGCTTAATGGGAAGGATGAGTTTCGAATGGGTGGGAGTACTATTTGATTCTGATGCTTAGCTGTTTTCTGCTCTGGCTTTCTGCAGAAGCACCTCTGGCTCAAAGATAATGCCTGATTTTTTTTTTCTTTGAATTTTTCTAGACTCTGGATTTGGATGGAGTGTATGACAGTGATGAAACGTGGCTTAGGGTTTGTCATTTGCCAGTCCAGTCGGTTCCTTTTCATACACGCACTTTCTTTTATCCAACAGGTGCTTAAAGGAGCATTTTTCTCACCATCACACATCTCATCGAGATGTACAATGAACATACACTATATAGTTACAGTAGTGAAGAAAAATGCTCCCGATACATAAATGGTCTCTCCATGAATAGCTTAAGACCACGTTAATAGTGAATCTCGGAGAAACGTTGCATGCGTTTAGGAGTTATCCTGTTTAAAGAGAACTTTTTAAAAGAACATAAGCTATTCTGATGTTCCGTATCACCGATAGAACAATTTGTACAAATTTTTCTTTACATAAATTTATATTGACACAAGGCAACACGGTAATTGAATCTACTGTGCCATGAACGTGTAGAACTTGGTCACACTACGTCATGAATTAGTGTAATTATCGATTCACGATCAGATGTGTTGTAATTATATCTAAGGATCATATCTAATTATTTATGAGTGATTTAAAAAAAAAAAAAAAAAGAGATCAGCTGGTAATTTCGCCATGATAATTTGTCTTTTTTAAGGTTCGAAATATCTATAGAGGCGTTTCAATCTCTCCCTGTCCATTATCTTACAATTCATCAACATCAAGAATCAAATTGAAGACGTACCATATGAAATAGTGCCTTCTCCTATGACTTTATATGTTCTCCCTATTGGTTTTGTTTTTTTCAGTCAAATATGAGTGCGTACTTTGTGGGTTGTCACCATTTTACTTTGCTCCCCATCCTTTCCTTGATGGGAAAAAAGCAACATAATGAAAGCCAGAGCATGCTGGCTCTTCCCGAGCCTCACAAAAACCATATTATTTCATGTTTTCTTTTATATTTCTTGATTCTTGGAAGAAGAAGAAGAAAACAGAAGTTAACCACTTTATTTCATGTCATGTTTTGTAGTTGTTGCAAAGTGCAAATCAGTGTGGAATCTTCAATACTTTCTGCTTGGAACTGATCACATGAAATAATTGAACGTGGGCGTACTCATATTGTCCATGGTGTTTTTATGTGTCTTGAAATGTTTGTATTCACAAATTATACATTGGCAATTCCAATTATGAACAAACCAGTCGATTTGTGCTCGAGTTTCACACAACGGAATTGGGAGATTTGTTGTTGAAATCTCTTCTAATAGATTTTTCTAACAATGAGAAGAGAAATCTCGCTAAACTAATAGTTAATTCAATGTTGGTTTTTATCATGATTGACGTTTAGATGTTACGATATTAAAAACGTTTCATGTCAAGAAGTTGATTACTAGAGAGAAAAAAGAACCTGAGAAAGTTTGAGTAGCAAGTGACAATTACCATTTATAATTTTTTTTTTTTTTGTTGACCATCATTTTTCTGATTTAATGTTATTTATATGGAACAAATTGATTTTTGGCTTACAATTTATTATATTTGAGACTTAGATATGGCTAATGTGAATCCGTTTAATACCGAATGTGTAGGTAATGTGGATGGATTTGATGCCGAATGTGTAGGTAATAAGAAATTGGATCTACTAAAAGTATATTAAGGGCTCATTTGAGAGTGAACTTTATCACAGTATGAGAACATGTGTCGTGCTGAAGCTTAACGGCTATATGTGTTCCAATGTAATTGAATTATGTGTGAGTTTTTTAGGTGGTGTATTAGGGATTATGGCATCTCACAGTCATAATTTATAACGGTCCAACTACAACAAAAATTAGTGGGTCAAAAACCAAAAAGATTATTAGTATATAATAATAATTTGTCAAATTTGTAGTAATTTATAGCTAGTAGGAGTTCCAACTTTAAAACTTTGAATATTAAAGCTTAATCAATAACTATAGTATGTTGGTCAATTCCTTTCATGCAATTTGTTGACAATGGCCTACGGCCATATACATCCGTGTGAAAGTGATTTTAAAATGATTAAAAGCATTTTTTGTAAAAATATTTTTAAAATTAATTTTTAGTAAAACGCAAAACGCAAATGAATCTTAAAAAAAAACACTTGAAGTGCTTTTAGAACAAAAAAAATATTATATCTAAAAGTGCTTCTAGTATTTCAAACGAGCCTGGAGTATTATTGAAATTTGAAAAAGAACTTAAAAGTGAAATTGTTGTATCATGTCACTATGTTGATTCATACTCGTCGACTCGTCGTGATGATAATGCAAGTGCATTGAAATTTGAATTCGTTTAAAAAGATTTCAAATTGTCAAGTATGAAATTTATGATAGGAAAATATGTGCATACTTCTCATGGGGTGCACCACCTTATTCACCCCTTGCAATTGACATCATATTTCTACTTATTCACTTTTTTCAACTTTTATAATCAGAATCTTGTCATTTTTTTATAATTATTTATATTTGTTGAACAAATAGACGGTGTTGGTGCTAAGTAACATAATTTAAATAAACAATTCAATTATTTGATACATACATGATAATTAAATGATTTATGTTTTGATTATTTTTTGTAGAAATGATCTTGAAAATATGATCATGAAATTAAACAACGACGGTGTTGGTACTACTTAACATATTTAAATTAACAATTCAGTTATTAAAAAATCAATGATAAAGATTAAATGCAAGTATTGTCCAGACATAGTACAAATGAAAGGTTTCAACAATACCGATATTGTCCCTAATTTATTAATTACAAAAGGTCTTCGTATTAATTGAAATGAGGTTATGCTATTTAAACTCTTCTTATCTCAGAGGGACGGTCTCAACAATTTCACCTAATATCATCAAGGACAAGTGATCAATTTTTCGTCTAATCCCACCAAATTTTGGAGAATATTATTTTGCCAAAACCCAAATTTTCTTTTATTTGTAACTGTTCTGTTTCCATTGCGTTGGACTTGGATGGATTAGTAGAGAATAAAGCTATCTAAGATTATGTTAATTTGCACATAAGTCATCATATATATAATTAACTAGCCGTGCAGGCGCCCAATTTTCTTGACTATTAGTAGTCTTTTATTCCCTTAATTTCAAACCCTCTTGTTTATTCTAATAATTAATCATGTTTTTCTGCCAACTTAACTTTTGATTAATGATCTTAATGATTTCTGCGATCTTTATGATCAGCAGCCAACAATCGATCGACTCACTGTGTTCATTTTTTCGGTGCTAAAGCTAATGATCTCTGCAACTATCTGGATGGTTGTTTTCCACTTGACTTTCTTTTATCTGTGGACTTTTTTGTTTTTTGTTTTTTGTTTTGTTTTGTTTTTTTTGTTTGTTTGTTTGTTTGTTTTTTTTTTTTTTTTTTGTTTTTTTCTGGCTTTGTGTCTCTATTGTTGCCTTGAACTCGAAGTCTGTAATATACAAATGCATTTTGTAAAACGTGATTAATTGTGTCCCTAATTCTAGATTATTGAGTGATGAAATTGATGTGTGGAACATTGTATTTTCTAGATTCATATGAACAATAAAATTAGCGAGATCACCGATGTTGAATAATTAAGCCCTATCCAATTTTTCGGAAACCGAAAATGTCAAACCAAAAACAAATGAAATTGGATTGGTTTCCTTTCGGTTTGGTAAACTGAAAAATTGGATCAAGCTTTGTTTGTTAGACCAACTGTTTTCGGATCTCCCATTTTTAGCCCATATATAAGTGACTTTGAGTACAAATTTTGGTGTAATTTTTATGAGAATTTGAGGGTTCGAAGTTGAGTGCCAAATTTTATCTAACTTCAAAATTTAAATGGCATAACACATAAGTTTAAGTTCAAGTTGAAACTTGAAATAGAAAGCAACTTGCAATTACAAAGAGATTACAAGAATTTTACCTTGACTTAAGCTAAAGGAGATAGACTGAGAGTGAGACTGAGATGAGTCATTGCTGAGCGTTGATGACGGCTGAGAGCTTGGGATTGAGTTGAGAGGAATGAGAGAGAGAATGAGTCGAGAGGGAAGGGGAGAGAAAGAGTGAGTCAAGAGGAATGAGAGAGAGAGTGAGTCGAGAGGGAAGAGAGAGAGTGAGTCGAGAGGGAAGAGAGAGAATGACTTAATGAATTTGTCTTTAGGAATCAATGGTTGAGATTAATCTCAACCAAATACACTAATATATATTTAATATAATAAATTTCAATTCGGTAATTTTTTGTTTCAGAAGTTTGATTCAATTCGATTTCATTGTTCAGTTCAGAAAGTATTAAGCCCTAACACTAACAAAAATAGCAATTAGTAATTCATGGTAGTTATTGTTGAAGTAAGAATAGTGTAAGTAGTGGCAAAGCGTAAAAGATGTGTGCGTTGGTGTAAAAAGGGACCCTTTGCTACTATTTTTTTATTTTTAGTACATCGGCATTTTTATACTAAGAGGAGGGGGAGTTCGGCTAAGCCACATAATGGGTAGCCTAATTTGATATTGAATTCGTCATCCACGAAATTCGAACATAAGACCTCTCACTTTCAAGTGAAGAGGAATACTATCAGACCGTAGTATTGAATGACTGCTACTATTTGTTGTCATTGTTAACCCAAACAGCGCCAAAATGACACTTTCTACACAAACTCAAATTTTTTTCACTCGTTGCAATTATTTTTCGATATTCTCTATTGGTGACTATTGCACTTTTTTTGTAGTAAATGGGAAACAAACTGGTTTGTCAATTTTACCTAAGAGCATCATCAAGGGAGGCAGTAGTTGGATAGTAAAGTTAAATTTGTTATGGTACTTAGAAAAAACGTATCTCCAACGAAAGTAGCAAACCCAATTAGCAAATTGAAAAATTAGCAACTGACCTTGTATATTACAAGGCCAAATGCCACTTGTTCAAGTTAACAAGTTGACTTCCGCAATATATTTTATTGAAAAATTTGTTTGGTAAAGATTTTGAATATTAAAATTTGGATTTCAAGAGATAAGAGAAAGTCATTAGATTAATATTTTAAAGTGACAGATAAAATTTAAAGAGTTAGTTTGAGTGACAAATTTTTAAGATAGTATAAAAGTGTCAAACAAGTTAACAAATGACAATTAAAAAAAAAATTGCTAACTCGTTTGAAAATGCTCTAAAACCTCTAATGAAACCAAATCATGTTTAGTTTGGTCAGTTTGGGTCTAAGCCCATTATTTCTTTTTCTTTTGCATTTTTTTTTCTAGTTGCTTAGTCATTTCAGAGCCTGCTAAAACCTCTTTTTTTATTTTAGTTATAACAAACCAAAATTTGCAAAGAAATACAAATAAAATGTGGCGACTGGCCTGAGTAAAAGATGTTGATCTATTTCTTTTTGCTACTTGTATTTTAATTTTTTTAGCTGATTAGGACTTATTTGAGTGTGCTGAGGTAAAAGATGTTGATTTAATCAGGGGTTTAATAATTTAAAATTTAGTGTTTTAAGAGATTGGGTTACCGCAGTGCATGCGGTTCCAACAATTGTTAAAAAATGTTACTTTGTACACGTGGCCTCATATAAAATTTCATCTTATTACATAGAATTTATTAAAAATTTCATTTTATTTATTACAGAGAATGTATTAAAAATTTCATTTTCTTATTGCAGAGAATGTATTATATTGTTGTTAATTCATAATAAAATGAATAGCGTGAACTGTTAATTTAGTCTCTGAATTATCACCTCAATGAAAATTAGGTCTTTAAACTACTTTTTTTTTTCCAGAAAAATCAGTCCTTAAATTATAAAAATCTTGTGAGATCCCACATCGCCCAGGTGAGTGGATCTTGTGAGCTTTATATGTATTCTCATCTCTACCTAGCGCAAGGCCTTTTGAGAGCTCACTGGCTTCGGGTTCCATCGGAACTCCGAAGTTAAGCGAGTAGCGCTCGAGAGCAATCCCATGATGGGTGATTCACTGGGAAGTTCTCGTTTGAGTTCCCAGAAACAAAACCGTGAGGACGTGGTCGGGGCCCAAAGCGGACAATATTGTGCTACGACAAAGGCATGCCAGGGATGTGGTGGGGCCCAGGCCAGGATGACAATTTGGTATCAGAGCCTAACTCTAGCCGCATGTGTGCCGACGAGGACGTTGGGCCCCTAAGGGGGGGTGGATTGTGAGATCCCACATCACCCAGGGGAGTGGATTTTGTGAGCCTTATATGTATATTCTCATCTTTACCTAGCGCGAGACCTTTTGGGAGCTCACTGGCTTCGGGTTCCATTGGAACTCTGAAGTTAAGCGAGTAGAGCGCGAGAGCAATTTCATGATGGGTGACCCACTGGGAAGTTCTCGTGTGAGTTCCCAGAAACAAAACCGTGCCAGAAACAAAACCGTGAGGGCGTGGTCGGGGTCCAAAACGGACAATATCGTGCTACGGCAGAGGCGTGCCCCAGATGTGGTGGGGCCCAGGCGGGGATGTGACAAATCTACCAATTACATCTCTAATATTATATTCAAAGCTACTATATTCAATTTTTCATCAATTTAAGTTACATTACTTGCATGTGATACACATTAAAATGTAGATTGATAGTTTTTCATAAAGAAATAATGTATGAAGTTAACTTTGGAGGGTAAGATGGTAGTTTTCATAAGAAATAGTGTAAAAAATGGAAGGTGAATTAGACGTTAGATTCACAACCTAATGAAATGTTAAGGGTTTATAAGCGAGAAAATACGGTATTACACTCTAAAGTATGTCAAGTGACTTAAGTTGATGAAAAAATGGATAAAATAGCTTTGAATATAATAATAGGGATGAAATTAGCAATTTTAATGAATTTAGAGACTTATTTTACTGAAAAAATAAATCAGGAATCTAATTTTTACTGGAACAATAATTCAAAGACTAAATCAACACTTCATTCAAATAAATATAAATTCCATATTCCGCTGCACCGACAATATAATATGCACGTGGTATTTTAGTCATTGTACTTCAATATGTATATTCAAATTGCTCATCGGGTCAGGGGCATGCATAAACAGGGGTCAAAGGGTGACCCTACTATGAAGTGGATAATAAATTATGCCTTTGACTGGCCTTGTCAAAGAAAAAGAAAAATGAGTCGTTGAATGGATTCATAAAGAAGTGAAGATTTTATTATAAAATTGAGGGAGACTTTTGATGCGGTTCTTAATTAACAATATTCTTTGATTGAAACTTTTGTGGTTTTCAGTTTTTTATCAAAGTCCTTGACATTAATGTAATAATGTAATTCTATGTAGGTTATTATAATTTTAAAATAAAAATGAAATTTTTAGTTATTTATATTAATGATATTTTAAATAAAATCCATAATCTATGGGATAAAAAAAATATATAGATAAATTATACTCTCCAATAGATTATATATATACATGGATCCGTTCATCAAAACTAAACAAAAAATTATTGCACCAAAACATGGGTACATTTTTCGCAAATATATATATAAAAGGCTTAATAACATTATTAAATTTTTTCTATTAAACTTGACATGTATACATTCTCAAATCAACCAAATAGAATGTACCCATATAAGTTTTAAAAAATGGAATAAAAAAAGATTGAATGATTTTATATAAACAAATAGGTTCAGTTTATATTAAAAAAAGGTACATTTTACATATAACAATTTGGTATATGAATGGGTACACATAAGATTAAAAAAATTGATTTTTTTTTTATGAAAAACTGAAATTTAAAAAAATAATAATGGGTACAAATTTATTCTAATTTTATTTTTTATATTTTGAAAATGTTTTGAATTGAAAATTAATTAGGAGTTTAATAAGGATGTGAGTATTAAAACCCTAAATCAATTACTAATTTTTATTTAAAAAAAAATTATGTAACTGACATGTAATTCATTGATACATTAATGTTAAGGACTTTGATCAAAATCTAAAAACTGATAAGGTCTCAGTCAATGAACATTAGAAACTAGGAACCGGACACTAATTTCTCCTAAAATTAAATGGTAATATAGTGAGTGCTTTAACTTATTTTTAAGTTCATGCAAGATCATTCCTTTCATTTATATGAGATTTATTTTCAGCATTCCCTCTCACGTATAGTTAATTTTCAAGTCTAACACGTGGATAGTATAAATTGGATGACGTGGAGCACATGTAGACGTTATGCTTCACACGTGGGACAACTTGTTTTGATGTCATAAAAAAAGTTGAGATTCTACCATAAAACTAATTAAAAAGAAACTCAACTTACTTATAAATTTATATAAGGCATTTCATTCCATCAACGAGAGATACATTAACTCTCAAGAGATTTAATGCGTGGCGAGGTTGATGAAAAGCATGAGCTAGCATACAGAAAGAGATAGTAAGACAGCAATCTTTCAGCCGAAAAGAAAAATGAGAACATTGTTGCTGCTTTCTTGGACATCGCCGAAACACAAGGGATATTTGCGGTGTGTACGGGTGTCTAACTTTTTTCATGACTTTCAGTTTCCGTGGAAAAGCTAAACCGTATACATATATCCACATATATTCAGGCCCGGTTCTTGCGTGCATGGATGCTTGCTATATGCTTTGCCCATGAAATTTGGTTGCATGCATGACTCTTCAACTAAATTCTTTTTTAGCTGGATATTAACAAACAATACCCTTCTCAAGTAATTTATATGTAATTAATTAGATTGATTCTTCCAACATATATACCGGCCAGTATCAAATTATCAAATATCGATCGGGACTTTATATCCACTCGTACGTACTTTGTTTCTGAAAAAGAAAGGCAAATGGAATTCAAAATCAAGCTGAAATACAAAAGTCTCTAAATTGTTGGAATATAATTATGATGATGTTGGTTTTACTATGTGTGTATTTGATGTATGGAGGTGCATTATAAGATTGGTATATGGATATACGCATAATCAATGGGTGTGATAAGATGTTTGACTAAGGTGGGTTGTAGGGGTGTAGTCCTGGAAGGTTTTTTTGTGAACCCATGCTTTAATTGTTTGAATCCACCGTTAAATCCGTATCTCTGCAATTTCCTTACTTTCTATTGAGATTTTTCAA
Source organism: Heteromeles arbutifolia (assembly GCA_024362995.1). Lineage (NCBI taxonomy): Eukaryota > Viridiplantae > Streptophyta > Magnoliopsida > Rosales > Rosaceae > Heteromeles > Heteromeles arbutifolia. Next base: position 26,009,623 of record JANCRC010000013.1, on the reverse strand, counting down.
TAAGTGCCACCTTTGGTATGATCTTAATCTCTTTATTTACTTATTCTTGATTTAATTAGTAGGTTAATTATTTATCTGGTCATTGAATTTGTCGATTAGGGTTACGATTTGAGAATAGTTTATATATATTCTACTGTTGTTGTTTCATGTTGATTATTATATTTTATATAGGTAGAAAAATGAACATATGATTTTATGGTACTAATTTCAGCTAGCCCACCAAAGAAAAAAATCATGGCTCCGCCCTTGGTCTTATCATGAAAAGATAGACCATTTAGGAAAATCTCATAACTCTCTGGAAAGAGTATCTATAAAAGTATGGTTCATTCCTCCAAACAAATCATTCAAATGTGAAATCTATTCCTCTTCTTCCCTTTGGTCTGCTATTTATCCTTTGATACTACTGCATAGTCCTAAATAAAATCAAGTAACTCTTTGCCGAGAGAGTTAGAAATATGATCGATTTGATACATTTGGGAACTAAGTAGAAAATATTAAAACACACCTATCCATGTTCAACTGGGAACTAAGTTCGAGCCGATGAGCACACATTAATTTCAACTTGACAAAAGAATTTGATTGATTCCACTCTCATTTACATTCACTGCCCTCATATCTATCCCCAACCAAAACCACCAAATCCAAGTGGTTTAAATGTAGGAGGCAGATTGTCTGCCCTCTTAGTTGTGATGCCCTTTCATGCCCTTCTATTTTGTACGGTCACGGTTAAGTCACGTCAATATTTTATATTAATTTTTTAATAGAGATAATAAGATAAAAAATAATAAAAATAATAAATATTAATGTAACTTAACCATGACCGCACAAATAGAAAAGCATGGAAAGGCAATACAACTAGGAGGGCAGACAATCTCCCTCCTTAAATGTAGGCCAAAATCAAGACGACGGGGTCCACCCAAACAAGGGGATGGGATAAGGGCAAAGGCAGTCATCATTGACAAAATTACACGTGTACGGTGCTGACAGCGTTTTTGGTTTGGTCTTTGAATTTGAAACTTAAAAGAGGAAATAACTTATATGACATCGGTATATTGTTATGTCACAAAATCGTCTTGTGCAAGTAAAATAAAACTTGTGTAAATTTTCGTTCATTATTTCAATTTTATAAACATGAAATATCATGTGAGACTATCCGTACCGTATAAGTTATTTTCAACTTGGAGAGGATGATGTGGACCAAGGTCTGTAAGTATGCATATATGGGCTAGGTTTGTAGCGTGTGGGCCGTTTATTTGGAGTGATTCGATTCGGTTTGTCTTCCTTCAACGTTCAAATTCCCGCCAACGATAACGTGCCGTGAGTAATAGTTGACTTTCTGGTCAACAAATCTTATACGGCTCAGCTTCTCGCTTTTACTAAAATCCGACAACCTCCACTTTCTTTTTCTATTTTTGGTTGGCCTCCACTCTTGACTCCTATTTTTTCCTTTCTATTTTTGGTTCGCCTTCAATCTTGACTCAATTGCAGATGCGCCATTTTCCGGGCTAACATTTGCATTACGAATGTTTGTTTGGGAACATTCACACTTTGTAACACATGTTCTATTTTAACTAGATAATATTTGCCATAAAAGTTTCACCCGAAGTTTTTCTCCTAGGGTTATACTCGTACCTATGGGTGGATTTTTTTGCCAAATTGATGTACCAACCGAATTGACAACCGTGTCATACCGCTTTTATGCCAAATTTTTTGTGCCAATTGGTAAATGGTACGGTATTGTAATGTACCGAAATTTCTTAGTACGGTATTGGTAATGAATACCATTACCACTGTATTATCGTACCATACCGAAAATTTAATATAATATATAATTATATAACACATATTTATAATATATATATATATATATATATATTTATAATATTCCAATAATTTGTAAATAAAACCATACTTATATTAGCATTGGTGTTGGTGACTTTGATCTCTTGAGTTGATGGAAATCAAACACAAAAGAGTTTTCAATTTTTTCACAAATAGCCAAGGATATCTTTGCAACCCTAGTGAAAATGCATTTAGCCTAGGGAGGAGGGTTGTGGACCCTTATAGGGCTTCATTGACTCCTAAAATGGTAAAGGCACTAGTGCGTACTAGTAATTGGCTTACGGCGGATGAAATAAACTTCTACAATGAACCAACGGAAGATATGCTTCAATTTTACAAAGAAATGAAAGAAGTGGAAACAAGTATGACATGCTTTAATTTTTTTAGTAAATTTGTTATTAAATGGTTTTCAACTTTAATTCTTTTTGCTACTAATATGTTTTCCTTGTTTGTAATGTAGACTTGACACAAGCTCAATCTTCTACAAGTTCAATGCCTTCTTCAAAAGCTTTGACATCTCAAGCTTGAAGGATTGATCAATGAATTTTACTTTTTGAAGTTTAATTCCAATTTTCATTTGGTTTGAAACTTTTAACTTGTATTTGGATTGTTAACTTCTATTTGTTTTGGTTCGTAACTTCTATTTGGATTGTAAGCTTAATTTTCATCATGAATCTTGATGCATCATTTGATTATTGTATGTGTGAATTGTGAATGATGAATAATAGATGAATTTAGGCTACAATGTATGAGATAAAAGTATTAAAAAAAAAGTTCTGCCCTTGAATTAGGTTACAAAAACAAAAATAGATTTTGTCCCAAAACAAAGTGACAATTACCATTGCCATACCATGTCAACCGAATTATTTGACAATAACGAAAGTTTGATACGGTAATTGGTATGAGAATTTTGGTACAATAACCGTACCGAACCCACCCCCTACTCGTACCCGCCTTGTTTATGTTTGACGTTAGATGTTGTTATCATGTGTCATGTGACATGTGATGAGTTAGTCATATTTAGGCATCAAACTCTCCATACATGAAAGTCGACCTTGAAATCTTCTATTTAGTTTTCGTCCAGTTGCACTATTTCCTATTTGCATTACAAGAGAGAGGTTTTACTCAAACGCTGAATGAGTACCGCCATCCTTTGTTAACTTCAACTCAAATTTTGATCCCCATAAACTAAAATTACGACATGAACGATGCAATGACTTCTACTTCTCTACCTGTAGTCGCCTACGCACAAGTAAACATTGTGAAACTCATTTGCATCAACGGCTAAAAGTTCACACACTCACAGACTATCTCTTCGTCAAAGCTTTGAGATGGTTGTGTTATTCACATTAGACTTGGAACAGGGTAACCGGAAAAAAGGCCACGGCCTCCATCTCTTTTATTTACCGCTTTTGAACATAAAATATACGAGAATCAAATGTTTACCGTTCTTTCTCTACTATTGATTTTCTAAATTTTACATCCCTTAAAGAGTCGGGTCCTAATCTCTCCATGCCGGTTTCCCTATTTCTACTACTACTACTTGCTAACTTTCTACATTGTTTAGTGGTGTCAGAGTGCAAAAAAGTAACCGTCACTGCACCATCCGAATCTACTGGCTTGCTACTCCCAATAGTTTCAGGGGAAACTGAAGCATACCTGTTCGAATCAGAGAGGGGTGAATGCTTAGTACTCGAGGGTGAGGAAGAGGATGAGGAAGAAGTGTCGGAATCCGAAAAATTTCTCCAGGAGCTACTCCAACCACGCCCTGAATGACCAAATATGTAATCGGACAAGTCATCGGTGCTGGTAGAGCAACAAGTACTACCAGTACTATAAGAACTTTCGTCGGAGTTGTTGCTGATAAGGGAAGAATTGTCACTTGATGAGTCCTCTTCCAAAATCCTTTGCAGCTCCTCTGGTGGATATGCATTGGGTACGGAATGGTCAACACCAGAATGTGTGGAGAGTCTGGAGACAGATTTGGGTTTCAAGTTGGTAGCCTTTCCACCGATCCAAGAAGGAATGGCTCGATGTTTGGGATCATTAGATATAATTCTGTTCCTTATCAATCTCGGGGCCCTTGGCAAGCATCTGCAAGGTAGTTCAGTCAAAAGCCCAAAAAACAGCGACGAAAGGAACTATCCGAGAGAAAGATAGGTGGGAGAAGAGCAAACAAAACCGAAGAGATCCATCACCTTGAATAAAGAAGCATGTAAGCAGTTTTCGTCAAGACCTTTTCAAGTTCCACAGGGGTTACCTGCCCAACCAAAGCCAACACATTATCAGTTAAAAGTGCTAGGATATGAAATTACAACAACATTCTGGTTATGCATGAAAATAAATAAGCAAGATACTGGAGACTAAAAGATGAGACATAGCTGAAAGGTCCAGTATAGAAATTCAAATTGTGTAATTCATAAAAGGGTTGGATGCTACCTAATAATGCATCATATCATCACAATTGGAGGTACAACAAAATTTCATCGGTGACAAACATAGTTAATATAAATCCCCGTAGTTGTAGAGAACCAAATCATCGGATGACATGGAAGGAGGTTGACCATTTGTGGGACAGTTCATTTTTTGTCATCCTTGTGGGCTTCAGTTTCTTGTTTTACATGTAGACTAAATGAAGTTTGAAGGAGAAACCTTGTTCATTGCGTTGTATTTTCTTTCAGGTAACCCCTTGACTTACAGTAGACACAAGATAGCTAAAAGCAAAAGCTAAATAACAAAAAAGAAAGAGTAAAGTTGCAAACCCATATTAAAGAAATAACTTCGTTAAAAACATACCGTGCTGTCATCAACCTTGAACCACTTGTTGTGGGAATTCCTGACATAGCACACATAGTGACCAGAAAATGCCGCATTCATGATATCTAAGTGCACAACCACCCCATAAAGTCTGTATATAGGCGATTTATCACTTGTACCACTCATAAAAGGTGCCAAGTTCAGGATCTCAGGAAACCGGATAGGTTTATTGATCTTCCCAAACTTACCAGACTGTTTACAGGAGAACACACATCAGATAAAAGGAAAAGAACCTACAAAAACCCGAGACTGAAAACACGTCCTTGAATAACTCAATTACCTGAAAACGCTTTAGTGCAATTGTAAGGATATTTGGAGCTTCCAGTATTGTCAACTTCTTTTTGGCCTTCTCATAAGATTTGCAACTGATAGACATGATATTGAAAAGCACCAACAAAGTTAGTGCATCTTAGCCAACAATTCCATAAAATTAGAAAAACTTCAATGTATTTATATATAGTTGTTCAAACTCTGAGGGCAGATCAATGAGTAACGATCCATAAGCAGACTACAAAAGGGGGAAAAGAGGGGGAATACAATAACAACTCCAGAAAAATACTACATCCAGTATAATTTGATAACAATCGGACAACAAACTTACCTTGGTAAGGTCCAGAACTAAAATTGTAATAAGAACTTCATTTTTTCCTGTACTTTTCACTCTAAACCAAACCTTGGTGAATAATCAAGCCAAAGAGAAGAAAATAATAGTAGGATTCAATTTTGTATATAGAACAGAGAGTTTGAAGCCCTAGGTTGATGCCCTATAGCCCATAATATCTAATCAGAATGTGGACTTAATATAGTATTCATCGCATTGCCAAAATGGTTCACCAAGTTATAATTCATTGCCATAAAGGTTGATTAAGAAAACATAATGTTTGCTGTAGCCAGAATTAATAGATGTTCAAACATATTTATAGAAGAAAAGGGAAAAAAAAGGACAACTAACCTGCTACATTGGTATTTGTTCTCCCCATCCAAGGTCTCAGTACCTGTAAATCGACGAAGAGCCTCTTCCAGGGTTCCTATATCACCCTCAATCTCTACAGTAAGATCCATCATTCTTTCCTGCCGCTCAGACTTGCCTTGGCACTTTGTGCATTTTATCTGCAACACAAAATCAAATTTATACATTCTATTAGGAAAATTATTATCCAAGCTCAGACAAGATAACACAACCTTAGTTGGTTGTATAAAACTTATAATAACAGTAATACATACCTTTGATCGAAGGTAGCCTCCAAATGTAAGGCCTATTAAAGTTGTTTCTTCGTTCAAAGAGCACGAAGAATTAACCGCAGTTTCCGTAAGGCAAACAGATTGCATCATGTCAATTGCATACCTGTCAATTTAACTTATCAAGTCAATAAAAGGTTTTTCCAGAAGAACAGTAATAGTGTTACTAATGCATAGAATAGTAAGATAGGCTCCAGAGATGTACAGAGTTAGCACACCTTAGAAATTCATGGGCATCTTCTTCTCTCCCATTACCAAGTTGACTTCCAATTTTTCTTAACTGGGAAAGGATTCCCATAGGAGACAGAGGAGAGTTCCCTTGCTTTGCCATTGAAACTAGACTTTCGAACTCACACATGAAACACCATCCCTTCTTTACACCTGACACATTAAAATCTCATCAATAAACTGTGCAGAATACAAGACCTACTGACTGCTAAACAAGTACTTGCTAGGAATCCAAAGGGGAGAACATGTTCAAAAGCTTACAAGCTTTAGAATGGAGTCCTTGAAGCAAATAAGCAGTCAGAGGTGGAGTAAATGACAAGCACTGTAGCACTGCATTGGCATAACAGCTGCAGAATAAAAATAGAGAATATGTTAAAAACAGAATGACCACACTTCTGATCAAAAACTCAAAAGCTTGATCTATCAAATCTGTTATAAAATGAAATGAGCAAAAACATATAATAAAGTTTTATGCACATAATAATTGAAGGAAATTCAGTTAAACAGTGTAATAATCGTGTCCTCACATCAAGGTCATTTTCCATTTCTGGTTTAGAAGACTGAAAGATGGAATTGCACCATACATGTGGAACTGGGTAATACTGACTATAGAAAGCAACAAGTAGCAAAATGCAAGTTCACCTTACCAAAAAGACATAGTAATTAAAAGCAAGGTTACAGCTACAAGACTTTCTGAAGATCTGATCTGATTCACAGGACTAATTGGTTCTATGCAATTATTTTTTTTCCAAACACGACCTCATGAACAGGTACCATATGATGTTACCTGTTACCGCAATTTACAAGGCCAGAAGGGCGCAATTCCACCTTGTTCCAATTGTAAAGCTTGACAAATAATTCATACGAAAAGAGTTCCTGCTGAAACAAATACAGATAATCAATTCACAATTATTGCTAGCCAGTTAAAATCTTAAGAAATAGGCACTACAAAACAGTAGAAGTTCAAACCTTCTCGCTATATTTTCCGGCAATCTCACTCCCAACTCCCAAAGGATAGTGCTTTGGTATTTTGGATCCTCTAAACTGATCGAAAACCTTAAATACAGAGGTTTTCAAGCCATTCCTATCATTTGAAAGATTTGTGGCTTGAGATGAAACAGTATCACTGGCCTCAACACAGTGCACTTTTCCAGATTTTACACGTGGAAGTGCGCCTCCAACAACAGCAGATGCAAGGCGAGCATCAGAAACACTGGGTGATGGAGTTCCAGCTTCCCTAGACTTTAAAACATCAGAAGTTCTGCTGCAGTTCTTAACAGCATGACCTGACCTTTCCGAACTTGTGGATAGCACTCTCCTAGAGTTCAGAGCATCTGTGCTTTTTGAAACTCTTTCAGTGCCAAGAGATCTATGAACTGAAGGCAAGGAGGATGACATAGACTTAATTTCTCTGAACTTCAAGGCATGTGAATTACTGCTAGATTCATTATCCTCTTTTTTCGACCCTTTACTGTTCTGTGATAGGGAATTCTTGACCTTAACAGCATCTCCACTAATCTTTTCTGATAAATCTGCTCCATGAGTAGACTTACTGAGCTCTGAAGAATCTAGAAGATCATCACCTAACCTCGTGCCCCTTGACTTGGAGCCTAGCCTATGAAGGGGAGGTGCAGTACTTCCAGACAAGTTGAATGAAAAATGTAAGGAATCTCCAAAATCAGATATCTTTCTATTACTTGCTACACTGGAATTGGACACTTGGGCATCAGTCCTGGACCCTACGGCATCAAGAGTGTTCCCCCAGAAATCAGAGGAAGGTGTACAAGACTCAGTAACTGGACCCTCACTCATGCCACTGTCGTTCAAACATGAAGAAAATTTTGATCTCTGCTCATTTTCTTCATCATTAATACTAGGTTTAACCTGGTTCAACTTACTTAACTTAGCAAAACCATCAACAGAATCAACCAAGCTAGCAAACTTTGGAGAAGATGGCTTAGATTGATCGATGTTGTTAACATTAAAGGGAATCTGCTGGATGTCAAAGGCATCATTAGCAGATGGTTGCCCATCTGATCTGTCAGGTTCAAATGAACTAACACTCCCACTGACAGAAACATCGTCCGAAGATTCAGTACCACTGACAGAAGTAGAAAATCCAGAAAAAGAGGTAGCTGCTGAGTCAGACGTAGAATTTGTTCCTTTCCTCTTGGCAAGAAATTCATCTTCACTATCATCATCCCTTATGCATTCAACATCGGGAAAGCAATGAGGATTAGGCAATGCAGGTTCCTCAGAAGATTTTTCAACCGACTGCCTGCTTTGAAACTTGTCGGTATTAATTTCAAGGTCTTCTTTGGTTACCTTCAGGCCAGAATCACTTCCCACATCAATATTCTGGTGAACTATGGTAGAAGGACGGCACTCTTCCTTGTGACCTTGTCGCCAGTGAACAATTTGACACTTCCCAGAACTGAAACATTTAATTGGATGTAATGTCCATGAAAATAAATACCATACCAATTACAGATGCCCGCATTTAAATGAATAAAACTATAATTCCACAAAGTTTTTAATTTGTTATCAAAGTTTATAGGGGTTGGCTACAGCCACCTACAAAGATTTTTATTTCATCATTCAGCATTATCAAACGTATTGTAGCGGCTACAGCTATTTGAAATTTTAACAAACTAACTACCGCATTTAGCCAATCTTTTACCGTTTTTCCTTTCAGACAAGTAGCACAATCTCAGTTATGCCATGTGGTACTTCTTGAAAATAAGCATATACAAAAACGACAACAAAAAACGATCTACAAATGGCTGTTAATCATTGTTAGTTCGCAAATGTCGTAACATCTTAGTAACTAAAAGCCCTTTCCCTTTTCATAACAGACAATTCCCATAACATTTGTAAATACTCACGGGCGATTCTGTAATATCAAAAACAACATAAAAATCATCAAATTCGTTCCCCCGTCTGCATCAAAAACAGGTTTTCGAGTTTTGGCTTCTTCAACATATTCAGGAAATAAAATCAGATTAATTACCAAAAAAAACCACCACTGATCTAATGTTCAGCAAAAGGGAAAGTAAATAAATAATTAACTGGGTTTCACATAGAAATTTCCAAAAAAAAAAAACATAATATACTCAACATGCAATGTAATCAACAATCACAAATTACCACCCAAAACGCACAATTTGGAAACAAAATCACAGGAAATAGAAATAAATTTCACATATAATTTATCAGAAAACTTACCAGTAGCGAACAGCTTTGCAGCGGGCGCAGCGCGTGGTGGTGGGGCAGTAACAAACAACGCAATAAGGACCCTTAATCTCAGCCACCGGAGCGGCGCCGTACCCAGCCGTGACCTCGAACTCAGCTCTAGCAGCTTCCTCCTTGGCCAAGACCAAAAGTCTCCTGATCTCCTCCCTCCTGGCGTTAGCGAGGCGCCATTTTCTCCGAACCACGAAGAATCCGATCACCGGCGCCAGAAAACAAGCCACCAGCACGAGGCTCCGAAACCCTAGATCCCCAGCCACATGCATTTATCCTCCACCCAAAAACTCACGCATCCAAACAGACCCAAAAACATAGATTTAGTAATTACCAACGGCGACGCCCGCGGCGGCGGTTGTGGTGGTGATTGAAGAGACGGACGATCACAGCCGTCCAAATTGGGCCACGGGCGAAACGGACGGTTGCTAACGATGGCGGAAATCGGAGAGATGAAACGAAACTGCGAGGAAATGGGAATTCAGGTGGGAAAGGAGAATGCGTTTGGTTGCTTGGAGAGAGTGTGAAGTTTGGGATTTTTAGCGACGGTTTTTTTGATTCGGACAATAAATTGGGGGAAAAATCGGTTCAGATTTTACTTTTAGGGCCTGCTTGTGAGGGAGCCAGAAATAGAGTTGTGAGAAATATTCGGGGGAAAAGTAAATCCAAGGAATTTAATTTTTTTAATTTTGTTTTGTACGTTGAGAAAATATTTAATTCGGTTGGAAACAGAAAAATATTAAAATTCGGAAAATTGACGGTCGGGGGTAAGGAATTTTGCAGCAGGGCATCGAGAAGCGTGAATTCTTCGCTCTCATAATATTCGGTTCGACCGCCGGTCCGGTTCAGTTTCCGGTTTGATTTGATTTGACGGATACGGAATTGGACGGTTGCATGGTGTCGCATGCATGTGGAGAGTCAAAGACTCAAAGGTAGTGCGAGCGTGGGGAAAGGGTTGAGGAGGAGATCCAACGGTGGTGATTGGTTGGCCGGTGGATGATGGTTCACTCACCATTTTGGATGTTTGCCTGTATATAGTGAGTAGGAATCCACTGGGGAATAGGCAATTCAATGGTAATTGTCTTTCCCTAGGTATACGTTGGTTGAAATTGGCAGTACATGGTGTAAGTTATGTTCGATTTTCAACAATCAGATTAAATGAAATGAAAAATATGGATAAGAAAAAATATCGGCAGTACATGGTGTAAGTTATGTTCGATTTTCAACAATCAGATTAAATGAAATGAAAAATATGGATAAGAAAAAATATCAAACATGTGTAGGAGGTAAAAATAAGTATATGAATAACACCCTACTTAAATGACCCTAAATATTCCCAAAAAAATTACCCTAAGTATGTTAAATCGTGAAATCAAACACTACTTTAGCTAAATTAGAACTTTCACATGTGTAAAATGCTTGGTTTTATATGATATGTGTGAATAGCGATATTACGTATGTGAGTTTTATTAGCATACTTGATGAAAAATTAAATGATGAGATTTTCCTCGTCATTGAAAAAAAACACGTAAAACGTTTATGGATCGATGTTTAGCAAGAAAACGTAGAATTAAAAGTCGCTATTCTTGGTCAAAAATTGATGCACTCGCTAGACATTTACACTTTTTATAGTCTTTTGATGACATTGAGAAGCCATTTCCATTTCAGATTTTAAAGCCATTTCAATTTTGATGTAGTAATAATAATAATAATAATAATAATATGGGCCATTGGAAATATAGAAAAATGGATGGACGTGTGTGCTGGTGAGTCAAAGATGGAAAGCATGAAGTACAAAGATGATGATAAACTAACCAACATATTTTAACGAATGAGTAGGATGTCCCCATTTTTCTTTTGGTATGGTAATTTTTCCTCATAAGGGGATGTCTTTTCTTTGGAGCAAAACGTTTGTTGAAAAGACAAGAGCACATGAAAAAGAAGAATCCTAGTCCACATATTACAAGCAAAGAATTGTTGTGGTTTAAAAGTTTAAGCAATTGGTATAAGATGTGAAATTCAACGTGTTTTTAATAGGATGTAAATATTTTTTTTTAACAAACGATATTATTTACACTAAGAATAAGGGGTGGGCTGTGACGCACCGATACCGACATACATCCAAAATCGACACGTGACGTCACCACATCCTTGTTTATCCATCATGTCTTGCCTCCAAAACAACCAAAACACAATCAATGATTCAACCACACAATCATTTTTTTTAATTTCATGGCTGCATCTAACCTTAGCGTTAGACTGCCTACGTACCCTAAGAAGGGATCAAGCCTTTCGTAGTTCACCCTGCACTGCACTCCGATGTTTATCCTAGTACGTTCTAACAGAAAGACATAGCATTCCTCAATCAATTATTGGGACTTGACAAGCATGAATTATTTGATTCAGGCTACATAACGAACTCGCATGACAATCAAGATTTTCGTTCCATCAATCATATAAATCATTATGTTTTCAACATAATACCGCAATCCATAGCATGTAACATATCAAAGAATCAACAAAGCACATTATTATTCTCTAGTCACATTGATCAACTAATCTAATCATATTAATAACAATCATATCCAACATCATTACACAATCACTTCAATTAACTAATTCCATGAATCAAAGATGCACGATATTAACATTTAACAATGTTAATCAATCAATAAGATCACATATCATTTCACAAAATTTAATAAAAGAACTCTACACAATTTCCTACTTGGATTATAAATAATAACATGGTAAATCTAATTTATACTCACAACGTCTGCTGTGGGTAATTCCCATTCATTCGAATCTAGGGTTCCAGTCCAAGTTTATAGAAATGAGCAAGAGTAATGATTCCAGACCACTCAACGGAATCGAACAAAAATATGGTCGCCTACCGAAATGTACCAAGTACAACTAATCTTCATCACCCCTAGTATGTGTATGGTCCCCCATTGCGGATATACCAAGCAGAACCGTATGCATAATCTAAGCGTGCAGACAGTGATCACCCATTGCGGATATACCAAGCATGATCACCCCTGAAATACGTATGGTCCCCTATCGCGGATATACCAAGCAGGACCACATTCTAACTCTAGGTAGTGATCATCCATCATGGATATACCAAGCATGATCACTCCTAGAATGTGTATGGTCCCTCATTGCGGATAAACCAAGCAGAACCGTAGGCATAGTCTAATAACGTAGTCAATGATCACCCATCGCGGATATACCAAGCATGATCACTCATAACAATCCTTCATCGCGTATATACCAAGCATGATTGTATCCTATAAATCTAGGTAGTGATCACCCATCGTGAATATACTAAGCATGATCAATCCTAGAATGCGTATGGTCCCCCATTGCGGATATACCAAACAGAACCATAAGCATAGTCTAATCGTGCAGGCGGTGATCATCCATCGCAGATATACCAAGCATGATCACCTCTGTAATACGTATGGTCCCTTATTGCGAATATACCAAGCAGGACCATTCATGTACCATTACTACATGGTGCAATAAGTTCACCACACAACCTACCCCTACCTCAACCTCTATGAGTTACAATGTAGGCACCTGCACTATGAACTTCTCATGGCCACTAACTAACATGTCACACAAGCATAAAAGTTCTACATAAATACTTCTAATAGGATTCTACACTCACATTGTCATAATAGTTATCATACATATCATTCATATTATTAAGAAGATATATATATATATATATATATATATCACAATAAGGCGTCCCATACACGTAAATCGAGGTATATTATATCTAGGATAACTTACTAACCAATATAGGCCCACTAAGCCCTACATAGTCTCTAGTAATACTAGTTTTAGTATTTAAGAACGAATAAGAACATTTTGATCAAAATCAACCCTAGTAAATCAATCAGGAAGATCCACCCACCAGATTTCCAATCCGTAAGTTGCTAAGGTCCTCAAATACGTACAAATCCTTACTAAAGTTTGGTGACGATCTAACGGTCGGTTCATTGTTTACTAGAAAGGTCAAAGGGCATCAATCTATGAAACTAGGCTCAAACAACGAAATCACATCAAACAACTGTCAAAATTGGATTTAGAATATCGAATTTAGCCTAGAAAGACAAATTTGGCCCACTGGTCGTGCCACATGTGGCAGTTTCCAACGAACGAAAACCCAATTTTCCGACTAACTCCAAAAATTACCAAGTTTTACAGAAATGTAGAGTACATCTAGGGGAATAATTTTCAGACTTGGGCTGAAGTCCAATTCAGCCTGAAAACCACCTCGATCTGTTGGGAACCTTAAAAATGTATGTTCTCGATTCATCGTCAAAACGAACTCTGACGCCTCATCCAATGCTTGGGCCTTATTCCTGGGGTTGAGGGGAGTTTATTGATGGTGGTGATCGACATTAATCATTGTCAAAATCACCAGAAAAGGGAAAAACTCGTTAGACAAACCAGAACTTTGTGGATTCGATTTGTAAAATTGGGTTAGGAATTTAGAAATCTAACACCACAGAGACGTTGGGCTCGCCGAGAGCTTTCCACAGACACCAAAACCACCTCGAACGGACATCGGACAGAAGAGATAGAACCAGGTCAAGAAACCGGGTCGGGTGAAGAAATCGGGTTGGTCGGTTTACTTATTCTCCCTTCCCTCTTTTCCCCTTATTTCCTCCTTCTGATTGGTGCCCCTCTCTCCCTCCTTTCTCTCATTTTCTCCCTATCTCCCACTGCCATATGGCAGATTCTAGTCTTTTTTTTCCTTGACTAATTATGAAAAACCAAACTTTGTAACTAAATAATTAAAATTATAATATTAACAAAAATGTAGTTAATAAAATCTTATAGATACGAAATACGTAAATTAAATAATGAAATTCTGGGGACGAAATTTCACATGGGCTAAGCCTCAGAGCATATTCAATGGAGACCCTAAATGAAGTCCTTACAACCGTATAGTCCCTAAATATAGGGACAAATGACTTCCAATGAGCCGGAATTGAATTCCTCATAGTATCTCAATACACTGGGACTCACTAGATACCTCAAAAAAATTCTCAAATATGAGGACTGCATATAGGGACTCAAATAGTGCAGTCCTCATATAGTGGACTTCATATTAATTTTGAGGGGGAATGTTGCTGCTCTTTATGTTTTTTTCCTTGTTTTTTGAACCCACCCAAATGGGGCAACTTCTCATTTGCCTTTTTTTTTTTATTCTTGAAAGTCAATGGTAGAGATAGTTTTTTATTTTTATTAACGGTTACAATATTTCAATGAAATGAATAATAATTTTTTAATATTTTAGTCCTTATATTTAGGGATTATACTATAAGGAATTTTCATTGTAGACAATATTTTTTTAAGAACTCGAATATTCCTCTAAAGCTCCTAAATGAGTCCTCAAAAGTGGTGGTGGATGTCTCTACGTAGGGACTCCCATTGGAGATGCTCTCATAATGGGCTTGGGCAAGAATCGAACCTAAGACCTCTCACTTACAAATGAAGATGAATACTACTAGACTGTGATACTAAGTGGTTTAAGGATGTTAGTTTTAGATTAAAAAAGATATATGATATGAATTGGGTGGGACTTATTTGACACTGCTCACACAAACCATATTGATTCTCAATTAAATTATATTCCCAAAGTCATAGGTTATACTATTCATGTCTAATGGCAAGTGATTATCTGGTTTGGTATTGTTGAAATTTTTTATAAAGCAGCTTTTTGAAAAAAGTTGAGGTTAAAATTATGTTTGGTAAATGAAAAGAAAAAGTGTTTTTTCTCAAATTAAGGATCCAAAACAGCAGAAAGCAGAAACAACTTTACCTTTACTTCTGAAAACAACATATTTTTTCACAACACACCAACCTCAAACTAGTCAAGTGACATTTAATTTTTATTTTATTAATTGTTAGATGACAGTTGTTGTTCATCAAAATTAACAAAAATGACATCTCTTAATAAAACATCACCTTGGAATAGCATGTGTCATATATGACAAGTGTGAGCACATATCTTTTCTGTCTCTAAAATATTATGCTAATAAGTCACACACAATATAAATTCACTATATAGAAACATATAAGTTATGATTGATAATGTTTGCACACTTTTTATTTTTAAATATTTGTTGCTATTCTATCCCTTTGTCTTTGAACTTATAGGTAGGCCTTGAACAAAGAGCAAACAAATATTAAAAATTTGCAAAGATCTATGAAAATCACCACCCATAAGTCATCTTAGTTTTTCTCCACAATGTATACTCAATTTTGATTTTTTTTTTTTTAAATCTATGATTGCAGAGTGTAAGCTTACATAACATTAGTTCTGTAAGTTGTTATCAAAATCAATTCTTATTCGTACCTCGTATAATTAAGGAGAGAAAACCATAGTCGCAAGAGAGAAAAAAAAAAGATAACGAACTCATCATTGTTGACCCCTACCTTTGTCCTTGGGGCTGGTGGAAAACCCTCGAGGTCTCTTCCCTCGTATAACTAAGGAGAGAAAACCATAGTTGCAAGAGAGAAAGAAAAAAAAAGATAACGAACTCATCATTGTTGACCCTTACTTTGTCCTTGGGGCCGGTGGAAATCCCTCAAGGTCTCTTCCCTCTCACCACCACCCCATTTGTTTCTCTCATCTTTTAACCATCATCATCTCTTATTATAATCGCTCTCTCACTCTATCAAAAAGGATCTTTCCAAAAAATAATGTTATGTATTCCTAAATGCTTTCCTATGTTAGTCTTGTGTTGAATTTGAAAAATACTTAACAATATCATTTTTCAATTGTATTACTCAAAAACAAAGGTTAGATTTGTGAAAGTTGATATTATGACCTGAGGCAGTAGAGAACTGATTTAGAAGACTCAAGATTCCTCTAGCAGCTTTAGTAGAGGCTTTACTGAGAATTAGACAATCATCAACAAATACTAGATTAGAAACATGTGAAATAAATAAAATTGAAATCAACATGATGAAAGTGCTAAAAAAAAATTAACCAAGTTAAAAGAGCAAAGCTAATGGATATATCTCAACACAAAAATTAATCAGGAAAATTCGTGTTGTTTGTGTAGAAAGTATTGAATCAAATGCAATCGCCTACAGGCAAATCACATAAATATAAAATATAGATAGTGTTTTTTTGTTTTTTCAAAAGGTAAGGGGTTGTTTTCTATTCAACTTTTCTCTCTCTTCCATATATTTCCGAAAAAAAAAAAGCAAAAAAAAAAAAGAAAAGCTTCACACTAGTTGGATATTACATACCAGGGGACGGGACGGCACAGAGTGGGACGAGGCATTCCGTCCCACATTTGGTGCACCTAAAACGGGTGGAACGCGCTGTCCCACGAGACAAGTTTTGGGTGAATTTTTTGTTCCTCTTCTTCCCCCTGGAACGACTTGTTCCACATCTGTGCACATCTGTGGAACACAAAATTAAAACATTTTAGGACAAAAATGCCTCTTATCTTTTTCAATATTTACCATCCAAATCATAAAACAAACCCTAACCATTATTTGTCGCTGCCTTTCTTCATGTAGCCTTCCTCCTCATCCTTCTTCCTCATCCTCTCCCGTAGCCGCCGACTACACCCAGCTAGCATGCAGCGGCATGGAGCCACTACTGTCGCGTTGCAAATTGAGCCAGGTATCCGATTGATAGCTTGTTGAATCTCAGTTTTTGACCTTAATAAATGAATCTTTTCTGATTCAATTTTTTTTGTGCTGGTTTTGTTTCATTGTTTTGCGTTTCAGTGGAAAGTTTTCTAGGTTTTAATTAATTGGGTATTGTTAATCTTGCAGATGTCTCACATTTCGTATAATAGAATAATCTCATTTCTAGCTAACAGTGAAGCTTGTGATATATGTTAATCTATCTGTTATCTATAATAGCAAACCAATAATAGCAAACCATTTTTGAGCAAACCAATATATGTTAATCTCATTTCTAGCTAATAAGAAAGTTTTCTGGGTTTTAATTAATTGGGTATTGTCGAACTCGAACGCGTCAATGGCAACCCACACCAATAATAGCAAACCATTTTTGAGTAGCTCCAACAAGTGTGCAGTGTCTGGGTTTAACTCTCAGTAATGAAGGAGCCAAAGCTTCAGGCCCTTTTCAATGGTTACTACATGATGCCAGTGATAACATCAACATTAAGGGCTATGGAGACCACATGAGCGTCAAATTACTGATTCTTTGCCTCTGCAAGCAACCGTCAATGAATACAAACACTACCAAACGTAGACATGAGGTATTGAGATCTTTGATTTACTAGTTTAAAAATCAGAAGGCCATTTGGCATTGGTTTTTCCATAGTTTCTTTGCGTGTTATACTGATGGCAAGGTGGTCATGAATGATGCTTATGTGAATGAGATAAATGGTTGGGTCAGCATGCATGAGGTTGGCAAGTTTGTGATGGTTTTGAATGCGGACAAAGTGTTCGATGAAATAGCTAAGAGACAAAATGAGGTTGGCAAGTTTGTGATGGTTAGTAGCTGATGAGTGAAGCAAAGAATACTTGTATAAATAACAAACACATCTCTCTTTCTGTAATTCATTCATTGTTCAAGGAATACAATCTTTAGTCATTCAATTTCTCTTTCTAAATTCTCTGCCATTGTTTTTCGTTTTGGTTTTTCTGCAATCTCCAAAAGCTAATCATGGTATTGTTATAAAAGATGACGGAATTTATGGCATAACATATCTTCAACCATGTGCTAGTGTAAAAAATATATCATAGATAAGCATATATGTGTTCGAATATGAACAAGTTCAAAAAAAAAAAAAAAAAAAATTGTCCCGTCTCGTCCCACGCATAAACATTGTACCAAACAACAGACGGAACACGGGTAAGTTAGTCATTTAATCATTTGGTTCCGTTCTGTCCAGCCCGTAGCAAACACAGAACGGAACAATCGTCCTGTTCCGTCCTGCGTGTACCAAACATAACACAAAACCTCTGTTCCGTCCCGTCCTGTCCTATCATGTCCCATCCCATCCCGTTCTGTTCTGTCCCGTCTGCGTACCAAACAGTACCCAAGTGAACAACTACATAATTAACGGTATTTACAACAAAAATAAATTATAAAATAAAAAAGGTACACAAAATAAAAATTAAGAATAAAAAATAATTTTAAATTTATTTTTGACACACCTCGACTTGAACATCGGGACGTGCTAGCCGTCACGTGAGCGTGACGAAGCCATGTGCGCAGTGCGGAAGAATAAATATAGATAAGAAGTACTAGAATAGCACAATGAGTGATACAAGAGCATAAAAGAGTGTGAAAGTTAACAACATAATTTACAAAGTTCGAGCATCCTAAGTGCAGTCCAGAAAGACATAAACAGGAAAGCCAGAATATTTACATGGATAGTGTACTGTCAGATATGCCTTGAAACCTCGCTTGACACCAACGCTATCTAATACCTGGAGGGGCGCAAAACAAAAGTGTGAGTGGGCAAAAACAAAGCTTTACCAAAACACTTCGATATAAAAGTTGTAACCCCTCTCTGTAAAACATGTATACTTCCCAGAAAATATATATACGTACTAATACTGGAAAATCATCATTCAACTAATGCCATGATCGAATGAACCATAATCAGCAATAAGCATGCATCAAGTAACATCAAAACAATCAGGTGATATCCCAACGCAAATCATGCCGGCAATATAAATCAGTCAGCCGGAGTCACCTCTAGTGACCTGTACGGCTGAAAATATGGCTTTTCAACCAAATCCTCAATTCATCTCTCAATCAATAACCTGCACCCATGACGGAACCACCTAATGTGGTCTGTACGTCAAGCTGGGTATATATATAAAACGCTCTGTGCTACGATCACGTGAAGGCTGGTGACGAATCGCAAGTCACCTACGAGTCGGAACCACCTAGTGTGGTCTGTACGACAGGCTGGCACCTGCATTGGATCCAAGGTGAGCGTAGTTAAAAACCACGTGAAAGCTAAGCCCTACTCTGGCGGCACAAACCCCGATGTGCAGGTAAATGAGCCATATTCTAATCTCATCGATATCACCTTAATCATCATATCACAATCACATACTTACCTGACTTACCTGGCGTCCGCGGTGCATCGACATATAATCATATAGACGTAGAAATATATATGGCATTCGACATGGCATTCAATTTCATAAAAGCATTTTAAAACATATTTTTGGGAATCAATTAAGTACATATATATATACTGAAAACAAAAGGCCACTCACTGATAAGTAGACGGGTCGTAGCCCCCGAGCCTCGCGTGGCTGCGCTCGTCCTCAGGATACGTTTCACCTATATGCGAAACAACTATATAACCGTTAATTATGCACATAACCCAAATCAAGTAATAACTTCTCATACATTGCTCAATTGGGGTGTTTGATTATACCAACATGCTCTACTCAATCCTATGAACACCCCCATATTTTTAAAATAATTTTTGGAAGTCCCACGCGCCCTCACGCGCAGACCAAGACACGGCAACATGCGCCGCCCACACGCGGCCACGCCTGTGCACACTGACGGAAACCCTAACGTCGTTAAGGAATATTCCGTTAAATCCCTAGAATATTCCATTAAAGTTAACTGACGCCGTTAACCTTCGTTAGGAATATTCCGTCAACTTTGATGGAATATTCTGTCACCTTCAACCTCAATTCGCCGGCGACCGACACCGGCGCCGCTGTGTCGCCGGAAACTGGGTAATTTTTCAACCTTCGATTTCTTGCTTATTTCTCAACCAAATTTCACGAAATTTACACCAAAATGATCCTTAGGACAAGGAGAAGAGATTTATACCTATTTTGAACCCAGAATCCGCGTGAATCTCGCCAGAGAAAAACCACGAAATCCGGCCAAACCTCGAACTCCCGATCCCAACGTCCAAAAACCTCAAACTTTGTCATTCGAGCTTCACAAGACCATTCTAAACCTCTCTATGATCTTAAAATAGGCTGAAACACCATAGATTTCGAGTGCATGAACAGTACCATTCTTGGTACTTCACAGTTGTTAGGGTTTTCGATGGTCTAAACCTAAACTAATGGTACGGTTGCACTCACCAGGTCACCAGGGTTCCAAATATGTTACTTAGGGCTCTGATCTGTGACAAAATCGAAAGGAACGAAGGTGTCCGTACGGTTGCAGAGGAAAATGATAGAGAGTTCGAGAAGAAGAAGGAGAAGGTGACGGGGAGGGAAGGCTGCACACGTGTTGTGCATGTGTGTATGTGTATATACCTCTCATCCAACCCCATCCACATAAAATCAACAAAACAAAATAAAATAAAATAATTATATAGGTACCCCTACATAAAAACATTAATCCAACTTAACCATTCTCACACCCCCGCAAGGGTAAAAACGTCATTTTACAACTAATATATTCCTTAGTTCGGAACAGACTATTACAATTTACCCACCTTAATAAAATTTCGTCCTCGAAATTTACTCAACAAGTACAAACCATTAAAACTCATAAAACAGTCGTGGGTACAACTCTTTCATCTTTTCTTCCGTTTCCCAGGTTGCCTCCTCCACTAAGTGATTCTTCCATAAGACTTTCACTAGACGCACTGTCTTGTTCCTTAAGTCCTTATCTTTCCAATCTAGTATAGTGACCGGCTCCTCCTCGTAAGACAAATCAGGATTAATCTCTAATTGCTGCGGAGGCAAAACATGTGATGGATCTGAAATGTAATGGCGAAGCATCGACACATGAAATACATTATGTACTCTAGACAGCTCCTGAGGCAACTCAAGTCTATAAGCCACTTCACCAATTCGCTCAGAAATATGATATGGTCCGATATACCTGGGACTTAATTTCTCATTCTTACCAAATCTTACAACACCCTTCCAAGGTGATAACTTCAAGAAAACCCAATCGCCCACATTATAAGTCCGATCAGTAGCGTGTCGATCAGCTAAACTCTTCTGACGATCGTGGGCTGCTTTCAGGTTAAATTTAATTACCTGAATATTCTCTGTAGTCTCATCCACTATCTCTGGGCCTTCCAGAATTCTTTCTCCAACCTCTGACCAACACAAAGGTGTCCGGCAAGCTTTACCATACAAAGCCTCGAATGGTGACATACCAATACTCGAGTGATAACTATTATTATAGGCAAATTCCATCAGATCCAAGCGCGTATGCCATGCATCACCAAACTGCAAAACAAAAGACCTCAACATATCCTCTAATGTCTGAATCATCCTCTCAGATTGTCCGTCACTTTGCGGATGATATGCAGTACTATACAATAATCTCGAACCCAGAGCCTCTTGAAATGCCGTCCAGAATTCAGAAGTGAACCTCGGATCTCGATTTGACACAATGCTAACTAGCACGCCATGATACTTAACAATCTTCGAGATAAAAAGTTCAGCTAGCCTATTTAAAGAAAACTTCTCTCGAACTGGGATGAAATGTGCTGATTTAGTAAGTCGATCAACAATCACCCAAACTCCATCATAACCATCCCTTGTACGAGGAAGCTTATACACAAAATCCATGGTAATGTCTTCCCACTTCCACTGTGGAATAGGAAGGGGCTGCATCCTTCCAAATGGCTTCTTCCTCTCGGCTTTAACCTGCTGACAAATAATACATCTACTCACGTATTCAGCAATTTCTCTTTTCATACCTGGCCAATAATAAAATGGTCGAATGGTATGATACATCTTTGTGCTTTCCGGATGCATAGCATAAGCTGAAATGTGGGCCTCATCAAGAATAGCTTTCTTTAAGTCCGCATTATTCGGCACGTACATCCTACCTTCTTGCATGAGCATGCCATCAGTCTCCCAAATCCGAAGATCTTTCTTTTTCCCATCATTTCTTAATTGAATTAATTCTTGAACCTTGTCATCCTCTATCTGTGCCTCAAGTATCCGATCAATCAAGATTGGCCTAACTTGGAAGTGAGCAAGTAAAGCACTTTCTTGATCAATATCTTCTGATTCTTCCATAATTAGGTTCACTCCAGTCGATCTTAACTCTGCCAGAAGAGGAACATGGCTTGCGTGAATAGCATTAATCCTGCCCTGAGATTTCCGGCTAAGTGCATCAGCTACTACATTTGCACGACCCGGATGGTATTCAATCGTGCAATCATAATCTCTCAGCAGCTCAATCCACCTCCGCTGACGAAGATTCAAATCTCTCCGAGTAAACAAATACTGAAGACTTTTATGGTCTGTGAAGATCTTACATTTCTCACCATAAAGATAATGCCTCCAGATTTTCAATGCAAAAACAATCGCTGCTAACTCCAAATCATGAGTAGGATAATTCCTTTCATGTTGTTTTAATTGTCTCGAGGCATATGCAATCACCCTGCTATGCTGCATCAACATACAACCCAAACCATTTAATGAAGCATTACTATAAATCTCGAAATTACCACTGTCGTCAGGAAGTGCCAACACTGGTGCCTGAGTAAGACAATATTTCAGCTGCTGGAAACTCCGCTCACAACTATCATCCCACTCAAATTTAACATTTTTCCTTGTTAACTTAGTAAGTGGCAAAGCAATCTCTGAAAAATCCTGAACAAACCGTCTGTAATACCCTGCTAAACCCAAGAAACTACGTACCTCCGAAACAGTTCGAGGCTGCTCCCAATTCTCTATTGCTGCCACTTTCTGGGGATCCACTTGTATACCTTGAGCTGAAATGACATGTCCCAAAAATGCCACATGATTCAACCAGAATTGGCATTTACTGAACTTGGCATAAAGTCTACACTTTCTCAACCTTTTCAGCACCAAACTGAGATGTCGCACATGCTTTGCTTTAGATTTAGAATAAACCAAAATGTCATCGAAAAAAACAATGACAAATCGGTCTAAATACTGCTTAAACACTCTGTTCATCATATCCATGAAAGCATTTGGTGCGTTAGTCAACCCAAATGGCATTACCAAAAACTCATAATGACCATAACAGGTTCGAAACGCCATCTTAGGAATATCATCATTCCTAATCTTCAGCTGATAATACCCAGACCTCAAGTCTAGCTTCGAAAACACACAAGCTCCTCGCAGCTGATCAAACAGATCATCAATATGCAGCAATGGATAACGATTTTTAATCGTTACCCGATTCAGCTGCCGATAGTCTATGCACAGCCTCAAAGTACCATCATTCTTCCTTACAAATAAAACTGGAGCTCCCCAGGGTGAAGTACTAGGCTGAATAAAACCTTTATCTAACAATTCTTGCAGTTGAATTTTCAATTCCTTTAATTCTGCAGGAGCCATTCGATAGGGAGTCAAAGATATAGGGTCAGTATCTGGCAATAAATTAATGGTGAACTCAACGTCTCGATCTGGCGGTAACCCCGGCAAATCATCAGGAAAAACGTCTGGAAAATGTCTAACCACTCTAACATTCTTCACTCTGCTAGCAACTTCATCATTCAGTACCACATGTGCCAGATACCCCTGATAACCATTCTGTAATAATTTCTTGGCTCTCACAACTGAAATAATACCATGCCTGACGCCACTAGGCTCACCAACAAATGTAACCATCTTTAAGCTCGGTCGTAGAAACGTAACTTTCTTCTCATAACAATCAATGTTAGCTCGATTATAATGTAACAAATCAGTGCCCAAAATAACATCAAATTCAGCAAGATCTAACGGAATAAGGTTAGCGAGCATAACTACATCCTCCACTAACACAGGGCATCCTGGATACATCCACCTTACTTGGCACGTCTCACCTCTAGGCATAGAAAACTCTATCTCATAACCAAGAGGTGTGGGATTAGGTTGCGTCAATTGAGCAAATGTATGGGAAATAATCGAATGGGTAGCACCACAGTCAATCAATACTTTAGCAAAATGTCCAAGAACATTTAACGTACCCATTATCAAATCGGGGTTGTTCTGAGCATCCTGCACTGAAAGATTATGAACATGTCCCTGGGTATGCTGACGTCCCCCACGACCTCTGCTAGACTGGCCACTACACCCAGGTGTACCACGACTCTGTCCCAAATGACTAGACTGTCTTGAAGTACCCGCACTGCTCGAGGTAACCTCACCTTGCTGCGGCTGCACACCTCAATACCACTGTGATCCACCTGCTGAATATGGGGGATACGGAGCATGTCCTCCAGAATACTGAGAATATCCAATCTGATAGCCACTGGAATAATAGGGATCCTGAGAATAAGGATACGGTGCTACTGGATAAGGCATAACATCACCCTGATAATGATAAGTGCTCCCTCGACTCAGCTGACCATAACCACTCGATATTGGAGCCTGCTGACTCGGCACTGGTGCTAGGAAGGAAGGCATCGGTGGCCTCTGCTGACTCTGTGGACAATTAGCTGCTCGAGGACCAAACTATCCACAGGTAAAACATCCTCAAATATCCTGCCTACACTCGCTGGCATGTCGGCTATTACACCTCCGACAAAAAGGAACTCCTGAACCACCAGAACCACCAACATCCCGCTGCCTCAGAAAACGCGACCCACCAGCAAATCTACCACCTCTACGTTGGCCTGTGGAACTAAATCCTCTATTGGATGAACTCGAACTAGTTCCACTCTTCTTAAAACTTTGCGTCTTTCTGGGCCCCTGTGATACAATACCCTTGCCTTTATCATTCTTCTTGGATTCATCTTTTTCTTCTTCATCACTGTTACTCGGCAAGTTCTCAGAATCTTCAATCTGCAGCAGAATCTCATAAAACTCATGATAGGTCGAAAAGGGAATCCCGGTAGCCAAAGTACGCCATTTCTTACGAGTACCCAACTTGAATCGACGAAGCATCTCCGCTGGATTCATTGCCACCTCAGGGTGATATCTAAACAAGTCTATAAACTTCCTGTAGTACTCGTTAGCAGACATCTTCTTTTGCTTCAAACTTGTAAACTCCTGTTTCTTACTGTCGATGTACGCAGGAGTAATGAATCTTTTATGGAACAACTGCTTAAATATCTCCCAGTCTGCAGCTTCCTCTAAAGACAACTCCTCAGTCGACTGTTCCCACCAAGAAGCTGGTTCTTTACCCAAAAACCACGAGATCGTCTCAACCCACCTGTCTACAGGTAAACTCTCATGACTCTACATCAATCTAAAGGTCTTATCAACATGATTCAACCATTTCTCAGCACCCTTGTGCCTTTCATTACCCACAAAAGTATTCAACTTCAGATTATAAACAATTTCCAGATGAGTCCTCTGGGGAGGTCGAAACGTCGACTGAATAGCATTAGCGATAGCTTCCCCTAATTGAGCTATATCAGGGAAACTAGGCTCAGAAATCGGACGTGGCACACGTCGTGGCGGCATAATTCTGACAGAAGACACCAAAATAGTTAGATAATTCACTAAGCACACATGACTGCCAAACCTAGGCTCTGATACCAAACTGACACACCCCGACTCGAACATCGGGACGTGCTGGCCGTCACGTGAGCGTGACGAAGCCATGTGCGCAGTGCAGAAGAATAAATATAGATAAGAAGTACTAGAATAACACAACGAGTGATACAAGAGCATAAAAGAGTGTGAAAGTTAACAACATAATTTACAAAGTTCGAGCATCCTAGGTGCAGTCCAGAAAGACATAAACAAGAAAGCCATAATATTTACATGGATAGTGTACTGTCAGATATGCCTTGAAACCTTGCTTGCCACCAACGCTATTTAATACCTGGAGGGGCGCAAAACAAAAGTGTGTGTGGGCAAAAACAAAGCTTTACCAAAACACTTCGATATAAAAGTTATAACCCCTCTCTGTAAAACATGTATACTTCCCAGAAAATATATATACGTACTAATACTGGAAAATCATCATTTAACTAATTCCATGATCGAATAAACCATAATCAGCAATAAGCATGCATCAAGTAACATCAAAACAATCAGGTGATATTCCAACTCAAATCATGCCGGCAATATAAATCAGTTAGCCGGAGTCACCTTTAGTGACCTGTACGGCTGAACCTATGGCTCCTCAACCAAATCCTCAATTCATCTCTCAATCAATAACCTGCACCCATGACGGAACCACCTAATGTGGTCTGTACGTCAAGCTGGGTGTATATATAAAACGTTCTGTGCTACGATCACGTGAAGGCTGGCAACGAATCGCAAGTCACCTACGAGTTGAAACCACCTAGTGTGGTCTGTACGACAGGCTGGCACCTGCCTTGGATCCAAGGTGAGCGTACGGTGTAGGAGGTGAACGATCACGTGAAAGCTAAGCCCTACTCTGGTGGCACAAACCCCGATGTACAGGTAAATGAGCCATATTCTAATCTCATTGATATCACCTCAATCATCATATCACAATCACATACTTACCTGACTTACCTGGCGCCCGCGGTGCATCGACATATAATCATATAGACATAGAAATATATATGGCATTCGACATGGCATTCAATTTCATAAGAGCATTTTAAAACATATTTCTGGGAATCAATTAAGTGTATATATATATACTGAAAACAAAAGCCCACTCACTGATAAGTAGACGGGTCGTAGGCCCCGAGCCTGGGGTGGCTGCGCTCGTCCTCAGGATACGTCTCACCTATATGCGAAACAACTATATAACCGTTAATTACGCACATAACCAAAATCAAGTAATAATTTCTCATACATTGCTCAATTGGGGTGTTTGAATATACCAACATGCTCTACTCAATCCCATGAACACCCCCATATTTTTAAAATAATTTTTGGAAGTCCCACGCGCCCTCACGCGCCGACCAAGGCAAGGCAACACGCGCCGCCCACACGTGGCCACGCGCCGTGAACACTGACGAAAACCCTAACGCCGTTAAGGAATATTCCGTTAAATCCCTAGAATATTCCGTTAAAGTTAACTGACGCCGTTAACCTCCGTTAGGAATATTCCTTCAACTTTGACGAAATATTCTGTCACCTTTAACCTCAGTTCGCCGGCGCCGCTGTGTCGCAGGAAACTGGGTAATTTTTCAACCTTCGATTTCTAGCTCATTTCTCAACCAAATTTCACGAAATTTACACCAAAATGATCCTTAGGACAAGGAGAAGAGATTTATACCTGTTTTGAACCCAAAATCCGCATGAATCTCGTCGGAGAAAAACCACGAAATCTGGCCAAACCTCGAACTCCCGATCCCGACGTCCAAAAACCTCAAACTTTGTCCTCCGAGCTTCACAAGACCATTCTAAACCTCTCTATGATCTCAAAATAGGCTGAAACACCATAGATTTCGAGTGCATGAATAGTACCATTCTTGGTACTTCACGGTTGTTAGGGTTTTCGACGGTCTAAACCTAAACTAATGGTACGGTTGCACTCACCAGGTCACCAGGGTTCCAAATATGTTACTTAGGGCTCTGATCTGTGACCAAATCGAAAGGAACGAAGGTGTCCGTACGGTTGCAGGGGAAAATGATAGAGAGTTCGGGAAGAGGAAGGAGAAGGTGACGGGGAGGGAAGGCTGCACACGTGTTATACATGTGTGTATGTGTATATACCTCTTATCCAACGCTATCCACATAAAATCAACAAAACAAAATAAAATAAAATAATTATATAGGTACCCCTACATAAAAACATTAATCCAACTTAACCATTCTCACACCGCCCCAAGGGTAAAAACGTCATTTCACAACTAATATATCCTTAGTTCGGAACGGACTGTTACAGTTTTCACTTTCGAAATGTTGTTTTCAATGATTCTCTTCATTTCCTCCCACCACCCTTCCTCTTTTCTCATTTCCCTAATACTTAGTTTGGATGAGAAAATTTAATATTACCAAGGAATTTTAAAACGATGGAATTTTATTTTCTAGAATTTGTGAGTTTTCTTGTTTGGCTAACCTAAAAAATAATGGAATTTTAATACGGAATTCATTATTTTTAAACTCACTCATAGAAACTTAGAAATGACACTTATTTACATGGAGTTTAAAATTGGAATTAAGGGTCCCAAATCCCAAGATTTTTTTTCATGCGAAATTTCTAAATTCCTATGTTTATGAATCTAAATAAGGGAATTGGTGCATGTCAAGTTATAAATTTTGACTTTTGTCAAAATTTCAAGTTTATTTTCTTCATCCAAACATTGTGTAATGCTTTTTCTATATTTCATGCATGGCATAAATGTAAAAACTAAAAAGCGAAATTGTTATCAAATGGATTCACATTATGTGATAAGTTAAAATTAAGGGTTCTTTAGATATAGACCCTTATAACTCTTATTTCCTATATAAAAACCCACCTAATTATAAACATCCAAATAAAACCCAAATTTAAAAGTGATTGCCATGTAGGAAAGTAATTGACCTATTAATACAAAATATTTACAACTTGTACCACAACATTCAAAATAAATCAATAAATATTATTACTCACCTTAATTAGAGAGCTACTAGACCCACCACATTGTCTTATTTTCCCACCCACATTATAATCCCACCCACCTTAAAAAGTTAAAAAAATTAAAATACTATTTCCCCACCCACTATTATTCCCAAAATAACCTTTAATATATACATACATATGAAATTATAAAATTGTCTCTTAAAAAATATAAGAAATAATATCTAAATGAAAACCACTAAGGTCTGCAAATTCAAATGGAAACGACAGAGGTATCCAAATTCAAAAGAATTCGACAACGACAAATTCAAAAATACGATGGACAAATTCAAATGACCTACACACAAATTATTCTTCTACCTTTTCAATAGAAACATAATCTTCTACTTCTTCCGTATAAACATCACTTCCACCTGTTTAATGAAAATGTCATCTTCTAAGTCCATTGATATTTTTTTTACTTTCTCTGAATGAAAGGAGATGAAAATATGAGTTAGGGTTTAAGGTAGACAAATCGTCTCCCACACCCAACTTTTTTATATTATTTTTAAATTAAGCAAAACAAGATAATTAATGACCTTATAAGTCTTTTTGCAAATGGACAAATTTGTAATTAAAAATTCATTAAACGGTGGGTGGGAAGATAAGACATTGGGGTGGGAAACATCACTCCTTAATTACAATGAACAAATAATTTATTGCATATTATTACCCCTAACACACACATATATATATACATATATACGTTCAAATGTATATAGTACTACCACAAGCTCAATATACATATATATATGTATGCACAGTACTACATATATGATCAAACATATTATACTAATTAATCTACCTATATGTAAATTTATGATGAGCAAATAACATATATTTTGTAGGTATTTTATTTTGTATGTATCATCATATATATTGGGCACATTTTATTATTATATGTACAAAATAATAGGTAAAATAGTATTGAATAAAATAATAATATTTTTTTATGTAGGTACATTATTTTGCATACATTGGGTTTGC
Organism: Heteromeles arbutifolia; assembly: GCA_024362995.1. Taxonomy (NCBI): domain Eukaryota; kingdom Viridiplantae; phylum Streptophyta; class Magnoliopsida; order Rosales; family Rosaceae; genus Heteromeles; species Heteromeles arbutifolia. The sequence goes on along the minus strand of JANCRC010000013.1, from coordinate 25,979,856 downwards.
TTTATTATGTAGGTAAATTATTTTGCACGTATTTTACATATAGTGGGGAACTTATTTTGCTTTTTTTTAAGCAATCTAACATTTTAGAATTCGAATAGTAGGTGCACTGAATCAAATAACATTTTTTGTAGGTAAATTATTTTGCATGAATTTTTATGTATACCAAGCATGTTTTTTTTTTTTTTTTTTTGTTATATATATGTGTGTGAAATAATTTAGGGGCATTTTGATATAGATGCCTCAAATTTGAATTTTTTTTAATCAAACATCTATAACTTTTAAACTTTTGATCAAACATTCTTCTACTAATTTTTAATTAAAAATTATGATTTTTATTGTATTTAATTAACCAACTAGTTCAGACAATAATATCACAAATATCCTAAAATCACCACAAACATCCTATCTTATCTTATCATAATTCGTTCAAAATGAATTTTTCTTATTCAAATAATTTTTTTGTTTTAAATTCTAAAAACACATAAACATCCTATTAACATACAATTATGAAATATAAAACGCACATATATTAAATATAACGTACCAAACAAATATATTAAATATAACGTACATCATTTGGTGTACCAGCCTGTCCCAGAAAATTATTCTCGAAGGTGTGAAAAGACTAAAATGCCCTTGGACGTTAATTAAGGTACATGTGTGTTTAAGTTTGGGGGTTGGCCCAATTGTTTTGGTTGGTTGTATTTGGACCACACACACACACACACACACACACATTCACATCACTCTATTTTTCTCTCTCATTCCCGTACTTTCTCTATCTCTCAGACTATCTTTCTCATTCTCTACGTACGGACACACCCAGAAACCCTTGCAAAACTTGCAGATCGAAGGAACTAAGGACACCATCATGTTCCTCGTGGCGTGGTGAGTTTAAAGGTACCATTTTCAGGTACAAATACGTTCATTTTCACGTAGAAACCTCACCCTCCGTACGTGCACTGTTCATGCTTGATTTTTATGGGATGTCAAGCTCACAGGGAGCTTAAGGAGGTCCTTATGAAGCTCGGAGTGCTTCGTTGGAAGAAATTGGACGTCGGAATCGCGAGATCGGAGAGTTTAATTTTGGCCAAAATTTTCGAGGCTTTTTCCGGCGAATCAGCGGCAAGTTGGGGGTCGAGTCAGGTATGGTTGTGTTCATCTTTGTGAGATCTTCATTTTGGTATAAAGTACGTAGAAAATGGTGCAAAAATGAAGAAGAAACCATAGTTGGAAGTTTTTCCAAAAACCGGCGACTCGCCGGAGAAGACAGAATATTCCGTCAGTTTTGACGGAATATGCTAACGCCGTCAGTTAGTTTGGACGGATTCCGTGGGGTTTTAACGGAATATTTTGAGGAATAATCCTGATGGCGTTAACTGACACCGTCAGTGTGCAGGTCACGTGGCCGCGTGTAGGGGTGCGTGGGTGGTCGGACAATTTTTCTAAAAATATAAGTATGTTCGTGAGGCTGTGTAGATCACTGTGGTATATTCATATACCCAAATTGTGCAATATATGAGAAATTATTTCAAAGGTTTCGATTATGGGCGTTAATTAACGTTATTCAGTTATTTCTCATATAGGCGAGACCTATCCGGAGGACGAGCGTAGCCAGGCTAGGCACGAGGGTTACAACCCGGCTACTTATCAGTGAGTGGGCTTTTGTTTTCCGTATATACCTATATACTTGCTTTTCCCAGAAAATGAATTTAAAGAATTATATGATATGAAATGCCATGCAAAGTATCTATTTATTTTATTTATGCATTAGTGATTGCATATAATAATGACGGTGCTGCGGACGCACAGGTAAGTGTCAGGTAAGTTTATATACTGGTTATGATGAGAATGAATGATGTGATGTGATTAGAGCTCATAAACCTGCACCTTGATATTAGTGCTCCTGCCCAGAGTTAAGGGCATAGTCTTTCACGTGATGTTCACCTCACGCACCGCATGCTCGCTTTGGATCCAAGTTAGGTGCACAGTCCTGTCAAATAGACCACTACGGGTGGGTTTGACTCGTAGGTGACCCGCGAATCATTCACAGAGTCTTCACGTGATTGTAGCACTAGAGCATATTATTCTATATACAGTGATGTTGTGCAGACCACGAGAGGTGGTATTGATGTGTGTGTGCAGGATATACGATATAATTGAGTTGATTATGAGTTATATGATATGATGAGATTGTTATGAGCTATATACAGCCGAGGGCTGAGTTGATTTTCTAGTATTCAATCACATTCACAGAGTTATGATTTGGCATTCAGTTATGATACTTTGGCATGGCATACATACATTCATACATACTTATTTTCCAGCAGGATTTCGAGATTTATATATATGAGTACATACTTTATTTTTGGGAAATTATACAGGTTTTACGGAGAGGGGTTATAACTTTTGAGAAAAGAAAAGGTTTTGAAAAGATTTGTTTTTGCTCACTCACGCTTTCTATTTTTCGCCCCTCCAGGTATTAGGTAGTGTTCGTTGGTGGCATACGAGGAGCTCATCGGATGTTCTGACAGAACGTACTTATGGAGGACCACATTCGGGTGTTATTTAGTACTTTCTGCTTGACTGCACGTAGACCATTTGTGCTCTGGTTGTGTAAACCATCTTAATTCTCGCACTAGCACACTATCTTGATTTGGGTTGCTAGTTGCATGGTTTTAAATTGTTCGTATCTTTCTGATTAATCTTGCTTCCGCACTGTGCACATGGTTACGTCACTCTCACGGGACGGCCAGCATGCCCCACTTTCGGGTCGGGGTGTGTCAGATTGGTATCAGAGCATAGGTTTGGCAGTCTTGCATATCTTGTGAATATTCTAATTATCTTGGTACTTCTGTCAGAACTATGCCGCCTCGTAGAGAGCCACGTCGTTCCGCTGAACCTAATTTCCCTAGCATAGCTCAGTTAGGGGAAGCTATAGCGAGTGCTATTCAGTCAGTTATTCGCCCGCCTCAGCGGACCCTTCTGAAGTCGGTTCATAATTTGAAAATAACCTCTTTTGTGGGGAATAAAAGGCCCGAGGGTTCAGAGAAATGGTTGATGCATATTGAGAAGACTTTTAGGCTGATGCAGAGTTAGGGGAGTCTATCTCCGGACAGATGGGTCAAGATGACTTCATGGTTTTTGGGTAAGGAATCAGCTTTATGGTGGGGGCAATTGGCTGATGAGTTACCCCAGAAGGAATCTAAAGATTGGGAGGTATTTAAGCAGTTATTCTATAAGAGATTCATTTCTCCTGCATACATTGATCGTAAGAAACATGAGTTTACTAGTTTGAGATGCTACGTCGTTTTAAATTGGGTGCTAAGAAGAAATGACGTACCATTGCGACTACGATTCCCTGTACCACTTTTCATGCGTTTTATGAAACTTTACTTCAGATTGAGGATTCTGAGAATTTGCCCAGCGACAGCAAAGAAGAAGAGAAATATGGGAATGAGAATAAGGATAAGGGTAAAGGTCATTTCTCACAGGGGCCTCGCCAGACTCAGAGCTTTTAGCGTAGTGGGGCTAGTTCTAGTTCTTTCAGTGGAGGTTTCAGTTCCACAGGTCAGAGAGGAGGTGGTAGGTTCTTCGGAGGTTCCAGATTCCAGAGACAGGGGAATTCTGGTAAAGGAAATGCACCTTTGTGCCATAGGTGTAATAATCGACATTTTGGGGAGTGTCGAAGAGGTAGTAGTGGTTGTTACACTTGTGGTCAGGAGGGACATCTAGCTAAGTTTTGTCCTCAAGGCCAGCAGAGGCTTCAGCAGCCTCCTTTACCACCGCCAGCTCCAGCTCAGCAGTTTTCAGGACAGGGTGGTTATACCCAGACGGGTCGTGGTAGTGCATACCACTATCAGGGGGATTCCGTTCCTTATTCTTCGGGACAGTACCAGTACCCCCAGAATCCCTATCAGCAGGGCAGTTATGGACAATATTCATGAGGATATATGCCTCCACAGCAGTATTCTGGAGGATATATGCCTCATCAGCAGTATTCAGTTGGTGGATCACAGTGGCATTTTGGAGGATAGCCTTAGCAGGTTGATGCTGCTACTAGTGGAGTTAGGTCTTCGAGACAGCATAGTCAGTCAGGACAGGGGCGTAATTCTCAGGGGCGAGGAGTTCACGCCAACAGAGGCAGATGAAGACAGCAGACCCATGGACTTATCAACAACATTTCGCTGCAGGATGCTTAGAACAATCCGGACTTGATCATGGGTACGTTAAATATTCTTGGTCATTATGCTAAAATGTTGATTGATTGTGGTGCTACACATTCTGTGATTTCTTATACGTTTGCTCAATTGACACAACCTCAATCTTCACCTCTTGGGTATGAGTTGGAGTTTGCTATGCCTAGAGGGGAAAAATGTTATGTAGATTATGTGTATCCAGGTTGTTCCGTATTAGTGGATGATGTGGTTATACCTGCTAACCTCACTCCGTTAGACATGGTGGATTTTGATGTGATCTTAGGCACATATTGGTTACATTACAATCGTGCCCAGATTGATTGTTACGGGAAATCAGTGACCTTCCATCGTCCTGGATTACCTGAGGTTACATTCTTTGGTGAACCTAGTGGATTGAGGCATGGTATTATTTCAACTGTGAGAGCCAAAAAGTTACTAAAGAAAGGTTGTCAAGGGTACTTGGCTCACGTGGTACTAAATGATGATGCTCCGGTTAGCGTGGAGAATGTCAAGGTGGTCAGACACTTTTCTGACGTTTTCCCTGATGATTTATCTGGATTGCCGCCAGACAGAGATGTAGAGTTCGCCATTGATTTGCTTCCAGGTATGGATCCTATTTCCTTAACTCCATATAGAATGGCTCTTGCGTAGTTAAGATAATTGAAGGTTCAGTTACAGGAATTGGTTGATAAAGGTTTCATTCAGCCTAGTACTTCACCTTCGGGAGCCCCAATTTTGTTTGTTCGGAAGAAAGATGGTACTTTGAGGCTTTGCATTGATTATAGGTAATTGAATCAGGTAACGATTAAAAACCATTATCCCTTGCCTCGTATTGATGATCTTTTTGATCAACTCAGAGGTGCCTGCGTATTTTCTAAGATTGATCTAAGGTCTGGTTATTATCACTTAAAGCTTAGGAGCGACGATGTTCCTAAAGTGCTTTCAGGACTCGTTATAGTCATTATGAGTTTCTCGTGATGCCATTTGGATTGACGAATGCACCAGCAACTTTTATGGGTTTGATGAATAAGGAGTTTCAGCAGTATTTGGATAGATTCGTCATTTTCTTCATTGATGACATTCTGGTGTATTCTAAGTCGAAGGCAGATCATGTGCGACATCTGACTTTAGTGTTGAAGAAGCTAAGGGAACACAGATTGTATGCTAAGTTCAGTAAGTGCTAATTTTGGTTAGATCAAGTTGCTTTCTTGGGGCATGTTGTTTTAGCTTAGGGTATTCAGGTAAACCCTCAGAAGATACCAGCTGTGGAGATTTGGGAACAACCACGAACCGTCACCGAGGTACGGAGTTTTCTTGGCTTAGTAGGATATTATCGACGATTTGTTAAAGATTTCTCAGTTATGGCTTTACCACTAACGAGGTTGACCATGAAGGAAGTTAAATTCGAGTGGGATGATAATTGTGAGCAGAGTTTCCAACAGTTGAAGTATTATCTCACTCATGCTCCTGTTTTGACTCTTCTTCATGATAATGGTAATTTTGAGATTTACAGCGATGTTTCTTTGAATGGCTTGGGATGCGTGTTGATGCAGCATGGTAGGGTAATTGCTTACACTTCGCGTCAGTTAAAGCCTTACGAGATGAATTACCCTACACATGACTTAGAGTTGGCAGCCATTATTTTCGCTTTGAAGATTTGGAGACACTATCTCTATGACGAGAAGTGTAGGATCTTCACAAATCACAAGAGTCTCAAATACTTGTTCACGCAAAAAGATTTGAACCTTCGTCAGCGGAGATGGATTGAATTGCTAAGTGACTACGATTGCACGATTGAGTATCACCCCGGACGTGTTAATGTGGTGGCTGATGCTTTGAGTAGGAAATCCCAAGGTCGGGTTAATGCTTTGTATGCTTATCGTGTTCCTCTTCTTGTAGATTTGAGGTTTATAGGAGTGAAATTGGAATTGGAAGAACAAGAAGAAGCTGTGGCAGAACAAGAAGAAGCCTTACTTGCTAGTTTCCAAGTTAGGCCTATTCTTATTGATCGTATACTCGAGACTCAGATGAATAATGAAGAGATTCAAGGGCTAATTCATTTGAGGAATCAAGGGAAAAAGAAAGATCTCAGAGTTAGAGGGACGGATGACATGCTTATGCAAGAGAATATGATGTACATGCCAAATAATAAGGAGGTAAAGAAGGTAATTCTTGATGAGGCACATATTTTAGCTTATGCGATGCATCCAAGAGGAACTAAAATGTATCATACCATTAGGCCATTTTATCATTGGCCAGGTATGAAAAGGGAAATTATAGAGTATGTAAGCATGTGTGTCGTATGTCAGCAGGTCAAAGCTGAAAGGAAGAAGCCGTTTGGTTTGTCACAGCCACTTCCCATTCCTGAGTGGAAATGGGAAAATATCATTATGGATTTTGTGTACAAGCTTTCTCGTACACAAAACGGCTATGATGGAATCTGGGCGGTTATAGATCGGCTTACTAAGTCAGCGCATTTCATTCCTGTGAGGGAAAAGTATTCTTTGAACAAGTTAGCCGAGTTGTTCATCACGAAGATTGTGAAGTATAATGGAGTTCCTGTGAGTATTATTTCAGATTGAGATCCGAGATTTACTTCTAAGTTTTGGATAGCATTCCAGGAAGCTTTGGGTTCGAGATTACTATACATGATGGCATATCATCCTCAGACAGACGGACAATCAAAGATGATGATTCAAACCTTGGAGGATATGCTAAGATCTTAGGTGTTGCAGTTTGGCATCGCTTGGCATAAGCGGTTGGATTTGATGGAATTCGCCTACAACAACAGCTTTCACTCGAGTATTGGTATGGCGCCATTCGAGGCACTATATGGCAAGCCTTGTCGTACACCTTTATGTTGGTCAGAGGTTGACGAACGAGTTTTAGTGGGCCTTGAGTTAGTGGAGGAGACTACTCAGAACAATCAGGTTATTAAGTCTAATATGAAAACGGCCCAAGATCGCCAAAAGAGTTTAGCAGACATATATGCCACTGAACGAGTTTTAGTTGGCGAGGTGTAGTATGATTCGAGAAGAAAGGCAAGCTAAATCCTAAGTTCATCGGACCTTATCAGATCACCGAGCGAGTCGGTGAAGTTGCTTATAGGCTTGAGTTGCCGTCAGAGCTGTCCAAGGTACATGATGTGTTTCATGTTTCGATGCTTCGTCACTATGTCTCAGATCCGTCGCATATGATACCTCATCAACCCTTAGAGATCAATTCAGATTTGACTTATGATGAAGAGCTAGTGACTATTTTGGATTGGAAAGAAAAGGTTATGGGAAATAAGACAGTGCATTTGGTGAAAGTTTTATGGAGGAATCATTTAGTGGAAGAAGTGACGTGGGAGACCGAAGACAGGATGAGAGAGATGTACCCAAGGTTGTTTTATGGTTGCTAGTGCTGTATTGTGGTATGAAATTTCGGGGATGAAATTTTTATAAGTTGGGTAGATTGTAACTGCCCGTCCCGGAAAATTATTCTTGAAGGTGTGAAAAGACTAAAATGCCCTTGGACGTTAATTAAGGTACGTGTGTGTTTAAGTTTGGGGGGTGGCTCAATTGTTTTGGTTGGTTGTATTTGGACCACACACACACACACACATTCACATCACTCTCTTTTTCTCTCTCACTCCCGTACTCTCTCTATCTCTCAGACTCTTTATCTCCTTCTCTACGTACAGACACACCCAGAAACCCTTGTAAAACTTGCAGATCAAGGGAACTAAGGACACCATCATGTTCCTCGTGGTGTGGTGAGTTCAAAGGTACCATTTTCAGGTACAAATACATTCGTTTTCACGTAGAAACCTCACCCTCTGTACGTGTACTGTTCATGCTTGATTTTTAGGGGATTTCAAGCTCACAAGGAGCTTAAGGAGGTCCTTACGAAGCTCGGAGTGCTTTGTTGGAAGAAATTGGATGTAGGAATTGCGAGATCGGAGAGTTTCAATTTTGGTCGAAATTTTCGAGGCTTTTTTCGGCGAATCCCGGACGAGTTGGGGGTCGAGTCAGGTATGGTTGTGTTCATCTTTGTGAGATCTTCATTTTCGTATAAAGTACGTAGAAAATGGTGCAAAAATGAAGAGGAAACCATAGTTGGAAGTTTTTCCAGAAACCGGCGAACAGTCGCCGGCGATCGACGACTCGCCGGAGAAGACAGAGAATATTCCGTCAGTTTTGACGGAAGATGATAACGCCGTCAGTTAGTTTGGACAGATTCCGTTGGGTTTTAACGGAATATTTAGAGGAATATTCCTTACGGCGTTAACTGACGCCGTTAGTGTGCAGGTCACGTGGCCGCGCGTGGGAGTGCATAGGGCCGTGCCTTTGCCGGTGCGTGGGTGGTCGGAAAATTTTTCTAAAAATATGGTGATGTTCGTGAGCTTGTGTAGATCACTGTGGTATATTCATATACCCAAATTGAGCAATATATGGGAAGTTATTTCAAAGGTTTCGATTATGGGCGTTAATTAACGTTATTTCAGTTATTTCTCATATAGGCGAGTCCTATCCGGAGGACGAACGTAGCCAGGCTAGGCACGAGGGTTACAACCCGGCTACTTATCAGTGAGTGGGCTTTTGTTTTCCGTATATACCTATATACTTGCTTTTCCCAGAAAATGAATTTAAATAATTATATGATATGAAATGCCATGCAAAGTATCTATTTATTTTATTTATGCATTAGTGATTCCATATAATAATGATGGTGGTGCGGACGCACAGGTAAGTGGCAGGTAAGTTTATATACTGGTTATGATGAGAATGAATGATGTGATGTGATGTGATGTGATTAGATCTCATAAACCTGCACCTTGATATTAGTGCTCCTGCCCAGAGTTAGGGGCATAGTCTTTCACGTGATGTTCACCTCCCGCACCGCATGCTCGTCTTGGATCCAAGTTAGGTGCACAGTCCTGTCGAATATACCACTATAAGTGGGTTCGACTCATAGGTGACCCTCGAATCATTCGCACAGTCTTCACGTGATTGTAGCACTAGAGCATATTATTCTATATACAGTGATGTTGTGCAGACCACGAGAGGTGGTATTGATGTATGTCTGTGCAGGATATACGATATGATTGAGTTGATTATGAGCTATATGATATAATGAGATTGTTATGAGCTATATACAGTCGAGGGCTGAGTTAATTATCTAGTATTCAATGACATTCACAGAGTTATGATTTGGCATTTAGTTATGATACTTTGGCATGGCATACATACATTCATACATACATATTTTCCAGCAAGATTTTGAGATTTATATATATGAGTATATACTTTATTTCTGGGAAATTATACAGGTTTTACGAAGAGAGGTTATAAATTTTGAGAAAAGAAAAGGTTTTGAAAAGATTTGTTTTTGCTCACTTACGCTTTCTATTTTTTGCCCCTCTAGGTATTAGGTAGTGTTCGTTGGTGGCATAAGAAGAGCTCATTGGACGTTCTGATAGAACTCACTTATGTCATACCACTTTCGGGTGTTATTTAGTACTTTCTGCTTGACTGCACGTAGACCATTTATGCTCTGGTTGTGTAAACCATCTTAATTCTCGCACTAGCACACTATCTTGATTTAGGTTGCTGGTTGCATGGTTTTAAATTGTTCGTATCTTTCTGATTAATCTTGCTTTCGCACTATGCACATGGTTACGTCACTCTCACGTGACGGCCAGCACGCCCCACTTTCAGGTCGAGGTGTGTCATTTGGTACGTTATATAAATTTAATCTGGGTACGTATTAGTATTTTGGTACGTTATAAAATATTGCTTTTGGTACGTTATGCAATTCTTTATTTAGTACGTAAAAAGTTATTAGTACGTTGTATTATCCTTATTTTGGTACTTACAAAACTTATGGTATGTTATGTGTGACAGCCCGTCCCGAAAATTTTATTCACGAGGATGTGAATTGACGGATTTGCCCTTGAGCGTTGAGGTACGTTTGTAAATTGAGCTAAAGTATTGGTCCAATTATACAATTTCCTTAGTTTTGGGGACCAATGAGAAGTTAGGAAATTGTTATTTTTGATTGGTTAGTGTGTTAGCATTTGGACCACTCACTTCCCTTCTCTCTCTTCTCTCACTCCCGTACCATCTTTCTCTCGCAAACTCTCTCTCTTTCTCTCTCTCCCATTTCGTACGGACACACCCAAAACCCTTTGGAACTTGGTAGATCGAGGTCGAGGAAGGTACCATTGTACTCCTTGCAAGTCCAGGAACTTATTGATACCAGTTTCAGGTAAGAGTAGCTTCGTTTTCATGAAAAATCGTAACCTTCATACATGCACTATTCATGCACTTTCTTATACGTGGTTTTTAGTAGATTTCAAGCTTCTAGGAAGCTTTAGGAGGTCTATACGAAGCTAGGGAACGTTTGTTTGAAGGTTTTAGAACTCGAAAAACGTAGAACGGAAGAGTTGCAGAGGTGGCCGAAATTTCAAGGGTTCTTCGACGAGATCCAGTGATCATTGGAACTTAAAAGAGGTGTATTTGTGTTATATTCTTCGTATGCTTCAATTTGACACAAAAATCGTGAAAAATGGTTGAGTTTTGACGGAGATACAAGGTTTTGAAAAATTCCCAGTTTCCGACGTCGACGACAGTCGTCGGAGAGTTCGAGGTTAAAGACGACTGAATATTCCGTCAAGTCTGACGGAATATTCTGACGTCGTCAGTTGAAGTTGACGATTTCTGTTAGAAGTTGACAGAATATTCCTAACGCCATTTGCTGTTCCGTTGAACGTGCCAGGCACGTGGCCGGCGCGTGGGTGGTCAGAAATTTTTTCTAAAAGTATGGGGATGTTCATGAGGTTGAGTAGGTCTCAGTGGTATATTCATGTACCCAATTTGAGCAATATATGAGAAGTTATTAGCTAGAGTTGGTTATGTGCTATTAATTGACCTTTTTATAGTTGTTTATCATATAGGCGAGACCTATCCGGAGGACGAGCGTAGCCAGGCTAGGCATAGGGGTTACGACCCGTCTACATATCAGTGAGTGGGCTTTTGTTTTCAGTATATATATATATATATATGTACTTGACGTTTTTCCCAGAAAACATATTTAAAGGAAATTTGATTTAAATGCCATGTCATACTTGCCTCATATTTTAGTGTATGCATTATCATATTTATGCATAATGTTGCATAGTGCTGTGGAGGCCCAGGTAAGCTACAGGTGAGTATATTATGTTGGTAATGGTTATGAGATATGATGATGATGATGGGATATATTAGAGCTCATAATCTGCACCCTGGTGTTAGTGCTCCCGCCCAGAGTTAGAGGCATAGTCCTTCACGTGATGTTCACCTCCCGCACCACACGCTCATCTTGGATCCAAGTTAGGTGCACAGTCCTGTCGTATAGACCACTTTCAGTGGGTTCGACTCGTAGGTGACCTGCAAATATTCGCACAGTCTTCACGTGATCGTAGGACTAGTGCGTATTATTTTACACCCAGTCCTGTCGGACAGACCACGTGAAGTGGTTCCGACTCGTGTGCATATGTATATACATGATTTGATGAGATATGAGATTGAGAGATGTATATACTTTATGAGATATGAGATTGAGATGTGATGGATATGAGCTCTAGATTTCGTCGTATAGATCACGTGAGGTGACTTTGGCTAGCAGATGATTTATATTGAATTGCATCACCTGGCTTACAGCAGTTATATTTTGATATTGGACATGGCATATGCATGGCATACATATATGTGGTTTTGGATATATTGAGCATGATTTTGAGATATATATATGTATGTATACTATTTTCTGGGAAATTATACAGGTTTTACAGCGAGAGGTTAGAGCTTTTGAAAATGATATGATTTTTTGTAAAACTTTGTTTTTGCCCACTCACGTTTTTTGTTTTGCGCCCCTCCAGGTTTTAGGTAAGATTGTTGCTGTTGGCTTACGAGGGCTTGACGGAAGTTCTGACAGTTCACCTTCCATGTAGGATCATCTTCGAATGCTGTATTATTAATAATTGTCCTACTAGACTGCACTAGGTTACTTATGCTCTGAATTATTGGGATTCACTCTTAATCTTGCACTAGCACATTATCTTAGTTAGTACTACTAGTGGTTTGGTTTTAATTTATTCCTATTTCTCTTTATCTTTCTGCTTTCGCAATGCGCATATGGCTACGTCACCCTCACGTGACGGCCAGCATGCTTCGATTTCGGTCGGGGTGTGTCATTATGTGTAAGTTGTGTAACCCAAAAAAAAGACAACTTTTCACATTAAAACATTGCACTAAAAAATATTTTGTCAACTCTTAATAATTAATTATTGGAATAAGGACTCATTCTAAATAAAAATAAAAATGTGAAAACTCTTAGTTCACGTTTCTACTATAAGTAGTTGCTAAAAAATTCAAATTTATTTTCAGTTGCATGAAATTAGGCAGTCTAGTCCACATCTCAATGTTAATTATAAACGAACTCTTGTTTTTTTTTATAATCTATATAAAATGTTGAGTCGGAAATTGGAAAAACTATATTTCATCCAATTAATCTTGAACCCCAGTAGATATAATTGAATCCTTAAATTGAGGAAGGGATGAGATTCCATAAAAATAGCAATAAATTAATGAATATTATTGAGTGCATTTTTTTACATAGAAATGGATTTAAAAGAATTTATAAAATACTTAAATTAAGAATATACCTGGAATATAAAGTTTAATTAAAAGTAAAAGCACTTTAATCAAAAGTTAAAAAGTAACATATGTTTAATTTAGAAAAATCTAAAATGAGGCATCTAATTCTAATTAACTGAATAATTTACCTACATTTATATGTAAAATATAATTTGTTGACTTAACTAAGCATGTATTATTACATATATTAGGCATGTTTTGTTGTTATTATATATTAGGCAATAAATTTATTATTTTCATAAAATCATTAATTCTCCCTTACAATCTATATGGAACTAATTGTGTACATCAAACATTCAAATAAGGGTGTTTTGGGCATCGAAATTTTTTAAATGTGTAAAGTCAAATATAATTAATGAATTTGCTGATGTGGAAACTAGTTAATGGGTTTTATTTAAGTAAAAAACTTATGACGGGTTTTATGTGGAGAAAATTAAATTTCAATGGCTAAAGTCATATTTTCAGTAAAATTAATTTGAATAAATGGTAAGTGATTAATTTTATAAGTTATAAAAAATTTTCATTCTACCTTCAATTTGAAACATGACGGAATTTAGTTAGGGTAAAGAAGTCATATACTCTCTTAAATGGCTCACGGATTGTGTCACATCCCGGCCCGGGCCCTCACCACATCCCAGGCACGTCTCCACCGTAGCACGATATTGTCTGCTTTGGGCCCCGACCACGCCCTCACGGTTTTGTTTCTGGGAACTCACACGAGAACTTCCTAGTGGGTCACCCATCATGGGAGTGCTCTTGCGTGCTACTCACTTAACTTCGGAGTTCCGATGGAACCCGAAGCCAGTGAGCTCCCAAAAAGCCTCGCGCTTGGTAGAGATGAGAATATACATATAAGGCTCACATGATCCACTCCCCTGAACGATGTGAGATCTCACATATTGTTCACGTGACAAATCATACAAAATAATAAATGTAAAATTTAAAATCTGATGTTGAGGAGAGAATTCACCATATATAAATTGTTCATCGTGTAATTGGATAAAATAAAAGTTCAAATGAAAAATTAAAATCATACAACTTTAAGGGGGTGTTTGTTTTCCCTCACTAAAGTTCATTGGACTGGACTGGACTAAGGGTTAGTCCAGTCCCGTGTTTGCTAGCATGGCCTAGGTTTAATGAGACAAAGGGGGATTTGCCTACACTAAAAGCTTCACTAACCGGTCCTAGCGAGGCCCCCCAAAATTGGGCGGACTGCTAAGAACTCTATGCAGCTTCGCCCTTCCCATCTACTTCGTCTTCCTCACTTCGTCCCTCTGCTTAGCCGTTGCGCGCATCTCGACTTCTCGCCGTTTGGAGAAACCCAAACCAAAACTACTTCTTCCTCACTTCGCCCCTCCCGTTGCGGGCATCTCGGTTTCTCGTCGTTCGAAGAAACCCAAAACAAAAATCCAAATCGAAGAGACCACTTGAAAATCGGCTAGCGAGATCCATAAGGAAGGAGGGTCGTTGTTTGGAAGCTCCGATGCAGAACCTTCGATTCGAATTGCATAACTCCAATTCTTTGGAGCTCTGCAATGACTCCAATTCTTTGAAGCTTTGCACCATCTGCAGAGCCTTTTCAAGAAACAAAAAAGAGCAAAAAAGCAAGAAAAAGTTCAAACACCCCAATGCTTTGAAGCTTTGCACCAGTTGCGGAGCAACTTTTCCAGAAGAAAAAAAGGAACAAAAGAGCAGGAAAAAGGGAAAGCATTCGAGAATTCTAGAAAAAGTAAAAGAAAAAGAAAAAAACAGAATTAATTTTTATTATTTTACTTCTTAGTCCGATATTGCACCAAACGTTTCACTAAGTCAATCCAGCTTAGTTTAGTCTAAGCCAGTCTGACTTAGTCCCTGAAGCTAGTTCCGTGCAACAAAGTATCCTAAATGAATAAACAAAAACTTTATTTTTTATTTCTAAAATTGAAAGTTTAAAACTGCAAAAAAATTGTTGGGTCTGGACTTTGAAGAACTAATAACATGGGCCCGGCCCAAAAAGAAAAATATAAACGTACGAGTGTGAGTGAATCAGCCCTAATATTGACTCTCTTTCTCCCCAACAGAGCAACAGTTAAAAACTCTCCTTCAAGCCGCAACCGGACTTCTCTGAGATTTCCTCTCACCTTCTCTGCCATTGAAGCTCTGCCCCCAAATCTTCCGCAAAGCTTCGTTCGAACACTGTAAGTCCTTATCTCCTCTCTCTCTCTCTCTCTCTCTCTCTCTCTCTCTCTCTTCATATGCGTATGTTTCAATTCGTTTTCTGCAGAGTTTCATCACAATTTGAATCGAATCTGAAATCTATTTATTCATCTGTAGCCAATTTTGTAAATTTTCTCGCTTTCGCTTAGGGTTTTGTTGCAAGACATATAATCTGTGAAAGAGTTTTGAATCGGAGAATATGTTTCATGCTGATTTTCTGACGAACAGGAAGACGAGCTCTTGGCTCAATTTTCTTACCGTTTCTCGGAAAACCAAACATAGATTTTATTTTGGGAATTGTTATTGGCACTCCAAAATTCTCATTCTACACTCCAAACTTTCTATATTCAGAAAGAAAAATACACTTGTGAGGAGTGTAGAATTAGATTTTTGGAGTGTCAATAACACTTCCCACCAGAATTTTTTTTTTGTATGCTTATGCTGTGAAATTGGGTATTTTAATTTTTGCCTGTTCTGTTATTTCTCTTACGATAAGATCTTTTTGTGTATGTTTTGAATGCAGATTCTTGTGATTTTTCTTTGACTTGTTGCGGTTTTCTTGTACGAAGGGATGGCATCTCGATTTTGGACCCAGGTATTTACTTTGTGATATGATTAGGGTTTTGTTTATAAATACTTCTGGCTTGTGTGTTTCTGTTAAATCTTGAGATAGTGTTTCCTAAGTTGTTATTTTGTGTTAATTTAGCCTGGGAGCGATTCTGAGGACGAGGAGAGCGACTATGAAGAGGAGGTTGAACCTACAGGTGGTGAGACTACCACTGAACCAGGCCTAAACCCTTACCTTCAGGCTAATGCAAGTGATAGCGAAGATTCTGATGACCAGAAGCGAGTCGTTAGATCAGCGAAGGACAAGCGCTTTGATGAATTGTCTGCTACTGTTCATCAAATGAAGAATGCCATGAATATCAATGACTGGGTTAGCTTGCAGGAGAGCTTTGACAAGATAAATAAGCAGCTTGAGAAGGTCATGCGTGTTACCGAGGCTGTAAAAGTACCTACTCTTTACATAAAAGCTCTTGTATTGTTGGAAGACTTTCTGGCTCAGGCTTTAGCAAACAAAGATGCTAAGAAGAAGATGAGTAGTAGCAATGCCAAGGCCTTGAACTCAATGAAACAGAAACTGAAGAAGAACAATAAGCAATATGAGGACTTAATTAATAAATATAGGGAGAATCCTGAGCAGAGTGAAGATGATAAGCCTCCAGAAGAGGAATCGGATGATAGCGATGGAACAGATTCTGTAATTGATCCTAATGATATTGTGTCTTCAGATAACGAAGGACCGGATGAGGACGACCCAGAAGAGGACGAGCCAACTGAAGAAGGTTGGCAGAGGAAGATGAGTAAGAAAGATAAGCTAATGGATAAGCAATTCAGTAAGGACCCTAGTGAGATCACATGGGATAGTGTTAACAAGAAATTTAAAGAGGTTGTGGCTGCTCGGGGCAGGAGGGGAACTGGAAGGTTTGAGCAGGTCGAGCAGCTTACGTTCTTGACAAAGGTTGCTAAGACCCCTGCACAGAAGCTGGAGATATTTTTCAGTGTTGTTTCTGCTCAGTTTGATGTGAATCCTGGTCTCAACGGGCACATGCCTATAAATGTGTGGAAGAAGTGTGTGCAGAATATGCAAGTTATACTTGATATTCTTGTGAAGTATCCTAATATTGCGGTGGATGACATGGTAGAGCCTGATGAAAATGAATCCCAGAAGGGACCAGATTATGATGGGACTATTAGGGTTTGGGGAAACTTGGTGGCCTTCTTGGAAAGGATAGATACTGAATTCTTCAAGAGCTTGCAATGCATTGATCCCCACACTCGTGAGTACATTGAAAGACTCAGGGATGAGCCTATGTTTTTGGTTCTAGCTCAAAATGTTCAAGAGTATTTAGAACAGGTTGGAAATTACAAAGCTGCTGCGAAGGTAGCCCTAAGGCGGGTCGAACTTATTTATTATAAACCACAAGAAGTTTATGATGCCATGCGAAAATTGGCTGAACATACAGGAGATAGTGATAATGGTGAAGAACCTAAAGCTGCTGAGGAATGTCGTGCTCCATCTTCATTTATTGTAGTTCCCGAGCTCGTTCCTCGAAAACCCACCTTCTCTGAGAGTAGCAGGACGATGATGGATATATTGGTTTCCCTCATATACAAGTATGGAGATGAGAGGACTAAAGCTCGTGCAATGCTTTGTGATATTTACCACCATGCTCTACTGGATCAGTTTTCCACCTCCCGTGACTTGCTGCTTATGAGTCACCTGCAAGATAATGTTCAGCAGATGGACATTTCGACCCAGATACTTTATAACAGGGCCATGGCCCAACTTGGTCTGTGTGCATTTCGTAATGGATTAATTACTGAAGCGCATAGCTGCCTTTCTGAACTGTATTCTGGTGGAAGAGTGAAAGAGTTGCTCGCCCAAGGTGTCTCACAAAGTAGATATCACGAGAAAACTCCCGAACAGGTGCGCAAGTGCCTCTGTTATATTTTTCCATGCTCTTGTTCTTTTTATTATCACTTTATTTGTGCATCGCCACCCAACTCGTATCCCAAGAATTTCTTCTTCCAAAGTCCCTCACAGGGAGCAAGATCCCATAATATAGTGGGACCAACCCTATGTATGTGAGAATTGGGGGAAAAATTGGGGAAGAGCAGGGTCATATAGCATCATTCTTCTATATTATTTGAAGTCATTGTTTTGTTCGCAAAAAGAAAAATCCACAAGTTTAAAACTTTAGTGTCTTTTTTCAGAACTAGCTGTTGGTTTCAACGACCAAATAAAACTTGCATGAAATCTTTCCTTTATAACAGTGCTGAAATGATTTATTATTTAAGAATTACATTATCTGTAAAAACTATTTTTTGTGAATTTGATAAAGTCCTGACAAGCATATTATATGCTTTAAATTTATACCTGCACGTTGCAATAATATGTCGAAAGTTTAAACTAGGACTTGTTAGAGTTATGTTATTAAATCATTTAAGATGTTTGTGAAATTTAAGATGTCAACATCTTTCCTCTTAACATTCTTATTGCTCATCTAGAGTGGTTTTTCGCCAAAGATGCTGATTCTGTGGAGTTATTAAATTCATTTTATTTTTGGCCCTGTATTACTACTCTGAAATTGCTGCAGGTGCGCTGTTTGCCTAATTGATAGAACAAAATGATCACTTGAGTAAATTAGGTAGGAACAACAGATGATTCTCATTCGGAAAAGCTGAAACTTGTAATAGAGTATGGTGTAGCCACATGTCATGGGAAATTGTTGTAACCATACTCTACAATAGTACTGCTCTGAGTGCACTTTGATATCATGCCTCTATTCTATATAATTGTTTTATTTTTTTTTCCGTTTTCAGGAAAGGCTGGAGAGGAGACGACAAATGCCTTACCATATGCATATCAACCCTGAACTCCTGGAGGCAGTCCATTTGATATGTGCCATGCTGCTGGAAGTGCCTAATATGGCAGCTAACACCCATGATGCGAAGCGCAGACTGGTGAGCAAGACATTCCGACGGTTGCTTGAGGTCAGTGAGAAACAAACATTCACTGGTCCTCCAGAAAATGTTAGGGACCACGTAATGGCAGCTTCCAGGGCTCTTGGCAAAGGTGACTTCCAGAAGGCCATTGATGTCATCAATTCTCTTGATATTTGGAAGCTCCTGAGGAACCGTGAGCATGTCCTTGAGATGCTCAAGGCTAAGATCAAGGAAGAAGCTCTCAGGACCTATCTTTTTACCTTCTCCTCATCCTACAAGACTCTGAGCTTGGAACAACTCAGCATGTTGTTTGACCTTACAGAGGCCCAGACACACAGCATTGTTAGCAAGATGATGATCAATGAAGAGCTCCTTGCCAGTTGGGACCAGCCAACACGTTGCATTGTTTTCCATGACATTGAGCAGACTAGGCTGCAGGCGCTAGCGTTCCAGTTGACTGAGAAGCTGTCAATCCTTGCAGAAAGTAATGAAAGGGCAACAGAAGCAAGAATTGGTGGTGGTGGTGGATTAGATCTACCTCAAAGGCGCAGAGACAACCAGGACTACGGTGCTGGAACAGTTGCTGGGAGTGGCGGTAGATGGCAAGATAACATGTCCTTCAATCAAAGGCAAGGTGGTGGTGCTGGGCGCACAGGATACAACACTGGAGGGAGACAATTCAACCAAAATGCTGGAGGTGGCTATAATAGGGACCGCACAGGCCAATACAGAGGGACAGGGCAAAACACCCGTTATCAAGATGGTGCATATGCGGGATCAGGGAGGTCCGCCAGGGGTTCTCAGGATACTTCAAGTCGCATGGTCAGTCTAAACAAGGGGCTTCGCGCTTAAACATCTACAAAAGAAGCATAGTTATTCAGCAGCAATTTGATTACAGTGCTTTCTGTTTTGTTTTTGTTCTCGATTAAGCTATCCCTTTCTAAACCTAGTCTTTGATCGTTTGGATTTTCATATTTAGAGGCTTAAATTTTGGACCTATAAACTTTGATAGGTGGGGTTTTGTGTGCTAAAACACCATGGTTATCATAGCATGCAAGGTTTTACTTTGTTTTTGTTTAATATGTTACCTGGTAATGCATATTTTATATTGGATAAATTACATTTTACCACTTTAAGTTTCGGACGCGAACATAGTTTAGGATGTTTGCTTGGAAGAAGAATATAGATCGATAGTTATTTGGCACCTGGTTTTGATGCGTCAATTTTTATGTACTTGACGGCCAATCGTTTTTCTGGGTTGCTTACTGATGCTTGGTTTGTCAAACAGCTTTCTTGAACGTTGACCCGAATCGGGTTCCAACATGGCGAGAATGAGCAATTGTTCTACTGAAGGCTGTTTATCAATTGAATTATAAACTCTTTATTGCGGTTTAAGATTGTTATTTTTTAACTTTCCCTTAGATCAGGATCGGTGGATGTGTTGGACATCTTGAGGGTTGTTCAGCCCAGGGTTTCGGCAGAGATGAATCATGATCTAATACGGCCGGTGTTGAATGAGGAAATTAAGGATGCGTTGTTTCAAATGTATCCGACTAAAGCTCCGGGACCTGACGGTATGTCACCGGGTTTCTATCAAAAGCATTGGGAGACTGTTGGCCAGGATGTGTGTGATGGGGTAAGACATGTTCTTTCGTCGGGTCATATGCTTAGGAAGATCAATTACACCCATGTAACTTTGATTCCAAAGAAACTTGATCCTACTGACATGACTTAACTTCGGCCGATTAGTCTTTCTTTGTAATGTGATTTATAAGATTTGTTGCTCTAAGGTGCTTACTAATAGGTTGAAAGTTATTCTCCCGGACATTATTTCACCCTCACAAAGTGCATTTATACATGGAAGGTTAATATCCGATAATTGTATGGTAGCTTCGGAAATTGCACATTACATGCATCAGAAGAACAATGGGTGGAACGGGGTGATGGCGCTGAAATTGGATATTAGTAAGGCCTATGATTGCATTGAATGAAGTTTCTTGGAACAAATAATGCAAAAGTTGGGTTTTGCGAATGAATGGATTCACTGGATAATGATGTGTGTTTCGACAGTCTCTTATTCGTTTAAACTGAATGGGGAGCCGGTGGGGCTAGTATACCCGAAGCGGGGAATTCGTCAAGGTGATCCATTGTCACCATTCTTATTTGTTCTATGTGCGGAGGGTTTATTGGCTTTGTTTGATTCGTGGGATGCTCAAGGCCGAATTCAGGGGGTCCAAGTTTGTAAAGGGGCACCAAGTGTTCATAATTTATTATTTGCGGATGATAGCTTTATTTTTGCCAGGAGTTCTATTCAAGAATGTATTCAGATAAAGGAATTATTATGCACTTATGAACAGGCTTCGGGGCAAGCAGTCAATCTGTCCAAAAGTAGTGTGGCGTTTAGTCGGAATCTCTCGGAGATGGATGGCCAGTTATTAGCCGATTGTTTAAGGATGACGCATGTGGAATACCATGACTGCTATCTTGGGCTTTCGGTGTTTATCGGTAGATCTAAGAAAGATACTTTTGCTTATATTAAAGATTGGTTGTGGAAAAAGTTGAATGGTTGGCGTGGCTCATTACTTAGCAGTGCGGGGAAGGAAATCTTAATAAAGATTATGGCACAGGCAGTATCGTTGTATACAATGCAGACTTTCTTGCTACCAAAGTCTTTCTGTGATGAGCTAAATCAAATGGTGGCTAAGTTCTGGTGAGCGTAGAATACATTGGGTGAAATGGCAGCGGTTGTGTAAACCCAAGGGTGATGGTGGTTTGGGTTTTAAGGATTTGTATGCATTCAATCTTGCTTTGCTTGAGAAGCAAGGGTGGCGACTTCTACATAATCCTAATTCACTTGTTGCACGAATTTTCAAAGCTCGGTATTATCCTACTAATGAGTTCTTGCAGGCACCTGTTAAGCCTAATTCCTCCTATTGCTGGCATAGTGTGGCGGCATCTCGAATAATTATTGATAGGGGTGCGAGATGGAGAGTGGGGGATGGCCTACAAATCCGCATTTGGGGTGACAGTTGGCTGCCACGGGATCAATTTTATCACGTTCTCAGCCCCTTACTGACGGGGGTGCATCCATGTCTTACAATACGATCTCTAATGGTGGATGATGATGGGGTCCAGTGGAATTCGAATTTAGTGCGTAGTTGGTTTGTGGAAGAGGAAGCGGATCTCATTTTGAGCATACCTTTGAGTTTATTTTATCATGCTGATTCGTTGATTTGGGCGAATGAACCAAAAGGGTTATTCACGACTAAGAGTGCGTATTTTGTGGCAAGATCGTGCCCCGGGTTGGGTGGTGAGGAGCCCACGGTTTCGGTGGTTAGTGAGAAAACAAAATTTCTTTGGAAAGCATTATGGCAAGCCAAAGTTCCGGGGAAGGTGAAAATTTGTGTCTGGCGGGGGTGCATGAATGCAATGCTTTTCAAAGTAAACCTGAAGAAGAGACGAGTACTTATGGAGGCTACTTGCGGTTTTTGTGATCAAGAAGAGGGAACGGTAGAACATGCCTTGTTAAAGTGTCCTAGAACGACAGTTGTGTGGTTTAGAAGTCATTTGGGAATTCGATCCTTTATAGGTAGTGTGCAATGTTTTGTAGGGTGGCTGGAACTTATGGCACATGAAGTCTCTAAAGAAAGTTTTGAGTTGCTCATTGTTCTAGTTTGGAGTATTTGGAAGGTACGTAATGACTTTCTTTGGAATGGTATCGATGTTTCTCCGTTGGATACCCAAATCAAAGCACAAACGTGGCTGGCGGAATATAGAAAGTGGACTGTTGCTGCAACCCAACCATCCTCCATGCGAATACTTCGTTGGCAGAATCCAGCTTCTGGGTGGATAAAATGCAATTTTGATGCTGCATGGGATGAAAATGTCAATCGGAGGTTTTGGCTTGGTAGTTCGTGACGCGGATGGTAGCTTTCTAGTGGCGCAGATAGGAAGGGCGGAAAGAGTGCGATCTGCACTACATATGGAGGATGCTGCTGGATGGGCATCAACTTTGTTTTTGCGCAGGTGGAGCACGGAGCAAGTCTAGGTGGAAGGTGATGCGTTATTGGTGACTTTCGCAATTCAGAATGCAAGTGCAGCATATAGTGGTCATTATGGGCATTTGTTCGAAGATACTAGAAAGCTATTGCAAGAGTTCAGAAAATAAAAAATTACGTTTGGTTGAAGAGAGACGAATAAGGTGGCTCACCGCCTTACGAGGTTTAGTCTCACTTTAGATCACCCAATCTCTTGGTTCGAAGAGCCCCCTGATGTAATTTATGAATTATTATTGGAGGATAGTATTAGTAGTTAATTGGTGCGGGACACTCTTTTTCCCTTCGATCGGGTTGAAAGCCCCGACAAGGTTTTTATTAAGGCCCACTGTAAACACCATATCCTCGATTTGTACGCATTTCAATGTTCAATGAATATCGTACTTTCTTCAACAAAAAAAAACTTTCCCTTAGATAAAAACCTAACCATATGAACTGTGCCCACGCCTGTTGTATGAACATTTAACGGCGCCGACATATTCTGTTAACCACAAGTATATTCTTTCACTTGAATATTCTTTGATGTCGATGGTTCAAGTCTTTTCCTTAGTATTTACAAAGTAGTTTAATGATTACTATAGTGGTTTTCCATATAAGAGAGACTTATCTCAAGAATTACAAAGGCTAAGCAAGGCATGGCTACGACCTGACTACATACCAGTTGGTGGACTTTATTTTCAATCTATTTTATGTATATAATTTTCATGATCGCTTTGACGATTGTTTTGTAACATGCCACATTTTTATTGAGAAATTTTATATTGTTGAGATTTATGAAATTATGACGGCATTGACCCTATATATTTTATCTGCTCATCATGCATGCTTACACTGGTGAATATAGTACTCGTTAGGGCCATGATTAGGTTCAAGTGTATGTTCACATTGTATCGTTGCGCTCACTTTGGATCCATTATAGGTGTCAGCCTATACTAGTTGCTTTTGCATCTAAGACTCATATCGTATGTGATGCGCTTAGTGCTAGCTTCACGTGTATGTAGTACTTGAGCGTAAATCATTACACCCAGCCTGTTCATGTAGCTACTTACTGCATGGACTCTTGTGTGCTGCATAATTTGATGAGCATATATATATATATTAAGATATTGTGGTTTACGTACATGTACCCTTGAATTAATTGTTATACACTAATACTTTAGTTTTCATACTTACACGTAATATGATTTTGAAAACTATACGGGTTTTATAGCAAGGAATTATTATGTTGTGAAAAATCAAAGGTTTTTAGTAAATCGGTATTTTTGCCCACTCACACTTTTTGTTTTGCGACCCTCCACGACTTTGTAGTTGGTTTGGCGAGTGACAGATTATTAGGGTTCTGACACTCCAATTAATGTCGGGAATTTATTTCCTGTAATTTGTACAATATCTATCTTACACAGGATAAGAATATTCTTACTTTTGCTACACAGTTATCTATGCTCTGATACTCATGCATTGTAATAAGGATTCATCCACATTGCACTCTCACTCTTAGTTTTAATTTAGCTCTCGACTTTGGTTTTAATTTATTCATATTTTTTTGCACATTACTTGCATATTATGACTTCTTCACCTTCCAAGTGCAAGTATCGGCCAATATCCCTCGAATTCCGGTGTCTACTTCAATATGTGGGTCGGGGTATGTCATTTTACATAACCATTATGTTTTGACTAGCATTCACATTTCAAGCTTCTGCATTATTGATCATGGGCACATGATGATGCTTGAATGAGAATTTTCTTTTTCCTTAGCAAATTTAACAACTAAAATTTAGACCCATCCATTTAAAATGTGCATTCGTATGTAAAGAAATGGATAATAACTATATTATACATAGCCACTTAATACTACAGTTTAGTAGTATTTCTCTTTACTTGTAAGTGAGAGGTCTTAGGTTCGATTCTTGCCAAAGGCGAATTTGAACCACATTATTGCTAGTCAATTGTGAGGCTAAGCCTACTGTAACGACCCATCCCTAACTTTACGGTTTTTATAATTTTAAAAGTGTGATTTTACCAAAGAACCCTTTGAGGTGAAAAACGTTCACTTTTGTTGACCGTCTTGTCGTGCCACGCAAGACCCGTTTCCTTAGCATATCTTTGTAGTACTCGTCACTACGAACGCGTGGATGTAAGCAGAGTTGAATTTGGAGTTAGAACGAGGATTTTACGAAAGTCGAAATGTTGGGGGTATATTGGTAATTTTACGTCTCGCGGGATATTTTTCTGTTTCGTCTTTTCATGTCTTGTTTGGTGAGCCAGTGGGGCCCACCCCTATCTTCTTTGTTCCATGGCCCATCCCCTTTTTCTTTTTCCTCCATTTTTCTCTCATTTATTCCTTCTTCCCGTGAACCTCTTTCTCTTCCTTTCTCCCTTTTCATCTTTTTGCAACTGTCTCCCCAAGCTCTCACCCACCCAACAACAACAAAGACAACACCCTCACCACCCCCACGTGCTCTGTGTGACCTTTGGACCTAAGGAACGACGGAAAATTCCTTAAACTCCTCATCCCATCGCTGCGCAGTAACCATCACTACGCAAAAAGTCCCTTCGACGAGTTCTCGTCGTCTCCGACACATGTAAGCCCCTAGAAACCTCTAGATCGTGTTTTAGGGTTAGATTAGAGTGGTTTTTAAGTGTTAATCGTGTGTTGGATGCAGAAACAACTTGGGAAGCCAGTTTCTAGTTTTTTGGCGAAGACGCCTTTTTGCAGGCTTTTTCCAGCCACCACTCGGCCTCTTTTTGGTACGAATCCCTTCTTCTTGTTCCAAGCTTCATTTCCATAGTTAGAACGTAAAAAATGGTGAAGAAATGAGCTCGAACGGAGCTCTGGAAAATTTGCCTAGAATCTGGCTAGTTTCAGGCCTCGGGAGGAAGGTGAGTACGCCTGTAGTCACAGACGTGTGAGGCTACGCATGGGGCTGCCGTTCTCGGCACATGGAGCACACACGCCTCTCCAGAGGTACTGTGCTATGTCACTGTCGACGGCGACACTGATGACTTTTCCGACCAACTTTCCGACGACCCAACTTGGCACGTGAGGGAACTCGAGGTTCCTCCTTAGGTTTTTAGACGTCTCGAATCCGAATTTGACGTCCGTTTTCCCAAATTCAATCGTTTTAGTAGGGTTTTACTAATTGATCCTTTTATGTGCTTAGATACATTTATTTGTGGCGACCCCGTCCTTTCTAGTTTGCATGGCTATTCGACGACGGAGTATCTGTGAGTGGATCCCTTCTTAAAATGCATGATTTTAAATGCTAGGGTTGCATACACAAAAAACATGATTTCCTAATTTTACGTTGTATGAAATTTATATTTGATTTATCGAATTTACGTTTTATGAAACGTTTATGAAAGATTTACGAACCATGAATTTTTACGCTTTACGATATATGATGGATTTACGAATATGAATTTATGGTTTCACATGATTTATTTATTATGGCTTATGATGATATGATGTTTCGAGCTTTTGAGCTTCGATGATGTGTTATGTTTTTAGTGCTTACTTAGTGGGTAATCATACAACACGAGTATGTATTTGTCTATGGCCATAGGACACAGTAGAGGAGCGATGAGATGTTCATGACATACTCCCAGCTTCACTGGCGACACTAGTGTCAGACAGCTTTACTAGTCACGGCTAATGTCGGTGTGTTATGTATATTTCTTCTCTAGCGTAACCCAGAGTCGTATAGCTTCACCTTTGGGTGATGGGACCCACCATGTTTCTTCACTAGCGTAACCCAGTGTCGTACAGCTTCACCCTCAGGTGATGGATATGCCTTCAGGCAAATATGATACCCCTATTTGGGTACATTAGTGGTTGATTTACGAGCCTTTACAGATTTGCCTGTGGGCTCTTTCGATATCACTTTTAGAGATGATTTTATTGTATACGAACATTTTTGGCATGTTAGATTTTCTAGAAAAAAAAAAACCTATTATGTAGTATTATTTTGTTTTCAAAACAGGGGGTTAATATGTTCAGAAAGAAAATGGTTTTACTTAGTATTATTATTATAAACTTTGGTCCACTCAAGTTTTGTTTTGCGCCCCTTTCAGGACTTAGAATCGAGGCGAACAATCCCGGCGTTAAGGCATTTCCGCATCGGTATCTGCGCGTCCTCTCGGTGTAGGACCCACTTTCTCTGTAATCTCATTTATATCGTAATATTCCTTTCACACTATTCTTGATTAGTTGTATGCCCTGAACATGTTCCCACATCCGCAGATTTTCACTATATTTAAATTTACTTGTTTTATTTACCTTCGTTTTTCCTTTATAACTCGCATGTATGTTAAAATGGCTTCGTCACCCTCGGGTATCGGCTAGCACGTCCCCATCTTGGTATTTGGGGATATCGGGGTCGGGGCGTGTCACCTACTCTCCCACCCACTTGGTGTAGATAATATCGTTTGTTCGATGGAAAAAAAAAATACTACATTCTGCATATAAAATAAAACAATAAAAAAATTACATTTTGCATATAAAGTAAAATAATAAAAAAAAGTTCTCTTCTCGTGCCAACTAGATATTTTTCTTTTATTTTTACCGGAGTCCGGAGGAGAAGCAGAATCCTAGTGCATTAGAATAAATGCTTATTGTGTCACACCTCAATTCCGACATACGTTTAGGGTCGACACGTGACGCTTGGGTGCAGGGGTGCAAGTAAATAGAAACAAGATACACAATAGAATACTGATACTAAAATTCACAATATTTACAACAATTGTTCAACAAAAGCAACCAACCCTCACTAGGGACAATGCCCACAGGCTCCCAAAAGAAAGTCCAAAAGAAATACAAGAAAAGATATCGGGGTAACCTAATCACCCCAAACTCTCCGACCTCTGTCAGCTACCCCAAAAACTACTCGTATCTACTAACACTTGTCACATGCACAATTGCCCCTACACATTGTCCACTTAAAATACAATCTTCTTGTTACAAAATGAGGTTCATCTAATTTTCATGTTATCTCCTCCTCAACCTTACGGACTTGGCTAGAATAAATTCATGATTCATGTACTTAGTACAATTACCCTATTAATTGAAACATGTTAGTAATGACATTCAACGATTATATGTGAGCATCAATGAGGAATTTAAAAGTTAAGATATATAGTCTTCATCTAGGTACATAAATGTATTCATATCTGAACATCAAGCTTTGTAATATTTGGAGGAAATTACAGTTAAGATACATAGTCTTCTTCTGGTGGAGAAAGTTTCTGCAGATGTAAAATGAATAGTGTATAGCAGCAATAAGGTATAATTAAGTAACAACACAGTTGTATTACCAACTATCTTTTACCATCTTTCATTGAGTTTGCGTCGTGTACTGACAAAAGCATAACAGAATTACTGAATACCTTTGAACTGTTGCAAGCTTGTTAATAATCCGTGCAGTAACAAGATATTAAATTTGATGCAAGAAAACACAAGGGATGACGCAAAGGTAGATATGTGTGTCTGGCAAGGTTCTAAAAATTGCTAGGCGCTAGTCGGGTGGCGGGTTGGGGCCTAGTGCCCGGGCGGCTAGGCGGGGCCTAGCGCCTAGGCGGGGCTTAGGCGGATTTAAGTAAATCAATCATATTTCGTGTAAATAAGTGTCTGCTTATACTTGAAATATATATAATTTCATCATAAACTACAAAATAGAATGCATATATATTATGAAGTATTGGAACATAATGAAAACATGTGAAATAAGGATATAATGTGTGTTCATTTAAGTATGCAACAAGTCTCTTACAATTTATTGGAAAAAAACAAAATGCAAAATGAAAGTTATCTATTTTCTGTCTAAGTGAGTTCCGACCTAGACTAGTGTTTAGACGGGTCTAGGCGGTCTAGGTGGGTGCCTAGGCGGTCTAGGCGGTGCCTCAGCAGGTCTAGGCGGCCTTAGCATTAATCGGGACAGTGGCCAGCCGCCTAGCGCCTAGACAGGGATTTTTAGAACAGTGGTGTCTGGAAATCGCAGGAAGGGGAAAGGCCGGAATGAAAGATGTAGTCGATGAACAAGAAGTGAATATTTTTATCCTACCGTGGTGAGGCTTTGGTAATTACAAACTACTCTAAAATGACAAGGTACTGTTTATAAATTGAGATCGATGAACTTTTTTTTATGATTTTTGCATACGTTGAATTATTGTCACTCACACAAATTTCGTACCTTATCTAGATTGTTGCTTTGCCCGGTGCACCATTCCCACGGTGTAGGGGCGATTGTGCAGGTGACATGTGTTAGTAGATACGAGGAGCTCTTGGGGTAGCAAACAAAGAGCTTGGAATGATTAGGTTACTCCTATATCTTTCCTTGTATTTATTTTGGACTTTCTTTTTGGGAGCCTAAGGGCATGTCACCCTAGTGAGCGTTAGTTACATTTTGTTGTACGGTTGTTGTAAATATTGTGAATTTCAGTTCAGTATTTCTTGTCTGGATTTCCTTGCACCCATGCATCTGAGCGCCACGTGTTGATCCTATAGACGTATGTCAGGATCGGGGTGTAACATATGCACCCTTCCACTAGGGATTGCATTCATTCAATCAATAGACATAAAATTGGACCTACATATATTGATCACAAAAGTTAATTCACGAATTTTCTAGTATGCATCAGTGTGTACTATTTATCGATATTTGCAACCGTTAAACTCTTACCTGTTAGATCTTTAATTGTACATCTAACTTTCCATTCTTCTGAAAAATATTATACACCAAAGTATATAGTAAAAATTTTAGTCACATAGTTTCATAATTCATGATTCATATCATGTGTGAAGTGTGCGACACTGCATGCAACCTTGGCTGCCGTATGCTTTGTACCTTCTGTGGCTGTTTGTAGATAAGTAATAGACAAGGGTCTCGTGAGCGAGTACTTATGAAATTTATAATTGATTTGAGCATCTTCTAAAAAGTATCCAAATCATTGTGCATTTGTTATTATTTGGATTTTATTTGTAGCATCTCAAAGTTGTGGTTTTGGAGCCTATTCGCAATTTTATGTTTTTTTTTTCTTTGGTTTCCGTCTCTAATTGAATGGACTAAATATAATTATGTTCAGATTTATAGCCTTGCAAGAAATTACTTGATAAATAGTGTCATACTATATTCATCTACTGTCTCTAATCGAATGAGCTAAGCATAGCCCGCTCTTTTTGAAACAATTGAACCAAAATTCATGAAGAAAAAGAGGACCAGTCGTCGAGCTTCGCGTCGCTCACCAGGTCAACGAAGCTCTATTTTAGCATTTTTTTCAGAGGTGTTTGATTCGGCTATTGTGATCGATGAAACTCCAGAAGTTGAACTTTGGAAATTTTGTTTCAATTTGTGAGATGAAGAACAATCAGTGAGCATGAACAACGATCCAATTAAGTAATATCATGCGCCGCGGATTGGGTTTTGTTTCAACACTTGGCAGTTGGATCTGCAGCTGCTGCTGGTGGCCCCAACCAACTAAACGGGTTGGGTATCAGACCAAACTTGGCCAACCTGATGCCTTTTTTGCTATGTTTTGACTTGGTGAGCTCCACTAAATTTTAACCCAATCTTCATTTAGTGATGAGTTTTTTCTTTTTCTTTCAAATCATGTCATGTTTTGACCCTTTAACCCTCTCCATTGAAGATGAAAACAATTGTTGTGACATCCAAGTCATTGAGCTCAACTGTGTAATCTCGTGAGTATGGTGGGGTAATGTGCCAAACTACAAACTAAGTGATAAAATCACAGCCACCAAACTTAAGAAAGTGTTCTTTCGATTCTAACCTTTGTGAGTATTGTGAGATTCCTTATGGAACTCGAAATTAATTAAGTGTAACTTATATGTAATCGGGGTATGTCTTTCAATATTTCTTTCTCGCTTCTCATGTTACTAATAATATGAAGAGTGAAATAGGAACATTGAGAGTATATTTATGACATTTATGATTGTTTTCCCTTAACCATGCTAGATATTGGAATAGTGTCAATTGTGAGTGAACAATCGTTAACATATAATGTTTGCGAGCCACGAATTAGCATTGATCAACGATTTTGATAGCATCAAGTGCAAACTTGTGACTGACGCTAGAACAACTCGTTACCTATATATCTAGTTTTTATTTTTTTTATTTTTTTATTTTTTATTTTTTATTTTTTTTAAATCTTTTTAGAAATTGTAGGAAGATATTATTTGAGACACCCTGACCCAAATATCGGGACGTGCTGGCCGTCACATGAACGTGACGTAGCCATGTGCGCAGTGCAGACACATATATAAAGATGATAAGTACTAAAATAACATAACTAGTGATAAAAGATCATTGTATAGTGTGAAGGACAAAAACATAATTTACAAGGTTCGAGCATCCTAGGTGCAGTCCAGAAAGACTTAACAGGATAACCAGAATATTTACATGGATAGTACACTATCAGATTTGCCTTGAAACCTCGATTGCCACCAATGCTATCTAATACCTGGAGGGGCGCAAAACAAAAGCGTGAGTGGGTAAAAACAAAGCTTTTCCAAAATCACTTCGATATAAAAGTTATAACCCTTCTCTGTAAAAATATATACTTACTCATACTGAAAACCAACATTCAAATATTACCATGTCCGAATAAACCATATCCAATATCAAGCATGCAACAATATCATCAAAGTTCATCGGGTGATATCTCAATGCATAACATGCCGGCAATGCATATAAATCAGTCGGAGTCACTTATAGTGACCTGTACGGCTGAATCTATGGCTCCTCAACCAAATCCTCAATCCAAACTCTCAATCAATAACCTGCACCTATGTTGGAACCACCTATAGTGGTCTGTACGACAAGCTGGGTATATAAAACGCTCTGTGCTACGGTCACGTGAAGGCTGGCGACGAATCGTGGGTCACCTACAAGTCGGAACCACCTATAATGGTCTGTACGACAGGCTGGCACCTACCTTGGATCTAAGGTGAGCGTACGGTGCGGGAGGTGAACGATCACGTAAAAGCTAAGCCTTACTCTGGTGGAGCACAAACCTTGATGTGCAGGTAAATGAGCCATATTCTAATCTCACCGATATCACCATAATCATCATAACAAAAACATATACTCACCTGACTTACCTGGCGTCCGCAGTGCCACAACATATAATCACATAAACATAGTAATAAATATATATGGCATTCAACATGGCATTCAATTTCATAAAATCATTCAAAACGTATTTCTGGGAATCAGTCAAGTATACATATATACTGAAAACAAAAGCCCACTCACTGATAAGTAGACGGATCGTAGCCCCCAAGCTTCGCGTGGTTGTGCTCGTCCTCGGGATAAATCTCACCTATATGCGAAATAACTATACAATCGTTAATTACGTATATAACCAAACTTAGGTAATAACTTCTCATACATTGCTCAATTGAGGTGTTTGAATATACCAACGTGCTCTACTCAAACCCACGAACACCCTCATATTTTTAGAATAATTTTCTGAAGCCCCACGTGCCCTCACACTCCGGCCAAGGCACGGCAACACGCGCCGCTCATGCCCTGCCACGTGCCGTGCATGCTGACGAAAACCCTAACGCCGTTAGGGAATATTCCGTTAAATCTCCAGAATATTCTGTTAAGGTTAACTGATGCCGCTACATTCCGTTAGGAATATTCTGTTAAAGTTGACGGAATATTCCCTTGTCCCTTACCTTAAGCCACCGGAATCTGACGCCGGCGACCGCTGCGTCGCCGAATTCTGGAAAACCTTCGAATCTTAATTTCTAACTCAATTTACAACCAAATTTCACGAAATTAACACCAAAATGAAGTTTAGGACAAGGGGAAGAGTTCTATACCTTTTTAAAGTTCAAAACACGACGGAAACTCGTCGGAGAAAAACCACGAAATTTGGCCAACTTCAGAACTCGCTATCCCGACGTCCAAAAACCTCCAATTTTGTCCTCCGAGCTTCACAAGAACATTCTAAAGCTCCCTGTGATCTTAGAATGTCCTAAAACTCCCTAGATTAAAAGTACATGAACAATACCTTTACAAGTGCTCTCGGGTTTCAAGGGTTTTCGAGGGTTTCAAACTAAACCAAAGGTATGGTTGGGTTCGCAAGGTTGCAAGGAACACGATAATGGAATTTAGGACCTCGATCCGTGCCAAGATCAAGAGGTGCAGTGACGTCCGTACATATTGCAGAGAAAATGGGAGAAGAATCGAGAAAAATGAGAGAGAAAGGAAGAGAAAAAAAGAGATATGGTGTGTGTGTGTGTGTGTGTGTGTGTGTCTACAATATTAGGGCCACACCACCAAACCCAATTTCCAAAACAACCCCAAAATACATACACACGTCACCATCGATATAGGGGTAAAAATGTCATTTCACGTCCCTGATACAAATATCTCAGGACGGGCTGTTACATTATTCACATTTTTTAGAGTTGGATAGTGATTTCTGCATAATCTTTTTGTCCTTTTACGTATTTTTCTTTATTTTTCGTATTTAGATTGAATGTTTAAAAAAAATAAAATAAAAGACACTCACACTAATTGGGCGATCACGTGCATGTTGTTGCCCCCAATTCCCATCTGTTTTCTGGTTGTGCTTAAAAGACACTCACAAAATTAAAAGGGAAATTTAGAAAAATAACCAAAATTTTGACTATGAATTGAATTTTAACCAACCATTATTATTTTTTATAATTCTAATTAAATTTGACGTGAAAGTACATCAATACCCTTTTTAAACTAAATTAATTACAAAAATATATCATCTCCATCTTTTCATGGTCCAAATTTTGACTATGTATCAAAACTCCCTTCTGTTTTTTTTTTTTTTTTTCTTTCTTTTCACAGGATTTCTGAGGAGGAATATGTCAAAGCCATCAAGGAGGAAATTAACAAGGTTGTTAAACTTGAGGAAGAGCTTGACATTGATGTCCTGATTATATTACCTGTCAATAAAAAATTATGTTCTCCCTTCAAGCTGAGGGAGTCTCTTATGCAGAAAGAATGCATTTTCCATTTAATTGAGTGTCAAAATATAAATGGGTTTTTGGAAATAATATGCCTACCTTAATCAGCTTCTACTGAGATTAGAAAGAGAATAATTATCCAGTCCGTTATGACTACCTGTGTTAATTCTATCAGACGAATGATATGGTTGAGTACTTTGGAGAGCAATTGTCTGGCTTTTCCTTTACCGACAATGGGTAGGTGCAATCGTATGGATCTCGATAAGTAAAACCTCCAATCGTCTACGATGATGTGAGCCGCCCTAAGCCTATAACTGTGTTCTGGTCATCTGCTGCTCAGAGCATGATTGCCCGTCCTATGATTGTTTTGGACTAAAGCCAAGTATAGATATAAAAGATATAGGTTTGCAAATATTTTAGTTACGGAAGGGTATTATAGTATTTTCATACTAAGTTTTGGTTAGATTTATAATAATTTGTAATAGTTGGTTAGAATTATCTAATTTTTTGCTATTTTTCTAAATTTCCAAAATTAAAAGTCACTCACACTAATTGGGCGATCACGTGCATGTTAGTGGAGCCGGTGCCGGGCCATGGCGAAAAGTTTCTTAACCCCGTGACCGACCGCATCTCGGGATCGCCCCAAGTAAGGACAATAAGCAAAGATGGTGCTGTCATCCACTGCTGCTATCCAAAACCCCTCCAATGGGTCTTCTTATATCCAATCCACACTTAAAAATGTAAAATTATACGACTTGAATTGCTAATGAGCTGGATGTCAAAATGGGTTCATAAAATACCATGACTTCATACCTAATGAAGTAGATCAACAATTCATTAGTTAAAAGTTAATGGCAAACTCATTTGGCCTAAATTGAACATGAAACGAACTGTAAACTCAAATGTTTTAGATTTAAACGTTCACACAAATGTGAAAACATTCGACTTTACCTTATACGTATGGTTTTCAAGTGATTGTATCCACTCAAATTTCACCTTAAGATATCGAATGGGCGTTAGGTATTCTTTATTTCCAAAAAAGAAAATAAGTTAAAAAGAAAATATGTAATCAAGAACCCTAAACCTAAAGTCTAACTTCCTCGCTTAGTTTGACTAATGTAATTTGATGTTTTACTTATAACACATCCTAGGTCACACGATGCAATATTTGAGATTCACTCAGAAATTTGAAATTCACCAAGTAGCAGTAGCACCCCTCTATTTTCTCAGGCAGATATGGAGGTTGAAGTTTAGGTTTGAACTCTGCTAAATAACGAGATTCTTCTTTTGGACCAATCAGAGAGCTTTGCTGTTTTGGGATCCTGCATGAACTGATCAGTTGTCATAAGCTGCTCATCCTCCAAACTCATCATTTTTTGGTGTATTCTCACCAATGGTCCCCATAATTTTCACATGATTTTATAGGATATTAACTTTTAAATTTGCAGTAATTCTAAGGATGCATTGCCTGCAATAATTTAACTCCACCAAACTTTATATATATCTTGGCTCTCATAACCCTTGATGCACACTACAAGCTTTCTTTCCTCAGCTTATCTCGACTCCAAAGTCATGGACTTGAAGAATACTTCCCCATTTTTCTTCTTTGCCCTATTGATCTCCGTTACCAAAGCCCTTGATCCTTCTTGTGCCTCCCAATCTGACGGCTCCGATGACCTCTCCATCATTCCCACCTACAGCAAATGCTCTCCCTTCTCCCCACCCAAAACAGACTCTTTGGTCACCACTGTCCTCAACATGGCCTCCAAAGATCCAGCTAGGGTTAACTACTTGTCAACCCTAGTGGCCCAAAAGACCACCTCTGCTCCGATCGCTTCAGGCCAGCAGGTACTCAACATTGCCAACTACGTGGTCCAGCTCAAGCTTGGTACCCCGGGTCAACTCATGAACATGGTCCTAGACACTAGCAACGACATTGCTTGGGCCCCATGTTCCGGCTGCATGGGGTGCTCCTCTACCACCTTCTCACCCAACTCATCGAGCACATATGGGTCACTGGAATGCTCAGTGCCCGAATGTGCTCAAGCTCGCGGACTCTCGTGCCCGGCCACTGGGTCTACTGGGACCAATGTTTGCTTCTTTAACCAATCGTACGGTGGAGATTCATCATTTTCTGCCACCTTAGTGCAAGATGCTTTGAGATTACGTAAAGATGTTATTCCCAAATACTCTTTTGGTTGCATCAATTCCATCTCGGGTGGGTCCGTCCCTTCTCAAGGGTTATTAGGCCTGGGTCGCGGATCCATGTCGTTACTCTCACAATCCGGGTCGCTCTACTCGAATGTGTTTTCGTATTGTTTACCAAGTTTCAAATCATACTACTTTTCGGGGTCACTCAAGCTTGGCCCGCCAGGCCAGCCCAAGTCAATCCGGACCACCCCACTTTTAAGAAACCCACGCCGTCCGTCACTGTACTATGTCAACCTGACTGGAATCAGTGTGGGCCGGGTTCTCATACCGATTTCCCCGGAGCTTCTAGCGTTCAACCCAAACACCGGGGCGGGAACAATCATAGACTCGGGCACAGTCATAACCCGATTCGTGCCACCCGTCTACACGGCACTCCGCGACGAATTTAGAAAACAAGTGAATGGAACATTTTCGTCACTGGGAGCCTTAGACACTTGTTTTTCTGCCACCAATGAAGTTGTGGCCCCAGCCATTACGTTGCAATTCACGGGGTTGAAGTTGACACTGCCGTCGGAGAACAGCTTGATTCACAGCAGCTCAGGCTCACTGGCTTGCTTAGCGATGGCGGCAGCTCCCAATAATGTGAACTCGGTGTTGAACGTGATAGCCAACTTGCAGCAGCAGAACCTTAGAATTTTGTTTGACGTTGCCAACTCTGTCGTTGGCATTGCTCGTGAGAGTTGTAATTAACTAGTTACGTAGGGTTTCTGGTGTTTTGTCTCTTTGTGTTGTGTTTAAATTGTCGCAATGCAATATATATAGGTGATGGCTTGTGACAAATAAAAATGCAGGACTGCTGATGTTGAATTTGGAGATGGTGTGTAAGCTGTTAATAATTACTATGTGGTAATTTTTGGAAAGAGAACTTAAGTATTGGAGTTTTTATTCTGAATCTCTGATTGTGACTTGATGAGCTTTGAAATTAACTAATTTTGGAGTTCACATAACTATAACAATAGCCATTTAGGTTAAAAGAACACAAGAATTTAACGAGGTTAGTAATTTGTGTTTTCGTTCTTGTGATCGCATTGAACAAATTCATTAGCAGAAAGAAGCAACTTTAGCTAAAAGAATTCGCTTAATTATCCTTTTTTGTTAAATCCTAGGTCTCAATTTCTTTGTCACCTATTCTAAGCCATAAGTGTCTGATATTGTCAAACACTTATTTGTCCAGATTTCGACTACAAACTTCGTCCCAACAATTTTGGTGATCCAAACCATAAAACGTAACAAAAACAAACAAGGTAGTGCAGAGGCCAAATATTTAAAAATGTTAAACAATTACTGACATACGACTCACATTTACTCTTACATTTGAGTCCCCTATTTGATTACGACTCAAGCAATTGAAGGTAACCAAATTTTTTTGCCTCAAGAATTAGGCGTTGAGTAATTCAACAAAAATGCAAATATCCCTTATGAGTCTATGACCCACAGGCAAATTCTTGACAATTATTGGGTTATAAGAGTTTGGAACAATGACTCCCTTCGACCCGCCACTTTCACTACTGGGCTAACTCCACAGTGGCTTAGAGTTGCAAATTTAGGCTTCGCAAACGGATCATGTTTTTCATATTCGCGTTGTTTTTATGTCATACCTATGATCATAACGGATCGTATCGTGTCAAACTCGTTATCTTAACGGATTTTTAACAAGTGACCCGATAATGACCCGCGCAACTCTTTAACAAGTTGTGTCATTTCATGTCAGGTTAATGGATCATGCAAGAAATTGTCATGCATAATGTCAAGACGTGGCAAATGGTAGTGTTTGTGTCGTTTATGTGTCATTCCTGTTATCTTAACGGGTTTTTAACGTGTGACCTGATAACAACCTGATTCGTATTGATCCCAAATCTATTATTTTCGTGTCATTTCGTGTCGAGATAACAGGTTGTGCAAGAAAGCCAGCCCTACTCAAACATTTCTTTATCAAAGGCAAGATAGAACATTTTTAACACAACAAGGTTTGGTGAAACTAGAGAACAAATCCACACAATTTCAAAACATAATAAACTAAATAAAATGCATATATAATATTATTAAAAGAAGATGAATTTAGACGCCTCACTTATGAGAAAATTATGAGATTTCTTGTTAATGTTTTGTATTTTGTGTATTTGAATCAAAAGGAATTTCAGTGTTTTGGTAAGAAATCAGAGCAGAGAAAATGAGAATGAAGGGAAGTGACGGCTCAACATTGCAGCTTTACATTCACACACACACACACACACACACACACATATATATATATATATATATATCATCATCAAAATGGTAAGGTTTTTGGTCCCATTTACGGTCATCAATCTTATCTCCATTAAGAAAGAAGACAAAGGACTCTACCTAAACTTGTACTGTTCTAATCTTAACCATACAACCCAATTTTAATCTGCCCTCCATTTGTCTATTCGGACTTGGCTAGAGAACTAGCCGTTGGTCTTTTGAACTCAACCATCATTTTGAACTTCGTGAATATGTTGAACACCTCAGACTTGTACCTCATGAAATATGCCCAACACATCCTAGTATGATCATCTATGAAGGTTAAATTTTGTTTGTTCTTACTCACTTTTGCAGTTTGCATTGAACCACAAACATCTGTGTGGATAATTTCCAGAGATTGTGTAGCTCTCCAAGTCTTGCATGTCTCAAAACTATCTCTATGACGCTTGCTAAGACACATCCTTCACAGGTTGCATTTCATTCTTTCAGCTCAGGTAGTCCTAGGACCATTTCCAATTTCCGCAAGTCTCTCAAACTTTGAAAATTCAAGTGGCTATATCTCTTATGCCATAGCCAAGTAGTCTTTGTGACACTTGTTCTCAGTGAGATAGACTGACGGTAGCTTAGTAACAATGGAAAGCTTCTGTTTACTGTCATTTAAACCCTGGTAACCAAGTTCTCCAAACCAAGTTCTCCAAGCTTCTGTCATCAAAGATTTCTACCATTAAGTCACCAAAAATAGAAAATAGCATGTAGTATCATCTGGCCTACACTTAACAAATTCTTATCAAGCCCAGATACCAACAAGACTTCTTTGATATATCTTCTTCCTTGTTTTGTTTCAATCACCAAAGTGCTTCTACCAGTGGCTTTCACAAGTTGTCCGTTGCCCATTTTAACTCTTCCAGTAAATTCCCTGTCAATGTTGATGAGTAAAGACTCATGTGCAGTCATACGGTTGCTGCACCCAGTGTCAATGTACCATACACCTTTATTCTTCTCAATGGTAGTGACATTGCAAGCATAGAACAAATTTGTCTCCTCAACTTTGTGTGCATATTTTACAGTTGATTTCCTTTAGAACCACAGTCCTTGGACAAATGACCAAACCTTTTACACTTGTGACATTTGGGTTTCCCCTTGAACCAACAAACACCGAGATGATCATTATCACAGATTTTGCAGAGTGGCTTTGTGCCTTATGCACTATTATTTCTCACAGGCAAGCTTGGTTTTCCTTCCCATTTTTTACTTTTCCCTTTCCATGTTTTCTTTTGTTGCTTGAAGTTGTTATATGACCAGTTGAATCCCCTCTCTAGGATTAACACTAAAGGACTAAAAAGCCCTTTCTATGGGCACACCAGCATGCCTCTCTAGCCTTTGCTCAAAAGCTTTCAAAGAAGCCATAACTTCTTGTGCATGTGTCAATGTCCTTAGTTTACTCTATAACTTTACTATAAAATCATAGGGTCTTGTCAAACTGATTAGTAATTCTGTACAAGTCTTTCCTTAGGTAGTTCTTCCCCAAGAGTTTTCATTTGGTTCACAGCATCAAACAATCTATTAAAATAATCTTTAAGAGGTTCATCCTCTCTCATGCGTGTATACCAGAATCATGTCTAAGAGATTGAAGTTCTACTTGGGTTAACTTCTTGTCACCTCTGTATTCTCTTTGCAGGACCTCTCATGCAGCTTTGGCCGTCTCTTCATGTGATATTCGGGGGAAAATGGCATCTGAAACTGCCCCTTGTATTGTTCCCACAGCTTTGGCATCTCTCATCTCATTATCTCTCAATATATTTTTCAAATCACAGAGAGGTCCTCATCATCCTCTAACTCATCATCAGACTCTGGAATTTCATACCCTTCTTGAACCATTTTCCAGTGGTCTTGTGACTTGAAGATGGTGGTCATCCTAATCCTTCAAAAGTCATAGTTCTCTCCGTTGAAAATATGAGCTCTAAGCTCACTGCTGCTTAATCCAGACTTCCTATCAGTTCTTGAATCGCTTTCTAGGCTCTGGTACCATGTTAATGTATTGTATTTGTGTATTTGAATCAAAAGGAATTTCAGTGTTTCGGTAAGAAATCAAAGCAGAGAGAATGAGAATGAAAGGAAGTGACGGCTCCTCAACATTGCAGCTTTACATTCATATATACATCATCAAATTGGTAGGTTTCTGGTCCCATTTACAGTAGTCAATCTTACCTCCATTGAGAAAGAAGATAAGGGACTCTACCTAACCTTGTACTGTTCTAATCTTAACCATACAACCCAGTTTTAAACTCAGCCCTCCATTTGTCTCTTAAACAGAACTAGCCGTTGGCTTCTTCTTGTTGCTGGAAACTGTTTGGCTTC
Organism: Heteromeles arbutifolia; assembly: GCA_024362995.1. Classification (NCBI taxonomy): domain Eukaryota; kingdom Viridiplantae; phylum Streptophyta; class Magnoliopsida; order Rosales; family Rosaceae; genus Heteromeles; species Heteromeles arbutifolia. The sequence continues at coordinate 25,939,457 of JANCRC010000013.1, read as the reverse complement.
CAACATTTCTCACTAGCCTGTAAAACCATGATCTCAATTCATACACATCTGGGCAGCTTAGCTCTGAATCATGACTAAATGATACAAGTACCAAACATCAATGAAAGAATTAGCAGCAGCACACTCTTTATATATCTCTCTGTATTTCTTTCTTTGTTTTTATTTTTTTGTTTAATAAATTGAAACCATCCCTCGTGTCACAAACGCTTCATCCTCTTTTATGGTCAATTGATCTTCAGAGAGCTTCTTCTTCATGACGACGAATTATATAAACTCTAAGCCCATACATACAAAGTAGTACACACCAACACAACAAACGCAATCGAAAAAGAAACAAAAAAGAAAAAACATTAACAAAACAACGACAGTTTTTGCTTGCTATATTGTTACCTCTCTCTCTCTCTCTCTCTGAACTCATGGAACTCCCTCTGCTCTCTCTATTCCTCGGAAACTTTTTTCTGTCTAACCCCACCATTGATGCACCGCAACACCTTCGTCCCGAAGCTGTCCGTACAATGCCAAGCACTCCCAATATGCCCTGCGGCTCCTAACATTAATTTTTCGATTATGTCCCTGTGGCTTGCACTCCAAGAAAAGCTCATCCACCAAATGAATCGCTTTACTCTTCACCATCTCCTCCACCACCTCGGCCTCAGCCTTCATCACCACGTACTCCTCATCCTTGACATTCTCGTTCAGCCACTCCGATATTCCTGTCTGAACCACCTCCTTCCCGGAACTATCCTCCGTCACAGTCTCGATCTTGTACATCTCAAAGTTCTTGTCCCGGGTAGGGTAGTTCTTCGCGAACCAGCTCGTCCCACTTCCGCCTTCCTTTTCTGGCAATCCTACGTCAATGAAAACCCTTCTAGGGTAGCTCTCGAGCGAGTCACCCATCAAGTCTGGGAGGTACCTCGTTCGCTTCAAGTACCGCCTTGATTTCCCAGATGAGGCTCTCGGGGGCTCCAGAAGCACATCTTCTAGCTTCTTCAGCGCCTCCTTCTTTGTCTCCTCAGCCAAGAGCCTTCTCCTTGTGGGAGAGGTGGTGGTAGAGGATGAAGTTTCGGTTGCATGGGTGCTGGTCTTCCTCATTGCCAAAATGGTCGTGTCAAATCGCCTCAGGTACACCATCTTGTAGTTGTTAGGCTTCTTGAAACTGTTAGAGGCATCATTGCTGAGCGGAAGCACTACAATCCCATGGATTTTAAGAGTCCTTTCGATAAACTTTGACGCATCAGGGAAGGCAGAGACGAAGGCAAAGTCGATTGAGTTTTCAGGGGTTGAGCTTTGTTTGTCGGAGTTGATAAGCTTGATTTCATTAATATCATCGTTATCAAGGATCTGAGATGCTTTGGCAGCTTCTTCATCTCCGTTGCTTACGTAAACAGATTTATGTGTGCCTCTCTTGTATAGGCCTTCGTTGGCCAAGTCGCGGAAGATCAAAGGCAGGAGCTCCAGATTAACCACGTCGGATGAGCTCATTATTTCAGGCAGAGAAGTGGTTGCTGTGGGAAGGAGTGAGTTCAACCACGGGAGCGAGGCGATGCACAAAGCCAAGATCAAAGAACGAGCAACGAGGATCAAGGCTCTGGAATTGGGAATCCGAATAACCAAGTACTTGGCATCTGGATACAATCCGATTGGAGCAGCATGCTTCGGGTGGCATTTGGTACGGAAACCTTGTATCAAATTGATCGCCATAGTTGCGAAAAAAATTTGGGTATTAATACTGTGTGCAAATTTGAGAATTTCTGGACTAATAATTCTGTCGGACAGGTAAAAGATTGAATTGTGAGGAAAAAAAAGAGAGCAGATGAATGATTGTTTTGGGACAGAGAGGGAGAGGGCCACACGAAGAGCGAAAATAATTTAGCGAGTGCAAAACCGGGCGGCGGTGTGATTCCCACCCACGAGGGCCACACGAGCGCTTTGCATTCTAGACCATAATAACATCAACTGCCTCATCCTCTGCACCTCCATTCCTCTTGATTTTTTTACCCAGATCGGTGTGTTTAATGTGAGTCTCCGCCAATTTGTACACTTTATTTGCTCGTCGTCATCATCATAACTTGTACGACGCATGTGTAAATTAGCGAGACATTGTGCGCGAAAACCACATTACACCCCGATCAGAGATTCATGGAGGGAGGACTACAGAGAGAGGCGGCGTTGTTTCTTTTTTTTGTTTGTTTGTTTGGTCTAGAGGAAAATGATATGTACAATTGGGCGATGGGGTGGTGGGGATGGGAGAGAGGAAGAATACATACATACATACATACATACATATATATATATATATATATATATATATATATATATATATATATACACGGGACGCTTTACAGACAGGTTTTGAAAGAGAGAGAGAAGGGAGAGGTCTTAAAACACGGACGGAGCTAAATTTTGCTGTGAGAAAGAAATGGCCGGTGCAACGAGAATCGAGTTTGACCGTTGCTTCGTCCTTCATGCATATTCGTGCATGTATGCATGGATTGTAATTTTTCCTATCAAACTGCTACAATTAAGCGTAATTGGTTGTAACATACACAGCGACTTCAGGGTGGCATATATGCATTGCTTCACTTAGAATCATTGATAGAGGTTACATTTTGCTAACATATTGGTTTCGTGACTTGTGAACCACGCGCAGTGGATGTATACTATTAGAATGTCTACCGAATAGGTTCCGAAACCATCTATAATTGGAAACAATTACTTTTATTTGTACCATCTTAACTGATCATTTCTTATCTCGGATAGGGGTATATATACCCTTAGATAAGCAATAATTATATTGCTACATAGAAAGATAATACAAAACATGCCTGCTCCGCTAAGATAATACACCTAATTTTATTCCAATTTGAAGTAGAGCAATGCTAGGTCTTATTAAAGAGGTGGTACACCGTGATCTCTCGAAATTTGGTCTCCTTAGTATTTTCTTTAAAAATATACTTCTATTTCACTACTAGAAATTTGGCTATAAGCCACCCTTTTCATTGGTGACTATTGTCAAGTGTTGCCACTCACATTGGTGGCAACCCTCTATGGCCACCAAGCACCCACTAAACTAGAGAACATAGCCTATGTAGAAGACTCTATTGTAACAATGGCTACCAATAGTGCATTGGTGGCTATGTGAATAGTACAACATTTTTATATTTTATAATTTATTTCTAAAATTCAAAATATCTCATTGTCCCTCTTATTAGTGGCTAAATTTGAGACTATCATTGGTGCCCTTCATCCTCATACAGCCACCAATCCAATGTGTCTATTTTCAGATTAGTGGCTTTACATCTATAGGCACCAAAGTTGGTTTGAGGCTACAACATTCCAAATGGCCTTTAGGTTCGAATTGGATTACATGGCTGTTAAATCATAGCTCTGTACTATATTAAAAATCAACTTCTTAATATAAACTTCACATGAAATTTAAATTTGCAAAAGAATTCACATTGACAACCAACCACACTTTATATGCCATATGGAATCAATAACAAGGTTTGTCCCTTTTAAAGAAAGCATATTACATTCTGATTTGATGTCCAACACATCCAACTACCCAAGGGTGATAAGGTTACATTTTATAACACCAACAGTACATATGCACATCCACCAACAGCAAACTGAACTAACAAAATCCACCCAATTGGATCTATTCCTTCCCAATGGCATTTGTACTATATACATCAAGCAAAATTCACAAAAAAAGATCACAGTTAGCTTATCACTTACTGAAGCCAGTGACATTCACCATGCATGGACGATAGACCATCTCATCATCCGTGCCATTATTCTGCAGCACAACAATGTCGGCATCCTTAACTTCTCCACTTGCCTGGATCTCCAAACCAATCCCTTGTTCAATTCTATCCACACAAACCAGTCCCTTGTTCAATTCTATTCACAGAAAAGCACAGTTAACAAATGATTATTCACAGAAAAGCACTTTTACCAAATAATCAGGCAAGCATTTGAATTGTATTCATTCTAACAACAACTAAAACAAAAGTTAAAATTCATCAACAGATAGATAAGCTTACGCACTACATCGCATAATTTCCCTGAAGCTTATAAAATTATGTGCCCAAGAATTTGAGGAGAGAAAGAGATGCAGGAACCTTTAAGTGGAGTTGATGAAGTGTCAAATTGGATTCGGAACTTCGAAACCCAAGCATGGTAGAACAACATTGTGTAGATACAGAGAGAAAAATGTACAACAACCAAACCCAATTCACCAAAAGGAAAAAAACATTCTGGGTTATGTCTACATAAATTTAAAAAAAAAGGTTTAAATCCATTTTTCAGATTTTGAAGAAAAAAAAATGGAGAACTACACAGCTAGGAAAATTCGAAAACAAAACCATTGGATCTAAAACTATTGCCCGGTTGTTCCATGAATGTTCGAACTAAAACAATAAAGCCCAAATTAAATATTCAAAAATTGATTGAAAAGTCCTTACCTTGAGGAGGAAGACGAATGCCAACAACCGGAGAAGCAAATTGGGGAAGGAAGGATAGAAAGAGAAAATGACTGCCCCCACCCTCTCTCTCTCCCTGTAATAGTGCACCCAAACCCTATGGAAAATACAACAGTTAGAAAAAGAATTGAATGGCAAATCCAACAATGAGATAAGGAGTTGTAACCTATATTCATATTAGACATAAGCAACAATATAGGAAAAGATTTAGAAGATTTTATAAAAGTGTAGAGAAATGAGAACCTATGCATGTATAGCACATTTTCTTGAAATGGTTGAAGAACCATTTCAATCAAAATAGAAAGGTATATGCAATTTTTAACACCCCAACCACCATTATCACTTTTATACCCTGTTGTGGTTTCAGAAGCTTCTCATTTTCTTAGTATGAAGCTCATTTTGTGGGAAAAAAATTATAATAATAATAACAATAGTAATTTAAAAGGTAATGGAGATTACCAAGGAAATGAGTTTTAGGTTCTGAATGGTTTACTCATTCCCATCCAGTTGGTGTGAAGACTTTCTTTGTTTCATGTTAGGTGATGCACAAACTCTCACAAATGGTGTTCCCGACAACCGACCTTGCTCCTAACAAACTGCAATAACAGAAATTACATCACATGAAAGTCGTTTAAAAAATTTATTTAATCGTAAGTCATAAAGCTAGAAACTCTCTATCAAAATAATTCAGAACCTCAAATAGAGAACAAAACTTCTACATTGACAATAACAACCCCGAACAATGAACGAAACATTGAAATGAAATCAAATCATGTGATACCTTTTCAGGTATGTCACACCCCAAAACTCGAGGTGTGAGACTAAGAGAAATAACTAGAACAAAGTAGTTGTTCAAGGGTGTAAAACAAATCTCATCTTAAGATTATGTCAACGAAAATTTAAATTTCACAATTCCATTAAATCAAACTACAAAAGTCAATTTAAAGAAATAGAGTTAAAGATCTCATGGTAATACAAACTACAAAAGCGACTTGAACCGTAAAATTCATTGAAAATAGCTCGTTCAACCAAAACGAGTGAAAATTTCCAGATCCAAAGTAGACACATGAAACTAAGTTTTATCAAAATTTCATTGATTTTCGAGTTCGGGAAGAATAGGAAAATTTAAAACTAAACCAAGCATGCTGCTGTTTTCGTGTAAAAACAATTTCAGCAGCACCAAATTACTTTGTAAATAAAACTGTGTATATTCCAAAGAACAAAAATCTGAAATTTTGCAAAATGCCACTAAGGTAGTAGATACACACCCACAGTTTTAAACATAACCAAGTTCATCACACACCACTTACAAAATACCCAACAGCAAACCCTAATTCAAGGTTAATTGAGGACTTTAATCAGACACTTGGTGCTCAACTCTAAATCTAAAACATGAACTATGACACTTTCATGTTTCCTACTCCCACCCAAACTAATTCATGGGTTATTCCTACTCCCACCCAAACTAATTCATGGGTTATCAAACCAAATAACAATTAGATTCCAAAGGTAAGAAATAGATACCTTAAATGGAGACAAAGGAAGGATCCTCACTTGTTTTGATCTTCACAAGCCAAGGAACTAAGCTCCTCTTCCTTAGATTTTCTTTTTGACGAATTAAAAGCTAAAAGGGATAAACTCTTTCACCTCCTTTGGCTGGAAGGGAAAGCAGCAAGATGAAAGGGTTTTCTAGAAACCCCATCTTCCTTAAGTCTCACTCACCAACGTCAGCAATCCCTTTTTTTTCAGATGGTTAAAGTTGCTTCCTTTTTCTCTCAAATGGTGGTGGTTTTTTCAACTGCTTCCCAATCAAGGAATTCAAGACAGAGGAGGGCCTAAAAATGGTAGTTTCCTTCATCCACCAAAACCAAACGGAGCTTTACATGTGTGTGGGGACCTTAACCTATCATACATCCTCAGAAACAAAAATAACAATCACTCAAATGGAAAGTACGGAGAAACACTACATCAAAAGGTCAAGTGGCGTACCATAATTTTGATTCCGATGTAATGGTTGAGAACTTCTGCATCAAAGACAGCAGCAGCAATAGCAGATGATGATGCCGTGATGGGAGTTCAAACTAAACAGCAAAAAATTAGAGAGAATTGAAGCAAAGAAATACCCAAAAAATTACATTCACATATCCCAAAACAATATAAAACAAAAAAAATGGAACAGAAATCTGGAAGAAGATGAACAAATCGAAGCAAAATTATATGTACTTGGCAATTGAGAAAAACACCCTGTTCACCTTAATTTTTTTAGCAAGAACCCTCTTTACCTTAGTTTCACCCACAACCTTCCAAGGCTTCCATTTTTCTCGGCCCAGGTTGGAAACAACCTTGATTCACCTTCCTCGTCCCCAATCTTCGCCATGCATACAGAAAATGGAATTAAAATTTGAAATCTAGAATCGATCCAAAAACTGAAGGTTTTTATTTTGAGAAATCACTTACACTAGGGAATAGCCATGAGGAGAGGATCATTTTTACCTCTTGGTTGAGGTCCAATTTCGGCAGACTTCGCCAGAAATTGGCCAGAATATCCACGGTCACCGTTTATTAGATCTGAAATTGAGAAAATTCGGCTACAAATTTGGAGAAACTAACTTGAGGGTTGGAAAGAGGAAGGGAAGAGGATTCTGGAGGTATAGTTTGACGCTCGTTGGTGACTGGAGGACGGAGCCGCTGCTGCATGAAAGAGAAGAGGGAGAGAGAGGATACGGGAGGGAGGAGAGAGAGAGTGAAAGGAGAAGCGAGCGATAAGAATGAAGGGGAGGAGGAGTTGGAATTAAAAAGTAGATAACAAAATAAATAACAAAATAAACAATGAAATTAAAAAGTAGAAGAAAAGAAATTTTAAGAAATAAAAATATTTAACAACCACCAATCATTGGTGGCTCAATGTTGAAGGCCACCAACATCAGCGACATCCCATGGTAAAGCCACCAATAAATAGCAAGAGTAGCAGCTTTACATCTATGGCCACCAATTGCAAATGGTGTGTAAAAATGGTGGCCTATGAGCCAAATTCTAGTAGTGTTTTGAGCATATGTATAAAAAGGACCCACACACCTCCCTCAAAGAGCCTCAGCCCCCCTTCAACGACCTCTCCCAGTTTTATTCAAACTAACAGTAAAAGTAGATATGACTCCGAAAAGAAAAGAAAAATTCTATGGCATTGCTAGCTAGCTAGAAGCATTTTGTTTTAATTATAAATTAGAAACCATACAGTTTCAAATTATAAATATAGCTTTCACCATTTCACAATAAGAATGTTTATCATACAAGCACATCAAATGAAATAAACAATACAACAATTTTAACAAGTTGCTCAAACCAAACCACCTGATAAAGTTTGTTTGTTGAGGTGTTTTGATTGATTGTTTGGATGGGTTTCTTAGGGTTAGAATGGCAGAGAATGGAGAGTACTTGGAGATTGGATACTGGCTGTGCAGAAAATGCAGCAGCACTGATTTCATTAAGTAGAGGAGTGATTGAAGGGTATGGTGCATTGCCATAACCCATACTCTTTTAGAGAGTGATTGACAAGAGACTTAAACAAGTATTTCTACCTTACTTTTAAGTAATTTAATCTGGAGTGTACACTTGTCGCTCATACACTCACACACTCACACATACATTTAAATTGAAAAAAAAAACTAGCCATTACAGGCTAAAACCTTTCTTCTTCTTTCTTCTTTGATGCAGACAGCACCCATGCTTGGGAGCTCCTTGCTGCCTTCGATCCCTCGACTTCAGAAGCCGTTTAGCTTCCAACACCACCCGTGTAAGGGACTCCAGTGTCAGGCAACCAATTATCCCCCAGAAAGAAGTTGGAGACTGTAAAATTAGCAGCAACAGTTGCATTGATCACATGGTAACCGGGCCATGTAACTCTGTTTGTAGTGTTTGATCCAGGACCAGTGTTATTGTACTCAGCATAATACAATGTACTCAGTGCAAAGTCTCCACTCCAAGCAAGCCATCCAGCAGGATCAATTAAACTTCCCATGAAAGTTTGCATGTAAACTGTTCTTGAATACTCCTTCCATGGCCTCCCTAGATAGGTCTTGACAGTATAATTACTCGAAGCCAAATCAGGTGCAGGTGTAATAGTGCAATTGTGGATTGAAGTTCCTGTGTTCTGATTCGGGTCTGTTCTACCTTGAGCTGTGATGGGATTGGATTGGCCTTGATTAGGCTGACGAGGGTAGATATTGCAATTTTGTAGAACAACAGCAGCATTGCCGAATATGAAATCAACTGTTCCATAGATATCACATTCTCTGTAGAATTGCCTGAGGGAATGTGTGTACAAGGTATCTTGGTACCCTTCAAAGCTGCAACTATAGAACACTGAAAAATCTGCTCCGCTTCGAAGTGCAACTGCTTGTCCTTTGCTTGGTCCAGCCGTGTTACGAACAGTGATGTTTACTGCCATAAACCCTTGTGCCACCACAGCTGCAATGGTGATCACAAAGCAAATTATATAGCTTATATCAATCATATTTAAAATATTTGCAATTGTAACATATTGTATAGATTTTTAATTCTCACACACACATATATATATTTTGTCAGACAATTATATATATATATGTGTGTGTGTGTGTGTGTGTTACGTTGTCAGCTTGTTTATTAAATTTTAAAACTCACCTAAAGTAGCAGAATTGAAAGTTGTCGATCCATCTCCTACGCTGTTATTTCCTGTGATGATAGTCTGATTGATACCATCTCCGATGAACAACAAATACTTCTTTTGTGATACAATTGACACATACTCTTCATAAACACCGGCAGTGATATATATCACGAAGTACCCACCACTAGCAACAGAGTTATTTGGTGCAACAGCAACGGCTTGATTAATGGTGGTGAAGTTTCCACTTCCATCTTGACTCACAACCACAATGTCCTTCACCAAAACTTCTTCATCTCCCACCTGAAGTAGCCTTCTTCCCCGATGATTGATAGCGGAGTCATAAATTGCACGAGCATGGCTTGACATTTTCAAGTTCAAACGTCCCTTCCCGAATTTGAACTGCCTCTTGGGTTGCTTTGGCACCCCATCTTTGTCCTTAGGCACCCAACCCTTGGTAAAGAGAGCCAAAGAGGTACTATACAATTTTGTGTTGTTAGAGAGTGGAACTGATAGATCACCTAGGACACTCCCAGCTGAAGAAGGCAGAGATGCAATCCCATCAGAACAAGTTTGGTGGTTGGTTAGAATTGCGCTAAGCAATGTTTGGACATCATCGGCATCCAAGATAGGAAGAACATCACTCGTTTTGTTAACAGTTTCGAGGGAGCTCGATAAGAAATCAATGTTTAACAATGCAAGCTGCTTGCAGTCCTCAAGTGCTTGGATTGCAGGATTTGTTAAATTTGAACCCTTTTGAAGATATTTTTGATACATATCTAAGAGCTTATGGGACTCGGAAAGTGCACGTTTGACTGAAAACCTGCCAAAGTCATAGACACTTTCATTGTTGTGGGGAAGGACAGATGTGCAGTAAGAAGGATGTGGGGTGGACTTGCAAATGGTTTCTGGTGGGAGAGGAGTGTTTAGAGGGACATCTGCTAGAGATCGAGAGCTGAGGATATGGAAGATTATGAGAAATGATGAAACTTTCACAAGATGAAAGAACTTAGAAGCCATTGCTACAATGGAGAGGTTTGAGGAATTAGTGTGTAATAAGGTCACGGGTTGTGCATCTATATATAATATGATCAGGAATTTGACTATTATTTTAGAGAATATAAAGTTGGTATAGATTGTCGAGAAGTAAACGTGCACGATTTTATGTACAAATTAAGAGTGCTCCAGTCTTCACAATTCAGATGAATACACACTATATTGATTCATTGACGAGGAAGAATGGAGGCTGCAGCGGCCGTCACACACGCACACACGCGCGCACACACACACACACATATATATATATATATATATATATATTAATCAATATAGAATACTAAAGTACATGTTAGATTTTAGGAGAAATTAGGTTCCCCTATATTTTTTTTTTCTACTCTATTGATTAAAACCTTATTCTTTTTTAACTTTTGATCAAGGTCCTTAGGTTTAATGAATGTCATTATTTCAATAATAAAATATTTACATGTGACAACCCGTCCCTACTTTTATGATTTTATTAATTTTAAAAGCGTGAATTGACGAAAATGCCTTAGAAGCGAGATTATTGACTTTTGTTGATCGTTAGTTCGAGACACGTATGGGCTATCACTTTATCGTATTCCCGAATTACTTGACGGTACGAATGCTTAGACGGCAAGTAGAATCAAAATTGGAGCTACAATGAAGATTCTACGGAACTACGAATTCGAAAAATACTTTTGTGAAAATTCCTATTTTACATTTTATATTTTTTTTTCAAAATTATTATATTATTATATAATTATTTTAATATTTTCTTATTAGATATTTTAAATATTTTAATAATTTATTTTGGTCATGGGACCCACATAGCAGAAACTCCCCACTCTCTTCTTGCCACGTGGCCCTCTATACTCCACATTTGATTCTCTCTCTCTCTCTCTCCCGGCCCTGTTTCAATCTAACCCTATCTCGTTCTCTCACTTTCTTCCTGTTGCAAGCTGAGAACACCATCGCCATTCCCCCGCGAACCCCATCGACACCCAGTCACCAACAACGGCACCACCTTCATCGTGAACTCCCCCATGTTGAACCAGCGCCACTCACTTTCTTCCTCAAGGCCACTATTCACATTTTCTTTCCTGATGACATTCATGGCGAGTTCTCGCCGTTCACGACGAAGAAATACCTCGGGGAAATACTCCCTAGTTTTCCTGCGATTTCGAGCCATTTTCTGGCCAACTCCAGCCACGGTCAAGGAACCCAATGATGCGATTACTATCAGAGACTCCGGCTACCCTAGTTCGAACAGCTGCGACCTTGCAAGTAATTGTGAGTGAGTCTTTGTTTTTAAATATTATATATTTATTTAGTTTCCATTTATACATTTGAAAAATGATTTCCTACGTATGCCTAGATTAGACTAACGTTTATAAGAATTAGTGAAATAACGGAAATTACGAAATTATCCTAAATCCTACAGGATGCACAGGTATGCATACTTTATGGGATTTTAATTACGGCCATGATTAATATTTTATTTATTACTATTATGTCGATGTGAATTATTGATTTACTGTTGCGTGATCGTATTTATGTTATCTGCTCATCGTTGCTGCATCGATGTTAGTACTCTTCCGGGCCAGGGCCAGTCTTTCACATGTAAGTGCACATCGCACTGTACACTCACTTTGGATCCATTGTAGATGCCAGTCTTGTCCTAGATTGCTATAGGCAATTAGGACTTGTATGTGCTGCACATAGCGCTAGTCTTCATGTGATTGTAGTATTAGAGCGTAAATCATTATTACACCTAGTCATGTTCATGTCAGAATACCTCTACATGAACTCATGTGTCAGTATGTATCGATGAGCACTCGATATGATATGTTGACTTATGTGAGATTATGTGACTATGGACGTTATGTACTTATTTACGAAATACTGTGCCGTATCGAATTCTTGAGATTTTGCTGGCTATTGTAGGTATTTTAATGCTATACGTAGTATGTATATTTTAGAAACTATACTTGTTTTACGGCGAGGGGTTATTATGTTTTCGAAAAGGTTTTTACAAAACTTTATTTTTTAGGCCCACTCACCCTTGTTCTTCGCCCCTCCGAGTTTTAGTGGCTGAGCATTCGTGTCGACGAGAATCCTTGGCAAATTTTGGTGTAGGTGATTACCTTCAATGATATAATTCTCATTCTACCTTACTGTACTTTACTTATGCTCTAATATCACGTGTGAAATGGGTTTATTCCCACTTACTAGCGCACTCTTATACGTAGGCACTATTAGGTTTAAATTCAATCACATTTTCCACATCACTACACTTTATAATTAAATTTTATTACTAAATATATTCATGTAGTAATATATTCATTTAATGTTAGAAACGTTACATTTGGTATATTTATATCTATGACTAAACTTTGTATCATATATTTCTATCTTTAGTTTGTATCCATTTTTAATTTGCAACACTTTTTTTTAATTTGTACCCTTTTTTTTAGCAGTTGTCAATTGTACCAATATATTAATTTTTTTGTTCCCTTATTTTTTAAATTTTTATTTGTACTCATAATTTTTTCCCATTTTATTTGTGCCCGTAATTTATTTATAATGTACCCATATATCTTTAAAAATGTATCACTTGTTATATGTAAAATTTACCCATGTTTTAATGTAAATCTATTTATTTTTTTAATCTAAAATGTATCCATTGTTGTTTATATAACAAGCAAGCATTGTTTTCTATATAAAATGAACGCATTTTTTTTTTTTTTTGATGCTATGGTTTATTTAACGATATACTAGTAATAGATATATTCCTGGACGATTCGTTTGTGTCGCTCCACTGTCCTGTCCTATGTCATTTGTCGACGTTGCGGTCAATTGGGACTTGGTGCCTAAACGGAATATATATGTTCAAAAACCATGTACACAAGTGGACGCATTCAATTTAATCATTTTTATGTCGGTGACATAGCAGGCCATGTTCATGTAGTCTAATATTCCAAAAGGATATTAAGAGTGGCTTAATTGAAAAATAAAAGGTATTTGGAAGTTATTAGGTGATGAGGATAGATATGGATGGCATAACCCTAAGTTTAGAGAATAACGCGTTAGGCCCGCCGCATCCATGCGTACAGTCAACGTACACGACGTGCATGATGTTTGGGCGCGCACCAGAAGACATAGATCCCCAATACATATTACATACATATATACACACAAAAAGTTGACGAAATTAAGTATCCTACGGTGTTATAAAATCTTCGCTTAGCACTGTCTAGGCGTGTATCACAATTAATCCATAAGCATTTAAAAAATAAGAAATGGTGATAACCTGCTTATACCCCTAGGCACCTGCCTAGACAACATAGATTATGACTCTCATTTAGATAGAAAATAGATAATTTTCATTTTGCATTTTATTTTTTCAATAAATTGTAAGAGACTTAGACTTATTGGATATTTTGATGAACATTCATTATATGTTTGTTCCTCATGTTTTCAATATATTCTAATACTTATAAATGTCATTTTATGTATTCCATATGATTATATATTTTTTAAGTATAAGTAAACATTTATTTACATGTAACATTTATTTATATGTTAGATAATAAATTTATTTAAAATTAAAAAAACCGCCTAGGCAGGAGCTATGCCCCTTCTCACCGCCTAGGCGCTAGACCCCTTCTGGCCGCCTAGGCGCTAGACCCCTTCTGGCCACCTAGGCGCTAGGCCCCTTCTTGCCTCCCGATTAGCGCCTTGCACTTTTTAAAACCATGCCCTATATATAATTAAAAGGAAAATTGCAAAATGAGTAAATTATTCATTTCAAAACGAGAATATTTTTTAAGAGATATTTCACCTACCATTTTTAAAGATATTTCAACTACCATCTCTTCAAAGAAGGTGAATTTTTAAAGGAAAATTAATGAAAATGGTTTGAAAACTTTGAGTTTTAACGATAATAACAGAATAAAAGATAAATTGCAAAATGAGTAAATTATTCATTTCAAAACGAGAATATTTTTTAAGAGATATTTCACCTACCATTTTTAAAGATATTTCAACTACCATGTCTTCAAAGAAGGAGAATTTTTAAAGGTATTTCACCTACCAAAATAATTATTATATGATATAATCAAACATCGGAATTTGGATCAGAGGCATACTCCGTTCTTTAAGAAATTAAGGTTAACTAACTAGGGTAAACAAGTTTAACCTAAGGGACCAACCCTTGATTTTGGAGAGTTGAACGACAAAGTCTTTAAGCTAGTTATTAGTCACTTGCTATTTCATAATTAAGATACAACACCGACTTGTTTGATTGAAAACCAGTTCCATAGTTAAGCATGTGATTTCTCAGATTATATATATAGTTTAACAAGTTGGGTTGCATGACAAAGTCAGAGAACAAATACAGCTGCTGCGCTGCATGCTTCAATCTAATCAGTAGTTTAGACTGATTTACTCACTTCTGAAACAATTTTGCTCTACCATGGAATTCTGTTAATCTCTGGGTATAATAAACCCGCACATGTCCACTTGATGTTCTATACTAATCACAGCAAGCTAGATTGAGTTGACACGGAAAAATAGGAGTTTCTGGGTTTGACTTTGCTTGATTAGATCACGTAGTCATCTTGCCCATCGTTTCTTAACTCGATCATCATTTCTATAATCTGTTTGACTAACAAATAGTTCATCAACTTGGCAGTTTACATGATTAATCTTGACTTCAAACTCTTTTACATTTGAGCACCAGATATAAAGGTTGTTTAAAGATAGACTTTTACAAGTCTTATTTTCTAGACAAAAAAATTCACTCAGTTTTAATAAAAGACAATGCTAGGGAGACTAAATTTTTTAAACTAAATGACATAGAAGTTGATGATTGGATCATAACTTAAGTGTTGATTAACGGCTTATTTTTTTAGTGACACGTCATTGAATTTGCAATTGTAGTCTACAATTAGTCTATCTAGCAGTATCCTTTAATAAAACCCAAATTAATGAAAAACGGCCACTAGGAAAGTAATTTGACCTCTTATTACGAAATATTTACCCCTAACATATAATATGAACATATTATACCCCTAATATATATAATATATATGCACATATATAGTACTACATATACGTCCAAAAATATTATACTAATTAATTTATGATGAGCAAATAACATATATTTTATAGGTAAGTTAATTTTGAATCAAATAACATTCCCTTGAATGTATCATCACATACATCGAACTCAATTCTCCCATAAGGCTATAAAAGGAAAAAAAAAATCTCCCGTAAGGCTATAAAAGGAACTTTCTAAAGGAATTTGTATGTCTTTTCTTTTCTTTATTCACTAGATGGATTCACAAAAATAAAACTGTTATGCACTATCATAAACTTTCACTATTTTCCTTACAGCCACCCTCGTAAGCTATCGATGGTCGTTTTTATTTTTGTTTTTCTATACCCTCGTAAGCTATCGATGGTTGTTTTTATTTTTGTTTTTCTATACAACGATATATTTACATTAAAGGATGAGAATAAAAATACTTTTGAACTCGCTATTCAAATATTCGAACTTAAAATCTCTCATTTACAAATTATAAGAAGAATATCACTAAACCGTAGAACTAAGTGGTGGAACATCGATGACTGTTAAAAACGCTAACTATAGAGTACGTATGAAACTATGAAATGATGATAGAACACTGACTACAGAGTACGTATGAAACTATGAAATAATGATATTATTATGGCTCTTCTAACACATTACAATACATAAGTGGTAGCCACGTATTAGTCTCGTGAACAATTCCTTCATTTTCATCTAAAGTATATTTTGACTATAATGTTCAACAGATGGTTAGTATTATTGTGGCTCTTCTAACACATTACAATACATAAGTGGTAGCCACGTTTAGTCTTCATCTAAAGCATCTTTTGACTATAATCACTACTGTGACAGCCCGTTCCTAATTTTGAGAGTTTTTAAAGTTTTAATAAAGGATTTTACAAAAATACTCTTTGAGGCACGCGCATTGTTCGAGGTTAATCGTTGTGTCGTACTATCTAAGATTTGTTTTCTTGACATATCCTCGTATTACTTATCGCTACGGAAGCGTGGGCGCAGACGGTTCGTGATTTAGAGTTATAATGAAAAAGATTTTAAAGTTTGAAGTTTGGGCATTTTATGAATTTTATTATAAAAGTTTGGTGTGCCATTTGGACGGCCCAGATTTAATAAAGAAATAAATGGATGGCTGGGATTAAAAGGAATGAGATTACGTGTGTGTGTGTGAGTGACTGGTGGAAGAAGGAAAGGAAGAAGAAGGGATTGGGAAAAACTGCCCAACCAGAAGGAAGAAGAAGAGAGCTCCGGGAGAGAAAGGAGAGAGAGCTGACGAATGGAGAGAAGAGAGAGAAAAGGGCCGGCCAATCGGAACAGAGAATGGAGGAAATGAGGGAGAGAGTGGCGCGGGGGATCGGCCGGATCCCCTTGGCCCGTTTTTGACCCGATCGGCACCCATGCCTATTTTCGATGATTTTCACCCGTTTTTCCGGCGAATTGCTCCAAGAAACCTCATGGGAAACACTCTAGGATCCTTCCTCTATCCATTCCATCTCAAATTTGGAGAGATTTGGCCTTGAAAATAGGTGAAACCGCAAGGAGGGGTGCGGCGGTTTTGGCTTCGAATCATCCAATCCCGAAGCAATTTCTTCCAATTACCACCACCCATGGCATCCTCTTGAGGCCTAGAACAAAGCCCAGGCAGTGGTTGAGGCGTTGGAACAAGTTTGGAGGTCGAATCGAATCACACCAAATTCAAGGGTTTCGTACGGTTTTGGAAAAATTGGAGCTCTTATTGACCGAATTGGCCTTGGTCACAGGTATGAAAGTTGTTCTACTCTTTGAGATCTTTAATTCTACAAATTTTGGTAATTTTTGGATAAAGTTGAATTTTCCGGCGAGCCGGGGCGGCCGACCGCCACCCATGGCGGCGCGTGCGGCGGCGCGTGGCCAGTGAGCCGCCAATGCTATTTTTAGGCCATAATTCATGTTCTGAATTCAGTTTTGGTGAATGAATGACGTATGATGATCATTCGAACCTAAATTCGTTACGATGCGGGGTTAGGCCAAAATATGAATTGACGATCCGACCGTTGGATCATCACCAAACTTTGATACGTTGTAATACGTAATATTTGAGGATTTTAGGAACTTACGGATCGGGAATACGATTTACGGATTTCCCGGAATTGGAGTTGTAAGTTCATAAAATAGAATGTTAACCATCACTTGGTGTTGGCAATTGACGGAGATCCGACCGTTGGATGGTAATGAAATTTTAGGATGTTGTTCTAGAGATATATTGTGGACCTCTGGAAGTTACAGATTGGAAATCTGAGTTGCAGATCTTCCGGATCGAACTTCATAGGGAGATGTTTTATATAAGTTATATTCTATCGATATGATTTCTAAGGCGTGTCTTGATGATTGTTCTAGGCGCCGATCGTGATGACGCCTTGATGTGTTGTGCTTGGGAGTTGTAGGACAAACTCCAGGTGAGTGGGTAGTTTTGTTTTCCGTATATACCTATATAAATGAGTTTTTCCCAGAAAGTCTATTTAAGTGAAATGTGATTTGAAAGTATGATTTGAAATGTCATGCATAGAATTTATATGAGATATGTGAATTGATATATGATGCATATATGTGAATTGGTGTTGCGGACGCACAGGTGAGTATCAGGTGAGTTATATTTGGTTCATTGAATTGTTTGATGTGATTTATGTTGATAGCTCATAACCTGCACCCCCCGTGTTAGTGCTTATGTTATTCACCTGCATCACACGCTCACCTTGGATCCAAGTAGATGCTAGTCGTACAGACCACTAGAGGTGGTTCCGACATGCTAGTCGTACAGACCACTAGAGGTGGTTCCGACTAGTAGGTGACCCTAGATTATGTGCACAGATGATTGATGAGAGAAGCACTAGAGCGTATTATAACACCATCCTAGTCGTACAAACTACTATAGGTAGTTCCGACTTATGTGCAGTGTAGTGTCGTACAGATCACAGTTGGTGACTCCGGCTGGATTGGATATTGAGCTCTAGAATCAGCCGTACAGGACCACTGCAGAGTCTCCGGTTGATTTATTATTTCACCTGATTTATATTGATGCTTCCATATTATGTTTTTGGCACATGGCATAGCATATTTTCTGAAAAGTGATAAAGAATGGTGTTTTGAGATTTTTGAAGCTATATATATTTATATATGCTATTTTCTGGGAAAGTATACTGGTTTTACAACGAGGGGTTAGTGCTTTGATAATGAGATGATTTTTGAGAAAAACTTTGTTTAACTAACCCACTTAACTTTGTTTTGCGCCCCTCCAGGTTCGAGATAACAGAGCTTTGGTGGCCACGAAGAATCCAACGGTATTCTGACAGAATTCACAATTGTATTTTTTTTAAGCTTCCGAACTGTGTAAATGGTTACGTCACTCTCACGTGATGGCCAGCACGCCCTCCTTCGGGACGGGGTGTGTCAGTTGGTATCAGAGCCTAGGTTGCAGTCCTGTGTAACTTGAGAATTTCCTAGTGTCTTCTGTCAGAACTATACCGCCTCGTAGAGAGCCACGTCGTTCAGTTGAGTCTAGTTTTCCCGATTTAGCTCAGTTATGGGAAGCTAGTACTAATGTGATTCAGTCTATTACCCAAAGGATTTTTCTCTTTGGACTGGTTATAAGTTGATGCTGAATCACTTTATGGAAATGATAAACCTGAGGGAGCAAGTCGATGGCTTAATCATTTGGAAAAGACGTTTTGAATTATGCAAAGTCAAGGGAATCTTTCTTTTGCAATGTAGGTCGAGATGACTACCTGGTTTCTGAGTATTGAATTTGCATCTTGGTAGAGACAGGAGTTTTATAAGACGTCACCGGAGGAAACAGCTGTTTGAGAGTTGTTTAAAGAATTGTTTAAGAAAAGGTTTATCCCTCCGGCATATATTGATGGTAAGAAGCAAGAGTTTACAAATTTGAGACAAGGAAAGATGACGGCGAATGAGTATTATGGAAAGTTTATTGACTTGTCTCATTACCATTCGAATGTTGTTGTTAATCCGGTAGGAATGTTATGTCGTTTTAAACTGGATAATAAGAAGAAGTGGCATTCTTTGACGACCATTATCCATTGTGCTTCTACCAAAAGGTGACTCCGACTTATATACTAGCATTGATCGATAAGTTATGAGTACAGCCGCACAGGTCACATTAGATGACTCCGGCTGATATATTTCTTGTTATTAATGATGTTGCCAAATAGAGTAATGATGGAGCACGATCGAGGCGTGCATATGTATTTCTAATGAAGGGCAAGATGGTAATATTGCATCCTTGGGAATTGTTACTTACTTATCGAAACAACAGTGAGTTATAGTTATTGCGGGCTGCAGACCGTAATATCCATAACTTATTGTTGGATTCGCTAAGCGAGTAAACAGGTAGGTTATCCTACGTTAGTATGGTGTTATTCAGGGTGTCCAGTGATGGTGAAAGATGTAGTTATGCCAATGAATCTTATCCCGTTGAATTTTGTGGATTTCGATGAGATTTTAGGCACAGACTGGTTGCATTATAATCGTGTCAAGATAGGTTGCTACGAGAAATCAGTTACTTTCCCTCGACCTGGATGACCAGAGGTTACTTTTGGGGGTATGCAAAGTGGAGTGAGGTATGCCGTTATTTCTGCTGTGAGAGCAAAGAGATCATTATCGAAAGGCTGCCAAGGATATTTAGTTTATGCGGTACTAAGAGATATTGCTCTGAGTAGTGTGGAAGAGGTCAAGGTGGTTAGACATTTTTTTGACGTTTTCCTTGAGAATTTACCTGGATTGCCGCCAAGCAAAGATGTGGAGTTCTCTATTGATTTGTTTCCAGGTACGGACCTTATATTAGAGATTGGTTCCTGCTAAGTTAAGAGAATTGAAAATTCAATTGCAAGAATTGGTTGATAAAGGTTCCATTCAACCTAGTATGTCGTTGTAGAGAGCCCAGTTTATTTATGAGGAAGAATGTGGACATTAAGGCTATACATTGACTATGGACAATTGAATCGGGTAACGATTGAGAATCGTTATCCATTACTGCATATTAATGATTGTTTGATCAGCTTAGAGGTGCCTGTGTATTTTCAAGGATTGATTTGAAGTCTGGTTATTACCAATTGAAGATTAAGAGTGATGATGTCCCTAAGACGGTTTTCAGACTCGTTATGGTCTTTATGAGTTTTTGGTGATGCCATTCGGATTGACGAATTTTATGAGTTTGACGAACGAAGTATTCCAGGAATATCTCGACAGGTTTGTTATCGTTTTCATTGACGATATTTTGGTATACTTAAGACTAAAGCAGAGCATGCTAGACATCTTAACTTGGTATTACAAAGATTGAGGGATCGTCGATGTATTCTAAGTTTAGCGAATGCCAATTTTGGATGAATCAAGTGGCATTTCTGGGACATGTTATATCTACTTAAAGTATTCAAGTGGATTCTTAAAAGGTAGCAGAAGTTGAGAATTTGGAATAATCGCGAACCGTGACTAAGATTCGGAGTTTTCTTAGCTTAGCAGGCTATTATGGACGGTTTGTGAAAGATTTTTTAGTCATTGCCTTGCCATTGACGAGATAGACGAGAAAAGAGGTTAAGTTTGAGTAGGATGAAAATGGTGAGCAAAGTTTTCAACGGTCGAAGTATTTCCTCACTCATGCACTTGTGTTAGCACTCTCAGATGATAGCGGGAATTATGAGGTCTCTAAGGATGCTTCCTTGAATGGTTTGGGATGTGTATTGATGCAAATGGTAGGGTGATTGCCTATGTTTCATGGCAATTGGAACCCATGAGATGAATTGCCCTACTTGTGATTTGGAATTTGCGACTATCATCCTTGCTTTGAAGCTATGGAGACATTATATTATTGGTGAGAAGTGCAAGATTTTTACGGATCATAAGAGTTTCCAATATCTGTCTACTCAGAGGGATCTTGATTTTAGGTAACGAAGGTGGATTGAATTGCTTAGTGATTATGATTGCACGACTAGGGTAATCGTGCAAATGTTTGGGCTGGTGTACTTAATATGAAGACTCTCGTGAGAATAAATGCTTTGTATGCTTGTTATGTTCCTCTTCTTACGGATTTGAGATCTACTGGAGTAAAGTTGGAAATAGAAGAACGAGAAGAAGCCTTACTTACTAGTTTTCAAATTGGGCCAATTTTAGTGGATCGTATACTCGATGCCCAGAGGATTGATGAAGAAATTCAAGAATTAATTGTTGCAAGGAATAACTGGAAAAAAGAAAGACCTCAGAGTTAGAGAATCAGATGGCATCCTTATGCAAGAGAACAAGATGTATGTACCTAATGTTATGGAATTAAAGAAAACAATTTTGGAACGAAGCGCACGGTTCAGCTTATGCAATGCATCCTGGAAGTATTAAGATGTATCATACCATTTAACCATTTTACTATTGGCCGGGTATGAAAAGAGAAATTGCTGAGTAGGTAAGTATGTGTATCATTGGTCAGCAGGTTGAAGCGGAAAGAAAGAAGCCTTTTGGATTGATGTAGTCATTTTCCGTTCTACAGTGGGAGTGGAAAAATATTACTATGGATTATGTGTACAAGCTTTTTCGTACATAAAATGGTTATAATGGCATCTAGGTGATAGTTGATCGACTTACTAAGTCAGCGCATTTTACTCCAGTGAAGAGCAACAACCTTTCCAAACAAGTGCAACAGTTATTTATTTGTTTTATGGAAAATAGATTCAGGCTTACGGATCTGTTGAGCTTTTTGGGTATGTTGGTCACTTCAAAGTTTTGGATAGCATTTCAAGAGGTTTTGGATACAAGGTTACTTTATAGTACGGTTTATCATCCTCAAACAGATAGGCAATCTGAGATGACGATTCAGATGTTGGAGGATATGCTAAGATCTTCAATATTGCAGTTTGGTGACGCTTAGCATAAGCAGTTGGATTTGATGGAATGTAACTATAACAACAGCTTTCATTCGGGTATTGGTATGTCGCCATTTGAGGCATTTATTGGAAAAGCTTGCCGTACACCTTTATGTTGGTCAGAAGTTGTCGAAAGAAATTTGCGGGCCCTGAGATTATGGATGAGTCTACTCAGAATGTTCAAGTGATTAAGTTTAACCTGAAAGCAGCCCAGGAGTGGCAAAAGAGCTTAGCAGACATGCCACTAATCGAGTGTATTATGTAGGTGATTGGGTGTGTTTGAAATTTTCACCTTAGAAAAGTGTGATTCGGTTCGAGAAGAAAGGTAAGTTAAGTCCTAGAGACATCGGACCTTATGTGATCACCGAGCGAGTCGAGGAAGTTACTTACAGGCTTGAGTTGCCTCCAGAGCTGTCGGAAGCGCGTGACGTGTTCCACGTATCTATGTTTCGACATTATGTTACAGATTGGAAATCTGAGTTGCAGATCTTCCGGATCGAACTTCGTAGTGAGATGTTTTATATAAGTTATATTCTATCGATATGATTTCTAAGGCGTGTCTTGATGATTGTTCTAGGCGCCGATCGTCATGACGCCTTGATGTGTTGTGCTAGGGAGTTGTAGGACAAACTCCAGGTGAGTGGGCAGTTTTGTTTTCCGTATATACCTATATAAATGAGTTTTTCCCAGAAAGTTTATTTAAGTGAAATGTGATTTGAAAGTATGATTTGAAATGCCATGCATAGAATTTATATGAGATATGTGAATTGATATATGATGCATATATGTGAATTGGTGCTGCGGACGCACAGGTGAATATCAGGTGAGTTATATTTGGTTCATTGAATTGTTTGATGTGATTTATGTTGATAGCTCATAACCTGCACCCCCGGTGTTAGTGCTTATGTTATTCACCTGCATCACTCGCTCACCTTGGATCTAAGTAGATGCTAGTCGTACAGACCACTAGAGGTGGTTCCGACTAGTAGGTGACCCTAGATTATGTGCACAGATGATTGATGAGAGAAGCACTAGAGCGTATTATTACACCATCCTAGTCGTACAGACTACTATAGGTAGTTCCGACTTATGTGCAGTGTAGTGCCGTACAGGTCACAGTTGGTGACTCCGGCTGGATTGGATATTGAGCTCTATCAGCCGTACAGGACCACTGCAGGGTCTCTGGTTGATTTATTATTTCACTTGGTTTATATATTGATGCTTCCATATTTTGTTTTTGGCACATGGCATGGCATATTTTCTGAAAAGTGATAAAGAATGGTGTTTTGAGATTTTTGAAGCTATATATATTTATATATGCTATTTTCTGGGAAAGTATACTGGTTTTACAGCGAGGGGTTAGTGCTTTGATAATGAGATGATTTTTGAGAAAAACTTTGTTTTACTGACCCACTCAACTTTGTTTTGCGCCCCTTCAGGTTCGAGATAGCAGAGCTTTGGTGGCCACGAGGAATCCAACGATATTCTGACAGAATTCACAATTGTATTTTTTTAAGCTTCCGAACTGTGTAAATGGTTACGTCACTCTCACGTGACGGCCAGCACGCCCTCCTTCGGGACGGGGTGTGTCAACTACTACAATATTAGCTTTAGGTGTCGGACGATCCTGGCGGTTAATAAGCCATTCTGACGGATAAAAGATATCCGACACACAATTTATTTACTGTCGGATTAAAGTTACTTTCTGTTGGATATATCCGACATAAATTCCTGGCGGATTTAACCGCCATAAAATTATTATAACCCTCAGCATTTTTGAATTCTTTTTTTTTTAATATTTTTAACATATTCTGGAAGTTTCTAAGTTAATGGTGGCGGTTATAACCGACAGAAATTGACTATTTTATTATTTTAAAATGTTACATTGATTATAAATAAATAAACAAATGGTTTAAAAAAAAATTTTCACTCACGGTCCCGTTACCTAATCTCTGAATGTTTTTTTTTTTTTTTTTTTTGCGATTTTTTACACATGCTATCTCGGAGTATATACAAACATATTTGACGGTTGGATAGTTGAAACTAGTTTCGTAGAATGCATATCCTATCAAATTGATAGATTTAACAAACACTTAAGAATTAATGTTATACTTCCATTATGTATAAAAAACTATCCACTAGTGTAAATATTTTAAGTATTGATTAGACAATATTTAGTTTGTGTGAAGACATTTTCATTGTACAATTCTCTTTTTGTTTCTTTATCGCATATCTTATATGGATTGTTATCTATTAAACCAAAAATGTAAAAATTATCTATTAAACCAAACAATTATTTATTTAATTTTTTAAAACATATTCTATTTAAATACATATTATTTATTTATTTATTATATCAAACAATTATTATTTTATTAATCGTAACAAATTTGGGGGGGGGGGGTATTTTAAAATTTGGGAGAAAGTTTAAAATTTTCAGAGGGAATTTTTGGGGGGAGTTTTGCAGCCATTTTGTTGCTGTCGGTTATAACCGACATTAATGAAAGTTTCTGTCGGTTTTTATTTTAAAAAAAAAAATTCTGTCGGTTTTAACCGACAATAATGAACATTTCCACATTATAACCCCTCCATCTCTTCCTTGCGCCGGTGCTTCTCCCTTCCCCATTTTCTCCTCTCTTCATTTCCTTCTCCTTCTCCTTCTTTTCTCTCTTCTCTCCTCATTTACTTCCAGTTCGAACATTTGCAACCAAAGTTCATTAGCTATCTCGAATATGGCGAAGAAGAAGGTAACACTCTCTCTCTCGCTCTCTCTCTCTCTCTATCTCTCTCTCTCTCTGTGTCTCTCATATGGTGAATAATTTTGTGTTGTTTGTTTCAATGGGTTGGATGCTGTTGGTGGTGGTGCTACGAGCGGATGTCGTCGCTCATAACGGTTAGCACAACATTATGGTGCTGATGCTGCTCGAGATTGCAGACTGTTTTTTTCCTATCTTTCCTTCTCTATCCTTAGTTAGCTTCCATCACTCTTAGAGATTGCACTGAGGAAAAACATGCACTCACTCTTTTAGATCTGGAAAACCCACAAACGCCAGAAATCTCTTACATTTAAGGACGACCCGGTAAGCGTTTTCTCTCCTACTCTCCCAGCTTTTGTGTGTGTTTTCTTGGGTTTTTGGGTGTTTGTTCAAGTTCTTGAGGGATCTGATGTGTTTTCTTGCCCATTGCTCCCTTGCCTAGGAATTTAATGGCCATGAGGCTTTCGAGATCGAGCTCCGGCGAGGTTTCGGATGGTGAATGCAGAAATTTTTTTTTATTATTAATATATTTTCTGTCAGTTTTATCCGACAATAATGATTTTATTTATTTTTATAATAAATTCTCTGTCGGATATAACCGACATAATTCCTGGGTTTTAGTATTTTCTGTCGGTTTTTTCCTACAGAAATTATAATAAATAAATATATATCCTGTCGGTTATAACCGACAGTATTTCTGTCGGATATAACCGACAGTATTTCTGTCGGTTTTAGAGTATTTTCTGTCGGAAAATTCATTTCCTGACGCAGGCAATTCTGTCGCTTATTATATCCGTCACTGCATCCATTTTCTGTTGGATTTTGCTTAAAATCCGACAGTAATATATGTTTTTTGTCGGTTTTTGAACCGCCAGTTATAGTTAATTTTGTAGTAGTGAATGTTCAATAGATCCTAAACATCTATTTTTCTATTTTGGCTTCTTATTTTGTTATGATTATTTCAGTTTTCTTATTGTTTAATGTTCAAACTTTTAAATGAAAATATTGACTATCATGTCTAGATGTGTTGCCTACCTACAAGAATAAATATTATAACACATACATTATTCTCTCATAATCGTACGTATAGATCTAACTTATCCATACCAAATAATTTTTTTCTTTTTCTGCTGCCAAAAACTCACACAAATATATAGATGATGCTTCTACAATGTGAGTTCAATTGAACGATGTGAGTGCTGTGGAGCCAAAAATAATTAGAAAATTCTACAACTGACATGTATTATTTTATTTATTATTAATGATAATGTCCTCATTAAATTGATGAGACTCACATTTGTTCCATGCGCATTTCAACCATCAAAGAGTGTTGAGCTACTGACTAAAATTTCTTCTGAAATTGGTACCAGGTGGAATATCCTGTATATAAAAATTATAATCCGCTAGACTGACTAGTTAAGCCCGTTAGTCAACTAAGATAGATTTGTTAGTCAATGAATCTAAGATTCAAATACAAATTTCAATTTTCAAAAACTATCCTAGTCAGCAAGGCTGTAATTTGTTGCAAGTTATTAATGTGTCAATTGAGCATAATAGTGAATACATATCATTTAAATGTTCAACAAATATATGTACCATGTATGTGTGTGTGAGATGTGTGACAAAATAAACATAACTTGAACACAAGATATTTTTGACCGAAAAAAACCCACCTCCGGGTTAAAAAATCGAGGACTCTCCACTGAGTCCAATTCACTAGTGTAAACAAAGGTTCATACAAAGATCACACAAGCTCAATTCCTAGATTCCTATCCACAAAGCAGCTTTACCTTTGTGCAACCTTGCCTTACACAAGATGGACTCCTTCGATCTTCACGAAGTGGCAGCTCTTCCTGAGCTCATCACCTTGTGGTACTGAGATCAACACGATCAATGATGTGATATGATTTTATGATATGCACATGAAATTTGGATTCAAATGACCAATCAGATTCTCCAGTCAAACAGTTCAAGGAAGAATCTAACTTGAATCCAAAAGCTTGGTCTAAAACGAATTTAAAGCTTAAAACTAGACCAAGACATAAATGCAAACCTTAAAACAATGCAACCTTAATATACAATTATTGGGTGTTTAATGCATGAAGAAAGTTTGGCAATTAGGGTTTCTTAAATGGAAAAGATGTAAGCTCAAAGCCTTAAAGCAACTTTCTCTCTAACCAATAAATTCTGAACCCCCAAGAACAATCTGAAACCCTAGAAGTAAATATACCCAAGGAAATCTGATTTTCCATCAGCCAACTTGTCCCAAGGACACTTGTTGGCCGCAAAGGAGATCTAGGCAGATCAATGGCCAGAAACTGATTACCATCAGAAATGTGTCAATCAGCCCATGTGGGCTGTCTTAATCTGTGTGCCTAGATAGCTGGAAGCAAGGTTCTAAAAGACATTAGGCACTAATTGGGCGGCGAGAATGGGCCTAGTGCCTAGGCGAGGCCTAGGCAGATTTAAGTTAATTTAATATAAAATTTAAATTTATTATATAAATAATATGTTTTTTTTTTAATAATATATATGTAATGTTAGGGTTTTTAATATAAATGGTCTTAAATTGAAAAGGAATAATAAAACAATACAAAAATATGTAAAAAGTAAAAAATGATGATTGATTTGGATGAGAAAAGAAACAAAGGAATCTTGACCCAAAAAAAAAGAAGCAATAAAAGAACATAAAATAGTGAGATCATGAAACATGGATGGTGGGACCAAGACCTACTTACTCCATTTAAATTGAAAAAAAAATTGTGGTCCGCACCAGTCATCTTCTTCCTTGTAACTATGCAACATAACTTTTCCATATTTGAAATTTTTCCTGGTTCTAGCGTCTTCAGATACGGCTGACTAGACTCCGTCCAGCCCCGTGTAGACTTGCATAGCTCCGCCTAGACCCGCCTAATCCCGCCCAGCGTTTGTCTAATACTTTCTCCGATTTTGCAACTGACTACGAGTTAATCGGGGCGGTTGGTCTCCGCCCAACACCTAGGCGCCGCCTAGGCCGATTTTTAGAACACTGGCTAGAAGTCAGCGTGCAAAACTGACTAGACAATTAAACTAGACAGAATGCAACACAAATATAGATATGAAATGCACATGCATGAACAAACCCTTGAGTTGAAATGTGTCACTTCTTGAGCATTTACTCCAGCAGCAATAACCCATAATCTAAATATATTATAAAGCTAGATTGAGCATGTGTGATGGTTCAATTACAATATTTGACAAGTAAAGCCAAACACTTAAAACTAGACTTTACATCTTCAAACTCCGCTACCCATGGCAAGAAGATAAGACAAAAGAATTAAAGGTAGAATTAATAATTAATTCTTACCTTTAAGCATTTCTAATTGAAGACAAATTCTTTTATTCAAAGAAACAAAATCAAATCTAATAAAGGATTCTCCAAAGTTAGTTCTTAAATATTATTATTTATGTAATAATGTAAGATATTTCAACATCTTAAACATACATTCCTACTGGACCCAACGGATGACACATTCTGACCAATCGGACGTTGATAGATGGCTTCGAAACACTACACATGTGGTTGGCCCTATGCTTTATAAATACCCCATCACCTATTCATTCTCTAGTAAGTTGATTCTACGCAATTCAGCTCTAAATCACTCACTCTTTTTATAGATATCTGACTTAGGTACCAGAGGTTCATTGGCCAAATCCCCCTCTGAGTGCGTGGCTTTGGTCGTCAACCTAAGGTGGTTGTTTGTTTTGTAGGTACAATTTTGTCAAATCTGAAGATAGTGAAAATTTATTACCACAAATTGATGCTTTTATTGAGAGCTTGATTCGAAAATTCTCAAAGAAGCTCTTGCAATTTTTTTCATGAATTTCTACCTTTTTGAAAGAAAAAAAAATTAATGCTCCAAATCTTTGAATTTTTTGAATTACTGGATTTGTGTGCCCTAGCAAGAGAAAGAATTGGTTAAAAATTTTGAAACCACGGCGAACGACACTCCTTACGTGCCAGGATTTGGACCCCAGAATAGAAAAAATAGGGATGCCCCAGCCCGCTCCGCCACTCCACAGGCGGAACACGGAGACTGGGTGGCAGCCTCCTCATGCAGGCCATGCCGTCACCACCACAGGCCAAACCAAGGATCCAATTCAGACCCTGGCTTCTTTGCCCAACCAACTATGCAGGCCTAATGGGTTGCATCTACAGCTACTTTCCAAGACCAATCTAAACACCTGGCTCCTGATCGAACCTATTTTCTAACGAATATGAATCGTCTCAGCTCAAATTTTGTTTCCCTTGTCCACTAACTTCCACCATTCAAGGAAATGCCTATCAACCTAGCGCCTCCACTTTGAATGGCGACCCAAACTTATCCCGGCAAGTAGCAAACTTGACAAGCGTACTCGGCAAACCACTCTAGTGAGCCAACTCCTCGAGCACATAGAAATGCAACGCACTCCTAACAAGATCGTCCCCAAGCAGAACAAGAGTTGTTGATAATATTTCTTTCCAAAGGCGTCTCATAAAACAGTCACTCGACGAGCCTCAATCTGAGCATCTAGCAGTGTGTACTCCCATCTTGACCCTTGTAAAAACATTATCTCGCTCATTGGCGCACAAAGAAATGCACATTTCCAACTTGGCGTGTAGGCGAGTGTACACTCACGGTTGTTACACGTTCTAATGAACACTCAATAACTGAGCCCAGAACAATGTCCACTCGCGACTTGGCTCGCACGTAGCTTCTCTTATCTCATACTGAATCATACAGCACAGGGAACAAGAAAGAGTTCGAGAAAACTTAGGGTCCAGCTCAACTGGCACTCAACGTCAAACGCAAACACGAGCAGCTCGCTCGCCAGCCAGAGGTGAACAACGTGTTCTGCAGCCACGATATGAACGAACAAACTGTTGGGAAGAACAACGCAAACCTGCAGACTGAACAATTACGTACATGCATGAAAAGTTCAAGGAAATAAATATATGGCAATAGTTGTACTTGTACCTTGTAGGTAATTTATGATTTTATTCTGACTTGATGGGGGAATATTTTTTAATTATTAGTCTCATTTGATGTGTTACATAATTAAAATTTTCCGAAAATGTGGTGTATCAAAGTATTTTCACACGCACAGGCATTTGTATTAACAGAAAAGAATAAGAAAATTAAGAATTGAATGATAACATTTGTTATCTTAATATTAAAGGCTTTTTAGCCAAAATGGTCCCTGAGATTTGCCTAACTCCTCACTTTGGTCCTTGAGATTTGAAATCGATAGAAGTGGTTCCTGAGATTGTCCATCATCAATCATTTTGGTCCCTCGGTAAAAAATTATGTTAAATAATGATCAAAATTACAAAATTACATTCAAATATAATAAATAATAGGCCAAAATGATTTGACAAAAAAATGAGGGTATTTTTATCATTTTATCCTTATTTTATGGAGATTTTTCATGGAATGACCAAAATGATTAATTGTGGACAAACTCAGGGACCAATTCTATCGATTTCAAATCTCAAGGACCAAAGTGAGGAGTTATTTAAATCTCAGGGACCATTTTGGCTAAAAAAACCAATATTAAATTTCCTCGGGCATGAGATTAGTTCTACAAGCGTATCTAACTCTGACTACTGATGGTAATGGTGATGATGAAGATGATGGTGATGCTAGGCCAGAGTTGGCAATGGAAGAAGGCCGCACTGGAGGTATCCTTACAAAATAATACGTCTATATAATTCTATGTAATATTAATTAATGACAAACTTTTAGGTTCAGTATGGCTAACACTAATATCGCCCGATAGCCCATAGTGATATTAATTAAGAGTGCAGTCCCCTTTATATATATATATTGGAGTAATGCTAGGTAGACCAACTCTTTAAACCAAATTTACAAATCATACAATGTGTCATCAATAAAAAATAAGCACGTTAATTAACGTTTAAGTAATAGTCTAATCATCAATAACCACGTCATATAGTTTACAAAATTTCATTTAAAAAGTTGATCTCTCTAGCATTACCCTATAAATTGTATATTATTTTGTTATATTTTCTGAAGTAGGATTACTTTGTTATATCTTCTGTAGAACCTTTCCATTGTTTTCAAATTGTAATAACTATTTTTAGGACCAATTTGGTTCCTATCCCTAATTTGGGTGCATTTGTGCTCACCACCCACTTATTATTATTGGGTGACTTTATATTTTAAGATTTGTGTATATCCGCTATACATAACTCGAAATTTAAACTCATCTAACGGTGATAAATAAAGTAGTGAGTATTACCATCACTTAAGGGTGATGAGCAAAAATATTCTCCCCTAACTTTCAGTATTGTGTGACTGAAGCCTTATGAATTGTAAAATTTGATCGAGGTCATTTGACTTTTGTACGTGTCATATGTTCAACATTTATTTAATTCCACGTCAACCTTTTGCTTATTTCTTTGAACATTTATTCAATATGGATAAGATTTTATAATATCATAAATACAATCGACTAATGATTTACACAGCACATATGTGCCAGAATTTATGTCATATATGTAGTAGGTATATATATTATATGTGTAACATCCCACATTGCCCAGGGGAGTGATCCTTAAATGTATATTCTCATCCCTACCTAGCACGAGGCATTTTGGGAGCTCACTGGCTTCAGGTTCCGTAGGAACTCCGAAGTTAAGCGAGAAGGGGGCTGGAGCACTCCCAGGATGGGTGACCCACTAGGAAGTTGCTCGTGAGTTCCTAGAAACAAAACCATGAGGGCGTAGTCGGGGCCCAAAGCGGACAATATCGTGCTACGGTGGTGGAGCAGTCCCGGGAAGTGGTCCGTCCCGGGCCAGGATGTGACAATATGTGCATGAATTCATTAGTTTCTAATCCTATTCATGTACTACAGTATAATAATATTTTTCTTTACTTGTAAGTAAGAGGTCTCAGGTTTGATTCTCGCCAAAGACAAATTTAAACTACATTATTGCTAGCCCATTGTGAGGCTAAGTCCAACCCCTTAGTGTAGATAATATCTATTGTTTGGTAAAAAAACTTATTCACCTAGGTATATTGTCTTGTTTTCTATAACCTTCACTCTAAGTAATATATTTCCTTATAGACAATATAAACACAATACATTTTCTTGTTTTCTATGACCTGCACTATAGGTAAATATATTTTCCATGACTTTAAACTAAAAATATTGACTTTCATGACTGGATGTGTTCCCTACCTTAAAGAATAAATATTCTAAAGCATACGTTGTTATCTTATAGTCATATGCATACACCATAAGAAACTTTCATTTTGAAGAATATTTTTTTAAGGACAAACGATAGGAAAATCTACATTAAACTACATTGAGGGAGATTTGAACACATAATTTCGGGTACAAGAGCAAATATTGTTCTTAATTAATTGGGCTACAAGTCACTTGCTTTACTTTTAAAGAATTCGGTTGCATGCATGTTTAAATTATAAAAACCGCGTTAATTAAGAAAGGCTTAATTCATGAAATACACATTCCAGCGGAGTGATTGCTCAAAAGACCAAGTCTATGAGATGAATCGGACCAACTAAACCCAAACCAAGTCTATGAGATGAATCGGACCAACTAAACCCAAGTTGCCGAGCTTGTTGGGTGGACGGCCGCAGTTGATTGGATCGATATTTGCCTATAAATTGATATTATCCATAGCAAATGGAAATTAACTACTTATATTGACTTGAATGGATTGACATTACTTAGCCATAGATCGATAATCCTGCTTTTACACACCTAATTATAGTGGACTTACAACCATCACGCGGTGGCTCAATGGTTGTGAACGAATTTCAAGTCTGTATTTCACATGACACGTAATGAGTTCAATTCCTGACATTGATGAATTACACGATAGGGGTCATGTGAAGGTTGAAATGCATATATGAGTCTTCCTAAACTCCGAAAGAGTGAATTGTCGTGACAATGCTTGCAAGTCCCTTTTTTAAAAATAAAAAAAAAATATAGTGGACTTACTAAAACTAATGTAGACAATAACGTAACTCATGACGAAAAAGGTGCATGCATTCTTTCTTTCTCAGTCATAAGGCGAGTTGAAAGACTTTTAGGTTTTAATTTTTTTTATGGTTTGACATTTTTTTGTCTGTGTATGTTAATTCTTTTGTGATACGGTACATAATAAGAGAGATAAAGACATAAAAATAATGAACCTGAGATGGATAAGTTAATTATACCCCTCATAATATTACGCATCAATACTTAACAAGAGGATCATTTGAAACGACGAAGAAAACTTACGTGATATAAGTGTATAGCAACGATTTAAACATATTCAGGAGTGTCAAACCCATTTGAGCAACAATATAGGATGGATGACAAGTTTAATACCGGATTAAAATAGATTATCAGTTTTTTAATATATGAGGTGTCTCATTATACACAGATGATAAACTAATTCCCTCTTATTCAGGCCTTGTAACACATGAGACGGTATTGTACTTTTGATCCCCAAATCAAACGGTATATCAAAGCAAAGCCGGTGGCCCTAATAAAACAAAACATTTTTCTTGCTTTCCACTAGACCAACCCTTTAGAAAAAAGGATATCATTTATTGTTAAAGGGTTATAACGCCTTTCAATCAAAATGGTCCTTGTAATAGAAAATAAAACTTTGTTATGTGGGGATGTATACAATTGGCTTGGAAATTGAGGTAACGAAAGTCTTCTTCAGACTGGCTGTTGAGGCCTCTTTACATGAGTTCTTTGTGTTGAGATTTTTCATCTAAAGGCCCACATAAATTATTTGTGTTGTGATTAAAGGCCCACATGAATTAAAATTACCATAAATAATTAGGCAGCACTCTTTGCCAACAAGCGACGCTTTGGCCGAGTGGTTAAGGCGTGTGCCTGCTAAGTACATGGGGTTTCCCCGCGAGAGTTCGAATCTCTCAGGCGTCGTTTTTTTTTTCTTTTTTTTCTATTTTTTTCTTCCTTTGTTTTTTCCTTTGGTTGGGCCCACGGAATGAAAACCATGCTAAAATGCTTCTACGAGTTTTTTCGATATGTAAAAAGAGTGGATAATCGTGGCTTGCCACCAATTATCCCTTTTAAAAAAAATAACGGATGAGAAGCAACGGATTTATGTGGATGGGCTTTTCAAGCAGAGTTTCAAGTAGTGGAAGTTTGATGTGTTGTGAGCGAGGAAGGATTGAAGTTGATGAGGGTTGTTTTTTTTTTTTTTTTTTTTTAAATAAGATTTTGTGTACTTTATATTTAATATAATGAATAAAGTGTTGTAAAATCGACAGTGTGTGCAGTGGAATAAATAAACAAGACACAAAATTTACGAGGTTCCTCTACAGTCAATGTGACTGGAGTACGTCCTTGGGGCAGTAGTGGTGCTTTCATTATAATTTTGAATAATAGGAGTACAAAGATAACTCTCTCTATTATCTCCTCTCCTCTTCCTCTCTTTTCTCCCTTCATCTTCCGTGAACTTCTCTCTATCTTTTGGTGTTGTGTGGGGTTTGTATTTATATAGAAAATATGAGTCGTATGAGGCAAGCTTTGGCAAACAGTGGAAGGGCAACTTGCCCATTATTTAATTATTTGAGTGGACATCCACTGTTCTACAACACTCCCCCTTGGATGGCCACAAATCTTCGATTGACTCATTAAAATCTTGATCTGTTTTTGGCTGCTCCCCCTGATGAGTATCTCCCCCTGATTTCAAATCATTTAGGCTGATCGTTGATCATTTTGCTTAAGTTTCTTAGCGAGAAGAGTTCCGAAAAGAGGTGATTTACTTGTAGTTAACTTTCCACAGGCTTGTTCTTGAACTGGGTTGAAGGGCCTTTTGCTAGACTTCCTTTAAAGGTCTGAATTTACTCCTTTTATCTGGGGTTAAATTTGATTCAAGGGTAGTGGACACTGGATCTTGAATCAGACTTGTGATTTCTTCAAGAGCTGTCGAGGCTTGATCTTGAATAAAATTGGACCATGAGGAGCTTCACATGGCAGGTGATCTTCAGCTTTGTCGGGGATGAATCAGCACGTGTTTTGTTGTGCTTGTCTCCACATGCTTCAATGTATCATTTTCACTTGCCTTATCTGTTCCCTTTGCAAAAGTGGTATTGTCCCTAGTTTTTCCCCATCCAGGTTTGGCATCTTCTCTTGTGGTAATTGTCCTCTGATGCAGAAGTTGAATGCAAACCTTGCATTTGGATGGTCATTCTAAACATCACTTCTTAGCGACTCATCATGCTGGGCAGCTATCATCATATCAACAATTGAAGATGAGTACTCGAGAGCAATGCTAGGTAAGCAACCAGGGAAGGGTTCCAGACAATCAGTTCCAGATCGGAAGCTTGACTCCAAGTGGCACATGATGCTCTCTTTCTCCTTGTCCTGCAGGTGAGAACAAGGACAAAGAAAAGGGTAGGGAAAAAGCATGATATGAGATACCCTTACTTTCGACCCTGATGATATGAGATACTCTTGCTCTGGTGTGACTTGTTTGAAAATGTATTCTTGGAGAGAAAAGAAGACTGGGTATTTCGAGATGCTTTGTTGAAGATGCATTCTCGGAGAGGAGGAAGAGTTAGATATTTTTCAGATCTGCCTTGTTATGGAAGATAGAGGTTGACATATATAGAGATTTCTCAATAGCAAGTAGTGGTACTGTGCCTTTACTCTTGTCAGCAACTGTGGTGTAATTAGAACAGTAAGATTCACTCGTTTTCAACTTTATCAGAGATCTTTTGCCAAAGTTGCACGTGATATCCAAAAAGCTGAGATTGCATCTGAGAAATGTTGACAGACGTCATGCAGGGAAATCCAGCTTTTGAAATTCAAAAATCGATGTCTCTTTGATTTTTGAACAGGTGACCCTATTGCCTCTTCTTTTATAGAGATATCAATCTTGTTCAGATACACTCAGAAAATTGCTGCCTACAGAAATTTCCCTTTCTTGCACTTTTGAGATTTTATTTGACCTCATTTTTCCTTCATCATTTCTGAAAATGGCTTACCCATCTAACCTTTGTTTAGATTTGAGTCTCAGGAAAGATACAGACGAGCCGCATCAGGATAATATATGGCGTATGTCCTTCTTATCTCCTAATGGCCCTCTTACAGTCGGAGATTCTGTGATGAAGAATAACCTAACCGCTACAGTGGTAGCTAGGAATCTTCTCACTTCAAAGGATAACAAAACCATTTTAAACCGGTCTGATGAGGCGGCCGTTCAAGACTCATTGGCTCTCAGTGTTCAGTGTGCGGGCTCTATTTCCAATATGGGTCAGCGTCTACTTGTTCGAACTCGCCAAGTTGAATCATTGATGGCTGAGGTGGCAAGTCTTAAACAAGAAATCATAGGGCTCAAGCACAAGAATAGAGTGTTACACGTGCTTGCAAATAATTACTTGACGAGCATAAAAAGAAAGCTCGACCAGTTACTGAAATTCGAAGGTCGGACTCAAAATGACAATCAGGGGTTTGGGGCTTTATTCCAAAGGCACCTATTGCCTTCGTCATCCGGAGTCTTACCAAGTATTGAAGCTCCAAATAATCAACCTCCGGTGCTTCCTCTGTCTGGAGTTTCGCCAAGTACTGAGGCATCTCATGATCAATCTCCAGTGCCTCCCCCTTTTGAGGTTTTGCCAAGTACAATGGCTTCACATAAGCAACCTTAGTGAAGGCTTCATTCTATTTTTTTTTTCGTAATTGTAACTCATGTGTATGCACCTGTCTGTAATTTCCTGGAGATATCAATAAATAAACTTCTTTTTGTTTCAATACCTATATGTTGGTATTGTGCCTCACAGAAAATGCTTCATCTCATTCATTGTATTGTGCTAAATACAATAAAGCATATACTTCACTAAGATGTGGTACTTCTGAACCAAATATCAATTCATCTTTTCCCTCACGAGGATGAATAATTTTTCTTAGTGTCTAAATATTAATAACCACTTGAGTGTTCAACTCATGATCTTTAATCCATATGATTCTTTAATATCATAAACATTATGGATAAGATTCGTGTTGGCATATTGTTCGATCTGCAGTTCGAGACAACATTTCTCTCAACACTTTATAATCTCTCTTGACTCTTCAAGAGTTCCAATTTAATATCATCAACTCTTCAGGAGTTCTAATTTAATATCATCAACTCTTGCAAGAGATTTTAGTATGTTGCAACAATATCATAACCATAGTACTCACTAAGGCAATTATACCATCCATTGGTATTGAGTACATAATTTACGCTTTACCTTTCCAAGGCTTTCTTCAAGCAATTTGAATCCTTCAGGGATTTTCTACACTTCATGACACATTTTTATACAGAGCAATTTGCTCCCATGTATACTTGAGGGATTTACTTATGGAGATATGATGTGGGTGACTCACAACCCTTCGTATATAATTCTCCATTCATATGAACTCGTTTACAAGAGTTCAATTAGTAACCTTGTGTCATGTCATGTGAGTGTATTTCACTGTATTACAAATGCCCATATGTAACCTCAATGCCCATATGTAACCTCATTGGTTCAACACCTTTTGGCTATTTGTATTGTATTCAAGTATATAGGTCCATTTTTCCACGTTCTTACAAAATTGTAATGGAATTGCCTTTCTCCATTTTTGGCCAATAATTTTTCCTTTCGTCGACTGAAAAAGAACAGGACTCAATATCAACACAGCTCATTGATGAATTTAGTAGTTACTTGTAAAACCAAAATTACAATTGGTTATCATCAATCTGTGATCCCATATTCTCATGTGCATGCGCATGCATAAAAACTTTTCATTTCTTTGGATATCCATTGCCTCTTCAAGGGCATTACATTATCTCTACCAGGATAGTCGTAATTTAGAGAATGCGGATCATAACCTCTTATTGAGCGTTATAGAGCTTGGATTTTAATCTCCAATTCCGGGAGTTGAGTCGTTGGAACCTATACGTCTATCATGCTTCATGCATGAGACATCAACATTCCCATGTCCGCGAATTGCCCTTTCTGGGACGTATATCCATGTAGCGACTGTCATGCTCATTTGCTGCCACATTATTTGCCATGCTTCAGGCATGCAACAGATAAATCATTTGCTACCTCATTATATTGTCCAATAGGGACATTAATTCTTGTAGGCACATTTGCAGCAAGTATATGTGATTTTATCACTTTCGTTGCATTATTAAATGCATCTGGCATTTGATTGACACATTGTTACATCATTCAATTATTCTTAGTTTATTTCCATATTGATTGCTTCGTGAATCAAAATAAGACAAATTTACTTCGTTCTTCTGGAACGGTATTTTCTTATCATTCTTCTGGAATGATATTTTCTCATCGTTCTTCTGGAACAATGTTATTTTATCCCCTAACGGCGGGAAAATTGTCTTATCAAAATGACAGTCCCCAAACCATGCGGTAATCATATCCCCAGTCAAGGGTTCTAAATATTGAATGATAGATGGTGTTCAATATCAATTCCCAATTCACGATGATGCCTTATTTCAGTACGTTGTGACAGTGCAATAGGCACATAGATAACACAACAAAAAACTCGTAAATGTGTAATGTTTGGTTAGTGCCCAAACACGAGTTGTACTGAGAAGTATTGATGGTTGGTAACAAATCTCAACCGAATTAATAATGCATCATGCAAAATAACATGTACCCATGTAAAAACTGGCAATTTCGTTTTCATGAGCAGAGCGCGGGTAATCAATTTCATCGGCTTAATAAATGCTTCTGCTAAACCATTTTGAGTATGGATATAAGAAACTTTTGGTCCTTATTTAATAGTTTGTAGACTGAGACTCTTATGGCCTTTATAACAATTAAGTTGAGGCACTGCGGCACTTCAAACTTACAATGCTCATCAAGGAACTTCATGTCCTGATCTTGAGGATCAAGGGACTTCATGCTCGATCTTTTTACATGATGGAACTTCAGGTCCAATCATTTTTATATGATGAGGATCAAGAAACTGCAGGTTCTGATCTGTTCAAGGAACTTCGAGTCCTTGTTATATACTCATCGTAACAAAAGAAGTACAATAAATAAATTAAAGCAATAGGCGGTAATTCCAGCCATAGTGAATAAATTGCATTTAAGTAAATAAAGCTTGTGACAAGGGCTTTAATTCAGCACCATTCACGTAAATCAAAACTTAAAGCAGTAGGCGGTAAAACCATCCATGATAAATAAATTGATTTAAAGTAAATAGAACTTGTGATGAGGCTTTTAAACCAACATCATTCACATAAATAAATATATATTTTCCTTCTTTCTTTTCAAATGGTGCAACACCATCCAAAAACCTTTACCTTTTTTTTATTATTATTTTTCTTATTCATTCACATGCTGCATTATTCCAAAAACTTTTGGCCCCATTATTATTTTTCATTCAAATGGTGCAGATGCATCATTCTGCTTTTTCCATTTTTTTTTTTTTATTTCTTGCTTTTCAAATGGTTCCTTGCATTATTGCCTTTTTTCAGATAGTGACATGCATATTCCATAAACTTCCCCTTTTTTTTTTTATCTGTCTCTACCAGTCTCGAACCCAAGGCCAGCTGATTGTTGTGGAGGTCACACAGAACCAATTCAATCCAAAAAGGCTACCAGAGACTGGCGTTGTTCTTGCATGGCCTAGAGAACATGGCATCGCGAAGCAAGAACCTCCCTACAGAGACATAGATGACAGTGTGGTTGACGGAGGCAGAAGACAGGGAGGCATGTGTGGAGTCAGTCTTGCCATCACCATCTTAGACAACTGAGTATTCATGGGAGTTCTCGAGATTCGTCGAAAACAACACGATTTGGGTTTCCAAGGCTGATGAGATTCTTCTGGATCTCTGGAAACCAGTTGTCAGATACGAGTTTTCTCATCTCGTGACGACTTCAGGTCGTTGTAAATTTCAATTCGCACCGAAATTCGATGGAGGGCTTCTGGCGCGGTGGGAAATATGAAAAATAGACATACCTTTACTTGTTTTGCTGCACCTTTGTTTGTCTGTAAGATCCCTCCATCTCTCTTGTCCACGAGAGAAAAAAAAAATTGTAGGTCTAGCAAGGATAAGGATCAGCACATCAACAGTTAGAGTAATAAAAGAAAACGTGATAAAAGAAAGGTTGATGGATTTTTGGGACAAAATGTTCTTCCCTGTTTGCCGTGTCTGGCTTGCCATTTATACTCTGATTTTTCTGGTGCTACTTCTCAGAGCTAAACTGCTCCTAGTACCGCAAGTTCAACTTGTGTTTATTCGAATTTATGGCGTTATGCTTTCCACTAACATGAGAGCTTCTCGTGCTGATAACGTGTTGTAAAATCGACGATGTGTGCGGCAGAATAAATAAACAAGACACAAAATTTACGAGGTTCCTCTACTGTCAGTGTGACTGGAGTACATCCTCGAGGCAGTAGTGGTGCTTTCATTATAATTTTGAATAATAGGAGTACAAAGTTAACTCTCTCTATTATCTCCTCTCATTTTCCTCTCTTTTGTCCCTTCCTCTTCTGTGAACTCTCTATCTTTTGGTGTTGTGTGGGGTTTGTATTTATATAGAAAATAAGAGTCGTATGAGGCAAGCTTTGGCAAACAGTGGAAGGGCAACTTGCCCATTATTTAATTATTTGAGTGGACATCCACTGTTCTACAACATAAAGATATGTTATGTGGATGAGTATTAATATTTGCATTAATTATAATTTCTATTTGGGATAATAAATTAGTTTTGTTAATTAATTTAATGTTTAATTAGGTTTGAGTTTTTTATTTATAATAAAATAAAAATTTACAATACATACAAATAAAAAAGAAAAACATAAAAAAATTAAAAAATATGCATTGCATGACGATACATTCTTTCGTCGCCCAATGTGTTGAAAAGAATAAATTGTAAAGTGAAGGACATAAAAAAAATGGTAAACTTGCGCAACTAATGTTTATTTTTTCGTCGCGCAAATGTCATTTGTGCGACGAATACCATCTTAGTCGCTCAATGTGTGTTTGCGCGACGAAGACTTGGTTCGTTGCGCAAAATCCTTCGTCCAAAAGTGAACTTTTTAATCTGGATTCAGCCATATGCAGAGGCAAATTGCAAAAAAAAATTGCAGATTGTGCCTCTGCACTCATCCCTTCAATTTTGCTCAATCCGGTATCCGTCATTTCCATTTTCTCTCAATTTCATCATCTAATACTCCCTCCATCTTCTTCTCTAGGTTGATCGAGCTATCTCGGTGTGTTTGGTAAGCATTTTTTGTCGTTAGGCTAAAAGTATTAATGTAAATTCATACTAATGCCATTAATTTTGTTGTCTATAGGGATCTTGTGTGTGATGAGCGATTGGTGGAGAACGATTGAGAATGTATTTTCTTCGTTTTATTTTTTAAACATATAACATTAATTAAATTATGTTGAACTTAGTTTGTTATGTTTATATTGTGTTGTGAAATTATATTTATTTTATGTTGTTAAATTTGTACGTGACGTACAAATATGTGTTGTGATGTACGAAGTTAATTGAAATTAACTTTATACTTGTTTTTTATTTTTAGTAAAACTTAGTTTCCCGTTCGAGGATTAGTTGGATTTCGCGCATGGATGCGAAAGCATGACTGCAGTCCAATTAATTCTTGAATTGTCTCATTATTTGGACAGTTTGGGAATGCACGGTTATGGTGCGTAATTTATGGTTGAATGATTAGGTTTCGGTTGTAGAGATTTCGATGTTGTAGAGATTTCGATGTCATCTCTGTACGTTCTTTAGGTCGTACACCTTAAGAACTGTATTGAGATGCTGCCGAAATTCATCCACGTCGAAATCTAATCTGATGTAGCCGTAAATTACGTGACATGACTATGCATTCCCGAATGGGATAGGGCCCTTACAGGAGGCATAAGGTGACATTATCATTTTGTATGAAGTTGTTGTGATTGTTGTATTGTTATTGTGGTTCTAGGAATTATGGACAGGACGTGGATACAGAACCCGAATAGATACGAGGATGAATACTTGGATGGAATCGAGGATTTTATTGACTTTGCACGTACACACAACCCGGGTGCAACTAGAATCTGGTGTCGTTGTAGGAGGTGTAACAACACGTTAAGGGAGACAATTGAAAATGTTCGATTTCATTTAGTAAGGAATTGAATGATTGAGACGTATAATACTTGGAACCATCATAGGGAACAATTAGACAATGCTTCGTCTTCAAACGCCACAAGAGTGGACAATGTTGAACCTATTGTGGATCCTAATGAACAAGTCATGGATATTATAAATTATGATTTTCCATTTACATCGACAAACACCAATCAGAAAAGGGAAGATGACGTGCCTACACCAATGGACAATGTAGAGTTCGAACAATATGAAAAACTATTAAAAAATGCCAACCAAGAGCTATACCCAGGGTGCGAGAGCTTTTCTGTTCTCATAGCCTTTGTGGAACTAATGCACGGAAAAATAAAGTATCGTATGTCGAACCAGTGTTTCGATTACTTTTTGGGGGTTTTCAAGAGAATGCTTCTGAAGGACAATTGTTTGCCGAAAGACCATAGACATGTGCAAAATGTGTTGAATGGTCTTGGATTGGGTTATGAAAAAATTCACGTTTGCAAAAACAATTGTATTTTATTCTACAAAGAGAATAAAGCATGGGATAAGTGCCCTGTATGCAATGAGTCGACGTTCAAAATGACATCTCAGAATAGAACGACTAAGATCCCACAAAAAGTCATGCGTTAGCTGACCCTGAAACCTAGGTTGCAGCGATTGTATATGTCAATGCATACTGCCACGAACATGAGATGGCATAAAGAAATGCGTGTTAATGACGATGTCCTGAGTCATCCTGCAGATGGAGAGGCTTAGAAAGGGTTCGATCAAACGTTCCCTGATTTTGCTGCTGATTCTCGTAACGTTAGATTGGGACTTGCCACTGATGGATTTAATTCGTTTGGGGTTTTAAACCAACACCACAGTACTTGGTCAATTTTTGTATTTCCGTATAATTTGCCATCATGGAAATGTATGAAAAAAGAATACATGATGATGACTCTATTGATAACTGGGGATCCTGGTAGGTCAATCGATGTATACTTACGGCTGTTGGTGGATGAGCTAAAAGATTTATGGACACACAGTGTGCGCACATACGATAAATGTACTAGCAAGATGTTCACTTTATGGGCTGCAGTGATGTGGACTGTGAACGGTTTCCCCGCATATGCAATGGTTTCCAGGTGGAACACTAAGGGTTATATGACATGCCCTGGAGCACTCGATGTTTTGCATTTTGAGAAAAATGTATTTGACACATTGGTCGGCACAATTCTAGATATTAAGGGCAAGACAAAGGAAACGATCAAAGCTCGTCTTGATTTGGAACAAATGAGAATACGATGGGGTTTATGGATGAATAGGGACAATGGTAAAGCCACAAGGGATCTTGCGTTTTTTTCAATGAAACCGAATGACAAGAAATAATTTTTAAAGTTTTTATCGTTTGTAAAGTTTCCCAATGGGTATGCTTCAAATATTGCACGTTACGTCAACATTGACGAGGGTAAATTAGTTGGCCTAAAAAGTCATGACTGCCATGTGGTTCTGCAACGCCTACTTCCTGTGTGTATTCGACATCTCTTGCCAGCCGATGTAGTGAAACCAGTTATGTTGTTGTCCAGTTTTTTTTCGTAATTAACGTCAAGAACGTTGCGAAAAACTAACGTTAATCAGTTACGCCATGACATTGTGCAAGTTCTATGCAAGTTTGAGATGATATTTCCTCTAGCTTTCTTCACAA
Organism: Heteromeles arbutifolia; assembly: GCA_024362995.1. NCBI lineage: Eukaryota > Viridiplantae > Streptophyta > Magnoliopsida > Rosales > Rosaceae > Heteromeles > Heteromeles arbutifolia. Next base: position 25,895,724 of record JANCRC010000013.1, on the reverse strand, counting down.
GTATGATACACTGATGGTTCACTTACCAGATGAGGCATTGCTTGCTGGACCAATCAACTTTCGATGGATGTATCTAATAGAAAGGTATATATTCCTCCTTTTTTTATTAATCAATATTAAATATTAGGTGAATCAACTTTCGATGGATGTATCTAATATTAGGTGAATCAACTGGAAGCATTGAATTTCCCCGCGTATAGTGAAGAGTTGTATAACTTGGCATTCAGACTGATTCGTGTTGAATTGTACTCGCGTTGCCATGTCAACGGCGTCAAGTTCTTAGCGGGTGCATGAGATGACAAGTTGTGTACACAAAACAGTGGTGTTCATGTCCTCAGGGGAGGCGAAAGTACATACATTGAATTCTATGGCAAACTAACAAGTGTTGTGCAATTGCTTTACAAAGACCGGTGCCAAGTTATCCTATTTAAGTGTCGATGGTTTGATACAAACCCAAATAGGCATGGAGGTGTGAAAAGAGATCATGGATTACTATCAATAAACACTACCAAAACTTGGTACGATGACGACCCTTACATCTTAGCAACCATGGCAAAACAAATTGTGTATCTAGATGTCCCTAAAGCCGGGAGGGGTTGGAAAGTTGTTTAGAAGATAGATCATAAGAACGTGTATGCTATACCAGAACAAGACCGTACTGACGACGACATCGACAATGTTGCTGACCAACGTCTTGAATCTTCGATGGAAAATGGTGCGGAAACACTCCGAGATACTAATCTTATCCAAGAACCATTTCAGATAGAAGGATTCAATCGAAATACCGATTCAAGCGATCACAATTGACCTCAATAATATTCCACGATACAATGGTCCAGTGCGCACAAACGACGATTATGACGTACCTATCAATGATGAGGAATGGGACAATGAAAATGATGATAGCGACGAAAGTGAAAGTTAATATAGTTCGGATGAAGATTAAGGCAATTTATTTGTAACTTTTTTTGTAAAACACATGAAATGGTTAATGCATTATATAGAGTGATGGAAAAAATGGTATGAATGATTCCCATTTTATATGTGAATTACTTTGTAAATAAATTTGTTTTATTTGTATTTTATAATAAATTGTAAACAAAATAAAAAAAATTTAAAAAACCATTTAAAAACATAATTGCGCGACGCATAACATTTTTTGGTCGCGCAAGCGTTTTTATTTTACGGGGGAATATTGAAATTTCAGACACTTGGGGGACGAATACATATATTTCATCGCTCAAAGTATATTTGCGCGACAAAATATATGTGTTCGTCGCGCAAGTGTGAAATATCAATTAAGGCGCTTTTTAAATTTAAAAAAACTTGCGCGACGATTTTTTAGCCTTGCGAGACAAAGACTCTGTCGCGCAAGATTCTATATTTTAACCCCATGTTTCTTCTTCCTCCCCTCACTTCCCTCTTCTTCCTTTTTTCCCCGTGCGATACCCTCTCCCTTCTTCCTTTGTATATCCGTCCCTCTCTCCGGTCGTCACGTCTTCGTGTCCAAGAGGTAATTTCCTCTTCAGTTTTTATTTTCAATTTTCTTTATTTACCATGTTAATTAGGGTTTTTTTTTCTTTTTTTCTTTTTCAAATTGGGGGTTAGAATTAGGGCAGTCAGGTTAGATTTAGGGTTCGTAAATTGGGGGTTACATTTAGGTTCCTAAATTAGAGTTTTTAGGGTTCTTAATTGGGGTTAGATTTAGGTCTTAAATTAGGGGAATGATTTTGGGCAGTGAGGTTAGATTAGGTTTTCTTAAATTGGGGGTTAGATTTAGGGTGCTTCACTAGGGGTTAGATTAGGGGTCTTAAATTAGGGGTTTTATAATTTCAAGTAAAGGGTTAGAATTAGGGCCTTGTCTCACTCTTGATTGAATTTTTCTTATTACCATGCAAAGTGATTCAGTGTGTTGAGAAAAAATGGAACTAAATGAACTTACTACTATCTTTAGCTTTGTTCCTTGGTTTTCCGAGTGGGGTTTTTGCTACTTTGCTGTTGGATTTTGGAATTGGATGTTTGTTGAAGTTTTTGGTTGAAAAACTTGATGTTTGTTGCTAGATGTAGGTGGAATCTGCGGAATGCAGAACCTGGAAAATGTTTACACTTTTTCCTTCTTGGAAAGTAACCTAAGTTAGACAATGGGTTTCCCACCCTATAATAATTTTTATTCGGTCGTTCCGTTATGGTAATTGAGTTGCAGTTCCTTTTCCTAGAAACGAATGCAATGACATTGATTTCTTTATCCAAGTAGAGTATTGTTACAATTAAATTAAATGTACTAGTAACTAAACAAACAACTTGTTGCTTGGCCCGCTGTTCTTAAAGAAGAAATCATGAAGACAACAATTTAGCTTTATTCCTCAGTTTTTCAGTTAGGGTTTCTATTACTTTGGCGTTTGATTTGGATATTTGTTGAAAATTTTTATGTTGGTTGCTGGATGTAGTTGTTCAATTCTGCAGAATGCATAATCTGGAAAATTTGTAACTCTTTCCTTCTTGGAAAGGAACCAAAGTTAGAAAATTGGTTATGGATTTCTCAGACAAGTAAAGTATTGTTACGGTTAATATAGGTCAAACGAATGTACTAGGAACTAAACGACCAACGTGCTACTTATCTTTAGCTGTGGTCCTCAGTTTTCGAGTGGGGTTTCTGCTACTTTGGTGTTAGATTTTGGAATTGGATGTTGGTTAAAAATTTTGGTTGCAAAATTGGGGTTTTTGCTACTTATCTTTACCTGTGTTCCTCAGTTTTCGAATGGGCCTTGTCTTGCTCTTGATTGAATTTTTCTTATTAACTGCAGTAGCTTTTTTTTTTTTTTTTTCATGTGAAGAATGTATGACTCTGTTAAAGAAATAATGTTGTAGCTTAATTAGTTAGTCATACAATCAGATAGAGATGGTTATAGAAATAGGGTCGTGGGGTTTTTTCATTTGAAGAACATAAATAGCTTAATTAGCCTACTAATGGTTCTCTCTCGAAAGTCTTGACTCCTAAATAGATAGAAAGTGTTATTTGCTACTACTCACTATTTTATAAATATATTGCATTGTTAATTATTCCAGTTAGCAAGCTCTATTTATATCCAATAATCATATGATTTCTATATGTAATGTGGATGTTTAAAAAGACTAAGAATCACTTTATATGGTCCCTTTTTCTCATTACTACCTGTGAAATTATTACTACCTGTGAAACTATTAAGTAATTATGGTGGAAACTGTTTGAAATTATGTTGCTTAGTACATACACACACAACACACATGCACAGCTTGCATACATCAACACACACACACATAGTACATGGAAAATTAGCATACATCAACACACACACACACACCCAAAATCAACATATATACATGGACACACACAGTACACACGCACAACTTATGCTAGTTTCTTCTTATAAGTTATAATTGCTGGGTCTATATCCTATCTAAATTGATTAGTTTGTGTATGGTATATCAGTTTTAAGTTTTGTTTTTGCCAAACTTGAATTGGGTTTAGAATTAGGGTTTTTAAATTTCATTTTAAATTGAAGTTGAAATTATTAGCATGTGTACGGTAAGTTAAATCTTTGTGTACGAAACAAATTGATTTCCAATTTTGTAGATGTCACACCTCATTAGAACCCGGAGGGCGATGACTTCTACACCTAGTCCGACGACTACACCTACTACTACCGCCACTACTCCGGCATAGATGGACCATAGGCCGGTTAATCTGGTTGACCCAATTGGTCCTCCAGTCCCACAGGTGTAGGCATTGTCACTTCTTCGATGGCGTTGCCTATTAGTGCCTGACGTACTTACCGCACCCCGCACTACGGACCAAATGTCGCCATCGGGATCCACAACCGATGCCTCGGGTACACGGCCAGGTATACAATCCTAATTCACTCCCTCATTCCCATTAACTGAGTTTTGTTATTTTAGGTTCAATTTGTTAAGTTATGTCATGCAAGGATTAAAAAGTTGTCATCGTTTTGAACCTTTTATTAAACTGTTGTGATCATTGTGTTGGATACGTATATTGTTTATGTTATTTTCAGGGTTTTAGGAAATGTTTTAATTGTAGGGGAGGTTATGCCGAAATTTTAGTAGGATTTGTTATTAGTTTTGGGTTAATGATTTTTTTTCATCTCTTTGCAATGAAGAAAAACACCCAGGGACCTTGTCAGCAATTGAAGATGGCGAAGATCCCCCAGGTGACCAACGGTCGTATCCCAATCAGATACGATGAGCGACATCGGGCAACACCAATGGTGGAGCATCATAGTGCATTGGCCCACGACATTGGGCATGTAGTGCGGACCTTTTGCCCTATGCAGTGGAAGTCTTAAAAGGCGATGCCAGAGGAGACGAAGAACACGGTGTGCAATCAATTGTCCGTAAGTAGCGTCACCTTTTTAAGGCTTTTCATGTAAAATTTATATATTTATATTTATTACTATCTTTTATTACTAATACTTTCAAAATATTTGTTACATTGCAGACAAACTACAATTTGGAGGACATGGAAGAGGACAAGTTTTGCGTACCTCAATCGGCTCTTCTCCGAACGCTACAAGCAGTGGAAGAGTGACATGCACCAATGTTTCCAACAGTTTGATGATCCGCAGGTCGCTCTCGATGAGGGTTGTCTAAAGGAGTTGGAGGACCGACAAGATAGTTGGGTTTGGCTTTGCGGTCATTTTCAGGAGCCGGGCTTTGTGGTGCGTTTTTAATTACGACTTCTTGCATTTTACTTTTTTTTAATTTTTACGAATGTTTATTATTATTATTTTAATTTTCTTTAAGTATTACAACTAATACGTTTATTTTTTGTATAACAGAAGAAGGCGAAGGCGAACAAGATCAATCAGGAAAAAAAGACTCTTCTCCACCATTTGTGTTCGAGGCCTTTCTCCTATAGGATGGAGGCGTGACGGAAGGTATAAATTACAGCTTTCATTTCCAATTTTAAAATGTCGCTAATAATTTTTTTTTTCGTACTAACATTTTCCTTATCTTTTTTCAATTTCAGGAGGGTTCAAAATTTCCGGAGATCGACGTCTTTGCTGACGTTTATGTTCGGCCTGGGGATGAGTTGACCGAGTCCCTTCATGTAAGTAATTTCTTATGCATTAAACATGTATACTAATTATTTCAATTGTTTTCTATTAATAATCCATGTTTTTTTTCATAGGTGACTATGGTGGAGAAGAGTCAGTCGATGCTTCAGGAGTCCGCCTCCTAGCTTCCCTCAGACACACCGATTGAGTTTGTGGATCCCCCTGAGGATGCAGGGTTTCACATCGTGGCAGAGACGTAGGACCAGACTTTCGATCGGAGGCCAGGGACTTATTGTCGAGGGATGGGAAATGCCAAGCGGCGGGAGAGTAGAGCCTCGTCATCCTCGCAGTCAAAGGGCCAGGTTACGGCTTTGACGTAGGAAGTTGTTGGCATTGTACAAGTCTCAAATGTCAATGCTTGTACAAGCCCTCAGTTCCTCTAGAATACATCTCCCCTATTTTTCTACACCATCGCCCTCAGAGCCCTTCCACACCGAGCAAGCACAGCAATCAGGCCCGTCGACCTCCGACCCTATCCCCAACCAGCGGCAAGATTACCAAGCACCTCCGAACGACATGCCTATAGATTTTTCCGCTTTTTTTTTTCCATAGTTTTGTTCTTGCTTTCTTTTAAAACTTTATATTTGTACATACATTTTTATTTATATTATAAATAAAAATGGTTTTTTATTCATTAATTTGCTCTCTTTTTTTGTCATTAGTATGAAATCTTTTTTTTTTTTTAATTTTCCTTTTATTCTATTCAATTTTTTTTATAATAAAAATTACACTTGCACGACGCCAACCGGTCGTCACGCAAAATTAAGCGCGTCTTACTACTTCGTCGCGCATTACCACGCGCCTCTTACATTTTTCGTTGCGCAATCTTTTTGAGACGAACTAGTCACAAAGCGCACTTGTACCCTTTTATATCGTATGACAAAAACCTTTGTCCGTATAACTTTAGCGCGACGAGTAGTAAAGCGTCATGCGCGACGAATTTGAAATTGTTCGTCGCGCAATGTCTTTTTTCACAACCTTTGCGCGACGATTTTCTGGTCGCCATAGTTTTTGTGCGACCTAAGAATGATTTGTGCGACAAAAAACTATTTAATTTAGTAGTGACATAATCTTGTACAAATAACACGAAATACTACCATGACGGTGTGCCATGTTATACCCAAATTGCTAAAACAAAAATGTTAAAATGAAAACCAATAGACTGAATAAATTAGTGGAGTGCAGAAGGTTAAAGACGAGCGGAAGCAACTTTTTATTAAACAATTTACTGGTAAATCCCAAATTAGATCCAGAATTAGTGCTTAACCTTTTAGATGAGCTCCTTCCTCCCTCAGTTGTTACCTCCCCCGCCAACTTTCTTTCCCAAATGATATGACGCTTCAATTAGGTCCACCGAAATTCTAGTGAGATTTTTATTCCCTATTAAGTGGCTGACCACAGAAATTGAAATCCTTAGATATCTTTTTTGGGTGGATGTCATTTGCCCATCGGTTACTCGTTCCTTTCTATTTGTAAAGCATGCCAAATGGATGACCTCAAAACTTTAGTCTGGGAATCCATCTCGTCAAGCGATGAAACATAAGAGTTATATGAGTAGTGATTTTCACAGTTTCAGTTTAACTTTCGACGGTTTTATTGTTAGTGTAATTAAATTGTAAAATAATTAGTTATTGGTGTTTCAAAAGCGAAGAGGTTTTTTTATGGGACCTTAATTTTTTTCATGGTATTAGAGCATACTATCTCATCTCTTATGTTTGAAACTCAATGGCTACAGGTGGTCATGTCACCCGATTTCTATTTTCACGTGATAGGTTTGAAAATTTGTCACACGCGAGGGGACGTTTTGAGAGTATCTTGAGTCCCACATCGGAGAAGAGACCTCGCATTTGTTTATAAGCAATCAGACTACTATTCATCTTGCCAATTTAATTTTATGGTAAACACTCAAACGTTCTTGTCATTTAATACTACGGTTAAGTGATATTCCTCTTCACTTAGAAATGAAAGGTCTTAGATTTGTTTCTTGCCAAAAGCGAATTTGAATCACATTATTGCTAACTCATTATGAGACTTAGCTCACTCTCCTACTCCCTTAGTGTAGATAATATCATTTGTTTTTTTCTTTTTATTAAAAAAAAAAAAAAAAAAAAACTCAAACCGTGTTTAATTCTGATATTGTTATCGGTCCGAACATGTGTGTAATATTCTGTCAAGTAGGAATGCACATAAGAAAACTACTAGAAGCAGAAGATACGCGGAACAATTCTCGTGGTGTGAAAGTTGTGAAAGTTGGGTGATGATGCATGCATGAAACTTCACTTTCGTGGAGGTCAGGTTAGGTTCTTATTCTGGATCCCCTCCATTATTATGTGGCAGCCACGCGATTGAGTATGACCCATGCTTTTTAACCTGAGGCTGCTGTGCAAGATGCTTCACATATGGAGGAGGTTAGGGTAAAAAGAAAAAACATATATCAAGCATTGAGACTTAAGAGTATGAATTCTGCATCGAGCGGAGAAGAGAAGAGAAGCCTTGCCTATTAATCTAAATAATTCCGAACTTACGGTGGATGGTCGACTTTTCTCACAAAGTTAAATAAGAATAAAACTAAAAATAGTAACTAGCTAGAGATGAACCAGTTGACAGAGTTTCAACTTTTTTGTGATGTCAATGGTTGAATCTAATGTGAACTACAGGGATCATTTGTTCAACTTCACACCAAACACTTCTTAGAGACATGGACTATTTTGTCTAAACCAAATGATTCACCACAATTTTCAAACTCAAATGGGCCAAACTAGACCTGTAAACGGGTCGGGTTTACTGGATTTGGATCGGGTCCAACCCGACCCGTTAATTTAATGGGTAATCCAAACTCAACCCGTTAAACTAACGGGTCATCCGAACCCAACCCGTTAAGCTAACGGGTCACCTGAGATTACAATTATCAACAACTCTCCAATCCTTCAATCAGTAAATTAAACAGTAATATAGGAGGCTTACAAACTCACTATTTGAATCATTCAATTAAAGGATCATACTTGCCAAATTAGACATTGTTCATTCATCTGATTCTGACTAAAAAGACAACGATGTGTTCTTACAAAAATTGAATACAATATGTTATGAATGAAAATTGAAATGACCGACATGAAATTCAGACCGATTAAATGTCCCAATTTGATTGGCCTTTTACAAGGTTGACATTTTGAAGGTAGACTTTTTTATTTTGACAAATGATAACGTATGTAGGAAGGGGGATTGAAGAGGATCGAACCCACATTAAGGTGCATATGCATGATTATTTTCCACTGCTGCAGTAAACCATTATCTGTGAAAGGGGATTTTTTTTTTTATTAGGTAATTCTCATTCACTTCCCTCAAGTATTGTGAAATTCGCACTTTACTACATATAATTCTTTTCGTCATAGTTTCATACCTAAATTTTTTTTTTCCGACACTTTAATATTTCCAATAGGCTTTTGGTCAAATTCTCCATTAAGTGATGACGTGACATAACGTTGGCCCACCATATTAGCCATTTAAATGAGAGATTCTCTTGTAAATTCAAGCCACGGTGTCGAGTGCTAATTCTTGGAAGACATGGTGGACCAAAAATTATGTCATGACATCACTTAACTAATAACTTGACGGGAAGCTTAACATAAGTGTTAAAGTGTCAGAAAATCAAAGTTTAGCTATGAAACCGAGACGAAAAAAACTAAAAGTAGTAAAGTGTGAAATTCATGATACTTGAAGATAGTATCTTCTTGTATAATACCTTTTTTTTGGTCGAACTTTCCTGTATAATACTTGAGGATAATAAAGTGAGAATATGGAAAATGAATCGAACTTGGGTCGACATACTTATCTCTACTAATTAATAAAACACTCATTATCAACCAAAATCTTATGAAATTATCAGTTTAACCTTCTAATTAAGACAGAACATAAATAAGAAATATGGGGTAGAAATGTAATTTCACACAACCAAATTTTGCTTTTTTTTTTCAAAGCCTCACCTACATGTAATTCTAACATATCTCTAATTAAAACAAAAAAAAAAAACTTCTCACCCCCGCATTCTCTATCACTCTCTTCCTCTCTCCTTCTATTTCAAAAACAAAAATAAAAAATTTTCTCACACACACTAAGTGTATGCCCATATGCTAGTAATTCTTTAAAATACGTATGTATGCATAATATAATACGCAATATCAAGTGGTTTCAATTAATACGAGTCTATTGCGGCGGGTAGATGCTTTGAAAACTCTTTCAGAAGATGAGGAATTTTCTGTATTTTTTTTATTCTGTATTTTGAAATTAAAAATAACGTGTCAAATTGTCAGAGGTTGAGAGACCGAGCCCTAAAAGGTTGGTGGGACAGACTGAGTCCTGACGGCTGCCCGAGGGTTACGGTTTGGTTTGACGCATTGTCATGCTTGGAAGTCAAGCCGGCTTATTAAATACCCAATAAAATTCCTTTAAGAGAAGACAGTTAGGGCTTAACTAACTAAATGCCCCAACAACTCTTTGGAAAGTATAAATCAATTTACAACCCCACCCCCCCCACCCCCCCCAACCCAAAAAATTTTGCAGTACTATCCCTCTACCAAGACTTTCTTTTTCTATCTCACATCTCTCCATTGTCAACATTTTTGTCACTCTAACTACATTTTCTAGCTACTCAGTACTAAGATATGATGGTATTCATCTTCACTTAGAAATGAGAGGTCTTAGGTTCGAATCTCGTGGATGGTGAATTCGATACCAAATTAGGTTGCCTATTGTGTGGCTTAACCGAACTCCCCCTCTCCTTAGTGTAAAAATATCGATGTACTCAAGAAAAAAAAAAACAACATTTTCTATATTACATTTACATTACCTCTTTAATAGGCGTGAAGACCTATCTGTATTGGCGGGCCTCATTTTTATTAAAGAGGTAATACAAATGTAGTATTCATGATATTGAAATAATATACCAAAGAGTCTTGTTCTCCTAAACTCCAGGCTCCAAAGAAATCGTGATCAGTGTTTAAAATATCGGTATCGGTGGAAATATCGATAGGCAGATTTGTGGAAATATCAATGGATATATTGTATATCGATGTCGATATCGATTTCCTTCGATGTAAATGATGGAAATTTGCTAAAAAACATAGAAATTTAAAATTATTTTTTAGGGAATCTCATATGAAGTCACAACACACATATGAATAAAAAATTAATGATTAGATATTGTGTAAACAATAAGTATGTGATATGTGAGAAGAAAAACTTCCTTATAATGACAAGTAATAAAATAAAGCATTTCACTAGAAAGAATAAATTATACATAACTTAATTGAAATTTTCGTCATGAAAGCAGCACAAGTTTTATTGAAGTTAACTAATACCATAAAGAATGCATGGTCTGCAAACACTGGATATTTCCTGAAAATATCGAGGAAATTGATTGATTTCCAAAAAAAATCGCGGATATGGGGTCTCTTTCCATATCGTTCGCTGAATTTTTGAATATTTCCATGGAAATATCGAGCATATCTAGGATATTTCAAGCATTGATCGTGATCACCCACTATTCGATCTTAATTCAACGGTTGAGGACAAAGTAGAACAAAAGTTAAAACCACATACTATTGAATTAAAATCGAACAATAAGTAATCACAATTTATATATAGATTAAATGAACGGTACCAATATACCAAATATTAATAACATATTAACGAAAAATCCAGTATCCCATACTACAAAATTAACGAGTCAATAGACAAAGTAGAGGGAACGAGATAGCGTATAAGGAAAAGTCGGAGCAATTAAGCTGTAAAATTGTTCTAGACAGTTGTAAACTCAGCGGGTAAGTCCTACCATTGAGGGGGTATTAAGATAATAAGCGGAAAATTAGAGGTCGCTAGATCTAAGGCAAAAGGGTCCCAGCAATCAATCAATCAATCTATAACCGCGTCGTATGACTCCCACCAATGCTTACACCGCGGCCCGCGGCGCATCTCGTCTCCTCGTTCCCCCCTCCTTCCCACTTTCTTTCCTTGTTGCTACTCTCCAATTCCCACTATATAAGTACAGCCTCTACTCCCTCAGCCTCCAACTCAACCATTCCGACACCGCACATTTGCAGATACATATAGCATATGTCTCAGAGGCCCAACGTCCCTCACTCCTCCTCCATTGCCTTTGCCCTCCACTCCCACCTCTTGATCACCAGTGACATGAACCCTAATTGGTCCTCCTGAAAACCCCTCGATTTTCCCCCCAATTCAGTTTTGATCCAATTTTTTCAATTCTTTCGTTCTTTTTCTAACAAACGATCCCGAGAAAAGGGAAAAAACCCCCAAAGATTCGACCTTTTATTTACTTGAGCAAATGGGTATCAAAGGATTTGTCGAGGGAGGCGTCGCTTCCATTGTCGCCGGCTGCTCCACCCACCCGCTGGATCTTATCAAGGTCCGTATGCAGCTCCAGGGCGAGAACAACCCCGCCCGGGCCGCCGCCCCCCAGCACATCCACAATCTCCGCCCTGCTTTTGCTTTTCATTCCCATTCTGCCACCCTGGTTGCCCCGCCTCCGCCGGCCGCCGCCGCACGTGCCGGTCCAATCTCGGTCGGAGTCAAAATTTTTCAGACCGAAGGCGTTAAGGCGTTGTTCTCTGGAGTCTCCGCCACCGTCCTCCGCCAGACTCTCTACTCCACCACCCGAATGGGCCTCTACGAAATTTTGAAAGTCAGATGGGCAGACTCGAACTCCGGAAACCTGCCCCTGCCCCGAAAAATTCTCGCTGGACTCGTCGCCGGTGGAGTTGGTGCCGCCGTCGGAAACCCCGCCGACGTGGCCATGGTCCGGATGCAGGCTGGCGGCCGTGACTACAAGAACGTGATCGACGCGATTACGAAGATGGCGAGGAGCGAAGGGGTTCTTAGCCTGTGGCGCGGGTCCAGCCTTACGGTAAACCGCGCGATGATCGTGACGGCGTCGCAGCTGGCGTCGTACGACCAGTTCAAGGAGGCGATTCTCGATAGGCACTTGATGAAGGACGGCCTCGGGACGCACGTGACCGCGAGTTTCGCTGCGGGGTTTGTGGCCTCCGTGGCCTCGAATCCGATCGACGTGATTAAGACCAGGGTTATGAACATGAAGGTGGAAGCCGGGCGGGACCCGCCGTACACTGGGGCCCTGGACTGTGCCCTAAAGACTGTGAGGGCGGAGGGGCCCATGGCCCTTTACAAGGGCTTCATCCCTACGATTTCGAGGCAGGGGCCATTCACTGTGGTGCTGTTTGTGACGCTTGAGCAGATCAGGAAGGTTCTTAAGGACTATTGAGAGTTGGGATCCGACCAATGACGATGATGAAAAATAGTAGTTGGGATCCGACCAATGACGATGATGAAAAATAATCACCATGATTATTATTATTATTTTTCCTTTTTCGACTATGAGAATTATTATTGATTAATGAAATTTTACGTTTGGAATCTGGCTATTGGTTCATTTTCCCTTTTGGTTATTGATTTATAATTTAAGTTTTTTATTCTCGCCATGCAAACAAATCCAATATGCGATTAGCAAGAAGGGTTTTGAGTTAACCCAAGATTTTAGTATGTGAGTATTAGCTTTGAACTAAAATTCGTGGGTTAACCCAAGGTCTTTGAATACGATTAAAATTTTCAATTACATTCAAAATAAAGGGTTTAGGAGGGGGTGTATAGTCGGGAATTTGCATAGATTTCATGTGAATTTTGATTCAAATCTATGTCAATGCTTAAAATACATTACCAAATCTCTCAAATTCCTCAACTTTTTAAAATGATTTAAAATCAATTTCTAATTGAGTATATCTAGAATATTACAAAATTCTTTAAAATTCTATTTCAATACATTTGCATTTCTAAAGATTTTAATCAAATATCTTAAAATCCTCAATAAATACACTTTGAATGTCAAAGAATCACTTAAAATCCTGATCGAACACTCCTAGATTTATTAACAAAATTAAAATCCCTCAAAATAATTAAAATCGCTCAAAATTCTAATTGAATACCCCTTAGTGTGGACAAAAGATGGACGAAAATTCTATTATAATTTGAGTCAAAGTCCGGGGGCCAATGCTCTAATTTTCTTGAAGAACTTTCTACTATAAGTTTATTGGCATGGTTGATTATTTACGTCACTCTGTTCAAATTTTATGATACCTCAAAATAGAATATTGTGCTTCAACTAAACTTTAAAACAATCAAGTGATAAATGCATTGAAACTAAAGAAATGTGAGTAGAAACGAGATTTTCTTAAAGTCTTCTATTTAAAGCAAGTTCTAGTGTTCCGGGTTTGAAACCCTCTCTTCCTAAATTATTGTAATAGTTTCAAACTCTCTCCCCTCCCCCTAATATGAGTCATGACGATATTTGATGACTTTTTTGGAATATGGATAACAAACTTTGTTTGTAAAATCATTTCATATCAAGTTCAACACTGAGATCCAGAAACTTCAACTTGTGTTCAAAATTTATGAGCATATATGCTAAGCAACTGGAACAAAAATTACATATTCATTCATCCATACAGATGCAACGCACGCAAATAACTAAGCAATTTGTGCTGTATGAGTGTGCCTGCCAGCATAAATGAACAGTTTGGGGTTGCAAATAAATCAGTTTTACAACAAGGAAATGCTTCATCTGTACACACATCCCTCTCGGCCTTCACGGAACATATAAACTTTTGTTATCATCTGCTGTCCGTCCTCGGAGAAGTTTTCAGTTTACTACCCTCTACAAGTCGACCCTTCTCCACGGTTACAGATAAATGGCTTTCCGATTTTCCTCTGTCCAGGCTATGCTGCTGCTGTTGGCTTTCTGATCTCTTTCCTCCTCTCTCCGAATGACTCTCCGCCTTCCTAAGTTTCTCTGGCTTTTCCGAGGTTTCATAACTCTTGTCGTATTGGAGCGACTGACTTTTATCCAAACTTTGAGCAGGACCGCGGCCTTGAATCTCATTTGCTATTTGGCTCCGCCGCTCCTTCAATAAATTCAGTCGTGATGTCAACTTTGTTATTGCTGAAGTTGTGGAATTACCTCCCTGTTATGCCACAGACAAAGAGGTATGTAACTATTTCCACCCTTCTATCTAATCACACAAATAAATCAGCTCAGCAAGCAAGCATTAGTAAAAATACAAAGCAACATGAAGAAACATAGACGTTTTCTAGTCTTTTCAATCCGCGTTGTAATCCTCCCCCCATTAATCCAAGTTTCAATCCATAATAGTAATCGACATCATCAAAACGAAAGACAGAATGCATATGTGCAATTTGGAAAGCGAATCTTCATTTTAATGGTAATCTAATGGTTAAAATTCTATTGAACCAGAACTAATATGACCGATCTTACCTCACCCCCACCGCCTTTCTTGGAGTTGGTTGAAGCTGTAGGCTTGGCTACCACTGTCTCTACTGCAGAAGAATCAGCTGGCGGCCCAACAGACCGAGAGTTGCTTTTGTTTGCTGCATCTGTTTTCTTTCCATTCACATTTTCCGTTCCATCTTGATGAGTATCCTGTTGTACATGCCCAGATATTAGTTCGAACATAGTTATTACTTTAACGAATCCACTTTAGCACAAACTGCTCGCTAAGTTCATCCTACAAGTTTTATAAAGGCTTAATTTCCTTTTCTATTCTACTTTGAACTCATTTAAAGTGCAGAGAGGAAATTCGGACTCGGGTGCATAGGTGGGAACACATCTGCTCTAGCCAATGTGACTACGCCCACATCTGCTTCTAAAGGCTCAGTTTAGCTAAAACATAATTGGACTGGTTGCAAGACCAAAATAATACAAAAATTAAGTTAACCGCGACATTTATTCATGTCTATATCTCAAATGTCAAAATAAATGTACCTTGCTTCTTGATGATTCGAAATGGGAAGGGACTATGTTTTCACTGTCCTTCTGTCTATCTGTTGTGTGCCTAAAAATGTCACAGAAAAGGGGAAAAAGAAAGTGCCAATGAGTCATCACAGGAAAACTATGTCTGCATTTGAAGACTTGTACGCATTAATTGTTATAACCACAGATCACGAACTCTCTTTAACAAACATAGAAGAATGATCTAACAAGAAAGCATCACGAAATAACAAAAGATCTCACTGTTTTGCTTGATGATCGCCACTATTTCGGGATGGAATGGAAGCATCAGACATAGAGCCACGGTTTCTTTCACGTTGTTGATTAAGCTGGATGCCTAGATCATCAACCTTCTTCTTCAAGTTGGAAACATTCTCTTCTGCCTGAGCTATTTCAATAAGATCTGCCCTTGTCTATATAGCACATATGCAAGTTAATATTTTGGTGCATGATAAAAGCTCTTATGCCATAACAATTTAAGGGCACAATACTAACTTTTTCATCAACTGTGGCTAAATTGGGCACACATCCCCCCGACATTTTTAGTCCTGCTTCGAGAGCTGCTGTTAAATCCTTCTCCTTCTGTAACTGTTCCTGTAGTCTCGCCACCTACAAGGACGTTTAATGCCCAATATCAGTATTAACTTCACTCATCTTGGTTAATCACTTAATAACCATTAATAATAATCGAACTAGCATTATATTCTACGGATGCAGAAGCGTGTTTAGATAAATAAGAAAAATTGTTCTCTCAGTATGGAATTTACATCTTGCTTGAGAGCTAGGCGACGCTCACGCAAGGCCGTCTTCTCTCTCTCCAGACTTGCTTGTAGAGCAGCATTCCCTTCAACCTGTAAAGGAAACTGACAACTAACTTAACAATTCCAAACAACTTGATACAGTGTAATTGGATAGTGAGATACCTCTTCTGCAATTCTGTTTTCTAACTCAGATTTAGTCCTCTCGAGATTCTGGATTTCAGCCCTTTATACAGGAGGAAAAATTAGATGTTGGAACAAAACCAATGACGCGAAGAGAAGCTTCAAAAATTACAAGTTCACTGCATCCTAAACGTTAACACTAATGGATCATCTTGAGAAAGTAAAACACTGATACACTTGGGAAAAAATGTACTACTGATGCATGCTCATGTGCACGCGTGAGCCTGTATGTATGAAGTCTGCAACGCAGGGCATCCACTGACACTGAAAAAGATTATAGGCAAATCTCTATGAGGGAAAGAAACTCTTCAGAGATGGAATTTGCATCACTTACTCTTCCTCAAGGCTGTAGTCAATGGATTCCATGGAAAGGTTCTTCCTTGCCTGAACCAGAAATCCCCCCACCCGCCAAAGGAAAAAAGAAACTCAATTAACAAAAACTCTCTGAATTGGAGACAGTTTATGGGAAAATTGCAAGTCTATTCCCGGATAACATAATCTAGGAAGGTATAGATAATGATGAAAGGCCTAATAAGCAAAAGACTCTATCACCAGTCCAGTAAACATAGACTTACAGCCATACGTCCCCAACCAGTACGATTCCTAACATGCCCAGATCCATTGGATATAGATGAAGATTTTTGAATAGATGGGGATGGAAGAACATGATCGGGTGGCTGTTGCCGTGAACTTATTTCTCTAGAAACCTCTTCTACTACGGCAGACTCGCTAGCCTGCTCTGGCGCGTTAGTTTTACTTGAACTCAGTTTATTCTCACTGCTCTCTAAAGCAGGTTGAGGCTGCAATATTTTAGTTGAGCTTGATGACAACTTCTCGTGAGCTTTACCATCATTGCCTCCATGAGGAGACTTCACGCCTGGTCTTAAACTGTCACCATCCTGCAAAGAGTGAATATGTTATACACGAATCTCCAAGTTTTTCTGGCAACGGACTAGTAAACAGTAAGACAAGAACAAAAAGCAGAATGCTAATGCTAATGTCTGGCACTAATAATTTAACCAACTTGAAAGCACCAAATCTCGACCACAAGGTCTGGCACTAATATATTGAAGGACTAAGTATGTAACAAGCCTTATTATCATGCAGATCATTGTCTTCAGATTCGCCACTCTCACTAAATGTTCCATCTCCATCAGAAACAATTTCAACATCTTCATCCTCTGTTCCTGCATCAGTTTCATCATCTTCATAGTAATTATCATCTTCAGTTGCCCCCTCAGTCTCACTTTCACTATCTTCTGTGTCACTGTATAGTTCCGGGGACAGGGGACCACCTTCCTGCAAATACATGGAGAAAGAACCAACTCAGTTCAACTTCCTAATTATGAAATATTCTCAACATCATAACTAAACAGAAATCCGGAGTCCAAACTATTGATGTGAAATAATTCTAGAGTGAGCTAGTTGATAAACTTTTATGAAAAACAACACTGAATAGAATATACTCGCAGCTCAAAACCAGCATAAAGTAGATGTGAAATAATTCTAGAGTGAGCTAGTTGATAAACTTTTATGAAAAACAACACTGAATAGAATATACTCGCAGCTCAAAACCAGCACAAAGTAGAAAGTGTTATCGTTAAAGTAATGGTAAAAGGTAAAAGGATTGTTGGAGTGTACCCCAAATATGTGATTATACTCCTCCAACAAAGTTATAACAATCGCTTGAGCATGATTAGCGGCAGCAGCAGCTTGCAATAGTTGAACAGAACCATCACCCCCCACATCAAAATCATTGTCAACTTCACAATCCCCAGCTAAGAGCGGACGAAGAAGTAAAGGAGCCATACAAGCTGCCACAGCAGAGCAGCTCATTCGGTTCACAGCTTTCTGAGCAGCCACACTTTGCATCATCAAAAGAATTCTGAACCGGAAAAGGATACAAATTAAATTTTGACAAAGTATAACCGGGCATTATGTGAATGCAAGATGGTAAAGAAAGTGAGATAACACAGGGAACAAAAAGGAAATCTCCCAAAACTGGTGTCCAAGTAGGAGATAACTGAAGTTTATGCAAGCAAATGGCTTAACTACAGCTAAGGAATCTCGCTAAAAGAAATTTATTTCTGGTAACCTTCTCTAGCACTATAATTCGCACTGCACAAGCATGTTAAAACTTCTTTACAGGAGACGCTTGATACTTAAAGAAACGAGGAAAAAAATCTAAATGTCAAATAATTAACAAACGAAAGCAATAATCTATTCAATCAAACACGGAAAAAAAGAAGATATCCTAGCTTTAGATACTCAACTGCACGTGCAAAACACACTT
The DNA here is from genome assembly GCA_024362995.1 of Heteromeles arbutifolia. Taxonomy (NCBI): domain Eukaryota; kingdom Viridiplantae; phylum Streptophyta; class Magnoliopsida; order Rosales; family Rosaceae; genus Heteromeles; species Heteromeles arbutifolia. The sequence continues at coordinate 25,877,502 of JANCRC010000013.1, read as the reverse complement.
GTACACAAAACGGAACTAAACCAAAACTCAGATAATGAAGTAACATAAAACTAACCTTTGCAGTAAATGGCGATTTGGCTCTGGGAATGTATCACATATTGTTGTGCGCATAGCATTGACTCTACCACCACGATCATTACCTAATCATTGGAAAATTTGTATTAAGGAATTAGAACAACAGTGACATTAATTTAACACTCAAATGTTGCGTAGAAGACAGACACACATAGACCCAAAGGCCAAACTGAAGCGCTTGACAATATAAAACTTCCTCTCTCAGGAAACACCCATTGACATTTAGGCATAAGTCAAACTCCGGGAACTTTTGTGTAAACAACGAACTCCAATTTATCTTTCTCTATCTGAGACGACAACCAAATAGGAAGGGATGGTTCTTGACAGAAGTCTAACTAGAAAAAGATCTCTCTATAACTTTGAGACGTGGGAAAATGGACATTCACTGAGCAAGTAAAATTTAGCAATAACAAAATACCGAACTGAGCTTTATAGTATTAGTTTCCAATCACAAGGTTTCAAATAATTTTCTTTCCACTCCAATTTCACAAAACATGAACAAAAAAGATCCAGGAAAACTCCCATCCCCGTTATTGCCATTTAGTAACCTGGGTTTTGAGCCAACATCTTGAAGCTCGATTACTCTTTTCTTTGTTTTCCTTGTTAGAAAATAGAAACTCTAATGATTGACTTCAGGCCAAGAAAGAATGTAGCTAGGCTAAATGAGGCTTCATTTGGGGTGGCCCTAATATTAAGAGACTGTTAAAAGAGTCAGCAGTTCTATGTGGGAGATTCTTAGCGCGACTTTACGACACAATAAATATCATAACTAATCGAAAAAGTACAAAGTAACAGATGATATAGTTTAAATCAAATGTACCATACCAGATTTACGAAAGGCTTCTAACAGTGCATTACAGCAAGATGCAGGGACAGGGGGAGATGGCAACTCCCGGAGGACATACTGGAAATTTGCATCAAGAAAGAAAATATAAAACCTTCAGAACATTCTATAATCTACGCGAAGATATCAACATCTAATTGAGACAAATAGGTACCTTGACACAATCAGCAATAACATGTGCGTCCTCCTGAGGAGAAAACTCAGTTTTCCCTGATGCATAAAAACACAACCCGAAAATATCTCAGATATCGAAAAGGATCATTATTTAGAATTTTTTTCCACTTATACAACTCCACAAACCACAAGTGATAAATTGAATTTAGATTCTAGAGTTTCAATTAAAACAGCCAATCCTGAATAAAAATATACAGTTTGGATTGTTGAAAAAAATACGAAGATATATAATCCATAACCTTATTTGAGGGATCCTTCAATAGAAGGGACTCTATATATAAATGGTGTGTGTGTATATATATATATATATATGTGTGTGTGTGTGTGTGTGTATAGTTCATAACAGCTCCATTGAACAATAAATGTACAACTTTTAAAAAAAAATGTCGATGAACACCAAATATTATTAAAAAGGAAAGAAACACTAACCCTGTTCGTACTCTCTTATTCTACTTTGAACATCTTCAACATCTGCAGCTTGTCGTAAGATCCCTTCTACTTTGACTCCTATTTATATCAAATGATCAGACACATATTTCAAACAAGAAAAGAAATTAATCTATTTCGAAACCAGTGATGGCCGAGGTCATACAGACTTAAGATTGCTCATAGTCAAATGACAAGTACCATCAGTTGACAGCTTCCCCTTAAGAGCCTTCAGTATAAGTATGTAAAATTATTAGGTCTTAGACATTAATACCTATCATATGCAACGGATATGCATTAAAAGAATACATACAAATCAAAAGACTAGCTTCCAATTAAGGCTTCTCAGACGGTGCAGGCATTAACAATGTTCAATATACTACAAGAACTGGGGGTGGGTGCACTCGACTGTATATATGTATGTAATTAAACCACCAAGCTAAGTTGAAATGACATCTGATAGTGAGATATGGAGAACCCACCATATTCTTCTACAAACCTAAAGGCTTTTTCCAAGAAAGACGGAGCTCCATCAACATCTTCCAAGGCCAGTAGAACAGGCACTCCAACGACTGTAGATTTCACTGGCTTCTTATCCTTTGCTGTAAAAGAAATACAGACAACAACAATATTTCAGTGAGGTGGTAAAAAGATAGCAAGAAAAAGTTTAAAAAAAATCCAATGCAATCGTAAGAAAACTCGTATCTTAAGATACTAGCTAAACAATCTGACAGGATTTTATACTCGGTTGGGTAGCCATGATGCAGACTGAGTACCACAACACTAAATATCATGTTTCGAAACATTCTACATATAAAAACACAACTCATCTCTTTGTATTCAACTGTCTAATTGAATTTGTATAGTGGCTTGAAGTTATTTCAATACTTGACTACTTTTGCTATCTTACCATATTGTTTGCGCTTGAACTCTAAAGTTAAATAAATATACTTGAAGTTTTCTTCATTTTTCTTAAAACGTACAAAATTTCATTTCTGGTATACCACATAAAGTGGATATAATAGACTATCAGGTAATGTATGATTTAACACCAAATACTGGTTCAATGAGACTATGCTAACAGCTGAAAGAAAAATGTACACCAGATGGCATAAACTTGTGCAGTATTAAACAGTATGTCTGGAGAGTCACTATAAGGAGAGCATACACTGGTCGGCAGAACCATCGACAGCCTCAGCCTTATCATTCCCTAACGTTCCATTTTGCCCCATAGCATGACCGCCACCACTTGGGGCTTGCGCCAACGCATTTTCAAGTGCAGTCTTCCACTCATGTAGATCTTCCAATGTTTCAGCCTGCAGAAGAGGTAATACACGACAAATCAGCAGAAGATAGCAAGATCAACTTCACCTCCATACCTAACTTTTGGTCAAAAGGATTTCTAACAAGTCAACTTTTTTTAACCAACTTCTCAACATTTTCCACAAAAATAAAGTGTTAAGCATTTTTCTTTATAAAAGAATATCTCAATGAACTTCTATGAAATGGTTAAAGGAATTCAGCCCCACAATGCAGTGTCCCCAACAAGTAGTGCCTCCTTGAAGTCCTAACTTGGCCACACAACTAATGCAGTGTCCCAACAAGCTTGAAATGTGGTTATGATAGGATATGACAACACCAAATAAGACCTAAAGTCAAATAATCAACAAACATTTACCTTCTTTAAAAGGAATGTATGGAAAAAAATGTACTCAGATTATCATCGAAACAATTAATCATCACCCTTATAGGAAGACAATATTATCATGCATAGAATACAGGACTTTGAACACAGAAGATTTTACTGACAGAAAATCTTTATCCATATGCGAACAGATTTATGTGAGGAATTTGTTTTCCGAGTCAGTTGAATATATTCTTTTATGAGGATGTTATCGGTAGAAACTGTTGTGACTTGCGCAAATTAACTTTCTTATTTATAAAAAAAGTAGTTGTAAATCTAAAAATTCCACCAAGGAAAAAGGAGCAATTCAAGTTTTTCAACCAAGTGAAATAGTAGGGATGAAAAGGAAAGCACACCTTAAGTGTGAAGGCTCGTCCATCACGGCCATCTGGAAAGAGCACGGTCAAGAGTTTCTTGTCTGCTTTGACAACCACACTAGAAAAATTGTACAATTAAATGACGCGAGGTTAGCAGTACAATAGCAGAACAGCAGATAAATACAATTCAGAATTACAAGCCAACCTGCCTGAATTGTTGAGGTCAATACCACCCAGGGTCAAGTTCACTTCACTCCCCTTTAGAGCAGCACTCTGGCAATGTAGAATTATAGTAAATGAAACATCAGGAGGGAGAGGGAGGGAGAGAGAGAGAGAGAGAGAGAGTAATAATGTCTACAAGAAGAATAGATGCAAGCACATGCACACACTATTACCGGACAAAGAATTACTTACTGGATCACTTCTGAAGAAAACGAGTGATGTGCGAGTTAGGATAAACCATCTTTTCTTCCAGGAGGTCCACCCAATTCCTTTGGATGATATAAATAACGGTCCACTCTTGAATATCTGCAAAACAGCTTATACTTCAGAGGGCATAGTTTTACTTTGGGTAACCAAGAGAGAGAAAAGAAAGAAAGATATTACATGACAATGAGCATAGGATATTATTTCACCCTCTTGCATCTAAATTATCCACGAGCACTTAGTCTCGATTGCTCTTGTCTTTTCACAAATGGTATGGTTCTATTAGAATGGTCAGTTGCAAAGCTTAGGTTGTGCAACAACATAAAAACTACAATTCTGTGGCATTGCAATCATATGTTGTTATTCCTTTTTACAAAACTTTGTCCTTGAAATTTTAGCTGCAAGAAATATATGCATAAAAGGTAAAATCACAGGTTCTGCCAAGCACAGGACTAAGTTTCCATATGAGCCGATCATAGTAATGGTGAATGATAAAAATGAAAATTAGATTTTGATGAGCACACCGATAACAGGTTAATGCGAACCAGGGATAGTATAAATGTAAACGTTTTCATCCACGCTGATGTTATGATTGAATAAAAATGACATTACCGTGTTGCCACCACGAGAAGGCTGAGATTCAGGTGGGCCAGGGCCACCAGATGGGGGAGGAGGAGGAGGAGCATCGCCTTCTCCCTGAAACACACAACAATCCGATAAATTTCCTTTTCACCGCTCCACAATTTATGTACATTCAGACTGAGTCTGTTCTTGTCAATTTGCCTAACAGTCAAAATGCATGTGCAATATTTATGTGGATACATATAGATTAAAGCCATTAGAAAAAGGAAAGCAGCATTTGTAATGAAACCAAAACATATATACCTGAGGCGCATTGGTGATTCGGTTAGTCATCCTCTGATGAATTCCAGAGTTACAGAATCATATCCCACACGGATCAGCACCACCCGGTGCCTACATTGATAAAAAAACTCAACAATGTAATCCAAAGGATCAAACCCAGAAACCAAAACCAACACCAACCCACAAAAGCAACAACATTTCTCATCAAACAATCAAACCCAGAATCCATTTTTCAAATGAGAAAAAACCCAACTCCCAAAAATCGCAAAAAATGTACCTTGTATAGAAATCGAAACGTGGGTTGTTGTTGTTGGATTGGAAAGAGAAAGGAGATGATGGGATCTCTTTCTTTTTCTTCTAATTTTTTTTGTTTTTGCTGACAGATTAGAGAAAGAGGGAGGGAGAAATTGTCGTGTTGTTGTCACCAACAGAAACAGACACAGAACAGAAAGAGAGAGAGAGAGAAAGCAGGGGGTGTGGGTATGGTCGGTGATCAAGCAGGAGCCCAATGAGAACGGGCCCTCCGTACACCTAGTCTTGGTAGTCTTTCCTTCGAACGTGTTGGAGGGAAAAACGTGCCGGGCTCCCCTTGTTTTTTTAAGGTTTTCATTGTGCTGACACGTGGCATTACTTTCCCTTAATCACGTCCTTAAGACATGGCCAACTGGATGACGGGAGAGGATCCTCTCCGGATCCTTCCTCTTTAAAGGCCGCGTCGTGGCTTCTCCGGAATCGACTTTGTGCTTTCCGGCGTTAGCGTCGTGAGTTCGCCGGAGCTAGTTACCGGCAACATCGTAATTGTCGTCGAGGATCACGATTTTATATAAAACTGACCATGTAGAAGTTTCCTATAAACATACAAAAAAATGGTGAAGAAGAAGACCCAGGAGTGAAGGAGAAGGATTGAAGAAGCAGCAGCAGTAGAAGCAAAATTGTAGAAAAGAAAGAAGAAGGAGGAGGATCCGGAGAGTTTGGGTCCGGAGAGGATCCTCTTCCGTGGATGACTTGACACATTGTTGTTCTAATTGTATTTCTTAACATTTGGACATTGTTAATCAAACGGTTAAACGGTATCTGATTTGATTGAACGTTAGGAGAGTTAATTTAATCTTTAAAAGGTAATGTATTATAGAAAGCATATAGATCTGATCATCAAGTAACATTACATATAAAAAGAAGAATCAATAATATAGGACAAAAAAGTTCAAGTAAGAGACCTGTCAGCATCCTCTTGCAAATTTTTTAGAAAACTGCTTCAAAAGATCTCTCTTTAAGTAATGCTGCGGTTGATCCAATTAGGCGAGAGATTTTTCAGTGTGACCGTCACACAAGGTATTACACCACGTGTTCTTATATAAATGGTAGGTTATGTGTGTTAAAAGGTTAATAACTTAAAAATTAAAATTTTCTATCACTTACATAAAAACACGTGATACATCATTCGTGTTTCCGTCACAACTAAAAATTTCTTCGATCAGACATCAAAGCCCACCCATACCTGCTTTTTGAACACCAGGCACCAACATAACTAACATGTACAGTTGAGTTAATTGATAAATTTGGTTAAAATTTGATTTAGTGACTCCACATTATTTAGGCTAATGACTTTATTTGGTTGACATATATCATCATATAACACTATATTTATATATTTAATTGTAGTAAACCGGTAATGTTTGTAGGTTAAATAGTTAGTGATTAAGAGAATGAAAATTAATGAGAATCAAACCCTTACAAGAGTGAATATACATAATTATTTTTTCCCACAGTTCTACTGCAATAAAACATTATTTTAAACCAATAAATAAACGGGTAAAATGACCCGACCTGAAATTGACCCGATAATATTAACAGGTAATGTGACCCGACCTGTTACCCGTTAAGGAAAATATATTTTAAACCAATAAATAATCAAATGAAAAACATAATACTAAATAAGTATATACATGTCATATTGTCACATCCAAAACATAAAAACGCATTTTTCTTTTAAGTATATTTTCGCTTACCTAAATTGATCAAATGGTAAAATTGGAAAATATTGGAATAGAGAAGGGGTTTTTTCGTCCAAAAAAGTTCTAATAATATAAGTGAAATAGAATCGAACGATACAGATTTACTCTCGTTTATCTTACGGCTGTTATTTAAGTAAAGTCTTTAATAGTTTTTTAATTAATGTAGAAGTGTAAAAAATATAGAAAAAATATATAAACGCTCATAATGACAAGCTTTACAACTTTCAAGAAGAGCTTAACTTCGAAATTCGCCACTATAATCATATAAATCATATATCAAAATTTAACCGTTGATTGTTGTTTACATTTACACTTCATTGTTCTCATCAAATTTTGTTTTTTTTTTAATTTTCTTTTTTGAAAACATGATCTATTAGAGAATGCAGGAAGATGAACGGTTTTGATCTTTGATATTGTATTCATAGTTTTACAGTTAGTGAAAATATTGCTTGATGTTTATAAAGTTTCAACAAACTATATGACATCAACTCATATTTCAGTTAACCATAAATATCAAAACGTGATATCAAATATCTGAACTGTTCATCTTTTTACATCTGCCAGATGATCATGTTTTCAAAAAAGAAAATTTAAAAAATGAAATTCAGTAAGAAAAATAAAGCGTAAATGACAATCGACGATTAAATATAAATTTAAGGTTTATGGATTATAGTGTTGGATTTCGAAGTTGACCCCTTTATGAAAGTTGTAAAGCTTGTCACTATAAGTGATTGTATATATTTTTTTTACATTTTTTACACTTCTACAATAATTATTATTAATTTTTCCCTCAAATAAAAAACATTATTTATGAGGGTTTGGAGGATTTTAAAAATCTAAACGATAATGTAAGTGTAACCATTATCTACTCGTGGAGGAATAATGATGAATCACAAGTGTTTATATATTCTTTCACATTATATATTCTTTCACATTTTTCATACTTGTATGTATGTCTTCTTAGTTATTGCCTATACAAATACTATACTAGTTTATTTTAATTTTGGACAACAACATGTTAAGTAAAATTTATCCTAGTAATGATAATAAGGAACTCTCATAGTTAGGGCTGGAAAAAAATCCCAAAAATCCCAAACCGAACCGAAAAATTCCCGAAACCAAACCGAAAAAATCCCAAATCGAAATTCCTGAAAATTTTGGTACCCAATACCGAACTGATCCCGAAATTTTGGTACGGGAATCGGTCTTAAGTTTTTGGGATTTCGGTATTCCCAAACCAAACCGAAAAATATATATATATATTATTTAATTTTTAAATATATAGGATCACATCTTTAAGGGGAACATCATCTACCTACAATAGTGAAAATTGAAATACTGAATGAGCACTAGAAATCGATGATGGAACATATACATGAAGGAGCCCTAAGATAGATAGTGGAACATATGCATAATTTTTAAATCACAAAAGATTGATAGATGGATACATAGATGCAGAATAAACATGGGAGATTGATAGATGGATACATGGATAGATTATAAGTTACAATTTGCTTGAGAAAACTTTACATCTATCTATAATATTTATATTATATATGTACAGAAGTTTACTCAAGCATATATTAACGTTTTAGACGTAATTTTGGGGACTAGCATGATTATAGATAGATTTACTAATTTACTCAAGCATATATTAACGTTTCATATTGGCAGATTGCTTTTGAATAGGCAGATACTAACTGGACCTTGCCATTTGATTGGCAGATTTGTGTGCACAGATTAGTAGAAACAAATTGGCAAATTGGGCATGCCTATATGTCAATTTTTCAATATAAAAGGTTGAATTTTAGCCCAAAAGCATAATATGTCAAACTTTAGTCCAAAAGCCCAAAACCATTTCGGGATTCCCGATTTGTCCCGAAATCCCGAAACTATTTCGGGATTCCCGAAAATTTGGTTTGGGATCGATTTTGAAATTGGGATTCCCGAAAAATTTCGGTTTAGGAATCGGGACAAGGGTTTCGGTATGGGAGTTTCGGGATTCTCAAAAATCGGGATTCCCGAAAATTTGGTTTGTGATCGGTATTGAAATTGGGATTCCCGAAAGTTTCGGTTTGGGAATCGGGACAAGGGTTTTGATATGGGATCTCATACCGAACCACGCCTACTCATAGTAAAAATAAATAATGACTAAATTTTTTTTTTTTAACTTATATATAATAATAATACAAAACTATATATTTAATATAGAATATATTTTATATATTAATATGGTTATTGTATTTTATAATAAATCTTCTAGTAATTAAACTTTAAAATTATCAAAATAATTTTTTTCTTAACGGGTCGAAACGGGTTACCCACGTGTTACCCGCATGTATACCCGTTAAGAACCCATTATTAACAGGTTCTTAACGGGTCACCCGATAATGACCCGATTAGTTATCGTGTTGATCCAAAACCCGTTAATTTTGTGTCGTGTCACCGTATCGTGTCAGAAACTGCCGGGTCTAGTTTATATGAGTATATTTGTCGAGTTGAGAGAGCATTTGACCCACAGCTTTTGTAGGAGCTATGTATGACTCCGAATTAAAGGCGCCAATCCGCGCAACTTTTGGAAGGCAAATAATTGTTTGCGCTGATTTTGGCGATTGCCCATGATGTTGTGCCACCCCGAATCCAAGGGCCCTTGTGAGCGTAAAAGTAAAACCATATCACCATGATATGAAGCAAAATTCACTGTGTGCCGTTTTTTCGACTTATTTAGGTTCAAATTTAGCATCTATTGTAATATTGTTAAAAAAATATGATTTACTATGATAACATATTAATTAAAAAAAAAGCGATATAACAGTCATTTTGTAGTTAATACTACGGTCTAGTTGTATTCCTCTTCATTTGTAAGTGAGATGTCATAGGTTCGATTCTCGCCAAAGGTACATTTGAACTATATTATTGCTAACCTATTGTCCAAAGGTAAATTTGAACCATATTATTACTAGCATATTGTGAGGCTAAGTCCACCCCCCCTCCCGCTTAGAGCAAATAATATCCTTAAAAAGGGCAATATAACAAATCAACACTAACAATATATTGATCAAATGTCTAGGATTATATCATACATGCAATAAAACTTATAAATAGCCCTAAAATTAATAATGGATCATTTCAGCTAGCAAAAGCCAGCCATCAGTGGAATTGGATCCGCTCAGTACCTTAGTGTTCGGAGCCTAAACATAAATCCATTTGGGCCGCTGATTGGTGTGTAAAAGAAAACATGGCGGTTGGTTTGTGTGTGGTGGGCCGGCGAAATAAGTTAATGGAAACCGTTAAATTCAATTTGTGCAGCCCAGATAAGTTGATCCTTAAGCTTCGGACACTAACGTCCGGAGTGGATCTAATTCCACCATCATTGTCCCCTTTCTGCTCGTGGTGGTAAATTTGTAATCAATTGGCACATAAAGAAGTTCAAGCATGATCATTCAAAAAATGACCCCAAATTGGGGAGTGCACAGAGTACATAATGATAAGTACCAATATCTCCTCTTTAGACACATGTCTAACTTTTAAAACAAATTTACTTAGTAATCAGCTTTTGAGGATCAAAGCGGTCCACTAAGGCTTACCATAAGGACTTCGCGTCCTCAGCTAGAAATTCAGTTTGCAGAGCTTTCACCATGTGCTTCCGAATGAAAATAAGGGCCTTATCTTTTTGGGACTCATTGGCAGCATCATCTAGGATGATGTCAAATAACTTTCTCGCCTTAAGGTGCATCTTGATATCTTGGGCCCACTTTAGTGTCAGAAATATTGAGAGGAGTGAAGTCCAACTTGTTCAAGTTTGACATCTTTTATGCAGTAAAAGAAGTGGATTAAAACTTCAGGTTTAATCAAAATGGGAGTAAACTAACCGAATTAAAGGTTTATTTTGCAAGAAAACTTCGAGCTTCTATTTGGTGACTAAGATGTGAACTTGTGTGAGCTTGGACCAAGGATGTGAACTCATAGTGAGACACAGGTTCGTGGATATAATTGGGCTTGAGTTTTGTTGTTTCCTGACTTAGAAAATTTGTAAAGTCAAGTGAGCTTGAAACTCAAAACGAATTAATTCAATTCATGTTACTTGAATGAATTATTTGGGCTCTTATTCGTATATTCGACTCGAATATGAAATTGGGCAAATTGGGCTTTGATTGGGCTTTCGACTGGAAAGCAAAAATTGTGCTAGCAATGACCTATTCATCACCAATTAGTAGATGGACATAATGTCCTCCAACAAAACCCATATTTTGCCTTTTCAACAAGCCTAAACTATTTTATTTTATATAAACACTATAATTTATAATTGGTACATGTATACCTGAGGACCTAAATAAGATAATGTTTAGATTATAACCAGTTCATATTATAATTCTTAATTGCACATCATATTAATTAGCTCTTCCAATTTCCTTATTTACAAATGTTGTCATAAGAAAATTAGAACACGTCCATGTAAATAGTTTACTTCTCCACTATTCCATCCTTTAGTGTAGATAATATCGTTTGTTCAAAAAAAAAAAAAAAAAAAAAAAAAAAAAAAAAAAAAAGTAGTCTTAGACATAAACAACTAACTGGTTAGTCATATGGGTTACTTTTAGGGTTTTTATCACCAATGGTCTCTAAGATTGACCAAACTCATCATTTTGGTCTCTCACTTTCAAAATCAATCAATGTCGTCCCTGACATTCATCACTGCACATCAATTTGGTCCTTCCGTTTAGATTCCGTCAAATATTTCTGTTAGTTTGCATGTGGGACCCACAAAGCCAATAAAATGATGACACGTGTATTACACAAAAGAAGGTTTTTATCACAAAATGTCCCTGACATTGATCAAACTCCTCATTCTAGTCCCTGAGTTTCAAAAATTAATAAATTTGGTCCCTAACTTTCAGTACTGCACATCAATTTAGTCATTCCGTTAAAATTTCGGTCATTGTTTTTTGTTAGTGTGATAATATGGTCCGACTTATCCAATCATATGGTGCCACATGGATTAACTATAAAAAAAATATTTTTTAAGATTTAAAACTAAAAGTACTATAAGAAATTAAAAATAAAAACTAAAAGAAAGAAAAAAAAAAGACATCATCATCTTGTTCTCCGTGAACTCACTTTTCATTCTCTCTAGTTGGTTATAATCCTATCAAATTTGAATTGAATTTGGATTCGATTTTATCGAATTTAGATTGAATCTTATTTTCCAATCGGGATTGTGGGATGGGAGAGAAATGTCAACGCAGAATATTCGTCAGTTGGTTCACTATAAAATTAGTTTCTTATAGTTAATCCAGTTGGCCCCATATGATTGGACTAGTGGGACCGCATCAGCACACTAACAAAAAATATTAACGAAATTTTAATGGAATGACTATTGATGTGTGATAGTGAAAGTCAGGGACCAAATTTATTGATTTTTGAAACTCAGGGACTAGAATGAGAAGTTTGATCAATATCAGTGACCATTTGTGATAAAAAGTTTCTTTTGTGTAATACACGTGTCGTCATTTTATTAGCTTTGTGGGTCCCACATGCAAACTAACAGAAATATTTGACAGAATCTAAACGGAATGACCAAATTGATATGTGGTAGTGAATGTCATGGATGACATTGATTGATTTTGAAAGTGAGGGACCAAAATGATGAGTTTGATCAATCTCAAGGACCATTGGTGATAAAAACCCTTACTTTTATTACTGGAGTATATACAAAACCCAGAACTTGTATGGGCTAAGTGATGGATCAGGTACAAGAACGATCGACGGATTCAACTCAATTAGGTTTTTGGTTTGGAACCCAAGTGACATCCTCGACTTTAAGAAAATGGCAGATGGGAACGGTTCCTGGCTCAACTTTGAGCTCTTTGAAGGCATAATGATTAGGAACCCATCCAGATGCGTCTTCATGGCAGGCTGCCACAGCTTTAGCTTTTGTCCCATCAGCTCCTTGCAGAGGCACCAAATAAGTCCTTGTTTTTTCAATTGCATGGCAGTAGAAGACGGCATACACATAGGTCACCTTGTGGCACACCGTGAATTTGTTGCCTGCCAGCTCCTTCACTCCAGGAGTTATTGTGTAATTCTGTGTCGGGGCAGCTCCATTTTTTTCGACCTCCGTCGCGATTGCTCGAACATTTTTTCATAATATGGAGGTTGCAAAGTCAATCATCGACTCTAACGAGGTGGCACACTGTTTTGCTTCATTTCTCGCGACTTGATGTTCACATTCTTGAATAGTGCTGTTAATCAGATTAGCTGCCTCAGACTCTGGTTTCACTGAGAATTTGTTGAGAATTTCTGGCAGTTTGCTTGATCCGAAGGGGATCGACTCCACAGTTTTGCGGGAAAGGAAAGGTGTGGTAATTGCAGAATTTCCTGCTAAGCGGTAATTCATTGTCGTGCCAGGATGAAGGTCCTTCTCCAAGAAGAAAATTGTTCGGGTTGGGTTGACTATATTTTCAGAGGCGTCATCTGAGAATTCTACTGCAACACCACTTTCAGAGGCATCAAATCTTTCAGTATTTAAATAGAGCATTATCGCCAAAGGTAAATTTAAATCACATTATTGCTAGCTCATTGTAAAACTAAGCCCGTCTTCGCCGCTTTAGTGTAAGTAATATTGTTTGTTAATAATAAAATAAAAAAAGGGAGCGTTCTCATATGTACCTCCGTAATCATTAGCGTACTTCTCATCTCCATCTTTTGGATAAACCCAATTCTTTTCCTTTTGAACTTGGTTGTGAAGGATAACTCCCCCTTTGCCAACACTAATGAAGTCTGCAAAAATGTTCTCAAACATAAATCGAAAACAACTAAGATATTTTAGCAGGGAATCGGACATTTTCCAAACTTTACCCTAAGTTCTTTTTAAGAAGAAAAAAATGTACTAAGAATGAAAATTTCAAACGAAAAGGTGTGCGCAAAAATGAATGGAAATGCATACCAACTTGCTTGACATACTAAAGTCGAACAAAATTGAACTATGAAAGTTCAAAGCAAGGGCGAAAATGAAAATTCATGTAAACCGCAACGATGAAGATCATTATATAAAATGGTGGAAGAAGATCTCTCTCTATGAGTACATATGAGTCGTACTAACCGGGCTTGACGAGGTGGCTGAGAAATTTCGGCATTGGTGTGTTTGGCAGGACGGAGTTCCAGTAAAGTTGAGGTGGTGGTACAGGTAAGGCAGCAACATGGCTTCCCGCCAGTGTGACATGCAACATCTGAGCTATCGTTAGTGAGAGTCTAAGAGATCTATATATAAAGAAAGTGTAATTAGTAATCAAATACGAGATATATCAAAGTAAAAATGTTTGAGAGCTCACTTACAGTAATAAAAACAAAGATTCTGGAGAGGAGGAACCCATCATGAGGGTCAAAGGAATCAACAAATTTTGTAGCGGAAGAGAAAACTCAGAGAGATCAGAGATGGATGGTCGGACAGTAGCAGGGATGGGTTCTGTGTTTATAGGGGGCTTAAGAAATGGAGGAGTGAAATTGTCGGGATTAGGTGTAAACATGTAGCCTCTTCCATTGCCCCGTGTAAAGTTTCTCCAGCAACAGCAACGTAGAGCATGCATGTAGATGCAGTTGCAGTGGCCTGCGCTTTTCTTCTTTTGAAGATAAGATCGTTGTATTTTTGTGGGAAAAATGGAGAGTGGAATTAAGTGCATTAAATTAAGTGTAATGCTAGGGAGACTAAACTTGGAAACTAAATTTTGAAAACTAAATGCGTATAAGTTGATGATTGGTTTATTATCTAATCGTTGATATACATGCTCAGTTCTATTGATGACACAACATTTAGTTTGCAATTTTAGCCTCCAAATTTAGTCTCCCTAGCATTACTCTTAAATTGCTAAGTAAACTAAATTTTTAGACTAATTTGCAAACCATATGATGTGTCACCAATAGGTAATAAGCACGTTAATTAATATTTAAGTAATAATACAATCATCAACAATCACGTCATATAATTTATAAAATTTAGTTTAAAAATTCTCTCTAGCATTACCCTTTAATTTAAATTGTATTTTTTCTTAAAAGTGCTATTCTTACCACATTTTTTATATCACATTTGTACCACCTCTCTAAAAAAGATGAAATTCACATTGTGTTGGTGGACCCTATCTTTATTAGATAGCTGGTACAAATGTAGTATGAAAAATGTGAATGTAGTATAACTCTTTTTGCCTGAAATTTATCTTCTTTTCAAGTTTCATTTATGTGGGAAAAATAGAGAATGAATAATTTTTGGATTCTTACTTTGCAGATGACCTCATTCTCCTACTTCCAAATAATGTATCTTCATCGTAGAATTCATATTCGAAACTGTTCTCATTTGAAGATCATCCCTAAAAAAAATTACTTAAACTAGAGAGCATTTAGTTATTCAAATGTGTCAAATAAATCAATAGTAGTGTGGGTACCAAGTAACATGTTAATGGTGAACTGTCCATTTATTTGATATATTTGACTAAATGATCTCCGTTTCGAACGATTTTCCGCAAGGATGATCTTCGAATGAAGATTAAGAAATTGAATGTTTACAATTAATAAATTTCTACGGTGAAGATACGTTATTTGCAAGTGCAAAAATGAGTGCAGTTATTATTCAACTAAATTTGGAATTTCATTTATTTTTCTCTCTTTGATTGGCTGGACTTCCAAAAAAGATGCGGAAAAAAATTCAAATTTGTTGTGGCCTATTTTCTCCAAAGGGTGCGACAAGAATAGATGGAAAGAGAATTGAGGAATTTCAGGGATATTGATTTCCCTTTGCGTGTTCCTTTATTTATAGTAAAACCAAGAGGGAGAGAAACTTTATCTCCAAGTAATACAAATCGTAATAGGAAATAATCACTAGCATAAAGAGTAAACCAAATCTACTAAGGATTTACACAATCATACTTGTACTAGAATTTATGTCACAACACTTCCCTTGAGTGTGTAAATACTCAAGTAGTCGTCGAATCATATCTTCATTGATAATGTAAAAGCAGCTGATGAAGTCGTCGGCCTAATGAACAAATGTGAGTCTCAAGACAAATTGGAAGGAAATGCATAAACGGTAAATTTACAATAAAAACCAAGGTATGAAAAAACTCATAGTCTGAGAAATGTGAGAACTTACATAAGGTAAAACCTAAACATCTTCGGAACAAAAGTAGAACACGTAGATTATGACCAGTGTAGGATACGTGCCTCGTTAAAACCTAGTCAAGTAGTAAAAACTCAGTGGGAAATCGTAGGAAAAAAAAAGAGTACACCCTACAAAAAAAACCTTGCCAGGCAAAAAAGTTTTGTCAAGTCAAAGTGGTTTTCGTCACCATAAAAGTTAGCCGATGGAAGTTCCTTGGGAAATATTGGTCGCTCAAAACCCATAGCTTGAAGCCTTAACAGACAAAAATAGAATTTTGTCAGGCGAAATAGGGTTTGCCCAATGAATAGAATCGTCGGGTAAACATGCATTGACTGTCTTGCTTGACTACGAGGTTTTGTTGCCCCGCAACAAATTAAATAATGTTAAAAACTTGACCAGATGAAAATGTCATCGACCCAATTGTTTAAAAACAAAGTAAAAAATAATCTTAAGTTTGCTCGACAAAAATATTCGTCGGGCTAAATTTTTTTATTTTTATAAATAGTTCGTTATAAAAACAATATTTATATAAATAATTTAATTAATTCTAATTATATTAATTTAAAATTGTTTTGAAAAGGAATGGCACTTGAAGGTCGCTAAGGGGCTCGACAAGGTGAATGCCAAAAGCTGATAAGGATTGGGCTACCCCAACAATGTAAAGGCGCATTGCTTCTAGGTCACGCGCAACAGCTTTTCACTCTCGAACAACTTCTTCTTTCAAGTGCTCAAATTCTTCTCTTTGGCGCGCTAGCTCCATCTTCACCTGCTAAAGTCTGGAAGACGTCTTGGCCGAAGGATGAGAGCTCGACGAGAAAGAAGAACCCCTAACATCAGAAACCCGACCCCATCCAAGGCCGCGAAATTCCTTGCCTTTCTGTCGCCCAACCCCATCCATCAACAACTGTAGAGATACCTCTAGATCATGTGCCAGTGCCTTCATAGGCATGTCTAGTTGCTGCTAGGAGAAGTTGGCGAGGTATGTCCTTTTTCTGCGTCATAGAAACCTAAAACAAAAAGAGAAACTAATTAAGATTAACAATCATAATTTAAATATTTTTTCTTATATGAAATTTAAATTTAAAAGGTAGAACGGAATACTTATATAAAATGTCGTTCGCGACCTTGTTGCCATAATTGGCATGCGTCACCCCCCAAACCTCCATTTCGGAGAAATGCGAACCACTCACCCGCCATTCCTCGACCTGATAAGATAGAGGTAAAGAATTGGAGTGATGAAGGCACGGCTTCTTCTCCCATTTACCTTTATTTGTCGCTGATTTAGGCCTTAAATTACAAAAAGTTAATTAAACCTAACATAAAAAATAAATAAAAAATTGAACTAAAATTAAAATAGAAATAAAACTTACTAAAAAAATTTAGCTCGGAAAATGAGTGCACAACTACTAGACCCGGTAGTTTCTGACACAACACGAAAATAACGGGTTTCGGGTCAACACGATAACTAATCGGGTCATTATTGGGTGACCTGTTAAGAACCCGTTAACAACGGGTTCTTAACGGGTATACATGTGGGTAACCCATTTCGACCTGTTAAGAAAAAAATTATTTGATAATTTTAAAGTTTAATTACTAAAAGATTTATTATAAAATACAATAGCCATATTATTATATACAATATATTCTATATTAAATATATAGTTTTGTATTATTATTCTATATAAGTTTAAAAAAAAAGTTTTAGTCATTATTTATTTTTATTATGAGAGTTCCTTATTAATATATTGAGAGAGGTATAGAAAATGTGTGTGACTAACAAATAATACACATTACCAACCTATAAAATCTAGGGGCATTTTGATATAGGCCCCTCATTTTTGAATTTTTTAGATTAAACATACACTCCTTTAAAAAATTTGATCAAACATTTTCCTAAAATTTTGGTTATTAATTTTAGTTTTTTCACGTAAGTTCAATTTTGTTTAGAATTTTAGTTTTTCACAACTTCTCCTGGACATTTTGTTTTTTTTTTCTTTACCTATTATCCCTATATCTATGAATTTATTATCCATCTCTATGCTTTTTTTAATTGTTTGTTATAATTTTTAATTTTTTTGTAAAAATATAGTAGAATATTTATTAAAAAAATTGTCAAATTTCATTATTTGAAAAGACCCAACACATAATAAAGATTTGTTTGATTATATAGCTACGTCTAGTTACCTATAATATGGACACATTTAGTTTTATAGTGGATTTGATTTTTTGTATTTCTCGGTACATTTGGAATGTAAATGTACCAAAAGGGTTATCTGATAGAGACATTTGGTTTTGTGGTACATTTGAGATTTTTTGTTCATTTAGTTTTTTGGTACATTTGGAATCTAAACGTACCAGAAGAGTTACTTGACAATGGGCACATTTGGTTTTATGGTACATTAAGTTTCTCGGTACATTTGAAATCTAAACGTACGAAATGAGTTACATAACAATGGGTACATTTGGTTTTATGGTACATTTAAATTTTTGGTACATTTGGTTTCTTGGTACATTTGAAATCTAAACGTACCAAAAGTCGATACTTTTGTTCTCAAATGTATCATAAGTTTTAAGTATAATTTTTATATATCTATATGTGAAATTTAATAAGTTAATGTAGTTTTCTTAGGAAAAAAATATGTATTGGACTTTTTATTGAGACGTTTTTACTAGAAAGAGAACTTTTTTAATACTGATAATGAGGAAATTAAATTCCACTTATGAAATTAATGACGAAATTGAATTCCTATATTATAGGCAATTAGTTGCTAAGCTATCTTATGCCTCTATATAAATGCATTTAAATTAATGACATGGACATTAAATAAATAGAAAGTTATAGAGGTGGCAATTGTTCAAAGCACCTTAATCAAATCTTTAAAAGGGATGAATGTTTAATCTAAAAACTATAGAAAAATTGTAGGGTATTCTAATTTTCTCTAAAATCTAATCGATAACGGACATTGCCATATGAGATTTAAGGGATGGAAAACTTTTATTCCTAATTTATTTGTAGTAACTGTATATTGGAATTCATCACATTAATTTGATTACAACAACAACAACAAAAAAGTTCTTGAGTTATAGACGTTTTGTAATTGGGAATGATGATGTGATCCTCACTTAGATTTTCTCGATTTACTTTTGCAAATCTCCTTTCCATTATCATTACTAGGATAAATTTTACTTAACATGTTGTTGTCCAAAATTAAAATAAACTAGTATAGTATTTGTATGGGCAAGAACTAAGAAGACATACATACAAGTATGAAAAATGTGAAAGAATATATAAACACTCGTGATTCATCATTATTTCTCCATGAGTAGATAATGGTTACACTTACATTATCGTTTAGATTTTTAAAATCCTCCAAACCCTCACGAATAATGTTTTTTTATTTGAGGGAAAAATTAATAAAATTAATAATAATTATTATAGAAGTGTAAAAAATATAAAAAAAATATACAATCACTCATAATGACAAGCTTTACAACTTTCATGAAGGGGTCAGCTTCGAAATCCAACAATATAATCCATAAACCTTAAATTTATATTTAACCGTCGATTGTCATTTACGCTTTATTCTTGTTACTGAATTTCATTTTTTAAATTTTCTTTTTTGAAAACATGATCATCTGGCGGATGTAAGAAAATGAACGGTTTAGATCTTTGATATCACATTTCGATATTTACGGTTAACTAAAATATGAGTCAATGTCATATAGTTTGTAGAAACTTTATAAACATCAAGCAATATTTTCACTAACCGTAAAACTCTGAACATAATATCAACGATCCCAACCGTTCATCTTCCTGCATCCTCTAATAGATCATGTTTTCAAAAAATAAAATTTGAAAAAAAATAAAATTTGATGAGAAAAATGAAGCATAAATGTAAACAACAATCAACGGTTAAATTTTAATCTATGATTTATATGATTATAGTGACAAATTTCGAAGTTAACTCTTCACGAAAGTTGTAAAGCTTGTCATTACGAGCGTTTATATATTTTTCTATATTTTTTACACTTCTACATTAATTAAAAAACTATTAAAGGCTTTACTTAAATAACAGTCGTACGATAAATGAGAATAAATCTATACCGTTGGATTATATTTCACTCATATTATTAGAACTTTTTGGGACAAAAAAAACCCCTTGTATTTTCCAATTTTACCATCTGATCTGATCAAAACAAAAGCCAGCCCTAAATCTAATCCCTTTCTATCTCCTACTCCCCTAACCCTCCCTCTCTCCCGACCCGCTGTATGTTCTTCTGGTAGGGCTCTTAGTATCTCTTTTCTCCTCCCTCGTGCAGTGGACGCCTGGACGGAATCTTCTTGATCTTGTCATCTCTGCTCTAGTCGTCTCTACATCTCTGCATTCTCCAGATTCCACTCCAGGTTCGATTTTGTTTCTACATCTCTACATCTCTGTTCTTTTCATTTGTTTAATGTTGTATCTTCATAAATCTTATGTTTTTGTTTCTTCTTTTTCATTCAAAATTATGAATTTTCATTTCTTGAAAAAAAAAACCCATGTTTTGTTTTTAAAATCTGACAATCTTTGATTAGTTCCAACATGCAGTGATTTAACTTTGGATTATATTACTTGTTAACTAATATGGGGTTCTGGAATTTAGCTACTGATTCTAGATTTTAGATTTCGGTGGTATGGTTTTGGTGAACTATTAAGCTTAGTTCATGTTGTTGAATGTAATCTAATGATCCTTGCACAGTGTGCATAATTGTTAATTCGTTTCAATTCAATGATGTGTGGAAATTCTTTTGCTTTCTGGGTTTGCAAAACTAGTTTAAGAATTTTGAGCATAGATAATATTTATAGGGATTAGGTTTGAGAGTCTTGGACCTTAAGCACACATAGGTTAAGTGTGGGGAAGAATTGTTGATGAGCTTGCTGTAGTTTGAAATATTAGATATAAACATATATGCGCTTTTCCAAATCAAATACCCTCGAAAAGACATTGGGCAAATCAGTCTATAGATGCCTGCTCAATTATGTCCAAAACACACCCTTAAAAGTTTTAACTTTATATGGTTTTGTAGGTGGAAGTGGTCTATATACTTGATTAATTGAAGGATTGTTTTATATTTCCACTATGTCTTTGTAAATTTCTATAAAGGAGTGGTAGAATTTTATGTGGGAAATTTTGTGTGGAAGGGGATAGTTACTTTATATTATAGAGGATGATGTTGGATGTTTATAACCTTTGTAGGTAAATTTCGAAAATTGCTTGATGAGTATTTTTTGCTAGTGTTCTCTGCAGCTAAATTTGTTCTTGTATATATGCATGTGCTGGTATACCTTATAAGAGTTTGTTAGATTTCGGTGCTACATTTCTTTGAACTACTTGTGATTTGCTGATAAAATGGTTCTTGAAATTCATTTAAGTTAATAGTAGTTGGTGCCTTGAAAAAACTTTAAGTCTGCAATTTCAACATGCTGATGCCAATTGCTTAATGTTTGACCTTAGAACAGTGTTTGAAAAATCGGCCTAGGCGGCCGCCTAGGTGCTAGAAGGCAGCCAACCGCCGCGCTTAACTCCTAATCGGCTACAAAATTGGAGAGTAGATTAGGCGAGCGTTGGACGGGATTAGGTGGGACTAGGCGGAGCTGAGTGAAGACTAATCGGCTTATATGAAGACGCCGGAATCTGCAATTTTTTTTCTTGCAGAGGCGGCTCCGCGAAGAAGAAGACTGTTCCCTAACCTGATTTTACACGATTCGGTCCCACCATCTTTTATCTATAGCTATTAGCTGCAACGTTTTCTTTGAAATGGTCCCCACCATTTTTTTACTTTTCATAACGTTTTCTTTTATACTTTTTTCCATTACTTTTCATTCTTTTTTTTATTTTTTTGTTGTAATATTTTATTATTATTTTTTAAAGATCATACCATATGTATTTTTATTATGTACCTAAAAATTCTTATCCATGAATTTCATTCAATTATAATTTTTTGTAAGTGTCAATATGCACTTATTTACAAGATATACAAGAAATTTACCTAAATCTGCCTAGCCATCCTAGGCGACTGCCTAGATCCTGCCTAGCCACCTAGGCGCTAGGCGCCAGCCCGCCGCCCGACTAGCGCCTAGCAGTTTTTAAAACCTTGCCTCAAAACACGAACAATGTACTACTGACTGGTCTTAAATCAAAATTAAAAATATTTAACATGTATTTAATTCATTTACTTTGCCTTTAAAACTTTGGTTGGAGGAAGCACCAAAAGTTAATAAAAGCACAGAGCACCATGTTCACTCTGATAGTCCGGTGCGCATGTGGGGTATAAAAAACAGGGCAAAGACAAAGTGCCCAAAATGATATTGAACTGCTTGGTGGAGAGCTTCCATCCTCAAAATGGTTCGTATATATTGACAAGTATACCAATTGAATTGCACTCAGTGCACCACATCAAAAACTTGGTATTATCTTGTCTAATGATGAATGTTTTATTGCTTAGTAATATCCATTGTTACTGTTAGTAATATCCTACCTGTTTAAAATGCTATTAATTAATTTATACCCATTTTATTTCAGAAGCAATGGATGCTAGAGATTCAGATTCAGATTATGTGTTTTTCATTTGATTATTTATTGGTTTAAAATATATTTTCCTTAACGGGTAATGTAACAGCCCGTCCCGGAATTGTAGTACGGTGAACGTGAAATGACGAAAATGCCCCTAGGCATTTATTTTTGGTAAGTGTGTGTTTTTACTTGGGTGTTTGGTTGTATTTGGACCACACACACACACAGTCACTGTTTCTCTCTCTCACTCCTGCACTCTCTCTATCTACCTCAGACTCTCTCTCTCTCTCCCTCTCGGTTCTTGTACGGACGAACACAAATCCTCCTTCAACCTGGCAGATCGAGACTAAGGTACGTATATTTGTGCTCCTTGTGGTACTAGGAAGCCACTTGTACAAGTTTTAGAACCTGGAACCTGCGAAAACCCCGAGTTCTCACAACCTCCGATTTGTGCACTGTTCATGCACACTTGAAATGTTGTTTTTCAGGGGATTTTAAGCTTGTAGGAAGCTTATTGAGGTCCTAAGGAAGCTCGGAGTAGTTCGTTTGAAGATTTTGGACGTCGGGATAGCGAGATCGGAGAGTTTCCATTTTGGCCGGAATTATCGAGGCTTTTTCGGACGAATCCACGGCGAGTTGGGGGTCGAGTCAGGTATGTATGTGTTCATCTTTGTGAGATCTTCATTTTGGTATAAAGTACGTAGAAAATGGTGCTAAAATCAGTGAGAAACCATGTTTGGAAAAATACCCAGAAACCGACCAACAGTCGCCAGAGAAGAATGAGAATATTCTGTCAGTTTTGACGGAATATGCTGACGCCGTCAGTTAGAGTTAACTGTTACCGTTAGGTTTTAACGGAATATTCCTGACGGCGTTAACTGACGCTGTCAGTGTGCAAGTCACGTGGCCGCGCGTGGGGGCGCGTCTGGCCGTGCCTTGGCTGGCGCGTGGGTGGTCGAAAAAATTTTTTAAAATTATGGGGATGATCCTGAGTTTGTGTAGATCACAGTGGTATATTCATATACCCAAATTGAGCAATGTATGAGAAGTTATTTCTAAGGTTTCGATTATATGCGTTAATTAACGTTATTTCAATTACTTTTCATATAGGCAAGACCTATCCGGAGGACGAGCGTAACCAGGCTAGGCATGGGGGTTACGACTCAGTGAGTGGGCATTTGTTTTTCGTATATACCTTTATAAATGAGTTTTTCCTAGAAAATCAGTTTAAATGAAATGTGATATGAAATGCCATGCAAAGTATCTATTTATTTATTATGCGTTATTGATTGCTTATATTGATATTGGTGCTGAGGACGCACAAGTAAGTGGCAGGTAAATTTTATTTACTAGTTGTTGAGAACGAATGATGTGATGTGATGTGATGTGATATGATTAGAGCTCATAAACCTGCACACTGATATTAGTGCTCCCGCCCAGAGAATGGCTCAGTCCTTCACATGATGTTCACCTTCCGCACCGTATGCTCGCCTTGGATCCAAGTTAGGTGCTCAGTCCTGTCGAATAGGCCACTATAGGTGGGTTCGACTCGTAGGTGACCCGCGATTTATCGCTCAGTCTTCACGTGATCGTAGCACTAGAGCATATTAGTTATTTATCAATGATGTTGTGCATACCACTAGAGGTGGTATTGATGTGTGTGCAAGGTATATATATATGATGATATGATTGAGTAAGTATGAGCTATATGATATAATGATTGTTATGAGCTATATACAGCCGAGGGCTGAGATGATTATTTAGTATTCAATCACATTCACAGAGTTATGCTTTGGCATTCAGTTATGATACTTTGGCATGGCATATACATACTTTCATACATACATATTTTCAGCAGGATTTTGAGAATTATATATATGAGTATATACTTTATTTCTGGGAAATTATACAAGTTTTACGGCGAGGGGTTATAACTTTTGAGAAAAGAAGGTTTTGAAAAGATTTGTTTCTGACCCACTCAGTTTTCTGTTTTTCGCCCCTCCAGGTATTAAGTAGTGAGAATTGGTGGCACACGAGGAGCTCATCGGACGTTCTGATAGAATTCACTTATGTAGGACCACCTTCGGGTGTTATTTCCAATCAGTACTTTTGCTTGACTGCACGTAGACTTTTATGCTCTGTATTAATGGAATTCACACTTCTTTTACACTGGTATTGCTAGTGTTTTAGTTTTAATTGACCCCTAAATTCTATCATTTATTGCTTCTGCACTGTGCACATGGTTACGTCACTCTCACATGATGGCCAGCACGCCCCTCTTTCGGGTCGGGGTGTGTCAGGTAACAAGTCGGGTCATATTACCTGTTAATATCATCGGGTCTATTTCGGGTCGGGTCATTTTATCCGTTTATTTTAACGGGTGTTACACGACACAACCCGTTAAGATATCGGGTACGACACGAACACGGGAAACATGACACGAATGCCAGGTCGAACAACTACTGTCACTCATTTGTCCTCTTTTGAAACTCCTCAAATGGATCGTTAGCTACATCATGAAACCAACAAGTCATGTAGTAGCAGTGGAGCTCGTACTTCCACTCCTTATACCACTCCCTCCACACCCCGTCTATGTAGTCAACAATCATCTTCTCATCCGTGTTCCACTCGAAGTTGGCCTAAAATTTTTAAAAAAAAAAAAAAGGTTTAAACCTACATTAAATAGGGAAAAAATTAATAAATTAAGAAAGTTGTACACTTAATAAAAGTTGTCTAATCATCTCGGCATGGAATTGGGGAATGCATGTTTTCCAAAAATCGATGACCATGGGGTTCTTAGTGTGAATGATAGCACCTATGTCG
The DNA here is from genome assembly GCA_024362995.1 of Heteromeles arbutifolia. Classification (NCBI taxonomy): domain Eukaryota; kingdom Viridiplantae; phylum Streptophyta; class Magnoliopsida; order Rosales; family Rosaceae; genus Heteromeles; species Heteromeles arbutifolia. The sequence goes on along the minus strand of JANCRC010000013.1, from coordinate 25,852,151 downwards.
TTCAACAACTTCTTGACTTTATCACTCGTTCACCAGTGACTCCAGAGGTAATCAACACGATTCGCTTATATGTTACCCGGGTGATCTGGTTGTTGCCAACCTTTATAGATCCCTGAACTTTGCTCTTCGGTCTGGCAGGAGCTCTCTGTCCCTTGCATAATGCACGATCGCCAAATTGGCGTCTGCACTTGGATTGTTATCACTAAGGTGGGATAGGGATGGGGTTGCCACAGGCTTGTGGCGTCTGCAGCTATAAGGGTGCTTAGAAAATCACACCACCTGCTCCAATGGCATTGAACTACTAAAGCCTACTGTCAAGGCCGGCCCTGAGGGTAGCCGAGGAAGGTGGTTGCCTAGGGCACCCAAGTTTCGGGGTCCCCAATTTTTTTATATATCTTGTATAACATATAAATATATAAAATGTAAAAAATTAGGACTACTTAGTTGTTAGTGCAGTGGAAATGGTCTCATGCATTTCCTTTGAGGTGGATAGTTCGAAACCGTAGAGGCTCCCCAATCCTTTCAAATGCATTTTTTTTCTCGTTTGCTTTCGAGAGTACCCTCGAAAAATAAATAAGAAAAAAAAATCATTAAAAGGGTCAGATTTACTCTATATGAAATTAAATTGCCACAATCCGTTCAATTGCTTTTTCTTTTTCTTTTTCTTTTTTTAAATTTTGCTTTTGAATGTAACCTCCAAAAACAAATAATAAAAACCAAGTAAATCATAAAAAGGTTCAAATGCAAAAAAAGTAGGTACTGTTGCAGTCCTATCGGATTAGGAATGTGATTGTGTAAATCCTTGTATATCTAGGAGTATCTAGTTTATTCCTATTAGGAGTTGATTACCTATTAAGGTATGTAATCCTAAAAATGTATGGCTTGTACCTATCATAAAAAAGGGTCAGATTTACTCTATATGAAATTAAATGGCCACAATCCGTTCAATTGCTTTTTCTTTTTTTTTCTTTTTTTTCTTTTTTTTTTTAAATTTTGCTTTTGAATGTAACCTCCAAAAACAAATAATAAAAACCAAATAAATCAGAGTATCTAGTTTATTCCTATTAGGAGTTGATTACCTATTAAGATATGTAATCCTAAAAAGGTATGGATTGTACCTATCATACTACTATAAATAAAGGCATAAGGTGGTGATACAACACACACCTCAGAATTAAATCTCTCTCTTTCTCTCTTGTTGTCGCCGGCCCCCTCTCTCTCTATTCCTTAGATAGCTCAGTTAAATAGACCTACAACACGTTATCAACACGCTCTTGCCAGAAGCTAAGGAACTGAAGCATCATAGAAGGAGGTTATCTTCTACCAATTCAAAGGCTTTCAATCGTTTTCTGCCAATCAGGTTCTTCTAAAATAAATTAAGATATTAAAAAAAACCTTGAAACATGAAAGCATTCCCCATGATGCATGAACCCCCTATATTTATATTTTCTTTCCAATTATATATATCGTATATATGTTCATATATTTTGTCAATATATATAATTGTTCATGCATTACGCATATATGCTATATGGAATTGTGAGTCAAAGAATCGAAATTAATTTAGAAGTAATTAGGGTTTTTAACCTTAGAATTCGAAAGAAAAAAAAGAGAGGAAAAACTAGGATTTTTTTATGGTCGAGCCATGGCATCCCTACTGCGCCACCGTCAGCACCACCGTCGCCATGCCCCGTTGCTGGCCTAAAGCCCAGCTGCGTGGACCACCCTGGGACAGATCGCTCGCAACAGCCCTTTGGGCTTACTTTCTTTGCACTCGGTAACCAGGCTTCGGCCTGGGTTGAGTTTCACACGGGCCCGAAGACCCAAGCCCACTAGCAAGCCTGCAGCCTTGTTGGGCCGAAACCTTGCAGCCTGGCCCGATCTGCCAGCAAGCTTTTGTGCTTGCTGGGCTTTGTCTTAGCCTCAGCCTGCAACCAAACAGCTAGCCTATGGAGCTAGGCTTAATCCATACAGCCTGTTGACCCGAAACCCAACTTCACTAGGGCTTCCCCATACCACCAGCCTTGGGCTGGGCTATCCTGTGTTTTGGTCTCGACCTAATAGGCCAACAACTTGTTGCTGGGCTTAAAATCTCTCGGCCCGTGGTCTGTAGCCATGATTTGGGCTGCTTCTAATAGCCACCCGAGCCCAATAAACCCTATGGGGGTTTGCCCTACTCATGCCCACCATGTTTGGGCTATGGTTTTTCGAACCCAATGGTAATTTTTGGCATTCTAAATAATTTTAACCCAAATGATATAATTATTTTTGCTTCTACGATCGACCCCGAATAGTCTCAATCTATTGAATTAATTAAAGTGACCATCAGTCCACTAATTTGACAATTAATCCAAAATTATTGGCCTAAAGCTCAATTTTTTGGCATTAATGATTCAATGAATTATTTTGTCTCTTTGAACCGTTGACTATCTTTCGTAGTCCCGAAGCACTCACACTTAGGTTCCTGAAGCAATCCGTAAATCCACTACACTTTATTGTATATTGTATTATGTGTTCTTGCAGGTACCCCTATACATGAACTAAATGTTCATAACTAAATCGAACCTGTAGTTTTGAATTTAGTGCATTTGAAACCCGAAGTTTTCATTCAAAACTTACCACATGAAACCTGTAGCTTTCATGCATAAATTAAACCAATAAATGTCTATAGAACCTGAATGTTCTACAATGTATGTCTATGGCTTTCCATATAACTAACCACATTTTGTTGTACCCTTTGTTTAGGGACATGTCGAACTTGAACAAGCTTGATTTCACCGCTCTGGAAGTATCTGGAAGAAACTACCATAAGTGGGTTCAAGACGTGAAGCTCTATCTTACTGCAAAGAGTCTTAGAGCTACCATCGAGGAACCAACTGACGATGAAAGCTACTGCTATGATCTTCATCCAAAGACACATTCATGATGCACTACAGGCCGAGTACCTCACAGATGAGGATCCACATAACCTCTGTCTCGCTCTAGTGGATCGTTTTGATCACCAGAAAGGCATCTTCTTGCTTGAAGCAAGACACAACTGGCAGTATCTACGCTTTCAAGACTTTAAGTCTGTGAATGAATACAACTCTGAAGTTTGTAGAATCCGATCACTACTTAAGTTCTATAACGAGGACTTAACTGAACAGGATTTCTTAGAGAATACCTATTCGATCTTCAATGCCATCAATATTGTCCTACAACAATAATATAGGGCACAGAAGTTCACCAAATTTTTAGATTTGATATATGTTCTACTTCTTGCTGAAAAGCAGAACCAGCTTTTGACGAAGAATCATCAAGCTCGACTTACCGGCTCGAACGCCGTGCCTGAAGCGCACGTGACAACTTCTAGCAGCCACAATCGATGAAGATCTCGTCATGGCTGTGGGAAAGGGTGACAAGCCCTACCAGAGGCCCAAGGTCCATCAAATAGAGGCCTATCCAAGGGAGGAAACTTGACCCAGAAACGCCAACCCCTTGCCCCGAAAGCCCCAAACTTCAAGAACAAGGGAAAAGCTACCATTTAATCAGATTCCACTGAACTGGACATGTGCTACCATTGTGGATCACGAGATCATTAGTCACGTGTATGCCGAGCTACCCCCGAGGTCGTTGCCAAGTATCATTCATGTCGTGAGTCCAACTTTGCACATGTAGCAATCCCCGAAGAAGCTACTACATCTATGGAGGTTTTAGATTTTTAGGAGGCATCTGCTTTTATGGAAGAATAAATTTTAGACATGTTTTTAGGGCTTTTAACCCCTAGTGGTCGAACCCACTAGGAGTGCCCGAAACCCCCGCTAAATTTTCTAGGTTTATGGTGTAATTTTGGACAATTTTTCTAAGTCTTTGGAATTATTTGTTTGGTTTGGTTTGTTTTGAACTTTGGATATTATTTTATGGATATTATTTTTTGAATTGATTAATTGAATGAATGCAATTATATTTATGCGTGTGACCGATTCAATTAATTTACTTCTAAGTATGACTAGTGGGGAAGTTAGTTGTCTGGCTGATAGTGCAACTACACACACCATATTGCGTTAGAAACACTATTTCACTAACTTCATATCTAAGAATGCACCTTTAACAACCCTCTCAGGTTCATCCAACCTGATAGAAGGATACAGAAAGGCCCGTATAATGTTGTCTAATGGTACCAAATTAACCATTAAAGAGGCACTTTATTCTCCACGTTTCGGAAGAACGCTGTTAAGTTTTAGAGATATTCGAGATAATTAATATCATGTTGAAACCACTGAAGAGAATGGTTCTAAATTTCTCTGTATCACTTCTTACAAATATGGCCGGAAGCATATTCACGAGAAGCTGGAACATCTTCCGAGTGGGTTGTACATAACAACCATTCAAGCCGTCGAGACACACCATGTGGCCGGCCCTATGGCTGGGTTCCAGGACACTTTGCTGCTTTGGCATGATTGAATGGGACACCACGGACGAGATATGATGCGCCGTATCCTCAAAGCATCTCATGGGCATCACTTGAAATCTTATCCCGGTCATCCGCTTTGCAAAAGATGTCCCTTGGGGAAGTTGAACATTCAACTGTCAATTACAAAGATTATACACGACCCCCTTAAATTTCTTCAGATGATTCAAGGGGATATTTGTGGACCTATCCAACCAACGTGCGGACCATTTAGATATTTTATGGTGTTGGTTGATGCATCGACATAATGGTCACATGTCTACTTATTATCCACACGCAATGCGGTATTTGCGAAACTCCTAGGACAAATTATTAAGCTTAGGGCTCACCACCCTGATCATCTGATCAAGTCGATTCGACTATATAATGCTGGAGAGTTTACGTCATAGACTTTTGACGATTATTACATGTCTGTTGAGAATGAAGTTGAATATCTTGTACCCCATGTTCACACCCAAAACGGCCTGGCAGAAAATTTCATAAAGCGCCTTCAAACGATAACTCAGACTGTGGAATCTATGTCGGTTATGATTCACCATCAATTATTCACTACTTAGAGCCCTTGATAAGAGACCTCTTTATCGCATGCTTTGAGGATTGTCACTTCGATGAGATAGTCTTCCCGTCATTAGGGGGAGATAAGATCACTAACGTTCCTGTAGAACATCGCGAATTGTCGTGGATTACTCCCACTATGTCTCATTTAGATCTCTGCACGCCTCAGTTTGAAACTGAAGTACGACACATTCTAGATCTTTAGAGCGTTGCTCAAAGCATGCCGGATGCTTTTACTGATCTAGCAAAGTTGACGAGATCACATATACCCGCTACAAACGCACATGTAAGGATGGACATACCTAATGTACACCGTAACACCATCGTGAAAGGCCGAACCGTCCCTGAGGGTGGGGCGGCCGCACCTCCTACATGGCAAGGTACATTGATGGCTAGCCAATCACCTGCTCCTACCCTGAAGCGTGGCAGGCCTCATAGTTCAAAGGATTCACAACCTCAAAAGAGTAAAACGGCACAAACTAATGACATTAGTTTGAATCCGACCATTGTTTACTCATTCGTTCCAACGCATGAGGTTATTCTAGATTACGGTGATGTTTTAGATGAAACATGCCGGCTTCCCACGAATCGTGAGATTTCGGTCCATTACGCATTATTGGATGAGGTTTGGAATCAAAATGAGATGATAGTCGATAATCTATTAGCGTATACCATTGTTTCCGATATCATGTTTACCAATGACATTGAACCACACTCCGTTGATGAATGTTGACGTACAACAGATTGGTCAAACTGGAAACAAGCAATCCAGGTCAACTCGATTCGCTCATGAAACGAAAGGTGTTTGAGTCTGTAGCTCCTACTCTACTACATGTGAAGCTTGTGGGCTACAAGTGGGTTTTCGTGAGGAAGCGTAATGAGAAGAATGAAATAGTGCGATAAAACTGATGAGTCAATTTCATATTATATATTTTACCCTATTCTTAGTATGTTTTGGTAATTATTTTGGTAGAATTTTGATACTTTGTTTTATATTTTCAATATAGGACATTCGACTTCCTCTAGAGAAAAACATGGTCAAACGGATGAATTTTGGAGTGATTCAAATTGAAGGACGTTTTTGTGTCTCTTGGTGTGTTCCTATCAAAATTTGGGATTTTTCTATCAAGCGGTTATTTTCTGGTGATAGAATAAAGGAAAAATGCGCAGTGCTGGAAAATGACGTTTTTGGGCTTAAATTGCGTTTTTGGAGCACAAGATGACTTTTGATGGGTTCATGGCCTTCTGGAGTAGTGTTCAGAATATTCCAAACCTTAAACCCAGCTATATTGGGCCAGTTTTGGAGCAGTTTAGGGGTCCAAAACGTGGCTGTTCAGATTTTAGGCGATTTTACCATTTAATTTAGGGTTATGTTTCCTATTTTATTTAGTTATTTAGTTTCCTAGTTGGATTGGAAGACCTTTTATTAGGAGGATTTAATTTCTCCTAGGTTAAATAAGCTTGGCCGCCCTATTCCTAGCGTCTACTTCTTCTCCGTGCGTTCTTGAAGAGAGGAAATTGGCCAAGCATAGAGATTTTTTAGACTTTTTTCCATTCAAGGTGTTTTCGATCTTTTATTATTTTAATGAAGAACTTTATGATTTTTATTACGAATATGCGTAACTAATTTTCTTTTTGCTAGGGTGAGGCCACGAGTCTTAGCAAGAATATGTAGTTTCTCTTCAATTTGTTTATGATTATATGCATGCATGTTTTCGAATTATTAATCACTGATTTAAACTATCTAATTTTCTTGATGCTTAATCACCATTAGGATGTTTATAAAAGTAATTTGATGCAATTTTGGTCGGAGATCGGTCCCTGAAATTGACGAAGGCTTCTTGTGATTAATACCACGTCTTAAGGGTTGCATGGTTTTTTCAAAAGGTTTCACAAAACTTATTGATTCATGCATGTTTAGATTTGATTTGAATACCATAGACGGATTGCATGTTTGATATACGCTCTATGTTGGGGGTCCAAGTAGGCATATATTAGGAAAACCTAACCTTGGAAATATGCATGTACAGGTCATAAGTAATTGAGAGAACTATATAGGATTGTTAAGGTAACGGCAGATTCCTAGTGCTTTCTTAATTTGATTTCTACAAAACAAAACAAAAAACAAAAAAAACTGTTTCCTTTTCCTTCAGCTTTAATATTGCAGATTGTTTTTTTTTATTAGTTAAATTTGTTTTATTAAATTAGGTCATAAAATCAATCATCTCAATTTCTGTTTTACAATAATTAGTTGGAGTTTAGTTTGCTTCGAATTATTTAATGATCCATGTAGAGAACGACCTTGTGAGATCCATTTATACTACAATAACCTTGTTATTCTTGCAAGTATTATAGGAATTTTTAACCCTTTTGCGTGTGTGGTAAAATCCCTGTCACAAAGCACGCCTCGTAGCGCAAGGCTTCTCTCAACGCCCTGTGATTGATTATGAAGAGACGTATTCTCCCGTAATGGACGTCATAACGTTCCGCTACCTTATCAATTTGGTGGTTTCCGAAAAACTGAACATGCAGCTTATGGACGTGGTAACCGCATATCTTTATGGGGATCTAGATACGAAAATGTACATGAAAGTTCCAGAATGACTTCCATTGACTGGTTCAAATAGTTCTAGACCACGGAACACTCTCTTGATTAGATTAAGGAAGTCACTCTACAGATTGAAACAATCCGGGTGGATGTGGTATAACTATTTGAGTGAATATTTGACAAGTTAGGGTTATGTGAACAACAAACTAGACCCATGCTTGTTCAATAAGAAGTCACATTCCGGATTTGCGATTGTTGCAGTTTATGTCAAGGACATGAACCTCATCGGAACTCCCGTAGAGCTTGAGGAAATTGCTATGCACTTGAAATCGGAATTTGAGATGAAAGATCTTCGGAAAACTCGATATTGCCTCGGCCTGGAGATCGAGCATTGTTCGGATAGAATCCTAGTACATCAATCGAATTATACCCAGAATGTGTTGCAATCTTTTAATAAGGATAAAGTGAAGCCTTCGAGTACTCCTATGGTTGTTCGGACTCTAGATGCTAAACGAGATCCCTTCCATCCGAAGGAGGATGAGGAAGAGATTTTGAAGCCTGAAGTTCCATACCTAAGTGCAATTGGTGCTTTATTTTACTTGGGTCAATGCACTAAACCCGACATCTCATTCGCTATTAATCTTTTGGCTAAATACAGCAACACACCTACACGCAGACACTGGAATGGTGTTAAAGACATTTTTCGCTACCTCAAGGGTACGACGGATTTGGGCCTATTCTATACCACAAATCCTCGAGAGGAGCTACCCCCCCTTCGGTTATCGGGTTGATTCTCGCCTCATTGGTTTCGGTCCTCGGGATGATTCTCGCCTCGTTGGTTATGCAAATGCTGGTTATCTGTCTGACCCACATAAGGCATGTTCTCAAATAGGTTATGTCTTTACCGTTAGAGACATCGTTATATCTTGGAGGTCTACCAAGCAAACGCTAGTTGCGACTTCTTTGAACCATTCTGAAATTCTCGCCTTGCATGAAGCCTCGCGAGAATGCTTTTGGTTAAGAGCAAGTATGGAACATATTTGAAGCACTAGTGGTCTTTCTTCCATCGTTGACCTTCCTACGACGATCTTTGAACATAATGCAGCATGTATCGATCAGTTAAAGAAATGATACATCAAGGGACAACACCAAGCACATAGCACCAAAGTTCTTTTGTTCTCACCAGCAACAACAGCATCAGAACATTGAAGTCAAGCAAATCTGTTCACAGGACAACTTGGTTGATCTCTTCACCAAGTCTCTACCCAAGTCTACTTTTCAGAAGCTCGTCCAACGAATCGGTATGCATAAATTATCTGAGTTGAATCGCTTGTAGTTCTCTTATTTGTAAGTTATGTCTAACTCAAGGAGTATCCTGAAGCATACTCACTTGATCTTAATGTACTCTTTTTCCTAAGATTAGAAGCATTTTTCCCACTAGGTTATTGCTACCCTAACGAGGTTTTGATGAGGCGCCCATCCTGGGATGATCATACTATGTTGAGTTCACTACTTTTGTCATGTTTGACGTTTGTTTTAGACATTATGCATACTTCTCACTTTTCTCCTTAGTCTATGGGTTTTCCCCATGCCTTGGGTTTTACCATAGCGAGGTTTTGTGAGTTTTACCACCAGTGCATACTTACTTACTTGAGTTTGAGACTCGCATTCACCCTTTATGCCGACGAATTCATCAATTGTTCTACCTCATCTGCTAAAGACCTAATGTGACGTTTTGTTTGAGTATTTACACACTCAAGAGGGAGTGTTGCAATCCTATCGGATTAGGAATGTGATTGTGTAAATCCTTGTATATCTAGGAGTATCTAGTGTATTCCTATTAGGAGTTGATTACCTATTAAGAGATGTAAGCCTAAAAGGGTAAGGATTCTACCTATCCTACTACTATAAATAAAGGCATAAGAGGGTGATACAACACACGCCTTAGAATTAAATCTCTCTATTTCTCTCTTGTTGTCGTCGGCCCCCTCTTTCTGTTCCTTAGATAGCTCAGTTAAATAGGCCTACAACAGGTACTATATTTTGGCTTCTTTTTTTTTTTTTTTTTTAGGACAATTGGTGGCAAGCCATGGTTATCCATCCTTTTTGGGGGCCAGAAAGACTCACAGAGGCATTTCAGCCTTCCCCTGGCCACAAGTCTGGCTTCCACACCAGCTGCATGTTTCTAACCCGAGACCTCAAGTTTTTAGTTTGATGGGAGACCCGGTAATCCGCCCTTTACCACTGGACCACTAGCTCATGGTTATATTTTGGCTTTATAAAGTTATAAAATTGAATTCTCTTTGCAATCTTTTTGTCTTTCAACTTCCCAATCTTTCTATTTTTATTGAATGTTTAAATCAACCATCACATAATCTTGAAGATTGTAATTTCAGGTAACTAAAACTTTGAATTTAAATTTTTTTTTCAATAATTTATTATTCAACTAGATTATTTTAATATTTGATTTGTTAGTGTGATGTTGACTTTAGAAAGAACACAACAGAACCAATTGGCGTTGATGAATTTATTATATTCGTCAATTAAGTTTTATTGCTTTTTACTCTCTTGATCATTAAGTTTTATTGCCCTTCACTCTCAATCTTAGACTCCTGACATCAAACACTTAGTACATTTGCGTCTAAAAATATAAAGCGTGTAATATTAAGTATGTATATCTTTTTTCTTTTGATATTAATTTTAATGATATTTAATGTAAAAATAGATTTTTTATGTAATTAGCGAATTCTTTTTTATACATACCAATGTACAAAGAGTCAAGGGCCAAAAAACTTTAGGGCCCCACTTCGAAAGTTCGCCTAGGGCCCCCAAATTCTCAAAACCAGCCCTGCCTGCTGCTGACTCAGCACTGGATGCCTGGGCCCTGCTGGCCGCCTGGGTGGCACTGGGGGCCAACCACTCACTTTAACTAGAAGCGGAGGCAGAACGGCGGCTACTGGTGATCAGGTGCAATGATTGGAAAAAAAAATTCACAATTTCATAAATTTCCTACAATTTCACATATTTATACAATTTTACTAAATTTTCATATTTTCCTACAAATTTTCACATATTTCTACAATTTTACCAAATTTTCATATTTTCCTACAAATTTCTCAATTTCATAAATTTCACAATTACACAAACAATTTCACAATTTCACAATTTCACAATTTTACCACCTAAAACTTTCATAATTTTACAACCTAAAATGACTACCTTGAAACCCTCACCTATGAACACCTAAAATACATTACAATCCTAACAATTCATACAAATTAATATCAAATAAAAAGAGAGAGATAGAGAGAGAGAGACAGATCGGATCTTCCATATAATTTTTAATTTCGCAGCAATGTACGGACAACAATTTCTAGTTGGCAAATAAAGTAAGTAAACGACATTGTAAGAAGGTCTTGGTTTTTCAAATCATGAGATAATAGCCGCTGGCTTTTCTCGTGGGATTTGTGTGCTTTTAGAATGCTGATGGTGTTAAGGTTGTTAGAGCAACTCTACCTATGAAGTCCTCCCCCCTGGCAATCCACTATTCAATCTACCCTATTGAAAAGTAACTGCCTTTAATGAATAGTAACTACCATTAATGAACAGTAAATTGCCATTTGCATGTCCACCCTTGGAGCCCTCCCCCTGTCAATAGGCAATAAAATATTAATTTTTTTTGTTTGTTTAAATAATACAAGATAAAATTATTTGTAATTTCGGATAAGAATTTTTAAATTGTACTTGTTGCGCCACGTGTCATTTTATCCAAAAAACAATTATTTTTTTTATGGATTTCGATAAGATTTTTATCCAATGTCATCGTGCCTGCATCAGTAGTCATTTTGTGGAAAAAAAAATTGGATTGAAACTTTGAGAGAAAGATAGGAATTTGATTGAAAGTAGTTGAGAAAATATGAAATTGTGGTGTAAGGTAGATGGAGAAGAAGTGGTATTTATAGAAAAGTAAAATCAATTTTTTACAAAAATTTTCAGATTTTTTTTCAGATTTTTTACAATTTTTTTTAAATTTTTATTCAACTAATTAATCTCTGCCGTTGGATTTAAAAAAATTTGAATTCCAACACTCCAGATTGTGCCACGTGTCAAACAATAACTTTTCTTAATTTTAAAACTATTTTTTCTTTTTTTTTTTAATTTATAAAGCAGATTAATATCAACCGTTGATCTCAGATCGAACGGTTGATATTAAATCAGCTTTTTTTTTATTACCGTTTTAAATCGGACGGCTCATATTAAAGAGCCGTTGGGATCGAACGGACCGTGAGAAGCCACGTGGCTTCCCAACGGTCACTGAATCGTGCGGGCCCTGCGCCTGATTTCCGATCGGGCGACGCACCCCCACTCGTGCGTGAGGGGCACGCGCGTGACACAAAAAAAATATAATAAGCACGGGCCTCGGGCTCCAGGCCCGTGGATTCCCCACCCCACCCTCACTCAGGCTCCCACCCTCACTCGGGCCCTCCAACGCTGGAGCACAGTCCACTGGCCCTCAGGCCATTTCCTCTCCCCTGTCCCCCGAGCTATGTCCAAGGCTGGACTTGCTCTTATCATTGCCTCTCTAGGTCGTCTTCATTGGTTTTTTAAAAGCATCTCTCCTAGACTTCCTCTTATCACAGTCCCTTGCTTATTGAAAATTATTTCCCGTTTAATTTATTTCAACTCTACTGTTTTCTTTTTCGTATTCATATTATAAGAAGAATTTTGCGTTGGAAATGAATATATATAAATATACAGCAATGCTCTTCTAAGGTCCTCTTTTTGAGGACCTGTAAGGATCTCTTTTATATTAGTTATAGGATTAATCTAACAGTAAAAAAACTATTGAGTTTATATAATCCTGTTATACTAAAACAAAATCAAAACATCCAAAAAAATAAAAATAGAGTTCACGTTCAAATTTTCGACGTTGAAGCTATGAAGCTATGAAAATAGGGTTCACCTCGAAAAATTAAAATTCTCTTCGAAGCTATGAAAAGGTATATCCTTTGTGGTTGTATTGATTTCAATTTCTCCCAATTTCCCCCTCCCCGTTGTCGAAAAAAGTAGAATGGAAACTGTAATTTAATCGAGAGCACCATTCTTCTTTTAATTGGGTTTCATCTAATGCTTTCCTAATAGCACCATTCTATTTTATATTCCCTTGTGGTGATGGTTCAACCTCGACTCCATTCTTCCTTTTTTTTTTGCTTCACTTTTAATTTTAATTGCAGATTGTTGTATGATGGAAGAACAATCTTCCCAGGGACGATCTCGAACTGTTAGTGATGATCTTCAAGTGTGGGAGCATAGCAATAGAGAGGGAGGGTCGGGATTACGTCCTTGACAAAAGATTTCCTCTGAGATTGAACGGGTTGCAATTTTGCTCCTGTCTCGCGAAGCAGGAAGGAAGGATGAGCATGAAGCCTGTTAGCGTGTTTTGATTTTGTTTAGGTGTAATGGGTTTATATAAACTCATAAGTTTTTTTGCCGTTAGATTAATCCTATGACTCATATAAAAGAGGTCCTCACAGGTCCTTAGAAAAATGACCTTAGGAGAGCATTGTTGTATAAATATATACATGTGTGTGTATATATATGTATGTATGTATGTATGTATATGTATATATATGTGGGTAGTAAGTAGTCTCAGAAATAAACAACTAACTGATCAGTCTTATGGAGTTCTTTTTATTACGGGAAGATATACAAAACCCAGAACTCGTATGGGCTCAGTGATGGATCAGGTACAAGAACCGATCGATTGACGGATCCAATCAAGTAGGTTTTTGGTTTGGAACCCAAGTGACATCCTCAACTTTAAGAAAATGGCAGATGGGAACGGTTCATGGCTCAACATTGAGCTCTTTGATGGCATAATGATTAAGGGCCCATCCAGATGTGTCTTCATGGCAGGCTGCCACTGCTTTAGCTTTTGTCCCATCAGCTCCTTGGTGAGGCACCATAGAAGTCTTAATTTTTTCAACTACATGGCAGTAGAAGACGGCATGCACATAGGTCACCTTATGACACACCGTGAATTTGTTGCCTGCCAGCTCCTTCACTCCAGGAGTTATTATGTACTTCTGTATCGGGACAGCTCTATTTTTTTCCACCTCCGTCGCGATTGCTCGAACATTTTTTCCTAACGTGGAGGTGGCAAAGTCAATCATCGACTCTAACAAGGTGGCACACTGTTTTGTTTCATTTCTCGCGACTTGATGAAGTTCACAATATTGAATAGTACTGTCAATCAGATTGGCTGCCTCAGACTCTGGTTTCACTGAGAAATTGCTGAGAATTTCTGGCAGTTTGCTTGATCCAAAGGGGATCGACTCAACAGTTTTGCGGCAACGGAAAGGTGTGGTACTTGCAGAATTTCCTGCTAAGCGGTAATTCATTGCCGTGCCAGGATGAAGGTCCTTCTCCAAGAAGAAAACTGTTCAGGTTGGGTCGACTATATTTTCAGAGGCATCATCTGAGAATTCATCTGCAACTAGAGGAATCAGTTCTTTCAGTATTTAAATGGAGCATTCTCGCAAAAGGCAAATTTGAACCACATTATTACTAGCTCACTATAAGGCTTAGCTCACCCCTCTAAGGGCAGATAATATCATTTGTTACTAAAAATTAAAAAAAAAATGAAGTGTTCTCATCTGTACCTTCGTAATCAACAGCGTACTTCTCATCTGCATCTTTTGGATAAACCCAATTCTCTTCCTTTTGAACTTGGTTGTGAAGGATAACTTCCTCTTTGCCAACCTTAATGAAGTCTGCAGAAATGTTCTCAACAGAAATCGAAAACAACTAAGATATTTTAGCAACTTGCTTGACATACTAATGTCGAACAAAATTGAACTACGTATGAAAGTTCAAAGCAAGGGTGAAAATGAAAATTCATGTAAACCGCAACGATGAAGATCATTATGTAAAATGATGGAAGAGGATCTCTCTCTATGAGTACATATGAGTCGTACTAACCGGGCTTGACAAGTTGGCTGAGAAATTTCGGCATCGGTGTGTTTGGTAGGACGGAGATCCAGTAAAGTTGAGGTGGTGGTACAGGTAAGGCAGCAGCATGGTTTCCCGCCATTGTGAGCTGCATGCGACATCCAAGCTATCATTAGTAAGAGTCTAAGAGATATATAAAGAAAGTGTAATTAGTAATTAAATACGAGATATATCAAAGTAAAATCATATCGAAAATTAAAATTTCAGAGCACACTTACAGTAAGAAAAAAGGAAAACTAATACAAAAGGACTTGAAAACTTTGAGTTTTAACGATAAGGACAAAATAAAGAGTAAAGTGAATAGTATCAGGATTGACTTTTTAGTATAAAAATGTGATTTTTCGTTAAAGTAAACAGTACCGGGAGCTTTTCGTTAAAGTTCTCTAAGAAAAACAATGATTCTGGAGAGGAGGAAACCCATCATGAAGATTAAAAAATCAACAAATTTTGCAAAGGAGGAGAAAACTTAGAGAGATCGATGGTATTACAGTAGCAGATGGGTTCTATATTTATAGGGGGAGTAAGAAATGGAGGAGTGAAATTGTCAGGATTGGGTGTAAACATGTAGCCTCTTTCATTGCCTCGCGTAAAAGTTTATACAGCAACAGCAACGTAGAGCATGCATGCAGATGCAGTGGCCTGCGCTTTTCCTCTTTTGAAGATAAGATCGTTATTGTGGGGAAAATTGAGAAAGCTTGATTAAAAATTTCAGCTTTCTTCTTTTCAAGTTCATTCCTTTATGTGTAAATACTTAAATAGAAGAGTAAATTGTAGTAATGGTCCCTCAACTTTAATCAAATTGGAGAAATGATCCCTCAACTAAAATTCATTAACATTGGTCATTCAACTCGTCAAAACGTATAGCTATCGTCTTTTTCGTCAACTCTGTCAAATTTCTGTCAAAATGAGTTGTGTTGGAAGAACCATTGCTACAATTGGGTTAAAATTGAGGGACCACTTCTCCAGTTGGATTAAAGTTGAGAGACCATTGATACAGTTTATCTTATTTGATTTTTCATATTAGCCCCTTGATTCAGCCTCACGTGCATGACACATGACTCACTCTGATGGAAGTTCTAACGAAGTTGACGAAAATGACCATAGCTACACGCTTTGATGAGTTGAGAGACTATTAGTAATGGATTTTTAGTTGAGAGACCATTACTATAATTTACTCTAAATAGAACACAAAGCCTCCCATATGTAGACCTAGCAATTTCTTACACGATCCGTTAAAACGACACGAAAATAACAGGTTTCGGATCAACATGATAACTAATCAAATCGTTATCGAGTCACACGATAAGAACCCATTAATAACCTGTCCTTAACAGGTTTACACGAAAGTGACACACGAGTAACCTGTTTCGACACGTTAACAAAAAAGTTATTTTGATGATTTTAATTTTTTAAACTACTAAAAAAACTTAATATAAATACAATAATCATAGTATATATGTATATATTGTATATTAAATATTAAATATGTATTATTGTATTCTTATTATATATAAATTTAAAAAAAATCTAAGTTTTATTTATTTATTTATTTTTATAGTATACTATAGGCAAAGAGTGAGATTAACAAATTATAAAACACATTAAAATAAAAGTATCAAGTAATTTAAAAATACCAAACACATTAAAAAAATTATAATAATTAATTTACAAGTGAAAAAAATGGGAAAAAATATGCAAAGGCTCGTGATCGTATCATCTATGCTATGAGTATGGGTACAACGTCGTTTGAATTTTAAAACCATATAAACCCTCATGAATAGTGTTTTTAAGGGAGTTCAAAATAAATAAAATTCATAATCATTAATGTAAAAGTCTAAAAAATGTGAAAGCATATATAAACGTGCAAAGTTCCTCAACCTTGAAACGCAACTCCCTTCATTTTGCATATCCTTAAATATTTGATATTTTATAGAATGTACTAATATTTTTTCATTAGGCTCTTATTTTGGAGTATATAATACTTGAAAGATAAAAAATAAAAATAAAAATTTGTTTTGGGGTAATATTTAGGTGACAATGTGGTATGCATATACTAATTTAGTATTATGTTTTTTTTTTTTTTTGGTCAGTTTTTCATTTTCATTATTTATTGATTTAAAAAATATTTTCTTTAACTAGTAACGGGTCGGGTCATATTACTTGATAATATCAATAGGTCGATTTTGGATCGGATCATATTACCCATTTACTTTAACGGGTGTTACACGACACGACTCATTAAGATATTAGGTATGATACAAAAACGACACGAACACGAAAAACACGACACGAATGTTAGGTCTACCCATATGGTTAGCCTCTTTTATAGCACTTACAGGTGTTTTGTAATGTTTTTAGGCCCAACAGTTTTTCTAATTTTTGGGTCTTGTTTTCTAATCCTATAAACAAAGGTTCACTGGGTCTTAATTGGACCAAAACAAATTGTTTCATTTCAGTAGTTGGACCAAACCAAAACAACCAAAATGACGTGGTTTATGATTTTGGGCTTTTAATTTCTTTTTCCCTTCTACTTCCACTCTCCGCTGCAATCTTTGCCTTCCAAGCTGCACCGATGATTTCAAGCCATTCTTTAGCCGTTTCCAGGCCGCATCGACCGGTTTCAGGCGAATCTGGTTGCTCCCGCTCTCATATTGTGATCGACACTGATCTAAAGAATGGATGCTTTATACATTTTTTTAGTTTGGTTTGCACAATTGACCCCAATTTAAGTAGTCCCACCTATGAAATTCCTAATATACTATGGTGTACTCCATATTAAATTATAAAAAAAATAAAAAATTTATGCAACGATATATTTACATTAAGAACAAGGATTCATTGAAGAAACCCAGGGCACAAGGCCAAAAGAACATTGAAAGCCAAACGGCTAACCCAGAGACCAGAGGAAAAGATAAACATGATACATAAGACGCCTCCAAGAAGGAAACCAGCATCAACCCATCTACCTACGCAAAAAAAACCCACAGCCTTTACCTTGGAGGAAACGGAAGACCATCCTTGTTCAAAATCCCCACAAGAGAAGATGGAGGTCTTACAACCTAGCCAAAGCCACACATCTCCGGTGACAAGTTCCTAACGACAAAATCAGCCGCCATATTTGCTGATTGTGGAATCCACGACCAGAAGCATGATTGAAAGGTCATCCCCACCTCCCTTACACGGCTAAGGATAGGGAGGAGATCCCAATCATAACTCAGAGAGGGAGAGTTGAGAGACTGAATAATGACTTGCACATCCGCCTCAATCACCACCTCATGTAATTGAAGGTTTTTTTTGCAAGTAAGCATCATTCTAGTACTGCTAAAGCCTGCGCCATTGTTGCATTTACCACATGAACCCTAACGCTTCACACCGCCCTACAGACCGATGAGCAATCCCTGACAACCACCCTGATAGATCCGCAAAGAGAATCCCTCATCCAACAAGCATCGACGTTAATCTTGACCTTGTTAACTGGGGGAGGAGACCACAAAGAAGGATGACGCAAACCTGATAAGGGAGAAGTCCTGGTATGGGCCAACGTACGAATAGGGGTAGAGGCCATAACATACGACTCCAAAGCAGTGGCAATAACCCGAGTAGTCCTGTAGGGAGAAGGGTTGGTTGCATTGAAAACTGCATCACATCTGGCTCTCTAAATAAACTAGCAAGTAAACGCCAAAAGTGAAAGAACGCAATCCAAATCCTCCTTACTCCCCTGAACTGAATTGACAACTGAGCATAACCAATCTGCCAACAAGGTGATATAACTTCGATTAATTTGAAGGCACAGGGTAACCCTATACCACACCCGTGAAGCCCACGGGCAGAGAAGAAGGATATGCTCAATGGTCTCCTCATGCTCAGCACATATGGAGCATAGGGGGTCGAAGCACATCGTCGTCAAAAGAGATTGAGCTTGGTTACACAAGCATCACGTAAACCCCTCCAAAGAAACTCTGCATCTTTGAGGGGGGCATTACATCTCCAAATCCAGTCCCACACCAGAGGGTTAATGGTACGAGATGATGTAGGGCGCTCATGTCTAAGCGGGGGATGATTATTATATCTCCAAAGGTAACCGGACTTCACTGAATATGAGTCATTCCTCTCAAAAGGCCAGATTAGCCTATTGGGATACGTATACAGCCCGGCATGGATATTTAAAATGGCAACATAGTCTACCTCAAGAATAAAGTCAGAAACTGGAGCAAGATCCCAATTCCTCGAAACATGATAAAGGAACTCAGCCACTTTTGGCTTCGTGCAGATATTCGAATGTAAGGAAGGGGAAGGGTGTACTGCATGTATGCCCGGAACCCCATTATCCTCCCAGAAATTAACTTCATGCCCACCCAATATTTGCCATCTAGCGCCCTTGAGTATGAGGTCTCTCCCTAGCCTAAGCCCAATAGGCCATTCCACCTTTCTTAGCCTCCAGGAATGAAACATTTGGAAAATAACGTTCCTTTAAGACCCAGGCCCACAAGGAATCAGGATCGTGAATCAACCGCCAACATTGTTTCGCTAGCAAGGCAATGTTAAAATCTTTGAAATTTCGGAACCCCATTCCTCCATCCCACTTAGGCCAACCCATGGCCGTCCAATTTATCCAGTGTATCCCCCTATCTTTGTCCGCTCCCGCCCACCAAAACCTCGCCACCACCGCATAATTTCATTGCACAACTTATCCGGCAATCGAAAAACACACATTGGATACATAGGAATTGCCTGGGCTATTGCTTTAATAAGAACTTCATTCCTTGCCTGAGAAAGAAACCGCATTTTCCAACCAGCAACCTTAGTCAACACACGGTCCTTGACATACGCTAATGTATCCCGCTTTGATCTTCCCCAAATTGTTGGAATACCCAAATACTTCCCCAGATCTTTAACCTTGGGCATGTCTAAAATATTACACATCTCCATTGCCAGCTAGGACGGGGTATTAGCCCCAAAATAAACAACCGATTTTTTTAGACTAATCTGTTGCCCAGAAGCTATACAATAAGCGTGGAGAAGAGAAGATAGATTGTGGTTAGGCAAAGGAGATCTGCCAAACATTTGATTAGGTATCCAAATAGAACTGTACAATAATTTAATCACAAAAAAGATGCTAGCTCAGCTCATCAAAAAGAGAGAAATATTATTTGATCAAACAAATGAACCATATCGTCGTTCTGTGTGATTGGGATGTATTCCCTTCCACAGAACCAAACACAGCCTTCAGCATTAGTCCTTCTATCCTATGTAGTCCAAATTTATATAAACTGAATTAACAAGCAAAATATTAAGGGAACTTTAACGAAAAGCTTCTGGTACTGTTCACTTTAACGAAAAACCACATTTTTACACTAAAAAGTCAATTCTGGTACTATTCACTTTACCCTTTATTTTGTCCTTATCGTTAAAACTCAAAGTTTTCAAGCCCTTTTCATTAGTTTTCCTAAATATTTAACCATCTCTAGTAGCTGTAGTTGGGGATGAATTTCATGTTTGTATACCACACAGCACCCATGTGCTTGATTCTTGGTACTAGTGAATCACATAATAGTGGTTAAAGAAAGGCTGAAATGACTCTGTGAGTCTTCCCGACCCTCGGAAAGGTGGACTGCCGTGGAAGCCATGTTCCTTTTTAAATTTAAGCCTTTGTGAATCTTCCCGACTCTCGAAAAGGTAAACTGTCGTGGCAAAACCATCAGATGATCCTTTTTAAACTTAAACCCTCGGAATTGAGAATTGTCAAGATGAAACCACCAATTAGTTCCTTTTTAAACTTAATTTTGATGATTTTTTGCATAATTAAGTAGTCCGTATTGAAAAAGAATTTACAGGGAATACCTCGAGGCGGCAAGCAACAATACAATTGCATTTTGGCTTTTCCCTCCATGAGATGAGTCATGTGCATTTGACCGATGACTAAGAGAACTGACTAAATCCTCTTATATTAAAGTAAAAGATTCTTTTAAAATCATAAAGGATTTACTTTTCTGTGTATCGTTACATTCGAGATTTTGATGATTTATTTTTTGTATAACTAAGTAGTCATATTATTAACAACAAAAAATTTGTAAATGTCACAATTGGTATATTGAGGTACATAGATCAGGAATTGGTATATTCTCCTCTTCGGCTTGGAAAACCAAATCCCACAAAAACAAGTATAATAATAAAACTATTTTTTAAACAAAAATAAAAACACCATTAATCTTTTAATTTTTTAATCAATCATGTTGTTGCATTGCAACACCAACTGCCGAGCCCGACAATTATCTTCGAACCGAAACCCCCCAAATCTTCTTCCTTCCAACCTCCTCACCGATCGAACAACTGCAACTGAATCTTAATTATTACGAAGCTCAGAGCCATGGAGGTCGAGGTCGAGGTCTCCGGCACGAAGCCCTCGGCCGACGCGAATTTGAGGAGAGTCGATTCGCAGCACAAGGATCAGCTCCGCGTGAAGAGGAAGACTCTGCAGGCGGTGCTCGAACAGTGCCAGAGAGCGCTCGAGTCGCTCGGTACAACTGGGGGTGCTGACGAGGAGGACGATGGGGATGATGACGAAGATGACGACGATAACAGTTCTCGTGGTGCCGCCGTTGACGACGACCGCCGGCAGGGACGGGGATCGACGAGTTCGCTGGCTGACTGCGAAGCCGACGAGGTATGGATTGTTGATGATTTTGATGAATTTAGGGTTCTGTGTGGGAATTGGGAGGTTTTGGGCTTGATTTGGGTTGAATTTTTGGCCTTTTGGAGGTGAATTATATGCGCACAGCTTGAAATTTGATAATTTTGGTTTGGAGTTTGAAATTGGAATTCAGGTGGTTCTTTAGATTTTAAGACTATTTGGCATAAATATTGAATTAAATAGCAATCGAGCTGCTCCCGGTACAATCTATGGTGAATGGTAGTTAATTGTGAGCTTCATACTTGATTACTATGGTTAATGGCGATTGTCGAGTTTGATAACTATGTCGAGTGTGGACCCTTATTTCTTATAAGGTTAGAGGATGTGGCTTTTCATGATCGACTTTCTCGAATTTGATAACTATGTTGCTTTGATTGGCTCTGTAAAACAATATATCTGCCAACCAATATGTAATCTGGCACTATGCAGTGGACGTCTGAGTCCTCTATGCTAACCTCATATTATCTTTTTGTGTGTTATGATATCTTCACTGAAGAAATTGGTGTTATCTTAAAAAGTTGTCTAGTCCAAACTGAAACCTCGTATCACTAGTATTGCTTTTGCTATTAATTTTTTTTCCTAATAAGGGACGGTGTACTCTTCATTATGAAAGCTTTCCATATTTTGACATAGATACCATGTTCATCTTGATGCAGTTATGCAACCTTCTTAAATCTAGAGTTGAATGCCCCGACTTCCTTCAAAAGCTAGAAAGTGCACAAGCATCAGTTCCGCAAAATATACCTGGTATGCGTCCTAAGATAGTTGCATTTTAGACATCGAGTTCTCTATATGTGTACTTGCTGAACTGTTCTTGTATGGCAGCAGAAGAAGGTAATTCGTGGGATCTGGTTAGTGAGAATGATCTATGGGAAGATGAGGATAGCAAATTTGGTGAAGAAGACTACGTTCTTGTTAGGCAAGAAGATATAGTAGAGGGTATTGCATGCTTTATGGCTGCATACCTGTTGTCCCTTAAACAGACTAAGGTATCTTGAAACTCTGATGAGCATAACTTCATTTGATTTTTTTTAGTTTTACTACCACAACTATGATTGACGCAGATGCAAAAAAAAACAAAAAACACCATGATTAACGCGTACTGAGAAAGTTCCACCTATATGACTGTCTATCAGATTAGAGTGTGCAAGCCATATCCATCTTTGTTTTACAAAGAGAATGAAGAAAAGAAAAACGGAGAGTGATTATTTATCCTACTTTCTGAACATGCTAGGGATAAACAAGCATAATGCTAATTGAAAATTTTGGCCCCACATTTGGTCCTAGTTTCATCCTAGTCTAGTATTTGGCTTTGACCTGTACGGCGAATATATGGGCATGCATATGTCCTAAAATTTTTGTACTAGATCCATGATAGTCTTGGTTGGCCTTTTGATCTTTTACATTTACTACTATTCTTCCTTTTTGTTAGGGGTCATCTATGCGGTAGCCTACTTTCCTTGTATCTTATCAGTTATTACTCATAGATGCTACTACTATTCTTCCTTTTTGTTAGGGGTCATCTATGCGGTAGCCTACTTTCCTTGTATCTTATCAGTTATTACTCATAGATGCCACTGCCAATGTTTCCCTACATAGTTTTTAAATTTTTATTTTCCTCACTCATGTCAGACACCTTAGCGTTATACCATCTTGACATGGATAAGATGCTAATACATAGTCGTAGCTTCTTGTTATTTGCACTTAATTGGTTCCACTCTCAATCTGTCTATACCAATTAGATTTCTAAATTGATCCTTTCTGATTATTCCAATCATTTGATCTTGACATCTCATCTCTGTTAGGTGGATATTTAACTCTTGCTTTTGCTTTAAAGCCCATCATCGTTATGTAAAAGCATGGTTCTTAACTCTTTTAGGAGTACCATAAAGAATAGTTTACTTAGTGACATTTCATGGTCTTTTTGTTTTAGTCTATCAGGTAGTCTTTTAAAAAGCAGGTTGGTGTGTGATGTATGACCTAATGATCATTAGACCATGACAGACCTTAAAAAATTTGGCTTTCGCTCCATGTGTAGTTTCCATCTTTTGTCGCTGCTAGTATTTACATGTGTCATTTACTGTGTGGATCAATGCAAGTAGATTAAGAGGTTCGAACCCTTGAATTCATAAGTAATGAACTATTACGCATTAGCACTAGTGTCAGAATTTTTAACTTGACATGTCAATACCTTCAGCATATTTTTTTAATTGTGCATATGTAGCCTTTTTTGGTCATTTGAGCATGTTTCATACACCAAATTGGATTGGATGGAGGTATCCACTCTTTTTAATTGGTTGTTGTCTGATTGCAGGAATTGACCCCTAATCAACTTCAGGAAGGTTAGTCTAATATCTGTTTTTGAATTACTTCTTAAGTTTAAACGGATATAGAAAAATCTAGCTTCAAATCTTGTAGTGCTATATACATTTTGTGCTTTATTGGATTAGATTTGGTGTCCGCATTTTACAAATGGAATCTTACATGTCCTATTCTTGTGTAGCCCTTAGCAAAACATTCTCAGTGAAAAAGAAGAAGGGAAAGCTTCGTAAAGCGTGGGACGGAAGTAAAGTTATTTATAACGTAGCATCGTGGGGGGCAACTGCAATTGGGTAGGTTACTCTTACCTCAACCCAATCTTACCTAATCTGATGGTTTTAGAATTTCTCACCATCATCATGAAGCATGTTGTGGATTACTCTCATAATTTAACGATTTTTACTTACTGAACTTTTACTAGTGCAACTTTATACAGCAATCGGTGTCTTGGTCTTAATTGAAATCTCTTCTTTGACGTCCCTTTTTTCGTTATTTACAGGATATACCAGAACCCTGTAATCATAAGGGTTGCCACAAAAGCCTTCTGGACATCTTGCCAAGTTCTATCAAAGTTTCTCTAATTTGTCTTTACTGCTGGGGGAAAGGGATTTAGTGTTCAAGATTTGCATGTTTTATTCAGTACTTTGTGTACTTCCAATGCAGCTTCGTGGTCTACAAGTCTAACGTTACTGGCATTTGTTTCATGATACGGATGTGTTGATTCCTTGATGAAATTTAATCTTGTAAATATTTGTTTCTGATTGAAGAGTGCGGTTCAAATTTATGTAACATAGCACTGAACGTGTGTCGGACATTTTAGATATTTGATTACTGCTTCACGAAGTCACGAAAGATGTTTTCGATCGCGTTAGGTAGGCGTTTTATATAGGAAAAATTCAAGATGTATTGCTTTCCATGTCGGACGTTGAAGAATTAAAGCAAAAAGATGGCTTTTAAGTGAAGCCTCATAACATAAAGCATCTAATGTCGTGAATGTACGTTTCTCCAAACTTGGCTTTTGGTTAGGGATTTCACTTGTTCAAGCAATTTGGACAAATCTTTGTCCACCAATCCTACGTGCGCAGAAGAGGCAATCTTATTTTCAGTCTCATTGTTATGTAGCTACCTACTGAACATAAACATTGCTCGCTCGGGGAGGAAGCAGTTGGGTAGCAAAATTAGACCTGTTATGTCACGTAGGAAAAACGCATCCATAATGGAGGTAGCAATTCAATTAGTAAATTAAAGAATTAGCAACTGACCTTGTAAATACTTTTTCATGTTAGCAAATTGTGTCTCGCAATATAATTAAAATAAAATATGAGGCCCGCAAGATAAAATAAAGTTAAAATATTGATATTTTAAAGTGAGATAAAATTTGAAGAGTTGTTGAAGAGTGGGTTTGAGTGACAAAATTTTAAAGTAGCATAAAAGTGCCAAAAGGGTTAGCATAGTACACTTTTAAAGAAAATTTTTGCTAACTCCTTTGTAGATGCTCTTGGATCTAGTGGTATTGCTCTTCACATGTAAGTCAGATGTCTTATGTTCGATTCTCACCGAATTTGAATCAAATTGTTATGGCTAGCCTATTGTGAGGTTTAGCCCACTTCTTATCCCTTAGTGCAGATAATATCAAATGTATGAGTTCAATCAACAGTTCATTATGAATATGTTACTTGGTAGGTACACCGTTAATATATTTGATACATTTTGGTGACCGAACGATCTTTGATTTAAATGATTTTTCATGAGGAAGATATTCATGAAGATTAAAAAATTGAACAGTTCATCATAAATATGTTTCTTAGTAGCTCACCATTGATATATTTGATGATACATTTGGGTGACCTAACGATCTCTGATTTGAATGATTTTTTTTGTTTTTTGTAGGGATGATCTTCAAATGAAGATTAAAAATTTGAACGGTTCTGGTTATGAAACTTCTATGGCAAAGATATGTTATTTGCAAACAGGATAATGAATATGTTACTTGATAGCTACACCGTTGATATATTTGATGTAATTGGGTGACTTAACGATCTCTAATTTGAATAATTTTTTCTAAGGACAATCTTCAAATAAAGATTAAAAACTGAACGGTTTTGATATGGCTAAAATACGTTATGTGCAAATGGAAGAATGAGTTCATTCCTAGAGAGGGAATGCAAGTATTATCATTTTTTGTGTGTGTATGTTTATGTAAGTTTAAGGGAAAGAAAGCTACTTAGTCATGAAATCCTAGGGATGAAGGTTGGATTGTTTATTTGTTGGAAAATGCTAAGAAGATTATCTTAAAATGAGATCCTTTATGGACTCTCTCAAAGAGAGAATCTCTATGTACTCTCTGACACCTCACATATTAACATTAATTTGTGTAGCAACATTATAAAATATTGTACTAAAAACATGAGGTAGGTGATAGTCCATAGAGAGTCATACTTTTGAGAGTTTTCTTAGAATTTCCCTTGTTATTTATTAATCTACCCTCAAATCCATCAAAATCATCTCCTATTAAAATCCTAGCAAATTTGGATTTGGATGTATTATTTAAAATCCTCTTAAATCTTAATTTAACTAAACTATGATTTCAATGTTTTTTAAAATCCTTTTTTAAAATTCTAATTGATTACACTCGGATTTTAAACTCTATTAAAATACTATTAAATTCTGATTTGACTTTACCTTCTTAGGCTAAATCAAACCAAATCAATCCGTACTCATCCAACATAAGTATTTAGACATAAAAACATAAGGCAAGATGTCGTCTAGTAATAAATAAAGTCTAATGGTATTCTTCTTAACTTGTAAGTGAGAGATTTTAAATTTGATTATCGTCAAAAATGAATTTGAATCACATTATTACTCTCTCACCTCTTTAATATAGATAATATCGTTTATTAAATTATATATATATATATATGGCCTTTAAGGGGAGGGATCCCCATTTTTTCAAAAAAATGAAAACACGCTCCTCACTGTTAGATTGGCTTTAATGAAATTGTATGGTTGAGATTAAAACACAGGCCACGCAATTTCATTAAAGTTAAATCCAACGGTGGAAAGCGTGTCTCTATTTTTTTAGAAAAATGAATATCTCTCTCGTGAAAGGTTTCATATACATATATACATACATATATATATATATATAAACAAGGTAAGGTGAACAGAAGAAAAAGAAATGATTTTTAATAGGATTGTTTTTGTCTCTTTGAATAATGTGTATAAAGTACTGCAAAAGAAATTGAATTCGGCCCATTTCCCAAAAGTCGAAAAGCTAGTTTGTATCGTGTCGGGGCCCTACGAATGGGACTGGTCTGATTTGGGAATTCGGAAATTGGATTAGCTAGTCCAACTCAACTTAGGGGTGTGTGTTAGGGTTAGGGTTTGTCATTCGTGTGATATCAGGTGAGCGCCCCGTCCGCTCCCGCTCCCGCTCCCTTCGTCGCAGACAACCGACGGCCTCCCTGTTGCAAATTTACAATGGCTGCCTACGGCATGACCACCGCCCTCCAAGCGTCTTGGCTAAGATCCTCTTACTCCGGAGCCCATCTATGCAGACTGCCGCCATCATCATCATCATCATCATCATCATCATCATCAGTTGGGTTTCTCTCTCTGGCTTCACCATCATCACCAGCTGGTAAACCTTCGCAGAGCCGGCGCGTGTTGTCTTCGGAGCAGGAGGGCGCCGGAGGAGGAGGTCTGACGTACAAGGAAGCTGGTGTAGATATAGATGCTGGAACGGCGCTTGTTGATAAAATTAAAGCCATGGCTCCTGAAATTGGATCCTTTGGGGGTATTGTCCATGATGAGATACTCGGCGGTAAGTATGATTAATTTATGTATATAATCAATTAATTCATTAATGTTTGAATTTTGTTGTATACCGTTTGTAATTGTAATTGTATGGTGATGATTCCTCAACAACAGATCTGTGCCTTGTTCACGGGACAGATGGCGTTGGAACTAAACTTAAGCTTGCGTTTGAGACTGGAATTCATGATACTATTGGTATTGATTTGGTAATCTACCACCTGCGTTTCTTATATGCATGTTATTTTCGATTGATAATTGCTTTTCCAATGCCCCAACTATATTCGTTCTATCGTTTGTTTGTTTGTTCGTTCGTTCAACTCTCAGGTCGCCATGAATGTCAATGATATCGTTACTTGTGGGGCGAAGCCATTATCTTTCCAGGATTACTTTGCTACAGGCCGCCTTGATGTTGATATCGCTGTCAAGGTACAGTTCACGCACATTGTGCCTAAGCTTCTTGGATTGCATACATACATTATCATGCCCACTAACTGCACTAAGTTTCTTCTTCTTAGGTTATACGAGGTATTCTCGATGGTTGCCAACAATCTGGCTGCAGCTGTAAACTTTCTGGCGGAGAGGTATTCGTAACTAACTAGTCTTTGAATTGCACCATTAATTCCCCTGTGACTCTGTAAGCTGGAGAATATATATTTCCCAACATGGAGAATAGATCTTAATGTTTGCAATCCTCAATTTACACAAACTTTTTTGTAAGGAATACACGTGTTGCTGATAATTGCGTACGTTTTCAGACGGCAGAGATGCCGGGTTTTTACAAAGACGGAGAGTTTGACCTGGGCGGCTCTGCTGTTGGAGCTGTGAAAAAGGATTCGATCATTGATGGGAAACATATTGTTCCCGGAGATGTCATCATTGGCCTGCCGTCCAGCGGGGTTCATTCCAATGGTTTCTCTCTTGTCAGAAGGTTGGTGATTCAGCTTCTTACATTTAAAAATTTAACATTCAGTTTTCGTTAGCTGTTTTCATACGACAGTATTTAGTCTATAGCAAGTAGCTTGCAGTATGCGATTAAAATTTATGTCTCACCGGCACTATACTAAAAATTTCTGCCTAGCGCCTAGCCACCGCGCGCCCGATTAGTTCCTAGGCGTTTGAAAATTAAAAAAGTGCGTCTAGATCCGCTTATGCGTCAGCCTAACCTGCCTAGGTGTTCGCCTAGCCTGCCTAAACCCGCCTAGGTCAGGATTCTCACTTAAATAGAAAATCAATAAGTTTCATTTTGCATTTTAATTTTTCAATAAAATATAAGAGACTTGTTGAATACTTAAATGAACACTCATTATATGCTTGTTCCTCAAGTTTTCAATATGTTCTAATACTTTATAATTTATATATCATTTTATTTTTCAATTTATGTATCCCGACATAATTATGTGTAATTTTTAAGTATAAACAGTCACTTATGTATACAATATATAATAAATTTACTTCAATCTGCATGGACCCCCGCCTAGCCACCTAGACGCTAGGCCCTAACCCGCCACCCGACTAGAGCCTAGCGTCTTTTTAGAACCTTACTCACCGGCCGGTTGGTTGACTCGACTAATCATGGCAAAGTATCCCTACTTTACTACTGTTGCATCCATATATCTTTACAGGGTTCTGGCTGATACCGGGGTTTCTCTCGAGGACCAACTGCCTGGTGGAGAAGGTATTACCTTTGGCAAAGCTTTGATGGTCCCGACTGTGATATATGTTAATCAGGTAGGGTCAACATCGATCAAACCCTACTTCCGCTTCTCGTTATTATGCTATGCAAATTCTCCCGTCATTGAGCTTTTTGTTAACTTATTATTGCCTTGCACTAAAACATGCAGGTCCTTGACTTAATAAGCAAGGGAGGTGTCAAAGGAGTAGCTCATATCACAGGGGGTGGTTTCACAGAAAATATACCCCGAGTGTTCCCGAAAGGCCTAGGAGCGGTCATTTATAAAGACTCATGGGAAGTCCCACCTGTTTTCAAATGGATCCAGAAGGCCGGAAGAGTAGAAGAGGCTGAGATGAGACGGACTTTTAACATGGGAATTGGAATGGTTCTTGTTGTGAGTCCGGAGGCATCCCACAGGATACTTGAAGAGGATGGGAATTATGGAGCTGCTTATAAAGTATACCGCATCGGTGAGGTTGTAAGCAGTCATGAAGGAGTGATTTATGTATAGTTGATTTTAGGTCAATTTAACTTGTGATTGTATCATGAATGTTAACTTTGTGACTCTATCTTGGGATTGACGGACCCCTGTCCAAATTTAAGCAGATAATTTATGGATTCTATTAATGAATATTGTTGGTTCCTTGGGCTTTTAGACACAAGTCAATCCCATGACGTTTAATTCGAGCAGCTGGTTTAGAATCAGGAATCAGATGCAGTGCAACTATTGGTCTCGTTTGTTTCGTTTGTTCCTTCTTCTTCTTCTTCTTAGGTTATGTAAGGCACTTGCGATGGTTGCCAACCAACAATCTGGCTACAGCTGTAAACTTTCAGGCGAACGGTACGCAGTCCATGATGACCGGATGAAACTCAAAGGAGCACAGCCATGTTGCCTTGAGGTTTCATGGCTCTTAATAGTCGGTTAATATTATGTACTCGAAACATGCCTGAAGGATATTTCATTCGTCTTTTAGATACAAGTCAATCTGATGACGTTGAAATCGGGCCGCTGGTTTAGAGGAACGAATCAGATGCAATGCAACTGTTGGTCTCCTTTGTTCGTTCGTTCGTTCAACTCTCAGTTGCAATTAGACTAGTTACCTAAGATTTTGCTAATATTATCAAGGAGAGTGGTACTAAACATGCCCGAAACCCGACGTGTCAAAGGACATCATTGCCACCGTACAACATACAACATAAAATAATGAAAAGCATTACAACTTAACAAGTCCAGCAGAAGCAAAAGCAGAAGACCTTTCCATCAACCAAATGAAACCTTCTCCCCTATCAGGGCTTGTTATCAACCATCAGCTTCCGGATGCAATCTGTGATATATTTCGCAACAGAAATTTACAGCCAAAGCGTTCCCGTTCCGCGACCAAACTTGCTGATCTCGCTTTGCTCTATGCACTCCAACGCATAACCCTCCACACCTACTGGCACTTGAATATTTGTCTTGGACTTGTAGTAATACTCCTCTATCTTAAAACTAAACTGGGACGGATCGGTAACACAGAAACCATGGAGCTTCAATGGATCAAATCCTATATTTGACTTCAAGGCTTTTGCCGCGGACCTCATTGCATGCTCTATTGGTTGGGTCAGGAAGCATATGAAAGCATCAGCACAATGAAGGGCGATGGCATCGATCGCACGATCGATAATGGGAGAATTGAAGGCTAGCATCTGATCATAAGTGAACTTCATAGCATTTCTGGAAATGCCCGCTGCCACTATCACCATTTTGGCACCTTGTAAACACCTCTTTAACTCCTCCACATTGCCACCAAGCTCAGCCTCCTTGAAGTCATCTTTACAGATTGATATGTTAGCGCCCGCAATGCTAACACTATCAATCAATGCTCCGCCCACAACTCTTGAGAGATCCCCCAAAACAGCTACCTTGTATGTGATGGTAGCATCTGGATTTTCATCATTTGTCTGTGTGCCGCTGCTTTGGGTGGCTTTCACCTCCAAATTGTGCTTGTTGACGACCAACTGAGACTGAAGTGAATGCTGAATTGTCACTTTCATTGGAACATTGACTTGCTTTGGCAGTGCCAACCTGCCCTTGTGCCCAATACCAGAACGAATCCCTTCGAAACCGACCGCAGACATCATTTTAGCAGCCATCTAAACAAACAGTTGAAAAACCAAGTAAAACACAATTCATTCATTTTAGTGTCTACCATTTACAATAAATTTGGTAACTCAGCCATCCAACACAGCTAACTGATATAGTAATGGGTAGTAAGTCGATGGAGTTTAAGCATGCAAATATCAGAAGCCTATCCACTTAATCACTGACATTTTTGTAAGACAATCCACACAAAATGCAGCAAACCCATCTAACACACAACGAAACAAATCAAACCCATAAACTTCAATCATACAGATACAAATCTATATATTTCAAGTGTCTCAAATCAACTACAAGCCTATGCAAACAACCTGTATTTTTATTATGACTTGACAGAAGAAACAAAGGAAATATGTGCAAAACAAACCAACTTTATTGCTAAAATGGAGTGGTAAACCTAAGAATGAACACATTTGTCTTCGAAGCACCTAGAAACTAAGGAAAAATAAAACCAAAACACTAAGCTTCATTACTCTAATAAAAGCCTTTAAATATTTTTGAGCAAAATCACTAGCCTCTAGGAAATAAACTAAGATATTTTTGTATTATTTTTAGGGAAAAAATCATAAACCCTAGCTTAATCTTTAAAGCTAGGATCTTTAATGTCCAAAGCACCTACAAACTAAGGAAAAATAAGAAAAAAAATCAAACCAATGTACCAAGCTTCATTGTTCTAATAAAAGCTAAAGCCTGAAGATTTTTTAGCAAAATCACTAGCCACAAGGAAATAAACATTGATATTTTTGTATTATTTTGGAAAAAAAAAATCATAAATCCTAGCTTTATTGTTTAAAGCTAGGATCTCTGATGTCCAAAGTGCCTAGAAACTAAGGAAAAATAAGAATGAATCAAACCAAACGCCAAGCTTCATTGCTCTGATAAAAGCTAAAGCCTTATAAAGATCATTGAGCAAAATCACTAGCCTTGAGGAAATAAACTAAGATATTTTTGTATTATTTTTGGAAAAAAAATGATATGTCGTAGTTTTATTGTTTAAGGCTAGGGTTTTTGCTGTCCAAAGCACCTAGAAACTAAGGAAAACTAAGAAAAAATAAAACCAAAACACTAAGCTTCATTGCTCTAACAAAAGCTAAAGCCGTTAAATTTTTTTGAGCAAAATCACTAGCCTTAAGGAAATAAACTAAGATATTTTTGTATTATTTCTGGGGAAAAAAATCATAAACCCTAGCTTTATTGTCTAAAGCTAGGATCTTTGATGTCCAAAGCACCTAGAAACTAAGGAAAAATAAGAAAAAATCAAACCAATATATACACCAAGCTTCCACTGCTCTAATAAAAGCTAAAGCCCTTAAATTTTTTTGAACAAAATCACTACCCTGAAGGAAATGAGCGAAGATATTTTTGTATCATTTTTTGGAAAGAAAAAAAAAATCATAAATCCTAGCTGTATTCTTTAAAGCTAGGATCTTTGATGTCCAGAGAGCACCTAGAAACTAAGGAAAATAAGAAAAAATAAAACCAAAACAACAAGCTTCATTGCTCTGATAAAAGCTAACGCCGTTAAAAGATTTTTGAGCAAAATAACTACCCTCAGGGAAATAAACAATTATACTTTTGTATTATTTTGGAAAAAAAAAATCATAAATCCTAGATTTATTGTTTAAAGCTAGGATCTTTGTTGTCCAAAAATACCTAGAAACTAAGGAAAAATAAGAAAAATCAAACCAAAACACCAAGCTTCATTGCTCTAATAAAAGCTAAGGCCTTTAGAGATTTTTGAGTAAAATCATTAGCCTCAAGGAAATTAACTAAGTTATGTTTGTGTATTATTTTTTGAAAGAAAACCAAAAACCCCAGCTTTATTGCTTAAACCTAGAAACTTTGATGTCCGAAGCACCTAGAAACTAAGGAAAAATGAGAAAAATCAAACAACACCAAGCTTCATTGCTCTAATAAAGGCTAACGCCTCTAAAAAATTTTGAGCAAAATCACTAGCCTCAAGGAAATAAAGTGAGATTTTTTTGTATTATTTTTGGAAAAAAATCATAAAACCCTAGCTTTATTGCTTAAAGGTAGGATCTTTGATGTCCGAAGCACCCAGAAACTAAGGGAAAATGAAAAGGGAAGAAAGAATAAAAGCTAAAGCATCAGGTTTCCTTCCTCTAATCAAGAACAGATATACACACACAAGCGTAGTCTAACAAGATATCATACTGTAATTAGCTAGCTAATCGAAGGTCTCTGGTGTGCAATTTTGTTTCCACACCAGAGTGTATTTATAGGCAGGAAGGCGAGAGGGCAGAAGGGGGAAGAGGGGGGTGTTGGAGGGATCCTTGGCCATGTCTTAAGGACGTGAATAAGGGAGGTACAATGCCACGTGTCAGCACAATCAAAACCTTACAAACAAGGGGGGGGAGAGAGAGAGAGGGAGAGTAATGAACAGTTAGATTGGATCGATTTTATTTTGTCTTTCAAAAATTTTAAATTTATTTTATTTTGTTTTAGTATATAGCAAGTGTCACAAGTTTGAGTGGCTCATTCCATTCTTCAATTTGCGACATATTATACATACATGACATCATCGTAACATTCTAGCTACTTGTAGTATAAAGAGAGAAAGAAAGTGTAACACCCCAACCCCCCTAATTATATGTAATGCCATAATTCCCTAAAGCTTTCTTGAAATTTTCATTTTGGTCCCTAATTTTTTATTTAATCTGAACCTTTCATCCAGATTCCCAAACTCCCTCTAGCTGCCACGTGTCAGCACCCTAACAATCCTCTTTCTCTTCCTTCTGTCCCCTACCCCGAGTCCCTCTCTCTGTCACCTCTGTCTCTCTCTCTCTCTTTCTCTCTCTCCTTCCCTCATTTTTCCCGAAACCCTCTCAACTCTCTCTTCTCTCTGCGCCGTGAGCAACCACCCTCACTGCCTCATCATCATCGTTCTTCTCTTTCTCCCTCCGCGTACGAGGCTCGGCGGAGCCCAGGAACGACCCAGGCGAACTGACACCCAAACCCAATCCTTCCGATGGGTTTGTTATTTTCCTTCGGCTAGGTAAGCTTTTTCCCTTCTTCTTCTTGCGAGATGATGTTTGGGTGTGATTAATGAGTAAGATTCCGTGTTTTTCCAAGGCTTTGGGGCGAGATCGATTCGGGTTGGACACACCCACCTCCGGCGAGGCCGTGGGTTTTGGAAGGTTTTCCGACCACCACAAGCCGTTTCACGGCGAACCCAAGGTACCATTTCACTCATCTCGTCTCACTCTTCATTTTGGTACCTAGATCGAAGCCTAGGGTGTATGTTTGTAGCCGGCCGGAGCTGTAGAAGCTCCGGCGTTCCCTTCCGTTCAGCCGAGGCCCTTCAGGCCTTCTTCCTTGACTGCGGGCCTTAAGCCCGTTGTGCTCCAACCCAGAAACCCTAAGGCGTTTGGGCCTTTCTGCCAAGCCCAACCCAAACCCATTTTTCCTTTTATTTTATTTTTATATAAACTGTTTTAAATCAAAGGCCCTTGGGCCGTTTTAGTTAAGGGCCTGAGGCCCGTGACCCAAAACCCTAGCTGGGCCAGGCATTAGGCCTGGGCCCGTGCATCCAAGACCCAGAAGATCAAGGCCTTAAGGCCTGTCTGACATTGGGCTTTCAGCCCATTTTCTCCTAAGCCCAAACCCTAAACCCTTTGGACCCAAAACCCAAGCCCAATGACCTAGATCCGACCCGGACCCATTGACCCGTTGACTGAATTTGACCTGTTGACCCGGTTGACCGACCCGGTTGACCGTTGACCCGGTCAACGGTTTACGTTGACTTTGACTTTGACCGGTCAATGATCAACGTTGACTTTGACCGGTCAACGGTCAACGCTGACTTTGACCGTTGACTTTGACCGTTGACTTTTCGAGTTTCCGTTCGAGACCCCTCCTAGGCTAATTTCGACGTTCCGGACCCGTTTCAGAAGTCTGTTTTCCCAAATTAAGTTGTTTGAGTAGAGTTTGACTGAATTACCCTTTTATGTGCTTAGGGGGCAATTCTTGTGGCGTGTTTACCTTCGCTAGTCTGCGCAGCTTTCGACGACGAAGTACTGTGAGTGGACCCCTTCTAAAATGCATGTTTTATAGTACAAATGCATACATGAAAAGCATGATTTGATGAGTATGTTTTATGAAATGCTTTATGAGATATCATGCCTATTGAGGTTATTTTGAATTATTACTATTTTTTCTATAACCCGTATTCTTATAGAATATCTGATGGATGACGATATGATATTTAGAATACGTTTCGAACACTTCTTTATAGTATAGATGATGGATGACTTTATACTATGAAGATGCCTTTCAAATGTACGTATGTTCAATGGTTTTGTACTTACCTAGTGGTCCTTTCCGCTACGGGACGTAGGGATAGATTCTGGTCCGTCCTGGGCGAAGGTTTGGTGTTGGTATAGGGCCTGTAGGGTGTTTCCTCTGGCATTTAAGACCAGGGATGGGGAGCCGGCATGGGGCCTGGGGGTTATTTCCTCTGACTGTCTGCTCAGAGATGGGGAGCCGGCATGGGGCCTGGAGAGTTATGTTGGACATTCACTAGAGATTATTATATATACAAGTTATGATTTGAGACAGTGCACGGCATGCTAGGTTTCGGAAAACCTATGTTTATCACGATATATATGTGTTTTCATAAAACCTGGGGGTTAGTACGTTGATAACTGTTTTACTATATGTATATCAAATTGGTCCACTCATGTTTGTTTTGCGCCCCCTTCAGGACTTAGAATCGAGGCATACAATCCTAGCATCAAGGCACTTCCGCATCGGCATCTTTGAGTCCTCTCGGTGTAAGACCCATTCTCTTATTCATTCAATTTTATATTAATTCTTTTAGTGTTCTAGTTAGTTGTATGCTCTGAACACGTTCCTAAAATGCACTCTTTATTTTATATTTATAAGTCTTATTTATTCCTTATTCTCAGCATTTGCATTCAATAAATGGCTTTCGTCACCTTTCGGGTGTCGGCCAGCGCGTGTCTATCCTGGTATTCGGGGAATATCGGGATCGGGGCGTGTCAGAAAGAGATCTAGAGAATAATAAAAAGCTGGACTGGATCAATTTTATTTTGTCTTTCAAAAATTTTCACTCAATTTTATTTTGTTGTAGTATATAGCAAGAAGTTTGAGTGGCTCATTCCATTCTTCAGTTTGCGACATACTACATACATCACCTCATCATAACATCCTAGCTACTTGTAGTATATCTATGTGTTACTCCCTCTACGTTTGGTTTACATATTATATCTAATTCTGCGCTTATCAAATCAATATGCATAATGAGCAGGAATATATAATGGGAGGGAAACTTATTACCATTAGGATATTATTATCATATGTATTAGAATTTAGAATGCAAGTTACCGTTTCAAAATAGCATTAGGAAGGG
This sequence comes from Heteromeles arbutifolia, assembly GCA_024362995.1. Lineage (NCBI taxonomy): Eukaryota > Viridiplantae > Streptophyta > Magnoliopsida > Rosales > Rosaceae > Heteromeles > Heteromeles arbutifolia. Next base: position 25,815,557 of record JANCRC010000013.1, on the reverse strand, counting down.
ACGCGGGAAAGGTAAATCGAGAGGTTTTTAAACTATATATGTAAATGCACAAGCCCATACAAATGTCACGTGGTCACCTAGTGAGTGAACAAGAAATGGATGGTAACGAACCCTTTAATTTGATATATGAAAAATAAATGAATGTGTTTTTATAGTGTTTTAATCTTGATTTTTTATATTAAATTTATAAGTGAGTAGCACTTATTGTCGTCACCGACTAACAAATAAATCAAAGACTCTATAAGCCCAACTGCCCAATTCATATTTTCCTTTTTGAATGATAGCATTAATTGAATCTGGCAAGATATTTCAATGTGCCTGGAAAACAATTCGGTACACGCAAATATAAGGGTTAGAGTTTAGCAGTGGTCTCTGTCATGATGCATGACAACCTGCGACTAACATTTCAGCTAAAGTTGTTTCTTCAAAATTTCTGCCAGCCGCGCCGTTGACACCTGCACGTGTTCCCCAGTGATCCTACAACTACAAGCCATTCAACAAAACCAACTCAAGAAAAGCTTGTAACCGAATACACCATCAGAATCCTTGAAAATGTCCAATTAATTAATACTCTCAGTCTTAGGTCTAACTATATATTTCTGGTTCACCGTTCACCTGCTGATCAATTTTTTAGGCTAATAGTTTAATTAGCTGCTGCCTTGTAATTTATTAATGTGATCATTAGAGAACAACATGGCATTTCATAATCCATACACAATCAAAACCCTAAACCCTTTTAATGATAACTAATGATCAATTCTGACGAAATTGTTGATAAAATAGCTCATGCTTGTTGGTCCTACAATTCTGACGAAAATGCCAAGCCCCCCATGACCAAAACTGCCTTTTGGCGCTGCGTTCTTCTGGAGCAGTCAACAACCCAACCGGAATTCGGAATGTGAATGGAGCGAGTGTTTCAGGTATTGTTCTTAATCCCCTTAACTCACTTTTTCCTTTGGATAATGGTGCGTTTGGAGTTGTATCTCGCGGCCCAGACGACCCTTCTGGTCGGGGAGCGGTGGTTCATGGCGGGGGTCTAGCACCACCGCCGCGCACAATTCCCTTGGTGCAACCTTGAATCCTACGACTACCTAGGTGAGTGAAGCGTCTATTCCTGTGCATAGTCCCAATCACCAGCTTGTTTGTCATTGCACGACTTCCTCTGTGGAGGTCATGACCAGTGCAAAATCCTATGGGACTAAGGCTAACGCTTTTCAAGCTGTACCCACCATCGGGACCTCTGACGTTTTGGGGAATCCATCTTTGTCTAATCACAGGGGTAAGTCACCTAGCTACTCCTCTTCTGTCAGGAACTCTTTGCCAAAATTGTCTAGTTGGCTATTTTCTTGTTAAATAATTAAGCTAAGAACAAGGGCCGAGGACTGCAATAACACGTGCGTGCATGCATGCAAGCTATTTTTTTTCCTATATGTTGAAACCTATTTCCATTTTTAAGAGTGCAATGTGCATAGTCAAATGGTTGGGAGAACAGCTGCAGGGGCCTTACTATTATTCATTAAAAATAAGAGCATAATAGTAAATCAATGAGCATAAATCTCCAATTAATCTAACAGAGTAAGGGATAATTTTCCGGGTGTTTTTGTTAACTTTTTATTTAAAAATACAAAAATTAATATCTAAGGATAAAAATCTCTGGTATATTCTATCCTTGGAAACATCATAAACTTTTTTAATTCTATTTTGAAAGGAAAATGACCCATTCGCTCATGCACATTTAGTTTCCGCTTTTACGGCAAACTGACAGAAAATAAAATTACTAGTAAAAGAGATAATTATCAGAATGCCCATTGCTAGACATGCTTAAGAAACTTTTAATTACCACCTACAAACATTTGTTAATTTCTCTATCAATTAAGAACAAAATCCATGGAGATAATTACGTTTGCAAATCATGTACCAACAGTTGGATTGATTTAATAAGCTTTGTCCTTGGATGTAAGGGTATTTTTTTGCATGGTTATTGGAATCCAATATTCTAGTGGATAAAGTGTTAGATTTATGCTCATATCTCCTGAGTGACTCTCTCCTCTTCTAAATTTATTATAATGGTTTCAAATCCTCCAATTCCTCTTTACTAATAATAAATTTAAAATAAAAAGTACGGATATTTTTCTTTTGGCTAAGAAAACAAACCAAAACAAAAACTACATGGAGATTGCAAGGTTTAATGTTAAACTTTTGTCAGGGCCTACACGTCAGTCGTTTCACTTTTCTCCCTAGACTTCCTTTATGTATTTCAAATTAGAACGAGGATTCTCTCTAGATCATCTTTGTAAGAATTCTAGTGATCATCTAATCATGTTCATTCATTGTATATTGTACGGTTAGAAATCATTTTAAATTTTATATTTAAAATTGAATATAAATAGTACTTGAAGAAAGTTGGTCACACAATTTACGACGAACAGACACGATTAAAAGATTCTTGAATCCTCACAAAGAGAATCCGAAAATGATACTCATTCCTCAAATTATTTTTAGAATATTTCCAATGAAGATATTAAAAAATAAATATTAAATCTTATTTTAATAGCTCTTGTGACAATGTAATGTGTTTTAATTGACACGCAAGTCTTTCTCTGTTGTAATCTGTTTTTGTAGCATGATTTTGTAGTTGTGGATGGTCCTATGTTGGTGGGTGGAAGCAAAGCCATAGTCCCAAATGTAATCAAGGCGGTTCAAATCGCTAGGTATCGTGGGATTCTTGTACTTTGGGTAAATCCCGAACATTTATTTTCTCTTGTTTTTCAGTACAACAATATATTTTACAATAAATGGAGGGAGAATTCAGCTAAGACACACAATGAACAATCTAATTTGGTATCGAATTCGTCATCTACAAGATTCGAATTTAAGATCTTTCACTTACAAGTAAAGATAAATAACATCCGACGCCATTTTCCTTCCCTTGTCAAATTATACGAGTCAAATTTATAATTGATGGATGATGTGGCAATCTGAAGTCTTATGTCAAATTTTGTACTCCTCCACCAGAACTGTCAAATGTTATTTTATTATTTAAATAGAACTTTAGATGGTTGTAATTATTAAAAAGGATTTTTATCACAAATGGTCCCTGAAATTGACCTTCACCATCAAGATGGTCCCTGAAATTGAAAATCAATCAATGTAATCCCAGAAAATAGATGTCACAAATCAATGTGGTCCTTCCATCACAATTCTGTTAACAATTCCGCTAAATGCTGATGTGGCACATAAATGGATCCCATAAGTCCTATTTTTTCACAAATGGTCCTTGAAATTGACTTGCGACATCAAAATAATCCCTGAAATTGACATGTGACATCAAAGTGGTCCTTGAAATTGAAAATCGATCAATGTAGTCCCGCAAATAAGTGTCCCAAATCATTGTAGTCCTTCTGTTACAATTCTGTCAAACAATTTGTTATGTGCTAATGTGACACATAAATGGATCACACAAGCCTAATTAAATTTAAATAAAAATTACAAATATGTTTAATAAATTAATTGTTAATAAAAAATTGTGAGTCCAAAAATCGAGTCCTACAATCACCTTCAATCCTAGTCCACATTCCTTTATCTCATTCGTTGCCTATTCTCTAAAAAAAATCTCAATATATCCAACTTTATACACTTCGACACCCTTCACCGAATTGAACCTAGATTGAGGTCACATTTGGTGATGGCTTGGCTGATTGGCAACGACATCTAGGACATCACTGTTAATATTTAGGCGATCAACATCCTCACAACTTTAATCTTGGAGAGCTTGTTCGGCGCTTCCCTGGTGGTCTGGTGTCTCAAAGAACGGCGGGGTCTGCCTTGAGATAATGAGGTTATAACCGAGGTGCGTCTATTGTTGGTTGAAAACTATATTCCAAACACCCTCTTAGGCCTTGGTTAAGCATTGTGTTTTTGAGAATTTATGGAAGTGATCTCTCCTCGGAGTAGGTCTTACTATAAGAAAAAAATTATATTGTGCAAAAAGGTATTTAGACAACTTTTTAATTAATTATTATATCCACATCAGCACATAACAAAAATTTTACAGAATTATGGCGGAAAGATCATATTGATTTGCAACACCTATTTTCAAGGACTACATTCATCGATTTTTAATTTTAGGGACCATCTTGAGGGTGTGGGTCAATTTCATGGACCATATTGATGGTGTGAGTCAATTTCAGGGACCATTTGTGATAAAAACCAGTAAATCTTGTGAGACCCATTTATGTGCCATATCAGCACTTAACGGAATTTTTAACAAAATTGTGACGGAATGACCACAGTGATTTCCGACACCTATTTTCAGAGACTACATTGATTGATTTTCAATTTCAGATACCATTTTGATGGTGAGGGTCAAATTTAGGGACCATTTGTGATAAAAAAAATAATAATAAATAAATAAATAAACCCTTAAAAAATGTTGAAACAAAATTTTTATTGGTTAAAATATTAGTAGAATAAGGAACCCACCATTAAAATAAATTTGACATTGATATTAAATTTGACTCCAAATCACTAAGCTTTCAAATCCAATCAACAAATAACAATTCGGTCAGAGAATTTTAATATCGAATATGCACCGTTACAATCCACTTAGGATTTTGGCATTCACAAGGGCAAAAAGATAATTAAAGCCTTATCAAAAGCGCCTTTTTGTTTTTTGTCGAGAGGCAAATTTACGAAACACCAACCCTAGCTGTTGCTTCAGCTCGCGTTTTATTCCCGCCACTCTCTCTTTGTGAGCTCCGTCGCTTTCGGCATAAACCCAGCTGGTCACTCAGTTACCATGGTCTCCTCCTTGAAACCAAACACTCAGCTCTCTCGCTGCTTACCCACTTCGCCCAGACCCTCTTTCTCCAACCCCAACTCCGCCCAAATCCAACCATGCACACTCCCACCTGGGTCTCACTCCGCCGCCTTCTCCGCCCTGTCCATCTCTTCCTCCCCCGAAACTTCCCGGAAAACCCACTTGCTTTCAGCCTCCAAAAACGAGTCCGGAGAAAGTGGCAGCGGGTATGACGGTCTGACGTATAAGGGCGCCGGTGTTGATATTGACGCCGGCGCTGAACTTGTTCGGCGAATTAAAAAAATGGCTCCTGGGATTGGAGGTTTTGGGGGTCTCTTCCCTTTCGGTACGAATATTATGCTAGCTGTTTGAATTTTTTATTACTTGGGGTGATATGTGCTCTGTTTGTTTGAATTCTGGATTGATTGGGATGATTAACTTTTGCGGTGATTGCAGATGATAAATACCTTGTTGCCGGCACGGATGGCGTCGGCACGAAGCTTAAGCTTGCTTTCGATACTGGAATTCACGATACCATTGGTATTGATTTGGTAATGCTGATTTTGTTTTCAAATGAATTGTCATGTGGTACACAATGTGTCATCGATTAGTTACTTCTGTGCTAATCAATCTCGATTCGCAGGTTGCTATGAGTGTCAATGATATTGTAACTTCTGGTGCTAAGCCGTTATTTTTCCTTGATTACTATGCTACAAGCCGCCTCGATGTTGATCTTGCTGAAAAGGTAGAGCTCACAGTGCCTGAGTTGCTGGGGTTGTGTAAATACATATCACTGATTGAAGCTTACTCAAGTTTTGTGTTGGTTTTACCTTTTCTAGGTTGTAAAGGGTATTGTTGATGGTTGCCAACAATCTGACTGTGTTCTTTTAGGTGGAGAGGTACGTATGCTTAATAATCAGTTCGTATGTTAATATGTATATCAAGCATATATTTTTGCTGTTTATTTGGATATTAGCATTTTTGTCCCACAGACGTGTTGTTAATACTTTGATAAGGTAGGGGCTCACTGAATTGCGTGTACCGAGCATATATTATTGCGGTTAATTTGTCTGCGTATGGTGTTTGTTCTTATTTTTTGCACACATGTTATACATACTTTGGATAAGGTAGGGCATCAATGAATTGCATATATTTTCAGACTGCAGAGATGCCAGGATTTTACGCAGATGGTGAGTATGACCTCAGTGGTTTTGCTGTTGGAGTTGTGGAAAAAGATGCAGTGATTGATGGAAAAAACATTGTGGCTGGAGATGTCCTCGTTGGCCTACCCTCCAGTGGGGTTCATTCTAATGGTTTTTCTCTTGTAAGAAGGTTGGTCCTGTCAAATAAAATTAGTTCTTACTGGTTTTCATATGCTAAATGTAATAGGCGCAATTAACCTGAAGAATTTTATCTGGTATATCTTTACAGGGTTCTAGCTCACAGCGGTCTTTCTCTGAAGGATCGGCTACCCGGAGAAGATATTACATTAGGTGAAGCTTTGATGGCCCCAACTGTGATATACGTTAAGCAGGTGAACACTAAAACCTGCTTCCAATTATTTTGCATCTGTGCTTATCGTCTGGTGTTTTGCTAGTTGTTGAAAATGCTCTCCTCTTTTTCTCGATGGACCAATAACAGGTCCTTGACATAATCACCAAGGGAGGTGTAAAGGGGATAGCCCACATCACAGGGGGTGGTTTCACCGACAATATACCTCGAGTGTTTCCGAAAGGCCTCGGCGCTGTCATCTATAATGGTTCTTGGGAAGTCCCGGCTGTTTTCAAATGGATCCAAGAGGTATAAATATACTACATTTAGGAACCCAATTTGGGATTTCAAACTTCTATTAGATATAATGATATATCTCTTTGAGCTGGCATCTTGAAACTAGGAACCCTATTGTTTTCTGATTTTTTTCTTATTTCTATCACTAGGCTGGAAGAATAGAAGAGGCCGAGATGATGCGAACGTTTAACATGGGTGTTGGGATGGTTCTTGTTGTGAGTCGAGAGGCAGCTCACAGAATACTTGAGGATGCAAACGGAGCTAATAAAGCTTACCGCATTGGTGAGGTTGTACGTGGTGAAGGAGTTAGTTACAGTTGAAATGTCTAATGTCTGAATCCTGTTTTAATATATGCTCTTTTGAGCCTATTTGACAAGGTGAGATACCAGGTAATGTAAGTGCGGCTTGGATTTTGCGGTTTATGTATCTTGACGTTCAGAAGTTCAATGGAATTTGTATGTCAGAGTTGTCATGAAAGGTTGAATTCACTATGTGATGGTAAGGCTTTGTTAAGTTACGCAGCAATCGCTTTCACTGGTAATGTTCGAATTTGATTCTGAATCTTGTATTCAGTGTACACAAAACACCTTATCTGCACTGGTACGCCGTGCATTTTTCGTGCAGATGCTACGGCTAACTGATGGACAAGAGTTACAGGATTGCTTGTACTTTTAACCGAGGATTAACGACTAATATTCTGTCAGAGAGCACGGCCAAAAGAGGAATGCCAAAATTGCTATCCGAACTTGTAAGAAGAAAATTAGACTCAATTCAAAACTATGTAAAACTGTACCATCCAATCTTTAGGTGCGTGAGTTGAGCCAATATTTGGTAAGTACAAAATTTGTGAATCAATCCTATATTTTGGTGCAAAATCATATGCGAAACGTAGAGTTCTCTTGCGACTCCAGAGCAGCCGAGTTGCTTGCTCCCTCTACAAAAATAAGCAGCGCCCGGCTTATAGACATCAATACGAAAAAGCAATCTCTCCCCAACTTGTTCAGAATTCGACATATTGATACAATACCTAAAAGTAATAGGTATTGTCCTTGTTATTGGCCGCATCCTTGCAAAGCATCGATCGGACTTCCATGATTGATCTAGGAGGCTCCAGGTCTTTCTCCTGCAATGCATTTCCCAACAACTGCTGCATCTGTGATGCAAATGTATCATCCAGAATCTGCAAATGGGAAATAGAGTGAACGTTAGAAGGGAAACTGCCATACGCAGAAGAAAGAAAAACGTGGGAGGTTCGGAGTTCAATCACTACTTACAGAGACAGCAATACGCGAACCCTTATACCATGATTTGTTTTCTTTTCGGTTCTCTAAGAAACTCAGAACATCCTGCGACAGAAAACGAGCCACATTAGATAAGCAAAAGCATCAGCACAGAGCCCCAAATTCTTGAAATGCTAGATAGATGAATTTACCTGTCCCATTCGGTCCCAATAACCTCGACAAATTGCAATGAAGACGTGAGTCCCGAACACAGTATGCAGGTGATTAACTGTGGTTGTCAGCTGGTCTTTCAGAAGCTGCATTCTACTTCTCACATCAGATTCTAACACTGTTTCTTTCGAATCTTGGAGAATCTTCTTCAGTTTTGTAGCACTCTGCAACTTTGACTGGAATAAAAGACGAAAATCAGTCGCACTTACAAAAGTCACTACATAATTTAAGCGTCCATACAGTATACAGAATGGAAGAAGAGAATGCTTGCTTACTGCAAACATGTGCAGAAGCCGAGTAATTCTTTTTATTGGCCAAGTAATTCAGATCGTTGCACAAATATACCAGTAATTCAGATCTTTATACACCAGAATCTAGTCTCAGATATAGCATACACAGAACATGCATTAAGACACGCTTTAATTATTCTTCGATGGACGTTGACCTTTTTATCCATCTTATCTATACTTGGATCATCTCCTGAGCAATTTTCTTTTTCTTTTAACATTTACTCGTTAATTTTGTAACACTATCACACAACTAATTCAAACAGAAAGGTGCAAACCACAATAATACTCACATTCTCCGCAAGTTTTTCAACAACTGCTTGTAGGTAATTTTTTAACTTGGCTCTCAACATTACAGTGACTTCACTGAGACGCTCTCCAGGAACTGTGTTCCCACCACCCGGAATGCAGGAACCCCATGATTTGAACTGAACTTCGATTTGGGGACGAAGGACATCAAGCATTCTTTTTAAGGAATTCAACAGAATTCCCAACTGAAATGCAAATATCAAATTCTTTATATAAAAAAAAAATGAAAAAGACAATAATTTGAGATACCCCAAAACTTTGGAAAAGTCAACTAACCTCTTCAGGGACCGTATAGGCGCTCACAGACCTTTTGGCCAGTTTCTGAACATACTTGAGTCCAAATTTCTTTGGTGCCAAATTTTCCTTTAATGGTGACAGGACGTCGGCATACTGCTTGTCTAGAGATTCTATGATCGCCTTCTCAATATCAGCAATAGCCTATGTATTGAAAAAGAGTTGAAATTATCAAACAGGCTTAATATATGTATATTTATTTCTATTTCCAATATGATAATACACAAGTACAATTTCCTGGGAATGAGTAGCTCTGTATTTTCTTCTTTAATCATCATGTAGCTAAAAAGATTAAATTAAATAAGCAAATGAATGGAGAAGGTTCACACATCACTAAAAGTTAAGGTGTGCACTGTTCGCAGTATGAACATATCTGCATTAATTGCATGGAAATGAGCCCTTCATAATGTGGATCGTACATTCATGGATGGGTTACATATGTCTAATCCCAACATAAATTGTTGGGATATGTTCATAATGAACGATGGTGACGAGAAATACAAAGTTGACAAAAGACTTTGAGACACAAGGAATCCGACTTACATTCTCTAGAACGCACGCATATTCAGGCCATCTGGAAATGATGATCTCATAGTCACTCAAAGTTCCTCTCAGCCGATCATACATTTCATCCACAAAAGGAGTCGTGGAATGCTGTGTCCTAACTCCTGACCACTTTACCTGCAAGTGTATAATTTTTAGACACCTTATTGAACTGGAATGTTAAAGCGTCACCAATTTACATAAGTGAGGATATCTTTAGAAGCATCCTTTAACATAGCCCTCCAAAATTTCCAGTATAAAATTTGTTGATAAACCACAAACTATGGTATGGACTCATAAGTACCTTGTCTAATTTGCATGCTTCGAGCAACGACCCGCGCTTATTTTGAATCCACAGCATAATATAGAGGTGGAACAATTCTTTTGCATCAACTCCACCTTTAATATGACTGAGATAATAAAGAAAATGAGTTAGAACCATGCAAACCAAGAATTATAATTAAGTGTTAACAGTAGTCGCAGTAGTAGTAGTAGTAACATTACCCGATGTTCCAACTGGAAAGGTCTCTTTGGAAATCTGCTGTGGCTATAACAAGGTCTCCTACGGGGGATGAAGGACCCGTTGGGGGGCAAGCAATGAGGAAAGCACGCAATCTACTGCAGAGCTCTGTGCTGTATATTGATGATGACAGATGTGGGAGGTCTACGAAACTGTGCAATGAATGATAAAGCATCAGAATTTTATCTGTACAACATCAAACAGCCAGACAAACCACCAAGAGAAAACTATGCAGATAAGCAGTGTGGAAACATAAAGTATGACCTGAAAGAATGGATAACTACATATGGAAAGATTATCTTAGTCTTTCATGACTGCAGTGGTTCGAATAAAAGAAACGGCTTTTCTATATTTTCACAAACATAAAGAAAGACAAATTAATCTCTTTACTATGATCAACCATCTCACAAGAAATATTAAACAAACTAAATTAATTAATGCAAGAATATAGTTAAATGTTAACAAAATAATAACGAAGACTTAAATCAGTGGTTATTGCATCTCAGAATGCGAGGGAAATGACTAATTAAAAATCTTAATAATATAGAGACTTAGTTGACACTACTAATATTTAGATATAACTATTGAAAAGGCCAATTTCTAACTTTCTTTTCACCTAGGGCCTTAATTTTCAAGGAGCATCCCCTCACATTCCATAACAAGATCCATTGACCAGAGATAGGGGAAGTGTTCATCTATTTCGAGCCATTCAGTATAGCAGATAGCACTTCATCTCAGAGTATATAATATATGCACGTGGAATAATTATATTCATTAAAGATAATTTGACAGGAACACGATAATATATACATATGGCATCAAATCTCAACACAAGATTCAACATCCTATGTCAAAATATCACTTGGCATAGGCTTACAATACTGTAACCGCAAATAATAGCATTTTATCATAATTTTCCTAACAATAAAACAAGCCAACTGTTTAAAAATCTAAAGTAGCATAAAAAAGAAGATAGTGCATCAAATGGAAAAATATTTTTCAAAATATTGAAATCAGATTTGAGAGTGTCACTTGATGGTTTAAGGTGTATACCTGGGGAGTATATGCTGATTATGGATCTCAATATCAGTGCGGATTTCATTCCTAATGTTAAGGCACAGAGATTTCATTTTCTGGTAAGCAGTCGCCATACTTAAAGTATCAATCAAAATTCCATCGCTGTTGCTGGTAATATATTCATCAGTCTCAGCCAAGTGCCTCCGTGATCTCTTTCTCGCAGCAACCTGGCCAGTCACATAATCCTTAGAGAAAAGAATAGATATATCACCTGTGCAAATCATTGTTGAATAAACTGGAAGTTTCTCAAACCTGGAAATGGTGGCATAAAGCAGTTTGCGCCTCGGGAGACAAGATATCATGAAGAAGCGTGTAAAGTTTGACAGCAGGCTCCAATGCAGGTGCAGCACGCCCAGTTGCAGGTTGAAAGACCTCCATAATTCCTGAAAGCGATGACTCATCCAAGGACTTGTAATTCTCAAAAAGTAAAGCAAGAGTTTGTTGAATTTGATCTTTAGTTTCTCCTAAGATTCGGTTCTGTGATAATAGAAAGTATTAGACATTTTGTTAGAAGAGAAATGACAAGTAGAATGCAATGATAAAAACCCATTCCAAAACAATATTAGTTAGTCAAAACATACAAGTTAACATCAAAAGAAACAACAATGATGCATGCTTCACAAGTACCTCTTGGTGACTCAACATGCTCTTGTTGTGGCCTTTCATCAAAACAGGCCTTAGCAAATCGTACACCAAGTTGAGGCAATCAGCTGTTGGTGTAGCTACATCCATAACATAAGAGAGATACCTATCGAGAGCATGACTCGGATATGAAGTCAGTGAACAAAACGAAGCGGTTTACAACAATGATTCACATGGTCAAATCATTTTAACAGAATCAAGCAACCAATCCAACAACATTCGATTACCTCAGCTTGGTGTATACATCGGAAACACCGTAATATGTTGCAAACTCAGTTAAAAGCCATTTCCATGGACCATGCAACACTAGATTCCTTTGTTGAAAATGCTGAACCTTCATAGCAGCTTCTAAAACAAGGTCATATGCAACTGTTTCTGCAACAGAGCCACACTGAACCACAAAAGCAAAAACAAAATCACAAAAGCCATTTTGCAATACATTGTATATAATGGAAGTATCCATGTTTTTACAATCAGCTAACGGATTAATGATCATTCTTTTTTACAATATTAAAAGTCAAAATAATTATAAAAAATAACTATATGCTTTCTTCCCTTTTCTTGTTTTTTTCCCCTATCCTTTTATTGCCCAGGACTGGGACATGGTGGGTAATATACATTGCTGAAGAATAATACGAGAAATCGCTGAAGGAAAGATTCAACTTTTATCACTCCTCCATCTTTAGAAGAGCAGCACAATATTTAATGAGGCTATACATTAATTTGCTAAACCTTGAGCTAAAAACTGTTAAAACCTTGAGCTAAATACTGTTACCCATCAGTTAAAACTAAAAATGAAGAGACTTCCTGTCTGTCATGCCTACATATATACTCTATACCTACAGATCCTAACACCTGATAACGAAAAAGTAATCAGAAGATCATTTCTACATCTACGTCTTGAACCATCAAGATAAAAGTGTGCATGTAACCTTGTATGATAATTAAAATAAGATTTTTTTTTTCTTTTTGAAGGATTACCATTGAATTAGATTCCAAAAATCTAATTCATTAATGAAACAAAAAATGGAGAAACTCTTAATAAACAAGGCTAATATAGATTTAAGGTTTTCTTCTCAAAAATATATATTTAAGGATATCAAAGTAACAAATATACACCTTGGGATTGTCATCTGAACTTGTTGAATAATATGTAGATAGCTGCATCTTTCCCACAAGTTCGTGTTCTGGTTCACTGTAGACAGAGAACCAGCGTTGCTTGTCAGCCTGCAATCAACAATAAGATGAGCCTTTCTGCCCGAACCATTATAATATTACTTTACCCTAAAGCTACCATAAAGATTAAGAAGGCATTACTGGGTCATCAACAATAGTTGCCACTTGAACAATGACTCTACCGAAATGCTTTCCCTTCGAATCAAGGACTTCGACTATTAGATCATCTCCCAAACTATCTGGAAAGCTGTAAGAGGTGTCAGTACCTTTCTCAACTTTCTCAAGCAGATTTAGTTCAGAAAAAACAAGAACAAGAGAACATACAAGACATGAGTTTCACCAGATCCAGGTTGCATCTTGACTGCATCTTCTTCAGTTGAACTTTTCAGTCTTAACAAACAAGAGTACGTTTCTGATTCCATTTAAAAGTGATGGTTAACATTCCAGTAATTCATGAAAGACATTTGAAGAGAATTATGTTATATACACTACAAAGTACAAACACAGTAGATTATCCGAAAATTCTATCATGCAAAAACAAAATGAGGCAGCCTAATTAGTGGCCATAAATTTCTGATACAAGAATATGCTAGTCACAGTTGAAAAGCAAATACTAACTAAATAAATCTAGGATTTAATGATAGCATAAGCACATTTTTTATATCTATTAGTGCGTGGAGTTTATTTGCATATTTCTATATCTATATCAATCGGTTTCCTTCATCTAAGTTGTATGAAAGGTTGCACACTATTAATTATACTCTTGGAGACAATAGATCTGTTCCTGTGAAGTGGGACATTGAGAATAGTGAAAGAGATGGTGCAGTTTGTATGAATGAACTTCTATCATCAATCTTTGGGGTGCAAGGGGAATTTCAAAATAACATGCAGAGAAAGAGAGAGAGAGAGAGAGAGAGAGAGAGAGAGAGAGAGAGAGAGAGCAGTGAATTTTCCATGCTCATACCATGCACAACTTCATATGAGGACGAACTGTCGCGTAGACTTGTTACACCAGTTTTCATGAGTCCAGACACCTGTTTTATGTACTGAGTACCAGCATGCACATACGCCAAGCTTTGACGTGAAAAAGAACCATTTGAAGGTACACGAGTTGCAACTCGAATATTTCTAAGGGCTTGCCATCCAGAAGCAAGTCTAGACTGGAAGCTGGCGAGATGATAACGAATTGATTCCAGTTTGATTACTGGTGGCCTTAGAGCAGAAATACTGCAGCCAGTAGGTAAGTCCAGGCCCATTTTAATTCTACGCACTGCACAATGAAAAGAATTCAGGACGACCTCATAGCCAAGCACTTGACTAGTAAGAATTTAAAAACAGTAGTTAGATGCTACCTTGCACTTTCATCTTGCCAACAATTTTCTTTGGTTTTGGAGCAGCTTTCTCACTTGCAAGCTCTGAAGTCTGCTTTGCCAACAGTTCTTCCTCTGATTGTAAAAGCACTTGCCGTAAACTACAGTTTGACAACAAGGTTTTAACAAGATTAGGAGTGTCAATACTGGAAAAGATAAAATTGTAGTTTTTCACATCATGCACTGTACTATTTTAAGCTTTCAGCACTAAATATTCTACTAACTCTTCTGATAAAAGAAATTGTCAACATCAATGAACTCCCATAAGGTTCAAACTTTTATCTCAAACCCATCGTAACCTAACTCACTTCTGGCATAGTCGTCAAACCATAAAGTTGCAGAAAAAACACAGTTATCTTAATTTGTTACATTGCATAACATTAATTAGACAAGGAATTCGCGCAAGGATTCGAACACAAAACTGGCGACAGACACGTAATTATACACGGTTCAATAAGAAAGTATCAAAAATCCGTATAAATTATGAGTACGATAGAAGAATAAGGTGATAAAAAGCATGGACTCACCTAAATGCATCTCGTAGAAGAGCACATTCATTTTCCAAGAACATGGGAGCTTCCATGCGTTCCATTGCCCAAGCATGAAGGCACAAACGCACACATGCTTCATATGCAATGAAACCATGCCATGGCCCTAGAGCACTGATATTGGTTTACAGCACATAAAGTCTATAAATTTTAGATGGCAGAAACAAAAGTTAAACTTAAAAACCAAGTACAATTATGGCATTGGTTAGAGATACCTTGCATAAAATGTTGGGAGGCGAGCTGGACAAGATGGCGCGGCAGCTTCGGAACTAGTTGTAGTTCTGTTAACAGAGATTGATAATAAGTTGGTCCATTTACCGAAACTAAATTCATACATATGTGACAAAGTGTATGACTGTATGACTGAGAAACATAAAAGTTATAGCAGCATGCATGCTTCAAGTACTTTTAAGTTTGTGAAACCAAAAGTTTCATGTCTCTTTCTAACATAAGCAGAGACGCATGCCATTTTTCCCAAAGAGGACTGCGGTAACATGCATACCTTGCAAACTGTTCAAGATTCCCATTTCCAGTAACGCCATCCTGCGTTTTACCAGTGGTTGTTTTGAATTCAGATGAAGAGGAAGCATGCAGTGTCCTATGCACTCTAGTTGGACTTTTCGCATCGTCCTGTTTAATTTCCTGAGTTACACCACAAAAGGGTGGTGCACTGGGAACCTCGTCATCGGAAAACATTTTACTCTGCAGGTTTCTGGAATTCAAATTCTGCAAAATGGACAGGTTCAGAAAGAGTATCAATACGGTAGTACACCATTGTTTAGATACCTTAAATGTTATTATGCTGCAATGCTGGCCTGTTAGATAGAAATTCCCTCAATACATGAATAAAACTTTTGTATCTTATCAATTTTAGTTTTACCGATAAATAAAAGGAAATGATATCCAATAGTTATTAGCTAACATTGATTTAGCCAGCATAACTGTAGAAGTCTCAAGTAGGAGTGTGATAGCATGCTGTCTTGGATTATTGGATATCAAACAACAATCCAGGTACTATTAAGGATATAAATTCACAAACCTTTTCAGCAGCACTTTCCAAGTTCCTACGTGAAGGCGCGCTTGAGGCATATCCCTCAGAAGCATAAGCTTTATTATGTGACAACCCACTCTTGATGCTTCCTCCTGCTTGTGAAGTAGAAAACTCTGAGCTTGCAGCCGAATCAGATGACTCATCCTCAGTATAACCATTATGCGCAACAGGATACTTCCTCGCTTCCTTCACCAACCTCTCTGCCACGGGTTTATGTCTCCCCACAACAGTGTCCATCGAGGAACTAACGTCTGAGTAAGTATAATCACTGCCATAATTGGGCTGCCCTTGCGACGGCTTCCCATACCTATAAGCAGCAGCACTAGGAACCCTCTCATCTTGCGGTGATGAATCCAGTGAGTACCTGCCTCCATATATTCCATCTTCCGAATCAGTGGTTCTATCATTGTCAGAAGCAGACCCACTCTCATCCCCATCAACTGGAATTGTCTGAACCGGTATGGCATTGGAGGGCAAGTACCCACTTCTAAATTTAGACGGAGGGGGGAGTCCAAACCCCCTGCAGCCACTACCACTGCCAATGCGCGTAATTGGATCAATTCTACTCCTCAAATTAGAACCCGAAAATGGAACTTCCTCCTTCTGATTAAGAAACAAAACCCATAAATCCAAATTTCAGAATTCAGAACAAAGTTTTCGACTTTGAAGCGCACATGGAAAATTAACACAAACCCAGACCCTAAATTCCTAAAAACACCAGAACAAGAAGCAGCATTCACTCAAACAACAGCAAAAATTAAACCCTTCCTTATGTATTTATATTTTAGTAAATTCAAAAAAGGAAAGAGGGTAATAATTTTTCTTTACAAACCTCTCTAACCCAACGAAGGGCGCTCCTATCAAGTCCTTCGGTGAACATTTTTCTTCTGGGTTCTTCCTTTACCTGCACAAAAAGTCCCAAAAAAAAAAATCAAAACTCAAAATCAAAAGTTCAAAAAAAAAAAAAAAACCTTTTTTTTTTCACCAGAATCTTCACATAAACAACTTACATATGGCAATGCAGAAAACCCAGATGAGAGAGAGAGGGATTTCAGAGAAGAAGAAGTAAAATCAGCGAGATTTTGGAAGAGAAAAAGTGCTTCTGCAAAAAGCTATTACGGAAGACGTGCTTGTTTAATGATCTCTCTGTTTCTACGGGGTGTGGAAATCTGTCACTCACACTGAACTATATTCTGACTTCCTTCTTTCTACTTTCTTCTCTTAATTAATTTTTGGATTTTTTTTCTGCTTTACTTTTGAACGTTATCATTGTTATAGATTTTCAAAAATCCCAACAAATCTCGTACGTGGTCGGTGACTCCGTAGGAATATTTTGGATTTGAAACCCCAAACGGCGACGTACAAGGGTGTGGAGATAAATTGAATGAATTAAAAGTTCCGACGTAGATTATAGGATAAATTATTTTTCGAAAATAAAGAGGTTGTATCCGTTGCGCGATAGTCGACGACGTAGAGGGATTTCTTAATGTGCCAACTAAAGAGTGATATATCATATGTTATTATTTAAATAAATAAAAAAAATTCAAGTCTATAGCAAATAACATATGTTTTCGTGTTCTAAATACACTGAAAAATCTCTCATCAGCCTGGCAAAGATGAGCTCCAAGTTTTTGTTTTTAGCATTTTTGAATTATTTATCTCAAGGGAGAAGAATTATAATAATTTCCTAAATTCCGAACGTTGTAGTGGGGACACGCTATTTGGTCTGATTTCGCGCTAAACAAGATTTTCCACTAACATAGATCGGTGCCGTAGTGGGGTCCCACATGCCGTACTTTTCTTCTTTTGCAACTTATTTGGCAACGGAAAATGGGAGCATATCTTCTACAATTAAAATCGTTGGGGGGTTTTTTTAAGGAAATTGTTATTGGTACTTTAAAATTTTTATTCTACACCTCTTATAAGTGTATTTTGTTCGTAATATAAAAAGTTTGGAGTGTCAAATGAGATTTTTAAAGTGCTAATCACAATTCATTTTTGTAATTCTAATTATTAATTAATGCATGTTAAGTTCTAATAATAAAATTAAAACTTTTTTGAAAAAATACGTATCGATTAATAGAGCCACAGCCACACAATTTTGTGTGGGAAAGATTTGATCTCACTGAAAACACCTTTTTAGGCAAGAAATCAAACTTTAATATTGTCAATAATATTATGTGACTGTTCATTTTTGGTCAATATGCAATATGTAGATAGTTTAATGGCTCGTTTGGATGTGCTTTTAAAATTACTTTTAAACAAAATATTTTTGGGTTCTAAAAGCACTTGAAGTATTTTATAAAAGAAGCACCAGTTATATGCTTCTTCTAGAAATCACTTTAAGTGTTTTTCCAAGATTTACTAACATTTTTACTAAGAATTGTTTCTAAAAATATTTTCACCAAAAACGTTTTCAGTCATTTTAAAAGCTCATCAAAACAAGTTCTAACATATTTTCAAGTAAACCCTAAAATCCATAAATAAGTTATTCAATGAGAATCATATGTATAATTTGATTTCTCCTCCACCATTCACACATAGATTTAGAAAATATAGCACAACAAGTGATCATTTACTATAGTGGTGGAAAGGTATTGTTTTTTT
Organism: Heteromeles arbutifolia; assembly: GCA_024362995.1. Taxonomy (NCBI): domain Eukaryota; kingdom Viridiplantae; phylum Streptophyta; class Magnoliopsida; order Rosales; family Rosaceae; genus Heteromeles; species Heteromeles arbutifolia. Next base: position 25,797,096 of record JANCRC010000013.1, on the reverse strand, counting down.
GCATGACAACGTGGGTTCAAATTCCTTCCGTGACTAATATAACATTTAACTTACTAACGCTATCTCTCGACTAAAAAAAAAGGTAGCACACCAAAACGAAAATTAAAATCAAACAACAGTCAAATTTGCATCCATATATTAATTCCTATAATGTTTTGTTGCTACAACATTTATTGTTATAAATGCCATATTTGACACACCCCGACCCGAGAATCAGGACGTGCTGCTCTGATACCAAACCGACACACCCCGACCCGAGAATTAAGGTGTGATGGCCAGCACGTCCTGATTCTTGGGTCGGGGTGTGTCAATATTGCTCATTAATTTGCCATATTTACTCTTATCATATTTTGACGTTTTATATTCTCTTCTTACTCCAACAATTATTTATACTGTTATATGTCATGGTGAATTTTTTGAGAGTAGGTACGATATTCATTGATGAAAAGGAAAACGTATAAATAAAGATGAGGATAGCGTGCATAATTGGATCTCGATAAAAATTTTGCCGAAGATTTTAACATGATCGAAAGAACAAAGTTTTCCGCACGAACAAACTTATAGTTGACTATTTATCATCGAAAAGCACAAAATAGTAGAAAACTAATAAATCGTCACAAAACACAATCGTGCAACTGCATTAGCACATCAGTCAGAATTGCAGGTGGATGCTCTCCATCCTTCAACTCTCGTCATAAAATCATAATCGGACTTCAGTCCGTTAATCAACAATTTTCACCTTGTGATGAAAGGATAGGAGGGTATGCGCAAGCCTATATGGTACGAATTTAAAGTTCATATTCAAGCAGCTCATTGCGGCATAACTAAATGGGTATATGAATATGTTAGATTCGGTAGATTCAAACAACTTCGAGTATTCATTTCCGACATTCATGAGAAATTATTTCGTCGACTTTCTTGGATTGAGGTTTAGGGTTCGTTGATATGTATGACAATATAATTTTTTAGGGTACTTATTTTGATATACTTATTTGTTTATACATACATTGGGATTTTGCAGCTAAACATAAATTATAACAATAGTTGACGTAAGTTTAGTCAAGTTAAGTATAACATGGAGGCTTTCTCACCCTCTTCTCCTTCAAAACCCCACTTAACTATTGACAAATATAAATTAACTACAATAGTGTTCTATCATTTTTGTAATCGTACTCGAATCTTTCTGCTTGTTATTTAAATAAGTTTCATATAGATATCCCTTATATTGTAAAAAGTATGTAATTTGTAGTGTTACTATAGGCTCGTTTGGAAGTTGTTTTAGAATGGTTGAAAGCGTATTTGGTAAAATATTTTTTAAACCAATTCTTTGTAAAAATGTAAGTAAATCATAGAAAAGCACTTGACGTCATTCCTGCAAGAAACGCATTAATTGGTGCTTCTTGTATGAAGCACTTTAAATATTTTTGGAACAAAAAAACCTGTTTTCTAAAAGTATTTTCCATCATTAAAAAGCATATCCAAATAAACAGATAATCTACTTTATTTGTTTGTTTTGGGTATGGGTTTGGGCACACTTTAATTTGAAAAATAAATAATGTTGACTTTGTACTACCACATGAGATTGGAATCGGAATGGACCAACCCATTTGTTTAATGAGTTTAAATTACTATGTTTCCTTGTCTTTTTCAATTTACTTTTGAGTGTGATAATTAATTAACAGATTCGATGTGGCTTATGCCTTAGGCCTCAAGCTATTTGTGCATGGGGTGGGAGCCACCGGCCACGGGCGGCCGCCAACCAAACATTGGACGCACGCGAACTGTGTACATCTAGATGTTCTGCGTAACCCTAAAACTCGCCACCTCACCAAATACTTTGCACTCTAACCTTTATACGAGTGAAACACAAATACGGATACAAGAATACAATACAGTATACGTGAACAAAATTGTACCTTACATTTTTATTTATGTATTATTATTATTGTTATATATAGAAAATATATTGATGATAGACTTATCTTTTTCTTCGTGCAGTTCTGATACCACATGAGACAGCAACGTACTATTAGTGTTCAAGTTAAACAATACACCAAAGTAGAGCCACAACTCCAATAAATGATCTGTGAGAGTTCCAACGGTACTTTTTTGTGTCCAAAAGTGCTTTATGAGAATGTACTAAAAATCTACAGTTTCACTCAGCTTCCACAGAGAGTTCAAATTCTTGTGCTGTTTTTTTTGGGGGGGAAAATAACAGGCAACCGTTGGAGATGGACAATTACTGATATGGACAAACTGGATATTTGAATTGAATCTCACCCCCAAGACAATCAACCATTACTTGTCTGTTCTTTTGCTTCCTGGACCATTTGGTTTGTCAATTTGCAGCCCAGGACAAAATCATTTGAAAATTGAAAAATGGGTCATTCCATCGACAAAACTGTCATGTGCTCGTTTGGGTTATCGGAATGTCTGCCATTATTTAACTCTAATTAAATCCACATTAGAACAAAACACTATCAAATTAGGCTGACAGTGTCGATACTGTGCAGAAAATGTTGACAAATGAGGATGATTTCATGTATAATATTCATAAACCAGCTTATTTATCATCCCTAATTCCATCGTTACAAACGCTCATGACGAAAAGTCTCGTAAGTGGACTTTTATTTCCAGGTTAACTCGACCAGATTCGCAATTCCAAATATAAGGACAAGATACAGAGGGAAGAAGATGAAACTTTCCGGATGCGTAAATTCAAATACATGCATAATAAAGGAAGGATGAAATTAACCGTACAAGGCATCCACGTTGCACTCTCCGAGGAAAACTTTGATGCTTCGTGGTGAACCGCAGTTGCCTTCAGCGATGATTGCTCTGTCGTTGGCAGCCATGTGAGCAATGATCTTGTAGATCATTTCAATCTGGAGGAGTTGGGTAAGAACGTTAGCAAAAGAAATGAACTACTTGAAATTCCTTTTTGTTAACGAGAGATAATTATCAAAGGGGAAACTGGTAATACATCTTCAGTAGCATGGCACCGGTCAGCTACTTCTTCAAGCGTCAACGGTTCAACAGGATCCTTGCAGCTGAAACAGAAAGATAGTGGGAGTGAGAATCAGAAACAAACAATGACAACCACGGTTGCATTTTTAGTTTATGTGACATATGGTAGAAGTGGTCCTTCATTCGGATTTTGTTTCTTTTCCAAACAATGACAAGGTTGTCATATTCGTAATAGTATAACAGATAAGACCTTCCACATATTTCTTTCCACATTTGAGAGGCCTTCAAATTCAAAATTCGGCATTTCAACACCGGGATGTGACACCAAATGTGTTCCATAGCAAATTGCCTTTTTCCTTTTTATTTCGTTAAAAATACAAAATCCGGATTCTGTGTGCTCATCTTTCCGAATAATGATCCTCTTGCCACACTTGCAGAAATTTTTGTTTCTTTTGGGAAATGATCTGTTGTAAGAAATTTTCCTTTTCCCTTTAATTTTGTAAAAATATAAAATCATACGCCAGGACGATAAACATAGAATTGCGAAAGTCTCTTCATTTCAGAACCTATGCAAAAATGAGCTTGATTGCTAATAATTTGACAGCATACCTGGCCTCATTGAGTACTGCTAAAACCCGCTTCTGAAGGGCTAATACTTCTCCCGTTGCTTTTTTCCCAGCTTCAACACCTGAGACAACAATTAAATGCAGGGGATTTAACAAAGACAGATGAAAAGAAGAAAAATTATGTATCAATAATAAATGAACGTTCTCAGTTTTAATACCCAGGGCAGATGCATAATGCACTAAAACAAAAGAAGAAAAATTATGTATCAATAATAAATGAACGTTCTCACTTTTTTCATTCTCATTCATTCACTTTCAGACCCAAGGATGGTCAAAACATATTATTTACCAGGTTGATGGTAGGCGTTAATGTTGACAAGTGAAGCATATATCCCGACTGCTCTCTCATAAAGTGCAATGAGAGCGCCGACAGATCTCGGTGTCACTTCTTCCACTGTAACTGTAATTGACTCCCGGTCGTTTGAATAAAGAGCCGACCTTGTTCCCTGTAGAACCTCAGTTTAGAATCTTTAGGTATGCAGAGGATATAAAAACATAAAAAAACCAGTATCAGCTATGAAAACAATAAAACATGAAGTGACACCCAACAGGTAGTCACTTATTATTGGCTCTTATAATGGATCTAACCTGTAGCATACCAAACAGGTAGTCACCACATGTGACGCCGGGTTCAAGCTCCCAATCATGACCAGGGGGCCTATCACGTAGTACTTCAATGAATGTCACAAAGAAATTGTGCACACCATCTCTCAGTTGTTGAATGTAGCTGTTGAAACAGGTGCATCAGGCTCACAAGTAGGTTACACCAAATTATGGATCAACTTAGTAATGAAAACTGAAAACTTACGCATGCTGATCCGTGCTCCCTTTATTTCCATAGACAGTAAGTCCTTGATTCACCTGTGAAAGCAAAAGGTGAGCTCATTCTGAAACTATCAATTACAAAATACTGACAACCACCGTTGGAGCATCTATTATGGATACTACTAACTAGGCACGAACAGACTTAAATAACCTACTATGCTTGGTCATCAAATCAAGAAGGTTCAGAACGTATTCTATGCGAAATCCCTAAGTGACAACTAATGGAGCTAAACACATTACGAAAGGGATCAAAATTCAAAGATCAGGACTTGCAGAACTTAATAAAAGCTCGACACTATCTGTGACGCTACATACACATTTAAATCTCATATTATTCCACACTAGCCCTAAACTCATCACATAAGCCAACTGGTCTAAGTGATGAAGCATTGAAGCATGGTCGCCTTGGGAACTTAAACAAGGGCAAAAATATGGTACGACTGTCTGTTTTTATTTGGCTGAAAACATGGTACAGAAATCAAAACTAAACTAGACTTCTATTTATTAGTGCAAATACCTACAATGCAGAGGGCAACATCTAAAAATATCGCAAAATCCCAGTCTATATTGAAAACTGAACTAAATGTTTTCAGGACGATCAACTTTTACCCACTCAAAATCAAAGTAAATGAACAAAAGAATGGTATACCGATTGCTACACATACCCGATTACCATCAAGGTCAAATTCCTTCCCAATAGATTCCATGACCAGCTGTTGCAAGTACCGACTAAATAATAAGAGGCTGTCCTTGTAAGGAAGAACAACCATATCCTGACGAAATGCAAAGAGCGAACATTTAGAAACTTTGGAATGAAAAAAACCCACCATCAAGAGATCAGACTAAAATTTGACAGTATTTAGGGAGTAGAATAGAAGAATAAAAAGTACCTTTGATCCCATGCCATCAGAAGCCCAATACCAGCATAAAGCAAGCAACGCAGCCGGGTTATTCCTAAGCTGAACAAAAAAGCATGAAATACATTTGTCATTTGTTTTCCACTGCTATTTTGATTAGGGGACGTACTAGCCAAACAACATAACTAGTCATTACTTATTAATTCCCATTTAGTTATGCAATTTTATTCTCATGGAGTTAAACTTGAGGTCAGACTGGAAAATCATTCACCGTTGGGAAAAACGACTAACCGTATGACCAAAAACTAAAAAGAAGAAATGAGAGTAACAGAATACAACAGTAACAGAGCAGGTAAGTCTATGACTTCTCCAAAGAGAACTATCAAATTTGAGGACAAAATGGTTTTCTTCAGACGTAAAGTCAATGACAACAGAATTATCCATCACTACAGACAAAATGGTTTTCTTCAGACGTAAGGTAAACTCTCGTCCACAGCCTCACTGACATTGTGATTTAGAAAATTCACACTGACCAAACAGGCAGCACTATATCCAATCAACCATAAAAAACAGAGGTAGTGAATTGATGCTCACCACAGTGGTTCTGTTTGCCTCATCCATCAAGTGTCCACCAGCAAGCATTTCTTTAATATCAATTCCCTGAAGAGGATCAGTTATATAAGATTACCCATGTTAAAAATGAATGGTGCTCATATCCGAACCTGAATTTAAGGTCTCCAACCTGCAGTGCTGCCGGAAGAAGACCAACTGCAGACATTTCAGATGTTCTGCCACCAACCCAGTCAAACATGGGGAATCTAGCTAACCATCCTTCAATTCTGGCGGTGTTGTCCAATAATGAATTTTCTTGAGTTATAGCAACACCCTACATACACAAATAAATGACAAGTTGGCGATTACATAAGAGGAGAAGGACCTGCATCAAGAGTACAGGCAACAATGGAACTATAAGTTACATCAAGATATAGCACTGCCCAAGATTAAATAAGAGGCAAAAGGTCCAGTCAATGAGGTTCTATTTCGCATTGAAAATAGGGAATCTGATGCAGACAAACAGAGAAATCCAAATAGCGCTAAAACTCCTCGTAAATTATGAAAAGTAAGCCAGCCGTAAAAATTAATTGAAATTAAACATCAAAGGGTGGGGTAGACAACAAAGACCTTTTGATTAATAGGCACAAAAGCACTCATCAAAATAAGAGATACGAGGGTTAAATCACTGAAAAGGAAGATGACGAATGCAATTTTCTCATGCACGTGGCATGTTCGTCAGTCACAGTGTTGGACACCATAAATGACAATAGAAAATAAAATAGAGCTTAACATCCACTTGTAGATACAAGAATGAGTAATTACACGAGTAAAGGAATGCCAAACCAAATCCAGCCAGCTAATAAACCTAATATTGTACTCCACAACTCTAGCTCTGATAGCGACACCACGGATTTCTATTTTTCTATAATGAAGAGAACTATTATCGATAAGTTGAGCAGCAGAATATTAATAAAGCAGAAAGAAAAACCTGAGATCAAAACCTGTTTTGCAAAATTCAGGCCAGCCTCACGGAAGGCCTTCTGTACTTCCAGTAACCCATTTCTCGTTTCAGGAGTACCTCCACTCTGAAGGAAAAAAATATTGAATTCATATCAGCATCTTGCATTACAACATAATTAAGAACAAGGATTTTAGAATACAAAAACTAGATGGAAATGTACACTGAATGCATGCATTGTGTCTCATCTTAAATTAGTTTCTCACCTTTGTGGTACCAAAAGGACTTATTTTTCTGAAATCTGGGGCTGCTAGAAACTAATTGGAAAAAAAGGTGCAGTTCATGTGGCTTTGCCAGGAAGTGGGGATGAAGTAAAATTGTTCGTTATAAGGATTTTAGATGTGTTTTAAACCGTATCATCACATCTATTCGAGGGACTGATGGGAGTCACTTTATGTAGTACAATTAACGTATAATAACAGAATAAAGGCAAAGATATTTTGTATTTGAACCTTTGAAATCACAATGACAAGTGTAGAACCCAACTCAGGACCAAGCTGTGCAATCTGATGATCAATTCCTGCTGGATCGGTATTGTCAATAAATCTTATCTGCCAACAAGACAAAAAAAAAAATCATTTGCACATTGATAAAGAATCAAAATAGGAGGGATAGAGTGATTGGCATTGAACTACACCCATATTTCATACAATTCTTCCAGTATGTAAAGATTGTGCACCGGTTTTAGTTCGATGGGGGAAGTCTATAATGTCATAGAAAAGGTTGCGTGTAGGTAGAAAGTACAATGCACTTGTAAATGTACCTTAAGAGGAGGGTTATCAGGAGCTAATGCCTCAGCAACGAACTGTGGTCCAAGTGCTGAACCTCCAATTCCAACTGAAAGTACCTGAGTAAACCGCCCTTCCGGCGAAGATGGCGGCTTAATCTGCAATTTCAAACAAACCCCATTTCATCAAATTATCAAATTACACATACAAACATCTCTATTTATAAAATTATCAGTAACTAATCAGATTTAACACCAATTAACAAACGGACATTGAAACACAAAAATCTGACCTTACCGCTGACGACGTCGTTTGAGAACTTAAGCAGCGCCTCGAGTGTGTTCTCAATCTGCAACCTGAGGAACGAGTTGGGGGCAAGCTTAGGATTACGGAGCCAGTAATGGCCGACCATGCGGCCCTCATCGGGATTAGCAATCGCGCCTTTCTCCAGCTCCTCCATGGCCTTGAACGCCGCCTGGAACCGAGGCTCCATTTCGGAAACGAACTCGTCGGTGAACCCGACCCGACTCACATCCAGAAACAACCCGAGCTCCTTGTGCTGGTACAGCCAGTCAACGTACCTCCGCCACAGCGCATGCGGGTCCTTCACCAGCTCCTTCTTCTTACTCGGAGCCCCATCGGTCTTCGCTAACTCCGCCGAGACCTCCCTAGCCACGGATAGAGCAAAGCCCCGATCCGCCGATTTGACCCGGGCCGGAAACGCAACCGAAACCGATACGGAGTCCTTCCGCAGCGAACTCGCCAGTTTCAGCTGGCGCTTGATCGTCGGAGAAGCAGAGTAAATGCCGGAGATTGAAGCCATTGGAATCGCCAATTGAGGAATTTTCGAGGATTTTGGTGCTCTCACACTCCGTCACACCATGGATGTGTGCTTGGGAGTTGCAGTTGGGAAATGCGTTTGGCTTTTGGCTTTTATCTCTCTCTCTCTCTCTCTCTCTCTCTCTCTCTATTTTTGGTGCGAGCGGCCGGCGTTTCACATGGTTGACACATTGATTGGTTGGTAGTTTATTATCTCGTTGACGGAAGTAGCCTCCGTTGGTGGTGCAATTACGGGAATGCCCACGAATATTCTTGCGTTTTCTGTCCATCGCGCTCTTTTGTGCGCTTCCGTCATTTGCCGGCGCGCGGATTTGGCTACCCGATGTCTTGAAAGGTCAATTTGGTCAAAAGGCATCGACCGGCTTTATTGCCATTGATTATTGGCTTTTGATTTCTAGTTTGTTCACCCCCTCAACTATTTTGGTACTTTCCATTAATAAGAATAATGACAAAAATTCTCTTAATTTTATCAAATCATTTTGATTTATTGTTTATTAAATTAAGATTATTTTTTGTCATGTTTGTCCTTATTTAACAAAAAATTTCACAAAAATACCAAAATGATTGACAGTGAACAAACTCAAAGATTATTTCTATTGATTTTCAATCTCAGGATCAAAGTGATAAGTTATGCAATCTTAGGGACCATTTTGACTAAAAGCCTTGATTATTTAATTCCCATATGATATCAACCAAGATTCACACCATTTTTTTTGGCCGAATTGTACTTATATGTGTTATGGCTTAAAATTTGCAAGTTAATATTAAACTCTTGACTGGTTTGGAATATGGGTTAAAATGAAATAAACACAAAGATTTAAGTGGTTCACCTCTTAAAACTGGATTACATCCACTCTGTTACTCGAATTCTATTGATTGTAAGACTAAAAAATAGTGCTTTGCTAATACAGCAATGATCTTTCCTCAGTTGTCCCACATCCATACATAAGGCTCTCATCCCTTAATATGGGCCTCAACGAACCCCTTAGTTGTGGGTTTTCTTCACTTGGCATTTAACGTGCCACCAATGCAGACTAGCACACTGACACATTTTCACTTATCAACCAGACATTTGGCGGTGACGTGACTTGTGTTTAGCTGAAATGACGCGTTCTATTAGAATGATGTGGGCCGAGCATCCCGCTCGACCTTGGTTATCCAACCTTGCCTCACCGAGTGTCGTTTCGACCACCTTTGTGTCTTATAAATCTTTGTCATTGATTAGGGGCTGCCATGTGGCCTGATTGACATATGAATAGACCTGTTCCTAGAGACTTGCGTCATTAAGCTACCAGCCTGCCAAACGTGCCCCTGGCAATCAGACAATTCTTTATATGTCCTGGTCGGGCTGAGCTCATAAGCGATCAACTTTAGTGCTCGAGAGTGCTCTCTTCTAAGCCCCTTGGGCTCTTCATCTTCTTTGGGCTTTTCGTGACTTCTTTTTCGACCTGCACCATTATGTTGGCTCAAAAGAGCTCAACATTAACAATAGGCCATGTAGATTATGAAGGTTTCCACTTGAATTCTTGTATTTTTGTATGTTTTTTTCACTTTTGTCGTTGTTGGTTTAGTTTTTACTCTAACTACAAAACGAAAATTAAAATCTAAGAATTGTTTGATAAAAATTGAAAATTAAAAACTTGTTTGGTAAAAATTTTCATTTTCAAAATGAAAACAAAAGTCAAGAATTTTATTTAAAACTCACAAAAATATTTATTTTAAGAGTCTTTCGATAACTGTTTGTTTTATTTATTATTTTTTTAAATTGAAATTGTCACATCCCCGCCCGGGGCGGATCACTTCCCGAGCCCGCTCCACCACCGTAGCACGATATTGTCCACTTTGGGCTTACCATTCCCTCACGGTTTTGTTTCTAGGAACTCACGAGCAACTTCCCAGTGGGTCACCCATCATGGGAGTGCTCTAGCCCTCTTCTCGCTTAACTTTAGAGTTCCTACGGAACTCGAAGCCAGTGAGCTCCCAAAAAACCTCGTGCTAGGTAGGGATGGGAATATACATTTAAGGATCACTCCCCTGGGCGATGTGGGATGTTACAATCCACCCCCCTTAGGGGCCCGACGCCCTCGTCGGCACACTTCCGGCCAGGGATTGGCTCTGATACCAATTGTCACATCCCGGCCCGGGGCGGATCACTTCCCGAGCCTGCTCCACCACCGTAGCACGATATTGTCCGCTTTGGGCTTACCATTCCCTCACGGTTTTGTTTCTGGGAACTCACGAGCAACTTCCCAGTGGGTCACCCATCATGGGAGTGCTCTAGCCCTCTTCTCGCTTAACTTCAGAGTTCCTACGGAACCCGAAGCCAGTGAGCTCTCAAAAGGTCTCGTGCTAGGTAGGGATGAGAATATACATTTAAGGATCACTCCCCTGGGCGATGTGGGATGTTACAGAAATCTCGTTAGGTAATTATTTTCACTTAAAACACTAAAAATTGAAAGTCAAATTTTGAAAATTTAAAAATATATAGTTTTCACTTTTAGTTTTTAGTTTTAATTTAGTAGAAAAACTAAAAGTAGTTACCAAACGAATTTTCGATATTCAATTATTTGATAGCTACTTTTGTTTTTTTTTATTTATTTCAACAAAAACTTTTTGTTTAGAGTAAGGACTAAAATAATTCTTTTTAGCCAATTTCTATCTACTTTCCATTTTCTCTATATTTCGTCCAAATTGTCGTTAAATAGAGATATTGCATACCATGTAAGGGTAATATGGTCATTTCAGTACTTAAAAAATGTACCCACATTTCATCGCACCTCCCTCCTCTACGCACCCACGGTCCATGCCCTCAATCCTCAAATATTGAGCGAAACAAAATGGTCGAATCAACCCATTTTCCCAAAAAAAAAAAATGAAAAATTGAATTTCCAAATAAGAGGGAAGGGAAGGGTTGCCGATGATGTTGGTGTGAAGACATAAATTAAGTACATCCAATCAGAAGATGTCACGTTGATTATAAGCTCAACATGATAAAGCTACAATTGACGGGGTGAGCAAACAGTACCTCAACCCTAATGGGTTAAGCATGTTAGCCCACTAAACGTAGATACCTCGCCACCTACTTGTAGACACGTCAATAGAGAACTCATATCCTCAACATCATGTCATAAGCTACTCGTCAATGATGGTTTACGATGTCGCACACACCACACCATTATTTCTTAAAACTACACTCGTAGTTTGATTCTCTAGCCCGAAGATATGTATGCAATTCGATATAGATTCAACCACACCCATCTCCAATCTCCCAATTTTCCCCTCGTCGAAGTGTAAGAATCCTACGTGGACTTAACAAGTTGTGATAAAAGAGAGGTTACGTGTTGATAATATAATTCTCAAGAGTTTTAATACGTGGAAAAGTTAATGTCCTATTATTGTGGAAACACATTCGAAATACTGGGACATAACCTCTTTATTCAACTGATATTCCATCACTCCACGTCTACCGGGATTTGAGGTAACGGGTCAATAACCACACTTCCACGATAGATGGAAGTTGGATGCCTTGCCTCTATAAATGCAGAAATTCCCTGCTCACAAAGACACGTTCTGAGATTAGGGTTCTATCACCATAAGAACATAAGGCTTTCAGTGAGTAGAAGAATTTTCTGAAGTAACCATTGACGATGTCTTCCTCAGGTAAAAATGCTTTGATCTTTTATCTCTTATGTGACTAGTGTTACCACATTTGGTATCAGAGCAAGCTTAACTAGTCCTAGTCCATAGTTTCGTATTTTTTCATTTTATTTGGAATTAATGAATGGTGATTCAAAACTCATAAAGTGTCAACATTCTTTTCTAAAAAGAAGTATGTATGAATTTTCGAGAGTTTTAATCAGTGTACTGGGCCATATTGATCAATCTATGTGTTAGTCCAAAGACTCAATTAAAAAAATTGCATAAACGATCCTGTGAATGGTGGCTGTACAATGAGAAAATAATGGCAATTCATATCTCTAGCCTAAAGGCGTGATATAAACATGCATTTGAATAATTTTATTTGTTTGTTTTGATGTCTTCCTCAGCTTCGAACCTGTCTCCCATTGAACCCTTGAGCGGAGGAAATTACAAAAAGTGGAGAGAAGATGTTGAGATCGTGCTAGGGCTAATGGACCTTGATTTGGCCTTGAGAAAAAGATGAACCAGCACCGTTAACTGATGATTCAACTCCTGATCAGAGGATGAAATTTGAAAAAAGGGAGAAGGCTAATACAATGGCTTTGATGGTGATGAAGAGGACTATGAGTGATACGGCGAGGGGTCGCTTCGCAGCATGTGACAAAGCTAAAGATTGCTTGGAAGCTATGGGAGCGAAGTTCAGAGAGTCTGAGAAGGCACAAATGGGAGATTTGATGACGACCCTGACAACCCTAAAACTTGATGAGAATAAGAGTGTGAAATCCTGTCCCCGAAATTTCACTATTCATTACGTATCTCGTAATTTAAATTTGTATTTCGCGTTTACGTTATTTTTATTATTTCATTTTAATTCCGTAAATTTTGGGAATTAAATCGAATAGTTATCCGGTTTGAATTTTCGTAATTAATCTTTAAGATTCGTTGACCTTTTGAGGTCACAAGTAATGTTTTCAAATAGATCTCGAAACCACGAGTGCATAGGTGGAAGCCGTTTGTGAGTCCGGATTTTATCAGTATAGTTACGGACATTTGAAGTTGTGTTACTAAATTATAGATTTTAAATTTATTTTAAAACTCCCACCTTGTGGGAAAGGGACCAATGAGACAAGAGAGGGAGAGACCAATTAGAATGAGGGAGGAAAGGAGAATGAATGAGGAAGGAAGAAAAAAAAATTTAGAAATTGCCGAATGGCAGCAAGGGATAGAGGAGAATAGGAGTTTCAGGAAGGAAGAAAGGAGGAGGCGGGCCGAATCAGGATAGGAGAGAGAAAGAGGTTAGGCCAATAGGAATAAGGGAAAAGAAGGAAATGAGGGAAAGAGAAAATAAAGGGGAAACCGGGTGGCCCGCGCGACCTGACCCGTCCCTCCATATTTTCCGAATGGTTTTCCATCGGATTTCCAATGAATTGGACCAATTTGTCATGCCCAATCATCATCTCGCCACTCCCTCTTCTATTTTCAACCAAAATTCGAAGGAATTTGGGGGTAATTTGGTGAATAACCGACGGTGGGTGTTCCGAAGCCACGGCGGCAATCCGCCCATTTCTGAAGGTCCCGACCACCACCACCACCACCACCAAAAGGTTCCCCTCAACCCCAGGAATAAAGCCCAAACAGTGATGGAGGCATCGGAGTTCATATGGAAGCCAAATCGAAGCACACCCTTTTCTAGGGTTCCGACGGGTTCGAGGAAATTTGGGGCCTTTCCTGGCCAAATTGGACTTGGCCACAGGTATGAAACTTACTCTACTCATTGAGATCTACATTTATGTGAAATTTGGTAATTTTTGGAGTTAGTCAGAAAATTGGGTTTCCGTTTGCCGGAAACAGCCACCCACGGCGGCCCTTGGCTAGTGGGTCGACGATGCCTTTCTAAGTTCAATTAGATGTCCAGATTTTGTGACGTAGATTGATCGTTTAGACTTAACTTCACTATGAAACATTACTTGATCAAAATATGAATCGACGATCCGACCGTTGGATTGTTACCAAACTTTAATACGTTATAATACTTAATATTTGAGGACCATAGAAACTTATAAATCGGGGATCCGACTTACAGATCTTTCTGAATTGAACTTCTAAGTTTGTAAAATCAAACGTTGGCCGCCACTTGAATTTGTAATTGGCAGAGATTTGACCGTCGGATCGCGATGAAATTTTAGTAGTTTGTTTTAGAACCATAATGTGGACTTTACAAAGTTACGGATCTGAAATCCAATGTGCGGATCTTTCAAATCGAATTATGTAGAATTGTGGACCCTACCTTTGACAGAGAGTTGACTTTTGGTCAACATGTCTCGAAACGTTCTAAATACTAAAATTAGTACTACGGGAGACTTAAGTGAAGTCTAGTGGGCGTACATTGGTTAGAGAGTGACTTGAACATATGTGATATGGTTATTACCTCGATTTCTTATATTGGTATCATCTGTGAATATGACTTGGTTTTATAATGTGATTTCTATTGAAATGTGATTTTATATATTTAGCCATAGACATATGTTTATTAAACATGAATTGGCTTGTGTACTGATGATGATTGTGATATATGATTTGATGTGCATATATGAAATATGGTTGTTTTGCATAATTGGTATGATGTGGTGAAATGTGAAGGCTAGTAGTGGACCATTAACCCATTGTGATGGGGATTTGTTACCTGGATAGTTTTTCATTTCTCGCTTTGTTGACCATTCTCAGCTTAGTACTTGTGCTTGTTTCATTTTGTTGAGCCTTCGTGAATAGAGTAACTTGATCATTGTCTTGTTCCTTTTGGCCGTTGTTATGCATTGTACTTCACGATTCCGTTGAGTGATGGTTCGGAATCGTATCCATTTGGATTCCATTGAGTGATGGTCCGGAATCCCTTTTACTCCTCGATTCCGTTGAGTGATGGTCCATAATCGTATCTTGATTTGGATTCTGTTGAGTGATGGTCTAGAATCTATTCTACTCCGCGATTTCGTTGAATGATGGTCTAGAATCATATCCTGGTTTGGATTCCGTTGAGTGATGGTTCGGAATCCCTTCTACTCCGCAATTCCGTTAAGTGATGGTCCGGAATCGTATCTTGGTTTGGATTCCATTGAGTGATGTTCCAGAATCCCTTCTACTCCGCTATTCCGTTGAGTGATGGTCTGGAATCATATCCTGGTTTGGATTCCGTTGAGTGATGTTCCAGAATCCTTTCTACTCCGCGATTCCGTTGAGTGATGGTACATCCCTTCTACTACGCGATTCTATTGAGTGATGCTCCGAAATCGTATCCTGGTTTGGATTCCATTGAGTGATGGTCTAGAATTCCGCGATTCCGTTGAGTGATGGTCCGGAATCCCTTCTACTCCGCGATTCCATTGAGTAATGGTCTGGAATCGTATCTTGGTTTGGATTCCGTTGAGTGATGGTCTGAAATCCCTTCTACTCCGCGATTCCGTTGAGTGATGGTCTGAAATCGTATCCTGGTTTGGATTCCGTTGAGAGGTCCGGAATCCCCTTTGGTGTCTTGGTTCCGTCGAGTGGTCCGGAACCTGATGTTGATGAATTTCGTTGAGTGGTCCGAAATCGCATCATTTGACTTATTGGTTCCTTGGATTTGGTATCAACTTCATAGTTGTAGGCTTCAGTTGAACTGTGTCGCTCTAGCCCTGGATTTTGGTCTATGATATGTGTTATTGATTGATGTGATTGTGTGGCTAATGTTGGTCGTGATTGTTGTCATTATGATTAGACTTGTGGACCAATGTTGCTAAAGAATAACATTATGTGTCGTTGACTATTCCTTGAGATATGCATACTATGAATGGCGGTATTATGTGAAACATAGTGATTTATGTGATTGATGAATTGGAAAGCATATGTGTGAGAATGGCATACCTACGTGCATGATAAGGTGATAATTGTTGTTTGGCGTAAGGTTGATGTGTAGTGCAGTACTCTATGATTTCTGCTTGAACGTACTATAATAAATGACAGAGTGTTGTGAATGATAAACTATAAATGGTTTGATCCTTGTTTAGGGTACGTAGGCAACCTAACAATGAGGTTAGATGCAACCATAAAGTATATGAAAATTAATATGCGAAAGGATGCTCGAGTTGTGCTTGGCCATATCCCGGAGACGAGGTATGTTAGATATACGGAGACTTGATGATGTCACATGTCGATCCTGGACGTATGTCGGGATCGAGGCGTGACAAAGAGTGTGAGAGAGCACATTCTTAAACTTGTTGAGACTGCTGTCAAACCTAGAGAATTGGATATTCCCATTGACGATGCATTCATAGTCCACATGGCCCTGAATTCGTTGCCTCCAAAGTTCAACCAACTGAAGATCTCCTCTAATACTCAGAATGAGAAATAGGCATTGGATGACTTGATCTCGATCTGTGCACAGGAAGAAGCAAGAATCAAAAGGGATGAAGTTTTTCACACCGTTAATATGGTGCATGCTGACAATGGTAAGACAATGGCTTACAAATCTGGTAAGGTCCCTAATCTTGACAACAATTTCACTTTTGCACCATATGCATCCTCCTCTAAGGGACCCGTGACACATGAGGATTATATGGACAAAATCAAGTGTTATTTTTGCAAAAAGCTTGGGCACATGAAAAGGGATTGTGACAAATGAAAGATTTGGAAAAATAAGAAAGGTACAAATTTTGTTGAAATTTTTGTTTGTTTTGAAACTAATCTTGTTGAAGTCCTTCCAAATTCTTGGTGGTTTGACATTGGTTGTTCGGTTCATATCACCAATTCGTTGCAGGGGTTCACAAGAGGAACTGCAACAAAAAGAAGTGAAGATTTTATAGTTTATGTTGGCAATGGAAATAAAGTAGATGTGGAAGCAATAGGCAACCTCAAGCTAAAGCTTTCAAATGGTTTTATTTTA
Organism: Heteromeles arbutifolia; assembly: GCA_024362995.1. Taxonomy (NCBI): domain Eukaryota; kingdom Viridiplantae; phylum Streptophyta; class Magnoliopsida; order Rosales; family Rosaceae; genus Heteromeles; species Heteromeles arbutifolia. The sequence continues at coordinate 25,780,126 of JANCRC010000013.1, read as the reverse complement.
GAATTAAGTGATGTTCTCTATGTACCTTCTTTAAGAAGGAATTTAATTTCTGCTTCTCAACTTGTAAAATTCGGATTTGCTTTTAGTGGTGACATTGAAAGTGTAAGGATTTTTATGAAAAATAATTCAAGTGAAATACTTGGAATTTGTTTCTTAATGCATGATTTATGGCGTCTACTTTGCTAAGTTTCAAATGATAAGGATTGCCTAAATGTGATTTCAACATTGCCAACTAAAAGATTGATTTTGAATGAGAATTCTTCCATGCTCTGGCACCGTAGACTAGGCCACATTTCTAGGGCAAGAATGGAACGGTTAATAAAAAAAGGAGTTTTACCAAACTTGGACTTCAGTGACCTGGTCAATTGTGTTAACTGTTTTAAGGGAAAATTAACCAATTTAAGGAAGAAAAATTCAACAAGAAGTCTAAAACCTTTGGAAATCATCCATTCGGATATGTGTGGTCCTTTTCCCACAAGGACTTTTTGTGGAAATGTTTATTTTGTAACCTTTATTGATGATTTTTCATGGTTCACTTATCTCTATTTAATCTCGGAAAATCTTCAGTGCTAAATTGTTTTAAGATTTTTAAAACTGAAGTTGAGAATCAATTGGATTTGTCCATTAAAGTGTTAAGGTCAGATAGGGGAGGAGAATATTATGGTAGGTATATTGAAATTGGTCAAGCTAAGGGACCTATGGCATTATACTTGGAACAATGTGGTATACATGCTCAATATAAAAATCCAAGCACATCACAACAAAATGGTGTGGCTGAAAGAAGAAATAGGACCCTTATGGAGATGGTTAGAAGCATGATGAGTCACTCAAACCTTCCTCAATTTCTGTGGGGGGTGAAGCACTGAAAATGGCAAACCATGTCTTGAATAGAGTGTCATCGAAAGCAGTGTGCAAAACACCTTATGAACTGTGGACTGGACGAAAACCGAGCCTGAATTACCTACATATATGGGGATGTCGGGCAGAGGCTAGAATTTACAATCCTAGAGAGAAGAAATTGGATCCAAGATCAGTATCGTGCAATTTCGTGGGATTTCCTGACAAGTCTAAAGGGTACAAGTTCTATTCACCAAACCTCACAAATAAAATCTTTGAAACTGTAGTGGCTAAATTCATTGAAGATGGTGAAGAAATATAAGATAATGAGAATGAAGGGTCATGGTTTATAGAATGTGACATATTACAACAAGATAAGAATAATGATGTGTTACTTGGTGATAAAGAGATTAACACAAATGCCATGCATGACATTCGTGGGACCCTGATTGACACTCAACCGCTAATAGAGTTACATGCTGATTATTTTAATGGAGCTATTGAAGGTAGTGAGACAATTGAAATGGCAGGACTTTCAACTGAGGTAACTAGCTCTTCAACTAACATGGTGGGGTCATCATCACAAGGAACAACTCCATCCAATGAACCAAGTGCCATGGTTATGAGAAGAATGCAGCCACCAAGAACTAGAAAATCAGGTATCCCTGATGATTATCTAGTATATTTTCAAGAAGTTGATGTTGCTGAGGATGTGATAAAGGACCCAATGACTTTCGAACAAGCCATGAATACTGAGCAAGCAATATTATGGAAATATGCAATGGTAGATGAAATGAAGTCCATGGAAGCAAAGAAAGTATGAAGTGCTGTTCAAGCACCGGAAAATGTTAAACCAATTGGGTGCAAATGGATTTTTAAAACCAAGAAAGACTCAAGCGGTAAAATTGAGAGGTACAAGGCCAGACTTATGGCCAAGGGCTACACCCAAATGGAAAGGGTTAACTACTCTAAAACCTTTTCCCTAGTGTCAACTAAAGACAATCTTCGAATCATGTTGGCATTGGTTGCATAATACAATCTCGAACTTCACCAAATGGACGTAAAGATGACTTTTCTCAATGGTGATTTGAATGAAGAAATTTTCATGGAGCAGCTACTTGGTTTCATAAAAGAAGGAGAATAAAGAATGGCTTGTAAATTAAACAAATCAATTTATGGACTCAAACAGGCATCGAGGCAATGGTTCTTAAAGTTTGATGAAAAAATGATAAATGGATTCAACGAGAACAAAATCGATGATTGTATGTACTTGAAGGTATGTGGCTCGAAATTCATATTTTTGATTCTATATGTGGATGACATCATTCTAGCTAGCAACTGTTTGAATTTGCCTGTTGAAACTAAGGCTCTACTGTCCAAGAATTTTGAAATGAATGACATGGGAAATGCCTCTTTTGTTTTGGGAATTGAAATAATCAGGGATAGGGCAAAATGATTGCTTGGACTTTCACAAAAAACATATATCGAGAAGGTGCTCCAACGTTTCAATATGCAAAGTTGTTCAGGTGATGAGGTTCCAATGGGCAAAAGAGATAGGCTCAACAAGTCACAGAGTCCAAGAAACAAATTGGAAAAACAAAGCATGACGACCAAGCCTTATGGATTTTTAGTTGGGAGCTTGATGTATGCTCAAGTTTGCACAAGACCTAATCTTGCTTATGCCATAAGTGTTTTAGGCAGATATTAATCGAATCCAGGAGAACAACATTGAGTTACTGTTAAAAAGGCATTAAGGTATTTGCAAAGGACTAAATCGTATATGCTGGTTTACAAAAGGGTGCAAAACTTGGAGCTTGTGGGATATGCAGATTCTGACTTTGCTGGCTGCATTGATGATAGAAAATCGATGAGTGGATATGTATTTCTTCTTGCATGAGCTGCAGTGTCGTGGAAAAGTGCTAAGCAAAAGGTGCTCACAACCTCAACAATGGAGGCTGAATTCATAGCCTTGTTTGAAGCCACGAAGAAAGGGATATGGCTGAAAAATCTGATCACATTCATAAGATTGGTTAACACCATTTCAAGGCCATTAAACATATTTTGTGATAACAAAGCAGCTGTGTTCTTTTCAAAGAACGACAAGAAATCATAAGCCACTTGTTTAATGGACGTCAAGTATCTATCAATGAAAGACCATGTGAAGAAATGAGAGATTTGTGTTTAGCACATAGACACAAAGTTGATGATAGCTGACCCATTAACAAAGCCACTAGCTGTGGGAGTGTTTAAAGATCATGTTGCAAACATGGGGCTGCGAAAACTTTAAATCTGCAGAAGTGTGGGAGTAAATAAGGCTTTCATGTACAAGTTAATTTTCATCTGTTCATTTCAAGTTTATGGCTGACAATGTGTTTTCATTTTGAAGAATGATTAACATTAGATAAATGCATAATCATTAGTCCAAAGAATGTGTTATTCAAGTGTTTATCATGCAGGAAACTTGAATTGGAAAAGTCTAGTGATTGAAGACAGTGGTTTTGAAGTCAATCAATGAGGTAAACTGGACAAAATATGAGAGAAATAAAGAGATGCCAGTTATTTATTGTCATTAGAAATGTGTATAAATGGATGAATACACTTGCATTATACTGCATGAATTTAAGGACTGTGATCTCAAGGTGAATACAGTACTAGTACATGTAATATTTTATGAGGTTCAATCCCTAAATGATTGCTGGTAAATGTGAATACGATATTAATTGCGTAAAACTCAACGTTATCACATAAGGATGAGTTTATATTAGACATGGAACCTTAAAACCACAACCCGTTAGTGTCCATGTGGGAGAATGTAAGAATCCTACGTGGACTTAACAAGTTGTGATAAAGGAGAGGTTACATGTTGATAATGTAATTCTCAAGAGTTTTAATACGTGGATAAGTTAATGTCCTATTATTGTGGAAACACATTCTAAATACTGGGAAATAACCTCTGTATTCAACTGATATTCCATCACTCCACGTCTACCGGGATTTGAGGCAATGGATCAATAACCACACTTCCACAATAGATGGAAGTTGGTTGCTTTGCCTTTATAAATGCAGAAATTCCCTTGCTCACAAAGACATTTTCTGAGATTAGGGTTCTATCACCATAAGAACATAAGGCTTTCAGTGAGTTGAGGAATTTTCTGAAGCAACCATTGACGATGTCTTCCTCAGGTAAAAATGCTTTGATCTTTTATCTCTTATGTGACTAGTGTTATCAGTTAAGTGTGTGAATCTTCCAGCACGAAGGTCATGGAAATTCTAACTAAATAATCACCTCTGTTTGCGATGTGCTCAAAGTTAGTTCCAACAGCTGAGTAAGCATAGGAATGCTATACTAAGTCTCTAATTGCAGGAAAAATTTGTATAAAATAATATCATTTGAATAACACATGCATGTAAAATGTGACTAAAGGCTATGCATACTAACATGAACTGAGAAATGAATTTTTTTCCATGAAATTTAAAGCCTAAAAAATGAAGGGCCTCACTTTGAGTGATTACCATTGTAAAACAAAATGGGTTATTCATGGTATAAAGAACCTTATAAGAGGGTGGTTTCATAAATTCATAGAGTAATTAGAGTTTGACGGAGTTTAATTGAATTTTTGAGATTCTATGTAAAAATTTAAGTAAAATCCTTCAAACTCTTAATGGAAGAGTTGAGATTTATGAGGCTTATAATAAACTACCAAATCTTTTCAAATCCTCAAAATTCTTCATTTTTTAAAATCATCTAAAATAATTCCTAATCTAATACATCTGAATTTTTATAAACTTCTACAAAATCATAATTGAATACCTCTGAATTTGTATAAAGAATTATAACTCTCTGTCCTTAAGGACTAAGGCCATCTCCAACCGAATGGTCCAGAGGGCCGAAAATAGCCCAAAAATCGTTTCCAACCGAGGGCTGGGCCAAAGGGCTCGTGGGCCCCATGGGACAAAAAAGGGCCAACCGGTTGGCCCAACCCAGCCAGCCCCGGGCCGGGCCACAGTTTAACGGCTAGTTGCTGACATCAGCTAGCCGTTATATTTGATTTTTTTTTTAAATAAATTTCAAATTCTATTTTTTTCCTATAACTTCCTAAGCCATTAAACAACATTAAATTAAATTAAGTGACATGAAACAACATTAAACAATATTAAACAACATTAAATAACATTAAACAACATAAAAAAAATATTTAACAACATGAAACTTAAACAACATTTTTAAAAACATTTAACAACATAAAACTTAAGCGCCTACTCCATGCTTCTTTTGGCCCCAAGATGTGCAACAAGATCATGTTGTAGGTACTTGTTTGTAGCACGGGAACATGTCATCCTATAACGCCTCATGTACTCATTTAAAGAGATACTATCATTTCTTTGATTCAAAGACAAATTAGGCCCATCATATATTTTTCCACGAGCCCTTCTTGACCTATTTGGATCCTCTTGGTCTTCATCAGACTCTCCATCAATATACCCATCTTGCTCATCATCCACAATCATGTTGTGTAATATGATGCAAGACATCATGATGGAGTCCAATTTTTCTCAACTCCACCATCTTGCCGTGACACACCCCGACCCGGAAAGTCCACTAGGACTTCGAATCGAGCTGTGTTGGCTGACACCTGGAAGGTGACGAAGCCATAGAATGTGATAAAGTGAAGAAAAAAAATGCGAATAAATTTAAACTTGAAATGCCTATATACACAAATACGTAGTGAGCGGGTGTGGACCCATTTCACGCGTGATACAAAGCATAAGACAAGTACAGTGAGCAAAGATAATAATTATACCATCATAAGGAGCCACATGAACTGGGAGTGCCACAAGTCCTCGTCGATACAGAACATTTCTACTAGAACCTGGAGAGGTGCAAAAATAGAAAGTGTGAGAGGTCAAGACAAAGATTTTCAAAATCATTTCTATTATCAAAGGTAGTAACCCCTCGCTGTAAAACCTGTATAGTTTCCTGCAAATCATACTACGTAGAAGTATGAAATCACAAGTATACTAACAGTAAACCCAGAAGTATACTAACAGTAAACCCAGAAGTATACCACTACCAAGCATCTCATTAGCAATATAAATAATCATGTGCTTAATAGTCCAAACTAACATGCAAATCGGAGTCACCTATGGTGACCCGTACGACTGTACTCATATCTCATCAATCAATGCTAGCATATAAGTCAGAGTCACCTACAATGACCTATACGACTTATCCATATCTCATCAATCAGTGCTAGCACATAAGTCGGAGTCACCTTTAGTGACATGTACGACTTATCCATACATCAATCAGTGCTAGCATATAAGTCGGAGTCACCTCTAGTGACATGTACGAATTATCCATATCTCACCAATCAGTACTAGCATATAAATCGGAGTCACCTCTAGTGACATGTACGACTTATCCATATCTCATCAATCAGTGCTAGCATATAAGTCGGAGTCATCTCTAGTGACATGTACGACTTATACATATCTCATCAATCAGTGCTAGCATATAAGTCAGAGTTGCCTAAAACATAAATGTAGACCTGCCATAACTCAACCTTTTCAATTAACACTATAAACTCACCTGAACTTACATGTGCGTCATGCGTTCCTCTTCGCACTTCAAAGCACCCAGAATGATTAAGTGCAAGTGATATACATATGAATATGTCACGATGCAATCTAAAATTCAAACATTTCAGAGTATTTTCAATTATATAATACGACATACTAATTATTAACCACCAAGGCATAAAGTTAAAACGCACATTTTCCACAAATTTCCTGAACTTTGCTCAATTCCCCAAACAAGGCTTTTGTCTCAAGTATTGTATGGCTGCATCTAACGTCTTGTTAGACTGCCTACATACCCTAAACAGGGATCAAGCCATTCGTAGTTCACAATAATTATTTGTAGATGGCATACAAAAATCAATTTAGAAGCGTTTGTGGAACTATCAATTATACACATGTGATAAAAAGGAAAAGATCCACTCACCTGGAGCCCACTCTACGATTCTCTAGCATGCACATCGAAGTGTCCTGAACGATTAGCGCCTGCCACAAAGTCCAAAAGTGGACGAAAGGTGGTCAATTTTGCCCACGAAGCTAGCGGTGCCTAAAACTTCCCGGCGTCAATTAGTCGTGTACGGTGGACCAACGGGGTCAAGGTTGGTTGGGATTTGCTCCTGGAATGATGGGCTACAAGGCCCAAGTGGTGGCATCGGCCATCGTTTTGTTGATTCGTCAGAAAATTGAAAAAGGTGGCCGGAGCACCGTTGGTTTTCATCGACTTTCGTGGCCTCCAAACTACCACATACCGTGGTTAATCAAGGTGGTTCTTGGGTGGGTTTTGTAGAGGGGAATAAGAACTTCAAGATGGTGGTGGTAGCATTGAAAAACTCCATTGGAGTTAGCCGGAATCGGCCTTAGAAGATGGGTGGTCGCAAAGGTGTACGGACGGAAACCCATGGGAAAAGCTGGGAGCTTTTCCTTTTTTTTTTTCTTCTTTCTGATTTCTAAATGGGCTGCTGCCCTTTTCTTCTTTTTCATCTAATTGGTCCTTCTTAACTTTTTAACTAACTCTCAATACTCAATTGCAAACGTCCATAACTATACCGTTATAATCCGGACTCGCAAACAGCTTTCGCCTATGCGTTCGCACCAATGAGTACTAAAAGGATATGATAAATGAATAAGTCGTACATCTCTCTAGACGATGGTCAACAAAAGTCAAAATCTTTGCCTCTAGGGCATCTTCGTAAATTCACGCTTTTAAAATTAATAAAAATGTAAAATTTGGAACGGGTTGTCACATGCCGGCTCCTTGATGATCTTCCACTGTGCTTGTAAAATACTGAAAGCTCACTCAACATCTTTCCGGTATGCCTCCTGTTGTAAGGTAAACCATTTTTCGGCGTCATTCGCAAGGTTTGGGATTGCTTGGACAAGTGTCACCCATTTTGGGTAGATGTCATCTGCCAAGTAATACCCCATCTGCCAAGGAATTGCTCGGCCAATTTTTTTTTTTAAATATTAAAAAATTCTCATTTTTTTCCTATAAATTTAAGTTGTTGTAGTTTTTAAATTTAATTTGTATTTTTTAAATTTAAGTTGTAGTTTTTAAATTTAAGTTGTTGTGGTTTTTAAATTTAAATAATAAATTATGTTTGGCCCTCAATTGGAGATGATTTTTTTGTCATAGGGTTATGTTTGGCCCTCGGTTGGAGATGGTAAGAAATATGACTCTGCACTGTTCATTAAAATAGTAATTTCTTAGAGGGCTAAAAAGCTAAAACGAGCCATCTGGCCCTCCTTCGATTGGAGATGGCCTAAGGAATTTTGGTGTTACTCTCTTGTTGGCATTATTCCTCAAAAGCTTAAATAAATTTTTGCCTAATTTAAAATAAAATTAGATATTTGTTGAAGATTGAGACAATCAGGGATGAAGCTTCGGTTCTATAGGAAAGTATCTTTGTATTAAATTAGTTTCTTGTTTTATAAGTCAACTTGTAATTACCTAGTTTAGCACTTAGCTTGTGTATATAGGTTGAGCTATATTCCTTTTCTCAATGATTTTTGAATACAAAACAATAGCTTAAAACCATATTGGTTTTTCTACATAGTATCAGAGCGATAATCTTGGGACCGAAGAAAATATCAAACCCTAGCCGCCCACCATGGCAGAGCACAACGATAAACTGAACCTATCTGGTTCGACGGAGGCAACCACTTATGATGTCAACCATGCTTATTACCCACATCATTCTGATTAGCCGGGAATGATGCTCGTTTCTCAGCCGCTCACTCCAGACAACTACAACATATGGAGCAGGGCGATGATTGAAGCATTGAAAGCCAAAAACAAGTTGAGTTTCATTGATGGAACTTTCAAGAAACCAGAAAAGAAGGTTGCTGCAGCAGACTTGCATCAATGGGATCGATGCAACAGTTTAGTTAAAACATGGTTAGTAAACTCCATATCACCGGAAATTCAATCAAGTATTATTTACTGTGATCTTGCGTATCAAGTTTGGGAGGACTTGAAAGAACGTTTCTCTCAAACGAACAATATGCAACTGTATCACATTGAGAGTGCGATTCATGATTGCACCTAAGGAACAATAACTGTGAGTTCTTATTTCACCAAACTCAAAGCATATGGGACGAAAGAGATGATGCGATCAGCCTACCAGATTGCGACTATAACACCTTGCAACATGTGTTGGCATTTCAGCAAAATCAAAAGGCCATTAAGTTTCTCACGGGACTTAATGAAACCTTCAGTGCAGTAAATGATCAAATCCTCTTAATGGATCCACTTCCACCCGTCAATAAGGTATACTCTCTTGTGCTACGACATGAGAAGCAACATGACGCCACTGCAGGAAAATCATCAGTACAGGAAGCTGCTGTGTTTGCGGCCAAAGGACCCGACTCTAACAAGAAATATGCTGATGTGAAGTGTACTCGCTGCAACAAAAACAATCACACCACTGAAGCTTACCATGCCCATTTGAAATGTGAGTATTATGGCTGGAAAGGCCATACAATAGATTATTGTCAAAAACTGAAAAGGGCGGATCCGGAGCAAAAAGAAGCTATTCTAAGCAGGAGAAATCTAGAGGTAACAATGTTTCAAGTAATCTTAACAGACAGGAATTGTCAACTTTCTTCCCATTCACACCAGATCACTGCAAGCAAATAATGACCATGCTCAATAACAACAAAGCCAAGGCGCACAATGTTGGTAAAAATTCCCCTCTAAATGATCTCTCAGGTAAAGCGTTTTCCTTCACTTCTCATGGTCAGAAATCATCATGGATCTTGGATAGCGGTGCCACATATCACATAATCACCTCACATACTTTGTTAACCTCTTCTGTGTCTGTTAAGAATAAGACCGTGAAACAGCCAGATGGTACCTATGCCACAGTCACACACATAGGGACTATGCAATTTTCCACAGATTTTGTCTTACATGATGTTCTTTGTGTTCCCACTTTCCAACTCAATCTAATCTCCGTTAGTCAACTTGCCTATCAGTCCTTTTGTATCACGATTTTTCTAAGCCATTTTTGTGTGATTCAGGACCTTCGTTCGGGGAAGATGATTGGGACGGGGAGTGAACGAGAAGGCCTATATTTTTTGGACGGCACCAACAGAAGACCTACCATATCCACCACTCATGCTGTTCAGAAAATATCACCACACCTTTGGCATCAACGCCTAGGCCACCTCTCTGATCAAGCCCTTCGACATACTTCACTCTCTACTCTTGCCATTGGTTCTTGTATTTCCAATAATTGTCTTGTGTGTCCTTTAGCCAAACAAACGAGATCTTTATTTCCAATAAGTGAAATTTCAACTATCATGCCTTTTGAGCTTTTACATATTGATATTTGGGGGGGATTTCGCATTGCTTCACTCACTGGAGCTCAATATTTTCTCACAATTGTTGATGATTACACTCGTTGTACTTGGATTTACTTAATGAAGCACAAATCTGACACACAACACCATTTGATCAATTTCATCCACCTTGTTGAAAATCAGTTTTCTCACAGAGTGAAGACAATTAGGAGTGACAATGGGCCAGAATTTAAACTTGTTGATTTCTACTCCACAAAAGGCATTTTCCATGAAACAACATGTGTGGCCACTCCCCAACAAAATAGGGTGGCTGAACGCAAACACCGTCATCTCCTCAACATTGCTAGGGCACTCCTCATTCAAGCTAACTTGCCTACCAATTTTTGGGGAGAAGCCATCCTCACCGCAGCCTACTTCATCAATCGTACACCCACTCAAGTCTTGCATGGTAAAACGCCTTACGATCTTTTGTTTCACAAATAACCTAAATATTCACATTTAAAGGTTTTTGGCTGCCTTTGCTTTGCATCCACACACGCACATCATCCATCTAAATTTGAGGCTCGGTCCATCCCATGCATATTTATTGGTTATCCTTATGGCAAGAAAGGGTACAAGGTTTATGACCTCCACACACGCAAAATATTCATATCCCGTGATGTGCTCTTTCGTGAAACTACATTCCCTTTTAGCACACCTTCCGCATCACACTCTGACATAAACCATCCACCACTATACCCATCTCTATCTAACCTAGCTGATTATTCTTACGATCCACCACCTGTTCCAATCACAACAACCAACCTTGACACCTCACCTAACCATCCTCCCACTTCTCCTCTTCACGGAAACAATGTCACCGAAGCTGTGTCTTCATCTGCCTCACCTCCCATCGACACCTCACCAACCCTAAACCTTCCCCCACTTGACAACACCTCGTCTCAGCCTGTCCCAACCTGCGGTCGTTCTTCCACATGAGCCACTCGACCACCTCCCTATCTACAACAATTTCATGTTGGTGTCAAGTTACCTTCTCGCACCACCCAATCATCGACTTTTCACGTTGAATCACACGAAGGTAGTACTTCTCACCCTCTCTCTCAATTCCTATCTTATGCTCATTTGTCCCCCACTCACCGTGCCTTTACCACCTCCCTTTCCCTTGTCAAAGAACCTCAAAGTTATTTGCAGGCTATTCAAGATCCTAAATGGTGCCAGGCCATGAGAGATGAGGTTTCTGCTCTTGAGGCCAACAACACTTGGACTTTCCACCGTCTTCCTCCTGGGAAGAAACCCATTGGTTGCAAATGGGTTTATAAAATCAAACTTAATCCAGATGGTTCTGTGGAACGCTACAAGGCACGTTTGGTCGCCAAGGGGTATACACAAATCGAAGGTCTTGATTACAAGGAGACTTTTGCTCCCGTTGCTAAGATGGTCACCATTCGTTTACTCCTTGGTGTTGCCACTGCTCAAGGTTGGCATTTGTATCAACTCGATGTCAATAATGCATTCCTTCATGGAGACTTACTTGAAGATGTTTACATGCAACTCCCACCAGGATACGGACGAAAGGGGGAGACACGCGTATGCAAGCTTCAGAAATCTCTTTATGGACTTAAACAGGCTTCAAGACAGTGGTTCCTGAAGCTTTCTTCTGCGCTCAAGGCTGCAGGTTATCGACAGTCTAAAGCAGACTACTCTCTGTTCATCCGATCCAAAGGTCCAAGTCTTACTGCCATTCTTGTGTATGTGGATGATGTGATATTGGCTGGTAATGATCTCTCATTCATTGAGAAGACAAAAGCATTTTTGGCCAGCAAGTTCAAACTCAAAGATCTAAGAAAGTTAAAATATTTTCTCGGCATTGAAGTTGCAAGGTCATCTCAAGGTATATCTTTGTCACAACACAAATATGGCTTGGAAATATTGGAGGATACTGGTTTTCTTGGAGCTAAACCGGCTCGATTTCCTATGGATCCGAACCTGGGACTCACGCAAACAGATGGTGAGTTGTTGGAAGATCCATCCACATATCGTAGACTTGTTGGTCGTCTAATTTATTTGACAATCACTCGGCCGGACCTAGTTTATTCTGTCCACATTTTAAGTCAATTTATGGACAAGCCTAGGCTGCCGCATTTAGATGCAGCACATCAAGTTTTGAGGTACATAAAGGGGACGCCAGGACAAGGGATCATGCTCTACTGCACCAGTTCTCTTCAACTGAAAGCATATTGCGACGCTAATTGGGCAAAATGCAAAGATACAAGAGGGTCAGTCTCGGGCTATTGTATCATGCTTGGAGACTCACTTATATCTTGGAAAACAAAGAAACAAACCACCGTGGCAAGATCTACAGCGGAGGCAGAATATAGAGCCATGGCATCCACATGTTGTGAGATAACTTGGTTGAAATATGTGCTTAATGATCTACATATTCATCATCTGAAACCTGTTACTTTGTTTTGTGATAATCAAGCTGCCCTCCATATTGCATCCAATCTTGTATTCCATGAGCGGACGAAACATGTCGAAATTGATTGTCATTTGGTTCGAGAAAAGATACAAGAAGGTCTTGTCAAAACTGTTCATGTCCGAACTCTACAACAACTGGCAGATTTGTTTACCAAAGCACTAAATACCTCTCAGTTTGAAAATCTTCTTAGCAAGTTGAGTATAATTAACATATACTCCAACTTGAGGGGGAGTGTTGAAGATTGCGACAATCAGGGATGAGGCTTCGGTTCTATAGGAAAGTATCTTTGTATTAAATTAGTTTCTTGTTTTATAAGTCAACTTGTAATTACCTAGTTTAGCACTTAGCTTGTGTATATAGGTTGAGCTGTATTCCTTTTCTCAATGATTTTTTAATACAAAACAATAGCTTAAAACCATATTGGTTTTTCTACAATATTTTCTTTTCCATCTTCGTGGAATGAGTGTTTTCCTCCAAATATTTCTGGTTCTAAGTTTGATAAGAAACATGGACAAACAAAGGAAAATAGTTATGTCAAAAATATATATATTACTTCAAAGATATTTCTCAATTAGTACCAAAAAAATCCACATTTAGCTTTTCCTGGTTCAAAAATTAGAAATTTACAACCCAACAAAAAAAGTCAATTTATCTTTCAATTAGATATTACTAGCATTTACCTACCTACGTTGTGTGTATGAACATATCTTTTTAGAAAATGAGAAGGAGAGAGGGAGAGAGGACGTGGGATAGTGAGAGGTTTTTTTTTTGGTTTTTTTTTTTTTTTTTAAATATTGGAGGTATTTTAACATCACATGTAAATGAGGTTTTAATAAAAAATAGTAAAATTTAAACCTGTGAAATTACATTATTGCCCATCATTTTTTTTTTGTGATAGAAGACTAAGTAGTCTTTTCATTTTTTTTTTGTTGATAAAGATGGTTTCATTAATTAATAGATATGAACACCCAAAATAGTGCTCAAGGTTTTTTAGTCGAATGAAGTCAAAGTAAGGATCCTAGTAGTTGTAATATGATTCTCATTTTTGTGTTTGGTCAAATGCTGGCGGAAAACAATTGTGTATATGTATGGTGGTGTGAGTTCGATTTTCACTGATTGTTTAATCACTAACGCTACCGTTTGTTAAAAAAGTATTTTTACAATTTTTTATGTTTTTGGTTTTCATATATAAAATAAAAATAAATAAAAATAAGGAAAAGGATGAGGTAGAGGAAACGCAATCGCAGCCCCACAGAAGTCAATTCCTACCATTGTTCTCCCCCATTTCTCCAGTCTCCCAAAATCCCTACGCAAATCTCTCTCTCTCTAGCTCTCTCTGTGATATTTCTCATTTCACCAACGCCGACAACACCAACATGATGTGGGACGAGTGGGACGACACCATTTTCTCCGACACCGACCAACAACAACAGCAGCAACAATCCGACCAGGATTCCCACCTCAATTTCGATTTCTTCTCCGACCTCTCCAAGCCCAAGGTCTTGTTCTTTCGCCCGCACAATTAGGGTTTTTTAATCATTTGTTTTCCATCTTTTTTAGCTGTTAGTTTACTCAATTATATGGGCATTACTGTATTTAGGATTACTATAAGATATTGGAAGTGGATTATGATGCCAACGACGATGCTATTCGCTCCAACTACATCCGCCTCGCCCTGGTTTGTAATTTTCCATTTTTTTACACATTTTTTAGTTTTTTTTTTAATATTTTAATTTTTGGGTTCGTTTGTTGCTTACTGAAATGCTTTAAATTTTGCTTCTTTGTGATTTGTGAATGCAGAAATGGCATCCGGATAAGCACAAGGACCAGGACAGTGCCACCTCTAGGTTTCAAGAGATAAACGAGGCCTATCAAGGTTCCTTTTTACATTCTTGCCCAATATGCATTTTGCTTATACTTTCGAGCTAGCGTTGGTTGCTTAGAGTTTTCGGACTCCCAGGAACAATGGGTTTGTTGCAAGAATTTGAGCTAATACTAAGAGCACCCAATTTGATGTGGGTAAATTGTGTGTACTTTAGGACCATGTGTGCCCAATGGTACTCTAGTTTTGATAATCAGACACTTCGTTATTAGATATGGCGATGTGGGGTTAAATAGTTTTTGAGCTAGCAAGTGTGGGCAGTGTTCTTGGTTTAGTATTTTTAAAGGACTGTGTTGGCGAAGAGGTTTGTGGAGTATAAGAATCTCTTTTTGCTGAATTGCTACAGCTACCTAACAATCGAACATTTAGGTAGCTGTTACTGGCCTATTCTTAATTTCTTATATCCGTTTAGTAGAAGACATTGGTGTGTCATCAATTATCCATGGCTCACCAAACCGACAGAGGCTGTATGAAAGTAGTTTTTGAGCCCTTTAGTGATATAGTTCAAAACATGTATCAGGGAGCACTTTTTTGGGAAAATAATGACTTGATGCATGATTGTTTTATTACCAAATACATGAGTATAGCTAGAGTTTTTAGAAAGGTGAAGGAGTATGAAATTGGTATTGGGCATTGAAATTACTGGCTCCTTAGATTACTTCAAAATTAGAAATGACTTCGGAATGGCAAAACATCAAGCTCAATATGAGGGAAAACCTGGATAGGCTTGCGAAGTAATATAGCAGGGACAGCAAATTTTTGCAAAAATGATTTTTCCAACTTGTTCTTCTTTGTTAATGGGAGTCATCTTATAAGTGATGCGTCTCTCATGGTCAATAATGTTCATCCGTTTAGTTTCCCAACATGACGAAAAGGTATCTGCGAAATACTATATAGATATAAGTTTTCTGTTAGCTATGGTTTTGCTAACCTTCTGGAGGCATGCTTCACAAAGGTAACATGTAGACTATGCTGCTTGATTATAGGCTATATGTGTTTCCTTAAGTCCTCTGATTTGTATTGACATATTCAGATTTTAGCTACTTATTTCGATTTTTTGTTGGTTTCCTAAAAGATTAGATGGGACTTGGGAGTATTGATATAGGTTGGCTTTCTGCATCCATAATTTGTGCCTGTCGTACATTAAATAAGCCTGATTTTAGAACAAGCATGATTGAGGCAGTAGTCATTTGGATTTGTTCCTCCTAAAATGCAGCCTTGGAGTATTATTTCCGATAAAACGACACTCTATAGGTGCATGCGTTACGTATGTTATTGGCCTTAGAAAACTTTAGACATATATCCATTTTGATAGTTTAGTTTAAATGGTAACCCAATAATTTGAATGTTGTTACTTTATTCTAACTAATGCATGAAGTGTGAGTGCTTAGAAAAGCCAAAAGGTGTCTCTGTGGCTGGCACTTGGAAGACTTATGTTAATTAGCTGATTTTCTTCTAGGCATGACTGAGGACTGTGTTTCTGTTTCGTTTTTGAATCTAACAAAGTTGTTTCGATTTCGTTGAACAGTTTTGAGTGATCCAGTGAAGAGAGTAGAATATGACAAGAAAGGGATGCTTTACGTCTACGACTATAATATAACTGTAAGAATTGCCTCGTCTGTACCATCAAGATACGTTTCTTTTTCCTGCATCTACATTTTCCTTCCGTGGTTTTCTTCCTTCTAACTTATAGCATGTTGACCGCAGGAGTATCTAAACCGCTACAAAGGTCTTATATTGACGTGCAGTGGCCTGGGGATGAGGACTTCAATTTGGTAAGACAAAACAACCTGCACATAAATCCTTTTCGTTAAAGACGGGAAAATCTTTACAACGTGCATGGGACAAATTTGCTGACACTGCAAGTGGCATAGTAAGGGAAAACAAGGATCTGTGTCCTTGGTTGTACTGCTATTATCATGTGCACATGTATAAAATAGAGAAACAAAGGATATCGCTTTCTGTCGTGATGTCTTGTGCCAACCTGCCCATGTTAGATGTTACCTCTTTCTTGTAGAGTTGTATTTGTATAATATTCTACTTGCCCCCATTGCTTATCCAATAATTATGGGATTATTCCATGGTCGACCCGAGACAAACCTTTTTGTTTGTTTGTTTTGGGTGCTGAAAATGTACGTGGGTGACATTTGAGAGCACATGGAAGCTTGTTGCTGCTTTTTTTTATGGCTCTTGTGGTTTTGCTTTTTGATCTGTTGGAATTCTTATTCCGTTGGAAATCTGTGTGTTCTAGTTTTGGTGGATGCCGTGCTAGGACAGTCGCTCCAACTCATGCTTGAGCGGCTTTTTTTTATGTGAACGAGCGGCCTTTAATCCTTATGCGTTTTGGTGGGTTCTACTTGCATCTGTTTCGAAGGAAAGATTTACCATCGAGCCAGTGTTAATGTGGACAGAATGAACCAACAAGGATGCAGTATGGAAGCGTGATGGTATGTTGAATTCCAACAGTCGCACAACGAAAAACCAAATTTCTTGGACGGTTCGTATCCTTTTTGTTTACAAGCTGAAGCCGGGTTTTTATAGGCAAGTTCTACCTACAGGTTTCTATAAGCTCTAATTGGCAGGTTCGATTGGGCATAGCTGCACAGACCTTGTTCAACTAGTGCTTGAAATCAGAAGATGACCGGAAGCTCTCGAAACCCTAGCATGCCTCTTGCCTTCCAGATTCTATTTTTCATATATAAACAGCAAAAGGACTTGAACTACGTACATCAAGGAATAATACAATAGAAATGGCCAATGATTGAACTGTATAGAAAACAATGTGTCATAACTGAGATGCTTCCTTGCAAGTAGAGGCGCCCTTAGAACAAGAGCGGCTGTGCACGCTACTGCAAAATTTTCCAATTCTCCTCTTTGTTTAAATACTACAACATCAAGCTACATCGGACCTTACTAACCTGGTTTCAAACCTTATGATTTATGAGCTTTCCTCCCGTATAATGTTAATGAAGTTCGTCAGCATCGCAGAACAAAGACCCGGTGCCACTATCTTTCAAATTCCATTTTCATGTTGAGGATTGAATTTTCCCTGCCTCACGAGAATCATGAAAGATGATCCATTTCCTCTTACCAAAAAGATGTAGATTGCAACTGCAAATCAGATCAGAAGGTTTTCTTAATCCCATTACTTTATGTTGAATTGCCAGCATCTTCATCACCTAGGGGTTTTCAAGCCTAGGATGTAACTTTTCTCTCGCGTCTGAAATCCGTCTCAGGGCTTAATCCTGCTCTACAACCACCAACTCATCGAGAAGTTCAAATGCAGACAGACGCTTTCTTTCTCTGCAGAATGATTCCACCAAAACAGCCCAGGAATCAGGCAGTGGCTTAAATCCCATCTCCATTAATCCAAACAAAGCCATGGACGCCTCTTCTGCCATTCCGGCCTCAGAAATGCGAACCAGCAACTCATTTGAAGTTGCATAATGTGGTATGAACCCCCTACCCATCATTAACCCCAACAACGCAGTCGCCTTCTTCAATTCACCTTTTTGACACAAGAGATTCAACACAATCCTGTAGCTTGCCTTGTTGAGATAGACACCCTCGTAAGGAAGTTTCTCCAGCATCTCAAGAGCATCCTCAATTCTGCCTTCTCTGCACAACCCTCCGAATATCACATTGAAAGTCACGGTATCAGCTTTGCACTCTCTCTCTTTCATCTCTTTGAGCAACTCTATAGCTTCATTCACTTTCCCAGTCCTACAGCAGCAATTAATCAAACCAGTGTAACCAACTGTATCAGGCTTTATACCTAAGCTCGTCATTTCATGAAAAACTTCCCTGGCCTCCTCCAATCTCTTCTCTTTACAGAAACCGTTCATCAGAGCGGTATAATTGAATACATTTGGGTTGCATCCATTGCTCTTCATAAACTCCAATATCTTCCTAGCCCTGTCGACTTTGCCACCATGACAAAACCCATTAATCAAAATGTTGTAAGTTAGGGCATCCGGTAAGATTTGGTCCTTTGAGATCATTTCTTCAAACAACTCCATTGCTTCTGCGACTCTTCCACTTTCACAGAGACCACCCAAGAGAGTTGAATATGTAATCAAATTAGGGTAAGAAATTTTGGACCTTTTCATTTCCTTCAGAACCTCAAAAGCAGAATCAAGATCCCCATTCTTGCAATGGTGCTTAACCAAGATGTTGACAATGCATGTGTTTGGCTTGAAGTTAAAATTCTTTTTCAAATGTGTGAGAAATTGTTGGGCAAAATCAACCTGATTTGCTTCAATCAGTAGATTGAGACAAGTACTGATGGATTTGAGAGAGGGATTTTCTCGAACTATTGGCTGGATAGCATAGAACATTTCAAGCACTCTTTCATGCATAGAGGATTTTGAAAAATGCCTCATGAGATTAAGGAATATACCCTCATGAAATTTGCACGTCTCATAGGTCATTTGATGAAGAATTGCATCGACAGCCTTGAACTTCTTGGACTGAGCAAGCTTCTGGAGGATAGTTCCATAGGTGGCATTATTGTGATTAAACCCCTTTTGCTCAGATACCATGTTAAATATTTCCAAGGCATGCTGTGGATCTCTCTCACGTTTGATTAAGTTGATGGCAGATTCGTGAGAAATATATTTGCCTTTCCTCCTCGTTTCTGTCTGGGTGCCTGTGGTTTCGGGTGGGGGGTCTGGTTTGTGAAGTTTGACTTTTGAAAAGTGAAGAGGAGAGATCCATGGAAGTGACGATGAGAGTGTTGAAGGAGAGGATGAGAACCAGCGGCACTGACTTTTATTCACTCTCATAGCATTCATGAAAACTGCTGCCGTCTTGCTAGGGCCCTGTCATCTGAAGAATATGAGGATCTTAAATACTTATGTATGTGAGCTGTTTTAAAGAAAAAGTGTAAAACCAATGCTAAAAACTGAAAACAACTTGGTACAGGAAGTGCCACCGTCAACAATAACGTGATGACAAAACTATATAAACAGAGATTTCATCAAAGGGAATTGTAAATTGAGCAAAAAAACGTGAGCATATTTTTGCAAAAAATGCATAAAATTCCATTCGAATCAAACTTAATTTCAAACAATACATATAATGAGTTGATGAAGAGACTCTTTGGAATCATATTGGCTAATCTAGGTAGTATGCCTTTAGACAAAGAAGGCATCAACCAAAAGAGAAGAGAAAGCAAGCGGATTCGGAAATCAAGCATATCACTCGGAAATAATTGAACGCCAAATAAAAAACTGGAAGGAAAAACAAAGTTCTTGAACATGCTGCACGAGAATTAGGCGTTAAAGGCTCTCAATCCTCAATCAGTAACACGAATTATGCCGCAAAGCCAGTGCATCTACTGAATTGGGTTTTTAGCAATCAAGTAGGTGCACCGGCTCGTGATATCTATTCAATTTCTATACAATTCCTCTTACAAACTGAGGATTGAGAGGCCGTAACGCCTAATTATCACCTAGTCTTCTCAAGAAACTTGTTTTTTTCCATCTAGTTTGTCATTTGACATCAACTATTTCAGATATGATGAAAAATGAAGGGTTTTTGTGGGTTTGGGAAACCTTAAAACTGAACTTGAATCCACTAACCTACTCTCTGAAATATCAACCAACCACATTCCCCATAAACTAAAATTCCAAAAACTCAAATGGACTGATTAATGGGCAGAAAAAGTTTCAAGTTTCAAATCCGTTTTCTTTAATTTTTAATTTTTCCTTCAAAATTCCTCGCAAATCAACGGAAATTCAAATAAACAAATGAATAATTGGATTAAAAACACAATTGCAAAAATTTGCAATGCCTGGGAAAACTTACCTCGAGGATTAATTTGAAATACCAACACTTTCTGTAACCAAAATCTGTCTGTAAACTTGAGTTGCAGGGCGGAGGTGAAAGGCTGCTTCCGCTCTCAAGGAAGAAGGAGAACCAAATCAAAAACGCCACGTCGTGGTTGTGGGGTTTCTGTTTCTTGGTTTATGTGTGTTTATTCGGCCCAATAACAAGCCCAAGCTTGCATACGCCCATTTTCTTTTGGTTTTAAGGAATATTCTTCCAATCCAATGCCCTTTGAGCCCTTTGGTGATTTAAAATGAGTTGATCTGTCACTTCATACTACAGTCTAGAGGTATTCCTCTTCACTTGTAAATGAGAGGTTTTAAGTTCAATTCTGGCCAAAGACGAATTTGAACCACATTATTGTTGAATGAGGATCCTCTTTGTGAGGATCCCAGGATCCTCTAATCATATCGGTTCATCGTCCATTTTGTCAGGTACTGTTTATATCCAATTTTAAATAAAAAAATTTACAATGATTTCTGACCGCACGATGTACGATGAACGGACGGGATTGGAGGATCCTCGAGATCCTCACAAAGAGGATCCTTATTCATTATTGTTAACTCATTGTAAGGCTAAGCTCACCCCCTTAATGTAGATAATATTGTTTATTAAAAAAAAAAATTATGTGTCGCCATTTAGTACTACGATTTAGTGGTATTTCACTTCACTTGTAAGTAAGAGGTCTTATGTTCGATTCTCACAAAATGCAAATTTGAACCACATTATTGCTAGTTTATTGTGAGGCTAAGCCCATCTCCCTTCTCCTTAATGAAAAAAAAAAAAAAGTGTCAATTTGCCTCAGACCGTCTATATGTTAATCTTTCCGTCAAATTAAGGATAATCTATATTCTTCAAGTGAAAAACAACTTAATAAAAAAATGTCAATCAACGTCAAAGAATAAAAAATGATCCTTAATTTGAGAGAGGATTTTCACCGAATCCTCTTTCTGAGGATCTCGAGGATTCTCTTTGTAAGGATCTCGAGGATCCTCCAATCACAATCATTCATCGTATATCATGCGGTCAGTTTTCGTCAGGTACTGTTTATATTCATTTTTAAATAAAAAAAGTTTATAATGATTTCTGACCGCACGATATATGATAATGAATGTGATTTACGGATCTCTAAAATCCTCACAAAAAGAATCTGGCAAATATCCTCGCTCCTTAATTTGGTGGAAAAATTAACGGACAGATGGTTTAAAGCAAATTGACATATTTTAAAAAATTAAGAATACTCATAACTAATTGCACATTAAAAAAAAAATCGAAAGTATTGATAAGTCTGTCCCTTTTAGAAACTCTATACACAAACATTTGATCCGCCACCTAACATGAAAATAAAATCTTAAAATTTCCATTCTTTGTATCATTGAGTGCACTGATTAAAGGATAAAATAAAATAATTTGTTTTATGAAAATAGCCATGATTGAGGGGAAGAGATCCGGTTTAAAAGGTTTAAAAGTTATAATAATTTTAATTGTTTGACCAAATTTTAAGGGTTTAGATTAATTGATTGATGGGCTTTGGTGGGAGAGGTCCGGAGAGAATCTCTTCCCATGATTGAGATGGAGACATCATGCTTTCATCTAAAAGTAGTCTGCCATATGAGATGATCATCTACTAGATTCAAACTGAAAACTTTTTTTTTTTTTTAACAAACGATATTATTTATACTAAGGTAATATGGTTCAAATTTACCTTCAATAAGAATCGAACCGAAGACATCTCACTTACAAATAAAGAAGAATATCACTAAATTAGTGACCGTCCATCTTTCAAGATTAATTGTACGCTATTTATTTGTACAATAGTCCCAGTTTTTTCTTGGAGAACTATAGTCTCTTGGAATGATAGACAACTTTACCATATAAACGTCATCTAAATTCCTATATTCGGGAAGCACTCCATCCAAATATTAATATGTTATTCAGCTCAAGTGTTTGTGATACTCGCATTATTAGTAACAAATTATGTTTCTTTAAAATTTAGAGGGTTTTAACGAAACATTCTCGGTACTGTTCACTTTTAACGAAAAACTACATTTTTACTTTTTCCTGGTACTATTCACTACACCTTTATTTGTCATTTTTCATGAAAACAAAAGTTTTTTTTTTAAATTTTCGTTAGTTTTCCTTAAAATTTCTTTTGAGAAGTTTCGCATAAATTTAACATGGATTGTTACGCATAAATATATCCGAATAAACGTTTTTGACGATTTACCACGCACCCAATTTTAACTTTTAATGTGAATGGACTACCTTTATCTCCATCTTAAAAATTTCGCCTAAACAACATCACGCAAATCCTTGTCTAAGGGCAAATTTCGGCACAATATTAACAACAAAATTGCAGGGGCTCTATTTAGCTTATGTTGCATGAGTTAGGGTAAACGGTAAACCCAACTTTACCCCAAGTTATTTAGAGCATTTCCATCCATCCAAAAAAGACAAAGGCTAGGGCAAGGGCAATTGTATTCTAGGAGGATCCTCGCCGGATCCTCTTTGTGAGGATCTTGGGGATTCTCCAATCATATCCATTCATTGTACATCATACGGTCAGAAATCATTGTAAATTTTTTTATTTAAAATTAAATATAAATAGTACTTGACAAAAACTGGCCGCATGATGTATGATGAATGAATGTGATTGGAGGATCTCTGCGATCCTCTCTCAACTGTATTGCCCAAAATCCACCAAAGTGGCCGGCTAAAAAAAAAAAAAAAAATCCACCAAAGTGGCCCCAGCGGCTCACAATATGGCAGGCAATTGCTGGGCTCCACCAAGCTCGTTAGAGCAACTCTAGCGGGAGCTGGAGCCCGATGGACCGGCGACTTTGATGACCCAATAGCCCCAGCAACCTTCTCCAGCCCATGCGGGCAATTGGGCAGGGGGGCCCGAGTGAGAGGCCCGGCTCGAATTGGTGGCCCAAGAGCCCGAGGCTGTGTGATGCTTGGATGACGTCAGCCACGTTTTAAAATTAATAAAAAATGTAAAAATTTAATAAAAAATTTTATTTATTTTTGTAAAAAATTGATTTAATTTTTCTATAAATATGTTATCATTATCTTCCAACTTACACCACAATTTTATATTTTCTCAAATACTTTGGGTTGTAATTTCTTATTTAATGACACGTGGTACAACGAGACCGCTTAAAAATCCTATCCGAAATTACAAATAAAATTATTTTTTTATTTTTTATAAAATAAAAAATACTAATATTTTATTGCCTATTGTCATGGCTATTCAGTTTAGGTATGAAGATGCAAAAGACAATTATTGTTCATTAAAAGTCATTGGAGGGGATTGAATAGGAAGTTGCCCTAGGGGGCCTTCCTCAAGCTGGAGTTGCTCTTAGAATGCATAGCCTTCAATTGTCAGGACTTGCACCATAAAGCATTAGACGACATCAACGTGATGTCAAGAAGTGGGTTGACGGGTCCTAAAACCAAAAGGTGAGACAAAGTCCAACGACTTCCTACGGTGCTACGCTAAAACTGTTAGGCCGTGTTTGTTTGGCCTCCTTAGCTAGGATTAGCTAGGATTGGCTTAGAAATTGTCCTAGTCCCTTGTTTGGTGTGGGTAAGGACTAGGTTTAATGGGACTAAACGGGACTCGTGTTCGCTAAGGGCTTCACTACTAATACCGTGCAAAAGGTTGGGATTAGTAGTCCCGTTTATTCATCCAATCGTTTTCACCCATTTCAGTGATAACTTTCTCTATTATGAACATCCACTCCAAGCGCTGCAGGATCTTGAGCGCCTCGTCGTCTTCACCATTTTTTTTAGCTTATGCTACAGAAGCGATTTTAGGGCATGAATGTATTCTGAATTCGAACCCAGGAAGTCGGAAAAAGGGCGATGAGGATTGGTTTTTCTCGTCATCTATGACCTGGGCTATCGTGGTAGTTAACTAGGAGAAGGGTACAAGGGTTGTGGGGGGAAGAGGAGGCTGTAATTTTGAGGGATTCGATGGAATCGATCTGGGTTTCAAACGAGATCCAGTTTTGCTTTTGTCTTCATCTTCTGCGTTTTTTCTTCCGGATGGATTAGGACTGGAATTCAAACAGGATTAGAGAGATTTATTTGCCCTGCGTTCTGTAGCTCTCCAACTTCTAGAGTTGGACAAAGAAAGGTAGAGAGAAAAGTGGGAAAGGGGAAGGAGAGATGAAGAGGATTCTAGAAACAAAAAATAAAAAGATAAAATTAATAATAAAGTATTAAAAAATATATAGATTAAATAGTATAATATTATAATTTGATAATTTATAAAAATGTATTTGAAAAGATAGGGATTAAATAATATAATTTTAGAGTTTGTTAATTATCTTGCTTCTTAGTTCGACATTGCACCAAACGCTTCACTAAGCTAGTCCAGTTTAGTCCCTGAAGCTAGTACAGTCCGAGACAGTCCGGTGCAACAAACGCACCCTTAGATTTCCAACAGGCTGAGGATATGGACTGTTGATTTTCAACAGTAAAAAAAATTGAAAATTTGATCGTTATGGCATGTGACACAACTTGGTGCGTCTGATTTCCAATGAGTATGAAAATCAACGGACAAGATTAATCCAACGAGTAGTATTGCTCTTAATGGGCCTTGAAAATGAAATGAGAAAAATTACTAAGTAAATGAAATTGACGAAATATATAACGCAAATTCACCGATGTAGTACAACTTAAAAAATATAAAAACAAAATGGAGTTGGATGATAGGTTGTCAAAAACCTTCTTGGGGTGGTATTTGTGTTAATAGGTGTAAACTAGGTTTTCATCTGTCAATTTTTTTCTTATAAAATGTCCAAGTTCTAACCTTACAAGAGTGTATTCAATTGAGATTTTAATTCTTTTAATGAATTTATGGGTATTTAATCAGGAATTTAAGTGATTCTTTGAAATTCAATGTGTATTCAATCAGGATTTTAAGATAGTTTATTAAAATGCTTAGAAATCTAGATGTATTCAATTAGGATTTTAAAGAAATTTATAACATTCCAGGTGTATTCAATTAGAATTTGATTTTAAAGAATTTGAAAAAATTGAGGAATTAGAGGGAATTGGAGAGATTTTGTAGAGTATTTTAAGCATCCACAAATCTCACATCTCCCCAAGAGATTTTGAGGGAATTGAATCAAAATTTTACATAAAATCTTTAAAAATCAATTAGACTCCATAAAAATCCATTAAAATCTCTCAAATCCCCTTAAACTAGGTTTCGATCTTTTGTTTTCCATTTCTCTTAAAATCGAACTAATCACTAACATTACGTGTTTATTATCAATTGGACCGTCTGAACACGTTTTAATATCATATATCACAATGATAATACTCTTAAAATTTTCTTTTGAACAACCAATAAGATTACTAGAACGCTATATTAGTTACCAGATAATTTCTCGCACCGGCCAACCCTATAAACTTTGTTATGCCACCTACTTCATACCTATTTAGTCACAAGCCACTAAAGTTCCAACAAATGTCCAACAAATTTCCAAAGCGTGACAAAGCAGATAGTTAAAGGCAGTCATTGACGGCATAGAGAAAAAGGCAAAACGACATTGTTCCCAACGAAAACCTAAAATTATAAAAATTTAAAAAAAAAAGTTAATTAGTAAAGTGAAAAAAATTAAAAAAATTTGGTAAGGGTGCAAATTACGGTTCTTCCATAAACAAAAAAATGTAGGAGGTACCGGGTTTGGTGTTCTGGGTTAAAGCGTTTGTTTGACTGTGATCACATACAAGGTAAAATCATAGTCTCTTTGGACCTAGAAGGAGAGGAGTGCATATCTGTGACTTATCCCAATTGTATCTTTTTTTAAGAAAAAATAAAAAAATTGAAAAATGATGACTGGCATTTCCATTTCCGCAATAACCACCTCGAGCTTATCAGCCAACTCTCGAATCCCTTTGGGCCCCTTTCCGCTTCTTTTAATCCCGGCCTTCTTCCCCCCCTCTCTCAGACATTTTCACAAACACCTCACGCGCAATCGCCGAGCTCGTCTTCCAACACCCATTCGGATGGCTTCCGTCGTCCCCGATAACCTCACCAGGGAGCAGTACGTGTACCTGGCGAAGCTCTCCGAGCAAGCGGAGCGCTATGAGGAGATGGTCCAGTTCATGGAGAAGCTGGTCGTCGGTTCGACTCCCGCCGCCGAGCTGACCGTCGAGGAGCGCAACCTGCTCTCCGTTGCGTACAAGAACGTGATCGGCTCGCTCCGTGCCGCCTGGCGCATCGTGTCGTCGATCGAGCAGAAGGAGGAGGGCCGCAAGAACGAGGAACACGTGGCGCTCGTCAAGGAGTACAGATCCAAGGTCGAGTCCGAGCTCTCTGATGTCTGCGCCAGTATCTTGAAGCTCCTGGACTCCAATCTCTTGCAGTCGGCGTCGGCCAGTGAGTCCAAGGTCTTCTATCTGAAGATGAAGGGCGACTACCACCGCTACATGGCGGAGTTCAAGTCCGCCGAGGAGAGAAAGACTGCTGCTGAGGACACCATGCTTGCTTACAAGGCTGCCCAGGTAACTGCGTCGTCTCGATTCTCATAAAATTTTGACCTTTTGAACATCTGGGTTTTTACAATTTGAGGGTTTTGAGGCTGTCAGTCAGCGTTGACATTTTTAATTATTTACGTAATTTTTAAATTTCTGGGTTTGCTACTGAAACTAAAGAGAGAAAAAAACCCAAAATTTGAATTATGTTAATTTTAAATGTTTTGAGTAGATTGGTAATTGGAATTGATTAGATTTTGGAAGATAAAATTTTGAGGTTTAATTTGGTGTGTGAAGGACATAGCGCTTGCGGATCTGGCACCAACTCATCCAATAAGATTGGGTCTGGCACTGAATTTCTCAGTGTTCTACTATGAGATTCTCAATCAGTCTGATAAAGCTTGCAGCATGGCCAAACAGGTAACTTTCCTATCTCACTATAATCTTGTTTGAATCTTGGAAGTGCTTCTGGGAAAGCCATAATCACTTCTGAGGTATGTGCTTCTCTCTTAAACCATAATTGAGTTATGTAGAAGCACGTTGGAGGTGTTTCTCCATCTCTTGAATGATTTCGTAAGTGATTTTATGGATGTGCTTCTCCTCGAAAAGTCATTCTGGCCTTCCCAGAACCACTCCCAAACGGGCCCATTACGATTTTGCAATGTTGCTTTTCTTTCTTTCTTTGTACTATTTTAGTGAATTTCGTTAGGATGTGTGTGTTGTCTGGCTGCATAAGTGTTTTATATGATATCAACTTTCTTATTTAATATTTACTTAAGCAAAGCTTGTATGAATTGGTTTCTGTATGTTCTATTTATAGGCACCAAATCTGAATAATTCACGATACGAAATGGGTTTGGGTTGTTTACTTTGTGGGGGGAGAGGACTTTAAAATCTCTCATAAAAGTTTTGGTGATACTTAAACATAGTTGCTCTTTGACTTTTTGTGTGTGCTAGTTGTTATTTCCATGCTTGCTGTACTGAAAGTTAGATGAATTATTGAGGTGATCATTGTTTATTATTAAAAGAAATTATCCCCATGTGTTTGGCAGTGGGCAGTGTCTTGAAAATCTTGTTGGATTGGTGCTATTTTATACGTGTCTGTCGAGTTGTTTTGTCAAATTTCAAAATTGTTATATCCTTTGATGTTTGAAACTTGAATGGTTTGCTTCATATGAGTTTTATTTTTTATTTTTTGGGGTAATCCATTGGGGAATCAAACTTGGGACCTCTTCCAACGTTGGGAAGAGAGGTACGACTAAACCAAGAGCTAGTTGGTAGATTACTTCAATTTTATATTGTATCACCTGCATACCGATCCTTTTCATTACCCAACGTTCAGCAGATGATGAAATGAAACATATTCTGTGAGAAACATGCCACGATAAGTCACGATGGAAATTATTTGCTTGCTTCCTGACATTCATGCATTTAAAAAGCTTGAAGATTAAAACTTCGTCTTGTTAAGTTTTTGTTTACTTGAGATGTGTGGTTGTAGCTGTGTGCCTTCCTTTTGAAATGGTCTATTTATCTTCTAAGTTGCTTTGTATTATGAATGTTTAGGCATTTGAGGAAGCTATTGCTGAGCTAGACACTCTGGGAGAAGAATCATACAAGGACAGCACTCTAATCATGCAACTTCTAAGGGACAACCTCACTCTTTGGACTTCTGATGCTTCGGTTAGCCCCGCCTTCACTCCTCTCTCTCTCTCTCTCTCTCTCTCTCTCTCTCTCTCTCTAGATTGATGATGATCCGTTTTATATGTTTTTTTTTATGGTGTGTTTATGCAGGATCAGTTGGACGAGGCATAGAGGGCAGTGAAAGGCGGAAAGGCCACATTCATCCTCTGGAGGAGCCTCGGTGGGCATTGAATGCCGTTTTCCTGTGCTGATTGGAAGAAAGTGTGTTAATTTGTACATTGTTCCGCAACGTTGATACTGAACTTGTTTTCAAATTTGTCTTTAAGTGATTTGTGATGGATAGAATTTGATGTTAACAGCAACCAGCTTTTTTTAATCTAAATTTGGATTACGGGTGAGATAATCAAGGATGACAAGATAGAAAATTTTATTTTCATTGGATTAATCGATATTTTGATACATCATCGGATACCTCGTTACATGGATTAATAACTTTTCTTGCATTAAGAAAAGTAACGCGGGCGGTTTTATAACCGTTTCGTTTTAAGTTTTCACTAAGATCTTGTTTGGTTAGTTGGTAACTGATTTCAAATTTTGATTTTCAGAAAGATGAAACTGTTTTCGAAATCAATTTCAGTTTTCGCTTTCGTTTTCACTCCCTTTTATCAGTCACCAATTCCATGTCACAAAACAGGCATCTCACCCATCTCAAAATTCAATATCTAAAACCTTTTGACTTATTCGATTAGGCCGCTCGACTCTTGTTGGTTCTTTCCAAAAGCTAAATATGATGGTGGAATATTTTAATCACATTCAGAACACCTTCAGCATTGCATGCTGGGAGAGACCAACACCAAGAAAGACGATGAGGAAACACACAATGCCATGGAGGGGTAGATTTAACTAGGTACAGCTTTTACTGATATAAAGTCCACATATTATCTTAGAAAAACCAACAGGAAACCCGACAGCGATAAGTAATTCCCGGTTTCAAGTGTACCACTATGAAAATAACATGCAGCTTGTTTTATTTGCACACATACTTACACATAGATAAACACCATTCAAACCATCTGCTTGCCTACTTCAAGAAACACTCGAACGGTTCTATGTACTTGATCCGTTATAAGAAGCTTTGAGTCAGTCCCTTGTGCTGTTTTTGATCCATTCTAGGTACGGGAGACTGCCTGCGTTGATAGGTAAGGCAATAACTTCCGGAACACTGATAAAAGAGAAAACAAGAAAAGAGAGAGAGGTCAGTCTTAGCAGAGGGGATTACAGGGTGCAGAAACATTCTGAATCTACAAGGTAGGATTTGTGGCAACAGTTCTGGCTGAAGGGACTAGGCATAGGATCTGGTCTATAAGTTACGTAGAGCATTGTGGCTACCACAATCTTCCAATTATTTGGAATTTTCAGCTTGCAACTAAGTCATAACAACAACAACAAAGCCTTTTCCCACTAAGTGGGGTCGGCTATATGAATCCTAGAACGCCATTGCGCTTGGTTCTGTGTCATGTCTTCCATTAGATCCAAGTACTCTAAGTCTTTTCTTAGAGTCTCTTCCAAAGTCAACTAAGTTATAACAATTACATGAAATTTATTCTGCAGAAGCTTTGAGCTTACTCGTATGGATGGTTTGCCTTGACATGCGCAGTCAAAGCTTCAAAAAGGGATTGCCTTGTCTTGATTATAAGAAGTTCTTCAGAATCTGTCTGGACCTATCCACCAATAAGAAAAGGTGAATTAAGTGTACACATATTTTCCATATCTTGTGCTTGCTTATGAAAATATACAAATTTCAATGCAACAAAATAGCATGTGAACAATCCAAATTGGAAGGGTTATCAAGGGTATCTCTGCACCCTTCTCTATGATCTGTACCTCTCCTTTCCACTCATAGACGGACTCAATGCCTGCATTCACAATATTCAACATGAATCAGACAAGAAATACGAGCTTGATGCAAGTTGTATGCAAGAATGTTAATGAGGAAATTCATAAGTTCAGTTGTCAATTCAAAGATTACAGTGCAATATCAATATCAATAGAAGGGGACACGAGAATCTTATTTTAAAGGACACAAATAACAGTTCAAGTAGATAGAACGCATGTTAACAAATACATAGCTTGGCCAATCCCAGCAAACATCGATGTTCCTTCTATACTAAGCAATTAACCAAGGCAATCAAAACTTAAGTAGTCCACACATTGTAATCATGATCTAGCAGTAACAAAAAAACATAGGCGAGAAACAAAAAAGGGTTTCCGGGGGAGGGGGGTTGATAAATAAGGTACACGATCTAAGTACAAACTAAGTTCCACAACCATGTTTTAGCAGATGGAACAAAAAAGAAGATGTTTGGCACTTTGGCTTACTCCAAGTCAGATGGTTGGTGTTGACCCGAAAATTATGATTATTCAGACATATAAAAAAACTAAGTATCAACTTGTAAAATTTGTGTTCAGTCTTTCCATTATTATTTTGCTTTCCCAGAAAAAGAGGTCAGTAATATCATCGGAACAAGCAAATGTAAACTTAACAGCCCATGCTCTTTGGAATATATACGGATGACATCAATTAGCCTGCAACAAAAGCAGTAGGCAAAACAATATACAAGCATAATGTAAGGATAATATGAAGTACATACCTGGCACTAGGTTTACACAGGCTGCAAGTTTTTCTCTGACTAAGCTTTCAGCCAACTTCTTTCCTGCAGAAAGATAGTATGTCATAAAAGATAAAATAAGTAAAGTAGTTTTAGCTTCAGTCTTCCAAACCTTAAACGAAAGCTTGGTAGTTGTGAAATTTCGAAGCTATGAGAAAAGCATGCAACACATAAAATTGAGTAGAGGACTAACCAAACCTACTGTATGTCTCAAAGAAAAAAAAATGAGACTGAAGGTGTGACCCATGTGCATTGTTTATTATTGGAGTGTCAACTAAATATATCACAATACGTGGAAGACAAATTCAGAATGCTTTCTTCATAAATCCAATTACTGAACTCTCAACCGGAAAGCAAAATCTAAGTACTTGTTGCTTGTAAGCATTATAACATGTTCAAGTTAAATTCTAGTGACCTAAAATTCGCACATTGCAAAGTTAGCAGGATGGTTCAAAATATTGAATCACATTGGTGCATCCAATTTTATGTGCCTTCCTGTGGAAGATACTGCCATACTTTCCCCAAACTTGCAGATATCCATTCACTAGAAAGGCCATGAAAATCGCCTATTCGCCAAAGAATGCTCATAGACAAAGTTAACATGCAGACTACAGTCAACTCAAAATAATTTCACACACAAATTCAACCATATATCCATCTTATTTCTCAATAATCAAGCACCCAATGACGAAAAATCATAATCCTCTCGAAAACAAAACAAAACCCAAATCAAAAAATGCAAAACAAAGAAACCCATTAATCATTTTGATCAATAAATACTAACCTACTTCTCTGCTGGGCACAGTCACATAAACAACAATGCTTGGAACAGTAGTATCGCTACTCCCTTCCATTCTCACAGAAACAACGCCTGCTGATTGGCTGCCAAACTTTGATCTATAAACCCACAACACAGTAAACAATGAAATCAAATAAAAACCCTTTCGGAATCAGAGACCGAAGAAGAAGAAGGTGGCGGTGGCGTACCTCAAGAGAGGGGCAAAAGGGAGAGACTGAGCGGTACCCGTTCTGAAGGCGGAGAAGGAGAGAGTGGGAAGGAGGTTGGAGATGCCCAAGGTGAATAAGCAGAATGCTCCCACCAGGGGAAGACGGCGTCGAATTGTGGCGGAGGAGGAGATGGTTCGAAGGGCGTTGGCTCTGCAGCAGAGCGTAGAAGCCATTTGTGGAGGAGCAGTTGGTGGGTATCTATAATTTTGTTGGGCGTCATCATTAAGCTTGTTTGGGATTCGTTACTTTATGCTCTAACCCAGGATAACATAATCCCAACAGCCAAGCAATTCTAATTTTCCCTTGAGACAGGCGGTTATCCTTCTCAGATTTGGGCCACTGGGCCAAATTGTATTTCAACTGGGCCGTACGGAAACAGATTGCCATTTGGGCCTACCATTTTTTTTTTCTCGATTGCGCCTAGCATGTTGAAATTAGGTTTTTTGTTTTTTCATTTTTTTTAACAGAGATATTATCTACACTAAGGAAGATGAGTGTGTTTAGTCTCATAATGGATCATCAATAAAGAGATTCGAATTTGGTTTTGACGAGAATCGAATTTAAGACTTCTAACTTACAAGTGAAGAGGAATACCACTAGATCACTGTATTTTGTTTACCATATAGTTTTCGATTCAAATGCAGTGAGACTTATATTTTGCTATGCTTCCGTTTCATGTAACTCATACAGAAAACATATGAAATTTTAGGTAGAGAAGCGTCTGAAGATATCAAAATTATAGATGGGTTCGAAGTCCAAGCGTGCTTCAAGACTTAAAGATAGGATCAGTGACTTACCGGATTCAGTTCTTTGTCACATACTTTCCTTTCTTCCAACAAAATATTGTATGAGGACTAATGTTTTGTCTACAAGATGGAAGAACATGGGGGCCGCTGTTCCCAATATAGATTTGGACAATGAGGATTTTCCCAACTATCATGGTTTTACGATGTTTGTTGATCGTGTACTTCTCTTTCGTGGCTCATCCGACATTGAAAAATTTCGTCTTGATTGTCACTGTATGGGGGATTTCCCTCATATTGATGCTTGGATTCGCACAGCCATTATGCGTAATGTTGCTGAACTTGATCTTCGTGTTGAAGCACATGAGCAAAATATTTTCGAGTTGCCTAAAAGCCTTTTCATGTGCAAAACACTGAGGGTTTTGAAGTTGATGTCAAGTTTTGTTACCAATACGCCTACGTGATGGTGCTTACCTAGTCTCAAAAGCCTTTCTGTTACAGTTAGGTATCCTGATAATGACCTGATAGAAAAGTTTTGTCTCGCTGCCGTGCAGTTGAAGATTTAACTATACATGGAGTTGTTCGAGACCATGAAGTTTGGAATTTCAATATCTCTGCACTTGGACTGAAGACCTTAAGAATAGATTTGGAAACTGCCCCTGATTTAGGAGATGTTTGTGATTTGGCTATGAATGAATAACGAGTGCAATTTTTTCATTGATGCACCAAAGCTTGAAAACTTTGATTACGAGCAGATTTTCTTGTCAAATTGTGTATTGGAGAATGCAAAATCCCTGGTCAAAGCCACTATTCATTTCGATGAACGTTTTGCTTGTGAATGTCCTGTCCATGCTAGCCGTGTAACTGCTCTTCTGCCACAAATTTGTCACGTTAAATGTCTGTCTCTTGCGGGGCATTGTTTGAAGGTAAGTGTGCTCTTGTTTCTCACAATATGTTTGGTAGAGGGGATTATATTTGATAAGGAAAGAAGAGGGTGGTTGACAAAGGGGTAAGAAAATATAGATGCTGCATATTTTCTGCAAAGAAGGAAGGGCCCATGGCTTTCATTTCCTTCAAATTGGATAGGTTGAACTTAAACAGTTTTGTAATTGTGAAGATTATTGTCTTTTTACCCTTTTACGCTCAAGACCCAATGAGGAAAAGTTTTTGCATCTTTTCTTCCATGATATCCTAAACTACACAAGGGATTGACACATCATTGCATCCTTTCATCGTCCATTCTACTTGCCCTATCTACTTTGTTTATTTATAGTTGGAAATTGTGAGGGCGAGCCTTGGCGTAACGGAAAGGTTGCTCCTTTGTAACCGAAAGGTCACGGGTTCGAGTCATGGAAACAATTTCTTTGCAAAGCAAGGGTAAGGCTGCGTACGATAAACGTTCCCTCCAACCCTCACAAAGTGGGGAGCCTTGTTGGCTTGGGGTCGCCCTTATAGTTAGAAATTGTATAAGATGCATTAGTAAATGTTTTAACTACTACTCTAGTTTCTAATACTCTATTTTTATGAAGGTCTGTCAGCTGCCTGCTTTTGCTAATTTGAGCCAACTGAAGCTAGTTCTTAATGCTTGCTGTTCTTGGTGGGCAGAGTTCCTCCAGAGATCACCTGTTCTGGAATATCTTGTCTTAGACTTTGATGTAAGACATATATAGATTTATGCTACGTAACACCAACTTGCAGCTCTTAGGCTATGTTTTTGGATGATGGTTTTCCAAGTTCAAAGGGGTTGAAGAATGGACCACAAAATGCAGCATAGAAGGGATTCGAAAAACACTCCACGATCATTACATAGGCATATGAGAGGGATTTGCTAATCCCTACTTGGGAGGTGCCATCTACAAATCCCTCTCACATGCCTTTGTAATGCTCAAGGAAGGCTTTTGTAATCCCTATGTATAACATTTTATGATTCACTACTTCATAAGTTGACATCAATCCCTTGGGAATTGGAAAACTCTTATCCAAACATAGCCTTAATGATTCTCATTTCATTCATTCTTTTAAATCATTGTCAGGTCTTCAGTAGTTGTGGTTTTGAATCTGAGCTGGTACGAGAATACCCACATTTTCAATTCAAGTTGCCAAAGGTTCGATGGAATCTGCCAGATATTGTGCCTAGTTGTTTGCTGATGCCCCTCAAGACTGTCTGTATAACAGGGATTAATGGGAAGGCCGCATGAGATGGAAGTGGCAAAATTTTTGTTAGAAAATGGAAAGGTTTTGAAAAGAATGACAATACATGGTCTTTTGTGTACAAGGAATGAATTATACAAGAGGTTTTTGATGTTTCATCGGGGTTCGAACACATGTCAGGTTGAATTTCCCTAAGATGTAGATTTTTCTCACTCACAAGGATCTATCTTTGAAGTTCGAGTGGTTTAGAATGATACTGTAATCAAAGTTGTAAAAGCACTAGTTTTGTTGATCTTTTGATTAATCTTTTTGTAGTACTACTTTCTTCCACGCTACATTGTGATTGACAGTCTCACGACATCGGTTTCCGATCCTATTAGTATACAATTTCTATCAGATATGAGATGTATGAAGCCAATTTGTTCAATTGAATGAAGTAAAGCATATTTTGGGTCATGCCTGAGACTTCCGTGTTTTCTTCTCAACAACTCTCCTTTACCTTATGTAACAAACAGGCACAACTTCAGCTTTGTATTGGGCTAAGGAGGTTTCCACCAGCCCCCTGCATTGGGTTTATTGTCATTACATTTATATGAGAGTCATGCATGCAGGTAAGAATAGGATGACCATTCAGCACATGTTTTGGATGAAAGATCATCTTTTATCTTGACTTCTCTTGCAAAAAAGCATAGTATTGTCATTGAAAGCATAATGATTGTATCAGTAATAGCAAATTTTTTTTTAATACGAGCGACATTCCTACTCTAAATTACACTACAGAAGGAGAGTCTGAACACACATGACACAGTGAAGGAAGACACTAATCATTGTACCAATCCACCACTTACAGTAATTGTAAATCCTTTTATTTGAGGTATTGGGAGAAACTAATTGGAGGCGATATTGTTGTTTGATGCAAAAACATTGATTACCAATTCCTAATTCAAGCCTATCTTGAATGATCCTAATCCCTATTTGCATTTTTTGTTGGAGTTCTATAGTGCTTATTTCATAAGCTCACAATTGATTCTCTCCATAAAAGTTAAACTCTTCAACCCTTAGTAAAATCATTTCCAAAGTGCTTGTTGATTAGCAAAGCAATAGCAGTTAGTTCTGACATAGCGTATTGTTAAGTTGTGTTTTTCATACATCAATCAATTCTTACCTTATGTTTTATTACTCATCGAGCCACTACTAATGTGATAATTTGAAATGGAAACACACAATCTAACTAATAAACAACTAGTAAAGTCATATTAAAAATATTATATATAAAACCGATTAAAAACGAAAAGATGTGATTACAAACCAAGTAAAGACATGACTGAATAAACAAGTGTGAATACTACAAATTGCGATTAAACTGGTCCTAGCTAGGAGCATCAATTAGAAGTACCAGTGTGAAGTGCAACATTATGTTGCATGCTTTGACATTTTGTTAAGGGGAGGTTTAATAAAACACTTCTGGTACTGTTCACTTTTAACGAAAAACCACATTTTCTTCTTTACCTAGCCCTATTCATTATACCTTTAAAAATGGTTTTTCATTAAAAGGGAAGTTTTTTTGAACTTTTAGTTAGTTTTCCTTTTGTTTAAATGGTTTTTGGCATCTCCAAATTTTGGCAGTGAGAGTGCACTTGATTTACCAAACACAAATCATGGACCGGGATTCTCAATATTTAACAAATTTCCCCATTCCCAATCCCAAACATATGGCTGGAAAACAGAACCCCAAAGGCATATATAACAAGCATGTAGAAAAACTCATATAAAACGATCCAATGCAGCTTATGAAAATACTGAAGCAACGGTACGGCCACCGGAAATACTGTTTCAAAATGAGGTTTCAATATTTTTAAGCATCAGTTTATGGAAACTCAACGATGCTTCGAAAATTTGAGTTCTGAACAACCTCCAAATTTTCAGACTTACTTAAGAAAACCATGTATATCTCTCAAATACGTATTCAAAGCGATATTTGTGCGTGTATCAACCATTGCACGATCAGTTAATCTAATGAATAATGTAATTGCTTTTAAGTATTTTCCCAAAGTTCATAGTCCATATGAGTTTTCTAATATTTGAGAATTAAGTACGATAAAGATAGAGTGGGGCTTGCATGCCATCTCAATCTGGTTTAGAAAATAATTTATTATTGCTAAGAGTAGGAGACCAAATGAGATTTTCTAAAGATGATATGAAATTGCACGAGAGGCACGAAAAGGGAGGACGTGTGGACCCCGATCTTGTGCCACGTGGAATTTTTATTTTTGATCGACGGCTGTGGGCTTGTAGTGGAGACACGGAAGATACGGCGGATGTTCTGGTTTCGATGGATGGCGGACCACGGCGTTGCTGCAGCAGCAGCAGCAGCACATGGCTTGAATTCATATGACCAAAATCAACAGGTTATAGACTCAATGTCACTCTTCTTGGTTTTTTAGCTTTTTTTCTTTCTTATTTTTTGTGTTCTTATAACAATAACAAATAACAGTAACAAATAACGTATTATTTACTCTAACCGAGATGTCAAAGCTGATATGAAAAAGAAAGCTAAACTTATATGGACAAAGAGATGTCAAATTTGAAGCTGCCTTCAAATATGATTTTTGCTATTTTCAAAGGCATTCCACTTGCCTTACCTTAAATGCTAGCATATTTAAGTATTATTTTATTATTTTTAAACCAAAAACAACCCAACTTTTATTATTTTTGTTTGAAAAAATAACATTGAAGCAATAAATTTTGGCATATTCGGTGGAAGAAAAATATTGACAATATATCAAATTCTCAAGTCAGCCATTAGATTGAAATTTATCGTTTGAATTTGACATCTCCTTCAGAAATGCACTTACATTTTAATTAACAATTTTCAGCTTACTTTCTCACTTAGGTCTTGTTAGAAAACTCTTTCCTGTTGGTTTTGTCAGTCAAAGGATGTTACTTATAAGTTAAATTAATTAATGAAAAGGTGAATCTCAAGGTCTTTGGTTTTCAACGTCTAGCACCTCTTCACACACACGCATTTTAACTTTCCTCACACATTCTGTTAATTTATTCGATTCAATACATGTGTTGCAAATTAAGAGGAGTGTATGGAAGGTAAAAAATAACGTGTGGATAGAACTATCCCTAATAAATGCAATTTTAAGCCGAGTTTATTAGGAGATTACTATTATTTTCGGTTGTAAATTGTATATCTATTTGTGTCTATCTTCACGTAAGACATAAATAGATACACAACTTGTTTAAAAGGCTGATTGTCACGAGATCAAGCTAATTAGTAATTGGAGTATTATTAGAGATTCTTAATTATCTCTCGTCGCACAAGATACAAAATAATATACAAGCAGATTCTCAATTGTATTTACAACAACTCAATTAGTCAATTATAATGCAAGCGTGATTCAAATTAATTAAGATGGAACATGAATTCTATTGATTATAAACAATGACTCGAACTCCATCACTTCCCATGAACTTCTAGCAGTGAAAAAGAATAACAATATATAAAAATACAGTGGGTGTGAGTGACACTCTGTATAGCTCGGATCTCAAACAAGAAGACTCTCTCTCTCTCTCTCTCTCTCTCTCTCTCTCTCTCTCTCTCTCTCTCTCTCTCTCTCAGATTCAGAAGTGCCAAAACAAAAAGTCTTAGGAGGAGGAAGGGTGTGGCACACAAAATGGTGGGTTATGAGTGTGGTGTGAGGGTGGTGAGTTCAGTGTTTGAAATTTCTTCGATAAAGTAGATATTTTGATACAGTCGATATTTTTATAAAAATATCCAAAACTTTAAAGAAAGATATGGAAATAGAGGGTAAAATCTAACTTTACGTTATATCGTAGAAACACTTAAGTTAAGCTAAAATCGACAAGTTTCGTCGATATTTTCTGACATATCGGTTAAATATCAGAGAAATTCTTATATTTCGTCCAAACCAGTGTTTGACAATCCCTAAAGTTTAATTTTGAATTTCCATTATTTCTATCGAAAGCAACCAATATCGACATACGATATATCCATCGATATTTTCAAACACTGGGTGAAACACAAAAGAGAAAATTGTAGCAATGGTCCCTCAACTAAAAATCCATGACCATTGGTCCTTAGAGCATCTCCAATGGAAGTCCCTAATTAGAGACTCTCACCACCACTTTTAAGTACTCATTTAGGAACTTAAAGGGAATCTTTGTGTCCCTAAAAGAATATTGCCTCTAATGGTAGAGTCCTTATAGTAGATCCCTAAATTTGAATTTTTTTTTATTTTATGTGATAATTTGATTAGATGCACATTTTTTGTTTATGTTAACTTTTTTTAATTAATTAAAAGCTTAAAATCTTCAATCAAGATTGTGAGCCCTGTTTTCTACTCAAGGTGCAATTTTTTTTTTTTGTTTATGTTAACCAATTTTAATTAATTAAAAGCATTAAAAACATTAAAAGCTTCAATCAAGATTGTGGGCCCCGTTTTCCACTCAAGGTTATCCCTATATAGTCCTTATATGTGAGGACATATACTATATCCAGTGAGTCCCTATACTTTAAGGACTCACTTTCTGAT
The DNA here is from genome assembly GCA_024362995.1 of Heteromeles arbutifolia. Taxonomy (NCBI): domain Eukaryota; kingdom Viridiplantae; phylum Streptophyta; class Magnoliopsida; order Rosales; family Rosaceae; genus Heteromeles; species Heteromeles arbutifolia. The sequence continues at coordinate 25,740,455 of JANCRC010000013.1, read as the reverse complement.
CCATTGGAGATTCATTTTGTCTCTATATTTGTTTTATACTCATTTTATACGGTGGTTGCCCTTATTTAGGGACTCCACTGGAGATGCTCTTAACTCATCAAAATGTGTAGCTATGGTCATTTTCATCAACTCCGTTAAAACTTCCGTCAAAATGAGTCACATGCCATGCACGAGAGGTCAAAATCAAGGGGAAAATATGGAAAACTAAATGAAGAAATTGAAGAAATTGTCCCTCAACTTTAACCCAATTGAAAGAGTGATCTCTTAACTTTAACGCAATTGTAGTAATGATTCTTCCAACACGACTCGTTTTGACGAAAATGACCATACCTGCACATTTTGAAGAGTTAAGGGACTATTGGTCATGAATTTTTAGTTGGATGACCATTGCTCTAATTGAGTTAAAATTGAAGAATCATTGCTATAATTTTCTCGACACAAAATGAGATCAAGTAAACCTGACAATACAAATAGAGTGGAGTAAAAGATAATTTTTATGTCTACACCGTATGAGCCACTTGAGCTCATCTCCGAATATTAGACGCACTCCTCACTCCTCACTCCTCACTCCTCACTCACTTGGAACTGATTCCTCATCTCTTATTGATATAAAGACAGATAGTCTTTGAAATTAGCAAAAGATCTGACATGGAACAAGTGTTTAATATTAGGGGCTTAATAAAAAAAGAAAGAACGAAAAAAAATTGAGTGTGAAGCTGTGAAAGAGGAAAAGGTGAATTCCAAAGAGTAGAAAAAGGAGCATTTCAAAGGAGGCAGAAGGGAGAAAAGGGTTAGAAATTTGTGTCCCTAAAGTCTCTTTTGGATGTATACTATACATAAGCATGCGTTAATATTGAATCCAAGGAATAAGTATCCAAGGTTAAAACACATATTTAGTTACCCCAATCAGTGGTCCAAAACCCTAATTAGAATTTTACCAATGTGTTTTGAATTCGATGGTCATGGTCAAATTAATCAAACAAATGGGAACCCATTTAAGTAATAATTTTTCAAGTCGTGAAATGATAGTTTATGGACTTGCCTCGCATCGCATCACAAAAGATTTGTCATAATTAAGTGTCTTGGCCTTGTCCTTTGGAATCAAATGGTTGAAAAAAATTCAACCAATTAAGTTCAAAAATTTATGCGATGCACTGACAAAGTACATAACAAATAGTTTGACTGAAAGCTATAATTTCTTAAGCATAATTTGTACCACCACGTACTATCAATTTAACGAGAAAATTTTAATGGATGCTATAATTTACAGCATATATACATACAAATATATATATATATATTTAGTAGAACAATAGCGATAGTGAATTAAATAGTTAATTGTTAAGAAGAAGAGTCAGTAAGAATCAAACTCGCATCAGTGTGCATAAATTTGATTATTTTCCGCCATTATAGTAAAGTGTCGTCTGCATAAATTATAGTGTATATAATTACTCTACTCTAAATTAGTCTATCATCCACCAAAGTAATAGCATGTGACTAGTAACATCATACGACAATACATGTATCACTCAAAACTTTGTCAATTCAATGACTTGTAACAGATAATGGGAAGTAATTTCCGTACATTATTTTTTCTCCTCGTACAAATTATGACCCTTGATTCTTTTGACTTCTTCAATGCAGGTGTCAAAAGTAAACGTAAATGTATACGAGGAGAGAAATACGCATAGAAATCACTTCTCTAAACAGTACTTTGAATTTTACCCGAAGAAACTGAAAGCTTGATTTTCAAGTTTCAACCATGCTGCAGTAACTAAAACCATGCATTCTGCACAAATTCAATATCAAGACCTAGTCGAGAAGCATCTGAGTGAAGGACCATAAAAAATGGACCAGCTTTTTAACCCTAAAGTTTTAAATTTTCATGATTCATGTCCCCCAAGTTTTAATCCAAGTAAATAAATCAACAGCATTATCAAGGAGAAAGATATAATGTTACATTGACTGAGGGGTTAACAGCATATTTGATAACTTCATATAGCCTCATTGACTCAATCGAATCTAAATTCCGTTATCTAAATTTGTAAGTATGCATGCACTCATTGGATTACATGGTAATTTTCCTAATTAAGTGTCCTAATCTGGCAGGATTAGCAGTCGTTGTTGCTGAATGTTATGGAAAATTTGTACTTACAGATAATCCACACTTTTGACACATTCCAAAAAGTAAATAACGCTCCTAGAAGTGGGGAAAAAAGCAAAAGCACAGCTCTTTTGGGGATTTTTTTGGTCACTAAAAGGACAACCTTTATTTTATTTTTTTTCCCACATAGCTTTTGGTGCTTACAGTAACGATGGGCATGATTTGCATGCAAGTAAAAGGAGGAATAGGAAACACGTATCTATTCTTTGCTGGTTTACATTACGGTATAGGCTGAATAAGTTGGCTGCTAATGGTGAATATACATGCAAATTCTCTTGCTGGTTAGAAATGATTCCGTAGCGTCGTTAGATAATGTTATTAATTTATATATATTTTAGTACATGTTTTATTCATTAATAATATGCCTTAAAACATAAATTTGTTATTCACTTCTATATCTTACGTTGATACGTAAACTGTGGAATTACGACCACACCACAATAAGAAAATTCTTTGCTTTGTAAGATTTAACCCTAGTACTTATTTTTCATCCGTTTATTCTCACTTTGGCCAAAGCATAGTCTCCCTATAATTAAGCTTGTTTTTATGTATTTTTGGTCAGGATATGTAAGTTTGGTAGCAATGTGTTTCTACCAAAAAAAAGGGTTTGGCAGTTCAGTGGGCACCATATATTATATTTGAGATGTGATATTCTATTTTATTCTAGTGGTAGTGCCAAGGTTTATATCAATTAGAAGCTTTGAACTTCATAGTTAATGATCATTACATAAAATATTAAGAACCTTCGAGAGAGTCTTCCATCATATAAAAGAGAAAATAGGGAGGAAACTTAGTGATATCATATACTGGTCTACGTATATACCACATGGTAAGAGAGAGAAAATAAGCTCTTCCATAATGTACCATTACTTTTCAAATGAGAACAAATGGTTTGTTTGATTTATTTCAGTCAAACTATTCTATATAACCACCATGAAGTGGCTCAGTGGTTATGGAAGAATTTCAAGCTTGTATTTTACACGGCACATTCTGAGTTCAATTTTTGGCGTGGATGAATTACACGATGGTGGAGAGAGGGAGACTTAAATGCCTCTCCTCGAAAGAGTAGACTGCCTGGATAAAGCTACTAGCTGGTTCCTTTTCTTAAAAAAAAAACTATTCTACGTAAGAAAACGATTTGAATTAAGTCAAGTGGACGGCCACACTACCCTGCTCAAAGGTGGGGTTGGGCGACAATATGTTTTTCTCTATGGCAGCCTGGTTTTACTTGGGTTTTGGGAGATTAAATGATAAGAGTAACTTGGCTAGGATTGTCAAAAAAATTATTGTTATTTTAGTTTCTTTTTTATTTGAAAAATGAAGCCAATAAATATAGTAAGTTCAGTCATATATAGTTCTTGTCATTCACCAATGGTAAAATCATGTAGAAATGATAACACGACATAAACATGTAGAAATAATTTTTAGATTTTGGTTAATTTTTTGGTAGATTTGGCACGAGAACTAACGTTTCGGTATAACTTTGGTAAAAGCTCAATCAGAAACACCTTAGTGACACAAAAGAGGCTGATGTTTCTCAAGCATATTAGAGATTAAGCTCCTTACCTCAGCGGCCAGCCTCCTTTTTTTTTCAGGCAAACACGTAAAATCGATCAACACAACGCTATTTTAGATATCTGAATAAATTTAAACTTAAATATTTAGATAGGTTGAAGAACTGGATTTACATATAAAGTAATCTCATAAGGTAGGAGAATAATAAGATGGTAATATTACATCTATTATTGTTAATAAGTTACGCCAAATAATGATGAACCTTCTGATAAATTTTTTTGGCCTAAAATGGTTTATCACCAACATTACCGGTATTGTACAATTTAAGCACTTATTGTTAGGTATTAGATTTTATCACAAAAGACATCGGTATTATTAGGGGTGGAATCTCTCGTATATTAATTGTATATTATTTTTTCATATGCTCGATATAAGATTATATTCTCCAACACGCCCCTCACGAGTGGCCCTACATGGGGTCACACGGGAAACCAATTCCCACATTGGGAACTGGTCAACTCTTTATCCCGGAGCTAACGCCAATCTTTCGAGAACACGGTCGGTCGGTATTCAGTCAAATGGAGCCGATGCCAATCTTAATCCCAATGGGATAAGCATGAGCAACCAATTAGTTAAGAACTTTTATCAAAATAGAAAAAGAAAAAGAAGAATATCAATCTATGTGTACCTATCAAGGTCCATTATGCACCATATCCTCAACTTTGTACGTATTATTCATTTAAATATCATACTTTTGACTTGATAGAGCACTAAAATCTAATTAAACCTTCCTGATAATGTATATTTTGTCTCCAAATTGAGTCTCACCTTTACCGTCAACTTCTTCAGATTTCATCGCGCGTTCGTATGTTCTTCTTTATCTCTATAACCGTACTCTTTTAGATCATCTTTAGACCTAGATATACAGCTTTGCATCGTAAGAGTGTTGAGCGTGAAAAACATCTAGCATTGAGAGTTAGACTAGAGATTTATTTGAGCGAAACACTTTAGTTTTTATCATATCATATGCATTTACTGTGTGATCAATTTATCAAACGCTTTTACACTTTCTTACTCACAACATTTTTAAAAATACAGAATGTCAAATGTTTTTACAGCTAATTATCTTTAAAGCACACCAGAAACATTTTAAAAAAACACAATAATCCCACACTGACCCTAAGTACTGTTAATAATGAAATAGTTATAGACAGCAAAAAAGCTTATAAATTAGGAACTAATTTCTCTACAACTATACAGTAAAAGGAGATAAAATAAGCCAAACATTTACAATATACCTGCCTATTCTATTCCCTGATTGTAAGATATTATGATTTCTTTCCAACATACAGTCGTGTTTTAAAAGAGAATATTTTTGTTCATCACTCTTAAATGATTTTGATAATCAAAATCCTACTTATTATAATTGGATGAATTTAAATGTTGAGTTTTGTGTCTATCTACTATACAGATCTCGAAATTTAAACTTGTGGAGCCAAAAATAATCATACAGCGACACGTGGATTTTTGGGTGAAAATGACAAAATTACCCTCGAGGCACATCGGGTTTCCTACGCATGAGGAGTGGAGAATCATCCGTCAACCAAGTCAAAAGTGCCCAAAATAGGTAACAAATTCAAAGTTAATTCATCCATCCTCATTCCATATTCTCTGCAAAGAAATCATTCCATAACCTTCAAAACATCCCATTTAAATTGAGTTAATTGGCTAATTAATGGATTAATTCCTAATTAATCCATTAATCACCAAATAAACCACCCATCACACCCAAAAAACACCCTAAAGGCCGGCCACACTCTCTCCCCAGAGGGTCGGCCATGCTCTATATATTGAGTCCCATTTTCTCTAAAAACCTAAGTCTTCACTCTTGCTAAAATTCTCTAGAATTCTCCAAACACTTTTCTCTCTAAATTCTAACTTTGGCATCGGAGGTTCTTCGGCCAAAGCCCCCCCCCCCCCAAATCATCGTGGGCGCGTGAGGCTCTTGGCCTTGACCAAAGGTGTTGATTGTTTTTTAGGTGCAATTTTGTCCAAGATCAAGGAGGAAGGAATTTGCATCCACAAAACTCATCTAACGGTGATAAATAGAGTGGTGAGTATCATCATCATTTGAGAATGATGAACAAAAATACCCATTTTAGAATGAGAAATGCTAAAGAGACTACCCCAAAAGTAAGACTCTCATTGGACTCGCTGCCACATCATATTTTTAGTATAATGTTTTATAATGTTAACACGAGAATTAACGGTAAACTGTAAGTTGTCAGAGAGTTTGTAGAGAGTCTCACTTTGAGGAGAAATTTTTTTATTTGTGATCGGAACACACATGGCACACCACATCATATAAGCGGAGAAAAGTTTTATTTTTTAAGTACTTAATTTTTTAACCCAAGTATTTCACAACTTCTATAATGACACGTGATTTATCATTCCGTGTTCAGCGCACATTAAAAATCGGGTAAATTACAAAAAACTACCTCAACTATTGGTGTCACGACACTTTCATACGTCATTTTTTTAAATTGACAATGTCATACCTCATCTTACGAATTTGGTCCAATGTTATACCTTCCGTTAGCTTGCCGTGAATTTCTCATTTAAATGTTGATGTGGCTTGATCCAGGGCCCACTTTTTATTAAAAAAATTATTAAAATATTATTAAAAACTAAAAAAAATCATTTAATATTTTTAAATATTAAAATAATAAAGAAAAGTAAAAAAAAATAAAATGAAAAAACAACTTTAACCGTGCCCTTCTCTCTCCTCCCCCTCTCTCTCTCCTCCCCCATCTTCTTCTTCCCCCCCCCCTTCTGCAACCCCGAAAAAAAAAGTGGAAAAAATAAAAATAAAAAAACCAATTTGTCTTCCCCACCCCCCCCCCCCCCCCACCCCCTTCTCCCCGCACCCACACTCCGCACCCAACCTTGGCACCCACCTTCGCACCACCCTCTGCACCCAACCTCGCACCCACCCTCTTCCCTCCACACCCATTCCCCCCATTTTCTGCTCGCCCAGGTTCTCCACCATCGAAATCGGCCTGGCGAAAGTTTTCCGATTCCACCTCAACGGGATCTGGGTTTTTTTTCAATTTTTTTTTTTTTTTTTTTTTTTTGGGTTGCAGGTAGTGGGTGTGATGTTGCAGAAAGTGGGTGCAGAGGGTTTAGGGAAGACAGGATGGGGGAAGAAAGAAAGGGGGGTAAGGGAAAATCGTGAACCTTCTTTTTTTTATTTTTTTTCCTTCCTTTTGTTTTCTGGGTTTCAGGACGGGGGGGGGGAAGAAGAAGATGGGGGAGAAGAGAGAGAAAGGGGGGGGAAGAAGGGCACGGGTTTGTGTTGTTTTGTTTTTAACTTTTCTTTATTATTTTAATATTTAAAAAATATTAAATGATTTTTTTTTTTAGTTTTTAATAATTTTTTAATAATTTTTTAATAAAAAATAGGTCTCAGATCAAGCCAGGTCAGCATTTAACTGAGAAATTCACGCAAGCTAACGGAAGGTATAACATTGGACCAAATTCGTAAGATGAGGTATAACATTGTCAATTTAAAAAAATGAGGTATGAAAGTGTCGTGACACCAATAATTAAGATAGTTTTTTATCATTTACCCTTAAAAATCTCTCCATTTTAAGAATCCGTAGTATTTCTCTTTTTTTGTTTGGTCAAACTAAGCCGTAGCATTTATCTTTTAAAAATGCTTTTTCATTACAGGTCATCAGTCAGCTGCTTGTACAAGAGTACACGCGTCAGCATGAGAGCAAAAAGACATCCTCCATGGCCCATCGTTCCCCTCTCCAGTCTCCATCCATCATACAAAATTACATTTTTATCCTTCTTGTTTGAGCCATATTACTAGCACAATACGTCTTTTTAATTATCTTCCGCTTTTGGTGAATTTCCTAAGTTAATTGATCCACAGATTTACATTCAATGAATCAATAATCCCAGAGGCTTTCAAACGCTGCTTCACCTCCCAAAAAGCAAGTTGGCTTTTTTCTTTACAAGAAAAAAATAATTTTGTAAACGAAAAATAACCAAACTGGCATAACTCGTGTGCATTGTCAACAGTCTAACTGTATAACATGTATGTTGTCAGGATGTGCATATTGACTATTAATTAAATTGCTTTTTATCTAAATATTTGGTCTAAATTTATAGTATAACAACACGTGTATCTCATACTTCAACGTTGTCTCATATTAGAACGTTACCTACCAAACAAATATTAGAAAATACATAAACAATTGGTGCAATGTAAATAAGAAGTATATAAAGAAATTTGGAAAATCTACATGATTTGGAATTTTTTTTCAATTTGAAAACCTAAAATAAGAAAAACAATATTTTGGTACAATGTGTTTAAAAAAAAATCTTCTTTTACAAGAAAATAAAGAAAAAGAAATACATGAAGTACAATTGGAAGCACCAAAGGATTAAAAGGAGTTGTAATGCCCCATGAGTAACATTATAGGGAAGGTTTTGATTCTCTTGTCACTATTTTTTCTTGGGTCTAGGGTTTGATTGCTTGATTGTTTCCATGAAGAAATTTTTCAGCGTGCCGAAAATACAGCTCGGTGCATCAAATGTCATTATACAAGTGATTGAATTCCCCTTAGGATTTAACTCTGGCTTAAATTATTCTGGACTCATCAAACTGTCATATTTCAAACCTTTTTTTTGTTGTTACTTATAATCTAACGACCACGATCAAAAGAGATCAAATCTAATGTTAAAAAAAAAGATTTGATAGCCCAAAATTAAATCTAACGTCTAAAATAATTAAGAAAATTATTTAAATCAAATTTAACTTAAAACTTTATATATGATTTTTAATTACTTATTGAAATTTAAATATTTTTAGATTAAAATGTTCATAAAAATAAATTAGGATAATCTACTTATATTTTATTTTAAAAAAAGTTACTGAAAAAAAATTAGACTAAAATCATTATTTTAATAATTTCAAGCTAAAATTTTAAGTCATAAGAGTTGAAGGAGAAAAACAGTTTCTGGGTTATGGTTTAAAATTTTATAACTTAAATTTTTAAACTTTATTCTCAAGAGTTGGAGATGATGTTAAGAAAAATAGAATGATCTGAAGAAAAAAAATTTGACAAGGAAATAAAAATGAGTAGGTAGCCATGGCAGATGGTGGTTAAGCGAATTTACTAATCGATTTCTCATTGACATGGAAAATATCCAAAATTAAAATTCTAGTAAATGTTCTTGCCATGCACATTGCACGCCCTTAACATAATTTTCACCCTCTCTCTCTCTCCCCTGCACAAAATCTGGCAATTACCCTTCTGGTCTCCAGCTGTGTATATTTTCTCAATTTCGTTTTCTTCTGATTCCCTATTGGTGCCCTTTCTCTCTCTCTCTCTCTCTACCCTAGAAAGCTCCCCTCATTCCTTCATAAGTTCCCTCAAGCGTCAGTCTTTTCAGCCAACCTTTGAGAGAGAGGGAGAGAGGGACTTCACTCCAAATACACTATTCATTTTATTTTCTTTCATCATATGTATTCTTCTTCTGTTCTTCATCTTCTGTTCTTTGATTTCTAATCTCAATCTTCTTCGTCCCCAATATATCTGGAAAAAAAACTTAGATAAATAAAACACACACACTAAATATATAAAACCAAAAACCCAAGTGACAGTCTTTATTCATTTTGTTTCATAGTTGATGAAATTTGGGTATCCCTAGTGAGAGAAAGTGAGGGGAGAGAGAGAGAGAATGGCACCCAGTTTTGAATGTGCGGCGGTTTCAAGCCTGCTATGCGCAGAAGAAAACATTTTTGATATTGACGATTTTGGGTCTGAGGAGGCTCATAGAAATCATCGAAACGACAGTCAGAAGGGAGGGTTTTGTGATGATGGGGAAGAAGGGCTGCCATTGCAGAGTCAGAGTGATGAGTATTTGGGTTCAATGGTAGAAAAGGAATTTCACCACTTGCCTGCTTCTGGTTACTTGGTGAGGTTGCAAAGTGGGGATTTGGACCTTGCTGCTAGACAACAGGCTGTTGATTGGATTGGAAAGGTCATTTCTTTACCCTCTGTCCTTTTGTTTCAATTTTTCTTTGTTTTTGGGGTTCTTTTTAATTTGATGGTTGTTGCATTTCCCCAATCAGAAAGAGCTATACTTTTCATTTGGTTAATGGATTCAGACACAAATTTTATGTTTGGGGAGTTTGATAAAAAAATGGGTTTGGGGTTGTCTTTGGTTTGGTTTGATTTGGTTTGATTCGGTTTGGTTTGGTGGAGAATATTTCCTGGTTTGCTATTTGGGAAACAGAAATTGGATTTATGTTTCTACACTTTCCCCTGTTCTAAGCTGACCAACCCAGAGATTGGATTTATATTTTCTCTGATTAATGAAGTTCTTAATGATTATTGCTAACATTGTGTGTGTGTGTGTTTTTTTTTTTTTTTTTTGGAAAACACTAACATTGTGTTTTTTGGCTAATCAGGCAAATGCACATTTCAGTTTTGGACCTCTATGTCAATACCTATCCATAAACTACTTGGATCGATTCCTTTCTGCCTATGAATTACCTGTAAGTCTTGATCAATAAATCGAAAACAGGACTTACAGATTGTGTGTTTAATTGCAATCCAAGTCCATTGCTGATTTTACCGATCCATAAACCATCTGCAGAATGGCAAAGCTTGGACTATGCAATTGTTGGCTGTGGCATGCTTGTCCCTTGCTGCAAAAATGGAGGAGATCGATGTCCCAATCTCTCTAGATTTACAGGTTAGGATCAAACCACTTACACCCTCTATACTCTTTAAGTCTTTTTAATTTGATCATTCTTGAATTTTCCGTGATGGGAATTCGAAATTGGGTGCAAGAGGGCAAACACATCTAGATTGTCCTAAATATGTGAGCTTTTTGATACAGGTGGTAGAGTCAAAATTTGTGTTTGAGGCAAGAACAATTCAAAGGATGGAGCTTGTGGTGTTGAGCACATTAAGATGGAGAATGCAAGCAGTTAGCCCCTTCACATTCATAGATTATTTCCTTCTCATGATCAATGATGATCAAACCAATCTCAAAACTTCAATCTTGAGATCATCCCACCTGATTGTGACCACTGCCAAGGGTACTAATCTGGTGCTACAAGTCATAATTTGTGTCTCAAATTGTACCAATCATGGTGAAAAAGCAGCTGATGTTTGGTGGGAATTGCATGCAGGAATTGACTTGTTGGAATACAGGCCTTCTGAGGTGGCAGCAGCAGTAGCAATTTCTGTGGCAGGAGAGGCCAAAACATTAGACAATGAGAAAGCAATCTCTACGCTCATTCAACATGTACACTTAGTAAAGGTATATCATAATTTGGTTTCTTTGGTGGTCCAAGTCCCAAAAGAGAGAGACATAAATGATGATGATGATTTTTTGCTTTTGCTCTTATCATTTTGAGTTGATTGCAAATTACAATTACGAGACGCGATTAGCACTTCAAAAAGATCATCATGCATTTCAAAAATATAAGAGAGAGAATAAACGGGGGTCGAGCTTGTTTAAAGTGTCTATAGAAACTCCTGATACTATTCTACATACAGTACAATACAAATGTATCAGATTAACTAGACATGTTATAATTTTATTGACTTTTGTTTATGGTTTGGTTTGGTTTGGTTATGCAGGAGAGAGTGGCAAAGTGTGTAAATTTGATTCATGATATGACATTAATGAGTGGGACCCCCATGAAGGAAGCTAGTGGGTCAGCCCAGAGTGGGACCCAGAGTCCAATAGGGGTGTTGGATGCTGGATGCCTCAGCTACAAAAGTGATGAAACCACAGTTGGGTCATGTGTAAATTCCTTCCACAGTAGCTCAGATTCTAAAAGAAGGAAGCTAAACAGACCCCGTGAGGTGGGGTTGTAGAGACCCAAATATGTCATTTTGTTACATAAGTAGGATTTTGGTGTGTTTTCTGAAGTTATTCAAAGAAAAAAACAGGGTGGAAAAATGAGGACAAAGAATGGGAGAGGGATGGGGATGGGAATGGGAATGGGATGATAAGTTAGGTCATGGACTCAATATGCATCATGCTTTTGGCATGAGGAAAAGAGAAACCTCTCCAGCTGTTAAATATTAGACTTCTTAGCAGCCCGAGCCTCCCAAGCAGAGAAACTGAGAATAGGGTAACGATTTTCGCACTTTGTCCCGTGTTCGGTTTTGTGAGAGACAGTTTGTGTTAGGGTTTGGAGTTTTGTTTATTTATTGGTTACAAAAAAGAAAAACAGAAAATTTAAAAGTAATATATGATTGCAAGAATTTTTATATATGTTCATATGTTTCTCTGGCAGTCTTAATTAATTATGATTATTATGTACTGTTTTAAAAAGCGGCTTAAGTTTTCATTTGTTGTGCGGCTAGCGTTTTGAGAACCTTGATTATATGTAAGATTAGTCTAATAATTTGTCAAGGGTACTGGGGTAACTTTATCTAGTGACCTGTTTGTGTTTGACTGTTTGTCGAATTGGACCGTGGGGGTGATGGGTGTCTGCAGTTTTGCCTTGATGATATGGGGAGGGAGCTTTGGGAAGACAATATTGAATATCTTAATTCTGCCTCCAACAACCTACCATGAAAAACTTAACACAAGAGACGGTGACATCTTTGTCAGAACAAACAGAAGCACCTAATTTTATTTCTCCACCTACACCACTTTTGTCCATCCACGTAAAGAGTCAACATGCTCCAAAAGCAACACTAACGTTTATTCAAGCCCTAAGTTGTAAATGCAAGAAAAATATGTCCTGTTTGTATGTTTTCTTGGTTCGTGTTTCTCGCCACGTAATTATGACGATATGTAACCGTAAGTAACTAAGAATTTCTATGTAATTAGCCTCTCGTAAGCTCTAAACTGAAATCTTTATTAGTTTGTTTCGATGTTAGCAGACAGAAATTGGGTGTTTGGGGAGAAAAATTAACATGTAACATGAATCTACAATACATCCACTGGTCATTCTTTTTGTATTTTGTATTTGGGGTTAAGTCGGCCAACTAAATATACCGGTAGATTTACAATGTATTTTACATGCATCAATAGTTGATAATCGTCTAAGTGTACAGTGTATTTATTCTAAGCATTTGTATAGTGTAAAGATACGTAAAGGTGCCCTATATGTAAATGAGAGTAAGCTTGGCCACTTTAAGGAATGATCCTGTGACTCAAAAGCACTAGTCCTCAAAGGGAGGAATCAAAAGAGTAGGAATAAGTATGTATACAAGAAAAAGCCATCAACCTCTCATTCCTTTTAAAAATGATCTGAAACATGTAATTGATAATCAGTCTACAATCGAGATTTTGTATCTACAACACTCATCACGTGATTTGTTAATGCAACAGATTTTCTCGACGACAATGAGACCTAGATGTGGGGAGACTTCTAATTTTTGACATAGATGAGAGCGACAACTCCCAAAGGAGTAGTTCATCACAACAACAGACCGCTTAATCAAGAAGTGGTCAGCTTGTGTATTACAGCAGTAACAAAAACTGCAGGAATAATGTCATGTGCATTCAGATTTTACAAAGTTAATTTTACTGGGAATCCGAAAGGCACGTCAAATTTTACTAAGGAAATTGTAATGTGGAATATATTCTCCCTAGAGAATAAATTGTACATGGGCGGTCGGCTAGGGTTCCAAACTTCCAATTAAACGAGATGGGGTAATCAAATCAATTAATATGCATATATGAAATAAATGTTGCACAGATTAAGATAGTACTTGTGATCAATTATTTGGATAATCTTTTACAACACTAATACCAGAGAATCCTGCAAAATGAAAATGTTTAAGGAAATAGATAAATATATGAAACAAAGGACATGAGTCATGAAACTGTAAATGAACCATCCCTCTAAATCAAACCCTAAAACCCTAAAAGCTATAGTCAAAAGCCACACTCTAAAACAACGACCAATGCCAAACCATTTGACTGATCAATGAAACCGAGGAGGAATTACATGATATCGAGATGCCAAGGTGGTGGTGTTTTATACCAATCATGCAACACTAAATGAGAAGTTAATACATACAACGCGTGATAGGTTTAAAATATCGCGGTGGCATCCCGGTGGTGTAAGTAGGTCCTCCACATTGGCATGGGCCGATGGCTCAGACAACCACTAAACATGAAAAGACAGCTCGAAAATCTAATGTCAATTTTGCGACATTTGTGGGAGAAACTTCTTACCGAGAAGTAGGCGTTGATTTAAAGAAAAAATGAGTTATCCTAAACATTGACATTATTGCTTACCCTACCAACCAAAGTGGTAGGCTAGGCAAATGAGAAAATTAACCTAAGGTCCCAACCCAAGTGAGTGAAAAAAGGTTATCATTTTCCCAGTGTCATGATGCTGTAACAGGCTGGTGAGTCGATGATTTGTCAAGAAAATGAAGGAGCGGGCTGAATTGTCACTTCTAATAAATTATCACATAAAAGAGCAGGCTGGGAAGGGTGACGGGCCTTCTAGTAGTGGGTGAAACGGCATCCTATTAGGAAAGAAGATTGCCTATGATAAGTCATGGGAGCAAAGAGATGGTCACGTGAGGAGAATGGGTCATTATTTTTACGATCTAATTATTCACACCAGAGACATAGACAAAAAAGACGTAGGGGTCTTGTTACACATGAAAAGAGAGGCAAAGAGAGAGGGGTATAGACTCCAAGACATGAAAGTTCTTCTCCACTATCGGACCATCAAACCGGTTCAACTTGTGAATTCTTCCTGGAAGAAAAGGTTGCTGCTAATACAGTGCAAATAAATAAATAAATATATAAATTGCTTATTCTCCTTTTATACATCTGACAAATCATGTTCCAAACAACCAATGGGTCACCGAATAGTTTCAAGTTGCTTGAAGTGACAAAAACTCAACTGTTGATAAATATTGACGATATAAGAAAAGTGTATAGGATGAAATCATTAACCAGAAAAGTGAATTGGAACAAAGAATTGTTTCTGGTAATATATTTGCCAAAAAATTAAACCACTAGAGAGGAGAGCATGCCACTAACCCTAAATTAAACCAATTCTCTCTGATTTTGGGAGGCAAAACAACTGAACATTATGATTTATAGCAGATGAACAGTTTTTTAAGATCAATTTCGAAATAATACAATTTGTACACTGTGAAAGAGGGAGTGGTGGGATTAGTAGCGATTGATCGTGTGAGTGATGAACAGTTAGAATCAACCTTAGCGCTCGTGCACCTGATGCTAGCATCTTCTATTGTCAAAAATAGCTTGGGGTTCTTAACATCTTTAGGCCTACACTACACATACTATGTTTTGGGCCCTAAGAATAAACATGTAGGACATCCCTTTACATGTAATCAAAAGATAGATCAATGATTATTTGCAAGAACAAAACATTTAAATTTGATTTTCCTATCACTTGAATTAAGTACCGAATCCGATGAACCTGAATACACATGTCATGCTCGCATCAATTTCGTTTTCCTGATTTGATTTTCCTGGAACGAAATGTTTCGATTAAATTGAAAATTGATTATCCATTAGTTTGATTCATATAGTAAATCAAATCCGATAAACTTAATCTGCATACTGACCTTCGTCGTCGATCAAAGAAGAAGCTCCCGGCGATCTCTCTCTCTCTCTCTCTCTCTCTCTCTCTCTCTCTCTCTCTCTCTCTCTCTCTCTCTCGCGCGGCAGGGCTCAAAGCTGGATGTGAGCTGGAAATGGCGGTGGAACTCATATAGCGTAAGAAAAGGCGGGACTGGTTATGGTTTGATTTCAAGAGCCCTTCTGATGCTGATCTGGCTGCTTAAATTACTATTATGTCCCTGTTATTGGGTCTATAAATTTATAACTTTGTTACTTGGCCCAAGATTTAGTGTGGCACCACCATAGGGCCTGGTTTTGGGCTGAAGCCCATCATTCATATATACCTTGTCAAATCCAGGGTCTCGAGCCCATCAGGTCCAAATTTGTTTTGGTACAATCTCACGACTGTTGTAGACCCCATTTCATAGACAACAGAATCGAGAGAAACGACAGAGAGGAGAGAGAGAGACGGGAATTGAGGAATTTTGTGATATGATTCATCATGTTTTATGTCTGTATTTATAGTAAATATAGCAGACTTACTTATCTACAAGTAATATAAGGTTCAGTAAGAAAGGTGTAGTCAGTGCATCAAATCTTCATGCAAATGTAAAAGCAGTTGAAGAAGTCGTATTGTCTCATTGGCACAAGTGGTAAATGCGAGTTTTTAATGGGGATTGCATGTAGAAGAAAGTCTCACCTAAACCTAGCTATAGTAACACCCAGTGGGATAAACTTATAGACAAAGAAGAAAATGGTGAGTTAATACAACATGTTGATACTTAACATCTTCAGGACGTAAATAGTAGAAAATGGTGAGTTAATACAACATGTTGATACTTAACATCTTTGGTCAGTTTTCGGTAAGTACTATTTATATTTAATTTTGAAATGGTTTTTGACCACAGGATGTACGATGAACTGTCACAATCACGGAATCCCTATGATCCTTAAGAAAAGAATCCGGTGAGATCCTTTTCCGATCACTATCACCCTATCACCGTACGTAGTGGTACTTTTAGGTACTTCTCTTCTGACTTGGATGGGTTGACCCCATGCGCAATTTACCCTTTTCATTTAAAGCTCACTATTTTTGCCTATTTATTCACTCATGCCCTTGCACTTCACCGTTATTCTTTTCAACCATAAATATTGGTGGGCTTTGTACTCCATTTTCCCAATCCTTTTATTTTGGTTTAATTTTATAAGTTTCGTTTTCTTGATCACTTGATGCAAAGGCTCACAGTTGCTCACTATTCAGTTTGATATCAATAGTTAAAAATGAAACATTATAAGTACATTTATTTATTCGTCATCCTTCATATCAAATCTAAGGATAAGTGACCATACATTTTTTGATCACTTGGTGACTGAGAGAACAATTTTGTTAAGGCTTTTTTTTTTTTTTTTTTTTTTAATCTAAAATGGTTTCTAAGATTGGTATAACTCCTCATTTTGGTTCTTAAGATTCGAAATTGATAAAAGTGGTCCTTGAGGTTGTCTATTTATTCACTCATGCACAATTTACCCTTTTCATTTAAAGCTCATTATTTTTGTCTATTTATTCACTCATGCCCTTGCACTTCACCGTTATTCTTTTCAACCATAAATATTGGTGGGTTTTGTACTCCATTTTCCCAACCCTTTCATTTTGGTTTAATCTTATAAGTTTCGTTTTCTTGATCACCTGATGCAAAGGCTCACAGTTGCTCAATATTCAGTTTGATATCAGTAGTTGAAAATAAAAAATTATAAGTACATTTATTTATTTGTCATTTTTCATATCAAATCTAAGGATCAGTGACCATACATTTTTTTCTCACTTGATGACTGAGAGAACAATTTTGTTAAGGGTTTTTTTTTAAAAAATTTTTTTTATATCCAAAATGGTTCTTAAGATTGGCATAACTCCTCACTTTGGTTCTTGAGATTCGAAATTGATAGAAATGGTCCCTGAGTTTGTCAACCATCGATCATTTTGGTTATTCTATAAAAATCTCTATTAAATATGGACCAAAATGATAAAAAATACTCTCAACTTAATAAATAATGTGCAAAAATGATACAACAAAAATTGATGGTATTTTTGTTATTTTATCCTTATTTAACTGATATTTTTCACGGATTGACCAAAATGAGTGATGACGGACAAACTTAGGAATCAGTTCTATCGATTCTAAATCTTAATGACCAAAATGAAAATTATGTTAATTTTAGAGACCACTTTAATTAAAAAAAATTTGTTAACTGCGACCCACGAAATATAGGGAAAGAAAAGGCGGGACTGGTTGTGGTTTGATTTCAAGGGACCTTCTGATGCTGATCTGGCTGCTTAAATTACTATTGTATCCCTGTTATTGGGTCCATAAATTTATTAACATGGTTACTTGGCCCAAGTTTTAGCGTGGCACCACCAGAGGGCCTAGTTTTGGGCTGAAGCCCATCATTCATTATATACCTTGTCAAATCCAGGGTCTCGAGCCCATCAGGTCCAAATTTGTTTTGGTACAATCTCACGACTGTTGTAGACCCAGTTTATAGACAACAGAATCGAGAGAAACGACAGAGAGGAGAGAGAAGGAAATTGAGGAATTTTGTGATATGATTCTTCATGTTTTGTTTCTGAATTTATAGTCAATATAGCACACTTATTAGTCTACGAGTAATATAAAGTTCAGTAAGAAAGACGTAGTCGGTGCATCAAATCTTCAGGCAAATGTATAAGTAGTTGATGAAGTCGTATTTTCTCGTCGGCACAATGGCAAACGCAAGTCTCTAATGGGGATAGCATGTAGAAGAAAGTCTTACCCAAACCTGGCTATCGTAAAACCCAATGGGACAAACTCATAGACAAATGAGAAAATGGTGAGTTAATGCAACATGTTGATACTTAACATCTTCAGGACGTAAGTAGTAGAAAAAGCACACAAGGCTATGACCAACTCAGAATAAGTGCCTCGTCAAAATCTTGTCAAGTTAGTTAAAATCCAGTGGAAA
The DNA here is from genome assembly GCA_024362995.1 of Heteromeles arbutifolia. NCBI lineage: Eukaryota > Viridiplantae > Streptophyta > Magnoliopsida > Rosales > Rosaceae > Heteromeles > Heteromeles arbutifolia. The sequence continues at coordinate 25,722,172 of JANCRC010000013.1, read as the reverse complement.
AAATGCTCATAATCTAAAAAAAAAACAAGTACATTTAGGTCAAATAATTATATTTCAGGAGACTTTCCCTAAGTTCGACAAGGGTAAGTAAAGCTCAACGAGGAAAACACATCTCATAACTAAGAAAACGGCCCATTTTGGCCGGAAATCGATCCTAGAAACACATAAACGCTCTCAACTTCATTGTTTCTCAAAACTAAGTAATTATAATTAAAACAAAATTCAAATACAGGTCAAATTTAAAATTTGATAAATGAATAGTAAAATTTAGAAACTAGAAAGCCGAATTTACAGAAAATTGCCTTTTGTGTTTTGGCAAGTCCCTATTACTGACTCAAACAAATCGAATGGCATGTCTCGAAACGGCACACAAACTTTATCTTGATGGGTCTAATTGACCCATAATTTAGAGATGGAAAGATAATTAGAATTCCACAAGAGACAATCAAACAAGTTAACACCACAATGTGACACCAATGGACCACGAAACCACATAATTTTCTTTCCATTGGCCTTCTTTGGCTCTTTCTTCTTCAAAAGATTATTCCATGTATGCAATAGAGTGGAGTTTGACGTCTCGATACAAAAACAAAGGGGAATGATGTTCACACACCTTTATAAGTCTTTCACGTGTTTTATTTATATATTTTAGTCATCAGATTAAATAAGTCAAATGAAAATAACGATCTGAATTAAACAAAGATATGTGAGAGGCCAAAATAACGTGTTTATCATTTCTAGTAAGTAAAACATATTTTCCTATGGGTATCAATTTTTTTCTTGTTATAATTTATATTACTATTATAAGATAGATTGAGAAAATTAAGAACGTTTGAACACGATAAGCACTGCGTTGAAGAAAAAAACTTTAACTACCAAAGTAATCCATTATTTATTTATGGAATCAATTGGCCACATTATGATTTCATAACTTAGATGCATTCGTTGTTGCTTATTCACATGTCTGTCTCGCCCGCCCTGAAATCCACCAGTGCGATGATAACTAATTTGATTAAGTTGCCCTTTTATGTTTTCTTAATTTTTTTTTACATTAAGGACCTTTTGAATGTTATTTCAAATATTAACTTTAATATTTGTATTAATTTTTAATGTTATAATTTCTTATTGTAAAATATATCATTATACTAAAAAAATAATATGATTAAAATCGTTATCATTTTGTCCAAAAAAAAAATTCAAATGACAACATTTTATATGTCTTCAAGCAAAAAATAAAAAGTAAAGCAAAATTGAACACGTTATTGAACTCTGGTGTATTAAAAAAAAAAATAGAACAATTGATGGCAAGTTCTGATTATTTACTTTTTTCGAACCCAGAGAGGCTATAGGAAATTTCATTCTAAGAGCAACTCCAGCGTTGCTGGTTGCTCGGGGGAAGGTGGAGAGCAAAGGGCCCGAGGCCCTGTGAAGGAGGTCCAGCGGTGGAGGAGGCCGAGCAACGGTGAAGGCCCGAGCAAGGGGCCTGTGAACTGTTGCCAGCCCGAGAGCCCGATGGGTGTGACGCCAGCGCTGGCGTCTGCCCCTTTTTTTATTTTTTTCTGTCAGGCGCGTGCACCCCACTCGCGCGTGGGGGCGCGTCGCCCGACCAAAAATAGAAAAGTCAGCTCACTTTTCAGATTTAAATGTTACCGTTGGGAAGCCACGTGGCTTCCCACGGTCCGTTCGATCCCAACGGCTCTTTAATACGAACCGTCCGATTTCCAACGGTAATAAAAAAAAAAAAGCTGATTTAATATCAACCGTTCGATCTGAGATCAACGGTTGATGTTAATCTGCTTTATAAATTAAAAGAAAAAGAAAAAATAGTTTTGAAATTAAGAAAAGTTACCGTTGTGACACGTGGCACAATCTGGAGTGTTGGAATTCAAATTTTTTTTAAATCCAACGGCAGAGATTATTTATTTGAATAAAAAAAATTTAAAATTTGTAAAAAATCCGAAAAAAATATCTGAAAATTTAAAAAAAAAATTGTTTCTACTTTTCTATAAATACCTTCTCATTATCATCTACCTTACACCACAATTTCATATTTTCTCAATTACTTTCAACCACATTCCTATATTTCTCTCAAAGTTTCAATCCAAAATTTTTCAACAAAATGACTACTGCTGCAGGTACGAATTGGACGCTTCTTGAAGATGTTGCGTTGTGTAGTTGTTGGGTTGAAGTTACTCATAGTTCGCTTACGGGTAATGAGATGCAGTTGCGAGAAATGTGGAGTCTTATTCATACCAAGTATCTTGAGAAAATGGGTGGGGAAAGAACCAAAGAATCGATGTCCAGCCGTTGGAAATTACTTAGCCAATCGTTTGGTTTGTGGAGAGACGCCTTGGCACAAGCTAGTAATAATCTTCGAAGTGGGGAAAATTACACGGATCAGGTAACAATATATTATTTATTTGTTTGTACTATACCCAAATTTACATTGTAATTATTTGTTTGTATTATTTATTTGTTACCTACTTTAATTATAATTATTTGTTTGTATTATTTATTTGTTACCTACTTTAATTAATTATTTCTTCTCCCCCATTGTGTAGCTAATTCAAGCACAAGCTTGGTATGGTGCCAAAACCAAAAGCAAAAATAAATCATTCAACCGGTGGGAATGTTGGAATATTGTCAAAGATTGTCCTAAATTCAGAGTTGTGCCTGTCGGTCCAGAAGTTGTCATGAACAGCACCCATCTACACTCTACACCTGATATTGGCTCGCATGATGATGATACAGAAGAAGTGCCCGAAACGCCTATCCCTGAACAAGCATCGGGTTCGACCCGTTATCCAATTAGGCCTCAAGGTAAGAAGGCTTCAAAGAGAAAAGGAAGTGCTTCCAAGCATGATTATGCAAAGTACATGGAAGAACTTACTCGCCATAGTGAATTGACTTTGGCGCGGGAAATGGCGAAATTTGAGACTGATAAGGCTAGAGAATATGCAAAAGCTGCAGCTGTTGAGAGAGAATTTCAAGCAAATGAGAGAGAAAGAGAGCTACTTAGGCAAGAAAGGGAACTGGGTAGACAAGAAAGAATGGCTCAACGAGATCGTGAGATTATGAAGGAGCCTTTAGAAGGGAAGTCTCCAAACTCTAAATTTTTTTGGAAGTCGGAGAAAGCGGAAGTGGTGCGAAGGAGGCTTGCAAGAGAAGCGAGAGCAAGAGGAGATGGTCCTAGCACGAGAAGAGAAGATCTTCCTACCACCACAGATTTTATAAGTGATAGTGAATAGAGTATTTGTTTGTAATCGGAGCCCATAGTTTTCCAATCACCTTGGGTTGTAATTTATTATTTATTGAATAGAGTATTTTATGTTGTTTCCAATTTATTGAATTTAGTACTTTATTTAAAGTAAGAGTAAATTTATTTAATATGGTAATATATTTATACTATAAGAGAATCTTTATTCAAACTTCCATAAACACACCAAATAAAAAACTCACGAAATGAACTAAAATAAAACACACCAAATAAAATTACATAAACATACCAAATAATAAAAAACACACTAAATGAACTAAAATAAAACACACCAAATAAAATTACATAAACATACCAAATAATAAAAAACACACTAAATGAACTTAATTATCTTCAGCTTGTTTCAATGCCCACTGGTGCTCTATCAAGTCTTTTTGCCGGGCATTGTGCATTTCTGGCCTTTGAAATGCAGTATATCGTTGAATGACCCTTTCATTGTAACGTCCATCCCTTTCTAAAGGCTCATGTTGCACGGGCTCATCGGTGGCGTCATGAGCACAATATATACGTGTTCTTGAATTGTTCATTGTGTCTGGCTCATATTCATCAACAGCTTCATAATCGTACTCATCTTCCACAATCATGTTGTGAAGAATGATGCACGTCATCATGATGGAGCGAAGCGACTCTACATCAAACAATCTGGCAGCACCCCTAACGATCGCCCAACGAGCTTGGAGGATACCGAAACAACGCTCCACATCCTTCCTGCACCCCTCTTGATAGCTTGCAAAATGTTTTTCCTTTGCACTTCGCGGACGTGGCACTGTTTTGACAAATGTTGACCACCTTGGGTAAATGCCGTCAGCTAGGTAGTATGACCCGTCGTACATACGTCCGTTCACCTCATACGTGACTTTTGGTGCCTTTCCTTGCAGGACATCGTTGAACACTGGGGATTGGGCAAGGACGTTGAGGTCATTTTGAGCTCCTGGAACCCCAAAAAAGGCGTGCCAAATCCATGTATCAAAAGATGCCACCGCCTCCAAAATAATACTTTTTGCTCCTTTTCTGTCTCCATAAGCGCCTTGCCATGCACTTGGACAATTTTTCCACGTCCAATGCATACAATCAATGCTCCCAATCATCCCAGGAAAACCTCGCATCTCGGCCTTCTTCAGAAGCCTTTCCAAGTCCATGTGAGTAGGTTGCCGGAGATACTCTGCGGTGTAGATAGATTCAATTGCTCCGCAAAACCTCATCAGGGACTCAAGAATGGTTGATTTCCCCATCCTTGCTATCTTATCCACTTGGTCTGCAGATGCTCCATACGCAAGCATCCGCAGAGCAGCAGTAAGTTTTTGCTGGGGAAGAAGACCCATAGCACCACAAGCATCCTTCTTTTGCACAAAGTAAGAATCATGGTTGCAAACATCAGTCATGATTCTGTTAAACAAATGTCGTTACATTCTAAAACGACGTCTGAAGTACGTATCAGGAAATGCACTGTTATGGACAAAGTAATCGTCCAACAGCTCTTCACCCCGTCGTACCCTGCTTCTATCAAGGTTTCTGGAACGGCTGGGCATGCAGATCTGACCCACAGCTTGGATGACTCGACGGGAATGTGAGGCTCTGGCCATTCTTGCTTCGTCATCTCTCCTTCTACGATCGTCATCCTTTTCCCTCTCATTTCGGGCCACTTGGAGATTGAACATTCTTTCAGATTGGTTAAACAATTCTTCCTCTTGCTGATCGATTTTCCACATCATCCTTGATGAAGAAGAAGACATTGTAAAAAGGAAGCAGAAACTATGAATAATTATACAGATTTTGGTGATGAAGGAAGCAGAAACTATGAATAATGATAGAGATCTTGAGAAAATTGGTGTGAGATTTGTGAGGCTGGATGGTAGATTATATGGACGATTCAGAAATGATTGGCTTGTAGATAGGGCCACGTGGCATGCCGTCATTCGTTAAAAATCTGATCGAAATCTATCCTCAAAGATTATGAAAAGATAACGACACGTGGCACGATAACATTGGATAAAAATCTTATCGAAATCGATCTCCAATAATTATCTTTTCGGATAATGACACGTGGCGCAACGAGAACGATTTAAAATCTGATTGAAATCTATTGTCAAAGATTCTGAAAAGATAACGACACGTGGCACGATGACATTGGATAAAAATCTTATCGAAATCCATCGCTAAATTTTTTTTTTTTATAAAATGACACGTGGCGCAACGAGAACGATTTAAAAAATCTTATCCGAAATTACAAATAATTTTATTTGGTATTATTTAAACAAACAAAAAAAAGTAATATTTTATTGCCTATTGCCAGGGGGGAGGGCTCCAAGGGTGGAGATGCAAATGGCAATTACTGTTTATTAATGGCAGTTACTATTCATTAAAGGCAGTTACTGTTTAATAGGGTGGATTGAATAGTGGATTGCCAGGGGAGAGGGCTCCAAAGATGGAGTTGCTCTAACCGTGATCACAGTCAAACAGATTCACAAGTTCGGAGCATTGAATCCGAAACCTCCATGTATTGAACTCGGGTGTTGGGACCAGTGTAAAATACTAAGGCTGAGGATCCAGTAGAATCTGATGCATCATGCATCACGGTTAATAAAGCACTTGATCACAATCAACCTATCACTGTACGTAGTGGTACTTTTAGGCACTTCTCTTCTGACTTGGATGGGCTGACCCCATGCGCAATTTACCCTTTTCATTTAAAGCACATTATTTTTGTCTATTTACTCACTCATGCTCTAGCACTTCAACATTATTCTTTTCAACCATAAATATTGGTGGGCTTTGTACTCCATTTTTCCCAATCCTTTTATTTTGGTTTAACCGTATAGGTCTCGTTTTTTCGATCACCTGATGATCAAAGGCTTACAGTTACACACTATTCAGTTTGATATCAATAATTGAAAATGAAAAATTAAAAGTACATTTATTTATTCGTCATCATTCATATCAAATCTAAGGATAAGTGACCATACATTTTTTTATCACTTGGTGATTGAGAGAACAATTTTGTTAAGGCTTTTTTCTTTTTTCTTTTTTTTTTTAAATCCAAAATTGTTCATAAAATTGATATAACTCCTCATTTTGGTTATTGATATTCAAAATCGATGGAAGTAATCCTTGAGAATTCTCTATTAAATATGGACCAAAGTGATAAAAATACTCTCAACTTAATAAACAATGGGCCAAAATGATACAACAAAAATTGATGGTATTTTTTTCATTTTATCCTTATTTAACTGATATTTTTCACGGATTGACCAAAATGATTGATGACGGACAAACTTAGGAATCAGTTATATCGATTCTAAATCTTAATGACCATATAAAAATTATGTTAATTTTAAAGACCATTTTGATTAAAAAAAATTTGTTAACTGCGAACCACGATATAAGATATTAATGTGGTAGAGATGTTGAATTGCAGTTGTCAAAGGAATGACTTGTTGGTATATTTTTATAAGATTAAAGTTTCACTTTCAAGGTTGATCTCATTTTTCATGTTATAATTAGGGTTTGGCATTGCATAGATACGATACATGCCAAACAATCATCAAGCTTAGTGGGGAAAAAAAAGAACAAAATATGTAAAAAGAAGTCAATGACAAGTACCTAATTAGTTTGTTTGGGTTCACAGATTCATGAATTAAACATGCATGCGTGCCAAATATGTACACGTGGCCTAAGGAACGTGAATATGTCTAGCTACTAGTGAACTATAAAGCCTAGGTGTACTATATTCTAACAATTTGGCAACAACTAGTCATTAGGAATTTTTAAAATATAGTTAAAACTTTTGACCTAAAAATATTTTGATTTAGGTAAATTCAGGCTTTTGATGAAGATTAAAAAAGGGCTTAGAAGAAGTTGCAGTAGAATTTAGTTTTGTGATATATGTTATAGTTGTTCAATAGTTATTGTTTTTTTTTCTTTTGATGAAGATAGAATCATTTTTTCATACATACCAAGTCGTAAGATAAATTATGCATGCATCACTACGAACCATAGATATTGAATCACTTAAATGTTTAGATCCGTGAAGTGTTTGTAGAAAGGACATTTATTTGGAAACCGTGTTGGGTGAAAATAGAGAAAACCTAGGAGCTGTTGGGGGTGAAAATGAAAAAATCCCAAAAAAGCAGACCAGGGGTCAAAACGCGAAATTCCAAAACACAAAGCACTAAACCCAAAAATAATAAAAAATTACCGCAAAACATGCAAAGGGGGTAGAAACTCGCAGTGAAAAAGCACGCTTAACTGGCGGCTAACGAGTCTGCAATAATTCCCGCTGATGCGGTGGGCCCCGTTTCCTGGAAAATCCCAGTCTCCACGCCACGTGGCGCGCATCCGACCAACTCCCCGTGCGGGCCCCCTGCCGAACAGAAAAAAAACCAGACGGCATAGCAGAGGCTCTCATGCATGGGCTCAAAAGCCCATTTAACTACGGTTTGACCAAAAAACCCTCCTCCCCTTGTTGTGGAACCACGAGCCCAAAGCATGAGCCCAAAGCATGCGCCTATTTAATTTTCTTCTCCCCATGCGCCCAATGGTACTAGATCATCACACAGTACCCTCCTGCTTTTCACGCTCATCATTTCCTCTCTCTGTCGCCTTATCCTTACCCGCCTGTAACGTCCTTATCCGGGCGTGACGAGAAGGATTTTTTCGGTATAAATATTGTTACTGTGCGGACTGTGTCACCGATACAGCGTTATGTGGTACACGTGATGGACTTTTAAGGTTTAGCATAGTCCGTCACCAGTATCAGTGCTATTTTTAACTTGACCAATTATTGTTTAATGTCGAATTTTATCACAAAAGATATCGATGACATTAAAAGTGGAATCTCACATATATCAATTGTGTATTATTATGTCATATGGTAATAGATGATTTTATTTTTCAACACGTCCCCTCACATGTAGCCCCTCACGACAAGGTTCACATGTGGGGTTGGATTGGGCGACATGGACTACATTGATTTACGGTAATTAAATTTAGGAACAATGGTGATTGTTGTCTACTTCAGAGATCAAACTAATAAGATATGACAATTTCAATGATCATTTATGGAAAACTCATAAAAGGCCCAAAAAAGAAATTTACATAGTGAACTTTTTTTATGAAACAGATACAAAGCCACTATGACGTTGTGTATAAACAATACATTATCATGTTGATATCACATGACATGACATTATGTCATTGATACAAAATGATGTAGCAGCAGTATATTTCCATGATTGGTTTTATTTTCTTATGTACAAGACGTGGCGTGTCATGTAAGTTGTTCTTAAGCGTGACTAGAAATTATCTCTTACAACCAACGTATAATTTTGATGGCGTTATCAATCTAATGAATGCTTCCTACATGCTAAAAGTTAACTTGAAATATTCAATAAATTTATGTCATGTAGCGCTGCCGGTTGGGACTTGGGAGCTCTTTCGAGCGTGCGTGACCCTCCTAAGTCTGCCACGTAGGCAGTTAAGTTGACAACAGTACATAAAATGGTGGCAGCAATGAGCAATTCCGGTGGGTGGAGATAAGACGGCTTGTTAATTAAAGTTTGGGAGTCGCGTGACTAACTTTTTCGTATAAAGTCTGCTGTTTTGTTGCCGTACGGAGATTTGGTTGTCTGGCATTTAGATTTTCTTCCCTTTTTAAATTCCTCTCCCAATTTTAATCTCCTCAAAACCTTCCAAATTTTTTTAGTGTATTTGCTTGCCAGGTCAGTGATAAATCTTATTTTACTATTTAGACAAGTTCTAGTTACATTTTTACCCTTCACCGTAATCTTCAGGTGCCCTTTTTATATATGAAATTTTAATGAAAATTTCTTTATACTGTTTATTTTAACGAAAAATCATATTTTTACATTAAAAAGTTAATCCTGATACTATCACTTTACCCTTTATTTTGTCATTTTCATTAAAACTCAAAGTTTTCAAGCTTTTTTCATTAGTTTTCCTTTTAATATAAGGTATTTTAAAGATAAAATCATTGCATTTTATAATCCACTACTTATTGTTTTTATAGGGCATTAAAGTAAGAAGAAAATTCTAGAATGGAGCATGTGTTGAAGATGTTAACTCGGTTAAAGTAGATTTTAATTTTACTATATTATCCTTAATCCCATGTTTATTATTTAGTTTTTTATTATATTGATTATGGAAGTTTATTACTAATAAGAAAAATGAAAACTAATAAAAATGGTTTTAAAATTTTGAGTTTTAACGATAAGGACAAAATAAAAGGTAAAGTAAATAGTACCATGATTAATTTTTTAATGTAAAAATATGATTTTTCGTTAAAATAAATAGTATCGTAAGCTTTTCATTAAAATTCCTATAAGCAAAAGAGTATGCTATTACAATCAAAGCTTTGATTTGAGGCGTCAACAAAACACTGCCGTCTCTTTAAAAAAATAAAAGCTCCTTAGCGACCCGAGTAAATGATATACGCGTGTAAATGAGCAGAGTGACGCCAAATACTATAAGGATCACGTTCCGCTCAAATAAAAATTTCCTTGCTCGGTCTCGACTCAACTCATTTGAAATCGAACTTTAGCTTTTTGTTGGCTCGGCTCGGCTCATTTGTTTGATGAGCTTGGACTTAGATCATATGTGTGGCAACACTAATGAAAATCACAAATTAATGAAACTGAATATAATAATTATTTCACCCATCCGTCTCTCACTGCCACTTTTGCATAGAACTTGTTTAGAAGTGCTTTTAAAATGATCGAAAGTGCAATTGATAAAAGTGTTTTGTGGGTTCTAAAAGCATTTTAGTTTCCTACCAGAATAATCAGTTATGTACTTTTTACAGTAGAAAGCACTTCAAATGCTTTTTCAAGATTCATTTGCACTTTTACTAAAGATTTGTTCAAAAAACACTTTCATAAAAAACGCTTTCAGCCATTTTAAAAATACTTCTAAACAAACGCACAATATACATTTCTCTTCCTCCTTATTTCACCCTTCACATTTCTCATGCATTAGCATGTAAGTATTCTTGTGTCCGAATGGGGATTAGCCGAGTAGGTGTTCACTTTGATGGGTCAAAGTTATGATAATTACAGCACTGCTACGGGTGGATTACCTTGACTCAGTGGTCCTAACCTAATTAACAGAAAGTAACCCAGATGCGGAATTTTACTATTACTTGGGCGAAAACATGTGAACCCTGAACAGCCTAATCATGTCTCGTGAACCAATTTTTCAACCTTAGCATACAAGTTATGTGGAAGCATGAGCCATATATGTCACATTGGTATTGCCCTAATTATTACTTAGAAATGCACGCACGGTGTAATTCATTACAACTTAATTAGCGGTAATTAGTAATTAGTGCGCTACTAGTCTATAATGCCTTCCCCCTTGTCCCCAAAAGAAAAGTTTCCCACTAGATTGCTTAAATTACTACCTTACAAGAAACCACAATGAATCCCACTTTATCAACTAACTGTAGAAATGTCACTTGATACTACGATCTAGTGATATTATTCTTCATTTGTAAGTGAGAGGTCTTAGATTCGATTATCGTCAAAGGCGAATTTGAACCACATTATTACTAACCCATTGTGAGGCTAAGCCCACCCCTCATCCTTAACGTAAATAATTTCGTTTGTCCAAAAAAAAAAAGCCTATATATATATATATCCCTTTCAGGGAAGGGATCTTTTTTTTTTTAAAAAAAAGGGATTAGTTGTGGGACTCACTATAGATCAAATTTCAACGATCCGAACTGTATATTTTGTAAGCTTCGATTCATAAATCATCATTGCAAAAATTTAATTCAATATGAAACCATCTGCCTATTTAATTATCATAATGAAATTTCATTGTTTCTTATAAAACAAAATGTTCGTCAATTTCTTTAAACTCAATTAGATGTCTCAAATATTTTCGATTTGGCTAATATTTTACAGGAATGATCTAAGAGGTGCAATTTGAAAAATAGACTGTTCGGATTGTTAAAGTTCGATGTGATGTGGGTCCACAACTATTTTTAAATGGAGATCTCAACCCTTAAAGGATTAGGATTCTTAAGAAAATTGAAGGGGTAGTTTAATAATAATTTCGTTTTTAGTTTTTAGGTTTAGTTCTCACTCAAAAAAGAAAGAAAAAACTAAAATCTCATTTGGTGATTACTTTCAATTTTCATAAGAAATAAAACTAAAAATTGAAAATCAGAAAGTGAAAACGCCTTTCTTGAGTTTTCAAAATTTGGCTTTCAATTTTTAGTTTTCAAAAAATTAAAACTGGAAATAATTATCAAATGAGTTTTCAGTTATATTATCCAAAAACACCAAAAAAAACATGTTAGTTACCCTAAGCCCTAAACCATGTCATGATGCTCTACTACATAAAATCGAAGTTTGCAACCATCCCTATCTGGTTCATCCATGGCCATATATATCGAGTTACTGTTTTATTTTTGACTTGAGATACCTAATGCTTAAGGGATTTGTAGTGTGTTGGGTCCAGGAATACTTAGCTAGCTGGTTCTGAAATTTCAAATACCATATAAGTAGACAGTAGTGCTGCCTAAACGGGCACCAACAATTCTCCCCATTTGAACACTTAGCTCTAGCTAGTGGGTGGATGAGAAATTTACCTCTTCATCATCACATCTATAAAACTCTGATGCGAAAGTTTCTATTTTCTTGCCATCGAAGGGACATAGACGTTCAACAAGATATTTCAAACCATGCTTGATAGTTCAAGCAAATATCTTATTGCGAAATTCTGTTAATTAAATAAAAATACTTATATTGTATGTCTTGAATAAAAAAGTTTAATGCGATTGTTGCACTGACATACATAGTTTTTAATTTATTTATATTATAATACGTGAATTAGTAACAACAAAACGTAACAATCACACTTAAACTATGACTTTTTGTCTTGTTTTCAAGTGTTTTTATTAGTGCCATGGATAAAAAAAAAAATCTCGAGCTTGAATTTTTAATGAGAGTTTTTATATATGCTTCTCATAAAAACGTCACTTAACTACAAATGATTAATAATTAGGTAAGAAAACATGACTTATAAGCGTCAAACCTAAGGACCCAATAATTAGGGTTTGGAAGAAGACAATTGAAACTTGCCCATCATAATATTTTTTATTTTTTATTTTTTGATGGAAGCGTGCTTGGCTGCACGTGTTTGATGATGTAAATTTCAAGACTAGCCACACCTACTAAAAATTCAATCGTGCGATCTCGAACTACTAATACTTATATTAACTTCCAAAGACACCAACTTAAACAAAGAGATGGAGAGGGTTGACACTTTCTAAATAATGGGACATTTCTTTTTGGTAAAGTATATAATTAGTGCAGTAAGCGAGAGTGGAAAAAGTCTAAGCAAGTGGGTGGTATGTTGCCATAGAATATGGGAGGAGGAGGAGGAGGGGAGGGCAACAGCAAATTAGCAATCGGCATGGATTCCCTCCTTTTGTCCTTCCTTTATTTTTTTGTTGTGGGTTTTGGGTTCTTATTTTTAACAAAAAGAAGAGCATATGATTCTTTGAGTGCGGGCTGGTGGAGAGAGTATTGTTTTTGCTTTCCAAGCGTGGGTGTGTTTGTTGGAGAATCCACAACCAAATGGCTCCATGGTCTCATGTCCCACGCTTCCCCACGGACTCAAATATAGCTTATTATGTTAATCTGCCAATTAATGGTCATAAAAAGAAACTCTCCATCTCAGAAATTTTTTTATTGTGCCCGAAATATGGATGGTATACGTACCACGCGTCGGAGGAAAGTTTTATTTTTCAAGTTGTCAATATATAAGTAGCGCCCCTATTAGAATAACATAATTTTTTTTGAAGAAATGCAAGTGTTTCTTGAAAAATCACTTGAAATGATTTATGAAAGCATTTTTTTTAAAGCATATGCACTTTTAATTTTTTTCGGCCAAACATTATTAGAAGCGTTTGTGGTTATTTTAAAAGCGTTTATATACATGTCCTTAATATATATAGTATTGTAAAATTATATATATGAAGCAATCTAAAATGTTACGCTGTCAAACTAAATCAAGATTGCATATTCAAATATGATTCCACGTGATCAATGAACTTAATTACTCCGAAATTTGATGATCCATCGGTGCATATAGAAAAAATTAATAGTCAATTGCTCCACAATTGATACATGAACCAAAAACAGTTCAAGACCTATCATGCTTGGCAGCACTCATCTTGCTTTCACTATAACTATGAGATTTGTGCTATGTATGATTTGAAGGCAAGTTAAACCTAAAAGTATATGCATATGATTAACTGTTGAAACAAATCATTCATGTCAATCATAAAACCATGTACACCAACACTACCTTGACATATGAAATTAGTTACAACAAAAAAACATTTTTATTAGACTGTTAATCAAGACCTTTACACTCAAATCCCTCCGTAAATTTGCTCATTTTCATCTCATTTGGTGTTAATTTTGAACGCGACAAGCACTTAAACGAACATAAACAAGACATTAAGGTCTTCTACATTAGTTTTGGCAAGTTTGATTTATGTATATAAAAATCGGACTATCTGAGTTTTATCCTTAAAACATTGTTTTTGAAGTGATGTCGTTTCATAGTTCTTAGAGTTATACTCGATAAAAATCAAACTCATATTAAACTCACCTTATCAAACTCAAATTTTCATCCTAGCATGTATACTTTAGAAAAACGAAAAAGGTATATTTGACCAATTAACCCTACATTCAAAGATGCATGATTCTGCTTGGTGTTCACCCGTGAGCTCTTTTACCTGAATAACTTTAGAAAAGTTCACAGAATATATACTCGATTAAGATAATATATACAGGATAAGAGATGTGTTTTTGGAAAAAAGGGAGAAAAACATGATGAACATCCATAGAATACGGAGGGTCCACTATCAGCGATGACTGAGCTGAAATATTGAAGAATATTTTTGTATTTGTGCGTTACACAAATCATCCGTATAAGCTTGAAAAACGAAATAAAAAGAAAAAGAAAAGGAAAAGGAAAACAATTTGTGTTGCAAGAGACCTTAGTCAAGTGGTCAATCCACAACAATTATTCTTTGTCATTGACACATTGTTACATTTTAATTCGACCAAGATTATAAAGTTTTAAGACGTGCGGAGGAAAGCCAATATTTCTCCTTCTTTAAAAAAAATACTTGTATATTCTCCATTGTGTTGTTAGCTACCCGCTCATAGCCGAGTGAGTTGCTCTATTAACTTGAAAGCTTAGGACGTGTTTAATGTGCCCTCACACACTATTTCGTGCATAATAAATATCAAATACGAATACTCATTGAATTTAGACTGTATCATCAATCAATCACTTTAATACCAAATTTAATAACAAATTCATGCTATCAGACTCGACATTCTTGTTATTTTAGATGAATACAGGACAAAAGAAACCTTGCTTTTCTTTATATATTTACTAGCAGAGAGCACACACTTTGTGCGTGTGAACAACTGCCCACCTCTTCGCACGTTCTCCTCAAGTGCAACCGCTTCAGTTCATTCAAACTATAAAAAAAACATCATGATTTCACTTACCTGTATGAAAAAATGATGGTGGGACAATTTCTCTTAATAAGTGCATATTTTTATCTTATGTAACTATTTTGATACAAAATTACTATTTTGCCCTCCTTATGTAAATATTGCGTATCAAAAGTGAGGGCAAAATAGAAAAAAAGGGATATGATTGTCATTTTGTCAAAAGGTACAAAATTACTATTTTGCCCTTCGCATCTCAACATCGTGTATTCAAAAGTGAGGGGCAAAATTGAAAAAAGCGGGCAAAAAAATTGACAAGGTGTGTTCTCTTAATATATATAGTATAGATGATTTAATTAGGGTTTGCTTTACATCTCATGTTGTAGTTATACATGGGAGAGTGTTTGAGTGCCACCAAAAGGGTCGACCCGATGAGATTGGAGGGGGAGGGAGGGACTAGATTGGGCGTGGCCATTTGTTCCCTCCACTCCAAACAAGAGGGCATGAAAGCCTGTATATAATTGACAATTAAATAAGCTTAATACATATATAATTAGGTAATACGGATCTTCTTACCTGTGCATTAGATCTCTTGCGAGGGATCAAATCATGGGTCTACCATATATAATTATATTTTTGGTACGACCGTACGACCAAATGCCATGCCCTAGCTCTCCACAGTCGGCACTAGAGTCTAGGGCACAAGTTCTCTTTGCTTGCTCCACTTCTTTCTTTTTTCTTACAGAGTAGGATTCTCTCCGCTCCTATTTCAATCCTCCTCCCTCTTTTGCTCTTACATATTAGTTTTTGTCTTATTGTCTTTATAAAAAAAGGCTTGTTTTATTAATACCCCACATTTTGTTGACTACACCCCATATACTTAATATACTCCATATTTACTTTTTAAATTAAATTTTTTCTTAACAC
Source organism: Heteromeles arbutifolia (assembly GCA_024362995.1). Classification (NCBI taxonomy): domain Eukaryota; kingdom Viridiplantae; phylum Streptophyta; class Magnoliopsida; order Rosales; family Rosaceae; genus Heteromeles; species Heteromeles arbutifolia. The sequence goes on along the minus strand of JANCRC010000013.1, from coordinate 25,706,470 downwards.
ACCTCACATAATTTCTAATACTACCCTCACACCTCACATACCTCAGATCTCACACACCCCACAAATCATCAACTAATTAACCACACATCAAACTCTTCATCTCTTTCAAATAAAAGAATAATCCACATTTTAAAGACAAGAAAGATGAATTAAATTGTTGTATAAAATCTTCATCTTGCCGTTTGATTTATAAACATTCGTCAAATTTTCTTGAATAATCACGTTGGATTCTAAGCTTGATGGGCCAATGGTAGGAATTGTTCTTATAAGGTCATGTTAGTTTCAACCAGTCAAAAAACATTGAATTTCTTAATCATCAAACAACCACAAGAATATTATATTTAATTACATCTTAAAATGTCAACATTTTCCAGTTTTCTTCTTATTTCTTGAATTCCTATTAGAGCAGGGCTTTGCAAAAAGTCAAATTTTTATTCCATTATTTAAATAATTTCTTGAATGTGAAAACCAACGAATGAACGAGGAACAAAACTTTATTTTTTATTCCGTTCATCAAAAGATATTTTTTCATCAACGTGTTTGTGTTTTTAGGGTTTTGTTCTACAATGGAGAGTAAGAGTAGCCATGAGGGATCGAATAGTCATTTCATATTAGAGTTACAAGTTGTTTAGTATTACATTTTTAAGTTGGGTGTATTCAACAACACGTGGGGTGTTAATAAAAAAACCCTAAAAAAATCAATATAAGATTTTGACATAGCTAAACTGCAGGCCTGTTTGGTCTGGTTGTTTAAGGCGAGTCGCATATCAAATTAGAATCCTATGAAAAATTTGCATTTTATTAAATAAGGCAATACTTTGATTTATTATTTGTCCGGTTGTCTCGAGCATTTTATTTAACAAGTACAGCAAAAACATAATCCTGTTTTTTTTTTGGTAAACATAATCCTGTTTTATGATCACAATTTTTTTGAGTTGATGTGCTTTTGTTATACTAATGCTAGAGGATGCGACGGAAGTTACCCCAAAACGAGATAATAAGTGTGAGAGAGAGAATATACAAAAGTGTATATTAGGGTTTATAGTTTAGTACAATATTATTATATCAATCATGAGAATATATTCTTATGAGAGGATCAATATAATCTTTTTGTCATTTAATATTATGGTGGTATAGTAATATTGCTTTTCGCTTGTAAGAATAAGGTTTTAATTCGGATTTTATTGATGATCAGATCTATACCAAATTATTATGACTAGTCTATTGTGAGAGTTAGCCAAAATTCTCATATCCCTAAATGTAAATAATATCGATGTATAATTTTTTTTTAATACAAGCGATAAACTACATAAGGGAAGAGCAAAGGGTTGAGCTCGAGATGCAGTGTGCTAAAGAACAAGTCAGCACTTGCAAATATAATCTTACCTTATTACCGTTGTTTATGGCGGATAGTGCCAAACAAATCCATAACTTGTACAATTCATGGTAGACGGAAGCTTATTGCAGTTTGTAAGGCCTTGTTTGATATGTCATTATGTATTAGCTATTTAGTATAAAAATGCACTAAATAACTGGGTTTGTATTATTAAATTATATTCAGCTCTTTATACGAGCTGTCAAACGAGGCCTAAGAATTTTAGATTGCGGCTATTTGGGTTTTAGGAGATAATCCTTGAACTTGATGCAGTTGATATGGTGGCACCGATGAATGCTAATGGGAAGTGCAATGGGATGGATGGGTGCTAGTGAAAGGATCTGGAGAGCATGTTCCAAGATTTCTGAATTTCTTTTTGCTAGTTAGAGTGGCTAATCTTTTTTCATATTTGTATCTTGGAGACTTAATTACATGGAACAGTTTATATCTTTTTATTATGGTGTTTTATTTTAATAAAATAAAGAAAATAATAACAAGTGTAAATTCTTTTACACATGATATTTTGTTATTTCATCGAGACATCACGTGACGATATGTCTCTCGAGGATGGTAGCTTTTCCATTTTTATTCTTTGCTTATGGGTTTAAGATGTGTGTGGGTGTTGTTATACTCATTTTCTTTATACGATTTTTTTTTTAATTTTTATTTTTACTTTGAGGGTTTTTTATTGACAAATTTTTAACGAGAGCACACTTGCATCTAGCGCTTTGTAAGCTTGTAACCGAGTAAATTGTAGCAATGGTCCCTCAACTTTAATCAAATTGGAGCAATGGTCTCTCAACTAAAAATTCATTACCATTGATCCCTCAACTTATCAAAATGTGTAGCTTTAGTCATTTTCATCAATTTCGTCAAAATTTTGTCAAAATAAGTTATGTTGGAATAACCATTTATATAATTAGGGTCCCTCAACTCATCAAAGTGTGTAATTATGGTAATTTTCGTCAACTACGTCAAAATTTTTGTCAAAACGAGTTATGTTGGAATGATCATTGCTATAATTGGGTTAAAGTTAAGGGACAATTTCTAGAGTTGAATTAAAGTTAAGGGACAATTTCTAGAGTTGAATTAAAGTTGAGGGACCAATGATAATGGATTTTTAGTTGAGGGACTATAGCTACACGTTTTGATGAGTTGAGGGACCAATGGTAATGAATTTTTAGTTGAGGGACCATTGCTCCAATTGAGTTAAAGTTAAGGGACCTTAGCTACAATTTACTCTTTGTAACCATCTTTTATGAATGATTAAAATCAAATTTTCTAATAAATGACAACAAAAAAGTTCCAATTTGGAAATTCACTTTCCTACCTGATCAAAGAAGAGAAACATATATCTTAAGTTAGTGATTTCACAATCACAGCAAGTGGCCAAATGGTAAATGTGCGAACTGTGGCTCACCAATAAATAAAAAATATGGGAAGTCCTAGGTTCTTTTTTTCAGTGTTAGAAAAATAAACAAACAAGATTTTTATTTTTTTTAAATTTTTTTATAAATAATTTGAAGATGAGATAATACTTGGAATGGTGATGCTATCCAAAAACCCTTTTTACTTTCCACGCGCTGTTCTTAACATAAATTGCATAAAATCAAATGATGAAAATTAACATAGTGTATGAAAAATAAAAAAAATGTGTAGATGGCACCACATACTTGAAAACAACGAAAATGGATCATCTTCGGATCCCTTCCATCAAATCCACCAAATCAGGAGATCCGGACCATTTGAATTTTGATTCAACGACTACAAACATGGGTCCATTTTAAAAGTTATAATAACTTTAGCCGTTTGATCAAATTTCAATGGTCCGAATTTCATGATTTGATGAATTTAGTGAAAGAGATCTAGAGAAGATTTCTTTCGGAAAACAACCATCTTCTAAATCATTTGCTGATTACGCTTAATCAAATGCACCTGAATCTTCACTCTTGGTTCTGGCCAACCATTGATGGCTACTTTGAAGGTCGAGACATATCCATATATCACATCAACCAAAAGTATTCTTGTACCCTATATCCGGCGGGGTACCCCTACACCTATTGCCATCTTAACCTCCCAACCCTAAATGAGTAGGCCATCGATGATAATATGCTAGCAAAGGAGATACAATTGTCAGGTGGAGTATGGTTTGAATGGTCAAGCTCCAAATAATTGGTGTTCATGTAAAACATTGGATACCATCACCTTTTTACCTGATAAATCATGTATATATACATTTGCCTAATTTTCCCTTTCGTTCTTCTTTTAGTTTTACTATCCCTTTTGCCCTTTCTGCATCATTTCCACGGTTTGTAACATAAAAGTGAGGAGCACCTAATTTTGAATTCGTGTTGCTATCTAAAATAGGAAGTAGTTCTCACTCTCATGATGCGTAGTCAAAATAAACTCGATTTTATCAGTTTTTAATAGTAAAAATGTAGCAAATTTTACACGTGTGTAACATATATTTAGTAATTATTCGTCGTTGATGTATATAAATTTCACATTAAGTACGCTAACATTAAAGAAACGCCTAATTATAAAGTTATTGGTGCTAACCATGAAGACAATTTGCTTTGTAGCAAGATGGAAGAGAGGAGAGTGAGAGGGAGACGAAGAGGAAATTGCCCTTACTCTTCATCTTTCCAAACGAGTGGACTTGTAAGGGCAATTTCATTGCTTTGCCCTTGCCCTTACCCCACCCTAAAACGGGACTTGCTCTTAGAAATGAGGATTTTCAAAGCTCAACATTTAAGGGATGACATTATAACTACACGGTGTTATAGCTTGAGTCCTAAACCTTGTTCCAAATGATGATATAAGGTCATGTTAACACCTTGTTCCAAATGATGATATAAGGTTATGTTGAAATTTCCTCTTATTCCTTAGTGTAGATAATATCGTTTGTTAAAAAAAAAAAGATCATATCAAAATTTTTGTAACTTGAGTTATGGTTATATGATTAAGGATGAAATACTATAAATCATAACGCATAATTATTTTCTAACATGGTGTATGCAATTTCTCCCATTCCCTATTATTATTTAACATCAAACTCATTGTTTCTTTACTCAGCATTTGGATGAGAAAATTTAAAATTATTAAAAAATTCTAAACTAATTGAATCTAAAATGATAGATTTTACATATCGTAACATGTGTGTATCGATAATCTTAACATCGAGAAGAAAAGTATTATTAGATCATATGCATCTAGTACGTCATGCTATAATGAGGTGATTTCATTTTCATTAAACTATTTTAAGCTGAGATTTGGAAGTGCTTTTAGATAGCCAAAAACACTTTTGACATCGACTGCTAGCAAAAGTGTTTTTGAAACATCTAAAATTTTTAGCATAAGAAGTTTTGTCCCATTTTTATGAAAATTTTTGTGTTGCTAATAAAATCGTTTGTAAGGATAAGTGCTTTCTAAATAATCATTTTCAAAACTGATAATATTTTTCAACACTATAAAAGTGATTTTGGCTCTTTTATTATCGCTATAAAGTTTCAACGTGCCGCTATCATAAAACGCTTATGTTTACCGTATGATACTCGAAAGTATGAATCCACCAACCCTCATGTTACATCGCTTGAATTTGAGACACCACCCTAACTTTATTTATTTTTTTGTTGTAGGAGGTTTTTGCTGTGAATAAATAGGATGGCGCAATGTTGTTGTTGTTGCTGCTGAGAAGTAGAGAAGTGTTTACTTTTTCTATTTTTCAGCCAGTGTTATGTGCGGTGTTTTATCCATCCTGATGTTTTTTCATGTGATTTTCTTGAGGAAGGTATTTTACAAAGGCTCACAATTTTTTTTTTGTTATCTCTGTAATATTTGTCAGGCAATATATCTTTTGTAAGATGCAGTTTTTATTCTTGAAATTTACGCCCGACTTTGGATTAACATTTTTAATTGTCTTTTATACACTATGCTGTTTATTTAATGAAACATCCATTATTTTTAAAAAAGAAAACTTAAAATTATACTAAAAATGGCAAGCACTCTAAAAATAAACTTGGGAGGGTATCTTGGTAATTTCGAGTATAGAGTAGCATGACTCTGAGACTATCCAACCAGAGGTACTGGCGCGGTTTGGTTCGAACCCAACGACGTCTTTAACACACCGCAAATAATGTGGTTGACTATTTGACCTGACTCCAATGGCACGCCCAGTTGGGGTGATGATAACACCACCAGTCGGTGACGGGACGGGGTCACCCCTAATATAAATAAAGAAAAAAGAAAAGGGAAAAGAATTCGATCCCCAAGCAGGGACATTTCTGGAAACTCCGTTTCTATATAATCCCACCCTCCGTGCTCTCCTCACGTTTAGTCTTCATCGACTGTACCTGCGATCTTTACTCTCTCTCTCTCTCTCCTGCTTGTTGTGCAAGCTTCCGGAGCGCTGTAATTCAATCTCGTTCCCTCTGGCAATCTCGCTTTCGAATTGTGTTTTCTGCACTGTAAGTTTTCTCTTTGATATCACAGCTTTTGATGGCGGATTGGTCGATTTATTCATGTTTTTGGATCTCGACTTTCTGTTTGTTTCCCGAGAAAATGAACTGGAAAATTTCCGGGACGAAAAAGAGCTAACATTTTTTTGTCTGTCGCTTCGTTTTCCATTGCAGGGGATTAAGGAAAAGGTGTTGTAGATCCGTAGATTTGTACTGTGGGTAAAGCCAGAACAGCATGCGGTGGTGGTTGAGTCTCTCTGTTGATATTGTTCGTAAAGTCATCTCTTTGAACCTTTACTGCAGAGTAATTCTGTAATTCTTCGTTTTACTGAGCAGTGAATATTCAAATTCTTGAAAACCCTTCAATTTTCTTACCATTTTCCTGAATATTTTCCATGGGATCCACTTTTTTCATCGTCGTTCCTTGTTATGTTCGTCAGATTAGTTGATTTGAATCCAAAAAGCCTAAATCTTTAGCTGAAATTCTGATTAGAATTCCTCTCATTTGCTTGTATTTGGTTAATTTAGCTTAAATTCATCTCCCGTTTTCGTGTTTTCTCCATTTGGTTCTTGTTGATCAGCCTTCACTCTTTCGATTTTCGCGTTCGCTTTCGTGTCAATCTATCAGCTCAGACTTTCTCAGATTTGATTTGAGATTTAGTGTATTACTCTCTGTTGCAATTGTTGTTGTTTGGAAGTTGTCATTCCAAAAAAATTCAAGTGCCGGGAAGTTGTTTAGTTATGGTGTGCCAAGCAGCGAGCCAAACAAGATTTCGGGCATTGAAACACGAAAATGGGATTGATGGGAGCGCCACCATAATTGTTAGAGTAATAGCATGCTTTCAACCTCTCCAGGATTGCCAGGTTAGTCAAGCTCAAGCATAATTTACTAGTTGTTATCCCAAAACTGTCGATTGAAGGATTAATTCGGGTTTATTCCATCTTTTTTTTTGCGCTTGATAATGGTTGATGGTGCCTAATATATGATTGTTGGGTGTTTTCCAGGCTGAATATTTTCGACATTTGCTGAAACCCGTAACGTAGGAAGATTGCTGTATATTGTGTTCAAGTTGAGCTGGATCTTTTAGTTTATTTCATTCTTGCTGAAAGTGAGACATAAATCAACTATTTCTAGTTGTACATACGTCCTTCTGGTACGTTTTATATTTCTGATTTGATGGATTGTAGTTTATTGTTTTTGGTTTGTTTTTTCGGATTTCTCTTCAGTTTTTAGAAGTTTATGTATTTGTGATTGGACTTGTAGGTAGTTGTTTTGGTTGGATGGGTGAAAATTTTGGAAACTGGATTCCTCAGCAGCATCTTGGCTGGCAACCACCCGATCCGAATGCCATTGGTGCTCCACTTGGCTTGGGGCAACGAAACTTCGTTTCTGCATATGGGAAACTAGGGACTAATATGCTTTCGATGAACGGTACTATGCCACCATATGCATCTTCCGAGTTGCCTCATCCCCAAGTCGGCAGACCAAATGAACCTCACGGTTGGTTCTATTGCTTACCCCGTATCGGACAGGCCTTCATGCCTGCCACCGACAATGGTCTCAAAGAGAGAGTTTCTTCTGCCCGTCATGGAATTCCTGGGGAGGCATTCGTGCCGAATGCAGACAGTGCCTTTGAACAGAAGAGACTCCTTGTTAACAATCCTTCAGGGGATCAGACAACTTTGATCTTTAGTTCTGGGATAGTGAATCCCATGCAGTGCCGCACTTCTTGGAATCCGTTCCAACAAGGAGCTTATTATTTGGATGGGGATGATCCTCGAAATGAAAGAGATTTTAAAAATTTATCGGGAGCAGCTTTGACTGATGAATTCAAAGTAAGTGATGAAAATGGTGCTGAAAGTGAGATGCATGAAGACACCGAAGAACTGAATGCCTTGCTCTACTCAGACGGTGATAGCGATTATACTGAGGACGACGATGAAGTTACTAGCACAGGCCATTCCCCTAGTACAATGACAGTTCAGGACAAGCAAAATTGGTTTGAAGAAGTTGCTAGTTCTGATGGAATGAATAAAAAGCGGAAGCTATTTGATGAAGGTTATGATCATGTACCACCCGTCATGGACACTGCGAGTTCCATGAAACATAACCGACCTCTGGAGTTGGAGGATGACGCGGAATCCAGTTGTGCCTGCAACAGAAGTTCTGGATTAAGGGAAGTGGATTCCTTTACCAGCAACAAGAAGATGAGAAAGGAAAAAATCCGCGAAACCATTAACATTCTGCAGAACATAATTCCCGATGGCAAGGGAAAGGATGCGATGGTGGTGCTGGATGAAGCAATCCACTACTTAAAGTCGTTGAAGCTCAAGGCCAAGGCTTTGGGACTCGACTCTCTCTGAGCTTCAACACGTCACTCACTTCCAGCAGTGCTTCGAGTAAGCACTTTGTATTACTCTATCGTCGGTTTTTGTCAATTAGTAATATAGTTAAAAGTGGTTATGGAGAATTAAGTCCTGTGTATATGTGCTGCTTGCGGATGCGGCACGACATGAAATAGGTTCCGGCTAGGGTGGTGAAAGCGGGAGCGGCCCGGGAGAGGAAGTATCGAGCTCAAAACCCCTCTTGATGAAGCATTTGTTCAATGATTGAAGTGGTGAATGATTTGTTTATAGGGGTTAAGAGAAAGTGACAAGCGCACCTGGGAGAAAGAGAGCATGGCATGGGGTGAATTCAAAGAGAAGGAGAGGGGCCCCACCAAAAGAGAAGAAGAGTGCACGCCCCTTGTGTTTATTGGGTCCCCAACACTTGACTTTCCTCTCACCTTTGTGTTTACTTGTCATCTTTCTCTCTCTCTCTCTCTCTCGCTCTCTTTCTCTGTGTACAACTTTGCACGGCAAGAAGGCCTTCTCCAGCTCCATCATGCTACCAGCTTGCCACAAGGGGTCCCAAAACCAACCATTCTCTGTTGTGCAGAAACAAAAGATTCAATCCATGACAGCCAAGTGAGCAGAGGGAAAACCCACATGGGGTTTTCAGTGAGCAAAGAGTAGTTACTGTTTACTGTTACTGGATGGTGAAAAGACAGATTTACCCCATGAGATGATGGGGTTACGTTGTGGCAACTAAGAGGCTGACCGCAATTGGTATGACTTTCTTTCAGTTAGTTTGGTACGAGATCGCATCACACCTCACCTCGGGGTGCTGACACCTCTCGCCTATCGAAGTTGTGTCGTAGACTCTAGTGATGTTAGTACTGCGGTTAATTTCAGTGTGGTTTTTGGGGGCGGGGATGTAAATTATGTGTGTTTAGAGTTACTGTTGTCCTGATGTCTGTGTACTTACGTCGCATGCAAGCATTTATGATACGAGACAGCGATGCGTGTTTCAATATTTGTGTGTTGTGGATCATGTGATTGTGATTCCCCTTGGTTTTTGTTGTATGAGATATTGTTTTGTCGCAGAAATTAGAAATATTTTCTTGCATTCATTTATGTAAATGAGAGGGACGAGGGGGCATTTGCGGGGGAGGGACCACTGAGTTTGCAATATTAGGGAGATGAAATATTTGTGCGTGAGGGGCACGGGTAAGTGAAGGGGAAATTATTATAAACGATTACTCTATGATGCATTTGTTTTCTGATAACCAAAAGTCTAAAATGCGAAAATGGCGTTTTACTGCAGTGGTGGAAATAAAGGTAGAGAGTCATCCATAAACAGGGGAGGGTACAAGCAGGACGCCACACGTTTATGGATTAAGTCACGTGTGATATGGAATATTTTAGTGAGGCGTGTCTACATATTACGTATTACTGTATGAGGGGAGAGAATCTTATTCCAAGAGTAAATTGGGTGTCCAAATCAAGAAAGGTGTCCAGAAACAAGTACATAAAATATTCCAAATCTCATGTGAAGACAAATTTTCTTTGTAATGGAAATTAGAGCCCAAGTTCACTTTAGCCCGCAAGAGAGAACGGCCCATCCTCTGAGTTTCCAACGCAGCTCAAGCCTTGTCGTAGAGTCCATAAACCATGACTTACGAAAACGACATGCCGTATTCCTGACTGACCCCACTCAACATTTGAAAACAATACATGACATTGACAATACAGCGTGATCCACGCCTCAACCATATCAATCACCGCCGAAAAAATGATCAACGGTGGTTAAACACCACGCGGACGTCTCACAGCCGTCGATCTCACTTGGTGGTACAAAGTATAAATAAATAAATTTGTTAAATTAAAATGGTAAAAGAAAAGGCCGAGTGTTGGTGTTCCTGAAAATTGGACGAGGAGAATCGACAAGCTTTTTCTTCTTCTGCAAGTAGCTTACTGAAGATTATCGGACCGGTACACTCGATCGCATTTCGGTTTCGGGTTTTCGGCTCTTCTCTCTTCAATGGAGGGTGCGCCTTTTCACGACGGCAACATCCACGACTTGATTAAGAGACGATACGTCGACGTTCGGCACGTATGTCTTCGTCCTTCCCTCTGTTGAGTTTTGGAAATTTCGGCCCGCAACTCGCATGGATTTTCTTGTTTTTGTGAGGATTGGGTGAATAATTTTTCTTGCTGTTTACAGGATGCCAATCACAGGTTGCAGATGCACTCGTCGTTGGTGCGAAGGCTTTCGCAGGAAAGGGAATTGGAGGTTGGTTGGTTTCGATTTCAGTTCCGGCATTTCATTTCGCTTCCAGTTAATGTAGTAAATGCGAATTCTTATTTGTTAGTTGAATTATCCATCTGGTTCTTCAGTTGTTAGTTGTGCGTTTAGGGTTAGAGGGAACGCGGTTCAACCGGAAACTAGGTTCTTGATGATGCTAGTATTGACTTATGAGTTAAAAAATTGTATCGGCACTTCATTTGAAATATGATCAAGTTGTTTTTTCAGGATTTTAGTTTATGGACTAGGTTGAACTAAATTGCTGATTGGGCGAAACACTACCTCAATTGTACTCTACTTTTTGAATATGAGTTTGAGACTGTAATGACACTAGTCGGGCAGCTCGGTGAACTTTTAGTGTTGTGGGGGAACAACTGACAGTCAAACATCTGCACATGGGGCTGAAGTCGTGATTTTTTTAGTTTCTACGATTCAGGGCACCTAGTTTTCTTACTGAGGTTCATCTTATCACATTGTTCCCCAATACAATTTTTCAACAGCATGTGAAAGATTTCCTGCCGTAAATGTTTTAACGTTTAAACAGATGGAAATAGTGTAGAATGTGGAGTGGTATTTTGTTGGAGACTTCATTCTTTGCTTTTATGTGCATGAACAAGTGTGAAAATCTGATTGGTACTCAAATTTATTTGGTACATCAAACTAGCATGATTTCTATTGTTGAGCTTCCGGTGCGGAGGTATGGTTTGGAAATACGAAATTTGGCTGTTGCATAATCAATTTGAAGAGACATGTCATAGTCTTATGTTTTAGCTCATTTCCTATGTTTACTTTTCTTCTTTGGATGTAATTTATGGAAAAAAAAAAAAATCCACTGAGTTCGAAATTGTTGAAGTTTGATTTATATATGTATATATGTTTACATTTCTATAATTATCTTTTTATGATTCTTTCTCTCTTTCTCTCTCTCTCTCTCTCTCTAGGGGCATCAAGGTTGTGTTAATTCCATTGCTTGGAATTCCAATGGCTCGCTTTTAATATCTGGATCAGATGACACACGGGTTGGTTAATTACTTAATTCCATGATATTACTTATAATTTTATAACATTTCCCACGTGATCTATAGTTAGCACAGAAATAGAAGAACGATACATAAAGTAAAGGGGATTGTAAAATTTTACATAATATGATATTAGCATGGTGTGTGCAATGTTATTCTACATAGTTAAGATGCAGACACTTTCAGAATCATCCTATTGACTTGGATACATGTGTTGAATTTCATTGAAATTATATATCTGGTGGATCACATATATTTCTTCATCGAGAATTGTTTTCACATTGCATTACACTGCTCCCTAAGTCACCACTTCCTCAAAGATGAAGAAATATGGATGGGATAGATGGTGCTTGAACAGAAGTTAAGCATTCTTTTCCATTGGAATAGTCTTTTGTTGTCGAAGTCAAAAGCTTGGTAACGCTTCTTAAAGGGAAAGTGAAGATGTATATTTGTGAAATACAGCTGTATATGTACTGCATTGTGACCATGTTATTAATGCCTCTGTATTCTGCAGATAAATATCTGGAACTACTCTAGTCGGAAGCTTTTGCATTCTATAGAGACTGGGCACTGTGCGAACATATTTTGTACAAAATTTGTCCCTGAAACTTCTGATGAGCTCGTGGTCTCTGGAGCTGGAGATGCAGAAGTAATGTTTAAACATTTATAAATTGTGAATGGTGAACACCCTATGCTTACACTTAAATACTAAACATAAGTTAAACTTATCTTTTCACAGGTTCGATTATTTAATTTATCTCGTTTAAATGGGAGAGGAACTGATGATAATGCTATTTCGCCATCAGCTGTGTATCGATGCCATACTAGAAGAGTAAAAAAGTTAGCTGTAAGATTCCAGATTGTAGAGAAATTTCACGTCAAATTTTTGTGTGGTATCTTTAATGACACGAGAAGAAAATTATGTTTTGTGGGGTTTTTCTCGGTTTTATGAGTATCAAACATGTCTCATAGTTTCCACCTGCTACTTATTGCAGGTTGAAGTTGGAAATCCCAATGTGGTATGGAGTGCAAGTGAAGATGGAACTTTGAGACAGCATGACTTTCGAGAGGGTAGTTCTTGCGCACCTGCTGGATCCACTAATCAAGAATGTCGCAATGTTTTGGTAAGTACTTACATTAATTAGATCTTATACTTCATTTAATATAACATGAAAACATCAATTTGTCATGTTGTAAACTCAGGTATAAACTCAGGTTATAAACTCGGGTAGTTAAAATTAGATGGAGCTCTGAAGGGGATCAGGGAATGTTAAACTGGGGTTTATTTTCATGGATAAGAAAACTAATAGCAAGTCAAAAGTGCGAGTAGCAGGACAGATGTGGAAAACATAAAGGAAAAGAGAAAAATTTGGAGATGAAACTATTGGTTTTCTATGATAGTTTAGAAGGCATGCATATATTTTTTGTGCCCTCAATAGGGTTTTATAGGACTTTTTTTTATTGAATTTCAACAGTTAGATTAACGCTTCATGCTCACTACATATGCCAAATTTTTGGTCATTCTAATAACTAACATTTCCTTCTATATTATATTAGCATTAGGAGTTTTTGACATTTTTATATTAGAAATCAAACCTTCTTACTGGAATAAGTCTACATCGAATTGCTTGAAATTCGACTTCCGAAAAATTAAATCCAACGACTGGATTAACAAATTAAATTTATTAATCATTCCTTGATGTAAAACTCATTGGCTTTTTTCTTTTTATTTTATAAGGAATAAAAATCATTAGTTTTATGTTCGTGTTAATTGATCATGCTCCATATAACATTTTCCTATAGTGATGATTTCTTGAGAATGGATATCTAACTAAATGGCACTTCATTATTTTGTGACAATTTCATCAAACTTCTTGTAAATTATTCATTACATCTTGTCAAGCAGCCACAGAAAAGGAAGTTATAATAATGAAGATTAATGTTAAGGGATTTCATCTTGAATTGATACTCGACCAGTAAATAAAGCCATTGGCAAGCTGTAGAATCCAACTTTATCTAGACTACTCTGTATTACAATTTACAAGGAATAGATATATATAAACTCCTGATGTGTCCTTGTACCTATGAAGATTTACGTGAGTTCCATTACTTACTGCTAAATAGGACTTAGTATTCTGTGTATATTTGTGTAAAAACTAAATTTTATTTCCATACTTTCAATACATGGTAGTAGCTATCTTTACCTGGCACCAGGGTAGGAACTTAGATGTGTAATCTTTCTTTAATTGGGAGTTTGTTTCTCAAATGTGCCATGTCCATGATTGACTAGTAATTTGTCTAGGTTGATGAACTTCTATTTAAAATCTTCATGTCAGTGAATATTTGTTTTTCTTCTCTCTAATACTCTCAAAATGTATTTACAATACAGTATTGATGAACTTTCTCCATTGAGTCACATTAAAAATTTACTTTAGCAAAAAAACTTATGTAGATTTGATAGTTAACCATTCTTTTGCAGCCTGGACCGTTAGGTGCTTTCTATTTCCCCGTCCTAATTCTTTGGAAATCATTGTTTACAAATATATTCTTAATGGCAGCTTGACTTGCGGTGTGGAGCAAAGAAGTCACTGGCTGATCCCCCGAAACAAAATTTTTCTTTAAAATCTTGTGATATCAGTTCCACTAGACCTCATTTACTCCTAGTTGGCGGGAGGTACTTTGCTGTTGTTGGTTCTTAATGCAATGAGTTTATTTAACTTCCTTCTGCTCTTCAATTTCAACTGAATCTCGTCTTGAATGTTTGCAGTGATGCATTTGCACGTTTATATGATAGAAGGATGCTGCCACCACTGACATCCTGTCAGAAACGGACAGCGCCACCTCCTTGTGTTAACTATTTTTGTCCAATGCATCTCTCTGACCATGTTAGTTCAAAGTTCTTAATACTCAATCGCATCCTGTCTTCATAAGAACTCAGATTCTAGTTTTTGTTTGGTAAAATGTATGCTGGTTGTGCTTGCATCAAACTATTTGATAAAATGTTTGGATGTTTTGTTCTTTGTTTTATGGATTACAGTTTAAGTCAGAGATGTTACAGTGTTTAGCAGAAAAATTAGTGTAAATCTTGCTCAGGTTTTTGTGGATATGCTTTGGAGCATCATTTTCTTTCAATTGTAACTTCTTTTCTCTGACCCCAGAACATTTTGACTCTTCTAGTTATTTATCCTTTTACCTTTTAACGGATGAACTCTTTCATGTCTCTGACCCCAGAACATTTTGACTCTTTTAGTTGTTATTTATCCTTTTACCTTTTAACGGATAAACTCTTTCCTGCTATCCTAATTATCTTCCCTCCACATACAACCTCTTCTAGGGCAGGCAAGAAAAAGTTGTTGTTGGAAGTTTTGGATGTTTGATTAGTGTGCCTGAGTTTAATGTATAACCAATTGGTTTATAACATATATATTAAAGAAACTTGTATTTTTTTTTTCAGGGACGTGCTAGCTTGCATTTGACTCATGTTGCATTTAGTCCAGATGGAGAAGAGGTTCTACTTAGTTATAGTGGGGAGCACGTATATTTGATGAATGTAAATCATGGTATGTTAATTATCCTTCAAACCATTTTGCTTATGCAGTTAAATGTTTACATAGCAAAGGTGTAGTTTATTATAGGATGAAAATAATGT
This sequence comes from Heteromeles arbutifolia, assembly GCA_024362995.1. Taxonomy (NCBI): domain Eukaryota; kingdom Viridiplantae; phylum Streptophyta; class Magnoliopsida; order Rosales; family Rosaceae; genus Heteromeles; species Heteromeles arbutifolia. The sequence continues at coordinate 25,691,343 of JANCRC010000013.1, read as the reverse complement.
TGGTTAATTTATCATTGATTCAGATGAAGATCCAATTATGCTTGGACTATTTATGACAACAAATATATATATTTTTTTTTTTTCGGAAAGTTTGACAACCAAAATCTTAGATTTCACTTTCTTATTTGTCAGTTTTCTCTTCATCTGGTTGTATCATATTAGTAAATTCCAGCTAAAAAATATAGATTGGTTTTGCAATTCCAGCTGGTGAGAGTGTTATGCAGTATACTCCTGGAGATGTTTCAAAACTAACGAGCTTCAGTCCTCTACTCAATGGTGTCGAACAGCATCAACCAGCATCCAGTGTGTTCAGAAATGGTGTTCCTAAAAGAGGCAACATTGCTGCTAGGGTGTGCGTCTTTTCTTATTTATTTGTTGCATCCTTATAATTTTTATTTTGTCTGAAAGGAATTGGTAGTAGCTGGTATTCTCTTGCAAATCCATTTGTGGCTTATCTAATATAATATAGTTGTTTCAGTTTGAGAAGTGCGGGAATCTAATTCAAATTGCTGAAAGATCCTTGGAGGAGACAGATTATTTTTATGGCATTGAAGCGTGCAATGAGGTGTTGGATGGAAACAGTTGTGGTATTGGGCCTACACTAAAGCATGATTACCTTTGTATTCGTGCGGGATTGTTGCTTAAGGTAATTTTTTATTGTGTGAAGTTACTTGGTTGGAAACATATTCATTAGTTGAAGTTTTCTGGCTCTCGATTTTCCCTTTTTTTTCCCTTTTCCAGCGCAAGTGGAAAAATGATGTTCATATGGCTATAAGAGATTGTTATAATGCTAGGAGGCTCAATAGCTCCTCTTTCAGTGCTCATCACTACATGTCTGAAGCTTTATCACAGGTAAATTTTGTGGTGCTTCCTGCATTTGACTGATTTTGGTTAGTAATTACATTGCTCTTACTAAGTGTTGTGACTAATCAAGCCTTTATTACCATCATCTCTGCAGTCATCTTGATTTTCCCAATTGGCCATTTTACTTTTTTTTTCTCCTTTTGTTAGGTCGAGTCATTATAATGTTCTACAAATTATTTTATGTCACTATATAGTCTTCTGTAGGACAGGACGGATTGAGATTAAGAGGATCACAATTTTACCAGATTAACATGTGTTACAACTTACAGAAGATGCAATAGTGCAATACAACCTTTTTTTATTATTGGAATGTGTTAAAACTTGTTGCCTTTTCCTATATAGTCGTGGTATCCTTGCTAGGATCGTAAATCTGATTTTCAAATTTATGGGTGTGTACACCAGTTTCTATTGTTTGTTTGTGTATCACCTATAAATTATTGGTCCCCAATATGCTTTGACAAGAAGTGAAATTTATATACACTAGGTTATGTCACTCCAGTGATGGGAGTTACTGCAATATATTGAAAGTTGCACAGGAGAAAAAAAATAGGGCAGGGAAGAGAGAAATGGGTAGATAGAAGTTGAGCGTAATTATTATCAAATATTATATTAACCTTAGTTTTTAAATCTGTGGTTATACTTTCTTTGAAAAGAAATCTATGATCATACATGTTTAACATAAAAGGGGTATAATTGGCATGGTTCTTAGACTCTAAACCTTTGTTGGCCTGGGTTTATAATTTACTTATGAAAGTTATTGTATACCATTCATTTATGTTGTTCTCTTGAGGGCCTAAATTTTAGTCCTACAATGCTGACAAACTGTTTGTTAGTTTATGACTGAAACAAGGAAATGCGATGAGCTTGTACCTGTCTTTTTGTTTGTGTTTGTGACGTATTGGTTGGTAATTGCTGTTTCCTTGCAGTTGGCTAAACATAGAGAAGCTCTGGAATTTGCTATCGCAGCCCAATCTTTGGCTCCATCAAATTCTCAAGTAGCAGAACGATTGGAGCATGTTAAAAGGGATCTTGCTGCAGGTTTCTGACTTTCAGTGTTTTGTGTCTTGTGCAATCCTTTGGTCCCCAAATAGTTTTTCAATTGATCAGCTTCTAATTTTATTCAGTACAGTAGTGTTGGCTTGACCATTTTAAGTAGACTAGAACTAAAACATTTTGTGTTTCCCTCTTAACCTATTGTTCCTATTTTTTGAGTAACTACAGCATACTGGAATGACAACAATATTTTTTAATAATTCGATATGTTGTATAATTTGTGGACGCAGTCTTTTGACATGCCAACTTCCAAAATCTCGACGTTGTTACATTTTTTTTCCTTTCCTTTTTGATCTGCACAAAGGCATTTTTTGTCGTTACTTGGGGAAAACCATATTTGGAAAAATTAAAATAATTGACAATATAAGAACTGTTGTAGTTTTCTTCACAAAATCTTTAACAGTTCAACACCTTCATTTCTTCATTTATTCTAAATGAATAATGTGAATTGGGGATCGATTTCTAGCCATTAATTTAACTAATCAAAGAAGAATTAAGGGCCAGAAATTAGTGACTATGAGATTCAATGTACTTCGCTGATGGTAGTTGGATTGCTGAGCCAAATGCCAATCATCCTATAAAATCAATGCGTTGTAAATTGACATGATTTGTAAGGATAATAATATTAATGGCATCTTTTGTATTGATTTTTTGTTGTGCAGTTCTAATTGTTTGTTTTAATGTCTAGCTGAATCTGAAAGAAATGGTAAGCCAAATGATGGAGCACCCAGGTCTGAGTCTCGAGGTGAAAGAATACTGTCACTGAGTGAAATACTCTACCGATCAGAGGGTAATAGTGATGTTTCACAAGATGGTCGAAGATCTGAAAGAGAGGATTCTGATTATGATGAGGAATTGGAGTTGGACTTTCAAACGTCGATCTCAGGTGATGAAGATCATGACATCGAGCCCAATATTCTACAAGGAAGCTTAAACTTGAGATTTCATAGAAGTGATTCAGCTAGAGAAGTTGGTGGTGCAAACGGCTCATCTGGATCCCGTTCTTTGTCGTCTCAAAATGAAAGACTAACATATCAGGTTGCTTTCATACTTCTGATGTGACTCTGGTGTTTTCAGATTGATGACATGCAATGCTGTTGTCAGCCTTATCTTATATGCCATTGTGCTGATTTTATCTTATTGCATTCCTTCGTTGTTTACTTGTCGAGGATTGATTATGATTTCTTTTTTGATTGTTCGTGAAATTGGTCCAAGTATAGGTTCACTGTGTTGGATGGTATAAAAACGTTGTTGACTTCTATGTGATCTGTTCTATAATTTATTTTTCATTCTAGGTATTCATTGCCCAGCCACTGATTCTTTCTATGCCCTTTTCTGTGATAAGTCTTCATACACCCTTTAATGAAGCAAGAAGAAAATTTGTTTTTTATGGCTTAAGCACAAGCTTAGAAAATTAATGTAGAAGTTAACTATATGTTTAAATGTAATTATGAAAACTTGGTTTCTTACTATCTAATTTAGGTTTCCTGTTACATGAGGAAATGTTGGTATACGAGATTGCCTTTCTATTATATGAGGAAATGTTGGATATGAGATTGCCGATATAAAGATTATAGTGGAAGTTGTTCTTAGTTTAGTTTTATTTCTATCTTAATTTTCTCTGTTCTTCTTTTTACATCACCATTCGCTCAGAAAAGTCCAATTTTTATGCATTGATTCTTTTATTTTATTGGTTGAATAGCATTAACTTTGTGCTGGATCAGCTCCAAATTCGATCCTCTTGTTTTTTCTTTAGCGTCAATAAAATAATTTCTTTAATTTAATACATTCTTGTTTTCTTCTCAAATTTACATTTCAGCCTGAGGCAGCGATTGATATGAAACAGAGATATGTTGGCCATTGTAATGTTGGAACGGACATAAAACAGGCCAGCTTTCTTGGGCAGCGAGGTAATTTGGTTTGGTGTTGATCTTACTTAAGAATACGATGCTATTGAGTCGTGAAATTATTAGTACTCGGTCATTGTTGGTATTGAATGATAGTATTACAGGTAAAAAATCTGCATCTTTTTGTGAAATTTTATCCTTTTTTCTATATTCATGAGCTGTGGTAGTGTGTGGTTACTTCCTGTAGATGAATCTACGTGGCAGAGTTACCTCAATGGCTCGTCATACAAATGCTACATGGCATCCTCAAATATATGTGTTTTGGATTTGATCTTAGTCACATCGATATTATTCAGTTTCATTTTTGTTGCTTGACAGGGTGGTTTGTAGGTTTCAAGTATTAAGGACCCGTATGGTAACCACTTCATTTGTGTGTTTAGTTCACTTTTTGTGCTTGAGATATGAAGAAAGTATGGTGTTTGGGGGGTGGTGTGGGGGCGGGTTTGATTTTTTGGTGGGGTAGTTGGGGTGGGTGTGAAGAAGGGTGATGGGAGGAGGGGAGAAGAAATGAAGAATGAACGAAAGCAAAATCTGAAGCAAAACAACTTATATAGATTTTAGTTTTTATTTTTGTCTTTCCTTGGACATTTCCTCTGCATCTCTCCCACCATCGTTCCTCCACTCTTCTATATTCCTCACTTCTCTTATGTATTTGTGCTCTATTTCAAACATGAAAATGAAAACTAAAACGAAAAATGAACTGGTTATCAAGCAGGCCTAAGGTGTTGATACAGAGTCCTATCCTTTATGCCTGTTTTGTTATATCTTTCAGTCTTTGCATGATTTCGACTAAAGTGGATGGACTTTTTATTACTTTCTCCTTGTGCATTCTAGTGACAGTCCCTTCAATTTAATTTGTACTTTTTTTATTGGAGGTTAGTCATGAGCTAAGAAATAATTGTGGCTTATTTGTTGAGCATAGATGGCTCTTCATTTCTTTCTTATACTTCGTCTTGATTTAAAGGATAAAAGTTTGTGTTTCATACTGACATTGCCATGCATGATGCCCTGCATACAGACATTGTCATGCATGATGGGCGATTTTATTTATTTTAGTGAAACTTATGTGTGCACTTAACAGTTGGTCCGTTTATCTCAACTAAAAGGATGAGCTTGAGTTTCAAAAAGACTGGTTTCATGGTCATGTTATCTCCATTGATTTGCAGGAGAATACGTTGCTAGTGGAAGTGATGATGGCAGATGGTTTGTCTGGGAGAAGCGAACTGGTAGACTGATAAAAATGCTTCAAGGAGATGAAGCCGGTATTGTTTTCCCCTGCCACGGAAAATAAACTTCCTATAGTAGTATGATTTAGTAACATATTTTTGTCTCTCTCTGCAGTTGTGAACTGTATACAGTGCCATCCGTTTGATTGTGTTGTGGCAACTAGTGGAATTGACAACACAATAAAAGTGGGTATTATGAAGTCAACTCTATTTTCTTTCTTTTTTGGGTGGGTTGGGGTGGGGTATTACAGAATTATATTTAATTTGTTATGGTTCATTATTCTAGATTTGGACGCCAAGTGCCTCAGTCCCATCTATTGTAGCTGGTGGAGCAGCAGGACCAGAAAATGCTGACGTTTCGGCGGTCATGGAATCCAATCAGCGCAGATTAAGCCATAATCGCGAGACTATCCTGTAAGACGTGAAAATCCCTGACTCTGTATGATTATCCCATTTGTTACAGAACATGCTTTAGTGACAACTATATTTAATTTTAACAAATGTAGTCTCAACATGATGCATTAAATACTGAAATTAATACAAGCATGTAGTGGGAAAAATGAATCCATGATTGTGCATATGGCATTTAGATCTTCTTACTAGTCTAATTCATGGTTTCATTTTAAATTATGTATGCATTGTTGATTTCATGATTTTGAATCCTCTCTTCTTCGAGTGACTAATGCCATTTATCTTAGGTACGGCCGTTCTGAAATTTTGGAGCATTTTCAAATGCACGAGTTCGCTGAAGGAAGCTTGCACCCATTTGAGTGCGCTCAGAGCTGACAAGGTCTAGTGGAAGTATGGAGGTAACGATCATGTCTTACGTCAAACCTATTTATTTCTTGTTCTTCCCGGACTCCATTTACATGATTGAGCATTTGATAATTGTGAATTAAAATTTCCGTGTAGTGTCTTTGGCTTCATGTTGTCACAGTTTTCTTTTGAGCGTAGAATATTTTGGATTTGGTATCCTGGGACTCACATGTGTCTCCACAGGAACAAGACATATAAACGTAAATCGATAAAACAACTTCCAAATTTTTGAATTAAACTTGCAAGGCATACATCTACGGTTCTGTCATATTTGAATACAAATCTTAAATGTAAACCCAAGTTTTTCACTAAAACTTCCATGTAGAATTTTAATGCAAGTATAGGACAATCGTTTGTATGGCTTGCCTCAATTTTTAAATTAAACTTACAAGGCATACATCTACAATATTTTAACGCTGATGGTCAATTCTTTAATAAGCAAAATGTTATGGATATACAGACTACGCTCTCGTCATACTTCGTGGTTGCTTCAGGAGTGTGCAGGTTGTGCTATGTGTCCCTTTAGACCTACACTTTGTTACTAATAGATACTGAAGTTTGCAATGTTTTTGTTTTGGACAATGGAGGGGGAAGTTGCTGATTTCATAACATGATACGTATGACTCTGGTTCTGATCTTTCTTTGTTATTACAGAGGCGTTATGGTAGGGGATTTTAAACGAAGGGCAATCGGGTTTTTGTTTTCTGCAATGCCAGAAGTTGATCCGATACAACCGATATTGGCGTTGGCAGAAATCTTGTAGGTTATACGGAAGGATTATCGTATCCCTAAATTTGTTGAAAACGTAGAGATGTTATTATCCGGTTTTCAACTGTAAAGTTTTACCAGTTGAAATTTACTGTTTATCCCGTCTTCGTTTTGTTTTCGTGACTCTCTAAAGTTGGGGAATGAGGACACCTTCATTTTATTTTTGTGCATTCACTTGCCTTCCTGTTTCATGTACAGAATAAGAAAGTGAAAGCTCCTCTATTGGCTGTACCCGTGTCCACGTGACATTTGATGTTTCTGTCATTGCATTTTTTCGGCCTTTTTTGGATGCAACGATTGTGGAGGGTTTAGGTTAAGTCCGACGATAGCTTCGCCGTATAATGTGGTATCGTACTCGCCGTCTGTGGGAGTCAAATTTAAAACCTCACTTACACATGGAAGAAAACCAGTAGGTTGTAGTGTTAATGTCTAGTTCCAGTTCACTGCTTTGTTGATTCTGTGTTGTTTAATCACTAAAAGCAACATATGCACGACAACAATGAATTCGACGTTGCTTAGGCTACTTAGTCAAGGCAATGTTTCCGTCTCTTTTACCCGAGTTCGAAAGTAGAAGAAAACGAAAGTTGATGTGGTTACCTTCCGTTGTGTTGCTTGTAGTTTATGTAGCCACGGGTTGCCTAATGTTACCTCCGTCTCCAAAACTGCATTTCATTAGAAATAGTTTGGTCATTGGATTTACGCTACTGGAGGTTTCGGTCATTAACTAAAAATTCGTATGTATTAGCCCTTGAAGTATAATGTGGAGCAATAGGTTTTTTGGATAACTCCATTAAAACTCCTCTCTTTATTTACCCCTTAAAATCCTTTACACTAGATAAAAATTGTAACAGAGTTACCTAAAAGTAAGTACAATTGCTACACATTGTGACAAGTGTATGCACCGATACATATTTTTGTAGAGGGACCAAAGACCTATCTGAGTCAAAGTTTAGGAACCAATGTTTTAATTTTCTCCATTTGATTATTGTAATGTTATGGAGTGAGTATAATTAAGGGTGCAAGTTGAATTGTAATTTATAATTTTACCGTTAAAATTTTCGTTTCAAATCTAAAAATGTCTAAAACTATTGGATAAAAATTTGAATGCCCGAAATTCTGATATTTTTATTTGAATTTCTTCCAAAATGTTCCAAACTAATTTTGATAAAATTCTAAAACATTCATTTTTTTATTTATGTATCAATTTTCATGTTTTTATTAAGTCCATTGTCCATAGTATTTGTATTTAATTATATACTTACGTATTAAAATGATAAATATACTAGTATACTCCAACATTAATAGAATTTATACATAAGCGCATATATACAAGTATACTCCAAAATTAATAAAATGATAAATATACTAGTATAATACCACATTTCAATACAAAAAAAGTTCAAGAATTCCAAAACTTGTAAAATATATGGATTTCGAATAATCCAAAAAATTTGATCCGACTGGAAATCTTGGAATAGAAATTGAAAACTTTGTTTCTGGTCCAAGCCGTCTGAAAATAACCTCTAATCCAAATTCAATTGGTTCTGGTCCTAAATCGTAACCAAACTAAATATAATAGAACGATTTTGTTCAGTTCAATTTTAACATAAATCATTAGGATAATCAGACCAAAGACTAGTACAACTCTATATTGCATACGGCAACATCGTATTTTTATTTACTTTTCATTTTCAACCTTTAACCATCCAAAACTGCAATATGCAATGAAACTTAAGGATAAAAAATATCGATATTATCGGCGATATTAATTATTGTAAATATATCGCGATATTAACAATAATATTGCGAGATGAAACCCAAAAATACTTAAAAAATGCTGAAAAATCTCAATCTTGCGCATCCAAGGGGTTTCAAACCCTTCCTATTTTACTCCATCAACACCTTGACCACCATATCACTTACGCTTTTGTGAAAATATGCTAAAATATTTATATATATGGTTTTGTTTTGAATTTTTTATATATAAATGATTATGGTTTTGTGAAAATATGCGAAAATATTCGAACCCTTCCCATTGTACCAATTTATTATATATAAATGATTATGATGTGTTTAAATTTCTTTCATTAATTACTACATATTTTTTACACTCACAATGGTTGCCAGCTCGCTATATAATCAACTTAAATCAGTTAAATCCATCATGCAATGCATTTCCTTCCAATTTTTTGTTATAAACTAATAGATAATTGACTAAATAAACATCATGCAAAGTTTCAATAAAAATTTCCAAGTTTTTATTACAATTTTCATGGTTTTTATTCAATTTTTATCGATATCTATAATATCCCGATATTTCCATTGAAATTTCCGTGTTTTTGAACTATCGATATTTCCGATATCATCGATATTTTAAACCTTGATGAAACCTCAAAATGAATAACTAGCACAGTTATTATGTTTCTGCAATTTTTTGGCACGTGCGGCTGATTGCAGCTAAATGTCATCAACCTAGGCACCTACGTACCGATTCAAAATGGTGTGTTACATAGCCGGTGCCCCAACACCGTCTTGAATCGGATACCTACCTACCTACCTACCTACCCGATTCAACCTAGGCACCTACCTGCCCGATAGGAGAAACACGTGTACAATCTGACATAATGTTTTTTTTTTTCTTAGTGTGTCTTCTTCCTTCTCCAAACCCTCCTTAACTAGCAGTTGGGGATTTCTTTAATTATAACAAAAATAATTGAGATATTTTCATAATCAAATACCCCTATTTGAGTGGACTAAATATTGTGATTTATATAATCAATATATAGATACATCGCCCACAAAGGGCATGTATGACGAACCAGAAAATCTAGAATTATTATCCTTCTTTGTGACCAAACACAGTCTACATAACTTTATTATTTTCAAACGATTACAAATTCGAATTGGCCGCTTATACCATAAAGAAATAAAAAAGAATTATGAAAATGGATACTTTGGATGCAGTCCCTAATTTTAACATTCTTTGATTAAAACCTTAATAGTATTCAAAGTTTGATTAAAGTCCCTTGACTTTGTACACCTCATTATATTACTATTAATATTTATATTTTTATAGTTTTGACATTAATTGTTTGATATTTTATGAGATTTATAATCCTATAAATTTAAAATCCCTCATTATAATACTATTATAAACGGTTACAATAAAAAAATTCAAACATTTTGATTGAATAAATGGATAAAAACTATGTAAAAATAAGAAATAATAAATGGCAAAAGAATGTATCCATAGTGTTAAAAAAATTGGTACATTTCACATATAACAAAGTGGTACATTAGTAAAGAAGAATGGGTACATTATATATAAATTAGGGTACATATAAAAGATTAAAAAATTATGAGTACAAATGAATTTTTTAAAAATATAGGCGCTAAAAGAAATTAATACATGGGTATAAAATAAAACTAAAAAGAAAATACTACAAATTTTAAAAAAAATGTTGCAAATTAAAAGTGGGTACAAACAAAATATAAATATATGATACAAAGTTTAGGCATAAAACATAAATATACCATATGTAATTTGTCTATCATTGATTAAATATATAATGTCACGTGACAGTATAAACATGGGTACAAACACAAAATAAAACTTTAAAAAATATGGGCACAAAAAGAAACTAATATATGGGTACAAATTAAAAATGAAAAGAAAATTGGTACAAATTAAAAAATATTTGCAAATTAAAAATAGGTACAAATTAAAAATAAAAATATATGATAAAAAATTTAGCCATAAATATAAATATACTAATTGTAACATTTTTAACACTAAAGGAATATATTTAAAAATAAAAATATTTTATTATTCAAATAATTAATGATGTTATTAATATCCAAAGATCTTGAACAAAAATAAAAAATGAATAGAATTTTAATCAATAAAATAGCAAAAAGAAGAACGTGAGCCTAATTTTTCACTATGAAAAGCTGTGTTAATTCATCGAATGTAACCGATGCCTTCAGAGGCTTGTTTTTTACGAGTTCAGATTTTCTGCATCTAAAACCTTATGTGGCCTCTCTGCGGTCTGTTTCACAGTTTGACACCTGTTTTCCATTGACTCTATATTAAACGCTGTTAACTGACTAAAAATAAAAAATAAAGCGACGAAAAGGATGAGATTTTTGCCTTCTTAAAACAACTTTGCTTTCTTCGCTGCTTCTCCGCTGCCAACTCCACTTTTGAAAAAGCCGATGTGCACATATTCAAATTCAATAAAAAACTGAATTCTTGGATTGAAAAGGATTTGGATGAAATTGGGCCGAGATTTGAAGAGAAGAAAGCGAACAAAAAGATGGAGTTTTTGCAAACCAGGCCGCGAATCTTTCTAACGGGAGAAGAGAGCGAAGTCGGAGAAGTCATCGTTGACTTGGTCAAGCTCCTCCACCTCTTTCCTCTTCTTCTTCATCGTTTTCATAAGCATTCCGTCTGAGGCAAAGTAGTCCTCCTTATGGAGATTTCTGCAACTCTGTTTTTTGATTCCGCAGAAATGGAGATTTGAGTTTTTGTTATTGTGTGATTGTTGAGGATTTGATTGGATTTTTTTGGTTTGATTTGCAGAGACAACTGAAATTCTGGAACTTTGAAGAGTCTTTTTCTTCGCTTTGTATTTTGTTTTTTAATATTTTATTCTTATTGTTTTTACGTGAGTTAACAGCGTTTAACATGGAGTCAGTGAAAGACAGGTGTCACGCAGGGAAACAGGCCACAGAGAGGTCGCATAAGGATTTGGATGCAGAAGATCTGGACTCGTTTTTTACTGTGGATGCAAGTAATTGATAAATTTCAGACGCTATAAAAAAAAGGACAATTATTGGTTTTTCCCTCCTTTGTGACAGCCTTGTAAAAGGTAAAACTTTTTTCTCGAGTAAAAATAATACTCTTTTGAGGGGAGCCATATCACGAATGAATTAAATAATTAGTTGTTCAAAAAGTAATAATTAATAAAGACCGTATAAAAATGCCCAAATATTATTAATTTTCTTCATTGCCGTACTAAAAAAGAGCGTGAGAGGTGTGTGGAAATCATCCTTCTTATCCGTTTTACACAAGGCCATACCAAAAATGAAAATGATGTGTACATTTTATTTAATTATATATCACAATAAAACACTCTACACGTTTTGTGGCTCTTTGTTGTGTGGCCGTCGGCCAACCCAAAAGAACATCCATCCCCCATCTCTCTCTCTCTCTCTCTCTCTCTCTCTCTCTCTCTCTCTTCCCCCCTCTGCAACAACAACAATATGACAACAAGCAGCAAAGGAAACACCACCACCACACCATCAGTAGTCCAAGTGGAAGCAGCAGGCAGCCGTGAGTGCTGCATGTGTGGGGATTTTGGCTTCTCCTATGAGCTCTTCCTTTGCAAGGTTTGCCAATTCAGATCTCAGCACAGGTCCCCAATTCAACAAAACCATCTACTCTTTTAGATACACATATTCAATTTCATCCTTCAATTTCTGGGTTATGACCTAATCAAAATTCCATATGTGCAGCTACTGCAGCAATCTTTACCCAAACGCTGAGTCCTACAGAATCTGCAATTGGTGCCTCACCCAGAAGGAGGACACAAAGGAAAAATCCCAGAACTCCTCAAATTCTTCCTCCTCATGCAGAAAGGAAACCCAAGATCAAGACCATCCAATTACCAAGATCACCAAGACAAAGAATAATCCATCAAAAAATAGTAATACTTCATTTGGTGGGTGTCTAAGGGGCACTACTCAGCTGCAACCAAGTGGGCCCATCAAGAAACAGAGATCACTTGATCTTCATCATCTTCATCATCTTCATCGTCATTCATCAGCAGTATCTCCATCACCTTCACCATCTCCAAAATCTGCACCAGTTGTTACCAGAAAGAGGATCATCACAAAAGGGGAAAAGGAGGCTGAGAGGATCAGGAGGACAAGGTCAGAGGACATATCAAACATAAACAACACTAGTACTATTGGGATCACAAGGCAAGTCTACAGGAACAAGGTCAGAAGATACAAGCTTCTGGATGAAGTTTCGAGTCAATGACTTGTTGACTGCAACCAGCTATATATTCCAATTTTTTGTTTCTCTCTTTTTTGTTTCTTTCTTTTGTATGTATTATAAATACAGATAAATTTTGGTCCATGTACGTAACCTACATGTGATGGAGAAGGCTAGTGGCAGGTTTAATTTTGTTTTAGTATATCGTAATTTTCAATTAAGGTAGAAAAATAATACGAGGACATTTTAGTTTAAAATGGTTATTGAGATTGACATAATTCTTTATTTTGGTCATTGAGACTTAGAATTAACAAAAGTTGTGCCTGAGTTTGTCCACCGTCAATCATTTTGGTTATTTTCTAAAATATCCTTGTTAAATTATGACCAAATGATAAAAATACTATCAATTTAATAAATAATGGACCAAAACGACTTAACAAAATTAAGCATATTTTTGTCATTTTATCCTTATTTAATGGAAATTTTTCATGGAATGATCAAAATGATTAATGGTGGACAAACTCAGTGACCAGCTTTATAGATTTTAGGGTAAATCGTCAAAATGGTCCCTGAGATTTGCATAACTCATCACTTTGGTCATTGAGATTCCAAATCGATAAAAGTGGTCTCTGAGATTGTCTACCATCCATCATTTTGGTCATTCTCGTTAAAAACTCATTTAAGTGTTCTAGAGCTCTTGGCCGGAAGTTTGGGCAATTTTCAAAACTTCGTAACTCAATCGTTTCTTAACTAAATTCGACCCATAATATATCAAAATGAAGATAGGAAAGTGTATAATAAGATTATACCTATTTTGAAGCCCAATGATTGCCGAAGATGGCCGGAAAATAGTTTCAAAGTTGACTGGTCCGAATGAAAACTTGAAAACTCGCCGGAAAATGTGTAAACTTTAAACGTTCATAAATTCTTCAATACTCAACCAAATCAAGTGATTCAAAAACGAAAATCATACTTCTCGATGAGACGAAGAGAATGGTACTTTTTTGATGGCTAACTCGCCGTGTTTTGGCCGAAAAACGACTCGAAAGTGGCTAACTGGAGACCAAGACAGCTACTTTGGCTTAAAAGCCTAATAAGAGTAACTCTATGGATAGAATGTGTATAATCGAGTTGTTTTCTAGTTGGGTCCATTTTTACTCACCAACTTCAAGTAGTGATAATGCTCACCACCATAATTATTATCATTGATGAGTTTAAATTTTGATATTTGTTTCTATCCAGTACACAGATTTCGAAATTTAAGGATGGTGAGAAAAAATATTGCCGTTTTAGTTAAAGAACATATACTTTGTTATGTTTATTTATCTCATCACGTAATAAGTCACGCGATGAAAGAGCTTTATGTGAATAAAGAATATTTCAAAGAATACTCCAAGCTATCAGACGGTTACAAGCCTCCATAAGTACGTATTTTTTCTCTTTAGAAGAAACAATAAATTGACCATAAAAAAAGAAGAAACAATATAATATTATTGAAAATCAAAGATTATAGGAGTCGATGTCAAATATGTGTAAATAGTTTTTGGCGACCAATTTCAACATAAAAGCTGGTATGATTTAGAGAAAGAAATAAAACCTTGTTCAGCTACCAATATGACAATGGCTTTTAATACAGTTGCAAATCGGCGTAACACAACAAATTTGTACTGAGAGCACACTTGAGAACTCATATTCTGACCAAAACAAAACTATATAACACATACAACTCAATCTACGTTTTTAAAATTATTATAAGGACAAAACCACAAACATAGTAAGAACACCACTTGCTGCCGTGAGGCATGCCAAAACTAAGGACGAAACACCATAACCATGTAGCTTCACCTCGAACAAGCAAACTAGATCACGATCCGCCGAAAATCACTTAGACCAGAGACAACGTCATCAATTATGAAGTGAAGAACAATAGCACAACACAAATTCTGGCCAAAAAATGAATTGAAGCTTCGTTCACCTATAGGAAGATGAAAATAAAAACCCTAAGAAAGCAACTATATCTGTCTTCAACCCTTGATAAAGAGTTGGTTCTTTTTCAAAATTGTTACTCACAGGTTTACTTGCTATGAGATACTATCATTTAAACCACATTTTGTAGAGTACATGATGTGATTGTTGACGGTTAATCTTTTATATATATATATATATATATATATATATATATATATATTTAAATTCTTTAAATCATAAAGTCTTACTTTACTGCGACAAAATGTAGTTTAAAAAGATAGTCTCTTTAACATTTTTTGATTAACTAATGGAAAATGCTACGGAGATTACATTTTTGTATCACATTAGTACCATATGATGTGTCTCTTTTTTATTTTTATTACCAAATGTGTCTTTTTAAAAAAAAGAATGAGATCATCTAGTGACGACGCCACGACAGCACACTATTTTAAGGGTTGGGAAAACTTACAGAGGTATTTCAGCATTTCTCTGCCCACCAGTAATGTGTGATTTGTCAAGTGATGTTTACTTATCATGCCAATTAATGAATTTATCTCATTGAATATTAGATGTACACATCATTTGTCACTTTATATAATATTCAAATGTGGTAAAAAAATATCTAAATTTAGAACTCCCAACTGTGTAAAAATAAATAAAAATGTGTTGGCAATGCCACAACCAACGAACCAGGATCCTCGCCGAATCCATTCCTTAGGGATCCCGCAATCGTGTCCTTTCATTGTATATCGTGCGGTCAGTTTTCGATAGGTACTATTTATATTTGAATTTTAAATTTTAAATTTTAAATGATTTCTGACCTCACGATATACGATGAACGGACACGATTGCAGGATCCCTAGGGAATGTATCCGGCTAGTATCCTTGTTCCAAATTAATAGGTAGACCTAAACCTAGCTACATTTCTCAATGTCTCGTTCAATAAAAAAGGAAAATAACACTTTTATATTCAAAGTGGGATACCTACTTGTCTAGAGATTCCAAATTGCTAAGTTACAAGGAGGCTTGACAATTTCTGACACGATCCGATAATATGACACGACACGACATGACACGACACAACACGAAATTAACAGGTGTTTGGGACGACACGATAACGAATCGGGTTGTTATCGGGTAACCCGATAAGCACTTGTTAAGATAACGGGTTGGTTCGGATATACACGTGGGTAACATGATACACGATAAGCAAAATATTAATTTAATAATTTTATAACCCTAAAAAAAACCTATAATAATTATATATATTAATTTAACAATTTTATACCCCTAAAAACTATAATAATTATATATATATATATATTAAATTAAATTTCAAAAATTGGTGACCATTGGATTGGCTTAAATATAAATAATATTCAATTTCTTAAGTGTTATACGTATAAAATAAATAAATTTAAATCTACTTAATAAATAAATAAATAAATAAATATATATATATTTATATATACACACACCATTGAACTTGATGGGATACGAATTCTACGAAACTAATTTCAACGATCCAACCGTCAAACTTGTTTGTATATGCTTCAAGATCGCATCAGCAAAAAATCGCAAAAAACAAACATTCAGAGATCAAGTTACGGGACAAAACTTTTCGACGGTTATAAAACGAAAAATCACGATTTAATAGTTATTTTGACTCCGATTTTGATTATTTTTTATAGTTACACTCCTTGATCCTATATGAATACAATGAATGAATTCGATCTTCAATTTAAAATATTTACAATAGTGGATACCACAAAATCTTATGTTATACTTAATGAAAATATAAATAAACTCTAAGTGTTAGTGAATCTATCGTTTTGATGGGACACGCATTCTACGAAACTAATTTCAACGATCCAACCGTCAAACTTGTTTGTATATGCTTCGGGATTGCATACGCCAAAAATCACAAAAAACAAACATTCAGAAATCAAGTAATGGGACAAAACATTTCGACGGTTATCAACGAAAAATCACAATTTAACAGTTATTTTTACTTTGATTTTGATGATTTTTTACAACTACACTCCTTGACCCTATATGAATACAATGAATGAACTTGATCTTCAATTTAAAATATTTACATTAGTGGATACCACAAAATCTTATGTTATACTTAATGAAAGTATGAATAAACTCTTAAGTGTTAGTAAATCTATTGTTTTCATGGGATACGCATTCTACGAAACTAGTTTCAACGATCCAACCGTCAAACATGTTTGTATATACTTCAAGATTGCATACGCCAAAAATTGCAAAAAAAAACATTCAGAGATCAAGTGACGATACAAAACTTTTCGACGGTTATAAACGAAAAATCATGATTTAACTATTATTTTAACTCCGATTTTGATGATTTTTTTACAGCTACACTCCTTGACCCTATATGAATACAATGAATGAATTCGATCTTCAATTTAAAATATTTACACTAGTGGATACCACAAAATCTTATGTTATACTTAATGAAAGTACAAATAAACTCCTAGTGTTAGTGAATCTATCGTTTTGATGGGATACGCATTCTACGAAACTAATTTCAACGATCCAACTATCAAACTTGTTTGTATATGCTTCGAGATCGCATTAACAAAAAATCGCAAAAAACAAACATTCAGAGATCAAGTAATGGGACAAAACTTTTCGACGGTAATTAAACAAAAAATCACGATTTAACGGTTATTTTAACTCTGATTTTGATTATTTTTTATAGCTACACTCCTTGATCTTATATGAATACAATGAATGAATTCGATCTTCAATTTAAAATATTTACACTAGTGGATACCACAAAATCTTATGTTATACTTAATGAAAGTATAAATAAACTCTAAGTGTTAGTGAATCTATCGTTTTGATGGAACACGCATTCTACGAAACTAATTTCAACGATCCAACCGTCAAACTTGTTTGTATATGCTTCAAGATTGCATAAACCAAAAATCACAAAAAACAAACATTCAGAGTTCAAGTAACGGGACAAAACTTTTCGACGGTTATCAACGAAAAATCACAATTTAACGGTTATTTGTACTCCGATTTTGATGATTTTTTACAGCTACACTCCTTGACCCCATATGAATACAATGAATGAACTCGATCTTCAATTTAAAATATTTACACTAGTGGATACCACAAAATCTTATGTTATACTTAATGAAAGTATGAATAAACTCTTAAGTGTTAGTGAAAATATTGTTTTCATGGGATACGCATTCTACGAAACTAGTTTCAACTATCTAACCGTCAAACATGTTTGTATATACTTCAAGATCGCATACACCAAAAATTGCAAAAAACAAGCATTCAGAGATCAAGTGACGGGACAAAACTTTTTGACGGTTATAAACGAAAAATCACGATTTAATGGTTATTTTAACTCCGATTTTGATGATTTTTTTACTGCTATACTCCTTGACCCTATATGAATACAATGAATGAATTCGATCTTCAATTTAAAATATTTACACTAGTGGATACCACAAAATCTTATGTTATACTTAATGAAAGTATAAATAAACTCTTAGTGTTAGTGAATCTATCGTTTTGATGGGATACACATTCTACGAAACTAATTTCAATGATCCAACCGTCAAACTTGTTTGTATATGCTTCGAGATCGCATCAGCAAAAAATTGCAAAAAACAAAGATTCAGAGATCAAGTAAAGGGACAAAACTTTTCGATGGTTATAAAACGAAAAATCATGATTTAACGGTTATTTTAACTCCGATTTTGATTTTTTTTTTATAGCTACACTCCTTGATCCTATATGAATACAATGAATGAATTAGATCTTCAATTTAAAATATTTACACTAGTGGATACCACAAAATCTTATGTTATACTTAATGAAAGTATAAATAAACTCTAAGTGTTAGTGAATCTATCATTTTGATGGGACACACATTCTACGAAACTAATTTCAACGATCAAACCGTCAAACTTGTTTGTATATGCTTCGAGATCGCATACGCCAAAAATCACAAAAAACAAACATTCAGAGATCAAGTAATGGGACAAAACTTTTCGACGGTTATCAACGAAAAATCACGATTTAACAGTTATTTTTACTCCGATTTTGATGATTTTTTTACAGCTACACTCCTTGACTCTATATGAATACAATGAATGAACTCGATCTTCAATTTAAAATATTTACACTAGTGGATACCACAAAATCTTATGTTATACTTAATGAAAGTATGAATAAACTCCTGAGTGTTAGTGAATCTATTGTTTTGATGGGATACGCATTCTACGAAACTAGTTTCAACGATCTAACCGTCAAACATGTTTGAATATACTTTAAGATCGTATACGCCAAAACTTGCAAAAAACAAACATTCAGAGATCAAGTGTCACACCCCGACCCGCGACTAAAGACTATTTACGAGCTAGGATGTGAGCCATATCTTAGCTATAGAAATAGATTCTACAACCAAGATATGGTGGAAAATAGAATTAAATTATAACAATTACACCATACATCATATAACAAATCTTACATAATAAAAGCTTGAGTTTACCACATATAATTTATTGAATATGCAGTGGAAATAAAATATTAGTATACAAAAATTAATTCATAACAAAAGTACCAACTAAAACAATAATTGAAATGAGTAGCTCTTGCCAATACATAAAATGTATGCAACGAAATGCATGAATGTTGTCACATCCCGGCCCGAGGCAGACCACTTCCCGGGCCCGCTCCACCACTCAGCACGATATTGTCCTCTTTGGGCCCCGACCACGCCCTCATGGTTTTGTTTCTGGGAACTCACGAGCAACTTCCCAGTGGATCACCCATCATGGGAGTGCTCCAGCCCCCTTCTCGCTTAACTTCGAAGTTCCCATGGAACCTGAAGCTAGTGAGCTCCCAAAAGGCCTCGTGCTAGGTAGGGATGGGAATATACATTTAAGGATCACTCCCCTGGGCGATGTGGGATGTCACAAATGTACCCACTCCCTTCTAATTCTGTCAACACATACCTAAGGCACCCAAGCCTGCACGTCCCATACCGTGCCTATACCACTTGGCTCCGAGTACGTTAGAATATGAGTTAACTCCCGTTCATCCCTTAACCCAATTTTTGTAATTAAACTCTCAATTTCCACTTTATTAAACAGGCACTTCCCTCGACGCCTAATTGTATATTCAAGCCCTGCACCTTACGCCTTACATATACAAGATTTCATTATTTTTAATAATCAACCAAATGTATATTCAAGCCCTTCACCCTACACCTGACATATACACGGTTCATTATTATTCAAGGCAAACTTTAGCCGTTGAATATCCCCACAACTGAACTCTCTTTCTTACTTTGCAATGCATATGTATATGTCATGGTCACATAGATATCAATACTCACATTTTATCTAACAAGCCTACAAACCTCAACATAAATCAAAATGATTAGTGACAAGAGTAGTATAATCATAATATTAACATCAACGTAATATTTTATAATCCATCATATAAAGTGTTGCTCGTTGACCACTCTATATATTTTTCCATCGTCTAGTCCATCTTGGTCGGGCAACCTGTTTTTATTAGAAAGGAATAGACATCCATGTTAGAGAAGAAAATCGTTAGAGTGAAATATAGGTCTCAAAGGCCACAAGGCATGTAATCATGTCTCTAGCTTTTCCCTTTCCAAACATCATCTTTTATTTTTATTTTAGCCCACCACTTCTACTTCTTCTCATCTCCATTCCCTTATATTCTCACTCACAAACTTGATCACTTTCTTTCACCTGACTCTCCTTTTCCTTCCACATGACACTTTACCCTTTTAATGTATTTTCATCATCTTCTTGCTCCTTCTTTTCATTTCCCTCATTAACCACTGCTAGCTTAACCTCACATCAGCGTTTCGAACTGGGGTACAAGTCAGTACATAGATTGGATTGTCGTGGTTTTTGGATATGTTATAGAGGAGATGATAAGGAACAACTTTTGTGAAGGAAGTGTTTCGATCAGAGCTACAAAAAATGGGGTTTTGGTGCTCATAACATGGCTGTCCAGTTTTCTGCGGGATTAGAGACATGAGTTGGTGTTTCAAACATATTGGACGATCGCACCGTTGGATTTTTCTGAAATTTGGATATATCATGGTAGAGAGACAGACGAACAACTCTCATGAAGAAAGTACTATGATATAATCTATGGATGATGGTGTTTTGGTCTGTTAAATAGGCTGGACGAATTTCTTAGCTTTTGGATATCTTTCTTTTGATAGATGAAGTTTGGTGGAGAGATTTGTTGGGTAAGGCCTCATGTATTTTCTGGGATTTGTCTCACACTTTTGTACATCATTCTCAAGGGAAATAAATAGAGATTTTCGATAGTTTGGTGGAAGTGCTTCTCATGGAAATAATCTCAAAATGTAAATGCATAAACAACACAAGATTTAAGTGGTTCGCCAAATCGACTACATCCACTGGGGTTTGCTTTCATTGTATTTCACTATATATATATATATATATATATATATATATATATATATATATGAGGGACTTACAAATACAATGAAAGATGGCTTAAAGCCTTCAAGAAAGATAAAGATATAATATTAAAAGGAGGATAGCTTTTTGTGGGAGTTGTTCTCTTTATTTATTTCTTTTTTTTCTTGTTCTTTCTTCTCTCTTCTCTCCCTTCTTCCTCTATCCTCTCCATGTCCATCTGTTGGTCCCTTGCTCCTTCTTTTATATAGATTGCATGACATATTCTTCTCCAAAGAATCTCCACAAGTGTGCCAATGGAAAGAAAGCAAGTGTTGTGCCAATCATTAAACATGAAATGTGTTCCAATAGAAACACACCAAATGTTAACCTAGTCATCACCATGAAATATGTTCCAATAGCAAGGCCACAAATGTTGTCCTAATCCTTAGCAATAAAATGTGGTCCAATGACAAAATAACAAATGTTAAACAAATCCTTAGCTCTAATATGTGTTCAAATGGCAAAGAGACATGTGTGGAGTTAATCAATATCATGCAAAGTGGACAAATACCCAAAGGCCACATTCAAAGTCTAAGGGATATGAATCCCACCTCAACCTATCTAGAGTAGTGACTAACTCCTCCGCTTTATTCTCTAATGGTTGCCAAACGTCACTTAGCCTTGGTGAGAAAAGTAAAGCCAAACTCATCATAATCCCCTTCTCCAACTCAAACTAAAAGTATCTCTAATTACATATGAACATGAAATAATACTAGCTAGTTTTTGAAATAATTTGTATCAAAAAGGATTTTACATTGAAACTATTTTACATATCAAAAGTAGGTTCTTGCATAAAATAAATATAATAAAATCATTATGTAAAAATAATTACCCACACACACACACACACACACACAACACACACACACACACACATATATATATATATATAACCATTTTTTTTATACGGGTATTACATCAAGTGATGGGACAAAACTTTTCGACAGTTATAAATGAAAAATCACGATTTAACGGTTATTTTAACTCCGATTTTGATGATTTTTTACAGCTACACTCCTTGACCCTATATGAATACAATGAATGAATTCGATCTTCAATTTAAAATATTTCCACTAGTGGATACCACAAAATCTTATGTTGTACTTAATGAAAGTATAAATAAACTTGTAGTGTTAGTGAATCTATCGTTTTGATGAGATACGCATTCTACGAAACTAATTTCAACGATCCAACCGTCAAACTTGTTTGTATATGCTTTGAGATCGCATCAACAAAAAATCGCAAAAAACAAACATTCAGAGATCAAGTAACGGGACAAAACTTTTCGACAGTTATAGAACGAAAAATCAGGATTTAACGGTTATTTTAACTCCGATTTTGATTATTTTTTATAGCTACACTCCTTGATCCTTTATGAATACAATGAATGAATTTGATCTTCAATTTAAAATATTTACACTAGAATCTTATGTTATACTTAATGAAAGTATGAATAAACTCTTAAGTGTTAGTGAATATATTGTTTTGATGGGATACACATTCTACGAAACTAATTTCAACGATCCAACCGTCAAACATGTTTGTATATATTTCGAGATCGCATTCGCCAAAAATTGGAAAAAGCAAACATTCAGAGATCAAGTAACGAGACAAAACTTTTCAACGGTTATAAACGAAAAATCACGATTTAACGGTTATTTTAACTCTGATTTTGATGATTTTTTATAGCTACACTCCTTGATCCTATACGAATACAATGAACTAATTTGATCGTCAATTTAAAATATTTACACAAGTGGATACCACAAAATCTTATGTCATGATGATCGATGCAAATTGAGGATTTTGTAAAAGGAATAACAAGCAAGCTTTGAGTTCCATTGGCAAGGTTTAAACTTTTGAGAAAGGCTTAACAACCTTGAAAACAAAAACTCTTTCATTTTGCATATCCTTGCACATTTAATATTTTGTAATAGACTAGTAGTGTATGTATGTTTGTTTATTAGGTTCTTATTTTCGAGTACAAATGTAGTACTTAAACAACAAATGTGTTTTAATGTTTTGAAGTAATATTTATGTGGCAATGTGTGGTATGTGCAAATTTAAGAAAAAAAATATATTTTTCTTAACGGGTCATAACGGGTTGGGTAAAGTGACCCGACCTGTTAAGGACCCGTTAAGATAACGGGTGTGACACGACACGACCCGTTAAGATAACATGTGTTACACGAAAACGACACAAACACGACAGACACGATCCATTTGCCAGGCCTAGTTACAAGGAACATATCGAACTCTCTGGATTTAATTGGAAAAGTTTGACAGATTCCATCGGAGAAAGATCAGAATGCTAGCACGTTGGAAAATATTATTTAATTAGTTCTTCTGGCTAATTATTTGTAAGTATATAATAGGGTTTTTATCACAAATGGTCCCTGACATTGATCAAACACATCATTTTGGTCCCTGACATTGAAAATCAATAGAAATGGTCCCTGAGATTGATCAAACACATCACAAATGGTCATTCCATTAAAAACTTTTTGGGCAATTTTCAAAGCTTCGTAACTCAATCGTTTCTTAACCAAATTTGATCCATAATATATCAAAATGAAGATAGGAAAGTTTAGAACAAGATTATACCTATTTGGAAGCCCAATGGTTTCCGGAGATGGCCGGAAAATAGCCTCAAATGTGACTGCTCCGCGGAAAAACTGGAAAACTCGCCGGAAACTAGGTGAACTTTAAACGTTCATAACTTCTTAAATAATCAACGAAATCGAGTGATTCAAAAACAAAAATCATACTTCTCAACGAGAGGAAGAGAATGCTATCTTTCTTGATGGCTAACTCGCCTTAGTTTGGCCAGAAAACGGCTCAAAATTGGCTAACTCGAAAATGGTTATCCAATTTCGAGCCGTTTTCTGGCCATACGACGACTATTTAGCCATCAAGAAAGATACCATTCTCTTCATCTCATCTAAAAGTATGATTTTCATTTTTGAATCACTCGATTTCGTTGATTATTGAAGAAGTTATGAATGTTTAAAGTTTACCCAGTTTTTGGCGAGTTTTCCAGTTTTTCCGCGGACCAGTCACATTTGAGGCTATTTTCCGGCCATCTCCGGCAACCATTGGTCTTCCAAATAGGTATAATCTTGTTCTACACTTTCCTATATTCATTTTGATATATTATAGGTCTAATTTGGTTAAGAAATGATTAAGTTACGAAACTTTGAAAATTGTCCAAAGAATTTTTAACGGAAGGACCATTTGTGATGTGTTTGATCAATCTCAGGGACCATTTCTATTGATTTTCAATGTCAGGGACCAAAATGATGTGTTTGATCAATGTCAGGGACCATTTGTGATAAAAACCCTATATAATATAATCCTCAAAAGTAAGGTGAAAAATCTTGGAATAAGTTGACTTAGGAAAAGGCATGGAACGTAATCTGTGATTGGAAAACCGTTCTATATATACTTTCAATTTGCCGAGTTTTATACAAAACTTGAGGTACAAGGAACTTGGAGCCAAGTTATGATGGTTTTGCACAACTTGAATAGTTCTTCCGCTTTTAAGATATTGTATTTTTGTTTTGAAAGAAAACTTTCAGTCGAATTTTAAACTAAATATGTCGAAAGAGTTTAGCTCAATTTTTTTGGCGAATGTTGACACATGTAGGTTGATAACGAATGCTGGAATGAAGTGAATAAGAAAGTGTGAGTAAGTAAAAACAATGTGAGAAATTATGTAGATACGAGTTAGGAGTTTGAAAGAATAATTTGGTTCTTTAAAAAAAACCAATTTATTTTTATGTTAAAAAAATTCATTTGTTTATGGTTTTGTTTCAAATGTCAGCTAGCCGTTAATTACTTTTCATGTAAATGTAAGAGCAACCATATAAGCTCTATAACAAACTAGCCAAGAACATAAGATTTAACCAACTACATCACAATCATCACTCCAAATATATTCTGTACATGCAAATATTGAAGTAATATCTGCAACACATACCTGCAGACTGTTTTCCGAAGTCTTTCCTATGTGTTCTGTCAGAAGACAGCAGATGGTCCTGTTCCATTAAGCCAAAGGATGAGGGGGTTTCGATATGCATCATCTTGGGCTTGAAAAACCAGTAGAACAAGGTCTTTTCCCTAAATTGGGAAGTCGGACGTAGCCGGCGTAGTGCAGGAACCAGCGGCTGTCCAGGCAAGTTGATGATCCTGTCACCTTCTCCCAATAATCTATGCGCTTCAAAATCTTCATGTTTCACTGCATTGATCACATGAAAGAGTAGTACTAGACACCATATCATAAATATGTTCAATAGATTAGGATTAAAAGCCAGTGGAGAAATCTACACACAATCTTATCCTCTATGCAAAACTCAATGCACTCTCAGTTATAGGTAATTGGAACAATAACAACATGTTTTTGTGAGAGCAGGGGCTTGTGGTTTTTATACTAGAAAATCTGGATTACCCTATAATAATCCTACAAGGAATACAAGACCAAATCCTTGTACAAGTATGAGTTCTATTCTTAAGCTTATCAACACAGAGTTTCAACCCAAACCAAAGTTGAATTAACTGTCATAAACATATTAAGACTTCTTTATAGCAATCTAAGACAACAAGGATTATTACCAAAACGTATGAATCACACTCATACTCTAACATTCTCCCACTTGAGTATGATTCATAACAGTAAATAATCATCTCAAATTCAATATAAAGGTGATCACATAAGTCATTCATCAACACACTAGTACATAGACACAACCAGCTTACATAAACCAAAACAATGAATTTATAATTGCCTCTGCAACACAAAATGCAGATTGAACTTACAAATCACAATGTCCAGTTCATGTTCATAGCAATGTATCTAAGCTCAAGAGTAAACCAAGACGTCTACTCCCACTCATATAGCCCAAAATAAAAAATACCAAACATTCTTGACAGTAGGTTGTCAACTTAAAATTATTCATAATTGTATGAATAGCATAGTTATGATCCACCAATCAACAGCTTTATCATATTCATATAGGTGATCACCAAATCTTTTGGATAACAAAAGCTTAACTTCACATACAACTTACCTATGCATTTTAAAGTATTGAACTTAAGAATATTTTCTATTACATTGCAATATTAACTCAAAAGTCATAACATACTTAATTTGCACTTTGTAATTATGTGAACCAATATAGCAAAACCAAACCAATTTGCTCCCACTTATCTGGGCCATACTTAACACAACCAAGTTAAGTACAAGTTAATAGCAACTATATTAACTAAAAATCATTCCAATACAATGCATGACTAATTAGAATCCATATGGAAACCAACTTCGTTTCCTTTTGAATGCTAACATAATAGGATCCTTCTCATTACTTAAACAAATTAAGTAACACAAATAATTCAACCAATTGCTTCAATAAAACCATAAACTGGTTTTGAAGCATCCAAATGAATTATAATGGCCGGCCTAAATACTCTTAGCCTTATGCTTACATTCAAACATATGATTCTCCCACTTAAGCATAAGCAGAATGTATTGCACAGCTGATAAAGAAACCGGAGATATGAACCAATTGGTTCTCGATTCCTCACCAATTGCATAATCTCATTTTAGTCATATACACCTAAACCATTATGCAAACAGTTTATGTATCAAAAGATAGTCACAATCCATTCGGAAAAACTTATCTCACATAAATCCAAAATCACAAGTTTCAACAACGATCAAAATCAGAATAGCAAGCATAATATTTTTGCATTAATTTGATCCTAACTAGTTCAACATCTAGTTCAATATCCATCGAGATTGAGCAAGATCAACCAAATCTTGATAATGTCTGGATATATATCACAACAATATTTCTTGATTAAAACGAGATAATCAAGACCACTATTCTTTCGGAATCACAACAATATTTCTCGATTAAAACGAGATAATCAAGACCACTATTTCTTCTTGGAGAACTCAAAATTCATCTTCCCCCTATTTGCGATTTCACCAAAACATAATAGCGGAAGCATGCATCATAAATGAAATCACAAATATACATATACAATAAGCATGCATGATTTTCACAATAGAATAAACAGACCATAGACAATAACAAGTCTATTAATCCTAAGATTTATACATGATAACATATGTTCACAATAATCCAAATTAAAAAACTTTGTACCTTTAATGTCAACACCATCATCAATTATATATAGATTCGTAAGCAAGTCATTAGAGAAAATAATGACAGCCGTATATCTTTAATCTTATGAATTTCCAATAAGATGACAAAATAATTATTTGCTTTCGGATTCATAATAGAATATACATTTTGTAAATGGCTAAAAGTTTATTGTCGCAAGAGTCATTGTAGGTAGTCAATAAAACATCTACCTTATATATTCATCTGTATGTGTTGCTCCATAGCACCCACAAGCTTTCATATTTGACGAAAATTAATATCACGGATTTGCACCGTATAAAGAATACATGATATGCAGTCAATTCTATTAATTCCAACCCAAACTTGTCATAAATCAAACCAATTGAAAATCAATAATTGACAATAAGAAGTGTAAGTGCTGCTCCCCGCAATTAAATATATCGTGATTCCGTAAATCACAAGTTGGCATCTGTAGGGATTTCGAGTATAATCATGCCTTCACTGTAACATCCCACATCGACTAACGGAAAATGGGTGATGTGCGTTATATGTACATGCTCACCTCCCTATAGCACGAGGCCTTTTGGGAGCTCATTGGCTTCGGGTTCCGTAGGAACTCCGAAGTTAAGCGAGAAGGGGGCTAGAGCACTCTCATGATGGGTGACTTATTGGGAACTTGCTCGCGAGTTCCCAGAAAAAAAACCGTGAGGGGATGGTAAGCCCAAAGCGGACAATATCGTGCTACAGTGGTGGAGCGGGCCCGGGAAGTGATCCACCCCAGGCCGGGATGTGACAAATTGGTATCAGAGCCAATCCCTGGCCGGAAGTGTGCCGACGAGGACGTCGGGCCCCTAAGGGGGGTGGATTGTGACATCCCACATCACCCAGGGAAGTGATCCTTAAATGTATATTCCCATCCCTACCTAGCACGAGGCCTTTTGGGAGCTCACTGGCTTTGGGTTCTGTAGGAACTCCAAAATTAAGCGAGAAGGGGGCTAGAACACTCCTATGATGGGTGACCCACTAGGAAGTTGCTCGTGAGTTCCCATAAACAAAACCGTGAGGGCGTGATCAGGGCCCAAAGTGGACAATATCGTGCTACGGTGGTGGAGCGGGCCTGAGAAGTGATCCACCCTGGGCCGGGATGTGACAAATTGGTATCAGAGCCAATCTCTGGCCGGAAGTGTGTCGACGAGGATGTCGGCCCCCTAAGGGGGTGGATTGTAACATCCCACATCGACCAACGGAGAGGGGGTGATGTGCCTCATATGTACATGCCCACCTCCCTATAGCACGAGTCCCTTTGGAAGCTCACTGGCTTCGGGTTCCGTAGGAACTCCGAAGTTAAGCGCGAAGGGGGCCAGAGCACTCCCATGATGGGTGACCCACTGGGAAGTTGCTTGTGAGTTCCCAGAAACAAAACCGTGAGGGAATGGTAAGCCCTACGGTGGTGGAGCGGGCCCGGGAAGTGATCCACCCCTAGTCGGGATGTGACATTCACAGTATATATAGATAAATAAGCATACTCGAAATAGCAAAAGCCCTAATTCATTATGCTCCAACTCATCACACTATAATCATGCATATAGGAAAACAATTAATCATGCATGAAACAGTGAACTGAGTTACCTGAATGCATCACTGGACCCATATTTGTCAACCCGACTGAGATTCCTTGACTCATTGCAGATTATCAGAGTAAATCGCCATTGTTACAGATGTGCCGAACCAAAATCATTGCCAAAGTTATTGACCAGAATCCCTTCGGCACCAATTCCCAGAAAAAAGACAATTCTCATTCAGATTTCAATAAAACAAGAGAAACTAGATGAACTTTGTTCAATGGTTCTTAATAACACAATTAGCATATCAGAATACAGGTTCATCCATTACACTAATAATACAAGGAGGATTAATAAACCAAAATTATCTCAATCTACAAACATCATAACCAACTGCAGTGGAAGCAATACATTCACAAACAAAATTATGATGTTTAAATAGAGATATACGTTACTAATTTGATACATACATCTTCAATTATGAAGGCGTGGGAAGAAAATCTCCAACCCAGATCGAGAATCGCAAGTTCTCACCTTGTTCAGACTGCTAACAGTTAAAAAATTTGAAGAAACAAAACCGTATTCTTTGTCTTTTAAACAGCCAACGGTCATAAAATTAAACTTAAAAGGTATGCTATAAATGACGTCGTATTAGTTGTTCTTCGAAAACCAAATACACATACTTTATATAAAAGACTCAGTTTGCTGCAACATTACAGATTTTTAGGAACCAATTTTCGATCGAATTTAGTTGTTAAATTCACTGGTTCTGATACCACATGTAAGAGCAACCATATAAGCTCTATACCAAACTAGCCAAGAACATAAGATTTAACCAACTAAATCACAATCATCACTCCAAATATATTCTGTACATGCAAACACTGAAGTAATATCTGCAACACATACCTGCAGACTGTTTGCCGAAGTCTTTCCCATGTGTTCTGTCAGAAGACAGCAGATGGTGCTGTTCCATTAAGCCAAAGGACGAGGGGGTTTCGATATGTATCCTCTTGGGCTTGAAAAACTAGTAGAACAAGGCCTTTCCCCCGAATTGGGAAGTCGAACGTAGCCGGCGTAGTGCAAGAATGACACCAGCGGCTGTCCAGGCAAGTTGGTGATCCTGTCACCTTCTCCCAGTAATCTTTGCGCTTCAAAATCTTCATGTTTCACTGCATTGATCACAGGAAAGAGTAGTACAAGACACCATATCATAAATATGTTCAATAGATTAGGATTAAGAGCCATTGGAGAAATCTACACACAACCTTCTCCTCTCTGCAAAACTCAATGCTCTCCAAGTTATAGGTAATTGGAACAATAACATCGTGTTTTTGTGAGAGCAGGGGCTTGTGGTTTTTATACTACAAAATCTGGATTACCTTATAATAATCCTACAAGGAATACAAGACCAAATCCTTGTACAAGTATGAGGTCTATTCTTAAGCTTATCAACACATAGTTTCAATCCAAACCAAAGTCAAATTAATTCTCATAAACATATTAAGACTTTTTTTTTATAGCAATCTAAGACAACAAGAATTATTACCGTATTAATCACACTCATCCTCTAGCAGTAAAGTCTAAAAGCTAAACCATAACAATGTCTATGTGCAAGATGTAAACAGAAGGCACCGAGAAAATATTACTCCTACTTACTTTTCTTCAACTTTAATCTCAATTACTGTTATGGTTAATTGTATCACGGTATATAATCGTCATTTTGCTGAGATTTTTTAATGTGTTTGGAACATAGGCACATACGTTATATGTTATATACAAGTAGAGGAACACTTGTAAAAAGAAATTCCCTTAACTTGTATAATAACATATGACGTACTGCCTCGTATTCCAGCAAATTGAAAAATCTCAAGTTATTTTGGTCTTAGACTTTAGGTTTTTTTAGTCTTGGATTCGTGAATCCCTTCAATTATAGCTTTTATGTATCAAAGTTTGGGCATTAATTACTTTATTTATAATACATTCGATATTATCTACACTGAGGGATAAAGAAATATCACAATCATAATAATTTGGTTCGAATTCGCCTTTGATGAGAATCAAACATAAGATCTATCACTTACATATAAATAGAAATACTAGTAAAGCGTAATATTAAGGTAGCAGGATTCTCTCCCCTCTTTTTTTCACTCCCCTTCCTTCCTCTCCTATTTAAAGGGTCACGGTTAAACCACGTCAACATCTATATTAATTTTTTTTATAGAAAGAGAAAGACAAAATAGAGAATGTGAGAGGAGGGGATGGAAAGAGGTGGGGAGAGAATCCTAGTCCAATGTTAAGTGTTAATTACTTAAAACCTTAAATTGAAGCTTCAAATGACTATTATATACCTCAAATAATAAACCATGTCAATAAATGAGACTAGGTAAAAGTGAGGTTTACTCAACTCCTACTGCCCACGCATGCTGTCTTTAGGAAAGACATGATGTTATGTACCAAGAATCTCTCAACCATAAACCCAAACGCAAAAATATAAACAAAACGAAAATCAGAAAAGTTACATTGATAAACTTAATATAACAGTACTGATATGACTTTTATAGCAAACTACATATACCTTTTGGTAACCAATGCATTGGTAGAGAATGTTAAAATCTCACGTCGAGAATTTAGTTTCCGAAAAACTCCACACTTGTTGAATTAGAAGATGATTAAATTATGAACGATATCAGTGTTGAAAATAATGCGCCACTAGTTCGCGCCTCCAAAATTTAAAATACATGTACAATTTATTGTTGGCCTTAAATCTAGCGCTTGGGTCAACAAGGCCCGACAAGGCCCGCAATATTCAATATGCAAAACAATTTGAGACCATGTACATTACAGTTGGCATAGCCCAAGACTTCTACCAATTTTGCTCTGACTTGCTCTTCTATGAAGATGCCACTTTTTATACGCATATTTGTGACATAGAATTTACTCTTTTAAATGCAACATTACAAATATTTCATGGTACATTAGATTCTTACACTTTATTAGTATCGTTTATGAGATTTGAATTCTAAGTATTTTCAAATAAAATGAAGAATGAGTGTCGTTAAATCAATTAGTCATTTTGCACTAGATTAATTTTTGGTCAAAAGAGTTTGATTTCCTTCCCCAAAATCTCCACTTGGGTTTTTAGGAGGGGAAAGTGTCACGACTCATAGCCCAGGATTGCAAAAATGGGCCGGATAAGGAGCGAGCGGCCATTTATCATTAGGCTTTGTTGAGGTGTTTCACAAATGTAACCTTGCAAATTCGAAAGAGAGACACTAAAAATTGAAGGGAAATATTAGGATCTTTCGCGCAAACGAACGTGAGTTGATCTCTGGATTGAATCTTTTGCGATGGAAATGCCCTCTTCCCCCATCTCCTCCTTTCAGTCGATTTAACTGCATTTCCTCCCGATCGTCAAGCCTGATCAACTCGACTCTTTTCCCTGCCCAATGTGATCTAAGTAAGACCCTTCGACACTCTGCCTTGTATTGTCGTTGCTTGGATTAGGGAAGAAGGAAGGGCTTACACCAGAAGGATTCCATAGCCAAGGGCCTAATGGACATAGCACGAGAAGACTAGTCATTCACTCTTGTAGTATCAGTCGTGCATGCACTCTTGACTTATTCTAGCGTCTCCGTCAACATTTTATCAAAGGTGAATCATGGAGTTAAAAGGTGTTTGTTTGAAATCTTGGATATCCCTTATATATTGTCAGAAAGGTGATGTTATCTACACACCCTTTTTTATTTTTCATACACCTCTTATTAATTTATGTCTTTTGATATTCTTCAATTCATTTGATTTTATTACCGAAAAGTAAAAAAAATGTGTGAAAAAAAAAGGTATGCAAATAGCATTGCTCTCGTTGGAATTGACAGTTGATCAACTAAATTATTGTATGGACAGAACATTTTCTACAATAACTGCCCCAAGAGAGGTACTGAGTTGGGTGAAAGACTTCCCACTATTTATTTACCCAATGAAAAACAAAAGACTTACAAAATTTGTTTTCAATGTATTGATCTTCGTAATCTAACTGTGTGGTAGAGACTATAAAATGTAGTTTTTTTAAAAAAAAAAAGAAAAGAAAAAGCACAGGCGGAGAGTAAAAGTGGTAGATAAGCATGGGCCATCATGCATTTGATTTTTAAAAATGTTTGCTGCTCTAATTAAATTCGTCCACCCAGTTTTTCTTAATATTTGGGTCATATTTACCTGGGTGAATGTGAACACAATTTTGAATTGGAAGGGGATTTTCACTCTCCTTTTACACTCTTTTGTGTTTTTAGCCTTTGAATTAAATAAATTAAATGAAAACAATAAATATTATTAAATAGAAGTGTGTGAGAGACTAGAAAAAAATGTATTTATAATTTTTCTGAAAATGTTTTACACTACACTCTCAAACACAATGAAAGTTATTATTCTTCCTGGCTTAAGTAGAAGGAGTATTATCATATATTATGTATCCATTCGATTGATGTTGTGTTTATAGTACAAATTAGGTTGTGGCTTCAATGGTCCGTAGCATTTAGTGCTACAGATGATTTAGCTGTTAAAATTTGATTTTCACAACTGTTTAGATATTTTATCTTTAATCTTAATCATTCATTTTATGTACCACTCAATGTTACGTGCCATTAATTAAAAAAGTTATACAAACTATATAATTATATAGTTTCAATTAATTATATTTTCAATATAGTACACAATAGAACAAACACGTTAGGGCAAATCAGCTGTCCAAGCATGGGACTTGGGTTGACAAATTTTGACATACAACTCTATAAATGTGGAAATATATATGACATTACAAGTAAGCGACGAAATAGAAGAAAAAGTTATATATCAAATAGTTTTTTTATTTTATTTTGTATCTCTCATTAGATGATTGCATATCAGAAAAATCCTGTTAATGATAAGTCTCATAAGGACCCTGACCTTTTCTTTTGAAGTTCTCAAATTTTTTTCTTTATTTTTGCTATCATTTGTTTACTTTTGTAGGCATATTTTGATTCTGAAATTGACACTTGATGCGATTTTTTTCACATGATAAGATCAAACCTCAAAATCATTTGAACATTATTGGGAGGAAAATATGATCTAGGTGAAATCATCATGGTTTACAAATGCGAATCAATCAAGCAAAGCAATATTATTCTAGTGGAATACTTGAAGTGGACAAAGTTGAAATTGAACAAAAGAATGGCATGGCATTTTCCATTTGGTCTATGATGCATGTCATGGCCCCCACCATCAAATCTTCTGGAATATACAAAATCAAATCTGATATGCTCCAACGTATGCCATGAATCGAATAAATAAAGCATTAACATGCTGTTGTTGTTTGGACGGGACTGGAATTCCAACTGAGTGTTGTTATTTGGTTGGAGAAATTCAAATAGCATTCATGGTCAAAACGCAGAAGGCTCCACTCCCAGGTCCTCTCAACGCAAAGTGTTTTATCCCACGTTTTGGAGTGCCGTTAAAGCCAACCACATCATGCCTTCCCATCACGCTTATGTTTCTTTGAAAAGATCCAATTTTTAATCAAAGGGGAGTTCACTTCTTACTTCTCCTTTAGTATATTCTGTTAAAATCGGGTAGAAAAACGTTACTGCATGCCATAAAAATTTGGGTTGGCAGAAGCAACCAAAGTTATTAGCTATATACATTGAGCAATTTGATGGCTGCGTTTTTATCAGATAATTTGGTACACTATATTGTTAGAATGTCAAATGCACGATTACTCCTGTGAATTATTGTTCGAGTACTTAAGGAGCCGTTTAATAACCATTTCGTTTTCAGTTTTTTATTTTTTGTTTTAGTTTTCACTTTTTGAAAACTGACATCTTGTTTGGTAATTACTTTTAATTTTTAGTTTTTTTTTAAAAAGAACTTAAAAAGTAGTTTTAAGTTTTTTTTTTTAGAAAACTGAAAGTACTTACCAAATAAGTTTTCAACAAAATAAAAACAAAAACTAAAAATTGAAAACAACATTGTTATTAAACGACTCCTAATTCATTCATATTGGGCATTTAAAAAGCCAAGTGAAGTACGTCACAAAAGAAACTTACAAATAATTTAGTTCGATTCATTTGGCATTGGCATATTATTACATATGAATGCTCATTTTGAATGATTAAGGACTAGTTTGGTTTTTTTTTTTTTTTTCACCAAAAATTGCTTCATTTTAAAGTTAAGTAGTAAAAAGGTATTTGATAATAATAAAATATACTGTTTATTTTAAAAGCAATGTCTTAAAAGCAGTTGTAGGTTGCTATTGAAAGCTACTTTAATAAAATGAGGAGTTGAGCTTTTAGAATATTTTTAATTCCTGTAATAAGCTCATTAATTTTAAACAATGACATTATTTATCTTTCTCGACACTTCTTTTACACTGCTTTTCATTCTCACAACACTTCTAAATATACAGCTTATTAAACGCTCAACTGCTTTATTTTGCAGCTGACTATTCTCAAAGCACACACAACAGAAGCAATTTATTCAAAAAACGCAGCAATCCCAAATTGCCCTAAATACATAATACTCACGTTTTGAAATAAATCTAAATTTAAATGTGTTGGTATCAATTCATTTGTTTATAGTGCAGCTCACTGTGAATTTTATTTATTTATAAGTACATCATTAAAGCATACCTACAAATTATCAGATACCTTAAAGAAAAAGGTATCTCATAATAGAACTACACTTTTAAACTCGTTGGTTCATAAGATTAGGCGATTGATGATCTACTCATACATAGATTGTGCATTTAAAACATGGTTAGTGAGTCAATTACCTCGTTTTGTCCCTCTCCCTATCTTATTCCTTTCACCCATCACTCATGCTATCATGCATATCATATTCAAAATCCACAAACAATATTTATCACAATGTGTTTGTCTCACCAATCATGCACAACAAAAATCTGGGGCCCACTGTTCATCTATCTATTCTTGAAGAAATTTTTTAATTGTCGGGAAAACGGCTTGGTATACTAAGTGTCATAATACAAGTAACAGAAAAAAATATTTTCAAGTATTTAACCACTTGTATTATTATACTTTGTGTATGAGCCGTATTCCTGATACACTAAAAAAATCTCTCCTATCCTAGCTCGTCAGATGGAAATAGAGTAATAGTGGCATTATTACAACATATTTGTTTGGAAGTTTAATTAATTTTGAAAAGGGTAGTGCTATCCACATATCCAATTTTACCTTCTATACACCTCTTGTTAATTTATGTCATTGGATCTTCTTCAATTCATTCATCTAACTGAAAATTGAGAAGGGTGTGTGGAATATAAAAATGTGTGAGGATAGCACCACCCCGATAGAAATAGTAGCATTATCACAACATATTGGTTTGGAAGTTTAATTAATTTTGAGAATTGTTATTAGCACTTCAAATTTTCTATATTTAGAAAGAATAAAACACTTGTGAGTAGTGCACAATACAAATTTTAGAAAGCCAATAAAAGTTCCTTAATTTTTTTCCAGTAGGTTCTATTAAAAATTGATTCTTTGATAATTTGATAATGTTTAGAGACTCATACATGAGTTTCTTTTATACAGGAATATGAAAACACGATCCTATATCTAAGCCTAGGAAAAAAGTAGTTGCCTAGTTTACAATGCTACAAAAGGATATATAATCTGTACAATCAATTAAGCATGATACACAGAGAATAGGAGATCAAATCTTTAGCTGACTTTACTCCCTTTTCTCAACAGGTTCCAAAACTATCCGTGACTGCTGCCTATAACGCTATCAAGTATATCAAACAAAAGCAGATAATGGAACCAAATTAAGTAATTAAGATGCTGAAATGGAAGTGATAGCTGCATTTGTTCGAACCTTGAATTTTTATGGGTGGTGGTTTAAGAAAATATAGCAAAAAAAAAAAAAAGTGTAAGATGGATTATCAATCAAATTATTTGTTGAATCATAGAAGGTTATAATTCAATAAAAGTTAAAAAAAATGCATTTCAATATGTTTTTTCTATTTTATTTAGCAACTATCGTCTATGAAATTTGAATTCACATCAGGCCAAAATTAGTCTTATATTTTGCAATGCTTACTATAATTCAAAATTTTTTCTTTCTTGGAAAGACCGGAAACTTTATTTTGGTCTCATTCTCTTACTAAAACTAAATTCGTTCCACTTTCTCTCTGAGACTTAATTTTCTTCCCATATTGTTTACATTATGTCAAATTCGTTAAATGTTTGTTAATTTTGCTTATGTAGCATGAGTGAGACCTACTTGTTGCTGTGCTTACTATATTGTTGCTACCTAAAAAATTTAATAGAAAATGTAAAATCCAAATAATATGAAACGAAAATTGAATTCCGTAAGAAAATGAAACCAATTGAATTTTAAGGGAATTGGGACTAAATCAACTTACAAGTACAATGGCAATAATTAAGCATAAAATTTGAGTTCATCATGAGGTGTCTTTAAATAAAATAGATGAAGCAAAAATTCATGTCCCACAAGGCCCCAATTTCTCTCTTTAAAGGGTATTGTGGTAGAACTAATTTTTAATCAAATTTTATAAATTAAATGACGTGATAGTTGATGATCGATTATTACTTAAGTATTGATTAATATGCTTAAGTAATAAATCAAATGACGCGATTGTTTACCCAAGTATTGATATTGATGATGAATTATTACTTAAGTATTGATTATTACTTAGAACAAAATTTTTATTAGTAACACATCATTTAATTTTAGATTTAAAAACTTGATCTACTTAGCATTACCTTTTAATTAGTTAAAAGACCAACAACGCCAAGAAATTCCTCTCAAAGCTGCATACTTTTGCATGTAAAAAACATTAGAAATAATAAAAACCTACCTTTGCCAAAGTTCAAAATTTGCAGGACACCTCTTTTGAATTTTTTTTCACATCTTCCCCTTTCTTTACCCCAAAACCAAAAGCTGTGCAACACTTTACTATATTCAAAGACTTTAGGAGCAAGTTTAGTTGAAGGGGCAAGTGCTAAGGGGTATATGCTTTATTTATTCATGAAATTTAGCTCTTTAAAATTTTGTTTTTCTAATAGTTTGAGAGGTTAAGGAAAAAAGTTTGTTTGATGGCTAGCTTCTATTGGCTATAAGGCCATCTTCAGGTGAAGGGTCCACAGGGCCGAAAATAGCCCTAAAACCGTCTCCAACAGAGGGCCAAGCCAAAAGGCTCGTGGGCCCCACTAGACAAAAAAGGGCCAAAGGGCCAACTGGCTAGCCCAAATGAGCCAACCAGCCGGCCCTGGGCTGGGCTAAAAAAAATTGAATCTCAATGGCTAGTTGACGTCAACTAGCCGTTATTTTTGAATATTTTTTTTTACAGTTTTTTTTTTGGGCCAAAAATTTAAAAAGAATATTTAATTAAGACCCAGAAAGGTGATTGGTTCTATGTGGGAATGTTGCTTTTATAAGCAAGTTTGATTGCTCAAACCTCTCCCACAGTCGATGTGGGACAAATATAATGGGTGTCACACATGCAAGCTTTTGCTTGCTCAATTCTCTCCTGATGTGGGACAAATATAATGGGTGCCCCAAATATAAGCTTTCTATTAGAGATGGTAAATGTGCATTTACACATGTAACTATCTCAAACTAAGTTGTACTAGTAATTGAACACTTAAATTAAAAAATTAATTTAACATACAATTGTTAACCGCCAATTACTACGTTGTACTAGACATGAAAGCAGTGCCAATTACTACGACAAAGTAAGTGTTTTCACAATTTATTTTAAATATTTAATTATATTTAATTTAATTTAAGTTGTTGAAGTTTTTAAATTTAAATAATAAATTATGTTTGGCCCTCGGTTGATGATAGTTTTTTGTGATAGGGCTAAAACGAGTTTTATGGCCCTTTGGCCCTAGGTTGGAGATGGTAAGAAATATGACTCTGCACTGCTTATTAAAATCTTAATTTCTTAGAGGACCAGAGGGCTAAAATGAGCTCTCTGGCCGGTCTTCGGTTGGAGATGGCCTAAGTTTCCTTCTAAATTGATCCTTCAAGAGCCTTGGGTGTAAGAGTTGTGGGGCCTAACGAGCCCTGAACTATTTTAACCTAAGCTAAATATATCTCATTAAAAATTAAATTTTGTAATTTAGAGCTAAATGTTACTCTTGTGCTCTAACCTCCCACAACAAACCTCCCCTCTCTCGTTGCATTAGATAGCGATACTCACACACTTATTTTTATTTTTAATATTCTTCTTAATTTCTAACGGTTAGATCTCATAAATTGAAAAAGTTTAATATTCAAAATTAAAAATTAAAAAAATAATGTGTAGTAAAAATGAATACGTAAATATCACTAGTGGCTTTTGCAGCCCTACACCACCTCTTCCCTCCCCTCCCACCTTCACCTTTGTCACCTCCCTCTCCTCCTCACTTCCTCGAAAAATCCACTGAGAGATTAACAGCATGGGTTACTTCTCGTGCAATGCAGAGTCGGGAATCGCCACCTGCGATCCCTACAACTGGGACCGCAAGAGAAAACCCAGAACCCACAAACCCAAACCCAAACCCAATAACAAGCCCATCAAGATCAGACACTTTTACTGCGACGACCTCGTCGCCGCCACCAATGGGTTCGCCGCCGACAGATTTCTGGGCAAAGGAAGCCACGGAAGCGTCTACAAGGCCATTCTCGACGGCGGGAGCCTCGTCGCCGCCGTTAAGAAAACGAAAACCACGAAGCCATCACAAACGGCGCCGTCCTCGTCGGCGAGTCTTCACAATGAGGAGAACGAGATCGAGATCCTCTCGAGAGTCCACCACCCCAGGCTCGTCAATCTAATCGGGTTCAGCGCTGATGGAAGAAACAACAATAAATTGCTCGTCGTCGAGTACATGCCCAACGGCTCCCTCTACGACCTCCTCCACTTAAACTCCCGACCTCCCGGTTGGATCCGGCGGCTCCAGTTCGGTTTGCACGTGGCGAAAGCGGTTCAGGCGCTCCACTCGTCGAACCCTCCCGTCATCCACCGCGACATTAAGTCGTCCAACGTATTAATCGACAAGGACGGGAACGCGCGGCTCGGCGACTTAGGGCTGGCGTTGAGGGGACACTTGGAGGACGTTCGAGTTAAGTGTACGCCTCCGGCGGGGACGTTAGGGTACCTCGACCCGGGCTATCTTGCGCCGGGGGATCTAAGCGCCAAGAGCGACGTCTTCAGCTTCGGAATACTCATGTTGGAGATTTTAAGCGGGAGAAACGCCATCGACGTGAATTACAGTCCGCCGTCGGTGGTGGACTGGGCCGTGCCTATCATAAAGCACGGAGACATCGCCGGGATTCTGGACCCAAGAATCGGACTGCCGTCGGACCACGCCGTGATCCGCCGTGTGGCGGTGTTGGCCGCGAAGTGCGTGCGGTCGTCTGCCGAGAGGCGGCCCACAATGGCTGAGGTCGTCGAGCGTCTGAAGCTCGCGAGGAAGAAAATCCACGCAACCCCGATCTGGAGCAGCTTCAAACGGCGCGTGAACACGAAAAGCGTGGAGAATAAAAACAATCATCATCAGATTCACCAACCCGAGTACGAAGAGGTTGTAAACGTGAAGAGCGTGAAAGGAGGGAGCAGGAGGAGGTTGAACGGGAAGGTAGCGAGTGTGATGGGCGCAGAGTGAGAGGGTGAGAGCGAGGCGATGCTTGGTGGGCGCGTGGGAAGGTCAAAGTCAATTGGGTCTTTTGATATGGGTCCAAAATCACTAAAAATTGAACCTATTTCAAAAAATGGGCTATAAAATTGGACCTATTTCAAATTTTCCCTTGAATTTGAGTAGTCTGAGGGTGGTGCGTCATCAGAAAAAAGAGGTTTGTGTTTGAATTTGGAGGGAGGGAGGTTGATTCGGTGGAACTGGATATGTCAAAGTGGATGATTAGTTTGGATCAAGGTATTAAATATCGATGATATCGAAAATATCGGTAGTCCAAAAACACAGAAATATCAATGGAAATATCGGGATATTATCGATATCGATAAAAATTGAATAAAAACCACGGAAATTGTAAGAAAAACTTGGAAATTTTTATTGAAACTTTGCAGGATGTTTATTTAGTCAATTATCTATTAGTTTATCACAAAAAATTGGAAGGAAATGCATTGCATGATGGATTTAACTGATTTAAGTTGATTATATAGCGAGCTGGCAAACATTGTGAGTGTAGAAAATATGTAGTAATTAATGAAAGAAGTTTAAATACACCATAATCATTTATTTATAATGAATTAGTACAATATTTTACACTTTATACATTGCATGGTAAGATACATGAGTGACTTAGTACCACATAGAGTTCCTATGAGGTTCAAATTTTTCACTATCTTCATCATCTCTATGTGTAGAGTAAGTGTATTGTGAAGAGTAGTCATCAAATGATAAATCCCCAAAATAGTTTTGCATGTAATTGTTAACATGCCACCCATATGGATTCGAGATTGGTTGACGTTGTCCATAAGCAAAATCATTTGAAGATTGAGTCTCGGATTCTTTCCATAAGTCGCTCGATTCCATCCCAACAGGAATGGGATATGAAGGGTAGGGAAATGGTTGGTTATGAGTATAACCATAGTTACTACTTCCCACTCCAACAGAGTCCGAAGTTATAGATGACGAGTCATCTTCTTTACTTGACAAAGTCCTCTTGCCTCTTTCTCTACGAGTATAGTCCTTCCCTATGGCACCAATTCCTGGTCCTGCCCGCCTACTGCCATGGTCCTCATCCTGTGTTGTATGCGTGAAGTTTGCCTCACCAGTGAAGGGGCTCATAAATCCGGGAGGTGGTCCAACATAGTTTCCATATCCACTACCACTACCTCCAGCTCCACTATATCCTTCATCATTCCCACCTCCGGTGGTAGGTGAGTCTCCTGATCTTGTACTGGAGCTATCATTAGTATCAGCATGATCTTGTGGTTGTGTAGGATTGGAAGAAGGTGGAATTCCAGTGTTTCTTGGTATTGGGCGCAAAAGTTCTTCCAAAGAGTCAGCGCTGCTAGATCCCACCTCCTCCTCTAATACTCTTTCTACATTTATCCCTTCATTACGTGCTTCTTCAGCAACTCTGGGAGCTGGGTTGCTTTCATCATCATCTAAATGAAGAGGTCTAATCCATTGATAAAGTTGGTTACCCTCTATATCATCATCTTCAGCAATAATATCAAACACATCTAGTGGGTCACCACGGTCGACATGATCTATTTCTGCTTCCTTATCTCGAATTTGAAGCTTCATGTTGTAGTAGCAATAAACTAATTTTTCCAACCTACTATGAGCCAACCTATTTCTTTGCTTTGTGTGTATGAGTGCAAATGTACTCCAATTTCTTTCACAAGCAGATGAGGAAGCTGTTTGTGATAATACTTTGATTGCTAACTTTCTCACAGTTGGTGTATCAGTCCCATACATGATCCACCATTCAGCTACAATGAAAAACAATGTTGATAAGCCTAATAACTCCAACAAATTCTATTATAAACTGATAGTGAAATATGTTTACACTCACTAGGAGACATTTTTATTCGAGCAGCAACTGATGTTGGTTCTCCAAAAGTTCTTCTTGCATCTTTAAACCATGTTAGCTGAATACAATAAATCGTGTTAGTTTAATCCAACAATGTAATTATTATAATTTAAGTAATTGTGTACCTTATTTCCAAATTGGCCAAGTGCTGGTGATGCAGGGTCTAATTTAGAGTATACATTATGTACAGCACGTATAAGGGTACCATCATCTCCAACACCGGGTCTGTATTGGTATCGAGGATTCAAATAATATGCTGTTCAAAGAAACACATACTCTATTAAGAGAAATAATACTTATGCAACTAAAGAAATGAATTGCAAATTATGACATAATTTATATCTGCTGCATGAAAATCGTGGTATAATGTTTTATACCATCGGTCATCAATTATCTTTATGACCCACCTTGCACTATGTTTTCTTTCCAAGTCCCCCATCACTACACGCATCAACTCATATATTGCCCCCATAGTAGGATACACTTCTGTGTCAACGATCCGTAAAACTTTGTAAAGAGGTTCAAACACTTGGCACACATGTTCTGATTGAGTCCAAAAAGCATGATCAAACACTATACTTTCCACCATACGACCTGCATTTGAGCGGCTGAAATTATGGTTGGCCCAATCGTCACTAGTGAATAGTTGCTTCAAACCTGCTTTCTTCTTAAGTAGCTGTCTAATGCAATATAGTTGGTGGCGAATCGAGTGGTAGCTGGACGAATAATTTCTCCTTTGCAAAATTCATGCATCTTTGCCAACAACCAACCGTGATTGTAAATATAATTTGTGATCGTTCTAGCTCTTTTTATGACATTAGCAATATTCTCTCTCTTCCCCATTGCCTCAATACAATGTGCTGCACATGATGTCCAAAACACATTATGATGCTTCATTAACTTTTTTCCAGCTTTGACAAATGCAGAACCATTGTCGGTCACAACTTGGACAACATTATGCTCTCCCACCTCCATGATTACATCCCTCAATGATTTGTAAATATACTTGTAGTTCTTTATATGGTCTGAAGCATCAACGGACTTCAAAAAAATTGTCTTTCCGTTGGAGTATACCATGAAGTTTATGATAGACAATCTGGTCGGGCCAGTCCATCCGTCACACATGATTGTGCAACCATTAGTTTCCTACTTTGACCTCAACTTGTTAACATACTTGCCAATGTCTTTATACTCCATTTCCAAATATTTGTTTCTTACCTTATAGGGAGTGGGAGGTTGTACTCCAACACCGGCCTGTTGACATCCCAATACCATATTTTTGAAATGATGTGATGATGCCTTCTCAGCAGGGACATTTTCATAGATAAAGAACTTGCTAATTAGACGTCCCATTCCCTCTTTCACATTACCTCCAGTGAAATAACTCCAAACACTCTTTTGACGTGCTTTGGATGACTTATATAAACTTGGGGCTATTGGTGGTGTTGGTTGTGATTCTCTAACACTTGCTCCCCGTCTCATTTGTGCACCACCACTTGTCCCGGAACCTTGTGCTCTATTAGGAATTTTATGAAGGTGTTTTCTTTCCCATGCTGACTGTTTGGTGGCACGTAATGCTTGTTTCAAACTGCATCGTTCTTCAGGTCCCATGTCATCATCACATTTGTCCTCATCGTCATCATCATCACTGTCAACCGCTTGGCCAATGACTTTTCCTCGTAGCCCAACTCGAATATTTTCCATTCCATGTGTTTTCTTTTCCTTTTGGTGTTTTTTATTTTTTAATAATGTGGTGATGAATGCCTTCACTTCTGGAGGGACATTATCGCATCGTTGGACATTATTTCCCGGATCTAATCCACTAAGATGGTACTTAAGTCGTGTCACTCCGCCACTCTTCATTACCTGACCACAATATTTGCAAATTGTGCCATTTTTGTTTCCGTCTATTGGGTTTCCATGTTCCCAAGCTGGATCACGTTTAGTAACTCCACTGGACATCTTAAACGTACCTATATTTA
Source organism: Heteromeles arbutifolia (assembly GCA_024362995.1). Classification (NCBI taxonomy): domain Eukaryota; kingdom Viridiplantae; phylum Streptophyta; class Magnoliopsida; order Rosales; family Rosaceae; genus Heteromeles; species Heteromeles arbutifolia. The sequence continues at coordinate 25,646,966 of JANCRC010000013.1, read as the reverse complement.
ATTTTCATGGAAATTAGGCAATTATTTTTTGGCCAAAAAATATATAGTAGTGACGGTTATATAAGAGAACCTAAATAATAAAGTTATTCTACAGAATAATTAAATAGGAAGTAAAGAAAATGATTATAAGAATTTAAGTAATTATAAAAATAATGTGGAATAATAAAACCTAATATTAATGAATAATAATCCAATTTGATAATAAAATAATAAATAACATTAAACATATTAAAATTATCCTAGGGAATAATTATACAACATTACTTAATTACTTCAAAAAATTAACATGTAAGTTTGTAAACTTACCTTAAATATGGAACCCTTTGTGTAAAGGCCAAATAGAATCTGCGTGGACCAACAATAAAATAATAATTACACAAATGTAACAAATCTAGAACTTTCGATGTCGTACGTAGCAGCAAAACCTCGACGATCCTCTGCAGCTTGCCGTCTGTGAATAGATGAGAGACAAAGAAGGTATTTAACACTTAATTTGAAGTGGCGTGAGTTGCAGATCCATTTATTCAGTTGAAACTCTGAAAGGGCTCTGGAAAGGCTCTGAAAAGGCTAAGGGAGGAAGAAGAAACGAAAAGGTGTAATACAGGTTTTTCAATTTTCGAAGGGTTAAAAAAGGTGTGATGACCTCTGGGAATGTGAAAGAATTGGAAGTAAGCAGGTTTTTTGGTTCTTCTCAGACAGAATTTTTGGTCTTCACATGGAGATGAAGATAAAGTAAGAATATTTTTTGGTTCTTCTCGGATAGATTTTTTGGTCTTCACGTGTTTTGGTTATGTTCTGACAGAATTTTTGGTTCTTCTGAGCAAAGTTACTTGCTTCCAATTCTTTCATACAAAATCGTGTGCCACACACACACAAAACCGTACACGCGCGCACACACACACACACAAAACCGTACACAAAACTGTGGTTTCATACAAAACCATGTGCCAAAACCGTGTGCCACACACGCACACGCGCACACACGCACACACGCACACACACACGCACACACGCACACGCAGACATAATCTCTCGATCATTCTCCCTCATTTCACACACACACACACACACCTTCCTTCTCATTCTTTCTTCTTCTTCGGTTCCCCCCCCATCTCTTCTCTGCATCTCTCCTTCCCTGAGCAGACAGACATACACATACCCCACTTCCCCGTGTTTCCCCCTTCCCCAATCCCTCGAACCTTCTCCCTCATTCCTCTCCTTGTTTCTTCTCCCCCCATCTCTGCAACTCTCCTTCCCGGAGCACAGACATACCACACCCACACCCACACCCCACCGTGACCTCCACCACAGTGGCGCACACGCTGGCGAGCACCATCACCACCTGTGGACCGTTCCTCATCCATTTCTCACCTCCCGGTGAGCAGCATCAGGCAAGGGGAGGCCTTGTTTAGGCCGTACGAGGCGGATGATCCATCAAACCCGAGCGGGTTTTGGGATCCGGAAAGAAGGGATTGCGGATTTGGATGGGTCTGAGCGCGGATTGCATAGAGAGGCGCATATCTTGGCAGCTGCGACGACAGAGCCTCGGCTGCAGTTTTCCGACGACGGAGCCTCGACGATTTTGTCGATAATATCGACAATATCGCAATATTATCGATATTATGATGATAATTATTTGTATATGTGTGAAAATATCGCCATGTGAAAAAAATGAAATTATCGACGATGTTTCGTCGATAATTTCGATATTTTAGACTGTGGTTTGGATATAAGTGAGAAATCTGACAAGAAAATGCTCCAAAACCACTGGTTTCTATCTGACTAGTTGCATTAATTTTGGATTATTGTTTTGGTTTAGTGAACATGTTGTATGTTTGTACTTTATTATGATCGAGGAAAAGAATTAGAATTATGTCACATTTATTATATATCGGAAAAATTAGGTTCTCATCATTCCTTTTGTTACTCATTTGATTAAAACCTTATTTCTTTTCATTTTTGGATCAAGGTCATTGTTATTAATAACATCATTAATTATTTCAATAATAAAATATTTTTTATTTCTAAATATATTCATTTAATGTTAAAAAAGTTACAATTAGTATATTTATATTTATGGCTAAATTTTTTATCATATATTTTTATTTTTAGTTTGTACCCATTTTTAATTTGCAACCCTTTTTTAATTTGTACCAATTTTCTTTTCAGTTTTAATTTGTACACATATATTAATTTCTTTTTGTACCTATATTTTATAAAGTTTTATTTGTATTTGTACCCAAATTTTATTTATTTATTTGTACCCATTTTTAATTTTGCTAAATGTACCCATGCTAATTATATATACCATTAATGTAATTTTTTTCAAATTTTTAATCTTAAAATGTACTCATTCTTAAATATACCAATTTGTTATATGTAAAATGTACCTTTTTTTTTTTTATATAAAATCTATTCAATTTTTTTCTAATCCATTTTTAAATTTATATGGGTACATTTTTTTTGGATTTGAGAATGTATCCATGTTAAGTGTCACATCCCAGGGGGATCCTGTAACCCTTATATGTACATTCATATCTCTAACTAGCGCAAGGCCTTTTGGGAGCTCACTGGCTTCGGATTTTGTTGGAACTCCGAAGTTAAGCGAGTAGAGCGCAAGTGCACTCCCATGATGGGTGACCCATTGGAAAGTTTTCGTGTGAGTTCCCACCAATATCTTTTTTTTTTTTTTTTTTTGTGATTTTGAAGAATGTACCCATGTTTTGATACAATAATTTTTTGGTTAATTTTGATGAATGTACCCATGTTAATATATATATATATATATATATATATATATATATATATATATATATATATATATAATGGGATATGATCAAGGGACAAATTTTTTTACAAATATTTTTACACTTCTTTTGAGCCTTTAGATTAAAGCTATTTTTGACACACCCCGATCGAGATCGAGGCATGCTGGCCGTCACGTGAGCGTGACGTAAGCCATGTGCACGAAGCGGAAGCGTTAAGATATGGAAATTTAGAACGAATAAAAACCAAACATCCAGAATGGCTAGAAAGGAAATAAGTGTTAATACATCTTCAGAGCATAATTAAGACTAAGTGCAGTCAAGCATAGAAATTACTAAATTAAACAGTAACCAATATTCCTACATGGATGATGTACTGTCAGAACTTCCACCAGAATCCTCATGAGCCATCAACAAAAGCTACCTAATACCTGGAGGGGCGCAAAACAAAGCTGAGTGGGTCAGTAAAACAATGCTTATATAAAAAATTTATTTTCCTTTGAACATACTAACCTCTCGCCGTAAAACAAGTATAATTTTCTCAGAAAATAGAATACGTAAATATAAGTCAAATCATGCTCAGTATATCAAGATTCATTTGAATGTATGCCATGTATATACTATGCCCAATATCACAATATAAAAAAAATAATAAGCCAGGTGATGCAATTCAATATAAATCATCTGCTAGCCGAAGTCACTTGACGTGATCTATACGACAGAAACTAGAGCTCATTCCAATCATGTCTCAATCTCATATCACAACATATTAATACATATCTGCACACAAGTCGGTACCACCTCACGTGGTCTGACCGATAGGCTAGGTGTATAATGAATACGCTCAAGTGCTACAATCACATGAAGGCTATGCGCTAATCGCGGGTCACCTACAAGTCGAACCCACTGAAAGTGGTCTATACGATAGGCTATACACCTACTTTGGATCCAAGGTGAGCGTGTGATGCGGGAGGTGAACGATCATGTGAAGCTATGCCCCTAACTCTGGGCGGGAGCACTAACACCGGGGTGCAGATTAATGAGCTCAATATGTATCACAACATCACTAACCATCTCATACTCTTTACCAGCATAACATACTCACCTGTGGCTTACCTGGGCCTCCGCAGCACCATGCAACAATATGCATAATTATGATAATGTATATGCTAAAAATGCAGGCATAACATGGCATTTAAATCACATTCCATTAAATACGTTTTCTGGGAAAAACGTCAAGTGTGTATACATATATAATAACTGCCCACTCACTGGTATGTCGAAGGGTCATAGCCCTCGAGCCTCGATTGATCACGCTCGTCCTGAGAATAGGTCTCACCTATATGCGAAACAACTATATAAATGTCAATTAATAGCACATAATCAACTCTTGCTAATAACTTGTCATATATTGCTCAATTTGGGTATATGAATATACCACAGTGACCTACACAACCTCAGGATCATCCCCAAATTTTTAAAATATTTTTTCGACGTCTCACGCACCGCCACGCGCCGGCCAAGGCACTACCAGACGCTCCCCCACGCGCGGCCACGTGCCAAGCACACACTGACGGCATTAGTTAACGCCGTTAGGTATATACCGGAGAATATTCTGTTTGTCCCCTAATAAAACTTAACGGCGTGACCTAACGCCTTTAGAATATTCCGTTTAAACTTAACGGTATATTCTCTTGTCTTCTACCTTCAGCTCCGGCGACCGTCGCCGTCGCCAGAAAACTGGGAACTTTCAAAACCTTATATCTTGTCCATTTTTAACCCAAATTGCATGAAACTTGAACCAAATGAAAGCTTAGGATGAGTAGAACATAACCATACCTGAGTTGGGTCCTTAAACCCATGAGATCTCGTCGGAGAAAGCTCAAATTTCCGGCCACCTCTGCAACTCCTTGAATTACGGCTTTCCGACGTCCAAATTTATCCAACGAACCACTTCGAGCCTTCTTTGGACCTCCTAAAGCTCTCTATGAGCTTAAAAACTCCTAAAAACCATGCATTAATTAGTGCGTGAACAGTACTCAAGATCGGGGTTATGATTTCTCGGGTTCTCAACGTCCAAATCACTTCAAAACTTTTCAAAAATTTAAATAAAGTTGTTCAGAACTTTTCTTAAGCATTAAAACACGTTAAAACAACCACGATCAAAATCAAGGTACTGTACCTCACACCGGAGCTTCTGGTTCCTCGAGTTTCCATGAACTTCCCCTCGAACTAAAGGTACTAATCGATTCGTGGAGTCACCAGGAAGACGATAGTGACCTTAAATCCCTCGATTTGTGAATGGTAGATGGCGTTTGAGAGTTGTCCGTATGGTTGTACGGACAATGGCAGAAAATCCGAGAGGGAGGAGAGAGAGAGGGTACACGGTGATGTGGGGGTGTGTGTGTGGCCCAAACTTGTCCAACCAACCAACCAAAACAAAAGAAACACTTAGTCCTAATTGGGTCCAATAATAGAGGAATAGAACTAATTGGTCCACAACCTTAAGTCTAAACCACAACACCCCATAAAAATTCTCAACGTCCAAGGGTATTTAGGTAATTTCATGCCGTCGATAAATATATTTCGGTACGGGCTGTGACAATTTTAATGGTTAAGATCGCACTGGTTTATTTACTAATTTGAAATATGAAAGGAAATTAAAATTCATTAATTGTGAAAAATTATTATTAGTGTTTCTATCTCCTACATATATCTTAATAGATTTAACGCCATTAAATCTTATACATTTAGCAGCAAAGTATATAGAATTTCCTTCGACCGACTAGTTTGCAAGCAGCGGCTCCTTAGTTTGATTTGGAGCATTCTGGTGTTGTTCGAGTTTATGGCGGTGGTGCCTGTAATTCCTCCATTTCACCCCAATTCCAAAAGGTGTTTTAAAATAAAATAAAAATTTTATTTTTGGTGTTTGTAATCCAAAATTTGATCTTTTAATTATCCTCAAATGCCTAAAGATTAGAAAAGAAAATAAGATACGTAACTACAAGAACTCTATGAATCAAACAAGTTGAATCCCATGTCATTTCGACTCTTCCTATTTCTTCCTTCTTCTCCACACCATCAGCAAGACCATGTTGGAATAAACCTTTTATTTTTGAATTTGAAGAAGTGAGAAGAGAGAGAAATCAAAATATTATCATAATAATTTTCATTATTGCAGAGGTATAAATGTATAATTTCCTTTCTTATTTCAAAATAGTCAACAGATCAAAGCAATCCTAACCATTAAAATGGGTTTAATCTAAGGGTTTAAAGGGAGTGTGGAAGTATTTGTCAAAATCTTTGTCTCTTGATCCTATCCCATATATAACACACACACACACACACACACACACACACTATAGTATATTTATATTTTAATATTTTTAATCCCACAAATTATGGTTTTTTATTTAAAATCTTATTAATATAAACAACTATAAATTTCAATTTTTAATTTAAAAAAAAAATAGTAACGTACATAGAAATAAATTATCACATTAATTTCAGGGACTTGGATCAAAAATTGAAAACCAACAAGGTTTCAGTTAAAGAATATTTATAGCTAGGGACCGCATCCAAAGTCTCCAAATTTGTATTATCACTTTTACCATTTATAAGTGACATTTTACTATAGTAGTGAAAATGTGTTGAGCTTTTATATGATGGCTTAGAATCAAACCCCGTCGGTGACTAATCTAATCTCTAATCTGATAAAATCTCTTGTCTGACAAAAAAAAAAAATCACTTGTACCATCTCTCTAGTAGAGGTAGGATCCGCCAAAGCATGCGGATCCCATCTCTAATAGAGAGATGATACTACAAGTAGATAGTAAGAATAACATTTTTTAAATAAAAATTATTTCATTTTTGTATTAGGATTTCATGAAAATTTTATGGTGCTCCAAAAAAATAATGTTAGAGAGACTGGAATTTTAAACCAAATTTGCAAATCAAATGATGTGTGATCAATGAAAAATGCATGTTAATCCACACTTGAGTAACAATCTAATCATCAATAACCACATCATTTAATTTATAAAATTTAGTTTTCTAGCATTACTCGCTCTAAAATATTGAATGTTTTGATATCAGAAAAATGGAGAAAATTCATGTGATTGAATTTGTTGAAGATGATGCATGTGTGGACGTGAAAAATCAAAGATTTGTACTAAAATGTCAACTGGTTTGTCAAACTTGAATTTAATGTGAGTTGTGTGTGTGTGTGTATATGCATGGTCTAAAATATCCATAATATCTCGATATTTTCATCGAAATTTCCGTGTTTTTGGACTACCAATATTTCCGATGTCATCGATATTTTCATCGAAATTTCCGTATTTTTTAAATTTCTATATTTAAAAAAACACCAAGGGGATTCGAACCCCTCCCATTTTACTCCTTCAACACCTTGACCACTATATCACTTATATTTTTGTGAAAATATGCTAAAATATTTATATATTTTCTACACCCACAATGTTTGCCAGCTCGCTATATAATCAACTTAAATCAGTTAAATCCATCATGCAATGCATTTCCTTCCAATTTTTTATGATAAACTAATAGATAATTGACTAAATAGACATCCTGCAAAGTTTCAATAAAAATTTCCAAGTTTTTCTTACAATTTCCGTGGTTTTTATTCAATTTTTTTCGATATCGATAATATCCCGATATTTTTATCGAAATTTTCGTGTTTTTGGACTACTGATATTTCCGATATCATCGATATTTTAGACCTTGTATATATGTATGAGAAAACAGTTTAGTTTAGTTATAGTTGTAAATAGTTTAGTTACAGTATTGGTGTTGTACCTTTTTTTTCTTTCAACCGAATTCAAATCTCCAACCATCGTTTAATGAGACCACCCCTATTCACGATATTCTCTCTTGTACGGATACCATCTTATTAATACATATTGTACATTTATATAAGCCAAAAATAAAGTTAAACCTTGCGTAGTATTTTCTACACAAAAATAAAAAATGTGTCTCAAATTTGACAATAAATTTATTATGAATGTAGTTTATCGTTTAATTTTTAATATTATTTATCGTTTAATTTTATTTTTAAAACTTTTATATTGAAATCATGTAACAATCCTAGATCCGAGTGCGAACCTTGAGCATACATAAGCCGATGCATCGTATGCGTAAATCATCAGTCAGCTGATAGCAGCATTTGTCGAACCAAGAAAGATTGACTGTTTGGTAACTGGAGTAGGTCGGTCTCTGAAAACGGAAAACCAGGCATTTTATATAGTTGCAAATTGCAATAGTTTCAAAGTTTTCCCGATTTGTGGCCGCTCCGTTTGGCTACTCCGTCGTCACTTGCCAAATGGTTGATACGACTAATCCATCGACCGCATCACGCATGCAAAATGGAAGCAAAGGTCACATCTACGTACGGCGGTGCCTCTACTCCAAAAAACTATTTAATGCATTGCCCATGTCTAAGATTTCATTGTTAGAGTATGAGTGTGATTCATATGGCTTTGTAATAATCCTTGTCGTCTCAGATTGTTATAATTTTTTTTTAATATGCTTATGAGAGTTAATTCGACTTTGGTTTGGATTGAAACTCTGTGTTGATAAGCTTAAGAATATAACTTGTACAAGAATTTGGTCTTGTATTCCTTGTAGGATTATTATAGGGTAATCCAGATTTTGTAAGTTCTTTCTTGTGCTAATATCGTTTGGTAGATTGTTTCCTATACTGATTCTAATAGGAGAATCAATTGGGGACATTTGATACATACATATATACATACATATATATATATATATATATATGAACATTAGTCACTGCTCTTGCAATATCTTTGCTTAGTTCGTTCCAAAGACCTATTATTTGGAGAGCAATTGTGTTTTGCTAAAGAGGAGAAGGTTAATAGTTCCAAAGCTGCAATGGCTTCTTCTGTTGCATCGAATTCTGCAGGTATGTTTTCTTGTTGTTCATACACTGCAATATTGTTCTTGTGCTTCGTGATTTAATAGCATATCTATGATCTATGGTCTGTGTTAAGTATATGTCTTACATTCATCGCATTTAATGCTTCTTCTCCCGTATTGGATACTTGTTACTGCCGGTTTGGTAAATCGGTTTCTGAATTTCTTCTCCGTTTTTTGTCTGTCATGTCTTTCTAACCAAATAAGCAAAAGAAAATGACGAAATGTAGGAGAGATTTTTCAGTGTGGCTGGTACACGGGGTGGTACACCACGTGTCATTATGTTAATGGTGGGATATGTGTGCTAAAAAGTTAATAACTTAAAAAATAAAATTTCTTACCACTCTTATTAAAACACGTGGTGTACCACTTGTGTTCCCATCACAACTAAAAATTTCTCGAAATGTAGGGTTTCTTTTGGTGCGCATTCATTTAGTATATTATTAATTTCACCACACATTTAATCAAGACATCACTTTAGAAGCGAATTTATCCTACAAGCATGAATATATCTTATTGTATCCACAACATATACGTCATAAAACTTTTAACTTAAGTGAGTATATATTGTTAGGGTAATGAATCTCTGTTAAGAAAATTCTAGCCATCTAGAGAGAAAAGCAAAGAAAATCATCCTGTCACATGCCCGGCCCTGCTTTTGGCATTAGGGTCAGCGACAACCCTTCTTAAAAATTCTTTTTGGTCTCTTCCTTCTCATCCCATTCGCTTACTTTTGTTTTGTGTCGAATTATTGCGGATTCTAGTCTCTAGATAGTCGTCATCTTTTGGCCAACACACAACATAACAATGTTTTGACTCCAATTTGCACCTTCGATAAGAGTTTGGAGCCGCATGGCATGGAATCTGTCAAATTTGCATTGGGTTAGGGTTACGACACTATGGGTTTAGCAGGTAAGGTGCTATGATTCTCTTTAGGATACCAAGAGGATGTGGAGCGGTGACACAATTTTGTTCTTTAAATTTTGATTATGTTTAATAATATTTCACATTCTTGCTAGGAGTTTGCCGGTTTTGATTTTTCTCTTAGGATAATTTTTTCTTTTTAATTTTTCAGTTCAGATCTATGTGTGAAGGGGTGGAGCTGTCTGATTTGATGCATCTACTTCATGAGGTCATGGCGGTGATTAGGTGATGCGGTTAGACATGTGGGCATCGTACTCCATATCCCAATTCAACATGAAAGTTTTTGTTCCCACATGATCTCAGTGGAACACGAGATTTAATGATTCTATATATTGATCTTTGTAATCTTGTAGTTTCTGATAAGCTCAATTTTCAACGAAGTGCTTGAAGTCTGTTTATTGCTTTGCAATGCTATTGTAATATTTTTTAAATCTAGTTTACAAAGACCATTTTGGGGTTGAATAGTTCATAAATGTTTGTGTGCCGCCCTTTATCCAGTGAATGAAATTTTATGCGAGTATATCTTGTTGTATCTACTTAAATGGTAGTCTCGAGCCCGTCCTAATCTTAAAAACTTCGCCACACCACACCATTAATTTCTTTATCTTCCTTAGGGAGTAGGGATACATTTCCATCACACATGCCTTGGTATTTCTTTCCGTGAGTTTGCGGTTCTTCTGTTGAAGTTATTTCAGGTTGTGCAAGACAGGATTAATGATCCTTCTTTTCCTTTACGATTGATTATTATATGCACAGAATTATATGTGATTTGAAGCACGAAATGTCGGAACCGGATCCCCTCCGGATCCTTGTAAACTGAGCTTCCTGACCAAGGGATTCGGAACTTTGAAATTTGATCAAACGACTATAATTATTATAACTTTTAGAAGGACCATCTTTTGTAGCCGTTGGATCAAATTTCAACGGTTCCGATTCCTTGATCAAGAGGATCAATTTCAAAGGATCCTGAGAGGATCCGGTTCCATGAAATGTCTACTTGATTATATTCACAGGATAAGTAATCATTTACTGACATGGAGAAATGCACGATCAATGAACTCCGACGAAATGTCTACTTGGGACAGGGTTGTAGATTATGAATGGAGTTGAGCCTAGTTGCCTTTACTTGAGCAGCTCAGTCAGTGTAGTGTAGACATTGAAATAGTAAAGGCATTAATATTTGTCATAGAATGTGAACTCTTAACTGGGATTGACTGACCAAAACTGGGTGAAAGGATGAGGCTGCCGTCATACTGTGGGCTTTAAGGACTCTCAATAATTGTCGAGGTTAAAGCTTTAGGTCATGCAGAACTGGGGGTGCTTAAAAAGTAAAAAGCCTGCATGGGCAAAACCCCAAACTCTTTTTTTTTTTTTAAGGGTAAAAGAGAAATTTCATTTGGTCTTGGAGGCAGTCATTCCCGTTACGATGATTAAATAATGCTCTGATGCATGTGTTATATTGTTCTGTTGGATTTGGTATTTCTTTTTAATCCACTATATTTTGAATTCAAACTCTCTATCTATCATTTGTGTAACTGTTTGGGCCCAAAATATTGGTTTGGGCCGAGTTTAGATTTGTTCTCGGCCTAAAAGCTTTGTTCAAGGATCTTTATGGGCCATCTGTTTTGTGGGCCGTCTAGCCGAGGTCGGCTGAGTCCTATCGGGAAGTGGAATGTTCTAGATAAAAGGAAAATGAGTAAGTCCCATTGCGAGATGGATGGATGGGGTATTTGAATCCTGATGTAATAAGGAGTCTCGGCAGGATGCGGAGACCTGGAGATGAATATGGCCCGATAGAGGGTCAGGTTCAAAGTCTTAATGGAAGTAGGAATGACCGAGATAAGATTGGATCGGGATAAGGAGTCCTAATCCGGATCTAGTTTTAACTTGAACGAGAGAGGGTTTGCTGCTATAAATAGAGGGGTGAGTGCACCATTGAAGCCCCTCCAACTCAACACATAAATCTGCCTTGCGCAAACCCTCGCTCTACGCGAAACCTCTCAACAATCTTAAGAACTCTATTCTTATCCTCTTTCTCGCCAACACACCTTCAGTTTGGATAAACAGCAATGTGAAAGCAACCGGCGACATCTTCAGTTTGGATAAACAGCACTGTTGCTGTAGAATCAGCCGACCGCGGAGCACCTTCAGTTTGGATAAACAGCACTGCGTCGAGGCCGACTGGTTATCTATCCAAGTCTTGGTCGAGAAGGATTTTCGAATCCTTATTGGCAGAGGTCATCTCATTAACCTTCTTGGCAAAGTGAGGTGTTACAGGTTACTACATTCGGCACATTGAAAGCCGAATTTGATATTGAACTTCGCAGAACTAGTAGCCTTGTCTTCAGGCTCTAGAATCCAAAGGCCGAGACGTGTTCCTTCCTCGGCCGTAATTGCAAGATCAAGAAGTTAGCAGCGCGCCCAACGCCACGCATTATATTTTACTCTCCGGCCAAGCTCGGCCGACGAGTTGGCACGCCCCGCACACAATCGAAGGACGTAGTTAGCTTATTAATTATTCAGCTTGCGCGCCACGTAGGCTTGGTAGTTTTTAGGGTCAACATTTTAGCATGCCCAGTGGGACCAAAGTGCTAGAACTACGAAGTTCATGCCCGTTGAAACACGGTCAGTGAAGAAGAAAACAGCCATGGGAAAATCAATAGCTAACCTTACAGCCCAGAACCCAGGGTAAGAAGGTTTGTCACAGGCACAGAACGTTGCTGCCGTAACCCCCGAAATACCAAGCGCGACACGCCGAGAAAGGGAAGTTAATCTCGGCGAGCCACTTCGTGATGCAGGGATCTTCACCAGAACGACAAAAGGAATTTTTGTCGAAGGAATAGTGGAGGATTGTGACAAGGATGGTGGTGATGCATTTGACCCACCAACCAGATCATTTTTTCTACGACGGCTCGACGAGCAAACTCGGCACTTCGAGCAATGGTTCAACCGAGAAATAAATATACTCACAGAAATTCGAGACGCCTTAGTTGGTAGAGGCCATGATAGTGGAATTGCCGACTAAACCAGGCTATTTACTTCCAAGAGCAATCTATTACAAGTGACACAGGCCGAGACAAGATCTGCTTGGCTCAAAATGATCTATTTGGAAAAAAATGGTGGATCGACTAGCAGGTTAGACAACTCTAACCCAAGAACAGAAACATCTGTTGATATGGTCGAGGTCCAAAGAATGATCGATTCAGCTCTAAAAAAGGGGCCGAAATTCCCAAAATTCATCCGTCCGTACCTAGCTTACATGGAGAAGTTCGAATATCCTAAAGGCTTTAAGATCCCAGACTTTAGCCTTTTTGCTGGAGAATTGTCTTTGTCCTCATTAGAACATGTGGCTCGGTTCACTGCGCAATGCAGGGATGTTAATATTGACCTCTATAAGCTACGACTATTCAATTTCTCGTTAACGGGCTCAGCATTCCCATGGTACATCAATCTTCCACCTAATTCCATTCAAAGCTGGGATGAGCTTGTCGAGAAATTCCATGAGTAGTTCTATCGGCTGGGAATGGAGATGTCAGTGTCTTCATTGGCCAGGATGGCTCAGGCATTTGACGAGTCACCCATAGAATACCTCATGAGGTTTAAGTCGGCCAGAAATTGATGCCGAGTACCTCTCCTTAAAGTCAAATTCGTGAGAATCGCTTTAAACAGTTTAGACATGGAATACAAAAAGAAATTCTTGGGGGCAAACTTTCGAGATATGTATGAATTAGCCCAGCATGTCAAGCAGTATGATTACCTTCTCCGAGAAGAAAAGGTTTCAAAGTCCCCACCTCGGGGAACGATTTACAAGAATCCCACGGTTAGCTACTCATCGGTCGAAGGCGAGGATTCCCAATATGCCAATGTGGACATGGCCGAGATAGTAATAGATAAACTGTACGTATGCAAAGCATTGGCTCAAATTAACTCCAAGGATGCCAAAAGCTGTTCGGCATCTGAAGAGACAATTAAAGCATCAAAAGCTTAAACTTTTGATATCACCAAAGCTGATGCAATTTTTGACCAGTTGTTGCTAGTAAAGATTATCAAACTTCGGCCGGGGCATAACATTCCCAAGGCCGAAGAGCTGAAAGGTAAAACATATTGCAAGTACCATAACTCAAATAAGCATACGACAAACAACTGTGTCGTGTTTCGAGATGCCATTTAGAGCTGGATTGATAAGGGCAAGCTAAAATTTCCTGAGAAACAGATTATCATTGACGTCAATCCCTTCCCTTTGGCGACAGTTGGCGTGGTGGATGCTCATTTGCCCCATAACAAAGGGAAATGGAAGGCCGAGTTTGTTCCAATACAACATGTCCCAAAGCAAAACTCTAGGTCGCGACTCAAGATTGATCTATTTTCAAACAAATCGCCTATAGAGTTTTTGGGACCGGCCATAGTCAAATCTATGTTAGACTCCAGTGTAGAAGAAACTGATGGACCGATGGTTTTATGTAGTCGTTGTAAAGCACGCGTCGTCCTAACCGAGCCAAAGGAGAAACCACCTCAGGCTCCAACATCACGACAACCATCCACGGCCACGACAACACCTTCAACGGTACTTGGCGTAGGCCAGCGCCAGAAGGTGTTCGATAGGCTTGGCCCTCAAACGTGACCTGATGGCCCATCCTCGTCTAGACGACGTCTTGACTTCGACGCCCCTTTTTACAACGAGGATTATTACTCGCGTAACTCCAACAACTTAAGTTTATCGGCAAATCAAAGAACTTTCAAGCCACCCAAGCTACGCGGCCAATGGTGGTATAGTTATAATTCCCCTACTGGCGTCTATACCACATTATCTAAGTCTCAGAAACGTCGACGCCAAATGATAGACTGCATAGCCCGTTGACAAGCTATACAGGCTACTTTGATTATCAAATGGCAGCCAAAAGAAGTACCAGGTAGCGAAGACGATCGGCAATCCCCTGTAATCATGACCGAATTACTTCAGGGAAAGAAGGCGATCGAATGTGACTTTGAGACTACAATCGACGAATCTGAGAAGCGCATCAAACTCCTTCTTTGACCAGGGAAAATGAAGGCTCGTTTCGAGGAATTTAGAAAAGATGCAGAAAGCAAACTCCCCCCGTTACCTTCACCAGAGCCACTAATTAAAATAAGACGAAATTTGCACCCTCCGTTTCTCGGCGAAGCCTTACAGTACATGCGGGAGTTTCACAAGAAATATTCCGCTAATGACTTATACAGCCTACCAAAATAGTGTCAAGAAGCCATCGACCTGGCTACAACTTGCCCTGATGCAGAACAAATTATCCAAAAAACCACCGATCCAGCGATGAAAGCCAGGTTCCAACACATACGTGAAACCCGAGTTCTCAGTTTTGAGGTTGATCCGTATACAGATATAGACATCATCGAGCTTCATTTTTCTCTTGCGGTCCTTCAGTATTTACGGTACCATTTCGAAGTCTTTTCAGCCTAACAGTCGATGAGAAATAGCGCCTGAGACGTCTGGATGCGTATCTCGACACAAGGAATGCTCGAATCGCCTATCAGGAGTAAACCCGTGAAGCGGCACAGGAACAAGACCAACTCCCAACGTCGCACAAGCTTGGAAAAGACAACCAGAACGACATCAAATTGAAAGATGTGCCGCAGCAACCACTGACTGCAACAACAAATGATCCAGCCAAGGATACTTAAGAGTAAGATACCTCGACCAATCACTTGGAAGACGACGACCATGACCCAATGGGCCCTTCAATCCTCGAGAATATGGAGATTAGCATGGTCTACGTTCTACCTGCCGAGTTTCAACCAACCACATATCAACCAAGTTTCCTGGATGGTGACGTGGTTGTCGAAGAAGCAACATAAGTTGACTTTGTCACCGTCGAAAAAGACGAACCAAAAAGAAAACAAGACAAACTCAAAGCAGTTCTTGCCGAACTGTTTCCCCGCTCATCTACTGATAATCTTCAGCATCTGAAGTCGTTATATGTTACGGCTCATATTGAAGGGTATCCAGTCTCTAAGGTGTTCGTCAATTATGGAGCCACAATCAACATCATGCCCGTATCTATCATGAGAGCACTATGACGGTCCAACGATGAACTTATCTCGTCAGGGGTAACCATGAGCAGCTTTGTTGGTGATAAATCCCAGACAAAGGGAGTGCTTCATTTGGAAGTAAACGTTGTCGGTTGCAATCACATAACCGCATTCTTCATAGTTGATTAAAAAATCGAGTATAATGCATTGCTCGACCGCGATTGGATCCATCAAACAGGCTACATCCCTTCGTTGTTACACCAAGTTCTTATCTTAGTTCACCTGACCGATAATCAGTCGTTTGAGGCAAACATGATTCAGGCTCGTTATTATGACGATCATGTCGGCTACATCACCCTGTAAGGCTTTATTAAGGAAGGGTGGCCGACTTGGATATCAGTACAAAAGACCATCGAGGTAGACGTCGAAACTGTGCACTAGGATTCGACGAGACTCGGGTTGGCCAATTTGATCGCGACACTGATGTTTGAATCCGATTACGAAAGATGCTGGGCCGCGGTTCCATCAACCATGGAACGACTGCTGACCCATTGGTATGCTATTTCTAGGCAACCAAATTCCAACATAAACTTAGTCAAATTTTTGGCCGAAGGCGACAACGGCCCAGTTCTATTGCTGGACAAAGTTCAGACTGCACCAGCCAAGCTTGAAGATAATCGGCCCCAGGTCAAGGACCTCCTAGAAGAAATAAATGTTGGAACGGTTGACGACCCACGACCTTTATTTATTAGTGCTTTGTTACCTCCACATATGAAAACCGAGCTTTGTAATTTACTTAAAGAATTTAAAGATTGTTTTGCTTGGACCTACCATGAGATGCCGGGTTTAGATCGAACGCTCGTCGAGCATGAGTTACGAATTAAACCTGGGTGTAAACCATTTCGTTAACCACCACCACGATTCTTAACCGAAGTACAACTTGGCATAAAGGAAGAACTCGTTCGACTTTTAAAAGTCGATTTCATTTGGACTGCTCGATACGTCGAATGGTTGGCAAATATCATCCTAGTGTTAAAGAAAAGTGGTGCTTTACGAATCTGTATCGACTTTCAAAATTTGAATTTGGCAACTCCCAAAGATGAGTATACCATGCCGATTTCAAATTTGCTAATCGACGCAGCGGCAAGCCACGACATCCTATCTTTTATGGATGGACATGTCGGTTACAATCAGATTTTCATTGCCGAAGCCGATGTCCATAAAACTGCTTTTCATTGCCCGGGCGCACTCGGCACATATGAATGGGTCCTCATGCCGTTCGGCCTCAAGAACGCTGGTGCCACATACCAACGAGCGATGAATACTATATTCCATGATGTAATTGGAACCATCGTCGAAGTCTACATTGATGATGTTGTGATAAAATCAAAACGCCGGCAGACACATTTGGATGATCTTCGACAAGCTTTCTTACGTATGCGCTAGTACAATCTGAAAATGAATCCTGCCAAATGTGCTTTCAGCGTCAAAGCTGGTAACTTTTTAGGATTCCTTGTACATCATCATGACATTGAGGTCAATGAAAATAAGGCTCGAGCAATCATCAATGCTCCACCCCCTGTAACCAAAAAACAACTACAGTCGTTGCTCGGCAAGATCAACTTCCTCCGTCGATTCATTGCTAATTCGGCAGGAAAAATGAAAGCCTTTTCTATGCTTTTGAAACTCAAGGATTACGACGCCTTCGAATGGCGTCTGGAATACCAATAGGCGTTTACACAGATCAAAGTCTCCCTCACGACTCCACCCGTCTTTGTCCCACCACGACATGGCAAACCTCTCGAGTTATACATCTCCGCGGTCGAAGAATCCATCGGTTGCCTCCTCGCATAGAACAATGATGCTGGCCGAGAACAAGCCATTTTTTATCTCAGTCGGAATCCCAACCAACCGGAGATCAATTATACCGTCGTCAAGAAACTTTGCTGCCTAGCCCTATTCTTCGCCGCATCAAAACTCAGGCATTACATTCTTCCATCGGTCACTCAAGTCATCGCCCAGACCAACGTTATTCGTTACATACTCACTCGGCCAATCGTGAAAGGTCGAATTGGGAAGTGGACAATAGCAGTATCTGAAATCAGTTTGCAATATGTGCCCCAGAAAGCCTTCAAAGGTTAAGCTTTAGCCGATTTCTTGGCTCAACATCCTTCACCTTACAATTTTGGGGGCAATAATGTTGAAATCTGTATGGTAGAAACATATGATAATTACTGGACGATGTACTTTGATGGCTCTAGTACTTCAGTTTTGGCTAGGGTTATGATCGTCATTCAATCCCCTGATCACAACCGTTGGTATTTTTCTCTCAAACTTGATTTCGATTGTACGAATAATCAAGCTGAATACGAAGCTCTTGGCATCGACCTTGGTGTTCTTCGTGATTTACGAGTAACCCGTGCCCTCATCCTTGGTGATTCTGAACTTGTTATTAACCAGCTCAATGGTACTTTTCATTGCATGAGTTGTACTCTGGCACCTTATCACATGGTTGCCAGCTATTTGGCCCAATCTTTCGACGACATTACATTCGAACACATCTCTCGAGTTTGAAACATCGACGTAGATGAACTGGCTCAAATAGCCTTCGGAGCACAACTTCTGGGGGGCGAGCTAAGCCGGGAAATACCCGTGTTACGATGATTATACCCGACATTGGTTAATCAGCAAGTTCTCCAACGCGAGTCATGTCTCTACCTTCGTTATTAGAGCGAAAGGATCCTATAAACATCTGCGCAGCCGAGGTAATACCAAATGACTGGAGGAAGCCAATCATGCAGTATCTTGACAACCTCAATGGTAAACATGACCGCAAGACAAAGGTTCATACAACAAACTATGTCGCGTACCAAAATGAAATATACTGAAAGGGTGAAGACGGTCTATTACTATTGTGCCTCGACCCCTAGGAAGCTGCTCAAGCAATCGTAGAAGTTCATGAAGGAATTTGCGGGGCTCATCAGTCCAGTCGAAAGATGCAAGGGCTATTTCGTCGACACTGCTATTTCTGGCTGAGTTTACTAAAGGACTGTATTGAGTTCGCATTCATGGTCCTATACAAAGGGTCCCAGCCAAATCACTACATTCGATCACTAAAGCATGGCCGTTTAGTGGACGGGCTATGGATTTAATCGACAAAATTACGCCATTTTTTGGGTCAGCAAAGCATGCATGGATACTTGAAAAAATGGTAAGAGAGAGGCCTGGTATATGGCATCTGAAGCTAAATGAAGCATTATGGGCCTATCGAACTTCACTCTGATCAGCCACTGGAACGACTCTGTATGCGCTGACTTATGGACACGACGCAATATTGCTGGTCGAGCTAAGTATAAACTCGTTGTGAGTAATTGAACAAAGTAGTTTATTTAGCGCCGAGTACAGTCAAGCCATGAGACAAAAGTTAGAAGATTTAGAAGAGGCACGGCTTGACGCTTATAACTTACTGATGGCATAGAAGAAAATTGTTGAGCGAGCTTAAAATTAGTAAGTCAGACAAAAAATGTTCAGCGAAAGAGAATTGGTTTGGCAAAGAATTAAAGACCCCAGGTTAGGCAAATGGTCGTTGAATTAGGAATGATCGTTCGTCGTTCACAAAGTTCTCTGTAAAGGGGCATACCATCTCAAGGATTGAACTGGTTTAATGCATAAGTTTCCAATCAACGGGAAGTTTTTAAAGTACTATCCGATAACTTGGGAAATGAGAGAATAAAGGCGCGTTTTATTAAGATTGTAAAGTTACAGATTATAAGGAATTAAAACGGCATACAGAGATACACGATCCTAGGGGGTCGAAGGAAGGAAAGCTTCGAGAGCGGCCTTTAATTCCAGCCACCTTACTTCACCCATGGTAACCTCAGCTTGCCGTGTCCTCTTGTCAAGCCTCATTCGTTCAATCCGTCTCGCGCCAGCTGCGAACTCCGTCAACTTGGCTTTGTTTGATTCAAAATTTACCTCAAGTGTAGAAGCAACGATCGATCTCTGACGTTAAAGTTCTGTAATTTGATGGTCGAGAGTGGCCAGCTTCTTTTTCTGCTCCTTTATCGCCTCGAGCTTTGGTCGATTTGCTTCTTAGGCGACCATTGCAGCTTTTAGGTCGTCTTCTGCTCGAAGAGCCATCTCGAAAATGATAAAGTATTCTCGAGTTCTCTCCAAGATAGAAGACAATTGAATAACAGACTCATTGTTCAATTGACTCTCAGAAGCAAGGGTGTTCAGGCATTCACCAACGGATTCGAGGCCGTTACGTTATAAGATTTGTAAAGCCTAGAGGGATATGATTTCTTGCAGCTTGGCAAAGATGGTGGATTCGGTAGCAGTTGCAGCGGGCTTAGCTGAGGTATTAGAAGGCCCACCGGCTTCAGAGGTACTGGAGAGTAGGGCGTCGAGCTCGACTTCCCATGAAGGCTGCACAGAAAGAAACTTGTCAGGAAAAGCCAAATCATAAAGAAGTAAGGAAAAAGGAAAATATTGGACCTGCCGAGAAGATACTTCGGCCATGTCTGCTGGCTCAGTACTTCTTGAGCCGATAGAGCTTAATGGCCGAGCCCAGTGTTTAAGACTGCCTTTTAATTCACGCGGCCGATGAAGGTTATCTATATTCGATGGCCACTGAGGTGGTCAGGAGATATAAATAATTTCTTTCGGCGCATAGAATTTTCGGTGAAATGAGAAAGTGGGCACCTGACATTTAATATTTTCTGGTTTAGAATTCTAAGGCAAAAGATTGACCAAAGGAAAACAATAAGGTACTTATGAAGTAGCTTCTTGGGGGGGAATCCCAAGGTTCTGATCCTGCGGGTGAATCGGTGATTCCGTCGTCGCTTCAGACTCGAGAATTGGCCATTTTCCACGATCAGATGCAGGAGTATCAACCTGGTCACCCGCCTCGACCACTGCAGGAGGATCGACCTGGTCACCCATCACCTACCTCGACCACGGGAGGTGGATCGACCTGGTCACCCGCCTCGACCATAGGGGGAGGATTGACGGAATGAGTTTTGGTTGGTTGAGGGCGACTAGTCAACGAAATCTCGTCGCCCTCGTCATCCTGAAGAAATAAAAAATCGTTAGTGTTTTTGAATTTAGTAAGAGAAGAGGATGACCACAACATAATTATACCTCTTCCAGGATGATCATTGATCATTTTGAATTTGTGGGGAGGTTCTTCTTGACCAAATGGGGCACATCCTCCAAGACAGGTGCAACGGTCGGCTTTAGAGTTACTGGTTCCTTGACTAGTGAAGCAACGATTGGTTCAACCATGACTTGGGGGTCAGGTCGAGCTTCGGATGCTTGGCCGGTTGAAGCTGGTTGCACCGTCGTCGAGGCCTGTACGACAGGGGTAGAAGGAGAGACACTAGAGGTAATTGCTTCCGTGGTTTGGCTGGAGATAACGTGAATCTCCCGCTCACATTTTTTCGCTAATTTCTTGATGCGTTTGGTTTGTCGGGAAGCTTTACCTGCCGTCTCGACCTCTTCGCGATGCCGTTGCTTTTCTTGGAGGAGAGGACCAGCTTTTTCTTAGCCACGGCTGCAGCTACCACATCTACCTGCTTCGGCGCTCGACCGCCTGAGAGAGTGAAACCAAGTCAATAAAGTTTTGAACGTTTAAAGTAAGAAAATAGAGATAAACATATACCTTGGGTTGTCTCTTTGGATTATGGGGCATGAGCTTTTTTGGGTCAGTCACTAAAGATCTTTTTGACGACGTCTTCGACTAGAGTGCCAAAGAAGTCCTGGGTGTACTCTTCCCACTAATCGCCAAAGGTGTCAGTGCCGAGAGATTCAGGAACATTCGGTCGAAGGTGGAATTTTTTGCACCTGTTTTGGAACTCTTGCTCGGCATCTTTACACTTATTTTCTGAAGAACCAGAGAGGCGTCCTCAGCTTAGGTGGGAACGAGAAGTAAGTAGAGGTGCTGGGTAACCTTGGATGTAGCTGAGTTGCCGAGCAGTGAAGTGGGGTGGTAGACCTCCCAACTTGCTCGGCGAGCGTCGCAGTCGAGGGGAATGTCGCGTGTTAGCACGAATGATCCCCAGTTTTGACGAAGATCTGCCTCTTCAGCTTCACTCCATGCTAATGTTGGAAGGATGTTCATGACGATGACATACTAGAAATTCGTCGTCAGAAACGACTTCTAGGCCGAAGAAGTATTTGAAGACTTCTTCGACCAGGTGAGAAGGCGCAGGTCGAGAGGCCAATTGAAGGACGAACGCTTCAGTGGATTGGAAGTTGGAGATCTCAGGCCGAAGTGTGGCAAAATAGACCTGCAACCAATGTTGGAAAACCCAAAGAGGTCCGTTCTGATGCAGGTCGATCTTGTTGATGGTCACTTCGGCCACGCTGCGCATGAAGTTGGCGATGATGGCTGAACTGAGGGCCAGGGTGTGACCGTTAGCCAGAGCTTCAGCCACCGGCATGTTCTCTACCAAGCATTTATTTGACTTGGTACAATAGATAAAATTGTTGTACCAGTAAAATAGGAAAGCTTCGTGCTCTCTCTTCCGTAGGCTTGCTTCCCCTCGGCCAGCAAAATGGAGGATGAGGGTGTTGTAGTTGAAGAAGTTCTTGTGCAACTTCTGGACTTCTTCTTTTGAAGGCTTTTGACCTTCTTTGCTCAGCTTCTCGGCAGCCCGTTCGTCAAATAACGCCTTAAGATCGAGGTTAGATGGGCACTCAGAGAGGGCGGTATTTATTGGGATGCTGGAAGGGGAAGTCCCAAGGTTGGCTGAGATGTCGAGGATGGTGGGGCCAATAGGGCTGAAGGGAAGGATCATGGTGTTGGTGGTCGAGCACTAGAAGCTTAGAGCTGCCATGAGAAGTTCTCTGTCCATGGCAATCTCCACAGTCGAGAGTCTCATGGCATCGTAGATGCCGAGAGCCTTCCATTCTTGGCTGAAGAATCTTTCCATCCGTTCGACCTAGGCGGCCCAGGTTGCAGTGGTCAAAGGCCAGGCTCCTTGGGGCCTTGTTAGGCCCTACTTCAACCAATCAATCCCTTGCAGCAAGGGTGCCAGACAGTGAGCCTTGAAGATGGTGGTGATGGATGATGACACTGCGTCCTTGAAGAGTGGTTCTAGGATTTGATGAGTGGTGTTTAAATCACTCTCGAAGCGCATAGTTTTTATGGCGCTTCGGTCGATGAAGTCCTTGCATTTGTTGCATTCGTTAGAGAGCTTGGAGATGAAGGAAGCCATTGATGAAGACTCAAAGATTTTCTAGGTTTCAAGGAAAGATTTCTGGGTTGAGAGCTTTTGGGATTTCTGGGTTCTTGAAAGCAAGAGACGAGAGAAAATTCAAGGGTTTTGGAAGTGTAAAGTGCGAATGAAAGGGATTCGAGTATTTATAGGCATTTTTGGGAGAAGGTCAAGCGGTTGATTTCAAAAAATTGGGAACTCACGAGCAACTTCCCAGTGGGTCACCCATCATAGGAGTGCTCTAGCCCCCTTCTCGCTTAACTTCGGAGTTCCTACGGAACCCGAAGCCAATGAGCTCCCAAAAGGCCTCGTGCTAGGTAGGGATGAGAATATACAATTAAGGATCACTCCCTTGGGCGATGTGAGATGTTACATCTTTGTGGGCCATCTGTTTCGTGGGCCGTCTAGCCGAGGCCGGTTGAGCCTTATCAGGAAGTGGAATGTTCTAGATAAAAGGAAAATGAGTAAGTCCCATTGCGAGATGGATGGATGGGGTATTTGAATCATGATGTAATAAGGAGTCTCGACAGGATGCGGAGATCTAGAGATGAATACGGCCTGATAGAAGGTCAGGTTCAAAGTCCTAATGGAAGTAGGAATGGCCGAGATAAGATTGGATCGGGATAAAGAGTCCTAATCTGTATGTAGTTTTAACTTGAACAAGAGAGGGTTTGCTGCTATAAATAGAAGGGTGAGTGCACTATTGAAGCCCCTCAACTCAACACATAAATCTGCCCTACGCAAACCCTCGCTCTACGCGAAACCTCTCAACAACCTTGAGAACTCTATTCTTACCCCCTTTCTCGCCAACACACCTTCAGTTTGGATAAACAGCACTATGAAGGCAACTGACGACATCTTCAGTTTGGATAAACAACATTGTTGCTGTAGAATCAGCCGATCGTGGAGCACCTTCAGTTTGGATAAACAGCATTGCGTCGATGCCGACTGGTTATCTATCCAAATCTCGGTCGAGAAGGATTTTCGAATCCTTATTGGCATAGGTCATCTCATTAGCCTTCTCGACAAAGTGAGGTGTTACATGTTACTACATTCGGCACATTGAAAGCCGAATTTGATATTGAACTTTGCAGAACTAGCAGCCTTGTCTTCAGGCTCTAGAATCCATAGGCTGAGACCTGTTCCTTCCTCGGCCGTAATCGCAAGATCAAGAAGTCAGCAGCTCGCCCAACACCATGAATCATATTTGACTCCCAGGCCGATGAGTTGGCACACCCCGCACACAACCGAAGGACGTAGTTAGCTTATTAATTACTCAAACTGCGCGTCACGTAGGCTTGGTAATTTTTAGGATCAACAATAACTTAGAATAATAATATTACTGATAAAAAAAAATTAATACCTCAACTTTTACATGAACAACACATTTAAATCCAATAGAAGGGCCCAATAATAGGGTAAAATTGGAAAGAATGGGTTGACAAATGTGCAAAAGGTAGAGTGTTTTTTTATTTTAATTTTATTTTTTTATCTCAATAATAGAGTTATTTTATGTACACCCAAGTTTTGTCTCCGTACATCCAGTTACTCTCGCACATTATTTTGGACATCCAAAATAATTTACTAAACTTACAAGAATACCTTCTTTTACTATTTATGAATTTATGTTTCTCTTGTCACCCATTTTGCCATTTGAGTTTCGACCACCAGCACCACATTCTCGGCCTCACCGTTCAACGACTCGCCAGGAGCCTCAGGCTAGACCTGGTTTTGGTCTGGAGCCTCAGGAATCTCATTAGCACCCGCCAAAATTAATTAAAAAAAAAAAAAACAATACATAAATAAAATTCCAAAAAATTGCAGAAAATCTCCACCTCCTCGTCAGACATCAATCTCACTAATTTTCATATATACAACAATGAACCAGAAACTTCCCTTTGGTAGGACCAAAGTCCATGAGACATTTTTTTTCTAAAATTACCTGGGTTTGGGCTGAGTTGGTTGACAACCTAGAAATGAGGCTGTAAGTCTCGGCCAGTAATGTATTGCTGGTAGCGTGGCCGAGTCCTAGACGAAATAGGACTATTTGAGGATTAGAATCGTTTTGTGATAAGGTTTGGAGTAATTGCCTAACGATCAAGACTCATTTCTGGATAAATTCTGAATTGATCACATAAAAGAACTAGGTTCAAAATTTTGTTTCGAGTCAGAGAAGGAGAGGCTCGGTAGTGATAAGGTTTAAGAAGAATTTGTGAAGATAATTTCAAGTGTATTCGGATAATATGCCGAGGAGTTGCAGTACTATCAAAACTTTACAACTTGAACATCAAGTAATGTGTTATAAATACAAGACTATTGGTAACGAGAAAATAACCTTTAACTCAACACACAAATCAATGCTCTATGCGAAACCCTTTTGTAAAAACTAACTGATTCACTAACTGTCAGCACAAATTTCGACTGGGTATAGGTTTGGGTTGGCATCCCACAGATGACAACCGACTAGATAGATAGATTTTTCCAGAAGCAACTACTAAAAGCGACCGACTGGATAGAGTCTTAGGAGTCTCAATCAACTATATAGATGGAGATTCTCTCTGAGTCAATGGCGAACTATTTATCCTAAGCCTCAATCGGCGAAGAGTCTTTGATTCTTTCACCGAAAGATGTCATTTCATCAGTCTTCTTGGTAAAGTGAGGTGTTCTATGATTGGTTACTAAGCATACAGATAGTCGAACTATTTTTACGATTACAACATTAATCTTCTTTGAATATCTTTGCCATATAATTTGGTACCTACTTGACGGACCCATATTTTTACCAATATAGTTAAGGCTGTTGAATCTAGTGTACAAGATCTAGAACATCCATATTTTTACCAATATAGTTAAGGCTGTTGAATCTAGTGTACAAGATCTAGAACATCGCAATGAGTTGCATAACATTTTCTTCATGTTTTAGAGTGAAGGCTGAGGGTGTTCATTTCTCGCTCGAACTCGCTCGATTTAGAAGTCAGTAATGCATTCCATCACATCACGACACACAACAATCAAGTTATTCGCCGTACTGCATCAACATTTAAGTTACCGAAGATCGTAGTTAGCTCTTCACTACTCGGCTTACGCATTACGTAGACTTTATAATTTTTAGGGTGAAAATAAACCCATTTGGCAATTCGAATGTGGAGTGATCGTATTCCTTCCACTTTGCTTGCATGTACAAGCCTTCTTCTTGTATGTGAATACCAAGGCATCTTCGTGGATGCGAGTTCCAAGCCTCAACTTTAGCTTACCGAAATGCAAAGAACATGGAGGTCAGTCTGCTACCTGAATCGACAATTGTGCCGGTCGGAAGGAGCTACCAGACCCACGCGGTGGTTCTGAAGGTCAAAGCTCTGCAACCTCTCGAGTCAAAGACGGCCTCGTTACAGCGCCAACCTCCGATTAAATCTTCGAGGAGTTGCCAAAGCTGTGAATTTTGATTTAAGTGGGTGGATGGGTACTGGATATTTTAGATTATCACCTTTGGTTAGGTAGATAAGGCGGTGACGATTGGGGAAGAAGGAAGAGCTTGGAAATCATTTTTTCTTGTTAAAAAAAAAGATTTTTCTTGTTAAAAAAAATGATTTTTTTTTTTTTTTTTTTCAAAACCATACGGGTGTCTACAGAAAATAATTATTGTTCTCAAGAAATTGCTAAGTTCTTTATGGTAATTTTAGTCCAGGTATAAGAGTCTTTTTCCTTTAAATAAATTGAGGAGTGTCTAAAGATAAAATTTGAGTGTACAAAGAATAATTCAGGAAGATAATTTATGTTAGGCCTAGCAACGCGTTGTATTTTAATGTGTTCATGTTATGAGAAATTATCATAAATTGACACGTGTCCAGATACGTGAACCGAAATTGTAACAGTCCGTTCCGAACTAAGGAATATATTAGTTGTGAAATGACGTTTTTACCCTTGCGAGGGGTGTGAGAATGGTTAAGTTGGATTAATGTTTTTATGTAGGGGTACCTATATAATTATTTTATTTTATTTTGTTTTGTTGATTTTATGTGGATGGGGTTGGATGAGAGGTATATACACATACACACATGCACAACACGTGTGCAGCCTTCCTTCCCCGTCACCTTCTCATTCCTCTTCTCGAACTCTCTATCCTTTTCCCCTGCAACCGTACGGACACCTTTGTTCCTTTCGATTTGGTCACAGATCAGAGCCCTAAGTAACATATTTGGAACCCTGGTAACCTGGTGAGTGCAACCGTACCATTAGTTTAGGTTTAGACCGTCGAAAACCCTAACAACCGTGAAGTACCAAGAATGGTACTGTTCATGCACTCGAAATCTATGGTGTTTCAGCCTATTTTGAGATCATAGAGAGGTTTAGAATGGTCTTGTGAAGCTCGGAGGACAAAGTTGGAGGTTTTTGGACGTCGGGATCGGGAGTTCGAGGTTTGGCCGGATTTCGTGGTTTTTCTCCGGCGAGATTCACGTGGATTTTGGGTTCAAAAAAGGTATAACTCTCTTCTCCTTGTCCTAAGGATCATTTTGGTGTAAATTTCGTGAAATTTGGTTGAGAAATGAGCTAGAAATCGAAGGTTGAAAAATTACCCAGTTTCCGGAAACACAGCGGCTCCGGCGCCGGTCGCTAGTGAATTGAGGTTGAAGGTGACGGAATATTCCGTCAAAGTTGACGGAATATTCTTAAAGGAGGTTAACGGCGTCAGTTAACTTTAACGGAATATTCTAGGGATTTAACGGAATATTCCTTAACGGCGTTAGGGTTTCCGTCAGTGTGCGCAGCGCGTGGCCGTGAGTGGGCGGCGTGTGTTGCCTTGCCTTGGTCAGCGCGTGAGGGCGCGTGGGACTTCCAAAAATTATTTTTAAAATATGGGGGTGTTCGTGGGATTGAGTAGAGCATGTTGGTATATTCAAACACCTCAATTGAGCAATGTATGAGAAGTTATTACTTGATTTGGGTTATGTGCGTACTTAACGGTTATATAGTTGTTTCGCATATAGGTGAGACGTATCCTGAGGACGAGCGCAGCCACGCGAGGCTCGGGGGCTACGACCCGTCTACTTATCAGTGAGTGGGCTTTTGTTTTTAGTATATATATATATACTTAATTGATTCCCAGAAATATGTTTTAAAATGCTTTTATGAAATTGAATGCCATGTCGAATGCCATATATATTTCTATGTCTATATGATTATATGTCGATGCACCACGGGCGCCAGGTAAGTCAGGTAAGTATGTGATTGTGATATGATGATTGGGGTGATATCGATGAGATTAGAATATGGCTCATTTACCTGCACATCGGGGTTTGTGCCGCCAGAGTAGGGCTTAGCTTTCACGTGATCGTTCACCTCCTGCACCGTACGCTCACCTTGGATCCAAGGCAGGTGCCAGCCTGTCGTACAGACCACACTAGGTGGTTCCGACTCGTAGGTGACTTGCGATTCGTCGCCAGCCTTCACGTGATCGTAGCACAGAGCGTTTTATATATATACCCAGCTTGACGTACAAACCACATTAGGTGGTTCCGTCATGGGTGCAGGTTATTGATTGAGAGATGAATTGAGGATTTGGTTAAGGAGCCATAGATTCAGCCGTACAGGTCACTAAAGGTGACTTCGGCTGATTGATTTATATTGCCGGCATGATTTGAGTTGGGATATCACCTGCTTGTTTTGAGGTTACTTGATGCATGCTTATTGCTGATCATGGTTCATTCGATCATGGCATTAGTTGAATGATGATTTTCCAGTATTAGTACGTATATATATTTTCTGGGAAGTATACATGTTTTACAGAGAGGGGTTACAACTTTTATATCGAAGTGTTGTGGTAAAGCTTTGGTTTTGCCCACTCACACTTTTGTTTTGCGCCCTTCCAGGTATTAGATAGCGTTGGTGGCAAGCGAGGTTTCAAGGCATATCTGACAGTACACTATACATGTAAATATTCTGGCTTTCCTGTTTATGTCTTTCTGGACTGCATCTAGGATGCTCGAACTTTGTAAATTATGTTGTTAACTTTAACACTCTTTTATGCTCTTGTATCTCTAGTTGTGCTATTCTAGTACTTCTTTTCTATATTTATTCTTCCGCACTGCGCACATGGCTTCGTCACGCTCACGTGACGGCCAGCACGTCCCGATGTTCGAGTCGGGGTGTGTCAGAAACCCACTCTCAAAATTTTCTTTTCAAGAAAATCTATCCATCTCATAGGACGATTCATGCTTGAGAATTTAAAATTTAACATGTAAACATGCATGTAGATTACGCAAGCGCAAGCAAAGAGACATGATAAACAAACTAATTCTCATTCAACATCAAGGATCTACCTTGTTCTCTCTTCTACTAGTTATTGTAAAATTATTATGTCAATAGAACTCCAAAATATAAATATACTACCAAATAATGTCAACTATAATATATATTATATATATAGGGAAACGGGTTACAGGCTAAAGAATCTTAATTTCGAAAACAAAATGTCCAAAAACATATGAAAATAATATGTTATTGATATTTAATCTCACTAAAGCACTATTTTTTTAGATCTCATAGTACAAGAAAATTGTAATCATTCATTATTCAATTCACAATAGATAGTTATTTAACTTTTATTGTTGTATTTCCTGTTTCGTCGTTAAATTAAAATTGAATATAGTGATCACAATGTTCTGAAGACCATTGAGTCTAGAAGAACGTGACTCAAACTATTATGAACCCCACGAGAAAATGCTTGACCCAAACTTTAGAGTTTAGTGCATTATTGTCTTATGCTACCTTGTCAGTTTATTGTCTTATGCAACCATGTCAGTTTATTTTGATACATAGGATATGAGATTCAACCAATAATTATGATACTCTCAACTATGCATGGCCAGCTTTTTTTTTCATGGAAAAATTTAATCACCTCATTAAGGCTGATTAATTAGGTTACAACATATCCGAGACACATTTTTGCTAGTTTCTTTTGTGGTAAGAACATTTTTCTGTTAGTTGTGGTCATTTGCATACAAAAACGTAGGAGTAATGAACGGACGAGGCTATTTTGGATGCTCCAGAGTGTTCGGTATTTTACGTTTTTTAACTGTTAAATTTTTATTTAAAAATTTATATATAAAGATATAACAGTCTAAACATCCAAAATGACAAATATTTTGGAGCACTTGAGAATATTTTATGAAGGGACTGGTTTTAGAAGAAGCTACTCCATTAACAGAGAAATATTATACTTATCATCTCTTTGTATTATCTTTATAATAAAGGTAGAACCCACCATCATATGTGAATTCTATCTTTATTAGCAAGATGATATAAATGATGATACAAATAAATAGTAAGAATATTAATAACATTTTAGGGGAGAGAGAGAGAGAGAGAGAGAGAGGTGTGAGAATTGAGGGACGAGAGGGGTGTGTGAGTGACATTTAATAATTAATGGGAATAGAAAAGATGTGGCAATGTTTGGATAAATATGCAAAAGGCTGTCAAAAGTATGGAATTGGAAATGAAGGCCCTAACCCTCCACTCCTTTTCTCTATATTGTCATTATCACTGTCCCTAGGTCCTTTTTCTACCTCTCAAAA
The DNA here is from genome assembly GCA_024362995.1 of Heteromeles arbutifolia. NCBI lineage: Eukaryota > Viridiplantae > Streptophyta > Magnoliopsida > Rosales > Rosaceae > Heteromeles > Heteromeles arbutifolia. The sequence goes on along the minus strand of JANCRC010000013.1, from coordinate 25,616,513 downwards.
TCTTACTATATACTACACTATATCATATACATTGAAATTTTGACCGTTAACTTTTGATCATTGAATCTTAACTAACAATCTAACGGTAAAGAACTCTCCCCCATTCTCTTTATGTACTCTAATATATCTCACCCACCTACCACTCGCACAGTTACACCAATTTCAACAAGAATTTACCATAGGCTCAAACCTCAATTTAACTTCTGAAAGGGAAGAGAGAATCATGTGTGTGGACAACATTGATACGTTGTTACACTGTAAAATAGTTGTGAACTACATCCTATCACATCTTTTTACACCGAGTTTGAAATTATGAATCGTTTTGTCATTGAGTCTACAACAATGTGACACTCAAATAAAAAGTTGCTACGATCATTCACATCCACACACACCATTAGTATCGAAAATTTTTCGTCAAAGTTCTATAATTTCTAACGTAAGTTGGATTAAGGTGTACATGCATTAACGACTACATGATAGACACATGCTCATGGCTAGCGCTCTCTTCTCCATGACACATATTCACCAATGTTTTGTGTTACTAAGACTCTCTCTCTCTCTCTCCCTAAAGTGTCTAAAAGTTGAACAATAGTGAAAGGTGTTGGAGGGTGTTTCCTGGTGGCTGACAGGCATTGCATCAGATATGCACAAGCAAATTAGCAACTAGCAAAGCAAGCTTTGGTTTTGGATTTCAGGGGGCCGGGAGGAAATCACATGACGCTTGGATTGCGTCACCTAAAGCTAGGAATTCATCTTGTTTACATTTAATTCTTTTGTCATTGTTAGTCAACTTCGATTCTCATAAATAATGAGTTACTTAATTGTGTTTTAAAGATTTTAATCCTTACTCTTGTTCTTTACCAACTGTTAGAGCTGCTCTTAATGGTTTGTACTTTCCGAGTTATTTAACCTAAAATGTTTAAGCTTAATAAATTCATAAATCAATGTAGTATTCGTATATATTCTCATATGTTTATGGACCCCTCAAGAAATGTTTGTGTCACGTGTAAGACTATTAGTAGAGTAGAGAAGGAGCCCACTATCGAGGACAAGTCCACATCAACCCTAAAGTGTTCTTCATACTCCCATGCCGAAGTGCAACGGCCAGTCGAAGAGTCCAATCCTGCAGAAACCAATCCAATCCTGCAGAAACCAATCCAATCCAATCCAATTATTCAAACTCCATCCTGCTAAGTTGCACAATGACAAGGTTTTTAATTTACCGACAATCTTGAACGGACAAAACTTGGCTGCTAAATAGTTAGCAGGAAGTCGTGCTGAACAGCCATTGTGGCTACTTACTAGCAAGGAACAAAATGCTGATAATATCGGCGATATTTCGCCGATATTATCGGTTTTTCATGGTACCGATATTTTAATTACTATCCAACTGGTTTTCGTCAAAATATCGCGATATTATCGATAATATCGATAATATCGCGATATTTCCGAAATTATCGCGATATTTTGAAATTATGCTGACCGGAGAAGAACGCCGGAGACTTAAATGTCGATATCGTCGCGGCGAAAGAGAAGGGTCGCGGCAAGAGGGAATCTGAAACAGAAAAATGGAAGAGATTCGAGGGGGGTGGAAGACGAGCCGCGGCGGGGTGGGAATTTGAAACACAAAAGTGGGGGACCCGAGAGAGACAAGCAGATTTTTGGAAATGTTGCATCTTCAGTGGTTGGATCTGTGGGGGGGAAGCAAAACGCGGTCGCAAAGGTGGGAAGGAGGGTTGGATCTGTGGGGCGGGAAGGAAGGAGCGTTGACACGGGGGGGGGGGGGGGAAGGAAGGAGCGTTGGATCTGTGGTGGGGGGGGGGGGGAGCAGAACGTTGACGCGCCGGGGGGGGGGGGGAGGGTGGGTGTTGTGGGAAGGAAGGAGGGCCTTTTTGGGTGGAAGGCAGAACAAGGTAGGGGGAAGTGGTTTCGTCCGCAGAGGAGTGGGGGGGAAGAAGGAAAACTGGGGGAAGAAGGGAAAAGAGGAAGGTGGGGGGTGGGGAAGAAGGGATTTGGTTTCGTGAGAAGAGAAAGGAAATGACAGCAAGGTGGGAAAAAGCAAGAAGAGATGGAGGAAATGACAGAAAGATGGGAAAGCAGAGGGAATCCTGACTTTGGATTCTCTGTTTTTTTTTTTTTTTTTTTTGTTTTGGAAAAAGAAATAAAGAAAAGAAGAAGAAAATAACAGATGTTACTAACGCATGTTAACAATTATATGCAAAATTATTTTGAGAATTTATCATTCTGACTACTCTTCACAATACACTTACTTTACAAATAGAGATTTGAACATCATAAGAACTCTATGTGGTACTAAGTCACTCATGTATGTTACCATGCAATGTATACAATGTAAAATATTGTACTAATTCATTATATATAAATGATTATTGTGTGTTTAAACTTTTTTCTTTAATTACTACATATTTTCTACACTCACAATGTTTGCCAGCTCGTTATATAATCAACTTAAATCATTTAAATCCATCATGCAATGCATTTCCTTCCAATTTTTTGTGATAAACTAATAGATAATTGACTAAATAAACATCCTGCAAAGTTTCAATAAAAATTTCCAAGTTTTTCTTACAATTTCCGTGGTTTCCATATAATTTTTATTGATATCGATATTATCATGATATTTCCATCGATATTTCCGTGTTTTCGGATTACCGATATTTCCGATATTACCGATATTTAATACCTTGCTTACTAGTTTGACATTTGTCCACTGTTTTTTTTTTTTCTTAAAAAAGTTATGTAATATTAAAATATTATGTAACGGACCAAAATACCCTTATACTCCCGTTCAATTTGTCCAGTCTTCTCCTTTTCCTCTCTTTTGTTCACAGACCCCACCTTTGTTTTGTTCCTCTTCTTGGCAAAAGCACATGCACGCACCAGTTTTCATTTTCAAGTTTAAGCAAATTTAATTAATCGGTTCTTTAATTTTTTTTATGCAATGTTAAAAATACTTGTATACAAGATTAGAATAACTATTTTAGAAAGCAGCTATGTCAATTCAAAGACAATTACAAGTTATTTTAACTTAAGATAGTACAATTTAAAAGGAAAATGGTGCAACCTCCACTTCAACTTTCTATACTGCACAAAATTTTCCAAAAACAAAAAGAAATATCTTCCAATTTTTTCTTCATGTTGGAGGATGCCAAAATAATAGGTGGATACTCCACACCTCCAATTTTCCATTTTACAAAAAATCTACAAATGAAAATCCTGCTCAATTTCCATTTTGTTTAGCTCTTTTATCTTGTGAAAAGGCATGGAAATTTGTTGTTCATTCCTACAAACAAAAAGTCAAGCGGCTAAATATATAATAGGATCAACATTTTCTACCCATCTATATTTGTTTGTATGTATTATAGTTGTCATATATGTAATACTCACATTAAGCAGTTGAGTGAGAGATATTTTGTTGCCAACATGTAATCTCGTCCAAACTTCCAGAAGTTAAAAATGAAAACTTGGTTTCCTTTGGTATATTGACACACCTCGACCTAGATCGAGGCATGCTGGCCATCACGTGAGCGTAACGCAAGCCATATGCACGAAGCGGAAGCGTTAAGATATAGAAATTTCGAATGAATAAAACCAAACATCCAGAATGGCTAGAAAGGAAAATAAGTGTTAATACACTTTCTGAGCATAATTAAGTCTATGTGCAGTCAAGCATAGAAATTTCTAAATTAAACAGTAACCAATAATCCTACATGGATGATGTACTGTCAGAACTTCCACCCGAATCCTCGTGAGCCACCAACAAAGCTACCTAATACCTGGAGGGGCGCAAAACAAAGCTGAGTGGGTCAGTAAAACAACGCTTATACAAAACTTTATTTTCCTTTGAATATACTAACCCATCGCCGTAAAACAAGTATAACTTTCCCAGAAAATAGAATACGTAAATATAAGTCAAATCATGCTCAGTATATCAAGATTCATTTGAATGTATGCCATGTATATGCTATGCCCAATATCACAATATAACAAATAATAAGCCAGGTGATGCAATTCAATATAAATCATCTGCTAGCCTAAGTCACCTGACGTGATCTATACGGTAGAAACTAGAGCTCAATTCAATCATATCTCAATCTCACATCTCAACATATTTATACATATCTGCACACAAGTCGGTACCACCTCACGTGGTCTGACTGAAAGGCTAGGTGTATAATGAATACGCTCAAGTGCTACAATCACATGAAGGCTGTGCGCTAATCGCGAGTCATCTACAAGTCGAACCCACTAAAAATGGTCTATACGACAGGCTATGTACCTATCTTGGATCCAAGGTGAGCGTGTGGTGCGGGAGGTGAACGATCATGTGAAGCTATGCCCCTAACTCTGGGCGGGAGCACTAACACCGGGGTGCAGAGTAATGAGCTCAATATGCATCACAATATCACCAACTATTTTATACTCATTACCAGCATAATATACTCACCTGGGCTTACCTGGGCCTCCGCAGCACCATGCAATAATATGCATAATTATGACAATACATATGCTAAAAAAATGCAGGCATAACATGGCATTTAAATCACATTCCATTAAATACGTTTTCTGGGAAAAACGTCAAGCATATACATATATATACTGAAAATAACTGCCCACTCACTGGTATGTAGTCGGGTCGTAACCCCCACGTCTAGCCTGGCTATGCTCGACCTCCGGAGAGGTCTCGCCTATATGAGAAATAACTATAACAATGCTATTTTAAGCACATAACCAATCTAGCTAATAACTATAACAATGTTATTTTAAGCACATAACCAATCTAGCTAATAACTTCTCATACTTTGCTCAATTTGGGTATATAAATATACCACAGTGATCTACACAATCTTAGGATCATTCCCATAATTTTAAAATAATTTTTCGACCACCCACGCGTGGCCACGCGTCGGCAAGTGCACGGCCACACGCGCGGCCACGCGCAAGGGACCCTGACGGAAACCCTAACCGCCGTTAGGAATATTCCACGGAATATTCCGTTATATACTAACAGAAGTTAACGGCGTTACCTGACGCCGTTAGGAATATTCTGTCAACTCCGACGGAATATTCTACTTCCTTCTCCGATGGACCATGCTGGTCGCCGTCATCCGCCACCGTCTGCAACTCGCCGGAAACTGGAAAAATTTCAAATCTTGATATCTCACTTATTTTTCCACCATCTTTCATGAAACTTGAACCAAATGAAAGCTCTTGAATAGTAGAACAAAACCTTACCACTTTGAAGTCCCAAAATCCACGGAAACTCGCCGGAGAAACCTTGATAATCTGGCCAAACTTAAAACTCGTCGATCTCCACTTCCCGACATCCAAATCGCCTCATTTTTCTTCTCTGAGCTTCGTGAGGATGATCTAAAGCTCCTTATAAGCTTGAAATGCTTTGAAACCTTCTCAATCACGAGTGCATGAACAGTGCTAAAATCTGGGGTTACGGGTTCTTTGGTTTTTCGAGGGTTCCAAGTCTCAAAGAGGGTATAGATGTTCTCAGGAACTTGTAAGGATCACAAATACACTAATCTTAGCCTCGATCTTTAACTGGAAGTGGCTAGTTCGAAGTTGTCCCTACAATTGTACGGATGAAGACAGAAAATCGAGAAGGAGGAGAGAGAGAAAGCACGGGTGTGAGTGTGTAGGTGTTTGTGTGGTCTCAGTTTGGTCTCCAACCAAACAAAACTAAGTCCTTAGCTCACTTAGGTCCAACACTTAGGAAAATGATAATTAAATCCAACTTATATATAATTCACACACAACACGTCTCAATGTCCAAGGGTACTTTAGTCATTTCACACCAACGATACAATTTCCCGAGACGGGCTGTTACAATCTACCCACCTTATAAAAATTTCGTCCCTGAAATTTACATAACCAAAATCATCCACTAGTACTCATAATACAATCTCGGGTACATCTCTCTCATCCGATCCTCTGTCTCCCAAGTCGCTTCTTCCACTGAATGATTCATTCACAAAACTTTAACCAATTGTATTGTCTTATTCCTCAGAACCTTTTCTTTCCAATCTAGAATAGTCACTGGCTTCTCATCAAAAGTCAATTCTGAACTGATCTCCAAAGGTTGATGAGGTATCACATGTGAAAGATCTGCAACATAATGTCGAAGCATCGAGACATGAAACACATTATGTACCTTAGATAGCTCTGACGGCAGCTCAAGTCTATAAGCAACTTCACCGACTCGCTCGGTGATCTGGTAAGGTCCGATGAATCTAGGACTTAGCTTGCCTTTCTTCCCGAATCGTACTACACCTCGCCACGGTGATAACTTCAGAAATACCCAATCACCAACCTTGTACACTTGATCAGTGGCATGTCTGTCTACTAAACTCTTTTGGCAATCTTGGGCTGCTTTCATATTAGACTTAATAACCTGAATGTTCTGAGTAGTTTCCTCTACTAACTCAGGACCCACTAAAACTCGTTCGCCAACCTTTGACCAACATAACGAAGTCCGACATGCCTTGCCATATAATGCCTCGAATGGTGTTATACCAATACTCAAGTGAAAACTGTTGTTATAGGCGAATTCCATCAAATCCAACCGCTTATGCCAAGTGTCGCCAAACTGCAACACCGAAGATCTTAGCATATCCTCCTAAGTCTGAATCGTCCTTTCTGGTTGTCCATCTGTCTGAGGATGATAGGCAGTGCTGTACAGTAATCTTGAACCCAAAGCCTCCTGGAATGCTATCCAAAACTTAGAAGTAAATCTTGAATCTCGATCTGAAATAATACTCACATGAACTCCATGATACTTCACAATCTTCGTGATGAACAACTCGGCTAACTTGTTCAAAGAATACTTTTCCCTCACAGGAATGAAATGCGCTGACTTAGTAAGTCGATCAACAATCACCCAAATTCCATCATAGCCGTTTTGTGTACGGGGTAGCTTGTACACAAAATCCATATTAATATTTTCCTATTTCCACTGTGGAACGGGAAGTGGCTGTGATAAACCAAACGGCTTTTTTCTTTCGGCTTTAACCTGTTGGCACATGATACACCTACTTACATACTCTGCAATTTCCTTTTTCAACCCGGCCAATAATAAAATAGCCTAATGGTATGATACATTTTAGTTCCTCATGGATGCATCGCATAAGCTGAAATATGTGCCTTATCAAGAATTGCCTTCTTCAATTCCTCATTATTTGGCACGTACATCCTATTCTCTTGCATAAGCATGCCATCCGTCACTCTAACTCTGAGATCTTTCTTTTTCCTTTGATTTCTCAAATGAATTAACTCTTGAATTTCCTCATCATTCATCTGGGCTTCAAGTATGTGATCAATCAGAATAGGCCTAACTTGGAAACTAGCAAGCAAGGCTTCCTCTCGCTCTGCTACTGCTTCTTCTCGTTCTTCTAGCCCTAATTTCACTCTAGTGGACCTCAAATCTACAAGAAGAGGAACACGAGAAGCATACAAAGTATTAACCCAACCTTGAGATTTCCTACTCAAAGCATCAGCCACTACATTAGCACGTCCAGGGTGATACTCAATCGTGCAATCGTAGTCACTTAGCAACTCAATCCATCTCCGCTGATGAAGATTCAATTCTTTCTGCATGAACAAGTATTGGAGACTCTTATGATCCGTAAAAATCCTACACTTCTCACCATAAAGATAGTGTCTCCAAATCTTCAAAGCGAAAATAATGGCTGCTAACTCCAAATCATGTGTAGGGTAATTCATCTCATGAGGCTTTAACTGACGCGAAGCATAAGCAATCACCCTACCATGCTGCATCAAAACACATCCCAAGCTATTCAAAGAAGCATCGCTATAAATCTCGAAGTTCCCACTATCATCAGGAAATGCTAAAATAGGAGCATGAGTGAGATAATACTTCAACTGCTGGAAACTCTGTTCACAATTATCATCCCACTCAAACTTAACTTCCTTTCTAGTCAATCTCGTAAGTGGTAAAGATATAACTGAGAAATCCTTAACAAAGCGTCGATAATAACTCGCTAAGCCAAGGAAACTCCGTACCTCAGTAACGGTTTGTGGCTGTTCCCAATTCTCTACAGCTGCTATCTTCTGAGGGTCAACCTGAATACCTTGAGCTAAAACAACATGACCCAAGAATGCCACTTGATCTAACCAGAATTGGCATTTACTAAACTTAACATACAGCCGATGCTCCCTCAATCTCTTTAGTACCAGAGTGAGATGTCAAGTATGATCTGCTTTCGACTTAGAATACACCAGAATGTCATCAATAAAGACAATGACAAATCTATCCAAGTATTGCTGAAATACCTTATTCATCAAGCCCATAAAAGTTGCTGGTGCATTCGTCAAACCAAATGGCATCACACAAAACTCGTAATGACCATCACACAAAACTCGTAATGACCATAACGAGTTCTAAAAGCCGTCTTATAGATGTCATCACTCCTGATCTTTAGCTGATAATAGCCTGACCTCAGATCAATCTTGGAGAACACACAAGCACCTTTAAGTTGATCAAATAGGTCGTCTATACGCGGCAATGGATAACGGTTTTTAATCGTTACTCTATTCAATTGTCGATAATCAATATATAACCTCAAAGTTCTGTCATTCTTTCGGACAAACAAGACTGAAGCTCCCCATGGCGATGTACTAGGTCGAATAAAACCTTTATCCACCAATTCTTGCAACTGAATCTTTAATTCTCTTAACTCTGCAGGAGCCATTCGATAAGGGGCTAAAGAAATATGATCTGTACCTGGAAGTAAGTCAATGGTAAACTCCGCATCATGATCTGGCGGCAATCCAGGTAAATCATCAGGGAAAACATCAGAGAAATGTCTGACTACTCGAACGTTCTCCACACTCGAAGGATTATCATCATTTAACACCATGTCTTAGTCCAGTACTTTCCCCTACAAACTTAACTTCAGGCAATCCGGGACGATGGAAGGTCACTGTTTTCCCATAACAATCAATTTTGGCACGATTATAATCCAACCGATCTATGCCCAAAATCACATCAAAATCTACAATGTCTAATGGAGTAAGATTTGCTGGCATAAACACATCCTCCACTACAACGGGGTATCCAGGATAAACATTATCTACATAACACTTCTCCCCTCTAGGCATTGCAAATTCTAACTCATATCCAAGGGGTGTAGACTGAGGTTGAGTCAACTGAGCAAATGTATGAGAAATTACATAATGCGTAGCACCACAATCAATCAACACTTTAGCAAAATGACCAAGAACATTTAACGTACCCATAATCAAATCAGGATTGTTCTGAGCATCCTGAAGTGAGATGTTGTTGACACGTCCCTGAGCTGGTTGCCTTCCTCCTCTACCTTTGCTAGCATGAACACCTCGGCCCTAGGCACTACGTCCTTGACTTGCCTGGTTGTGCTGTCTAGATGATCCTGCACTGCTGGTAGCAACATCAATCTGGTGTGGTTGTCCTCCAGAATGCCACGGTGACTTGCCAGTCAAGTACTGGTTATAATCACCCTATTGATAAGGTACATATCCTCCTGCGTGCTGACCATAGCCACTTTGCTGATACGGATCCTGAGGGTACTGATACTGTCATGGGGCAATGAACGGGATCTCCTTGACAGTGGTAAGCACCACCACGACCTGTCTGCGCATTACCACTTATTCCTGAAAACCGCTGAGTCTGTCCTTACAGTGGTATAAGAGGCTACTGTGGCTGCTGAGGCCTCTGCTGATTTTGAGGACAATACTTAGCCAAATGCCCCATTTGTCCACATGTATAACATCCACTGTTACCTTGACGACATTCTCCAAAATGTCCATTATTACATCTTCGGCACAAAGGAGTACTAGCACCACTTGAATCTCTCGGCCTCTGAAATCTAGGGCCTCCAGAAAATCTACATCCTCGCATCAGGCCTGTGGTACTAAAACCTCCACTAGAAGAACTCGAGCTCATACCACTTCTCTTAAAACTCTGGGTCTTTCGAGGCCCTTGAAAATACTGGCCTTTACCTTTATCATATTTCCTCTGATTACCTTCTTCCGCTTCATTATCACTAGGCAAATTTTCTGAGTCTTCCACTCTCAACAGAATCTCATAGAACTCCTGATAAGTGTCACAGGTTTAAAACGACGAAGCATCTCAATTGGATTGGCAGCAACTTCTGGATCATAACGGGACAAATCTGTGAACTTTCTATAGTACTTATTAGCAGACAGCTTTCCCTGCTTCAGATTTGTAAACTCCTGCTTCTTCCGATCTAGATATGCTGGAGGAATGAATTTCTTATAAATTGCCCGTTTAAAATTCTGCCAATCAACAATCACCGCAAGCGGTCGTCCATAAGTCTCCTGGCCCCACCAAGATGCAGACTCTGGACCTAAAAACCAAGTAGTAGTCTTAACCCACCAATCTTCGGGTAGGTTTCTTTGACTGTGCATAACCAAGAACGTCTTCTCAACCTTTTGTAACCATTTTTCTGCTCCTTCAGGTCCCTCGTTACCCATAAACTGAGGCAACTTCAAATTATACACGGACTCCAGAGGAGTTCTCTGAGGAGGACGAATTACAGACTAAAGGGCATTAGCAATAGCTTCCCCCAACTGAGAAATATGAGGAAAATTAGGCTCAACCGTACGACGTGGCTATCTACGAGGCGGCATAGTTCTGACAGAAGACATCAAAATTAATTAGGGAAGTTCATAACATATGCAGGACTACAACGTAGGCTCTGATACTAAACTGACACACCCCGACCTAGATCGAGGCATACTGGCCGTCACGTGAGCGTGACGCAAGCCATATGCACGAAGCGGAAGCGTTAAGATATAGAAATTTCGAATGAATAAAACCAAACATCCAGAATGGCTAGAAAGGAAAATAAGTGTTAATACACTTTCAGAGCATAATTAAGTCTAAGTGCAGTCAAGCATAGAAATTTCTAAATTAAACAATAACCAATAATCCTACATGGATGACGTACTGTCAGAATTTCCACCCGAATCCTCATGAGCCACCAACAAAGCTATCTAATACCTGGAGGGGCACAAAACAAAGCTGAGTGGGTCAGTAAAACAACGCTTATACAAAACTTTATTTTCCTTTGAATATACTAACCCCTCGTCTTAAAACAAGTATAACTTTCCCTGAAAATAGAATACGTTAAATATAAGTCAAATCATTCTCAGTATATCAAGATTCATTTGAATGTATGCCATGTATATGCGATGCCCAATATCACAATATAACAAATAATAAGCCAGGTGATGCAATTCAATATAAATCACCTGCTAGCCGAAGTCACCTGACGTGATCTATACGGCAGAAACTAGAGCTCAATTCAATCATATCTCAATCTCACATCTCAACATATTTATACATATCTGCACACAAGTCAGTACCACCTCACGTGGTCTGACCGACAGGCTAGGTGTATAATGAATACGCTCAAGTGCTACAATCACATGAAGGCTGTGCGCTAATTGCAGGTCACCTACAAGTCGAACCCACTAAAAGTGGTCTATACAATAGGCTATGCACCTATCTTGGATCCAAGGTGAGGGTGTGGTGTGGGAGGTGAACGATCATGTGAAGCTATGCCCCTAACTCTGGGCGGGAGCACTAACACCGGGGTGCAAATTAATGAGCTCAATATGCATCACAATATCACAAACTATTTCATACTCATTACCAGCATAATATACTCACATGTGCCTCCGCAGCACCATGCAACAATATGCATAATTATGACAATGCATATGCTAAAAAAATGCAGGCATAACATGGCATTTAAATCACATTCCATTAAATACGTATTCTGGGAAAAATGTCAAGCATATACATATATATACTGAAAATAACTGCCCACTCACTGGTATGTAGTCGGGTCGTAACCCCCACGTCTAGCTTGGCTACGCTCGACCTCCGGATAGGTCTCGCCTATATGAGAAATAACTATAACAATGTTATTTTAAGCACATAACCAATCTAGCTAATAACTTCTCATACTTTGCTCAATTTGGGTATATAAATATACCACAGTGATCTAGACAATCTCAGGATCATCCTTACAATTTTAAAATAATTTTCCGACCACCCACGTGCCGCCACACGTCGGCAAGTGCACGGCCACACGCGCGGCCACGCGCAGAGGACCCTGACGGAAACCCTAACCGCCGTTAGGAATATTCCACGGAATATTTCGTTATATACTAACAGAAGTTAACGGCGTTACCTGACGCCGTTAGGAATATTCCATCAACTTCGACGGAATATTCTACTTCCTTCTCCGATGGACCACGCCGGTCGCCGTCGTCCGCCGCCGTCTGCAACTTGCCGGAAACTAGAAAAATTTCAAATCTAGACATCTCTCTCATTTTTCCACCGTTTTTCATGAAACTTGAACCAAATGAAATCTCTTGAAGAGTAGAACAAAACCGTACCACTTTGAAGTCCCAAAATCCACGGAAACTCGCCGAAGAAACCTCGATAATCTAGCCAAACTTAAAACTCGTCGATCTCCACTTCCCGATATCCAAATCACCTCATTTTTCTTCTCCGGGCTTCGTGAGGATAATCTAAAGCTCCTTATAAGCTTGAAATGCTTTGAAACCTTCTCAATCACGAGTGCATGAACAGTGCTAAAATCTGGGGTGGGTTCCAAGTCTCAAAGAGGGTATAGATGTTCTCAGGAGCTTGTAAGGATCACAAATACACTAATCTTAGCCTCGATCTGTAACTGGAAGTGGCTGGTTTCAAGTTGTCTGTACAATTGTACGGATGAAGACAGAAAATCGAGAGAGAGCACGGGTGTGAGTCTGTAGGTGTTTGTGTGGTCTCAGTTTGGTCTCCAACCAAACAAAACTAAGTCCTCAGCTCACTTAGGTCCAACACTTAGGAAAATGATAATTAAATCCAACTTAAATATAATTCACACAGAACACGTCTCAATGTCCAAGGGTACTTTAGTCATTTCACACCAACGATACAATTTCCCGGGACGGGCTATTACATATATCCTATGAGAGGCAAAAGAAAAAAATAAGTGTTGAAATTAATATATTAGAAAATAAAAACGAGATAAAAGAAGTTGACAAGCTAAAAATTCTTTCAAAGTAAGGCAATACATTGTTGCACTGAATTCCTTGTGTAGCTTGAAAATGTTGTTATGAACCAGTACCAACATTGACATATCCCTACATTTATGTTTAAAGAGTAAGTTTGAATTCTCGAGCTCAACTCTTATGTCTAGAAATTAAATTTTGATATAACTTTATTAAAATTAAAAGAGTTAAAAGTCCTTACTTGAGACAAGCTATCAAATAAATGAGCCTTATGTCCTACACCCTGGAGTGTTTGTGAACTTTCACCTGTGCAAGTAAATTCCTACAAAAAATTTTGACCAAAAAAAATAAATTGTACCTCCATAGCTATTTGTCGTCTTGCAGGAGTTTGTTTACTCTTGGATGTCGACTTAGACTTTTTTTGTTCAAGCGGATCCTTCAGTCGACCCCTTGGACGTCCGACTGTAGCTTTTCTCTTAACTCCACAAACAATTGTTGTTTCACAATTATTAGGCTAAACCATTATCTCAACATGTTCTTTACCAGTTGAATCAGCCTTGCCTTTCAAATTTTGAACATCACTTGTGCAATCTTTTTCACCAAGACTTTTCTTTATTTCTTCCAAGCCTTTAAGTATCTCAATTGAATGATGATGTGTATACTCAGTTAACTTGTCATGTTCTGTAGCTAAGGAAGCAATTTCACGAAAATTACGACACAAATGACTATAACGCTTTCCCATAGACTTTTTAGGTTTGTCATGAGCACCCACTCCATGATAATCTTTCATACTTCTAGCCATTGTCGCTCTTGTCCATCGATTTAATATGTAATGAGATGAGATTTTTTTCACATTCTTCTTATCAAGCACTTTGATTGCATGACCGCATAAAATCCCAACAAAAAAGAATTTCATATAGCTACAATCAACTATCTGTGTTGAGGCTTCAAATTTAACCAGGTGTTCTTGACGTTTACTAGCACAAAATACTTTGTACTCTGTAATCATCTCAGACTTATCAACTTTGTGAATACTACAACCAAGAAAGCATGTATACTCTTTTTGGAAAAGTTTAAATACCTATGGGGTATAAACCTCCATCGCTTGCTGCAACATTTCTACATTTGCTAATAATATAGGACTAGTCTCCATCATCTTGAAATCAGCAAGTAATTCTTGATATCTTCGATCTGCCAACACTCTCTCATAATGCTCAAAGAATCGTAGAAAATCATGTTTAGGCTTCAAATATTTTTTTAAGACATTGTTCATTGATTCATTATGTTGTGTGCTCTTCATGTCCGCAGTAAAAGTATGCCACCCATACACCAAAGCCCATTTTTCTCGCAAGTTAAATATGTCACGCAACCAATTGTTGTCTTGAAGGCTATATTTCTCAAGCATATTATTCCATGCTAGTAGCCACTCATTTTCATCTTCATAATCATATACACATGTGCTGAAATCATGAGCAAATTATGTTGATCTGTGAAAAACATGGCTCAAATTCTTGGCTGCATTTTGATTAATGTGCCAAACACATAATCGATGACAACTTTCAGGAAAGACTTCAAATATTGCCCTTGACATTGCAGCCGATTGATCTGTAAGAATTGTTCTTGGTTGTTTTCCGGACATTGTTGAAAGAAAAGTATTAAATAGCCACCGAAAAGAAGTTGTAGTTTCATCATACAACAAAGCTGCATCAAATACTATAGTTTGCTTATGATGGTTAACTCCAACAAATGGTGCAAATGGTTGACCATATTTGTTGGTTCGACAAGTGGTATCAAAGCACACAACATCACCAAAGAGGTTATAATCACTTACCGAACGTGCATCAGCCCAAAATATGTTGGTGATCATATCATCATCATCAACTTGCATTGCATAAAAATAGGAGGAGTTTTCCGAGTGCATTTTTTGGAAATACTGCAATATAGCACCAGCATCTCCCTTTTTCATTTTAGTCTTTCACTTGCTATGTATATAATTCCTATAATATTTATCCAAAAATCCAAGATTGTCATGACCTCCAGCTTCTATGCTCATTAGGTCTATAGTTGCTTTAATAGGTAATCTTGCATTTTCTGCATCATCAGCGTGTGCTTTTTGAGCCACATACATACTTCTATTGATCGTAGGCATATGCTTCATTGGTGTTGCAATCAAATCGTGATTATGACCTTCCTCAAATGACACAACCCTAAATTTTCCGCTCTTCTAAAGTAGACAAGTCATATGCGCACGGCAACCAACTCTTGAAATTGGTTGCGAATAAGTTACAACTTCACGCCGTTGGTCTTTTTGTTGATAACCTTCTTTTGAGCAACAGTAACTTACTCGTGACACCAAATTCATCTTGTTTTTTGTTTGGTGATGTTTCTGTACATTGAAACCACTTTTTCCACCATAATCTACATAAAACTTCTATGCACTATCACACGAACTAAATTCCCTTCCAAGTACATCCACATGAACTTTCAGTCTATATAGATTATTCGCAGGTGGATTATTAGTTTTGGGTTGACCTTGTAAATCAACTCCGGAATCACCACATGGTCTATTGATTAAACCTGAAGTATCCATGTCTAGTAATCTGGAAAAACAAAAATATTGTGAACAAATGAGTTTTTAAACTTAAACAACCACCACATGAGTATTTTTTTTTTTTTTCAAACATATTGCTTCCAAATTGATGAATCGAAAAAGACAACTTTGGATTAACTACACAACCCAATGAACCAAATAAATGAAAAAGAATCATCCACTTTTCAAAATAATAGATTATGGGTTTGTATATGCACACTGTACAGGGAACAAGCATCGAATGGAAAGAAAATTAGATGCTTGGAAAACAAGTGAAAGAATAGTAACCCTAAATAACAAGAATTAAAGTCATAATTCCTAAATATCAAAAACCCACTAATTAAATTTGCCAAAACTTGAAATTAAAATGGGTGCATATATACATGATGTTGCTGATGAGATATGGAGATTAAAGATAATCCATGATTAAGAGGATTGGCTTTTGTCTAAGAAGAGGAACAAAAGAAAAGTTGGAGTCTGTGCGAAACAAAAGAGAGGAAAGGGAAGATTGGACAAATTGAACAGGAGTACAAGGGTATTTTGGTCCTTTACATGATATTTTAATATTACATAACTTTTTTAAGAAAGAAGAAAAACAGTGGACATATGTCAAACTGGTAAGCAGCCACAGTGGCTGTTCAGCAAGACTTCCTGCTGACTATTAAGCAGCCAAGTTTTGTCCATCTTGAATTATATTCATACACATGTAGCATGCATTGCATGCGCATGAGTAACATCAACTCATTCCATAACATGATAGGAGAAAGGTTTTTTTTATTTTTTTATTTTAGTTTTTATTTTTTATTTTCGAGTTGGAATCTCAGGATCGGTGTGAAAGTTTCGTGAGATTGTTTATCCCATAAAGAGTGTTCTTTGATCTTGAAGGAATGCCTAATAACTATATGAGAGACTGTTCGCAAAAAAAATAAAAAAAAAAAAAAAAAAACCTATATGAGAGAGGGAGAGGAAACAGAAGATATGTAGTACATTGAATTATTTTGTCATTTGCAGAAAATCTAATGGAGTGTGAGATTAATACGCATTTTTAGCAATATGCACTCTAAGTTAAATATTTCACAATATTTTTTTATAAAAATAGAACATATGACTAGAAAGTCGTATTTGTAGACTTCTGATAATATGAGTTAATGGATGCTATTGTTTTTGGTTTGAGTTCAATGAGTTAGTAAACGTGTATCTGTAATCAAAAGTTGAGCTAGGATAGAAATTTTTTTTTTTAGGGGAGGGGGGCGCAGAAAATATAAAGTGTAGAAGGACAAATTACCATAGGAAAAACACTAGTATGACTCAACCTCTACAACGGTTATTGGAAATCTATTCAGCTTAAGTCTACACGCTTTGAATTTGGAGGAAATTAACGCTAAAATTAACTAAAAAGGGAGGATGAAAACTATATGCTAAAGCCAATGCAAGAAGACATAAAATTAGCAAAGAAAGCCCAAGCTTAACTCAGTAGTCAAATTGCCTTTGTCTATATAACAAATCTATTTTCTTTTACTTTGGTGGGCCATGTATGTGTTTCCTTCCATTCAATTGATTCTTTTTACGATAATAATTGGGTACTGCCTTATCAGTACCTAATTTTTACTGACTTATTAGATGGTCCAATAATTATCCAACACATGTCTTTAAAACTCACATTCAAATTCTTGCTATCCTGATAACCAAACACCTATCTTCTTCCTCCCTTCCCTATGCCAGCTGCTCCTTCAATCCCAACCTCATCCCTCCAACCTCTCTCCTCCGTCATCGTCATTCCTCACCCAAGCCAACCAAACTATCGCCCTTCCTTTGCAAATTCGACCAAACCAGTGTACCGACCAAATCAGATTTTTACAGGTTCCATGAATTCGATTACTCAACGATTTCATAAGATACAATTAATCATCGGTTCTAAAACTGATGAACGACGGTGGCTAGTGGTGGTGGTGGTGGTGGGTGAGGACGATTGTCGAAGGTGCAAAGGACAACGAAGATGGCGACCCCCATCTCCATATGGGTCTTATTTTGTTCATCTTGAAAAAAAATCTTTTTTTTTTATTTGCAATTATGATAAATGGCAGCCATGGTGGTGATTGGAATCAAGGAACAAAATGCCGATAATATCGGCGATATTTCGCTGATATTATCGGTTCTTCACGGTACCGATATTTTAATTACTATCCAAATGGTTTTCGTCAAAATATCGCGATATTATCGATAATATCGCGATATTTCTGAAACTATCACGATATTTTCGAAATTTGCTAATCGGAGAACGCCGGAGCTTCTACAGCTCCGACCAACTGTAAAAGGGCACCCTAGACTCCGATCTAAGTATAAAACTAAAATACAAGACGAGAGGAATGTTTTTATAATTTCCGTTCGCCGTGAAATGGTTGGAGGTGGTCGGAAAGCTCCTCTACACTGACGGCTCTCGCCAGATCTGGGTGTGCCTTCCCCCGGGTCGATCTCCTTTTAAAAGCTTGTTAAAAAACCAGATAATAAAACTTAGTAAATCTTGATTCTCAACCACATCAGACAACATCGAAGATGAATTGAGGGCTTACCTAACCGGAGAAGGATCAAGAGAACTCGCCGGAGAGTTCATGGGTTCCACTGTCCTAGCTGCACCGAGAGAAAGGGATAGAGAGACGAGGTTTAGATGGTGATGATGATGCTGTTGACGGACGGAGTACTACGAAGGGTGTAGAGGGCGCTGATGGGGGTAGAGGTCACGGGAGATTGAGACGGCGCCAACAAGGCGGAAGACGCGGACGAGGAGGAAGGCGATGGAGGAGCAGAAGGCCATGTGGGAGAAGGATCAAGAGACCTCTGTGTGTGTCTATGGGAGAAGGGAGAAAAAGAAGAGAGAAAGATCATGTGGGAGAAGGGAGAAGAAGAAGAGAGAAGGATCCAGAAACCTCAGTCTCTGTGTGCGTGTGTTATGCGTGTGTGATCTGTGTGTGCGTGTGTGGTGGCATGTGAGTGGCTGTGCGTGTGCGTGTGGGTGTGTGTGTGTGTGTGTGGTGGCGTGTGAGTGGCTGTGCATGCGTGTGTGTGTGTGCGCGCTTGTGTGGGTGGCGTGAGAAAAAGTTTTTCATCCAAATAATTCAACTTTTACAGCCTTTACAGCCTAACAGCTTGTACAGCCTTTACATTATAGCTTGTACAATTTTCGACAAGAAAAAAATAATGGTCTGTATTTGGCAAGTTTTATAACTTGTACAGTTTTTGACAAGACAAAAATAATGGTGGTTTCATGCATCAAGATTCAAAACCGTGTGCCACGCGTGATATTCTTTCACATTCTCAGGGGTTCAACTTTTACAGCCTTTACATTACAGCTTGTACAATTTTTGACAAGACAAAAATAATAGTTTGTATCTGGCAAGTTTTATAACTTGTACAGTTTTTGACAAGACAAAAATAATGGTGTTTCATGCATCAAGATTCAAAACCGTGTGCCACGAGTGATATGCTTTCACATTCTCAGGGGTTCAACTTTTACAGCCTTTACATTACAGCTTGTACAATTTTTGACAAGACAAAAATAATAGTCTGTATCTGGCAAGTTTTATAACTTGTACAGTTTTTGACAAGACAAAAATAATGGTGGTTTCATGCATCAAGATTCAAAACCGTGTGCCACGAGTGATATTCTTTCACATTCTCAGGGGTAGAGTATCAGATGATCACACATTTTTTGACCCTTCAAAAATTGAAAAACTGATGTTACCCCTTTTCGTTTCTTCTTCTTCCCTTAGCCCTTTCAGAGCCATTCCACATCCATTCCAAAGCCATTTCAGAGCTTCAAACTGAATAAATGGATCTGCAGCTCGCGCCACTCCAAATTAAATGTTAAATACCTTCTGTCTCTCTCATTTATTCACATATGGCAAGCTGCGGAGGATCGTCGAGGTTTTGCTGCTACGTACGACATCGAAAGTTCCAGATTTGTTACATTTGTATAATTTTTATTTTATTGTTGCTCCACGCAGATTCTATTTGGCCTTTACACAAAGGGTTCCATATTTAAGGTAAGTTTACGAACTTATATTTATATTATTGTAATTTATACTTGCATGTTAATTTTTTGAAGTAATTAAGTAATGTTGTATAATTATTCCCTAGAATAATTTTAATATATTAAATGTTATTTATTATTTTATTATCAAATTGGATTATTATTCATTAATATTAGGTTTTATTATTCCATATTATTTTTATAATTACTTAAATTCTTGCAATCATTTTCTTTACTTCCTATTTAATACTTTCTATTTAATTCTTCTGTAGAATAACTTTACTTCCTATTTTCTTTACTTCCTATTTAATATGTTTCCGTCACTAAACTCATTGTCACTACTATATTTTTTGGCCAAAAAATAATTGCCTAATTTTCATGAAAAATAAATATAGATACGTTTAAGATGTCCAGTGGAGCTAAACGTGATCCAGCTTGGGAACATGGAGACCCAATAGACGGAAACAAACATGGCACAATTGCAAATATTGTGGTCGGGTAATGAAGAGTGGCGGAGTGACACGACTTAAGTACCATCTTAGTGGATTAGATCCAGCAAAAAATGTCCAACGATGCGATAATGTCCCCCAAGAAGTGAAGGCATTCATCAGCACATTATTAAAAAATAAAAAACAGCAGAAGGAAAAGATAACACATGGAATGGAAAATATTCGAGCTGGGCTACGAGGAGAAGTCATTGGCCAAGCGGTTGACAGTGATGATGATGACGATGAGGACGAATGTGATGATGACATGGGACCTGAAGAACGACGCAGTTTGAAACAAGCATTACGTGCCTCCAAACAGTCAGCATGGGAAAGAGAACACCTTCATAAAATTCCTAATATAGCACAAGGTTCCGGGACAAGTGGTGGTGCACAAATGAGACGGGGAGGCAGTCTTACAGAATCACAACCAATACCACAAATCGCCCCAAGTTTATATAAGTCATCCAAAGCACGTCAAAAAAGTGTTTGGAGTTATTTCACTGGAGGTAATGTGAAGGAGGGAATAAGGCGTCTAATTAGCAAGTTCTTTATCTATGACAATGTCCCTGCTGAGAAGGCATCATCACATCATTTCAAAAATATGGTATTGGGATGTCAACAGGCCAGTGTTGGAGTACAACCTCCCACTCCCTATGAGGTAAGAAACAAATATTTGGAAATGGAGTATAAAGACATTGGTGACTATGTTAACAAGTTGAGGTCAAAGTGGGAAACTAATGGTTGCACAATCATGTGTGACGGATGGACTGGCCCGACCAGATTGTCTATCATAAACTTCATGGTATACTCCAAAGGAAAGACAATTTTTTTGAAGTTTGTTGATGCTTCAGACCATATAAAGAACTACAAGTATATTTACAAATTATTGAGGGATGTAATCATGGAGGTGGGAGAGAATAATGTTGTCCAAGTCGTGACCGACAATGGTTTTGCATTTGTCAAAGCTGGAAAAAAGTTAATGTAGCATCATAATGTGTTTTGGACATCATGTGCAGCACATTGTATTGATCTCATGTTTGAGGCAATGGGGAAGAGAGAGAATATTGCTACTGTGGTAAAAAGAGCTAGAACGATCACAAATTACATTTACAATCACGGTTAGTTGTTGGCAAAGATGCGTGAATTTTGCAAAGGAGAAATTATTCGCCCAGCTACCACTCGATTCGCCACCAACTATATTGCATTAGACAGCCTAGTTAAGAAGAAAGCAGGGTTGAAGTAACTATTCACTAGTGACGATTGGGCCAACCACAATTTGAGCTGCTCAAATGCAGGTCATATGGTGGAAAGTATAGTGCTTGATCATGCTTTTTGGACTCAATCAGAACATGTGTGCCAAGTGTTTGAACCTCTTTACAAAGTTTTACGGATCGTTGACACAGAAGTGAATCCTACTATGGGGGCAATATATGAGTTGATGAGTGTAGTGAAGGATGAATTGGAAAGAAAACATGGTGCAAGGTGGGTCATAAAGATAATTAAAGACCGATGGTATAAAACATTATACCACGATTTGCATGCAGCAGGTATAAATTATGTCATAATTTGCAATTCATTTCTTTAGTTGCATAAGTATTATTTCTCTTATTAGAGTATGTGTTTCTTTGAACAACATATTATTTGAATCCTCGATACCAATACAGACCCGGTGTTGGAGATAATGGTACCCTTATACGTGCTGTACATAATGTATACTCTAAATTAGACCCTGCATCACTAGCAGTTGGCCAATTTGGAAATGAGGTACACAATTACTTAAATTATAATAATTACTTTGTTGGATTAAACTAACACGATTTATTGAATTCAGCTAACATGGTTTAAAGATGCAAGAAGAACTTTTGGAGAACCAACATCAGTTGCTGCTCGAACAAAAATGTCTCCTAGTGAGTGTAAACATATTTCACTATAAGTTTATAATAGAATTTGTTGGAGTTATTAGGCTTATCAACATTGTTTTTCATTGTAGCTGAATGGTGGATCATGGTGCACCAACTGTGAGAAAGTTAGCAATCAACGTATTATCACAAACAACTTCCTCATCTGCTTGTGAAAGAAATTGGAGCACATTTGCACTCATACACACAAAGCAAAGAAATAGGTTGGCTCATAGTAGGTTGGAAAAATTAGTTTATTGCTACTACAACATGAAGCTTCAAATTCGAGATAAGGAAGCAAAAATAGATTATGTCGACCGTGGTGACCCACTAGATGTGTTTGATATTGTTGCTGAAGATGATGATACAGAGGGTAACCAACTTTATCAATGGATTAGACCTCTTCATTTAGATGATGATGAAGGCAACCCAGCTCCCAAAGTTGCTGAAGAAGCACGTAATGAAGGGATAAATGTAGAAAGAGTATTAGAGGAGGAGGTGGGATCTAGCAGCGCTGACTCTTTGGAAGAACTTTTGCGCCCAAGACCAAGAAACACTGGAATTCCACCTTCTTCCAATCCTACACAACCACAACATCGTGCTGATACAAATGATAACTCTAGTACAAGATCAGGAGACTCACCTACCACCGAAGGTGGGAATGATGAAGGATATAGTGGAGCTGGAGGTAGTGGTGGTGGATATGGAAACTACTATGGACCACCTCCCGGATTTATGAGCCCCTTCACTGGTGAGGCAAACTTCACGCATGCAACACAGGATGATGACCATGGCAGTAGGCGGGCAGGACCAGGAATTGGTGCCATAGGGAAGGACTATACTCATAGAGAAAGAGGCAAGGGATTTTGTCAAGTCAAGAAGATGACTCGTTATCTAGAACTTCGGACTCTGTTGGAGTAGGAAGTAGTAACTATGGTTATACTCATAACCAACCATTTCCCTACCCTTCATATCCCATTCCTGTTGCGATGGAATCGAGCGACTCATGGAAAGAATCTGAGACTCAATCTTCAAATGATTTTGCTTATGGACAACGTCAACCAATCTCGGATCCATATGGGTGGCATGTTAACAATTACATGCAAAACTATTTTGGGGATTTATCATTTGATAACTGCTCTTCACAATACACTCACTCTACACATAGAGATGATGAAGATAGTGAAAAATTTGAACCTCATAGGAACTCTATGTGGTACTAAGTCACTCATGTATCTTACCATGCAATGTATAAAGTGTAAAATATTGTACTAATTCATTATATATAAATGATTATGGTGTGTTTAAACTTCTTTCATTAATTACTACATATTTTCTACACTCACAATGTTTGTCAGCTCGCTATATAATCAACTTGATAATGTTAAATCCATCATACAATGCATTTCCTTCCAATTTTTTTGTGATAAACTAATAGATAATTGACTAAATAAACATCCTGCAAAGTTTCAATAAAAATATCCAAGTTTTTCTTACAATTTACGTGGTTTCCATATAATTTTTATCGATATCGATATTATCCCGATATTTCCATCGATATTTCCGTGTTTTCGGACTACCGATATTTCCGATATTACCGATATTTAATACCTTGATTGGAATAGGCGAAGGAAGATGAAGGAAAAAGGGTGAAAAAGTTGGAGGGAAGAAGAAATGAGGTGTTTGGTTGTGTGTTTAAGAGAATTCTTAGAATACAGGTGTCCTCAGATTAGTGGACACATAAGCAAGTCAGCATATTGGGTACTCACGTTCTTTTTAAGGGTAATGCTAGGACATCATTTATTTAAACCATATTGAGTGTAAATCACATGATGTGGCTTTTATGATTGGATTATTAACTAAATGTTGGTTAACGTGTTTATTTTTTATTGGTGACACATCACATGATTGCAAATGTGGTCTAAAAAATTGTTCTACCTGGCACTACTCTTTTCTTTTTATACAAGCGTTTGATAAATTTGCAAGGCCATGGCCAACGTTGGTCTCTTCCACGCTCCGCCCATGTATGATTTTTTTTAATAAATATAATATCGTATTTTTTAAAAAAAATTAGTAAAATTATTCAACCTATGAATTATAATCAACATCATTAGTTATTCTAAGTATTATTTTTCATATTGATTAGATGTGGATCTTCCGAGGTTTTTTAGTGTATTTTTGATGAGTTTATTGTGGAGCAAAAAATAATCACAAGAAGACACGTGGATTTCGGCTGGAGAACTCACGAGATCTCGCCAGAGAACCCACGATAATTTTGGCCAAATTTCAAACTCGTCGATCTCGACTTCCCAACGTCCAAATCATTTGGTTTTTCTTCTCCGAGCTTCGTGAGGACGTCCTCAAGCTTCCTATAAGCTTAGAATTCACTAAAACGTCCATAAATATGATCACATGAACAATGACTCAAATCGGGTTCTTTGGTTCTCACGATCCCGACGTTCAATCTTAATAAAAACTGTCTTAATAAGTTAGAAAAGATTAAAGCTTACCTTTTTTAGCCTTAAAACACCTTAAAATCTCCCCGATCACGTCAGAGTTACTGTGCTCCAAAATCGGGGTTTCATATAACCCGACTTCTCGACGTCCACACGTCGAACCAAGGACAGTGACAAGTTCCTGAGCTTGCTAGGAGTCTAAAACCAACCTCCAAACCATCGATCCGTGCGTGTAATGGAGAGTTCGGGGTTCGTCTGTACGGCTATACAAAATTTGCAGAATTCCGAGAGGAATGAGAGAGAGAGTCTGAGAGAGAGAGAGAGAGAGAGAGAGAGAGAGAGAGAGAGAAATGGTGTTGGTGTGTGTGTGGTCCAAGATTGAACAACCAATCACAACTAATAAAACCTTAAGTTCCTATTGGCCCCAAAAACTTAGGAACTTAACATATTGGTCCACTTCAAAAAGCATGACACACACAACACATCTCAACGTCCAAGGGTAAAATAGACATTTCAAACTGTTGAGGATAAAATATCAGGTAAATCTGGGACGGGCTGTCACAAAAGGCCCCTATTCATCGTGGGCGCGTGAGGCTCTTGTCCTTGACCTAAGGTGTTATTTGTTTTGTAGATGCAATTTTGTCCAAGAGCAAGGAGGAATAAATTTGTATCCACAAATTGGTACTTTCATTGAGAGAAAAGTCACACACTTGAAGAAGTCTCTTGCATCTAAGGTTTTTGTTTCCTTGCTTATCTGTAGATTTTTCGTACGTTGTTATTCTAGGAATTTTTCACTTCTAAAAATCCTTTAATAAAACGTAAAAGAAAAGTACAAATGGCAAGAGATTCGGAAACCTTGACGAACAAAAATTCCAACGCTCAAGGATTAGGACCACGGCGATCCACAAGGCTAAACGTGACAATAAGTGGAGTGGCACCACCACCACGAGGTTCCACCACGGCAACCACCGTGGTGGCCACCACGGTAGCCACCCGCGGCGAGGTCTATGGTGCCACCACCACGGCCCGAGCCATGCCATCTAAGGTCCACGACACCAAGGCCACGGCCCAAGCTATGTCACTCTAAGCCCAACGCGAGCCCAATGCGTTGCCGAGCCAAGCCCTAGCCTCGCACCCGTGTGCGCCACCCGCCGAGCAGCCTACTCATGTGGCCCAGCCTGCTCCCATCGAGCAGCCTACTCCCATGGCCCAGCCTGCTCCCGCCGAGTAGCTCACTCTCGTGGCCCAGCCTGCTCCCACAAAGCAGCCAACTCCCGCCGAGCAGCCTGCTCCTACAGCCTAGCCTGCTCCCATGGCTCAGCCCACTCCCGCCGAGCAGCCCAATTCCGTGGCCTAGCCTGCTCTTATCGAGCAGCCAACTCCCGTGGCCCAACCTGCTCTCATGGCCCAGCCTGTTCTCGTGGCCTTCCAAGCAGCCCAAATCGGTCCAAGATTAGTTCCATCGTCCCAGCTTTAAGTTTCTAGGCCTACGATTGAACCAGAGGTATTTTCACCATAGTTCTATGCGGATTTAACATTCCCCAATTCAAATCTCGCGCCCAGAGTCTACCACACTTCCACTGCTGAAGGAAATGCATTCCATCCAAGCTTTTCCAATCCGAATGGCAAACAACACTTGTCCCGACAAGTCATAGAGTAGACGAGCGCCCTAGCATAGCAGACAACCTTGGTGAAGGAACAGAGATATTAGACCCCTTCAAAGCGACGAACTCATATTTCAACCTCTTGATCTTATTGGCAGAATAATAAGCTATGGCTGCCATAACCTTTGCCACCTCCTTGGCAGCCTTAGTATCTTCTTGGTCAAGGAGCATAGACTCGACTGCCAGAATAGCCGTCTTCTGCATCATTGCAAGTAGAGCAGTTTTCCTAT
Organism: Heteromeles arbutifolia; assembly: GCA_024362995.1. NCBI lineage: Eukaryota > Viridiplantae > Streptophyta > Magnoliopsida > Rosales > Rosaceae > Heteromeles > Heteromeles arbutifolia. The sequence continues at coordinate 25,590,080 of JANCRC010000013.1, read as the reverse complement.
ACTCAGATGTATGCTTCGCAAAGGAACTTGGGTAAACAACCTTTCTAACGTCATCGACAAACTTGGCACAAGCGTCCATGTCTTCAAGCAGATCTGGTTTCAAAAGCACACAGATCTTAGCAGCTTCCCCAGAAGCAGGTTTAGTGGATTTCTCACAGCTGCCCACGCGAGCCGTCTCCTCTTTCCCAATAGGCGAATCAGTCTTAGCAGTAGGAGGAGTGGGCCTTGGTGCCTTTTTAGCAGCATAGTCCACCTTATTGCTCTTCATAATAGCAAGCCTTTCCAAAGGTGAACCGAACTTAGCTCACAACGGATGTCTTGGTACAGACTTCGGCATTGGAGGCATGACAGGACCTCTACTCTGAGCAATCCTACCAGCAATCGTACTAGCCATTCTCGACCTGGCAGGCGCCATAGGCTCAGATCTAGCAGCCTCATTTTCTTCCCATTGGAAGAAGTCATGCTAATCACAGGCTTCTCGGTAGTAGGCGGATCCTTATGAGCAGTGGATGAAGCCTTCAATTTTTTCTTAACCAGCATCTCTTGGGCAAGCGGGGAAGATCTCTTTTTTCCACCTTCATTCATAGTAAGCTCCACGACATCGATCAGATGAGCCAATGCATCCACCTTGATCATCTTTACCTCCTCTTTCGGAAGCAGCCAACCTTTATCCCGACGAAGAGAACTAAGCAGTTAACGCCATTCACAGTACTCAGCATGGGAGCTCAACCCAGCATTCCAGCAGGCAGGAGGCCTGCATGTCCAACATTCTAGCAGTCCATGAGGCCCGCGACCTCCTCATTTCTTTCAATCGCTAGCCTAGCCCATGTCAGGTCCAAAAGCCCAAAGGACATGAGTCATGTGACTCGCCTAACACTACGCTCTAGCACTTCAATTCGCGGCCCCAGCCGCACAAGCTACCTTTGGCTCTAGCCAAGCCGAGCAGCCCAAGCAGTGGTCCCTGCCACAACACCTTATCGGCCTATGTCGAGTCAACGTGCCACACCACCTCGACGGTTGGCCTGCGACAACACTATCCAAGAAGACGAAGAAGACGAAGAAAGCAATGAAAACGGTCATTTGCACGAGCAAGTGTAGAAGATTGCTAGGGGAGGGGGAACAAATATCCTCTAGCTTTCTCTCTCTTATAGGGTAGAATAAATTGCTCTCCAAAGTTGATTTAATAACCCACTTAAGGTGGACTTAAATAGGCTTTGAGAGAAATTTATTTCCCTTTCCTAGAAAGACCTTAAAGAGGGAATCTACATCAAAATAGGAAACAAGCCTATGTTTCCTAAAGCAAGAAAATCTCTACACCTGCTGCCCTTTTCTGCGAGCAGCTCAACAGGTGTGGGGGCATTTGTGGAGCCAAAAATAATCACAAGAAGACATGTGGATTTTTGGGTGAAAAAGACAAAATTACCCTCGAGGCACACCGGGATTCCTACGCGCGAGCAGTGGGCAATCATCATTCAACCAAGTCAAAAGTGCCCAAAATAGGTAACAATTCAAAACCTATTTCATCCATCCTCATCAAATCCTCTCCACAAGGTAACTCCCAAATCATTCCTCTTTTATTATATTAATTAGCTAATCAATTAGGAAATTATTCTATTAATTAGCTAATTAATTAATTAATTATTCAATTATTCTTAATTAGCTACAAATCATGAACCTCACCCAAAATACCAACCAAGTGGCCGGTCCTCCTCCTCCTAAAGGGGCCGGCCACACCCCTATAAATACTACCTCATTCTCTTCAAAACTCAAATTCCAATTCTCTTGCTAAAATTCTCTAAATTCTCCAAACACTTTTCCCTCAAAATTCTAACTTTGGCATCGGAGGTTCTTCGGCCAAAGCCCCCCCCCCCCCCCAATTCATCGTGGGCGCGTGAGGCTCTTGGCCTTGACCTAAGGTGTTATTTGTTTTGTAGGTGCAAATTTGTCCAAGAGCAAGGAGAAAGAAATTTGCATCCACATTTATAATTGGAAAATTATGGTGTTTCTTTTAGTGTGTGTAACCTTAGTTACATTTGACATGCATGTCCTATATGTACATTAATCAACCCCAACTAATTCATTAAGAGAGAAGGGAAGATTATTTGGTGGGCACATAGTCATTAATCACATAACTAGCACATCATTCATTTTATCTAAACTACCTATTAATAGAACATTTTTTTATCAATCAAAAGACGGTAAAAAGACTATTTAGTCTTCTGTCACACAAAAAAAATGCTAGGAAATAAAGTAATGTCACAAATCCAAATTTTACTGTTTATTATTGAAACCTCACCTACAAGAGATGTTAATTAAGATATATCTTAATATTAAAAAAAAAAAACCCAAAAACATGCCACTCCCATTCCCATTCCCACCCACATTCTCTCCCTCCTGCTGTCCTTCCCATTTTAAAAACAAAAATACAAAGTGGGTAGGCATATGCTAATTTGTATTAACTATACTATTCTTAACCTCTTTTTCAAAATTGTCCTTATTTACATTAACATAAAGAAAACATAAACTAATAAAATGAGAATAAGATGAGGATAAAACAGTAATTATCAATAAAATAAAATTTAAAAGAGGAATTTGTAGCAATGGTTCCTTAACTTTAACTCAATTGGAGTAATGATCCCTCAACTAAAAATCCATGATCATAGGTCCCTTTAACTCATCAAAACGTGCAGCTATGCAATTATGGCTATTTTCGTCAACTCCGTTAGAACTTCCGTCAATATGAGTCACGTACCACACATGTGAGGCTAAATAAAGGGGCAAATATGGAAAATCAAATGAGAAAAATTGTAGCTGTGATCCCTCAAATTTAACCCAATTGGGGAAATGGTGCCTCAACTTTAACCTAATTGGAGCAATGGTCCCTCAACTTTAACTCAATTGTAGCAATGGTCATTCCAACATGACTCATTTTGACAAAATTCTAACGGAGTTGAATAAAAGGACCATAGCTGCATATTTTGATGAGTTAATGGACCAATGATCATGAATTTTTAGTTAAGAGACCATTGCTCCAATTGGGTTAAAGTTGAGGAATCATTGCTACAATTTTCTCAATTTAAAAAGAGGAGAAAAACTCCACATTTTCTCCCACTATTTTGTCCTCTCCTTAACTTGCAACTCTCTTTTTCTCCGGATGCCTGCCAACCTCATTAAAAACAAACAACTCCTCCCAAAAAAATATATATATATATTTTAAAAAAATTTGAAAAAATAAAATAAAATTCTAGAATGTGTGGCCTTTGCTAGTTTATGTGAAGCTACTTTCCATTGACCTTTTGGGCCTTTTGGTATGTGATAATTTGTTGCATTTTTTTACAAAGTGGTACATGTGGATGCAAATTTCCGCCTTCTTCTTCTTGGACAAAATTGCACCTACAAAACAATTAACACATTTGGTTAAGGTTTTGAGAGTTTTGCAAGAGTGTGGACTTAGCTTTTTAGATAAAATAAGGTGATATATATAGGGAATGGAGGTGGCCGGCCCTTTGAGGTTTTTTGTGTGAAAATGGGTGATTTAATTGGTGATTAATGGATTAATTAGGAATTAATCCATTAATTAGCCAATTAATCTCCATTTATATGGAATAATTTGTAGGTTATGAAGTAATTACCTAAGATGAGGATGGATGAAATAATTTGGAATTGGTTACCTTTTTTGGACACTCTTGGCTTGATTAAAGAATGATTGTCCACTGCTCGCGCGTAGGACAACCCGGTGTGCCTCGAGGGTAATTTTGTCCTCTTTATCCAAAAATTCACGTGTCGCCTCTTGATTATTTTTGGCTCCATAGTACAAGTATTAGGTCTTGCTTGCCTTGAGCTTTGTCCGGCCCTGAGGATTATACATATAAAACTTTGGCTAAACTGGAAATTATGTAGTTTGATTTTCTGCATTTTCATTTCAAAATTTCTAACAAAACATGATTTTTTGTACATTTTAGATGACTAGACATTTTTGGATGTGGTTGACTAAAAACAATATTTTTCGTTGTAAATGATTTTTTGTAAGAATGACTCTTGAGTCATGGTCTCATATAGACAAATTTTGATCGTTGAATTTCATTATGTGGTAGACCTAAGAAGGATGTCATTAACTTAAGCTAAGGGTATATCCTTAATTAACATAAAAGGTTTATGAAAAAAATTAGTATTTAGATATGTTTGGAAGTGTGTTAATATTGGCACTTTTAGGCCCACTAAACTACGGCAGGCCCAAGAGAGACTAAGGAGCCCAAGGCCCAGAGAGTTTAAAGGATGACGTCCAAAGTGCTCGAGCCGGCCGAGATGAAAAAGGAGCCACTCGACCGCTAGAAACATGTTGGCAGACTGATAGCTTTATGGCACAAGTCTTCAAAGGCATATCTACTCAAATATCATTTAGACTATGTGGCAACTTGCAGTCAACATCAGAGGCCTAAGATGGGACATAAAGATGATTGGGACAACGCCCAACAAGACAGGATGGGATAACCGAGGTCTGAGTGGGATGCTCGACCCGTATAAACCTGAAAAAGTGCTATCCCCAACTGCAAAAATGTCACTTCACTGTCAGGAGCCTAGTTGAATAGGTGGAAAATGTTGTACTTTTATGCGCAAACGGAAGCGAATTCGAACAAAGTACCAAATATCAACGTCGTAGGGAAAAAGTGAAACAAACAATCTCAAAATAACTCAAGAGAGTTACGTGGTTCGCCATAAAAGCCTACGTCCACAAGTGAAGCAAGGCGAGGAATTTCACTAAACAAACAGAGATTATAAAAGAGTGTTTAAACTCTTATAACCCAAATCCCACAAATTACAAATCCTAAACCAAACGAGCAGAGAACCCAAAACAAACGGAGAAGATTCTCTCAAATTGCTCTCTAACTCACAAAACTCACAAATTGACTCTCACCAAATTGCCAAACGAATGAGCCATAAATTTGCCGCACACCCATGACTCCAAACGGTGACATCCACTCGTATAACTCAATAAAAGAAAATTCTCTAAACTGATGGTGTTAGCATACAAAATAAACTAACCCTTAGGTCCTATTTATAGTGAATAAGAGTTAGGTTACAATGAGAATCCTAATTGGTAGAAAATCCAAATCCAAATCAATAGGTAATTAACAAAATCTCTCAACCAAGCAAGGAATCCAACCAAAAAGTCAAATCCAAAACAAAATAGGTAACATAAGCCTAGTTTCTGCATCATCTTAATTTTGAGCTGTAGATCCCAACAAAAAGATATCAGCATGTTAGTTTAAGTTGGTGGCAGATTAAATGCCAATTTGAGAGGTTCCAAGACTTGAGGGCCTATATAAAAGCTTGCAATGTGGATGTTGGAAAAAAAAAGAGATATAAGAGTGGATGTATTATATTATGAGCAACACAGTGTACGTATCCCAATTTTGAGGGGTGACCCACTTACATCCTTGAGTCCAGTCAATTTCAATCCTTACACCAAGCCCACTATAGGTTCACTGTTCTAATTTGTTAACCTTATAGTTTGAGCGTTAACAAAGTGCTTTTAAAATAACTAAAAAACCACTTTAAGATCATCAAAAGTTTTTTTGACCATGTTTGACAAAAGTAGTTAAAGGTGCTTCTAGATTAAATAAAGCATTTTAAGTACATTATGAGAAAAGCTTATCAAATTCACCGATCTTTAAGCTAAGCGGACACATGTGATGTCATGCATTGAACGTTATTTTTTTATTTTCTTTTTTAAGAAAAAATAAATTCTTTTGGTGCTTTTTTAATTTCGAAAAATTAATTATGCGTATGTAATGGCAACATGATGTGATATACACAACGTGTGTTATACGTTCACACACACTACAACACGCCTAGTGGACCACATCTTCCTTCTAGTCAAACTTTTACAATTTGTTTTGACAAAAAAAAAAAAAAAAAAAAAATTCTTTTACAATTTGTGAATCGATTTATCTTTGTTCTTCTGCTTGGTAATTTCTTTCTTCCTTTCTAGTTGTAACTTGTAAATAATGAATAAATTTATTTATTCGTGCGAAGGTAATAACCAAACTGTTACTCATCCTATATTAGGAGAATGCAAAGTATGACACGCTCGAATTCATGACACGCTCGAATTCCATTGTCTAGAGGGTACCGGGACGGCCATGTGATGGCCGATACCCTAGGGATGACGCAAACTATTCTTGCATGCTTATGCTAAAAGCATGTAAAAATGCATGCAAATTTGTGCGGAATACAATAATCATAAATAAAATACATATCTATAAAATTAAAATATGAGAATGCATGGACATGTTCAAAGCATACTATTAATCAAGATTACAAGAGGAATGAATCTTATTTAAAATTGTGATCACATAAGAAAGGGTCCTACATAGAGGGGAGGACTCAAAGCCAGTGGCGGAGCCAGGAATCTTACCACAAGGGGTCGTAGTGTAAAAGTCCAAATAAAAATTTAGGATGGAAAAACATATTGAAAATGAAATCATAGTACTTTCATTCATAATTCAAAACGGAAACAATATTACAAGCTATAATTGTCCATGACGAGGTTTCATATTTTGAAAACGAAGCATTATAGCTTCATTTTCAATACAAGCAAAAATATCTCTCTCAATATAAACAAGCAAGCTATCACTCAACCATTGATCTCCCATTTTGTTCCTAAGTGAACCCTTAATAATATTCATGACAGAAAATGCTCTCTCCACTGAAGCAGTTGCAACTGGTAAAACTAAAGACAATGTAATGACCAAATATACATAATTGAATACTTGATGCATCCTTGTCTCCACCATTTTTTTTGCAAGATCACCAATCCCTTCCAATTAAGAGAAATCACTACTGGAATGCACATAATGAATATAAATCTCAAGTTGATCTTCAAGTGCCAAACGATCCTCATCCGAAAAGTCTTGAGGATAAAATTGAGCAAGACGAAGTAGCTTTGGTTTATCAAAAGCTACAAATGAATCTTTCGGACTCAAACATGCCAAACAAATAAGCAATTCGGTATTTACCTCATTAAAGCGATCCTCTAACTCCGTAATTTGCTCATCAATGACATGAATAAAGAGCTCCACACGATAATGATGACGATTTGTCTTTATTGGAGCATTACGCCTTGACCTCCCTGGAAGTATAAATGCCTCTTCCATGTTAGGAACATCAATATGATGTTTTTCACAAAAAGAAGATACTTCATCAACCAATGCATCGAACCCATTATTCCTCATCCAATGTAGCTTTTCCTTGCATGATTTCACTAAAGCCATTGCATTCACAATTTCTTGATCTTTCCTTTGCAATGCTTGTGACAAATCATTTGTGAGTCCCAATATGACTTTCATCAAGAAAAGGTGAAACACAAACTCAAAAGTATGTATTTCTCTCATTAACTTATTTGCTTCACCCGCACTTTCATTGGGATTATCATCAATAACCATTTGAAGCACATGAACCACAGATGAAAACATGGAAATGATGCTAATCAAGGTACCATAGTGTGAGTTCCATCGTGTGTCACCGGCACGTTTGAGACTTGTTTCTTGATTTAAGCCTCGCCCCGTTATAAGACAATCATTTTCAAAAGCTATCACAAGCTCTTCTTGAAGTTGTTGTCTAAGTAAATCACGCCGCTTACAAGATGCTCCAACATGATTAACCACGCTATTAGCCGTTGCAAAAAAAGAGGCAATGTCTATATTCTTCTTTGCTACGGCAACAAGAGCTAGTTGAAGTTGATGAGCAAAGCAATGAACATAATATGCACAAGGTTGTTCTCTCAATATCTTTGTTTTAAGACCATTCAACTCACCTCTCATATTGCTAGCACCATCATAACCTTGTCCTCGTAGCTTGGAAATGCTCAAACCGTTGCGAGAAAAGAATGTGTCAATAGCATCCTTTAGTGAACTTGAAGTAGTGTCGGTAACATGTTGGATGCCCACAAATCTTTCAATTACATGCCCGTTGTCATCCACATAACGCAACACCATAGCCATTTGCTCTTTCACCGACACATCACGTGCTTCATCCACAAATATTGAAAAGAATCTATCTTTTAAACCATCCATGATAGCATCAAGTGTTTCAAGGACACATGAATTCACAATTTCTTTTTGAATGCAAGGAGCTAGTAATTTGAGATTCCCGAGAGCATTTTCTAGCACAACTTCTCTAACTTTATCATCATTATCTGCAAGGAATTGCAATAGCTCCAAGTAATTTCCCCTATTGCTTGAAGTGGCACTTTCATCATGGCCACGAAAAGCAAGACCTTGTCGCAATAAAAACTTAGTGCACTTGATTGATGCATTCAAGCATGTGCGATAACCCTTACGAGCTTGGTCGGAGTGTTTGCTCACTACCGTTTCAATATGTGTAGCTTGATTCATCAAATTTGTAGCAGCTTCTCTAGCCTTATTATGAACACTCCCAACCGGTCCAACATGCATCTTAAATCTTTCTCTCCCTTTCTTCCAAGTCTTAAATCCATCTCTAGTGAAAGCTTCACTACCCACTTGTTCAAAATTGGATTTAAAGAGATAGCAATAGAGACAAAATGCCGCATCTTTAGATATACTATACTCCAACCAATCAAACTCATCAAACCATTGGGGAATGAAGCGTCGATTAATTCCCGACATATTAGTTATTGGGAAATTATGACCTCTAGGTTGACAAGGTCCTTTTTGTAGATATGATCTTCGGACCTCATCTCTCATATTAGCATCATAATCTATCATTTGAGTTCTTAATCCAGGATCCGCTTGAAGATTACCCAAAACACCATCTAACTGACTTTGTCTTGAACTTGGAGTTCTTGAACTACCAACAGTATTTGAACTATCAACATTATTCGAACTACCCGAACCCGATGATGATTTTCTCTTAAAAAACCGTTCCATAATAATTATACATATACAAAATATTCAAAATAAATACTCACAATATAAACAAACCATCAACATAATCAAAATAAATATGAATTGGATTTCAATTAAATTAAATTGTAAAATGGAAAGAAATTTTTTTTTATAGTATCGTTCCATTAAGTAAACTATACTAATATGCATAATAACTAATCCAACCAAGCCAACAATTCAATTAATCAATACCAATTAGCATACAAATTATTCAATAAATAAAAATTCAATTCAACTAATCATATGAATAATTGTATACATTATGTAATAATTCAATTAATTAATTGAACATGATAATCAACAACCAATAACCAACTTAGTGCATTACCATATGAATATGATACAAATTATGTAAGAATTCAAATTTTAATTTCACCCTAAAAATTAATTTCATATCAATAATCAACAACCAATAATCAACTTAGTGCATTTCCATATGAATATGATTCTATTTCTATAACAATTAAATAAAATTTGTATTAAATAATTTTTTAGGGTTAGTTAGGGATTTTAAATTTACCTTTGAAGTTTGAAGTTTGAAGGTTGGCTGAGGCTCGGCTCAGTGGCTGAAGGACTGGAGTGAGATTATGAGACAGTGAGAGAGTGAGAGGACCTCCGTCCGTCCGTTGCTTGCTAGTGTTGTTTCTGGGATTTGGGGGAGGGAGGCTCTCTGCCTTCTGAAATTGGGCAGAGCCGAGAGAGAGAGAATTCAGAATGAGGGACTCACGGTCCCCCTGCAACTTATATTTTTTTTTTTTTTCAAAACGGCAAAACGACGCCGTTTGTTTGTTTTTTTTTTTTTTTTTTACCAGGCCCAAAACGACGTCGTTTTGGCCTGGTTTAAAAACCAACAAAAAAAAAAAAAAAAAAAAAAGGAAACCAGAAATCTGCAGATTGCAGATTGCCCAGAAAAACCAGAAATCCGGCGAGGCGCCCGCGCGCGAGGGAAGTGGTGGCGAAGCTGGGTCCAGTGGTGTTTCCCGTCGAGGGGAGTGGCCCTCACGAGTCACGTGGCTTCGCCACTGCCTGCAAGTGTTCTTCTTCTTTCAGGCATTTCGTCGACCACATGGTGTGCAGCTCCGAAAGGTCGCACCAGCAGCTCCGAGGGGTCGCACCAGCAGCTCCTAAGGTTATTTCCATGGCTTCCAAGGGGTCGTCCGACCCTATTGACCCCACTGTGGCTCCGCCTCTGCTCAAAGCTAACAATACGGGAAGGCCTCAACGTCGGGGTCGTATGCCTTGTTTCTATGTCTTGAAGGGGTCGCAAAACAAAGGTGAGTGCACTAGAGTTTATCACATAATAAGTAAAACCACTTTTCTTTTTTATGTACTAACCCCTTGTTTTGGAATACTCAAATAGTATAATATGTAGTAGTTTTTTCTAAAAACCCTAGCATGCCATAAAACATTCGTATATCCTATATCATAGTGCACTTCTTAGCAATATCATAATCTTGAAAAGACTCATTGCCAAGGCGAAGTTGTACGCCATTGGTTGAGCTAGTGAAGAAAATGTGGTGGGCCTCATCACTTGAAGGTGTAGCTGTACGACAATGGTTTGTTCCAGTGAGCAAAACATATCACACCGACTTTAGCCTTGAATAGTGAAGTTGTCTGACACTGGCTTAGCTAATGAAGCTGGGAGTATATCGTAAGGTACCTTGATACGCGTAAAACTAGGTTATATGGCCATAGACAGGTACATACTCGTGTTGTGTATATGATTACCGACTAAGTAAGCACCAAAAACATAAACATATTCCTTTCATATCATAGCATAGGAGCTCAGTAGCTTGACACGTCATATCATAAAAACATGGGAGCTTTCTAGCTCAAAAGGTCACCATAGATCATAATCGTTTCATAAAACGTAAAATCCTTAAACCATGCTCTTCATGTATGCATCTCTAGTACTAATTTTATAAAATCATGCATTTGTGAAAAGGGTCCACTCACAAATACACCATCCATGAAAAGCCACTCAAATTAGGAAAGACAGGGTCATTGATAACAATTACACATAAGCATATAAAAGAACCCATTAGCAAAGCTCTATTAAAACAATTGAATTTGGAGAAACGGTGTGTGAATTTAGAGTCAGTGCATCGAGATAGAGATCTTGAAGTCAATTCCATAAAAAAGTCAATGATCAATGTTAACTGGTCACGCACCGCATGTAATATTTTGTCGCGGGACGGAATATTCTATCATCGTTAACGAAGTAAGGTTACAGAATATGCCTGATGTTAACAGAATATACCTAACATAACGGAATATGTCGATGCTGTTATGGGATCTTACTTCACTTTTTATAATATGTATTTTATTCATGATTATTATATTTGGGGCAAATTTGCATGCATGTTTACATGTTCTCAGCATAAGCATGATAGCTTGCGTCACCCCTCAAATGTCGCCCAGTACGTGGCATCTTGGTGTCCTCTAGACACCATGATCAGAACCTGTTATTTTTATTCATTAAACTTATAAACTCAATACCTTCCAAAATAGTGGAGAGAAATGTCACGAGGGTGATTATATCAAATAGTCATTATCGAGCAAATTTGCATTGAATCCCTTCAAATTGCAATCCCGGCCTAAGCTCTACTATGTCTTTCGCTTTCTCATCGCTGTAATTGGGTTGAATTCCCACCGGTGTTCATCCTTGACTAGAGGAGGCTCCCCAGCCATAATTTGGCTTTCTTATAACTCACAACTTTTTGAATGCAGTACTACTATCGTTACTTCAAATAAAAATAGAAAGTACCTTATCTCTGTTTCCAAACATCAACCTTGCAACATTACGACCTCACATATGTAATTATTTTCCCCTGAGATTACTGGTTATTCCCCACTCTGCCAATCCTTTTTCTGTTTTCACGCTATTACTGAGAAATTGATTCCCAATCTCACTTTTACCACAAAAATAATTGAACAAATTGAACAAAATTACGGTTTCATCAAAAAATCAATTGGCCGTTTGAAAAGTAGTCTAATTACATATAAACACATACAAATTTTCTTTTTTCCCCGATGTAGAATTCATAATCTAAAAAAAAAAAAAAAAAAAAAAAACTGTTTCCACATAAAAGGAAAACGCTAAAATCCAAAACAACAAATCAAATTGCATGCTCTTACCAATGCAATTAGCCAAGGAAATGACAAGAAGAAAGTTAGGGGAGCCAAAAAAAAAAATGGAAAGAAAATAAACCGGTAGAGAGGTTTAAAAAATTAAGGCCTTTTACAGTGGTCAAAAAATTGAGTGTGATGTCAATAATATTGGAATTATACTCCTACTACAGATAAAAAATATAAATACAACCAGAGTGAGTCGTATTTTTTTGTTCAACATATTGAACACATAGGTATATGATTTCTAAACTACAAATGACCACGTATTTGAGAGATAGAATAACAAACAAACATAAAAGAGAAAAAAAAAAGGATCCCACAATTAATATATAGGTCTCAAATCTATTAACTCATGTCATTATAACAACAAAGTTGCATAAATTAAACACAGGATGCCTGGTTCTTACATGTAATAATCAAACGAAAGTAACTTAAAGTAAATGAACGAGGCAAACTTAAGTTTCGTCAAGTTGACTAAAGTGGTGTGTTTTCTCTGCATCTAATCAGTTTTCATAATTTAAATAAATTTAATATATTCTTCCATTGTTTGTAAACAGAAAAAAAAAAACAAAAACCAAAAAACAAAACAAAACAAAAAATGTAAATGAAAGGGAAATGTTTGGAGGAGGACTGGGGAATTGATGGCCACATTCTCCAGCCTCTTATCTTCTTCTCCATAAAAAAGTACCCATGACAAGATAACAAAAAAAGTAAAAGAAAATTAACAGTTATTTGAAACAAAAAAAATTAAATAATATTAATTATTATTATGTAATACATAACACTTGGATGTAATACAAACCAACATTTAGCAGTAGTCATTTACATTTGTCTGTCTCCGGTTGAGGAAGCTTTATTGTTGGTGTTGATCGTCATCTTTATTAGTTCATTGGGTTCACCAGCAACCATGTAGATCTTCACTTCTCCTTAAGAATTCAGAGAGAGAGAGGGAGAGGGAGAGAATGGAATTTGATGAGCACGAAGAGCAAGACGAGGAGATGGAGATGCAGGCGGCGCCACCGGGTTACGCCTCTGTTGCAGAGAGTTCCAGGCCCAAAATGGGGCCCGCCGGCGAGGGGACCGTCTCCAGTGCTCGAAAAAGGGGGACTGCCGCAGCACCCAATTCCACCACTACCACTACCCTAGCCACCATGATCAGGTACAGGGAATGCCTCAAGAACCACGCCGTCAGCATCGGCGGTCACGCCCTCGACGGCTGTGGCGAGTTTCTCTCTGCGGGGGATGAGGGCACCATCGACGCCCTAAAATGTGCCGCCTGCAACTGCCACCGCAACTTCCACCGCAAGGAGTCCGAGGGCGAGTTAATTCATCACCACCAGGGTGCCGGTGGGTCCCACCACCACCACCACCACCATCAGCATCAATTCTCCTCAGGCTACTATCGCCCACCACCGCCGCCTTCTGGCTACCTGATCACCTTGCCGCACGCAAGGCCTACACTAGCCTTACCTGCGGCATCCATCGGCGGCGGTGGAGGGTCTCATAGTAGGGAAGAGGGAGAGGACGTGTCGAATCCAAGTTCGAGTGGCGGAGGAGGATTTGGGATGAGTAAGAAGAGACACCGGACAAAGTTCACACAGGAGCAGAAGGAGAAGATGTTGGAGTTTGCGGAGAAAGTTGGGTGGAGGATTCAGAAACACGACGAGGCGGCGATTGAGGAGTTTTGCGGAGAGACTGGAGTGAAGCGCCATGTGCTCAAGGTTTGGATGCACAACAACAAGCACACTCTTGGTAAGAAATTAGTGCCCTAATTAACCAAATTTTATTTGATTTAATGCCTACTTAGCTTAGCTAAGTAGCTAGCTCAGCGAGAAAGAAATGTTGCAGTGTTCTAATTACCCAGTTAATTAATCAAATTATGATCGTGTTATGATTAATCTTTAGCTTTAGCACCCTTAACTCATGATCATGCAAGTACAATGATGATTTTTCTTAATTTAGTGTTAATTAATGATGATTTAATTAACTTGCTAAGCTTAGTTAATTAGATAGGGTTTCATCACTTGGTTTCAACAAAAAAGGGTTTCATCACTCGATTTCAACAAAAATAGGTTTTCATCTAAATTTCCTTCTTCTAATTAATTTGCGTGATTAACATCTGGATTTGGTGCTAATTAGTTAACATATACAGTGATTAAGACCACATTAACTTTTTCTGACATGTTTTGCTCAGTGCAGCATGTTCTCACTGAGATATAACATTTGCCCTAAAAACCCAAAACTGGAATGCTGTTTCTTTCAACTGGAATTGCGTTTTAGGGCAGTTTTTCTATTTCGAATAAAAATAGAAAACTGGAGAAAACCAATGAGGGAAAGCTTATGATAATTTAAACTAAACTGGGTTCTGATTAATTAATTAATTCTCACTAATCACATGATTAAAGACCCAGAGAATTTCATAAACTTCAATCGAAACGTGTGTGTAATAAGCATGCAAAGCAAAGCTGAAAACTGCTCTCACTTTGTTTTGTTTATTAATTTAATTTATTATTCTGGATTACTTTCTGCGTTTTGGGTTTTTGGAAGTTCATCCACATTTGTCAATCTTATCCTTATTTTCTTCCATGATCACCGCCTTATCTTAGCTTGACCCTGTCTCTATCTCTCATATTAATTTTGGCTCAACCTTCATATTGCATTAGTCTGTGGACACTTCCATCTCAAAACTGAAACAAGATGATAAAATTTCACCTATTTTTGAGCTTACCGGACACATGTGATCTCATCAACTGGATTTGTTTTAATTTATCTACTTTCTTTTTGAAAAAGAATAGGAAATTCTTTTGGTGCTTTCTTATTTTCAAAAAATTAATTATAAGCATGTAACGGCAACATGATGTAGTATATGCTTCGATGTGGTGTGTATATAAGTCTTCAATACTATAACACGCGTAGTGGACCACATTTTTGTTCTAGTTGGTCATGTATGATTTTTGTTTTGTTTAGCTTATCTTTTACGCGTAGTGTTATAATCTCATTCTTTTTTTCCCTTGTCATGAATGATGAATAAATTTATTTATTTGTGAGAAGATAATATTAATTCTTATGTGTGAATTAGTGTATAGTGTAAAAAATCGTTTGTACTAAGAGGATTTTCATACTCTTAATTTGTCTCAATTAATAATGATCAAAATCCTTTTCGCTAGTAACCTAGAAAAAAGGGGTTTCATTTTTACAAGTCTTGCACTACGCCCGTACGATTTTAATCAATTGAATAAAATAAGTATCAACTAATTATTGGTCTAGTGATAATTTTCTTTACATTGTGAGAAGAAATATGTAGTTTAAATACCCCCACCCACATTGATAAGAATAAAATTTGAGGAAATGATCCATAAATTTTTTGGTTTTTATTTTAAGAGGAAAAATAACTATTTCTTTACCAAATAGAAGAAAGGGTTAATCGTTTCGCATGGAACAACATTAATGGATGCTCGTGGAAAGCCTCAGAGGCTATGGAATATATGATGGATGGATGATTATCTTAACATGTATTTTATGTTTTCTCTGATTAATTTTAGCAATTCAATCTTAAGTTCCTAATTGATTTGTTCACGCGAACCAAGAATCTGGTCGACGAAATTAAGTTGCATGAACAACTGAGCAAGTACATTACCTACAATGGTCGCATGCGAGGCACTTACCCTCCAACGAAAGAACGAGGACCATTACACTCAGAAAACTCCCGCGCGTCCCTCTTCAAAAATTACACATCCTATAGGAGAGTTACAGAAACAATTACACGTCCTATATTACTGTAAATTTCGATTGTCGTAGCTAGCACTTGATCTTCTTAAATAATTGGTCCATTTCTTGACAGTTTACAATGCAAACTACTCTCTTCCAGTTTGTAGTACTTTTTTTTTTTGTTTCAGTTCTTCGATATTTTTACCCTAGGCGAAAGGGGAGTTCGACTAAGTCACACAATGAGCAGCCTAATTTAGTATCGAATTTGTCATCCACAAGATTTAAACCTAAGACCTCTCACTTCTAAGAGGAATACTATCAGACCGTAGTACTGAGTGGCTCCAGTTTGTAGTACTTAACTAAAGAGAGTACTATCTATGTAAGCATCATTTACGGCATCACCATCCTCAAGAGCCAGCATAATCATTAGATCAGAGTCACAATATAGCATATATATATTGAACGATCTTGAAGAATAATACTTCAAATATATACAAATATGTACCTTTAAATAAGATATACATCGTTAGTTTAGTTGACAAATAAGTATGGCATTTTTTTTAAATGTGGGTAATCTCGTTGGTATTGTTGATACAGCGAACTTAAAATTGTCAATATATGATGGATATAACTGTTCATATATGTCGTAGATGTTGTATCTGCAAATGTTGTTCATTGGAACGTAGAAGAATTGTCTATACATTGAAATATCTTTGAAGTTGTATCTAAAAAATAAATGATTTGGAACATAAAATCACATCCTCGACAAAACACTAGTAATATATATATCTTTTATTTACAACACAATTAGTGGAGTGGTAATGGTAATGGTGAAGATATATGGAAAAGAAATTAATAGTTACGTAATTAGTGGAGTGGAGGATTGAAGGTGTTGGAAAAATTATGTAAGCTCGTGTTGCTGCTGCTTTATTCTAAACAGGTGGCCTCTCTATCTCTGTGCCTCTCTATCCAAGGATCTGATCACAAAATACAAATGGGACTGACATTACAACTAATATATTTGTTTGGGTGAAGTGTCGATTTAGTCTTTGAACTATCACTTCAGTAAAAATTAGATCCTTGAATTATTTTTTCGGTAAAATAAGTCTCTAAAATCATTAAAAATTGCTAATTTCATCCCTACTATTATATTCAAAGATATTTTATCCAATTTTTCGTCAACTTAAGTCACTTGACATACTTTAGAGTGTAATACAATCATTTTCTCGCCTATAAGCCCTTAACATTTCATATAGGTTGTGAATCTAACATCTAATTTACCCTCCAAAGTTAACTTACACTATTTCTTATGGAAAACTACCAATTTACCCTCCAAAGTTAACTCCATACACTATTTCTTTATGAAAAACTACCAATTTGCCCTCCAATGTGTATCACATGCAAGTAACATGACTTAAATTGACGGAAAATTGAATATAGTAGCTTCGAATATAATATTAGGGATGTAATTGGTAGATTTTTATAATTCAATGACTGATTTTTCTGAAAAGTAGTTTAGGGACCTAATTTTCACTGAGGTAATAATTCAATGACTAAATTAACAGTTCACCTTATTTGTTTATATTGGTTGTAAATATAGATGAGTAACATCATTGTACGTATTTTTGTTTGTGGTAAAAGAAGGATAATTTTCCAATAACTAAAGTGCACATCCACGCATTACTGATTCCTGATTGTTGATACATGTACGCTCAATTACGAGACTGTGCATGAATTAACAGCTAGAAATTATTCAGGTGCAACCGAAACATGAGTTTTATAAGGTTCCTTTTTACCTTAAGAAATGACTTATATTTTCAATCAAGTAACTTCTTGATTTCTCGGAGAACATCAAACTTTGGCCTTGTTTGGTATTGCCATTGCCACTATCACCACCACCACTATTGCCATTGTTGTTGTCGCTATAACCCCTATACTCACCTCTGCTTCTATTATGCTTTTACATTGCTATTCATACTTGTATCATTTTGCAAAATACAATTTACTAAATACCTAATTGTTTTATTTTATAGTTAATTATTCTAAAAGCATAATAAAAGCAGTTTTTTTAAGTGATCAATGATAATGTAGCTTACATACACATTATCTAAATTGAATCGCACCTACATGTAACAGGCTATATACACATTTCTTCCCAAAAGATGCGAACTCAAATTTGAACATGGTAAAGATAAATACTGATAACCCCTTAAATTGCAAGCCTGTTGTTTTCTTGTGCATTTCTAAAGGCCTCAATTGTGGTTGCTCATTCCATAACCACAATTCCACAATGCCTCAATCTTCAGAGAATCAGAGCAGTTTATGCAATTGTGGGAAGACATTAACTTATGGGTAATGATGTCAACACGTCTTTTTTTACTTTGAGCATATCTTCTTCTTCTTATATCGTTGACGGTTAAATTTTTTTTTTAATTGTTAAATCTAACTGCTAAGAAACTAGAGGGGTGTGTATGAGGTGAAATCATTTTCCTGTCTGATTATTTGATCCCCAATTAGTATTACTGATTTCTGTATTTGTACTATCTCGCACATATGTTGGTGGATCCTATTTCTGTTAAAGAGGTGATACAAATAGATGATAACT
Source organism: Heteromeles arbutifolia (assembly GCA_024362995.1). NCBI lineage: Eukaryota > Viridiplantae > Streptophyta > Magnoliopsida > Rosales > Rosaceae > Heteromeles > Heteromeles arbutifolia. The sequence goes on along the minus strand of JANCRC010000013.1, from coordinate 25,571,708 downwards.
ATAACATTACTCAAAAAAGAATATACTAGGTTATGTAAATTATAAACCATCGTACGTAAGTTCTTATATTGGAGAGCATCTTATATGACACAGATTCTCTATCATCCATGCCAATGATGCAACACCATGTAAGCAGAAACTCATTATGTGATATTATATCTTTGACACAAAACGACAAAGCGAGGATATACCCGCACCATGAAAGTCCTCTGAATGGGCAAATGATGGACCCCCTACTAGCTACATTGGTCCATCTTTAAATTCTTTCTGACCAAGCTATGGGCTAAAGCTTGACCCCAAGTCTAAGTGTCTGTCTTGCAGGTACAGGAGTAGGCCTGGGTCAATACATGATGTAGTTTTTGGAAAAATCGACCTAATGGACCAGAGTCCAGACTAGGCCCTATATTCTAAAGCTATACTCTTCTTTTTAATTTCCTTTTAAACAAATAATATTATCTATACTAAAAGAAAAATGATAGCCTTAACCTCATAATGAACTAATAATAATGTGATTCAAATTCTCCTTTGGCGAGAATCGAACATAAACCCTCACTTATAAGTGAAAAGAAATACCACTAAACTGTAGTACTAAGTAACAATCTTCCTCACTTAGTAATTTTATATAAGACAAAATTGCTTACATTCAGAATATGCAAGTTTTCTCATTGATTGATACCACATTCACAACAAAGTTATAGTCTGAAAAGATCATGTATATAAATCACAAATGTCATTTACAACAGATATAGACTCCACTAAAACCTCCGACGTCCCAAATACCATCAATCGCTACAACGGAAAAGTAAAGTTGCAGTCTGTGGGTTCCGACAAGAAATATAGCACAGCAATTCCACGAACCGAACAAAAATACATACACCATCCACATTATAGCTCATGGATTCCATATTCGAAGGATAATTCATCTCCATACATGTTCTGCCAACATGATTTCCTATCCCATGACACGGCAAGGAGTTGGGCTTACACTCATACGCTGTGGGGATGAGGATGCGGCTGCAGCGCTTCTTGAAGATGTTTCACAGCACTATCGTAGTGCACAAAGCTCATGAACCAAAACTCATGGTTGTCAACAGAGACGACCTGGATGTACTTTTCAGCTGCTTTCACTTTGCTCGTTGATGGATTGACTGCCTTCAGCTGATGTAATGGAATAATCACCTATATATGACAAGGAATCAAACCAGATTATGTTGACAGCTAACAAAGACATTTTAACATATAAACAGTAACTCAACTACTGAAAACTAACCAGATGAAAGAAAAAAAAAATAGAGCGATTAGTGGGATCATAATAGTCTTTAAAATGATGAATAAATAATAAAATATAGAGTTTCGGTTTCACTACTTGTAAGTTGTAAACCTTAACTAAGAAACCACGGCATTTTACGTATTTAAAATGCTTCACCAATCAGACGGTTTGGCTTTGTAATGATATATAGATAGGACATGGACATGCAAAAAAATGTGTCAAAGAAATAGTTGGCTTGTTAAAAGTATATTTGGAAAATGATTTGTGTCAAAAAAACAGATCTTCTCTCTTAAAAGGATTGTCAAAGTGCATCATCTACATTAACAATGACAATAACCAGGATTTGGTTGTTACAAAACAAGCATGGGTTCAGCAGCAATTAGACAACTAAAGGGAAGAAATCAAAATATAGGATCTTTCTCAATACAAGATTTTCAAGATCTTCTATTTTTACCCATTACCTTGCTTGGCCAACACTTTCAAATTTCAATTAATATATAAATCCTTTCATCCTCTGTTCAACGTTAAGGAAGGTAACAAACATTAAAGTCTTTAAGCCTTTCCACCTACTAATATCACTCGAGTATAACCTAAAGGAAGGATCATTTTAGTTGTACTCTTCCTATTGCTTTCTTTATCACATCATTCTTAACGACAGCCTTGTCATGTCAAACATTTCTGCCTTCAAGTCTATCAAAATATGCCACTCAGTACTATGGTCTAGTGGTATTCCTCTTCACTTGGAAGTGAGAGGTCTTAGATTCGAATCTCGTGGATGGCGAATTCGATACCAAATTAGGTTGCTCATTGTGTGGCTTAGCCGAACTCCCCCTCCCCCTAGTGTAAAAATATCAATGTACTCAAAAAAAAAGTCTATCAAAATATAACTAGGTACCTCACGACTAAATTGTCAACGTATATAAAAAATAAAGATCAACCAACATATCATGCTCCCAAACTAAAGTTAGAGTTCCTATAATACCAAGTTCAAATATTTGTATCCCTCGCCGAGATTGACCCATTAAAGTCAGCACCTTCAAACAATAGCTACATATCTCAAAAGAATCATTCAATACCAACCCACTAATAGTTTCCAAAAGAATAAATGCAATCAGGCTTTTAATGATCAGAAATCATCATAAGGAAATGATAGTAGTATACAACCTGACCATAAGTACTGTGATAGACATAATAAGTAAAACCATTTTAGCAAAGATTAGTCTCAAGAACAGAGAAAGACAAATTAATGTAAAGTGACATCTTACAAATAGCATGTTTCTTTTTATTAAGTGTTCATACAAACCAACACAAGGTTGAGTTACCTAACTCAGGATTTAGGTTGTCACGATCAAAGGTTGTGTATATCTTTGTAAATTAGTATATGTGACACTACCTACTTGTGTGTAACATTTGGTAGACACTACTTGAAATGTAATGAATAACTTCTAACGGACTTCTTGGAATCATAAACAGAAGAAATACCGAGTCACTGAACTTGAAATCAATTCTGACACATCGCCTTACACCATTCGGTCAATTGGCCTTCAAAAGAGGGTGATGTCAATGGTTGAGCCTAATCACCACAAAATTCGAAAACTAAAAAGTTCTTTGTTTATGTTTTCCTTCTTTTGACTCAACTAGCCCATAACAGGAATACATAATTGGAGGCAATTACTACTACAATATAACAAGAAACCTATAGATTACATGTACCTATCCCTGAGGTTAAGTGGAATTACAGAAACGTCCCTCTTACTTTGAGAAATTAAATTAATCTCCCTTAGAGATTTACGAAAAAGGCTGATCCCTCATATATTTATCATGACCTATCTTTCAGATTAAACGCACCATGGAAGTGAAATCTCTATTTTCAATTAAAACCTACCTCAGCATTCAAACTGTCTCAGCAGTAAATTTTATTTCAGAGTCTTAGACCTACCAAAACACAAGAGAAGAGTCTAACATCTAAAATTGAGCGGAAGTTTCTATAATATCCCTAACCTCAAGAGGTTAGGTAACTTACCCTATTTTATAAATATCAAATCATGTAATATGAAAGTTAAAAATCTGAGAGAAATTCAAACTGCACTATCACCATTTGGAAGCATAAACAGCTCCTAAGTCATAACTCCAAAAAGGTGACAATTGGTTCAAAAGCATAGGCAAACAGAAGTAATCCAATATACCTTATAATAGCTCCATTCAGTCCGATCACCAACTGTGTATGAAAGGGGATCGTCACTGCAAAATGCAAGCTTAGCTGATGACAAATATAAAATTCCCATTACTGGGCCAGCAGATGTGGATAGGTAGCAAGCAAATGTCTTTAGAAGTTGCTCCTCTGGGACAGTCTCAAAATTGTGTCGAAAGATCTTCTCATAACCACCTTCTGCAAGTACTTTTGTGCTCTGAGCAATTCTTGTCACAGCGGCATCAGCAAAACTAGGTCCCGTTTTCACTAGTTCAGGAAAGCAGCAGTACATGCATTATGTCTCACAAATACAACAGCAGAAAGTTTACTATGAATTCAGTACATGATGATAATGCCAATGATGAAGTTGGTAGAAAAAACAATCCAGGGGCAAAATCCTAACTCTAAAGACCACTCCAACTAAAAGCACACATATTGAACCCATTCCTGATTCCCAACTCCCAACACGCAATATTGACACCAATCCTTCTACCAAACAGGAATGCTTCGCATAGAAATGTCATGCAATTGCTTAACCATGTTGGAACAACACAAAGACCGCAATTAACAGCATACTAGGCATAACATTTGCTTGTGGCAATGAATTACATCGGCTAATACAGAATTCTAGAGCATGCACAAGACGATTGTCATTGCGGATTCACATTCAAAACGTTCAAAATAACCAGAATTGAATACTTACAGTGTTGCCACATGTTGCCAGCAAGATCCTCGGCCTTCTTGGTGGCCTCCGCAGCCTTCTTTCCCCATTTTCCGAGAGCATCTTTCACTGAATCCATCGATTCTAATACCCACAACAAACAATACGACACAATAACACTCACAAGTTCATCATTTCAACAGCAAAAACCCTAACTTATCAAAGAATTGAACACACAAGTGTTGGTTGGTTACTCACTCTTGACGGAGGAGGGGGGAGGCGGTGCAGGAGTGGCGACGTAGGGATTGGACTCCGCCGGCATGGAGGTGGCGGCGTCGCCGGGGATCGGAGCGCGAGCCTCGGCGTGAACCACCGGCGGCGGAACAGGCAGCTGCACCGGCGGGCCCTCCGACTTCGGGGGCGGAGGCGTTTCAGAGGCGATGGAAACGGAGGTCCAAGTTTCAGAGTGGGGAGGCGGAGCGACGTCGTTGAGATCGACCTTAGGGTATGGAGCGTAGTCTTCGGAGTGAGATGGTGGTGGCGGGTGATCAGGTGCAGGCGGTGCTGCTGCCACCTTGCGGTCGCTCATTTTGTAGTGATTGGGACACTGGAATCTTTGTCTTGTTGGTGAATTCAAACGGCTTGTTCGGCGGCGGAGTCTGCGAGAAGACCACCGGTGCGACAAGATTTATTTGGGATTTTGGATTTGGACTGTTTGTAAAGAGGGGAACTTGCACAGTCCTTTTTGTAGTCAAATAGTCAATAGGCCCAAATGTTGACAAGTCATGGCCGAAAAGGTAATTTTATCCTAACAAGTTCATTACTCACCCCAACAAGTTCATTACTAGAAACTTATCAATTATGAAATTAAAGTTCATGACAGAAATTGGCCCGTTATAAAGTTCAAGGGGTAATCGGCTGAAATTAAATTTCAACAGGAAATTGGCCAATTATAAAAGTTCAAGAGATGAAATTGACTAATTATAAAAGTTCAGGAAATTTATGAGGCTTAATGGGCCTATGACTAGTTTTGAACCACACTTCTTGGTTGGACATCGGAGAGGTGAAGAGTTGCCATAAGCTGTCCCATGCCTCTTTTTTATATGCAGGGTTGACATAGTGCATTGGTGAATGATGGTGCTTAGCTACTGCAGACATGACATGGCCGCAAGGTAAACCACATAGATCCCATTTCGGCAAGAACATGTGTGTTTGTTCAAATCAACTACATAATCTGCCACTGTTAGATGTCTAATTTCAAACTTCCCTCCACCTGCAGCGTAGGTAATACATGAGCCACAACCCTCGGTGTTTTTTTCTTTCCAAAATCTTCATAATTCTTGGTCCAACAGATGAGATGACGAATTTACCCTTAAATCTAACAGGAAAGTAGATGAAATTTCCTCAAATCTAATAGTAAGGGGTTAATTAGTTGATTTAAAATAGTTCACAAGTCAATTCACTAAAAATTCGTTCAGATGATCAATTCAACCGACTTAATAATTTAAGGGATCAAACGACATTTTACGCATTCAATTTTTAAGTATGCACTCAGTATGGAGGGATCACCATGTTGTCCCAATGTATGAGCACTCAAACAAGTCCCAATGTTCACCAAAGAAGATCCAAACTTTATGATCCAACAACTCTTCCAGTAGGAACAACCATGTAGAGCAGCGCCTAGTCTTAAACAAGTTAGAAATCCTCTTGCGACCTAAGTATCTTTGTGACTGTATATAAAGAACTATGTTGATTTAAATCGGTCTCCACTTCCTGGTTCTCGGAAGGGATGGATAACCGCAGCTTGCCACCAGTTGTCCTCCTTTAAAAAAAAAAAAAATGTTACTACATTATCAACAATTGACATGTTGTCCAACACTTTAAGATGTGATTAATAATACCAAATCATTAACGTAATCTACTTTTTTAGTGAAGTTAGAATTGTAACTAAAAAACATGCTAAAGTGTTTGGCTGAACAGCAATTAGGATCATTAAAAGACCCCTAAAAGAAAAAAGGCCTATAATCTCTGCAGTAACCTTTAACTTAACCCAAAGGGAAAATTCCAACTAGGTGATGAAATGCCAGATTTAACCAGAAAACGGAAAAACTGTATGAAAAACTGTATAGTTTCCATAAAGATCAAATAAGCTAATTAGCTCTTTTTGCCTTTAAAAGTTGCATTTTACCATCTCAATTTTGATTCACATAGCAAACTTACACTTTATCTTTTGAATATTTGTTACACTTAACTTACAAATTTGTACTAATGTTAGACCTCTATCTCCTTGTCCGTCACTTTTGTCTGCTAAGTTCAGGTCAGTACTTACTTCTAGAAAAGAAGAAGGCTCCAAACTTCGACTGACACAGTTAACAAAAGTATTATGTTTCAGTGAATATCATTTATAAAAAATAGAATTACCAAGAGGATAACAAGTACCTCTGGAAGGATTGGTTGCGGAAGACAAAGATTGGTGTGGTGGTAGAAATTACCTGCGAGCACATGTAGACCTTCAAATAAGAGGGTGCTACCTTGGTATTGTAGAAAAAATGTGTTGGTTGAGAGATTTTTCAGTGTGATCTGTACACGGGGTGGTACACCACGTGTCAGTATATAAATGATTAGACATGTGTGATGAAAAATTAATAACTTAAAAAATTAAATTTCCCACCATATATATAAAAACACGTGTGTGGAGCCAAAAATAATCATAAGACGACACGTGGATCTTGGATAACAAAAGGACAAAAATACCCTTGAGGTATAACGGGATTCCTACGCACGAGCAATGGGCAATCATCTCTCAACCAAGTCAAAAGTGCCCAAAATAGGTAACAATTCAAAACCTATTTCATTCCATATATTTTTACCTCATTTCTCCTTATTCAATTAGCCATTTATTTCAAACATTCCATAACCTTCAAAAACATTCCATAACATCCATTTTTATTATGATTAATCAGCCAATTAATATATTTATACCTAATCAATATATTAAAGGCTAATTACATCACCAAATTAAGCCCAAAAATTACCCTAAAGGCCAGTTATCCCTTCTCCAAAGGGAGCCGGCCATTTCCTTCTTTTTTTCCACCATAATTTTCCTTTTTTGTGACATTGATTAGCCAATTATACAAAAAAACTCCCAAAAACATTTCTTTAATTAGTCAATTAATATATTAATTTCTAATTAATATATTAATGAATTAATATATTAATGAATTAATATATTACTGGACTAATTAAATCCACAAATGGCACCCAAATTTGATCCAAAGGCCTTTTCTCCAAAGGGGACCGGCCATATCCTATATATACCACCCATTTCTCACCAAAAAGCTAATTCCAACACTCTTACAAAAATCCCAAAATTCTCTAAACACTCTTTCTCTCTAAATTCTAACTTTGGCATCGGAGGTTCTTCGGCCAAAGCCCCATCCCCCCCCCCTCATTCATCATGGGCACGTGAGGCTCTTGGCCTTAACCAAAGGTGTTGATTGTTTTGTAGGTGCAATTTTGTCAAAGAAGGAGAAGGCGAAAATTTGCATCCACAAATTGGTGCTTTCATTGAGAGTTGAGATTCACACTCGTAAAAGACCCTCGCTCAAAAAGGTTTTTTTTCTCTATTTTCTAGTCCACTTGTATTTTTCGTACGTTCTTATTATTAGAATTTTTTATTTGCCAAGATTCTTTGATAAAACGTAAAAGAGAAATACAATGGCTAGAAATTTAGAAAATTCCAATATTCAAGAAATGGGACCGCGGCGATCCACGAGACTAAATGTGATCTTAGGGGGAACGGTACCACCACCACAAGGCTTCACCATGGTAACCACCGCGATGGCCACCACAGCAATCACCCGCGGCGAGGTCCATGGCTCCACCACCACGGCCCAAGCCATGCTATCCAAGGCCTACGCCACCAAAGCCACGGCCCGAACCATGTCACTCGATGCCCAACGCGAGCCCAATGCGTTGCCAAACCGAGCCCAAGCCTCGCATTCGCGAGCATCACCCGCCGAGCAACCCACTCTCGTGGCCCAGCTTGCTCCTGCCGAGCAGCCCACTCTCGTGGCCCAGTCTGCTCCCGCGGCCCAGCCTGCTCCTGCAGCCCAACCTGCTTCCGTAGCATTCCAAGCAGCCCAAATCAGCCCAAGACTATTTCAACCATTCGGACTAACCATTGAGCCTGGGGTATTTTCACCACGGATTTGACATTTCCCAATTCAAATATCGCGCTCGGAGCCTACCGCACTTCTATTGCTCAATGAAGCACATTCCTTCCAAGCTCTTCTAATCCAAGTGGCGAACAACACTTGTCTCGACAAGTCATAAAGTTGACGAGCGCCCTTGCACAACAGACGACCTTGGTGAATCAACTTTTGCAACGCACCGAGATCCAACATGCCCCGGACGAGCTGTCCCAACGTAGGACAAGGGTAGATGAACCTTTCCACCAGCGTCCTGGTAAGCAGCCTATTAACCAGCCATGATCCGAGCATTCTGGCAGTTTACGCTCCCGCCTGGGTCCTTGGGATAGCGTATACTCTCCTCTTAGCGCGCAGATGAGTGTGCATTCCCGATTAAGCCCTTGGCCTAGCATACGTTCACGGTTAAGGTCACACTCCGATTATCAACATGGACAACCTTCCAGGCGAAGTGTTCATTCACAACTAGGCTCGCAAGGAGTATTCTCCACCTCACATTGAAGTAGGCAGCACGGCAGACGGAAAGAAGCAGTCACTCAATCCAACTCAAGTTCAACCGGCAGCATGTGAGCAGCCCGTTCGCTTGCCATGAACATACCACATGCACCGTAGTCGAGACATAGACAAGTCGAGCATAGGGAAGAACGGCCCAAACCCATAGGTCATGACCGGGGGCAGCCAAAAATTCCACTGCCCCAGTAGAGGCAAATTCAAGAAGAAGTCGAGAGGCTCATAACTGAACGATTACGTAATTTCCAACGTAATGAGGCTACTGACGATGCGCTTCACCGAGACATGACCAACATAAGCATGTCACCATTCACAAATGAGATCGAGCAGACAGATCCACCTCGCGGGTTCACTATGCCTCACTGCACTCCGTACAAGGGAGACGAAGACCCGGATTGACATCTCAAGCATTACCGCAGTACCATGATCCTCTACAGGAACAATGATGCGCTTATGTGCAAAATTTTTGCCACAACTCTGCAAGGCGAGGCGCAAGACTGGTTTCACACTTTACTGCCGCAGTCGATTTGGAGTTTCAACGAACTTTCCTTTGTTTTTACTAAGGAGTATTCGTCTAACCGCTCAATCAAAATGACATCAGACCATCTCTTCAGCATCATAAAAGACCCTTGGGAGACGATTCGCGACTATGTCAAGAGGTTCAAAGCGGAAATGGCCAAGATTGTTAGCTGCAACGAAGACATAGCAACGGCAGCCTTTAGAAATGGGTTTCCCACTGAACATCCTCTATTCGGAAAACTGATCATGGGAGAAAAACTGACCCTAACATCTTCGTATGCTTTGGAGGAAAAACACGCACTATGGGACGAGGCCAAGCAGTCTAACAAAAACGAGTCAGAAAAGAAGCATATGGAATGTTCCCCGACCAGAGAAGACTCAGCGCCTAAAACATTCACCAAGTTCACAGTTCCAATCGGCCAAATCCTCTGCAAGAACGAACCTTGGTTTGAACTGCCGCCACCCATAAAAGGCGACCTTGTCAGGCTGGATCATACAAAGTATTGCGCATTCCATCAAGGACCGGGCCACACCACCAACGGTTGCCTGAAGTGGAAGCAGTACCTTGAGAAGCTGACAAATGAAGGCCGATACGACGAGTATCTTGACAGGTCAACAAAACGGCCTACACAAGCAGGGGAAGCTTCTATCACCCCTTGAACCTCGTTTGGGTTTGTCCAAATAAGTTCAAAGTCTCAAGCAGCTCGACGAACAAGGCTTCGTAAGCCGAAGATTATCTAGTTTGTTATGTAGTTGCTACCTTCCAGCACAGTTGATTTATTTTCTTTATTCTCAATGAAGATTCAAGAAGTTATTCATAAGCCTGGCTCAACTACTGTCCACAACAACTGCTGAAAACCCTTTATGGGTAAGCTCTCCAATGCGAGAGGATAAACTAATTGCTCTCCAGTGCGAGAGGGTAAACCAATTCCCCGATAAACTAATTGCTCTCCAGTGCCAGAGGATAAACTAATTGCTCTCCAGTGCGAGAGGGTAAACTAACTCCCCGACACCTAAAAGGGTCTGCTCTCCAGTGTGAGAGGTTAAACTAATTGCTCTCCAGTGCGAGAGGGTAGTCCAACTACCCGACACCCATATGGGTAAGCTCTTAAGTGCGAGAGGTTAAACTAATTGCTCTCCAGTGCGAGAGGTTAAACGAACTCCCCAACACCCATATGGGTAAGCTCTCAAGTGTGAGATGGTAAACTAAGTTCCCGACACCCATCTGGGTAAACTCTTCAGTGCGAGAATGCCACATAGCTCAAAAGATCGAATGTTTGAAGATCAACTAGGCATCAAATGGTCATGGCGCAGCAGCCACTTTTGCACTTAACAGTTCGCTCATCTGACACTTCATCTTCAGCAGCTCCGATCTTGGCAGCTCTATCTTTGACTGCTCCATCTACGGTAGCTGAGAAATCAAACTTGAGCAGTTTCCTCATTTTTGGCAAGTAGCCCAGGCGTGGCAGCCCAAATCGTTGCCCATGACACGGCACTTCCTCAGCCCATGCCGAGTCAATCCTTGTCTTTAATCAAACCAAGCAAGACAAGCAATGACCTCTGCCACACCATCTTCTTGGCCCATGCCAAGCCGACTCCTGGCCCTTGTCAGCCGACACGCCGCATTACCTCGACGGTTGCCCGGTGGTAGCACCTCCTAAGAAGAAGACAGGGAGAATTAAGTTTTTCTTACATTGGTGCGGCGCGAAGAAGACAAAAGAAATCAACGGAAGATGGTTCTTTGCATAGGCAAGTGAGAAGAGTGCTAGAGGAGGAGGAACAAATATCTTCTAGCTTTCTCTCTTTCTTGTAGGGATAAATAATCGCCCTCTGAAGTTGATTTAATCCCCTATTTAAGGTAGGCTTAAATAGGCTTTGGAGGCAATTTATTTCCCTTTTCCTAGAAGAATCTAATTCCAAGTCCAATAAAGAATCTGCGTCAAATTTGGAGGTCTTTACACCTACTGCCTTTTCCTGCAAGCAGCCCAACAGGTGTGGGGGCATTTATAGAGCCAAAAATAATCATAAGGCGACACGTGGATCTTGGATAAAAAAGGACAAAAATACCCTTGAGGTATAACGAGATTCCTACGCACGAGCAATGGGCAATCATCCCTCAACCAAGTCAAAAGTGCCCAAAATAGGTAACAATTCAAAACCTATTTCATTCCATATATTTTTACCTCATTTCTCCTTATTCAATTAGCCGTTTATTTCAAACATTCCATAACCTTCAAAAACATTCCATAACATCCCTTTTTTATTATGATTAATCAGCCAATTAATATATTTATACCTAATCAATATATTAAAGGCTAATTACATCACCAAATTAAGCCCAAAAATTACCCTAAAGGCCGGTTATCCCTTCTCCAAAGGGAGTTGGCCATTTCCTTCTTTTTTCCACCATAATTTTCCTTTTTTGTGACATTGATTAGCCAATTATACAAAAACTCCCAAAAACATTTCTTTAATTAGTCAATTAATATATTAATGGACTAATTAAATCCACAAATGGCACCCAAATTTGATCCAAAGGCCGACCACCTTTTCTCCAAAGGGGACCGGCCATATCTTATATATACCACCCATTTCTCACCAAAAAGCTAATTCCAACACTCTTACAAAAATCCCAAAGTTCTCTAAACACTCTTTCTCTCTAAATTCTAACTTTGGCACCGGAGGTTCTTCGGCCAAAGCCCCCCCCCCCCAATTCATCATGGGCCCATGTGGCTCTTGGCCTTGACCAAAGGTGTTGATTGTTTTCTAGGTGCAATTTTGTCAAAGAAAGAGAAGGCAAAAATTTGCATCCACAACGTGGTGTACCACCCGTATTCCGATCACAATGAAAAATTTCTTAGGAGGAAATTTTGAGTGATTTGAGGAAGGGAAGTATTGGCGGATAGTTCAGACAGTAAGGTAAGGAAAGGGAAAATGTCCTCGAGGAAAGTGACACCACGACTAGTGAGTACGTTATAGGTTTCAAGGTTGTAAAGTTTGTAGGAGTTTTGACCAATGGGATAACGTATGAAAATGCATTTGTGTGCCAGGGGAGAAAATTTGGATATGGGATGAACGAATGTGGCATAACCGATGTGGAGTAAAAAAATAATCACAAGGCGACACGTGGATTTTTGGGTGAAAATGACAAAATTAACCTCGATGCACACTGGGATTCCTACGCGTAAGCAATGTGCAATCATCCCTCAACCAAGTCAAAAGTGCCCAAAATAAGTAATAATTCAAAACTTATTTCATCCATCATCATCAAATACCTATTCCATCAATCCTCATCAAATCCTCTCCACAAGGTAACTCTCAAATCATTCCTCTTTTATTATATTAATTAGCTAATCAATTAGGAAATTATTCTATTAATTAGCTAATCAATTAGGAAATTATTCCATTAATTAGCTAATTAATTGATTTATTATTTAATTATTCCTAATTAGCTACAAATCATGAACCTCACCCAAAATACCAACCAAGTGCCCGATCCTCCTCCTCCTAAAGGGGTCGGCCACACCCCTATAAATACTACCTCATTCTCTCCAAAACTCAATTCCAACTCTCTTGCAAAATTCTCTAAATTCTCTAAACACTTTTCTCTCAAAATTCTAACTTTGGCATCGGAGGTTCTTCAGCCAAAGCCTCCCCATTCATCGTGGGCGCGTGAGGCTCTTGGCCTTGACCTAAGGTGTTATTTGTTTTGTAGGTGCAATTTTGTCTAAGAACAAGGAGGAAGAAATTTGCATCCATAAATTGGTGCTTTCATTAAGAGCTTGATCACACACTCGAAGAAGACTCTCATATTCAAAAGGTGAGGAAAAAAATACAATGATGGGAAATTCGGAAACCACGACGAACGAAACTTCCTACGTTCCAAAGATTCGGATCAAATGATGGAGGACGGGACGTAGCCCCACCATGATGATCCACGAGGCTCAAAGCGATGGCAAGATGATCAATTTTGCCACTACGGAGCACCACTACCATGGCAGCCACGAGGACCACCGTGGCAGTGGGGAGTGGGCCAGCTCTATGGCAGCAAGCCCACAGTGAGCAGCGAGGCAACCACAAGCCTAGGCCCACGCCACTTTGTAGCAGGAAGCCCAAGCGTTATAAGCAGCCCAAGTCGCTGCCCCAGCAGTGCAGGGCCAAGCCTTGTCCATTTGGCGTACGACCCAATCAGAAACCCACACTGCAAGGCAACCGAGCCGGCCCGAGCCACTACTTAAGCAGTACAAGCCCAAGCAGCTACGGTAGGAGAAGCAGCTTAGTGCGCTCCCGAGTCGAGCCCAAGCCTAACATGCACGCGCGTCACAGCCCACTCCCGTGGTGTCCCAAGCAGCCCAAGCTGATCTAAGACCGATTCAATCGTCCCGGCTCCAAATTTCTAGGCCGACGATTGAACCAGGGGCATTTTCACCCCATTTCTCCGTGAATTTGACATTTCCCAACTCAAATCTCGCACCCGAAGTTTACTACACTTTCGTTACTCAAGGAGACGCATTTCGTCCAAGCTTTTCCAAATGACGAATAACACTTGTCTCGACAAGTCATAGAGTTGACAAGCGTCCTCGCATAGCAGACAACCTTGGTGAATCAGCTCTTGCAGCATACCGAGATGCAACGTGCCTCAGACGAGGTGTCCCAAAGTAGGACAAGGGCAGACGATGAACCTCTCTAACAACGTCCCAGCCACTTGACCAGTTATGAACCGAGCATTCTAACAGAGTACACTCTCGACTAGGCCCTCGAGATAACGTATACTCCCGTCTTAGCGCGTGGAGGATCGTGCATTCTTTGTTAGGCCCACAGATGAATATACACTCATGATTAGGGCCACACTCCGATAATCAACATGAGCAACCTTCCAGGCGAAGTGTTCATTCGCGGCAAAGCCCGCAATAAACATCTTCCACCTCAAATTGGGAAGCAGTCACTCAATCCGGCTCAAGTTTAACCAGCAGCATGTGAGTTACCCGCTCGCCTGCTAGGAGCATACCACATGCACTGCAGCTGCGGTATAGACGAGCTGAACATATGGAAGAATATCCTAGACCAGCAGGTCACGACCGGGGGCAACCGAGAACTCTGCGACCCCAACAAAGGTAAATTTAGGAAGAAGTAGAAAGACTGATGACTGAGCGATTACGCGATTTCCCAAGCAACGAAGCTACTGACAAGACGCTCCGATGAGACTTACCAACATAAGCGGGTCATCTTTCAATGACAAGATCGAGCAGGCGGGACTATCCCACATAGATTGCCGGATACAAAGACTGCTTCTGGTCTGACAAACGCAACAGCTCAGCTTAATGGCACGCAAGGGGGCAGACGAGTACCAGAATGACACACCAGCCCAACTACCAAAAACCGGGGGTAGGCCTTGTTCTCAACACTCCAGATGATTTAATACTGAAACAACACATTACCAGTAGCTGAGCATCACAGACCTAATGGTCTAATTCCTCCTACTGCGCACAACCTGGCTCAAGCCAACCCCAGCTCTACTTTCACAGCCGTGCTTACCTGCTCCACAGCTCCCAGTAGCCATTGATCTATCACTATGGCTTATAATTGTGCCAATCTTGCACCACAGCTCCTAGCCATGCCGATCTTACCATGTGGCTTGAGCAAACCCATCATCAAAAAGGCACACGATGAAACACCTAATGATGGCGCAATAATTCTAGAAGCAGCTCACTGCGCTTACACCCTTATGTGGGTTCCACAAGCAATTCGAAGTCTTAAGCAGTTCGCCAAACAAAACCTCGCAGACTGAGGATTATTTCAGCTGACCAACAGCCTAGCTTTCCTCAGCTGCACTTACGACAACGACTTACATGCTCTCCAGTGCGAGAGGATAAACTAATTGTTCTCCAGTGCGAGAGGGTAAACTAATTGTTCTCCAGTACGAGAGGGTAAACTAATAGCTCTCCAGTGCGAGAAGGTAAACTAATTGCTTTCCAGTGCAAAAGGGTAAACTAATAGCTCTCCAGTGCGAGAGGTAAACTAATTGTTCTCTAGTGCGAAAGGGTAAACTAATTGCTCTCCAGTGCAAGAGGGTAAACAAATTGCTCTCCAGTGCGATAGGGTAAACAAATTGCTCTCCAGTGCGAGAGGGTAAACTAATTGCTCTCAAGTGCGAGAGGGTAAACTAATTGCTCTCCAGTACGAGATGGTAAACTAATTGCTCTCTAGTGTGAGAGGGTAAACTGATTGCTTTCCAATGGGAGAGGGTAAACTAATTGATCTCCAGTGCGAGAGGGTAAACTAATTCCCTAACACTCATCTGGGTAAGCTCTCCAATGCAAGAATGCCGCATAGCTCAAAAGATCGAATGCTTGAAGACCAACTAAGCAACAAATGGTCAGGGGGCAGCAACCTTTTTGCACTCAACAGTTCGCTCATCCGACACTTCATCTTCAGCAGCTTCGATCTTGGCAACTTCATCCTTGACTGCTCCATCTATGGCAGCTGAGAAATCAAACTCAAGCAGTTTCCTCATTTTTGGCAAGTAGCCCAAACAAGGCAGCCTAAACCATAGCCCATGCCACGCCACTTCCTCGGTCTATGCCAAGCCAGTCCTTGGCTTTAGTCAAGCCAAGCAGCACAAGTAAAGGCCCCTATCACACCACTTCCTTGGCCCATGCCAAGCCGACTCCTGGCCCTTGCCAGCCGACGTGCCGCACCACCCCGACGGCTACCAAGTGGCAGCACCACCCAAGAAGAAGACAAGGAGAATCAAGTTTTTCTTACATCGGTGTGGCGCGGAGAAGACAATGAAATCAACGGAAGACATTTCTTTGCATGGGCAAGCAAAGAAGAATGCTAAGGGAGGGGGAACAGATATCCTTTAGTTTTCTCTCTTTCTTGTAGGGATAAATAATTGCCTCCAAAGTTGATTTAATCCCTTACTTAAGGTAGGCTTAAATAGGCTTTAGAGGCGATATGTTTCCCTTTCTAAGAAGAATCTAATTCCAAGTCCACCTGAGAATCTGCATCAAAGCTGGAGATCTGTACACCTGATGCCATTTCCTGCGAGCAGCCCAACATGTGCGGGGGCATTTGTGGAGTAAAAAAATAATCACAAGGCGACACGTGGATTTTTAGGTTAAAATGACAAAATTACCCTTGAGGCACACTGGGATTCCTACCTGCGAGCAGTGGGCAATCGTCCCTCAACCAAGTCAAAAGTGCCCAAAATAGGTAATAATTCAAAACCTATTTCATCAATCCTCATCAAATCCTCTTCACAAGGTAACTTCCAAATCATTCTTCTTTTATTATATTAATTAGCTAATCAATTAGGAAATTATTCTATTAATTAGATAATTAATTGATTTATTATTCAATTATCCCTAATTAGTTACAAATCATGAACCTCACCGAAAATACCAACCAAGTGGCCGGTCCTCCTCCTCCTAAAGAGGCCGGCCACACCCCTATAAATACTACCTCATTCTCTCCAAAACTCAATTCCAACTCTCTTGCAAAATTCTCTAAATTCTCCAAACACTTTTCTCTCAAAATTCTAACTTTGGCATCAGAGGTTCTTCGGCCAAAGCCCCCCATTCATCGTGGGCGCGTGAGGCTCTTGGCCTTGACCTAAGGTGTTATTTGTTTTATAGGTGTAATTTTGTCCAAGAACAAGGAGGAAGAAATTTGCATCCACAAATGAGACAACAAAAAACAGGCACGTAGTGTTAAGAAGGTGACATTTTCTAGAGGACCTCAAAAGGAGAATGTTTATGGAGTAAGGGTACAAGGATACGATTTATAAGGTAAGTTGCAGTAAGAACACATTTCTCCCAAAATTTAAGTGGTAGATTGGATTGAAAACGAATGGATCTAGCTACCTCAAGAAGATGACAATATTTTCTTTCTACAACACCATTTGTTGTGGTGTGTAGACACAAGTGCGTTGGTAAATGACAACATGAGCGGCAAAGAAATTCCGCATAAAAATAAATTATTCCTCATTATCTACTTGTATTTGTTGGACTTTTGTTTGGAATTGTGTTTCATCATAAGTAAAAAAAATCTTGCAAGGTCTTTTGTGTTTCATGTTTATGGCGCATAAGAAAAACCCAGTAACTCGAGAAAAATCATCAACGATGGATAAAAATAATAAGCCCTAATAAGATAGGGATGTTTATTAGGACCCTAAATGTTACAATGCAAAAAGGAAAAAGGACTCAAAGTTGAAATAGAACAAGTACCAAAATGTGGTGAGTTTGTTTCGCCAACGGACAAACTTCACAAACATGACCTGAATCAAAAGTATAATTTAAATAAGTGCTAGCTAATAGTTGAAACGGGCAGAAGAAAGGTGGCCTAGTTGTTGGCGCCAAAGTTCGAGTGAGGTAATAAGGAGATGGCAAACAGGTTTTTAGGAATGGGTAGTGCTAGTGGAGGTCAATGTAATAAGGTATTAGTGGTTACCACGGCGCTTCCCAACACCAATTGTCATCCTCGAAACCAAGTTATGCAAAATACACCAAGAGGAAAAATGGTGACAGATCAATTCAATCCATCTGTTATTTTACTAACAGATAAAACATCGACTTTAAAACTAGACACACACAAAACACCTTTCAATTGTATATTTGAAGTTAACAAAATATTGCTCGTCAAAGTGATTGGAGCCTTTTTCCCACTAGACAAAATCATTGGAGGTAAATTAGAGGACGATGTGTTCGTCAATATACGTGGAGAGGAAGTAATGATCCGTTGCTCCACTGTCAATGATCCATTGACCATGAGGTGAAGCAATCGGTGACAAATCTTGTGCGAAAGACTCGGCAGATGCTGCGTTGGCTTGTGGTGCTGACGGGGAGGCATTGGAATTCTCTAAAACAACAGACAATATTTGTTGGTCTTGGCCATCAGAGAGGGTGGGCATGGTTGTTCGAAGCTCTTTTAAGTGTAGGTTTTACGATTTCATCACCCATGCCAAAAAGGGCACGAGGAAAAAGAAAAGAAGAAGAGTTAGTGTTTCCTAACATGCTCTATATATCATGTAAAAAATTGTATTTGGCTCAACTGCAATCTTCATTCATTCTCAAATATACAATATAGACTAAATACAAATAAATGGATTAACTAGAAATATACATAATTTACTCTTTTATACAATGAACTTAATGTAAAAGAGTCAATAAACCTATATCGAAATTTTAATAAGCCTAATTGTTGAATAAACCTAATTAACTAACAGAGACGAATGTTTGACATTATATCAAATTCATAAGTTGATGTATGACATTATAATATTTAAAAAATTAAGTATGAATTTGTTACGTGAACTAAAATTAATGCGGTAAAATGTTATTTTCCCCAAAAAATCACAAATAATTAAATTAAAAAAAGACAAAGATGTTACACATAAGATAAGAGTAAAAATGACAAATGATAGTCGTAACCTAAGCAACCGTACTTCGTTTACCGAAAAAAAAGAAAGGCAACTGTACTTCAAGCTTAACAAAAAGAAAGAGACTGATAGAATTCACTTGCAATTCGGATCCTCGCCGGATCATTTTTGTAAGGATCTTTAGAATTCATGAAATGTGTTCATTCATCGTACATCGTACGATCAGAAATTATTTTAAATATTTTTATTTAAAAATAAACGTAAACAATACTTGATAAAAACTGACCGTACGATGTACGATAAACGGATACGAAAGGATCTGAAGAGGATCCTGTTGGTTGCAATTACATCCACTTTTTTTATTAGTTAATTTTTATAATATTTTGCTATGAAGAAAAATAGAATAAAATAAAATGAGAGGGTAAAGAGAGTTGGAAGTTTAGTGACGCGAATATACTGCGCGTGCATATAACGCCAAACAGTTGTATTTTCTACCTTTTGTTTCGTCAGCCTTTTCTCAAAAGCAGCCCCGAGGGAGCTCCAGTGAAATACAACTGTTCACTCCTTTTTGATTGGACCGTGCTTTCACTTTCTTAGAGAAAGCGTACGTACTGACAGAACCCTTTTCTTTTTCTATTTGTGGATGTAACTCATGTAAAATTTCTTATCGTAATAAGATTTTTCTTTTGTCCTATAGTTCTATATATTATCAAGAATAATACTTGATTAGATGAGTAGAAATTCGTACTCAAAATTTTTCGTATTTTATCCATAAATCTTTGTGGGACGGAAATGTAAAAGCATTACGAATCGTCTATCTATTTGCTACAAATGATTCAGTTAATGACCTTAGTTTTGATTCAGTTTTTTTCAAATATTTTTACAGAATGAAATGAATGGTTCCAATTATAAGTACAAAGTAAATCAGACATGAAGAATTTTGGATAGCCAAATATTGCTAAATAGCAATATGAAATTAAATTTTTTATTTTTTTTTGCAAAAGATAATAAAATAAAGTCTTAGTAACTTGCTTACTTTCATTGATAAATAAATGCGATAATTTGAAGTATTCCTATAGATACTCCAGTTTAATATCTCTTTGCGAGCGGGAAAGCTAATTTTTGTTGAGGCGTTTGCTACTCCAGTTTATTCTCATTTGTACATGAAACTTTGGTCTCTAATTAGTGTTGACTAGTGTGATTGTTTCAGCTTTCAACTTTGATCACTTATAATTATTTTATCGTTGGGATTATCTTAGTAATTTTACTAACTGGTTTAACGGATTTTAGTTAACGAGAGACATATATAAATATTCAATCAGTTTTAATAACTTCTAGCTAAGTTAACTCCCACTTGCTGATTGTCACCAAGTTCAAGTTAATTCCCACTTGTTTTAAAGGTTATATAAACCACAAGTTAAAACCAATTATTTCTTCTTGTTGCTTATTTGTTGTTTCCTTTAGCTTTTTCATATGGGAAAAGGATCCTCGCCATATCCTTTTCCTGGGGATCCAAAGGATCATGTGATCATGTCCGTTCATCGTACATTGTATAGTCAGAAATAATTTGAAAATATAAATAGTACCTAACGAAAATTGACCGCATGATATACGATGAACAGCCATAATTACGAGATCCTTTTCCTTTCATATGGTTGGTAAAATCAATTCATTTTTAAGTTATTTATTTTTAAGTATCGAATTACATATTATAATGTGGGAGCTACAATGTTTTTAACTCTTCAATCTATATGCAAGGGAAGTCCAACCAATTTATTCAGCTTAGGGTCGACGAGTTCAAAGTAATTAATTCATCCATTTCTTACCTTTCATAGTAATTTGAGTGAATGTAATATTTATGTATAGAAATCAGGTAGCTTGAGTTTAATATTGGTATCACACTCAAATTTTCTGATTTACTACAAAATTGTGATTTTTATATGAGTTCAAAATATTAGTGTCACACTCACTTTTTCTGACATTTTGTAAAAAATATTACTATAAATATATCATTGTATTTGAAATTCATCGTTGGTGAAAATCGAATCTAAAACTTTTCATTTATAAGTGAAGAAAAATATTACTAAATTATATTACTAAGAAGGTGTAAACCTACTACTAATGTAAGTAAAAGTAAGTGGTGAGAAAGGAACAGTCCACAAATTAACTGACCAAAAGGGAGTTGTCCACAAATTTACATGAAATGTTAGGGAGAAAATAGCAAAAGAAAAGGAAGGGGAAAGAAAGAAGCTGATGATAATACTAGAAGAAAAAGAAAAGGAGAGAAAAAAGACAAGGATTGTAAAGGGCAAAACCCCAAATAATGGAGGAGGAGAAGTGTGGAGAGCCATTGGATGGGATGGATAGTACAGTTAAAGAGGGAGAAACAAGAGAGAGAAAGCATGGAGAATCCCAATGCTCAGAGAGACACTGAGACACAGACAGCATAGCCATAGCCCTACTGTTCACTCTCCCCCTGTGACCAATTCGTTGTTAAATTAATCCCAACCCATCATCTCCATTTCTCTGCGTATCACTTCACACCCACCCTCCCTCCCTCCCTCTCTCTCTCTCTCTCTCTCTCTCATTAAATCAAAACCCCCAAATCCAATCCACTCCTCCATCAGAGCCCCATAACGTGATCTGATTTAAAAAATTCAGCTAAAAAGATTCCATTTTTGATATTTTTATTTGATCAGAAACCCAAAACTCAGATCACCATCCCAGTTTCAGAGATTGTTAAGGGAGAGGGGGAGAGAGAGAGAGAGAGAGAGAGAGAGAGAGGAGAGAGAAGTGAGAAGGAAGGGCTTTCATGGTTGAGGACCCATCAATCCCTTCATCCTCCTCATCCCAAATGTCCGAGGATGACGACCGATCTCCGTCCTTGGATCTCATCGACGGTCCAATCCCCTCCAGCAAGTCCCGCAACTGCTCCGGAGTTTCTGTGTCCGGCGGCGGCACCTCCGTCGAGTACACCGTCCCCTATCCGGACCAAGTCCTTGAGAATGTTCTCGAAAACGTCCTCTGCTTCCTCACCTCCCGCCGCGACCGCAGCGCCGCCTCATTGGTCTGCAAGTCCTGGTACCGCGCGGAGGCCCTCACCCGATCCGAGCTCTTCATCGGCAACTGCTACGCCGTCTCTCCCCGCCGGGCCACGGCCCGGTTCACCCGGGTCCGGGCCCTGACCATCAAGGGCAAGCCCCGGTTCGCCGATTTCAACCTCATGCCGGCCAATTGGGGGGCCCACTTGACGCCGTGGGTGTCCTCCATGGCCAAGGCGTACCCGTGGCTTGAGAAGCTCTGCCTGAAGCGGATGTCCGTGACGGATGACGATCTTGCCCTCTTGGCTGAGTCGTTTGCTGGGTTCAAGGAGCTCGTCCTGGTTTGCTGCGATGGGTTCGGGACCAGTGGGCTCGCCGTCGTCGTTAGCAAGTGCAGGTACTTTGCTAGTTTCGTTATTAGTTTCAGATCAATTTCTTAAATAAGTTTTTATTAGTGTAAACAATGGTGGGTTAGATCCGTGAAGTGGGTTTTAATTGGGGTTTGAGTAGAAAGGTTGAAGCTTTAATGGGTATTATTGTTTGGATCTGATTAGTGTTTTTAGATCTATTTCGGGTTTCTGGGTTTGTTTGGATAAACTGCTTTGTCTTTTTTCCATATGAAGTATTTGAATCAATGAAGTGCCTAGATAATGTGAAATTGCAGTGGGGAATCGAATAGTGGGGTTAATGTGTGTATGTGTGTGTGTATTCTGCAGGCAGCTTAGAGTGCTTGATCTGACCGAAACCGAAGTCATGGACGATGATGTGGATTGGATATGTTGTTTTCCGGAGAGTCAAACGTTTCTCGAATCTCTGATGTTCGATTGTGTGGAATGCCACATAAATTTCGAGGCATTGGAGAAGCTAGTGGCTAGGTCACCTTCCCTGAAGAAACTGAGGTTGAACCGCCATGTTTCAATTGGGCAGCTATACCGCCTGATGGTCCGAGCTCCTCAACTGACGCACTTAGGAACGGGCTCGTTCAATTTATCTGAGGGCATGGCTCAGGGTGATCCAGAACTGGATTATGTCTCTGCTTTTGCTGCTTGCAAATCCTTAGTTTGTCTCTCTGGGTTCCGGGAGATCTTGCTGGATTACATTCCTGCAATTTACCCTGTCTGTAGTAATCTCACCTCTCTGAACTTGAGCTATGCGAACATCACTGCAGAACAACTTAAACCAGTCATATCCCAATGCCACAAACTCCAGTCTTTATGGGTATGTGTTCTGTGTATTAATGTGTAAACACCGGAGATAATTGACTTTTGAAGCTTAATATGGATATCTTTGTGCAGGTACTCGATTCAATATGTGATGAAGGACTTAAGGCAGTGGCTGCAACTTGCAAGGAACTGTGTGAGCTTCGGGTTTTTCCTGTTAATGCTCAGGAGGATGCGGAGGGCCCTGTTTCTGAGGTGGGTCTCGAAGCAATTTCTGAGGGTTGTAGAAAACTGCGGTCTATTTTATACTTCTGTCAGCGAATGACAAATGCAGCTGTAATAGCAATGTCAAAGAATTGCTCAGAACTTGTGGTGTTTCGTCTTTGTATAATGGGGCGCCGCCGGCCTGACCATGTTACTGGTGAACCTATGGATGAAGGTTTTGGAGCAATAGTTATGAACTGTAAGAAGCTCACCCGCCTTGCTGTGTCGGGTTTATTGACTGATCAAGCATTCAGCTACATTGGAAAATATGGAAAGTTGGTTCGAACCCTTTCAGTTGCCTTTGCCGGTGATAGTGACTTGGGGCTTAAATACGTGCTTGAGGGCTGCCATAAATTGCAAAAGCTTGAAATAAGGGACAGCCCATTTGGGGATACAGCATTGCGTTCTGGTTTGCACCACTATTACAATATGAGATTCCTTTGGATGTCTTCGTGTTCGCTAACACGCCAAGGTTGTTGGGCGATTGCTCGAGAACTGCCTCGCCTCGTGGTGGAAGTGATGAAGAGTAATGAAGGGGAGGAAGAGGGTGATAATTTTGATACACTATACATGTACCGATCCCTTGAGGGTCCCAGGGATGATATTCCGCAATTTGTTGAAATCCTGAGACCTGGCATTTAGCTTGAAGCTGTTTCATCTCTAACTGTGGTGGCATCTGCGCAAGTTAAACACTTGTTTGTTGGGGGAAAAACGTTCTGTGGGTGACTTTTATATAACCCGCAAGATGGTTCCTGCAGTGGCTTTTGATTCTTTGAACGAAGGTGAGTAAACAACTTACAGTCCTGTGCTGGGGCTGTTGCAATGACGATCAGGTGCCACAATCGCAATGGCATTCACAGCACTGTCGACTGCTTTTCGTCTCGGCTTTGGTTCTTCCCGAACTCAGAGGAGGGGTGCAGATGCTGTGGATCAATGGCTCTGCAAGGTATTGGATGACCCAAATGTTGTATTGGTACGCTTCTAAATTTCATGTTTGTTTTTGCTTCCATATTCATTTGATCATAAACAAAGGCTGCCGGAGGGGGTGAAGGGAGGGTTGATTAGAGACTCGTAAGCTATCCCATCTTCAGAGGAATTGGGGAAATGGAAGATAGGTCTTGAAGCGGACGACCGGAAAGATTAAATTTACACGCTCCTCCCCTGCGCCGCCGGTAGAGAAGTAAAGGAAGAGAGCTTAGTCTGTTTATTTTGATTCAAATGGTAGATTATTTTTTAAGCTGTAGACTGATACACTTAATCTCATTCTCTCTCTCTCTCTCTCTGCAGTTTCAAAGTCTTTGTTTCTTTCAGATGTCTTGTAGTATCTGACCGTTGAATTTATTATTGTTATTAGAGTAATTGTACGAATGGTCCCTCAACTTTAATCAAATTAGAGCAATGGTCCCTCAACTAAAAATCCATTACCATTGGTCCCTCAACTTATCAAAATGTGTAGCTATAGTCATTCTCATCAATTTTGTCAAAATTTTGTCAAAATAAGCTATGTTGGAATAACCATTTATACAATTAGGATCTCTCAACTCATCAAAGTGTATAATTATGGTTCTTTTCGTCAACTATGTCAAAAGTTTTGTTAAAACGAGTTATATTGGAAGGACCATTGCTACAATTTAGTTAAAGTTAAATGACCATGTCTTCAGTTGAATTAAAGTTGAGAGACCAATGGTAATGGATTTTTAGTTGAGGGACCATAGCTGCACGTTTTGATAAGTTGAGGGATCAATGGTAATGGATTTTTAGTTGAGGGACCATTGCTCCAATTGAGTTAAAGTTAAGGGACCATAGCTACAATTTACTCTTGTTATTATTAGCAAATGTTGATCATCTGGTTAATAAATGCATAAATATGCATGGGACCATATCCTTGCCTATTTTTTCCTTGACTCTGGAATGGTCAATTGGCACTGAAATAAATCCTTAATGATTTTGTGGATTCAAGAAACCCGTGGCGGTGTCGGTAGTTTCCGGCTAAGGACGGCCACCCACCCCCCCCCTAACCCACCCGACGCCCCCCCCCCCCCCCCCCCACCCCAAACAAGATAAGAGTTGATATCAGCTACCGCTGGTCGGTCGATAACGGAGAATGAGTAACCTGGTCCTGAGACCTCAGGTGCCGAGGAAATACCCTAATCAATGAAAACCAAGGTCTAAAATATCCATAATATCCCGATATTTCCATCGAAATTTTCGTGTTTTTGGACTACTGATATTTCTGATGTCATCGATATTTCCATCGAAATTTCCGTATTTTTTAAATTTCTATATTTAAAAAAACACCAAAGGGATTCGAACCCCTTCCATTTTACTCCTTCAACACATTGACCACCATATCACTTATATTTTTGTGAAAATATGCTAAAATATTTATATATTTTCTACACTCACAATGTTTGCCAGCTCGTTATATAATCAACTTAAATCAGTTAAATCTATCATGCAATGCATTTCCTTCCAATTTTTTATGATAAACTAATAGATAATTGACTAAATAAACATCCTGCAAAGTTTCAATAAAAATTTCCAAGTTTTTCTTGCAATTTCCGTGGTTTTTATTCAATTTTTATCGATATTGATAATATCTCGATATTTCCATCGAAATTTTCGTGTTTTTGGACTATCGATATTTTTGATATCATCAATATTTTAGACCTTGATAAAAACCATGCTTACGAAGGATTTCAGGTCGATTTCTGGGTACGAGTAAAACTGGCTTTTACTTGCTCCGATTGCCTGTGGAATAATTTGCGTTATTAGGTTTTGCTGACCTGTATATACTTAAGATTGGGGCCCTTCATCTGATGACTTGTCACACCCCCGTGACTGCGTTATAAAGCAGCCAACTCTAATGACTTCACAAACTCCTCTCTCTCTCCCCATCTCATAATTAAAAAAAAAAGAAAAAGAAAAGAAAAGAAAAGAATCTATCTGCCCTCTTTGTTGTTATTCCATCAAGCAATATGGAACGGTGAAAATTGTTTAAAAAGACGGACTATTTGGTAGCCGGATTACCTAAGACAAACCTATAACAAAAAGCAAGTGGTTTCCCTCTCTGCTTTTTAACCCGGTCTCATGAAGCGTGGTCCTTCTGATAGATGACAGACAATCCATGAGGGTGGATTGGGGTCTAATTGCTTCGGATAAGCGGGTGTCATGTATGGGCGCTTATCCACAATGCATATGGTGGGAATAGTCGCTGACAAAGAATGAAAGCATGATAACCTTTGCTTTTTGATTGTATCATTCCTTCTAAGTTTGCTTTTATTTTTCCTTTTTTCCATCAACCATCCTTGTCCCCAGAGAAAAAGTGAAGACCCAAAAAAAAAAAACAACTGATAGAGACCTTACACAAGGACTAGGAGCGACACATCAATCAATCTTAGCCGTCCATTACATAAAATGACCCATTGTGATTGAGCCGACTCACTCACCTACTTACACACATCAAACCCCATCATTTTTGTTCTAAATACAAAACTTCACCAAATTAAATGGCCCTCGATCACAACCCCATTTGCTTAGCACATGCATTTTACTGTTTGCTTAACACACCCACACATTATTAATGAGTTTACAGTGGGAAGCTCCGCTATTTTAGAGAATGGCATACATAAAACTGATTTATTAATAAGCAATGTTTTGAATTAATCATACATTGCTATATATACGTCATTGAACGCCACAAACAACACAATGACAATAATATATAAGTTATTCTCCCTTATTCGGAACTGACTGATGGAGGGATACATAGATCAAAGGGGTGACCCACAAAACTGATGATTAAGTATGTGGTCACGTGTATGGCATAAGAGCTTGCTGGGATACCATTTATTATTATTTAACCAATTAATTAAACACATAAATAATGAAAGTTACAACTTATTAATATAATCATGCATTTAAAGGAGTGGTCCGAAGGCAGAGAAGCCTAACGGACAAAACAACTAATTTGTAATTGGCTGGTGTTTGAATCCAGTGTGTCAAGTGGTAGTGGGGTGTTCTCTTGTTCTCTTCTGATGGAAAAATTAAAAATTAAAAATTAAAAAAAAATAAAAGTCGGTGAAGCCAAAGGAATTAGGGTTTTTCTTAGTTTTTAATTTTTTTTATAATTATTTTGATTTAATTTTATAATTTTAACTTTATTTGTGTTAAGCACATTCATGGCTGAACTAAGCACGAGGTCAACCACTAAACTTTATTTGTGACAAATCTTATTTTATTTTTTTGCTTTTGTAGTTTGCCCACCATGCTTTTCTTGATTGAACCTCTTCCGTAACCCTAATTAGTGAATCTCTTAAGAATAATCAATAACTTTAAACATTTGGTCCCATGATCGTAAGATATGTGCTATAGAGATTACAGTTACACACCGTCGACACTTCGTTTGGTAAGCACATGAAGAGCAACTCGACTCTTTTTTTGAGTGCATATAAGGTCCCCTAATTCTCTAACGTGGAATTCGCAGTCTCAACACTACTAATATGGATACTATATATATATATATATATATATATATATATATATATATATATATATGTGGTGCATTGGCTGATAGAAATTATAGGACACAGTCTGAAATCAAACTGAGTATTATCTCAAATATCCGACTACTACTTTCGTAATAACATGAATGAGTTTCTACTTAACCAATTTTATCAACGTTTTTAAAATATCGGTATAGGTGGAAATATCGAAACGCAAATTTATAGAAATATCATGGATATATCAATATTGATATAAGCTGCATTCGATGGAAATTATGGAATTTGGAATAGGATGACTATATCAACTCCTTCAGATTTAGTCGAAATTACAGAAAAATTTCTCAAAAAAAAAAACCAAAAGTTTGAAATATAAGATAGGTTTTGGCAAAATTTTTTTAGTGAATTGGTGAATACCATAAATATTCATTGATTTTCCTATATCTCGCCTACATAAAGTGAAGTTTGCATTTCATCCCCTTCCATATCAATTCTTAATTTTTCGGATATTTCGACGAAAATATCAAAAATTTCGTGAATAGCTTAAACATTGATCAAACGTGAGTTAGCTAATTTTGTGATTAATATATGTTCTTATTAAAGATCTAAAGTATGGCAATATAATTTTTGAACAGGCATGTCTGCTACGGCTAGGGTTTTAATTAGTAAGATAACCTTAAGCTATTCAGCTATGAGTTTTCCGAGAGGCTTCAAGTTCTAAATTACTTTCTATATAATTAAACTTGAACTTTGGATCTGATCATGGAGTTGATAATTTAATTTTTATATAACATTTTTATAACATTAAAGGGTATGGTCTTTTAAAATTTTAATATTTAACGTTGCGCTTGCCGACATCTTAGCTCAACTAAAACTCAATTATTTATTGCTTTTGAATGACAATTAAATTTTATTAAAAACTTAAAATTGGGGTTTGGTATAAAATTAAGTGATAAACAAATTAGGGTGGATCGGTGAGGGTTTGTTTGGCAATGCAACGTGTTATATAACAAAATTAAATTAGTAAAGCCAGTAAGACGCAGACAGCGGCCGAACCAAACATGGCATATGCTGCTGCTAAATAAATAGTAAGAGGTGGAAACCAAATCCAAAGTCCAAGTGAAGGAATAGATGTTTAACCAATCCTCTTTGAAATTGTGTGAGCATAACAATCAATACAAACAAATCTATGTTTTGATGTAAACCTAATTTTTGGCTGATGTCATTTAGTTATCGAACTGTATAGAAACAATTGAATGGAATTTGTAAAAGTATTACGAACCGTCAATGTATTTGTTACAATAGATTGACTAAACTACCTTAGTTTTAATTTATTTTTTACAAACATGATCTTTACAGAATGATTCATAATATGAATAGTTTTGATGATAAGCACAACACTTTGTGATTCGAACACGAAAAATCTGAGTAGGAGTTTATACTCATCCTTGATTAGCCAATCCACATGTAACTATTAGAACATATTGCATTACTTGCATGCCGCCATGCATGGATGCACACTTTGATACTAAAACTTCAATATGCGAATAAGAAGCTAACCACTAATTAGATAGAGACTGCATAAAACAAATCCGCACGGATGATTTACTGAAATAAAAGATGAGCATAGAGCGAACGTTTAAGTTCAAACGTTATATGTTTAATATTTTTAAAAAGAAAAAAAATATAGATTTACCTAATAAATTGAAGGAAGACTTTAGATGCTATCCTTAATTATCAATGTTCTTTGACTGAAACTTTGTTGGTTTTCATTATATCAAAGTCTCTGACATTAATATAATAATATATTTCTATGCAAGTTATTAAATTTTCTTAAATTAGAAATTAAAATTTGCAATTGTTTATATTAATGAGATTTTAAATAAAACCCATAATTTGTGGGATTAAAAATATTAAATGATAAATTTTACTCTCCAATATACTGTGTGTATATATAAATAAACATGGATACAATCATCAAAATTAACCAAAAAATTATTGTACCTGAAGATGGGTACATTTTTCAAAACTACACAAAAAAAAAAAAAAACTAATAGATATTAGGCTTAATAATATTATTAAACTCTTCTATTAAACTTGATATGGATACATTCTCAAATCAACGAAATAGAATGTACCCATATAAGTTTAAAAAATGGATTAGGAAAAAATTGAATGAATTTTATACAAAAAATGGGTACATTTTAGTATTAAAAAACGGATATATTTTACATATAACAATTTGATATATTTAAGAATTGGTACATTTTGTGACAACCCGTCCCTAATTTTACGATAATATAAATTTTAAAAGAGTGATTTTACGAAAATGCCCTTAGAGGCGAGGATGTTTCACTTTCGTTGCCCGTCTTTCGTGACATGTATAAGCTACTCTTTTACGAATTCTCGAAGTACTCGACAATACGAATGTGTGGGCACAAACGAAATGCAATTTGGAGTTATAACAAAGGAGTTATTAACGAATGAAATCGAGGACAAAATGGTCAATTGATTATTTTCTGGAAGGCTCCAGATTTCTGGAGCAAAGAATTGTTATGCCCACACACCACGTGTGTGGCAGTGATGGAAATATGAGAAATCAGGAAGGGAAGAAGGGCCAATGAGATGAGAGGTGGAGTGACCAGAAAGAGGAGGAGAGAGCCCCGTCGATTGGGGAAGCGGGACGAATCAGAGAACAGAAGGGGAGATGGACCAATTGGGAAGGAGATAAAGCAAAAAAAGGAGAAGAAGTGAAGGAAAGGAACCGGCCGGGTTCCTCTTCGACCCGCGTGACCCGACTATTGACCTGACGACAACAACCTCAATTTTAGGCGATTTTCCAGCATGATGAAGTCCGCCACCACCTGTAAACGTCTTCATGTCATCCCTCTTGCAATTTCCACCAAAGTATCGACGAGTTTTGGTGTTATTTCTCGAAGGAAACTCGAGGAATGAACGTGCTCTTTTCGGAGTCCATGACGACAAATCCCACCATTTTTTAATGTTATCATGTCAATTACCACCACCATTAGACTCCCCTTAAGGCCAGGAACAAAGCCCAAACAACTATAGGGGCGGCGGAGCACCGGAGAAGTCGAATCGAAGCCACCCATTTTTAGGGTTTCCGGCGGGTTCGAGATAAATTGGAGCTTTTCCGGCCAAATTGGACTGGCCACAGGTATTAAACTTGCTCTACTCATTTAGATATTCATTCCTGTAAAATTTGAGAATTTTTTGAATTAGTTGAATTTTCCAGCGAATCGGGCGACCGGCCATCGTGTGGGCTGAGATCCCACCTAACCTTCTTAAGCTAATTTGGATGGCCCGATTCCATATTTGACATCCAATGAAATTCCATTGTTTGGGTATAATCTCGCTAAGGTCAGCCACTTGGACATTATGTGAATCGACGATCCGACCGTTGGATTGTCACCAAACCTTAATACGTTATCGTACGTAATATTTGAGGACCATAGGGCCTCTCAGATCGGGAATCCGATGTACGGATCTTCCCGAATTGGATTTGTAAGTTAGTAAAATAAAACATTGATAGCAACCCAATTCTAGCAATTGGCGGAGATCCGACCATTGGATCGTTCCGAAATTTTAGGATGTTGTTCTAGAAGCATATTGAAACTCTTGGGAAGTTACGGATCAGAAATCTGCGGTGCGGATCTTCCGGATAGAATTACGTAGGGTTGTGGACCCTACCGTCGACCTTCGACCGACGGTTGACTTTTGGTCAATGAGTTTCAAATCATTCTAGAACGACCTTGGGGATGTGTTTTACGTAAGTTACGTGTTCTATCGATAAGAATTCTTAGACATGATTTGATATTTGTTCTAGGCGACGATCTTTAGTGATGCCTCGATATTCGTGTTAGGGAGTTGTAGTGCAGACTTCGGATGAGTGGGTCTTTTCCTTTTTATAGTGTGTGTATGTATATATATATATATATATATGATTGATAGTTTCCATTTGTGCATCTGAAAAAGAATTTCTTACGTACGCCTGGATTAGACTAAAGTTTATAAGAATTAGCGAAATAACGGAAAATTATGAAGTTATCATAAATCTTACGGGATGCATAGGTATGCTTATAATCTTTGATGCCATGATTAAATAATGTTATAAGAAATGTTGCATTGTTGTGAAATGCCAAAATAATCCTACGGGATGCCCAGGTAAGTTTATTATGTTGATTAGAATTATTGAATCATTATGGCATGCTTATATTCATGTAGTCTGCTCATCATTGCTGCACCTCGGTGTTAGTGCTTACCCCGGGCCAGCGCTAGTCCTTCACGTGTATGTTCACATCTCGCACCACATGCTCACCTTGGATCTAAGTAGGTGCCAGTCCTGTCATACAGGTCGCATTAGGCGACTCCGACTCATGTGCTAGTATAGATCGATGAGCAATTAGGTCAGTCGTACAGGTCGCATTAGGCGACTACGACTAGTGTGCTAGCATAGGTTAAGCACTTGATTTTACTTATATTACAGTTGAGATTTTGGGATTTTGGGATGTCATGCTTTATTTACGTTTTGCAGGCTACGGTAAGTATTTTCATACTATACGTTGTATGTATATTTGGGAAACTATACACGTTTTACGGCAAAAGGTTATAACGTTTTCAAAGGTTTTTATTAAAACTTTATTTTCAGGCGTACTCACCCTTGTTTTTCGCCCCTCCAGGTTTTAGTAGCCGAGCTTTCATATCGATGAGGATTCTTGGAAAATCTTGGGGTAGACTATTACCTTCGATGGTATAATTTCTCACCCTATTTTACTGTACTGTACTGTACTTATGCTCTAGCATCACGTGTGGAATGGGTTCATTCCCGCTCACAGCGCACTCTTATATTTAGGCACTTTTAGGTTTAAATTTATTCACAAATCCACATCACCACACTTTATGGCTTCGTCACCCTCCAGGTGTCGGCTAGTATAGCTCGATTCAGAGCCCAAGTGGACGTTCCGGGTCGGGGTGTGTCAGTTTGGTATCAGAGCATAAGTTTGGGCAGTATTGCGTTCATCACACACGTGATGTAAGCATTCTTGGTTCTTGAACCCAAGTATCGAATCTTACCACCTTGTCGACTACGAAAAACGTGTTAGGTTTTCCTAAGTTTTGGGCTGATTAGGCGACTCATTGACATTCGAGAAAATTGTTTTGGCGACCGCCTCTAAACTTAAGTGAAAAATTTCCCTGCCAAGGAAAGATGTAGATTTGAGACAAGTTGATGGCCCTAAGGCAAAGTTACCATATTGATAGTTGTGCATTAGGGGGGATTTACCTACTAATTCCACTACCATCTAGTCATTTCTACCAACCCTTCCAAGTTAGGAACCCAGAAATAACTTTGATTCCATGGCAGCATCCGTTAGTATATCATTTATTAGAATGTCTGCGAAATTTACTTTGTCAAAATTTCCAGAAATGTCTCGTGTGACAATGTGGTGCTAAAGTGGTAGCACTCGACAGAAGAACATCTTGGGATAATCACTTTTGGTCCCCGATAACACTAATCTTTTCAAACGCATTAGTGATCATTTTAGATCTTCAAGAGGAAGATCGACTTCCATTTAAGTCTGTTCTAAAGTACATTATTAACAAATTCCTTTTCTAGCTTTAGGACGTTCCAACCAATACTAATTTTCCGAATTTCTTTTGGTGATGTACTTGTCATTTCGACAAGCATAGGCACATGTGTACGAGTTGTTGTATATACGGTCAGTAGAAATCCCCGAAGTGGTAAACATCTTCCCTAGAATTACTGAAACCACTTTATAGGATCAGTTCCTTACCAATCATCTGAGACCATCTACCTGAGTAGGCTCTAACCTATAATCAGCCTACAGTGGCACTGCCAATTGATGATAATGTCTAATATCCAGAAGCTGTCAACCAGCATTTAGGCGGTATGATTTCTGATACCGGACGCATGTGCTAGTATCTGGGGGTGATACCTTTATGCCAGACCGCCGGTTCATAGTTTCAAGGTAGCGAACAATATCAAAATATCGTATATGCGTTAATTAGTGGCGCGACTGTAGACTGATTAACAATGACTACCTGAGTCAAAGAAACTAAATCAAGGAAATTGAGGAGCAAGTTTTGTGTTAGGACAATAAACATGTAGTTGTTTTAACCATATTTTCCACTTAAGTAACCAAAACCACTCCAACTAGCCATCTTTCCGATCACTTCCACAAGCAAATATTAGTTTGAAGTACGAGTTAACTTTTCACTGTTAGAGTGAATTGAGTATCAAGGAAGCTGTGAAGACCTATTAGCACGTGGTGGAGTGAAAGGAAGTAGTATGGTACGTTTCGAGGACGTACATTTGGGCGTCATGTTCCAAAATCTTACCTAGGATATCATCAAATGGTGAAGTGAAGTACACCATCAACCCACTTTCTCGTACGATATCAATTTTCCTTGTGACTTTTCGAACAAGTCCTACTTCATTAAGAGAACTTAGTTACTAAAGCTTACCAATTAGGAATTTATCCAACCAAACACCTTATCTAGGGAACCTCAAACCTATCTGTGAAGGCGAAAGGCTGAACCTTAGGGTGGTACCTAGATTTTAGCAACTTCCTCGGCTGACAATTAAAAACCGTTATCCTCTACTTCGAGTTGATGGTCTAGCAGACCAATCTTTATAACTCGAGTTTTCTTCCATAGCCTAACGAATTTATAGTGGTCTTATCGATGATCTTCTCATCTGCTTTGGCAGTGAGACCAAATTCTCTAAACACCAATAGTCAGCTTTATATCGAATTCTTCAAACTTGTTTAGAGCATATAGGTTTCTTGGGAGACGTGCTCTCAGTGGATGATATTCTTTTATTTTCCCAAAAAGGTTGTAGCGGAAGAAAGTTAGAATTTTCACAAAGTGTTGTGAAATGTGAGACATTCTTGGTCTTGTCGATTTCATCGATAATTTGTTAGCGATTTTTTTACTGTAGTGTTTTTCCTCACTTGTTGACCAAGGAAAGCTAGTTCAGTTTGGGATGTTGGTTATGATTAAAGTTTTTGATAACCGAACTGCTGTCTCCCTTATCTTTGTTTTACACCTTTTGATGACATTGATCATTTTAGAAATCCATGATGACGTGTTCTTTGGATGTTTCGACTGTGCTGAGGCAGCATGGCGGAGAATTGCTTTTTCTTTTTTTTTTTCAACGGTTAGGACCGTTCGAAATGAACTTTCTTATTCATGACCTAGAGTCAACAGTTGTCACCTTCATTTGAAAATCAGATGACACCTCTATGGAGTATCGTGTCCAAAATCTTTATCAACCTTAGATTTCTCAAATACATCTTCAATTGAAATGAACTAGATTTCTGACATTGGTGATGGAAAAACCAAATCAACGTTTATGATTACACTAGCATGTATCATCTTGGTTGTGCAAACGTAATTACTGTTTACCACAGCAAAAGACACATCTACCCTTGAACATTTTCAGCATTTCTTATCCCATTCCAGTTGAAGTTCGCAAGCATCGATTTGACGTTATTTCCAAATCATCAAAGGATCATTCGAGTGGTTACAATCACTTTTTGTATCCACATAGAGATGGGGAACTATCGCCATAAGCTTCTGTTACAAGGCATCTCGTACATGTGGAGAATATGATAATGTTAGATGATTACTGATCGACTTAACAAGTCAACCCATTTTCCATTGGTCCCGAGGGACTAGATTTTGACCACTTGGCAAAATTGCTCATTCTTGAATTTATTGGCTTTTTCTGGTGTTTCGATCAACATCCACTTTGACCATGATTCCATAGTTACCTCTTTGTGCTGGAAGACATTCCAGTCAACCTTGGGTACGTGTTTACTCTAATGCACTTTGTATCATTTCTGAGGCAGGTAGACTATTCAGAAGAATCATTCGGACATTGAACTCTAGTAGTGGTCATTAATTTTTAATCACCCAAGAAATACTCTGCTGAACGAATTTTACCGTTGGTGATTAAATCTTCTAGAAGCTACTGTTGTAGCGAGGTGTTATGCACTAATCCCAATTACCTTATATTCTAGATTGTTGGGCTTATTTTGACTCTCAAATTCTTGATTGTTCTTTCAGCCTTTTTGCCATAGTTGTAGCTAAATTTGAGAGAATTTCTTTATGAATCTGTTCGCCAAGGTATTTGTGAACTACGTTGTTTGACTCCGTGGTGTGCATGTCACTACTGTATCTCATCGTGATGCGTGTTTCACTTTCAAGCCTTGGAAAGTCTTCTTGAATGTTATGAGTACAAAGTTATTATCCGAAACCACATTTCACCTTCGGACTAACGGCCAGTCATAACGAATTATCCGAACTTTTGTGGACATGTTGTGTTTATCCGCTCTATAGTTTTAGCATGATAATAGAATACATTTATATTTGTTAGAGTTGTGTGTAACTATGGTTACACTTTCGGTTTTTGGGTATGGTACTGTTTGAGCTGTGGTATAGAGATTCTATGCACAGTACATGATTGACAGTTGAGTATTGTGACCAGGTATTTGAATGACCGAGATTACGATATAGAAAATTTATTAATATTGTTGATGTTACCCGTGAAGGTAGTGCGTGAACACGATCGAGACTTTGATCAAACGATGTATGTGTATCTCCCAATTATGGGCAAGATGGTAATATTGCACCCTCGGGAATTATTTGCTCGCTTATCGTGACAACAGTGAGTTATCGGTTTTGCGGGCTGCAGACCGTAATATCAATAACTTATTCATTGGATTCGTTAAGTAAGTGGATAGGTAGGTCCGTCTACGTTAGTATTTCTATTTATTTATACGTTAGGTTATTTATTTATTGTTTGGGCTTAAGCTAGTGATACTACACGCTTGTTCATGGAGTACGTTACGCTACGAGTGCATAGGTGAAATCTTTCTATGTTCGGTTTTTTATTTCAGTGCAACTATTTTAACTTTACTTCACTACATACGTATTTTGACGTTATGTTTTTATATATCTATTTTTGATCTTATATTTTTATAAAAGTATTATATTTTGGTATTGTATTAGAGGAGAATGAAAGTTTGAGTTTGGAGGCATGAAAGATGCATCTTTGCAATCCGATCGCGATAAAATGACATTCTCTTTTATGCAAATGCTCTAGCTTGATTTCTTCCTTATATATACTTTCTTCCTACCTTTTGGAGTATATTATGTATAGTAAATGATTTTAAATTTCAGAGACGAATTTTTTTTAAAGTGGGTAGATTGTGATAACCGTCCCTAATTTTATGATAATATAACTTTTAAAAGAGTGATTTTACGAAAATGCCCTTAGAGGCGAGGATGTTTGACTTTTGTTGGCTGTCTTTCGTGACGTGTATAAGCTACTTTTTTGTGAATTCTCGAAGTACTCGACTACACGAATTGGAGCTTTTCCCAGCCAAATTGCGCTTGGCCACAGGTATAAAACTTGCTCTGATCATTGAAATCTTCATTCCTGTAAAATTTGAGAATTTTTGGAATTAGTTGAATTTTTCGACGAATTGGGGCGGCCGGCTGCCACGTGTGCCGAGACCCCACCTGATTCCATATTTAACATCTGATTAACGAAATTCCATTGTTTGGGTATAATTTCACTAAGGTCCGCCACTTGGACATTATTTGAATCGACGATCCGACCGTTGGGTCGTCACCAAACCTTAATATGTTATAGTACGTAATATTTGAGGACCATAAGAACTTTTGGATCGGGAATCCGATGTGTGGATCTTCCTGAATTGGATTTGTAAGTTCATAAATTAAAACGTTGATAGCAACCCAATTCTAGCAATTGGGGGAGATCTGACCGTTGGATCGTTCCGAAACTTTAGGATGTTGTTCTAGAAGCTTATTGAAACTCTTAAGAAGTTCTGGATAAGAAATCTGAGGTGGGGATCTTTCGGATAGAATTACGTAAGTTACGTGTTCTATCGATAAGAATTCTAAGACATGATTTGATATTTGTTCTAGGCGACTATCGTTTGTGACGCCTCGATATTCATGTTAGGGAGTTGTAGCGCTGACTTCAGGTGAATGGGTTTTTTCCTTTTTATAGTATGTGTGTGTGTGTGTGTGTGTATGATTGATAGTTTCCATTTATGCATTTGGAAAATAATTTCTTACATATACCTGGATTAGACTAAAGTTTATAAGAATTAGCGAAATAACGAAAAATTA
Source organism: Heteromeles arbutifolia (assembly GCA_024362995.1). Taxonomy (NCBI): domain Eukaryota; kingdom Viridiplantae; phylum Streptophyta; class Magnoliopsida; order Rosales; family Rosaceae; genus Heteromeles; species Heteromeles arbutifolia. The sequence goes on along the minus strand of JANCRC010000013.1, from coordinate 25,533,800 downwards.
TGAAGTTATCATAAATCCTACGGGATGCACAAGTATGCTTATAATATTTGATGCCTTGATTAAATAATGTTATAAGAAATGTTGCACTGTTGTGAAATGCCAAAATAATCCTACAGGATGTGCATGTAAGTTTATTATGTTGATTAGAATTATTGAATCATTATGGCATGCTTATAATCACGTAGTCTGCTCATCATTGCTGCACCCCAGTGTTAGTGCTCACCCCAGGCGAGGGCCAGTCCTTCACGTGTATGTTCACCACCCGCACCGCATGCTCGCCTTGGATCCAAGTAAGTGCTAGTCCTATCGTACAGGTCGTATTAGGCGACTCCAACTCGTAGGTGACCGCGATTATCGCCAGTCTTCACGTGATTGTAGCACTAGAGCGTATATTATTACACCCAGTCATGTCATACAGGTCGCATTAGGCGACTCCGACTCGTGTGCTAGCATAGATCGATGAGCAATTAGGTCAGTCATACAGGTCGCATTAGGCGACTCCAACTAGTGTGCTGGCATAGGTTGGGCACCTGATTTTACTTATATTACAGTTGAGATTTTGTGATTTTGGGATGTCATGCTTTATTTACGTTTTACAGGCTATGGTAAGTATTTTCATACTCTACGTAGTATGTATATTTTGGAAACTATACATGTTTTACGGCGAGGGGTTATAACGTTTTCAAAGGTTTTTATTAAAACTTTATTTTCAGGCCCACTCATCCTTGTTTTTCGCCCATCCAGGTTTTAGTAGCTAAGCTTTCATATCGACGAGGATTCTTGGCAAATCTTGTCGTAGACGATTACCTTCAATGGTATAATTTCTCATCCTAATTTACCGTACTATACTTATGCTTTGTCACACGTGTGAAATGGGTTCATTCCCCCTCACAGCGCACTCTTATATTTAGGCACTTTTGGGTTTAAATTTATTCATAAATCCAAATCACTACACTTTATGGCTTCGTCACCCACCAGGTGTTGGCCAGCACAACTCGATTTGGAGTCCAGGTGGACGTTCCGAGTCGGGGTTTGTCACATTTACTATTTAAAAAAATCATATGAATTGGTACATTTAAAATCTCTTTAGAAAAAAATTGATGGGTTCAAAACTTATTCTAATTTGTTTTTATGTTATTTTAGGAATGTATTGAATTGAAAATTAGTTAGGAATTTAATAAGGGTGTGAGTATTAAAACCCTAAATCAATTACTAATTTTTTATTAAAAATTTATCTGTCGTAGTCGCAAGGAGGGTTAGGGTTTCTTGAGAGAAGGGTTAGGGTTTCTGACGGCGCAGTGTTTCTAGGGTTTGGTGAGACTTTGTTGAGGAAAATTTGTGTGATCGTTATCGTTTCTTGCGCTGCAGAGTGTGAGAATAGTGGGAAAGGGTAATGGCTGCAGGGTTTTAGGAGGGATGACTTGGATGAGTTAGGACGAAGGTTTGGTGCAAAGTTGCAGTTGTCAGATGAGGAGAAAGGTGGGCTTACTATTGATCGCAAGGAGGTTGAGGAGGCTTTGGTGGGATTCCACTTGACTGCATTGGTAGAGGTGCTAACAAATAGGGATGTTAATCGCGATGCTTTTATCGATCGATTTATGTCTCTATGGAGAGGAAATGAGGGGGTTTCTATTCGAGCTTTGGGGAATCGTATGTTCTTGGCGAGGTTTGTAAGTCAGAAGGATTTGTTTAGAGTTTTGGATGCGGATCAACCATAGATGTTTAGGGAGGACTTGGTGATGGTGGATGATAGAACAGAGAAGGGATATAACAGATGGGAGATGCTCAGGGTGGAGACGTTTTGGGTACAGATGCATAAAATTCCTCCGTTGAGCATGACAGCATCTGTGGCGCAGTCTATTAGTGGAGTGATGGGACATATAATTACTGTTGACCGCTTGGTGAGTAAGGATTGTATTGGTCGTTTTCTGCGAGTCAAAGTGCGGTTTAATGTTCGTGAACCTTTGATGAGAGGAATGTTTGTGGATTTCCCGGATGAGGGACGTGTCTGGGTGGATTTTAAATACGAGGGGCTGCCAAATTATTGTTTAATCTGTGGTTTGTTGAGTCATCCAACAAGAGTAGGCCGAGAGAAGCTAGGTGTTATAGAAGGGAATGAGAATGATGACATCATTGTTGGATATTTATCTATTATTGTTATTTAATTTCTTTAGTTAATTTGCTTCTGCTAATAATCCCTATTTGTCAGGGAACATGGTTAGTGTTGGACCTAATCTTTAGGAGAATCCCAATAGTCTAGGGTTGTTAGACGTGGGAAATTATGTTGCTTATTTTTCTGATTTCTTGCTCCTTGTATGGCTATTTATGCCAGTCTTTTGAGTCAATGAATAATACGAACATCCTTTCAGACTTTTGCACTCTTTAGCTTTCGAAGTTCTAGTTCTCAACAATTGGTATCAGAGGCCCCCACTGGGGCCTGGTTTGAAAAAGCAACAGCTTTCATCCTGCAGCAGCAAGACTCAATGGCGTCTGAAAACAATTATGTGCAACCTACGATTCCACGCTTTGATGGTCACTATAACCATTGGAGTATGCTAATGGAAAATTTCTTGCCGTCAAAGGAGTATTGGACTATGGTTGATACCGGCATCGCAAAGCCTGCTAGTGGGGCTGTCTTGACAGAGACACAGAGAAAGACATTGGAGGAGCAAAGATTGAAGGATTTGAAGACAAAGAACTACCTGTTTCAAGCAATAGATCGTGCCATCTTGGAAACCATCATCAAGAAGGATACTGCTAAGGATATTTGGGATTTCATGAAGAAAAAGTATCAGGGTACAGCAAGAGTGAAACGTGCCCAACTTCAAGTTCTTCACAAAGAGTTTGAGATTCTCCACATGAAGGAAGGAGAGTCAATCAATGATTACTTTGCAAGGACATTGATGATCTCAAATAAGATGCGTATTCATGGCGAAAATATGGAAGATGTTGCAATCATTGAGAAAATTTGACTATGTGGTGTGTTCCATTGAAGAATCAAATGACATTGACATTCTTTCGATTGACGTGTTGTAAAGTTCATTGTTGGTTCATGAGCAGAGGATGACTAGTCATGTTGTGGAGGAGCAAGCCTTGAAGATCACCACTCATGAAGGAACATCTACAGGCAGAGGTAGAGGACGCAGAGGCTTTCGAGGAAGAGGCAGAGGCAGAGGACGCCAGCTTTCCTATAATCAAGGAGCACAATTTGACAAGGCAAGTGTGGAATGCTTTCACTGTCACAAGTTTGGCCACTATCAATATGAATGCCCTGAGAAAGAGAAGGAAACTAAGGTGAATCTTGCTGAGGCCGAAGAAGAAATGCTCTTAATGGCTTACATCGACAAAAAGGAGAACCCATCAGGTGATACTTGGTATTTAGACTCCAGCTGCAGCAATCATATATGTGGTAATAAACTCTTGTTCTCTGATCTAGATGAAAATTTTAGAGAAAATGTGAAGTTTGGAAACAATTCTAGCATCTGTGTTATGGGTAAAGGGAATATTAAAATTCGGTTGAATGGTAGCATGCAAACAATCACTGGAGTATTTTATGTCCCATAACTAAATAGTAATCTGATTAGTCTTGGTCAACTACAAGAAAAGGGTTTCGCAATCCTTATTTAGAAAGACAACTGTCAGATTCATCATTCGGAGAAGGGGCTTATTGCACAAGCCAAAATGACAACAAATCGGATGTTCCCTCTAGATACACAAATTCCACATGATGATCAAACTTGCTTCACTTCAACCACACAAGACACAACATGGTTGTGGCATTATCGTTATGGGCACCTAAGCTTTAATGAATTGAAGACCTTGGAGCAAAAGAAGATGGTAAGAAGACTGCCTCAAATTCAAACTCCTTCAAAGGTATGCGAGGATTGCATTATTGGAAAGCAGCATCGTGACTCATTTTCAAAAGAAAGCACATGGAGAGCTACAGAAGTACTGTAATTGGTTCATTCAGATATATGTGGACCAATTAACCCAACGTTAAACAACAACAAAAGGTACTTCATTACATTTACTAATGACTTTAGTCGTAAGACATGGATTTATTTTTTGGGACAAAAATCTGAGGCCATTGCTGCTTTTAAAAGATTTCGTGCACATGTTGAAAAAGAAACTAGAAATTGCATAAAGATTTTTCGTATTGATCGTGGCGGTGAATTCACATCACATGAATTTACTAACTTATGTGAAATGAATGGAATTCGTAAACAGCTTACTACGGCCTATTCACCACAGCAGAACGAGGTGGCAAAGAGGAAAAATCGTACTATTATGAATATGGTACGAAGCATGTTGACAAAGAAAGACATCCCAAAGAAGTTTTGGCCAGAAGCTGTCAACTGGAGTGTTCATGTTTTGAATAGAAGCCCCACACTTGTTGTTAAAAACATGACATCTGAAGAAGCATGGACCGGACACAAACCAGTTGTTGATCACTTCAGAATATTTGGATGTCTAGCCTATGCATATGTACCTGATCGAAAAAGAGGCAAACTTGATGACAAAATTGTGAAATGTGTGCTACTTGGTGTTAGTGGAGAATCAAAGGCGTATAGGTTGTACAATCTAGTCACTCAGAAGATTATTATCAGTCGTGATGTTTTGTTTGATGAAGGCAGTGGTTGGAATTGGGGCAACAATGTATCTAAATCAATTCCATTTTATTTATATATCAATGATGAAAGAATGACCGATGTACAAATTTTAGAAGATATCTTGCCAAATGTTCCAACAAATGAAAACATAATAGAACATGAAGCACAATCTTCTAGAGATTTGATGTCAAATATTCCGGCAAAACGAACCTTTTGAAGGTCAACCTTCAAATTCAAATGCCCAACGGATTAGAAAAATGCCTTTTTGGATGATAGACTATGTAAGCGGAGATGAATTATCAGATGATGATAATGTTGCTCATCATGCTTTGTTTGCAGACAATGATCCAATGCTCTTTGAGGATACTGTTAATAATGTAAAGTGGAGGAAAGCTATGTATGCGAAAATATAGGCAATCGAGAAAAATGATACCTAGGAATTGACTGATCTTCTAGCAGAAGAAAAAACCATTGGGGTTAAATGGATCTTCAAAACAAAGCTCAACGAGAAATGAGAGGTTGACAAATACCAAGTGTGGCTGATGGCAAAGGGGTATACGCAAGAATATGGAGTTGATTATGCTGAAGTCTTTGCACCGATTGCAAGACATGACACCATTCGTTTGGTGGTATCATTGGCAGCACAAACTTATTGGCTCATTTATCAACTTGACGTGAAATCAGCCTTCTTGCATGGTGAGTTAAATGAGAAAGTTTTCATTGACTAGCCTCCAGGTTATGTGCCAAAGGGGAATGAGTAGAAGATGCTCAAACTAAAAAAGGCATTATACGAACTGAAATAAGCACCCCGAGCTTGGTACAGTCGTATAGATGCTTACTTCTCTAAGGCAGGATTCCAAAAGTGTCCTTATGAGCATACTTTGTTCGTTAAATCTGAAGAAGGAAGTAAATTTTTGATTACTTCTCTGTATGTAGATGATTTGATATTTATTGGAAATGATGAAGCCACGTTTGTTGAATTTAAATCATCTATGATGAGTGAATTTGATATCACTGATCTAGGAAAGATGCGTTACTTTCTTGGTATTGAGGTGGTGCAATCATCTTCTGGAATCTTTATTAGCCAGAAGAAATATGGTCAAGAGGTTCTGGAAAGATTTCAAATGTCAAATTGTAATCCAGTCCAAAATCCAATTGTACCAGGTTTTAAGATTACAAGAAATGCTGAAGGAGAAAGATTTGATAGTACCTATTACAAGAAAATCGTTGGAAGTCTAATGTATTTGTCAGCCACTCGACCAAACATGATGTATGTTGTTAGTCTCCTTAGCAGGTTAATGAAAGAACCAACTAAACTTCATTATCAGGCTGCAAAAAGAGTACTCCGCTATTTGAAAGGTACTGCGGATTATGGGCTGTTTTATAAGAAGGGTGAAAGTAATGAGTTAGTGGGATTTAGGGACAATGATTATGCTGGGGATTTGGAAGATAGAAAGAGCACATCTGGTCATGTGTTCATGTTAAGTTTAGGGGCTGTTTCATGGTCTCCAAAGAAGTAGCAAGTGACTTTGTCCATAACCGAAGCTGAATTCATAGCAGCTGCTTCTTGTGCTTGTCAGGCTGTATAGTTAAGAAGAATACTTAAGGAATTACATTGTATTCAGAAGAAGCCTACACTGATTTACTGTGATAACAGTTCAACGATCAAACTTTCCAAGAATCTAGTGCTGCATGGAAGAAGTAAGCACATTGATATCAGGTTTCATTTCCTTCGTGATCTTACAAAGGCAGGTGTTGTTTATCTAGTTTATTGTCAAAGTCAAGATCAGATTGCAGACATATTGACCAAGCCTCTTAAGCTAGAGGCCTTTGAGAAGCTGCGTGGTCTACTTGGAGTTTGGTCAGGTTCTATTGTAAACTGATATTGAATAACATTCAGTTTAAGGGAGGGAATGTTGGATATTTATCTATTATTGTTATTTGATTGCTTTAGTTAATTTGCTTCTGCTAATAATCTCTATTTGCCAGGGAACATGGTTAGTGTTTGACCTAATCTTTAGGAGAATCCCAATAGTCGAGGGTTGTTAGACGTGGGATATTATGTTGCTTATTTTTCTAATTTCTTGTTCCTTGTACGGCTATTTATGCCAGTCTTTTGAGTCAATAAATAATACGAACATTCTCTCAGACTTTTGCACTCTTTAGCTTTCGAAGTTCTAGTTCTCAACAATCATGGTAGAGTAGTTATATGCTTTTCAAAGCTTGGAGGCTGAAAATGACTTGCGTGGGTATCCCTAGCGTAATTCAAATCGTAGGAAGGGGGTCTTTGAGTGGTAGTGAAGGGCAGGGCTTGGGTGGAAAGTCTCATTGGGGTTCAATTAGTAAGGAGACTAGTTATAATGATAGGAGATAGTCACGTGGGTTTGGGAATAAATGGTGTACTGGTGGGGGTGATTCAGATCGTAAGAGAGTTAAGGGAAATGATGAAGATGAGGTTTCAGATGAGTTGCGGGATACTGCTATTTCCCCGATGACACCAAGCCATATGCATACAAAGACGGACTAGGTAATGGAGAATTTAATAGAGAAAGTGCAACAATGGAAGGTGCGAAGGGAAAGTGAGAGGAAAGCTCGTGAGGCTGCTTTTGATGCGGGTTAGATTGGGCCTGGTGGAGTCATTGCGCTAGGGGTGCTGAGGGTAGAGCTTAAGAGTCTGGAGGAAGATGTAGGGGACTCAGAAAAATTAACGAGGTTAGACCGGTGCCGGTGGTTTTTGACCTGAATATTCATCCTCTAGAGGCGGGAGAAATTATTATGGGCAATGCTACTGAGGGTATGAAGGGTAATGGTGGATATATCATGTCGCAGGGGTCAGACCCTTTCAACCTAGGGCTTATTATTGAAGAATGCTCTCAAGCACTCAAGAGGAAGAAATGTGTTTGAAGAGTGTTGGAGGAAGATTTAAGTGTGAAAGAGAATGAAGTACGAAGTTTACAGAAGAGACACGACAGTAGCTTCGATGAGGCAAAGGAGACCAGCCTTAAGGGGTCTCCCAATGCGCCATGAGGATGATCGTGTGGAACTGTTAGGGTATCAGGAGTGACCTGACAGTTGACAATTTATTGGAGAAAAATCAGCTCCACACCCCCTACATAATGGTGTTCTTGGAGACTAAAAATCGAAGTCACTACTACGTGTACTTGAAGAAGAAATTAGGCATGGATTTTATGCATGCAGTTGAGCCAAAAGAGATTGGATGAGGTTTCTGTATGTTTTGGAGAGATGTCAATTAGGTACTATTAGTCAAGTACGCTGATTTCCTTATCAAAGTGTGTATTAATGACATTCAAAGAGATTATAAATGGCGACTCTTTGCCGTTTATGCAAGTACGGATGATAGGAAGAAGAGAAAGCAGTGAGGAATTCTGAATCAGTGAATTATGGGGAGTGTGGAGCCTTGCTTGGTAATTGGGGATTTTGATGATATCCTTGATAATGATGAGAATGAAGGAGGGACTATGCGGACGAAGGCGACCTCGAGGGACTTTGGAGATTTTATGCCACATAATGGTTTGCAAGACTTGGGGTTTGATGGCTACCCTTTTATGTGGAGGAACAACAAGGAGGAATGACCGATACAACATCATTTGGACCATGGGCTGGTGGCAAGGGGTTGGGCTCAATGTTATCATGAGGCAAAAATTTTGCATCAACATTTGGGGGGCTCAGATCATGCTATGTTGCTTTTGGCTACGGATGGACAAATTAAGCGAAGGAAACGACATTTCTTTTATGATAAAAAATAGGGTAAAAATAAACAATACAGTGAGACACTGAAGGGTATTTGGGGACGGGAAAGAGGTGGGTCCTCTGCGTATAGATTTGCTGAGAATCTAAAGATGGCAAGGATGGAATTAAGGGCATGGCAGCGTGCTAATGGCAAGAATACGTGTAAGATAATTGAGGATCTAAGGAAAGAGCTGAGAGAGAAGTATCAAACAAATGGGTTTGGGGATGTGGTAGTCAAACGAAAGAAGGATGAACTAAGGAAGGCAATTAAAGACGAGGAACATTATTGGAAAGTGCGTTCTAGAGTGAATTGGTTGCAATTCGGTGATAAGAATACGATTTTTTTTCATGCTCAAACGGTGCGCTGACGAAAAGCCAATAGGATTTCTGGATTGGAGGATTCAAATGGAGTGTGGCACTGGGATAAACATAAGGTTCACGACTTGGTTCTTACATATTTTATAGAGTTGTTTCACTCTAATCAGCCAAGCGATATTGAGGTGATTTTGGATGCACTGGAATCGAAATTGATAGAGGATGATAGTGTCAAACTATTGGAGCAGTTTTCAGAGTAAGAAATTGAATGGGTAGTGTTCCAGATTCCTGCAGGAAGGTCACTGGGGCCTGATGGTTTCACCGGTAGTTTTTACCATAAGCACTAGGTGACGATTGAAAATGATGTGGTTAAGTATGTTCAGGCATTCTAGCACTAGGGGAGAATGCTCAAAAACTTAATCATACAAATATTGTGCTCATTCCGAGGATGGCTTGCCCCAAGATTATCACGCAGTTTCATCCCATTTCTTTGTGCAATGTAAGTTACAAAATCATTGGCAAAGTTTTGACGAACCGTTTAAAGGAGTTTATGCCGCAGGTTGTTAGTGGTAATCAGTCAGCGTTTGTGGCAGGGCGTCTGATCCAGGATAATATATTGGTCACACATGAGATTCTTCATTCGCTCAAGACGTTTGACACGATGGAGGAATCGGGAATGACTCTTAAAATTGATATGGCTAAAGCGTATGATAGTGTGGAGTGGACTTTTTTTATTGCAGTCATAAAGCGTTTAAGGTTTAATGCTAGATTTTGTAGTGGGATTTATGAATGCATTTCTACAACTTCGTTTAGTGTGATGCTGAACAGTTCTCCAGAAGGTTATTTTTGCCCTCAAAGGGGATTAAGACAAGGGGATCCGCTTTCCTCTTTTCTTTTTCTCTTTTGTGCCGAGGGACTTTCAGGAATGTTGCGACAAAGGGAAGTAATAGGCAATTTACATGGGGTTCAGGTTTCGCCTATGAGCGTTCCTATTTCCCACTTGTACTTTGCTGACAATTCAATCATTTTTTTGTCGTGCTGTGGAGGAGGAGGCTCGGGTAGTAGCAGATTTACTGGACAATTATGCTTCTGCTTCAGGCCAAATTATTAATAAAAGGGAAGAGTTCGATCTAATTTGGGTCGAAATGCCCCAAATGGAGGAAGAAACAAATTGCAGATATTTTGGGTGTGCAAGTTCAAGATAGTTTTGGGAAATATTTGGGTTTACAAGCTGACTTTGGGCATTCAAAGAAAGCTGTCTTTGAAAATATAAGAAAAAATGTTGAAACCAGAATGTCTGGGTGTGCAGAACAGTATCTTTCACACGCGGGAAGAGAGATGCTAATTAAATCTATGGCTATGGCTCTTCCTAACCATGCAATGTCTTATTTTCATTTGCCTATAGGCATGTGTAAGGAGATTGAAAGGGCTATTGCCTGATATTGATGGAGCGGAGGTGATGGGAAACAAGGGATTCTATGAGTGTCGTGGGAACGATTGAAAAAGAGGAAGAAACATAGAGGTATTAGGTTTCATGATCTTCAATGTTTTAATATTGTTACGCTTGCAAAGGTGGGATAAAGGATCTGGAAGAATCCAGAATCTTTACTTGCGGTGGTTCTTCGCGATAAATACTTTCCTGGTCAAACATTTTAGGAGGCAAGGTTGGGGAGGAACTCATCTTGGGGTTGGAAGATGATCATTCAGGAAAAAATGGTTTTGGAAATGGGTGTTCGATGGGGAGTGGGGGATGGGCGAAGCATTCGGATTCGAGATGACCCTTGGGTTCCTAAGCCACCGACATTTAAGGTTGTTCTATGTAGCACATTGAGGGCTACAATAGTGAGGGAGTTAATAAATGTTGATAGCACGACATGGAATGAAAGGATGCTCATGGCTCATTTTTCTATTGAAGATGCGAACTAGATATTGGGGATCCTGGTGAATAGACGGGGTTGTAATGATAGGCTAATATGGCACTTTACACGAAATAGGGACTATACAGTGAAAACGAGCTATCAAATTACGATAGAGATGATGGAGGCAGATGAATTGGGTAGGAAGGCGCTGGGTTTAACGGGTAGTCGTGATGTCAATAGCTCCACATGGTTAGTGATATGGCAGCTACGAGTTCCCAATAAGATGATGAAATTTGTGTGAAGGTGTTGCAATAATGCGTTGGCTGTGTGCTGGAAGCTCCAACGTCGACATGTTAGAGTGCTTGAGATGTGTTTTATCTATGCAAAGTATACTGAGATGCATAATCATTTGTTTTTTTAAAGTGAATTTAGTCATGCTTTTTTGTTTGGCATTCCGGTTCAACTAAATCTATAGGATGTAGTGGGTACAGATTTCATTGATACTTGGAAGAATATCAGTTTAAGATTACAGGAGGTGGAGGGAAACGATTATATACTCCAAAGCATTGTGTTTGGATTATGGCGTCTTTGGAAGTGTTGAAACGCCATGATTTTTAAAAAACAACTTTTTCATCCTATAGAGGCATTATTGTGGTGGCAACAAGTGGTCGAATTCCAAGGGAGTGAGAAGAATACTGATGTGATCGAACTCTAAAGGGAGCAAAGGGCTGTGGAGAAGAAGGTGGAGAGGACGGGTTGACACGCCCGACCTTGATATTCTCCAAACACCAGGGTAAGCATGTGCTGGCCGTCACCCGAATGTGACGAAGCCATACTAACATACATGAGAACAATGAAAATGAATAAAATAATAGAAATTTAAATATAATGAATATGCATTTAAGGAATGTGTTCAGAGCATACGACTAATCTAGAATACTAAAAAGAAATAATATAAAATTGAATGAATAAAGGGATGGGTCTTACACCAAAAGGGCTTGAAGATGCCTATGCGGGAGTGCCTTGACGCCGGAATTATACGCCTCGAATCTAAGTCCTAAGGGGGCGCAAAACAAAATATGAGTGGACCAATTTGATATATAAATAGTACTAACATAATTATTCAACAACGTACTAACCCCCAAAGTTTATGAAAACTCAATAACATAAGACGTAATAGGTTTTTCGAAAATCCTAGCATGCCATAAAACCTTTCATAAAACATATATCGTAGATAGTGTGTTTAGTAGTGGTATATATAAGGCATATACATATATATAATATTTCATTCGCCTGAAGGCATATAGAACACTTCTTCATTCATTCGAATGTTCTACATCACGCGCTTGTAGGCAGATCATTCGCCCGTAGGCACTACATCTCCCGGCCGAAGCCAATATAAGTATCTTCTGGCCGAAGCCATCAACCTACGCCCGGTCGAAGCCAATATAAATATCTTTCGGCCGAAGCCATCAACCTACGCCCGGCCGAAGCTAATATAAATATTTTCCGCCCGTAGGCCTTCATTCGCCCGTAGACTCCAACAGCACCTTCCCCAAGGCATATAAGTATCAATCACCCGTAGGCTCCTACAGCACCCACCTGAAGGCATATACAAGTATCACTCTCCCGTAGGCAGAACATATGCCCATAGGCAGGACCGTTCGGATAACCATTAAGTAAGTACATAAGTATATATCTATCTTAATCGGAGTTCAGTATCTAAAACATCATATCATAAAACCTATTCGTAGTATATAGTCATCAATCTTATATATTACGAAGAACGTAAAATCGATAAAGTGTGGTATTCCAAAATATTCTCCGTAAAGCATAATATCTCATAAAGTGTAAATCTAATTTACTCATAAATGTTTCATAAAACGTAACTATTATATCATGCTTTTCATGTATGCATTTCTAATAGTAAAATATGCATTTTAGAAGGGGTCCAATCACCTTACACCGTTGGCAAAGAGCCGTGCAAACAAGGGTGGACGGAAACGCCATACACAATTGCACCTAAGCACATAAAGGTACCAATTAATAAAACTCAAGGTTCTAAAATACGCTAGGCGCTAGTCGGGCGGCGGGCTGGTGCCTAGCACCTAGGCAGCTAGACGAGGTCTAGGCGGGCTAGGCGGATTTAATTAAATCTATTATATTTCGTGTAAATAAGTGTGTTTTTATACTTAAAATATATATAATTTCATCATAAACTACATAATATAATTACATATATATTACGAGCTATTTAAACATAATGAAAACATGGGAAACAAGCATATAATGTGAGTTCATTTAAGTATTCAACAAGTCTCTTACAATTTATTGAAAAAAAACAAAATGCAAAATGAAAGTTATCTATTTTCTATCTAAGTGAGTTGCAACCTAGGTGTGTTCCTATACGGGTCTTGGCGGGCTAGACGATCTAGGCGGGCGTCTCAGTAGGTCTAGGCGTCATTTCTTAATTTTCAAACGCCTATGCATTAATCAGGGCAGTGACCAGCCGCCTAACGCCTAGGCGGGGATTTTTAGAACAATCATAAAACTATACTAAAGCGGTTGAATTTCAAGAAATGGACGTCATAAACGGATTCATGACGTTAAAAAACATAAAGGGGGACCCCATGTACTTCCACGCGCCGCCACACACCATTTTGGGTCGCCAAAAAGTTCGCCGGAAAAGTCACCGGAGTCGCCATGATCGCCGCCGTGGACAGCGACGGAGCACAGTACCTCCGACGGAGGCGCGTGTGCTTCATGCACCGGCACATGCTGCTCTTCAAGCATGCGAGCGACCTGGGTTCCAGGGTCTCTGGGTTGGGCCGAGTTTAAAAGGTTTGGGCCAAGAGTCTGGGCCTAGGTTGGATCGAGGCAACTGGGCCTGGGCCTAGAGTTTAGGTCGGGGGTTTCCATGGCCCAAGGGCCTGGGTTTAGGTTCCTGGCTTAAAGGGTTGGGCTTTAGGTTATAAGGTTTAGGGCTTGGGTTGAAGTCCATGGCCCAAAAACCTAGGCCGGTTTAGTTGGGTCTGGGTTTGACTCATTTTCATGTCGGGCCTGCCAAACTTGACGAAGAAGGAAGCCAGAGCTTCCCGAGCTCCGTTCAACTCTGATTCTCCACCCTAGCATGCGATTTACCTACCAAAATGTAGCTTAAGGAATGTTGATTAGGATTTTACCTTTTATTTTCCCAAGTAGTGGCCGGAGTTGGCCAGGAATTCCGTTTGAATCCATGATGCTCGCCAGAGGGAATCCTCGGGTAGTCTCTGTGCTTCACAGACAATGAGGGAAAGATGAGGCCCATCCCTGGTGGTGGGTGGTGGTGCTGGTGTTCGTTGGAGGGAATGGGTGTGTGCGTGTGTATGTGGGTGCGTTGGTCCTTATGGAAGAGAGGGCTGAGTGAGGTTGGTGCGAGAAAGAAAGAGTGAGCTGAGAGAGAGAGGGTGAACTCGGGGGAGAAAAGAGAGAAGATAGGCCGAGGGACAAAAACAAGGGAGGGCCTTACGTGGTTCACCAACCAATCCCATAAAAGATAAAAATAAGAAAATATCCCCTTGATTATGAAATTACCATTTTACCCTTATCGTTCTGAAAAAATCCGGGACGGGTTGTTACACGGGTGGCTGGAAGAAGCCCAGGTTTGGGACATTGAAGATGAAATGTGATGCGGCATGGTATAGCAAACGACGGCGAGGAGCAACATGTAAGGTAATTGGGGATTTTGCTGGATTATTGGTGGCTGCTGGCGGGAATGGTGGAGTGCAGGCTACGTCTGCATTGATGGCAGAAGCAATGGCTGTTAGGGAAGCGTTGGTTTTTTGCAGGCAGGAAGGTTATTCTAGTTTGGTGGTTGAATCTGATTCACAGCTGGTCATTCAAATGGCTATAAGGAAGATCAGTGTTGATGCATCAATGGAGAGTATCCTGCACAATATATGGGCTTTGCAAATGATGTAGGGATTGTTTCGTTCGAGTTTACTAGTAGAAATGGTAATCGAGTGGCACATGCCGTGGCTGGGTTTGTTCAAACCCATGGTGGATCATTTAGCTGGGATTGTATTGGCCCATAGTTTCTGTTTAATATTCTAGCTAATGATGTAAACCTTTCAATTCTTTAATAAAGATCTATCTTTCGACAAACAACAAAAAAAAAAGTCTAATTTTTCATTTAAAAAACATTTAAATTTATTAATACTAAAGACTTCGATTAAATTTGAAAACTAATAAGGTCTCAATCAATAAACATTAGTAACTAGAGACCAGATACTAATTTACGCTAAATTTAAATTGTGCATGTTTCTATGCAAGTAAATTTATCTCATGGATTTGTACTAAAAGACCAATCAAGTTGGTTGTCGATAGTTTTTTTTTTTTTTTGGGATTACCGACGAAAAGAGACTCGAGTCCAAGGTATATAGATTTTTTTTTTGCCTGCGGTACATTAACCTATTGAATATGAACAAAAAAATATTATTGCCATCGTCCATTAAGTGCATTTTTAACCCAGTAAAGTGGTGCATAACAATTTCAACAGTCTAATAAATCATTTGATGGTCTAAATATGCATTTGATAAGTCATTTGTAATTTTCGTACTCAATAGGTTAATGCATTTTTGAAGGATGTTCAAGCACCAAATTTAAAGTTGGAATTTTCCTAAAAGCAAAAGGGTTAATCTCTATTAGGGGTTAAACCTCACTCATTTCTCTCAAAAGAGATTATGGAATCATATAGTAAAAAAGAAAAAAAATGAAAAGAAAGAAAGTGGATTGAAATCCTGCAATGATTCACAAACAAATGTACACATTGGCACTAATTAAAATTCCAAAAAAGAACAAGCCAAGTCAAATTGTTAACTATTAATATTCCTATGCTGCTCATCAAAAGGGTCATGGTACATGGATTGAGATTTACTCCGAATTTTTGTGTTCCGAATCCGTAAACTGAGAGATTCAAACCACTCAAGTTCAATCATGCGGCCCTCATTAACTTATCTCATTGGCATGCTTCGCTAAAATTTAAAAACTTGAATGGCCTAGATCTCTTTCTCCCTCTCTTGAGCATTCTGAATATATCGATCTGCGGACTCTGAACATAAAAATATGGAACGAATCTCAATCCACAATACATAGCATAATACGTCTGAAATTAAACAACATACACACACACACACACACACACACACAAAATATAATATAATATAATATTATACATTAGTTTGTTTTGGTGGGGTTGGGGGGGGGAGGGGGGGGGGGGGTGGTGGGTGGGGTTGGTCCTCCTTAGTTTCCCCCCTGTTCAATTGTTTGTTTTGTGTTTGATGAGGGACACCAAAGTATAATTTGGTATTGGAGATAAGATTGAACCCCACCTTGGATGTCTTGTTGTACATACAGAAAGGTATTTGAAAGGAAAAGGCTCAACGCCTTTGAAAGCTCAAGAAATCCACACATTCCACAACTCAACAATCATGATTTAAGTTATTGGCCACTACCATCCGTCTCAATTCTATTTGGCTTTCCATATATTAATCATCAAAACCATTCCTTCTCACAAATATTTACGACGGTAAAATCTTACTAAGTTTTAAATTTGGTATAAATACGGAGTCCATTTTTGTTTAATCTCTCGTAACTCAACGTGACCGTTAACATACACACGGCTTGTTGCATATTTTTCTATCTCTCTCAATCAAACATGACCTAAAAGAATTTAGGTATCCCTAAAGGCACTGAAAAATGCTTATAGTTATCTAAAAATGCTTCATAAAACTATATAAAAATGGGATTTATCCATACCCATAGGTGCTTGCTTACACACAATTCGAATTCCAATCAACTAGTCAAGGACGTGGCCACTCGCATTGCAAATGGACCAATTGGGTCAATCTAAATGGCTCTCCTTGTACTGTTAATGATTTTCTCTTACAATCGGTGATTTAAATTGATAACTATTTAACGGATGAACAATTTATTATGTAAATACATGATAATTATCTATGACATCGGTGATGTCAGGCGGACAACATATTGAATGCTGACATTACCTATGGGATTAAACAGTGCCATCCTAGCGGGGGGCGGGCGGGGCGAGGGATCAAATGTCTCCTAGCATGTAAGAATTTTCAAGGGCCGTTCGATGATAACACAGATTTGCCAACTTGCGGAACATATAACATCAGGCCCAGGCCTTTTTGGATGCATGATTTGAAAGAGAGGAGGAGGGAATCTTCTAATCATTTCTCCTCTAGAATTCTTTTTAAACATTTCCCTACCTCTACTTCTTTAGGATCTCTGTGATCTGAGCGATGTGTAACATGCCACATGGACCTGAAATCTTTTTGTGTCGACAGTATATATCTTCTTGTATATACAACTGATTGCAACGTAGATTCTCTTCTCTTTTTTTTTGTCGAACTAGGGGCAGATTGCCTTCAGAGTCACAAACCCCCTTGAACATGTACTCTTCCATTCAATTAATATATACATAACATAAATAATTCTACTATACTCCAGGGTATGACATATGCATCGTAGCAATTGATAGTTAAATCTGCAGTACAAGATTTAACGAGTGGGGTGGTCATCGCACGACTAGAAATTCCGATGCATGCTCCTACATAATAAAGACGGAAAATCCACAACCAAAGCCCTTTTAAAAGCAAAAGTGAGTGGGGTGGTCATCTTCCATCAAATTGGCACTTGAATTATAAAGAAGTGTCAGCCTTCAGTTTTCTTCAGCTGGTCAAAACATCCATGGAAAGAAATTTGAGTTTCTTTTTTGAAATTTTTTCATGGTGGAGCCCAATTTGGCCATGAATCATGATCATTAAATCTAAGCAAATATTAGTTAATATTATATTATGAAGAAAATCATGGATTAAAGAAACCTACAAATTAAAGGTTGGAAGCTTTAAACTTTAAAGGCATTTTTCAAGTGTTTAAGCTTTGAAAATCTCAATAATTCATTACCCACTATTCTACAAACTATCATGTACACTTTAAAAGTTTATGCCAAATAAGTCTCCAAAAGCATGATTCTAAATGTAATTAAGAATTTAGAAGAAGCAAAAAGTTTCAGGATTTTAAGAAGTGCTTTAAAATTTATGAAGAGCAAAAGAAGCTCAACTTTATTTTGGTATGATTTTAAAATCGAAGGTGATTTTCACATTTTTTTAATCATTTTTATTTATTTTTTGACGTCAGATTGAATAAATTAAACAAAACTAGCGGACATGATTAAACAAAAGTATGACTAGAAAAGGCATACATTTAAAATTAACAATTTTATTAACTTATTATGCAGTACCAATGTGCAAAGTTGAAGCTAGAAAGATTAGACTCAAATTTGATCAAAACTTTGTGGGTAGGTTTGTTAATTTCTTGCGTAAACCGTTAACCCAACACAAAATGACACGAAAATAACAAGTTATGAGGTATCTTGTTAAGGAGTCAGGTCGTTATCAAGCCATATGTTAAGAACGGTATGACACATAAACGACCCGTTTGCCAGGTCTAGACATTAGGCATGGCAATATTTTGGATGACCCATTAATCCAACACAAAAATAACAGGTACCAGGCCAACCTATTAGGGAGTCAGGTCGTTATCGAGTCAACTGATAAAAATCCGTTAACATAACGGGTTTTGATACGGCACAATTTGTTAAGATAATGGTATGACACAAATGATATAAACACGACAAACACGACCTGTTTACCAAATTTACTTGTGGATATGCAAAAGAGAAATACTTGTTAGCCAATTATGAACGCGGTACAACTTTTTGATCCACTAACAAAAGCAATTTCTATCTTTGCATGTGACAAATTGTCACACTTCGAACTCCCTACTACACAACTGCGGCCAAGCAAGCATGAAGGGTGTCCGTGTCCAATGACGGCCACCACATTTAAACCTCAACAAACCTTCGTGAGGAGACAATAGAAAAGTTGAAACTCTCCCACTGTTTCCGTCGCTGCCCATGCTCACCTTATCCTAGAATTTGCTACATAAGACAGCTTACAGTTCCGGTAACTCCAATGACAGCGACAATTTACCCTACACTTAAATCTTGAACCTCCTCTTTCCCTCTAGGCCTTCTTTATATTTAAAAAAAGGGTCTACCAACCATTCAGAATTCAGATACTCTTCCTGCATTCCAGCCCAGGATCGCCCCTTTAATTCTCATATGAAATGAACAAAAAGTTGAGCTACGGCTTAAACTGATCCAGAGTTTAAAAATAGTGCTTTGAGTAAGGCGCGACGAAAGACTATCAAGAGAGGAAACATGAACTTTAGCTATGGCTGGGAGATTTAGGATGTATCTGAAGAACATAAACTGAGCTGTGCCTTCCAATTGTTCGGGAGGCAGTTTTGACACTAACTGCCTGCCAAAACAATGACATTATATCAAAGACCCGTAACAAATGTATTTCACTATCAATGGAAGGGTATACTAGAGCACAGTATTACAATGCAAAAAGATTCAATTGCACATGGATTTTGAATTGTACGTGGCAACTGACATGCTATGTGTAGGATTTATCTTATGGGATAAATAAACAAAAGATATTCCACCCACATGAGGATATTAACCTCCTAATTATCTACGTGATACTTACATGAAAATCAAGAGATATTCATATTAGAATATATTTGAGATTTTCATGGGCATTTCAGTCTTTGGATGCTCTTTCCAACTACTAAATAATGAGGCTTTGGAGAAGAGAGAAAATACAAGAAACACAAGCTTATCCATAGTTCAAATATTCTAGTTAGGTCTTTAGGGCTATCACTTCCGGCCCTAGGTCTTGGGAGACGAAAACTAAGGGGGCAACTCGACATACCGTAGCCAACCCGACGACCTGCGAGGTTCTAGCTCGTGTTTGTAGCAGCGTGTCGAGATTCAAGCTTCCACAAAAAGGTACACACGTCCTTCCGAATTTATTAATAGTTCTTCCAACACTAAGCTCCACGTGCAAACAATTCTCCAACCCAACAATTCTCCTTTAAATGTTCGTGCAGGTTGCCAATATAAGGAGAACAACAATAAACTAACGGGGCCAGTAATTATGTAGTATACAATACCCTGAATGATGGAACTTCACAATGAAGATGCTGAAAGGACTTGTCAGGGCGCCAATTTTCCACTCATGTTGTCCATTTCGATTTCTTTTGGAGAATATTGCAGCCTATCAAGGAAAAAAACACGTTGAGACGTTTGAGCAAAATATGTTATGTTCCTTTCAGTAGCACATCCATATAGTTAACTCTTACTCTATCACATCGTTGATCAAAACACAAGTAAGAAAAATTCTTTTATTAACAGTTTTAAAAACCAATAGTTGCTAGAATCAACTAAATCCGTCAACCAGACTTATATCTGAGTTACAGTTCATATATCCAAGCCAGTGGCAGGAAAAAAAAAGTACAGATTTCCGCACAGTTATAAGTATCCAAGATCCAGAACCACAAATTTTTGAGTTCCTTTGTCAGCCCATATCTGCTCCATGCATTTGTTACAGGCTATCTGTCGACACTCAAGCAAAAGAAATGGAAGAAGAACAAGCCATCATACAGGGGATAGAAACCACCTGTCATGCAAACGAGATTTTTGGCCCTGCCAAAACTAAAACAGCTCTGGCTTAAGTCTGTATCCTCCCCAGTTTTTAGGTTTTGGAATTAAACTTCTGCACCATGCAAGTTAGTTTCCAAGCTATGTTAAGGTTGTTCGGAGAACTGTAAACTTAATGCAAACAGCTTCACCTATGATCCCATCCGGCATATAAGATGGTGATAGGGGTTGGGGCAAGGACAATTATGTGTGAATATTTGCATAAAGCTATTAGATATCTATATCACTTACCCATCAGATAATTTTTCTTCTAGTTCTTTGTATCGGTCATACAGGACATGCCTTCCGGGAACTACAGTGCTCTGGAATAAGAATATACCAATTATTATATTCCCTAGAGAAAATTAATACTATCAGTAAAATAGAGAAAGAGAAAATGGATAACCCGCGAGATGCTCCTGCAGTGGCTTTTGATTCTTTGAACGAAAATGAGTAAACAACTTACGGTCCTGTGCTGGGGCTTGTTTGGGTTCATATTTGACATTAGGCTTTGTAACGATGAAGATCTAAGAACACAAAACCAAAGAAGAGGTTGGGCTCAGACAAAGCTAGTGGCCCAGGAAGAATTTGGATATCATTTCAGCAAGGCATAGGCCACATGTCTATGTTTGAAGTGATGGGCGACAGAGGGCAGCTCATCCCGGCAAAAAGCACTTATCAAGAGCATGGATGAGTAAATAAGTGATGACTCATCACCCTCCGAAAGCCATCAGCAAAAGGCGAAGCTTGGACAGTCAGGCCAAATTGTCTATAAAAGCAGAGAGAGGGACACCAGAGACAAGGACACTCAACCAATCAATCAATAGACATCTCACTTTGCTCTCAAACAAGCAAGAAACCAGAAAGCTGTATTATGTCCAGATTTCCCCTTTTTAGTCATATATTCCCCATAGAAAGCCATATTTTGTCAAGTTTAGAAGCTCTGCTACCTTCCCCTAATGTTGTAGTATCGATTCCCTCTCGTAAAACCTATTCATATTTTGTTCCCCAGAATCTACAAACCCCTGTAAACACAAAGAGAAATGGTTGCAAGAAGTTGAACCTTGCCCGACAAGGTTAAATCTTGCCTGAGTCTCTTTTGTTTGTACTAAAGTAGATCTGTTGTTTAATGCATATCTCGCTATGTTTTTAAATCATTTCCAACTGTTTTTTGTTCACAGTCTCATCTGTGATCAAAACTGGCGAAACTAATGAGCTTTTACTCCTTTAAAGTTAACTGTGACCAGAGAAATGGTTGGAAGGGCCGTGGACCCCCTTCATTTTGACATACAATATTATGAGTAAAAGTCCTTGTTTACAAGGCAAGAAAAAGAACTTTATACAGACTTAACCCATCTGTGACAATCCATCGATAAATCAAGAAGTCTAAGTAACTTATGGCGCAAGTAATCAACCCAATTCACAACTAAATAACAATCTATTATACAAAGATAACAGTGGCACGCTCAGATCTATGTTAGTCTCGATTGTGAGCCTCAAGGCCTAACCAAAGGCCCTACAAAGGCACCTTTCAAACTAACAGCAAACTTATATTGCAGCACATTAAGCAGCAAGCCTTGCCCGACAGGCAAGAGCCCCAGGGAGCTGTGTGAGGGACAGATCCAGCCCGAACAGGGCTGTTTCAATGACGATCAGGCATTGGTACGCTTCTAAATTTCATTTTGTTTTTGCTTCCATATTCATTTTATCATAAACCAAGGCCGCCGGAGGGGCGGAGGGAGGTTTCTTAAGCTGATTAGAGACTGACAAGTTATCCATCTTGAAAGGGACCATATTGTTTATCTTTTGTTGAGGAAATAAAGACAGGTCTTAAAGCGGACGATCGGAAAGATTAAATTTACACGTTCCTCCCCCACACCACCGGTAGAGAAGTAAAGGAAGAGAGAGCTTAGTCTGCTTATTTCGATTTAAATGTTAGTTTAGTTTTTAAGCTGTAGACTGATACAGTGTTATCCCATTCTCTCTTTTTCTCTCTCCTGCCTCTCTCTCTCTTAAGATTCAAAGTGTGTGTTTCTTTCAGGAGTGTTGTTGTAACGTCTGACTGTTGAATATATTATTGTTATTGTTAGTAAATGTTGATCATTTGGTTAATAAATGCATCAATATGCATGGGACCATTGTAAGTTCTATATGAGAGCAAACACTTGGTGATTTGATTAAAGACATTTGGAATGATAAGGAGATTAGGATTGACACTTGTGGTAGACTTATCAGGAGTTGTATTTCTTTAAAGATTCAAGTCAAATACATTCTCGGTAAAACTATAACTCTTCTAGCTGATATAATGCATAAATGTTTCACGGTGATAAGGTTACTCTTTGATAAGGATCACTTAATGGGATGGATCCTTATTGAATTCCATCGTATGTAGTATAAAACTGAGGTCCCTGCTCTCTCACAGTACACGCAAGTTTACAAAAAACTCAAGCCCCATTGAGCGAGCCTTGCTTTCGGTTGTGTAGAGTTGCAGAAGAACTTCAGTTATTAATCCTAGTTCTCTGAGACGATGTCTTCCACATGTAAGTGGTTAAGTTGATAATTGTGAATAAGTTTTTCCGTTGCATAATTGTCTTACATTTGGTATCAGAGCCCTTCACATATCATTTAACCCTATATTGAAGGCATCAAGAAATTTTTCCTTGTCTCGCAGGTTACAGAACTGGTAGTATATCATTAGGGAAATATATATGAACACAATCAAGTGATAGCTAAAGCTATCTTTGATCATAAAGACATATATTTTCATTCAGATATACATACCGGTGATGGTGCTTAAATTCAAGACATAATCACTGGTCATCTAAAGATGATCATTTTTTCATGCTTAGAATTTAAGTAGTATATCACTTTATATACGAATGTTTGAATCAAATTACTATTGTCAAACCACAAAGGTTTATAATTTTGATTACAGAAATTCGAATGTTGGTTATAAAGGTGACATGATTAAAGAAAGTCTTCACATGTTCATCAATCCAAAGATGTTGAAATGGTGATTTATACTCTGGGGATTTAAAGATTAATACTTGAACTATGTGCTTTGACAGTTATGAATCCTAGCTCCATGCACCTTAATACAGTTGAACCACTCACTGGTGTCAACTACAAGAAATGGAAGCAAGATCTTGAGATCGTGCTAGGTGTCATGGATTGGGACTTAGCACTTAGAACTGAAGAGCCCCCTACACCAACAGATGGAAGCACCTCAAGTCAAAAGTCTAGGTATGAACAGTGGCACAAATCAAACAGAATTTCCTTGTTGATTATCAAAAGAAGCATGACTGATGTGGTTCGCAGGGCCTTCACAGATGCTATCAATGCAAAGGATTTTCTCAAGTCCATTGAGAAGAAGTACTAAGAGTCACCAAAAACTGAGACAGATGCTACCAATGCAAACTATATCATTAAGTCTGTTGAAGAAAAATACCAGGAGTCACCAAAAATTGAAACAGGTAATCTCATGAATTCACTGACAACCATGAGACATGATGGCATAAAGAGTGTGCGTGAGTACATTTTAAAGATGGTGGACATCACTGGAAAACTCAAAGCTCTCGAGGTACTAATGCCTGAAACTTTCTTGGTACATGTGATATTGAATTCCCTGCCTGATAGTTATACACATCTCAAATTGTCCTACAATGCATTGCGTGAAAAGTGGCATGTGAATGAGTTAATTTCAGTATGTGTGAGTGAAGAGGAAATGATGAAAAAGTCTGAAAATGAGAAGATTGAGTCTTTGAACTATGTACGAAGTACCACCGAGGCACATACACCCATAACCACCGATGCTACTTGAAAGAATTCTACCAAAAGGGTTCCCTCTCCTAAAAGAAACACCAAACCTAACAAGCCATCGATTCTCAAACGTTATTTTTGTATAAGGCTTGGCTTGCCACATGAAGAAAGAACTTCATAACAAGGAGAACACCAAATAAGGATGAAGTCAAAGTTTCAGTTTGCAATGGAAGAAGAGTTGAAGTCAAAGCTTTAGGAAGTGTTAGGCTAAAGTTAGGATTTGGATTTTTGTTTAGAATTAGAAAACATTGTCTATGTGCCTTCCATAAGAAGGAAGTTGATTCTGTTTCAAAGTTAGTTTTGTTGAGTTTTTTATTTTACTATAGATAATTTTGGCTTCAACATATTTTACAAATCTCCTTAAATTGGTACCGGTTTTTTGAATGATGGCATGTTTCAAATAAAATTCAACAAAGTCGAATTTATTTTAACATTCAAAACGAACATACTAAGACTCAAAAATCATCAAACTTATAGCAAAAGAGGCTAGGTCATATGTCAAAACAAAGGATGAAGGTACTTGTCAAAAATGATATTTTGCCTCCAGTATTTTTTCAATGATTTTGAGTTCTGTGTGGATTATGCTAAAGGAAAAATGACAGGTAGAAGAAAGAAAGGTTCAACAAGAAGCAAAGAAACTTTAGAAATCATCCACACGGACGTTTGTGGTCTTTTTTTTTCCCACACAAACTATAGAGGGACATAAATATTTCATAAACTACTTTTTCTCGATTTTGTTTCATCTATCTAATTTCAAAATAATCAAATGCACTTGAAACTTTAAGATTTCAAAAGTGATATTGAAAACCAATTGAAAAGAAAAATTAAGGAGGTTAAGTCTGATAGGAGAGGTGAATACAATGGTAGATACACTCAAACTGGCAAATATCTTAGTCCATTTGCCCTTTTTTCTACAAGAAAATGGAATTGTAGCTCAATACACCACACTGGAAATCTCAAGCAAAACCAAGTGCCTGAGAAAAGAAGGAGAACCTTAATGGACATGGTAAGGAGTATGATTTGTAAGACTAATCTATCAAGTTGTTTATGGAGTTAGAGATGGACGATCATGCAAGTACAAGAACCGACAATCTTATATTTGAAAAAGATGATTAAATGGGGAATGATGTTGAACATTCACCGATTGCAGCAACCTTGGTTGAAATTCCAGATCAATTAGAAGAAAGTATGTGTAATGATGATGGTATGTTACACCGAAGCATCGATGATGTGTTGTTACTCAGTGAGCAACATACTTATGATCATGCAAGCTATGATGAGTCAGCAACTATGAGTGGCAGTTGTGATCACCGACAACCAGCAAACAAACGTGGCAAGCACCAGTGAGCACCAACTACACCGATTGCAACAACATGCAAACATTCTTAAGGGGTACGTGGAATTGACACCTGACAAACGTGGCAAGAAGATGGTCAAATGGAGATTAATACTGAAATGGCCAAATAGGGATTAATACTGAGCCAACACCGACTGTAGCAATAGTGGTTGAACTTCTAAGTCAAGTGGAAGAAGATGAGGGCTATGATGAGTGCAATTTTCAGCATGGCAAAAATGATGTGTTGTTGCATGGTGAGCAGCAAATTCGTCGTCATACAAGGCACGTGGAGGAAGAAGTTTCAAATGGCAATGACCCTACTGAAGCATGACACTGAAATTGAGGTGTTGTTAGATGGTGAACCGCATGTAGGAAATCAGCAAGGACGCGTGAATGAAGTAGATGTGAATGGTAATAACCACCGACTGGAGTCAACAGTTTTGGCAGTCGATAATGTTCCACCGTTTTGAGGTAATCAAATAGGGTAAGAAAGTCAACATTCTCATCATATTTTGTGTATTTGGTAAAGACATATTTTAATTTATCAGAGTTTAGTGATCCTAGGATTTTCAAACAAGTCATCTCGAGTCCAAAAATAGACAATTGGATTACAGCAGACATCAAGACAATGGTACCTAAAATTTCATCAAGTTGTAAAAGAGAATGTTTCACAGAGAACCCATCAGACAAATTGTATTTATTTGAGATTCAGTGGGAACAATTTTATCATTCTAGTTCTTTATGGGGATGATATATTGCTCATCGCAAATAATCATAACTTGTTGGATGAAACCAAAGTTTTCTTGCAAAGACACTTCGAGATGAAATACCTGGGAGATGACACTTATGTCCTAGGGATTGAGATCAAAAGAGAGAGAATAAGAGGGCTGTTGGGTTTTGCCACAAAGAGCATACATAGAAAAGATTTAATATGTCTTCATGTGAGACTACAGAAATGCCCATATCAAAGGGTGATATATTGAGCGAACTATAGTGTCCCAAAACAGACTTGGAGAGGAAGATGATGGAAGATAAGCAATATGCATCCTGGGTTAGGAGTTTGATGTATGCACAAGTGTGCACAAGGCCTGACTTAGTCTTCACCATTTCGGTGTTTGGTAGGTTCCAATCGAGTGCTGGAGAGGCTTACTAGAATGCAGCAAAAAATAGTGCTGAGATATCTTTAGAGAACTAAAGATCATATGTTAGTCTACATAAGGACATAAAACATCGTTTTAGAAGGTTACGATGACTTAGATTTTGCAGGTTGTCCAGATGATATGAAATCAACATGGGGTTGTGTGATCTTAATGGCATGTAGAGCAGTATCTTGGAAGAGTGTAAAATAACAAACTATGGTTGCTTCAAACTATGTTTGCAGAATACTTGTCCATTGTGAAACTGTGAATCTAGCCATTTGGTTGAAGAATTTCATAACAGGACTACAAGAGGTGGACTCAATCTTGAGACATATACAGATTTATTTGACAACAGAGTAGCTATATTTTTCACTTAGAATAATAAAAGGTAAATGCAACAAGGAACTTGGATATGAAGTATCTCATTTCTCAAGAAAAGTTTTCAAGAAGCATGTCAGCAAAGCATGCGGGTATTGGGTGATTTTGATGCAGCAAACTCAAGCAGGAAACCAGTGGGAGCAAACTGATGCAGGAAATCAGTGGGAGCTGCATATCAGGTTCATTTTAAATGTTAGTTTTCTTCAGTTGCAGTTCATGTTCTGGAAGTTGTATTCGAGTATTAATAATAAGGGCTTCTTAGCTAATAAAGAAAATGTTGTAAGGTTGTTAAAGTTCCCAAAAAGTATACAGCATATAGTTATGATAATGCATGAATGTTTTTATGCATTATGATTAATGATCTTGAATTATTATGAAGGAAAAACAACCTAAGCGCTTCGTTCAGAAGCATTGGGATTGCTTTCAATCCTGAAGGGGACCAAATGTTTGACATGTTACAAATACATATCCAGTCAAGTCTTACATTGTTTTTATATCTTGTTGGAGTCTCATGTGTTGGTTAGTTTCATTGTAAGTAATTATGGGGACGGTACTCTTTGAAAGTTGAGTGTGTTGCCCTATAGTTCTCATGAATACTTGTTAATGACAGAGACTGGTAAATCGAGAAAATGTCAAATACTAATCTCATGGCCAATTCAGATTCATTCCATTTTAAGTATAAACTATACAAGTTAACAAAGTATTTGCTCTAGTGGGAGAATGTAAGTTCTATATGAGAGCAAACACTTGGTGATTTGGTTAAAGACATTTGGAATGATAAGGAGATTAGGATTGACACTTGTGGTAGACTTATCAGGAGTTGTATTTCTTTAAAGATTCAAGTCAAATACATTCTCGGTAAAACTAGAACTCTTCTAGCTGATATAATGCGTAAGTGTTTCACGTTGATAAGGTTACTCTTTGATAAGGATCACTTAATGGGAGGGATCCTTATTGAATTCCATCGTATGTAGTATAAAACTGAGGTCCCTACTCTCTCACAATACACGCAAGTTTACAGAAAACTCAAGCCCCATTGAGCGAGCCTTGCTTTCAGTTGTTTAGAGTTGCAGAAGAACTTCAGTTATTAATCCTAGTTCTCTGAGACGATGTCTTCCACAGGTCAGTGGTTAAGTTGATAATTGTGAATAAGTTTTTCCGTTGCATAATTGTCCTACAACCATCTCCTTGCCTATCCTTTTTTCCTTGAATGTGGAATGATCAATTGACAGTGAAATTAATCCTTAATGACTGTGGATTGATGAAACTCGCTGCAGTAGTGTCAGGAATTTCTCGCTAAAACCCTACCCCTCTCCAGATAGAGTTGATATGAGCTACCGCCGGTCGGTCGATGCCGGAAAATGAGTAACTTGGTCCTGATATGTGAGGTGCAAACGAAAAACCCTAACCAATAAAAATTACAATGCTTACACAAAATTTCAGGTCCAATGTTCGGTATGAGTAAAACTGGCTTTTACTTGCTCCTATTGCCTGTGGAATCCATAATTTGCATTATTAGGTTTTTCTCTGACCTGTAAATAGTTAAGAGTGGGGTCAACTCTAATGACTTCACAAACTCCTCTATCTCCTTCTCATAATTAAAAGAAAAAAACAAAAAGAAAAAGAAAAAACTTCTATCTGCCTTCTTTGTTGTTATTCCATTTAACAACATGGAATAATGAAGATTGTTTAAAAGGTTAAAGATTGTTTAAAAGGTAGATTAGTGAGTAGTTCAGACTATCAAAGACAAACTTATAATAAAAATTAAAATCACAAGTGATGCCAAGTAAAGCTTGTTGGCATTTGAAGCTGAACTCTCACCTATTTTAGGGTTCATACAAAAGGCAATTGGTTTCTCTCTCTCTCTGCTTTTTACCCTGGTCTCATGGGTCGTCATTCTTATCGATCGCGACGATCAATGAGGGTCAATTGGAGTCTAATTGCTTCGGATAAGCGGGTGTCGCATATGGGCGCTTATCCACAATGCTTTTGGTGGGAATAGTCACTGGCAAAGAATGAATGATAATCTTTTCTTTTTTATTGTATCATTCATTCTAAGTTTGCTTTTATTTTTCCTTTTTCCATCAGCCATCCTTGTCCCCAGAGAAAACATGAAGAGCCAAAAGAAAAAAAAAAAAACTGATAGGGACCTTATACAAGGACGAGGAGCGACACATCAATCAATTTCAGCCGTTCATTACCGAATTGGATCCTCGCCAGATCCCCTCACTGGGGATCCTAGAAATCAACGCACACGGACTGTTGATAAAAAATCATGCGGTCATAATATTTTCCTTTTTATATTTTTTTCACGTAAAACGAGACTACTTTACTTTTAAAAATATAAAAAGCATTTAATTGGGACCTCACAATTTTTGATCAACGGTCCGTGTGCGTTGATCCCTAAGATCCCCAGGGAGGGGATCCGGCGAGAATCCAAATTCGTTCGTTACATAAAATGACCCCTTGTGACTGAGCCAACTCACCTACTTGCACACATCAAACCGCATCATTTTTTCCTAGGTACAAAACTACACCAAATTAAATGGCCACGGATCAAGTAAGCACACAACCCCATTTGCTTAGCACATGCATTATACTGTTTACTTAATACACCCACACTTTATTAATATACAAAAATAAATAAATAAATAATAATACGCGTTTGTAGTTGAGAGCTCTGCTTTTTCAAAGAATGACACCCATGGAACTGATTTGACATACATGAAACTGATTTATTGTTACGTATCTTTTTGAATTAATAATACATTGTTATGTTATGAATACGTTCCTGAACGCCACAAATAACACAATGACGGTAACAAGTAAGTTGTTCTCGCTTCTTCGGAACTGATTGGTGGAGGGATACATAGATCAAGAGGGTGGCCCACAAAGCTGATGATTAAGTTAATGGGTCACGTGTACGGCATGAGAGCTTGCTGGGATACCATTTATTATTAGGAAAACTAATGAAAAGGGCTTGAAAACTTTGAGTTTGAACAATAAGGACAAAATAAAGGGTAAAGTGAATAGTACCAGGATTGATTTTTTAGTGTAAAAATGTGGTTTTTCGTTAAAGTGAATAGTATCAAGAGTTTTTCGTTAAAGTTCCCTTTATTATTATCTAATCAGTTATTTAAAGGGTAATGCTAGGGAAATCAAATTTTTAAATGGAATTTGCAAATCAAATGATGTGTCACTAATGAAAGGATAAGCAAGTTAATGAATAATTTTTTTTTTTTTGAACAAATGATATTATTTACACTAAGGGAAAAGAGGGTGAGCTTAGCTCACAATGAGCTAGCGATAATATGGTTCAAATTCACATTTGGCGATAATCGAACCTAAAACCTCTCACTTACAAGTGAAGAGGAATGTCATTAGACCGTAGTACTAAGTCACAAGTTAATCAATATTTAAGTAATAATCTAATTATCAAGATCCACATCATTCGGTTTACAAAATTTGGTTTAGGAATTTTTTTTTTTTTTTTTGAGCCAAATTTGGTTTAGGAATTTGGTTTCCTATCATTACCCTTAGCTAAACCATAAATAATGAAAGTTACAACTTATTAATATAATCATGCATTTACTAACAATAATTTAATTGTTGATGTTAAAGGAGTGGTCGGAAGGCAGAGAAGCAGAGATAAGCTAACGGACAAAATAACTAACTGTAATTGGCTGGTGTTCGAATCCAGTGTGTCAAGTGGCAGTGAGTGTGCTCTTGTTCTCTTGTAATGGAAAAATTAAAAAATAAAATAAAATAAAAGTCGGTGAAGCCAAAGGAATTAGGGTTCTTCTTAGTTTTTAATTTTTATAATTTTATGATAATTTTAAAAATTTTACTTTATTTGTGTTAAGCACATTCATGGCTGAACTAAGCACGAGGTCAACCACTAAAGTTTCATTTCATGTTTGCATTTGCACCACTTGATTGAGTTTTGCCCTATACTTCGTAACAGATCCTATTTTACTTTTTGTAGTTTGCCCACACCATGCTTTTCTTGATTGAACCTCTTAGATACCCTAATTAGTGAATCTCTTAAGAATAATCAATAACTTTAAACATATGGTCCCATGTGATATGTGCAATGGAGGTTACATTTACACACCATCGACGCTTAGTTTGATAAGCACATGAAGAGCAGCCCAACTCTTTTTTAAGTGTATGTAAGGTCTCCTAATTCTCTAATGTGAAATCCGCAATCTCAACACTGCTAATATATATGCAGTGCATTAGCTGATATAAATTATTGGACAGAATATGAAACCAAACAGAGTATTATCTTAAATATACGACTACTACTTTGCAATAAATTGAATGAGTTGCTACTTAACCAACTTAATCATATGTGAATTAGCTAATTTTTTTTACTAATTTAGTGCTTATTTGGAAATGCTTAATTTTAAAATGACTGAAAGCGCTTTTAGAGATAATATTTTTAGACTCCAAAAGCACTTAAATTGTTTCCTAGAAGAAACACCAATTATGTGCTTATTTCAAGAAGCAGTTCAATTGTTTTTTCAGAATTTACTTGCGTTTTTACCAAAGATAGGTTCCAAAAATATTTTCACTAAAATTGTTTTCAATCATTTTAAAATTACTTCTAATTTCTAAACGAGTCATTATGTTGTTATTAAAAATCGAAAGTATGTCAATATAATTTTTGAGCAGGCATGTCTGCTGCTAGGGTTTTAGTAAGACAACATAAGCTATTCAACGATGAGTTTTCTGAGAGACTTCAAGTTGTAAATTGCATTCAATATAATAAGACTTGAACTCTGGATCCGATCGTGGAGTTGATAATTTAATTTTATATAATTTTTATAATATTAACAAAGGATATAGTCTTTCTAAATTGTGATATTTAACGTTGCGTTTGCCGACATCTTAGCAGAACAAAAAATTCGGTTATTTATTAATTTTGAGTGACAATTAAACTAATATTTATATTATTATAAGAAATTAAAATTGGAGTTTGGTATAAATCAAGTGATAAACAAATTAGGGTGGATCGCTGAGGGTTTGTTTGGCAAATCCCTATTCACCTGCGACGTGTATATAACAAAACTAAATTAGTAAAGACAGTAAGACGCAGACAGCGGCGTAACCAAACATGGCATATGCTGCTGCTAAATAGTAAGAAGTGGAAGCCAGATCCGAACTCCAAGTGAAGGAATAGATGTTTAACCAATTCTCTTTAAAATTGTGTGGGCATAACAATCTAATACAAACAAATTTTGTTTTGATGTAAACCTAATTTTTGGCTGAGGTCTTCAGTCTTCACTTGGATATATAGATTAATTATATAATGTAACTTTTTTGGTTTGAAAGCAATTAATCATGGGAGCTGTTATTAGCACTCTACAAATCTCATTTTACACCCCTCACAAGTGTATTTTTCTTTCTAATTATAGAAGTTTGGAGTGCAAATTGAGATTTTTAGCTAGTGTGCCAATAACAATTTCCCTAATCATGTTTAACCTTTTTTTATCAAATTAGAACACATTACTAGTACAAAAAACACTTTGCGGGACGCAGGTCCTTCGTCGCTCAAAGTCAAAAAACATCGCGCAAAACTTAGCCCAACGAACCTTCGTTGCGCTTTAACCGTCGCGCCAAGGCAGTGACAGAAGGCTTTGCGCGACGAAGAAGAAACATGCGTCACGCAAAGTCTCTTTGCGTGACGTAGGCTGCGTCGCGCAAAGTGACTTTGCCCGACGCATGTCCATGCGTCGCGCAAAGCGACGCAAGCTACATCGTGCAAAGTGGATTATATATATATATATATATATATATATATATATATATATTATGTGATCCTTAAATGTATATTCTCATCCCTACCTAGCACGAGGCTTTTTGGGAGCTCACTGGCTTCGGGTTCTGTAGGAACTCCGAAGTTAAGCGAGAAGGGGGCTAGAGCACTCCCATGAAGGGTGACCCAATGGGAAGTTGCTCGTGAGTTCCCAGAAACAAAACCATAAGGGAATGGTAAGCCCAAAGTGGACAATATCGTGTTGTGGTGGTGGAGCGGGCCCGGGAAGTGATCCGCCCCAGGTCGGGATGTGACAAATTGGTATCAGAGCCAATCCCTGGCCGGAAGTGTGCCGACGAGGACGTCGGGCCCCTAAAGGGGATTGTAACATCCCACATCGCCTAGGGGATTGATCCTTAAATGTATATTCTCATCCATACCTAGCACGAGGCCTTTTGGGAGCTCACTGGCTTTGGGTTCTGTAGGAACTCCGAAGTTAAGCGAGAAGGGGGTTAAAGCACTCCCATGATGGGTAACCCACTGGGAAGTTGCTCGTGAGTTCCCAGAAATAAAACCGTGAGGGAATGGTAAGCCCAAAGCGGACAATATCTTGCTACGGTGGTGGAGCAAGCTCGGGAAGTGATCCGCCCTGGGTTGGGATGTGACATATATATATATATATATATATATCCCTTTTTTCAAAAAATTTTTATTTTTTATTTTTAATAATATTGTAATTAAATTCTAAACAATAATTAATTAACCAAAGAAAAGTATTTAATTATATAATATATGAAAATGTACATACAAGATATCCGAACAATAATTAATTATATAATATATGAAAGTCTTCTAGGTGCAGTGGCTACTGGACATCGGCAGGGTGAAGTGGCTCGAAGGTCGAAGGTGTAGCAAGATCAGGTACCGGTAGCCAGATTTGGAGGCCGAACATCTGTATGACTCGTACAAGGTCTCTCATGTGCCCGGCATAGGCCTTTATCTCCTCACCCTGGGCCCTCAACTGCTCCCTCATCTACTCGCCCTGGGCCCTCATCTGCTCACTCTGGATCACAAGCTGACCCTTTAGGCCGCCGTGCACTGAGCAACTGAACCAACACTGATGACGTCAATGAGATGGGCACCTGGGACGTCGTAGGAGTAGCCTTAGTAAGGGGTGTAGGGTCCCTAATCAATGGAGCACTCACGCCTGGAGCAGTAGATGCTGATAATGCAGGAGGCGAATTGGTCACACTCCAACAATGAGTGATCAACCGCGATATCTATACACTTTTTGAACCATAAAATTATAACATTAGAAACTACTCCATTCTTGCATTGAAACTAATCAATTATAGGGTGATATTACTTTCATAGCTTTTACTTATGTGGCTGTTGTAGATCTTTGTTAATTTACTTATGCTATGTTAAGACAAGGGACTTTCAATGTCCCGAAGAACTTCATACTTTATTCTTAAAGAAGCACTACAAGAAGTGAAATACTCAAACACTACAATGCACTACAAAGAGACTAAACAAATGAATTTCAAAATGACACCTCTCAAATGTTTAGCATTTAGTCATTTTCAATTCCGTTACACATAATTTTTTAGCACATTCCTAACTACTTTAGCCTAGGTTCAATGGAACTTCAAAGTCTCTCATCCAAATGCTATAGAAACAGAAAACTTCAACAGTAAGTTTTCTCAATTGTATTGAATGAATAATTCAATTACACAGATGTGAATATATATAGCCTTAGCTGCCTTAGGCCAATTACAAAAATACCCTCAACTACCTAAACTAATTACAGTTACTAACAGAAACAATTACATTTAGCTTTAACAACTATTTATCAATAACTATGTTGGATGACTTGTCATTATCCCTAATACACCCCCTCAAGCTCAAGGAGGAATCAGATAGGATTCCTATTGGAAGCTTGGAACACAAATAAGAGAATTTGCTTTTAGACAAGGATTTGGTGTGAATATCAGCCACTTGG
The DNA here is from genome assembly GCA_024362995.1 of Heteromeles arbutifolia. Classification (NCBI taxonomy): domain Eukaryota; kingdom Viridiplantae; phylum Streptophyta; class Magnoliopsida; order Rosales; family Rosaceae; genus Heteromeles; species Heteromeles arbutifolia. Next base: position 25,499,218 of record JANCRC010000013.1, on the reverse strand, counting down.
TCTTCACTGCTAACATAGCTGACTTTGATAAGCTGTGCGAGGACCAACTCCCGGATGTAATGGTAATCAATCTCAACATGGTTGGTTCGAGCATGAAAAATAGGATTAGATGCCAAAGAGATTGCTGAAATATTATCACACCATAGGTGAGGCAGTGTAGGTAGAGAGATCTTAAGATCTTTGAGGATTTTGCAGATCCAAGTTATTTCTGCAGCAGTATGTGCTAAGGAACGATATTCAGCTTCTGTAGAGGAACGAACAACAGTGCTTTGTTTCTTTGCACTCCAACTGAGGAGATTAGAACCAAGAAATACACAATATCCACTAGTAGACCGCCTATCAAATGTGCAGCCAGCCCAATCAGCATCAAAGAATGCTGAAAGATTAATAGGACCTTTGGTGAACCATAGACCATGAGAGATGGAACCTTTAAGAAATCTGAGAACTCGTTTTGCTGCTTGAAGGTGTTGTTCTCTGGGAACATGCATAAATTGGCATATCTGATTAACAGCAAATGCAAGATCTGGACGAGTCCAAGTCAGATATTGTAAACCACCAACTATAGAGCGGTACTCAGTAGGATTGGATAAGAGATGCCCGCTATGATCCAGCTTGTGAGAACCAAGAGGAGTGCAACACGGTTTTGCACCCTCCATATTTGATTTCTTGAGAAGATCAAGTAAGTACTTGGTCTGATGTAGAAAGATGCCTTTGTTGGATCTGTGGACTTCCATCCCCAAGAAATAGTGTAAAGGACCAAGATCCTTCATTGGAAACTGAGTACTAAGTTGTTGGATAAACTGTTGACAAAGCTGAGAGTTGGGTCAGGTGACTAATATGTCATCCACATAAACTAGGACAATGACCAACTGAGGTCCATTAAGGACAAACAAGGAAGCATCAGATTGAGATTGATGAAAGCCAAGTGTTCGAAGAGCTTGAAACAATTTGTCAAACCAAGCTCGAGGGGCTTGTTTTAGACCATATAAGGATTTCTTCAGCTTGCAAACAAAGTGTGGAGAGTTAGGAGCAATAAAACCAGGAGGTTGTTGCATATAAACATCCTCCTTTAAATCACCATGAAGAAACGCATTGCTTATGTCCAATTGGTTTAAAAACCAATTATCTTGGACAGCAAGTGTAAGAAGAATCCGAATGGTTACAAACTTAGCAACAGGACTGAAGGTTTCTTGGAAATCAATTCCTTCTTGCTGGTGAAAGCCCTTTGCCACCAAGCGGGCTTTGTATCTGTCAATAGTTCCATCAGGATTTTTCTTGATCCGAAACACCCATTTACAACCAACAACGTTCTGAGAAGGATGAGATGGAACAAGAGACCAAGTGCCTGTGTGTATTAAGGCATTATATTCATCCTGCATTGCTGCTCTCCAGTGAGAATGCTTTGATGCTTGCAAGTAAGTACTAGGAACAAAATCAAGATCAACTGGAAGTGGGTGTTTGGTTGCTGCATAAGCTCTAGGCTTGTGTATACCAGCCTTAGATCTTGTAATCATAGGATGTGTATTCCCAGAAATAGGTGGATGACTTGACTGTAGTGGTACAAGAGAGGATTCATTGAGAGAGGTAGAACTAGAAGAACTTTATGAATGTTCTACGGATTGAGTACAGAAAGAAAGTTCTGTGGAAGATGGGATCTGAGGAATAGGTTGAGGTACAGACGGACACTGTGACTCTGAAGAGGTATTGGCTGGAGGAGAACTGGAAAAATGTTTGCTGAAATGAAGATCCAAGGATGATGAAGAATCAGAAGATGAAGTCTTTGAAGTGAAATGAAGATGAAGTGACTTAAAAGGATAAGTTGTTTCATCAAAGACAACATGTCTGGATATGTAGATCCGAGTGGTGAGAGGATCAAGGCATCATAGCCTTTATGTTGAAGACTATAGCCTAAAAACACACAACTTTTGCTTTTAGCATCCAACTTGCTAGGAGTGTAAGGTTTAAGCCATGGATAACATTGACAACCAAAGACTTTCAGTTTAGAGTAATCTAGATGTTGCTTGAAGAGAAGTTCCCAATGAGACTTTGTAAGACCAGAAATAGGAAGTCTGTTGATAAGGTATATTGTAATGGAGAAGGTTTCAACCCAAAAAATCTGAGGAACATGAAAAGCAACAAGTAATGTGCGAGCTGTCTCAACAAGATATCTGTGCTTTCTCTCTGCACAGCCATTTTGTTCAGGCGTATGGGGACAACTGAACTGATGTAATATACCATGTGTACGAAGAAATGAAGCAAGAGAATGACTGGTAAATTCACCCCCTGAATCTGAACGCAGAATCTTGATATTATTTCCAGAGAAGTTTTCGACATAGGTTTTGAAAGTAACAAAGGTAGAAAATACATCAGATTTAGACTTCAATGGAAAAAACCAACTGTATTTGCTAAAGTCATCAACAAACAGTAGGTAATACTTGAAACCACTATTAGATGTAATAGTAGGTCCCCACATATCACAATGTAGAAGCTGGAGACTGTGAGCTGTTGATGAAGAAGACACTTCAAAAGGAAGCTTGTGATTTTTGGCAAGCGCACAATCTGAGCAGAAAAAATCAACAGTCTTCTTGCCTTGCATTGGAAGATTATTAGTGGATATAACTCTTCTGAAAATTGAGGAGGAAGGATGGCCGAGGCGCTTGTGCCATACAGGAATAGGTGCTTTAATGCTGAGAAATGTTGAAGGTGAGGTAGGAGAACTGGTGGAACTGTGAAGAGGATAGAAACTGTTTGTACCATACTTGACCAATCCCGAAACTACTGAGAACCGGTCAATATTATACCGTCAAGGACCCACAAGGTCAGAGGCCAATCACAAGGTGACATGTGTCGACACCAGAGGCCAATCACAGCGCGACACGTGTCAACATCAGAGACCAATCACAGCATGACACGTGTTAATGTAAGAACAAAGCTAGAAACTCTCTTCTATAAATAGGGATCATTCTCCCACAATAATCTCTAATGTCATTTGTACTAGACTATTCACTATAACTCACAAAATGAGAGCTTGAACCTATGTACTTGTGTAAACCCTTCACAATTAATGAGAACTCCTCTACTCCGTGGACGTAGCCAATCTGGGTGAACCACGTACATCTTGTGTTGTTTGCTTCCCTGTCTCTGTCCATTTACATACTTATCTACACTAGTGATCGGAGCAACCAAGCGAAGGTCACGAACATGAAACTTTCTGTTATACCAAAGTCGTCACTGATTTTGTGCATCAACATTTGGCGCCGTCTGTGGGAATCGACACTTATTCCCACTCTCTACAGCTTTGTCAAGCTGGTTTCCACCACTCGTATACTCTCTTTTGATCAAGCATCCCTCTCCAACATGGGGAGCGAAGGAAGCCATAGCTCACAGAATGACACCCCTCTCGCACCTAGTGCGAAGCAACGAAAGAAGGAAGGAAAAATGGTTTCTCTTCAAGCTAAAGTCGATGAGCTAGAAGCTCAGAACAACAAGATAGCAATGAAAAACGAGATCCTTCAAGAGCAATACGAGAAGCTCTTCGAGACGCTCCAAGAAGCTAGGCATGCTCAAACACACGAGCTCGTTGCCCCTGTGAATGTCAACCATCAATCGGATGCCTTCCAACATGGAGGGTCACCTGCCTTCAACATGGTTATTCTTGATAAGGAGCAAGCTACGCCTCAAAATGTCGATCAACATGAAACTTCTCTCAACCTAGCTGCTTCAACTCGAAGTAGGAGAAGTGGAGGAAGGCACCTCCTAGCAGAGGGAGCGGAAGGATCGAAAGCTGTTTATCGCGACTGTCGAGACTTCCTGAAGTAACGTCGAGAGAACCCCATCCACATAAGCTCAAAGATCAATGACCCAAGGGTTTCTGAAAGACTCGGTCCCCTACCACGGCCTAGGCCGGCTACCAATTTGGGGAATGGGCAACAAGTCCTAGAGAAACATGAGGGTATAGGGGACTCAGAGGTGTTCCGACAGACGTACCCTAGAAGTCAGTACGGCGAGTCCAGGGAAAAATCACATGCTCCTGATCAGACTTTCCTAATTTCAAAAGGGGATGGAAATTTCCGAAAGAAAGCTCCAGTGATACAAAACTCCACCCAGGACCCCCTTATCCTACAACTCCTTGAAGAAGTAAACAAGTTAAAGGCCGAACGACAAGCTGAGATACCTGACTAGAATCAACCCAGGCCTGGCCCTCTTACAAGGACGATCCTCGACACCCCCCTCCAGGCGAAGACAAAACAGAAGCTTGGCTTGCAACTCTGTACTGGAAAGGAGGATCCAATTGAACACATTAACCTCTTTGAGTCTACCATGGCATACCTGATGCACACCGACGAAGAGCGATGTCTTCTCTTCCCCTCCACCCTCTCTGGTGGAGCTTTAAACTGGTATTGTCATCTTCCACCAGAGATGGTTGACTCATTTGAGGAATGGAGGAAACTGTTTGTTTCTCAACACATCTTCCAGACCGATCGCTTGCATTCTGCAGATGATTTGTACACTATCCGCCAGAAGCCGGACGACTCACTACGAAAGTATGCCGGTCACTTCAGCCATGAATATTCTCGCTGCGCTGAGGCAGATGACAAGACCGCCCACAAGGCCTTCACAATAGGCTTACGTGACCGTTTCTTCAAGTACATGATCAATGCCAACACTTGGAAAACTTACTCCGAGGTGATGGCACAGGCCTATAACCACGCCTCCGCTGAGGCAAGAACATATCAAGGGAAACCCCCTACAGCCACCCCTTATCAGCAAGTAGGGAGTGGAAGCCAGATTTAACCAAATGAGAAGACATCGGCCCTCCAAACGGCAACAGAGTATCCCTCTGCCTCACTTAATGCTTCGCCAAGTCAACAGACATACCAATCTCAGAGCAAGAGGAAGGATTTCCATCCCTACCACTCTCATTTCAATAAAAAGAGTAAATGGCACTATCGCGATAACCAAGGGCATCGCCACGATAATGCCCGCCCCCAGGCAGTCAATGAAGTGGGCCAAACACGTATCAAGACACGCCCTACCCCGAGGTATGAGACATACACGCCCTTGAACACCACATGCGTGGCCATTTACCCAGTATAGCTCACCTGATACCGAAGCCAAAGCCGAGAGAGCCAGTTTACAAGTCCATGAAGAACACGGGCATGTTCTACTGCCACCATAAGCATAACAGTCATGACAGTGAGAAGTGTATCATCCTCCGTGATCATATTGAAGCTTTGGCACGTGAAAAAAAAAATTGATCAATTCCTCCTTCACTCTCCGAGGGATAACTGTAACCAACGCCAAGTGAATGTGATATATTCCATAAGCGGTGGCACACCCATATCTGAATCTTCCAACAGGGCCATGAAAAACAGTGAACGAACTTTGAGGCCTAGTCACCAAGTGTTTCACGTGGAAGACATCAGGGGAGGCAAGTATCAAAAGCCTAACTGGGATCCAATATGTTTCTACCCTGAAGAAAAAAAGAGGTTTACCAACTCAGAGACCCAGTATGCATAAGCCAACAGAGCTTCAAAAGGATTCACAGTACTCCAAAAATTATTCGGCAGCCTGCCACTATTACCACCAACCAGGTGATCAAAAGTACATCCAGTACTCCAAAAATTATTGACAAACCTGCCGCTATTATCACCAACCAGGTAATCAAAGGTACAACCCGTACTCCAAAAAATTATTCATGAGCATCACTCATGACAATCATACATAATCATACATGAGCATCGCTCATGACAATCATACATAAACATTCATGAGCATCACTCATGTCAATCATACATTAGCATCACTCATGTCAATCATACATGAGCATCACTCATGTCAACATCCATGAGCATTACTCATGTCAATCAACATACACATTCATGAGCATCACTCATGTTGATCAGCTTCGAAAGCTTCATTTACAGAGCTCTAGCTTCAAAAGCTTCATTTACAGAGCTCTAAGCTTCGACAGCTTCATTTACAGAGCTCTAGCTTTGACAACTTCATTTACAGAGCTCTAGCTTCGAAAGCTTCATTTACAGAGCTCTAAGCTTCGACAGCTTCATTTCCTGAGCTCTAGCTTCGACAGCTTCATTTACAGAGCTCTAGCTTCAAAAGCTTCATTTACAAAGCTCAAGCTTCAAAGCTACAATTACAAAGCTTCAGAGCTACAATTACAAAGCCTCAGAGCTACAATTACAAAGCTTCAGAGCTACAATTACAAAGCTTCAGAGCTACAATTACAAAGCTTCAGAGCTACAATTACAAAGCCTCAGGGCTACAATTACAAAGCCTCAGGGCTACAATTACAAAGCTACAATTACAAAGCTTCAAAGCTACAACGCTTCAAAAACAAAAAAGCTCTCAGGCTTATAACATGGCACGCGCCATACAAACAACAAACTAGTACATTCAGAGTACATGCAGAAAGTGAAGACACTTCTACATGCAGAAAGTGAAGACACTTCTAGTCATCCTCATCTGAAGTCGAACCCCTGACAAAGTGGCGATGGAGTATGCTCTTCGTTTCAAATTCAAGGCGTCGAACAACGAGGCCGAATATGAAGCCCTTCTAGCAGGCTTACGTTTGGCCAAACACCTTGGGGTTAAACAAATTGATATCTTCAGTGACTCCCAATTGGTGGTCAACCAGGTCACCAACAACTTTGATGTTAAGGATAGCTTTATGGTAGCATACCTTGCGCAAACACAACTTTTGCTCAAGCACTTCCACTACCAGATCACTCAAGCTCCTCGAGCGGCAAATAGTCATGCAGACGCCCTGGTTGGCCTCGCCTCAGCAATGGAAGACAAAGTTGGGAGAAAAATTCATGTTGAACTGTTGGTTGCTCCTAGTACCACGGCCGCCGAAGTGTGCAACTTACAACAGGGGGATAGTTGGATCACCCCAATTTATAAAATTCCTTGCTCATGGCTTCCTCCCAAATGATAAAGTCCAGGCTAAGCAAATTCGATACAAGTCTACCTGCTACCTGATCATCAACGATCAACTCTACAAGCGAGGTTTTAACTTACCGTACTTAAGGTGCCTTACGCCTGCCGAGGCAGAGATTGTCCTCTGGGAAATACATGAGGAAGTCTGTGGAGATCATGCTGGATCTCGGTCCCTAGCACATAAGACTTTTCGCCAAGGATATTACTGGCCAACACTCCACCAGGATGCCATCAAAGTATCCCGCGCATGTGACAAATGTCAACGCTATGCGACTATTCCTCACTCCCCTCCAGAACCTCTCACTCCCATAATCAGCCTTTGGCCCTTGGCCCAGTAGGGGCTTGATTTGATCGGCCCAATGCCTGTAGGGAAGGGCAATGTCCGTTATGCAATCATTGCGGTTGACTACTTCACAAAGTGGGCCGAAGTAGAACCCTTGGCAACCATTACTGAGGCAAAGATAGAAGACTTCGTGTGGAAGAACATCCTTTGCAGATTTGGCATTCCCAATGCGATAGTCACTGACAATGGGCGACAGTTCGACAACAAGAAGTTCAAGATGTTATGCTCTAAGTTCAACATCAACTTATGCTTCGCCTCTCCAGCTCATCCCCAATCTAAATGGACAAGTTGAGGCCATCAACAAAATAATCAAGCGCACTTTGAAAACCAACTTGGACAAGGCTAAAGGTTGTTGGCCTGAATTTGTACCCCAAGTTTTTTTTGGTCATATCGCACTTCATATCGGACTTTAACAGGAGAAACTCCATTCTCACTTGCCTTTGGCACAAAGGCAGTTGTCCTAGTTAAGCTTGAGCAAACTACCTTCCGAGTCCATAACTACATGCAAATTGAAAATGACAAACAACTCACCCTCAACTTGGATCTAGTCGAAGAACACATAATTCAGGCTCACTTGAGGAATATGGCTTACAAGCAGCACATCTCCAACTACTATGACTGTAGGGTCAAATCTCGCTATTTCAAAGTAGGGGACTGGGTATTAAAGAAAAGACTACTTTGCGACAGAGTCCCGAGCGAAGGCACACTTAGTCTAAACTGGGATTGAGCGTTTGAAGTCATTAGCATCAGTCGCCCTAGCTCCTACAAACTCAGAAGCTCCGATGGCAAGACCCTTGGCCATCCATGGAACGCTAATCACTTGAAGTACTACTACAAGTAGACTCACAATGTACAAGTGTTGAGCTATAGCCGTTCAGAATCCTATGTAATAAAGGTCATTTGGCAATATGCTCTCTCTCACTCCAACATGCACACTCGGCATAACCAGTGCATGACTTCACCGGGCGCATCTTATAGCAGTAGTGCCACTGATGGAAGGAGGGCTCACCTAATCCACACTTCATCCAAATAATATAAAACCCGATCAAGGTATCCCAAAAACCAGGGTTGAGTTGCCAGGCGCATATCTAATAAAAGATAGCATCTGCTGCAACCACGGGTGCAAAGGCAGCTTCACCCCTAAGGTCATTAGTATCGGGGTGTAGAACATAACATGACCTATGGGCGGTTCAGAAGGCAACTCCTAATGATGCACCAAGCGCATTCCTACACTAATACTACATGACTGTCTTAGGGCCTCAAGATGCTTTTCGCTATCTAATAAGTTGTTTTCTAAATGGTCTGCTTGGAACTCAGAGCGAATTATGGGTATGGCGTCATAAACAACTCCCCTCACCCACTAGCATGGAGGAATAACCAATATTGGCTAAGGTTTGACAATTGTGAAGATCAAACCATGAGAAAGCCCCACATGGAAAATCTTCAACTTCCACACAAGCTAGAGAGTTTTAAATTTCAAATGTTTAGTTCCCCCACTCAAAAAAAAAAACAAAAAACAAAAAAAAAAAAAAAAAAAACAAAACAAAAAATGGAAGGGGGAACACAACAAAGCTTCACCCACCAAAGCTTCCCCACAAAGCTTGACCAAAGCTTCACCCACCAAAGCTTCCCCACAAAGCAAAGCTTCAACATCAAAGCTTCACCCACAAAGCTTCACCCACAAAGCTTCACCCTACAAAGCTTGACCATACAAAGCTTCACCCACAAAGCTTCCCCCACAAAGCTTCACCCTACAAAGCTTCACCCACAAAGCTTCACCCCACAAAGCAAAGCTTCACCCACAAAGCTTGACCAAAGCTTCACCCACAAAGCTTCACCCCACAAAGCAAAGCTTCACCCACAAAGCTTGACCAAAGCTTCACCCACAAAGCTTGACCAAAGCTTCACCCACCAAAGCTTCACCCACAAAGCTTCAACATCAAAGCTTCACCCACAAAGCTTCACCCTACAAAGCTTGACCATACAAAGCTTCACCCACAAAGCTTCACCCTACAAAGCTTGACCATACAAAGCTTGACCCACAAAGCTTGACCATACAAAGCTTCACCCTACAAAGCTTGACCATACAAAGCTTCCCCACAAAGCTTCACCCCACAAAGCAAAGCTTCACCCACAAAGCTTCACCCAACAAAGCTTCACCCCACAAAGCAAAGCTTCACCCTACAAAGCTTCACCCACAAAGCTTTACCCAACAAAGCATCACCCCACAAAGCAAAGCTTCACCCTACAAAGCTTCACCCTATAAAGCTTGACCATACAAAGCTTCACCTACAAAGCTTCACCCACAAAGCTTCACCTTACAAAGCTTGACCCTACAAAGCTTCCCCCACAAAGCTTCACCCTACAAAGCTTCACCCACAAAGCTTCACTACAAAATTTCAACACTAAAACATGCAAGAGCTTCACACACTCTTGATCAAGATAGTGTGAAGCTAAATCAAATTTTGTGTCCAAAAAATAGCTTTAACTAGTCAAGCTTTTTTCCCTTTCTCCCTCTTCCGTCACCTTTCATCTATCAAATTTCCGCAACTTCTGCTCTTCTTCAATGGAGCCGAATTTTGGATATCTTATGGTTCTTAAACAGATAAACAACTTTCAAGAAGGAAATATTTCTGTTTGAGCGAAGGAAATTAGAGTTTTAAAGCTCCAAACATGACAGTCAGATTCCTGCCGATTCCAAAGCTGTTGTGATGTTTCAAAGATCTGGAAGTATTTAACCATTAATTAATTCTGAATTTTTGATATGTTATGGAAGAGATAATGAGGAACAACTTCGATGAAGAAAGTATATTGATTTGAGCAAGATAAAATGGAGTTACGAAGCTAACAACAGGTCAGATGGGTTGACAGACAAATCATGAACAGTTATTCATCATACCTGAATGTCTAGAGTTGTACTACTCCGATGGATCTCAAATTTGGATACGTTGTAGATCACAAGTTAAGGAACAACTTTCATGAAGACGACTTTGCGATTTGAGCTACAGAGAAGGGTGTTATAATTGCAGCGACTCAGGCTGATTAGTGGAAACGAAAAGCAATTCCACCACAAAAGGGGAAGCAGAAATGGGCAAAGGGATGAGACCTTGGGTCTTATTTTTATTATTTCCCTACCTTTCAAACATGAAGCAAGAAAGAATTGTACTTCACTAAGAAAGAATTGTGCTTCACCAAATGAAGCAAGGCAAGGCATCGATATTCTGACAACTTGGTAACAAGCAAGACACCTCCTTCGGCAACTCTCCTCGACCGACGACTTGGGGGACTCCTATCATATGCTACTACACCTTGGTACTCGAAAGTTCCGTTACTACTTAGTGACTTGGATCTTTCAAGTCCCCAATCGAGAAGTTCCTCACTCGAGAAATTAGGGGAGCACTATTTCAACCTACAGGATCCACCCATGAAGTTTCAACATGCAAATTTCAACAAAAGAAATAATTCAAAGCACTTAGTGGAGGATGCCTTAGTGTATTTAACACAATACTCTGAATGAAGTAAAGCTTGTTTATTAACATCATCGATAAATTACATATATGTACATACACAAGAATCAAAACAAACAAACAGGAGGGAACCTTCACAAAGGTTGCCCAGGAAAAGCCTCAGTACTCGATAAAGCACCAGAAAGAGGAGGCATCGGAGGGTGGTCATTTGGAACCTCTGTACTGGGCAGAACCTCAGAAGGAGGAGGCACCGGAGGTCGATCGTTTGGAGCTTCAGTACGCGGTAAAGCTCCAGAAGACGAAGGCAATAGATGCCCTTGCAACAAATCCACAAACCTCTGATGATCACTTAGAATCTGACTCTCGGATTCCTCCAGCCGGTCAAGCTTTCTCTTCATGCCCGTGGAGTAGCTATGTGCAAGCAGGTGCAACTGTCTATTCTCATGCTTAAGCCCTCTGATCTCCTGTTTGAGGCTTATCACCTCAGCCGCCAAGGACTCAACCTGGCGAGTTCGAGCAAATAGGCGCTGGGCCATATTAGACACAGAAGCCGTACACTGAACACTGAAAGCCAGAGAATCCTTAACAGCCAACTCATCGGACCGTTTGGAAAGTAGTCTGTTATCTTTGGGAGTGAGAAGATTCCTGGCCACCACCGCAGCGGTCATGTCATTCTTCATCACAGAATCCCCAACGGTAAGATGACCAGTAGGGGATAAGAAAGACGGACGCCATATGTTGTCTTGAGGAGACCTGGCTGCCTCTTCCTCAACATTCAAGTCAAAACGACGGTCGGATGGGCCAGACATTTTCAGAAATGACAAAGGAAAAATAAGGTCCAATAAATCTCAGAAGCACAAAAATGAAGGGAAGATTTCTACAAGCGGTAACTCTCTGAGCGTACTTCTTGAACACAATTGGTGCCCTTATAAAAGAAAAGGCAACAGGGCCGTTTGTTCGAAAATCAAAGAGGCACCGCTCCTCGAATTTCGAGAGCCAGATCTCCTTGGATAAAATGTGTCTGCAATCTTCACACGCAACATCAGCTTTCCGGATATCACGGACCACTTTTTCAAAGTGCTCTGACAAAGTTAAGGCACGAGAATTTCGAAGTTCCAGCTACCCTACTATTACCCACAAGGGTAAAGGAATAGCACCACTACTTGCTAATTGGGAAATCACTATACGAGTCAAATCTGTCCTCTATGGCAAAGCATACCCACAAGAATGCCTAATTTTTCCTCATCTCTGAGAATACACCTTCAACAGATATGCTTGTTCAAAAGTCGAAGGGGCAACGCTTTCCGAACTTCGAGAGCCAAATCTTCAACAGATTTGCTTGGTACAAAAATCGAAGGGGCAACGCTTTCCGAACTTCGAGAGCCAGATCTTCGACAGATTTGCTTGGTTCAAAAATCGAAGAGGCAACGCTTTCCGAACTTCGAGAGCCAGATCTTCAACAGATTTGCTTGGTACAAAAATCGAAGGGGCAACGCTTTCCGAACTTCGAGAGCCAGATCTTCAACAGATTTGCTTGGTTCAAAAATCGAAGAGGCAACGCTTTCCGAATTTCGAGAGCCAGATCTTCAACATATCTGCTTGGTTCAAAAATCGAAGAGGCAACGCTTTCCGCATTTCGAGAGCCAGATCTTCAACATACCCGCTTGTTCAAAAATCGAAGAGGCACCTCTCTTCGAACTTCGAAGAGCCAAATTTTCCTGGATATAATTTGTCGGCACTTTTCACAAGCAACATCAACTTTCCAGATATCACGGAACACTTTATCAAAAGATCTCTGACAAAGTTAAAACACGTGAATCTCGCAGCTCCCACTACATCGATATGACCGATAAGGGTAAAGGAACAACATTACCATTTGCTGTTAGGGAAATTCCTAATATATGTGGACCTCCATCCTCCATAACCAGGTAGACCTGCAAAAATGTTCAACTCCTCCTCACACCCGAGAGGACACTCCCAACAAAGCCTCTCGAAATACTTAGCTTTCTTTCCCCCCGATAATACCTTTGCAAACAAGCCACACCAGAGCAAGAATATCTCATATCATCAGGGACAAAAGCAAGAGTATCCCATATCATGCTTTTTCCCTGTCTTTTCCCTCGCCCTTGCTCTTACCTGCAAGACAAGGAGAAAGAGAGCAATCAGCCAGCACTTGGAATCAAGCTTCCAGTCAGGAACCGATTGCCTGGAACCCCTTCCTGATTGCTTACATAGCATTGCTCTCGAGTACTCATCTTCAACATCTTGTGCTTCCAGAGAAGATGCCACATCTGCATGGAGAACAGATAAGGCAAATGAAACTGATACCTTGAAGCATGTGGAGACAACGTGCTGATTCATCCTCAACTAAACTGAGGATCACTTGCCATGTGAGATTACTCATGGTCCGATTTCCTTCACAAATCAAGCCACCAACGGCCCTTGAAGAAATTACAAGTCCAATTCACAATCAAGTCTCATATTCCTTGCTAAGAAGCCCTCCAGCTCAGTTCAAGAATAAACCTATGGAAATATACTTCTTCAAAAGCAAAAGTACCCCATATCATCAGGGTCAAACGTACTCTAGATTTGACGGACTTGTTTTGACCCTCAAATTCCTGAGTTGGCTCGCTTATTTGGAGGAAACTAGAAAACCCTCCAGCCTAGTTCAAGAATAAGCCTGTGGAAAGTTACTTCTTCAAAAGCAAAAGTATCTCATATCATCTCTTCTCCTTTTTCTTCTTTTTATCCTTCTTGCTAAATAAGAGACAAGGAGAAGGAGAATAATTAGCCGGAACCCGAAGTCAAGCTTCCAACCTAGACCTGATCGCTTGGAACTCTGATTACTTACCTTGTCTGTCACCTCTTTCGGCAGATCTCCTCGCTCAGAGACTTGGGGGACTCCTACTATAGTGTTTGTATCACACTTGACCAAGCCCGAAACTACAAGTAAGCTTCAAGTGAAAATGATACATTACCTTGTGCGTCAACATCAGCTAAAGATACCACTCATGAATGGAGGAGAAATGCTTCCAGAGAAGATGCCACTTCCACCTATGGAACAAAAAAAAGGCAAGTGAAAACGACACCACGCTTCAGTACTTGGAAGTTTCGGGATTACTCAGTGGCTTGGAACTTGCAAGTCCCCAACCGAGGAGCTTCCCTTACTCGGGAACTTAGGGGAGCACTGTTTGTACCATACTTGACCAATCCCGAAACTACTGAGAACCGGTCAATATTATACCGTCAAGGACCCACAAGGTCAGAGGCCAATCACAAGGTGACATGTGTCGACACCAGAGGCCAATCACAGCGCGACACGTGTCAACATCAGAGACCAATCACAGCATGACACGTGTTAATGTCAGAACAAAGCTAGAAACTCTCTTCTATAAATAGGGATCATTCTCCCACAATAATCTCTAATGTCATTTGTACTAGACTATTCACTAGAACTCACAAAATGAGAGCTTGAACCTATGTACTTGTGTAAACCCTTCACAATTAATGAGAACTCCTCTACTCCGTGGACGAAGCCAATCTGGGTGAACCACGTACATCTTGTGTTGTTTGCTTCCCTGTCTCTGTCCATTTACATACTTATCCACACTAGTGATCGGAGCAACCAAGCAAAGGTCACAAACTTGAAACTTTCTGTTGTACCAAAGTCCTCACTGATTTTGTGCATCAACAGAAACCATCCTTAACAGGTCCTTGCAAAAGCATCTTCCCCGAAATGCGATCCTTGACAGTGGATCCATAAGGGTCAAGAGTCAATGAGCAATTATTATCTTTCAAAAACTGATAAGCAGATAAGAGATTATGTTTCATGAAAGGAGCATGTAAAACATTTCTCAACTTAAAGGAAGTATAAGGAGTGTGCAAAGACGAAGAACCAACATGATGAATAGATAGTCCTTTACCATCTCCAATGTATACTTTGTCCTCTCCAGTGTAAGGAGTAGGAGATGAGATATTAGCTACATCATTAGTGATGTGTGAAGTAGCTCCAGAGTCAATCAACCAAGGCTGAAAGGGTTTTGCTGAATGATGCACACACATAGCAGCAAGTTTGGCAGGAGGAATTCTACCACAGATATCCGAATTCATACGATCAAAACAATCAAGTGCCTCATGACTGGTAGATCCACAAATCTGACAAGGGACTTTAAAATTGGAAGGACTTTGATAATTGCGAGAGCTTTGATAATTGCGATTGCCACAATTGTTGATGAAATTACCCCTATTATTGTTCTGAAAGGTACGATTGCTGCGATTTGAGGAGAAATTACCTCTAGATAGCTTACCACGATTGGAGTTAAATCGAGAAGCAGAATGAAATGATTGGTGTTGAGCAGCAAAAGCAGATGGAGTAGGAAGCAGGGGAGGCTGAGATTGCACTGAATAATTCAACAGTAAGTTTTCTCAATTGTATTGAATGAATAATTCAATTACACAGATGTGAATATATATAGCCTTAGCTGCCTTAGGTCAATTACAAAAATACCCTCAACTACCTAAACTAATTACAGTTACTAACAAAAACAATTACATTTAGCTTTAACAACTATTTATCAGTAACTATGTTGGATGACTTGTCATTATCCCTAATAAATGCCCCCTTATTGTAACTGGATTCCGATGAACTTATTGTTCACTAGTTGCATTTTTTTTTTTAATAATTGTTTCTTTTCCAAAGGAAGAAAAAAAAAGTTGTAGTAAAAGATGACAGCATTCCAGTCAAAGAAAATAGCATGAAAAGACCAATCCTTTAACTCAGAGAAAACTGAAGCGAACTCATGTGAAAAAGCTCCACCTATAAAAATTCTTCTATTGCTTTCCAGACAAACTACCATGACAATTTCTGAAACTGCATGCCCCAAGCACCAAACGCCTCCCCTACCTCCAAAAAACTTTTAACTTTTCACATAAGAGGCATCACAAAAGGCTGGAATCTGACAATCTGACGTTTCATGAATTATGATGCCATTATCGGACAATCTGAGTACATGCATATACACATGATAGTTCTGAGATCAGTTGGTTTCACTAATAGCATAAACTGCTAAATGCAATTGTAAATATGAGAAACATTGATGGGTAGAGAGTAGAAAGCTAAACATTGAATGTTTTGAGAAGCAAAAGTTTGCTACTAATTGAGATAATTAGAAACCTTCTTCAGTTGTTGAGTTGGTGCTCCCACACCAGATAGCCTCTCTAATCATTGGAGGAGCAAAGGCTGGCCCTTGAAGAAACGACGAGTTATGTCCAAGAGGACCTCCAAGAAGAGATGTGGATGCCACAGCTCCTCCTAAAGCACGCACAAGCTCTCCCTGCACAAAACCAAATAAAACCCAATTCACTAAAACCAATTCCAAAGTCCAAGAATCTACCTACACAATCCCATAAACTAAAAATACCCAATTCCGGGGTAAAGGAGGGCCTTGACTGCAGTAACAGGAAAGATTTCACTTGCAATCAGCTGAGAAGATATGACATGCAACGGTGTGGTACACATGCCAGATCTGCATGGAACTCTGTAACAATAAAAAAGGAAGAGACAGAAAATTATTAAGACAAACACAGAGAGTTTTAAATTTTCCTTTTTCTTACTAAATGCATACGAAAAAGGTACTTAAAGGTCACCACCCATGCAAATGCAATGAGAGAAGAGATGCATGGAGGAGATAAATTCAGAACAGAGAAAAAACAACTTATGAGCAAGTGTATGTACTAAACAAGAAAGCAAAAAAAGAAGCATAATCCTTCAGTAAATAATGGAGGTTCAAAGAACAAAATAGATATCGTATTACATGAATACCAAAACTTAACAGCTTAATACCAATCCGTGAGTTTGGCGTCTCTGAAACAATAGTTACAACAAAAATACTTCCAAAACCAATCCGTGAGTTTCGCGTCTCTGAAACACCGACCTCGCCGAAACCCTAAATCGGATTTTAACAAAAATCAAGCAAAATAACCTTCAAACATAAAATTAATTAAATATATACTCTCTTTTTTTTTTTCATTTCTTCACAGTTATTGAAGGGAAACGTTACCTTGGCCGGAGAGGGAGTGGAATCGCCGAATTGAGTGGACTGAGAAGCCATGAAACCACCGCCGGAGAAGGCGTTCGTGGCATCGAATTGGGAGCCTGAGAACATCTTTTAAACCCTGAAATCCATCCCATGCCCTAGTAATTTATCTCAAATTAAAACCCCAAATTCTAAAATTCATCTCAATTCACAATCAAAATCTTTAATTTCATAATTCCATAATTTGTAATTTGACTTACTTTCAAGGAGAGAGACGAGCACGACGAAGGGGGTGGTGGCTGCCCGTCGTTTAGAACGAGAGGGCGAGAGACAATCGACAGTGGGGTTCGAGATTGGGCGATTTGGGGTTCAAGATTTGGGGTTCGAGCGTGATGAGCAAAAATGAGGAAGCCTACGGGAGAGAGAGGGCGTGATGAGCGAAGAGGAGGAAGGCTACGGAAGAGAGAGACCGAGAGAGAGAGAGAGAGAGAGAGAGAGAGAGAGAGAGAGAGAGAGAGAGAGAAGGGGTCTGGGAAGAGGAGGGCGTGATGAGCGAAGGAGTGGGAAGATTTTGTCCAAAATTATCAAAACTGGCGCTTATTTTTTAAACTGGCGCCAAAATTATCAAAACTTGCGCGACCTATATATACAATTCGACCTCACGCAAGGTATTTTTTATTTAAAAAAAATTATTTTAAAAATTATTAAAAATGTGACTTTATTCATTTCAAATTCAATTTCTTTTACATAAAACTCACAATAATATATTTTTCTAACAAAAACCTGACTAATAAATTGGTAGCTACTTAATAAATATACATATCATTCAATTTTTTAAGTGTTTTACGTAAAAAATAAATAAATTTAAATCTACTTAATATATATACACACACACACACCATTGAACTTAATGCAATATGCATTGTACAAAACTAGTTTCAACGATCCAACAGTCAAACTTATTTGTATATGCGTCAAGATCTCATACGCCAAAAATCGCAAAAAAAACAAACCTTCAGAGATCAAGTAACGAGACAAAACTTTTCGATGGTTATAAACAAAAAATCACGATTTAACGTTAGTTTTAACTCCGATTTTGATGATTTTTTACAACTACACTCCCAGATCCTATATGAATACAAGGAACTGATTCGATCGTCAATTTAAAATATTTACACAAGTGGATACCGCAAAATCTTCTGTTATACTTAATGAAAGTATAAATAAACTCTAAGTGTTAGTGAATGTATTGTTTTGATGGGAAACGCATTGTACGAAACTAGTTTCAACGATCCAACCGTCAAACTTGTTTTTATACGCTTCGAGATCGCGTACGCCAAAAATCGCAAAAAAAAAAAAACATTCAGAGATCAAGTAACAGGACAAAACTTTTCGACGTTTATAAACAAAAAAACATGATTTAACGGTAATTTTAACTCCGATTTTGATGATTTTTTAGAGCTACACCCCTTGACCTTACATGAATACAATGACTAATTTGATCATCAATTTAAAATATTACTAGTGGATATCACAAAATCTTATGTTATACTTAATGAAAGTATAAATAAACTCTAAGTGTTAGTGAATCTATTGTTTTGATGGGATACCGCATTATACAAAACTAGTTTCAACGATTCAACCGTCAAACTTGTTTGTATATGCTTCGAGATCGTATATGCCAAAAATCGCAAAAAACAAACATTCAGATATCAAGTAACGGGACAAACATTTTCGACGACGATAAACAAAAAATCACGATTTAACGGTTATTTTAACTCCGATTTTGATGATTTTTTACAGCTACACTCCTTAACCCTATATGAATACAATGAACTAATTCGATCGTCAATTTAAAACATTTACACAAGTGGATACAACAAAAGAAAAAGGCAATGCAAGAACCCCAATAGAAAAGCAAAAGGCCAAAAAAAAAAAAAAAAACACAAACTTTGCGTGATGCAGGGGTACCTACGTCGCGCAAAACATCTTTGCGCGATGTTTGTGCGCCTGCGTCGCGCAAAGTTAGGAAAAAAAGTGGTAAAGCATTTTGGTTTGGCGTCAAAACTTGGCGCAACGAAGCTTGGCGTCGCGCAAAGATGTTTTGCATGACGTAGGTTTACCTTCGTCACGCAAAACAACTTTGCGCGACGCCAGGCTTTGTCGCGCAAAGACAGTTTGAGCGATGTTTTCTGTTTAGCTTCGCGCAAACATACGTTGTGCGATGAAATTTGCTACGTCGCGCAAACATGTTTTTGTACTAGTTTGCATTATTTGCATGCAGCCATGCATGCATGCACACTTTGATACTAAAACTTCAATATAAAGGAGCTAACTACTGATTAGATAGAGACTGCCTAAAATAAAATCCGCACGGATGACTTCTATTGAAATAAAAGATGAGCATAGAGCGAACTGTAAATTCAAATGTTATAGGTTTAAATTTTTTTAAAGACAAAAAAGAAAGTAGATTTACTTAATAAATTTAACTTGTGCGGGATTCTATGCAAGTAGATTTATGTTGTAAATTTGTACTCACAGACCAATCAAGTTGGTTGTAGGGATTTTTTTGGGTTACTGATGAAAAGAGACTCAAGTTGAAGGTATGTAGATTGTTCTTTTTGTGTTACATTAATATAAAATATCACTATCGTCGACCATTAAGTGCATTTTTGACCCAATAAGGGGTCCATAACTATTTTAAGAGTCTATTAAACCATTTGATTGGTCTAAATACGCATTTAATAAGTCATTTGTAGATTTTCATACTCAATAAGTTAATGTACTTCTGAAGGAGGTTCAAGCACCAAATTTAAGTTGGCATTTTCCAAAAACCAAAACGGGTAGTCTCTATTAGGGGTTAAGCCTCAGTTATATTTCTCTCAAAAGAGAATGTGGAATCATATAGTAAAAAAAAAGAAAAAAAGAAAAAGAAATAGTGGATTGACATCCTGCAATAATTCACAAGCAAATGTACACATTGGCACTAACTAAAATTCCAAAAATGACCAAGCCAAGTCAAATTGTTAACCATTAATATTCCTATACTGCTCATCAAAAAGGTCATAATACATGGATTGACAACCACTTCGGATTTCTATGGTCGGAATCCGTGGACCGAGAGATCCGGACCAACCAATTTCAATCTTACGATCCCTATTAACCTATTTCACTGGTACAGCTCACAAAAATTCAAAAACTTGAACGGTCCGGTTCTCTTTTTCTCTCTTGAACAGTCTAAATCTCTCAATTCGCAAACTAAACATAAAGATTTATAGAGAATCTCAAACTATAATACATAGGAAAGTACACAATAATATATATGGGCCATTTTCACAAGACAAGTGCCCCTTTGGGGAGGAGAAGGTCGGGGTACGTGGCAGTCTCTCATATATTCTAGAAACATATATGATACTATGTTATATATTATGTTTTGTGTTTCATGAGGGACACCAAATTATAATTTGGTATTGGAGATAAGATTGAACCCCACTTTGGATGTCTTGTTTGTACATTCAGAAAGGTATTTGAAAGGAAAAGTTTCAACTACTTTGAAAGCTCTAGAAATCCACGCATTCCACATTCCACATTCCACAACGCAACGATCATATGATTTAAGCTATTGGCCACTACCATCCGTCTCAATTCTATTTGGCTTTCCATATATTAATCATCAAAACCATTCCTTCTCACAATTTTTTAGGCGGTAAAATCTTACTAAGTTTTAAATTTGGTATAAATACGCAGTTCCTTTTTGCTTAATCTCCCTTGATTCAACGTGACCGTTAACTTTCCTTCTCTTGCTACATCAACATAAAGGAAGGGAAAAAAAATAGCATAAAGGAAAAACGAAGATCAACAATTGTTTTTTATTAAGTCATTTTACAAGGGTTTGGCTTCACAGAGTTTGCCGTTGAATAATAAGTGTTAGCTAATCACTATCAAGAACTCATATCACATGAGAAAGTAATGGAGTTGAAACAAAAAAAAATCTTTCACTAAATGTTTATGCTACAAGGCTTGTTGCTTATGATGATTATACATTTGTAGGCTTTCGATGACACATTGTGGCAAAAAGATTTTGGAAAAAGAAAAAAACTTTTGGCTGGAAAATTGAAGAAGGATAAGGAGAGAATTAGCCATTGGATAGGGTAATAATTGGATTAGAGAAATGTTAAAAAGACTCTTAAAAGTGAGACTCTCATTCTCTACCACCTCATAGTTTAAAGTAAATTTTTGTGCCTACATTATAAAATATTGTGCAAAAAATATGAGATAGTACTAGAGAGTACATGGAGAGTCCCATTTTGAAAGAGTCTCCTTAACATTTCTCAAGGGATTAATTACATGCCAATCAATCGATTAATCTATGCTTTGCGAATGGTAAGTTTATAACTGCTAATTTATTGAAGAGAATTGTTATTGGCATTGACACTCCAAAATTATCATTTTGCACTCCAAATTTTCTATATTTAGAAAGAACAATACTCTTGTAAGAAGTGCATAATAAGATTTTTGGAGTGCAAATAACAGTTCTCTTTATTTAATTATTCAATTTTTCATAAGAAATAATTAAATACGAATAAGGATCCTCTTCGGATTCTCTTTGTGAGGATCCCGGGGAATCCGCGTATCTTGTCTGTTCATCGTACATTATGCGGTTATAAATCATGTTAAATTTTATTATTTAAAATTGAACACAAACAGTACCTGAGGAAAACTGATCGCACGATATACGATGAACAAACACAATTCACGGATCGATCCTCGAGATCCTCACAAAGAGGATCCGAATTCATTAAATACATATCTAAACCAGGGTTAGTGAGAGACACGTGGCACAATTGTGAAAGAGGGGTAACAATCACCTTGAGTTAAGTGGGTGAGAAAAATGATGTGAGATCCCGTATTTTAGATATATATATATATATATATTTATTTATTTATTTATTTATTTATTGTATTTAAAGAGTTTTTAAGGATTTCCCTTTTGTACATTACGTATATGTGTGTTTTATACATATGTATATGTATTTATACATATTGTAGAGGTTAGGTTGGCATGAGGTGGATTTAGTTTGGACGTGGCACATACTAGGACTAGAGGAAGAAGTAAGCTGCTTTTCGAATACTCTATTTGTTGAGTGTTGGCAGCTATGATTTTTGTGGTGGCATAATATGGTTTGTAGCTATCTTGTTTAGGTGCTTGTAAGCACTCTAAGTTGGTGAGTATTGATGCCTATAGGCATTGAGGTGGGTGTCGTTAATTGGAGGTGTAAAGCTACAATAGGAGGTGGCAGTATTTAGTGAGTGTAGAATGAGGATCCTATTCGGATCCTCTTTGTGAAGATCTCTGAGATCTTCTGAGATCCTCTAATCACATCGGTTCATCATATATCGTGCGATCAGAAATCATTGTAAATCTTTTTATTTAAAATTAAATATAAACATTACCTGACGAAAACTAACTGCACGATGTACGATGAACAGATGTGATTGGATGATCCCCGGGACCTGGAGAGGCTCCTCATTCGTGAGTGTAGGCTTCCACCTGAGTACTATAGCTGCTGACTGTTGTTCTCTTTTTGGCCTTCCATTTGACACCTGCAAACAAGTTTTAAGCCTATCCTTGCTTATAATATATTTTACTAGTATTTGACTTATTGATCAAGTCTTGGAGCTGTTCAATTTCACTATAAATAGGAGTAGTACCTTATCATTTTTCCAAACTTGAGTGCATTGATGAATGCTAGGGTTCGCATGCAATGCATGCAAATTGGTAGAGAGGGAAAAAGAAAGAGACAGAAATAGAAAGGAGGCTAGGGTTTGATACTTGGGCATTAGTAGATGAGTTGTCCTGTCAAGGTTCACTTTATCAAAGTGAGTGGTTCATGTAATGTGTTTCAAAATATTCTTATTTTTTGATAAATGAAAACCAAGAGATATCGTGGGTTTTGAGGTACTTCTAAATATCTCTCTATTTCAAGTCAAGCATGTTGGATTTTGTGAAGTACTTTCAGAATTATTATATATCTAACTAGTGAATTGTTTGAGATGTTCATGGAGCATGAGAACTTTGGTGTTGCATTAATCTGAGAGATAAATGTAAACTGCACACGGGGACGTTAGGACAAGATGGCCAACAGGGGTCACATAGTGAGTTACAATTTATAAAGGATATAATGAACACATAAAAGGACGATGTGATATAGCACTATGTGGCTATTACTATCGTATTTTATAGAGTGTAAAACAACATCGCTTGACTGACATATTACATATTCTACTCATTGGGCAACGGTGGTTGTCGCTCACCCCTCACCCTATTATTTTCCAGATGAGTTACTTGGCAAGACAGGTGATAGACGAGCTGAGGTCGTGCTATATAAGAGATTTAAGGATTTGATTTAATTTGCACACCCTGTGAGGATTTTAGAGTATTTTTATAAAAGAAGTTTGATTTTTTTTCGTTTTTTTTTTTCTCGCACACCGGACTTGGGGTCATATTTTTCCACCCGACTCCGGGTCTGGGCATGACAAATGAACTCATAAATATGTAGTAGTCCAACCATTGTTGTTAAGTGCAAGTGGCCATTTACCACAGTGATGAAAAGATGTTGAGCCATATGATCTAAAAAATCTATCGTTTGACAAAAAAACCCATTATTGTGAAGTGGGTGAGAAAAATGAACTCATAAATATGTAGTAATCCAACCATTATCGTTATGGAAATATGCTTAGTTGGGAGCAAGGTCTAAAATATCCATAATATCCTGATATTTCCATCGAAATTTCCGTGTTTTTGGACTATCGATATTTCCGATGTCATCGATATTTCCATCGAAATTTCCGTATTTTTTAAATTTCTATATTTAAAAAAACACCAAGGGGATTCGAACTCCTCCCATTTTACTCCTTCAACACATTGACCACCATATCACTTATATTTTTGTGAAAATATGCTAAAATATTTATATATTTTCTACACTCACAATGTTTGCCAGCTCGCTATATAATCAACTTAAATCAGTTAAATCCATCATGCAATGCATTTCCTTCCAATTTTTTATGATAAACTAATAGATAATTGACTAAATAAACATCCTGCAAAGTTTCAATAAAAATTTCCAAGTTTTTCTTGCAATTTCAGTGGTTTTTATTCAATTTTTATCGATATCGATAATATCCCGATATTTCCATTGAAATTTCCGTGTTTTTGGACTACCGATATTTCCGATATCATCAATATTTTAGACCTTGGTTGGGAGTTACTTAAGAGAATATTATTATCCTTGTGTTTAAGGCTCCAATTATCAAACTTCTGCATCTACTTGAATTTCTATTGTTAGGAATATGTTGAAATTTTTATAAAAATCCGAGTGCTTCTTGAAATAACACTTATAAGACCAAAAGCACATTTAAGCTTTTATTGCCAAACGTAGCCATAAACGTTTTATTGCCAGGAAACACCTTGGCTCTTCCAAAAACTATCCCAAACATCCCAATATTGATTGGTTAACTTTTGTTTTATAACGTTTTGTTAGAAGCATTTAGGAAAGACTCTTTCAAATTCAAGCGCTTACATATTCATTTGGCCAACAGTTTATTTGAAAATTATAAATGAGATATAGATGTTTTTTAGAACGCACTGAGGCTATGTTTGTGCGAGAGATTTAAAAATACACCGCAAAATATTACATAAATTAGATTAAAAAAATGCAGTTCTTGAGCATTACAAAGACACGTATGAGAAATTTACAAATAACTACTTAAAATGAGTTAATTACAAATCATTGTGTGTGTCTTGTGTTGATTATACAGTACATTTCTAATCTCCTTTCTGGTTGCATTTGGTACTGCGAAATTTTTTTATGGGAAGTCATTTTCCATCTCCCTCAATGAAACATGACCCAAAAGAATTTTGGTATTATCCCAAAAGGCACTGAAAAATGCTTATAGTTATCTAAAATGGGATTATCCATATCCCGTAGGTGCTTGCTTACACACTATTCGAATTTCAATTAACCAGTTAAGGACGAGGCCACTGGCATTGTAAATGGACCCACTGGGTCAACCTAGATGGCTTTCTTATCTTGCTTCTGATCGGTGATACCACGTAACAACTATTTAATAGATGAATAATGTATTATTTACATACATGACAATCATCCGTGGTGCTACTCGGACAACATATTAATTGCATGATAGTTTCTCTCCTTATTCCTGCCCATGGGGTCACTAAACAGTGACATCCTCAGGGGATCAAATGGCCTTCAAATAGATCCTAGCATATCAGAATTTTCAAGGGCCGTTCGATGAGTTTGATCAGACAGATTTGCCAACTTGAGGAACATAGGCCTTTTTAGATGCATGATTTGTAAGAGACAGGGAGGGAATCTTCAAATCATTTCTCCTCTAGAATTCTTTTTAAATATTTCCCTACCTCTACTTCTTCTTTAGGATCTTTCTGATACGGGCGATGTGTAACATGCCACATGGACAAGAAATCTTTTGTGTCGTCGAGATATATCTACTTGTATATACACCCTTTGATTTACTCTTCCATTCAATAAATATATACATGATAGCAAAACTTTTACTATACTGCGATCTGTGATATGTATCGTAGCAATTAATAATTATAATGTAGAATCTAACGAATAAGAATTAACCGATCAGAAATTCCAATACATCTAACGAATAAAATCGAACATCCAGAAATTCCGATGCAGTCCCCTACATTATAGAGAAGGAAAATCCACAACCCTCTTAAAAGCTAAAGTGAGTGGTGTGGTCATCTTCCATCAAATTGACCCTTGAAAGATGAATAAGTGTCAGCCTTCAGTTTTCTTCAGCTGGTCAAAAGATCCATGGAAAGAAATTTGAGTTTCTTTTTTTTTCATGGTGGAACCCATTTTGGTCATGAATCATGATCATTAAATCTACAAGCAATATTAATTAATTTATATTATGAAGAGAAGCATGGATTAAAGAAACCTACAAATTAAAGGTAGGAAGCTTTTAAGCATTTTTCAAGTGTTTAAGCTTGAGAAATCTCAATAATTCATTGTCCACTATTTCACAAACTCATAAAAAGTTTTTGCCAAATAAGTGTCCAACTTTAGAAAAGCATGATTATAAATGTAATTAAAGAATTTAGAAGAAGCATGCATTAAACAAACATTATAAAAAAGAAGTTTCAGGTTGAGAAAAAAAGAAGGTCAACTTTCTTTTGGTATAATTTAAAAAAAAAAAATTAAAATAGGAGGTGATTTTCACATTATTTTTAACTATCCTTATTTATTTTTTATTGTCAGATTCAATAAATTATACATAATCAACGAACATAATTAAACAAAGAAGTGTGATAAAAAAGGCATGCACTTTAAAATTAACAAGTTTATTAACTTATTATGCACTATGTACTTGTGGATCGGCCTGACAATTTCTTGCCCCACTTGTTAACCTAACACAAAATGAAGCGAAAATAACAGGTTCTGGATCAACTCCTTAACGAGTCGGATCGTTATCCGGTCTTCCGTTAAGGACTCGTTAAGATAATGGTATGAAACGTAAACGACATGACCCATTTGCCAGGTCTAGATATTAGGCATGGCAATATTTTGCATCACCTGTTAACTAGTTCCAGGTCAACTAGTTAACAAGTTGAACCGTTATCGAGTCATTATTAAGAATCCATTAAGATAACGGGTTTAACACGACTCAATATGTTAAGATAACATATATGACACAAAAAACAAGACGAACAAGACAAACATGATCAGTTGCCAAGTCTACTAGTGAATATCAAAGGAAAAATTGTTAGCCAATTATGAAAACAGTACAACTTTTTGATCCACTAACAAAAGCAATTTCTATCTTTCCATGTGACAAAGTGTCACACTTCGAACTCCTACTACCCAACTGCGGCCAAGCCCGAATGAAGGGTGGCCGTGTTCAATGATGGCCACCACATTTAAACCTCGACAAACCTTCGTGAGGAGACAATAGAAAAGTTGAAATTCTCTCACAGTTTCTGTCGCTGCCCATGCTCACCTTATCCTACAAATTTGCTACATAAGACAGCTTACAGTTCCGGTAACTCCAATGACAGCGACAATTTACCCTACACTTAAGCTCGAACCTCCTCTTTCCCCTTCAGCCTCCTTTATCTGAAAAACAAGGGTCTACCAACCATTCAGAACTCAGATACCCTTCCTGCATCCCATCCCACGATTGCCGCTTTAATATTCATATAAAAGGAACAAAAAGTTGAGCTACGGCTTAAACTGATCCAGAGTTTACATGTAGTGCTTTGAATAAGGCGCTAGACGAAAGAATATCAGGAGAGGAAACATGAACCTTAGCTACGACTGGGAGATATAGGGAATACTACGACCCTAGCACAAAAGGGTTTATCTGAAGAACATAAACTCAGCTGTTTCTTCCAATAATATTCATTATTACAAAGAAAGATTGCAAATGTTCGGGTGGTTGTTTTGACACTGCCTGCCTGCCAAAGCAATGCCATTATATCACAGATTTTGACATCACTTTCCATATTGACCCGTAACAAATGTATTTCACTACAAAGGGAAGCGGTATACTAGAGCACAGTATTGCAATGCAAAAAGATTCAATTGCATGTGGATTTTGAATTGTATGTGACAACCGACAAGCTATGCTCCGTGTGCAAACAATTATGTTGGTTGGAGAACAATAATGAACTAACAGGGCAAGTAATTATGTAGTATACAATACCCTGAATGATGGAACTTCACGATGAAGATGCTGAAAGTACTTGTCAGGGCGCCAACCGCTCAATTTTCCACCCTTGTTGTCCATTGATCTCTTCAGGAGAATATCGTAGCCTATCAAGAAAAAATACGTTGAGACGTTTGAGCAAAATATGTTATGTTCCTTTCAGTTGCACATCCATATAGTTAACTCTTATTCCATCACATCGTTGTTCAAAACACAACTAAGAAAAGTTCTTTTATTAACAGACTAAAAAACCAATAGTTGCTAGTACCAAGTCAATCCGTCAACCAAACATATACCTGAGCTACAGTTCATATCCAAGCCAGTGGAAGGAAAAAAGTACAGATTTCTACACAGTTATAAGTATCCAGGATCCAGAACCAAATTTTTTTGAATTTTTCCTTTTTCAGCCCATATCTGTTCCATGCATTTGTTACAGCTATCTGTCGACACTCAAGCAAAAGAAATGGAAGAAGAATGAGCCATCATAAAGGGGATAGAAACCACCTGTCATGCAAACGAGATTTTTGGCCTTGCCAAAATTCAAACGTCTCTGGCTTAAGTCTGTATCCTCCCCAGTTTTTAGGTTTTGGAATTAAACTACTGCGCCAAGAAAAAACAAGTGGAATCTAATTTCAGAGTACATAAATAGAATGCAAGTTAGTTTCCAATCTATTTTAAGGTTGTTTGGAGAGGACTGTAAACTTATTGCAAACAGCTGCACCTATGATCCATGCGGCGTATAAGATGGTTATGGGGATTGGGGCAAGGACAATTATCTGTGAATATTTGCATAAAGCTATTAGATATCCATATTACTTACCCATCAGAGAACTTTTCTTCTAGTTCTTTGTATTGGTCATACAGAACATGCCTTCCGGGAACAACAGTGCTCTGGGTAAGAATATACCAATTATTTATATTCCTTAGAGAAAATTTATACTATCGGTAAAATAGAGAAAGAAAATGGAATAGTAGTACAAATGATAATCAAACTGTAAATCTTTCACCTTTTACTTCCCATAAATTGTATAATCTTTTTCTACCTTTCAAGTGATTTTACAATTTAGTCTAGCTCGTAGTTTAAGATTCCACCAAACAACTATTTACCACTGGCCATGCAATTACACTAATTTGGTTTGATAGTATAGGTAAATTTATATTGTAAAATGGAAAGCAAAAAATGAAGAAACCTACAGAAGAGTCTCAGTGAAAGACGTTACTTATCAAAAATTATTTCCTCACACCCCTTTTCTCCTTATGCACACCCGTGTTTATTTATGTCCCTTGACTCTCCCTTAATCTATTCAATCCAAAGACCAGAAATATACAGGGTATGCAGGGGGTGACAATAGGTGCAAGGAAATTACTTCCCATATTATCAGTTTAAACTTTATTACATATAACTTACACTGATTCTGGAGGAAATTTTGCAAGCCTTCAAAATCTATACAAAATTTATGCGGCAATTGAGAAAGAACGTGTGTCCTATCAAGGGTAGTGAATTCATCAAATATAAGAGAAGATAGAGGAGAAACAAACCTGCTTGCTAACTATTGCTCCAATCTGACTGCCTCGAGGACGGCTATGGAAGTATTGATCAGATTCCTCATCAGAAACTTTCTGCACAGACCCTTCTACTCTTACCTGTAAACCAAAGATGATGTTATGAGACGATCTTCATACATGAAGATCATCAAAGCAGAAGCCCCTCATCCAGTTTTTCTGATGTCAGAAGCTAAAATATTTATTAGCCTCAAAGTGAGGTTAACTTAGGCATACAAGCACTATAGGCTAATTCTAAAAGCATTAGCCTCAAAGTGAAAAAAAAAAAAGTTTACCTGCCGATTAAGACTATCCCAGTAGAAAAGAAGAGATGCATGAGGATTTTCAGACAATTCATGTGCCTTTTGACTTTCATAGTTTGTGTACCTGTACAAATTAATACCATCGAATTGAGAATATTATAAGCATTTTCATTAATAACATCATATCTTCCTTGTTGATATATGTACAGCCTCAATAATAACAGTCGGGGATACTAACCAGACAAAACCGTTCTTATCAAATCCTTTGAGCAATACCATTCGTGAAGAGCTGTAGAAGAAACTAATTTATGTTGAGTAAACTATTAACAGGTTATAATACATGTATGAGAAAAATCATTTTAATATCCAAAACGAAAAATGCGAAGAACGAAACTTAAGGACCTATGGTGAAAGCAATAAAATAGCCATGTCTAACATGTAAGAACATATGAAACATAAGTTACTGTTGATAAAAGATACATGGTAACAAAATAAACAGATATCACATTTTTCCGTTCTTGGCAGCCGTTGACAATGCCATAGCATTTGGTTCCCTCAAACCCGCAGCCACTACATCGTCGAACCATTTGCGGAACTGTAAAATAATTAAAGGCTTACTGTAAAAAATGAGGGACACCTTTTGCAACTAAATCTGACATAATTGAAACCAGCTAGACTTGGACATTGAATCTGTACCTGATCAAAGGGGTCAGCCTCCACCTGTTCCTCAAGAAACTCAGGAGAAATATAGTTCTCTCTTAGAGCTGATATATCAACTTGTGGAGGCCTTCCAATACGGACACACATAGAAGTGCCTGGATATGGTGGAAGGCGAAGCTTATATTTATCGGCAATAGATGGTGGGACAAATCTACCACCCAGAAAATGGTGTGGACCAAAAAATTTCTTCGCACACAACTTTGGAGCAGTCAGAGAAACCTGGAAAGTAGCAAGTTTGCATCAACAGGATGGCTTATTGAATATAAAGAAATACGCATGTACATATAAATAGATGTAAATTTCAAAAACGAATCACAAAGCGCAATTATTTGTAGCCAAGACTACATTGAGAGTTATTACAACATACCAACATGTCAGGCTTAATGCCTTCAACACCACCATCCCCTTCGACATGCCACCCAGATGGAATATCTATGGAAACAATAACAGACGACTTTTCGCAAGTTTGGTCATATTTATTTACACAAACAAGCTTTTGGATCAGGTTATCAAAAGGAGGCCTTGGGGAACCTGAAGTATTACAAAAGTATTGCAGTTAGATATATCATATAACCCAACGAAAAATAAACCACAATCATCAACAAGTTAAGAAACTCTAATCAGGATGATAATTATTAAGTGGTTTGATGTCAGGGTCCTGCATATAAAAAGGAGAAAAGACTGATAAATCAATTATTGAGTTAAGATTTTGTTGAAGGCCTATAACTTATCTGAGAAAATTGAGCAGTCAGATTTAATCCTAACATTTTCAGAAATTTTAATGGACCCCATCATGAATACCACAACTAACCTTTGCACTGAATTCTTATAAAGTTGTCATAATTGTGGCAACATGTGATTTGAACATGAATGAACTAAAGAAGTGGGAATTGACTAGACCAATAAATTCATAGAAAAGAACCTAGTCTTTTCTTCTATTTTGTTCTTGGTCGGAGAAAAGTACTTATGTTTGATTCCAATATAATGATCCAATAGCAACATAACTGAGATGCCATCAAGCTGAACAGCCATAGAATAGTATAGTTTATCCTACTGGATGAGGTCTGTTGAGTCTTCCTATCCAGTTGAGCAAATTTGATATGGACACTTTATGAGAGAAATAACAACCCAGAAATTCCTTTGACAGACAGCAGAGCAAAGTAATCTTAGGTGCCACTATTCATATGTTTAGAATGTTTAGGATGTAAATCATTTCCGACTTACCATGTCAGTTTCTTATACTTGGGACAACAATTGAAGGTGACGCAGAATGATTGTGTCAACAAATTTGTATTGGCATGCTTTCTAATTACAGAAAAATCGATTTGCCCAGAACGAAATAAGTTATAATTACCATGGAATGAGAAACCAAACATTGCATCTACAATAATGTCAAAGTCCTTTGACAAGTCCAACGGAAGATCTTCCACTGAGATGAAAGGGACTGAGAGTGATTCCAGCTGCAAAATTACGCCATCATATAAGAACATCTTTCAAAATAATCATTATGAGACAAATCCAACAGCCCCCATATATATGTATGTATAATATAACCCCGCATTCAAGAGTTTTCAACTTTAAGTTGTATTCCATACTTGCGTAACAAGACCAGCATAAAGAGGCTTAGCAGTACGCTTTGGATAACAAACTGACGGCTTATATCCAAAGTGATGCAGGTGACGAGCAGCCACAAGACCATCACCACCGTTGTTTCCAGGGCCACAAATTGCGAGGACATGGTTATACTCACTCGGTTTATAGACCTGTCAAATAAAATATATAGAAACAAATATAAACCATCATGTAACCCAAATGCAGTTCCTCAGCACTCCACTAAATGAACATTTTTAACACCTAGAAGCATCACGAAATAGTCGATGAAATAAAAAAAAAACAAGAGGGATACTTATACCCGAAAAATAATGAGTTCAATTCCATTGGTAGTACATGTGCATGATCATCGTCAAGAACAGCAACAATCAAAAAATGTAATAAACAAGAAGACAAGTGGGATGCGAATATCCGAAACCCGAAAACAATTAGGTCATTCAATTAGTCACACAATACACAACAAACTGTAAAGAAAGAGAAAGGCATTTACCTCTGCAATGGAAGTGGCGACGCTCAAACCAGCCAATTCCTACAAAATTGAACAAAAACCCAGAAATGAGATCGTCAACAATTCACTATTAACCGAACCCATCATACAAAAATTACGAAAAAAAGGAAAAAGAAGAGTGACTAACCATTAACTGGTCGACGCTGAAGCCGAGAGGACCCATGAGAACCTCATCGATCTCAGCAGCTTCACGCTGCGTCAGGTACGATATATCCTCCGGATTCTGCATGCTGGGTGCTGCGTATACTGACCCAACTCCCGCTGCACCGCTGGGGTTCGAACAAAACGCACGAATTGCAGGGCTCCGAACTGGTTGAAGAAATGCCTGGAAATTTAACGATACAACATATAAATTCACTGAATTTCTGGTTCGAGAGAGACAGAGAGAGTTAGAAGCTTACACAGGTAGAAAGACTGGAGGGAGGGATGTGGAAAGAGGTGTAAGCGTTGGAAATGGTGGGTTTGGGAATGGGATTGGAAGAGAGTGACTGGGTCAGGAAGAGGAGACGTGTCATTTTTCTGGTTTTTCGTGCCAATGACCACATTGGTCTGCGACTGCGACTGCGAGCAGAGCTTGCTTTCTTTGCATCACTGATTCGCCTCTTCTTCTTCGCGTTGTGTGTGAGGTTGTGACGATTGGCAAAGATCGGGTACACGTAGTAGGCAAAGTTCACATTAATGTTCCTAACTTATTAATTAACATCTAATGTACATAATCCGTCAGGTGTGAGGTTTTATCATAAAAAAACTTCGATATTAGTTAGAATGAAATTAGATATTTAAACTATTACTTATCTTTTTATTACGGCGAATGTGAGATTCAACATGCGGTAGATCTACAACTTCCAAGGTTTAGTGTTCGTGAGTATAAAATTTTCGCGTTGGTTGGATTTTAGTCATCTGTGGCTAAAGAATTGTGTCATATTGCTGGTTAGTTTGTAATTAAAATTGTAGTGTATCAGCGATTGCAGCCTCTAGTGAGTTCTGTATGAATATTGAGTTCAAACTTAATATTGCGTTGCATAATTATAGAGTCAAAACATAATCCAATTCTCCTCTAATTTTTCTTGTTAAAAACATTTTACACAACTTAGAAACTAATTTGGCTTTTAAATCGTGCCAATATTATAATATCAACAAAAATAAGTAAGACGTCATTTAAATTGAATACGTATCCTCTAATGTTGGTCTTTCTCTGCCAATATCTTTTGAATCTTGTCAATGAAGCTCATCATTGTCTCTAAACCCTTTTCGTCAAGTCTCGGAACAGTGTGGCCTTTCGGATGATGGATCACCGAAGCATCTGCACACTGTTCCAACAGTTCAAGCCCGTACGGCTTCAAGAAGTCCATCTCTCCTGCAACACATACATAACACACTGGTAAATAATCAAGTCCAATGCATAACATACCTCATTGGGATACGAATTTAAAGTCACTCCAACACCAACGATTCTGAACTGTTAACTGAAATGAGTCGTGAAATATGTAACCCACAAACAAACATCTCAAGGCCGTAGATGATTCTAGATATTAAGAAGGTTTAACAATGCAGAACTCTCGAGTGGAGGGTAGACCGTCAACACTAATAGATGATTTTGGATCGTTGATTAGAACAAGTCATTGTCCTCCTATGTAGAACCATTAGCAAAGATCTACTCCTTTTGCAGTTTGACTAAACAATGGAAACGGAAAATGCGACCAACCAAATACTTAAATCCATTTAATAACAATACAAATTTGGCCAGGATTGTAATAATATGGTTTGCAGTTTGCAGCTTGCAGCTTGCTCATGCTAATTGTTAGGCAAGGAACTATGCGTCACACTCACACCAAGTCAACAACCGAGCTCTAAATTATCAGAATTATGACATGTAAGAATTGACAATCACCCACACTTGAACGACTGTTAATCGTTAATTGAAATGAGTCCTATAACATATAAGAATGGGCAAATGAATATAGTTCAACTCCGAATCCACACACCTACCCGGTTCTATATAATTTAGAACTCAGTTGGTGACTTGGTGTGAGTGTGACGGAATCATAATAGAATGACTACATTGATGTTTAACGTTCAAAATCAAGGACCACATTTATTGATTTTCATTGTTAGGGACTAAAATGAGACGTTAGGTCAATTTCAAGAACCATTTTGACTAAAAAGCCTATACTTAATGTCCTACAATATAAAACTCACTAAACCAAAAGACCTGAGCAACTTTGAATCGTCGATTGAGTGTGCACCTAACAAAGTTATTTTGTGCATTTGGAAATTGACCAAAGAAAGGAAACGGAAAATACCTAAAAAGTGAAGGGAGGGGCACTGAATGGGAGAGGAATAAGCATCCTCAGCCACTGCCGGTGACTTGAATTTTGCTCCTCCAATTATTATCAAGAATTTAATTTTGGGAACTTTGGTCAATGCCACACCCTGCAAGCAAACCGAAACGACCGCACTTCAGTTCCATCGTCACCTTTCATTTCATTAAATTAAATTATACTAAACACTTGAAATATTTGCTCTTTTCTTTGTACCTTCGCTTGCAGGCCCGGCAGCCCCGCCGATATTATTGCTCCCTGTATTCATCAAAACCATGTTAAAAGATAAAAGAAATTATAATTGCTTATAGATCAGGTAGTTAAAAACATTCCGTAGTAAATTATTGTAAATTATAAATGACTTATAACTCAACCAGCTAAAAGCGTTTTGCATTTGATTGAAACACGAAAAAATGTTATATTTACTCACAAAGAATGAGAATGCATGATATGAACGTTAGTTATATTACGTGTCACTAACACATAAGGAACAAAAAGTAATGCAAACCTCCATTTCATGGATTTCCGAAACGAAAATGACATCTCGGATTTCACTACAATAGTCACAAATTTTTGTGACCGTTCAGAGGATTAAAGTGGTAAAGTAAAATAAATTACCTGGGAAAAACCAACAAGGCCATCGAACGGCCCCTGTTTAACCATGTAATCCTCTATGTATTCCAGACACTTATCAAAGTTTGTGTACTCTGTAAATTCCTGTGGGAAAAAAAAAAAATACATTCTACAAAAAAGTGAAAAAAAAAAAAAACAAAATGCAAGAACAAGAATCTGGGATTTGGTTTTGGTTTTGTTTTTGTTTTTTTACCTTGTTGAATTGGAACCACTCGTAATAAGGAGGATCGAAAATGCCTTCAACTTCGGATTTACCTTGGGCCGGAAAGGGCGCATCGAGATAAACCATGTCAAACTTCTCCAGCACCGATTCCGGCCACTTTCCCACTTGTTTCCTCATGATTTCTCCGTTCGTTCGGAACCCATGGAGGCACAGAAACCTGGGTTTCCTCGAACACCACCCGCCGCCTCCTTCGCTTCCTTCGCTTCCCATGTTCTCTTTTTCTCCTGTTTTTTCTGCTGTTTTTCGGAGATAATAAGGAGAATAAGAATCTTCCGATCGGTCGACGAGGTTGTTCTTCTTCTTCTCGGGAGCTCCGGTTGTGTGGGAGGAGCGATGGGATGCGTGTGGAATTTGGTTGGATTTAAAAGGTGCAGGTTTCAGGGCTAGTTTGGCCTTGACGACGTCGTGTGGGGCCCTCCCTCGTTCCATGTGAATAACGGTGTTTGATGCGAGGGATGACGTCATCGTCAGGGAAATTTGAGAACGCAAGCTTTGACCCCGCGTGGGCAAAGGAAATGGCCGTTCTCTCCATGTGTGCGCCATTAAAAAAAAGAATTTTAACTAAAAACTCTTGGTACTGTTTACTTTAACGAAAAATTATATTTTTACACTAAAAAGCCAACCATTGTACTATTTATTTTACCCTTTATTTTATCCTTATCGCTAAAACTCAAAATTTTCAAATCTTTTTCATTTGTTTTCCTTTGAAAAAACGGATCGATTTAAATTATAAAGTGGTCCTTAACACTTGGTTGGATTTCTATTAAAGTACCCATTTAATAAATTAATTTTTACAATTTGACCCCTATAGTTGTCCAATGTTTGCAATCCCGTCAAATGATCAAACAACGAGGAAGAACCCTACATGTGCTACTCTTCATATTGCCAATTAATTTAATGGTGGAACCTCAACTTTCTTCATGATACCAGAGCAAGTTATCCCATATGTGAAATTTAAGGATCACATGTGTTCCACATCACCCAATTTATGTTGTCCACGCGTTAAGCTTGAAAATGAATCTCAAAAAACCTTGTGTGTGCTTATACGAGATGGTCACTCTCCATATAATCAATTAATTTTATAGTGAAACCTCAACTTTTTTCAACACTATATCCTTGGAACACCAAACACCCTTAGGCAATGATAAAATATTAGAGCTCGTCTTCCAATTTGGAACACCAAACAACCCTTTCAGGTTATGTAAATAAAAAAAAAGGTCAGCTTAGTGGGATTAATCCTTTTAAATTTGATAGAGTAAATGATTCCATGTGGTTTGAAGAACCCCCAACATCCAAAACACTAATTTCATTTAACATTAGTAAAAGCAAGAAACAACGACGTATAGGGGAAAATAGAAAAGGTTTCAACGATTATGCCGCTGCACGCCTCCTCCATGGATATATCAAAATTTTAGTTCGGCTAAAATTGCTCCAAGAATGAACCTTTAAACAAATCTCCTCCAGTCAATAACTTCCAACCACCACCACAACGTGTCCAAACGATCAAAGGGTTCCTAAAATATCCGCACAAGCGTTTCCCCCGAACTCTGGAGGGTCTTGCGACCACCCAATTTCCTGTGTAGATCTGCTTACGTCTACAAAGATGACTCTAAAAGAGATAGACCCAGAAAGATGGCTCTGAAAGAGAGACCACAAGGTTGCCATGTTTGTTTGTTTTTTTTTTAAAACAGATGCCATGCCATGTTTGTTTGGCTCCAAAATTTGGACAAGAAAAAGCACCTTGTTGGCTCCACAAGTTGGACCAAAAAATGTTCCAAGTGGGCTTCAAAATAGCCCGCTAGCAAACCACGGTCGGTAAACACGATCGTGTAAGTCTCAGCGTTATTAGATCTGAACACAATTTGGAGCGGCCCAAACACTAGCTTTACAACCCCAACAATCGATACAGGGGAATTCACTTGTTAAATCTTTAAAAACCTTGTTCAGGTCTTTGCGATGATATATAGTGTCCTTCTTTTTATCTGTTATGGTCTATTTGTAGCCTATTGTTTCAATTAAGGTTTTTTTTAGTCAAAATGGTCAATGAAATTGATAGTTTTTCACTTTGGTTTTTGAGTTTGAAATCGATATAAGTGGTCTTTGAGTTTGTCCACTATCAGCCATTTTGGTCTTTCCGTGAAACCAAAAAATAAAAATACCCTTAATTTAATAAACAATGAGTCAAAATGAATTGACAAAAATTTAGCGTACTTTTTGTCATTTTGTTTTTATTTAATAGAGATTTTCACGAATGACCAAAATGATTGAAGGATGATAATCGCATAGACTATTTCTATTAATTTCAAATCTCAGATACTAAAGTGCGAAATTATTCAAGTCTCATAAATCATTTTAACTAAAAAGCCACCAATTAATTATTTAAACCACATGTCACGTTGTGATTCGTAGATATGCGTAAGCAGCCGAACCAGGATCCTCACCGGATCCATTCCTTATAAATCCTACAATCGTGTCCGTTCATCGTATATCATGCGGACAGAAATCATTTAAAATTTAAAATTTAAAATTCAAATATAAATAGTACCTAACGAAAACTGACTGCACGATATACGATGAATGGACACGATTATGGGATCTCTAGGATCCTAGGGAATGGATCCGGCGTGAATGCTGGTTGTAAGCAGCCGAACAATATTCTATTCGAAATGCTATTACGAATAAAAAAAACGGAAATACCCAAAAGGCTTCTATACTTGGTCCGACGCGAGGTTGCCCATTTTTCCATTTCTCTGGCTCCTCCTTTGCTCTCCAACTTGTCCAGGAACCTCGCTGCTGTCATCATTCGCCGCCGGCGTGTCTAATCGCCGACGAAGGTACTGCCATTCGCCTCTTTTCCTTCGTTTCTTCTGTAAATTATCATTTTTCTTTCTCCATCAGATTCCATTGCCAGTTTCCCAATTTGAATTTCATTTGTGATTAGTTATAAATTTTGTTGCAATTTCGGTAGTAATTTTGGTTAGGAATTGTTGGTGGGGGGGGGGGGGGGGGGAGAGATTTGATTGAAACAGAGCTCTAGATTTTTGGGGGTTTTGATCAGCCTTTGGTTGGGTAATAAGTCTGATTAGGGTTTCCGATGGGAGATTAGGTTGTGGAGGTATGGGTTCAGTCATCCAAATTGGGGGTTTTCTGGTTCAGTCAAATTATCATTATGTTATATAGGAAATTATGTGACTTCCCTCTTAACCTAATGGTTTTGTTATTGGGTAATTTAAATTGGTACCCTGTTTAGAGATTAATTCTAATGATGGAATTTAGGTGCAAACTCCGGGCTGGATTCCGGTTGAACTGGGCCTTGTGATCTATGCACATCATGGTTTTTATGTACACTAAAATACTTCTTGAATTTTATCTACAATTTTGTAGTTGAAGCTTCATTGTTCATGATATTATCAGAGAGATTTTGGGGAAATTCTTTTTTGATGTATTATTTATCTCTTAAAGATGAAAGTAACATGTATTTTGAGGCAGTCCATCTTCCTAAAAATATGGTTTATAACAAAAATCCTTGTGTGTCAGATATTGAAGACTCAAAATCTAACAGTGGGCAATCATCAAGACAACATATTTACCCATTGAATTTGAAATAAAAGACGATTGCTTTCCCCAGCTCACCAAACACAAACTCTAGGGTTTCTAATGGCAGGCTATGGAAATGCTGTCCCGTACAGATCAAGGTATTAATTTCACACAGGTTTTCTATGTTGTGTGAATTTGTTCGGTGTACATGTATTAATGATGATTCTTCAGGGAGGGTCTTAACCCAAGACCAGCGGCTAACATGGACGAAATCCAATTGAGGATTGATCCAATGCATGCTGATTTGGATGAAGACATCAACGGCCTCCACAACCAAGTGAGAAGATTGAGAAATGTACACACTCCAAATTTCTTTTTACTTTTGAGTATTTTGTTTGGGCATGAATTCATGTTGGCACACCTGAGAAATGTTAATATATATTGGTTTGGTCCCATCATTGTTATATATTGGCATTACTGCCATGTGGAACAGATTCATGTATCTTTCTTAATGGTCTAGGACAGGTCTGAATTTAAATACTTGCACTTAACCTTTTACCAAGGTTTGGCTCTTCACTTTCAGTCCTTGTTGCTATTAGCTGAAGGATGTAATGTTGAGCCATATGTTTCTCATTTGGATTTTTAGTCGTAATTATTCACTTGCATTGCACCTGTTATCATGGTCATAAATTAATTGGTGCTTGCTGAATGATAGCTATGATATGGTAGATCCAATGACCTGGTTATTGATTTTTTTACTTATTGCATAATTCCTCTATTCTGAGGAGGGCTTCAGTGCAGTGCATTCCTTTTCTCAATCTGGAATCTGGTCTATGGTT
Organism: Heteromeles arbutifolia; assembly: GCA_024362995.1. Taxonomy (NCBI): domain Eukaryota; kingdom Viridiplantae; phylum Streptophyta; class Magnoliopsida; order Rosales; family Rosaceae; genus Heteromeles; species Heteromeles arbutifolia. The sequence goes on along the minus strand of JANCRC010000013.1, from coordinate 25,459,455 downwards.
TCAGCGACCGGTGTTAGACTTTTAACAGCCTTAAAATTATTATAGAAGTATTTATGGAATCTATTGTGTATGGTGATGTGTCCTCTTTTTTGATTTTTAGAGGATGGTTTTCATGGGGGGTGGGCTTGTAATCTACTTCTTTGCTTGGTTATAGATATCTAATTTAGTGGTTGAAGCCTGTTCAATATCGGCATCTGATTAAACTAAATGAGTTTTGCATAAATTCGAATGCCTTCATGTTTTGCCTCTGTACATTTGTTTGTTTCATAATTCATCTTATAGCCTAATTGTGGTGCATCATGACATGTAAAATTGATTTCAGCAGTTCGATTGCAACAGAAATCTATGTAGAATAAAGAAATGTTCTCTTATTTTGGCGCAGGTAGCTCAAGTTATAGGTACGGAAGCAAAATTCCAGAATGAATTTCTGGATCAGCTGGTATGCCATCATACTCTAGACATTGTTGCTTGCATATTTCACTTTATTTTGAACTACAGGGGATGATGGATAAGATGGATTACTACTACAATCTACGCTGGATATACATCATACACTGCTTAAATTGCTACATGATTCTTCAAATTAAAAAAGATGGCCGAGGAAAATGCAAAGTCACACCAACTAAAAATTTAAGAGAAATACCTTTTTCCCCCATACAAGACCCTATCTATACCTTTGAAAATTTTTAGTCAGGGGAAGGATAGAAAATTTCTGAATAATAACGAAATCTAACGGCAGTATGATGGGTGGTACGTGCACAGCTTTCTGAAACATATCTTTGTCTCTTTGGTTACAGCATATGACGTTGTTGAAAGGTCAAGCAGGGTTGAAGAACAATGTCAGGAGATTGAACAGAAGCATCGTCCGGAGTGGATCAAACCATGTTGTCCACGTAGTGGCTTTTGGACTACTTTGTTTCTTCGTGGTATACTTTTGGTCCAAACTGTTCAGATGAAGATCAGATACTTCGGATACTTCATGACTTACAGACATCTGTGTTTTAAGGCTAAAAGAGGTTTCATCAACAACACAAATACTTGTTTCATTGTAAAGCGATCGTCATGTTCATGTTCACTAAACAAGTTGAACATCTTAACAATCTTGGTTCGAGTTTCTCAAAGGATTGTGCTTAGAGCGTCATTGTGCAACAACCCCGCTAATCATGTAAGCAGTATGTGGCATTTTTTCTTATCTTGGTTTCTCTATACCATATTCAATTTTTGTGTGGAGAATGAAACGATGCGATTCTACTCGTCAAATGTTTGTTACAGATTATATGGTTACAAAATAGTGAAATCTTTCGGCTTGTTTATTGGTAAATATTTGTCTGATTCAGCCAGCTAGCATGGGCAAACATTTGAATTTCTCTGCAAACTCTCAATGTCTTGTTTTAGCTTGCTTGTTCTTACTTGTTCGAGGACATTTCTTGCCCAGTCTGCAAAGAAGGTTTCATTGTGACCGACTTTCCCATCTTTGTAAAACAGAAAGCATTCCAGTTCTTTTTTAGGGTCCGGGCATTCTTTTTCGGCATAGGGATCCCACCAAGCACCCTGGTGCTTCATACCGGACTGGTCGGCCATCCAGTGATGAGCATACTGACCTACCCCTGCAAGCTCCAGCCATCCTTTGGGGAAGAACTCCATTACGCTACTGTTTCTATCCATAAAGAGCATGTTTGTTAGCTGCGCTCCATGGGGGGATGCAAGGATATCTGTGTTTGTCATCAGTCTAACCTATTCAAGAACACCAAGTTTGGTACGTTAAGCCACAAAATTTGACTAGGAAGCAAGGATATCTGTGTTTGTCATCAGTCTAACCTGTTCAAGAACACCGAGTTTGGTACGTTAAGCCACAAATTTTGACAAGGAAGCGCATCGGAGTCGCTCTCTTAACACACGATTGATTGATGCTAACATTATTTTAATTTAAAATATAGACTACTCACTTATCACGCAATATATGTAATTACAGCGCAATTGACACGTATACTTTTTCAAACCTAATCTTGAAATAGCTGTCATCTATCCCATCTAAGTTCACCTAAGTCTTGCCAACGCAACACGTTTAACGCTAGAACTTTGGCTTTTCAGAATAAAGAAATGAAAATTGAAAAAAAAAAAGAAATTAAAAAAAAGAAAAGAAAGCAAACCTGATCACAGAAGTTTAGATCTTCAGACTGAACCACCTCCAACGTGCACCCATCCACCATTGCACACTCCCTTGAGAACACATTAATCACAGCCGTCGGATTCTTGAACGATCCTGATCCATTCCTCATCAGCAACGTCAACGTTATGCTTGGCTCCCCTCTCAGATTGACCTCTCTGCCTCTGCCATTAGGGTTTATGCCACAAAACTGTCTTGCTTTACATCTCAACAAGTCAGACACTTGAAGCTTCTTCTGCTTCCCCATTTTCCCAACATTATGCCTCATCACAACCGCCTTCTCGAAGCAATAAGGCCCTTCTCCTTTCTCGAATTCTTCGACCGGAACTTGCCCGAAATTCGCTTCCATCACGTTCTGAATCCACAGCCCCATTTTCTCTCTAACTCTAAGCTCTCCCCAGTGGAAAAGCACCAACCTTGCCGGCTTTGCGCATCCGTTTTTCATAGACCAACCGACGAAAGGCATCATGGCCGTTAACCCGTGCCACAAGTTTCCGTAGTCATAAAATGTGTCGGACACGAACGCGAGACCCTTCAAGAATGTGGTGGAGTTTGGTAGGCCTTGAGGATATGCCAAGGCATATGAGTTTCTGGTGCCGTCGCTTATGTCATTCCCTTTGACGCACAATAGCCTTCCGTTGGACGCCTCCGAAGGGAAATAAAGGTATTCGGATTCATTTTCTTCATATGTGTCGCTCAAGGAGCTCATAAACCAAGTGTTTCCCTTCATTGCAGTGTTGGCAAACCTTGTGTCTTTGAGAGGAAGAAATGTAACCGAGCTTCGGAGCTTCGAGGCCGCAGAGAAGGAGGGAGAGGGTTGTGCAAGAAATAGGATAAGAATCAGAAAGAGTGAAGAGAGGCAAATGGCGATGAGAACGGTTGAGTGAGAAAAGCTCTTCTTTTTGTTCAATAGCTTGGCCTTGCTTTCCACTTCCATGGTTTCTTTTCTTGTGTTCAAAGCGAATGACCAGAAAGGGGCGCATTTAGAGGAGTTAAATAACAATTGGATCTCGAGATTGAGATTTTGGGATTGATTTATATTTAACTAGAAGGACAAGCAACAAATGATTGCCATTATATTATTTGGGGTCAATGGTGGAGATGCATACAATCATGTGGTTGAACTTAATGGTTGAGTCAAAGAACTGTCCGAAACTTCTTGTGAGTTGATAAATTATTTCAGGCTTAACATGGGGTTGATCACTGAAATTTTTCCAGCTTATACTAGTTAGGTTTTATCATAAAAAGTTTTGATGATGCTAGTGGTAGAATCGCCTATGTATTAATTATATATTTTGACATATGACTGATGTGGGATCCTATTCTCTAATACGCTCCTCATGAGTGACCTCACATGGAGTTATAAGGGAAACCGATTCCCACATAGGGAATTGGTCAAGTTATTATATCGAAGCTAACACCAATCTTTTTGAGAGCCTAGTCTGTCAATATTTTCAATCACTAGAGCCAATGCTAATACTTTCGAAATCCTTATTCAATACTTTAAGTTGGAGCTAGCACTTCTTTATGAAAACCCAACTTAAGGAAGCAGATTCATAAATAAGTCGGGCAAGAACATGTTGAGAGAATAACCTACTATAATATCATGATAAACTTTTTTAGGCCCATCATGGTCCACCACAAACATTACCGATATTGTCTTACTTGATTAACTATTACTAGGTGTTGGATTCTATCACCAAATGTCTTGGGGATATTAAGGGTGGAATCTCCCATATATTAACTGTATATTATTTTATCCTCCAACAATGAGTCTATACATGAAGATTTCAGAGCAATAGTATTGACCTATAAAATGCTTACCCACCTTGATGTTTCTAGTTTATTGACGGAAAAATGCTTAAAGACACCCATAAAAAGCTCTCTCTCAACAAAACCCTAGCCGGCTACCTCTATCATCACCGGCCTCTGGCTATGGTTGGGGGCCGGTGGCAGCTTCTCCATTTCTCCTACTAGCCCTTCCTCCTTTCTTCTTTCTTCTCTTCCCTATCACAACCTTCTTCCCTCTCGCCATACACGACTTCTTTCCCCCCTGACCTCACGCCAACCACTCATTCCTGGCCTTTACCTACCTCATCTCCCCTCCCGTGCTTCTTTCCCACCATTTTATGAGCAGCTTCCATGAATTTATGCCTTATACCCTGATCCAGGCCATGCCCTTTCAAGATTTTTTTTTTGATTTGGCGCTCATTTATCTTGGTATGGGGTTGGATTCATGTTGCAGGTGGGTTGAATCCACCTTCGCCAACTCGTTCCCATGGTGGTGTCACCTTCCTCGCTTGGTTCTTGTGGCTGCACTGACATGTGTACTTAGATCTGACGCTCGGCTTGTACATCTCAGTGCGGCTTGGCTTGTGCGTCTCGGACCTGGTGGCTCCACTGCCTGTTGTGGCTAGGTCTTATGGTGTTTGATGTGGATGCCGGTACTTCACTGTGCAGTGAACAATTAGGTGGCCATGGCCTAAGTGCCTCGTCCCCCACTATGATGAGTTGACCAGCGAATCCCTTCTTGCAGTAGTGTAATTGCGTTTCACTCGCCTTATATGCATCGTGGTGGCGCTGTTGTTTTGGCTAGATTGGTCTTCGCCTTTGTGCGATGCGTTATGTAGTCTCGTTTGTCAACGATGACTTGATGTGGTCTTACTCTACCGTGATGACTTTATGTGGCCTCACTATTCAGCGATGACCATTGTGGCTGCCCATATTTCTCTGTTGCCTCTATCGTTTATTGTGACAGATCTGTACTGGCGGCACTTTTGCGCTTGGCGATTATGTGTTCGTGCTTGTGGTAGTTTACTAGGAGTTTACTCTAATTTGTTTGTTTGTGCAAATTCACTCCAGATCAATTTATTGGTTACTGGGGCTATGTACTCAATGGCACCCTTGTAATTGTTTGTGTTGATTAATGAAATACCACGCTATCGTTTCTTGTAAAAAAAAAGAAGTTGATTGACTGATCGATGTTTCAACTACATTAGACAATATGGACATTGGTTCAAACTCTTTCCGTTATCCTTGCCGGTTATAGTGATACGAGGCTAAAATACGTGCTTGAGGGTTGCCCTCAATTACAAAAAGTTTAAAATACGGGACAACTTGTTGAGGGATTACAACATTGCGCTTTGGTTTGCATTATTATTACAATTTGCATCATTTCGTGCTTGGCCTACTTTACGAGCAGTGCTCGTATACTGTACAGACCGGTACAACCCGTTTCTAATTCCAAGAAAAAAATGTTGGAGCGAAATTAGGGCTATGAACAACTCGCATGAAGAACAGAATTTTTTGTTTTTGGCAATATGTTGAGGCTGGCCGAGAAGAATAGCCTCACTGTACATCAATTGCTTAAATTGATGTAGAAGTCACCATATAGATCGGATAATGGTATTTTTTTTCAATATGTTATAGAAGAGATGATAAGTGATACACTAAAATTTCGTTGTGATAAACAAATCATTATCTCAATCAATGATAGATCCAGGAAATAATATTATGGGGGTCAGTAAGAATAGCGCCCGCAGCGTGCAATTTTTTTTTACCAAAAGTAGCATGCATATCACCATTTTATAGAGTCTTGGTAGGTCTGAAGTCATTTGGAAAGGCATACTGCACATCTTTTAATGTTTCATTTGCAAGGGTAACTAACATGTTCCAAGATTGCTCCCATATGAATGCTTAACAAAGAAACACACTTATCTTGAACACACTAACAATGTTTGATATCATTGCATATCATTAATATGTTTATCCAATAATGACGATACTTTGTTATTCACCGAGATCACCATTTCATTCGCTCTTTTTTCAGACATTTTATCAAACAGTTGGAGGGCATGTATGAAGCCAACTCTAATCTTCATAAGGGCAGCACCCAAGGTATTCATGAATATTCACTGAAGTTCGGAAGGTCAGCATCCCAAGTATCTATGGACGTTCACCGAAGTTTGATGGATCAGCTGACCTCCCTGCCCCTCAATGCATCTGCCACTGATCTCAATAGACAAAACCAGCACATTTGAAGGCTAACAGTTGCCAAAATATTCGTAAATAAAGAAATGATCATATTTTACTTATACTAATTTAAGAGACAACAGAAACATAAACCTGATACAAAACTAGCTATATTTTCAAATAACTGGACATCCTTTAACCACAATACCAGGTGCAGTAGGGCATGTTGCAAGAGGACAGTGGTCAAGTTTAGAGCCCCACCAGTCAACACTTTTGTGTCGATTCTCAAAGGCAAAGAAGATTAGGATACCCATGAAAGCTGTGCCAGCGTCCAATGCTGCAGATAGAATATAATTGTATTTCTGCCACCAGCGCTTACGATATCTGAACACGAAATAGTTGAAAATGGTTCCAGTGACAAGCCAACTTGCTATGTTAGTGGGAGTAGCTGGCGGCATCCCAGCACAACCATAAGTAATGACTGGGATATTTATCAATGAAATCCACTTCTTTTCTGGGAATCTTTTGGTCAATATCCAAATGGGAACTGGCAAAATAGCTCCAACAAGAAATAACCATAACAAGTTTCCGTACAATCCTCCAGGTCCAAACAGTCGCCTTGGTCCAATAAGGCCCCATAGAACAGAAACACTAAAGGTGAATTTGTGTTTCGGGCAAGTCCATGGGCTGTTAGGATTAAGCCCTTCAATGTCGCATATGTTCTTGATACCTTCCATCATCCACCATGCGACTGCAAGGTTGACAGTACCGGCAACCAGAGTTCCCACTAGCTGGAGAATTCGCATGCATTAGTTTAGTTCTACTACACTGGAAAAAGACCTTGTTTAACATAATAGATAATATGTGAACTAACCTGAGCTATGAACATGGAGCGAGGTGGAATCTTCATGTAGTGCCCAAGTTTAAGGTCAGCTAAGAAAGAGAGAGCTTGGACAGTGGTGATTCGTCCATAGAATTTGAAAACTATGTTTGCAATGGGTTTTCCTGGTAGCATATACCCCATAATGAATTGAAATATGATGTCAAATCCAGGTTGCTGCACAGAAAAAAGTAATAAGAATTTGAAATACGATGTAAAATTAATTTAGACGTGTGAACGTCACAATGCATGATATTTTTTTGCAAATAAATTGTTGTGCACCCTCTCACAAGTACCAAATGGAGATGAAAGAACCATCGAGAAGATAGAAAACTACATACTTGGTTGGTGGTTGCTAGAATGACACCAATTGGGAGGGTGATAATGAAAGACAAGGCAAAGCCTAATAGCATCCCCCACCAAGGCAGCTGCACAACGTCTTTCCATATAAAAGCCGTTAATAGGGACAGTGCAACACTCACTATAAACAAAACGAGGAACCACCACTGAGGTACTTTTTGGTAATGTTTCATCAGTTTTTCATGGATATCCACTTTCACATTTTTCATCGCCGACCTGCTTCGCGCTAACATAGCACTAGGAAAAGAAAATCAATGGTCACTTTGTCAGCATGTAACTTACTCCTCGTTTTCAATTTGTAGGTTCAAATTTTAAGTGTCATTGCTATGTAAAATTGAAAGTATGTACCCGCCATGAAACAGTGCCACATGACTCAGGGTTGCTGTGAATCTTGCAAATCCTATTCCGAGGGATAAAGCGAAAAGAGGGCTAAGATAGAGCTTGCCATAACTGTTGTAGGCATCAATGTTAAGATCATACTGGGGTGTCAATACCCGTTCAGTATCATATTTTTGCCCACTGGAGGTGAAGAGATCATTGGAAAATATGGGGAATTTTCTAGCATTGAATGTGTTAAACCTCCAGTAACAAATAGGGACAATGACATAGATGAACAAGACAAATCCGATGCCAGTGTTGAGAATGGAAGACCAAGGCGCAACGAGGGGGCTGCCGTGATAAGCTGAAATCCCAGCCCAGTCAAAGGAGAAGGTACCAACTCCGAGTCCATGGTAACCTGAGCCGATCTGTTGAGCCGTGACACTGTGCGGCCAAGCCCAACACACCCAAGAGAAGAATGTCAATATCGGGAACAGATAACCAGGGAGTGCGTAATAGGTGAAGCTCGCTGCCAAGGCTATGAGGAAAAACTTCATCCGTGTAAGGCCTTTGGATCCGTGGTCCCTTTCATGCAGTGCTCTGGAACACCAACAACAAACAATTTTAGAAAATCATAAAATCCATAATTATAGTTAGCATATTATACGTTATGACGGAATTAATTACTCCATTTGGTTGGAAAATAAATATACTTATTTGTAGAAGAACAAAAAATTAGATAAACAAAGTCTAGTGAGTAGTGAAATGTTATTTGTTGTCTTTTTGTTTGGAATTGTTTTGACTAGTTTCGTGAGTGTATTTTTTTAACCAACAAAATGTCAATGTATATATCATTTTTTTCCAACGTCAATGTATATATCATAGAAAGTAAAATCAATTAAAATCTGAATTAAATGTAAAGATGCGGAATATGAGTTGGAATAAAATTTCCTATATATTACTTGTATGCATTGTCAAGAATCTCAACAAGGAAACCTTAAACTGAACTAAAAGCAAAATACCTGAACAGAGAAACCTGAGCGAGGTTGGAAGGCCACCACATCTCCATAGGGTCAACCAGGTACTTCCTAAGTATTCCGGCCCATCCATATCCCAATATCTGCAATTAAAATCGAGAAAATCCAGAAATTAAGATAGATCAAAACCCTTGTAATATTTACACACACACACAAGACAACCTTTATGGTTAATTCCATGAAGAGGGCGCAAAGAAAAGTCACGCTCTGCTTGTAATACAATTTCATAGCAGTAATGGCTCCGATAGGATAGGCGTCACCTCCACCGGGAGAAAACCCGCAGTTGGCGAAGATGGTGGCGATTACGTGCTCCTTCATGTTGAACGGCCCAGGATTCAGGGTGAACTTCCAATTCAGGAGGGGGAGGTTGTACTCCCGCGTCGGCAGAGTGGAAGCCATCAACTTTCCCAAGGGTAAAATGATGATTTGCATTAAGATGGGGGCGATGGTCAGCGGCTGCGTACGGAATGCGAAGAATGTGTTGAGCACGATCAATACGGTGCATGTCGATATGCCGAGGAACACCGCCCGGAATGTCATCACCGGTAGGGTTGGGTCGTCAGTTTCCGGCACCACCAACGCCACCTCTTCTATAGAGGTTGGGCAAACTTCTTCTTCTTGTTCCGACAAAGTCCCATGAGCAATTTTCTCGGGATCCATGACGACTAGGTTCTTCAAAAACAGACAGTGACAGAAGTGGTGGCGGCGGCCAGCTTTTAAACACTCAAAACTGTACAAATTTAGTGCGCATGTGGGAATTACTGCCGTCGAGCGGCTCTGCGAACAAATGCGAGTGCCTTGCTCGTGCTTATGGTCCCGACTGGCAAAATATGGACGACTAATGTCAGGGTGCATTGCCAAGTAGGATTAATGCCATGGCCACGTCAATAAATAATGTAATTTCACAGGGTTATTACTCGTTCAAAGTCCATATCTAGCAGGATTAAAGTGCGTGAGCTGCACGATTAACACGCTTATTGCACAATTAGCACTAATATTTTTTTATTTCTCAATGGCCACAACGCACCAGTAACTATTTACTGTAGTCTCATAGGAAATACGTATTTTTTTTTTCGACTTTTGCTAGGGTTTGAAAAATTCTAATTGCTTCTAATTTATTTCGATTCTTTGACTCACAAATTTCACATAGCAAAAAAAATTGCGTAATGCAAGTGATTTCCATAAAAACGAAACCAAATCATTCAACTTAGTTGTGATGTGGATCAGTGCCAAGTGATGCCTGTAGGATTGGTTTAGCCTATTGAGAAAGACAAGTCCATAGCTAATGGCCACTTAGTTGGAGAGTGAGACATCGTCGGTGGTTGGAGTTTGAACACTACACGTGATTGGCGGTGATCAGCGGGTGCGGAGTCTCCCAATCGTTTTGAGTGTTCACCATGTGTTTATACCCAATTTACAAATTCCTGTCCAACAAATTATAAGTTATAATTGATCTAGCGGTCCAAATCAAGGTGAACAAGATATCACATAAAATCATATCTACGATTTAAGTGATCCAAAACATTTTTGGTGTTTATTTTTTTTCAACCGATAAGCGTTTTTGTATTTATGTGGACGCGAATTCTCTTAATAATTAAGTGTTCACCATGTGTTTGTAACTGAACTTACAAATTCTGGTCTAATTAATTATAAACTATAATCTAACTGTCCAAATTAAAGTGAAAAAGACATCACATAAAATTATACCTACAATTTAAGTGATTCAAAATATTTTGTGTTTTAACTTTTTCTAAATGATAAGTGCGTTTGGTGTTTATTTGGTCACTAATGCTATACCAAAAAAAAACATATCCCTAGAATCCTAAAACCATGAATTCACATTATTTTGTGAACTGTTAATCGAAAATAATCAACCACTTAGTACTACGATCTGGTGATATTCTTTTTTACTTAAAAGTGAGATGTCTTAAGTTTGAATCTTGTGGATGATGAATTCGATACTAAATTAGGTTGCCCATTATGTGGCTTAGCCGAACTCCCCCTTCTCTTAGTGTAAAAATATCGATATACTAAAAAAAAATCGAAAATAATCAAACAGTCATAAGATATATTTTGTAATTAGATAGATGTAACATATATGCCTTTCGTTATATGTAGGGGCATTAATATGTAGGTCCAAAAAATTGACGTACTATTGGCTTCAGTCCAATTTTTTGAAATTTCTGATTCAGGCCCAATTAACTATTTTTAAAATCTATTTGACCCTTTGTTTTTAAATTTTGAATATTTAAACATCTGCAAGCTACTAAATATTTAAAAAAACCTTTCAATTCTTTACCTTTTAATAAAATAAAAATATTTTTACCATATGTTAATTTGCAAAAATATACAACCTAACTAAAGCACTAGTACATAAATATACATATAACCTATAATCAAAATGGTGTGAAATTAAATTGCACTCAAATTTAAACCCTATCAATGTAGTATGTGTGAGTAGGGATCGTTCTAGCCGGGGATTAGAAGGGATGCTAATCTACACTAATTAAACTTTAAAATACTAAACTAGACTCAAAACAGCAAATAGAACTCAAACTAGACAGTTTCTGGACTCTAGACACTCAAAACAAGCTAATTAGACTTAAAACACACAAAACAGATTCTTTAGACTCAAAACTAACATCTAAGATTGATTTGAACGAAATTAAGACTCTAATTGACTCAAAAGTCTAAAAGACTCAAAATTTGACGAATTTAGACTATCTTAACACAAATTAAGAGCAAGGGATTGGTTGAAAACGGATTTAAACTTAAGCAAAACAGAATTGTAAACTAGACTTAGTTTTGTACGAAATTGGTGATTTAGATGGGTGAATGGCTAATTAGAGGTTCCTTCTCCACACATGACATATATGCGACACAAATCGATTTCCAGTTGTGCTTTCTATAAACCATGAACGACAATGCCCCAAATTAATCGTGACTGCACGCATTAACCTTCAGATTTTCCTAAGTTCATTGAATTTGGACGTAGCGCCACAAACCAAATTATTCTTATCAAGTTCCCTATATGACTGCATACTAGAGATACATATCAAAGATCATTAAGCTTTGTGAAAATCATAATCATTGACATGACATTTGTGACTATGACTGCATGACACTCCTGCCAAGAATTTACTTAACGCGATCGTGACTAGCAACCTCCATTACTTGTAAATATAAGTTCATAACGATTAGGTGAAATTCCCTTATATTTTAGGATTTTAGCATGCAAACTAAGTATGCATCCCTAATCAACATACAAGAATAAGTTTTAACCAAACAGTTAAGCAAATTGCATTCACGATTTATGAAATCACAACTGGATGAAATCAATTCATATCACATATATGCTCATAGTTTCGAATTCCCCCCTAGTTAAGAAGGGGTTTAGTTCCTCATGATCGCAAATAAACAAAGACAATTAAATTTAAACATTAAAAACAAAGGATAGAATACACCTAGAAACGCTCCAGATTTCTTCCTTCCTTCCTTTGCAAAGCTGCAGCACAATGAGGTTGTGTGGTGGATGGATGTAGGTGAGTTATGGTAGAGGGTGGTGGTCTGAATGGTGCAGCATAAACTTGTATTTATAGGGCTAGGGATTACTTGGCCTAGGTTGTCAAGGAAAAGGATTTAGGACTCCAAACCAACAAGGAAAAGGCCATCTAGAAAGGTTGAGGCGCCAGATTTTTAGGGCTTCTAGAAAGGAGTGTTGTGGCATGTTTCTAGAACAAAAAGGCCTCCTAAAAACAGGTTTTAGGTGTCCTAATATGAAAAGGAGTCCTACTTGCAGCTAGAATTAAGGTAGGATAAGATTAGGATAGGATAAGATAAGATAAGGTAAGATAAGGTTAGTTTGGATAAGATAAGGTTGGATAAGGTTTTGGATAATTCTCCTTCTTTGTAGCTGATTCCTTATCTTCAATGACTTAAATTAATTTCTTCAACACTTTTGCACATTCCTAGCCTCTCTTGAACTTCAAATTCGTCCATCCATCTTGCTCCATACTTGTGATATCCATTTCAAGCCCAAAATTGCTCTAAAATGCTCCAAATTGCACCTTTTTGCCAATTTTGCCAATTGGACCTACAAACATACGAAAATAGCTTAAAACACTATAATAAGTAGAAACTAACAAAGAAAATGCAAGGAAACAAGCTAACAAAGTCGCATAAATATGTTCCTATCACAAAACATCAAACAAAGAAAATTTATCTAATCAAACCAACTGAAAGGTACAAATACAAAATTTACTTACTTATAAGGAAGATCCTAATAATATTTGGTACAATTTCATTTATATGTATAGTTGATACCCGTGTCATAGTCAATTTTATAAATAGGACAATACCTCTGCCATAGTCTAAATTTTATAAATAGAACAATTCCCTAGCCATAATCTAAAACTTTATAATAGGACGATCCACTTTGGCTTACTCTTTAGACACCACAAAGAGGTGAACATGTTCAGAGAAGATGTTTTATGCCTACGCAATCATTCATTTCAAGAAACAAATTTATAATCCTAAGGACCTGTGAGGTCCTTTTTTAAATGAGTCTTAAGATTAATCTTATGATAAATTAAGTTATCAATTTAAATAATTTTTGTTACATCAAAACACAATATTTTTGTGAAATGATTAAATTAAAAAATATTATCGCATGAAACCTTCCGTCTTCTTTTCCTACCATCTCTCTCCTCCACATCCCCTTCTTATCTCCAACTCTCTCTCTCTCTCTCTCTCTCTCTCTCTCTCTCTCTCTCTCTCTCGCTCTCTCGATCATTCACTCTCCTTTTCTCCTTCTGATTGCTCTCTCGATCATTCACTCTCCTTTTCTCCTTCTGATTTTTTTTGTTCTTTCTTTTCGCGTACGGAAAAGGGAGAGGGACATGTTTCAAAATCTTCATCATTGTCGAAAAGTTTTATATAAAAAAGGGTTCACGCGTTTAAGAAGAAAGAGATCCCAATTTTTTACACCACACAATCTCAATTTTTTTGGTGCTTTGTAACTAACTGGGTTTGAATTATTATTGATAACAGATGGGGTGGAATTGGATGTGTAAAGCTTTTAGGGTTTTGTGCAATTGGATTTGTTTCAACATGACGTGAAACCTCTTCTCTTTTTTTTATTTTTTTTTTATTTTTTATCAATTAGTATTTTATTTCCATGTAACAGGGATTATTTAAGTTAATAACTTAATTTTCTATAAGATTAATATGAGAGATCATATAAAAAAGGTCCTCACAGGTCCTCAAAATGAGGACCTTAGGAGAGCAGCTCTGTCCTAAGGAAACCTTTCATCTAAGGAAATTTTTTTCATTTTAAGAATATTCTTGGAATCAATAATGTCTCTAACTTGTACACCCACACAATTCCAAAATATCATCTTGCATATGCAGATGTGTGTTAAGTAAGTTGGTTAGGTGTAGAGCCGGTGTTGTTGCAATGTAACAAATAAAACATTAACATGAAATTAAATATTTCTCTAAAATTATTTAGGAAATGATTTATTCTTTAAAGTTGATGTCACGTCTTTCAGCTTGCGAGTACGAAATAACTGATCAATATGGACACCTTGTTGCTAAAGCTTAGCCAAATTGTTTCGGAACAAGTTTGCAGCTTCTTGTATAGAAACTTTTGGCATTAAAGAGAGAATTACATACATACGCATGCACTAGCTATTGGACATTGACATGCTCCACTAATAATGTCGTTCTTTGTATGCATACAACTTTCATAAGGATAACTAAATCAAAAAATAATTTTTTAATTATCCCTCTACATGGTAATAACCTCCTTCTAGTAATAAAATTAGTTTGGTCCCAATACTATTACCATATATTGTCTATTTATCTAACTTGTGCTATCAATACAATTACACAATTTAATGTTAGCTGTATATGGTTATATAATTAAAACACAAACAAAGTAGTGGCAAACCTGATTCCCGTGGTAACCATGGTAGTCTAGTTGAGCAAGGAAGATGAAGGCTACGGCAACACCAAAATTAATTATTCCTCCCTAAAATCATGTCAAAATTACTAGCAAATAAGATTTTTTTTTAAATTTTTTTTTCTTAAATTTAAATTGTATGAAATTTGATAACAGTTTTTACGTTTTAAAAATAAATATTTTAGTTTATTTTTTAATATGGGTATGTTATACATGAAAAATTTGGTACATTTCATATATAACAAAGTGGTATATATATAATTGTACATTGTATATTTTACATAAAAAGTTGGTACGTTGCACATTTTACATAAAAAAAGGGTATATTAGTACATAAAAGAAATTGGTACATTTTATAATACAAACCTGGTACGTTGGTACATAATACATTCAATAAAAATTGGTACATTTTGTTGTGTATTTGTACATTGTTCATTGTACAATATATATAATGGTACATTGTACATATTAACAGAACATTTCCAATAAGATAATTAATAGTTACAATTTTTATGGCTATAACTATATATTGTGGAATATCAACCCAACCAATATATTTATAGATTTTACGGATAACCAATTTTTTATGTAAGCACAATATAATATATCTTCTTCTTTTTTTTTTGTATGAATGTACTAATGTACAATGTACCTTTTTTTTTATCGTAAAGTATACTAATTTTATTTGTACCAATTTTTTTTATCCAAAATGTACAATATACCAACTTTTTATGCAAATTGTACAACGTACAATATTTTCGTATAAAATGTACCAATTTTTTATGTATCATGCTACGGAAAATCTACCTATTTTTTATGTGAAAATGTACCAATTTTTTAATGTAAAATATACGCATTGATTTAATGAGGAACCACCACTTTTTTTTTTTTTTTTTTTAATCTATAATTTACTCATATTCAAAAATAAAAATAAACATTCAACACTGGCATTGGATTTGTCTTGTTAGATTATGCTCCAAATAGAATATAGTTGTACTTCTGCCACCGGCGCTTACGATATCTGAACACGATAGTTGAAGATGGTTCCAGTGACAAGCCAACTCACTAAGCTAGTGGGAGTAGCTGGCGGCATCCCGGCATAGCCATAAGTAATGACCGGGATATTTATCAGTGAAATCCACTTCTTTTCTGGAAATCTTTTGGTCAATATCCAAATGGGAACTGGCAAAATAGCTCCAACAAGAAATAACCATATCAAGTTTCGGTACAATCCTCAAGGTCCAAACAGTCACCTTGGTTCAACAAGGCCCCATAGAACAGAAACACTAAAGGTGAATTTGTGTTTCGGGCAAGACCATGGGCTATTTGGATGATGCCCTCCATCATCCACCATGCAATTGCAAGGTTGGCAGTACCGACAACCAGAGTTCCCACAAGCTGGAGAATTTGGCATGCATTAGTTTAGTTTTACTACACTGGAAAAAGATCTTGTTTAACATAATAACATAATATGTGAACTAACCTGAGCTGTGAACATGGAGCGAGGTGGAATCTTCATGAAGTGCCCAAGTTTAAGGTTAGCTAAGAAACAAAGAGCTTAGACAGTCGTGATTCGTCTATAGAATTTGAAAACTATGCTTGCAATGGGTTTTCCTGGTAGCATATATGCCATAATGAATTGAAATATGATGTCAAATCCAGGTTGCTGCACAGGAGGATAATTCTCTCCCCTCGTAATCCCTCTCTCCTTCCCTTCCCTCCTACTTGAACGGTTATGATTAAGCCACGTCAACATCTTATACTAATTTTTATAGAGACAATAGGACAAATGGCAAAGTGTGAGAGGAGGGGAGGGAAGGAGATGGAAATAGGAGGGGAGAGAATCCTACTCCCACAATGCATGATATTGTTTTGCAAATAAATTTCTGTGCACCCTCATAAGTACTAAATGAAGATGAAGAAAGAACAATTGAGAAGATAGAAAACTACATACTTGGTTGATGGTTGGTAGAATGACACCAATTGGGAGGGTGATAATGAAAGACAAGGCAAAGCCTAATAGCACCCCCACTGAGGCAGCTGCAGAGCGTCTTTCCATATAAAAGCCGTTAATAGAGACAGTGCAACACTCACTATAAACACAATGAGGAACCACCATTGAGGCATTTTTTTGGTAACATTTCGTTAGTTTTTCATGGATATCCACTTTCACATTGTTCATCGCCGATCTGGTTCGCGCTAACACAGCACTAGGAAAAGAAAATCAATGATCACTTTGTCAATATGTAACTCACTCCCAGTTTTCAATTTGTAAGTTCAAATTTTAAGTGTCATTGCTATATAAAATTGAAAGTACGTACTTGTCATGAAATAGTGCCACATGACTAAGGGTTGATGTGAATCTTGCAAATCCTATTCCGAGGGATAAAGCCAAAAAGTGCTAAGATAGAGGAATTTTTAATTTTTTTCCTCAAATTTCAATTGTATGAAACTGGATAATTTCTTTTATTTTTTAAAAATAAATATATTTATTTTATTTTTAAATATGGATACATTATAGATTAAAAAGTGGAAGAAATTTAAAATTAAAAAAATGGGTACATTGCACATAAAAAATATTACACGTAAAAAATTTGGTACATTTTATATATATATATCGAAGTTGTACATTTCATATAAACAAAATTGTACATTGCATGTTTTACATAAAAAGTTGGTACATTGTACATTTTACAACAAAAATTGGTACATTGTATTGTGTATTCGTACCATTGTATAATGATACATTGTGCATATTAGTAGAACATTTCCAACAAGATAATTATTAGTTACAATTTGGATGGCTATAGCTATATTTTGTGGAATATCAACTCGACGAATATTTTTATGTCTTATGGATAACCAATTTTTTATGTAAATGCACAATGTACCAATGTACAATTCACAATGCACAAATACACAATATACAACAATATACAATATAATGTACCATTATTTTTGTGAATGTACCAATGTACAATGTACCAATTTTTATTGTAAAATGTATCAATGTACCAATTTTTTATGTAAAATGTACAGTACCATTTTTTTTTTATGTAAAATGTACAATGTACCAACTTTTTATGCAAATTGTACAATGTACAATATTTTTATGTAAAATGTACCAAGTTTTTATGACACACCCCGAGTGCAGTCGAGGCGTGCTGGCCGTCACGTGAGAGTGAAGTAGCCAAGAGTGCAAAAGAAGTAATTAAAAATGTGAACAAATTAAAACCAACTAAAACTTATTTAAACTAGAAATAAGTGAGTAGGTGGAAGTGGTCAACCCAAGTTACAAACGTTCAGAGCATAGGCAAATTAAAGATGCAGTCTAACTGATTAAGTACTAAATACACAACCACAGAGAAGATCCCTACATTAATCAGTGGAATGTCATAATCCGCCGGGTAACCCTCGTGTGCCACAAAGAAGAACAACTATCTAGTACCTGGAGGGGTGAAAAACAGAAGGGTGAGTGGGCAAAAACAAATCTATGGAAAACACATTTATCTTTTCTGAAAGTACTAACCCCTCACTGTAAAACCCGTATAGTTTCCAGAAAATATTACTACGTATATGTATGAAAAACCAATGCACAAAAGCAGTGACAACAAAAGCATGCCATACCATGATTTCTTAGCGATAATCAATGTAAGTCAGGTGTGAATATCATGCCAATCGGAGTCACCTAATGTGACATGTACGACTGGACATATTGCTCATCAGTCTATGCTAGCACATGAGTCGGAGTCACCTAGTGTGACCTGTACGACAAGGCTGGGTGTAAATATGTACGCTCTAGTGCTACGATCACGTGAAGGCTAGCGATAAATCACAGGTCACCTACGAGTCGGAGTCACTTAATGTGACCTGTACGACAGGGCTGGCACCAAACTTGGATCCAAGGCGACCGTGCGGTGCGGGAGGTGAACATCACGTGAAGGACTGGCCCTGGCCCTGGGCAGGAGCACTAACACCGGGGTGCAGCAATGATGAGCTTTAAATGAATATATGCATGCCAATATAAATGCAACCATTTCAATCATACACAACTCACCTGAACTTACTTGCGCCTCCCGTAGAATCATGTGGCATCATCACAAACTCATAATAAGGCAACAATTAAATATAACACATTTATGTGATGGCATGCTATGCATAAAACAATTTTAAAATGTTTTTGGAAACCACAAAGTTTATACATACATACATACATACATATATATATATATATATATATATATATATAAACAAATGCCCATTCACTAATATGTCGAAGGATCGTAGCCCCCTAGCCTCGCTTGTCCGTGTTCGTCCTCGGGGTATATCTCCCCTATATGCGAAACAACTATTTTTAGTTAATTAAATAGCACATACATAAGAATCTAGGAATAACTTCTCATAGTTTACTCAAATGGAAGGTTTGAATATACAAAAATGATCTACTCGAAGTCACAAACCTGCACATGAAAACCACTCGCCGGCCGGAGGCCTGACACATCCTCACGCGCCGTCCAACCCACGGCCATACGCGTGGCCATGCGCGGGCACGTGCACGGGATGTGCAATGAAAACCCTAACGGACGTTAGGAATATTCCGTCAGAATAGACGGAATATTCCATTAAATAGTAACGGCGTCACTTAACACCGTTAAGATATTCTGTTAACTTTAACGGAATAAACCTTGTCTTCTCCGGTCAGCCTTGCCGTCCGCCGTCGGCGCCGTTCGTCGAAAACTGGAAAAAGTGACCGGTTTTTGGGTAAAATTTCAAACATTAATATCTTACTCATTTCTCAACCAAAATCCACAAAATTTATATGGATTTGAAGCTCTTGAGGAGTAGAACAAGTTCATACCACTTGGGTGTCCAAAGTCAAACGGAAAATGGCCTGAAAATCCCTCGAAAGATTCGGCCAAAATTAAAACTTCTCGAACTCGTGTGTTCCAACGTCAACTTCACTCCAAACCTAGTCTAGGGTTCTTAGGGAGTTGAGTAGAAGCTTTCTCGAGCCTTAAAACCTCGTAACTCAGCCGCGATCACACCGACCCAAAAACCACAGAGTCAGAGTTCACGAGTCAACGGGTCAAAACTCGTTAAAATGAGAAACGGTTGGTACGATTGAG
Source organism: Heteromeles arbutifolia (assembly GCA_024362995.1). Classification (NCBI taxonomy): domain Eukaryota; kingdom Viridiplantae; phylum Streptophyta; class Magnoliopsida; order Rosales; family Rosaceae; genus Heteromeles; species Heteromeles arbutifolia. The sequence goes on along the minus strand of JANCRC010000013.1, from coordinate 25,439,633 downwards.
TTCGTGAGGTTGAGATGAGCACGATGGTGATGTTTTTAGGCTTGATCCTCGATGGTTTGATGATGGTTGAAATGTGGTGGTGGCTCAGGTTTGAGAAGAACAGAGAAGAAGGTGCGAGAAGGAGAAAGAGAGCTCGGGTTTGATTAGGCAGAGGAGAGAGATAGATGTTTTTAATTGTTTCAAAAGAAAGAGAAAATATCTGATTGGTTTAGAAGGGTTAGGAACCACAATAATTGGTTCTTAATTTTATCTATTTACGCAGTTAAATAACCGTAACTTCCTCGTTACGACTTCAATTCGGATCTAACTTGCGTTGACGCACTCGTGACGTCGAGTACAATTTAATTACGATAGTAAGAAAATAATTTAAAACTGAATAAATACATCCACGTCACTTAGCCAACTAGGGCACTATCGTCACTTTACACACTCGAGGGGGAGAATTACATAGAAAATAGGGACTGGTCGTCATAGTCTACCTTTCTTAAGAAAATTTAGTCCTCGAAATTCTAACACAACCACAAATCAATAATCAAATAATAGACGTGGATACAAGTCTTCCATGCGTTCCTCCGTCTCCCAAGTGGTTTCTTCAACTGAGTGGGTCCTCCACAAAACTTTCACCATACGAACAGTCTTGTTCCTGAGAACCTTATCTTTCCAATCCAAAATCGTCACTGGAACCTCATCTTTCCAAGTCTGGGTTAATCTCCAGGGGCTGAGGAGAAATCACGTGTGACGGGTCAGACACATATCTCCGGAGCATAGACACGTGGAATACGTTATGCACCTTTGATAATTTTGGAGGTAGCTCAAGCCAGTAAGCAACTTCACCAACTCGTTCGATAATCTGATAAAGTCCAATGTAACGAAGACTTAGCTTCCCCTTATTTCCGAATCGTACCACACCTTTCCACGGTGACAGCTTCAAGAACACCCAATCACCAACCTTATATACCCTGTCAGTTGAATGTCTATCGGCGATACTCTTTTGTCGATCCTGGGCCACCTTCAAGTTAGCTTTTATCACCTGAATGTTCCGCATAGTCTCATCCACAATCTTAAGGCCCACTAAAACTCTCTCGCAGACTTCAGACCAACATAACGGGGTACGACATGGTTTTCCATAAAGAGCTTCAAAAAGTGACATACCAATGCTAGAATGATAGCTGTTATTATAAGCGAACTCGATCAAAGCTAAGTGCTTATGCCAAGCGTCTCCGAACTACAACACCGAGGATCTTAACATATCTTCTAGTGTCTGAATAGTCCTATCAGATTGCCTATCCGTCTGAGGGTGATAAGCCGTGCTGTACAGCAAATTCGAGCCGAGAGCTTATTGGAAAGTTACCCAAAATTTTGAAGTGAATCTGGGATCCCGATCAGAAATGATACTAACCAGAACACCATGATACTTGACAATCTCTGAAATGAAAAGCTCAGCTAATCGACTTAAAGAGTAATTCTCTTGAACATGCAAAAAGTGCGCTGACTTAGTAAGCCGATCAACTATCACCCAAATACCATCATAACCATTTCGCGTACGAGGTAGCTTGTACACGAAATCCATGGTAATATTCTCCCATTTCCATTAAGGTACGGGAAATGCCTGTAGTAGCCCAAATGGTTTCTTCCTTTCTGCCTTGACCTGCTAACAAACTGCACAACGACTTACAGATTCTTGGATTTCTCTTTTCATACCAGGCCAATAATAAAATGGTCGGATGGTATGATACATCTTGGTACTCTCAGGATGCATCGCATAAGCTGAAACATGTGCTTCATCAAGTATTTCTTTCTTCAATTCTTCTATATCTGGCACATACATTCGATTACTTTGCATAAGCATACCATCAGGTCTCCGGATCCTGAGATCTCCTTTTTTCCTACTGAAACTACCTGTACCAACACTTGTGATTCTGGGTCATTCGCCTGAGCTTCGATTACACGATCCAGTAAAATTGGCCTAACTTGAAAATTAGCAAGTAGAGCTCCCTAGCGATCCGTTCCCAATGTAATTCCAGTAAATCATAAATCAGTCAAGAGTGGAACACGGTATGCATAAAGTGTGTTGAGTCAACCTTGGGATTTCATGCTTAGAGTATCAATTACAGAATTTGCACGACCAGGATGATACTTAATCGTGCAGTCATAATCACTAAGCAACTCCATCCATCTCTGCTGCCGGAGGTTAAGCTCTTTCTTGGTAAAAATGTATTTGAGGCTCTTATGTTCGGTGAAGATCCGACACGTTTCCCCGTACAAATAATGCCTCCAGATTTTCAAAGCAAAAACAATAGTTGCTAACTCAAGATTATGAGTAGGATAATCCATTTCGTGGGGCTTTAACTGTCGCGAAGCCTACACAATCACTCTTCCATGCTGCATTCATACATAACCCAAACCATTTAAAGAAGCATCAGTATAGATCTCGAATTTCCCACTGTCATCAGGAAGTGACAAAACAGGTGCATGAGTGAGACAATACTTCAACTGCTGAAAACTTCGCTCACAATCATCACTCCACTCAAAATTAACTAATTTCCTAGTCAACCTTGTCAGAGGTAGGGCTATAGTTGAGAAATCTTTCACAAAGCGTCGATAATAGCCAGCAAAACCAAGAAAACTTCGCACTTCCGTGACAGTCTGACGCTGCTCCCAATTCTCCTCGGCAGCTACTTTATGAGGGTCCACAAGAATACCTTGGATTGATATCACGTGTTCCAAGAACGACACTTGATCCAGCCAGAACTGACAATTACTAAATTTAGCATACAACTGATTTTCCCTTAGCTTTTTCAGAACCAGACTTAGATGTCTAGCATACTCCGCCTTAGTATTAGAGTATACCAAGATATCATCGATGAAGACAATGACAAACCTATCGAGATACGACCAAAATACTCGATTCATCAAATCCATAAAAGCTGCTGGAGCATTCGTTAACTCGAATGACATCACGAGAAACTCGTAATGACCATATCGAGTCTGAAATGCTATCTTCGAGACATCCTCACTCCTGATCTTCAGCTGATAGTAACCGGATCTTAGATCAATTTTTGAGAAGACACAAGCACCACGAAATTGGTCAAAAATGTCATCAATACGAGGTAACAGATAACGGTTTTTAATCGTTACCCGATTCAATTGTCGATAATTAATACACAGCCTCAGAGTTCCATCTTTCTTTTACACAAACAAAACTGGAGCTCCCCAAGGAGAAGTACTCGGCTGGATGAAACCCTTATCAACAAGTTCTTGCAACTGGGTTTTCAATTCTCTTAACTCAGCAGGAACCATTCGATAAGAGGTTAAAGAAATAGGGTTTGTACCTGGAATTAGATCAATAGTGAACTCCACTTCACGATATGGAGATAGTCCGGGTACATCGTCAGGAAGACATCTGGAAAGTGTTTGACTACCCGAACATCCCTCACGCTAGCAGAAGTATCCTCGTTCAGCACCACATGAGCTAGGTAGCCCTGACAACCTTTCTTCAACAATCGCTTCGCTCTAACGACAAAGATAACGCCATGTCTTAACCCACTATGATCACCAACAAAAGTGACCACAAGCAAGCCCTACCGATGGAAGGTAACAACCTTCTGATAACAATCCAACTTGGCACGATTGTAATGTAACCAATCCATGCCCAGAATAACATATATCCAGTGGAACAAGATTAGCTGGCATGATGACATCCTCAACAAGAACAGGACATTCTTGATACTTCCAGCTAACATAACAAGTTTCGCCTCTAGGCATCAAGAACTCCAACTCATAACCGAATGGAGTAGGGTGAGGTTGAGTCTTTTGAGCAAACATATGAGAAATAGCAGAATGTATAGCACCTGAATCAATTAATACTCTAGCAAAATGACCAAGAGTATTCAACTTACCCATAATCAAATCAGGGTTGTTCTGAGCATCTTGTAAAGTAATGTGCAGGACATGACCCTGCGCCTATTGTCGGCCTCCACAACCCTTATTTCCTTGGTTACCACGTCCCTGAGTACCTCGTCCCTAGCTGGTTTGATTAGGTTGTCTAGTTGAACCATCACTGCTAGAGGCAACGTCAAGATTCTGAGATTGTCCCCCAGCATACCACTGTGATCCGCCGCCCTGATACGGCACATACGGCGTATAGCCTCCCTGGTACGGTGGGTAACTGCCCTGATGATAAGGATCAGGTGGATACGGATATGCTCTTCTGGGATACTGAGCTACGTCCCCTTGGTAGTGGTAAGCACCACCATAACCTGTCAGAGTATAAGCGTTAGGTCCCTGAATCTGCTGAAGGGGAACTGCAGGTGGTAACGTAGGAGGCTGAGGTTTCTGCTGATTATGCGGACACTAGTTAGCTCGATGCCCTATCTGATCACAAGTGAAAAATCCACTACTACCCCTTCTACACTCCGTGAAATGACGGTTATTGCATCTACGACACAGTGGAGCACCTGAACTGCTAGAATTCTTCTGATTCTGGAAACGAGAACCACTTGTGGATCTGCCGCCCTTCCGCGGCGTATTAGAACTTGAACCACCGCTGGATGAACCAGAACTATTTCCACTACGCTTGAAATTCTGAGTTTTAAGAGGACCATAGGACGACTGCCCTTTATTATTATTTTTCTGAACATTACCTTTTTCCTCCTCATCATCACTGTCATTCAGAGCATTCTCAGAGTCTTCAACCCGAAGCAGAACCTCAAAGAATTCTTGATATGTAGAACAGGGAGTCGAAGTCGCCATAGAATGCAACCGCTTGTGAGTCCCCTTCTTAAAACGTTGTAGCATCTCCAGAGGATTTGCAGCAATCTCGGGATAATACCGAGACAAATCAGTAAACTTTCGATGATACTCAGTGGCCGACATTTTCCCTTGCTTCAATTATGAGAATTCATCCCTCTTATGATCCAATTACTCCGGTGGTATAAATCTAGCCTGAAACCGCTACTTGAAAACCTCCCAATTCATGGCATCTTAAATTGACAACGGGCGTGATTCTTGAATCCACCAGGATGCAACCTCCAAATGTAAAAACCAAGCGGCTGTCTCGAACCCCTTTTCTTCTGGAAGAATTCCTTGACGCTGCATAACTCTGAAAGTTTTCTCAACATGATTGAGCCAAAGCTCAAATTTCTCAGGTCCCTCATTACCTAAGAAATTATTGATCTGAAGATGGGACACTGCTTCCAAAGTAGTCATTTGAGGATGACGAAGTGATGATTGAATAACATTAGCAATAGCTTCACCAAGTTGTCCAAAATTAGGAAAACTAGTCTCAGAGGGAACATGTGGCTCTCTACGAGGCGGTATGATTCTGACATAAGAGATAAAAAATAATTAGGACTTATAACGCAAACAAAAAATGCAAGACTGCCAAACCTAAGCTCTGATACCAAAATGACACACCCCGACCAGAGTCGAGGCATGGTGGTCGTCACGTGAGAGTGACATAACCAAGAGTGCAAACGAAGTAATTAAAAATGTGAACAAATTAAAACCAACTAAAACTTATTTAAACTAGAAATAAGTGAGTACACAGAAGTGGTCAACCCAAGTTACAAACGTTCAGAGCATAGGCAAATTAAAGATGCAGTCGAACTAATTAAGTACTAAACATATAACCAGAAAGAAGATCCCTACATTAATCAGTGGAATGTCAAAATCCACCGGGTAACCCTCGTGTGCCACAAAGAAGAACAACTATCTAGTACCTGAAAGGGCGAAAAACAGAAGGGTGAGTGGCCAAAAACAAAGCTTTGGAAAACACATTTATCTTTTCTAAAAGTACTAACCCCTCACTGTAAAACCCGTATAGTTTCTAGAAAATAATACTACGTATATGTATGAAAAACCAATGCAAAAAAGCAGTGACAACAAAAGCATGCCATGCCATGATTTCGCAGCGATAATCAATGTAAGTCAGGTGTGAATCAATCTAAACTATCATGCCAGTCAGAGTCACCTAATATGACCTGTACGACTGGACCTATTGCTCATCAATCTATGCTAGCACACGAGTCGGAGTCACCTAATGTGACCTGTACAAAAGAGCTGGGTATAAATATGTACGCTCTAGTGCTACGATCACGTGGAGGCTAGCGATAAATCACGGGTTACCTATGAGTCGGAGTCACCTAATGTGACCTATACGACAGAGCTGGCACCAAACTTGGATCTAAGCGAGCGTGCGGTGCGGGAGGTGAACATCACGTGAAGGACTGGCCCTGGCTCGGGGTGGGAGCACTAAAACCGGGGTGCAGCAATGATGAGCTCTAAATGAATATATGCATGCCAATATAATGCAACCATTTCAATCATACACCACTCACCTGAACTTACCTGCGCCTCCCGTAGGATCATGTGGCATCATCACAAACTCATAATAATGCAACAATTAAATATAACACATTTATGTGATGGCATGCTATGCATAAAACAATTTAAAAACATTTCTGGAAACCACAAAGTTTATCCATATATATATATATATATATATATATATATATATATATATATAAACAAATGCCCACTCAATGATATGTCGAAAGATCGTAGTCCCCTAGCCTCGCTTGTCCGCGTTCGTCCTCGGGGTACGTCTCCCCTATATGCTAAACAACTATTTTTAGTTAATTAAATAGAATATACACAAGAATCTAGGAATAACTTCTCATAGTTTACTCAAATGGAAGGTTTGAATATACGAAAATGATCTACTCGAAGTAACGAACCCACACATGAAAACCACTCGCCGGCTGGAGACCGGACGCGCCCTCACCTGCCTTGCAACCTACGGCCATACACTCAGCCATGTGCAGGCACGTGCACGGCATGCGCGACGGAAACCCTAACGGACGTTAGGAATATTCCATCAGAATAGACGGAATACTCTATTAAATAGTAACGGCCTAACACCGTTAGGATATTCCGTTAACTTTAACGGAATATACCTAGTCTTCTCCGGTCAGCCTTGCCGTCCGCCGCCGTCTGCGTCGTCGTTTGGTTTGCCGAAAACTGGAAAAAGTGATCGGTTTCTGGGTAAAATTTCAAACATTAATATCTTACTCATTTCTCAACCAAAATCCACAAAATTTATATGGATTTGAAGCTCTTGAGGAGTAGAACAAGTTCGTACCTAGGGGGGGGTCCAAAATCAAATGGAAAATGGCCTGAAAATCCCTCGAAAGATTAGGCCAAAACTGAAACTTCTTGAACTTGCGTGTTCCGACGTCAACTTCACTCCAAACCTAGTCTAGGGTCCTTAGGGAGTTGAGTAAAAGCATTCTCGGGCCTTAAAACCTTGTAACTCAGCCGCGATCATGACAACCCAAAAACCACCGAGTCGAAGTTCACGAGTCAACAGGTCAAAACTCGTTAAAACGAGAAGTGGTTGGTACAATTGAGTTCGTGAGGTCGAGATGAGCACGATGGTGATGTTTTTAGGCTTGATCCACGATGGTTTGATGATGGTTGAAAAGCGGTGGTGGCTCGGGTTTGAGAAGAACAGAGAAGAAGGTGTGAGAAGGAGAAAGAGAGCTCCTCGGGTTTGATTGGGCAGAGAATTACATAGAAAATGGGGACGGGTCGTAACATTTTATGTACCATGTTGTTATAGGTAAATCTACCTATTTTTTATGTGAAAATGTACCAATTATTTTATGTAAAATGTACCCTTTTTTTAATGAGGAGCCATAACTCTTTTTTTATCCATAATATACCCATAAAAATAAAAATAAAAGATTTTATTTTGAAAAAAATTAGAAACCACTGCTTTTTGATAACGTTTAATTAGTTTTTCAATGGTCTTCATCATCGGTCTACTTCGCATTAACAAAGCACTAGGACGAGAAAACCAATGGTCACTTTGTCAGCATGTATGAACATTTACTCCTAGTTTCAATTTGTAAGTTCAAATTTTAAGTGCCGTTGCTACATAAAATTGAAAGTACGTACCCGACTTGAAATAGTGCCATATGATCAAGGATCAAAATATCGATATTATCGGCGAAATATCGCCGATAATATCATTTTTTTCGTGTGATGATAATTTCACACTTATCCACTTAATTATCGTCAATATATCGCGATATTATCGATAATATCGCGAAATGAAACCTAAAAATACTTGAAAAATGCTGCAAAAGTCTAATCTTGCGCATCCAAGGGGATTCGAACCCCTCCTGACACACCCCGGCCCAAGGAAGGCGTGCTGGCCGTCACGTGAAAGTGACGTAACCATGAGCACAATGCGGAAGCTAAGACGATGATAGAAATACGACTAAATAAAAACCAACTATTAGCCGTACTATCCAAATAACATGCTAGTGAGAGTCTAAGTGTATAAATACACATTCAGAGCAATAAGAACGTCTAGTTGCAGTCAAGGACAATCACTAAGATAAAACACCCGAAGGTGAATCCTACTTTTGTGAATTCTGTCAGAACACTGTTGGATCCTTCTTGGCCACCAAAGATCTGCTACCTAGAACCTGGAGGGGCGAAAAACAAAACGCGTGAGTGGGCAAAAACGAATCTTTTCAAAACCTTTTCTCTTTTCAAAGGTTCTAACCCCTCGCCGTAAAACCTGTATAATTTCCCAGAAAAATAGCATATATACATATATACTCATCTCAACTCATAACTCAAAATCATGCCAAAAGTAGTGACATGCAAGGTATATGCCATCCCAAATATATCTCATCAAATCACATAACTATATCAGGCGAATTAACTCATCATAGATAATAACATGTCCACCGAGTGAACAGCTCGGCTAAACTATAGCTCATAATCAATCTCATCATATCTCATCATCATATATAAATATATCCTGCACACGAGTTGGAACCACCTCACGTGGTCTAACCGACAAGACTAGGTGTAAATAAATATGCTCTAGTGCCACGATCACGTGAAGACTGTGCGCTAATCGCGGGTCACCTACGAGTCAAACCCACCTATAGTGGTCTACTTGACAGGACTGAGCACCTAACTTTGATCTAAAGTGAGCGTACGGTGCGGGAGGTGAACATCACGTGAAGGACTATGCCCTGGCCTGGGGCGGGAGCACTAACACCGGGGTGCAGGTTTATGAACTTTCAACACATCTCACATAATCATCATTTCATATTAATCATTCTCTATCATCAATGTATACTCACCTGATACTTACCTGTGCGTCCACAGCACCAATCACCATTATATACAGCTACTAATGCATGAACAAAATAGATATATACTTTGCATGGCATATCATATCGCATTTTACTTAATTGATTTTCTGGGAAAAATCTCATTTATATAGGTATATACGGAAAACAAAAGCCCACTCACTGATATATCGAAGGGTCACAGCCCTCGAGCCTCGATTGATGGCGCTCGTCTTCTGGATAGGCCTCACCTATATGCATAATAATCGAATAAACGTTATTTAACGTACATAACCAATAATAGATAATAATTTCTCATACAATGCTCAAATTGGGTATATGAATATACCAGAGTGACCTACTCATCCTCAGAAACATCCTCATATTTTAAAAATATTTTTCTGACGTCTCACGCGCCGCCACGCACCGGCAGGTGCACAGCCACATGCGCGGCCATGCGCAGGCATAGTGGACGGAATCCTTTGACGCCGTTAGGAATATTCCGTCTGTTCCTTAAATAAACTTAACGGCGTGACTTAACGCTGTTAGAATATTTCGTTAAACTTAACGGAATATCCCACTATCTTCCTCCTTCGACTCCAGCGACCGTCGCCGTCGCCGGAATGTGGGTAATTTTCAAAGCTCTATAACTCACTCGTTTTTCATCCATTTTCTACGAGATTACCACCAAAATGAAGCTTAGGGTTCATAGAATCACGTTATACCTATGTGAAGCTTTAAATTCCCCGAAATCACGTCGGAGCAAGCTCGAAATTCCAGCGACCTCTGCAACTCCTCGTATCTGAGCTTTCCGACGTCCAATTTTCACCAACGATGCACTCCGAGCATTGTGGGAAGGTCTTTAAGCTTGCTATGGTCTTGAAAATTAAAGAAACTCACGAGCTTAAAAGTTGGTGAACAGTGCCACCCTCGGAGGTTCAATTTCCATGGTTTCCTTACGTCTACCCTTAGCCAAAACTCAACCAAAACACTTAGGAGGAAGAGAAGATACCTTTAGGAGTTTTGATATGGTTTGAAACCTTGAAAATCACCTCGATGGTACTGTACCTCGACGGACCTCTCGGATCTAGGGTTTTTCTATGGTTTAAATGTCAAAAATGACATGGATGAATTCGTGGACCTTCAAAGATCTCATATATGGTCACTGCAAGTTCGATTTGAGAGAAATGGTTGGTTTTTGGGTGTGATCCATACAATGGCAGAGAGAGCGAGTATGAGTTCGAAAGTGAGAGAGGAAGAGTACAGGAGAGTGAGAGAGAGAATGATGTGTTGGTTTGTGTGTGTGGTCCAACGGCCACCAATCAAGACCAAGACAAGTTTTTTTCTAATTGGGTCCAATTATTTAGGACTTGATATAATTGGCCCAATTTCTTAACCCAAAACACAAACACTCAGCCAACGCTTAAGGGCATTTCCGTCAATTCACGTCCTCGAGCATAAAATATTCCAATATCTCGGGACGGGCTGTTACAATCTACCCACCTTATAAAAATTTCATCCTCGAAATTTACATAACCAAAAACATCCACTAGTACTCATAAAACAACCTTGGGTACATCTCCTTCATCCGGTCCTTGGTCTCCCACGTCGCTTCTTCCACTGAATGATTCCTCCATAAAATTTTAATCAATTGCACTGTCTTATTTCTCAGAACCTTTTCTCTCCAATCCAGAACAATCACTGGTTCCTCGTCATACGTCAAATCTAAATAAATTTCCAAAGGTTGAGGAGGAATCACATGCGACGAATCTGAGACATAATGACGAAGCATCGAAACATGGAAAACACCATGTACCTTAGACAACTCTGAAGGCACCTCAAGCCTGTAAGCAACTTCACCAACTCGTTCGATGATCTTGTAAGGTCCGATGTACCTAGGGCTCAACTTACCCTTCTTCCCGAACCTTACTACTCATTTCCACGGTGACAACTTCTAAGATACCAAATCACCAATCTCGTACACTCGATCAGTGGCACACCTGTCTGTTAGGCACTTTTGACTATCCTGGGCTGTTTTCATGTTAAACTTAGTCACTTGAACAATCTGAGTAGTCTCCTCTACTATCTCAGTATCTTAAATTACATCATGCCCACAATTCCGAAAATCAACACACATGACACCTCTTTCATGGGCCTTATGGTGTTACCTTCGGGAAACTGGCATGACCAACATACCCAAAAAGTTCAACAGATCCGTAAGCCTCAATCTCTTTTCCATAAAACAAATAAATAACTGTTGCACTTGTTTGGAAAAGTTACTGCTTCCTCGCTAAAATAACATACTTGCCTTAGTAAGTCGATCAACATTCACCCAAATTCCATCATAACCATTTAGTGTACGAGGAAACTTGTATACAACATCCATAATAATATTTTCCCATTTCCACTGCGGAACGGAAAGTGACTGCGTCAATCCAAAAAGGCTTCTTTCTTTCCGCTTTAACCTGCTGACAAAGGCAACCTATTTACGTACTCGGCAATTCTCTTTTCAAACCCGACCAATAATAAAATGGTCGAATGGTATGATACATCTTAGTTCTTCCTAGATGCATAGCATAAGCCGAACAATATGCTTCATCCAAAATTTCTTTCTTTAATTCTTCATTATTTGGCACATACGTCTTGTTCTCTTGCATAAGCATGCCATTTGATTCTCTGATTCTGAGGTCTTTCTTTTCCTCTTAATTCCTTAAATGAAATAGCTTTTGAATTTCCTCATCATTAATCTGTGCCTCGAGCATTCGATCAATTGATATTGGCCTGACTTGAAAATTATCCAATAAAACTTCTTTTCGATCTTTCACCTTAAGCTTTGCTCCAGTAAATCTCAAATCCGCAAGAAGAGGAACACGAGAAGCATACAAAAACATTAATCCTCACTGGAGTCTTCCTGCTAAGTGCATCAATCACAATATTTGCACGGTTACCCAGATCGTGCAATCATAATCACTAAGCAACTCAATCCACCTTTGTTGTCTAAGATTAAAATCCCTCTGAATAAACAGATATTGGAGACTCTTATGGTCCGTAAAAATATCTTGCATTTCTCACCATAAAAATAATGTCTCCATATCTTCAAAGCAAAGATGATAGTCGTTAATTCTAGATCATGAGTAGAGTAATTCATCTCATGAGGTTTCAATTGCCGTGAAGTATAGGCAACCACCCTACCATGTTGCATAAACACACATCCAAGACCATTCAAAGAAGCGTCACTAAAGACCTTATAATTACCACTATCATCTGGGAGTGCTAAAACAAAGGCATGAGTGAGGAAATACTTCAGCTGCTGAAAACTTTGCTCACAATTTCATCCCACTCAAACTTAACCTCTTTTCTCGCCAATCTCGTCAATGGCAAAGCAAAGACTGAAAAATCTTTAATAAACCGTCTAATATAGTCTGCTAAGTCAAGAAACTCCGAACCTTAGAGACGGTTCGTGGTTGTTCCAAATTCTCCATTGCTGCTACCTTTTAAGGATCCACTTGAATACCTTGAGCAGATATCACACGTCCTAGAAATGCCACTTGATTCATCCAACATTGGTATTTACTGAACTTGGCATATTACCGATGTTCCCTCAATTTCTTTAATACCAAGTTAAGATGTCTAGCAAGCTCTGCTCTAGACTTAGAGTATACCAGAATATCATCAATGGAAACAATAACAAACCTGTCGAGATATTCCTGGAATGCTTCATTCATTAAACCCATAAAAGCAGCATGCACATTCATCAATCCGAATGGCATCACCAAAAACTCATAATGACCCTAACGAGTTCTGAAATCAGTCTTAGGAACATCCTCGTTGATGATCTTCAACGGTTAATAACCAGACCCTAAATCCATCTTTGAAAACACACAGGCACCTCTAAGCTGATCGAATAATCATCAATGCGCGGTAATGGATAACGGTTCTCAATCATTACCTGATTCAATTGCCTATAATCAATGCATAGCCTTAAGGTACCGTCTTTCTTCCGAACAAACAACACAGGGGCTCCACAAGGTGACGTACTAGGTTGAATGAAACCTTTATCAACCAATTCCTACAACTAAACTTTCAATTCCCTCAACTCTGTAGGAGCCATTCTATAATATAAGATCTATAGCTGGAGACAAATCAATAGTGAACTCCACATCTTTGTCTAGCGGCAATCCAGGTAACTCATCCGGAAATACAACAGAAAAATGTCTAACCACCTTTACATCTTTCACACTACTCAGAGTAGCATCATTTAGCACCACATGAGCTAAGTATCATTCGCAGCCTTTCGATAACCATTTCTTTGCTCTCATAGCAGAAATAACGGCATGCCTCACTCCACTTTGCTCAACTACAAAAGTAACCTCTGGTAATCCAAGACGATGGAAAGTAACTGATTTCCCGTAGCAATCTATCTTGGCACGATCATAATGCAACCAATATGTGCCTAGAATAACATCGAAATCCACCATATCTAACGGAATAAAATTCGCTATCATAACTACATCTTCTACCACCACTGAACATTCTGAATAAACACGATACTAACATATAATGACCTCCCTGTTTACTTGCTTAACTAATCCCAATGGATAAGTTATTAATATTACGGTCTGCAACCCGCGATACTGATAACTCACTGTTGTTTCGATAAGTAAGTAACAATTCCCGAAGGTGCAATATTACCATTTTGCCCCTCATTGGGAAATACATATATAAGCCTCGATCATGCTCATTCAATAGTTTCTTTACAACTTCGTCAAGAACATATAATTTCTGCATCACAATCAATAAACTCTAGCAAAGTGACCAAAAATGTTTAGCGTACCCATAATCATGTCCGAATGATTCTGAGCATCTTGCAGTGATACCTGGTTACACGTCTCTGGGCTTATTGTCGTCCCCTATGACCTCTATTAGTTTAAATACCTCACCCTTGCTCACCACGGCCTATCTAACCATTACTAATAGGTCTAGGAACCTACTAAATCGGCGCTAGTAGTGGCAAAGAAGACTGCTGGGGTATCTATTGATTCCGGGGACAATTTGCAGCTTCATGTCCCATTTGTCCACATGTAAAGCATCAACTGCTTTTTCGCCTACACTCTCCAAAGTCTATTATTGCACCTACGGCACAAAGGTACATTTCCTCCACTAGCATCTCCCTGCCTCTGGAATCTGGAACCTCCAATAAATCTATTATCTCGCCTCTGACCAATGGCACTAAAACCTCCGCTGGAAAGACTAGTACTAGCTTCACTTCTTTTGAAGCTTTGAGTCTTTCGAGGTCCTTGAGATGACTGACCTTTACCTTGGTCATATTTCCTCTTATTCACATTTTTTTCCTTCTTCTTCTTTACTGTCGTTGGGCATATTCTCTTCAATACTCAACAAAATCTCGTAAAACTCCTGGTAAGAAGTACTATGATTAATGGTCACCACAAAACGCCACTTCTTTTTAGTACCCAGCTTAAAACAACATAATATTTTCGCCAAATTAGTAGCAACATCCGGATGTTAACGGACAAGTCCATAAACTTTCTGTAATACTCATTCGCTATCCTCTTTGCTTGTCTCAAATTTGTAAACTTTTGCTTCTTACCATCAATATATGCCGGAGGAATAAACCTTTTCTTAAACAATTCTTTAAACAACTCTCAATCAGCTATTTCCTCCGGTGACATTGTATAAGACTACTGTCTCCACCAGGATGTAGATTCAATACTCAGAAACTAGGTAGTCATCTCGACCCACCTTTAAAAAAAAAAGAAAAAAGATTCCCTTAACTTGCATCATATGAAAGGTCTTTTCAACATGATTAAGCCATCGCTCTGCTCCCTCAGGTTCTTCATTTTTCCCATAAAATAATTCAGCTTCAACTCATAAACAGTCTCAAGGAAAGTCCTTTGGATAATAGACTGAATCACAATAGCAATAGCTTTCCTTAACTAAGCTATATCGAGAAATTAGGCTCATCTGAATGACGTGGCTCTCTACGAGGCGGTATAGTTCTGACAGAAGACACTAGAAAATTCTCAAGATATACAGGACTGTAACCTAGAGCTCTGATACCAACTGACACACCCCGTCTCAAGGAGGGCGTGCTGGCCGTCATGTGAAAGTGACGTAACCATGAGCACAGTGCGGAAGCTAAAAAGATGATAGAAATACGACTAAATAAAAACCAACTACTAGCCGTACTATCCAAATAACATCCAAATAACATGCTAGTGAGAGTCTAAGTGTATAAATACACATTCAGAGTAATAAGAACGTCTAGTTGCAGTCAAGGACAATTACTAAGATATAACACCCGAAGGTGAATCCTACTTTTGTGAATTATGTCAGAACACCATTGGATCCTTCGTGGCCACCAAAGATCTGCTACCTAGAACCTAGAGGGGCGAAAAACAAAACGCGTGAGTGGGCAAAAACAAATCTTTTCAAAACCTTTTCTCTTTTCAAAGGTTCTAACCCCTCGCCATAAAACCTGTATAATTTCCCAAAAAAATAGCATACATACATATATATTCATCTCAACTCATAACTCAAAATCATGCCAAAAGTAGTGATATGCAAGGTATATGCCATGCCAAATATATCTCATCAAATCACATAACTATATCAGGCAAATTAACTCATCATAGATAATAACATGTCCACCGAGTGATCAGCTCGGCTGAACTATAGCACATAATCAATCTTATCACATCTCATCATCATATATAAAAATATCCTGCACACGAGTCGGAACCACCTCACGTGGTCTAACCGACACGACTGGGTGTAAATAAATACGCTTTAGTGCTACGATCACGTGAAGACTGTGCGCTAATCGTGGGTCACCTACGAGTCGAACCCACCTATAGTGGTCTATTCGACAGGACTGAGCACCTAACTTGGATCCAAGGTGAGTGTACGGTGCGGGAGGTGAACATCACGTGAAGGACTATGCCCTGGCCTTGGGCGGGAGCACTAACACCGGGGTGCAGGTTTATGAGCTTTCAACACATCTCACATAATCATCATTTCATATTAATCATTCTCTATCATCAATGTATACTCACCTGATACTTACCTGTGCGTCCACAACACCAATTACTATTATATACAGCTACTAATGCATGAATAAAATAGATATATACTTTGCATGGCATATCATATCGGATTTCATATCACAGTTTACTTAATTGATTTTCTGGGAAAAATCTCATTTATATAGGTATATACGGAAAACAAAAGCCCACTCACTAATATATCGAAGGGTCACAACCCCCGAGCCTCGATTGATGGCTCTCATCTTCTGGATATGCCTCACCTATATGTGTAATAACCGAATAAACGTTATTTAACGTACATAAACAACAATAGATAATAACTTCTCATACAATGCTCAAATTGGGTATGTGAATATACCACAGTGACCTACTCATCCTCAGAAACATCCCCATATTTTAAAAATATTTTTTTGACGTCTCAAGCGCCGCCACGCGCCGACGAGTGCACGGCCACACGCGCGGCCACGCGCAGGCACAGTGGACGGAATCCTTTGACGCCGTTAGGAATATTCCGTCTGTTCCTTAAATAAACTTAACGGCGTGACTTAACGCCGTTAGAATATTTCGTTAACCTTAACGGAATATCCCACTGTCTTCCTCCTTCGACTCCGACAACCGTCGCCGTCGCAGGAATCTGGGTAATTTTCAAAGCTCTATAACTCACTCGTTTTTCATCCATTTTCTATGAAATTACCACCAAAAAGAAGCTTAGGGTTCATAGAATCACGTTATACCTATGTGAAGCTTCAAATTCCCCGAAATCACACCGGAGCAAGCTCAAAATTCCGGTGACCTCCGCAACTCTTCGTATCTGAGCTTTCCGACGTCCAATTTTCACCAACGATGCACTCCGAGCATTGTGGGAAGGTCTTTAAGCTTGCTATGGTCCTGAAAATTAAAGAAACTCACAGGCTTAAAAGTTGGTGAACAATGCCACCCTCAGAGGTTCAATTTCCATGGCTTCCTTACGTCTACCCTTAGCCAAAACTCAACCAAAACACTTAGGTGGAAGAGAAGATACCTTTAAGAGTTTTGATATGGTTTGAAACCTTGAAAATCACCTCGATGGTACTGTACCTCGACGGACCTCTCGGATCTAGGGTTTTTCTATGGTTTAAATGTCAAAAATGACATGGATGAATTCGTGGACCTTCAAAGATCTTAGATATGGTCACTGCAAGTTTGATATGAGAGAAATGGTTGGTTTTTGGGTGTGATCCGTACAATGGCAGAGAGAGAGAGAGTGTGAGTCCGAAAGTGAGAGAGGAAGAGTACGGGAGAGTGAGAGAGAGAAGGATGTGTTGGTTTGTGTGTGTGGTCCAAAGGCCACCAATCAAGACCAAGACAAGTTTTGTTCTAATTGGGTCCAATTATTTAGGACTTGATATAATTGGCCCAATTTCTTAACCCAAAACACAAACACTCACCCAACGCTCAAGGGCATTTCCGTCAATTCACGTCCTCGAGCATAAAATATTCCAATATCTCGGGACAGGCTGTTACACCTCCCATTTTACTCCTTCAACATCTTGACCACCATATCACTTATGTTTTTGTGAAAATATGCTAAAATATTTATATATATGGTTTTGTTTTGAATTCTTTATATATAAATGGTTATGGTGTGTTTAAACTTCTTTCATTAATTACTACATATTTTCTACAGTCACAATGTTTGCCAGCTCGCTATATAATCAACTTAAATCAGTTAAATCCATCATGCAATGCATTTCCTTCCAATTTTTTGTGATAAACTAATAGATAATTGACTAAATAAACATCCTACAAAGTTTCAATAAAAATTTCCAAGTTTTTCTTACAATTTCCGTGGTTGTTATTCAATTTTTATCGATATCGATAATATCCCGATATTTCCATCGAAATTTCCATGTTTTTGGACTACCAATATTTCCGATATCATCGATATTTTAGACCTTGCATATGATTAAGGGTTGCTATGAATCTTGCAAATCATATTCCCATGGATAAAAGCATAAATAGGGCTAAGATAGAGTTTGCCATAACTATTGTAGGCATCAATGTTAAGGTCATGCTGGGGTGTCAAGACTCGTTCAATGACATAGATGAAGAATCGTTGGAAAATATGGGGAATTTTCTAGCATTGAATGTGTTAAACCTCAAGTAACAAATCGGGACAATGACATAGATGAACATGACAAATTTGATGCCAGTGTTGAGAACAGAAGACCTAGGTGCAATGAGCTGAAATCCCAGACCAGTTAAAGGAGAAGGTGCCAACTCCAGTCCACGGTATCCTGAGCCGATCTGTTGAGCTGTGACACTATGCTGCCAAGCCCAACAGAACTAGAAGAAGAATGTCAATATCGGGAACAGATAGTTAGAGGAATGCATAATATATAGGTGAAGCTCACTGCCAAGGCCATGAGAAAAAACTTCATTCGTGTAAAGTCATCTCCAATGAAGAGGGTTAAAGGTCCAAAAGCCAAAAAATGGCCTGCTTTGTCAAAAAATTCATCTCCAACCAATGACTGAGCTATAATTCTATGGAGCCCATAGGTCATTATTTGGCCAAAAGGGCACCAGATTGGCCAAATGTAGCCCCCTCTTAGCCCTTTTTTGGGGCCCAGCTTCTCAGTTGTAATGATTGATTCAAATCCAATGGCTAGATTTGAAAACATCCAAATGTAGTTTAACCAAAATAACCAATAAATTTAAAGTATAAACTTAAAAGTAATAAATTATTGAGAGGGCTATATTTAGCCCCTTTGGTTAAAGATTGTATATGAGTATGACTTAACATTGTTCATTTGAAAATAATTTCTTGTAGGGCTTTAATTCTGGAAGTGACTATTTAGCCCTTTCGGTTACAAATAGCCTAAGTTTTTTGGATCTAGATGCTCTAGTTAAGTGGCGTAGTATTCAATATTCTAGAGCCCTTGTACGCATACCCCATATGTACACCTCTATCAGAGACATGGTTAATGAATATGGTACAAATAACACTATTATACTTTTATATACTTTCCGTAATGTAGGAAATATATGAGGCGAGGATGGTGGGATACCGATCCCAGCTGGAATCTATATCAACGGCCACTAAGGGCTGGTTTGGTATTGCTATGCTTTGAAAAAAAACTGTTTCTGCTGTGCTGTGAGAATAAGCAGCTGTGAAATAAAGCAACAGAGTGTTTGATAATTTTTTTTTTGTAAAAGTGCTTTTGGAAAAAAAAAACAGTATTATAGTGTTTGGTAAACTTTTATGTAAAACAGCTGTGATTGTGTGAAATGACCAAAAAAGGTATAATACTAGATGTGCCATTAATTTAATTTTCTTAACAAATAAAAGTGAATTACTAAATATACTTTATTTTTAAAAGAAAAATATTTATAAACTTTATCTTAAATATATAATCCAACGTTTAACAAGAAATAATAATCCAACATTCAACATATAATCCAACATTCAACATATAATCCAACATTTATAATATCGATTTACTATACAACTATTACTCTTTATCATAAGCATCTCCAACACTAATGGTTATTTTATAAAAAAAATTAAACTAGTTTATCATTTAAAATCCCTATCTTTTTATGTTTTATTATCATAATTAAAATCAATCCACATTTTTCTAGAAGCATCTCTCAAACCCTCTTGCTCTCACATGGCTCTTGTTCTTTCCCGTTCTTATCATTTCCACCGCTCTAACCCATTTCACATTTTCTTTCTTAATCTTCCTCTCTCCATGTGGTATCTTTCTTTCTCAATTGAAATCCTAAAAAAAATTTCCTCTGTGCTTGGTCCAAAAACCAGGTCAATAACGGAAGAGGGTCAAGGTCTGCCGCTCCAACAACCAGGTCGATAAAGAGATGCTTATGATGGTTCGTTGGCAGGTCAGATCGCAGGTCTAAAAACCAGGTCGAGAATGGAGAAGGGTCAAGGTCCGCTGCTCCAACAACCAGGTCGATAAAGAGATGCTTATGATGGTTCGTTGGTAAGTCAGATCGCAGGTCCAAAAACCTGGTCGAGAATGGAGGAGGGTCAAAGTCCGCCGCTCCAACAACCAAGTCGATAAATAAATGCTTATGATGGTTCCTTGGCGGGTCAAATCGCAGGTTCAAAAACCAGGTCGATAATAGAGGAAGGGCCTGGGATAGCTTTGCTTGGTCCAAAAGCTCAAGGTCCGTTGTGGGGCCAAAAATAATCAAGAGGCGACACGTGGATTTTTTTGGTAAAAAGGACAAAGCTACCCCTGAGACACAGCGGTTGTCTTACGCGCGAGCAGTGGACAATTATTCTTTAATCAAGCCAAGAGTGTCCAAAAAAGGTTACCAATTCCAAATTATCTCCTCCATCCTCATCTTAGGTAATTATTTCATAACCTACAAATTATTCCATATAAATGGAGATTAATTGGCTAATTAATGGATTAATTCCTAATTAATCCATTAATCACCAATTAAATCACCCATTTTCACACAAAAAACCTCAAAGGGTCGGCCACCTCCATTCCCTATATATATCTCCCTATCTTCTCTAAAAACCGAAGTTGTACACTCTTACAAAACTCCCAAAAACTCTTTAAACACTTTTCTCTCTAAATTCTAACTTTGGCATCGGAGGTTCTTCGGCCAAAGCCCCCCCCCCCCACTAATTCATCGTGGGCACGTGAGGCTCTTGGCCTTAACCAAAGGTGTTAATTGTTTTGTAGGTGCAATTTTGTCCAAGAAGAAGGAGGCGGAAATTTGCATCCACAAATTGGTGCTTTCATTGAGAGTTGAGATTCACACTCGTAGAAGACTCTCGAGCAAAAAGGTTTTTTCTCTATTTTCTAGTCCACTTGTATTTTTCGTGCCTTCTTATTATTAGAATTTTTTATTTGCAAAGATTCTTTGATAAAACGTGAAAGAGAAATACAATGGCTAGAAATTTAGAAAATTCCACAAGTGAAAATTCCAATATTCAAGAAATGGGGCCGCGGCGATCCACAAGACTAAATGTGATCTTAGGGGGAGCGGCACCACCACCACAAGGCTCCACCATGGCAACCACCGCGGTGGCCACCACGGCAATCACCCACGACGAGGTCCATGGCTCCACCACCACGGCCCGAGCCATGTCACTTCATGCCCAACGCAAGCCTAATGCGTTGCCAAGCCGAGCCCAAGCCTTGCATTCGCGAGCACCACGCGTTGAGCAGCCTGCTCTAGCAGCCCAGCCCACTCTCTTGGCCCAGCCTGCTCCCATCGAGCAGCCCACTCTTGTGGCCCAGCATGCTCCAGTCGAGCAGCCCACTCTCGCGGCCTAGCCTACTCCCACTGAACAGCCCACTCCCATGGCCCAACTTGCTCATACGGCCCATCCTGCTCTCGTGGCCTTCCAAGTAGCCTAAATCGGCCCAAGACTATCTCAACCATCTTGACCAACCATTGAGCCGGGGGCATTTTCACCACGTTTCTCCACGGATTTGACATTTTCCAATTCAAATCTCATGCTCGGAGCCTACCACACTTCCACTGCTCAATAAGGCACATTCCTTCCATGCTATTCCAATCCAAATGGTGAACAACACGTGTCTTGACAAGTCATAGAGTTGACGAGCGCCCTTGCACAACAGACGACCTTAGTGAATCAACTCTTGCAACGCACTGAGATCCAACGTGCCCCAGACGAGGTGTCTCGAAGTAGGACAAGGGCATAATAACATTTCCAGTAGCGTCCTGGCAAGCAGCCACTTGATCAGTCACGAACCGAGTGTTCTGACAGAGTACACTCCTAACTGGGCCCCCGAGATAGTGTATACTCCCGTCTTAGCGCGTGGAAGAGCGTGCATTCTCAGTTAGGCTCACGGATGAACATACACTCATAGTTGGGGGCACACTCCGATAATCAACATGAGCAACCTTCCAGGCGAAGTGTTCATTGGCGACAAGCCTCACAAGGAGCATCTTCCACGTCACATCGGAGTTAGCAGCACTGCGGATGGAGAGAAGCAGTTACTTAATCCGGCTCAAGTTCAACCAGCAGTTTACGAGTTACCCGCTCGCCTGCTAGTAACATACCACATGCACCGCAGCCGCGACATAGACGAGTCAAACACATAGAAGAGTAGCCTAGACCAGCAGGTCACGACCGAGGGGCAGCCGAGAGCTCCGACACCCCAACAAAGGTAAATTCAGGAAGAAGTAGAAAGGCTCCTGACCGAGCAGTTGGGCGATTTCCTGCGCAATGAAGCTATTGATAATGTGCACCGGGGGCAGACGAGTACCAGAAGGATATACCAGCCCAACTACCAAAAACCAGGGGTAGGCCTTGTTCTCAACACTACAGACAATTCAATATTGAAGCAGCACATTGCTGCGCACAACCTGGCCCAAGCCCTGCTTTCACAGCCGTGCTTACTTGCTCCACGGCTTCCGGCAGCCATTGATCTATCACCATGGCTCATAACTATGCCAATCTTGCACCATGACTCCTAGCCGTGCCAATCTTGCCCTGTGGCTCGCGCCAACCAAGCCTCGAAATGGCACACGACAAAATACCTAATGATGGTGCAATAATTCTGGGAGTAGCTCATTGCGCTTACACCCTTACGCGGGTTCCACAAGCAGTTTGAAGTCTCAAGCAAATCGCCAAACAAGACCTCGCAGGCTGAAGATTATTTCAATTGTCTAGCAGTCCAGCTTTCCTCAGTTGCACTCAGGACAACGACTTTCATGCTCTCCAGTGCGAAAGGGTAAACTAATTGCTCTTCAGTGCTAGAGGGTAAGCCAATTCCTCAACACCCATATGGGTCTGCTCTCCAGTGCGAGATGATAAAATAATTGCTCTCCAATGTGAGAGGGTAAACTAATTGCTCTCCAGTGCGAGAGGGTAAACCAATTCCCCGACACCCATATGGGTCTGCTCTCCAATGCGAGAGGATAAACTAATTGCTCTCCAATGAGATAGGGTAAACCAATTTCCCAACACCCATATGGGTCTGCTCTCCAGTGCGTGAGGATAAACTAATTGCTCTCCAATGTGAGAGGGTAAACTAATTGCTCTTCAGTGCGAGAGGGTAAACTAATTTCCCGACACCTATCTAGGTAAGCCCTCTAGTGTGAGAAGGTCACATAGCTCAAAAGATCAAATGCTTAAAGATCAACTAGGAAGAAAAATGGTCAGAAGGCAGCAACCACTTTTGCACTCAACAGTTCGCTCATCCAACACTTTATCTTCAGCAGCTCCGATCTTGGCAGTTCCATCCTTGACTGCTCCATCTACGGCAGCTGAGAAATCAAACTCAAGCAGTTTCCTCATTTTCGGCAAGCAGCCCAGACGTGGCAGCCCAAACCGTTGCCCATGCCACACCACCTCCTCGACCCATGCCGAGCCAATCCTTGGCTTTAATCAAGCCGAGCAACACAAACAGTGGTCTCTGCCACAACACCTCTTCGGCCCATGCCGAGCTGACTCCTGGCCCTTGCCAGCCGACGTGCCGTACCACCCCGACGGCTGCCCTGCAACAGCACTATCCAAGAAGAAGACAAAGAAAATTGAATTTTTCTTACATCGGTGTGACTTGGAGAAGACGAAGCAAGCAACGAAATATGATCTTTTGCACGGGCAAGATGTAGAAGATTGCTAGAGGAGGAGGAACAAATATCCTCTAAGCTTTATCTCTCTTGTAAGGTAGAATAAATCGCTCTCCAAAGTTGATTTAACAACCCACTTAAGGTGGACTTAAATAAACTTTGAGAGAAATTTATTTCCCTTTCCTAGAAGGATCTAATTTCATATTAAAGAGGGAATCTACATCAAAATAGGAAGTAGTCCTAAGTTTCCTAGAGCAAGATCTCTACACCTGCTGCCATTTCCTACGAGCAACCCAGCAGGTGTGGGGGCATTTATGGAGCCAAAAATAATCAAGACGCGACACGTGGATTTTTGGGTAAAAAGGACAAAGTTACCCCTGAGACACAGTGGTTGTCCTACCCGCGAGCAGTAGGCAATTATTCTTTAATCAAGCCAAGAGTGTCCAAAAGAGGTAACCAATTCCAAATTATCTCATCCATCCTCATCTTAGGTAATTACTTCATAACCTACAAATTATTCCATATAAATGGAGATTAATTGGCTAATTAATGGATTAATTCATAATTAATCCATTAATCACCAACTAAATCACCCATTTTCACACAAAAAAACCTCAAAGGGCCAGCCATCTCCCTTCCCTATATATATCTCCCTATCTTCTCTAAAAAGCAAAGTTGTACACTCTTACAAAACTCCCAAAAACTCTCTAAACACTTTTCTCTCTAAATTCTAACTTTGGCATCGGAGGTTCTTCGGCCAAAGCTCCCCCCCCCCCCAATTCATCGTGGGCGCATGAGGCTCTTGGCCTTAACCAAAGGTGTTAATTGTTTTGTAGGTGCAATTTTGTCCAAGAAGAAGGAGGCGGAAATTTGCATCCACATCCGCTACTCCAAGGTCTTGAAGTACGGCCTCAAAAAAATATCTAGTCTCAGCATGGAAGGTGAGTGTTCGAGCTTCAGATTGTTGGTAATTTCATCTGGGATTTTGTTAGTTCAATTGGATTGTTGGTAATTCCATCTGGGATTTTGGTAATTCCATCTTGTGTGATTGTAAATTATTTAATTGCTTAATGTCATTTTGGGTACATGAAAGTTTCATTAAGCGCTCAACGCCTCTTAGAAAAGAGGTTTGCACAGAAGCTGAAAAACCGGTTTTTCAAAGCTGCCTTTTGCTGCTTCTGTTTTTTGGCTTTTTTCATCCAAAACTGTGAAAAAAAAAATGAAGTTGAAAGTTTACCAAACACAAAAAAGCTCCCAAATTTTTTTGATACCCACTTTTTTTAAAATCACCTCAATACCAAACCAGGGCTATGGGTGGCAGCATAAAGTTGAAGCCGATCCAGTTGTGGACCGTCTTGGCAGCAGCAGAATTTGTCATCTGCATAACCACCGTTAAGTAAGTTGATGATTGATGAATCATGGCTGGGGCATATGTGAGGATAAATTCATTGAAAACTTTAACAAGTCTTACTCTAACCTAGTGTGATCATCGTAACTAACTATTTTTGTCATCTCCAATTACACAAAACTTAATTTTGGTCGATTAGAGCCCCACAAGATGGTCATATAATGCCCGACAAATAATAGGTTTGCACTTTGCATTGATGTTCACAAGTCCATATTCCCAAGGAAAACAAAAAGACGACTTCACCCACAACTAATCTCTTCTTTAATAACATATTAAACGAAGAAATGCAAATTTAAGATATAAAAGTTATATTTACATTATCTTTCTGGTCGAAGCATTATATTTATATCTTATTTATATTTCCGAAAAATGTAATTAAATGGGAGGTTTATTCAAACGGAGGAAATGTAAACTTTGGGGTTCAGTTATATGTTTCTATTTCTCTCTTTAACTGAATGGACTCAACTGAAGATGTAAATTTGTAGTTTTATAACATTTCCGGCAAAAATGAGTATATTTATCATGTTTTGGTTCAAAACAAGCTTGTAAGTTAGTATGTATAATCCGGCTATTATACGCATAATAACATACAAACTTATCTTGAATTAAAGAATAAGCTTTAATGCCGCGTTGTGTGTATATATCACCCGGCTTGATAAAGAGTACGTTCGTAGGTTATACTATTTTTCTACAACCAAAAACTCTCATCAATTAGACCAAAAGAAATTAACGAAATCCGCCATGCCCACGTTGCTTTTGAAGTATTGTTGTAATCAATCTGTAGACTGTAAGGTGCTCCTTTCCCAAAGTTGGTCTTCAAAACCTTTTGTCATTGGTTCCCGACATCTTTCCAACTTGGATGTTCCATCCACTGATTGGCACCAGTCATAATTTTGTTGCAACCAAGGTATTAAATATCGATGATATCGGAAATATTGGTAGTCTAAAAATACGGAAATTTCGATGGAAATATCGGGATATTATCGATATCGATAAAAATTAAATAAAAACCACGGAAATTGTAAGAAAAACTTGGAAATTTTTATTGAAACTTTGCAGGATGTTTATTTAGTCAATTATCTATTAGTTTATCACAAAAAATTGGAAGGAAATGCATTGCATAATGGATTTAACTGATTTAAGTTGATTATATAGCAAGCTGACAAACATTGTGAGTGTTATAATTTGTAGTAATTAATAAAAGAAGTTTAAACACACCATAATCATTTATATATAATGAATTAGTACAATATTTTACACTTTATACATTGCGTGGTAAGATACATGAGTGACTTAGTACCACATAGAGTTCCTATGAGGTTCAAAATTTTCACTATCTTCATCATCTCCATGTGTAGAGTAAGTGTATTGTAAAGAGTAGTCATCAAATGATAAATCCCCAAAATAGTTTTGCATGCAATTGTTAACATGCCACCCATATGGATCTGAGATTGGTTGACGTTGTCCATAAGCAAAATCATTTGAAGATTGAGTCTCAGATTCTTTCTATGAGTCACTCGATTCCATCCCAACAGGAATGAGATATGAAGGGTTCGGGATTACCAAACAAATGGGATTTGGAAACCAATCCCATATCGAAAATTTCGGTATTTTTCGGGATGAGATTCCCGAACTTCGGGATGGTTTTGGTTTGGGATTTTTCAGTTTGGGTTTGGGACTTTTTCGGTTTGGTTTGGGATTTTTGGGAATTTTTTCCAGCCCTACATGTAAGTGACCAAATAAAAAATAGAAAAATTAAAAACCACATGTCATTGACTAAGTAATTAATTGACACAATTTAAAATATAATACCACAAAAAATTTGGAATATGTGCAAATTTGTTTCTTGCAAAAAGAATTCAAAACAAAACCATATATATAAATATTTTAGCATATTTTCACAAAAACATAAGTGATATGGTGGTTAAGGTGTTGAAGAAGTGAAATGACAGGGGTTCGAATCCCCCTATGCCCAAAATTGAGATTTTTCAGAAATTTTCAAGTATTTTTAGGTTTCATATCGCGATATTTGCGATATATTAACGATAATAAGAGGATAAGTCACCAAAATATCGTCGGACCAAAAAAACGATAATATCGGCGATATTTCGCCGATATTTTCGATATTTTGGTCCATGGTTGCAACAAACATTTTTTGTTTTTCTTTCTGATACAACGATAAAGTTGAGAAGATGTGATCAGGGCTAAAGTGCTTGTCTAGCCCAAAAACGATAGTCTAATTAATCTATCTAAACTACAATAGAGAAATTCAAACTTGAGTACATACGATGGGCATGTAACGCACTGCTCTAACCAAGGTTCTAAAAGACGATTGGCGTTAGTCTGGCGATGGGTTGGGGCCCAGCGCCTATGCGGTTAGGCGGAGCCTAGGTGGGGGCCTAGGCGGACTAGACGGATTTATAAATTTATTAGATATTTTATAAATAAGTGTCTATTTATGCTTACGAAAATACTTAATTGTAGTGGGATACATTAAATTGAAAAAATAAAATGATATATAGATTAAAGGAATATAACATATTTAAAATATGGGAAACAAGCATATAATGAATATTTATCCAAGTATTCAACAATCCTCATAAATTTTATTGAACAAAAATAAAATCCAAAATGAAAGTTATCGATTTTCTGTCTAAATGAAAGTCCGGACCTAAACGGGTGCCTAACAGATTCCTAAAGAGGTCTAGACACATTTTCTTAATTTTCAAACGCTTATAAATTAATTGGGGCAATGACCACCGCCTAGGCGCTAGGCGGGGAGTTTATAAACAATGGCTCTAACCCTGGCTAACCCAAACCGTCATGTCCTTAGTTTCTGTTCATTCTTTCTCAATGATGTCCTTACATGCTACAAACCCATAGGAATATGATGTAAATCAATGATTATACAAACAAGAAAGATGGTAGACAATGGGTGACTTCATCACCAGGTCTCAAAGAAAAAGGAAATGACCATTGATGGAAGGGGGAAATCATTACCTACACCCCCCGGGATACACCGTGGCCTTCGGAACCAATGATAACATTCCTTGCAATTTAATCTTCCTAGTGGCATTAAATAAATGGTTTCTTACCGCCACCTTGGCATTCCCGTTCCAACTAATAATAACATAAACAAAATGAGATCTTTTAACTGCAATCTGTGAACAATTCACAGGGTGGAAGGCCGTTGCTCAAGAAAAACACACCTTTTCAAACACCAAGAATACAAAGCAGCATTCTATTTACACATTCATTCTGTACATGGATTCTCTCACTTCATCGGGTTAGAATCATTATTAGATTGAAGGAAAGAAATATGAAAAGAGGACGAAGAGTTGCGGCAAGATTTTCACAGGCGATATGTAAACGACACCCAAGCTACCATCTCGATCCAGCCGGTATATGTCAAGTGGTTATCTTTTGCTCACTGAAAATTACCGGGGGGGGTTAGTTTCAATTCCCCAGCTTAAAAACAGTGGAGGTAAAGATATTGAAGGTGTCAGCTTGTCAGCAGGATCAAAATGCTTTACAGAGGTGGTTAGCTTTCATGTTAGATGAACACTGCTGCTTGATTGGACGACCTGTTGGACCACATACCCTGCTCCGTTTAGGTTCAGAAATTCTCACATGTGAAACTGCGGTGGCAAGTGCGTCCACTAAACCAGAATCGTCATCATCTTCTGACTTGCAGCTATCAGAAGACGAAAGGAGACCTGAAGTTTCACTGAGAGAGCCATCTTCTGACTGGTTTAGACACGCCTTAAGTCTAGGTGGAATGACAAGCTGGCGAGATGGTTCTCCTGCTTGGTTCTTCAATCTTGATTTAATGGGTAGTGCCTTGAGTGTTCGCTCAGTATAAAACAATATCCATGGATGCCCTGTAAAAAACCAAATATACATCATTTCGTTGCACCTATAAAACCTGCAAAAGAATCCCATAACTTAAAATCACCAGAAAAACAAAACCGTATGCGCACTCTGTCGTGATGACAAAGTATAGACATCTTGAGTAATCAGGGATGGCTTAACACTTCAGGGTTTAGTCCCTTGACTCGTACTGATAAGAATTTTAGTCCACAAGAAAATGTGCAAAAAGCTGCCGAATTGAAGTATTTAAACAAAATGAACAATGAATACTTTGCAAGTGAGAAGAAATAGGTACAATCAATATAGTAATAACAAGTAATATAATGATTTCTAACTATATTTATAATGAAAAATTGCCATAAACAGTCTGCTAGGGTCATTCCTTCAAAACTCCAAAAGTACTACTGTAACTGATCAACCAGCACGTGTGGGATTGTGAAAAATAGAGGTGGGAAAGAAAGGCATCATAAGATATTTCAAAAATAACGCATATCTGAACACAAGCATCATATAGAAGACGATGTTGACAAGTTATAAAAGTAAACATCAATCAACATGCTAATTAGTTGTACTTTCTCTCCAACACCAAAACAGATCACATATAAGCAACTCCCCGAGAATGAATATGATACTTTGTACAAACATGTGAAAGGGGTTGCATAAACCTAATAAAAGAGGTTGCACATAGTTAACAGTTCTCCTACTAGGCAGGACCAGAAACTTACTTAGTACTTCATCTGCTGTTATCCGTACAGAAATATCCCTTGTCAGCATTCTCCCAATAAGATCCCGCGCAGGTTTCGAAATTGACTCCCATATCCCTGAATGGAAATCAAGTTTAACGTTTTTTATTGCCTCAAAAACTGCTTCCAAGGAGTCTCCTTGAAATGGAAGAACACCAACCAAGAGTGCATGTAGGAGAACACCAGCACTCCAGATATCCACCTTCTCACTATACTTTCCTAGCAAAACTTCTGGTGCAACATAAGCTGGACTGCCAGCCAAACCAGTCAGATTTTGACCTGCAGAAAGCACAGGAAACCATTTTGATTAACTAATCTATATACAAAACAGAAGATAAGAACCTGTATAAGAGCACTAAAAGTCTCACAGAATTTCTTTGTCTGACATGATACAGTCATATGGCCAGCTCAAGCACAGTTACGGATCTTGCATAGATACTTAATATACAGGTTGAAGTTTAGTTTATCCTCAGGAAGGATACATATGCTGATTTAATATCTCATTATTGAGTCATGTTAAATGTAACTGGAAGCTACCATCTTATAAGAGTGCTACGTTTTTTTTAATCTCTTCCTTGGAGATCATACTGCTATTGAGCAGGATCCTTGACTATCTGTCCTCACACCCTTACAATCTGTGCTCATGATAGTTGTTGATGCTACGATGCACTTTAAACATTATAGAAAATCATGATGCTCTACAATCAGTAAACAGGAAAAAAAAACAAAAACGTGTAGTAACAGCATAGATAAAATCCTTGAAAGTAGGGGTAAGGTATTCACCGTTTGATATTCTCATGGCCAGCCCAAAATCTGCAAGCTTTAACTTTCCTGCTTTTGTGAGAAGTATGTTCTCAGGCTTTATGTCTCTGTGTACAACCCCCATATCATGACAATACTTGATAACCAGCATCACTTCCTTGAATATATTAGCAGCCCGTTGCTCCGAATACTGAACCTCCTGAATCATTTGATCAATTAGGCGCCCTCCCGAGCACAGCTCCATCACAAGATGAAAACAATTCGACTCCTCATACACAGCCTGCAATGTCACAACCCCTGGATGACCAGACAAATGCTGCATTATCTCCACTTCCCTGTGAACAGTCTCCTCTCCTTTCTTCAGAGTCTTACATGCATACTCTGAGCCACTAACCCGGGACTGACACAACCAAACCGACCCAAACTTTCCATGCCCAAGTGTTTCACCCGAAGCATAATCTTCTTCAATCTTATTCTTCCTACCCATCTGGGTGGCAACATCTATACAACCTATCTTCCTCTTGATACCTCTTCCGGGTGCAACCAAAGATGAAGTCCCACATGGCGGAGCAGTGGCAATGCCAGCAAGCCTACTTGTATGCGAAACCACAGGTTCAGTGCTCGTATCATCTTCTTTGCACCGCTTCTTCAACCTTGTAAAATCTTCTAGCGAATAATGCGATGTAAGGGCTGATGATCTTGAATTGCACGCCTTCGATGTCTCATCTTCCGCCTTTGATGCCACATCTTCTGGAAGATCTGGGCACGGATCCTGACCGCCTTTCCTCTTCTTCCTCATCAATTCAGAGTAACCAACCACTTTAATCCAGAAGCACACTATCAGTACATTGAAATGGCAATTCACACTTTAGGTTTTGTTCCTTCAGAACCAAAATTCCATTTTTTTTCCTCAATACAAAATCCAGTGCAAACAACTAAATTACAAAAATTTTGGCTACCCAGAAAAGAAATCTAACAGCTAAAGAATTCCACTATCTTAGCACCAAATTTCGAGTAAAAATCAGACGAAAAACTCATTAAACTCCGCGACTACATCATACCCAGTAAATCCAACAAATAAACCTCAATCACACAGAAAAAAAAAATTCGAGCAAATAAACCAAAACCCGAACCCACGATTTTCATCAAACGACCAACAAATTGAAAAAAAATTTAAACAATTAGGAAAAAGAACGAAGCTTTGAGTTAACTCACCCAATATCCCTCACATTTCAGAGTTGTACAGCGAGATCGGAACGAAACCAACAAATCGGAGACAGCCAGCAGCGTTCGTCAACGAGTAGCAGCGAACCCCCGCGAATGCAAATGGAGAACTCGATCGAACCAGAAACCCTAGAAATCCCCGATTGCAAGATTTGATGAGGGAAAATTCCCAATTGTTTTATTTATTACGGTAACAAAATAAGAAGAGGAGAGAAGATTGATTTGTGTTTTATTTTACAATTATTGACGTCGAAAGGTTTGGTCGGGGTTTAGTGTTTTGCGCCCTTTCATTTCACCTGCGGACGTGTCCTCTTTCTTTCTTTCCTTTTTTTATCAACACGTGTCCTCTTTCTTTTCTTTCTTTTTTATCAACACGTGTCCTCTTTCTATACGACTGATTTCCGAACCCGAAATGGAGTTGGACGCTGGGAAATCAGGCGGTGGAACTTGGCGCGACGACACTTTGGGAAAGACGGGCAGTGAACTTTTGACGCACGTGATGTGATGTGTCGTTTGGCATGGCCCTGTAGTATATGTTACTTGTGCAAGTCCATAGAAAGCTAAGGGCAAAGAATTAAGGACTCGTTTGGATGTGCTTTTAAAATGATTGAAAATATTTTTGGTGAAAATGTTTTTCGAACCAATTCTTGTTAAAAATTCAAGTAAATCCTGGAAAAAGCACTTAAAGTGCTTCCTGAAGAAAGCACATAACTGGTGCCTCTTGCAGAAAGCACTTCAAGTGCTTTTGGAACCCAAAAAGATTTTTTCTAAACGCATTTTCAGTCATTTAAAAGCACATCCAAACAAGCCCTAAAATTTTCTATACATTATTCTCTTCTAAAAGCTATCTCACATTATTACTAATGAAGTCAATTCTGATCAGTGAAAACTTGTTAAAGCTTCTCAATTTGGTCCCGGCGTTTCTCACCTTTTTTCGCAAATGATCTTATGCTCTTTGCAGATGCAACACCAAAACAAGCTAGGGTGATGAAGATATGTATTGACAAATTATGCTTAGCATCTGGCCAGGCAGTCAACTTTGAGAATCTACGTTGTATTGTTCTCCTAATATTTGTGTAAATGAAGCTGGAAAAACTAGTGCTATTTGTGGATCTCCTTTATCTGATAATCTTGGAAATTATTTGGGGATGCCATTGATCCAATGTAGAGTCTCTAAGTCAACTTACAAGGGTGTGATTGATAAAGTTCAGGGTAGACTTTCTTCTTGGAAGAGTAATGTCCTTTCAATCACTGGAAAAGCCACCTTAATCCAAGTAGTCACCTCTACAATACCGGTATATGCTATCCAAACTACTAAGCTTCTAGTTAGTGTTTGCGAGCATGTGGATAAGTTGAACATAAACTTCTTTTGGGGGGACTCTCAGCAGAACAAAGAAAATCCATTTACATCAATGGAACCTTGTTTACAGGCCCAAATGCGTTGGAAGTGTAAGGTTAAAGAAAACGGCAGAGATGAATCAAGCTTTGTTGGATAAAATTGGATGGAGAATTCATGCTAAGGATACAGGTCCTTGAGCAAAAATCTATGAGGCGAAATACTTGCAAGGGAGCTCTATTTTGGATACTAAATTACATGAGAAGTGTGACTGCTCCTACACTTGGAAAGGAATTCTTTATGGAACTGACTTGTTACGCAAAGGAATGAAATGGAGAATTGGGAAAGGTGATGATGTCAAGTTTTGGAAATAACCTTGGGTGTTGAGTGATCCTTTAATTAATTATGTTGATGCTAATAACTTTCCTGAGGAAGACTTTTCAATTTCTTACTTCCTTCGGGATGGTTGGTGGGACGTCAGTAAGCTAAGATCTGCTCTTCCAGAAAACTTGGTCCAAAAAATAATCAATTGGCCTGCTGGGACTATTGGTGCTAGAGAGGACAAACTTATATGGGGGTGCACTTCAAATGGAACTTTCACCGTAAAGACGGCCTATAATGTGTTATATGATTGTGAAAGAAGGCCTTTTTTTTTAGTTTACGATTTGGACTCTCAAAATCCCCCATTCCCCTCCCTCCAAAACTTAAATTCTTCCTCTGGCTCATTGATCAAGGTAAGTTACTTACTAATGAGCAAAGAGCCAAAAAAACTTAACTGTGGATTCCTCTTGAAAACTTTGTTCTTGGCCTTTAGAGACCATCACGCAAATTCTAAGGGAATGTAGCAGAGCTGAATCCATTTGGGATATTATATGGATTTCTTCTCAATTGCGCAATACTTTTAATTTAGACTTCAAAGCCTGGTTGATGGCTAACGTGACGTCCAAGGTAATGTGGTCTAACAAGATAGCATGTAATTGTTTGTTTGTCTTTGCATGCTGGAATATCTGAAAATGGAGGAACCACCAAATTTTTGATGTGGATTTCTCCCTCCCTAGTGATCCTAAAAAGGTTATTGTTGGAACTGCATCTGAATGGATGGATTCCCTTCTAAAAATTGATAAACCACCTTCTCGGATGCATGTTATGTTGAAGTGGGAGCCTCCTATTTTTGGTTGGCACAAGTTGAATGTGGATGGATCTAGAAAAATGGTTTCAAGCAACATCAGTGTTGGAGGAATTCTCCGTGACCACAATAGTGATTGTTTGGGAGGTTTCTCTATTAATCTAGGACAAGGGCAGATTATAGATGCTGAAATTTGGGGTTTGTATTTCGAACTTCAACTTGCTATTCAAAAAGGTCTATCTAAGTTAATCATCGAGATGGATTTGCTATATTATTGTTGAACCAGTCTGTGCCAGATTCTTTTCACCTTCTTGCTACCCTTTTGAAGAGTTGCAGGGATTAGATGAGACGAATTGAGCATTGTGAGCTAAAGCATATTTTCGGGAAAGTGAACAATGTTGCATATCAACTAGCCAACTAGAGCTACAATTTGGACCTTGGGGGTTGTATTCTTTTCAGTTTTCTCCCCAATGGCTTATGCAACATCTAACAGATGATCTTGTAGGCGCTCATATGGGCCGCTCTGTCGTTCTTAATGCTATGTATTAGTTCGTCTGGGGTGTCTTCACCCCCTATATTCACCAAAAATAAATAAAATTGATGAAGTCTACTGTTCATTAACAGTGGCCTTCCCATTTTGCCCTTCGTTTCCTTCATGTTTTAAATTTTGTTTTTAGGTTGTATAATGATTTGCCGGTTTTGCCCTCTTTTTAATTTTCTTCCCGCGCTATTGCTCATGTTGGAAAGATGTTTTTTGTTGCTTTTGGTTTACACTGCGCCATGTGTTGATCACCCTTCACGTTTGCCTTTTCGACTCTCCTGTCTTATTTCTCTTTTGTTTCCCGCAACTCTTCTCTCTTGTTTCTCTTTCTTTTGTTTTCTCTCGTTTCTGTCTTGCTACTTGCACATTTAGGTTTGAAAGTTTTGTTCTCATTTTTTTTGTGCTTTTTGTCTTTGATTTTGTTTTGCTTTTGAGCTTCTGTTTTTTCCTTGCAACTGTGATATTATTCTGCCATGTGTGATGTTCTTTCGTTCTAGAGCACCCAATTTTAACTTGCTTTTTTTTTTTTTTTTTTTTTTTGTTTCTTCTTTGTTTTTTTTTTTTTTTTTTTTTTGTGCTTTTGTATTTAGCATTTCACAAGTCCTGTCTTAAGGATTTGAACTTGCAGTTCATGCGTTTCAGTGTTGAGTTGGATTTATGTTTTTTTTTTTTTGCTGGTTGGTTTTGCTTCTGTTTAGAAACGGTGCTATGGTGATAGTGTGTTTTCTTCTTTCAATTTGTTTTTGCATTGTTTATGCATAGATCGGTTTGGTTTTTGTGTTAAACTAGCAATTTTTATTTCATTGAAGTGTGAATGTTTCCATTTGTTATTGCTCTTGATTTTTCAATTTTTGGAAATTTGTTGATTTGGTGTTGTTATGTGGTATACAGATTTTTGGCGTTGGATATGTGACTGCCTCATTGTGATGGTTGGATTTAGTGTGATGTTGTTTAATGTGTTTAAATAAGAAAAGTGATGGTTAATTATCCTTTGTTTTTTTTGGATGGGTCTCTAACTATATTATTGTCAAACAATCGCTACAATTTAAGAGATCACACTTTTTATTTTGAATTATTGTCGTCAGTGAATTTGATCTTTCAATTTTTTTCAAATTAGTTGATTTGGTGTTCTTATGTGGTATATAAATTTTGGTGTTGGATATGTGAATGTGTTATTGTGACGGTTGGATTTGGTGTCATGTGGCTTAATGTGTTTAAATAAAAAGGGCGATGGTTGATTATTCTTTGCTTCTTTGGATGGGTCTCTGACTATATTATTGTGAAAGGATGGCTACAATTTAACATATCACACTTTTTATATGGCTTAATATGTTTGAATTATTGTTGTCAAAGGATATAGTCAGAGAATTTAACAGATCACACTATATTATTTGGCTTAAGAGTGTATATTAATATAGTCATGCTGTATTATGATTTAAATAATTTTATATAGTCAGAGAATAATATAGTGTGATATGTTAATATTGACTCTATATTATTAAAAGTGTGTAGTATAGTGTATATTAGGCTTATATAGTGTGAATTTAAACAACAGAGTGTATAATATAGTGTAAATTAAAGTGTGAGAAATATAATATAGCAAGAGAGGCCTAATATATGTGTATATTAGCCTTCTCCTGCTATAGTAAAAAAAAACTAAGAGTGTATATTAGGCTTCTCCTGCTGCAATTTAACAGATTTATTGGTTACTTCATTCAATGAATGGCTCTTCAGTATCCATTTTGAAATCACCCTGACTAATCTAGAGCTACTTTCATATTGATTCACCATAACTGATAAGGTTTCTTTGGGCTCAAAAGCAGTCACAATTGACTGTTTGCTAATCTGATGCTTTATTGTCATTGACTCTTTAGATTGGGAAGCACTTGCTTTTTTTGTTTTGTTTTTTGTGTGTGTAAAAGATTAATTACATCAATAATAACTATTATGATTAAGAATCAATATGTTGTAAACATACCTCAATTTGCTTGCTTTTAACGTCGAAATTGTGGTTTGTGAGTGAGGCTTTAATTTATTCTACAACTGATAAATTAGTGATTATTCTTTGTTTGCTTATTTTTTTTTTTCCGAATTTGGTTGTTTGTTTTTATCTTTCCTTTTTAGAAAATTCGTAGATTTCCTATTATTGTATACTGGATTCATTTTTATGTTTATTTTGTGGCTGTGTTGTTGTGGTGGATAAGTCGTGTGAAGCATAATTTAAAGTCTTCGGATAAAACCAGAGGCAAGTAATTGTGTTTGGTTTGTTCGTGTCCAGTTATGTTTGATCCAATCTATGATTAAGTGTGTAGCTATATTGTTGTTGTGGTTTAATTGAGTGTAATGTAGGTTAATGGGGATGGCTAATTGTCTTTTGCTTCTTTGTATAAACACATAGTTTAGTTTGTCCTGTAATCAATAAATCAATTATGGTTTAGATTTCACTAGGCTGTCAATATTTACATTTGCTAGTGTTGTTGATCTTTGTTTTTTCCAAACTCTTTAACTTGCTATTGTTATATGGCATGTAGGTTTTTTAGTTGGCTCTCTGACTATATTATTGTGGTAGTTAAATTTGGTGTAAATTACAGTGTCTAGATAAAACTAGGGACAACTAATGATCATTGTTTCCTTAGATGTAGTCATGGATTAGTTTAGCCTATGAGTCATTAATTTTTAATTATAATTTGTTTGTTGGTTTGCTGGGATTAAAGCTGATAAGATTTAGTATCCTTTGCCAATTCGTTTATAAAGTGTAAAAATACTTTTTATCTTGGTTTTAATGATATGAATGAATTCCATTTAATAATTAAATGGTGTTGTTATTTGGTTATAGGAAAAACTAACAAGTCTTTCCTTTATCTCTCCGGTTCTGAATCGTATCAATATGTTGGTGTAGTTGTTTAATATCAAATATTATTACATGCTCTCATCAAATTAGACATGTACAGTTTTCTTTTGCTTTTTTGCACACAGTGGTAGTTTGCGTTAGCACATCACTAATAAATTCCTTTGTCTCCAGATATTCTAGTTGTGATGGAAACTTTATAAGTTTTTGGCAAGTATTTAGATATGATGATTTTCAAGTTTTTTTTTCTCATAGTGTTTTAATCGTAATATGACGTTTGTATCCATATTTTTCGTTTTGTTAACTAGGTTATAATGTTCTAGACAGGCCTATGTAATGTTGATTATTTCTTGCATGAAAATGAGGTCAAGGCTTAATGAAATTTGATAGGATCCAAAGCCAATAAACTTTTACTCTAATTCTATTAATCAAAAGAGACGGACAACTGATCTAGTAACTGTTTGTGTTTTCATTTTACTATTATTATTGCATAACCGTTCTCAATCAAAATTAGAATTCAATTATCGTTTCTCTATCTATTTATAGTATTGATAAAAATGGATATTATGGCATGGCTGGTATTTTAAGCTTTTTCTATGTGCCATTTATAAATTTACAAATTTTGTATTTCGTTTGTATAGATTAAATGAAAGACAAAGGTCCAACTCCACTTGATCAATTGGTCGCATATAAAAAAGTTGTCAAAATTAAAGTGCGTGTTTGTAGAATATGAAGACCGAAGTATCCAGGCATGGGCGATAAATATACAGGCCTACATTGTATATTGGTTGATGAAAAGGTTAGTGATCATTTTTTTAAGTTTATAAACATTTGATCTTCCGTCTTAACAATGAGTTATTTGTTTTAATGCACATGACATAGTTTTTATACTCTCTATAGTAAATATTGTATACAATTTATTTCTAAACTCTTTATTCTCTAATTTTATATTGTCAAATGATACATTCATTTTTGCGTTTACTATGTGTACTGTACAATTTTTTTTTTACACGTATCCATCTCCTTTAAACTATTAGTCACAACTGTTAATTTACTGTTGCTATTTACTATCCATGTTGTTGTTTAATATTTGTCATCTATGGATATTTCCATGTTATTTCAACTATAAAACTTAACGATTTACTTATCCATAGTGTTTTCAATGTTTTTTTTCTTATTTTTTTTATCTCTTTAATTGTCAAGCAACAGGCTATCGAAGCATCTTCTGATGAAATAGACTATGAAATAATAGTTCCAAAGATTGAAGCGGGTGCTTGTTATGAAATCATGAATTTTGGTACTAACAAGACAAGAGCTCAGTACAGAGTTGTTCCGCATGACACCCACATCATGTTTACTTCCAAGACAATTTTTAAGAAGTTGGCAAGTGTCTTTCCGTGACACACCCCGTCCCGAAGGAGGGCGTGCCACCCCGACCCGAGGATCAGGGCGTGCTGGCCGTCACAAACGTGACGTAACCAGCACGCCCTGATCCTCGGGTCGGGGTGTGTCATTCCGCCTATTCCACGACATTTTTCTTGCAAGATTATAACAGATTGTATCCTCGATTAAACAAGCTTGATATCTTGACAGGTAATGATATACATAAATAAGCAAATTAATATGTGTTGGTGCTTATTTTATTCAACGTTTTCCTAAGAACTTATCGATTTGTTTTTTTCAAATTTGAAGATGTTATTGGCCACCTGGTTGTGGTCCAGCCTTTAGAACCAATACAGATCAATCAGAGAATTGATCACAAATGTGATTTGGTCATACAAAATATCAGGTCATTTCGTCTCCATAATAAAATTTAAAAGTTTTTTGCCTCTCAATTCCGTCTGAGTTGTCTAATAGTCATATTTTTCACTTAAAAATAGTTTGAACAATTTTAAATAAAAAATTAAGATTTTTATGAGTTTTAAAATTTTTTTTTTTTTGGGCTTTTGATTTTTTACAGAAATAAAGAGGCTCATATTACACTATGGTAAGATGTTATACATGACTTTTCTGCTCTCTCATTAGAACAGCCGCCCCAGCCAATCTTTATTTTTTTTACAAGCTTGAGGGTTAAATTGTTTGCAGGTATTTATTTTAATAAAAAACATATTTGTTTTCTACTTTCTTTCTAATTTGTTTAGCTATTAAATTGGCTTTTATTATGTTTCTCTACGCTTGCAAAACCATGTTAGGTGATTTTATTTTATGTTAAATTGTTTCTAGAAATGTGTTAAAACATTGACTGCATTAATGACTCATGTATTTAGATCGATGGACAACAAAAAAAGTGTTATCTTATGATATTGTATTAACACAAATTATCATTTGTGTATCTAATATGTTGTTTTTCTATTAATTTCATTTTTGAAGATCATTACAAGTATAAGTTAGTAGTTTTTCTAGACATTAATAAATATTTCAATTAATCATAATCATCAAAAGTAGTTTCTGAGATAAAAGAGTAATACATCTGATGAGAAATACACATCACGTTCACAAAAAAATGTTATTGCCATACTAAACATATTACACAGGTTGTTTTTTATATAGGAAACATAATTTTCATCCTGTCCTTTTTTAATTAGATATCATTTATTGTGATACATAATATCTTAAATCTATATAACTATTTTAAAGTCTATAACTTACAATTTACAATTGTTGTTTGGCTAGATGGAAAACTATTTGAAATGTCAATTAATACATAATTTTCACCTTTTTCTGTCTTTACTTTTGTTTAATGCACAAACAACATCAATACATCATCTTGAATAACACTGGTTCAACACTTTTCTTTATAGATCCAGACATTCTAGAATTGAATACGTACAAATTAGTGTGAGTCCATTCATTCTCATAGAATGAGAATCATCGTGCGGTTACTTTTTTTTTATTTAAAAAAAAAACTATTATTTAAAAAAAACTATTATTTTTTTCTCCCTATTTTACCGATGTTCAATCTAAATTATTACCGGTTTTCAGGCTGGCCTCATTCTATTAGAACACTGCTTCCTTTTTCCAGGCAAGCCAATGAGGAAGAGATTTCGTAAACTGGAAAAAAAGGTGACAATTGAGGAGTTAAGTTATTTGGATCCTTATTTATATAAGGCATATGCAATGCTTTTTTATTTTATTTTATTGTGTTCAACAAAACCCTTTCAGTTGTTTTTGACTCATTTGATAAAAGTTATCTATTTAATAATTGAAGTTTGTGCAAATATAATTTTTTTTTATAAACATTTTGCGGAATGATACGTTTTTTGTGCAAAGCGTCAATCAAGCGATAGAACACGAGGTATGAATGGTGGTACACCGCTTGCCTGACATGTGCAAAACAAATGTACAAAGATCCAACAAGTGGTCAACTAATTTGCCAGAAGCATCCAAATTAGATTCCCACTTGGTGGTAATAACTCTAACAATGTGTTTCAATTTTTGTGTTGTATGAATCCTTGCAAACTTAGATTGCATTAAATCCAAACTTTTTTAGCAATACAAAGTTAGAAAATAATTCATTGTTGTTTAGTACTTCGATAGATGATGCTTGTTTAACGGATTATTATGTGTCTTACGAATCTTTCCAAGCTTAGATTATATTAAATCCAAACT
The DNA here is from genome assembly GCA_024362995.1 of Heteromeles arbutifolia. NCBI lineage: Eukaryota > Viridiplantae > Streptophyta > Magnoliopsida > Rosales > Rosaceae > Heteromeles > Heteromeles arbutifolia. Next base: position 25,398,384 of record JANCRC010000013.1, on the reverse strand, counting down.
TTTTTATAAATACAAAGTTGGAAAATAATTTGCTATTGTTTATTACTTTGATAGATGATGATTGTTTAAGGGCTTATTGTATCACCAGACACTTTCATAGATGAGGATTTTTTTAAACGTCTATTGGATGTACATTTTATGTTCAAAAATAATGTAATGATTATACCTTCGTGAAAGAAAATTAGACATAATGAGGACACTGAAATAAAGAATCATAGTATACTTCAATTTTATAATATGGTTAATCTTAACATTAAAGTACAACATTTAAAAATTTAATACGAATCCAGTTTTAAACTCATTAAACAATTCGTGGTTTCTAATCTATGCATTATGTTTTTAAATGAAGGTACAAAGTGTTCTTCATCCTTGAAGATGAAACAAACGAGATCAATGCTCTAATTATTGGCAAATCGGATGAAAAAGTTTTTGGCATGCCCCGTAAAGACTTGGTTTTCAATCAGAAATCAGCAGATCAAAAATAGTTGCCAAGTGAGTTTCTTAGGCTTATAGGGCAGAGAAAAATTTTTAACCTTCGATTTAGAAACATGAGAAATTCATTAAACTCGAATGATTTTCTCATCTACAACGTTTCTGAGGACCTGACCATTCAGCCAGCAACTCCATAATCTTTGATAGAGAAATTACAGTCTTTTCTACAACAGTTTCATCTTCCACTACCCCTGTTGACACAACTGGGGAATCGCATAAAAGAAAGAGAGAATCAGTCAGAAGAGCCCTTTTTATACCATCTGAAAAAAGGTTATACTTTGTATAACAATATTTTTAATTCCATCTCAAATTGATCACAATCTAATCTAAATTTATGTTTTCAATGTTTTTAATATCTTTGACATAGTGAAGGAGAAGAAATATCTAAAACAGATATACAAAATCATGATCAGGTTCCGATCAAGCTATTGAAAAGAAAATCCTCGCCAACGAGCTCAAAAACAGACCTTGCTCCTGACAAAAAAAAAAATTAGATAACTCTAGTTTATTACTGGTTATTCCATGCTATAAATCTATTCATCTCCAAAATTTATTACAAGTTTATTAACATTTTCTTTCTGTTTTAACTTCCTTCATTTTTTCTGATGATCCAAATTGCTTTGAGGAAAAAACTTTTGCTCATGTGTTAAAGGATGTTGTCATGTGTTATCCGAAACAGACAAGTGTTCGTTAATATTTTGTGTATGTAAATAGTTGATCCTAACATGAATTCCCCATTTTTTTTATGTATACAAACAATGTGCTCTTCTGGATATTTTATGTTCAAGTAGTCATACCAACGGAGGACTAGGATGACTATCAAGGGAAATACTAGGCTAGCCATTTTTGTATATCAATGATAAGGCATTTGATAATGTCTTTCCTATCAGAGCCTAACCCTGCCTGCGTGTGTGCCGACGAGGACGTCAGGCCCCTAAGGGGGGGATGGATTGTGAGATCCCACATTGCCCAGGGGTGTGGATCATGTGAGCCTTATATGTATATTCCCATCTCTACCTAGCGCGAGGCCTTTTGGGAGCTCACTGGCTTCACTCCGAAGTTAAGCGAGTAGTGTGCGAGAGCATTCCCATGATGGGTGACCCACTGTGAAGTTCTTGTGTGAGTTCCTAGAAACAAAACCGTGAGGGTGTGGTAGGGGCCCAAAGCGGACAATATCGTGCTACGGTGGAGGTGTGCCCGGGATGTGGTGGGGGCCCGGGCGAGGATGTGACATTTCCTATAAGTTATATAAACTTAGATAGCTTTGTAAAAATATTTTCTCCATTTTTTGCTTAATGTTTATCTCACTCTTTGCATATTTATATGCTAAAAATATAATCTATGGTTATATTTTCGCTCCCGCAACAACGTGTGGGTAAAATTTACTAGTTAACTCTAAATTGTGCTTGTCTATATGCAAGTTTACTCGTTTGAAAAAAAGAAGAGTAAGGGCGATTGCTATTTACAAATATAAATATACATTTTTTTTTTTTATGTTTTCTTGGCCTTATGCTGGGAATTGGATCCATTCCGGACCTTAGTGTCAAAAGCCTACAAATCAACTAATCTGGCCCGCACAAATTGAATCTAACGCTCTCCATAAACTCATTTTGCTGCCCCACCACACACAAACCAACAACTCTGATTTCTTTTACACACCAATTAGCAGCCCAGATGGATTGATCCTTAGGCTCCGGACACTAAGGTCCGAAGTGGATCCAATTCCTTTATCGTCCATTATAACTATCGCCTTAGATTTTCGATGAAATTTTTAACCACTCTCATTGCACCGCGTGTCATTATTGATTAATAATATATGCACATATTTTTATAAGATTCGCAACCATTCATGTAATGTCACGAGCCCTTATCCAATCTTCTGATTTCCTCATATTTCTCCATAAAAAAAAAACTCTTTAAACCACCACATCTACTCACACCAAGCCTTTTCCATCTTCCCTACACATTACAATTCATATATTTTTAGAAAAGAAAGTTCTTTCAACAATGGATAACCTGAGGCAGTTGCAAGGAAAAGAAGAGCGAGAAACGAGTGAGAAGATTAACAACGAAGAAAGAGGCGTGTCTAACATCATAGGCAGAGAAGCATCAATTCGTCAAGTAGTGCAAGAGGTCGCATCAATCGATCAACACAACAAAGAAGAAGTTGGTTCAAGCACCGACCGTGCATCTAACCTCAAACTACGTAGGGGAAACCAATGTGAGGTCATATTGGAAGATCACTTTATTCCATATAGTTTGTACGCGGCAGATTATTTTCGTTTAGGATTTAGAATGCGACGACATTTGTTCAATAAAATCATCTTGTTATTTGAAATCGTGATAATTACTTTGTTCAAAAGAAGGATGTTGCAAATGCTTTAGGTCTTTTCTTGAGCAAAAAATCACGATTGCCTTACGGATGCTGCTTATGAGGCATCTGCAGACCGTACATTCGACTTACATCTACAAAGAACGTCACCGTCACTTGATCGAGCAATTGTGGGCGTTGAAACTTGCTCGAAATAACTGAAGCTCATTCTTATGCTTTCAATAAATGACAAGGATACCTATTATGTTGAAGTATGCTCCATAGTGTGTTTCAATTTTTTTTAACTGTGTTGAACTTTGTAAGTTTGTTAGTGTGTCAACTTTGTAAAATTGTTTAAGTGGTGAACTTTATAAAGTTTGTTTAACGTGAACTTTGTAAGATGATTGATGAATGAAGAAAATAGTTAGGGCCTGTTTGGTATTCTATTTGAAATTTTTTATCATTTTTCAAAATATTTCTTAAGAACATTTCTTGAAAACAATTTTCTTTAATACTCAAAAACTTGATTGGCTTGCGATTTAAAATTTTTAAATCTTACGACATAAACTAGACAAAGAGATCTAAAAAGAGGGGGTTGCAGGAGAGGGAGAAAGAGGAGAGAGGAGGAAAGAAAATAAAAGATGATTGAAGGAAAAAGAAAGAAGAGAGAGGATCAGACGAGATAGAGAGGAAGAGAAGTGAGAGAAAGAATCGAGAGAATGAAGAAAGCGGATTTGAGGAGAGACGAAAAAGGTAAAAAAAAAAAAAAAGAGGAGAGAGAAAGAAGAAAATAGAGAGATAGATTTGGAGTAAAAGGGGATGAGGGAGATAAAAGAAATGAGTGAGTTTAAGTTTAAAAACTCTAAAACTCAGTTTTTATGTTTTTAGATAATAGACTATATTTTTTAGTTAGTCTTGAGTGCAGTTTTTCAAAATAGTCTTACGAAATAAGTTTTTAAGGTCTAAAACTTGAAAATTGTTTTCCAGTTTAATTTTGGTATTTTTTTTTACCGTTGCATTAATTCTGACATTTGACTTTTGAAATTATAAGAGTTGAATGCGCCAGATTGCGTCAGGTGGATGCACCAGATTGTGCCTCGTGGATACGCAGATTGCACCACGTGGCAAGCTTTTTCAATGGAATTTATTCGGTTTTTTCCTCCAAATTTTCTGATCCGTTAGATCAAAGCTTGCAAATCTAACCGTTGAATACGAACGGCTGATGTTTCACGCAATTAAAAAGTAAAAAACCAACGACAGTATATAAAGGCGCCAACAGCTGAATCAGCGGCCACCGTGAGGCTCCAATTTCAACCGCCGCAAATGGCCCAGTATACACCAACCTTAAACCCTCCCAAAACCCTAATCCCCAGGCTCTCAAATCCTAATCCCTCGTTCTCTTCATTCTCTACCTTCACAATCCCAAAACCCAAATCCATAAACTTCCCAAAATTCTCCATTTCGGTCACGGCGGCCCAAAACCAGCAGCACCGCCAGCAACCGCCATCCTTGGAAGCTCTGATCAACAGTGATCGCAAAGAAGAGGTGCTTGGAGTTATCAAGAGTTCGTCGTCGCACTGCCTCTCCGAAACCAACCTCCACCTGACAGTTCCTGGCCTCAAATCCAAAACCAGAGGCAAGGTATGAAACCCAAATGAAAAAAGAACACGTTTTTATTATTGGGTTTTAATTAATTTTTTTCCCAATGCGTTTAGTGAATTTTGATTGACAACCTAGTTGGAGCTTTCTTTCTCAAGAAACCACTTGTGGGTTTTTAATTTGACTGGAGAAGGACTTGCAATTTTCTGTGTTTTGCAGGTTAGAGATGTTTACGACAGTGGGGATTATCTAGTTATGGTTACGACGGATAGGCAGAGTGCATTTGACAGAATTCTTGCGTCTATTCCCTTCAAAGGCCAGGTTTGTCCTCAGTTCTTACCCCAAAGGAACTAAATTTCTTAATATCAGTTTTCTGTATTGTGTTTAGTTGAATTTCTTACTAAAACTAGAAAAAGAACGGTCACAAATAACGATATCGAAAAAATACAGTATTCATTACATGGTTGATGGATAATTAGTAGTAGTATCTGAAATCATGATCATTGTTTCTATGATATTTAGGTCCTTAATGAGACAAGTTTATGGTGGTTTGACAAAACTCGACATATAACTTCAAATGCAGTTGTTTCGGCTCCAGATGAAAATGTAACAATTGCAAAGAAATGCTCTGTTTTTCCCGTTGAGTTTGTGGGTAAGAGATTCCATTCATTGTGTTTAGCATTTTTCTTTAACCGGCTAGTGAGCTATTTCACTGTCAATGTGATTCATGTTTCTTAGAGTTTTCATTGTAATTCATATTCTTTCAATTTTGAGTAAGGGAATATGTTGCGAGGTTTAGTAAAAGAAATAACTTTTGTATTAATTTTGTTTCATAATCAACGCAATGGTCGAAAGCAATAAAAAGAACTGGTGGAAGATGGACTTTCTGATATATTCATTTTGTATCCTAGCGAGCAATTGCTTAATGTTCCAGCATTGTACTTGGGGCGTTGGTTCATGGATTCAACTTTCTGTAAAAGAAATTATTCACCCACATTTTTCTTATTTTCTGAATTTTGGCGTTGGAAGCCTCCATTTTACTTAAAAAAGAATTTATGTTTTGGTAGCTTGTTTTGCTGTTACCTACACTGTTTCTTCGTTTAAGAAAAATTAGATATTTATGCATCTACCTGGTCTTTTGAGAGGATAACGTAGCCGTATATTATGCAAATGGAAGTTTTGAGAGGAAACAACTATATAGAGAGGTATCCTATATTTTCTTCTCATAATCATGGAGGAAAAGTATGATAGCTTAAATCTTTTTATTTTCTTCTTCTCATATTCATGAAGGAAAGTATATTAACTAGTACTGTACATAAAATTTTGGCTAGGAAGATGTCATAATAAGCGTATGACAGAAAGGCAGAGTAAATTATGAAACCTAATGTTACAATCCATCTTTTCATGAGTTTATTGGCTTGCTTTCTTTTCTTTCCTGATCACGGAAAGTTAGTAGTTGTTGAGTAAAAAAATTTCATAGTCCACAGTATTTAATATTTTCATTGTCCATCGTATTTCTTGTTGTAAAAGATGGAATTTTATCTTCGAAGATAATTAATGGTTTATTTGAATGAGGGTACTTGCAGCATTCATAAGTTAATTAAGTATAAGGTCTTTACACTACTTTTGCTGCTCATTTTGTAGTCAGAGGCTTTGTGACGGGAAGCACTGATACATCATTATGGACGGTCTACAAAAATGGTGTTCGAAATTACTGTGGCAATGTACTCCCAGATGGTGTGCTTTCTAATTAATAAGTTGGTTTTGTAAACCATTTTTAAAAGTCAAACCAATTTTTGTCTAATGGTCTATTCATGTTCTAGGCTTGGTAAAAAGCCAAAAGCTTCCTGCAAATATACTCACACCAACAACTAAGGCTGCAGATCATGATGTTCCTGTTACCCCAGACGAGGTTTGCTAACTTTGATATCATTTGCTACCTAACAGGGGAAAAATAGGGAAGGAGAAAAGAGTAGCATGATAACAGATAATCAGTCTGTGTTGTAGACGGTATTAGGTCATTACGTTGTGCTGGATTTCCTAGTGGGTTGGAATGTATTAATATTGCTTCATGCAATTTTCTTGCAGATAATTGAACGCGGACTAATGACTCAAGCCGAGTATGATGAAGTAAGCAGGAAAGCACTGAGCTTGTTTAAGTATGGACAGGTAACTTGACTTTATTCTTATCGTCTTATTGCAATGAACATTTTAAAATGTAATTATCTGAAAACATATTGGGAAATTGGGACTACTTGATAAATATATAGGCTTCTGAATGAGATTGTATTATAGCATTACTATTTTAGCACAAAAGTGGAATAGAAGAAAGGCTACAATGAGGAAAAGTTGGAGGAGCCTGAACAAATTCTTTTGAACGGTTGATAAGTGTGTGATTTTGTTCTCTCTTTTTGCTTCAATTTTTATTGGTTTCTTGTATATCATTTAGGGTCACAAGTCTTTGTCAAATGTTTTGATCTTGGACATTAACTTTGTATACCTGGACACGACCAAGGATTTGTGTCTGTATAAGTTTATTGAGCATACATATTTGAGCAATCCAAATAAATATATTTGCCAATGTAACCAGCTGTATATGTTTGTGGGGAGAGTATCATAATTGACTTGAGTTCAGGTACTGACCGAATCAACTTCTTATTTAAATAGTAACCATCACCCAAACTTACCAGTTTTACCATTTCTTTCATGTTGCAGCGTGTGGCTTTGGAACATGGCTTGATATTGGTAGACACAAAATATGAATTCGGAAAGGGCCAGGATGGTTCCATTCTTTTGATTGATGAGGTTTAGCATTATCTTCTGTAAAATTTTAATAGTTCTTTCTTACTCATAATACGCTTTTTCAAATAATGTAATGAGAGTTGATTTCCACTCCTTTCCATTCCAGGTGCATACACCTGATTCAAGCAGATATTGGATTGCACATACTTATGAGGAGCGATTTCAGAATGGTCTTGAACCCGAAAATGTTGATAAAGTATGCAATGCATTTATACTGTTATGTTCTTTTCGCCCTTTTAATCTTATGATCTTATAGACAAATTACGTTTTATCTGACATTTATATCTTTAATTCTTAGGAGTTCTTGAGGTTGTGGTTCAAAGATCACTGCAATCCTTACGAAGATGAGGTAGTTCACATGAAGTTCAATATATTTTCTTTTTTGCATTTGAGCATGTGTAAACTTCTAATCTCACTCTGATGCTTAAAACTGTTAGGTCCTCCCTGATGCTCCTGAGGAACTTGTTTGTGAACTAGCTTGGCGGTATGCCACTTCTTTACTGTGCCTTACATAATTTATTGTAAACTATAGTATAATGCCTTCAACATGTTTCATGGATGTAAACAAGGAGTGTTAACCTGGCCACCCGACTCAGCAGGTCAGGGGCGGGTCACCATAGGCGCATTTTGAGCTGCTCGAATCCTAAATACTTGATAATAAACTGCTAATTGACTTGTTAGAAATTTGTACTTGGTAGTGCGTTTTATGATGGAATATCATATTTGAAAGACATCTGGCTTTCCCACCTTGGTTATGATGCGGTTTGTTAGGGTATTCTGTCTAAGCAAACATGGGAATGGGGTATCTGGAGATGAAATGTTAATGTGTCTTTCCATCCTTCGTTTCCTCCAGTTCATATTGTGATTAAGAATATTTCGCTGATGACAACTCATCCTTCATTCCCTCCTCCCTTGCTTTCCTGGGTTTCCCCTCCCCCTCCTCTCCCCTATCTGCCTTCCCCTTGTATCTAAATAGAACTACCCTTGCCCTTAACGTGTTATTGTTTGATAAGCTCCGTACAGAAGTGACCAAGTTTGAAGATTTTTGTATCTACCACCACTTGGACTGAGATTATTCTTTGATGACAGATACATTTTCCTGTACGAGACAATAACAAAATCAAAATTCAAGCTGCCCTCCACGGAGGTAAGACTTAGAGGTAAAAATACGTCATCAGCATATTGCGATGTAGAGATTGTTGTAACATAATTTTCTGCTTTTTCATTCAGGAACCAATACATGATCGGATATCACGCAATGTTGCACAGGCGCTGTCATCTCTGACTCGATAACTTTGTAGTGTGAAGCACAAATTTAATGCTGGAATTGAGTTAACCTTTCCTTTCCACCCGAAAGAGGAAAGCATCCGAAATGATTGGAATGCAGTTTGTTGTGCTGTTTTTGGGATATTGTCTCTAGGTTAGGTGTTCAACCGGTGGCTTGTATGCAACACTAGGTTAGGCGGTACTTGGTATAATTAAGCCAAAAGCATTTTAAGCTGCCATAAGCTTTTGCTTAAAGTGTGCTTGCGTGCAAATGTAATCAGACCACATTACATCGGCAGATGCCTGATGGTGTGCTTATAACTATTATTTGCAAGGATATGAAATTTTATGTACTTTTAAAACAATGATGGGTGTAAGATTTTTAACACAGGACATTGTATTATTGGATCGGGATGCTAAGTGACGGTGAACCTGTTCCATGTAAGTTGATTATTTTTTTATAGACGCTATGGTCTAGTTTATGTTTTATTCTCTAAAACTGCATCCGTTAGTCTTTAACTACCAAATTAACCTTTGTTTTTCTGACCGTACAGAGTTGACATTATGCATCTGTACATTGTTCATCAACAAAAAATGAATCCTTTAAATGGATGGATTAAGAACTTATTGCCTATAAAACTTGTGTTCATATCAAGTTTGGGAAAGAAATAGGCATATTCATATCCAATTTGAGAGAGAATGTCCAAAAACAAAGGCTTAAATGTCAAAATGGTCTTTGTGTTTTACTTGTTTGGTCAATTTAGTTCCTGAGTTTTCAATTTGGTAGATTTAGTGAATGTGGTCAATGTTGTTATTTTACTGTTAAATATTTCATTTTGAATTATTAAAAACCTTGTTTATTTTATGAAATATGAAAAGCTCAATGCAAAATAAAAAAAATATATTAAAATTAATATTAAACACTCCAGGCAACATCTGCAACTTCGACGTTGCGTTGCTCTCCACCAATGGTATACATCTTACTCCCTTTCCTCTTATATAAATGTGATTTAAAGTAGATGCATCAACTCTTAAGCCTATGATGGGGATTTGATTGATTAGTATTTTGTTAATTGCGTTTGTTCCCTTGCTTTAGTTTTGAAGTACATATTTTTACTTTTATACACTTCTATCAATTTTCTGTAGTCAGATCGAATGAATTAAAAACAATTAACGACAAAAAATTAATAAGAACGCATGAGAGGTAAAAATGATGAGTAAAAAGCACTAATTCTAAACACATGGGAAAATGATTTTGATATTCCGTCTTTATCCTCTTGTGTTTTTAGCCACCAAATTATACAATTGAACGGTGAATCGAGACAATAACAAACAAAAGAAGTGAAACATGACATAAAAGAGTGAAAATAGTTTTAAGGGTAAATTACATATAACTACCTTAACTATTGGGTCATTGACAGTTTTATACCTTATCTTTAAAAAGTTTCAATGTCATACCTTATCTTCGAATTTTGTTGCAATGTCATACATTCCGTCCGTTGTCTGTCAATTCCTCTGTTAAATGCTAACGTGGCTTGTGACGTGGGAAAAAAAAAATCATTTTCATTTTCCCCGGCCCCCCTTCCCTGCAACCCACCCCTTTCTTCCTCCTCCCGTCTTCCCCTTCCCTCCTACTCTGCACCCACCCTTGCACCCACCCTCTTCCCTCCTCTACACACCCCATTCCTTAAATCCACACCCATTCCCCCCATTTTCTACGTGCCCAATTTCTCCACCCGCGGAATCGGCAAAAGACAGGATTTGGGTTGCAGGGAAGGGGGGGTCAGGGTCAGGGGAAGATGAAGATGAGTTTTTTTTTTTTCTTTCTTTCTTTCATTCTTTCTTGGGGTGGGGGGCGACAAACTTGGGGGTTTTTTTTTTCTTTTCTTATTCTTCTTCTTCTTCTTCCTTTCTGGGTTGCAAGGGGTGGGGGGGGGGGGGGGGGGGGAGATGAATGGGAAGGAGATATGAAGAAGGGGGGAGAGACCAAGAGAGAAGGGCGCGCTAGGGGGGGGTTCTGGAGTGAAGGGGGAGACGGGTGGGAGGGAAGAAGGTGGGTGGGTCCCACCTTTTTTTTATAAAAATATTTAAATAATTATATTTTAGTTTTTAATAATATTTTATTAGTTTTTTAATATAAAGTGTGCTACGTCATAAGCCACGTTAGTATTTAACAGTGTGGAATTGACAGACAACTGACGGAATGTATGATATTGCAACAAAATTCAAAGATAAGGTATGACATTGAAACTTTTTAAAGACGAGGTATGAAACTGTTAATGATCAAATAGTTGAGGTAATTTTATGTAATTTACCCTAGTTTTAAACATATGCTATATATTAGTAAATAAGTAGGTCTTTTTTTTTTCCACAAAGAATATCTTGACCTTCTAGTAGACCTGGCATTCGTGTCGTGTTTTTCGTGTTTGTGTCGTTTTCGTGTCATACCCGATATTTTAACGGGTCGTGTCGTGTAACACCCGATAAGATAAACAGGTAAAATGACCCGACCCGAAATCGACCCGATAATATTAACAGGTAATATGACCCAACCCGTTACCCGTTAAGGAAAATATATTTTAAACCAATAAATAATCAAATGAAAAACATAATACTAAATAAGTATATACATACTATATTGTCACATCCAAAACATAAAAATGCATTTTCCTTTTAAGTATATTTTCACTTACCTAAAGTCTTTAATAGTTTTTTAATTAATGTAGAAGTGTAAAAAAATTTATAAACGCTCATAATGACAAACTTTACAACTTTCATGAAGAGCTTAACTTCGAAATTCGCCACTATAATAATATAAATCATAAATCAAAATTTAACCGTTGATTGTTGTTTACATTTACGCTTCATTGTTCTCATCAAAATTTGTTTTTTCAGATTTTCTTTTTTGAAAACATGATCTATTAGATTATGCAGGAAGATGAACGGTTTGGATCGTTAATATTATATTCAGAGTTTTACGGTTAGTGAAAATATTGCTTGATGATATTCAGAGTTTCTACAAATTATATTCAGAGTTTTACGGTTAGTGAAAATATTGCTTGATGATATTCAGAGTTTTACGGTTAGTGAAAATATTCAGAGTTTCTACAAATTATATGACATCGACTCATATTTCAGTTAATCGTAAATGTCGAAACGTAATATCAAAGATTTGAACCATTCATCTTCTTACATCCGCCAAATGATCATGTTTTCAAAAAAGAAAATTTAAAAAATGAAATTCAATAAGAAGAATAAAGCGTAAATGACAATCGACGGTTAAATATAAATTTAAGGTTTATGAATTATAGTGTTGGATTTCGAAGCTGACCCTTTCATGAAAGTTGTAAAGCTTGTCACTATGAGTGATCGTATATATATTTTTTTACATTTTTTACACTTCTACAATAATTATTATTAATTTTATTAATTTTGCCCTCAAATAAAAAACATTATTCATGAGGGTTTGGAGGATTTTAAAAATCTAAACGATAATGTAAGTGTAACCATTATCTACTCGTGGAAGAATAATGATGATTCACGAGTGTTTATATATTCTTTCACATTTTTCATACTTGTATGTATGTTCTCTTAGTTCTTGTCTGTGCAAATACTATACTAGTTTATTTTAATTTTGGACAACAAAATGTTAAGTAAAATTTATCCTGGTAATGATAATAAGGAACTCTCATAATAAAAATAAATAATGAGAAAAACTTTTTTTTAAAACTTATATAGAATAATAATACAAAACTATATATTTAATATAGAATATATTGTATATATTAATATGGCTATTGTATTTTATAATAAATCTTTTAGTAATTAAATTTTAAAATTATCAAAGTAGTTTTTTTTTGTTAATGGATCGAAACGGGTTACCCACGTGTTACCCGCGTGTATACCCGTAAGAACCCGTTATTAACGGGTCCTTAACGGGTCACCCGATAATGATCCGATAAGTTATCGTGTTGACCCAAAACCCGTTATTTTCGTGTCGTTTTCGTGTCGTGTCACCGTGTCGTGTTAGAAACTACCGGGTCTACCTCCTAGACTTGCACGGGAAACCATGTACTGAAAAATTGCATAGAAAGAGTTGGGGCATTCAAATTAAAGCTGGAAGAACGCGGACTTTGAAGGATCGCATATACTTTTATTGTGTGGTTCTGTTTTATAACACAATGACAAATAAGTAAAATTAAATCTAAAAGAACAAGGATTTTGATGGACCGCATATACTCGTCCTGCTTTAATAACACAATGATATGTGAGTAAATTTCAAACATCACCTTACCCTATTAAACTGTTAACTACTTCGAGAAGAAATAAAGAACAATACATGATGGAGGAAAATGAAGAACTAGAGAGAAATTTTAGAGGGAAAAACGAAAGTTCTGTATATTTAAGGGAAACGACAACTTATATTTGTAAGTTGAAATACGTTATATACAGAACAATACAAACTTACTTAACCACAAAGTAACTAACAACTTATTTAACCACCTAACAAACATTCTAAAAGTTTAGCTGATGTTACATTGACCAAAATACATCTATCTACCTAAACTGGAACACTGCAATAGTAATATATCCGAAGAACATAATAGAAGAAACTAGAAGAGAAAAGCCGCTTACGACAAGTCAAAGCCGTCTCCATCTCAAACGTCGCAGGTCAAACTCAAAGTTTTAACTGCAAGAAAATTCGTCTGGTCAAAAAAGAAGGAAAATAAAAAAAAAACAAAAAGGAAAACTCAAGGGTTGGCTTACGTGACATCAGCAATGACGTCACAAAAGATAAAAGAAGAAATCATTGAACTCTGTCTATAAATTGGCATGCGGAATTGGGAATATGATGCCATAAAACTCGAACGATGTCTGGAGAATCAGTGAAATTGCTTGGGTACTGGGCAAGTCCTTTTGCTCTGAGAGTAAAATGGGCTTTGAAACTCAAAGAGATTGAGTACCAGTATGTTGAAGAGGACCTCCCAAACAAGAGTCCCTTGCTCCTCCGTTACAACCCCGTCCACAAGAAAGTACCCGTTCTTGTGCACGACGGCAAGCCGGTCGCAGAATCGCTCATTATACTCGAATACATCGATGAGACGTGGAAGCACAATCCGATCCTGCCGCAAGATCCCAACGAAAGGGCACAGGCGCGCTTCTGGGCCAGATTCATCGATGAAAAGGTAATCGAATGAGCTATCTTGATCAACAAGTAATAATCTTTCATTCATAATATTCACAAGCACCAACTGGGTGAATTAGCATTCAAACGGACCATTCATTGTTGTTTGTTTCAGTGTGTGCCGGCAATTATGAGTGCATTCACCAACCAAGGGGAGGAGAAAGCGAAGGCGGCAAAAGAAGCGCGAGAGAACCTTAAGACGTTGGAAAGTGCACTTGCTGGAAAGGACTTCTTCGGAGGAGAAACCGTTGGCTTTGTGGACATAGCTGCTGGGTGGATTGGATTGTGGGCTAGAATCGTCGAGGAGATAGCAGACGTAAACCTGATTGATACCGAGACCATGCCTCTGCTCAACGCTTGGTTTAGAAGAGTTCTCGAGGTTCCTGTTCTCAAAGAATGCGTGCCCCCTCAAGAGAAATTGCTGGAGCACAACAGAGGGTTTCACAAGATTTTGACAGCAGCATCAAGTTGAAGTGTTCGGTGCCATCTCTCGATGGTCCCTGCATATTTTTATCATCATTTCATTCACAAAATGGTTGTGTACGAGGAATAAAATGAGCATCAGCTCAATTCATGATATCATAAATCAATAAATTGGTAAAATACAATTAAAATGTCTGCATTTCAGCAGCGCTTTAAAGAACTAATATCAGGGAAAATAGTACCTTAAAAATCATGACCAAACATTTCATCTGTTGATTGCTCGGTCGCAGTGAAGGAAAATGACCCAAGATGCAGCGATCTTCCATAACAATCCACACACTGACACAGGTGCTGCGTCCCTTACTGTATGGATTAGAAAACTGGAGGAGGAGAGACTATTGGATAAATATATCTCCCCAACTTTAAGTAACAAAGAAGCAACTTCCCCGAATCAGTGGACCTATATCTTTCATGAACAATTGCTCCTTCGAGTCATTGATTCACCAACCAACAGTCAGAGAAGCATTCACCTATCCCGTGAGCCTTCATAGGAAGCCTAAGTTACCATGCACAACTGTTTACCATAGTTAGTAAATTGCGTATATAATATGCGTATTATACAAGCACTTGTACGAATTTTTTTTAAAAAATGACGTCTTCCATACACGTATTAATGATTCGTTAAATTGTACAATTTTTAAAACTCTAACATACGAGATGCACATTCTTTTCACGTATTACCGAATTGCTACTTCTGGAGCTTCATTGATCACAGTAGCCGAATCAAACACCTCTGTAAAAAAGGATGCGAAAATGGAGCTTCCTCGGTGTGGTGAGCGACGCGAAGCTCGAAGACTGATTCTGTTTTTCTTCATGAATTTTTCTTTATTCATAGAATTTATGTATTGGAAATGCAGCTGTGGAGGCGTTTGGTGTCGTCGGTGGCGGTGGCGGCATAGTCGCCTATTGTTCAAGCTGATCGGCATAGGGGCCTCTCCTCGTTCAGCAAGGCATTGTATCCAACACCTGGTGAGCTTATTTGCTCCTGCTTTTACTGCTCGTGCCTGATTGTATCCAACACCTCGTTCAGCAACACGTTCTCATGACCAAGCAAAAGTTTTCCGACCCTCTGTGCCTGCATATGCAAGCTTTCATCGTTGACAACAACAGGCAATGGTGGGTGTTCTTCATCTTTTGTGTCAACATATGCTTGGTCGTAAACTATTATTTCAATTATTGGAATTGTAAGAGGACTTAAATGATTAAAATAAGGAAATGCATGCTAAAATGTACTTATAACAGTGTTTAATTGTCATAAAATGAAAATTATGACAAATTTTTATTTAGTAATTTTGAAGTTGTTAAAAAAAAAAACATGTAGACGGGTGAAAAAGGGGTAAATTGGTAAAAAAAGAATAAACGGGTTCAAAAACGGGTAAACGGGTAAATGGTTATTGTTAAACGGATAAACAGCTATGGTTAAATAGATACACGGTTATGAGTATGGTTAACCATTTATAAATAGTTATGGGTATGGGTATAACCGTTTATGCAATTACCCAACGGGTAAACGGTTAAGCTTGTATGAATATAAACGGTTATGGATAAATAACCGCAGATACCCGTCCGCCATAACCGTTGCCCATTCGTAATTACACAGTAACCAACGACCAAAAGACATCTATCTACTTGAACTGGAACACTGCAATAATAATATATCCGAAGAACAGAATAAAAGAAGCCAGAAGAGAAAAGTCGCTTCCGACAAGTCAAAGCCGTCTCCATCTCAAACGTTGCAGGTCAAACTCAAAGTTTTAACTGCAAGAAAATTCGTGTGGTCAAAAAAGAAGGAAAATAAAAAAACAAAAAAAAGAAAACTCAAGCATTGGCTTACGTGACATCAGCAATGACGTCATCATTGAACTCTGTCTATAAATTGGCATGCGGAATTGGGAATATGATGCCATAAAACCCGAACAATGTCTGGAGAATCAGTGAAATTGCTTGGGTGCTGGGCAAGTCCTGCTGCTCTCAGAGTGAAATGGGCTTTGAAACTCAAAGAGATTGAGTACCAGTATGTTGAAGAGGACCTCCAAAACAAGAGCCCCTTGCTTCTCCGTTACAACCCCGTCCACAAAAAAGTACCCGTTCTTGTGCACGACGGCAAGCCGGTCGCAGAATCGCTCATTATACTCGAATACATCGATGAGACGTGGAAGCACAATCCGATCCTGCCGCAAGATCCCTACGAAAGGGCACAGGCACGCTTTTGGGCCAGATTCATCGATGAAAAGGTAATCGAATGAGCTATCTTGATCAACAAGTAATAATCTTTCATTCATAATATTCACAAGCACCAACTGGGTGAATTAGCATTCAAACGGACCATTTATTGTTGTTTGTTTCAGTGTGCGCCGGCAATTGTGAGTGCATTCACCAACCAAGGGGAGGAGAAAGAGAAGGCGGCAAAAGAAGCGCGAGAGAACCTTAAGACGTTGGAAAGTGCACTTGCTGGAAAGGACTTCTTCGGAGGAGAAACCGTTGGCTTTGTGGACATAGCTGCTGGGTGGATTGGATTGTGGGCTATAATCGTCGAGGAGATAGCAGACGTAAACCTGATTGATACCGAGACCATGCCTCTGCTCAACGCTTGGTTTGGAAGAGTTCTCGAGGCTCCTGTTCTCAAAGAATGCGTGCCCCCTCGAGATAAATTGCTGGAGCACAACAGAGGGTTTCACAAGATTTTGACAGCAGCATCAAGTTGAAGTGTTCGGTGCCATCTCTCGATAGTCCCTGCATATTTTTATCATCATTTCATTCACAAAAATGGTTGTGTACGAGGAATAAAATGAGCATCAGCTCATTTCATGAAATTATTAGTCAATAAAGTGGTAAAGTGCGATTAAAATGTTTGCATTTCAGCAGCATTTTACAGAAATAATAGCAGGCAAAATTAATACCTTAATAATCATGACAACATTTCATCTGTTGATTGCTCGGTCGCAGTGAAGGAAAGTGACCCAAGATGCAGCGATCTTCCATAACAATCTACACACAGGCACTGACACAGGTGCTGTATGGATGAGAAAACTGGAGACTATAGGATCAATATTTCTCTCCAATTTTAAGTAACGAAGAAGCAACTTCCCTGAATCAATGTACCTATAGTTTTGATGACCATTGCTACCTTTGAGCCTTTGATTCAACAACAAACAGTCAGAGAAGCATTAAACTGTCCTGTGAGCCTAAGTTACCATGCACAACTGTTTACCATAGTAAATTCGCATATAATATGCGTATTATACATGCAATTGTACGTATTTTTTTTAAAAATTCCACCTTCCGTATGTATTAATGAATCGTTAAATTGTAAAATTTTTAAAACTCTAACGTACGATACACATAAGCACATGCTTTTCAAGTTTAAAACACGTCATTTTACAAACATTTTTCAAAAATACATATAAAATTCATGCATTCTACCCGTATTTTTACCATATTTTTGGATAAATAACATAAATAAATATTAAAATTAAAATTAATTGCCGAATTTTCGAGGTATTACTTTACCAAAGTTGCTGAATACGTACCTATTTTTGAGGTATTATACCCGCTTCGTATTTTACTATGTTGTTTACAATTAGTCACACCTTGAAGGCTTGAACCAGGGCATAAGTCTCTTCATCCATCCCGACTTTGTCCTCCATCATCTTCATGATGTCAGAGGCTGATCTCTGAGCAGAAAGGTGCATTATATAAGCAGTGATTTTTATAATGTCAAACTTGCAAAACCGAATGAATGGATAACTCTGATATACCAATTTGCATCCTCAAGGTTCCCATGCTTTCGAAATAATCAGAACAGGCCATAACAGTATCATCCGATGGCCTCCATTGACAATCTTGCAACATGCTAAACCCTTTTTTCATCGCTTCAATGGCTTTGTCCATGTTCCCCGCTGTTCAACCTTCCTTCCATAAGGATCTCCCATGTCTTATAATTTGGTTGACCGCCTTTCTCCAATGTGTGCAGATGCAAGGCCTCAGCTTTCTCAGTCATTCCATTCCGCATATATGCACCAAGGACACTGGAGACTCGAATATCATACCTAAAGCAATTGGAGTCGGCTTCTACAATATCACCTAACTTCGCCAAGCACAACAGTATTTGCATGTAATTGGTATATGGAATTCTCCCAGCAACCGCTTTTCTAGCTTTCCAAAGTTGCAGAACGTCCTCTTTACTCATTAAAGACGCATAATGTGTACTGAGGAAAAAACAACCAAGGCGATTGCAATTAGACAGCTTTTTATCAGCATTTCTCATGGCAAAACTAGCTTTCTCAACAAGGCCTGCTTTCGTATAGATACAAGCTAAAGTAGACAAAGTCCTCCATCCAACCTCGACATTCTTATCATTCAACATTTCTTTATAAACCATCTCCACCAAACCAAACCCGGATAGCTTGGCATTTGCATTCATCCAAAGGTTATAGGATAAAACAGTTAAGGGTATCTTGTTTTTCTTCATCTGCTGTACAACAAGGGGCACATTGCCAAATTCAGATGTGGACTTATACAGGTTCATCATCTCATTATACGGGTTAGGGTTCACAATGAGCCCCAACCGGCCATGCTTCAGCATAAGCGCCTTGGCTTTCTTTGTGTCCCTCTCCACAACATAACCACAAAGAAGAGGGAGACAAGCAGCTTTTTTTGAAGCAGTGCTAAGTTGCTCAAAATACTCTTCAGCTTCCAACATACCATTCACATTTATAGTTGACTGCAACCTCATTGCATGATCACCTGGCGACGTTCGAAAATCGCTTTGGGTTTCCATCCATGTTAGCACCTGATATCAACAGAAACACAATCTACAAATTCAAAACTAACCCCATCAACCATTGCATTACGGAGATGAGCAATCCATTACCCTTCTCTTTCTAAATTCATTAAATTTCCAAACTTTTATTTGAAATTGAGAACTTTAATCTGAAAAAAAAAAAACTCTGCAGAATGTCCTAATTTACAAATTTTAAGAGCATTTTTGAGCAAACAGAACAAGAATTGAAACCTGGAGAGCGTGGCCGAAGCGTTTAGACTTCAAGAGCTGAACGGAGACGCCGCGGAGTTCGAAAACGCAGACCTTGCGACCTCCGTCGACCCAATTCTGAATCACGGTGGTCGCGGTCCAAACCGGTTTTCTGAGCCCCAAAATCTTGCTCTGAAGCTCGTCGTCCCTGCGCCCATCACCTGACGAAAACGAAGACGAGGACGAAGAGCAGAGAGATGACAGATGCCTCCGCCTTGTCGAGCTTGCGAACGGCGGGACCACCATCTCAGGCCGGCGACGAGCACACGGCCAAGCCATGGAAGTCCAGGACGGCGGAGTTCACAGCAGGGTTTAAGGAAGATCCAGGAGTGTACCCGGTGCGTCCCAGTATATCTGAAATGAATACGCAACACCAAAACGGCACCGTCTGTGCTCGTTAAAGACTTAAACCCCCGGGGCACGCAAAGTACTGAAACAAAACCCAGTCGGCGGCGGGTGAAATTACCGGAGCTTCATCGATCACGGTAGCCGAATCAAACACCTCTGTAAAAAAGGATGCGAAAATGTGTTGACGGCAATAACAGCTGGCACTGCCAGCTCAGCTTTAGATAATGTACCTTAACTAAAAGGCGGTTGGCAGTTATGATTGTAAAAAAAGGTTGTTATAACCGACTGAGGTAACCGGTGCAAGAGACATAAGATGTCAAGTAATATCAATGCAAAAGTTTCTCTCTAAACATTCATTCCTTCCCTCTAGAATTCTTCTTCTTTCTGGTTTTTGTATATGTTAACATGGTATCATCGCCGTGTGCGTTCCTTGGTGACCATCGTCTTCCGCTCATGGTGGTTGTTTATAGAGGTTTTTCTCGGTGCTGAAGATTCATCAATGCTGTGGTGTTCGAGCTCTAGAAGTTTAATCGACGTTCTGCGTTCATCTCAGGTTTCTTGAGTTTTTTGTGTTTTCTGCACTCTATGTGTTTGTGAAAATGCTTTTCAAGACTATTTGCTCTGGATTTGTTGATTTTTCTGCGAAAGAAAACAAGGACGATGCCATCTTTCTGCAATCTTGATTTGGGATATAAGGCCAAAGCCATTATCTTGGTGTAAGTTGTGTGTTTCCTCTACAAGGCCGATAGCCGGAGTGAAAAGTTCTTGAAAAGTCTTGTTTGTTGTTATTGTATGAAACTCCATTAAGGCCGATTGCCAGGGTGCAGCTCTTATTGCAATTTTGAGTAGTGTTCTTGAATTTCTATCTGGATGGCTGATTCGAATGTTAAGATTGAAAGTTTGTTAGGGATGTTGACAGTAAAACTGCAAGATGATAATTTTGTAAAATGTAGTTATCAATTTTCATCTGTGTTGAAGGGGTGTGATTTGTTTGATTTCTTCACTGGAGAAGCACCATGTCCACCTAAGTATGTGTTTGATATAGAATTTGGGGTCACAAATGAAATTACTGCTGCTTACAAAAATTGGGTGAAAAAGGATTTAGCCTTGTTAAGTTTGTTAATTGCAACTCTTTCAGATGATGTTATGGAACATGTGATTGGATGTAAGACAGCTCATGAAGCTTGCAAATGTTTGCAAGAACGATTTGCCTCTGTCTCAATGGTTCGCGTGAATCAACTCAAAACTGAATTGCACACTGCTCAGAAAAGTGGTGACTCTGTTGATAAATTCCTAATGAGACTAAAGGGTATAAGAGATCAATTGGTATCTGCAGGTGAAAAGATTACTGATAATGATTTGATTATTGCTGTCCTCTCTGGTTTACCTGCTGATTTTGAGATGATTAAGACTGTTATATTGGCAAGAGACTCTCCTATGACTCTAAAAGATTTTCGAGCACAATTGCTTGTAGCTGAAGGAAATATTGAATCTCGAATGCACACTTTATCCAGTTCTATGTCTGCAATGGTTGTTCAAGGAGAAGGGTCAAGTTTACAAGGTTTTCAAGGGTATGAACATGGTGAGAGTTCTAATTCTCAGAGATCTCAGGCAAGTCTCAGTAATGATCAGTTTGGTAATAATTTTCAAGGAGGAAATGGTTTTTCAGGAGTTGGAAATGGCACTGGCAGTAGAGTTTTTCAGCCTTCACAGAGAGGAAACTTTAATAACAAAAGGTTTGGAGGTGGGAATCACAATTCCAGGTTCTCATCAGGGTTTAATAACAGAAATGGGCATAATAGTTACTCTGGAAGTGGTAAAAATAGTGCAGGACATGAATCTGAGAGTAATGGGTTTAGCTTCATTCATCCATCTGCTGGACAAGGTACACATAAGTCCAATTGGAATGGTAACACCAATTCTAAGTATTCTATATCACCTGAATGTCAAATATGTTCGAGAAGAGGACACACTGCACCAAACTGCTACTACAGAACTAAGAATAGAGGTTCACAGTCTTCTGGTTTCTTAGTCTGTCAGATATGTGGAAAGAGAGGGCACATAGCTCTTGACTGCTTTCACAGGAACAACTTTGCATATCAGGGAAATCCTCCACCACCACCATCAATTGCAGCAATGTCAGCTCAAGCTAATGTAACTCAAACTGGAGGTTCTGGTATTGGTTTTACTGCAGAAGAAAATTGGATATTAGATTCAGGTGCAACTCATCACATGATTGCAAATTTAAATATTCTCAATCATACTATTCCATATAATGGTGATGGAACAATTACTATTAGGAATGGTACTGGTTTAGTAGTGACACATATTGGTTCCACAAGCATTCCTACATCTGATTCTTCTTTGATTTTACGAAATGTGCTTTGTGTACCTAAAATCATTGTGAATTTACTTTCTGTGAAAAAATTTTGCAGGGATAATGGATGTTGGTTTATATGTGATGATGTTGTCTTCTTCATACAAGACAAGGCAACAAGGAAGATATTGTACCAAGGTGAGAGTGAAGATGGAGAGTTGTTTACAATTCCAGTGAATGTGTTTGCAAAGTCTTTTGCTGCAAAGTTGGAACAATGTGCTGGTTTTATTGGCAAGAAGATTTAAGTGTCAAAGTGGCATCAACGGTTAGGCCATCCATAAGAAGAAGTGCTTGCTGCAATGTTGAAGTATTTTAATAATGGTATCAGAATAGATAGCTGTGAATCAATGTGTTCTTCTTGTATAAGTGGTAAAATGAGAAGACAATCATTCTCTGTAAGACATAATACAGCTACATGTTTGTTTGAAAAAGTACATACTGATGTATAGGGACCATCTCCAAAGGTGTCTATACAGGGTTATAGGTACTATGTGAGTTTTGTAGATGAATACTCAAGATTTCTATGGGTTTTTCCAATGAATAACAAGTCTGAAGTGTTTTCCATATTTGTTAAATTCTGTTAATTTATACAAACTCAATTCAGTGCATCAATTAAGTGTTTGCAGTCTGATGGAGGAGGAGAATATACAAGTAAAATGTTTGCTGATTTTTTAGATACAAAGGGTATAAAGCATATGATTTCATGTCCTTATACTCCTCAGCAAAAATGTACTTGCTGAGAGGAAACACAGACATATGGTTGAGACAGCAGTGACACTCATGACAGAAGCAAGTTTAGCAGTTCAGTTTTGGTTCCATGCATGTTCACATGCTGCATTTCTAATCAATATAATGCCATGTAGAATATTGAATATGAAATCACCATATCAGGTGCTGCTTGGACAAGAACCTGATGTCCAAAATCTGAAGATCTTTGGTTCAGCAATTTATCCATTCATGAGGCCTTATAATGAAAATAAACTACTACCAAGAACAATTATGTGTGTATTTTTGGAATATATGATGGGATATAAGGGAGTGATATGTTATAACATCAGTTCAGGGAAATTAATTCTTTCCAGACATGTTATACATGATGAGGAGGTGTTTCCTTATAAGAGTGTACAAGTGTCTCAGTTACAACAATCTGGATCCTCACAATCACAGAATTCAAGGCCTATTGTGTTTCAATTACCAAGGGATATACCTAGTTCATTTCCAGTATGTCAAGATACAAGATCTGCATCTGCTACAGAAGTACTTTCACATTCCCAAGGGTCAGATTTATTAACTTAAGAAAATTCAGGCACATCAGTATCTCAACACTCTGGTTCGGAAGCAATTCAGGATTCTAATCCTCAAATTCCATCTTCCCATCATCATCCATCAAGTTCTGTAGATACAAGACCATCAATGGTGCCTGTTCAAAATTCCTCACAACTGGAGATCATTCACTCATTTTCTACATTAAGTGAATTGAATGTTGATGTTCCACTCCCTGCACAGAATGTTAGAGAACATTCAATGGTGACACGATTGAAGTCTGGTGCTATTCAAAAGAAAAATTATGCAGCATTAGTTGCAACTTTTCCAGAGTTAGATACTTTGCAGATAACAGACGATGATCCTTTTGTGGGAGGCTTTTCTTTTATTTCAGAGATTACAGACTCATCAGAACCTACATGTTTTAGAAAAGCAGCATCTATCCCACATTGGCAAAATGCAATGCAAGAGGAGTATGATTCACTTAGAATTCAATGTACTTGGGTTTTGGTACCTGCACCAGATCACAGATCCATAATAGGGAGTAAATGGGTGTATAAGGTGAAAAGGAATCTTGATGGCACTATTTCAAGGTATAAAGCAAGATTGGTTACTCAATGGTTTTCTCAAGAGCATGGAGTAGATTATTTAGATACATTTAGTCCAGTTGTGAGACATACAACTGTGAGAATCATTCTTGCTTTGGCTGCAATGAATAAGTGGGAATTGAACAGCTTGATATAAAGAATGATTTTTTACATGGTGAGCTACAAGAAGAAATTTATATAAAACAACCTCAAGGGTTTACTGATCCAAGTCATCCAAATTATGTATGCAAACTCTTAAAGTCACTATATGGCCTCAAACAAGCCCCAAGGGCTTGGAATGCAAAGTTTACAAGCTACTTGCTGACAATGAGGTTTACTGCATCAGTATCTGATACCAATCTGTTCATAAAAACTGATCACAATGATATCATCATATTATTGCTCTATGTTGATGATATAATTTTGACTGGATCAAGTATGACTAAAGTACAACTGGTGGTTCAAGAACTTTCTTCTGTGTTTGATTTGAAGGACTTGGGAAAGCTGACATATTTCCTTGGTTTACAGATTCAGTATAAACCAAACGAAGATATTTTTGTCAATCAGTAAAAATACATCAAGAACTTGCTTCATAAGGCTGGTATGGAATCTTGCAAGCCTGTTAATACACCATGTAAACCCCATAATTCACTACTGATTACAGAAGAGGAGTTAATTCCAGAACCAAGTTCATAGAGAAGCATTGTTGGATCCCTGCAGTATCTTACTTTTACACGACCGCACATTGTATTTGCTGTGAATATAGTGTGTCAACATATGCATTCACCAACTGAGATTCATTTTGGTGCTGTAAAAAGGATTCTCAGGTACCTTCAGGGCACAATGCAACAAGGCATGGTCTATTCCTCACAATCACAGATGTATCTCACAACCTTTTCAATTTCTGATTGGGCTGCTGACCTTAACACCAGAAGATCAGTGACTGGTTATATTGTTTTTCTTGGAGACAATCCTATCTCGTGGCAGTCAAAGAAACAAACTTCAGTATCCAGAAGCTCTACAGAAGCTGAATACAAAGCCCTTGCTCATACAGCTGCTGATATAGCTTGGGTTGGACAGATCTTAGAGATTTGAAGTGTGTGTTACCTCAACCACTTGTTATTCATTGTGATAACATGTCTGCCATTGCATTAAGTTCGAATCTAGTGTTTCATTCAAGAAGAAAACATTTGGATACCGACTATCATTTTGTAAGGGAGAGGGTACAAAAAGGAGATCTTGAAGTGACATATATTCCTACTGATGAGCAAACTGCAGATGTCCTTACAAAGGGTCTCCATCATCCTGCATTCGTGCGACACTGCTACAATCTGAAGCTTGGTAACCCAAGCTTAGATTGAGGGGGGATGTTGACAGTAATAACAGCTGGCACTGCCAGCTCAGCTTAGATAATGTAGCTTAACTAATTGTAAAAAAAGGTTGTTATAACCGACTGAGGTAACCGGTGCAAAGATATAAGATGTAATTACATCATTGTAATCTTCAAGTAATATCAATACAAAAGTTTCTCTCTAAACATTCATTCATTCTCTCTAGAATTCTTCTTCTTTCTCATTCGAGTATTTCAATAGATTTTCTGGTTTTCGTATATGTTAACAAAACAGAGCTTCCTCGGCCTGGTGAGCGACGCGAAGCTCGAAGACTGATTATGTTTTTCTTCATGAATTTTGCTTTATTAATAGAATTTATGTATTGGAATACAGCTGCGAAGGTGTTTGGTGTCGTCGGTGTTAGTACCCCAGCAATCTGGGTCGACCTTGACCTGCGTTAATGGAAGAATGGTGAGAAGGGAGGAAGAGGAAGAATGAACCAAACAGAATAGTAATTTCTGATTAAATTTCAATGATCCCTTGCCACCACAAACGTGGGGAATTTAACAATCTCTCTGCTAGCTCAGCACTAAAGGACAAAGTTTATTCAGATGACTCCTTATACTTACTTCTATTACAATAAAACCCCAAAAATCCCTTAATATTAATCTTCCTTTACAATTTGATCCTGACACTTATGATCAGAGCAATCACAATTACAAGGAACATAACAATACTTCCCTCTTCAAGAACCTTGTCCACAAGGTTTACAGAGAAAATTTTGGAAACTTAGCTTGGAATTCATCAAAATCTTCCCAAGTAGCATCGACTTCTTCTTGATCAATCCAGTGAACCAACAATTGAACACCAGCTGAATTGCCCTTCTTATACATCATTCGAGCTAAAATCTTCTTTGGAGATGGCTGAGATAGTTCATCATCCAAAACCTGAGGGAGTGTGGACTGCAAAACAGTATTGGAACCCAACTGTCTCTTGAGATTACTCACATGGAATACTGGATGTATTTTGCTTTCTACAGGGATCCTTAATTTGTATGCAACTGTACCAACCTTCTCTATCACCTCATAGGGTCCATAATACCTTGGTTGTAACTTGTGATAATTGTGTGGTGCCAACGATTGCAGTTGATATGGTATCAATTTCAAATACACTAAGTCTTCTACAGAAAATTGCCTCTCACTCATCTTCTTGTCTGCTTGCACTTTCATTCTGTTTTGGGCCTTTACCAAGTTGGAATAAAGCACAGACAGCACCCTATCCCTCTCCAAAAGGCTTTGTTCCACTGCATCCACATTAGTTGTACCTGGTTCATAGGCAGTGATATGTGGTGGAGTGTATCCATACACAAGTTCAAAGGGAGTAAACTTCGAAGATGTGTGGTAAGATGTATTAAAACACCACTCGGCCCAAGCAAGCCATTGAACCCATTTTCGATGTTGTTCCCCCACAAAGCATCTAAGATAAGTTTCGAGGCACCGATTCATTACCTCAGTTTGTCCATCACTCTGAGGATGATAGCCCGAACTCATACAAAGTTTAGACTGTTGGAGCTTAAAAAATTCCTTCCAGAATGCACTGATAAAGATGGGGTCCCGATCACTAACTATGGAGTGAGGCATTCCATGCAATTTAAAGACATGATCAATGAACAATTAGGCAACAGTGGAGGCAGTGTAAGGATGAGATAAGGCTATGAAGTGGGAATACTTCGACAACCTATCTACCACCACCATAATCACAGATTTTCCTTTGCATAGTGGAAGGCCTACTATGAAATCCATGCTTATATCAGTCCAAACCTTAGTTGGTATAGGCAAGGGTTGCAGCAAACCTGGAGGGGAAATTGTCTCATACTTGTTTTGTTGACAAGTGTGACAGGCAGCAATGAATCGCCTAATATGCTTCTTCATTCCTTGCCAATATAATTGTTTCTTCAATCTGTGATATGTTTTGACCACGCCTTGATGTCCGGCAGCTGGGGTAGAATGATACTCCTCAATGAGTTTGCATATCCATGCTGAATCAGGACTTATCATAATCCATTTCTTATAGCACAAAAAGCCATTCTCAATGGAAAATTTACCAAGGGTAGAACTACCAACACCAGTATGAGCACTTTCCCTCACTTCATTTATCATCTGCAAAATCCACTCATCACATTCATTAAACTTCCTTAGGTCATCCAACCAACCACTATATGGGTAAGAAATGTAGGCACATTCAATAGACTTAGTGGCATTAAGGTCGGCAACACCTTGAATCCTTGACAATGCATCTGCAACCACATTGTCTTGTCCTACTTTGTACTAGATCTTGTAATCAAACCCCAATAGTTTAGAGACCCATTTCTGTTGGAAGGGTGTATTAGCCCTTTGATTCAAAAAGTACTTCAAGCTATTATGGTCGGTCTTGATAATAAAATGTCGCCCTTGAAGGTAGTTTTGCCATTTCCTCACTGCATAGACTATAGCAATGAGTTCCCTTTCATAAATGGATAAAGATTGGTTCCTTGGTCCAAGGGTTTGGCTAGCAAATGCAATTGGTCTTCGACCTTGTTGTAGAACTGCACCAATTCCCACCCCGGAGGCATCACATTCAATTTCAAAAGGCTTAGAGAAGTCAGGAAAGGCAAGGACTTGTGGGGAAAGCATCATTTCCTTCAACTTAGCAAATGCAATGGCAGAAACCTCAGACCACTGGAAGGCATCATTTTTGGTGAATTCATACAAGGGTTGACAGATTCCCCCATAACCAGGAATGAACTTCCTGTAATAATCGGTTAAACCAAGGAAACCTCTCAATTGTTAGACAGTTGTTGGGGTAGGCCAGTCTCGGATTGCCTGCAACTTGGTTGGGTCAGCCTCAACCCCATCCTTGGATACAATGTGCCCCAAATATTCTACCCGTTGCTGACCTAAGGAACATTTAGACATCTTAAGATATAACTGGTGTTGTTGTAAGATCTAAAAAACAGTCTGCAAATGTGCCAAGTGCTAAGTCCAAGTCTTGCTATAAATCAAAAGGTCATCAAAGAAAACCAACACAGATTTCCTGAGGTATGGTTTGAACAGATCATTCATTAAATTTTGAAAGGTAGATGGAGCATTAGTAAGCCCAAATGGCATTACTAAGAACTCATAATGTCCTTCATGAGTTTTAAAAGCAGTCTTTTCAATGTCTCTAGGGTGCATTAGGATCTGGTGATACCCAGATCTAAGGTCCAACTTAGAAAAATAAACAGCACCAAAAAGCTCATCCAAGAGATCATTGATTAATGGAATAGGGTACTTATCTTTAGTAGTAAGAGTGTTAAGTCCCTGTAGTCAATGCACATCCTCCAAGTGCCCTCCTTCTTTTTCACTAAGAGGACATGGAAAGAGAAGGGACTGTAACTTGGCCAAACGAACCCTGTAGCAAGTAATTCCTCCACGGCCCTTTCAATTTTTGTTTTTTGGAGGGGACCATAATGATAAGGACGAATGTTTGGGGGTTGTGCTCTAGGTACCAAAGGAATGCGATGATCATAAACTCGGGAATGAGGCAGTTTTGAAGGGACCTCAAAGATGTCTGCAAATGAGTCGAAGAGATGTTGGAGTTCTTGTTGTTGGAGCGAGGAAAGGTCAGAGACTTCATTCCTCTTGCCCTCCATGGAATACAAGAACAATCCCAAATTAGAGTTAAGAAGTTCATTTTCCAATTGTTGAAGAGAGACCTCTTGAATTAATGGGGCAGTGGAAGGCATGTGACACAGTTTGTAGGTATGATTGCTGCGAGTGAACTCCATAGTAAGTAGATTGAAATCCCATAAAACCGGACTAATCGTAGAGAGCCACTGAACCCCTAAAACCACATCACAGCCACCAAGAGGGAGAGAATACAAATCTACCAAGCAATTATAACCCCCAAGTAAGAGAGTAGAGGCCTTGCAGCAACCTGAACTCTTGACTTTACCACCATCAGCAATCATAACCTCAAAGGATTTAGTGGAGTGTACTGGATGTCCCCAATGTTTAAGCAATTTTGAATCAATGAAGTTATGGGTGCTTCCCGAGTCTAGTAAGATTTTGACAGAATGACCATTAATAGTTCCCTCGACTTTCATAGTACGAGGGGTGGGCTTATCACTAGTGCCATAAAAAGCGCACTCACTCATCGCCATAGTAAGCAATTCGGGGGTGGTGGTGTCCATTTCATCGTCAAAATGCTCTGTGTCCCCCAAATCCAGCATGAGCAATTGCTTAAGCCCACATTTGTGGCCCAGAACCCATTTGTCATTGCAAAACCAACACTTCCATTTTTCTCTCTTCTGTTGAATTTCAGCTGGGGTAAGTTTCTTAACCGGCAAATTACCAGGGCGAGCTGCAGGGTGGAAAGTAGGAGCTGGGGAAACAGGTTTAGCAGCAGTAATGGCTCTAGGAACATGCAATTTGAACTCAGCAAGTTTAGTATCTACCTGAACCGCAATGGCTATCGCTTCATGTACATTGGTAGGTTTATGGAGTTTCACATCATATTTCAATTCACGCTTGAGACCCCCCAAGAAGCAACTCTTAAGTAAAATAGGACCTAAATCCGACGTGCGATTAGCCAAACGCCGGAATTCAGAGATATACTCACGAAGGGTACATGTTTGGCGCAGTTTGAACAGAGATTCGACACTATCGTCAAACTCTGATGGCCCAAATTCGCGGCAAAAGGCTCTGGTAAAATCCTCCCAGCGAGAGAGTGATCGAGTACAATCCATCCATTTAAACCATTGCAAAGATTCACCATCAAGGTGGAAGGAGGCAGTGAGTACCTTCTGTGCGTCAGGAGTGTTGTAAAACGCAAAAAACTGATCGGCCTTATAGATCCAGGCGAGGAGGTCGTCGCCTTCAGAGAAGTGAGGAAAATCATCCCGAGGCGTCCATGGCGGCCGATAAGGTTGACAAACACCAGGGTCAAGGAGAGGACGAGGGGGCGGAATCTGGTCCAAATCAGAATTTGGTGGACGATCAGGACAACCCAGAATCGAAGAACGGGTATGGTCATTGCAAACAGCGAGCTCACGGCGAAATTGCTCAAAATACACTGGAAGGCGGGTTTCGAGAGCTGATGGAAGCTGAGTGGTGAAAGCCTCAGCGACTGCAGAGTGAACAGACGAGTTGACCGCCTCCAAAATCATGGCCGGAAGGTTAGCAATGGTAGTTTCAAGAGCGGAAACACGATCATCCATGGGAGTGGCGGGGTGACGGGGCATAAACTAGGAAGGAAGTCCAGGATCAGTGGGTGATACCAATGTTAGTACCCCAGCAATCTGGGTCAACCTTGACCTGCGTTAATGGAAGAATGGCGAGAAGGGAGGAAGAGGAAGAAGGAACCAAACAGAATAGTAATTTCTGATTAAATTTCAATGATCCCTTGCCACCACAAACGTGGGGAATTTAACAACCTCTCTGCTAGATCAGCACTAAAGGACAAAGCCTATTCAGATGACTCCTTATACTTACTTCTATTACAATAAAACCCCAAAAATCCCTTAATATTAATCTTCCCTTACAATTTCATCTGATACTTGTGATCAGAGCAATCACAATTACAAGGAACATAACAGTCGGTGGCGGTGGCAGCAGAGTCGCCTATTGTTCAAGCTGATTGGCATAGGGGCCTCTCCTCGTTCAGTAAAGCATTGTATCCAACACCTGGTGAGCTTATTTGCTCCTGCTTTTACTGCTCGTGCCTGATTGTTTTGTAGGTATTGTAGGAGGAGTTGGAATCGTTCTTAGTTTTTATGGTTTTTGAACCTAGGTTCGAGCTCTGGCGGTGCGGTGGCTGGTTTGGGTAGTTCATTGGGAAATCGTTATTTCCATGCCTCAGGTTTTCACACATTATAGCTCTGTTGGTTCGAGCTCTGGAGTGGTGGCAACCAGAATTTTGTGGGTTTATGGCTTAAAGTTCTTATCTTTGCAGGGTTTTGCCGCGCACCTGAACGAGATTATTATGAGACTCTCGGTGTTTCAAAAAATGCAAGCGGAGATGAGATTAAAAAGGCTTTTCGCACGGTCAGTTTTCGGATTTTCAGTTGCAAGTATGAAGGATTTTGGGTGTGATTTTGAGGTCTAGTTTGTATAGAAAGAATGTCGTGGCTAAGGCTATTGCATTGAATATAGGATTCACAATATACAATGAAACTTAATATGTTAGTTCAGCTTCTGGTTCAGTTTAAAATGAGTTTGCTTGTTTGAAAGAAAAATTTCTGGTTGGATGTGGACTGTGAGAGGAACTTTTTCGATGCGAATGAATATTGTACGAAGTTTTAAGTTGGAATGTGAACTGTGCAATAATGCTGGTCATGTCCTTTCCCTATTCTTGTTTCTTTGCCCTTGTATCTGATTATAGAGTAACTTGTTGAGGGATTCTCCATAATAAACAGTACGGTAATTTTCGACACTGTTGTGAATGCAGCTTGCCAAGAAATACCATCCAGATGCAAATAGGGACAATCCTTCTTCTAAAAGAAAATTTCAAGAGATAAGAGATGCCTATGAGGTTTGACTTGTGGCCGGGTCTCATTTTACCGAACTTCTATTTCTATATGAATTTTAAGGGAGCTGTCGCCAAGCAATCATAAATTTTGGTGTGTAGGGTTTGCGTTAATCTTATTTTTTTCATTGTTAATTCCAGACTTTGCAAGATCCTGAAAAGAGGGCACAATATGACAGGGTAATAACTCCGTCTCTCTCTCTCTCTCTCTCTCTCTCATACACACACAAACACCTCCACATTGTTTTTGCTAGTATTTGTAGTTTAAAAGTTGAATATATTTGGTAAGTACTCAATTGTGATTACTCCCTTTTTCACTTTTTATTTTGCTTCTACTTGGAAGAAGGTGGTGTGCATGTTCTACTTGTGCCATCAAAAGTTTAATAGTTTCTTTGCAATCAAAATCCTTAATCCCATATACTGTTTTTTGATCTGACTCAGTTGTTCTTTTTGTTCAATGAAGATGCGCTCAAGTGGGTCAGAAAACGTAGGATATACTGCTGGAGGTGCAGAGGGGTTTAGAAATGAGAATCAAAGTCACGGTAGTGCTGGGGCAGAGGGGTTTAGATATGGTTTTGAAACTAATTTTTCCAGTTCATTCCATAAAATATTTCAAGAGGTATTTCAGAGCCTGTTCTATCATAAAACTTAATGCAGCTTGTTGAAATCATTAATCTTACTCTGATAGACATTTGATACTGCAGATCTTTGAAAATGAGTTCGATCAAACTGGATCAAATATCCAGGTAAACTTGGTTCGCTTGTGGTTACATGTATCATGTGGTTCGCGTTCTGTACTTCCAAGCTGAAATGATTAATGTTTTTAATGTGTTTCGTAGGTGGAGTTGTCACTTTCTTTCACTGAAGCTGCTAAAGGATGCACAAAGCATCTCTCTGTCATTTCACATGTTCCCTGTGATTCGTGCTGTGAGTAGATTAAATTTTTGAAGATCCGATTGTGGTTTTTAATAGGAAATCTCTTAAATATAACATATATCTCAAAAATTAAAACCATTGTGTGTTTTGGAAACCTTTGACCATAATATAGATGACTATCTATTTATTTTCTCTTTTATATGAGAATGGATTTCTTTTTATACTCTTTTTTTTTGTGTTTTTTTTTTGTTTATATATATATATATATATATAATTTGGTTGTATAGAAATTAAGAATCATGACTAATATTTAGTATAAATTCTGTTGGTAAGCCGTATAAGGAACCACTTTTTGGACTCTGATTTTTTCATTATGTGTGACTATGATATTTCACGTTGGGACGTGTGGAATTTCTCGTTCTTGTTAGAGTCCAGGTTACGGGGTCTAGAATATGTGTTCCAGTTCAGGGGTCTGTGGCTGGACGTCGGGGTTTGTATCTGAAGTACAGTTTGGGCCTGGTCAGAGTTCAAGGTTCTGGCTTTTGAAGTTCTATTATCTTTGATTCCGGATTAACACCAAGATTTTGGACTCTACAATCCATTTTAAGGTTCCCTCCCCAAATCACAAATCTGATAAGTTCCCAAACAAAGTACACTAGCAACCTGCTTTCACTTAGGATAGAAAAGAACACGAGTAAAAGAAGAAATGACTGTAGATTAGAACCATTATGACAAAAAATTGTATTCTGATTTAAGCAAAACCCTGCTGTCAGGAGAGTGATGAATAACTCCACTCTATAATCCCAATGAGAAACAATAGTTCAAACAAGATTATTGTCGAAAAGTTTGCACACATTTTGGATTCATTATTTTGCATTGTTCGTTTTCATGATTTCCATGTAACAATTTGTCCCCTGTTATAAGTAATTTCTCTAGTACCTTATATTTCATAATGCAGATGGGCGTGGCTATCCACTAAATGCCAAGACCAAAGTTTGTCCTACTTGCAGAGGTATTGGGAGAGTAAGTCTTAAAGATCTACGCTGATGATGATTATGGAAATATTTCTTCTAAAAGGAGTCAGTTTGAGCAGATGATTTTTATGTTATTTTATATTTGTCATTCTACAAGTGTGACAAATTATTAACTACAATAGTCTGTTCTGAAGTTTAATCTCCTACCAGGTTACAGTTCCTCCATTCACATCAACGTGCAGTACGTGTAAAGGATCAGGCCAAATAATCAAGGTTTAACTTGATTCCCAATGAGAAAACTATTTTGGTTCATTGATGGACGCAAGTAATACTGTTGGTGTTTAATTTATCTACCTGTTGCAGGAATATTGCTTGTCATGCAGAGGATTAGGGATTATTGAAGGTGTTAGACAGGTTGAAGTTTTGATACCAGCAGGTTGGTAATAGATTGTTTGATTTGATTAATGGGGGTTGAACAATGGGCTTTCTGATCAGTATACTCTCCCATTTGTGTTACATAAATATAATTTGGCTATAGAAAACTTGTATTGTATATTTATATAGGGAGACAGAGTTAAAAGGTCAATTGAATACAAGTTCAGAAAACATGACAATCTTGTCAAGAGTTTATACAAAAGAAGCTACTTTGCTATGCTTGTTTTCCATTATGTATTGTACTTTCAAATCATTACAAGAAGCTTCTCTTCGTAGATGTTATAGCTTTACTGTTCAGATATTATCATATGTTGTGATTTCAAAATGAACTTTCATTTTTTACCTAACTTCTCTCTCTCTCTCTCTCTCTCTCTCTCTCTCTCTCTCTCTCTCTCTCTCTCTCTCTCTCTCTCTCTCTCTCTCAAAAGGTGTGGATTCTGGAGATACAATCAGTGTTCCAGAGGCTGGGAATAGTGGGGCACGAGGAAGCGCGGCAGGCTGGCTATACATTCAACTAAAGGCACAACTTACTCTTTCTTTTATAGCATGTTCTAATAATCTAAATGTTGTGGAGGACTTAATCCTTTGCTCGCCCTAAAAAAGAGGACAAACTGGAATTGTGTCAAGCTTCTGGAATTATATCACAGCATATGATAATTTAAACTTGACCCAATGAAGGCTTGCATTCAATTGACACATTGTATAGAAGCTAGTATAGTTGTGAATGCGTATCCTGATATGCCCTGTCAAATTCTGTTTCTCTTTGGTGTAGGTTGACGAACATCCTATCTTTGCTAGAGATGGTGCAGATCTTTATGTGGACTCTAATATTAGCTTTACACAAGTGAGGATGATTCCTTGCATTCGTATGCCTAATAGCCACCTTGTTTCTACGTCTACATGATGAGATATTTTCTTTTGGCAACGTCTGGTGCTTTCCTTTTTGTACCATATGATATTATCTCTGTCTTTATCTTTTCCAACATTCTTATAGCATCCTCATTTTGTCTTTCTAAAACTTAGTACCATCTGTTTCTTTTGGGGACTTCCATGTTTGCTCTAATTATTTTAGTTGTACTTCAAAAAAAAATAATGGATAAAGTATCTGATGCAAGTTATTTTCCAGTAGGCATTGAAGGCAATTTTCGTTGTCCTGTTGTCCTGTGTAAATATTTTTTTTTCTACAGGCGTTAAATATTACTTTTGATGGTGAATGTTTGAATATTTCAGGCTATTCTTGGTGGTACGGTTGAGGTACCAACTTTATCTGGGAAGATAGAAGTAAAAGTAAGAGTTCTCTCTTTATTTTAAGCCTCCAGTATCTAGTTAACTTGAAACTTTGTTGCGAATACTTTTCTGTGTAGCCACTCGAATAAGTGGTCTTTGTTAGTTCTGTTAGGCAACTTGCATAGTTTATGAAGTACGCTCAATTACATGGCATAAGTTTGGGGTTCAGGGATCTTGACTACTTTATCAAGTACGATATGGTATAAGCTAAGTATAAGATGCAGTATAGCTCTGTAGTCCTATGTTGCACAGACAAGGACACGGATACAGCAACCCGGCAAATCTCAAAAAGTAAGGAAAGGATATGGCTAGGACACGGCGATTAAAATATAGTAAAAATATTACATATATTAAAAACAATACTTCGAATTCATAGATAACAAAGTACTTGTGTTCATCAAATTTATTCACCATACATAATAATTAAAACACAAACATAATAATTAAAACAACACAAACATAATAATTAAACAACACAGGATTCAAGTCTCAATGATCTTCAAGTCTCTCTTTCAATTTTCTCGTGAACTTCATTGTCGTCATTACTAAAGATCATGGCCTCTAATTGGAGAGAAAGAGGACTGAAGAGGAGGTCGGCAAACTTTAGGTTTTAGAAGTTTCAATATTTACAAAACTGCCCAAAAATGTCTTTTATATTTACAAAAAAGCCCCTGCCGTGTCTTGACCATGTCCGAGGCGTGTCGGGGTGTCTGACACTTCGGGGTTTCGGAGTGTCCGTGCAACATAGCTGGAATCTCTCCATCCTTCTGATTTGAAAATAAAATAAAATATTGTTAAGGTCAGGAATCTAATGTGTTGTATGTCAGTCTCGGCAGCTTTTTATGTTCTTTGCTTCTTCAGTAGGGGCGTTTATTGAATTTTATATGAGGATTGAAGTACTAAAACAAATATGTTCGTATAGGTCAAAATATGTTGAAGTGCTTCTTTGTCCTACCAATTCCCTTTAGCCAATTATGCAGGTCAAAATATGTTCGTATAGGTCTTTGAACTTTCATTGATGTTGAAGTGTTTCCATGTTTACTGAAGATTAGTATTTGTAGTCATTATTATTACTACTTGTGAAGCAGCTTTCTGTGGTTGACATGTCAGCCACTTTCACAGTGGTGTATTGGTTACTTGTGTCGTCAACGTCTTGAAAACGTGTTAAAAAGGCTAGCTTCGACTTAGTGTTGTCATCGTAGTGAAGGCTCACGGTCGGATTGGGCTGGGTGATTATGAAAGCAACTAAGTTGATCGTTAACTTGTTTTTTTTTTTTTCCTTCTTTTTACAGGATGAAAGTTCGTACAAGTTAATTGGAGTTGTTGAGGATTTACATAAAGGAAATGTATATTGCAAAATATTTTGGTGACCTATAATTGAAATACGACATGCCATGTTTTAAATGTTTTAAATGTTCGTACAAGTTCGGGCTAGTATATATGAGCCCTTGACGAAAAAAAAAGTTATTGAATAAGATTGGTGCACGTGTTTATTTTCGCCATTGATTGTAGCTGTCTAAGAAGAACCTTTTTGGGAATGCTTATGTAAGAAAAACATATACTGATAAATGCCATTTCTAGATGCACAACAAAATGATACTAAAACCTGAAATAGTCTCTTTGCAAGACGCCCGTTACGTAAACTTTAGGGCATTGTAAAAATTCACTTTATGTTTTAGACAAACCTCCCTATTCGCCAAAAAAAAGAACACGAAGAAAAAAAACAAAGAGACAAGTGCTTATTGTAGATATCTATGTATCATCGTATT
Source organism: Heteromeles arbutifolia (assembly GCA_024362995.1). Lineage (NCBI taxonomy): Eukaryota > Viridiplantae > Streptophyta > Magnoliopsida > Rosales > Rosaceae > Heteromeles > Heteromeles arbutifolia. The sequence goes on along the minus strand of JANCRC010000013.1, from coordinate 25,361,424 downwards.
ATTGACAATTAATACTTGGACAACAGCGATAAACAATAATATGACAAATAAACGATTCAAATTACAAGATTGAATCCCTTCTGGCATTGTATTGGTACATATTAATACATTATTATATGGAGAGGGGGATCTATGCTTTTTGTATTAGTTATATTCAAACCTAGAAGTGACCCTTCAACAACTGCAGTTGGCTGGATCTTAACTTAGAATATACGGCCTACTTCAAATCTATTTAGTTACATCCTATCGTTTGTCAAATTTTTTTATAAAATTGTTATCACTAAACTAATATACTAACTATTGATTTGGTAGCTAACTTAATTAAATGTCTTAAACAATTTGAAGACTTGACCTTAAGTCATCCTAAGAGATAAAGAATCAAAACATGGCCTTACTCTTTTGAGAAATTATTGAGAATACGGCCGGCAAAGATTATTTTATTTTTTTTTTTCATAATTGATCAAAACATGTACACATAAGTAAAGCTTAAAAAGTTGACGGTTTTTCCATGATCTTTAACGCATACAACGCTGGCTAATAATTTACAATTTATAATGAGAATTGTTATTGACACTCTAAAAATCTCATTTTGCGTTCCAAATTTTCTATAATTCGAAAGAAAAATATATTTATGCAGCGTAGAAAATTGAGATTTTTGGAGTGCTCATAATATTTTTATTTACAATCAACTAATATATGAACACCGATGTAGGAAAATGATTCAAACAAAGCGAAATATAGAAGAATTTGTAAATGCCAAACGGCAGAGGTGACCTTTCCCTCGTTCTCAAACTCCAACTAGGGTTTGTGACTACACACTAGCTAGGGTTCCAGTTGATGAGGAACCTGTGTTGCTTCTGGTGTGTCTTTCTTTTTCTCTGAAATTTCGGCTTCCTTTCCCTTTTCCTCTTGCTTACTGTGTTTTATCTCACCATAGAAGTAAGAGACAAATCCCCAGAGAGATAGTGCAAGAGAAACTCCCTTTACTGCTTGGAATTTTTCATGGTAAAAAATAACTGCTAGGACCTCAGTTACGGGGAGCAAAACGGCAATTAGAATTCCAGAAAGCAAAGATGAGGCGCAGAAGATGACTCCTACGGCTCCAAGAAAAAAACCTTGCCACACTATAGCACTAAATACCAGCACCACATAGTAACTGGTTTCCCCCAGACCGAAGTTTCTTGCTTCTCTTGGAATAACCTGAAGAAAGTAGTTTAGTGACTTTTGAATTTTGAAATAAATTCAATTTTATAATGATTTTAGACCCATATCAAAATATCCCTAAATAAATTAGACCATTTACCAAACAAATATCTTTTTTATATCCCACTGATTTTCTACGCTCATTCATCCCTTTATTAATTTTTTTATGAGATTAAATTGTACAAAAACGTAAGTAGGATCTCATGTGCAACAAAAATATTTTATAAATAATGATAAAATAATTAAAGGGTAAATTATATTTTCATACATAAAGTTTGGGATCTATTTCAATTTCTTACAACATCTTCAAAATATTTCACTTTAATACCTTAAGTACAATTTTATTTCAAAATAATGCATCCGTTACATTTTTTATCCATTAATTCGTTAAGTGTTGACATCACTGCCACATATATGCTACGTGGCAAAAAAAAATAATTTCTTAATTTTTTTTTAAAAAACCCTGAATTTTCTTAACACCAAAAATAAAAAAAAAAAAAAAAAAAAAAACCCATAGCATGTCCCCGCAACCACCCCCACATCCCTAAACCTGCAACAACAACAAGAAGAAGCAGGAGGAGGAGAAGGAAAAAAAAAAAAAAAAACCTTGAAACCCAACCATCCCATCTCCCCGCACCTAAACGTGCAAGAAGAAGAAGAAGACGAATACGAAGAAGGAAGGAAGGAAAAAAAAAAAAAAAAAACAGCCCAAACCCAGTCGAAGAAGAAGAAGCCACCAGCGCGCGACCCACCTGCCTTTCCCCCCTCCCCCCGCGGCAACCCAGCTGCCTCCGCCCCGCCCCACCGCGCACGACCCACCTGCCTTCCCCCCCGCGCGACCGCGAACCAGCCGCCTCCGCTCTGTTGGAGTTGAAATTGAAATCCATTTCTCACTCTCCTCTCTCCGTCTCACCCCCCTTCTTTGTCTTTGGTGGTTTTGGGAGAATGGGAGCTGCAGTTGCACTCTTCTTCTTCTTTTAGGTTGCGGGTTTTTGGGTGTGGAGGGACGAACTGGGTTTGGGCTTTTTTTTTTTTTTTTTTCTTTCCCTTCTCCTCCTGCTTCTTGTTGTTGCTGCTGCTGCAGGTTTAGGGATGTGGGGGGTGGTTGCGGGGAGATGGGATGGTTTCAATTTTTTTTTTTTGTTTTTTTTGTTAAGAAAATTCAGGTTTTTTTAAAAAAATTAAAAAATTATTATTTTTGCCACACGGTAGATATTTAACAGCTGCGTTACATATATATGACAATCACGTTAGCACTTAACGGATCAATAGATGAAAAATGTAATAGAGGTATTATTTTGAAATAAAATAGTATTTAAGGTATGAAAGTGAAATGTTTTAAAAATGTTGTAAAGAATTGAAATAGATCACAAACCTGATGTATGAAAATATAATTTACTCATAATTAAAAATACCAAAAGTTTTCTCAATTCTATGAACCAATAACGTAGAATAAAGTCACACTTATTAGTTGGTCGTTGGTACACTAACTTTTTAGATTAATGCAAATCATGAAGTAATCGAGTTTTAGTGTGGACTGACGACTGAGGATATAGGCCTAGGAAAAGGAAATGAAATCTTGTGGATTTTCTGGACTTTACAAACATGAAAGCTGGCCAGCCAAAGTTTATCTCCTCGAAATTCTAAATAAAAGCCACTTTATATATTTGATATTCTTTTGGCTCTACGAGGATAAGTACTTTCCCTTGTCACATTGGCAAAGGAGTGTTGGTATTTTAAAGATATTTACTAATTATTATGTGTCGCTATTCTTTTATATTTTTAAGATTCTACAAATTTACTTGGATGATCTCTTTTTACAGACGGTTCAAATCATCACGTCTTTATCTTTACAGAAGGTGTAGCTAACTTTTTTGTAAAGATAAATAGCTCGTTTGGATGTACTTTTAAAATAACTTAAAACACTTTTGGTAAAAATATTTTTGAAACCAATCCTTAGTAAAAATTCAAATGAATCCTGAAAAAGCACGTAAAGTGCTTTCTGCAAGAAGCACATATCTGGTGCTTCTTCCAAAAATCACTTAAAGTGCTTTTAGAACTCAAAATCAATCACCAAAAGCGCTTTGTCATTTTAAAAACACATCCAAATGAACCCAAAGATTTAAAAGTGACTAAGAAGGCAGTTCAAATCCCAACATGATCTTCTCCGGATTCTTATGATAAGGATTTTAGAAATCTGTAAATCGTATCCGTTTATCGTTTATCGTATATCGTGAGATCAATTTTTATCAGGTACTGTTTGTGTTTAATTTAAATAAAAAATATTTAAAATGATTTCTCAATGAACGATGTACGATGAAAAGACACGATTCACGAATTCTTAGAATCCTCACAAAGAGGATCCGGCAAGGATGCAGATTCGTTCAAATCATCACGTAGAATCTTAAAAAGAAAAGATCAAAAGAAAGTAGTATTTATGTAGGTCGAACAATATAAAAAATAAAAAGAGAAGGTGTGCGCAGCAATAGAGAGAAAGAGAGACATGTAAAATTATTATAACTTTTAAAGTGGATCACTGTTTGTAACCGTTGGATCAAATTTCAAAGGTCCAGATTTGTGACCTTGGTGAATTAGGTAGAAGGGATCCGAAAATGATCCATTTCCGTATTTTTCCTTATTGATCATCGTTTTTGTTACAAGTTGGTCTCACATAGGAGTGAAGAGAGAAAAGTTACCTGCAAACTCTTTACCCATATCTGGAAATTACGTTAGCACTTGTTTTTTTTTCGGTCGAAAATAATATTTCTTGTTAGACTGTCTATTTGTACGACTGTTAAGTAGCTTCTTGTGAAAATTTGGGGTCTAAAAACTCACACAAGAGAAGCATAGTGACTAATTAACAAGCAAGAAAACATTAACATGTGAAGTAGAATTGGATGATGATAGTTAAGCAGAGGCCGGATAAAACTAACCTTGAAGTCGTTGTCGATTAACATTCCCACAGTGCAAAAAAGAGTAGCAAACAAACACATAACCAATTGAATCTCCAGAACCAAAGCATATGTAATGGTCTGCTTGGCCTTCTTGTATGTCAACTCTATCAACGGCAGCACAAATCCATACAAAGCAGCCGCCGCCACCGTCATAAAAAACCCGGCAATATACTCCTTATTCGATTCCCCCTCTGGTCGATCAGAGCTGGTGTTCAACCCCAAAACAGCCGCGCCAATAGTCAACAGCACGACGGCGTTTATGGAGAATGAGGTGAACTTCTGCTTCACAAGAATAAAGGCAAAAAGGGCAGTGAAGACTAGCTGGCCAGCGATGATTAGGGCTGACGTGGAGACCGGAAGTCGGGCCACGCCGTAGGCGTAAAGGTAGTCATCCAGGCCGGTGAGGACGCCGATGACGGCAGTGGCTATAAAGAGTGGGAGCTTCATGAAGTTGATTTTTGTTGATGGGCCTTCAGTCTTGCGGCGGTGATAATAAGCCATGACTAAGGGGATGAAGATGATCGGCCAGCCGCCGGTTTCGAGCCAGCTCGAAAGCCAGACGCGTTTGCCTCCATGGATGAAGTAGAGGCGCATAACCAATGGACCTCCACATGTGCCTATGGATAAAAGTATGCAGCTTATAATGAGAAGGAGCTTTTTCATGGCAGCGTTCCGTTTTTCAACATGATCGGTTTCCATTTGCATCTACGTGAGGCCCTCACACAGACGCCGAAATCTCAGGACCGGCCCGGTAATGAATATGTGTTTCTCTGTGACGTTAAGTGTTGTAGGGCAGGAGAGAGCAAGAAATGAACCGGCTGTGTCCGTGTGAAATAATGGAACAATGGATAGCGACACCGAGGGTGTGACAAAAGATCTGTGTCCATGTGAAATAATGGAGCAATGGATAGCGACACCGAGGGTGTGACAAAAGAAAGGGCGTCGGGCAACGTTGACATCAAGAGTAGTGGACGTGCCAATCATGACGCGTAAGATTATTGAATACTCAATGGTATACATAGACATCTTTAACTTGTCGTATTGAAAATTGGTTCTCATTTGTGTAATTTTTTTCGTCAATTTTAACCATGAAAGTTAAAGAGAGATTTGTATTTGATCCATCAATTTGATCATGGAAATGTGGACGTTTCTAACGTTCTTGGGAAATAAAGGTCAATCTTGGTTTACAGCCTTTATTTATTAGAAGTGTCGGCAATTGAGACGATACAAAGTATTATTCTTAAAATTTTAGTTGTAGTCGTATAATGATATTACAATATTACGTTAAAATTAAACGTATGAATTATAAAAATATATGTATTATAATTTTTCAAATTTACAATCAAAGGTTACACAATAGCGTATATTATAATTAATTACTCATAATGACGTTGATATTACTATGGCAAAATGGACCTTTACCCTATTGTTATTAAAAGGTACTGTAGACTAATCCTTATATTTTTATGAAAATTCAAAAGAAATAGGAAGAAATTATTCATTTGGTTGGAACTTCTGGTATACATATTTTTTGTTCTATTTGGAGAAAAAACTAATATATTCTAGGGAGACTTTGGATGCGATCCGTAGCCACTAATATTTTGATTGAAACCTTATTAGTTTTCAATTTTTGATATATTAGTATTAATAGATTTCCATGTTAGCTTTTTTATTTTTTAAATTAAAAAAAACAAAAATTTCAAGATAATTAATTTTCTCACTCAATTGGCATATTAATTGCCTGGATTCAATTTAATCATGGAAATTCAAAATTCTTATCTCCGTCGTCTAAATTCAAAGAAGACCAAATTGTAAACAAATAAGGTTTTTCAGTCCAACTAATTTGAAATTCTTGACCATAGAGTATATAAGGAAATGGACCCATAAGCAACACAATATTGTACCCATTACTTACAAATCTGCCCATTTGAATACCCTCCTCAGTCATGATTAAATGTACCCATTGGTTGCAGGCTATGCTCATAGGTTTTTGAGAAAAGTTTGTTGTTGTGAGCATGGTTTATATTAATTTACCAAATAATCTTTTATCTTGTCAAATTTTTGTTGGAAAATGTATCATTAATCAATTATAACGTACAAAAGAACAATGTACCCATATACTCCTACACACAAACCCAATTGCAAAATCAATGGAAAAAAAAGAAATACACCCATGTTACCAAAAAATACATTCAACTCATAAAAAAAATGCATAAACAAGACAAAATAATTAACCAAAGAATATAAACGTGGGTAAAATATTTTAAATATTATGGATACACACATAAATATTAATGAGAGGTGTTATTCCCACCCACCTTTTTATGAATTTTTTAATTACAAATTTTTCCATTTGTAAAATGACTAATAAGGACTTTAGTTACCCCCTTTTGCATTACTTTTTTTTAATTTTTAATTTTTAATTTTTTTTGTTTATTTATTTATTTTTTTATAAAAAAGAAAAAAGAAAAGTTTGGGCGTGATAACTCTCATGCTACGTTTATAAAATTTGTCTCCCTTAAACCCTAACTCATCCTTCCCATCTCCTTTCCTTCAGAGAGAGCAAAATCATTCAGAGAAAGCAAAAAGAATGAACTTAGAAGATGACGTTTCTATGGAAGAAGTAGATGATTATGTTTCCGTCGAAGAGGTAAAAGATAATTTTATGTGGATTATCTTGATTTGTCGACATCGTACAATTGAAGCATAGCTATGTGACTTTTTATTTGAATTTGCATTAGGTTAGGATGCAATTTGTTTCACGTTTTCCTATGAGAATTCCTGGAATTCGTTTTCATTAGGTTAGGGTAAATTTGTTTTTTAATGAGTTTTCCTTTGGAATCCGCAGGTGTTAAGTTAGAATTGAAGCCGAAGTCAGTTTCACTTGTTGCATACTGCTGTCATACAATAAATTTGTTTTTAATGAGTTTATGACAATACAAAAAGGCATCGACCTGTAATTGAAATAAAAAAAAACTGGTTCTTTTATGATGTAAATTTCTCCCCTGTCAACTTGGTTATGAAGTTCATCTGGTTCTTTTATGACCTGTAATTGAAACAAATAATTTGGCACAAATTAACCAATAACTTACAAAACTAGAACGAACCCAGAAAGTAAAAATGTGCAACAAAGTAAGAGAATCTCCAACATATGTGGCAAAAATGGAAAATGCATATGAAAAAGAAAACAAAACGGGAAAAGCAAAGAATGATAACCCATAATTCTTCATTCCCACCCCAATTGGAATTTAGAAAGGAAGCGGTTTTTTTTTTTTTGGATAATGTTAAGTGTTCTTTGATTGTAGCAGTGTTTAGAAAATTTAAGGAGATTTTTGTCGTAATTTTGTTCATAAAAAAACCCTAATATTTTATGTATGTGGTGAATTTTGGATGAATATCCTTTTCGGATTCTCTTTCTGAGGATTCAAGGGATCTTCATATCATATCCGTTTATCGTACACACTGTTCTAAAAATTCCTGCCTAGCGCCGCCTAGGCCCAGCCTAGACCCTAGGCTGCTGGCCACCGCCCCGATTACTGCCTAGGTCTGCTGAGGCACCGCCTAGATTGCCGAGGCACCGCCTAGACTGCTTAGGCACCCGCTTAGCCCTCCTAGGCACGCCTCAACACCTGCCGAGGTCGCAACTCACTTAGACAAAAAGATAACTTTCATTGTGCATTTTTTTTCCTATAAATTGTAAAAGACTTGTTGCATACTTAAATGAACACACAGTATATCCTTATTTCACATGTTTTCATTATGTTCCAATACTTCATAATATATATGCATTCTATTTTATAGTTTATAATGAAATTATATATATTTCAAGTATAAGTAGACACTTATTTACACGAAATATGATAGATTTACTTAAATCCGCCTAGTCCGCCTAGGCGCCTGCCTAGGCCCCGCCTAGGCGCTAGTTCTCAGCCCGCCGCCCGACTAGCGCCTAGCGACTTTTAGAGCCTTGATCGTACATCGTGTGGCCAATTTTTGTTAGATACTATTTGTGTTTAATTTTAAATAAAAAAATTAAAATAATTTCTAACCACACAATATATAATGAACGGATATTATATGAGGAACGAGACTTACAAAGAGAATCCTGAATCCAAATCCGTGAATATTGCCTTTTGACTAGTCCTCACCTAAGTAAAATATTTAGGGTGATAATACATGAGTCAAATGTAGAAACGAGACTTACAATGATGGATATGTTTTTATAAAAGTATCGAATATTACAGCTATGTAGAGTGCAAACGGCTTTGCCTGTCTTTGTTGAAATAACAAAGTAGAAAGATGTGACAAAAGAAAGAGTTAAATCAATGGATGTATATTGTAATATTTAATTGACGAGATTACTGAATATTCAAACTCTCTGCAATTTGTTATGGATGTATATTGTTGTCATGCATTAACTAATGTTAGCAATTAAGACAATGTGCAGCTGCAGCATCTCTACTACAACCAAAATACGGTACAAGAGGAACCTATCAATTTACTCATCATAATTAGATGATTTAGATCGTCTCGTCTAGATATTAGTATCTTTGCACACACTTCCATACATTGAAAAGCTTCCTTTGTTAGAAAATCAAGCGAGTTCCACAGTGTGAATCTACTCCAATTTTTTTTTTTTTTTTTTTTCTTTTTTTGACAAGAAACGATAGCATAGTCTTTCATTAATCAACACTAAATAATTATAGAGTGTCATTGGGTACATAATTTCAGTGACCAATAAATTGATCTGGAATGAATTTGCACTAAACAGACAAATAACATTAAACCCCTAGTAGACACCCACAAGCTCAACCACACAGTCGCCAAGCGTACAAATCTACCAGTACAGATCTATCACAATAAACGATAGCCACAACATAGAGATACCAGCAGACACAATGGTCATTGCTGAATAGCGAGGCCACAAAAAGTCATCGCGAAAGTGCGAGACCATGTCAAAGTCACTGTTAGCAGACGAGACTCACAATACACAAAACACAAAGGCGAAGACCAAATTAGCCAAAAACCAGCGCCATCACGATGCACAAGGGCGAGAGGAACTAAACTACACCGAGAAGGATCCGATGAACAACTCAAAAACAGGGGGAACTAGGCACCTAGGCCTAGGCCTCCTCCAAAATCTGGATAGTGGGACACCAACGTCCATGCTCAAGCCGAGCCTCACCGAGACGAACACGCCAAACTCTCAGACAAAGCCGATCCTCCAGAGCTGAGAGCATCGAAACCGTCGAGGAGGGAGACACCACCATGGAACTGAGTTGACGAGGGGGATCCAAGCCACCTGTAGCACATATCTAAACCCCACACAAGGAAAACGAGCGCCAAATCGAAGAGAATCTTGAAAGGGCATGGCCCGGGTCGGGGTATAGGGCATAGATCCATGGAATTCTGCACCCAAAATGGTGGGAGAGAAGCAAGGGAGGGGAGAGGAGGAAGGGAAAGGTTGGGAATGAGGGGTCGGCGTGAGGAGGTGGGAAGAAAAACGAGAATGGCGAGGGGTGGAGGATGGTTGAGATGGGGAAGAGGGGGTAAGAGGAAGGGATAAGGAGCTAGGAATGAGAGGGGAGAGGCTGTCACCAGCCCCCAGCCATAGCCAGAGGCCGGTGGTGAAGGGGTTAACGACTAGGGTTTGCTAGGAGAGGGAGAGCTTTTTGGGAGAGGGAGCGGTCTTCCCCTTTACAATATCTCACATGCTTAAAAGTGATGTGTTTTTGCTCGTTCGAGTTTTTGTTTAAAAGTGATTTTCACACTCTTTATCTCTCGTATTGCGTGCACGCGCACGCGCGCGCGCACACACACATATATATAATAATAATCCTTTAACAAGATGGATCTCTATTTTTTAAAACAAAAATAAGTACATCCTCTTGACCGTTGGATTTGATTTTAATGAAATTGTGTGGTTGAGATTCTGTGGCCTGTGATTTAATCTCAACCACGTAACTTCATTATAGCCAATCCAACAGTCAAGAGGATGTCCCCATTTTTTTAGAAAAATGAGGATCCCTCTTATTTTATATATATATATATATATATATATATATATATATATATATGTTTTATGCAAAGCGAGAGACAAAAATATTGTATGAAGTTACAATTGCATTTAAACTTGAAGAGTTAAAATATAATTTATCCATCTTTTTAGTCATAAGAAAAGTAAGTAAATCATGCACAGAGAAATACAATTAAACAAAGAATCTGAATTAAGTGGGATAGTTATTAACTAACTTGTCATCTTTTTTTATTGGAAAGTAGCCTCTTACCTTTAAGTACAATTTTTGTTCTCAAAAAATAATATTACGCACATTGTTCTCGAATTAACTATTAGAACACATATCCAGTACTAAGACATTTTTCGTTCTAAAATGAATAAGATTGGATACATACTAAACTAAATGCATAAAATCAGCCACACAAAAATTAAAAAAGCAATTTACACGAAACAAGTTCATTGCTACATGAAGAAAAATTTATTTATAATAAAATTATTGAATGAGATGTGACCTCTATTGAAATAGAATGGTTTCATGTTCTTTCATCGAAAAATGACGGGACATCATTTTTATGAGTCCACTTTTTCATGAGTCCGCTAGGATTAATGCAAACCCAAAATCAGATGTTGACTTGAAGAGATGCATTGACACACCCCGATCCGAAAGTGGGGCGTGATGGCCGTCTCGTGAGAGTGACGTAGCCATGTGCATAGTACGGAAGCAAGATTAACCAGAAAGATACGAACAATTTAAAGTCATGCAACTAGCAACCCAATTAAAGATAGTGTGCTAGTGCGAGAATTAAGATGGTTTACACAACCAGAGCATAAATGGTCTACGTGGAGTCAAGCAGAAAGTATTAAATAGAGATAACACCCGAAGGTGGTCCTACATAAGTGAATTCTGTCAGAACGTCTGATGAGCTCCTCGTATGCCACCAACAAACACTACCTAATACTTGGAGGGGCGAAAAACAGAAAGCATGAGTGGGCGAAAACAAATTTTTTCAAAACCTTTCTTTTCTCAAAAGTTATAACCCCTCGCCGTAAAACTTGTATAATTTCCCAGAAATAAAGTATATACTCATATATATAATTCTCAAAATCCTGCTGGAAAATATGTATGTATGAATATATGTATGCCATGCCAAAGTATCATAACTGAATGCTAAATCATAACTCTGTGAATGTGATGGAATACTAGATAATCAACTCAGCCCTCGGCTGTATATAGCTCATAACAATCTCATCATATCATATAACTCATAATCATCTCAATCATATCGTATATCCTACACACACATCAATACCACATCTAGTGGTCTGCACAACATCACTGTATATAGAATAATATGCTCTAGTGCTACAATCACGTGAAGACTGTGCGAATGATTCGCGGGTCACCTACGAGTCGAACCCACTTATAGTGGCTTATTTGACAGGATTGTGCACCTAACTTGGATCCAAGGCGAGCATGCGGTGCGGGAGGTGAACATCACGTGAAAGACTATGCCCCTAACTCTGGGTGGGAGCACTAATATCAATGTGCAGGTTTATGAGCTCTAATCACATCACATCACATCACATCACATCCCATCATTCATTCTCATCATAACTAGTATATAAACTTACCTGCCACTTACCTGTGCGTCCGCAGCACCATCATTATTATATGTAATCACTAATGCAAAATAAAATAAATAGATACTTTGCATGGCATTTCAAATCATACTATTCTTTAAATTCACTTTCTGGGAAAAGCAAGTATATAGGTATATACGGAAAACAAAAGCCCACTCACTGATAAGTAGCCGGGTCATAACCCCCGTGCCTAGCCTGGCTACGCTCGTCCTCTGGATAGGTCTCACCTAAATGAGAAATAACTGTAACAACGTTAATTAATGCACATAACCAAAACCTTAGAAATAATTTCTCATACATTGCTCAAATTGGGTATATGAATATACCACCGTGATCTACACAACCTCATGAACATCCCCATATTTTTAGAATAATTTTCCGACCACCCACGCGCTGCCACGCGCCGGCCAAGGCACGGCTAGACGCGCCTCCACGCACGGCCACGTGATCTACACACTGACGGCGTCAGTTAACGCCATTAGGAATATTCCGTTAAAACCCAATGGAATCCGTCCAAACTAACTGACGGCGTTAGCATATTTCGTCAAAACTGACAGAATATTCTCTGTCTTCTCCGGCGAGTCGCCGGTCGTCAACGACTGTTCGCCGGTTTCTAGAAAAACTTCCAACTATGGTTTCTTCTTCATTTTTGCACCATTTTCTACATACTTTATACCAAAATGAAGATCTCACAAAGATGAACACAACCATACCTGACTCGACCCCTAACTCGCCGGAAAAAGCCTCGATAATTCCGGTCAAAATGAAACTCTCCGATCTCGCGATTCCGACGTCCAAATTCTTCCAACGAAGCACTTCGAGCTTTGTAAGGACCTCCTTAAGCTCCCTATGAGCTTAAAATCCCCTGAGAACAACATTTTACATGTGCATGAACAGTGCACAAATCGGAGGTTAGGATTCACGGGGTTTTCGAAGGTTCCAGGTTCTAAAACTTGTACTAATGGCTTTCTAAGATCACAAGGAACACGAATATACGTACCTTAGTCTCGATCTGCAAGGTTTGAGATGGTTCCTGGGTGTGTCCGTACGAAAAAGCCGAGAGTGAGAAAGAGAGAGAGAGTTTGAGAGATAGAGAGAGTACGGGAGTGAGAGAGAGAAAATGAGTGATGTGAATGTGTGTGTGTGTGTGGTCCAAATACATCCAACCAAAACAATTGGACCACCCCCAAACTCTAACACACACGTACCTTAATTAACGTCCAAGGGTATTTTAGTCTTTTCACACATTCGAAAATAATTTTTTGGGACAGGCTGTCACAATCTACCCACCTTATAAAAATTTCGTCCTCGAAATTTACATAACCAAAACCATCCACTAGTACCCATAAAATAACCTTGGGTACATCTCTCTCATCCGATCCTCTGTTTCCCAAGTCGCTTCTTCCACTGAATGGTTCATCCATAAAACTTTCACTAAATGTACTGTCTTATTCCTCAGAACCTTTTCTTTCCAATCCAAAATAGTCACTGGTTCCTCATCATAAGTCAAATCTGAACTGATCTCTAAGGGTTGATGATGTATTACATGCGACGGATCTGAGACATAGTGACGAAGCAACGAAACATGAAACACATTATGTACCTTGGACAGTTCTGACGGCAACTCAAGCCTGTAAGCAACTTCACCAACTCGCTCGGTGATCTGATAAGGCCCTATGAACCTAGGACTTAGCTTGCCTTTCTTCCCGAATCGTACTACACCTCACTACGGCGATAACTTCAGGAATACCCAATCACCAACCTTGTACACTCGATCAATGGCATGTCTATCTGCTAAACTCTTTTGGCGATGTTGGGCCGCTTTCATATTAGACTTAATAACCTGAATGTTCTGAGTAGTCTCCTCCACTGACTCAGGGCCCACTAAAACTCGTTCGCCAACCTCTGACCAACATAAAGGTGTACGACAAGGCTTGCCATATAATGCCTCAAATGGCGCCATACCAATACTCGAGTGAAAGCTGTTGTTGTAGGCGAATTCCATCAAATCCAACTGCTTATAGCAAAAGTCGCCAAACTGCAACACCAAAAATCTTAGCATATCCTCCAAGGTCTGAATCGTCCTCTCTGATTGTCCGTCTGTCTGAGGATGATATGCCGTGCTGTACAGTAATCTCGAACCTAAAGCTTCCTGGAATGCTATCCAAAACTTAGAAGTAAATCTCGGATCTCGATCTGAAATAATACTCATAGGAACTCCATGATACTTCACAATCTTCGTGATGAACAACTCGGCTAGGTTGCTCAAAGAATACTTTTCCCTCACAGGAATGAAGTGCGCTGACTTAGTAAGGCGATCTACAACCACCCAGATTCCATCATAGTCGTTTTGTGTACGAGGAAGCTTGTACACAAAATCCATAGTGATATTTTCTCATTTCCACTGTGGAACGGGAAGTGGCTGTGACAAACCAAACGGCTTCTTTCTTTCAGCTTTGACCTGCTGACATACGACACACATGCTTACATACTCAGCAATTTCCCTTTTTATACCTGGCCAATAATAAAATCCTAATGGTATGATACATTTTAGTTCGTCCTGGATGCATCGCATAAGCTGAAATATGTGCCTTATCAAGAATTGCCTTCTTTAATTCCTCATTATTTGGCACGTACATCCTATTTTCTTGCATAAGCATGCCATCCGTCTCTCTAACTCTGAGATCTTTCTTTTTCCCTTGATTCCTCAAATGAATTAGCTCTTGAATCTCTTCATTATTCATCTGAGTCTCGAGTATACGATCAATCAGAATAGGCCTAACTTGGAAACTAGCAAGTAAGGCTTCTTCTTGTTCTGCCACAGCTTCTTCTTGTTCTTCCAATTCCAATTTTACTCTAGTAGACCTCAAATCTACAAGTAGAGGAACACGAGAAGCATACAAAGCATTAATCCGATCTTGGGATTTCTTACTCAAAGCATCAGCCACCATATTAGCACGTCCAGGGTGATACTCAATCGTGCAATCGTAGTCACTTAACAACTTAATCCATCTTCGCTGACGAAGGTTCAAATCCTTCTGCGTGAACATGTACTGAAGACTCTTGTGATATGTGAAGATCCTACACTTCTCACCATAGAGATAGTGTCTCCAAATCTTCAAAGCGAAAATAATGGCTGCTAACTCCAAATCATGTGTAGGGTAATTCATCTCATGAGGCTTTAACTGACGCGAAGTGTAAGCAATTACCCTACCATGCTGCATCAACATGCATCCCAATCCATTCAAAGAAGTAGCATTGTAAATCTCAAGATTACCACTACCATCAGGAAGAGTCAAAACAGGAGCATGAGTGAGATAATACTTCAACTGCTGGAAACTCTGCTCACAATTATCATCCCACTCGAATTTAACTTCCTTCTTGGTCAACCTCGTTAGTGGTAAAGCCATAACTGAGAAATCCTTAACAAATCGTTGATAATATCTTGTTAAGCCAAGAAAACTCCGTACCTCGGTGACGATTCGTGGCTGTTCCCAATTCTCCATAGCCGCTATCTTCTGAGGGTCTACCTGAATACCTTGAGCTGACACAACATGCCCCAAGAAAGCAACTTGATCTAACCAGAATTGACACTTACTGAACGTAGCATACAATCGGTGTTCCCTCAGCTTCTTCAACACCAAAGTCAGATGTCGCACATGATCTGCTTTCGACTTAGAATACACCAAAATCTCATCAATGAAGACAATGACGAATCTATCCAAATATTGCTGAAACACCTTATTCATCAAATCCATGAAAGCTGCTGATGCATTCATCAATCCAAATGGCATCACAAGAAACTCATAATGACCATAACGAGTCCTGAAAGCAGTTTTAGGAACATCGTTGCTCCTGATCTTCAACTGATAATAACCAGACCTTAGATCAATCTTAGAAAATACGTAGGCACCTCTGAGTTGATAAAAAAGATCGTCAGTATGAGGCAAGAGATAACGGTTTTTAATCGTTACCCGATTCAATTGCCTATAATCAATGCAAAGCCTCAAAGTACCGTCTTTCTTCCGAACATACAAAACTGGGGCTCCCCAAGGTGAAGTACTAGGCTGGATGAAACCTTTATTAACCAACTCTTGTAACTGAGTCTTTAATTCTCTTAACTTGGCAGGAGCCATACGATAAAGAGTTAAAGAAATAGGATCAGTACCTGGAAGCAAATCAATAGCGAACTCCACATCTCTGTTTGGCGGCAATCTAGGTAAATCATAGGGGAAAACGTCAGAAAAGTGTCTGACCACTTTGACATTTTCCACGCTAACCGGAGCATCATCATTTAGTACCATGTGAGCCAAGTACCATTGACAACCTTTCTTTAGTAATTTTTTGGCTCTCATAGCTGAAATAATACCATGCCTCAATCCACTAGGCTCACTAAAGAATGTAATCTTAGGTAATCCAGGACGATGGAAGGTCACTGACTTCCCGTAACAATCAATCTGGGCACGATTGTAATGCAACCAATCTGTGCCTAAAATCACATCAAAATCCACAATGTCTAGCGGAGTGAGGTTAGAAGGCATAAACACATCCTCCACTAATACAGGACAACCTGGGTAAACATAATCTACATAACACTTCTCCCCTCTAGGCATTGCAAACTCTAACTCATACCCAAGAGGTGAAGATTGAGCTTATGTCAATTGAGCAAACGTATGAGAAATTACCAAATGAGTGGCAACACAATCAATCAACACTTTAGCATAATGACCAAGAATATTTAACGTACCCATGATCAAGTCTGGATTATTCTGAGCATCCTGCAGCAAAAGTGTGTTGATACGCCCCTGGGTTTGTTGTCTTCCTCTGCCTCTGCTGGCGTGAACTCCTCGACCCTAAGAATTACGCCCCTGTCCTGACTGACTGTGCTGTCTTGAAGACCCAACTCCACTGGTAGTAGCATCAACCTGCTGAGACTGTCATCCAGAATGCCACTGTGATCCACTAGCTGAATACTGCTGCTGAGGCATATATCCTCCTGAATACTGTCCATAACTACCCTGCTGATAGGGATCCTAGAGGTACTGGTACTGTCCCGAAGAATAAGGAACGAAATCCCCCTGATAGTGGTATGCACCACCACGACCCGTCTGGGTATAGCCACCATGTCCTGAAAACTGCTGAGCTGGAGCTGGCGGTGGTAAAGGAGGCTGCTGAGGCCACTGCTGGCCTTGAGGACAAAACTTAGTTAGATGTCCTTCCTGACCACAAGTGTAACAACCACTACTACCTCTTCGACACTCCCCGAAATGCCGATTATTGCACTTACGGCATAAGGGTGGATTTCATCTACCAGAATTCCCCTGCCTTTGGAATCTAGAACCTCCGAAGAACCTACCACTTCTTCTTTGACCTGTGGAACTGAAACCTCAACTGGAAGAACTAGAACTAGCCCCACTACGCTTAAAGCTTTGAGTTTGGCGAAGCCCTTGTAAGAAATGACCTTTACCCTTATCCTTATTCTGATTCCCAACTTTCTCTTCCTCCTCGCTGTTGCTAGGCAAATTCTTAGAATCCTCAATATGAAGTAAAGCTTCATAAAACTCATGATAAGTGGTACAGGGAATCGCAGTCGCAATGGTACGCCATTTTTTCTTAGTACCCAATTTAAAACGACGTAGCATCTCAACTGGATTAGCAACAACTTCCGGATGATAACGAGACATATCAGTAAATTTCCTGTAGTACTCATTAGCTGACAGTTTCTTCTCCCTCAGACTAGTGAACTCATGTTTCTTACGATCAATGTATGCAGAATGAATGAATACCTTATAGAATAACTGCTTAAATACGTCCCAATCTCTAGATTCCTCCTGGGGTAACTCATCAGCCAACTGCCTCCACCATGAAGCTGGTTCCTTACCCAAAAACCATGAAGTCGTGTCGACCCATCTGTCCGGAGATAGACTCCCCTGACTCTGCATCAGCCTAAAAGTCTTCTCAATATGCATCAACCATTTCTCTGAACCCTCGGGACCTTCATTCCTCACAAAAGTCGTTATTTTCAAATTATGAACTGACTCCAGATGGGTCCGCTGAGGCGGCCAAATAATTGACTGAATAACACTCGCTATAGCTTCCCCTAACTAAGTTATATCAGGGAAATTAGGTTCATCTGAACAACGTGGCTCTCTATGAGGCGTCATAGTTCTGACAGAAACACTAAGATAATTAGAATATTCATAAGATATGCAGGACTGCCAAACCTATGCTCTGATACCAAACTTACACACCCCGACCCGAAAGTGGGGTGTGCTGGCCGTCACGTGAGATTGACGTAGCCATGTGCACAGTGCGGAAGCAAGATTAACCAGAAAGATACGAACAATTTAAAGTCATGCAACCAGCAACCCAATTAAAGATAGTTTGTGTTTGTACCATACTTGACCAATCCCAAAACTATTGAGCACCGGTCAACATTATACCGTCAAGGACCCACAAGGCCAGAGGCCAATCACAAGGTGACACGTGTCAACATCAGAGGCTAATCACAAGGCGACACATGTCAACATCAGAGGCCAATCACAGCGCGACACATGTCAACATTAGAAGCCAATCACAAGGCGACACGTGTCAATGTCAGAACAAAGCTAGAAACTATCTTCTATAAATAGGGATCATTCTCCCATAATAATCCCTAATGTCATTTGTACTAAATCATTCACTAGAATTCACTAAATGAGAGCTTGAACCTTTGTATTTGTGTAAACCCTTCACAATTAATGAGAATTTCTCTACTCCGTGGACGTAGCCAATCTGGGTGAACCACGTACATCTTTTGTTTGCTTCCCTGTCTCTGTCCATTTACATACTTGTCCACACTAGTGACTAGAGCGACCAAGCGAAGGTCACGAACTTGAAACTTTCTGTTGTACCAAAGTCCTCACTGATTTTGTGCATCAACATTTGGCGCCGTCTGTGGGAACGACACTTATTCCCACTCTCTTCAGCTTTGTCAAGCTGGTTTCCACCATTCGTATACTCTCTTTTGACCAAGCATCCCTCTCCAACATGGGGAGCGAAGGAAGCCACAGCTCACAGAATGACACCCCTCTCGCACCTAGTGCGAAGCAATGAAAGAATGAAGGAAAAAGGGTTTCTCTTCAAGCTAAAGTCGATGAGCTAGAAGCTCAGAACAACAAGATAGCAATGAAAAATGAGGTCCTTCAAGAGCAATACGAGAAGCTCTTCGAGACACTCCAGGAAGCTAGGCATGCTCAAACACACGAGCTCGTTACCCCTGTGAACGTCAACCATCAATTAGATGCCTTCCAACACGGAGGGTCACTTGTCTTCAACATGGGTATTCTTGATAAGGAGCAAGCTACTCATCAAAATGTCGATCAACATGAAACTTCTCTCAACCTAGCTACTTCAACCCGAAGCAGGAGAAGTGGAGGAAGACATCTTCTGGCAGAGGGAGCGGAATGATCGAAAGCTGTTTATCGCGACTGTCGAGACTTCCTGAAGTAACGTCGAGAGAACCCCATCCACATAAGCTCAAAGATCAATGACCCAAGGGTTTCTGAAAGACTCAGTCCCCTACCACGGCCCAGGCTGGCTACCAATTTGGGGAAGAGGCAACAAGTCCTAGAGAAGCATGAGGGTATAGGGGACTCAGAGGTGTTCCGACAGACATACTCTAGAAGTCAGTACGGCGAGTCCAAGGAAAAAACACATGTTCTTGATCAGACTTTCCTACTTTCAAGATGGGATGGAGATTTCCGAAAGAAAGCTCTAGTGATACAAAACTCCACCCAGGACCCCCTTGTCCTACAGCTCTTTGAAGAAGTAAACAAGTTGAAGGCTGAACGACAAGCTAAGATACCTGACTGGAATCAACCCAGGCCTGGCCCTCTTACAAGGAGGATCCTCGACACCCCCTCCAGGCGAAGACAAAACAGAAGTTTGGCTTGCAACTCTATACAGGAAGAGATGATCCGATTGAACACCTTAACCTCTTTGAGTCTACCATGGCATACCGGATGCACACAGACAAAGAGCGATGTCTTCTCTTCCACTCCACCCTCTCTGGTGGAGCTTTAAACTGGTAATGTCGTCTTCCACCTGAGATGGTTGACTCATTTGAGGAATTAAGGAAACTGTTTGTTTCTCAACATATCTTCCAAACCGATTACTTGCATTCTGCAGATGATTTGTACACTATTCGCCAAAAGCCGGACGAGTCACTACGAGAGTATGCCGGCCGCTTCAGCCATGAATATTCTCGCTGTGCTGAGGCAGATGACAAGACTGCCCTCAAGGCCTTCACAATAGGCGTACGTGACTATTTCTTCAAGTACATGATCAATGCCAACACTTCGAAAACTTACTCCGAGGTGATGGCACATGCCTATAACCACGCCTCCGTCGAGGCAAGAACATATCAAGGGAAACCCCCCACAGCCACCCCTTATCAGCAAGTAGGGAATGGAAGCCAGATCCAACCAAATGAGAAGACATCGGCCCTCCAAACGGCAACAGCGTACCTCCCTGCCTTACTTAATGCTTCGCCAAGTCAACAGACATACCAATCTCAGGGCAAGAGGAATGATTTCCATCCTCACCACTCTCATTTCAGTAAAAAGAGCAAATGGCACTATCGCGATAACCAAGGGTATCGCCACGATAATGCCCGCCCCCAGGCAGTCAATGTAGTAGGCCAAACACGCCCTTGAACACCGATGTATGAGACATACACGCCCTTGAACACCACATGCATGGCCATTTACCCCAGTATAGCTCACCTGATACCGAAGCCAAAGCCAAGAGAGCCAGTCTACAAATCCACGAAGAACACGAGCATGTTCTGTTGCTACCATGAGCATAACGGTCATGACAGCGAGAAGTGCATCATCCTCCGTGATCATATTGAAGCTTTGGCACGTGAAGGAAAAATTGATCAATTCCTCATTCACTCTCCAAGGGATAACTGTAACCAACGCCAAGTGAATGTGGTATATTCCATAAGCGGCGACACACCCATATCTGAATCTTCCAACAGGGCCATGAAAAACAGTGAACGAACTTTGAGGCCTGGTCACCAAGTGTTTCACGTGGAAGACATCAGGGGAGGCAAGTATCAAAAGCCTAGCTGGGATCCAATATGTTTCTACCCTGAGGAAGAAAAAGGTATCATATACCCTCACAGTGACCCACTGATCGTGGAAGCTCACGTAGCCAACTTTGACGTACGACGAATCCTGGTAGACACGGGGACTTCGGTCAATATCATGTTTGCTGAAGCTTTCAGGGCACTTAATGTAGCTTAACACTTGCTCGATCACTCAATTTCTCCTTTAATAAGCTTCTCCGGTGACGTTGTACAACTTCTAGGGAGCATACACTTACCCTTCACCCTTGGTACAGGCCCTTACACAGCTACCATTACCACCAACTTCCTAGTGGTTGACTGCCCAACGGCATACAATGTTATCTTTGGGCGCACATGCATCAATGATCTCAAGGCTATGGTATCTACACATATGTTGTTGATGAAATTTCCAACCCCCTATGGCAACGGTTATATCAGAGGAGATCAACTTAGTGCACGATCATGTTACAACACTTCAGTCAAGCAACAACATCTGCCTGTGCCTAAGGAAACCCTTTCTATACATGACCAAGTCATAAAAATAAGCCCGGACGAAGCCAACTTGGATCTTCATGATGGCAATAGTCAACCCGACGATCCTCGAGATAACTCTTTCACCCAGCAAGCCCAACCTGCAGAAGAGTTGGAGAAGGTTTCTATCTCAAAAGATTATCCGGATCGCATGGTGAAGATTGGCACCACCTTGTTGCCACCCCTTCGGTTGGCATTGATCTCTTTTTTGCAAGAGAACACTGAGGTCTTCGCCTGGTCATACGAGGACATGCTAGGCATCTCTCCTGATATCATCTGTCATCACTTGAGTATTGACCCTAAGACCAAGCCGGTAAGACAGAAACGAAGATCTTATGACGCTGAACGATACGAGGCAATGAAGGCGGAAGTTGAAAAACTCAAAGGCATAGGCTTCGTCCGTGAAGTCAATTATCCAACATGGGTGGCAAATGTGGTTCTTGTTAAGAAAAATCCAACCAAGGAAAGTCTCTTGCTTCAAAAGATCTTGTGGAGAATGTGTGTAGACTACACCGACCTAAACAAAGGATACCCTAAGGATAGCTTTCCCCTTCCTCTCATTGATAGACTTATAGACTCTACAACAGGGTGTGAAATCTTGAGCTCCATGGACGCTTACTCAGGGTACAACCAAATCCTCATGAACCATTCGGACCAAGAACACACAGCCTTCACTACTGATAGGGGACTATACTGCTATAAAGTCATGCCCTTCGGCCTAAAGAATACAAGGGCAACTTATCAAAGACTAGTAAATTCAATGTTCGCCGAACAAATTAGGAAGAACATGGAAGTGTACATTGATGATATGCTAGTCAAGAGCAAATATGCTGACCAACACATTACCAACCTATCTGGAACTTTCACCATTCTGAAGAGGTATCGAATGAGGTTGAACCCCAACAAATATGCATTTGGCGTGGGCTCTGGAAAATTCTTGGGTTTCATGATTAGCCAACGAGGCATTGAAGCTAATCCCGAGAAGATCAAAGTAATCATTGACATGAAGGAACCGGTAACTTCAAAAGACATCCAGAGCCTCACTGGTAAGGTGGCAGCATTAACCAGGTTCATCTCTAAGGCCACAGATAGATGTGCTCCTTTCTTCAAAGCACTTAAAGGAAGTGGGAAGTACATTACATGGACTGCTGAATGTGTCGAGGCATTCAAGAACCTTAAGGAGTACATGAGTAAAGCCCCTCTGCTCTCCAAACCTGAAGTTGGTGACACTCTCATTATCTACCTATCGATATCAGCTTCAGCAGTAAGTTCTATTCTTATTCGAAATGATGGTAATGTTGAACGGCCCGTCTACTACGCTAGTAAAGCCCTACACGATGAGGAGACACGATATTCCAACATTGAGAAATTGGCTCTGGCATTGGTCATGTCTGCTCGAAAACTTCGCCCTTACTTCCAAGCATACTCCATCATCGTACTTACTAATCATCCTCTTCGACATATACTACAAATTCCTGACACTTCAGGGCAAATTATCAAATGGGCGATAGCATTGGGTGAGTTTGACATCTCCTACCAACCAAAGCCAGCTGAGAAAGGCCAAGCGGTGGCAGACTTCATCGCCGACTTCACATATCCTGTTGACATTGCTTCTACACCTAAAGCAGTGGCTTCATTACCCTTGGAAGCCCAGAAAATAGAACCAACAGCCCCAGCATGGAGTCTGTATGTTGATGGCTCATCCAACCAACAGGGCTGTGGAGCAGGACTAGTCTTGACTACCCCCAACAAAGTGGCAATGGAGTATGCTCTTTGTTTCAAATTCAAGGCATCAAACAATAAGGCCGAGTATGAAGCCCTTCTAGCAGGCTTACGTTTGGCCAAACATCTTGGGGTTAAACAAATTGATATCTTCAGTGACTCCCAATTAGTGGTTAACCAAGTTACGAACAACTTTGACGCTAAGGATAGCTCCATGGCAGCATATCTTGCGCAAACACAACTTTTGCTCAAGCACTTCCACTACCAGATTACCCAAGTTCCTTGAGCGGCAAACAGTCATGTAGATGCCTTAGCTCGCCTCGCCTCAGCAGTGGAAGACAAAGTTGGGAGAAAAATTCATGTCGAACTGTTGGTTGCTCCTAGCACCACGGCCGCGGAAGTGTGCAACTTACAACAGGGGGATAGTTGGATCACCCCAATTTATAAATTCCTTGCTCATGGCTCCCTCCCAAATGATAAAGTCCAGGCTAAGCAAATTCGATACAAGTCTACCCGCTACCTGATCATCAACGATCAACTCTACAAGCGAGGTTTTAACTTGCCGTACTTAAGGTGCCTTGTGCCTGCCGAGGCAGAAATTATCCTCCGGGAAATACATGAGGGAGTTTGTGGAGATCATCCTGGATCTCGGTCCCTAGCACACAAGACTTTTCGCCAAGGATATTACTGGCCAACACTCTACCAAGATGCCATCAAAGTATCCCGCGCATGTGATAAATGTCAACGCTATGCGACTATTCCTCACTCCCCTCCAGAACCTCTCACTCCCATAATCAGCCCCTGGTCCTTTGCCCAATGGGGGGGCTTGATTTGATCGGCCTAATGCCTGTAGGGAAAGGCAATGTCCGTTATGCAATCGTTGCGGTTGACTACTTCACAAAGTAGGCCGAAGTAGAACCCTTGGCAACCATTACTGAGGCAAAGATAGAAGACTTCGTGTGGAAGAACATCCTTTGCAGATTTGGCATTCCCAATGCGATAGTCACTGACAATGGGAGACAGTTCGACAACAAGAAGTTCAGGATGTTCTGCTCTAAGTTTAACATGAACTTATGCTTTGCCTCCCCAGCTCATCCCCAGTCTAATGGACAAGTTAAGGCCATCACCAAAATAATCAAGCGCACTTTGAAAACCAGCTTGGACAAGGCTAAAGGTTGTTGGCCTGAATTTGTACCCCAAGTTCTTTGGTCATACCGCACTTCATATCGGACTTCAACAGGAGAAACTCCATTCTCACTTGCCTTTGGTACAGAGGCGGTTGTCCCAGTTGAGCTTGAGCAAGCAACATTTCGAGTCCAGAACTACATGCAAAGTGAAAATGACAAACAACTCTCCCTCAACTTGGATCTAGTCGAGGAACACAGAAACCAGGCTCACTTGAGGAATGTCGCCTACAAGCAGCGTATCTCCAACTACTACGGCTCAAGGGTCAAACCTTGCCATTTCAAAGTGGGGGATTGGGTATTGAAAAAAAGATTACTCTGCGATAGAGTCCCAAGTGAAGGCACACTGAGTCCAAACTGGGATAGACCGTTTGAAGTTATTGGCATCAGTCGCCCTGGCTCCTACAAGCTCAGAAGTTCCGATGACAAGATCATTGGCCATCCATGGAATGCTGAACACTTAAAGTACTACTACAAGTAGACTCACAGTGTACAAGTGTTGAGCTATAGCCGTTCGGCATACTATGTAATGAAGACCGTTTGGCAATGAGTTCAATAAAGAGATGGTTTAGCCAACTCGGCCCTAACTCTTTTACATTCCTAGCAATGAAACACTCAAGTGTTGAAACTTCAACGCGAATGCTTCCAACATGAAATAAAATCTAAGTATGTGTCAGCAAGACTATACAAAGAAACGAACAACCAAGTCATGGCTTATATCCAAACAAGGGATCTATTCAAACATAGCCAAACATTCATCAATGATAGTGCAAACACTCGTAAACATCCAAAACAAAAAAGCTCTCACGCTTATAACATGGCACACACCATACAAACAACAAACTAGTACATCCAGAGTATATGCAGAAAGTGAAGACACTTCTAGTCATCCTCATCTGAAGTCAAACCCCTAACAATATCACTCTGTGTCCCACCACAATCCTCTGCATCTCCAAGATCATCTTCACCTTGGTGAGTCTGCTCATCAGCACTAGCCTCATCGTCAGACTCCTCTTCACTACTAGGATAAAATCCGAGGATGAAGGTTTCACCCTTTTGTCGATACTCATTTTTCTCCTCACAGTACTTGTGAATAATGCTTCCATCGTCGTAACGATCAAGGACGGCCATCCATTTCCTTTTCTCAAAATTAGCCACCCGGATGCAGTGAGGTCTAAAGGCATCATGAAAGGCTTGAGAACTTAAGAACTCTTGCACGGCAGCTTTCCTCTCAGTTGGGATACTCCTCTTCAGCTCAGAAACCTCAACCAAGGCACTATCCAACTCCGCTTTAACCTTGGAAACCTCGAGGATAGTTGTCTCCAACTGTTCTTTAGCCGCCTCTAACTGTGTTTTGAGCCTCCAGTTCTCACCATTCCGCCTCTTCAAACTCTCAAAGTTTTGATCTTTGAGTCGGACGACCTCAACCAAAGCTTTACTCGTCTTCTTGGCATCATTCATAAGCCGCTTATTCTCTTTAAACTTTGCCTTGTATTTCTCAACCTCTTGTAGTCTGTCGTCGTACTCAGTCATGACCTACTTGACAAGATGATTGTCACTACTAGGAAAAAGATGGGAGAAAGTAAAGAAATGACAGAGTAACACTTACATAGGAAGATAGCCTCATCATCCGGTCACGATCAGATTCGTGCTTAGCTAGCGGCTCGCCAAGCTCTTCAACAATGGATCGACGTCCTGCCAAGCAATTATTGACATACCTAAAACTACTTGGTTGCATGGCAACCTTCAAATCCTTCCAATGGACGCTGCCAACCTCTTCCTTGTACTTTCTCTTGCGGCTGCAGCTAGGACCACCTTCTTGGTCAATGAACTCCATGGTTGGAGGAAAGATAAGATCGGTGGTAGAAAGAGGAGGCAACAATCGCTTTTCCTCTCCTGCAACTATGGCGGCAGCACACCCGATGGCCTTAGCTTCAGCCTTCTTTGAGGCAGCAATCTTGAGGACCTCCTCTTGCAACTTAGGTCTAGGGGCTGGCCTCACCCGATGCTTACGAGCTCCCTTGTGAAACAAAATGTTGTTTACAGGAACCAACATAGGTGATTTCCCTTTCTTGGTGCTAGTCTCCCCATTTTTGCTCACTTTCTCCACTGAACAAAAAAAAACAAAAAAACAAAAACACAAAAAATCAAAGTAAGGAATGCAATTTTGTAAGAGCAAGAGGGGGCGAAATGAAAGATACAACTTACTTGCTCGTCTCTGGCACTCGGAAACTTGGGGCTGGAAACCGTACTTTCGAAATAAGGGTCGTAGCTTGCCCAAATGCCTATACTCTTTGGGAACCCTCAACACCTTCTTTATGTCAGCTAGCTCCCATCCGGACAGTTTGATGGTTCTTCGTGTCACTACACGAAGAAAAATGTTAAAAGCAAAAAGAAATCACAACAAATAGCAAACAATGGATACATTACAACCTACAGTCTGGAAGTGAGTAGGAACACGTCGCTCAGGTGTGACACCCTTAGCATGCTCTCAATTGTTATACAGAAAGCACCAACGGTTTTTCCAAGTGCAGTACACATTTTTCTTACCAAAGACAACACGCTCTCTCTCACTCCCACATGCACACTCGGCATACCCAGTGCATGCTTTTGTCTGGCGCATCTTATAGCAGTAGCGCCACTGATGGAAGGAAGGCTCACCTAAGCCACATTCCATCCAAATAATATAAAACCCGATCAAGGTATCCCAAAAACCAGGGTTGAGTTGCCCAGGCGCATATCCAATAAAAGATAGCATCCGTTGCAACCACGGGTGCAAAGGTAGCTTCACCCCTAAGGTCAGTAATACCTGGGTATAGAACATAACATGACCCTTGGGCGGCTCAGAGGGTAATTCTTCACAATGCACCAAACGTATTCCTACACTACAAGGGACACTACATGACTGCCTTAGGGCCTCAAGCTGCTTTTCGCTATCTAACAAATTGTTTTCTAAATGGTCCGCTGTGAACTCAGAGCGAAATATGGGTATGGCGTCACGAACAACCCTCTCACCTATTGGCATGGAGGAAGAACCAATATTGGCTAAAGTTTGACAATTGTGAAGATCATCCAACGTTTCTTTTGTACAAGACTCTGACAAAGACCATGAAGACTCCGACATTGCAGGCTCCAACCTAAAGCTAGAGCCAGGGAAGCCCTCATCACTAGAACTTCCAGGCTCTGACATCTACAATAAACAAAAACAAACTCTATCACTACATGGAGGATCGAAACATAAGGAAGTTCCTAGGACATGAAAAAAAAGCTCAACCAGTTCATTATGTTCTTAACCAAATACATGACCACTCAAACAATTCAACAAGAATGAAAGCATTTGATCTAGTGGAGAAGACTACCAACCTGAAGATGGTGCAAAGCAATGCCGGAATCCCTCTCAACTAGAGAGCACTTTGTCTTAAAAAATCACTACAAAATTAGCAAGTGAAGGCAAGGTAAAGAGTGGAAACTTATCATTCTTATATAGATAGTTCAACATAGCCAAAGAAATTTGAAATTCAAATTCAAACCATGAGAAAGCCACGCATGGAAATTCTTCAAACTTCCACACAAGCTAGAGAGTTTCAAATTTCAAATGTTCAGTTCCCCCACTCAAAAAAAAAAAAAAAAAAGGGGGGGGGGGGGGGGGGGAACACAGCAGCTTCATCAATGGGATTCAAGTACAAATCTCAAAAGCTTCACACACTCTTGATCAAGATAGTGTGAACCAAAATCAATTTATGGTGCCAACGAAAGCTTCACCTACAAAGCTTCACACTACAAAGCTTCACCTCACAAAGCTTCACCCCACAAAGCTTCACCCCATAAAGTTTCACCTACAAAGCTTCACCCTACAAAGCTTCACTACAAAATTTCAACACTAAAACATGCAAGAGCTTCACTACAAAATTTCAACACTAAAACATGCAAGAGCTTCACACACTCTTGATCAAGATAGTGTGAAGCTAAATCAAAATTTGTGTCCTAAAAATAGCTTCAACTAGTTAAGCCTTTTTCCCTCTCTCCCTCTTCCGTCACCTTTCATCTATCAAATTTCCGCAACTTCTGCACTTCTTCAATGGAGCCGAATTTTGGACATCTTATATTTCTTGAACAGATAAAAAACTTTCAAGAAGGAAATGTTTCTGTTTGAGCGAAGGAAATTAGAGTTTTAAAGCTCCAAACATGACAGTCAGATTCCTGTCGATTTCAAAGCTGTTGTGATGTTTCAAAGATCTGGAAGTATTTAACCGTTAATTCATTCTGAATTTTTGGTATGTTATGGAAGAGATGATGAGGAACAACTTCGATGAAGAAAGTATGTTGATTTGAGAAAGATAAAATGGAGTTTTGAAGCTAACAACAGGTCTGATGGGTTGACAGATAAATCATGAACAGTTACTCATCATACCTGAATGTCTGGAGTTGTACTACTCCGATGGATCTCAAATTTGGATATGTTGTAGATCACAAGTTAAGAAACAACTTTCATGAAGACGACTTTGCGATTTGAGCTACAAAAAAAAGTGTTATAATTGCAGCAACTCAGGCTGATTAGTGGAAACGAAAAGCAATTCCACCACAAAAGTGAACAGCAGCAAAAAGTAAAAAAAAAAAAGGGGAAGCAGAAATGGGCAAAGGGATGAGACCTTGGGTCTCATTTTTATTATTTCCCTACCTCTCAACATGAAGCAAGAAAGAATTGTACTTCACTAAGAAAGAATTGTGCTTCACCAAATGAAGCAAGACAAGGCATCGATATTCTGACAAGTTGGTAACAAGCAAGACACCTATTTTGCAACTCTCCTCGACCGGCGACTTGGGGGACTCCTATCATATGCTACTACACCTCGGTACTCGGAAGTTCCGCTACTACTTAATGACTTGGATCTTTCAAAGTCCCCAATTGAGAAGTTTTCCTCACTCGGGAAATTAGGGGAGCACTATTTCAACCTACAGGATCCACCCACGAAGTTTCAACATGCAAATTTCAACAAAAGAAAAAATTCAAAGAACTTGGTGGATGATGCCTTGGTGTATTTAACACAATACGCTGAATGAAGTAAAACTTGTTTATTGATATCATCGATAAAATTACATATATGTACATACTACATATATGTACATACACAAGAATCAAAACAAACAAACAGGAGGGAACCTTCACAAAGGTTGCCCAAGAGAAGCCTCAGTACTCGACAAAGCACCAGAAAGAGGAGGCACCGGAGGAGGATCATTTGGAACCTTTGTACTGGGCAGAACCCCAGAAGGAGGAGGCACCGAAGGTTGATCGTTTGGAGCTTCAATACGCAATAAAGCTCCAGAAGACGAAGGCAATAGGTGCCCTTGGAACAAATCCACAAACCTCTGATGATCACTTAGAATCTGACTCTTGGATTCCTCCAGCCGGTCAAGCTTTCTCTTCATGCCCGTGGAGTAGCTATGTGCAAGCAGGTGCAACTGTCTATTCTCGTGCTTAAGCCCTCTGATCTCCTGTTTAAGGCTTATCACCTCAGCCGCCAAGGATTCAACCTGGCGGGTTCGAGCAAATAGGCGCTAGGCCATATTAGACACAGAAGCCGCACACTGAACACTGAAAGCCAGAGAATCCTTAACAGCCAACTCATCGGACTGTTTGGAAAGTAGTCTGTTATCTTTGGGAGTGAGAAGATTCTTGGCCACCACCGCAGCGGTCATGTCATTCTTCATCACAGAATCCCCAACGGTAAGATGACCAGTAGGGGATAAGAAAGACGGGCGTCATATGTTGTCTTGAGGAGACATGGTTGCCTCTACCTCAACATTCAAGTCAAACCGACGGTCGGATGGGCCAGACATTTTCAGAAATGACGAAGGAAAAATGAGGTCCAATAAATCTCAGAAGCACAAAAATAAAGGGAAGATTTCTACAAGCAGTAACTCTCTGAGCGTACTTCTTGAACACAATTGGTGCCCCTATAAAAGAGAAGGCAACAGGGCCGTTTGTTCAAAAATCGAAGAGACACCACTCCCCGAATTTCGAGAAGCAGATTTGCCGGGGTAAAATTTATCGACAATCTTCACACGCAACACCAGCTCCTCGGATACCAAGGGTAACTCTGCCAAAGAACTCTGACAAAGTTATGGCACGAAAATTTCAAAGTTCCAGCTACCCTACTATTACCCACAAGAGTAAAGGAATAGTACCACTACTTGCTAATTGGGAAATCACTATACGAGTCAAATCTGTCCTCTATGGCAAAGCATACCCACAAGAATGCCTAATTTTTCCTCATCTCCAAGAATACACCTTTAACAGATCTGCTTGTTCAAAAATCGAAGGGGCAACGCTTTCCGAATTTTGAGAACCAGATCTTCAACAGATCTGATTGGTTCAAGAATCGAAGAGGCAACGGTTTCCGCATTTCAAGAGCCAGATCTTCAACATACCCGCTTGTTCAAAAATCGAAGAGGCACCTCTCTTCGAAGATTTTCGTGGATATAATTTGTCGGCACTTCTCACAAGCAACATCAGCTTTCCGGATATCACGGACCACTTTGTCAAAGATCTCTGACAAAGTTAAAACACGTGAATCCTGCAGCTCCCACTGCATTGCTACGACCGAGAAGGGTAAAGGAATAGCATTACTACTTGCTGTTGGGGAAATCCCTATATATGTCGACCTACATCCTCCACGGCCAGGTAGACCTACGAAAATGCTCAATTCTTCCTCACACCCGAGATGACACTCCCAACGAAGCCTCTCGAAATACTTAGCTTTCTTTCCCCCCGATAATACCTCTGCAAACAAGCCACACCAGAGTAAGAGTACCTCATATCATCAGGGACATATGATAGGAGCATATTTAGGCGACTTAGTTGGCTTGTTCTTGTGCATTTATGTTGTTATCTCTTAGTTATTTTAGTCTTTTAAGCCATTTTCGTGTGTTTTCAGGTTCTATGGAGAAAGTATGCAAGAAGGTGCATTTTGAAGCTTTTTGGAGCAAATTTGGGATTGGAATGGTTATCACATGCCTGAAGCAAAAAGAATGGACGAAATTGAAGTCTTGAAGAAGTGAGGATTCCTAATCAACGAAGGATTCCTAATTGAAGCTGGATTCCTAGAAGAATGAGGATTCTTACTCACATGAGGATTCCTACTCAAATAAGGATTCCTACTTGAAGCAGGAAAGTTAAGCCAAGGTTTCTTATTTTGGTGTGACCTTTCCTAATCCTAAATGTCCCTGAATTCCAGCAACTTTGAAGGCCTCATATGCATTTTAGGACACAAACTACACATTCCTTGCACCATTAAAGTCTTTGCCGCACCTTTCCCATTCTCCATTTCCCTTGCCATGCAAGGGGACTCATTTCCCTTTAGTTTTAGGACACTTTCCCTTTCCTAATCATCCAGCCGCACCTCCTTGCCCTTTACTCTTCCTTGCCGTGCAAGGGAGAGGGTTATTTCCTGTTTCCTTGCATTAAAACACATTCCTAATTTGTTTTAAAGCCTTGCCGTAATTCTTAGCCAATTTCCTTTAGTTTTCTAATTTGTTTACCTTTTTCTAGAAGCTTTTGACTTAAATTATGTTTACCTAAATAACCTAGGGTTTTAATTCCTGAAACCTTTAAATAAACTTCCTTTTTGAAGCCACAAGATTCATTCATTCACCCATTCACGCCAGAAATCATCCCTACACCTTGGCCGCAACTTCCATTCACCCTAAACATATTCCTGACCCCAGAACAAATCCCATACACTTCACCCATCTTTGTGCCGCAGCAAAGAGGAAGGAGGAGAGCCTTTGGACGTGCCTGCCATTCAAGTTAGGATTGCTGGAACGTTTAGGTGTAATCTTTCTTTTGTTTTCAATGTTTCAATTCAATAATCTTTGTTCTGTGAATATGAGGAACTAAACCCCTATTAGCTAGGGGGAAATTCGAAACCATGGTTATACTTGCAATATGATTTGATTACATCCAGTTGTGATTCATAAGCTGTGAATTCAATTTACTTATCTGTTGAATTAAAACTGATTTGTGTGTGTTGGTTGAGAGTGCACGCTTAATTTTCATGCATAAATATGATGCTAGGATATAAGGGAGTTTCACCTAATCGTTATGAACTTATATTCACAAGTAGTGAAGGTTGCTGGTCACAATCGTGTTAAGTAAATTCTTGGCATAAGTATCATGCGCTTTCATAGTTATGAGTGCCTCGTCAATACTTATGATTTTCATTGAACTTAATGATCTTTGATTGTATCTCTATCATGCGCTTTCATGTAGGGAATTTTTGAAGAATAATTTGATTGTGATGCGCTTTTTCCATCCAATTCAATGACATGAGGAAAATCAGAGGGTTAATTTAAGCGTACCTAATTAATCTGGGGTGTTGAGAATTCGTGGTTTATTGAAAAGCAATTGGAAATCGTTTTGTTTGCAAGTGTGTCATGTGTGGAGAAGAACCTCCTAGCTAGTCCATTATCCATAGTTTCATCCAAATTCGTGCAGATTTCATTAGTTCTTTACTTTACCTGTTTTGTTTTCAAATTCGTAAAAACCCAATCCCCATTTACTTTGTTGAGTCATATTTGTTAGAAACTGATTTAGTTTGTGTTTTTAAGTGTTTTGAGTCAAGTCAAAACTTATTTTCGTCCAAATTTACTGTTAGTGGCAGATTTGAGTCTTTTAGCTTGTTTTGTGCTGTTTTGAGTCTGTTGAGTTGTTTAAGTGTTTTAGAGTTTAGTTCTGCATTCTTTGAGTCTAGTTTAGTGTTTTTAACTTAGTTTTACGTTTTTGAGTCAGTTCCAAGTGTTTTAGCAATCCCTCCTAATCCTCGGTCTAGAACGATCCCTACTTGCATCTATACTACAATTGTCAACAAGAGGGTTTAATTTGTGTGCTTACATATTTCGCATCAAATTTTTGGCGCCGTTGCCGGGGATTAGCAAATCCGTTGGATTTTTCTTTCTGTTTGTTTTTTTTTAGTTTGTTTAAGTTTCTGACTTTGTGTTGTTTTCTTGTTGTTAGGTACTAGTTTATGACTCGAAGCTATCAACCTGTTAGTAAGAATATTTTGGACTTTGACGACGATTTTGAGAGAACTTTGAGAAAGAATAAGAATCAACAAGAACCCCAACCTTCTCAACCCTCACTAAATCTTGAAGAAGACGAAGTACAAGTGGAAGAGGAGGCCACGGCTCAGTTTGTAGAGGACGCACTAGCCATGGCAGCAGACAATCGAACAATCAAGTAGCTTTCTGCTTCAGGATTGGACAATGCCGCACCCCTATGCATCCAATACCCTACAGCTGCTCAAGGAAAGACCGAGGAGTTCGAGTTGAAGTCAAGCTTGCTGCACCACATTCCAAAGTACCATGGGCTGTCCATGGAGGATCCAAACAAACACTTGAAAGAGTTCGAAGTGGTGTGTTCAAGCATGACCCCTATCAATGTCGATGGAAGCATACTGAAGATGAAGGCTTTTCCTTTTTCTCTCTTAGAAAAAGCTAAAGATTGGTTGTATGAACTAGCCCCTGGAACTGTCACATCTTGGGAGAGCATGAAACGGGCATTCTTGGAGAAGTTTTTCCCAACTTCTCGAGTCATTCTTCTACGCAAAAGGAATGAAGGTGAATTGTTTCCCACTTATTATGAACGTTTTAAAACTCTTGTTGCTTCATGTCCACAGCATCAAATGAAGGAGGAGCTTTTTCTTCAATATTTCTACGAAAGACTTCTACCCATTGAACGTCAAATGCTAGATGCCTCAGCGGGAGGAGCTTTGGTGGATAAGACACCCACGGCTGCCAAGACCTTGATTGCTAACCGAGCTTTGAACGCTCAACAAGATGAAGGTGTTGGACAAAGAATCACCTCACGGCAACAACAAGTGAATGAGGTAAGTGCTATTTTTGAACTGCAAAATCAAATGGCTAATGTTACCACTCTTCTTTCTCAGGTTGTGGAAGGACCAAAAGTGCAAAGTGTGGCTGCGTGTGGCGTGTGTTCCATGCAAGGACATCCCTCTGATAAGTGCCCACAATTGATTGAGAATGGAGGGTGGGAATCTGCCAATGCCGTGGGTTTTGGGAATCAACAACCAAAAAGTGATCATTTCTCTAACACATACAATCAAGGTTGGAGAGATCATCCAAATTTCAAATGGCGAGAACCCCAACAAAACCAACAACAAAGTGCATTTAGGCAACAACCCCCGGGTTTCTATTCAAAACCATACGCACCCACATAACCCCAAGCACAACCTGCCCAAACCAAATCAGGTTCATCTATTGATAATGATCAGATTTTTCAATTACTAACTTCTATGGCGCAGGGTATGCAAACTAGGGACAAAAAGGTGGATGAGTTGGAGAAGCAAGTAGGGCAGATTGCAGAGTTCATGGGCCAATTCCGAGAGCAAGGCAAGTTGCCTAGTTCAACTGTTGTCAACCCAAATGGTGGATTCAAATCTGCCAAAGCCATGAGTCTGCAAAATGGAAAACAAGTTGGATCTGATCCCCAACCTTCCAAATCACGTTCCAACGAGTTTGAAGAGTTGATAATTGAAGAAGATGAGCAATGCACACCCACGGCAAGGGTAGCACCACCCTTGCCACAGCCACCTAAACCATCCAATTCGGCCAACACAGGTAAGGAAGTTCCAATTTTGGTTAATTCTAATGTTGTTCCTCCAAATGTACCCTTTCCTCGTAGGTTTATGCAATCAAAGAATGAGGAGGCTGAAAAGGACATTTTGGAAACATTCAGAAAAGTTCAAGTCAATATACCACTTTTGGATGCAATTAAACAAATTCCAAGGTATGCCAAGTTTTTGAAAGAACTTTGTACCACCAGGAAGAGAATTTCGACCAAGGAGGTTGTAAAGGTAGGTGAAAATGTCTCAGCTATCTTGCAACGCAAACTGCCTCATAAATGCAAAGATCCTGGTAGTTTTACAATTCCTTGTGTTATTGGCAATACTCATTTTGAATCTGCCATGTTAGACTTAGGTGCATCTATAAATGTCATGCCATATTCAA
Organism: Heteromeles arbutifolia; assembly: GCA_024362995.1. Lineage (NCBI taxonomy): Eukaryota > Viridiplantae > Streptophyta > Magnoliopsida > Rosales > Rosaceae > Heteromeles > Heteromeles arbutifolia. The sequence continues at coordinate 25,326,036 of JANCRC010000013.1, read as the reverse complement.
TTTATGCATCTATGGGCTTAGGCAAATTGAAAAATGAGGGTGTGATTATACAATTGGCCGATCGATCTAATGCATATCCAAAGGGAGTTTTGGAAGATGTTTTAGTGCAGGTCAATCATTTAATCTTTCCAGTGGACTTCTACATGCTTGAAATGGACGAGTCAGACCATTCTCCTTCATTGCCTATCCTTCTTGGAAGGCCATTCATGAAAACTGCCCGTACTAAGATTGATGTGTTTAATGGAACATTGACAATGGAATTTGATGGGGAAGTTATTAATTTCAATCTTTCAAATTCTATCAAGTATCCTAGTGAGGATCACTCATGTTTCTCTATTGATGTAATTGACTCTTTGGCGCAGGACCATTTTGAACAATTGAAGGAAGATACACTTGAATTGGTCATTGCACAAGGAATGGACATTCAAAACAATGGAGCAGCAACCATGCACCTCTACGGCATGCATGAATTTTCCCTTGCCGTGCCCCCTAGTGATGATGTAATTGAGTTGGTGGCTACCCTCGAATCATTGCCACCACAATCTGGTAAGTTTCTGGACCCAATTTCAATTTCAGTTTCGGCTAACAAGTTACTTCCATCAGTTATGCAGCCCCCTACACTTGAACTCAAACCATTGCCAAGTCATTTGAAGTATGTTTTCTTGGGAGAATATGAGACGTTGCCAGTCATCATCTCAAGCACACTCACGGCACAAGAGGAGAACAAGTTGGTGAGGGTGCTAAAAGAGCACAAGACGGCAATTGGGTGGACATTGGCTGACATCAAAGGAATCAGCCATACCACTTGCATGCATCGTATACTTTTGGAGGAATGGTCTAAAACATCTCGAGAGGCTCAACGCCGACTCAACCCTCCAATGATGGAAGTTGTGAAGAAGGAGATAATCAAGCTCCTTGATTGTGGAGTGATCTATCTAATCTCCGATAGTCGATGAGTCTCACATGTGCAATGTGTTCCAAAGAAATCTGGAGTGACTGTGGTAAAGAATGCCAAAGAGGAGCTTGTGCCTACTCGAATCCAAACAGGTTGGAGGGTTTGTATCAATTATGGGAAGCTCAACGCCACCACAAGGAAGGATCACTTCCCATTGCCATTCATTGATCAGATGCTTGAAAGGTTAGCAGGTTATGCATTCTATTGTTTTCTTGGTGGTTATTCTGGCTATAATCAAATTGTCATAGCACCTGAGGACCAAGAAAAAACCACTTTCACATGCCCATTTGGTACATTTGCTTATCGACGCATGCCATTTGGTTTATGCAATGTATCTGCCACATTTCAAAGATGCATGATGAGCATATTTTCTGATTATGTTGAGAAAATTATTGAAGTTTTCATGGATGATTTCAGCGTTTTTGGTGATTCATTTGATGGTTGTTTGCATAATCTCAGTTTGATCTTAAAACGATGCGTTGAAACTAACCTTGTTCTCAATTGGGAAAAATGTCATTTCATGGTTAAACAAGGCATAGTTTTAGGTCATATCATCTCTGAAAATGGTATTGAGGTTGATAAGTCAAAGATAGATCTTGTACGTCACTTACCCTCTCCTACTTCGGTTAGAGAGGTTCGTTCTTTTCTTGGACATGCAGGTTTCTATCGACGATTCATCAAAGATTTCTCAAAGGTTTCCCAACCTCTTTGCCGTCTCTTTCAAAAAGATGTGGTGTTTGATTTCAATGAGGAATGCACGGCCTCCTTCAAACAACTCAAGGAGTTGCTGACCACGGCCTCAATTATTGTTCCACCTGATTGGAGCCTTCCTTTCGAGCTTATGTGTGATGCATCTGATTATGCTTTAGGGGCTGTTTTAGGGCAAATGAAGGACAAGAGGCCGCATGTCATCTACTATGCCTCTCGGACATTGAGTGATGCCCAATTGAACTATTCCACAACTGAGAAAGAACTTCTTGTTGTTGTCTTTGCTTTAGACAAATTTAGATCATATCTAATTGGTACTAAAGTAATTGTTTTCGCTGATCATGCAGCTTTGAAATATTTGCTCATAAAGAAAGAAGCCAAGCCAAGGCTAATTCGATGGATGCTGCTTCTTCAAGAATTCGACATTGAGATTCGAGACAAAAAGGGAAGTGAAAATGTGGTGGCTGACCACCTAAGCCGAATGGTGCATAATGAGGAGTCCTTACCCATTGCTGAAACGTTCCCTGATGAACAATTGTTGCCTATTAAGGTAAGTGAACCTTGGTATGCTGATTTGGTTAACTTTTTGGTGTCTAAACAAATTCCAAACACTTTCACTAGACACCAGCGTGATAAGCTCAAAAATGATGCACGATTTTATGTATGGGATGATCCATATTTGTGGAAATATTGCCCTGATCAGATTGTACGTCGCTGTGTGCATGATTCTGAGTTTCATTCAATTTTAAGCTTTTGTCATACATATGCATATGGTGGTCACTTTGGCACACAGAGAACAGCACTTAAGGTGTTACAATGTGGATTCTATTGGCCTAGTAACAACACTTAAGGTGTTACAATGTGGATTCTATTGGCCTAGTATCTTTAAGGATGCTAGAAATTTTTCCGTAACATGTGATAAATGCCAAAGAACAGGAAATATAAGTGCAAGAGATCAAATGCCGCAAAATGTCATACTTCCTGTCGAAATTTTTGATGTTTGGGGCATCGATTTCATGGGTCCTTTTCCTTCATCACATGGTTTTCTTTACATCTTACTTGCTGTGGATTATGTATCGAAATGGGTGGAAGCAAAAGCCACCCGAACTAATGATTCTCGAGTGGTTGCACATTTCATTCGAACTAACATATTTGCAAGGTTTGGAATGCCAAGAGTGATCATAAGCGATGAAGGGTCTCACTTTTGCAATCGAACCATTGAGGCTTTGCTCAAGAAGTACAACGTTACGCATAAGGTTTCAACACCTTATCATCCTCAAACCAATGGGCAAGCTGAGGTTTCAAATAGAGAAATCAAGCAGATTTTGGAGAAAACTGTGGGCCCAACAAGGAAGGAGTGGAGCTTGCGCTTGGACGATGCATTGTGGGCTTATCGTACGGCCTACAAATCTCCCATTGGCATGTCACCTTTTCGGCTCGTCTATGGTAAGCCCTGTCATTTACCCGTGGAGTTAGAACACAAGGCACATTGGGCTGTGAAGAACTTCAACATAGATCTTGATGCTGCTGGAATCCATCGAAAGCTCCAATTAAATGAACTTGAAGAGATTAGGCATGAGGCTTATGAAAACGCTCGACTTTACAAAGAGAAGACCAAGGCTTTCCATGACAAGATGATTCGTAGCAAATCATTATCAATTGGGCAGAAAGTGTTACTCTTTAATTCGCGCATTCGCTTGTTTCCTGGTAAGTTATGTTCCAAGTGGGTTGGTCCGTTTGTTATTACTAATGTTTTTGTTCATGGTGCAGTCCAACTCAAAAGCTTGAAAACTGGGCAAGTATTCAAGGTGAATGGGCATCGTTTGAAACCATACTATGAGCACTTTGTTAAGCATGCTGTGGATGACATTTCCATGCATGTCGTGGGCTCCAATGGGGAGTGACTGAGTTTTTCGTCCGGCTGCATGACGTTAAAGCAAGCGCTACTTGGGAGGCAACCCATGCATTCAACAAAGGAAGACCTAGGAATCACTCCACTTCCAGATTTGCGTTCCTAAACCCTTCACTTTGTTGTTGTTTCTTTTATGCCATGTTTAGTGTGTTTATTCCTTGTTTGTTAGTTTGTTTGTTTTTGTGTGAGTTTATGCTTGAAACATTGAGGACAATGTTTGCTTTAAGTGTGGGGGGGTAAACAAGTGTTTTTGCATGAAATTCGTGGGATTTTATCACCCATTACTTGAAAATTTGTTCCTTGCTGTTTTTAAGCTGTTTTGGAGTGTTTTAGTGTGTTTTGGCATAAAATCCGAAAATCTCATAAAAATTTGAAAAATTATTTTGAAAAACCCAAAAAAGAGTTATTTTTGTGTTTTTTGTTTGTCTTAGGGTACCTTCCAACACAATGATGAGGATTTGGTTTTTAATTACATGGCTGTTAAAGAGAGTTATAAACATGGATGAAAGTTTGATTTACTCTTTGGTTTATGCTTGGTTGTGGTTATAATTTATGAATTCGCATGCACTCATAAAGGAAAAATCAGTTTTTGTAACATGCTTGAAGGAAGGAACTCAAATTAATGCTACATCCCTGTGAGACTTGAGCCTAAACGTTCTTTTGGAGAGTTATTAATCTGTGATTCTTGTGTTTCTAAAGTTGTTGCATGATCTCATTATTCTTTGCTTGGTTGCTACTTAGAAGACGTTTCATCATTTAGTTCCAAATACTAGAACTCATACCTATTTCATTCAAAGCATGATATTGATTTGCATAACACATATTCAAGATGAAGTTGTGTAGTGACCACAAGCCAAATAGCCGAACAACCCCCTTTGTCATTTGTTTTGTAGGTTTAAATCCCGTTGAGCCTTGTTTAGCCTATTTTCTTTGTGAACCACAATATCCCTACCTAGCCTAGATTAGGACCATCCATACCCTTGTTTTTGAAGCATAGTGAAGCATGACTTAAAAAGAATTCCTTTTGATTGACTTCTTGTAGAAAAACAAGTGTGGGGGAAGGGATTTGTGTGTGTGTGTGTGCCAAGAAAAAGAAATAAGGCACGGGTTAAAAAGAAAGAAATTTCGTGGGAAAACAAAAGAAAAAGAAAAAGAAAAAGTTATGAAAAAAGTTAAAAAAGAGTGGAAAATTATGAGAAAAAAGAGTTCTAAAGTGTTGATTGTTGAATGAGGGGTCCAAAACATCAAATCTGGCCCTAGAATGTGTATTTCTTCCCTTTTATGTTTAAAGTTGATTTCTGCATTCAAAATTGAATTCTAAGTGTCAGTTTCATTACTTTGCTTGCTATTACTTTAAGAAGCTTTGTTTTCCATATCCTTTCTTTCTTAACCATTCCCCTTAGCCCCGTTTCAACCCTTAAACTTTAATCTTGAGTGTTATGGGATTCAATATGTGGAGTTTGGAATTGGTATGAGCATATGGTGTCACTGGTTCTCGCATCTAAGTAGTAGCATTCCATTCATGAGATCATATCTAAGCATGCTTATTAACTCCAGAAAGTGCTTTCTTTGCTATTACATATGTGAGTACTAGTTTTCAAGTTTACATCAATCTTCTCACATATAACTAGTGTAGGGTGTGTAGTCAGAAAATCAGAGTGAAAATTGAGTGCATATCTAGTAAGGTATTGAAGGAATTCTCTAAGGCATGTTACTACATTCAAAACATCGTTTTAATTGATTAAATGTGAACTAGTAAGTGGTGACTGTGATTAAGTATGTGCTCAAGTGTGAAGATGACTAAAATCTGTGGGACTGATGATTTTTAACATGTCATGTGCCTTGAAAATCCCTGAGGCAAATGTTGGAAGGATTAGAGTGTGTTTTGTTTACTTAGGTTGTGTTTTGTTTGTTTAGTTTTGTTTCTTTTGTTTCTTTTGTTTTGCTCGAGGACTAGCAAAAGCTAAGTGTGGGGGAATTTGATAGGAGCATATTTAGGCGACTTAGTTGGCTTGTTCTTGTGCATTTATGTTGTTATCTCTTAGTTATTTTAGTCTTTTAAGCCATTTTCGTGTGTTTTCAGGTTCTATGGAGAAAGTATGCAAGAAGGTGCATTTTGGAGCTTTTTGGAGCAAATTTGGGCTTGGAATGGTTATCACATGCCTAAAGCAAAAGGAATGGACGAAATTGAAGTCTTGAAGAAGTGAGGATTCCTAATCAACGAAGGATTCCTAATTGAAGATGGATTCCTAGAAGAATGAGGATTCTTACTCACATGAGGATTCCTACTCAAACAAGGATTCCTACTTGAAGTAGGAAAGTTAAGCCAAGGTTTCCTATTTTGGTGTGACCTTTCCTAATCCTAAATGTCCCTGAATTCCAGCAACTTTGAAGGCCTCATATGCATTTTAGGACACAAACTACACATTCCTTGCACCATTAAAGTCCTTGCCGCACCTTTCCCATTCTCCCTTTCCTTTGCCGTGCAAGGGGACTCCTTTCCCTTTAGTTTTAGGACACTTTCCCTTTCCTAATCATCCAGCCGCACCTCCTTGCCCTTTACTCTTCCTTGCCGTGCAAGGGAGAGGGTTATTTCCTGTTTCCTTGCATTAAAACACATTCCTAATTTGTTTTAATGCCTTGCCGCAATTCTTAGCCAATTTCCTTTAATTTTCTGATTTGTTTACCTTTTTCCAGAAGCTTTTGACTTAAATTATGTTTACCTAAATAACCTAGGGTTTTAATTCCTGAAACCTTTAAATAAACTTCCTTTTTGTAGCCACAAGATTCATTCATTCACCCATTCACGCCAGAAATCATCCCTACACCTTGGCCGCAACTTCCATTCACCCTAAACACATTCCTGACCCCATAACACATCCCATACACTTCACTCATCTTTGTGCCGCAGCAAAGAGGAATGAGGAGAGCCTTTGGACGTGCCTGCCATTCAAGTTAGGATTGCTGGAACGTTTAGGTGTAATCTTTCTTTTGTTTTCAATGTTTCAATTCAATAATCTTTGTTCTGTGAGTATGAGGAACTAAACCCCTATTAGCTAGGGGGAAATTCGAAACCATGGTTATACTTGCAATATGATTTGATTACATCCAGTTGTGATTCATAAGCTGTGAATTCAATTTACTTATCTGTTGAATGAAAACTGATTTGTGTGTGTTGGTTGAGAGTGCACGCTTAACTTTCATGCATAAATCTAATGCTAGGATATAAGGGAGTTTCACCTAATCGTTATGAACTTATATTCACAAGTAGTGAAGGTTGCTGGTCACAATCGTGTTAAGTAAATTCTTGGCATAAGTATCATGCGCTTTCATAATTACGACTGCCTCGTCAATACTTATGATTTTCATTGAACTTAATGATCTTTGATTGTATCTCTATCATGCGCTTTCATGTAGGGAACTTTTGAAGAATAATTTGATTGTGATGCGCTTTTTCCATCCAATTCAATGACATGAGGAAAATCAGAGGGTTAATTTAAGCGTACCTAATTAATCTGGGGTGTTGAGAATTCGTGGATTATTGAAAAGCAACTGGAAATCGTTTTGTTTGCAAGTGTGTCATGTGTGGAGAAGAACCTCCTAGCTAGTCCATCATCCATAGTTTCATCCAAATTCGTGCAGATTTCATTAGTTCTTTACTTTACCTGTTTTGTTTTCAAATTCGTAAAAACCCAATCCCCATTTACTTTGTTGAGTCATATTTGTTAGAAACTGATTTAGTTTGTGTTTTTAAGTGTTTTGAGTCAAGTCAAAACTTATTTTCGTCCAAATTTACTGTTAGTGGCAGATTTGAGTCTTTTAGCTTGTTTTGTGCTGTTTTGAGTCTGTTGAGTTGTTTAAGTGTTTTAGAGTTTAGTTCTGCATTCTTTGAGTCTAGTTTAGTGTTTTTAACTTAGTTTTACGTTTTTGAGTCAGTTCCAAGTGTTTTAGCAATCCCTCTTAATCCCCGGTCTAGAACGATCCCTACTTGCATCTATACTACAATTGTCAACAAGAGGGTTTAATTTGTGTGCTTATATATTTCGCATCAACAAAAGCAAGAGTATCCCATATCATACTTTTTCCCTGTCTTTACCTTTGCCTTTGCTCTTACCTGCAAGACAAGGAGAAAGAGAGCAATCAGCCAACACTTGGTATCAATCTTCTGATATGGAACTGATTACCTGGAACCCCTTCCTGATTGCTTACCTAGCATTGCTCTCGAGTATTCATCTTCAACTGCTAATGTACTTCCGAAAAAATGCCACATCTGCATGGAGAACAGATAAGGCAAGTGAAACTGATACCTTGAAGCATGTGGAGATAACTTGCTAATTCATCCTCAACTAAGCTGAGGATCACTTGCCATATGAGATTACTCATGGTCTGATTTCCTTCAAAAATCAAGCTACCAACGGCCCTTGAAGAAATTACAAGTCTAATTCAAGATCAAGTCTCTTATTCCTTGCTAAGAAGCCCTCCAGCTCAGTTCAAGAATAAACCTGTGGAAAGATACTTCTTCAAAAGCAAAAGTACCTCATATCATCAGAGTCGAAGGTAAAAATATCTCATGGCATGCTTTTCCTTCACCCTTGCTCTTGCCTGCGGGAGAAGGAGAAAGAAAGCAATCGGTCGGCACTTGGAAAGATTGAATAAAAAAACAGACCATCACCTCTACCTCGTGCCTGCCTGTCGTTCAGAAGAAACAAGCAGAGAAGAATGCAGCATGATGAGCTGTAACAGATCGCTATGGCATGACACCCCGCCCTGCACAATCATATAACTAAGCAGAAGGAGTTTGAGTTGAATCCAAGAGCTCGAGAAGCTTCAACAACCTTTCGCTGGCACCGTCGCCAAAGAGCAAAGCCTCGCCATACCACACCCACTACTTTGTCAACAGTAAAAGTATCCCATATCATCAGGGTCAAACGTACTCTAGATTTGACGGACTTGTTTTGACCCTCAAATTCCTGAGTTGGCCCGCTTATTTGGAGGAAACCAGAAAACCCTCCAACCCAGTTCAAGAATAAGCCTTTGGAAAGTTACTTCTTCAAAAGCAAAAGTATCTCATATCATATATTCTCCCATTTCTTCTCTTTATTCTTGTTGCTGAATGAGAGACAAGTAGAAGGAGAACAATCAGCCGGAACCTGAAGTCAAACTTCCGATCCAGACCTGATTACTTGGGCCTCATTTCCTTGATTGCTTACCTTGTTTTTTACCTCTTTTGGCAGATCTCCTCGCTCGGAGACTTGGGGGGCTTCTACTATAGTGTTTGTATCACACTTGACCAAGCCCGAAACTACAAGTAAGCTTTAAGTGAAAATGATACATTACCTTGTGCGTCAACATCAGCTAGAGATACCACTCATGAATGGAGAAGTACTTCCAGAGAAGATGCCACTTCCACCTATGGAACAGAAAAGGCAAGTGAAAACGACACCACATTTCAATACTTGGAAGTTTCGGGATTACTCAGTGGCTTGGATCTTACAAGTCCCCAACCGAGGAGCTTCCTTCACTCGAGAACTTAGGGGAACACTGTTTGTACCATACTTGACCAATCCCGAAACTACTAAGCACCGGTCAACATTATACCGTCAAGGACCCACAAGGTCAGAGGCCAATCACAAGGCGACACGTGTCAACATTAGAGGCCAATCACAAGGTGACACGTGTCAACATCAGAGGCCAATCACAGCGTGACACATGTCAACATCAGAAGCCAATCACAAGGCGACACGTGTCAATGTCAGAACAAAGCTAGAAACTCTCTTCTATAAATAGGGATCATTCTCCCACAATAATCCCTAATGTCATTTGTACTAAATCATTCACTAGAATTCACTAAAGGAGAGCTTGAACCTTTGTATTTGTGTAAACCCTTCACAGATAATGAGAACTTCTCTACTCCGTGGACGTAGCCAATCTGGGTGAACCACGTACATCTTGTGTTTGCTTCCCTGTCTCTGTCCATTTACATACTTGTCCACACTACTGACCGGAGCGACCAAGCGAAGGTCATGAACTTGAAACTTTTTGTTGTACCAAAGTCCTCACTGATTTTGTGCATCAACAGTGTGCTAGTGCGAGAATTAAGATGGTTTACACAACCAGAGCATAAATGGTCTACGTCCAGTCAAGCAGAAAGTACTAAATAGAGATAACACTCGAAGGTTGTCCTACATAAGTGAATTATGTCAGAACGTCCAATGACCTCCTCGTATGCCACCAACGAACACTACCTAATACCTGGAGGGGCGAAAAACAAAAAGCGTGAGTGGGCGATAACAAATCTTTTCAAAACCTTTCTTTTCTCAAAAGTTATAACCCCTCGCCGTAAAACCTGTATAATTTCCCAGAAATAAAGTATATACTCATATATATAATTCTCAAAATCCTGCTGGAAAATATGTATGTATGAATATATGTATGCCATGCCAAAGTATCATAACTGAATGTCAAATCATAACTCTGTGAATGTGATGGAATACTAGATAATCAACTCAGCCCTCGGCTGTATATAGCTCATAACAATCTCATCATATCATATAACTCATAATCATCTCAATCATATCGTATATCCTGCACACACATCAATACCACCTCTAGTGGTCTACACAACATCACTGTATATAGAATAATATGCTCTAGTGCTACAATCATGTGAAGACTGTGCGAATGATTCACGGGTCACCTACAAATTGAACCCATTTATAGTGGCCTATTCGACAGGACTGTGCACCTAACTTGGATCCAAGACGAGCATGCGGTGCGGGAGGTGAACATCATTTGAAAGACTATGCCCCTAACTCTGGACAGGAGCACTAATATCAATGTGTAGGTTTGTGAGCTCTGATCACATCACATCACATCATATCACATCATTCATTCTCATCATAACTAGTATATAAACTTACCTGCCACTTACCTGTGCTTCCGCAGCACCATCATTATTATATGTAATCACTAATGCATAATAAAATAAATAGATACTTTGCATGGCATTTCAAATCATACTATTCTTTAAATTCACTTTCTGGGAAAAGCAAGTATATAGGTATATACAAAAAACAAAAGCCCACTCACTGATAAGTAGCTGGGTCGTAACCCCCATGCCTAGCCTGGCTACGCTCGTCCTTTGGATAGGTCTTGCCTAAATGAGAAATAACTGTAATAACGTTAATTAACGGACATAACCAAAACCTTAGAAATAACTTCTCATACATTGCTCAAATTGGGTATATGAATATACCACCATGATCTACACAACCTCATGAACATCCCAATATTTTTAGAATAATTTTTCGACCACCCACGCACCGCCACGCGCCGGCCAAGGCATGGCCAGACGCGCCTCCACGCGGAGCCATGTGATCTGCACACTGACGACGTCAATTAACGCCGTCAGGAATATTCCTCGGAATATTCCGTTAAAACCCAACGGAATCCGTCCAAACTAACTGACGGCGTTAGCATATTCCGTTAAAACTGACGGAATATTCTCTGTCTTTTCCGGCGAGTTACCGATTTCTGGAAAAACTTCCAACTATGGTTTCTTCTTCATTTTTGCACCATTTTCTACGTACTTTCTACCAAAATGAAGATCTCACAAAGATGAACACAACCATACCTGACTCGACCCCCAACTCGCCGGGGATTCGCCGGAAAAAGCCTCAATAATTCCAGTCAAAATGAAACTCTCCGATCTCGCGATTCCGACATCCAAATTCTTCCAACGAAGCACTCCGAGCTTCATAAGGAGCTCCTTAAGCTCCCTATGAGCTTAAAATCCCCTGAAAAACAACATTTTACGTGTGCATGAACAGTGCAGAAATCGGAGGTTAGGATTCACGGGGTTTTCGAAGGTTCCAGGTTCTAAAACTTGTACTAATGGCTTCCTAAGATCACAAGGAACACGAATATACTTATCTTAGTCTCGATCTGCAAGGTTTGAGATGGTTCCTGGGTGTGTCCGTACGAAAAAGCCGAGAGGGAGAGAGAGAGAGTCTGAGAGATAGAGAGAGTACGGGAGTGAAAGAGAGAAAATGAGTGATGTGAATGTGTGTGTGTGTGGTCCAAATACATCCAATCAAAACAATTGGACCACCCCCAAACTCAAACACACACGTACCTTAATTAACGTCCAAGGGCATTTTAGTTTTTTCACACCTTCGAGAATAATTTTTCGGGACGGGCTGTCACATGCATAGCTACCTTTCAACGTTTTATATACATGCATACAAGTCCAACATTCCAACTGTAGAGATATGAAAAGGTATTTTTATATAAGGAAAACTAATGAAAAGGGCTTGAAAACTTTGAGTTTTAACGAAAATGACAAAATAAAGGGTAAAATGAATAATATCAGGATTGATTTTTTAATGTAAAAATGTGGTTTTTCGTTAAATTGAATAGTACCGGAATCTTTTCGTTAAAGTTCTCATTTTATATATGATTGGCTGTTTGTGTTACGGCTGATTCATAGAAATGGTCAATCATGCACCGACTGATTGTGTCACGCCTAGTGAGTAGTGACGTTCCTCTTTGTTTTGTATTTTCTTATATTATTCTTTTCCTGTTTCCTTATCTCATTGCAGGCAGCCATAACGATCTCCTGGTTTGGCTATATAAGATATATGAAAGATGACAACCACCTGCATCATGGGCTTTTGATCAACTTGTATTCAAATGGAATAAGATTGCAAAATTTGGAATGTCATGCATGTCTGGTCAAGATGATTGTCTACACGCATGTCTGGTCAAGATGATTGTCCGGACCATTTGGTAGACAATACAAGATAGCTAGAAGGTGACAGATTACACATCTATGTAGAGTTAAATCACTATATATGCAACGTGGTAAATTATCTCGGTAATTAATATTGCTGATAATAAAAAATTACGATAGATATATAGATTGTAAGATTGTTATTGTTATTAATAATATTAGCAACATCCATATGTATGGGTGTGCTTAGAAGGAAGTAGTTTTTTTTTTGGGTTGAAAGTGGGATTCCAAGAAAACCAGGGCAGAAGGCCAATACAAGAACTGATGGCACGTTTACGTACCCGTAATCGGAATCAATTTACGGAATTGGATTCCGATTACGGGATACACCTTTGTTTACGTAATCTTGGGGAATCAAAATACATGTGGGGTCCACACGCATTAAGGAATCCAACTCCTGATTTTGGAGGAATTGGACTCCCTACATGAGGGAGGTATTTCAATTCCTTGAGACTTGAAGAATCCGGAATGGATTTTTTCTACCAATTATGCCCTCACTTGTTTCTTATTATCCCAATATTACCCTTCATTTGACATTCATTATGCCATCTTTTAATAAATAAATAAAACCTATTTATATATTTTATATAGATGAATTTAATTATATAAATTTAATTAAGAATTTAATTTAATTAATTAGTATGAAAATAATTTATTTATGTAAGGGCAATTTAATAATCAACCTAGTTTTCATTCCGATTGAAGTGAATTAGTAAACAACTTATATGGACTCAATATCATTACTGCAATCTTTTAATAAATAAATAAAACCTATTTATATATTTTTATATAAATGAATTTTATTATATAAATTTAATTAAGAATTTAATTAAATTAATTAGTATGAAAATAATTTATTCATGTAAGGGCAATATAGTAATCAACCTAGTTTTCATTCCGATTGAAGTGAATTAGTAAACAACTTATATGGACTCAACATCATTTCTACTCCGATTCCAGACAGTTTTAGTAAACAACTTCAACAGGAATCCGATTCTGATTCCACCTCATTTCAATTCCTCCTCAATCCAATTCATTCTCAATTCAATTCCTCTCAATTTGATTACGGATTAGTAAACGCGCCCTGAAAGCCGACCGGCTAACAAGGAGACAAGAAACAAAGCAGAACAAGGCATACAAAGATGTCGCCACCAAGGACACTAGCGTCAGCCTACTCATAAAAAAACCCCACCCGACCTCTACAACGGAGGACAAGGGAGGCCGACATTATTCAAAATACCCACAAGAGAAGATGGGGGCCTCTCGACCCAGCTGAAGCCGCACATCTCTGGTGAAATGTTCCTCGAGGCAAAATCTGCCGCCATATTTGCTGATCTTGGAACCCAAGACCAGAAGCATGCTTGGAAAGACATCCCAACCTCCCGCACGCGGCTAAGGATTGGGAGGAGTTCCCAAGCACAGCTCAGAGAAGCTTAAGTTGAGGGAGCGAATAATCTCTTGCGCATTCGACTCAATCACCACCTCCTGAAATTGCAAGTTTTTGTCAAACAAGCACCCCTCAAGCACAACCAGCACTTCAGCCATAGCGGTACTGGAAGCCGACACCTCCAAGCACCTCACCGCAATGCACACCGAGGCACTATCCTGGGCAACTAACCTTACCAAGCCGGGCTGGGCACCCCTCTTCCAGCAGGCATCCACGTTGAACTTCACCCAGTTGACAGGGGGGACCACGGGGTAGACCTAGAAATGCCGGGGGTGGTACTGGGCCTGAAAGACCCCGTCGTCAGTAATGAAGTTGAGGCCGTTTCAAAGGAGCCCAACGCAGAAGCAATGGCCCACGAAGTCCGGAAAGGAGAAGGGTGAACCGAATTGAAGACAGCATCGCACATTCCTCTCCAAATGAACCAGCATGAGAAGGGCATCTGCGAAAAGATGCAGTCCAGGTCCGCCTTATTTCCCTGAGCGAATCTGGAGATGGTGCATATCCAGTCAGCCAGGCTGGTGATGGACTCCCTATTAATCCGGAGACGAAGCGAGCCCCCGTGCCAAACCTGGATAACCCACGGGCAAAGAAGAAGGATGTGCTCAATGGTTTTTTCATGGTCAAAGCAGATGGGGCATAAAGGGGACGAAGCGCATGGTCGTCGAAATAGATTCGACCTAGAAGCAAGTGCACCACGGATACAACGCCAAAGGAAGCTACGAATCTTTGGGGGGCCCTGCACCTCCAAATCCAACCCCAAACTTGAGGGTTAGTGACCCGTGACGACGATGGACGCCCAGATCGAATAGGAGGATGAAGGTTGTGTAGCCAAAGGTACCCAGATTTAACCGAATAGTCACCATTCTTCGCCGAAGGCCAAATAAGCTTGTCTGGTCTCTGAAGCGCACCAGCATGAATATTAATAATGGCATTACGCTCCTCCACCGGTATAAGTTCAGAAACCTGATCAAGATTTCATCCCCTCGAAACGGTGCAATGAACTCGGCTACATGTGACCCCCGGCTGACAGCAGCATTTAAAGGTGGGGTTGGGTGCCCCGCAGGAATACCCGGGACCCAGTTGTCGACCCAAAACCGTATGATAGGATTAAATGCATACCACAAAGTAGCACACAAATGTCCAATTGATTTTTCTTATTAACACTAAGATTTATCAATTGTAGCATATGAAAATAAGGATCTTTCCCGCAGAAGATTGTTTTATCTAATTACTTAAAATGTCACAAAAACTAGGCTACTGTCCCTACTGACCAGCCACCGAAAAATAATTCTTAGACCGACTTACACTTATCTAAAGTCTACGAAATTTTATATGAAGATACTAAACACACAGAGTTACACTCACACAATTTTTTGGGATTTTTGGAGTTGATTTGCTATTTAAATTAAATCGAACAAAAACAGGATAGAAACAGATTTTAAGTAGTTCACAAATTAAGAAAAACGAGTTAGGGGAATTGCTATGCACCACCAAATAATCATGCAAACATATTATGTTTTATTCAAATTTCTTTTATTTCCGGATGAGTATGCTCAAGTTGGCTCAATGTTAGAACTCAACCTATTACTCTTTCTTATGTAGTATGTTAAGAGAATGGCGTTTTCAACTTAACTTAGTCCCTAACATGCAATCTAGAATGGGGTGTTCATAGATTTAACAAGCAGAAATCATTAAGAACGAAAAGAGTTTGAGTCATCACAAGGCATCATAAGTACTAGCGTTGTCTTATTTATCCTAGAAATTGGTTCACATGTTAATCGCAATTAACAAGAACTACTTTAGAACATATGTAGGTCCTCATTCGACAAGGGCAGGCACACACATATTCATATCATTAGAATCCTAGATATGCTTACTAAGTATGCATCCGTATAAAACACATAGAGAATTCATCACTGACATAAGTAGTGATCCAATTTTCATCCATTCATAAAAGTAATTCAAACGAAATGTCATAACAAACTTGCAATCATATTCGGGGCTTCAAAACAGCTCCTAACTACTAAAAATTTAGTTACACATAATTCTCAAATTAAACCAAAAGAAAGACATGAGTTTGAGAAGATAAAACCGAAAGAAGCCAAGATTTCCTCCTTCCTTTCATTCCTTCCCCTTTTTTCCTTCCTTTCCACTGCAACCTGCGGCCTTCTTTTTTTTTCTTTCTCAAAATTACTTCTGTAAAAACTGCTCTTTATTTCCTCCCCCAACGCTGCTTTTAAACCAATTCTTGCTGCATCATTTTCTTCTCCATAACTCCCCCCACTAATAACAATTTAGTGATGACAATAAGTGAGAGAAAATGGTAAAACAATTGTAACTCTTTGGGTAGCCTTTATGCCAATTACTCCCACACTTAATCCTCATCTTTAATTCCATTTCCTCTGATATTTGAATAGGTGTCAGCTAGCTTGTTCTTGGCTGCATCAATTTTGGCTGCTAGATTTATTGGGTTTATTACTTTCATTGTAGTTACAAACTGCTCAGCCTATTGTGAACCTTTTAATATTAAAATGGCCATAACTTCTTCTAGAGAAATGATATTAACAATCCGCGAAATGGTCCAGAAAATAGACATCCGCAGCTTTCCAAGCATATAAGGTTCATTCTCTAATTCATTCTGAGCTGTCCGCAACTTGCTTCCAAAATCAGCTGATCTGCACAGGCAGTTTTGACGAATTTGTTACTTAAAATCCCACTTGTGCTATTTTTCTTTTCTTTGCTTGACAAATCCTACAAAACACAAAAACAAAGTAAATAGCTCAAAAATATAAGGAACTAACTAAGAAAAGACAAGTGAATTTGATGTAAAATATATATAAATATGAGCCTATCACCGTACCTCATGCCCACCCATAATTTGCCATCTTGCCCCCTTGAGAATAAGGTCCCTACTTTCTAACAGACCAGCCCAAGCCCATGAGGCCCTCCCACCTTTCTTAGCTTCCAGGAACGAAGCATTTGGGAAATAACGCTCCTTCAAGACCCGAGCCCAAAGAGAATATGGGTCATGGATCAACCACCAACATTGCTTTGCAAGTAAGGCTAAGTTAAAATCTTTGAGATTACAGAATCCCATACCTCCATCCATCTTGGACTGGCCCATCTCCGCCCAATTAATCCAGTGGATCCCTCGCTCCTTGTTCGATCCGGCCAACTAGAATCGAGCCACCACCACATCGATTTCGTTACACAATTTGTCCGGGAGACGGAAGACACACATGGGATACATTGGTATTGCCTGGGCAACAACCTTGATGAGAATTTCCTTCCCAGCCTAAGAGAAAAATCGATGTTTCCAACTTGCTACCTTTGTTGTGACCTTGTCCTTGACATACGTGAGGGTATCGCCTTTCGATCTCCCCCAGATTGCCGGTATACCTAGACACTTCCCCGGGTCATCAACCTTCGGCATTTCCAAGATGTTGCATAATTCATGAACCAAATGAGCCGGGGCATTAGCCCCGAAATAAACAACCAATTTCTGGAGGCTAACCTGTTGCCCAGAGGTGTGGCAGTAGGCATGCAGAAGGCTGGAAATATTACGGCAGTTTTCCTTGGTGGCGTTAAGGAAGATAAGAGTGTCATTGGTAAAAAGCAGGTGACAACGCATGACTATGTCAACCCACACACGCTGAAAACCAAGCTGCACCATGATTGCCTCTAGGAAATCCCACTCAACACGGTCGTAGGCTTTGTTCATATCAAGTTTGATTCCCAGCTCGAACTTGGTTTTGGTTTTCCGGAGTTTAAGGAAGTGGAAAATTTCTTGAGCCAAAATGAGGTTGTCTTGTATCTGTCTCCCCTAGATGAAAGCATTTTGGCTTGGCGAAATAATAGAATTTAGCAGCGGCTTTAATCGGTTTGCCAAGATCTTAGACATGACTTTGTAAGAGTAGTTGCAAAGGCTAATGGGTCGGAATTGATTGACCACTTCCGGGTTGGGGACTGTAGGAATCAAAACAATGTTGGTAGTATTGAGAATAGATGGACTCCTATCACTCATTATGCAATCAGCCGCAAGGCCTTTCACCTCCGCAGATATGATATCCCAAAAAGATTGGTAGAAGATTCCCTGGAACTCGTCCGGTCTCGGCGCCTTAGTCCCGCCCATATTAAACACCGCCTCCTTTATCTCCAAATCCGATATTGGACTACACAAGTTCCTGTTCATTTCCGTTGTCACCACCGAATACAGGCGGCTGAGAATGTCACCCCAAGTCCGATATTGGTAGTTTTTGTTATTATAAGGTCAGGCATTCACTTCGACTCACTGGCATCATTAATTTTTTTAGAGCATTTCTAAATAATATGTAAAAACTAACACATAGACATACAACAGTAAAAAATGACATCAAAGTCTCTCCAACCAAGTCTTCAGTTTCTTACGTGGTGCTGAGACAATTGAAGGCAAAGCCTTTTGCTGTCAAATAAGGATTTTTTATAATAGATGTGACGCAATATATAATAATTGTAATTGTGTGTGTTCCAAGTATATGATTAGTTGTCTCCATAATTGGACCCCATAAAGAGATAAAAAAAATTATAAGATGACATTATTATTTAACAATCGGGTGGAGCAAAAAATTGTACAAAATGTCAAATTGCCACATAAGCTATCAAATATCTTTCTTTTTTTAACAAACGATATTATCGACATTAAGGGGAGAGGGAGTGGAGTTAGCCTCACAAGGCTAACAATAATGTGGTTCAAATTCGCCTTTGGTGAGAATCGAACTTAAGACCTCTCACTTACAAGTGAAAAGGAATACCACTAGACCGTAATACTAAACTATCAAATATCTTTTGAAGTTTAAAATTTAACATCTCCTTTGAAGATGCTCTTAAAGACACCTAAAGAATGCATATAAAAGAAAAAAAATGGTTGCATAAAGAGAAATAGTCTATGCATATTTTTTTTATTTCTTACACACATTTGTTCCCACCCCCCCCCCCCCCCAAAAAAAACTATTGAGTTGAACAAAAGGAAAGCCAGAAATGGCTAACAAGGTTAACAAAATAAACATGAGTAGAGAACACATGGAGACGCCAACCCTACAAACCAAAGCGTCATTCCCCACTCCAATAAACCGCCTAAGAAGGAGGACATGGTAATCCATCATTGTTTAAGTCTTTGCCTAGTTGTGGATTGCATTTTCAGTTTCTAAAATAAAAAAACTATTGAGTTGAACAAATCAAGTTACATTCAAGGGCCATGAGTAAGTCATGCGTATAGAAAATAAAAAAAGTGTACAAAATCACTCTTAAAAAGACAATTGGAAAGGTAAAGATAAAATAGTACACTGAAAATATATAACAAGAGTAATGCCATGAATATTAAATTTATACACTATATTTAAATACAAAATAATGTGGTGCAATCACATCATAAAAATTTAATTAATCAAATTTCAAGTTTGAATATAATCTAGTTAATTTAATTAATCAAATTTATGCGACAAATTAATTAGAACATACACATACACGACTAGTGGATGTAACCCTATTAGGGCGAACCAATAGCACCGTCTTCATTCTACCGTCCATCTCACTCATTTCACACGTTAATGACCATCAAGGTCCTTTGTTAACTTACCGCTATTTGGAGTTAACAAGCCCAGATCTGGAAGACTACATGTTGGCTAAGTATCCCCAAATGAACCCGAGAGCCGACCTGACCTTCATGAACCACAAAGGAAGTATGTGTCCTGATGAAAGACTCGAATCCCACGCACTACTACTGTACAACATGGTTCGATCATTTAGAAGTGTCGACCTCATTATACTGGAGATAACAACTGAACGTCCAAAGATTGGAGGTAGAACATCATGTCGGCTCAGAACTTCATCCCGTAGAACATCATGTCGGCTCAGAACTTCATCCCCTGTCCAGCCAGCGAACATTAACTCATGGTTGGTTAGAATATCAGGAAATCAGATAGTGGGACCATGAATTTTCTTGAACCAGAATAAGGCGGATCAGAATATTAGTGCCTCTGTAGTCTGGACATGGACTCAACGTCAGCACAAATGTAGACCTTATATTTACAACGTCATCATTTAACGGTTAACTTAACAGATTTTCTAATATATGTATGAAATTTAAATAAATAATAAGTAAATGTATGATATTGAAATGTTTTAAAAATGTATGAGGTGGTAATTGACCCCAAACCTGAGTGAATAAAATGTAATTTACCCAATAATAATTTACACAATCAAATTGCTTACAGGATAGAGAAGGATAGAGAAAGAGAGGATATGGAAATGGAGATGGAGCTGAAATTCCTAAAGAAGATGGAGATGGACAAACTTGATGTGAGAGGGAGAGGAGATAAAGAGAAAGCGAGATGGAAACAGAGATATGAACACAAATGGAGAAGATGGGGAGAGATTGGGAGAGGCAGCAGCTGCAAAGTATGAAGCTTGCAGTTCTGCCTCTCGTGGATGGGTATTAATTCTGATTATAGAAAATTAGATTTTAATCCTTAAATAATTAAGATGAAGTTTAGAAAAATGTCTTATACAAGATTAAAAATTGATTTAGTCCATAGAATCTATTTAATGGCAGCATATGTATTCAATGTCTCTTTTTTTATTGGATAATTTTATGAATTTAAAGTTTATGAAAATATTAAAAAATTTAGTTCTCATTATGGTAAGTATCTTATATAAGAAAATATTTTTGTAGAGATTTTTCGGTACACTTATGTTTTTGCATATTTTCTTATGTGCTACTAATTCATTACAATATATTTAGGTACAAACATTTTGGTACACTAGGTTAGTATAATATGTTTAGGTACGGACATTTTGGTACACTAATTTAGTATAATATATTTAGGTACCGACACTAGTTTAGTATCATATAGTTAGGTACGAAATTTTTGGTACACTTATGTTTTTGCATATTTCTTATCTGCCACTAGTTCACTACAGTATATTTAGGTACGAACCTTTTGGTACACTAATTTAGTAAAATATATTATGATACAGACGTTTAGATACACTAGTTAGAGAAAGTCAAATAAAATTAATGAATTAAAATGTGTATAATAATAAATTTAAAATTTAATGTAAGAGAGATTTTGGATGCGGTCCTTAGCTATCAATATTCTTTGACTGAAGCCTTGTTGCTTTTCATTTTTTGATCGAAGTTCCTGAAATTAATGTGATACTTTATTTCTTTGTAGGTTACTATATTTTATAAATTAAAAATTGAAATTTATAGTTGTTTATATTAATGAGATTTTAAATAAAAACTCATAATTTGTAGGATTAAAAATATTAAAATATAAATTATACTATGGTGTGTATGTATATATAAACATGGGTAAATTAATCAAAATTAAAAAAAAAAATATTGTACCAAAACATGGGTACATACTTCAAAACCACACAAAAAAAGTAATAGATATTAGGCTTAATAACATTAGTAAATTTCTTCGATTAAATTTGACATGGATACATTTTTAAATCAAAAGAAAAGAATATAACCATATAAGTTTAAAAATGGTTAAAAAAAATTGAATAGATTTTATATAAAAAAATTGGTATATTTAAGAACGGGATACATTTTAAGATTAAAAATGGGGAAAAAAATTACAAGAATGGGTGCATATACGATTAAAAAATTGAAAACATTTTTTGAAAAGCTAATAGGTACAAACTTATTCTAATTTTTTATTTATTTTAGAAATATTTTGAATTGAAAATTAGTTAGGAGTTTAATTAAGGTGTGAGTATTAAAATCCTAAATTAATTATTAATTTTTATTTAAAAAAAATTGTGTAAATGACATGTAAATTAATTATCACATTAATGCTAGGGACTTGAATCAAAATCTAAAAACTAATAAGGTTTCAGTCAATGAACATTAGTAAATAGGGACTAGATACTAATTTTTCCTTAATGTAATGACATTAAATAAGATATCTATTAAATATCAAAACAAAAATATAATATGAATTTGAATTAAGTACACATTAAGAGACTAAAATCAATATACAATCTAACACCAGGTTTTTATTAAATTTTAATCTTTTTAAAGGATTAAAGTTCAAAAACCCCATTTGATTATAATCATGAAACCTTTGTGCGATGAAGCCTGTGTTGCCTAAGGTGACTGGTGTCGACTATACCAAACATAACCCTAATTGCATTTAGGCGTCGAAGTGCTCGATGCGTAAAGAAGCTTTGCGCGAAAAATGTGTAGCTCGTCACGTAAAGGTTCTCTGCGACAAACAACCTTCGTCGAGCGTATTTATGTAATTTTTTTTAAGATTAAAAATTATTGACTATTTGTTTTTATTAAAGTTAGAAAAAAAATATTTAAAGAAGATATTTAAAACGTCCATATAAGGTAGATCAAATTAAGCAAATAAATACTTAAAGTAAATATTTAATTCAGATACAAATTAAGAAAATATTTAAAGCGTCCATAACTGTTAAATAATATATTATTGTAATGCGCTTACATACTAAGAAAATATTTTATTCGTCCATAACAACTAAATAAAATAGCAACTGTTGTGGTGGTGGTTGTGCATATTGGTCAGCATAATGCTTCCACTCCCGTACCATGTAACAATCCGTCCCTAATTTTACGTTTTATTAAAAATAGTGAATTGATGAAAATGCCCCTAGAGGTGAGATTGTTGACTTTCGTTGACCGTCATCTCGTGACGCGTATGAGCTATTATTTTATCGTATTCGTGAAGTACTCAATGGTACGAACGTGTGGACGCAAGCTGATTCAAATTTGGAGCTATAAGGAGATATTACAGAACCATGAACATGAAGGGCATTTTGGTAATTTCACGTCGCGATTTTCTGTTTTGTCTTTTATGAGCCTGTGGGGCCCACAACCCATTCTCTCCCCTCTCCCTCGTGTTCCTTAATCTCCTGGACCTCTTTCTATCTTTCAACTCTCATTTCTCTCTCTCACTAAAAGTTCTCATCTCTTTACCCTTACACTCTTTCTCTCAGCTTCTCCTCTTCTTTCTCTCTGTAGGTGCAGAAACCACACCACACCACCCTCGCCTAAATGACGAGCACCACCACCACAAACCTAGACTAGTCACGAACCTCCACTTACTGCCATGATTTCCTCTCCCTCATCCTACTCTGCCTCCCTTGAATCCAGGAACTAGCACCAACACCCATTTTTCGGAGATCTCGTGACAACTCCACCACGGTGAACTTGAGGACCACCCCCAACCTAAAAAACGTTTTTACTTCGAACTCTTAATAATGTTTTTAACCTTAAAATCGTGATTAGGGGTGATTTAGTGCAGAAAACAAGTCAGGGAAGATTTCCCCAGATTTTTGGAAGGAAGGAACCATTGCCATTGAGCCGCTTTCAGATGCTTTTTTTGCAATCTCCGGCCTCCATTGGGCCTCAAATTTGGTATGGTTTTGTTCCCTACATTTCTAGCTTCAAATTGGTTTTTGAATCATCGATTTTGGTGGTGAATTGAGCTAGATATTAGCTCTGGAAGTTGGCCCAAAAATCAGGCCGAACCTGTGCTTCGCGAGGGAGGCGAGTACAAGAGTTTTCGCGGGTGCGTGGACTCGTGAGGGTGGTCGGTGCGTGTGGCGCGTGATTGCTTGTGCAGCCACCTTGTAGTGGCACGTGCGACGACGCGTGGAGGAACCTGAGGTCATTCTTTAGGTTTCTCGACGTGCTGAATCCGAATCCGTCATCCGTTTTCTGAAATTTGATCGTTGTAAAATAGTTTTTTTTAGCTGTATTTTTTACAAAAACGCATATATACGTTAGTACATTATATATTTACGTAAATGGTTTCATTTCTAGGTGAAACGCATCGCAAGGATCTTCGAAGCCCACGAGGCGGGTTCGACCCGACAACATGATTTGTGAGTGGGTCTTTTCTTTGATATAATATATATTTGTTTAGTTTTCATATATACATCTAATAATGAATTTTCCATGTGATGCCGTAATTAAATTAACGTTTATAGAAAATGACATAACGATGAGAAGTAGGAAATTATTATAAATCCTACGGGATGCCTTAATTAGATTTACGACTGTGAATAATATTATGTTGACTAGAATTATCGAATCACTGTGGCATATTCATATTTATATTATCTGCTCATCGTGTGTTGCACCGGTGTTAGTACTCGCTTGCGGCCAGGGCCAATCTTTCATGTGTATGTTCACATCTCACCGTACGCTCACTTTGGATCCATTGTAGGTGCCAGTCCTGTCCTAGATTGCTATAGACAATTAGGACTAATATGTGATGCGCATAACGCCAGTCTTCACGTGATTGTAGCACTAGAGCGTAAATCATTATTACACCCAGTCCTATTCATATCAGAATACTTCTGCATGAACTCGTGTGTTGGCATATGTCGATGAGCACTCAATATGAGATGTTCGCTTATGTGAGATTATGTGATTACGGACGTCATGTGTTTATTTACGAAAGTTTGTGACGTATTGCATTTTTGGGATACTGATGGCTATGGTAAGTATTTTCATACTATATGTAGTATGTATATTTTGAAAATTATACTTGTTTTACGGCGAAGGGTTATTACGTTTTCGAAAAGGTTTTTACAAAGCTTTATTTTTAGGCCCATCACCCTTGCTTTTCGCCCCTTCAGGATTTAGTGGCAATTTTTGTGTCGACGAGGATTTCTAGCAAATGCTGATATCAGAGACTACTTCCGATGGTATAGTTCTTATTCTAATTTCACGGTATTTTACTTGTGCTCTGACATCAGGTGTGAAATAAGTCCATTCCCGCTCACAAGTGCACTTTTACATTTAGGCACTTTTAGGTTTAAATTTACTCACATTTCCACATCACTACACTTTATGGCTTCGTCACTCTTTTGGTGTCAGCCAACACAGCTCGATTCGGAGTCCATGCGGACATTCCGGGTCGGAGTGTGTCATAACGCCTCTTGAATATGTCGTCAATGTAATTCATCAAGTTAGTGTATCATCAATAATAAAATTAAACTGTCATTCACAAAATATTAAAATATTAATAATTATAATAGATTTTATATCAAAATTAATTATTAAATTACTAATTGACATTTACTGATAACTCATTCAACAAAGACTTTTTCATTTCCTTTGGTACTTTTTTAGGACGATCACTCTGCATGGCATTTGTTCTGCAATAATAATTGTATGTCATGCACAAGCATATAGTGCGCCCCCTTCTTAGAGCAAGTCCAGCTGGGCCTTTAGCCCGATGGACCGTGGATTGCACAGGAGCAAATCTCTGGGGCTATCAACTCCAACCCATGCGGGCTTCAGCGCATGAGGGGGCCCGAGCAACAGGCCCGGCATGAATTGGTGGCCCAAGAGCTTGAGGTGGGGGTGATGCAACGCTAACGTCAGGGCGACGTCAATTACAATATAAAATTAATAAAAATATAAAATATTAATAGATAATGTAAAAAATTAATAAAAAAATTGTAAAAAATTAATTAAAAAATGTAAAAAATTAAAAAAAAAAAGTAGAAAATTAAAAAAAATGTAAAACCTAGCAGGCTTCAAACTCAACGGCTCTCGCCGGAGTTCGTCGCCAAGGCTGATGATACACCCACAGACAAATGGCAGAGACTAAACCCAAGGGTTTTAACTCGAAACACATAAAAAACCAGAGAATAACTCAAGCAATTGAAGTAGGGCAATAACCTCACATGGGTTTGAGCAATGGAAGCTTGAAGCTCTCGGCTTCAATGGTGGATCACCCAAATGGTGCTCTGATGACGCATGCAAGGATATATTCGAGTTCCTCTCATCCAGGGGATTGAGATTTCAGAGTTTGTTAGTTTGATTTGCTTCGGTTTCGAAGAAGAGGAAGGATGAGAGCTCTCGGAGCTGTAGAGAGAGATTAAAGAGAGAGAGGTTTCAGAAATGAGGGGGAAGGGTTGCGTTGGTAGAGGGAGAGAGAAAAAGTGTAGGGGAAATGAGAGAGGGGGCTAGGTGAGGGAATTGGTCAAAGTAAAAGAAATCCCACAAGTAATTATTTTGTATTATTTTATAAAATAAAAAGTACTAATATTTTATTACCTATTGCCATAACTATTCAGTGTAAGGGTGGAGATGCAAAAGGCAGTTACTGTTCATTACAGCAGTTACTGCTCATTGAAGGCTGTTCAATAGTGACTTACCCTATGGGACCTTTGCAACGGTGGAGTTGCTCTTAGATTTCTTAAGCCGCATGTCATAGTTGATGCACCTCCACCCATCATTCGTCTGCTTTTTGGGCCGACGAGACATTTTCTTTTTGTGTTTCTCTACGAAAAACAAAATTTATTAAAAATAAATTGTTTGTACCCAACTTTGCATCATCTGTCCATTTAATTGAGGCCGTTGAATTATAATATTTTCTTAGATATCACTGTTGAATTTTTGTGGTAATTATCTTGTGGAAATATTTTATGAGCATGGAGAAATTGAGTTCAATTGGAGTCCTATTTCACGTGGTCTTCAACGGACTGAGTGGCTTTGCATGGATTCAATCATGGTTCATCCTAAATCATTCTAACGTTTTGAATGACTTATCCGTCGATCCGGTTTGTTTTGAAAAGTGTTTATTTTTTTGGATGGGGACGATGAACGATGATCATTTGAAGTCCACTTGAAGACTTGATGGTTTGGAAAAAGGAAATTTTAACTAAAAGTTCTCGATTTTGTTCACTTTAATGAAAAATCACATTTTTACACTAAAAAGTGAATCCTGATATTATTCACTTTACTCTTTATTTTGTCCTTATCATTAAAACTCAAAGTTTTCAATCCTTTTTCATTAGTTTCCTTTTAAAAAATTGAGATGGTGCGGTGATGTGATGTGATTAGGAGTCTTGGAAAGTGATGGTGGTAGACAAGCCTATGGAAAAGACTACACAACATAGGCTTTATTTATGAATTTTCATGTTAAGACTTTTATTACAGCAAGGCTACTGATTGAATAAAGAGGAAACAAAATGGGATGATGATGGCATCATAGTGGTTTCGTGGATACAGCGAAACCACCAAATAGGGTTGACTAGAATATTTTACCTGCCCCGAGATCGAAAATTCAATTTTAGATTATTCTGTAAACACATAAACACACACATATTTAAACACATAGAAATCAAAATGGAGATTGCAGAGCGAGAACAATGTCAAAATTTATACAATTTATACAAACAACATTATTAAATGTCTTTGCTATTTACATACAAAAATAGACAACCTGCTCTTCCCCATTGGCAAATATCCTAGTTTTTCATTAACACTACCACTTGTAGATGAAACATTTCAAAAGATGAGATTGTTTATCTACACACAAAAAATGGGGAATTGAGGTTACGATGGGCTATTCACATGCAAAAAATATGATGGAACGTTGTTCTTGTTTGTACAATAGATGAGAATATTGCTCAGTACAGCACCAAATGTTTTTTTCTTGAAGCAGCAACTGTAGAGAACAAAGTTTGTGTTATTGGTGAAGAAAAAAAAAAGAATGTTAAGAGATATGGAATAAGTTTTGTATACGAATGGATTTATACTGCTGAAAAAAATAAGAATACAGTAAAGTTACTTAGTTCTTGTTCTGGAGAGGAGGGTCTGTTTTTTAGCTTGTTGGGGAGCATTTTTTCTTCAACGGCTTGATTGGAACCTGGTCAAAATCTTGGATATCTGCTTGAGAAATTTCTTCTCCCTCATTACTTTAAACATGTTAAAAACAGGAAAGAATGAAATTTAGATTGGATTGAGAGTAATTTGATAGGTGAATAAAAATATTGTTATGTAAAATACAACCTTTTTTCAAATGTTGTGAAAAGAGCTTTCCTGATGGATTCTTTTTTTCTTTTGTGCGATTCTCCAGTTGTTTCAGGATGAGTAGTGGAAGATGAAACTGTTGTAGAGGAGATTGTGATTTCCTGACTAATTGACTGTGGAGTTGCTGGCTGGATCATCGTGTCTTCATAAATGTTATATATCAAGAAATCATTTGAACTGAATGAATTTCTTCAGGTTCCAAATCGAAGGTGAAAAATCTTTCTCTGGCCTATGAGTCTAAGAAACTCACTCGGCAACTGCTTTTGATCCACCAATGTTTGATTGAAGACTAAATCCTTACAGGTTGTTCCTGTAACGACCCAAAAAAAAAATGATTTTCCATTGTATGGATAACAAGTCTTATACCTCAAAGTGGATTGTATCCACTGAGTTCAAATTCATGGGAGAATTGTAAAAATTGGCTCAACTATTTTTTATTTATTTATCAAGACTTGGTAAAAATACACCAAAAATTGTGGGGTAAGGCAAAGTGATAGGCCAAAATAAATTTATGACCAATTTCCACGCTATTAACCATAATAATTTCTGCCCTTAAAAGATATCCAGCACAAAATAAATTTGGGTTATTTTATGGCTACATCTAATCGTCTCGTTAGACTGCCTATGTACCCTACGAAGGGATCAAGCCACTCGTAGTTCACATTTTCAATTTCTAACTCATTTTCGAAAATCATTCAAGTGACTAACAATCACTAGCTATGTTCAACAAGTGAATCACAAAAATTGCATATCAAATATAGATTCAGAGTATCAAAATTGGCTTAAAAGGGCAGCATCGGCTCATTGGCCACGCACCGCCGTGCGTGGCGATTTCCGGCAAACGGAAACCCAAAATTCCAACGAACTCTAAAAATTACCAAATTTTACAGGGTTGTAGAGTTCAATGAGAGGAACAACTTTCATACATGGGCCGAAATCCAATTGGGCCGGGAAACACCTCGTATCGGCCTTGAACCACCGGAAACCCTTAAATTTGGTGGTTGTCAATTTGCCACCAAAACGAACTCCGACGCCTCATCCAATGGTTGGGCCTTGTCCCTGGGGTTAAGGGGAGTCTTTTGGTGGTGGTCATCGACGGCAATCGTTGTTGGATTCACCAGAAAAAGGATAAAACTACTGGGACACCCGTGGGATTTGTGGCTTCGATTTGTGAATTTGGGTTAGAAATATAGAAATCTAATACCACAGAGGCGTTGGGCTCGATGAGAGCTTTCCATGGTCACCGGAACCACCTCGAATGGAGGTCGGACGAAAAAGATAGGACCGGGTCAAGAAACCGGGTCGGGTGAAGAAACCGGGTAGGCCGGTTCTCTCCTTCTCCCTTCCCTCATTTCCTCTCCTTTCCTCCCTTTCTCATTCGTCCCTCCCCCCCCCCCCCCCCAAAATCTGATTGGTCCCATAATCCCTTTAACTAATTGGGCCAAATCCAAGCCCTTGATTGTGGGAGTTTAATTAAATTACAAACTATAGTTTAGTAAAACAACTTCAAATGTCCGTAACTATACCGTTATAATCCGGACGCGCAAACGACTTTCGCTTATGCGCTCGTGGAATTGTCCTCTATCCAGATATGTCAAGAAATACGATAAAATGTACGAGGATAAAATACGTCCTCGTAAAATTACGTTTAATCAACGAGGGCATTTTCCACTTCGATAAATTTTTCCACATTTTCATATATTTAAAATTTTTCAAGGTATTACAGTCCCAAACACCTTTTCTCTTGATTTACCAATAATAAGAGCGTTGATCTCATTTGTTTCATCTTCAAGGACTAAAAACACTTTGTACCTTCATTTAACAAATGTACAGATTAGAAAACATAAACGGTTTAATGAGTTTAAAACTGGATCTATATAAATTTTTTATGGTACAGTTTAATGTAAGACAAACCACACGACAAACAAAAAATAGCTACATAAAATTGCTTTTCAAAATTGAATGAATCTATGGTTTTGTGGTTGGATGACTAAATGCAATGATTTTATTGCACCGATGTCTCATTGGCTAAATTTTGATTGTATTTTTGTAACCAACCAGTGATCATCAGTTAAAAGGGATTAATACTTACTTAAAGGTGTAAAAATTAAATAAGTAGTAAATGTTAATGGAAGAATGACATGTGAGAACAATTAATTAGTGGGATTGAAATATAGCATTTAAGTTATTACCAAGGAGTTGGAATTTGATTTGGATGTTTTTGGCAAATCAGTTGACCACTTGTTGGATCCTTGTACATTTGCTTGGCGCATGTAGGGCAAGCAATGTACCACCATTGATACGTCGTGTTAAACCGTTTGATTGATGCTTTGCACAAAAACATGTCATCCTGTAAATATTCAGAAAACTATTTATCCGTATGACAATTATTAAAGAAATAGCTTTTGTTAAAGACGCAAAAATTGAATGAGATGGTTTTGATTAAATATGACAACTTGTACATACCTTATATAAATCTGGATCCAAATAACATAGTTCCTCGATTGTCACCTTTTTCCAGTTTGTAAAATATCAGTCTCATTCGCCTGATTGGAAGGAGAGTGTTCTGATAGGGTGAGGCCAGTTGGAAAATCTAAAACAGTGCAGATTGAATATTAGCTAAAGAGGTGTATAGAAATAATCGTTTTTGTTTAATTATGCTAACCATGTTATGATTTTGATTTTATTATAATGAATGGACTTACACTGATTTGTAAGAATCTAATTCTGGAGTGTCTGGATCAATGAAGAAAAGTGTTGATCTAGTGCTGCTCAAGATAATGTTGTCTGTGGAATAAAATAAAAATAGTAAAACAAAAATAGAATGCATTAGTATACACTGCAAATAGTTATATATATATATATATATATATATATATATATATATATATATGAAAACAAACTGCAAATTCAATTTTACAGAGGTTAAGAATTTTGTAGATAAGGGTTTTGTGCATGGTTTACTAAAAAATAGCAACACTAAAAATTAATTTTCTTAAAATTAATGCAGCTTTTCCAAGATGTCTATTGTGAGAATGCACTGTTAATAGACTGTTAGAGATATCTGGAAATGTTTTATTTGGCAGAGATTATATCTTAGAAAGTAATTTTTTTTTAACCATTGATAAAAACTGTTAAGCATCATGGCATTTGCGAGAAAAAGTAGATAAAAGCTGATAGAAAAAATAACATTTGGATCTCATTTTATAATTGGTACAGAGCACAATTCTTTGTAGAAAAATTGATTCAACAACAGTAAAATATTAAAATGAAGGTGTAAAAACAATCATGACAAACATAATTAATTAGAATAGACACATGAATATCCAAAAAAACTACTAAGTTAGAGATGGACTGATTTTTGAAAAACAAAGTTAAAACAAAAGGAATGAATATCATACATAAACAATATTGTGCACTAATACACTGTCATAATATAAGAATTTTTTTTTACGCACCAAAATTTTGAGGTATTTATGTAAGAGTATATTTTAAGCTATTTTGAGAAACAATCTAACGCGAATGAAAATTATCCAATACTGTGTTGTAAGGAGAAAAAAATTAAATTAAAGCTAACGAAACCAAATTATCCAATACAAAAATGAATAAATTTTTTATTAAACTAAGTACCTGCATATAGCTTGACCCTCAAACTTGTAAAAACGACAATTATTGGTTGGGACAATGCTTCCAATGAGACAGAAGAAAAGTTGTGTGCAATGTCTGACCATAGGGTAAGCTTAGCTTCTTTTCTGTGAAATAACATGATTAACCAAAAAAATTTAAAAACTAATTAAAAGTGTATATAAGTTCTTGTTTAAAATGTGTGAAATTACTTTAAGGGGTAAAGTACAAAAAACTACCTCAACTATTGGTGTCACGACACTTTCATACCTCATTTTTTAAAGTTGACAATGTCATACCTCATCTTACGAATTTATGCCAATGTCATACCTTCGTCAGTTTTTCTGTTAATTTTTCTGTTAAGTGCTGATGTGGCTACATTCGGGTCCCACTAACTAATCCAATTGGATTAAAAAATTATTAAATATATTTTTAATAATTAAAAATTAAAAAAATTATTATTTTTTATAATATTAAATCTCTGTCTCTCTCCTCCCCACCTTTCTCCCTGCTCTCTCTCCTCTGCACCCAGCCCCTCCCACATGTCCCTCCCCAACCTTCCTTCACCGTCATCCATCCCTCCCCAACCTTCCTTCACCGTCGTCCAAAAACCCAGACCCAGGTACCCCCACCCCAGCCCCGTGTCGCCCAATCTTCCTGCATTCGTCCACCCTCTCTTCCTCCCCGCGTCGGCCCTCTCTTCCTCCATCCGTCGTCCGTTCATTCCACCCTACCCCAGTTGCAGCAGCAGCAGCTCCCCGACCCCCCCGCATCCACCCTCTCTTCCTCCCCGCGTCGGCCCTCTCTTCCTCCATCCGTCTTTCGTCCGTTCCACCCCACCCCAGTTGCAGCAACAGCAGCTCCCCAAAACCCAGTTCGTTCGTTCCTCCCCCCCCCCACACCCAACTTGCAGAGGAGGATGAGGAGAGAAGAAGAATGAGAAGGAAAAAAAAAAGGAAACCACCCAACCTGCAGAAGAAGAGGAGGAAGGAGAGAGAGAAAGAGAGAAAAGAAAAGAAAGAAAAGAAAGACAGGTAAATTCGGGCGAGGCGAGGGGTTGACGGGATCTGGGGGCGCCGGGGGGGGGGGGGTGTGACGGGATCTGGGCGCGCGGATCTGGCGGGGGTTCAGGTATGGGGTTTCGGGGGGGGGGGGTTGGTGGGTTTCAATTTTTTTTCTTTGTTGGAGATTAAGCAGATGGGGGAAGATGAAGGGGGAGAAGAGGGGAGTTGGGGGGGACGGAAGAAGATGAAGGAGGGAGGGGGGAACGAAAGTTGTTTTTTAAATAAATTTTTTTTTACTTTTTTATTATTTTAATATTTAAAACATATTAAATAATTTTTTTTAGTTTTTAATAATATTTTATTAATTTTTTAATAGAAAGTGGGGTCTGGATTAAGCCACGTCAGCATTTCACTGATAAATTAACGGTTAAGCTAACGGAAGGTATAAAATTGACCAAATTCTAAAGATGAGGTATGACATTGTCAATTTTAAAAGATGAGGTATGAAAGTGTCGTGACACCAATAGTTGAGGTAGTTTTTTGTACTTTACCCTACTTTAAGAGAAGCATATAAGTGTTCGATGACAGACAATAGCAAAACAACATTTTGGGTATCTACAATATAGACATAATTAATAATTAAAACAATTTCTAATTTTATTATACAGAAGAAATAACCTGATATTTTGTATGACTAAATCACACTTGTGATCAATTCTCTGATTAATTTTTGTGGGCTCCAAATGCTGGACTGCAACTATGTGACGAATAACATCTTCAAATTTAAAAGAAAAAAAAGAAATAATTAAGTCATGAGAAAATCTTTTATAAAACATATAGCAATATATTTTACTATACATATACGTATACATACACATACATACATTATTGCCTGTAAGGATTCCAAGCTTGTTAAGTCAAGGATACAGCCTATTATAGTCCTGCAAGAAGAATCTATGGCGTGGTATAGGTGGAAAGACAATTGCCAACTTGTTAAAAATTGTTCTAGAAGTAAACACGATGTGTGTGTCATATGGCACCACTCTATACTGGCCCCTCATTTTGTTAGTGCGGAAATTCATAATTTCATAGCAACCTCCTTCGTCAATTTTTGACAGTATTATCTCATAATCCATCTCATCAGATGATGCTTCAATTGCATGTTGCTTGATAATTCAACATGAGAAAAGCCACGAAAACGAATTGTTAAATATAGAATGAATAAGTAAATCATGTTCAATTTTGCAGTTGAAATAACATGGAAACAATCGTAGATGATAGACACAAAACAAAAATGTACAAAGTAAATAGCAACAGTGAAACTACAGCTGTAATTAACACTTTAAAGGAATTGGATACGTAGAAAGAAAAAAAAAATGTTGTTCACAACTAATATTAGAATTTGTACATTACTTGACAATAGAAATCAAAGAATGGAGACACTAAAAATACATTGCATAGACTTTTTAACTCAGAAAGAAAAAGCAGAAAATATTACATCATTTGTATTAAAAACCAAATAAAAATTGTTAACAGACAATACCAAATGTGCATGAATTAATATGATCAAAAGAATGATTGTTCACCTTTTCATCAACCAGTATACAATGCAGTCCTGCATATTTATCACCCAAGCTCGGATATCTTAGTGTCCATATTCTACACACACGCACTTTAATTTTCACAACCTTGTCATACGGTATCAATTGGTCAAGAAGAGTTGGACCTTCATCTTCCATTTTAGCTAATCAAGCCAAACAAAATTTCTTTCAATTTACAAATAATCTATATAGAAACCTTCAAACACTAACCATATCATAATATTAATTTTTACAACTCTCAGCCAACAAAATGAAAAAGTAAGTTTGAATCATAGGCTTTAGTATGGACAGACAGGTAGCTTCATGGCAGTTAGGGTGGAATTTGCAACTTTGTACTATAATTTATTTGGAAAGCTAAATTGGTTTGTTCTCTTGGTTGAAATATAGGATAAGTTGAAGGCTTGCTGCATACTAAACGAAGCAAATTAAATTGCATAGGCACTTCACTGCATTACCCCTATTATGAGGAATCAAAGGCACACTTCATCTTTTTTTGAAACACATAACAAAATCTCTAAAAAAAACCAACCAAAGATTAAGAAAACAAAACGAAAACTTAAACACTGACAAATTACCCAGCTATTTTATACCACCCTTTTTTCATGAACTAAAAAACTCATCATCTTCTTTTCAAAACCAAAACATAAAATAAGCAAAAATACGCGGGAAAAAAAGAAAACGACATACCTAAAGTACAACCAGTCAGAAAACAGCAATACAACAGCTGGAAAAAACGAACAGCACCGTTTCCTGAAAATACAAAACAGAACCAAATCATACACCGATAATGACAACGATGACACACAAACGAAAAAAACACAGAGCACGGTTTGCTAAAAATAAAATCAAAATGAAACCACGCACTGGCACTTAGAATCTGAACACAAAAACAGAACCTAGTATTTTAAAACTCTCACCCCCACAAAATCCAGAGGAAACAATAAACTCTAAACCCTCAAAATCACCTAAACCCAAATTAAAAAAGAAGAAGACCTAATTCTAAACACAAAATTAACCACAAAAGTAGCAAAAACTCATACATAAAAAAACCCAGAACTAACCACAAAACAGTAAGACTTCAGACGTGAAGAAATTGGCATGGCAAGCGCAGGAGCAAGGGTGAGAAGACGAACACAACAAACTGAAAACGAAAGAGAAAAGCGCGAAAGAGAGAAGCGGAAAAAGAAAAGGACAAAGTGAGGAGAGAATGCGATGAAAACGAAAGAAAAAACATTAAGGCGTCTGAATAGAATAGTTCCCGATGATCAACACGTGGAAGACAAAGGCTGAAAAATCAGAGCCAAACCAAAAAATAACACAACCAGGCTTTGAATAGTACCCCCCACGATGATCAACACGTGGAAGACAGAGGTCCAAAAAGTAGAGTATAACCAAAAATTAAAACAATCAGAGGCCAACGAACAACATTTGTGGGACAGACAGAGAAAAAATAACAATTAAAAAATTAATGGCAGGAGAAACAAATTATTTAAAAAATGAGTGTTAAATCAGACCACATGGTTTGTGGCACATCAAACACTAAAAAATTATAAAAAACCAAGGATAGACCCATATATCTCTCTCTAGGGTTTTGAAAGTACCATTATCCACCTCAAACAATTCCCACAGCTCGATACAATGATTTTCTCAAGCATCGGACGCTCGATCACCGACTCGGCTCCTTCCAAATTCAAAAGAGTAAGAATGGTAAGACGATAAATTATAATTTTTGAATCATCATATAATTAATCCAAATTCTCAACTACACAAACAAAATCGAAAGCTCCATAATTCGGAAAATCTCCAAGATTGAATCTGAAACGCCTAAAATGAAAAAAATACCTGGATGTTTTGTTGGAGAAGGCGAGTTGAAGAGTCTATGAACAGATTGATTGACTTAGGGATCTGGGTTTTGGGTTTGCCCTTGAATATCAACATGATCTGGAGAAATTTGGGTTTGAGGGTTGTAGGGATTTGAGCGAACTGAAATTCGTATGAATGTAACTGAGAAGAGAAAAAAAGGTTTGAGAGAGAAAGAAAGGTCAGGCGGAAAAGAATGAAAATGACGAGAGAGAGAGAGACGTGAGGGATGAGAGATGAGAGGGCCCTGACATTTTTTAATCTTATATTTTTGTCCACCAACTACCAAAGCTGATGAGAGGAGAAAAAGAAGGTTTAAGAAAGAAAGAAAGGGAGGCGGAGAAGAATGAAAATGAGGAGAGAGAGAGAGACATGAGGGATGAGAGATAAGAGAGGGGGGATAGATGGGAACCATTGACATTTTTTAATCTTATTTTTTTGTCCAACAACTACCAAAGCTGATGAGGGGCCGGGAAGGACAAAACAGACTTTCCACTGTATCAAAGTGTGAACAATAAGGAGATCAAGTAGAAACCAAGGGCATTTCCGCCCTTTCACTATTGGTAATCAGTGCTCGCACTCACATGATGAACAGTGCTAATCTGCTGAGCTTTAGTATATAGTAAATATCTTATATACAAAGCCATCACAAAATATGAATAGTACTTTTGATGTCATCAAGCTTCAACAAAATTATTTGGACTAACAAAAAACTCAAGGCATCCCAAAAGAATGCATCAAATAATGCAGTGGCATTTTCATCATTTTAACAATGTTTTTTTAAAAAAAAAAAATTAGTACCTCAAAATAGGCTAGCAATAATGTGATTCAATTTCTCTATTCTTAAACATGTTCAAAACATCTTAAGAGGCGTTTAATGCCAGTTATAAAAAAAGGTCTTTCGCACGCAGATAATAATATGATTAAATTAGTTGTCAAATGATTGTGTTTTTTTTTTTTTTAACAAACAATATTATCTACACTAAAGGAAATGGGTGGACTTAACCTCACAATGAGCTAGTAATAATGTGATTCAATCAGTTGTTTATTAAATATTATTTTTCCTATTTTTAAACACGTTCAAAACATCTGAAGATGCGTGTAATGTCTGTTATCAAAAATGTCTTTCGCACGCGGATAATAATGTGATTAAATTAGTTGTCAAATAATTTTTTTTTTTTTTTAACAAACGATATTATCTACAGTAAGGAGTAGAGGGTGGGCTTAGCCTCACAATGGCTAGCAATATTGTGATTCAATCAATTGCTTATTAAGTATTATTTTCTCTATTCTTATTGTAAATTCTATAGAAACCGATCGATTTTATTATGTGAATTCAGTTGCTTTAATTAGTTTATGAGGGGTTTCTTCTAGCATGATCTAAGATTATGCATTTACTTCAAAATATTGACTTTCCATATGTCAATTTACGCATATAAATACATTTAAAACGTGTAAGTCGCGGGTAGTACGCCGTGATTCAAAAAATGCATTTTGAATAAGAAGTTTTTGGATAAAAATGCCCCCAAAACAAAAGTTTCAAAAACATCCCAAAATAATGGAGGCTATTTTTGTCATTTTAACAGTGTTTTTTAATAATTAATTCTTTTTGTAAAATTTTTTTTTAATTAGTACCTCACAATAGGCTAGCAATAATGTGTTCCTATCAATTGTTCATTAAATATTATTTTCTCTATTTTAAACACGTTCAAAACATCTTGATAGACATATAATGTCGGTTATAAAAAAGGTCTTTCGCACGCGCATAATAATGTGATTAAATTAGTTGTCAAATGATTGTTTTTTTTTTTTTTAACAAACGATATTATCTACACTAAGGGGGAAGGGGTGGGCTTAGCCTCATAATGAGCTAGCAATAATGTGATTCAATTAGTTGTTTGTTAAATATTATTTTCTCTATTCTTGATGTAAATTCAATAGAATGTAGATAGAAATTGAAAGACCGATTTTATTATGTGAATTCAGCTGTTTTGATTGGTTTATAAGGGGTTTGTTCTAGCATAATCTAAGATTATTCATTTATTTCCAATATTTGACTTTCCTTTTGTCAATTCACGCATATAAATACATTTAAAACATGTAAATCACGCGTAGCATGCCGTGATTCAAAAAATGTATTCTACACGCGCATGAGCGCATGCATGAAGGCTAGTTATATAAAAAAAAAAAAAAGAGGAATTGGCAATAATTTGATAATTAGTTTAACTAGCTTATTTAGTTGTATTTTTCATCAAGTACTTGTATCTTAATTACTGTCACACTACTACAATATAGGCTATCACCGGCGGACCAAAAACCGACAAGAAACCCGATTTCTGTCGGAAATTTGGCAAAAATCCGACATAAAACACTACAATGTAGGATTGGAATAGCGACGCCATTGCTACCGTCACTAAAGGGCTTCAGTGTCGGTTTGTTCGCTTAATCCGCCACTAAGCAGCATCGGTTTAAAGCGACGCTGATGTTAACGTTGGTTTAAAGCGACGTTAGATAACAATTAAATAAATAAAATATGCAAAGTAGTGACGGTTTAAAGCGACGTTAGATAACAATTAAATAAATAAAATATGCAAACTAGTGACGGTTTAAAGCGACACCACCTTTGATAATAATAATAAATAAAAAATCGAAATCTGTTTCTGTATTCGTTCTCAAATAATTATAACTCAAAAAAATTATATAATCGAAATAATAAATTTCAATTATAGGCCAAAACAATCAATAATAAAAATAATTCAAAAGAAAAATAGTGCCATAATATACAAATGTTTTACATCTAAGTTTCCATATAATTTACAAAAACTCATCCACCACATTTATTTAAAATTAGATACAATTCTTCAAAATGGACAATACATTCAAATTCTTGCCACTCTTGCAAAAGATTTTGTGCTGGTAGTATGGTTCATTGTTTTAAATTGCTGATTAATCTTACTTTTTTCAGCAACCTCCTGAACAAAAACAGAAATTTATTAGACAAATTTAAAGTCATAACGAAATAAACATGTAACGATTACCTTTGCTTTTTCTCCATCCCAGTATTCCACCAACTCAGCCCACTCTGTAGGATTCACTTCATGAGGAGGGTGGTTGCGCACCTCTGCTGAGATATACCTTATTAATACAAAAAAAAAAACTACTAAAAAACAGGAAACAAATGTAAAATTTCAATTTAAGAATAATATTAGTTTAAACACAAAACAAAAACTGAAATTAATAATAAGTAAAAAAAGAACCAGCTTCGAACACCTCCTCTTCCAAATGAAGTTCCTCAGAACATTGATCTTCACTAGAATTATCCATAGCAAAAGTTAGTGGAAGGAAAAGGGGTCTGGCTGAAATGCAAGAAAAAGTAAGGCTGAAATGGAAGAAGGAGAGGGAGTAAACCAGAGGAGAAATATAAGAGAAATAGAAGCGCAGAAGTACTGGGAAAGACGAGGCTTAAATACTGATAAACATAGCGTCGGTTAATACCGACAGTAGCTACAAGTTGTGTTGAAATATGAAAACCTTACATCGGTTTTGACCGACGTAATGTCTGACAAATTGATAAAAAATGACTTTGCGTCGAAATATGATGACTTTGCATCGGTTAAAACCGACACTAGTTCTGACACGACCTAGATACACGCAGCCTGACACACTTTTGACTGAAAGGTCTGACATATTTTTGACTGACAGGGTGGCGTCGGCTAAAACCGACGTTATCTTGATAGATTTGTGTAGCGTCGAAATAAGGAATCTTTGTGTCGAAATAATGAGAGTTTGCGTCGGTTAAAACTGACGCCAACTCTGACACAGTCTGCAAGAGCTCGTCCAACCCATTTCCCCGTGCAAAACAAACCGGGAAAATTCCCGCCCAAATTTAAACCAAAGTTAAAATATAATCAGTTGTTTTATCTTATATAATATTTTAATAAATAAAATATAACTTATATATAATACTTAATAAAAAACAGAAATATAATTTTATGATAAGATATCATCATACACGAATTGAAACATCGTCTAATTAATATATTTATTCCCTATCATCATCTGTTAGCTCGTCGTCGGCATTGGCATGATTAACGAACTCGGTAGGCAACGGTAGTGATTCAAGAAAAAGAGTCTCTTCCACGCCAACCCTTGTATGGAAATTTTCATTATCAAGAATTGGATCATCCAAGTTAGGTATGGCATAATAACTATAAACATGTTATAGTTAAAAAATTTCATTATCAAGAATTCGATCATCCAAGAATTCGATCATCTGTAATAAGTATGAAAATAAAAATTGACAGAATAACTATAAACATGTTATAATTAAAATGCAAAACAATAAATAAATAATGTGATTGTTAAAACGCATTTGTCGTTTAAGTACTACATCTACACTCGAAAATAAGAGCCTAATAAAAAAAAATTCATACACTACTAATCTATTACAAATATTTTAAATTGAAGATTGAGTTCATTCATTGTATTCATATAGGGTCAAGGAGTGTAGCTATAAAAAAAATTATCAAAATCGGAGTTATAATAACCGTTAAATCGTGATTTTTCGTTTATAACCGTCGAAAAGCTTTGTCCCGTTACTTGATCTCTGAATGTTTGTTTTTTGTGATTTTTTGCTGATGTGATCTCGAAGCGTATACAAACAAGTTTGACGGTTGGGATCGTTGAAATTAGTTTCGGAGAATTTGTATCCCATCAAAACAATAGATTGACTAACACTTAGAGTTTATTTATACTTTCATTAAGTATAACATAAGATTTTGTGGTATCCACTTGTGTAAATATTTTAATTTGAAGATCGAATCCATTCATTGTATTCATATAGGGTCAAGGAGTGTAGCTGTAAAAACTCATCAAAATCGGAGTTAAAATAACCGTTAAATCGTGATTTTTCGTTTATAATCGTTGAAAAGCTTTGTCCCGTTACTTGATTTTTGAATGTTTGTTTTTTGTGATTTTTTGATGATGTGATCTCGAAGTATGTACACACAAGTTTGACGGTTGGGATCGTTGAAATTAGTTTCGGAGAATTTGTATCCCATCAAAACAATAGATTGACTAACACTTGGAGTTTATTTATACTTTCATTAAGCATAACATAAGATTTTGTGGTATCCACTTGTGTAAATATTTTAAATTGAAGATCGAATTCATTCATTGTATTCATATAGGGTCAAGGAGTGTAGCTGTAAAAAATCATCAAAATTGGAGTTAAAATAACCGTTAAATCGTGATTTTTTGTTTATAATCGTTGAAAAGCTTTGTCCCGTTACTTGATCTCTGAATGTTTGTTTTTTGTGATTTTTTGCTGATGTGATCTCGAAGTATATACAAACAAGTTTGATGGTTGGAATCGTTGAAATTAGTTTTGGAGAATTCGTATCCCATCAAAACAATAGATTGACTAACACTTAGAGTTTATTTATACTTTCATTAAGTATAACATAAGATTTTGTGGTATCCACTTGTGTAAATATTTTAAATTGAAGATCGAATTCATTCATTGTATTCATATAGGGTCAAAGAGTGTAACTGTAAAAAATCATCAAAATTGGAGTTAAAATAACCGTTAAATCGTGATTTTTCGTTTATAACTGTCGAAAAGCTTTGTCCCGTTACTTGATCTCTGAATGTTTGTTTTTTGTGATTTTTTGCTGATGTGATCTCGAAGCATATGCAAACAAGTTTGACTGTTGGGATCGTTGAAATTTGTTTCGGAGAATTCGTATCCCATCAAAACAATAGATTGACTAACACTTGGAGTTTATTTATACTTTCATTAAGTATAACATAAGATTTTGTGGTATCCACTTGTGTAAATATTTTAATTTGAAGATCGAATCAATTCATTGAATTCATATAGGGTCAAGGAGTGTAGCTGTAAAAAATCATCAAAATCAGAGTTAAAATAACCGTTAAATCGTGATTTTTCGTTTATAACCGTTGAAAAGCTTTGTCCCGTTACTTGATCTCTGAATGTTTGTTTTTTGTGATTTTTTGCTGATGTGATCTCGAAGTATATACAAAGAAGTTTGACGGTTGGGATCGTTGAAATTAGTTTCGGAGAATTCGTATCCCATCAAAACAATAGATTGACTAACACTTAGAGTTTATTTATACTTTCATTAGGTATAACATAAGATTTTGTGGTATCCACTTGTGTAAATATTTTAAATTGAAGATCGAATTCATTCATTGTGTTCATATAGGGTCAAGGAGTGTAACTGTAAAAAATCATCAAAATTGGAGTTAAAATAACCGTTAAATCGTGATTTTTCGTTTCTAATCGTCGAAAACCTTTGTCCCGTTACTTGATCTCTGAACGTTTTTTTTTTGTGATTTTTTGTTGATGTGATCTTGAAGCATATGCAAACAAGTTTGACGGTTGGGATCGTTGAAATTTGTTTCGGAGAATTCGTATCCCATCAAAACAATAGATTGACTAACACTTAGAGTTTATTTATACTTTCATTAAGTATAACATAAGATTTTGTGGTATCCACTTGTGTAAATATTTTAATTTGAAGATCGAATCCATTCATTGTATTCATATATGGTCAAGGAGTGTAGCTGAAAAAAATCATCAAAACGGAGTTAAAATAACCGTTAAATCGTGATTTTTCGTTTATAACCGTCGAAAAGCTTTGTCCCGTTACTTGATCTCTGAATGTTTGTTTTTTGTGATTTTTTGCTGATGTGATCTCGAAGTACATACAAACAAGTTTGACGGTTGGGATCGTTGAAATTAGTTTCGGAGAATTCATATCCCATCAAAACAATAGATTGACTAACACTTAGAGTTTATTTATACTTTCATTAAGTATAACATAAGATTTTGTGGTATCCACTCGTGTAAATATTTTAAATTGAAGATCGAATTCATTCATTGTATTCATATAGGGTCAAGGAGTGTAGCTGTAAAAAATCATCAAAATCGAAGTTAAAATAACCGTTAAATCGTGATTTTTCGTTTATAACTGTCGAAATTAGTTTCATAGAATTCGTATCCAATCAAGTTCAATGGTGTGTATATATATATATATTAAGTAGATTTAAATTTATTTATTTTGTATGTATAACACTTAAGAAATTGAATCGTATGTATATTTAAGCCAATCCAATGATCACCAATTTTTTAAAATTTAATTTAATATATATATATATATATATATATAATTATTATAGTTTTTAGGGATATAAAATTTAATATATATATATATATATATAAAATTTATGTCGCTTAAAAGCGACACTAGTATTTAAAAATTATTAAAATGTATGTTTACGTCGGTTTAAAAGTGACACTAGTATTTAAAAATTATTAAAATGTATGTTTACGTCGGTTTAAAAGCGACATAAACATTTTATGACGCTTATAAGCGACAGTAAATCTGACATCATGTTCAGTTAGTGTCGCAACTACCAAATCAGCCACTATATTAAATTAAAGCGACACCACACACCGACACTATAACATCCTTTTGTAGTAGTGTCAGTCATTGTTGAGAATCAATTATTTCCATCTTCCATGATAATCTACTTTATTCTTCATGTCATTGTCAGTCTGTATAAAAAGTGAGAACTGGTCATAAGATAATTGGAGATCTTAGCACTTCAAAATCGTATTCATTAAGCAAAAGATAAGATAAAATTAAGGGGCACGGGAAAGTACTTTAGTTGCATATGTTGTTTTTTTTTCTAGTGTATTACAATTGATGGGTGGTAATGTTGATGCTTTGGTGAGGTTATGGTTTTTTTTTTTATATATATATTTTTAAGCATATTCAACGGTTAGATGATGAGTTGACAAGTTTAAACCAACAGACATCGTCCAAGAGAAAAATAGCAGGTGTTTGGCACGGTTATCATCGATAATACGCCTATAAATATGAGATACCACATAAAGGACTTCAAACTCAACACACAAAATTATTTTGATCTTTCTAACTTCGTCAACACATCTTCAGCTTGAATTAACAACACTGTGTTGGCAACTGATGACATTTTAAATTTAGATTAACAGCACTGGAGCCGTAAAGTCAGGCGATCTAGAAGCACCTTCTGTTTGGAGTAACAACATTGCTTCGAGTTTGGTTGGTTATTGTTTGGGCCCAAAAATGTCACACACCAATCCAACCAAGTCTCAAGGTCCAATTGTCATACGAAGCCTACATTCAAGCCTAAACACATGCCAAGGCACGAGATCGACAAGGAATATATTTACCAACATGCCATGCCACGGTGATTAAGCCAGACATTCACGCCATGCTCATGCCTATTCATCACGCCATGCTTCCTTAGTCACTATCCATGCTAAGCCCAAGTCACGTATTCGGGGCTTGTCAAGTGGATTGTGGTGTGGATGG
This sequence comes from Heteromeles arbutifolia, assembly GCA_024362995.1. NCBI lineage: Eukaryota > Viridiplantae > Streptophyta > Magnoliopsida > Rosales > Rosaceae > Heteromeles > Heteromeles arbutifolia. Next base: position 25,281,904 of record JANCRC010000013.1, on the reverse strand, counting down.
TTACAGAAGGTTATCTGCCCTACGTGGAATCGGGGTTATGGAAGACTTTGGGCTGCTTGGGGGCCCAAAGATCCAAGACCATACCCTTTGCATTTCATGTAGGCATCATTGAGAGAGAACTAGCCCAGTTTATCTCTTTTCCTAGCAAGCCAACCCCTTAGTTAGGACTAAACTAGATTCTTGCATTAAATGCATGTTACGCCTAGCAAGTCAGGCATTTATTGCTGACTTTCCCTCCCCAGCTTGCAAAGACAGCTAGCGCTCAAAAGCCATGAAGCGCGCTTCCAGAATTAGCACCTGCGGAAGGCCGTGTTTCGGGAAGAAGCAAACTGTAACGACCCAAAATTAGAGAAAAAATATTTCGAAGCAAAATCCAGTGGTAGGCCAAAAACAATGTCATGGTTAATTAATACTCTATAAACCACAATAAATTTAATTCAGTCATTTTATGGTTGCATCTAACCTTCTTGTTAGACTGCCTACGTACCCTCAAACGGGATCAAGCCATTCATAGTTCATCGTCAATTAAACCGTTTTCTAAAATATTCAAATGGCGATCATTTACGATATTAAACTCAAACAATTGAATCACATCAAACAAATATCACATATAATTTTAGAATATCGAAATTAACTTAAAAAGGCAACGTCGGCCCACTGGCCACGTGCCGCCATAGGCGGCAGTTTTCAGCGAACGGAAACCACGAATTCCGACCAACTCCAAAAATTACCAAATTTTACAAACATGTATAGCTCAATGAGGGAAACATTTTTCATACATGGGTCGAAGTCCAATTCATCCTGGAAACACTTTAAATGGCCCTCGATTCGTCAGAACTCTATAATTGGGTGAGCTTCGATTCATTTAACCCGTTGCTCCGCTGCCCCCAAACTGGTTTGGGGTTTGTTCTTGGGCTAAATGGGAGCTTTTTGGTGGTGGTGGTCGAAGCGGAACACTTCAAAAATGGTGGATCGTCGGCGAGGGACCATCGCACCCACCGGTGCGGTTCTTCATGAAACCAAGGCCAAATTGACTTGGGTTTTGGATGAAAATGGTAGGGAAAAGGATGCTAGGTCGATTCCACATGGTGAGTGGCTTCAATTTGCTGAAAAAGCACCGTGAAAGGTGTTGTAAATCATGAATGCCGTCGAGTCAGGTCGCAGGTCAAAGGGATAGAACTGGGTCAGCCGGTTTTCCTTTTCTCTCATTTCCCTCATTTCCCTCCATTCCCCCTTGGGAAACCACTCCCTCATTTCCCGCCTTTCTTCTCGCATCTCTCCATTTTAGCCACATATGTGGCACCCAGATCACTGCTCCAACAAGTCTAGAGCCTTCCAGATTCATGGTCAAATGACTATTTTGCCCTTACATTTGCCCGTTTATATCTCATTTGTTATAACTCTGTTTCACGAACGGTTTTCACCTACGCGCTCATGGGATTGAGCTCTATCCAAATATGCCAAGAAAGACAACGAAGCATATAAGGATAAAATGCATCCTCGTATAATAATGTTTAGCCAACTAGGGGCATTTTTGTCTTTTCCACTTATCCAACAAATATACTCCGTAAATGTAAATGTGTCGTAACTATGAATACGACTACAAAATACTTAATTTAATAATAAAATCTAGGAATGGGATTTCTCATTTCCCCCACTTGAATTTCATAACCATGAATCGATTTATTTCTTGATTTCCTCCACATATTCATAAACATGAATATCTAATTCATCTATCTAAAATTTTTCAAGGTTTTACGCAAACTGCAGCTTTCAATAGTGCAACTACCTGACACTAAAAGGGAAATAATAGGATAGCTAGGGAGAAAAAAGGGAAAACCAAGCCACAAAGGGAGATTCCCTTGAAGCATAGAGAAGAACCCTTCACTTAGATAAAGAACGGGAAGCCATTATAGACCTGGAGGAGGGAGGTGGAAGAACACATATGAGATTAGAGTAACACAGAGAGATAGAGAAGAAATGCAGGAAGAGAGAACCATCCAGGAAATAAACCAGAGAGTTCTAGTTAGCCTAAAAGCATACTCCAAGCCTCAAGCATCACCATTCATGCAGCCTTAGCAATTTTCACAGCCTTCCATCAAACATCTCAACCATTAGAAGCCTTGCTATCACCCTAGGACAGCCCGGATCATGCAGCTAAGAATGCCATACAACCATGCAAACTCTTTCTTTCTCGAGTAAACTGATAATCTTCCAGCTTCCACAACACGCTTCACTTGAGTAAGTCATTATCTTGATCAATCATGCTATCTTCGAGTCGTTAATGTTACCGGGGTATTTCCTAAGACAAGCTAGCTTTCTCGAGATATCTCGGGACTTGTTACGAATTCGTACTAAGGGAAACAAAAGGACGTTCTCAAAGCCAAAGTCCACCTCGACCCAAAAGTCCCTCAACATAAATTGGTGACTCTACTGAAGACCGGTTGCAATCTTGATTCAATGGCTCCAAGATCCAGAAAGAACACTACTAGGAGTCGCAACGCTCAGACGCATGCGAGGCTGCTTCCTGGCTCAACGAGTCTTAATGCGAAGCCAATGCCAGGATAGCCAAGAAAACCTGAATGAATATGACATGCTAGACATGATCGCAACCATTCATGCCTTAGGTGAAGCCCAAAAAGAAATTGCTGCATCTGTGAAGGAGTTGAAAAACTCAATACCAAAGAAAGCCAGTGACAAGGACTGCACGCCCAAGGCAAAGGCTTCTTAGGAGGAGTGAGATGCTGCTTGGCAGGGTTCTAAGAAGGCACCATCCTTTGTCACTGAGGAAGACGTCATAGCCATGCTCGAAAAAAAGCTACATGTGAGTTCGGAGGATTGGAAATATGTTCTGAGGCACTATACCCAACCAGCGTGCTCCATATACCATATCCTAAGGGATACGAGACTTTCAACCTTGTTCTCTTTGACGGGAGGAAGGGTAGCCCTAAGGAACATATAAGCTGTTTAATTGACGGTTTGGTCTTCATGCCGACGACTGCAACCTCCGTGTCAGGGAGTTCTCGAAAAGCTTAACAGATCATGCCTATACTAGGTACACCACCCTCACACCAGGTTCCATCAGAACCTGGGAAGAGCTGGTAGGCAAGTTCTGTAAAATGTACTTCCAGCATGAGGAAAGGGTCACGACGACTTAGCTCAACAATACATGACAAAACCACGGGGAAGATTTGGTGACTTTTGTCAAACATTTCCGAGACCTCACCCTTGACTGCTATTATGAAAAGGACGAGAAAGCTCTTGTGGAGATCTGCATCAGCAACATTGTAGCTGACTACAGGGTGTACTTGGAGAACATTGGTATCAGCTAGTTCTCAAGGCTCTTAGAAGCAGTGAGGAAGACCAGCTTGTCAGTCAAGCCTTCCATGGGAAGATCCTAGAAAACTGACAAGAAATAAGCTCATCATACCCTAGCCGTGGATGACAGATCCGACTACAATCCATGAAAAAAAAAGGAAAATTACAACCCACAAAAAAACAAGGAAAATGAGAGTGATAGGGAAATCTATCCTCCACTAGTGTGCAGTGACAAGGAATTCTAAGCCATCCTCGATACAATGCTAGTAGATGGGGCCATTAGGCTGCCCCGGACATACAAAACCCCTTCCAGGGAAGATAGAAAGGATCATAGGTACTGTCACTACCAACAGTATGTGGGACATCCCTCTATTATATGCCAAACTTTGTGGAAAATTCTCCATGCAAAAATTCACGAAGGGACATTAGAGCTTCCATGCAAGACATAAGCCATAGACACTGACCTTTTGCTGAAATGCCGAGGGAAAGAGGTAGCAACAGTCATCACATGCTCTGGAGATAAAGATGGCAATCACTAGTGGATCATCGACCCCAAGCCACCAGAAGCCATTTGGGAATCTTCCGGGAACATGGAGAAGGCTTATTGGCAGAGCTATGATACTCCATGGCCTCAAGATGAGGGATGGGGAGATGAAGATGCAAATCTCATAGATTTTGGCCCAAGCTTAAGTGATGCAGCCCTCACCATCGATATGCCACAAGAATACAACGAGCGAACCTCGGAAGAGCAACTGTTCAACTAGGAAATGACGGCTATAACTCTATACAGCCTTCTAGACATGGAAGCTGATGTAGTTGAGCGTTATCTTTCCTCAAGGCAAGAGCCCACTGCAGCGCAGGTCCTTTAGGAAAACATGAAGTTCAAATCCCTTTTCGACCAGTTTGAATATGGCCCGGAAGCAATGACTTCTACTGTCGAAGTTCTCATACATGTCTCCGAGGATTATGGCCCTCAATGCTATCATCTTCACTGATGAAGACATGGAAGTGGCTTTCCCTGACCACCGAAGGCCACAGAAGGACAAATTAATTCCGTCTTCATCAGGCAAGCTTTGGTTGACACTGGGTCCTCCGTCAACATTTTGCCCTTGGCAGTGCTCACTGCAGCAGACGTCCCAATGTCAAAGGTGATAAGGTCTCAAATCTCTATCAATGGGTTTGGAAACAGCAGTGAGGAAACTATTGGATACATTGAGATCGATTTGAAGATTGGCCCTATCAGGTTATTTACTAAATTTTATGTGATTGACATCAATGTGGCTTACCACGCTCTGCTCGGAAGACCATGGATAAACAAGCACAGACTCGTGGCCTCCACCTACCACCAGTGCATCAAGGGAAGGATTGGACTAAGGCCTATTCGCATCCCAGGAAACCAGATGCCATTCAACCTAGACGAGGTTCACTATTTCGATGCCGAATTCTACAATGATTTCTTAAATGTGAGAAGTAGGATATCATAAGCCTCAGGGATACCTGTACCCCCTTGGGAAGAAGTTTGAGATCTCAATGACCAAGAATTCCTAGCCACTGCGGGAAAAGGAAAACGCATATAGCCAGAAGCCAATGTCTTTGGCTACACTCCACCTCAATGCTCCAGGGTTGTGCTTCACGACGGCCGCGGTGTCTACTGCTTATGTTGAGATGAGGGGCCTAACCATATTTTGTGGGAAAACCTTGAGTATGGAGGTGCTGCACGCCAAGCAAGTGAAGTTCCCAAGGAAACTGCAGACATGTCTGCACCTATTGTCGAAAACCAACCTTTGTATCATGCCTGGGCCAAAATGCATGCAAGATGGATCCACTACAGTGGCAGAAAAGCTTGAAAAGGTAAACCTAAGTGATGATTATTCTGTGTAAAAAATAATTTCTATTAATGTTTACTTAACTATTGAGGAAAAGAAAGAACTAGTCAACCTGTTGAAGGAGTTTAAAGATGTCTTTGCCTGGAGCTATGAAGAGATGCCAGGCCTTGATCCGAATTTAGTATGCCACACGCTAAAAACACAGCATGGGATTAAGCCTGTCATACAGCAAATGAGGAATTTCCATCTGGAAATAGAGGCTAAAATCAAAGTTGAGGTAGAAAAGCTCCTGGCGGCTGGATTTATCAAGCCTATCCAGCACCCTCTTTGGCTAGCCAACATCATCCCAGTAAAAAAAAAAAAGAACATTGTCCAAATCTGGATATGCATCGACTACCGAGATCTCAATGCAGCATGCCCGAAAGACGAGTTTCCACTACCCAACATAGACATTATGATCGATTCAACCTAAGGGCAAGGCCTGATGTTGATCATGGATGGCTTCAGCGGGTACAATCAAATCAAGATGTTTGCCAAAGATGCTGAGCAGACGGCTTTCCACACGCCATTTGGAAACTTATACTACACAGTCATGCCATTTGGACTCAAAAACGCTGGTGCCACCTATCAACGAGCAATAACGTCAATGTTTCATAACATGATAGGGAAGGAAGTGGAAGACTATGCGGATGACCTCGTCATGAGATCCAAGACCAGGGAAGGGCACTGGGAAGTGTTGACGAGACGCCGAGTATATGGGTTGAAGATGAACCCCAAGAAATGCTCATTCAGTGTTTCCTCAGGCAAGTTTCTAGGCTTCTCAGTGCATCAGCGTGACATTGATGTAGATTTGGACAAAGTGTGCTTCATAGGAGCCCTTATGCCATCGACAAATGCAAAGGAGTTGAAAAGCTTGATGGGGAAGCTGTCCTACATTCGGTGCTTCATCGCAGGATTAGCAGCAGTAACAAGAGCCTTCACTCCATTGCTCAGGAAAGGGAAGGAATTCGTGTTGACCAAGGAATACACAGAAGCCTACCAACGAGTCCAGCTGCTAATCACTAACCTTCCTACCATGAAGGCACCAGTCTCAAGCATTTCGGTCAAGCTCTACCTGGCCGTAACAAGCACTATTGTAGGAGCTTTGCTTGCCTAGGACAGTCCAGCCGGGAAAGAAGCACCAATCTGCAATGTTAGCAAATAGCTAAGAGGCGTTGAAACCTGTTATGAGAAGACGAAACACCTTTGCCTAGCTCTTGTCTATGCATCACAGTGATTGCAACATTATTTCCTAGCTCTTAAGCTGCACCTTATGGTAAAGTCTGACCCAGTAAGGTACTTGCTCACTAGCATTATATGTGTGACGCCTAAGACCCCCAAAGGCCAAGTTGTGATATACATGCTAGCATTGTTTCTCGAATAATAAGATGCCACTATTTCCAAAGAAGTCCTTGGTGCGCTGCTAGAGATAGCTGCCACCACTGTGGAAGAGGAGTCATAGGTTATGCATTTCGATGGTTCTTCCATAGCCACGGGAGGATGAGTTGGCGTTGTACTTGTCAATCCAAATGGCCAAGCTACTACCCTATCCTTCAAGCTCAGTTTTCCATGCACAAACAACGTAGCTAAGTATAAAGCATTCATCATGGGCCTTTCCATAGCCAGGGAAATGGGCTCAAGGAAGATACGAGTTGTAGGGGACTCAAATTTAGTCTTGAGCTAGGTCCAAGAAAGCTTCGCAGTGAAGGAAATAACTTTGGCACCATACTGCACTATAGCTGAGAAACTTATGGCAAGCTTCATGTAAGTCGAGTTGGAACATATTCCTAGCACAACCAACATATATGTGGATGCCCTAGCCATACTTGGCTCCAAGTTTACCTTCGTCAAAGAACAACCAAACATTGTTGTGATCAGAAGGAAGGCCACAGCCATTGATGCAACCTTCACGGAGAAAGCGTCAGAAGATGACGACTAGAGGGAAACTGTCACAAGATGATGACTAGAGGAAAACCGTCAAAAGTGAACTTTCCAAGCCAAGTAGAGAGCTTAGCATTAAATGCCTTAAGGAGTACGCCAATGTTACTAGGACATTCTACAAGCGTCTGCTCGGAGGAGTGCTAACCGATGCCTCAGACCAAAAGAAGTACAGAGGCGGTTGCACGAGATCCATGAGACCACATGCGCAGTCGATCAAGTTATGAGTCTCTACAGCCGACTATAAAGAAAAGGGTATTACTGGCCCGAGATGAAAAAATAAGCCATATGCATCCAAGCCGAATGTCCAAAATGCAGTAGAATGTTTTCCCCAGAAGTGGCATTTGCAGTTTCCATCACTAATGACTAGAGGTTTTTATACCTGACCTTCTTTATCGATAGGAAGGAAAAAACTGCACAAATAGCTATTGAGCCTAGGATGCTATCGGCCAAGCATGAGGGAAGACACACACAACATGGTCAAGCGATACCATGCATACCAAGTTCATGGAAACTTAATCCATAAGCCTCTAATGTTACTGCAAGACATGTGCACTCTATGGCCATTCCATACTTGGGGGCTTGATTTGATAGGAACAATCAATCTAGCTTCCGAATACCACATATGGATCTTTGTAGCCGTTGAGTACTTCACAAAATGGGTAGAAGCAATCCCTCTCAGGAAAGCAAAATGAGCAGCAGTATTTAATTTCATCAGGGAATGCATCGTTTGTCGATTTGGGATACTTTACAAAATAGTGAGCGATAATGGCACACATTTTTTGAACAAACAGGTAAGTGCCACACTTGATGGTTACGAGATCAAGCATCGTCGCTCCACGCCGTACTATCCCCAGGGAAACGGTCAAGCTGAAGCCACAAACAAGACACTGCTAAGAATCCTAAGCAAGATGTTACACAATTATGCTGGGGGTTAAAACACTTATCTTCCAGACGTCCTATGGGCTTATCGTATATCTCCAAGGAATGCTACATGTTTTTCTCCCTATTCCTAGGTGTATAGGTCCGAAGTTATTTCCCCTGATGATGCTCACATCAAGTGTTTCAGCATTCAACGATGTGGAATGGGATGCTGCAGTATACACAGACTGGAGGTGGAAAGACCTTAAGTTACTCGAGGAAAGAAGGGCATAAGCAGCTAGGAAAATAGCCCTATACCACCAACAAGTTACCAAAGCCTACAAATGTACAGTCAAGCCACGCAACTTCAAGGAATGAGATCTCATCCTCAGGATAACCGAGCACATAAGGAGGCAGATCTCCAAATCTTTGAAGTTTGTCCCAAACTAGGAATGACCTTTTATGATCAAGGAAGCTTATCGAAGTGGTTACTGTTACTTAACTTCGGTCAAGGAAGGTATGCTAACAGAAGCTGTCAATGCAAAGTGATTAAAGCCGTATTACTGCTAGAATGATCACGCTTATTTTAGAAGAACAAGCTCATTTTATGCAATGGTCATTTTGCTTACTCTATAAGGCCTTGTAAAGCCATGCACTGACTGATGTACCCTAAATTTTAATGAAATGAATGAGCATTTTGTCAAAATATTTAGTACATTCGTTTCTTTACAATGGCAAGGGTAACTAGAAAGATTTCTTCTAAAGAAGCTATAGTAGTAATCATGCCAAGGCTATAATAAAAGCCCATGCCAAGCTTATTAATGCCATGCAAGTTGCTCAATGGTTCAATGCTCATGCAACATACCAAGCCAACACGCCATGCAAAACCATTGAGTCAAGCAAATAAAGCTTTTTCAAAGCTATACTTTGCAACATGCCAAAGCCTATCAATGATAAGCCAGCTGTTAAATGGTTCATTACTCATGCAAACATACCAAGCCAACACTCCATGCAAAACCATTGAGTCAACCAACTAAAGCTTTTTCAAAGCTATTCTCACGCAACATGCCGAAGCCTATGAATGCAAAATCAATGCTGAGCAAGCCAAGCTTTCCTGACTTGCTCTGCTTCTATACGGAAGCTACGATATCTTTTCCATCTTTCCTCTGGGAAACTCACTGGCAAAGTGCTAAGCGGCAGGATCAGCTATTTCCTTCAGGAAGGCAAGCAAAAGCTCAAGCTTGTTTCTCAAAGCCTAAACAAAATTTCATCCAGCAAATTCTCATGCACTCGAAGTAGGAGAAAGCCAATTTCATTGCAAGATTAAAGACATCATAAGCATTATGATAAAATCAACATCAGTATCCAAAGCCAAATGAAGAAGTCAAAAGCAAAAAAGCAAAATATAAAACAAAGCGGCCCATGGCCATTATTTGAAAAGCAATAACGCTATCTGTCTAAGAAGAAATTAAAACTGAAAGTAAAGTTGGAGTGAGGAAAACAACTCTCTTCATGGCCTGCTATTTCAGCATCTCAAGGTTCATGCTGCTCTGTCAAAAAAAAGAAGCCAAGGGTTAGAAAAATGCAAACAGTCATGCAAAGCGCGCAGTGGTAGGAAGGTGAGGAGTAAAGCTCAGAACACCACCTTTCAAAGAAACTGCTAGAGGTGCCAGCATGCAATTGATCCATTGTGAGTTGAAGGCAAATTGTTATTTCCTTGGAGCTCCCACGGTCCAACTTTTTCAGCTTGAGCTTCTCAGCCTCTAGTTTCTTACGCTGCAGTTCGAGAGTATGCTCCAGCTTGTTGACTTTAACGAATTGATCCAGGACACCTTTCTCCTTTTCAAGCAGAAGTCCAACCATAATATCGCGCAGCGTTCCCAGTCTCTCGACTAGAGAACCCACCAGCATGCCCAAGGTAGCTACATTGCTTATCATATCTCGCTAACACAACCTGTACTAAGTGAGTTCCAATAGGGAAGTGTGCTCCATGCCATAAAGTAGGATCCTAAGCTCTTCAAAGATCATCCCATGCATGAAGAGAGATAAACCTATTAAGCTCACATCTGCGTCATCGGCACACTCAAAGAATTTGCCCAACACCTCAACTAGTTTAGAGCGAATATTTACTTCCCTAAAGTTGACTCAGAACGAGAAAGCCTTGTCAGAAGGAATCAGTTCCTCAATCAAACTTAGCCCTAGCATTATTGGCAATACTATGCTTAAGTTTCCTGAAGGCTTTATGCCATGATGCCCACTCTTCCACTGAAGCCTGCTCATCGGGGGAAAAAAACCTCTAGAAGAGGTATGACTTCTGTTGGTTAGACATTGTTACCCATTGCAGCATTATCTGTAAGCTCGGGAACAACGCAACTGGGGGCTTCAACACTTACTGTAGCCCCTACAACACCGGTATTTACCTACGAAAAAGCAAGAAAATATACACAAGTAAAGAAACAGATCAACAAGCAGAGACACAAAGTAACATAACCCATAAGAGCTATCCAAGGAAGAATTCCAATGGAATAACATGTTAGGCAAGGGCAAGCATCAACGAAGAACAGGGAGACACACCTCTGTATCTTCCTCTTCCACCTGAACATCATCATTCAAAAATCCATCAACTTCATTAAGATTAACATCCTCTGTTGCCTTGCTGTCATCCTTGCTGCTTAGCTCTCTGCCACTGTTTTCACCCTTCCCTAAGGAAGCCTGAGGATGTCCCCATCCCCAAATTCAGACTCGGCACTTGTATTGCTGCTTTCTTCAGCAGCCAAGCTTTCCCCAACTACCTTATTGTCGTCAGTTTCCCCAGCAGAGTTGCCAATTTATGTTGGGGGACTTTTAGGTCGAGGTGGATTTGGGCTTTGAGAACGTCTTTTTGTCTTTCTTGGTACAAATTCGTAACAAGTCTCGGGATATCTCGAAAGAGTTAGCCTATCTTAGTAACTCCCACAGTCTTCCATCACACATCTCAGCCATTAGAAGCCTTACTATCACCCTAGGAAAGCCCAAATCATGCAGCTATGAATGCCGTGCAACCATGCAAACTTTTTCTCTCTCATGTAAACTAATAATCTTCTAGCTTCCACACCACGCTTCACTTGAGTAAGTCATTATCTTGATCATTCATGCCATCTTCAAGCCGTTAATGTTACCGAGGTATTTCCTAAGACAAGCTAACTCTTTCGAGATATCCCGAGACTTGTTACGAATCCGTACCAAGGAAGACAATAGGACATTCTCAAAGCCCAAGTCCACCTCAACTTAAAAGTCCCCCAACAACTATTTATCCAAGTCTCTGTCAATGAGGAATCATTAAGTTCTTGTATGAAAATGTCATCTCATTAGCCTTTCGGCGAATTGAGGTGTTACTATGGCTGCAAATTTTCGCCATCTCTTACTTTGATGAAAATGCACTTGCAAATTAATAACAGCTTCGATTAAGGCCAAAAGTCTCATGTGCCCACGATGGATGGGGGGCTTTGGCCGAAGTATATCCGATGCCAGAGTTGGTATTCTGAAAAGAATGTATTTTTATGAGTTTGTGGGTAGCAAATGGCTTAACATTTTAGTGGGATAAGTGAGGTTTGTGGGTATTTATAAGAGGGTGGCCGGCCATGAGGGTTGAGAGTGGCCGGTCATATATAATGAAATTGGGTGGAGAAATACAAGATATTATGTGAAATAATATATTGAAATTACTATGACAATTATTCTAATCGAATAAGGGATTTTAGGAGTTACCTTATTGAATGAAATCAATAAGGGATTTTATGAGTCACCTTTGACTCTTCCATGGATGGATGGAATCTTGAGCCGTTAGTGTCGTTGCATGCGCATAGGAATTCGGGTGTGCCTCGTCCATCTAACGAGGGTAATCTCGTATTTCTAATAAAAAATCAACGTGTCTCCTCCAGGATTTTTGGGATTATATTTTGCTTCACAGTTACCACTTACCAAGTTACCTAGTGTTCGGTACACTGAAAGCTGAGCCTTTTTTTATTGGATATTCTCAAGGTCATTTCAGAGTTCGGTTTCGAGTATTTGTGTCCTTATAGTTTGATTCTGATTTGGCGCACTTATATTTTTCACGAATATAATTGAAGCGGCTGAATTAGGTGCAGACGATCCTGAACTTCACAATGATTAGTAGCCTTGTCTTCAGACTCTAGAATCCAGAGACCAAGACGAGTTCCGTCCTCATTCGTGATCGCTCAGATAACAGTAGTCGACAGTAGTTTTGACATCACCATCGTATTCATTCTACTCACCAATGAGCTTGGTCGGTGAGTTGGCACGCCTGTATTCAACCGAAGGCTGTAGGTAGCTCATTAACTATTTGGCATGCATGCCACGCAGGCTAAGTAATTGTTATGGTCAACACAAACTAAGTAAATTAAGTAAATTAATTAACGTTGATTATAATAATGGAATAAATTATTTTTCCAACAAAAACCAACCATAAAATTCATACAAAATTGGGTATTACCTCTCTGAGATCCTTGTCCCTCATATTTCACAATCGGTCCACTGTTGGATGCCTGTTCATTTAGGGCAGCAATAGAATCAGACATCTACAACATTATAATTTTTATATATTTGCAAACCCACAACTAATGAGACACGATTCAAAAAATAAAATTAATTACCGAAACAAATTTGTTCTTCCGTTGGAGTCCAAAGATATTCTGAGACTGGAGTGGATAGAAAAAGGAAAAAGGAAACAAAAATTGGGATTTGGGGAGAAAATGTTTTGGAGTATGGAGGATAGAAAGTTTTGGAGTTTGGGGGAGAAAAAAACGAGGGTTTTGGGAAAAAAGATGAAGAGATGAATGAGGAGATTGAAGTGGATTTGGAATTTTAAGAATCTCGTTAACCTTTTGCACGACGAAGTATTCGTCGCCTAAAGTTTGCATTTATTATTTACCATAATTGTTTCTCGACAATTTCAGAGACATTGCGCGACGAAAGCTACTGTTCGTCGCGCCAAAAAAAAGGCAACACAGAATTTCCTTAAGCAAGAGAAAGTTTGTTGAGAGAGAAGTTGGCACCAAATCTTCGTTTTACCGCTCATTTTTTGTAGATATTGCGTGACTAAGGACAGAGTTCATCGCACAACATGAGTTTGAGCGAGAAATTTCTTCGTCGCCTAAAGATTTTTATTTTTTTGAGTGTCACGATGATTTCCTAGCCTAAAATTTGGTCGTTGAAACAGTTTTTTTTATATTTTTTTGGGTGAAGTGCCGATTTAGTCCATGAACTATCATCTTAGTGAAAATTAGGTCCCTCAATTATTTTTTCGGTAAAATAAGTCCCTAAATTCATTATAAATTGCTAATTTCGTCCCTACTATTATATTCAAAGCTATATTATCCAATTTTTCGTCAACTTAAGTCATTTGACACATTTTAGAATGTAATACCATCATTTTCTCGTCAATAAGCCCTTAACATTTCATATAGGTTGCGAATTTAATGTCTAATTTACCCTCAAAAGTTAACTTACACTAGTTCTTTATGAAAAACTACCAATTTATCCTCCAAAATTAACTCTATACACTATTTCTTTATAAAAAAATTACAAATCTACCCTCCAATGGGTATCACATGCAAGTAACGTGACTTAAATTGACGGAAAATTGAATATAGAATCTTCGAATATAACATTAGGGATGTAATTGGCAGATTTTTATAATTCAGAGACTAATTTTTCTGAAAAAATAGTTTAGGGACCTAATTTTTACTAAAGTGATAATTCAAGGACTAAATTGGCAGTTTACCCTATTTTTTTTATTAGTGAATTGGAGTGGTGGAAGGTTTGCAGTCCATCCTCTTCTTTCTTTCACTCTCTAATGTGACGCGCTGACGGCGAGGTCTGGATGGGTGACAGTTTGATCTAAGGTTGGAAAGGTCGCCACCACCCATTGAGCTCTCTGCCGGAGGTGGGTGCTTGGTGTTGCTGATGTTACGAAATTCCAGTAGTTTGTAGAGAATAATATTTGCGAGTTATTAAGTTTTCTCCTCAATCAAGATTTGGACATTTGGTTGTGGAGTAGATGACGACATGCTCTAGGGATGTCAGTGAGTTTTTAAGTTGGGTTTGTGGACATAACATTAGTGCTTTGTGGACATAACAGTAGTGCACACCATCTGTGTGTGAAAATGATAAGGTAGCTGAGAGAGCAGAGAAGAAGCAAATGGGTCTTTTAATTTTTTTTTTCTTTTCTTTCTAGTAAAACAGTTTTAGTTTTAATTTGTAAATAGATTTATCAAATGTTTAATGTTTTTAAAATTTAAATTTTTTTATTAATTTTTGTTTTTAAAATTTTGACATTTTTTTTTTAGTAAACGATATTATCTACACTAAGAAGGAGAGGTAGGCTTAGCCTCACAATGGGCTAGCAATAATGTGGTTCAAATTCGCCTTTAGCGAGAATCAAACCTAAGGCCTCTCATTTACAAGTGAAGAGGAATACCACTAAACCGTAGTACTAAGTGAGACTATATTGGAGTTTCATGGAGTTAAATGACACAATTCAAGTTGCATAGGCCAAGGAGAGAATAAATTTGAGTTTTCATAAGCACTGCCGTAAATAAGCCTAAACAAAACCATGATGCAAAACAAAGGAACTGAAGCGTTGAAACCATACTTGGGAGACCGTATGAAGTCTCATAATCTCTAGAAATTTGTAGAGAAAGGTTATGATCTTCCTTTAGATTCAGATGAAGAACTCACTGAGGAAGAGCATATCATTGTTGAGGACATGATTGCTCGTGATGCTCGAGCTCAAGGATTGATTCTGAGTGCAATCTCAGATGAAATTTTCCCAAGGATTACAAATCAAGAAACTGCCAAGGCAACTTGGAATACACTAAAGCAAGAGTATAGAAGAGATTCTCAGGTCTGAGCAATGAAACTTCAAAGTATTAGATGAGACTTTCAATATGTTAGAATGAAAAGTGATGAATCATTATCCGCTTATTTGATTAGACTGTTTGGCTTGATAAATCAAATAAAGATGTATGATGAGGAACTGTCCCCAGTCAGAGAATTGCTAAGAAATTGCTTATTAGCCCTACCTATTTTGTGATTGAGGAAACTAAGAATCTTAGTGAATTAGACATACTGAGGTTGGTGCTACACTGAAGGGGTTTGAAAAAAAAAGGTTTATTAAGCATGCTGAGGCTGGTGATGTTACTGAAAGAGCATTTAGCAACCTAAGTATTCAGCCTAAGAGTAGCTCATATATGCTGGAAATTCAAAAGGGAAGAAACCTTGGAAGAATTAGGAGAGAAAAGGAGTTGTGAAGTAAGGTGACAAACCAAATACAGTGGCCAAGTTTGGATGCAATAAGGAGAATATAAAAGAAGTTAAAACTTACGGAAACCTGCACTATAGTGAATGTTGGTTCAAAGAAAACCAAAGTGTCATGAGTGTGACAAATTTGGGCATATTGTGTTAGGGTAAAATTGGCTATTCCTAAACAAAACGCCTGAGTCTGTAATCTTAGACTTGTGCTTGTTTTCAGTTGTAATTATTTTAGTCTAAGTTTGTCTCACGTGCTCTCGATCACAAAATGGAAATTGTTTCAGAGACATCCACTCAGGTAAATTTGGCATGCATATTCATATAGTCTAAGTTTGCATTCAATGGGCCATTTAGTTTAACTATGCTTTAGTTAAGCCCATAATTTTAAGTCAGCTTAAAAACCCTAGCATATATACACACATATAAATAGGGGTCCTAATTACTTGGTTTAGCACGGCTGTAGAGATTAGAATGGTTTTCTTGAGTTTTGGTGTTGCCGCCGCACTTCGATATTGCTGCATGTTTTGAAAGACAAACAAAAGAGCTTTTTGTGTTGCTGCCATTGCGTTTTCGTGAAAGTGAAAAGGATGCTGCTGCTATATGAGAATAAGTTTTTTTAGTCTTGGATTGCTGCTGCACTTTCATTGTTTAAGTCACACACACATATATATATATATATATATATAAAATGCATTATATAGATCCATTACTTGCTGCATGTTTTAGAATACATATATATATTCTTATATATTGTTGCATGCTCGGAAGGTATGTGTTGTAGTTTTCATTTGATGCAGCACCATGCACTGAACGCATCGTCATTCATATAACAGCAGAAAGTTTGTTTTCTATGTCGGTCAGCAGCCTGTGTTTTCAATGAGAAAAATATTAGTTTTGGTTCACTGATTTTTCATGTGCTTTAATTAGAAATCAATTATGAAAATGTGCCTTGTGATTTTCATAATTGGTTGATTTTCAAAAATCATTTCATTAGATACATTCTGCATGATCGCGTTAGTATCCTGCAAAGTTCGAAGCGACATTGATTGACGACCGCGTTAGTGTCGTGCCACTTCAACTCGAAGGTTGAAGAGAGATCGAGTAGCAAAGCGCGGAGACAAAACTGCCTACTAGTATTCGTGTCTAGTTGATGAGTTTTGTAAGTCTTTTTGTACTCATTTCTCTTATTGTTTATCCTGGCTTGGGAGCCCGAGGATTTTCCCAGTGATGGGTTTTGCCTCTTAAAATCCTACATCCTGTGTGCACTTTTTATTTATCTTTATAATTGCAATGTGTAGGATAGTTTATATGTGATGTGAATGTGGAATTAATTTGAGAACTGAAAATTGAATTGGATTTTTAAATTGGAACCTATTCACCCCCCTCTAGGTTAACCTAGTACCATCCTAGAACTTTCATATTGCCAAGGATTGCAGGAGCAATGTGGTTCAACAAGTTCAATATGCGAAACAAGTGGAGGAATAAACTTCAATGTTCTTTGCTTGCAACTCAGCTACTATGGTAAAAAATGAACATGTCTGGTTTATTGACAATGGTTGTAGCAACCACATGACATCACACAAGTCCTTACTTGTCAATGTTGATTGGACTGTGAATACCAGAATCAAGATGAGTAATGAATAAATTGTTCAAGCCACAGAGAAATGATCTTTGATAATTGAGACTAAAAATGGTACTAGGTACATTAAAGAAATAAGTTGATTCCTGGTCTTGATGAAAACTTGCTCAATGTTGTCCAAATGATCCAACATGGATATTTCTTGTTGTTTGGTAATGATATGGTGGCAATCTTTGAAGATAGGCAGCTTGAGTATCATGTGGCCACTGTGCAAATGACTAGAAACCAAGGTTCTAAAAAATGATAGGTGCTAGTCCGGCGACAGGCTAGGGCCTAGCACCTATGCGGCTAGGCGGGGGTATAGGCGGATTAGGCGGATTTAATTAAATTTATTATATAACATATAAATAAGTACCTAATTACACTGAAAAAATAAAAATATACTTGTATTGAGAATTGAGAAAAGTTAAAACTTAAAACTTAAGCCATATTGTCATCATCACAGTGCAGTAAAAAATAAGAATAACCAAAAACCAAATTTGAAAATTCACTAATTAAGTAGGTTATTCAGAAAAGCATTTAAGTTAATTCAAAAAAATTAAAAACAATGGAACCACCTAACCTCCGCCTAGCCCCCGCCTTGCCTTCGCCTAGCCTCTCGCCTAGCCTTCGCCTAACAAGTCTAGGCGGCCGCCTAGCCCCTACTCGATTTTTCTCCACGTTTCAACCTAAATCACCTTGGTCCTCCACCACCTAGCCCGCCCAACCTGCCTAGGCAGCCGCCTAGCCCCTACACGATTTTTCTCCATGTTTCGACCTAAATCGCCTCGGTCCTTCACCGCCTAGCTCCTAGGTCGATTTTTAGAGCACTGCTAGAAACATGTGTTTTTTACTCATGGAGGATTTATAGGCAGTAGCTAGAAAGGTTGTGATGGAAGAAAAAGTGTGGGATTGGCAAGAATAATGAGACATTTGAACTTTCAAAGCTTGCAGTTGTTGGATGAAAAAGAAATGGTGTATGGGCTACCAAAATTGAAAGGTTATGGTGGAGTTTGTGCAGGATGTACTGCAAGGAAACAACATAGAGAGGCTTTCAGTAGAGAACAAGTTTGGCGAGCTCACAATAATTGAAATTAATAAACTCTAATATTTGTGGGCTAATGCAAGTGACTACAATGGGTGGCAATACATATTTCCTAACCTTTATAGTTGTCTACACCAGAATGCGTTGGGTTTATTTCCTGACTTGCAAGTCTAAGGTATTTGGGGATCTCAAAAGATTCAAAGCAATGATTGAACTGTAGTCTAGATATGCACTTCAGAAACTAAGGAGTGATAGAGGTAGGATAGTATGCTTTAAATGATTTTCTCAGTTTCTGCGAAGACATTGGTCTTGAGAGACAATTGACTGTTGCCTATTCTCCAAAACAAAATAATGTTACTGAGAGGAAAAATAGGACAATAATGGAAGTGACAAATAGTAGGTTGCACGAAAAGAAGTTGCTTTACTACCCTTGGGGTGAAGCTGCCAATACAACAATCTATTTGCTTAATAGATGTTTTGCAAAGGCGATGAAGGACAAAACTCCATTTGAGGCTTTTAGTGGAAGAAAACCAGAGTCAAGCATATCAAGGCTTTTGGATGTGTTTGCTATAGTCACATTCCTGGTCAACAGAGACACAAACTGGATGAAAGCTCAATGAAGAGAATCTTTGTGAGATATGGAAAGCATAAGAATGGATATAAAGTGTTTGTTCCTGACACTAAGAAGATTATACTTTCCAAAAGTGTCCTATTTGATGAAAATGCTATTTGGAGTTGGAATACTGAAAGTGAGAAGTCAATGTTATTTCCAGTAAACCTATATTAAAGTGAGAATGCCAGTGAATTTGAAAATGTTGAAGGCAGTATAAATGCAGGATCACCACAGTTAAAAGGGAGCATTCCTGAAAAGACTATTTTTTAGGATTCAGTGACTGAATTTAGAGAAACCAGCTTTGCAAGTACCACTCTAGTGAAACTAAGATCACTGAGTGATATAATATGCATGGTGTAATCTCAGCATCATTGAACTTGGAAAATATAAAAATGATGCCACTAATGAAGCGTAGAAGAAAGCCATGGATTCAGAAATTGAAATGATTGAGAAAAATGAAACATGGGAGTTGGTTAATAGACCAACATAAGCCTATTGTTGGTGTCAAATGGGTATTCAAGACAAAATTGAAACTAGATGACATACACCAACAAGAGTCAAGGTGTGCTAGCCGATACCTAGAAGGTGATATACCTATAAAGTGTAAATGGTGTAAAAATGTGAATAAATTAAAACCGAAGCTTAGAATAAATTTAAACTAATATTAAGAGTGTGCGCAGCTACAAGAAGAAAATGCCAATCCTGGGTAGGATGGATATTATTACAAAATAAAGGAAACGAACTCCTACATTTACTCGAGTGGAACCACCAGTGATCCCTCGCTTGCCATAAAAAGTCCAGCTAACTAAGTTTTGGAGGGGCGAAAAACAAAAAATACGAGTAGGCAAAAACAAAAGTTTGAGAAAACCTTTGTTTTCATAATGTACTAACCCTTTGCTATAAAACAAGTATAGTTTCCAAGAGTCGTACTACTTATAAGTATGAAAACAATTACTCTATACGACAGTATTTCAAAAAAGTATTATAACTCACAATATCTCAATAATAACATATAATATCAGATGCTCGTCGACATATGCTAAGCTAACACACAAGTTCAAGCAGAGATATTCTGACATGAAACAAGACCATGTGTAATTAAGATTTCTGCTCTAGTACTATAATCACATGCGAGTCCTAGTTACCTATTGCAACCTAGGATAGGGCAGGCACCTACAATGGATCCAAGGTGAGTGTATTAGTGCGATGTGAACATACACGTGAAGACTGGCCCTGTCGTGGGACGAGTACAACACCGGTGTAGGCATACATGATAAGTAGATAAAATATGTATGAACATGCCATGATAGTTTTGAAATTCTCAACTATATAATAACACTCGTACAAATAAAATAAAGCATGGCATGTGTGTATAATATTTTAACCAAAGCATTTATGGAAACTATAAGAATATATAATATGCTTGAAAACAAAAGCCCACTCTGATACATACTTGCCTTGCTTGGCCCCAAAACTCTTCAGGATAAGTCTCCCATGATGCCGTGAAAATATACCATTAGATTTAACAGAATAAAATATTCTTAATATTTTTCAGGTTTTTTTGGTCATTGCGTCGTCATCTGTTGTAGCCGTCGCCACCATCCGTTGCTGTTTGGTTCCTCAGAAATTGGGGAAGAAGGTCGGAAAACTTTTGAGAGTCCAACAAATGAACGGAGATGAACTGAAAATGGCTCGAACTTTATTCCGACGTCTCAAAACCGTTTGCTTTCGAGTTGTGTTTGTAGGAAGGGTAGAGGGATGGAAATACTTAACAAGTTTATGGAAAATCTGAGTTGCTACAGCAGAGCTCTTGTATTACTTCTTATTGTAACTCTCTTGATACAAAATGATATGCCAAAGGCTATATTTATAGTGAATACAAAGTACTAGAGAGTTCTTCCTAGATAACTTAACAGACATAGGCTAGGAACAATGACTCTAGAATAATTGTTCTTGGGAATGTCTAGAGTCTTAACATTTAGGATAGTGCATTAATTCCAACACTCCCCCTTAATGCACTTTCTTCATAACTCCAATGAGCTCTCTGAGGTAGCAAAACTTTTCTTTTGGAAGTGCCTTTGTGAGTAAGTCCGCTAGTTGCTCATCTGTTCGGCAATATTCAAGCTGAATTTCTTTCTTCTCAATAGCTTCTCTGACAAAATGATATTTGACTGCAATGTGCTTAGTACGATCATGATTGATTGGATTTTTTCCAATTGCAATGGTTGACTTGTTGTCATAGTACAATATAGTGCCTCATTCTTGCTTTTCTCCGATATCTTCAAGAATTCTTCGAAGCCATACGGCTTGAGATGCTGCTTTTGCTGCTGCCACATACTCTGCTTCGGCAGATATCGTACGCCAAGAACATATCCCTGAGTCAAGAGAGAAAACGTAGGCTGATGTACTTTTCATATCATCAAGACATCCAGCCCAATCACTATCGGTGTACCCGATAAGCCTTGAACTTCGTGCTTCAACCTTGTACATAATTCCATAGTCAAGTGTGCCCTACACATATCTTAACACCCTTTTTCCAGCACCAAAGTGAAGCTGACTTGGTTCCTCCATGTATCTTGAAAGCATACTTGAAGCAAACATGATATCCGGCCTAGTGGTAGTGAGATATAAAAGACTACCGATCAAACTTCGATACTTTGTGGCATCTGCTTTCTTTTCACCATCACATTTCTTCATCTTTTCATTCAGCATCAAAGGAGTACCTACTAATTTGCAGTCAGACAAATTGAACTTCTTAAGCAGATTTTCTGCATATTTCTTTTGAGAAATAAATATCCTATTTTTGGTTTGAGAAACTTCAATTCCTAAGAAATAATGAAGCAAACCCAGATCACTCATCTCATAGGTGCTCATCATATCTCTCTTGAATTGCTGTAACAAACTTTGATCATTTCCAGTGAAGACTAAGTCATCCACATATAAGGAAACAATGAGAATGGAAGCTTTTCTCTTCAAAACATAGAGTGTAGGCTCACTTTGGCTCTTTTCGAAACCACATTTGGCAAAATACTTATCAATTTCAGCATACCATGTTCGAGGTGCTTGCTTTAACCCATAAAGGGCCTTTTTTAACTTGTAAACTTTGTCTTCTCCCCCTTCAAGCACGAAACTTGGGGGTTGTTTGACGTAAACTTCTTCTTCCAACACTCCATTCAAAAATGCAGACTTCACATCAAGTTGATAAATCAACCAATTCTTTTGAGCAGCAAGAGCAATCAAAGTTCTAATAGTTTCCAACCGTGCAACTGGAGCAAAAGTCTCAGAAAAATCAATACCTGGCTTTTGAGTAAAGCCTCTTGCCACGAGCCTAGCTTTGTGCTTTTGAATGCTCCCATCTTGATTGAATTTCGTCTTGAAAATCCACTTCACGTCTATGACATCTCTATCTTGTGGATAATCAACTAGCTCCCATGTTTGATTTTTCTCGATCATTCTTATCTCCTCCTTCATGGCTTTTACCCATATTTCATGACTTTGTGCCTCTTCGAAACTTTCCGGCTCTACACCAACAAAATTGCAAGTCTTGTACACTTCTCGCAAACTCCAAGTTCTTAATGGAAGACTTTCTGATGAAGAGTAGTTTGGAGAAACAGGTTCTGCATTCGAACTGCTTCCAGCATCATTTGAACTTCTTCTTCTGGCAACTACTGGAGTCTGAGGCGTGACTTCTTCTTGCTGCTGCTCTCTTGGAATTTCACCTTCTTCTTGCACAATTGCATATGGCATCTCCTGCTTTTTATTTTCATTCCAATCCAAGCTAGCTTTTTCATTAAAAATCACATCTCTACTCACAATCAATTTCTTAGTTTCAACATTATAAAGCCTATAACCTTTGGTGCTGGAACAATAGCCAAGAAAGATACATTTTTGGCTTGTTTCATCAAGCTTAGTTCTCTTTTCAACAGGAATATGAGCATAACAAATGCAGCAAAAAATTTTGAAATGACTCACCGAAGGTTTGAATCCGCTCCAAGGTTCAAATGGAGTTTTGTTCATTATGGCTTTGGTTGGACATTTATTAAGAATGTATATTGTTGTATACACAGCTTCTGCCCAAAAACTTTTTGGTAGCCCTTTTTCATTCATCATGGATCTAGCCATCTCCATGACCGTTCGGTTCTTTCTTTCGGCAATCCCATTTTGCTGGGGACTGTATCTTGCTGTCAATTGCTTCCAAATGCCTTCATCTTTGTTGTAGTCTTCAAATTCATGAGAGGTATATTCGCCTCCTCGGCCACTTCGAATGATTTTGATGCTGCAACCTGATGTGAAATTAAATTGCACTCAAATTTAAACCCTATCAATGTAGTATGTGTAAGTAGGGATCGTTCTAGCCGGGGATTAGAAGGGATGCTAATCTACACTAATTAAACTCTAAAACACTAAACTAGACTTACAAGACTCAAAACAAACTTAAAACAACCCAATACACTCAAAACACACAAACTAAGCTAAATTGACTCAAAACAGATACTAGAGAGTGAATTGGACAAATTCTAGACTAGTAAGACTCAAAACACTGAAAGAGGACATATTTGGACGAATTTGACAGAACTAAAACACAAATAAGAACTGAGGGGGTTTTTGGACGAATTTGACAAAACTAAGTAAATTGCAGCAAACAAAGTAAGTTAAAACGAAATTAAGGTGAATTCAAGGGTGAAAAGCTAGTTAGAGGATCATTCTCCACATATGAAACATATGCATACAAATTGATTTCCAGTATTGTTTCTTTAAACCGTGAATGACAATGCCCCAAATTAATCGTGAATGCACAAATTAACTTTCAGATTTTCCTTAATTCATTGAATTGGATGGATAACGCATCGACAATCAAATTATTCTTATCAAGTTCTCTACATGGAATACGCATAATAGAGATACATTCAAAGATCATTAAGTTCTATGAAAATCATAAGCATTGACAAGGCATTCGTAACTATGAAAAGCATGATGATACTCCTGCCATGGATTCACTTAACACGATTGTGACTAGCAACCTTTACTACTCATAAATATAAGTTCATAACAATTAGGTGAAATTCCCTTATATTTTAGCATCAGATTCATGCATGCAAACTAAGTGTGCACCCTTAACCCACATACAAGAATAAGTTTTAATCAAACAGATAAGTGAATCGCATTCATGTTTTACGAAACAATAACTGGAGATAATCAATTCATATTAAACATATGTCCATGGCTTCGAATTCACCTCTAACTAAGAAAAACTTAGTTACACATGTTCATAACAATTGAAAAGCAATCTGAAATAAACATTGAAACTAAAACAAAGGAAGAAAGAACTCAGGAAGTCTCCAATGGTTACAGGTTGTTGTGGCACAAGGTTCTCCTCCAATGGAAGCCACGGCAAAGCTCTCATCCTCTCCTTCTTGCGGCAAAGGGTGTTTCTGTGTATGGATGGTGATGGCTACGAATTATGGTGTGGTATAGGGGGTGGTAACCTGCAGCAAAGCCTCAAAATATGTATATATAGGCATGGCAAACCCTAGGGAAAATCAGGTTACGACTTGGACTTAGCAGAAATAAAGGATTAGGGCCCTAGGGTGCGGCACAAGGCTTAAATCCATCAGGAAAGGGGTTTAGCCCAATTAATTTTTGAAAAGGATTTGCACAATCCAAATCCACAAGGGAATAGGCTAATTAAATCAGAATCCAAGAGGAATAAGGATAGGGAAGGTGCGGCATCAATTGGAGGGAAGGGGATGGAGTGCAAGGCAAGGCAAAGGCCTTCTAGAAAGGTTTGGGGCGCCAGATTTTTAGGACTTATAGAAAGGAGTGTTGTGGCATGTTTCTAGAAGGAAAAGACCTCCTAAAAACAGGTTTTAGGCATCCTATTATGAAAAGGAGTCCCCCTTGCAGCTGGAATTAAGATAGGATAAGATAAGATAAGGTTGGTTTGGATAATGTTCCATGTTTGTAGCTGATTCCTTATCTTCTTTGACTTGAATTTATTTCTCCAACTTTTAAACACATTCCTAGCCTCATTTGAACTTCAAATTCATCCATTCCTTGTGCTCCATATGCATGCAATCCATTTCAGCCCAGAATTGCTCCAAAATGCTCTAAAATGCACTTTCTTGCCAACTTTGCCAATTGGACCTACAAACACACGAAAATAGCTTAAAACACTATAATAAACATAAACTAACTAAGTAAATGCAAGGAAACAAGCTAACTAAGTCGCATAAATATGCTCCTATCACAACCACTTTGCTTTTCTACTAAAGCTTTGAATTGTTTGAAGACAGTGAAAGTTTCTGATTTCTCCTTCAAAAAACAAAGCCATGTCATCCTCGAAAAATCATCAATGAACGAGAGAAAGTACCTGTGCTGGCTTAAGGAAGGAGTTGGCATTTTGCCACAAATATCGGCATGCACAAGTTCCAGCGGTGCCTTTGCTCTCCACGTGCTTTGACTTGGAAATGAATTACGGTGCTGCTTGCCCATGACGCACCCTTCACAAGCATCAGTTGTTGCTTCAATTTTCGGTAACCTTTTCACCATGCTTTTCTTCTGAAGAAGCTTTAGCCCCTGGAAATTTAAATGATAGAACCTTTGGTGCCACAACCAAGTGTCTTCCTCAACATCAACTTTCAAAGAAATTTCATTTCCATAGCGTATTGAAAAAGGAAAAGTTTGATTTGTCTCCATCGAAACCGTTGCAACGAGCTGCTCATTATCCTTTTTGTCATAGATAGTGCAATCCACATCTTCAAAAACAACTTTGTAGCCATTTCGCATACGCTGCCCAACACTTAATAAGTTTTGAGCTATGTTTGGAACAAGCAAAACATCACGAATATATTTGACTCCCGTTTTTGTTTGGATAGGAATAGTGCCTTTCCCCAACGCTTGGTGATAATAATCATCTCCCATCTTTATTCTGGGAGTAATGGAAGTGTCCAGATCAACAAATAATTTTTCATTTGATGTCATATGATTGCTGCAGCCGCTATCCACGACCAAACATTATTTTCTTCTTCAGATTTTGATTGACCGGCATAAAATAAAATTCCTTCTTTTGCATCATCCTTCTCCGCAAAATTTGCTTAATTAGAATTCTTGAATCTGCATTCCTTTTCAACATGTCCAAATTTGTTGCAATAATGACACTTTGGCTTCCCGCGGTTGAAACAATCAGCTGTATCATGGTTACTTTTGTTACAAATCTTGCAAAAAAACTTATTACCTTTAGTGCTTTTGGCATCATCTCTTTTGCTAGACTCACCTTTCTTCCATCTTCTTTGCTCACCGCCTTGCTGGTCATCTCGAGCATTGCCTTTCTTGAAGAAGTTCTTGGATTTGAATGTGAGCTTCGATTGGAAAGCACTTTCAACAGATCGCTCATTATTTCGTCTTAGCCTTCTTTGCTCATGAGACTTTAGAGAACCCATCAATTGCTCTAATGATAAAGTGGTGAGGTCCTTCAACTTTTCAATGGCCGAAACAATCGAATCGTATTTTTCCGGCAAGCTGATCAAGATCTTCTCAACAACCTGCTGGTTAGACATCTCTTCTCCAAGTGTTCTAATTTGATTTACCACTTCAACAACTCTGGAAGAGTAGTCTTAGATGCATTCTGATTCCTTCATCTTCAAATTGTGGAACTCCCTGCGCAACATTTGGAGCTTGATGGTTTTTACCTTGCTGTCACCTTGGAACTCTTTTTCTAATATCTCCCACGCTTCTTTTGCTGTTTGGGCTCTTGTGATTCTTGGAAAAATGTTACCAGTGACTCCATTTTGAATTTTTGAGAGGGCCTTGGCATCTTTCATTACATCTGCTTCAAACTTTTCTCTCTGTGTAGCCTGAACTTCGGCGTCGGCAGCTAGTCCTTCAAGTCCTGTTTCAATTATGTTCCAGAGTCCTTCTCACCGAAGCAAAGTCCTCATCTTCACCTTCCAGAAATCATAACTCTCTCCTACAAAAATTGGAAGAATAGAGTAAGAAACTGATGGACCTTCTTTCCCACCAGAAGCCATTTGCTAGAGATGTTTTGAACGCCCAGATATGAATGAACAAGGCTCTGGTACCAATTTGTAGGAAGTGTAGAGGGATGGAAATACTTAACAAGTTTATGGAAAATTTGAGTTGCTACAACAGAGCTCTTGTATTACTTCTTATTGTAACTCTCTTGATACAAAATGATATGCCAAAGGCTATATTTA
Source organism: Heteromeles arbutifolia (assembly GCA_024362995.1). Classification (NCBI taxonomy): domain Eukaryota; kingdom Viridiplantae; phylum Streptophyta; class Magnoliopsida; order Rosales; family Rosaceae; genus Heteromeles; species Heteromeles arbutifolia. The sequence goes on along the minus strand of JANCRC010000013.1, from coordinate 25,255,122 downwards.
TAGTGAATACAAAGTACTAGAGAGTTCTTCCTAGATAACTTAACAGACATAGGCTAGGAACAATGACTCTAGAATAATTGTTCTTGGGAATGTCTAGAGTCTTAACATTTAGGATAGTGCATTAATTCCAACAGTGTTTGCTTCAAATTGGACCCAGATACACCGGGGAGTTGTGTGGGGGCTTGTAACCTTTCCAAAAAGATGTAACTTGGAAGAAAAATGTTTGGAAATTTTTGTCTGAGTCATAGCTCCGAGTTGGAGCCTCTAAGTTCGATGGTTTTCGAAATGAAGCATATGGATAGGTTCCTGGCGACAAGAGGAGTACGATGGTGGTGGTTTGGGCGTGGATCCATTGAGTTCGAGTGAAATTGTTTTAGGTTATAGAGGGAAGAAAGAGACAGAGTGAGAGAATGAGAAAGATGAGAGAAAGGGAGTCACTCTGATTGGACGACAGAGAAAGGAAATGAGTGGAATTGGTGGAGAAATGTGGCTTTCCTAAAGAGGGGGGATTTAAGGGAAATTTGTCCACAATTGGATAAATTTCAAAAGCCAAAAAATCATATTTCCTCCCTATCCAAAACAGTGTCCACGGACGCTTTTTATCACAAATACACGTGTGAGTTTCACACAATCTCAAAAGGGTCATTTTTGTCATTTTACAAACTCCAAAAAGAAATTACAAGAAAAATTAGGGATGGGTCGTCACACTAGATGACACTGTACAGAAGCATAAAGTAAGGTTGGTTGCCATAGGTTACTCTCAAAAGCCATAAGTGGATTACAATAAGACTTTTGTTCTTGTTGTTAGACTGGACACTATAAGGACACTCATTGCGCTTGCAGCTTAACAAAGCTAAAAATTGTTTCAACTTGATGTTAAATCAGCTTTCTTGAATAGAATGTTGAATGAAGAAGTTTTATGTGGATCAACATGAGGGATTCATTGTCTCAGGTTCTGAAGACAAAGTGTATAAGCTCAGAAAAACTTTATATGGTTTAAACAAACTTGTAGAGCTTAGTATGAAGAGATCAACTATTACTTGCTTGACTATGGTTCTCAAAGAAGTTAGTGAAGCTATTTTGTACATCAAAACTAAAGAAGAAGGAGAATCACTAATTTTCTCAATCTATGTTGATGATATTGTTCACACTAGAAGTAGTATGAGGCTAATCATAAATTTAAGGATGACATGATGAGAAAGTATGAGATGACAGACATTGAACTGCTATACCACTTTCTAGGAATGAGAAAATTAAGCATGGAATCTTCATAAACCAAAAGAAATATGCACTGGCTCATCTTGAAAAGTTTGGTTTGAAGGACTGCAAGCCAGTGAGCATTCCTTTAGCAATGAATAAGAAGCTTAAGAAAAATGATGGAAGTTATCTTGCAAATGAAGCAATGTATAGGAAATTGTTGAAAGTTTGTTATATTTCATTGCAACAAGGCCTGACATAATGTCTACAGCAAGCCTATTATCAAGATTCATGTACAATCCAACCAAGAAGCACCTTGGAACTGCAAAGAGAGTACTCAGGTACATCCAAGGAACTATTAACTTTGGGATTGAATATGTTAAAGGGAAATTTGCAATGCTTGTGGGTTACTGTGATAATGATTGGAGAGGTGATGCGACTGACATGAAAAGTACATTAGGCTATGTCTTCACATTTGGCAGTGGCATTTTCTTTTGGGCATCTGTGAAGCAACATAGTGTTGCATTGTCAATTACTGAGGTTGAGTATGTTAGTGCCTCTGAGACTACAACTTAGGTTTGTGCTTGAGGACTTTAGAGAACTGTAAACTGATGCAACTCCCTTGTATTGTGACAACCAATCGGCTATAGCAATGACAAAGAACCCTGTCCTTCATCAAAGATCACAGCGTATTCACATAGTGTACAATTACATCAAGAATGCTTTGTAGAATAACATAATCAATCTTGTTTTCTGCAAATATGAGGAACAATTGGCAAACATATTTACAAAAGCTTTGCCAAAGAACATATTCTATATTCTCAAGAGTATGCTTAGGGTCAAATCTGCAACAACCTTAGAAAGGAGCGTTGAAGAATAAGCTTGTTGCAGAAATCACTTTCTTAGAGTTCAAGTTTTATGGAAATTTTTCATTTGATTTAGTTTTTATACTAGCTTGTGTTCTTAGCTGCAATGCACGGCTAAGATGAAAACATCTTAATCGCATGTATTTTTTCACATGTCATTTTTGTTAAGTACATTAAGTGAACCATATGCAGCTCACATGAAGTAGTTTTCGCTGATGACTCGTGTGGCTTGTATGGAGTCACAATGGTCACATTTTGTCTTTTGTAAATTAATGAGTCGATATTAATCTATATTTTTTCTTTATTCCTAGTATTAATTTATTGGCTATTCTGTGAAAATTTTGATACTTTGGGTTATATTTAAATTGTAGGACATGTGAATCTACTTTGAGCAAAAAGTGATCAAATGAATGAATTTTGGAGTAATTCCAATTAGAGCGAGTTCGTAAGTCTTTCAAGTTGTTCGTATCAAAGTTCCATATTTTTATGCCAAATTGTTGGATTATGGTGAATTAATGAAGGTCCAGAGCGCAGTGCTGGTAGATTGACTTATTGGGCTCAATTGCAACTTTTGGGGCATGAAGATGGCGTTTCCTGGAGTTGAACTTGTAGAGGATTTGGGCATGAAGATGGCAACTTTTGGGCTGGATTTGGTGTTGTGATGGGCTAGAAACGTGAAGGATTTTTAGCTGGGCAAATTCTCCATGTTTCATTCAGAATGTATTTCCCACGTTATCATAATTTATTTAGTTTCCGAGTTCTATTCTAAGACCGTTTTTGGAAGGATTTAATTGTAGTAGAATAAATAGGCTTAACTGTGCCTCGGGGTTTTTTGGGTTGTACGCCACATTGAGAAAGAACTCGGCATAGATAGATTTACAGACTTTAATGCAAGGTGTCTCCATCGTTTTCTTCTTAATGATATATTGCTTTTTAATTATTAATATGTGTAATTGATTCTTTTTCTAGGACGAGGTAACGAATTAGCATGAATATGTAATCCATATCAATTTGCTTATTGTGGATGCAAATTTCTTCCTCCTTGATCTTGGACAAAATTGTACCTACAAAACAAATAACACATTAGGTCAAGGCCAAGAGCCTCACGCGCCCACGATGATTGGGGGGGGGGGGCTTTGGCCGAAGAACCTCCGATGCCAAAGTTAGAATTTTGAGGGAATAGTGTTTGAGAACTTTTAGAGAATTTAGCAAGAGTGAAGACTTAGGTTTTTAGAGAAAATGAGGTAGAATATATAGGGCATGGCCGGCCCCCTTGGGAGAGAAGGTGACCGGCCTCTTGGTAGTTTTTTGGGTGTAATTGGTAGTTTAATTGGCAATTAATAGATTAATTAGGTAATAAATCCATTAATTAACCAATTAACATAATTTTAAATGGAATGTTTTGAGGGTTACCTTGTGGAGAAGATATGATGTGGATGGATGAAATAGGTTTAAAAATAAATACCTATTTGCGCACTTTTGACTTGATTGTTAGATGATTGTCCACTGCTCGCACGTAGGAATCCCGGTATGCTTCGAGGGTAATTTTGTCCTTTTAACCTAAAAATCCACGTGTCGCCTTGTGATTATTTTTGGCTCCACAAATGCCCCCACACCTATTGGGTTACTCGCAGGAAAGGGCAACAGGTGTAGAGCTTTTCTTGCTTTAGGAAACTTCGGACTGCTTCTAACTTTGATGTTGATTCCCTCTTCAATAGGAAATTAGATCCTTCTAAGAAAGGAAAATAAATTTCTCTCAAAGCCTATTTAAGTCCACCTTAAGTGGGTTATTAAATCAACTTTGGAGATCAATTTATTTTACCCTACAAGAGAGAGAAAGCTTAGAGGATATTTGTTCCCCCTCCTTTAGCAATCTTCTACATCTTGCCCGTGCAAAGGATCGTCTTTCGTTGCTTTCTTCGTCTTCTCCGCGCCGCACTGAGGTAAGAAAAAAATTAATTTTCCTTGTCTTCTTCTTGGATAGTGTTGTCGCGGGGCGGCTGTCGAGTTGGTGCTGTATGTCAGCTGGCAGGGGCCAGGAGTCGGCTCGGCATGGGCCGAGAAGGTGTTATGGCAGGGACCACCGCTTGGGCTGCTATGCTTGGCTAGAGCCAATGGTAGCTTGCACGGCTGGGGCCGCGGATTGAGGCACTGGGGCGCAGTGCTAGGCGAGCTGTATGACTTATGTCCCTTGGGCTTTTGGACCTGACAAGGGCCAGGCCGGCGATTGAGAGAGATGAGGAGGTCGCAGCCTATGAAGCCTGTTGGAATACTGGGCATGCAAGCCTTCTGCCTGTTGGTCTGAGAGAAAAAATGAGGGAAAAGCCAGTATGGGTTGAGCTCCCCTGTTGAGTACCGTGAATGGCGTTGGCTGCTTAGTTCTCTTTGCCGGGAGAAAGGTGGGCTGCTCCCAAGAGAGAAGGTAAAGATGATCAAGGCAGATACTTTGGCTTGTCTGATCACTGTCGTGGAGCCTATTGTGAATGAAGGTGGAAAGAAGAGATCTTCCCCGTCTGCTCAAGAGATGCTGGTTAAGAAAAAAATGAAGACTTTCTCCACTGCTTATAAGGGCCCGCCTGCTGCCGAGAGGCCTGTGATTGGCATGACTTCTTCCATTGGGAAGAAAAATGAGGCTGCTAGATTTAAGCCTGTGGTGCCTGCCATGTCGAGAATGGCTAATTCGATTACTGATAGTATTGCTCAGTGTAGAGGTCTTATCATGCCCCCAATGCCGAAGTTTGTGCCAAGACGTCCGTTGGGAGCTAAGTCCAGTTTTCATTTGGATAGGCTTGATATTATGAAGAACGATAAGGTGGACTATGCTACTAAAGTGGCACTAAGGCCCACTCTCTTTGCTGCTGAGACTGATTCGCCTGCTGGGAAAAATGAGACTTTTCCCGTGGGCAGCTGTGAGAAATCCACCAAGCCTGCTTCTGGGGAGGTTGCTGAGATCTGTGTTCTTTTGAAACCAGATCTACTTGAAGACATAGATGTTTGTGCCAAGTTTGTCGATGACGTTAGAAATGTTGTTTGCCCAAGTTCTTTTGCAAAACATACGACCCAATGTAGAATGATTGCTCTACTTGCTATGATGTAGATATTGGAAGGTTGCCAAGGTGGTGGCGAAGACTATGGCAGCTGAAGCTTATTCCTCAGCCGATGAGGTCAAGAGTTTGGATTCTGAGCTCGTTGCTTTGAAGGGGTCTAATATTTCTGCCCCATCCTCTCTGCAGCTTGAGACCGCTTGCCAAAATATTGTTGACTTGAAGGCTAGGCTTGACGCGATCCAAGTTAAGTATGAAAGTGCAGAGAATGAGATTGGATGTTATATACCTCAGATTCAAGATCTTGAGTTTGTAGTTTCTGAACTTTGTTCCGCTGCTTATGCAAAGGATGAAGAGTTGATTGCTGCTTATAACCAAGTGATCCACTTCAAGAAGGTCGTTGATAGGCTTGAACCCCAAGTATTGGAACTCCAAGGTGCGTTGAAGATCAACGAAAGTCTGAAGAAGGAAGTGGATGACTTGCATAGCATTCGTGTTGGTCTGGTAGAGGAGAATGAGCAACTGAAGGGTGAGAAGTATGAGCTTGAGGTTTCGAGACCTTGTCTATTTCTCTGGAAAACTTGCTTGCTTTTACTTTTGAGGCTTCTATTGGCAAAGTAGTGGGAAAAGTTCGTGCCCAGGCTGGGACAGCCGGGGATGAAGCGTTGGATTATGCTACTGCTAAAAACATCCCGGCTGTTGAAGGTGTGTCGATCGAGTAGTCGTGGGATGTCCAAGCTGCTGTAGTATTATAAGTAGCCTTTAGGATTTTCTTTGTTTTTCCTTATAGCTCTTGTTTTGCTTAAACTCCTTCGGCTTTTGCTAGTTGTTTATAAACATGTTTCCTTTGTTTTTCTTCATCTTGGCTTCTTTTGTTCGTGCCTTAACCTTTAGACTTAATAGACCAGTGGCAGGTATGCTACTTTTCTATAAGCAGACAGACCTGCGTATCCTATGCAGCCGTAGGTGTTGGTGTAGAACTTTGCAAAGTTGTTAGCCATAGGGTTGGCAGCCGGATACCTTCTTACAGAAGCAGACAAGTCCGCGTAACTATTAGGCTGTTAACCTTGGCTTTCTCCAATTCCATAGGTTGCGTAGCAAGTATCACAACACTTTAGGACTTGGTGTAGGTTGTTCCGCACTTGGCAGTGGTGAAGCTTATCGACTACGTAGCATGTCAGCAGTGGATAAAGCTTCGTATATGCACGCGAGCTTGTTTAACCTTTCATAAGAATGTGCGGTTGTATAAGTCTAGGATGGCTTTACTGCTCAGAGGGCAAGCCGTAGGCAGTCTTCCGAAAACCGTAGGCTACCTTAGTGCACCCGGTAGAAGCTTTAGGGTTCCAGGGCAGCCGTCCATCGGATATACTACGTAATGTGCCCCCTCTGTCTCTAGGGCCCGATTCCCCACTGATTAAGCCAAGAAACCCAAAATCCTTCAATAAGATAAGGCTTCAAAAAGACCATTATGGATACTTTTACGAATCTCGGCGCAAGCCATCGTGCATCTAGTTATACTAGGGCAGCCAGGCTCATCCACGTCTGGATATTCGAAGTGTAGAGTTTATCCTCCCGCTTTGGAAAGCAGACCCATGTGGGTGTCGGGGAATTAGTTTACCCTCTCGCACTGGAGAGCATGGTTGGTCCCTCGGGGGGCGCAATTCCTGCTATAAGTCCCTAAGAAGGGCGCGGTTTTATTTTGAAGTGCAGGGGTGATCAGTTGTTGTAAGCATGCAGCCGAGCTAAGTTGTAAACTGCTTCTGAATTCCTCATTGAAAAATGAGTGAAACGAATGAGAATTTAGCTATAAGGTAGAAACTGCATAACAACTGGATAGTCCTCGGTTTGCGAGGTAGTGCCTATCGAGCTGCTTGAGCCTTCGGGCTTTGATGTGGTGGGAGGTCACACATGGTACTTCCTCAAGTTATAGGTGTTCCATTGCTTCTCGATCTCTTTGTCGTTCATGGTGGCGAGGGTGTAATTACCCTTGCCGCCTGCTCTGTTAATCTTGTACGGACCTTCCCAGATGTGATCCATCTTTTTGGAGCCTTTTCTGCGGACAGTGATGAAGGCTTTTCTTAGGACTAGATCTTCGGGCTGGAATTGCCGGATCTTGGCCATTTTGTTGTAGCTGGAGAAGAGCTACCGCTGGTAGGCTGCGATGTGGGTGATGGTCTGCTCGTGCTTTTCCTCTGCCAGATCTAAGCTTGCGGCCATCTCCTTATCGTTCTACTCAATTGTTGGTAGTAGAGTGATGATACTTGGCTTGATGCCATTGGGATGAATGATTGCTTCTGAGCCAAATGCCAAAGAGAAAGGAGTCTCACCAGTTACTCGTCTTTTGGTAGTGCTATATGCCCATAGACATCCGGGGAGTTCGTCTGGCCATTTCCCTTCTTGTTGGTGAGAGATTTCTTGAGGCAGTCGAGGATCGTTTTGTTGGATGCTTTGGTCTTCCAATTACCTTGAGGATATCTCAGCGTGGACATGTGCTGCTTGATGCCATATTTTTAGAAGAACTTCACCAAATCTCTACCCACGAATTACGGTCCGTTATGGGTGACGATGGACTGAGGGATGCCAAATCGGGGAAATGATGTTCCTCTATATGAAGCACTCTATGTCCGTCTGAATCGTGGTCGTCATGGGCTCTGCTTCTACCCATTTGGTGAAGTAGTCGGTTGCCACGATCATCATGCCTCTACCCCCAGTAGCAGGCGACATAGGTCCTACCAGGTAGATTGCCCACTGCATGAACGGCCAAGGACTCCTCTACGAGTGTAGCTCGTTAACAGGCAGTGCTAGTACCGGCTTGTAGCGTTGGCAGCGGTCGTACTTTTGTACTAACTCCTTAGCATCTTGGTGCATGGTAGGCCAATAGTAGCCTATGTTAAGAGCCTTCTGTGCTAAGGATCGACCTCCGGAGTGATTTCCTCAAACATATTCGTGGATTGAGCTTAGAACTTTCGAGTCATCAAGAGGTGCTAAGCAGTGGGGATGTGGTCTGGTGTAAGACCTTCGGATGAGAATGCCATTCCATATGTAGTAACGTGCTTCCTTGATTTGGAGCTTCCTAGACTTCAATCTTTCTGGGGGGAGTGTGCCGTTGATCAGGTAGTCTATAATAGAACTTTGCCAATTGGGAGTTATACTAACCTGTGACACTTCGGCTGCCAACTCCGTTTCTATGCTTGGCTTGTCTAGATATTCCACCGAAATATAGCGTTTGAGTTGGTGGTCGAAGGTGGAGTCTAGGACGGCTAATGCATCTGCGTGGGCGTTGTCTGCCCGCGGAACTTGAGTGAGAGTGTAAGTCTGAAATGCCTCAAGCTGCATGTTTACCTTATCTAGGTATAGCGTCATCCTTGGATGTTTTGCCATGTACTCCCAGTAGTCTGGGTGGTGATTAGCAGGGAATCGGAATGAATTGTAAGCTTCTTCACCGCCAAGTCTTTTTCCATTCGGAGGCCTACCAGTAGAGCTTCGTACTCTACTTTGTTGTTGGATGCTTTGAAGCCTAGAGTGATCCCCTGCTTGAGCATCGAACCGTCTGGGGTGACAAAGACCACGTGTGCTCCCGAACCTTTGTAGTTGGATGCACCGTTGACATGCAAATGCCAGAAGTCTCCATCGGGTGGAGTAGAAGCGGCTAGAGCGTGCTCGACTACCTCCAGGGCATCGTTGGGCCGTTCTGTTGCGTCGCCTAAGCTCAGCGTGAAGGCACAGTAGGGAGCTGTGGAGCCGTCGTTGGGTCACCCTGTTGCATTTTGAAGGCGTGGTAGGGAGCCGTGGAGCTGGGGCCATATTACACGCAGCAGGAGATGCTCAACTGCCGGTATTGGGCCACTTTAGAGTTGAATTATGGAGCAAGGGTCGGCTGGGGCTGTGTGACATGTAGTAGGAGGTGGTGTTCAACTGCCGGTACATGTTGCTCATATGTAGAATCTTTTGGGGCGACGAGGACAAAACTTGCTTCCTAGTGTGCCTTTCTAGTGTTCGTCTGCCCTAGGCGAGCTTTTTGGGCCAAGTTGTTGCGTTCGTTAGAAAACTTTACATCCGTCAATGTCTACGCCTTTATCATCGCGCGTTTAGATTGGGCAGAATAGTGTGTCATAAGGATGACTGCGTGCGTCTGAAGGTAAAACTTGAGCTTCCGGGTTGCAACAACTATCGCCAAAGTTAGCTTTTGAATTTCTGGTAGCATCGAGGAGAGCTTTCGAACTGTGGAATACAGGTAATCGGCCCCTTAGCTCTTCTCGTATGATGGTAGAGCTTATTGTTTCTTCGGATACCATCAAACATGTGAATAGGTCCTCCTTTCGGTCATTGAATCTGGATCAGCGAGCCTCGTTCCAATGTGCATGTTTTTCTGTTAGAGCGAAAGAGTCTGCCAGAGTTAGATCAGTTCTCTGAACAGCAGGTGGTCTGCTAGAAGTCCTTTTTGGAAGACTGCTCTAGCTTTCGAGTCATTGCATCCGATTATCTTTGCCTTCTCTGCTTTGAACCTTTTCACATAGTAGCGAAGCGACTCCTTTGGGTTCTTCTTAACGTTGAATAAGTGGTCAGACTTCTTCTTGATTGAGCGATAGAATGAATATTCTTTGGTGAAAACCAAAGATAGTTCGTCGAAACTCTGGATGGATTGTGGCGGCAGGGTGTAGAACCAATCTTGCGCCTTGCCTTGTAGAGTGGTGGTGAATATCATGCACACGAGATTGTCGTTGTTTCAATAGAGGATCATTGTGCTTCGATAGTGCTTCAAGTGTCTCTCCGGGTCTCCATCTCCTTTGAAGGATGTGAAATGTGGCATGCTAAACTTGCGTGGAGGCTCTGCCTACTCGATCTTATCTGTGAAGGGTGATCTGCTTATGTTGGTCATGTCCCGTCGTAGTGCCTTGTCGGTAACCTCGTTACGTTGGAAATCGCGCAATCGCTTGGTCAATAATCTCTCTACTTCTTCCTGAATTTGCCTTTGTTAGGGGTAGCGGAGCTCTCAGTTGCCCCCAGTCGTGACATGCTGGTCTAGGCTGCTCTTCCATGTATTCAGCTTGTCTATGTCGCAACTGCAATGCATGTGGTATGTTCCTAGCAGACAAGCAAATTTCTCGTAGGCTGCCGATTGAACTTGAGCTGGATTGAGTGACTGCTTCTCTCCGTCCATCTGATAGGAGCATATTTAGGCAACTTAGTTAGCTTGTTCTTGTGCATTTACGTTGTTATTTCTTAGTTATTCTAGTCTTTTAAGCCATTTTCGTGTGTTTTCAGGTTTTAAGGGCAAAGTATGCAAGAAGGTGCATTTTGGAGCCTTTTGGAGCAAAATTGGGCTTGGAATGGTTATCACATGCTTGGAGCAAAAGGAATGGACGAAATTGAAGACTTGAAGATGTTAGGAGCAAAATTGGGCTTGGAATGGTTATCACATGCTTGGAGCAAAAGGAATGGACGAAATTAAAGACTTGAAGATGTTAGGATTCCTAATTGAAGAAGGATTCCTAATTGAAGAAGGATTCCTAATTGAAGAAAGATTCCTAATTGGAGATGGATTCCTACTCAAACAAGGATTCCTACTTGAAGTAGGAAAGTTAAGCCAAGGTTTCCTATTTTGGTTTGACCTTTCCTAATCCTAATTGCCCCTAAGTTCCAGCAACATTGAAGGCCTCCTATGCATTTTAGGACACAAATTGAACCTCCCTTGCACCAAATCAGCCTTTGCCGCACCATCCCCTTATTTCCTATCCTTGCCGTGCAAGGTATCTCTCACTTGCCTAATTTCTGGACCTAAATCAGCAAGGAAATCATTTTTCCTTGCCTTGCAAGGTATTCCCTTACCTATTTCATCCTTGTCGCACCTATTTGCCCAATTCCCTGAGGATTCTGACTTTAATTCCTATTTCCCTTTAAGTTTTGGTTTAATTTCTGTTTCCTAAATTGTTTCCTAGCTTTATTACCCTAAAGTCTTTAAATAAAACATCTTGGTGCCGCACCAAAGGTTCCCATTCACTCACCCATTCATCCATTCACGCCAGAAATCATCCCTACAACCTTGCCGCATAAGAATGAGCCTTTCTTACTTATTTTGTGCCTCAAAACACATTCCTAAATCTATCCTACATATTCTGCCGAATTTCACTTTCTTATTCTCTTTGATTTTCTGATTCTTTCTTACCTATTAAATTGTGGAACCAAATTAGCTAAGTTATGAACTTTTCCTATTATTTTCTGATTGCCTTTCAACCCTAGCCCTATAAATAAAGCCATCCGCACCATTTAGTCTCTCTCTCTCTGAACAGATTCTCGACATCCATTCCATCCACCTATCTACCTATCCATCCTCTACCACCCATCACCACCCATTCTACATACCTTAACCCCTTGTGCCCCAGCTCTACAAAGGAAGAATGAGAGGATTAACTTGAAGCTGTGCCTAGCCATTCAAGACGTTGGATTGCTGGAACGTTTATAGGTGTAATCTATCTTTGTTTTCAATGTTTAATTTCTTTTCCTTTCGTTTTGCTGTGAACATGAGGAGCTAAGCCCTTTTTGGCTAGGGGGCTATTCAAAGCCATGAATATGCTTGCAATATGAATTGATTACCTTCAGTTGTGATTTCATAAATTGTGAATTCAATTTGCTTAACTGTTTGATTGATAACTTATTCTTGTATGTTGATTGAGAGTGCACGCTTAGTTTTCATGCATGAATTTGATGCTAGAATATAAGGGAGTTTCACCTAATCGTTATGAACTTATATTCATGTGTAGTGGAGGTTGCTGGTCACGATCGTGTTAAGTGAATTCTTGGCAGGAGTATCATGCTTTTCATAGTTACGAATGCCTCGTCAATGCTTATAGTTCTCACAAAGCTTAATGATCTCTGATTGTATCTTTATTGTGTTGTTCACGTAGGGGACTTTTAGAGAATGTGTTGAGTTGTTGTATGCGTTATTCCGTCCAATTCAATAACTTAAGGAGAACTTGAAGGTTAATTTAAGCGTACCTAATTAATCTGGGGTGTTGAGTTTCATGGTTTATCAAAAAAACAACTGAAAGTTGGTTTGTATGCAAGTGTGTCATGTGTGGAGAATAACCCTCTAGCTAGCCCATCATCCATCCAATTCACCAATTTCGTGCAAATCTGTTTAGTTTTAGTTTTAGTTTTGTTTTTAGCTTAATTTCGTCCAAAACCTAATCCCCTTTTACTTTCTTGTTTCTAAGTGTTTAAAATCTGTTTTGTTTGTGTTTTAGAGTGTTTTGAGTCAAGCCAAAACCCTAAATTCGTCCAAAGTTGTGTTTTGAGTCAGAAACTGCCTAATTAGTGTTTTTAGGCAGTTTTGAGTGTTTTTAAGTTGTTTTGAGTCTTGTGAGCTTGTTTTGAGTCCTTTGAGTCTATTCAAACGTTTTTAACTTTGTTTTTATGTTTTAAAGTCAGTTTAGAGGTTTTAGCAAGCCCTCATAATCCTCGGTCCAGAACGATCCCTACTTGCATCTTTACTACAATTCGACAACAAGAGGGTTTAATTTGTGTGCTGTTTTACAACGCATCACCATCGTGCTGCCTACTCTGATGTGAAGTGGAGAATGTTCCTTACTGGTTTAGCCGCGAATGAACACTTCGCTTGGAAGGTTGCTCATGTTGACTATCGGAGTATGACCCCAACCGTGAATGTATGCTCGTCCGCGGGCATAGTCGAGAGTGCACGCTCATCCACGCGCTAAGACGGGAGTATACGCTATCTCGAAGGCCCAGTTGGGAGTGTAGCCTGCTCAAACACTCGGTTCGTGGCTGGTCGAGTAGTTGCTTGCAGGGACGTTGCTGGAAAGGTTCTTCGTCTGCCCTTGTCCTACTTCGGGACACCTCGTTTGGGGCACATTATATCTCGGTGCCATCCTTTGGGTTCTTCTTAACATTGAACAAGTGGTCAGACTTCTTCTTTATTGAGCGATATAATGAATATTCTTAGGTGAAAACCAAAGATAGTTCGTCGAAACTTTGGATGGATTGTGGCGGCAGGGTGTAGAACCAATCTTGCGCCTCGCCTTGTAGAGTGGTGGTGAATATCTTGCACACGAGATCATCATTGTTTCGATAGAGGATCATTGCGCTTCGATAGTGCTTCAAGTGTCTCTCCAGGTCTCCATCTCCTTTGAAGAATGTGAAATGTGGCATGCTAAATTTGTGTGGAGGCTCTGCCTGCTCGATCTTATCCGTAAAGGGTGACCTGCTTATGTTGGTCATGTCCCGTCGTAGTGCCTTGTCGGTAACCTCGTTACTTTGGAAATCGCTCAATCGCTTGGTTAATAATCTCTCAACTTCTTCCTGAATTTGCCTTTGTTAGGGGTAACGAAGCTCTCGGCTGCCCCCAGTCGTGACCTGCTGGTCTAGGCTGTTTTTCCATGTATTCGGCTTGTCTATGCCACGGCTGCGATGCATGTGGTATGTTCCTAGCAGACGAGTGAATTTCTCATAGGCTGCCGATTGAACTTGAGCTGGATTGAGTGACTGCTTCTCTCCGTCCATCGTGCTGCCTACTCCGATGTAAAGTAGAGGATGTTCCTTACTGGCTTAGCCGCGAATGAACACTTCGCCTAGAAGGTTGCTCATGTTGACTATCGGAGTGTGACCCCAACCGTGAATGTATGCTCGTCCGCGGGCATAGTCCGGAGTGCACGCTCATCCGCGCGCTAAGACGGGAGTATACGCTATCTCGAGGGCCCAGTTGGGAGTGTACACTGCTCAAACGCTCGGTTCGTTGCTAGTCGAGTGGTTGCTTGCCGGGACGCTGCTGGAGAGGTTCTTCGTCTACCCTTGTCCTACTTCGGGACACCTCATCTAGGGCACGTTACATCTCGATGCGCTGCAAGAGCTGGTTCACCAAGGTCGTCTGCTGTGTGAGGGCGCTCGTCAACTCTATGACTTGTTGAGACAAGTGTTGTTCTCCATTTGGGTTGGAAGGAATGTATCTCCTTGAGCAATGGAAATGTGGTAGACTCCGGGCACAAGATTTGAGTTGGGAACTGTCAAATCCGTAGAAAAATGTGGTGAAAATGCTTCCAGTTCGATCGTTGGTCTGGAAATTTAGAGCCGGGACGGTTGAATTAACCTTGGACCGATTTGGGCTGCTTGGGAGACCACGGGAGTAGGATGGGTTGCGGGAGCAGGATCGACTGCAGGAGCAGGCTGGGTCACGGAAGTGGGATACTCGGCGAGATCAGGCTGGGCTGGGAGAATGGGCTACTCGGCAAGAGTAGGCTGGGCCACGAGAGTGGGTTGCTCGGCAGGAGCAGGCTGTGCCGCGAGAGTAGGCTGCTCGGCAGGAGCAGGCTGGTTAGCGTGTGATGCACGCGGGTGCGAGGTTTAGGCTCGGCTTGGCAACGCGTTGAGCGTGGAGTGACATGGCTTGGGCCGTGGGCATGGTGCCGTGAGCCTTGGATGGCACGGCTTGGGCTTGCTTTGGTGGCACAGCTCGGGCCGTGGTAGTGGTGCCATGGACCTAGCCGCGGTCCTATCTCTTGAATATGGGAATTTTCACTTGTTGAATTTTCTAAATTTCTAGCCATTGTACTTCTCTTTTACGTTTTATCAAGAATTTTTGCAAATAAAAAATTCTAAAAATAAGAACGTACAAAAAATCTACAAATGGACAAGAAAATAGAAAACCTTGGATGCAAGAGTCTTATACGAGTGTGGGACTCAACTCTCAATGAAAGCACCAATTTGTGGATGCAAATTTCTTCCTCCTGAATCTTGGACAAAATTGCACCTACAAAACAAATAACACCTTAGGTCAAGGCCAAGAGCCTCATGCACCCACGATGAATTGCAGAGGGGTTTGGCCGAAGAACCTCTGATGCCAAAGTTAGAATTTTGAGGGAATAGTGTTTGAGAACTTTTAGAGAATTTAGCAAGAGTGAAGACTTAGGTTTTTTGAGAAAATGAGGTAGAATATATAGGGCATGGCCGGCCCCCTTGGAAGAGAAGGTGACCGGCCTCTTGGGAGTTTTTTGGGTGTAATTGGTAGTTTAATTGGCAATTAATAGATTAATTAGGTAATAAATCCATTAATGAACCAATTAACATAATTTTAAATGGAATGTTTTGGGGGTTACGTTTTGGAGAAGATATGATGTGGATGGATGAAATAGGTTTAAAAATAAATACCTATTTGGGCACTTTTGACTTGATTGTGAGATGATTGTCCACTACTCGCGCGTAGGAATCCTGGTATGCCTCGAGGGTAATTTTGTCCTTTTCACCCAAAAATCGACGTGTCGCCTTGTGATTATTTTTGGCTCCACACTTATGAATTTATGCATACTTGCTTTGAATTATTAATTAATGTGTTTAAACCATCTATATGTCTTGACCATTAGCCACTATTAGGATATTTAGACAAGTAATTATATGCAATTCTGTTGGAATATCACCTTAGAAAATTGATTAGAGATTCTTCTGATTGATAATTGTAATTTCACTTAAAGCGAATATCACGCTCTTAAGGGTTGTATGGGTTTTTACAATGTTTTCACAAAGTTTAATGAGTTGTGTATGTTCCTATTTGCTCTTAATATCATAGACGAATTGCATGATAGATATACGTTCTTACTTGAATATCACAAGGAGAATATGCATTAGAAAAACCTAACCTTCAAAGCATGTATGTGGTAATTTTATAAATAATTGGTAGAATTACATAAGATTGTTAATGATGACGGCTAAACCCTAGTGCCTTTTTCAATTGATTTTTCTTAAAAGGCGTTTGTTTTTCTCCTTTGCTGCCACGTTTTATAAAAATCTAATTCCAATTATTTTAGTTTTCTTGTTCCGTCTTTCAATTTCAACTTTTCAAGTATTTTTTAAAACTTGTTTTAAATAATTAACTAAGAATTGGTTTTAAATACAAATAATTTACATCAATTCTTATGGAGAACGATCTTACTGGAGTCATTTATATTATGGTAACATTATTCTCTTGCAAGTGTTTTTTGATGTTTTTAACCCTTTTACGCAAGTCGTAAAAATCCTATTATAAAACACACATCGTGTGGATGAGTATGTAATAGAATTCAAGGAGTAGCGAACTCCTTCGAAATCTCTCAGCAATAACAGTGCATTTCTTCGATTTCTTGCAAAACAATTTCCGGACCACAAACATTAACATTACCTTCTTTGATGCTACATGTACAGGCACATAACTCGAATAAATAAAATTAAAAAAAAAGTAATGTTAGGGAGATCAAATTTTTTAAATCAAATGATGTGATTGTAGATGATTAGATGATTAATAAAATTTCGATTAACATGCTTATTTCTTATTGGTGACACATAATTTGGTTTGCAATTTGGTTTAAAAAAATTTGATCTCTAGTATTGTCCTAAAACAAAAAAAATGCAGAAATTAAAATCTTGAACTTGACCAAAGTTTACTACAAACCCTACAGAATAATGCAGTCACACCAACGTAGACGAATGCAACCGAAAATGACGTGGCTTTATTAGTAACTTGGATGATGACCAGGAGGAGCATAAGAAGGTCTGATGTCAGCTGCACCACCACCACCACCACCATATCCATGTTGCTCTACGGGAACTGCAACTAAAGTTGGCTCAGCACCA
Organism: Heteromeles arbutifolia; assembly: GCA_024362995.1. NCBI lineage: Eukaryota > Viridiplantae > Streptophyta > Magnoliopsida > Rosales > Rosaceae > Heteromeles > Heteromeles arbutifolia. Next base: position 25,238,402 of record JANCRC010000013.1, on the reverse strand, counting down.
TATCCTCCTCCTCCAACTACTGCTACTTGGACATGTTCTTCTTCTTCCTCAACACAAGGAACAGGTGCGGGAATCATCACTTTCTTCTTTTTCTTCTTAGCAAAACAAAAGAGACCGACCAAGAGGAATGCAAGGAAGAATGCACCACCCAGGGAAACGCACACCGCGATAACGGTGGTGTGGTTTTTCCCCGGAGGCGGTGCAAAGATTTCGAATGAGGGTGGTATCGCATTAGGAGGAGGGTTGCCGTAATAAGTAGGTGGAGCGTAATAACCAGGAGGGAATGCAGGTGGTGTCGCGCCCTTTGGTGGTTTTGGTGGGTATGCGGGTTTTGGTGGCGCCGCGTTTGGTGGGTGATTGCCTTTTGGTGGTGATGATTTGGGAGGGTATGGCTTTGGTGGAGATTCTTTTGGCGGGTATGGCTTTGGGGGTTGCACTACAGGAGGTTGACTACTAGTCTTTGGTGGTGATGCTTTTGGAGGGTATGCTTTTGGTGGGTATGGCTTCGGAGGGTGTACTGGAGGTTGGCTGGGCTTTGGTGGCCATGCTTTTGGTGGGTATGGCTTCGGAGGGTGTACTGGAGGTTGGCTGGGCTTCGGTGGCGATGCTTTTGGTGGGTACGGCTTTGGTGGTGAAGCTTTTGGTGGGTATGGCTTCGAAGGGTGTACCGGCGGAGGAGGAGGTGGTGGTGGTGTAGGGCATGGTAGAGGAGGTGAAGGTGGTGGTGGAGAGTAGTAGGGGTAACCCATATCCTTGTTATGGCGAGTTTGAACTAGTTCCCTATCACTCTCTCTCCCTCAGCAAATGCTAGACAGAGAGATGGATAGAATGGATGGACATGCATGCTATATTTGTACTAGTAATGGGAGTAACTAGGAAGGAAGCTCTCGCAAGTTTCCAAGTCTCCCCAAAATAAAATTTCATTTTTGCAAGTGACATAATAATTGAAATTAATCTTTAAAGTTTATACAATTAGTTGTCCTTAATTATGTAAAAATAAAATATAGAGTAGTGGCCTTTGAATACGAAGGCTTCTACTACACTAGGATGTTTTTCCAAGCATATGCAGTATTGGATGGGTCACTATCTAAATTCTAAAATCTCAACCAACTTTCGTAATAAACAAAACAATCACGCGATGAAATGAGCAAAAAGTTATCCACTTTGCAAGCTCATCCGAGCCGATGATCACTTTTGCAAGCTCATCAGAGCCAATAATCACTTTGTCTATACATTCTAGTGCTGTACTGCTCCTTTATAAAAATATATTTGTACTTTTTTAGATCACAGATTAAGAGCTCGTTTGGAAGTACTATTAAATGGCTGAAAGCACTTTTGGTGAAAATGTTTTTAAAGCCAATCTTTAGTAAAATGTAAGTGAATCCTCGAAAAACACATAAAGTGCTTTTTGCAAGAAGTACCAATTCTTTGCTTTATGCAGGAAATACTTTAAGTGCTTTTAGAATCTAATAACATTTTCACTAAAAGTGATTTTAGTCATTTTAAAAGCATTTCCAAACGAGTAAGCAAATTGCTAACAAATAGTCCAGCTGTTGAATATATAGCAACGAGGTAGCAAGTAGCAACCTTTCCGGCCTTCCATTTAATAATAATTCTTTCAACAAAAGTTGTCATTTTTGATATCGCATCATAAACTTCGCATATCTAAGGGGGCCAGCAAAGTATTTCAAATTCTTCCTTCCCCATATTCATGCTACCATTTTCCAATTATGTCTGTAATGTTGTGGCCGATTTTCTAAAGGGTATAAAGAGGATGCGGCAAGAGAGAGAGTGTAGAGAAACTGTAGAACACTTAGATTGTGATTTTCCATAAACGGAGAGAGACAGAGAGAGAGAGGAGAAATTGTAAAGAATCAGTAAAATAATGAGTAAGCTAAAATCCGATTTAACCGAGATTTACCCAATCATATATATTAAATAATATTTACAACACGTAATTTACTTTTATTAAAGTTTATATTGGAATCACTATCGCTTTATCTTTTGTCAATACATCCCTAGTTTAATTCTTTCACAAGAAGAAAAGTATTTTTATTTCTATTTGTTGTTACAAAGGGGGCAGGCGAAGCAAAACGCCAAATAAAACGAAACATCAACCCATAATGTTCACAAATATAGCTCAAATCTGAACCGCTCCAAAGATATCATCCTGTATAATAAGTGAACAATCCAAAATGGAGGATCATCGAACACAATATTGCCCTTGTCTATATATAGAGAGTTTTGCGAATCCATTATTAGTTGAAAATCAGAGTATCAAACAGATGAACAAACAAACTATGATACTACGAATATTATTAAAACAAATGAATAAGAATGCCAAAACGGCTATAAACTAAAAGATACATTTTAGCTGACTTACTTCTCAAACTATATTGCAAGTAATACTTATAGAGAATTAAACTCAAAAAAACTATAGTATCAAATACCAAATATATCCTCATACAAAATCAAATCAAATCTCTAATTAATTTTCTAAATAAACCAATAAATTCCAACATTATCCATCACGATCGTAAAAAAAATTGTACTTAAACCATAATAATTGACGGAAAGCTTGCTTTTGTGATCAAAATATTGAAAATTATTGCACATCATAAAAGTTTGCTCGATTACATTTCCGAATAAATGCAATAAGCATATTCAACATGGTTGCCAGACCACATAATATAACTGCTACTTTGGTATATATGTGCTGTCTAGTGCCGACAAATAAAATCAAAACGCGAGCAAACAAAAACACATGCAGATCAAATATAAAGGTGAAGTCAACTGCTGAGAATTGAAAGTAAGGTACGTATACGAGGACAGATACCACTTGGCTCGCATCATTCACGCAAACTTTAAGCAATTGTGCGTGTATATAAGTGAAAAGACTTTGTCCCATCTCCGTTCGTTTAAACAAGTGTCCACGTTATCTTAATCTCCACCGGACAAAAGTTTCTGATTTAGAAAAGGGCAATTGAATATTAATCCTTCGATAAGATTGGAATTCAATTAAAACCTAATGTAAAATTAAATATTAATTATAGTCCTTTGACTATATATCCACATCATCATTTATATTTAAATTAATAATTAATTGTCATTAAATACTTAAATACGTTTTTTCATTCCCAAAATGCCCATATTAAATATTTGATTTTTTTTTGTCAAACTAAAATTTTGATTTATTGATTTGATCCAGATTTTTTTCCATCATCCTTGACTTCCTCTATTAATAAATGCACTTGAATGGAAAACCATACAAAAAAAATAATATTAGTGAAACGTTAAGAAAAAAAGAGTGCTACTAAGCCCACCCCAATGTCTTATTTCCCCACCCACTTTGAAATAATAATTTGATTGACAGCTTTATCCTTGTAGAAAATGACCTTCAAAGTCATAAAGATCATCCAATCATGTCTTGCCACATAATTAGTTATATTGCCAAAAACCTAAAATACATAAATGAGAAAGGAAAAAAAAGAGAAAAAAACCTAAAAACCGATCAAATTATGGGGCTGAAAATGGAGAAGTTTCTGGCTTTAGCAAAGAAGAGTTACACTATGTTTGGATGAAGAAATTTAAGATTACTAAGGAATTTTAAAATGACGGAAATTGAAATGACGGGATTTTATTTTCTAGAATTTGTGAATTTTCTTGTTTGGTTAACCCTAAAAGAACAATGGAATTGAATACCAAATTTGTTATTTTTAAACTCTCAATCATAGAAATTGGGAAATGACACCTATTTACATGGAATTTAAACTTGCGAATTGGAGGTCTCAAATTCCAAGTTTTTTTTCCACGCAGAAATTCTAAATTTCTATGTTTATGAATCCAAACAAGGGAATTGGTGCATGTCAATTTATAAATTCTGACTTGTATCCAAAATCCAAGTTTATATCCCTTATCCAAACAGTGTCAATGTTGTGAAGGGTAAAGACCCCGCTTGCAAGTGCCGAGGAGAAGCAGGTATGGGCGTTCAAAAGCTTTCACTGCTGAATTTGCTACAACAGTAATATTCATTTGCCACCAGCAAGAGCTTCCTCTGATGCGTGCTTCCATTCATCAACTACCCAAGCATAATGGCGGTCGAGCAAAAGGCGTTTGGAAGGGGAATTTCACAACATTGTAAGCTTGTAACAGAGAGTGTGGAAGCAGCTGAGGACTCCATAATCTACCTCTACCACCCTTCTGTTTAATGATAATTTTTTTTATATCATAATTCTTTTAAAGCAAAGGAAAAATTGGAGAAATAAATATATAGGGTTATTTTGGAATAATGGTGGGTGGGAAAATAGTTATATGTTTTTTTCACTTTTTATGGTGGGTGTAAATATAAGGTGGGTGGGAAAATAAAACACTGGGGTGGATATATCACCACTTGAAAAAAATTGCAAAATACGTAGTCTATCATTATGCAAGTTGCAAAGTAATGAGTATGTACCAAATAATTATAAAATGATTGTACCTAAATATATGTACCAAAGTATGTGTACCGAAGTATATTTACCGAAGTATGTGCATCAAATTAAGATGTGCACCTAAGTATGTGTACCGAAGTATATAAATGTATTGAAATATAGTATCAAAACATATGTACCGAAATATATGTACTAAAGCATGTGTACCGAAATATATGTACCGAAATATGTGCACCAAAGATGTGCACCGGAGTATATAAATGTATTGAAATATAGTACCAAAACATGTGCACCGAAATATATGGACTGATGCATGTGTCCAAAATTTATGTACTGAAGCATATGTACCAAAATATACGTACCGAAACATGTGTGTCGAAATATATGTACCAAAATGTATGCACATGTATAGTTCTCAAAAGTATAATGTAGCTATACGAAAAAAGGCTTCTTGTTGAGATCACTATTGTTGTGGAATGGAAAACCAAATGGAAAAAAGGCTTCATATATTTAGGTATAACAATCACCAAAATGGAAAGTTCCATTCAGATTAATAGAATTTTTTCAGGCAATTCAAACTAGAAGATGCAAAATCAAAATTCATGAAGTCCAAGTTTTCGGAGACTAAAAGAGAGTTTTTTTATGGAGATAATGTGAGCCTTTGGCCGACACCATGGAGAGAAGTAGTGGTCACGACTCACTGTGGAGCAGTATGGGTGGCTGTTTGGTAAGAAAGAAGGAGGGAGGGAGGGAGAGATCGAGAGCGAGAGGGAGAAAGAGAGAGGATCATCACCTTATATCAAATACTGCAACATCTCAAATGAGTAATAAATTAAATGCAAATATTTGGATTTCAAATGAGTAATAAATTTTGCAACATTTCTCATAAAATTAATTATTGTTCATAGGGATAGAATTTGGAAGAAGGAAAAACATAAAATCAATGTAAAATGGGTAAATATGACGTGGAATATGTATAATGACATGTAAACCAGATCAAAGGACTAAATTCAATTCTTAATCTTATACCAGGTATTAATCAAAAGTTGATCTTATTCAAGGATTAGACTTTAATTTCCTATTTAGAAAATTAGACAGACACTAGTAGAAAAAAACAACTTGCGCGACGAGATTTTCCGCGACGAACAATATTTCGTCGCAAGAGATACTTACGCAAAGGAGAAAATAGTGTCGTCAGGAAGGGAAGTTTTTTTCTGTTTTTTTTTTTTTTTGCGCGATGAAAACCTTATTCACGCAAGAATACTTCGCACGACTAACAATAGTTGTTGCTGCGCAAAGTCATCAAGAAAACGTAGGGTAATTTATTTTGGCATGAAAACCTTGCGCGATGAAAAGGGAACCTTGGCGCGAAAAAGGTTTCGTCGCGCAACTTGCTGTCAGTTTTCACTCAGACCATTCAATGAAGGTGAATCAGAGGAATCAATACTGCATTTATTACAAATGTTTGCGCGACAAAGCCTTTGTCGCGCAAAGGCCCTAACCTTCCTATAAATATGCGATTCTGCTGTCCGTATTCTTCACAATTATGTTCTCCTTATTCTTCACAATTCTGCGATGGAGGATAAAAATAAGGTTCAGAGCATGCCCTCCGCAGACCCGAATGATTTGAGTCAACATTTTGAGTTTGTGCATGCGATTACTGTAGTCATGCGGAGTAATTGTCCTACTGCTTAGTGGCGTTCTTGGAAATATGTGCCTGAAAATGCGAAGAAGGTGGTGATGGATGAATTATTAGTAAGTATAATGTTGATGGATCAATAATTAATTTTGTGAAATTTTTTCTTATATGTTGGAATTAATTATTTGCATATATGTGTAACAGTGCAAGTATACTCTTGATGATGATACGAACGAAAAATTGATGAAGTTGATGGAGGATGCGTTGGAGGGAGGTTACAATCGATGTCGTTATGAAGTCGAGCGGAATAGAGGACCATCGAAATAGTAGTTTTAAATTTATGTTTTTGAGGACAATATATAGTTTTAAATTTATGTTTTTGAGGACAATATTTAAATTGAAGGTTTTTTGTATAAGTTATGTATTTGGACTTAATTAGGCTTTAATTCCTGTTTTCTTTTTAAAATAAATGAATGGATTAAGGTATTAATTATTTTTAAAATAAATATTTAAGGTATCAATTAATTTTAGAAAACACATTTAAGATAGTAATTATTTTTAGAATAAATATTTAACTAAATATTTGTTTGTAATTATAAAGTTTACGTAAACATAGATATGTATGTTTACGTTAACTTTATAATTACAATCATTTTGTTCATTGCGACATATATTGCGCGACGCTATTTTCGTCGCTCAGTACAACTTTGTGCGACGAACAACTACTGTTGTCGCGCAAAGTACGATCAGATTGCGTTCAAACGTCAACGAACATAGGTATTTGCGCGATGAATGGCTTCATTGCTCAAAGGGATCATCGTGCTATATAAACACAATTTCAGAACCGTAGTTTTCAAAAAAAATTAGTTTCAAAATAATGGCCAATTTTGGAGAAGGTTCTGGCAAAAAGAAACTTGTAGTGCGATCAGAGAGGTATCGACGGAAGCAAGTGCCGTACTTTGAAGACAAAAGTATGGCTGATGCGTACGCCGAATTTAGGTATGACATTGGGAGTTTGGTGGGGAGGGAATGTTCTGCTAAGTTTGAGTCTTGGAAAAAGGTCCTTGAGGAGTTGAAGAAGTCCATGCTGGGGAGGTTATCAATAAGTTTATAGTAAATAATGAATAATTATTTTTGTTAAAACTTAATATTTTTTAAATTACTAATTTATTGGTTATTGGCATTAATGTAGGTATATTGGGATGTTGATGAAACCGATGAGAAGCAGCAGAAGTATGTGGATGGGCTTTTCAAGCAGAGTTTCCGGCAGTGGAAGTTTGATATGTTGCGGGCGGAGGAGGATTGAAGTTGAATTGTAATTTTTTTTCCCAATTAGGTTTTGAGAACTTTGTATTTATTTTAATTAATAAATTTATGTTGTATGGATGAGTATTAATATTTACATTAATTATAATTTGTATTTGGGATAATAATTAGTTTTGTTAATTAATTTAATGTTTAATTAGGTTTGAGTTTTTTATTTATATTAAAATAAAAATTTACATTACATAAAAACAAAACGGAAAAACATAAAAAAAAAATTAAAAAATTTATATTGTGTTCTGAAATTATATTTATATTATGTTGTTAAATTTATACGTGATGTACAAATATGTGTTGTGATATACGGAATTAATTGTAATTAACTTCGTACTTGTTTTTTTTAATTTTATTTAATTTTATTTTTTTAAAAGTAAAACTTAGTTTCCCGTTCGAGGATTAGTTGGATTTCGCACATAGATGCGAAAGCATGACTGCGGTCCAATTGATTCTTGATTTGTCCCATTGTTTGGACAGTTTGGGAATGCACAGTTATGGCGGGTAGTTTATGGTTGAAGGAGTAGGTTTTGGTTGTGGAGATTTCGGTGTCATCTCTGTACGGTCTTCAGGTGGCTCATAGGTATTTCATATCTACGTCGTTCATCTGAAGAATTGTATTGAGATGTTGCGGAAATTCATCCATGTCGAAATCTAATCCAGATTTTTTTCCCAACTGACGGTAAGAACGTTGCGAAAGACGGACGTTAATCAATTGCGCCATGCCATTGTCCAAGTCCTATGCAAGTTTGAGATGATATTCCCTCTAACTTTCTTCACAAGTATGATCCACGTGACGGTTCAATTGCCCGTAGAGGTATTGCTTGTTGGTCATGTCAACTATCGCTGGATGTATCCAATAGAAAGGTATATAATCCTCATCATTTGTTTATGCATCATTAACCCACGCTTAATAATTTGTATCGTATCGTTTTATTTTGGCAGGCTTCTTGGGGAGCTAAAAAAAATTGTACGTAACAGGGCGAAGCCTGAATGATCAATTATAAAGGCTTGGGTTCAATATGACTCGCTTACTTTTTGTGGAATGTATTTAAAAGATGTGGAGACGACTTTCAATCGTCCTCAGAGCAATAATGACAGGGGTGTGAGAAAGGAGAAACTTTTTGTTTTTGCCCAATGCGCATAACCCTTTGGAGATCTTATACGAGGCGAGTCATTTTCTAAAAATGACATGGAGGTAGCGCATTGGTTTGTACTAAACAATTGTGACGAGATAATGGCATACCTAGATGAACATGAAGAGATGATGAAGCAAGAACATCCATCACATTTGTATGCCAAGAAACATCGAGAATTGTTTCCACGGTGGTTTCTCGAATATGTAAGTTATAAGTGTTTTGTATTTGTGATATATATTGTAGTATTTAATTTTCTTAAACTAACAAGTGTATGTTTTTGTATAATATTAGGTGAATAAATTGAAAGCATCGAATTCCCCCACTTACAGTGAAGAGTTATATAACCTGGCGTTCGGCCTGATTCCCACTGAATTGTTCTCGGGTTGCCATGTTAACGGCGTCAAGTTTTTGGGGACTGCACAAGATGACAAGTTGTGTGCGTAAAACATCGGTGTCTATGTCCCAGTTGGAGGCGAAAGTACGGACATTGATTTCTATGGCAAACTAATAACTGTCGTGCAATTGCTTTACAAAGACCGATACCAAGTGATCATGTATAAGTGTCAATGGTTTGATACAAACCCAAATAGGTAGGGAAGTGTTAAAATTGACCATGGCTTACTATCTATGAACACTAACAGAACTTGGTATGATGACGACCCTTACATTTTGGCAAACATGGCAAAACAGATTGTGTATCTAGATGACCCTAAAGCTAGGAGAGGTTGGAAAGTTGTTAAGAAGATAGATCAGAGGAACGTGTATGCTATACCAGAACAAGATCTTACTAATGACGACGTCGACAACATCATTGACCAACGTTTGGAATCTTCAATGGAAAATGATGCGGAAACACTTTGAGATACAATTCTTATCCAAGAACCGTTTCAGATACAAGGAGTGGCTTAAATCGAAATACCGATTTACTCAATTACAATAGAACGCGGTAATATTCCATGATACGATGGTGTAGTGGGCCCAAACGACGACGGTGCCTACCTAACGAGGAGGAGGATTGGGAGACCGAAAGTGATGATGGCGACGATAGTGAAAGTTATTATAGTTCGGATGATGAATAATGCAATTGATTTGTGACTTGCTATGTAAAACATATTAAATGAAATTTTTTGTAATTTAATTATCTTATGTTATAAATAAATTGTTTTTATTTGAATAAATATAAATTTAAAAAAATTTACCCGGGTAAATTAAATTTTCAGCTCATTGCACGATGAATAAAATATTATTCGTCGCGTAAATATTATTTGTGCGATGATTAATTTCCCTTTCATTGCGCAAGGAGCTGAAAATTTTGACTTTCTGGCGGGCACAAAAATAATTTCGTGAAAATTTGAATTTTTTTGCACGACAAATATTTTCTGTTCGTCGCGCAAGAACCTCGGGATTAAACTAAAATCACAAACGCTTTCCCTTCACCTCTTCCTCTCTGTAAACTCTGTCCCTCCGATAGCCATCTCCATCAGCTCTCCCTCGCACTCTTTCTTCCTCATTCGACAACCCTCTCTCTTCCTCCTCTGACAGCCCTCTATCTTCCTCCTCGACAGCCCTCTTTCTCTGAGGTAATTTTCAATTTACTTAACTCTAGTAAATTTAGGAATTAGGGTTCTAGTGTCCTTTGATTTTTATAATTAATTGATTTCTGGTTGCTTGAAATCTAATGCGTTGAATATGGGTTCTAATCTGCTTTGATAATTGCTTTGATTTTTGTAACTGACGTTTATACACATAATTTGTCGACTGCAAATTCATGGTAGGTGGGAGAGGGTAGTATTACAAAGTCAATGCCATTTATAACATCTGCTTGTTAAAGAGCTACATTCTGTTGTTTGGAAATTTAAATAAATGGGTTGTGCTTGTTGAAGAGCTATGCTCTGCTACTATCGAAAGAGGGTGTGACAAGTTTATGGATTGAATACCTGCAACAATTTAATTAGTTATCAACGACAGGCTTTAGTAAGGCCTAGGAAACCACATATATATGAACATGTAGTCGAGGGAAAATTAGGGAATATCTCTGGAATCTGATTGTATAAAAGGGTGACAGAAGCTCTTGTCATGTGAATATTAACTAGAAAGCAAGATGATAGAATACTTAATTGCTTTTCTAGTCATGTTAAAAATGTCAACATTAGCAGTTGGTCTGAGAAGGGTTTCCTTTGAGTTGTTCGAGTTCAATTCAACAAACATATTTAACTGCAATCTAGTCATGTCAACATTAGCAATTGGTCTGAGAAGGGTACTAATTTTTCTTTGACTGCAATCTGTTGTTGAGTTGTTTTTTGTAAAACAGTTGAATTTATTTAACTGCACTTTTATTTTCCACCTTGGTTCATCTTGAATTATGTGCATTCAATGGGTTTATTTCAGTTTTCTTTTAAATTTTATCTTTTAGATAGTAGTTTGGGATAGAATCATTTTTGTGTCTATCAAGTAGAGTAGAGATTGGGTGAAGATAACATCGGTAACATTGTTATATTTGAGCTACAGTTCAACTTGCCTGTTTTGAGGTGGACATTGCGTGATGTTTGTTGTACAGTTCAATGATCTTTTATGGTTCAAGCACTATCTAACTTACTAAAGGATTTTGAAATTGTAAATAAGCATAAGTTGTGTTAAAATTCTTGATGTCGACTATTAAGCATGGTCAAAGCTCTTCCATGGTTATGATTTTTTCACTAGTGATTGAATCGTTCTGTTCATTTGTGTATGAATTGTACAAACATGTGCGGAGTCCCACTACATTATGCACTATAATTATAGAGGGCTGCTTTAGTATTTAGGTATATTGGGGTAAAGATAAGGATGCTATGTTTGTATTATGTTGATTTGATTTCGAACTAATTGTTATTGCAATTGCTTTCTTTAATAAGGTTTGCTATCCTATCAAGAAGGATGAAATACATGCTTTACAAGCTGTCATTTCGTGCATTGTTATATTGAACTGATTGAACACTTGGGCAAAAAATACTACTAACTAATTGAACACAAGGATGAAATACATGTTCATATTCGTGTTGCTTTCTTTAATAAAGTTTCGTGTTGCTTTATTCCTCATCATTTGTTATATCTGTGCATTGTTATATGGTCACACCCAATGGTGTTATGCACATTTTGCTCTAACAAAAAAAAGATAAAAAGTATAAAGTGAGCTTTCTTCTTTCTCACTTGTGTTTATTAGGTATGTCTACTTACGTGGAACTCTCCCAATTATATACGAATTTCATCTTGAGGCTTCAGAACTAGAATTGTAATCAGAGCATCAATCACATTTATATCAACTTTATCCAACTTATTGTCATACATGAAGCATACACTGAGAATAAAGGGAAGTCCTTGCTACTTTTTGTTGGCGATTTTCCAGTTAATATGGTCCTTTGAGTTGGCGATTTTCCAGTTAATATAGTCCTTTTAGTTGGCCATTTGACATTCCATCTTTCTTATGCTAAGATTCAAACTACTATGCTGATTTTAATTTAATGAGTTGATGGTTTAGTTTGCTTGTTTTTACTATTGTAATTGCTTGATTTTAATTCAAACAACTATGATGCTAGGCTTTCAAAGTCTTGTGAAAGCATTTCCTTTGAAAACCTGCTCAAGGTATAAATGGTTGATTTACTTGGATGCATCTAGTAAGTTGGCTTTTTGCGGCTTTTTGTGGCTTAAATACTATGTGCCTGCTTTCTTTCATAATCGATACACTGTTTTTCTTCTTTAACACAAAACTTTATTGCACAAATTTTCAATAGAACTAGAATTTTTCTTATGTCCTTGATTCATTGTTATTCTTTTTATTTATTATTTTTTAAAGTTTCTAATATAAATGGGAGAAGCTTATATGATTAATCTGATAAATACTATAAAAGTTTTAGAAGGATTATGACTGGCTGCTTGTACAACCAATAGTCCAGAGAGCAATTTATTATCTTTTCAGTGTGCAAATGTCACATCTAATCAGAAGTCGTAAGGCGGTGTCAAATGCAACCTGTTCGATTCCATCTCATACTTCAGCCGTCACTGCTCCAACAGAAATGGACCACAGGCTGGTTAATTTGGTCAATCCGGTTGATCTGGTTGGTCCCGAGGTCTCTCGGGTGCCGCGTCATCAGCCTCTTCAATGGCGCAACCTAGTAGCAACAAGTGTGGTCACCGTCGACCTTGCACACCCGACACATCGGCATCCATTACTGAAGCCTCGGGGTCCCAACAAGGTAAACATGTGATAAACGCTGAGAACTAAATTTTTCTACAGTGCCTTGGTGATTTCTCCATATAGATTGTTCCATCTCATACAGGAAGATTAATTAAGCTTTGCAACCTGAACGTTTGTCATTTTATTTCCAATACCTGCTCGAATAAATCTCTTATGCTAAATTTTGTCAATATTTATAGTGCTAATAAAATTTGTCATATTCTGTTATCAGTGTTTGATATAAATGATTCTATTTGTTGAAGCATGAATGCCAATGGTCAATTTAGTGTCAAACCTACGACTTGAATTCAAAATAATGTAACAACAAATAACTTAAAAACTGAGTTGCTAAATAGAATGTGGAAGTTAAATGTTCCTCATGCGATTAACATTTTTAGTTGTCTTTTGATTTTGGATAGGTTACAAACTAGATATACACTATGTAATATTTCACTTGGCATCCACTACTGAAGCATTCAATTGTTGTGATTGTTGTTGGATATCATATATTATTCATTACATTGTCCAGGGTTTGGGAATTGTTATAACTTTAGGGGAGGTTCTGCTGAAATTTTGGTTTAATTGTTGTGTTTGTTTGACTATTTTTTATTTTTTTAAGCGAAGAAAAATACCTAGGGACCTTGTCGCCAGTTGAAGACGGTGAAGGTCACTTAGGTGACCAACGGACATATCACGATCGGATACGACAATCGGCATTGAGTTGCACCAACAGTGGAGCAGCATAGTTCATTGGCCCATGATATTGGTCACGTCGTTTGAACCTATTGCCCTATGCAATGGAAGTCTTGGAAGGCGATGCCAGACGAGGTGACGACGAAGGCGCGCGCACAGCTGTCGGTAAGTATCCTACCTTTTAATTGTTTTTCCTTTAAATTTTATATATTTATATTACTTAATGTATGTAATTAATTTGTTACATTGCAGACGAACTACAATTTCGATAACATCAACGACGATATGTTGGCATACGTCAACAGGCTCTTCGCTAAATGGTACAAGCAGTGGAAGAGCGACCTGGACCAATATTTTGAGACATTTGATGATCCGCAGGTCGCTCTCGAGGAGGGTTGCCCAAAAGAGTTTGAGGAACGGGAAGATAATTGGGTGTGGCTTTGTAGTCATTTTCAAGAGCCCGGCTATGTGGTACTTTTTTATATTAAGTTTAGAAGTATTATATGTTTCGTACTAATGTTTATTGATTTTTTTATATTTCATTTAAATTAGAACTAATACGTTTATTTTTTTTTTTATAACAGAAGAAGGTGAAAGCCAACAAGAGCAATCGAGAGAAAAAGACTCTTCTCCACCATTCTGATTTGAAGCCCTTCTCATATAGGATGGAGGTGCGGCGGCAGGTAATAATAAAATTTTTCATATTCAATTTTTAATTTTTCAATAATATTAATTTTTTTTTCGTACTAACATTTTTCTTCTCTTGTTCTATTAAAGGGGGTTCAAAATTCCCGGAGATCGTTGTCTTTAGCGACGTTTATGTTCGACCTAGGGATGAGTTCACTGAGTCCCTTCATGTGATGTAAGTATTCTTCAATTGTAATTACTATCTTATGCAGTCAGGTATCATGGTTATTATTTGAATGTTATTATTAATATTTCATGTTATATTACACAAGCGACGATGATGGAAAAGAGGAAGTTGGTGTTAGAATTCCTCTATCCTATATCGGCCAGAAGGCTTGAGAATAAGCCTTTTAGAATTACCCCACTCTAACTAACCCGAGGCCTTTTGTAATAAAACCCCACACCTGATAGATTGAGCAGGTGGCCAAGTAGGGACAGTATCGGTGTTATTGGAGTGGACCCTCGACCCGTCTACCTGAAATTTAAGATGGTATTAGAGCCAGGGGACAGGTCCGTACTGCCACGTGAATGGGTGAGCCCCAATTTGGCTCTACGTAGGCCAAGAGATGCCACGTGAATGGGTGTGTCACCATGGGCCTCGCGCGAATGGGTGAGCCCCAACTTGGCTCTAAGTGGTTGCCGATATGTGGAACTCTACGTGTGACCCATAAAAATGAGGTCTCACGTGCTGAGCAGTGTTGGAATCCATTGTCCCACATCAGCTAGAGGGAGAAAAGAAAATTAGTTTAAATAGAATTACCCCACTCTAACTAACATCGAGGCTTTTGGGATTAAAACCCCACACTTGACAGATTAAGTAGGTGGTAAAGTGGGGACAGTAGCGGTGTTGTTGAAGTGGGCCCTCGACCCGTCGACCTGAAATTTAAGATGGTATCAGAGCCAGGGGACGGGCCCGTACATCCACGTAAATGGGTGGGTCCCCATTGGCCCCGCACGAATGGGTGAGCCCAGGCTTGGCTCTATGTGGTTGCCAATGTGTGGAACTTCATGTGTGACCCATAAAATGGGGTCTCACGTGCTGGGGAGTGTTAGAATTCCTCTGTCCCACATCAGCCAGAAGGCTTGAGAACAAGCCCTTTAGATAGAATTACCATACTCTAACTAACACTGAGGCCTTTTGTATTAAAACCCCACACCTGACGGATTGAGCAGGTGGCCAAGTGGGGATAGTATCGGTGTTGTTGGAGTGGGCCCGTGGCCCGTCTACCTGAAATTTAAGAGTTGGTTCTTCAGGAGTTCGCCTCCCAGCTTTTTCTCGAGACTCTGCTCTAGTCTGTGGTTACCCTAGAGGATGCGGGGTTTCAGATCCTTATAGAGACCATGGATCAGACTTTTGGGTAAAGGCCGAAGACGTATTGTAGAAGGATGGGGAATGCCCGTCGGTGGGAACCTAGAGCTTTTTCATCATCACAGTCAAAGAGTGAGGTGACAGCTTTGATAGCAGAGGTGGCCGACCTTAGGACTAAGCTCGCCTCGTATAAGAGCCAGATGTCACTGATTGTACAGGCCCTCAGTCAATCTGGCATTCGTCATCCAGATCTTCATCCCCCGTCGACATCCGAGCCCTTCTAACCCGAGCACGCCCAATACTCTGCCTCTTCGACCTCTGAGCCCGTCCCCAACCTCGAGACCTTCTAGCCACCTCCGAATGTTGACCCCATAAATTAGGTCGCATTATTTTCTTAGTTTTTTACTCCCTTACTTTTTAAACATTTTCCTTGTACATACATTTTGGGTAAATGACAAAAAACTACCTCAACTATTGGTGTCATAACATTTTCATACCTCATATTTTAAAATTGACAATGTCATACCTCATCTTATAAATTTGTGCCAATGTTATACCTTCCGTTACTTGGCCATGAATTTTTCAGTTAAATGCTGATGTGGCTTGATTTGGGGCCCACTTTTTATTAAAAAATTAATAAAAAATTATTAAAAACTAAAAAAAATTATTTAATATTTTTTAAATATTAAAATAATAAAGAAAAGTAAAAAAAAAAAAAAAAAAAAAAAAAAAAAAAAACCTCAGATCAGTTCGTCCTTCCCCCTATCTTTCTCTCTCTATCCCTATCTTCCTGCAACCCAGAGAAAAGAAGGAGGAAGAAGAACAGGAGGAATAAGAAGAAGAAAAAGAAAAAAAATACCCTAACCCAACCTAGTTCTCCCCCCTAACAACAAACCCAGAAAGAAGAGGAAGGAGGAACCCAGAAAGAAGAAGGAGGAACAAGTAGGTGTGGTCTCTAATCACTGACTTCAACTTACAGGCGGCTTCATAGTGTGACAGTCCGTCCCGAAAAATTATGATTTTTATATAATTTTTTACGCGGAATTTCGAAAAGGCCCTTTGAAGCATATGCCTTGATTTGTGTTGATCGCTTGTCATGACGCGTAAGACTTGCTTCTTGGCATATTCTCGTAGTACTCATCGCTACGGACGCGTGGGCGCAAGTGGAATCGAATTTGGAGATATAACGAAAAAGTTATTAAAGTTTAAAGTGGGGGATGAAATTGTCATTCGAAAATATTATGGATTTTTTTTAGAGAATTTTTCGGGACATAGCCCAATCAGAAATTAAGATTTTGAGGGAAGGAGAGAGCCACGGGAGTGGTAGAGAAAGAAAAAAGAAGATGAAGGGATTGGGCAAAGCAGCCCAATCGGGAAGAAGGGAAGGAAAGAGAGACCAAATGGGGAAAGGACAGAGGAAGGTCAGTGACCAAGCAGAAGAGGGAAATGAGAGAAAGGAGAGGAAATGAGGAAGGGATCGGCCGAATCCCCTTGACCCGCAAACCCGGTCACGACCCGTGAGCATCTCCGGCAAAATTCATCAATTTTTCCAACGGATTGAGCCGAACCACCACTCCCAATCCCTATATCGACCTTCCCTCTATCCATTCCACATCAAATTTGGGAAGATTTGAAGTTCAAAATGCGTGAAACCGTAATGAGGGCTGCGGCGTCTTTGGCTTTGAATCACCCAATCCCGAAGCAATTTCTTCCAATTACCACCACTCATGGCATCCTCTTGAGGCCTAAAACAAAGCCCAAGCAGTGGTGGAGGCGTCGGAGCAAGTTTAGAGGTCGAATCGAATCACACCAAATTCTAGGGTTCTTACGGTTTTTGATGAAATTGGAGCTCTTATTGACCCAATTGGCCTTGGTGACAGGTATGAAAGTTGTTCTACTCTTTGAGATCTTCAATTCTGCAAATTTTGAGAATTTTTGGAGAAAGTTGAATTTTCTGGCGAGCTGGGGTGGCCGACCGCCACCCGCGGCGGCACGTGGCAAGTGGGCCGTAGATGTTATTTTAGCCTGTGTTAGATGTTCTGAAGTCAGTTTTGATGGTGGTTTGACGTAGGTTGATCAATTGAACCTTATTTCATCACGTTGAGTGGTTAGGTGAAAATATGAATTGACGATCCAACCGTTGGATCGTCACCAAACTTTGATACATTGTAGTAGTTAGTATTTGAAGAATGTAGAAACTTACGGATTGGGAATCCGACATATGGATCTTCCGGAATTGGATTTGTAAGTTCATAAAATAAAAGGTTAATTGCCACTCGGTTTTGGAAATTGGTGGAGATCCAACCGTTGGATCATAATGAAACTTTAGTATGTTGTTCTAGAAGCATAATGTGAATCATGAGAAGTAATGGATGGGAAATCTGATATGCGGATCTTCCGGATTGAGTTATGTAGGGTTGTGGACTCTACCGTCGATCTTTGATCGACGGTTAACTTGTGGTCAATGAGTCTTGAATCACTCTTGAATGCCCTTGAGGATGTGTTTTATGTTAGTTATGTGTTCTATCAACAAGTATTCTGAGATGTGATTTAATAATTGTTCTAGGCACCGATCGTTTGGGACGCTTCGGTACTCGTTCTAAGGAGTTATAGCGTGGACTCCAGGTGAGTGGGCTTTTGTTTTCAGTATATATATATATATATATATATATATATATATATACACACACACACACACACATATATATACACTTACTGATTTTCCCAGAAATCGAATTTAAATGAAAGTATGTTTTAAAATGCCATGCATAGAATTGATATGAAATGTATGAATTGATATATGATGCATATGTATGAAATGATGCGGTGGACGCACAGGTAAGTATCAGGTGAGTTATATTGTGTGAATTATTGATGATATGATTTGTGTTGAGAGCTCATAACCTGCACCACCGGTGTTAGTGCTTATGATGATATTCACCTCCCGCACCGCACGCTCCCTTGGATCCAAGTAGGTGTAAGTCCTGTCGTACAGATCACTTCTGTGGTTCCGACTCGTAGGTGACTTGCGTTTATTCGCACAGCCGTTTTGATGAGTATAGCACTAGAGCGTATTATTACACCAAGTCCTGTCGTACAGACCATTTTAATGGTAGGTATTGAGCTATATGATTAGCCGTACAGGACCACTGCAGGGTCTCCGGCTAATTTATTATTTCACCTGATTTATATTTGCGAATCTTCATTATGTTATTGATGCATATAGCATGGCATACTTTCTTAATATCGATTTTGAACCATGATTTGAGAATATGATGATATACATATGTTTATATGCTATTTTCTGGGAAAGTATAAAGGTTTTTCAGTGAGGGGTTATAAATGTTGATAAATGAGATTTTTTTTGAAAAGCTTTGTTTTTGCCCACTCACGCTTTTGTTTTGCGCCCCTCCAGGTTCTTGTAGCATAGTTTCTTTATCGTCAAGGACTCATGGCATATCCCAGTTCAGGTGGCTACTTCTGAGGGTATGATCTTTACCCATACTACTGTACTTTACTTATGCTCTGACAACGCGTGTGAAATGGGTCCATACCTACTGACAGCGCACTCTGATAGTTAGGCACCTTTAGGTTTAAATCTATTCGCATTCTTCCATATCCTCACTTTTTGGCTTCGTCACCTTCCAGGTGTCGGCCAGCACAGCTCGATTCGAAGTCCTAGTGGACATTCCGGGTCGGGGTGTGTCACATAGAGCCTGCCACCGCTTCAATCACAATCATTAAACACCATAACGGCGACCCATTTCGACACCGCCTTGTCTTCCAAATCCAAAGCATCCTTACTGGCAAGGACTTCGTCGGGGTTCAATTGGAGCACGATATTGGAGACCCTGACCTCCGGGCGCTTGAACCCACCTAGGAACTGGGTTTTTGGCAGCTTAGCTTGTGGGGGTTGGGGGTTTTGGCTGGTGAATCTATGAGAGTTCTGGGAGATCGATGAAATGAGAAATTGGGTTTGTCAAGGAGGGTGCGCTTTGGTGCGGGAAATGGGGTGGCAGTTGGTGTATATAGGAGGGGCTGGGTTGTGGATGTGTGGAGGGAAACGAGGGGTACCATGGAAAGAAGAAGCCCTCCCCCCCAACCTAACCTGCAGAAGAAGAGAGAAAAGAAAAAAAAAAAAAAAAGAAAAAAGAAGAAACCCAGTTCGTCCCCATACCCATTTCCCCCATTTTCTCCGAGCCCAGGTTCTCAACCTTCGGAATTGGCTTGGCGAAGGTTTCCCGATTCCACCTTAACAAGATTTGGATTTTTATTTTTTTTTTGGGTTGTAGGTAATGGGTGTGATGTTGGGTGCGGAGAGTGGGTGCGGGGAGAAGAGGGCGTAGGGGGGGTGGGGTGGGGGGAATACAAATTGGGTTTTTTTTTTATTTTTTATTTTTTTTCTTCTGGGTTGCAGTTGTAGGAAGGGGGAAGAAGATGAAGATGAGGAGAAGAGAGAGAAGGGTGGGGGAAGGGGACGAATTGACTGAGTGGTTTTTATTTTATTTTATTTTTATTTTAATTATTTTAATATTTAAAAAATATTAAATGATTTTTTTTAAGTTTTTAATAGAAAATGGGCCCCAGATCAAGCCACGTCAGCATTTAACTGAGAAATTCACGCCAACCCTAACGGAAGGTATAACATTGGCACAAATTCATAAGATCAGGTATGACATTGTCAATTTTAAAAGATGACGTATTAAAGTATCATGACACCAATAGTTGAGGTAGTTTTTTGTAATTTACCGATACATTTTATATTTATTTAAATAAATTATTTTTCTCTTCATTACATTTTTTAATTGCAATTTAATTTTATTACATTATTACAAAATTTTAAAAACAGAACAAAAAATTAAATTTAAAAAAAAATTTCTTTTTGCGTGACGAATACTTTCGTCACGCAAAATTCTAGCGACTAACAAGGTTTCATTGCGCAAGAATAAACTATTGCCGCGCAAAGTTTTGAGAGACGAATATTAGTCGTCCCACGTTTGTATCCTGGTATTTTGTGGGACAAACACATTTGTTCCTAAAATTTTTTTGCCACAAAGGCTAAACTGTCGTGCTGCGTTCTTGCGAACAATGCTATTGTTCGTCGCACAAAATCTTTCTTCACGATCCTTGCTCAACGGATTCTGCACAATGAAGTTTCCGTCACGCAGACGTTTGTGCGACGGAAATACACTTTGCGCGACCAACTTTTGTTCGTCGTACAAATAGTTAAACGTGGTAGTGAGATACCACTTGGATTATACATTTTATTGTATTTTTGCACTTCAAATAGAAATTGAGAAGGCCAAATTGGATTAATGGTCTCCCGTGGTGATAAGGTATTCGGAAGATAGTCCCTATGGTGAAAGAAATTAGGATTCAAATCCTTGTAATGAAATCCGTTAGGAATTCAAGCCCCAAAATAAACATTTTTGTCAACTCTTTGTTAACCCATTCAGCCTTCATAACACCAAAAGGGATGTGAGAATGTCAACGGAGAGTTTAAATCCTCCAACTGTAGTGTCGGAGCTTTCAAAGTATATTTGCGTGTTTAAGGTTGAACACATTTGTTTTCTTGATGGAAATTACCTGATTTATAGAATTGGAACTTTGAATTTTTGATGCTTGCTGACGCATTTGAATTGCGTAGTGGGTCGTGTTAGGAGAACTCTTCAATTTTTTAAAATTCTATGTCTCAGATACAAAGTTGTTAGAGCTTCATCCGGGAGGAATCACACTCTAGTCGTTAACGAGGATGAACATTCTTTCGCCTTTGGCTGGATTAAGCATGGACAGCTGGGTTCAGGTTCAGCAAAAAAATGGTAGGTTCTACTCTATCAAGTTAGTTTGATGAAAGTTTAATAGTTTGTTATGAGAATCTGATGACAAGTTATTGTCTGGATTACCTAATTGAATCATGCTTTAACTATTTAAACTGATCAATATTCTTAAGCTTTCATGGTGTTCTACTATCTAGGGTGTTGGATTTATCCGATATAAATCAACCTTTAAGTGGTCTACTACATGTAATAGGAATGTAATATTGGAGAATAATGTTGATTGTGATTTAATCTCTTAAAGATATCAATCCTATATAAGGTGTCTTATATTGGAAATAGGATTGATGGGGAATCCCTAATTGAATATGATTATGATACTTGATTTGGAGGCTAAGAAAGTAAAGTTTAGGTTTTCTTTATGGATGGAAATCCTAGCTTTTAGCCTATATATATATATATATAAACACTGGTCCCTATAAGCCCTAGACCACACAACATAATGCTTCCTATAGAGTAGTTGTATCCGGCTAGGCGTTTATAGAAGATCTTGGTGTTGCCGTGCGCTACCTTTTTCTGTTCGACTTCCATAGCTGCCGTTGGAATTAGGTCAGTCACTTATTCGTTTGTGTTTTAATTGTATAACCTTATAAGGCTAACAGTTGGTTTCAGAGCCACTGGTTATATAATTAAAACCTATTAGGTTTAATGTTGGATTACATAATATTCTCATGAACATCGTGTGTTTAATCCAAGTTGTGATTGCATATGCTTGGCAACACCACCATGCCGGACCTCCTTTGAAACGGGATTAGTACGTTTCCGCATATAATTGCATATACTTGGGAACACCACCGTGTTGTTTCAATCAGTACAATTGATGATTGTTAATAGGTTATATAACCATTCGGTTTTAATCAAGACTTTTTAATAATTTTATGGCACGAATCCAAAAACAAAATTAATCATGGATGTAGCAGCAAATCGTGGCATCAATCCTTATATATAAATCATGGTATCATAACTATTTTACAATGGAAATCATGGGAGGTTTTTCTATTTCAAATATAGTTCGAAGTGATTCCTTTTGACCAGCCATATTAAGCCATCGAAAATAGCTTGCGTTAGGGACACATGACGTCACAAGTATAAAACCACGAATAAGGCACTGAGAAGAATAACAGTTTCGTTCTATTTCAATTTTCATGCTTGGAATGATTTACCATGTGCCGCTGATGATCTCAATTTTTGTAAGCATGCTATATTTGTTCTGACCTTACTGAAGAGTCCCCTCCAATTAGCAAGCAGAACGAAGTCATCTACCAAAGCAAAATGGTTTGTTTCATTGACTCTGATTTTCTTGATGGTTTATGGTATTTTGGTTGATATATTATTTGGGTTGATCCCTGAAAGCTTAAATTGGTAATAAGATAAAGATATACCTGCATGAGTGATGTGCTAATTATTGTAGAGCATGTACATACATTGAATACCATGTTTCAGTTAAGTATGTCATGAATATGGATCCAATTATTTTATGTTTGGCAACTGTATAAAAATAGGCACATGATTTTTGTGTTTGACTAAGAATTGAGATTATCAATTTTTAATCTGTTATATGTTAATATACTTCATTTCGATTAGAAAGAGCAATGATAAATTTAAGATTTTACAATTTATCTGAATTATTACTCTAGTAAAGGTACCGTTATGATATAATTTGGTTGCCATAAACTTCTATTACACATTCACTGATTTGTTCTCTACAAAATGGCTTGAGGTGATACTCCAATTTAACAAGAAATAATTGGAAAAGTGTCGACAAATGGCATATGCAGACATGCCAAGAAGTATGTAAATGTCAAACCTATCTTGTTTGTTCGCGGCTAATTTTGTTAGTGCCACATGAGAGCGAGCTTGCTGGAATCAAAAGCTCCAGCCGCAGGGGGGTTTACTGCCACACGCGAGAACACATGTGTGAGGTGCGTCCTGGGTGGACAGGCGACAAGGGGACACTAACCACCCTTCAAATGCCTCACGGATTGTTGCAGTTTCTATTTTCCTTTTGCATTACATGATTATGTGTAGGAAATATATATAGACTGAATTAAATAGCCATGTCATTGGTTGCTGTCGGAAATATCTAATATGGATTCAATTTTAAGTATGCAAGCATGGAGCAAAATTGACATATGGCGTGTTTTATTAAAGGGATTGGGTTGTCCTATATTGCTTTAAGCTTGCGATGATCTTATGTAATGACATACATGTGTAGATTACTAATGCAATATGCTAGTACTTAAGTATGATTGGGGATTAATTCACGTAAGGTTTATAATGATATTAACTCCATAAGGAATTTGCATGACTAATCAAATTAGTTTTGTCTACAATTTTGCTTTCCTATCTTAGTATAGTCATTTAATTGTACATGACTAGTTAACTATGAAATTGATGCATAACTTGTGGATTGACTGAGAGTGACAGAAAGCATCCAGTGACAAGGACAAGAATACTAAATCAATGAGGTTTGTAGTAATTATGTGACAATTCTCATTTGTATTTTCATTTATTCTTATATGAGAATTATGGTGGTCATGTGATTATATATATGTTTACAAAGAAGTGGTGAACATATGAAGGCATGGGGTATGTAATCCATTCAAAGTACGTGACTTAATTGATAAGCATGAATTCAAACATTTTTTATTGTTTGTGGTTATTCCTATGCCTAAAGAATTTAAACAGTACTTTGATTAGTAAATTTTTATGTGCCATACGGGGAGAAGAAAAGAAACTTTTCAAGGCTAATGTAGGGCATATATTGGAGATGTTTTCTATGGAAGAAAATAATTTTGGTTGTTCCTTTTATTTAATTTGGTATTTACAAAGTTAATGCATGATTTTAATGCTATGTTTACTAGTTTTGTACTACGGAAAGAAATATATAAAAGGAAAGGAACCCGTTTGATATATATTTGAGCGATTTAGCTTTTAAATTAAAGGAATGTATTATTCTCTCCCATTACATAAAGTATTTCTATTAAGTAATTGACTTCATAATGATAAGTATTGACATTCTTGTGGTGGAATAAAACTTGTTCTATATGTGATTAATCTCTTTCAAGTATGCTGTCAGGTTTCTTGAGATTAATTTAATGTCAAAGGGAGTCATGAAGGTATTAGTGCCATTTGTTTGCAAGACTCGAAGCTTGAATCAGGTTATCATAATTTTGTCACTTACAGTTAATTAATCCATGTGACTTTTGTATTGTTTTCAGGGCGGAGTTGATAAATGTCTTTTCAACTAAAGCAAGCCACAACGGCTTAGTTGATGTAAGACTATGTTTTTGAGTTACTTCGGTCAACTTTGCATCTTAATTAGAATAAAAGGGATAATCTTCTTGCCTACATGTGTGGATTACTTCTTTTAGTTTAATTAAGATGGCATAGTATGGGTTTTATTTCACAGAAGTTGTGAAAATCTTCATCTTGCTTACAGGTGTTGAAGTTTTTCAAGAACATACTTTTGTGACATAAAATCTAGTACTAGAAACTAGTTAATTTTCTTGCCTGCAGGTGTAAATTAATTTAGTTTCATGAAGTTTATTAGGATAAAGTTCCATGCCATTAGTAACAAATATTTCCACAATGAGCCCCATAAAAGGTTGTGGTTTGAAGGCATGGAAATCGGTTGCATCATGACGTATTTTGTGTCTCTTCATGAGACTTGTTGATGCAAAGTATTGGACACATGAAGGTTAATCAAGGATTGCTAAAGTACGCATTGTTTAAGTCTTATGCTTGTAAACCTTTTCAATTTGAATTATGATGTCGGTTTAGAGGTTGGAATTTGACTTCTAGAATTTCCTTTGGACATCGAAATTGAAATGATATGAAATTGAATTTGTTATGGATGCATAAATTCATGATAGATGCACATAATTGTTTCTGGCAGATTGGGTGTCTTGATTTTAATCGGGTGAATGACATGTTTAATGGCCACCAAATGACCTGAATTTTTGATATGTTTAACATATAGATGTCTACTATGTGTCTAAAAATTTTCGTAATTTCGTGCCATGTATTTTAATTATGGTGAATTTACTAGTAACCCATGCTCGTATAGACAGTTTTACTGGCAGATTGTGTTGGTCATTTTGAGACGTGACTTTAGACTACTATTTTGACCAAAAACAGCTCTATATTTTTATTTTATGAAGATTAGTATGTCTATTTTGATTAGTATAAATTTGGTAGCAATCAAGCTTATAAATTAATTATGATTAATTCTAAAGTAAGTGTAACTCGTTGCTGAAAATTCTGTTTGACAACTTTATGTTGATTGTAATGTCTATTTTATTATGTCTAAAATATAAAGCAATTTTATTTAGGTACATCTTTGAAAGAGTGTTTGCCCAAGTGGGAGAATTAGTGAACGAAAATTGGGCTTCACACTCATTAACTTATTTGCAAGTATAAACTTTGAAAACTGAGTGGGAGTTGTTCTAAAATTTTGAGCATTAAGTGGACTTGCATGAATCTATTAAAGCGTTATTCTATCTTCCATGAATTTGTGTTACTCGAATGTCTATAATATGTTTAAGTAGCACGAATGGATACTTGGTATATGCGTACATTTTTCTGTTATTTGCAATCATTTGGATTTCTTAGTTGATCATTTGTTTTGAGGCTCATAAGGACTTAGCATAAATGTGGACTTATTAATACATATAAGATGGTTGTTGGATGGACGTTTTGTGTAACAGTAGTGAATGCTTTCATGCTTAGCTATACCTTTCATTGAGGTAATACGCATTCATTGACTAAGTAAGGCTATTCCCAAAGGCATATTTTCAAAAGTATGATTTATGTATTGATTTGCAAATTAAGTAATGATGTTGCAGATCAGTGGGAGTTTGAGTTTTGTGTTAGTAATGCCTTACATTTGCAGATGACCTATAAGGTATGTATAGAATCCATTTATTCATTTTAATCTCCAGTTGGATTCATTAAGTCACATTTTTTTGTGTGCTAGTCAATTATCTGATGAAATATATATCGGATATCAAGTTGTTATCAAATTGCATATTAAATGGCGTGGCATGGTTTGTGCACTGCCTCAGTTTTGAGGATTTCCATCTTGCTCGCAGGTGTTGGAAATCACTATGAAAGTAACTGGTATGGTGCATAGATCAGTGTCAAAAACATATTAATTCATCTTGCTCACAAGTGTTGAATTAATTTGTTTTATGAAGTTTTTGGGATATTGTACTTGGACATGTGCCTATTTGGTATTTTCAGTTGTGTATGTTGGCTACAAACATTGTTTGTGTTGTTACTGATCTAATGAAAGTGATGCATATTTGTTTTGGAGATGTATTCACACCTGCAGGTTATGGTGGTTTCATTAGATGAAGGATATCTGCATTGGCAGATTTAAGGCTTCGAAGAAGCGTAAAAGTGTAACTTGTGTGTTACAATAAGGTGGACCTGAGATGATATAAAGTAAGACATTTTGGTTAAATTAAAGTTTATTTAAAGTTTCATCTCTTGATTATAATTTGTGTTTCATGTGAATGAGGATCTTAGCATGTGTGATTATGAAGGTTGTGGGTTATGTCAACTCTACAACCTTGTTAGTTCCATGTTAAAAAATGCATTTGACAGAAACTGCATTAAGGATGAGATGTAATCACTGTTACATGGCCACTAAAGTGACATTAGTCTCCAATCTCAAGTATAAACATGAATATTACATTTTGTAGACCAAGTGGGAGAATGTTGGATTTATCCAATATAAATCAACCTTTAAGTGGTCTACTACATGTAATAGGAATGTAATATTGGAGAATAATGTTGATTGTGATTTAATCTCTTAAAGATATCAATCCTATATAAGGTGTCTTATATTGAAAATAGGATTGATGGAATCCTTAATTGAATATGATTATGATACTTGACTTGGAGGCTAAGAAAGTAAAGTTTAGGTTTCCTTTATGGATGGAAACCCTAGCTTTTAGCCTATATATATATATATATATATATATATATAAACATCGGTCCCTATAAGCCCTAGAACACACAACATAATGCTTCCCATATAGTAGTTGTATCCGGCTAGGTGTTTATAGAAGATCTTGGTGTTGCCGTGCGCTACCTTTTTGTGTTCGACTTCCATGGCTGCCGTTGGAATTAGGTCAATCACTCATTTGTTTGTGTTTTAATTGTATAACCTTATAAGGCTAACATAGGGCCCAGTTTAGTTTTTCTAATTTGTGTTGTCATGGTTACATACTTATTAACAACTATTTGAAAAAAAAAAGACGGAGTGGGGTGGAAGTGTTAGCGTTGTTGTGAACTTTCCTAGTTTAAGTGTGATTGTGTAAATCCTAGATTAGATTTGATTCTAGTTATTCTTTGCTATATGGACTTGTATTCCTTGAGGATGAAGGATTTCTTCTCTTCTTTTACTACTATAAATAAAGGCACTACGGATGGGGGATAACATATCCTTAACACACAATTCCCTACGATTCTACAGACACATCTCTCATTTCTCTCTACCCTTGCTGCTGGCCTTCTCCTTCCCCTTGTCAGATAAAATAGGCTACAACACGTTATTAGCACGTTTTTACCACTGCGCTTAGGAATTTAACGAGCGGATTTTCTGCATCAAACCAGTTCATCCATATCATCACACAATTAGATTCTTTCAAAACAACGGTTTTTATCTCGATATTTTTGCGGCCTTGATAGCATGAACATTCACCATAATGCATGACCCAACTTTACGTTTTTCGAATTTTAGATTCTACATAAATTGTGTATGCATTATATTCATAATTGTTGAATTATGTGAATTTGATATTTGCCATGAATTACATCAAATATATGTACATGCATTAAAATTATTGAATTGAATATGCTATGAATTGAATTGAACAAAGAAAAAATTGAAATCGGAAAATGCAACTTGGGTTCTTCAAACCCATGCCCTCGAGCCACTGAACCAAGCTTGTAGTTGGGAGGCCGAGCCGAGCTGAGCCCAATATCGAAACCTAAGTCGCAAACCTTGAACAGAAAATGGTGCATTTGATGCACCACCATCCCGACCTATGGCCTGAAGCACAGGTCCCCCAATTCGATTTTTCTGGTGCAACACGACCGACAATCGTGTAATTTGGACAAAACCCATCGTTTTCACCAACGATTTCTCAAAATTCCAGAAGAATTTTCATGCATTTTTCATTCGAACTCTATTGAATTCCTTCGGTTCTCTCTCCCCCAACATTGAGATCTCACCTCCATCGACAAACACTTGGTTCTTCGTTGAACCATGGCTTGCCCCAACCTTGGAAGTGCCGCCTGAAGCGGCGCCGTTGACTGATCCCGGCGGATCGCCACACTCAGTGCCGTTAGAGTGGCCTGGAGGTCCTAACCCGAGCCCTAATAGGCCTTGACTTCCAGTTGGACCATTCACACAACACCCAAGATGTTGGGCCTTGCTTGTGCCCCTCGTTTTTCGATTCACATCACCAGCCTGTTGGGCTTTGTTGATGATCTGGCCTGCAGACGCAGTTGAGCCCCTTGGGTTCCTACCGTCTCTCCCATGCGCTGCGTCATAGCCAATCCTTGCCCTTCATGGGCTCTCAGTTTGGGCTTGGGCATGTAGCTTGCTGGACTTTATGATGCTAGGCCCATATGGCTACTTGGCCCGAGACCAAAACCGCCCAGTTTTGGGCCTGGGATGCATGGCTCCTATTTATTTAAGCCCACCCATGGGCTTAGGCTTTCTTTTGGACCCCGAGTTTTCAATGCCTAATTATTTTAGGCTCAATGGGTTTTATATTTTTTCGCCCACACTTTACATTTGGCCCAAAGTCCGAATGATTAATTCAATTATAATTATAGACCCGAAGTTCTATTAGCATATTTTCTTGTTGCATATTTCTGTGTATATATTTGCATTTGTCTGCAGGAACACATGAACCTGAAGTTCATAATTATTTCGAAACCTGAAGTTTCTATAAACATGCCTTGTTTGAAAACCTAAAGTTTTTCACTTAAAAACATCACCCATGAAAACCCTAAGTTTTTTTCATGCGAATATTAACCAATATATGTCTATCAGAACATGAATGTTCTACTCCTACGTGAATGGTTTGATTTTTTTTTTCTCCATTGCACTAATCATATCTTGTCCTTTATTTTGTGATAGGAACATATCGAATTTGAACAAACTCAACTTCACCGCTTTGGAGGTCTCTAGAAGAAACTACCTCAAGTGGGTTAAGATGTGAAGCTCTACCTTACTGCAAAGAATTTGCTTCCCGCCATTGAAGATGAGACACCACCGCTATGATCTTCATCCAAAGACATATCCATGACGCCCTGCAAACTGAATATCTTGTTGAGGAGGATCCACGAGCACTATGGATCACTTTGGCTGATCGTTTTAATCACCAAAAGGATATCTTCTTACCTGAAGCAAGACATGACTGGAAGCATTTGCGCTTCTAAGACTTTAAGTCTGTGAATGAATATAATTCTGAAGTTTGTCGAATCCAATCACTTCTCAAGTTTTGTAATGAAACTTTGACTGAAGAAGATCTCTTGGAGAAGACTTATTCGACCTTCTCTGCTACTAATATTGTCCTGCATCAACATTATAGAGCTTAGAAGTTCACTAAGTTCTCGGATTTGATCTCTGTTTTACTTCTCGCTAAAAAGCAGAACCAGTTGTTGATGAAAAATCATCAAGCTCGACCTACTGGGGTGACTGTTGTGCCTGAAGCACACTATAGCACAAACCAAAGCCCAAACCCCCAAAAGAGGCATGGTAGGGGCGCTAGAAGCCATCTCGCCAAGGTCAACAGAGCCAAGGCCCATCTAAGGGAGGAAAAAAAGCCCAAAAGCGCCTTAATCTCGCTTCTAAGGCCCCAAACTTCAAGAATAAGGGCAAAGCCCTTAAACCATGCATGCGAATATGTGTTATCGCTATGGTTCAAATGACCATTGGTCCCATGTTTTCCGAGCTCCCCAGAAGGTTGTAGCTGAATATCATTCTCGTCGTAAGAAGTTTGAATCAAACTTTATGCAAGTAGACGATCCGGAGAGTACAAAGATGGAGGTTTCTGACTTTCAGGAGGCTATCACACATATGGAAGATTAGAATCTTAGACATAGACTTATTTTTTAGTTGAAATAAGACCATGGGCCAAATTCTACAGCAGTGGCCGAACCCCCTTTGTTTTTTGGTTAAATTTTGAACAATTTTCCTTTATGTTTGGATTATTAGTTGGTGATTTATTTTTTGGATATTAAGTTTTCATTAATTTCCGTCCTTGAATACTTAAAATTATTTTAAATGGATATTTGTTTTTTTAGAACTATTATGCATGTGACCGATTCAAATTAATTTTTCATTCTAAGTATGACTAGTGGGGAAGTTAGTTGTCTGGCAGATAGTACAATCATGCACACCATTTTGCATGAACGTATTTATTTCCCTAACTTTGTACCTAAGAATGCATCTCTGACAACCCTCTCAGGCCCATCCAACCTGATTGAAGGATACGGTAAGGCACGTATAATGTTGTCCAATGGTACAATCTTGACCATTGATGAGGCTTTTTATTCTCCACGTCTCGGAAGAACGTTGTTGAACTTTAAAGACATTAGAGATAACAATTACCACACTGAAACCCACGTGAAAATGGAGTTAAATTTCTGTGTATAACTTCCTACGAATACAGCCAGAAGTGTATTCTAGAGAACATGAAGCGTATCCCAAGTGGTCTGTATACTACGACCATATGCCCCATAGAATGCCATTATATGGCCTACCCTACCTCTGGGATCGCATATGAAATTACACTTTGGCATAATCATTTGGGACATCCTGGATGAACAGCGATGCACAGTATCCTCAAATAGTCACACGGGCATCCACTAACCCGAACTTTAGGTTCGATTCAAGGAATCCCATGTCAAACATGTTATATGGGAAAGCTTATTACTAAGCCTTCTTATGACAAGATTCGTTCTAATCCTCCTATTTTTCTACAATGGATTCAGGAGGACATTTGTGGACCAATTCACCTTCCATGCGGACCATTTAGATACTTTATGGTTTTGGTTGACGCTTCCACGCGTTGGTCACATGTGTGCTTGTTTTCCCCAAGAAACGCTGCATTCTCCAAACTATTGGCTCAGGTTATCAAGCTCAGGGCTCACCACCGTGATTATCCAATTAAATCTATTCGATTAGATAATGCTGGAGAATTCACATCTAAAAATTTTGATGACTATTGCATGTCGGTTGGGGTTGAAGTTGAACATCCAGTACCTCATGTTCACACCCAGAACGTCATGGCAAAGGCATTTTATTAAGTGCTTACAAATGATTGCTTGATCGTTGGTCAAAAGTACCAAGCTCCCGATCGCTGCTTGGGGCCATGCAATATTGCACGTAGCCATGTTGGTCGGCCTGAGGCCTGTTGCGACCCAACCACATAGCACCCTTTAATTGGTTACCGAATACAAACTCGACATGTCGCATCTGAGCGTTTTTGGTTGTGCGGTCTATGTGCTGATTTCCCCGCTCTTCCGTACAAAAATAGGGCCTCAGCGAAGGATGGGAATCTATGTCAGATATGATTCTCCTTCGATTATTCGTTACTTAGAACCTTTGACAGGCGATCTGTTTACCACTCGTTTCGTGGATTGTCACTTCTATAAGACAGTCTTCTCGTCGTTAGGGGGAGATAAGAACCTCAACGTTCCTGAAAAACAAACCAAATTATCGTGGAAGACTTCCACTTTGTCTCATTTAGATCCCCGCACAGCTCAGTCTGAAACTGAAATGCAACGCATATTAGATCTTCAGAGCATAGCTCAAAGCATGCCGGATGCTTTCACCGATCTAGCGCGTGTGACAAGATCACATATTCAAGCTGCGAATGTGCTTGCAAAGATGGATGTACCAAATGTACAACAAACTTCTCTCCTGGAGGCCCGGGACGCCAATCTTGGTAATCCACGTACATTAGCAACTAGCCAATCATCTGCCCCTGCACAAAAGAGTGGCAAACCTTTTGGTTCAAAGGATTCACACCCCTGGAAGAGGAAACCCACGCCACAGGCTCCTGAAGAGCCTACCGTGAATCCGACTATCGCTTACTCATTCTATCTAACTCATGAGGAAATTCTAGATTATGGAAGCGTCCTTGAAAAGATGAATCCTCCTCCCGAGAATCGTGAGATTTTGGTCTATCATGCCAGCTTAGATGATGTGTGGTGTAGAAATGAGATGATCGTCGACGATGCATTAGCATAAGCAGTAGCTACTAAGATCATGTTGAGTGATGACATTAAACCTCATTCCGTTGATAAATGTCGACGTATAACCGATTGGTCAAATTGGAAATAAGAAATCCAAGTCGAACTCGATTCGCTTGTGAAACGTAAGGTGTGTGGACCTATAGCTTATACTCATCCATATGTGAAGCCCGTTGACTACAAGTGGGTTTTCGTTCGGAAACGTAATGAGAAGAACGAAATTGTGAGTCACAAAGCTCGTCTTGTTACACAAGGCTTCTCACAACGCCCCTGGGATTGACTATAACGAAACTTATTCACCCGTTATGGATGTGATTACTTTTCGATACCTTATCAGTTTGGTAGTTTCTGAAAAACTGAGTATGAAGTTAATGGACGTAGTAACTGCATATCTCTATGAGGATCTTGATACGGAAATCTATATGAAAGTTCCTGAAGGATTTACATTGACTAGATTAAATATTTCTAAACCCCAGAACATGCTCTCAATTCGGCTGAGGCATTCACTTTACGGTTTAAAGCAATTTGGAAGAATGTGGTATAACGGTCTTAGTGAGTATTTGACTAGTCAGGGATATGTGAACAACAAACTATGCCCTTGTGTGTTCATTAAGAAGTCACATTCTGGATTTGCGATAGTTGTAGTATATGTCGATGACATGAACCTTATCGGAACTCTTGAACAGCTCGCGAGAACTATCGCTCACCTGAAGTCAAAATTTGAGATGAAAGATCTAGGTAAGACTCGATACTGTCTTGACCTCAAGATAAAGCACCGTTCGGATGGAATCTGAGTACATTAAATGAACTACACCCATAAGGTGTTGCATTACTTTAACGAGGATAAAGTGAAGCTTTCAAGTACTCCTATGGTCGTTTGATCGCTAAATGCAAAAGGAGATCCCTTCCGTCCAAAGGAGGATGATGAAGAGATTTTGGAGCCTGAAGTTCCTTATCTAAGTGCAATAGGCACTTTATTGTACTTATCTCAATGCACTAGACCCGACATCTCCTTCGTTGTTAATCTTTTGGCAAGATACACTAATGCACCAACATGCAAACACTGGACTGGCATGAAAGACATATTCCGTTACCTTAAGGGTACTACGGATTTGGGCTTGTTTTATCCCTATGGATCCTCGAATGATGCCGCACCCCTGCTTCTTTAGTCGATTCTCGCATTGTTGTTATGCCAACGCAAGATACTTATATGATCAGCACAAGGTACGTTCTCAAACCAGTTATGTCTTTACTGTTTGAGGCACCACAATCTCTTGGAGGTCAACTAAACAGACCTAAGTTGCCACTTCATCTAACCATGCTGAAATTCTCGCCTTACATGAAGCAACTCGGGAATGCTTTTGGTTGAGAGCAGATGTAGGCCATATTCGAAGCTCCTGCAATCTCTACCCCACCGTAGATGTCCCTACGATGATCTTTAAAGATAACACAACATGCATTGAATAGCTCAAGAAGAGTTACATTAAAGGAGACAACACCAAGCATATTGCGGTGAAGTTCTTCTTCTCACATAAACAACAAGAGCATCAGAAGATTGAAGTCACACAAATCCATTCACAAGACAATCCGGCCAACCTCTTCACCAATCACTACCGAAGGCAACGTTTCAGAAGCTTGTCCAAGGAATTGGTATGCGTAAACTTTCTGAGTTGTAACATTGCTATTTTTCTTTGGAATTGTGTCAAACTCAGGGGGAGTATCCTAAAGAATACTTGCTTGATCTTAATGTACTATTTTTCCCTACGATTAAGAGCATTTTTCCCACTGGGTTTTTGCTACCTAACTAGGTTTTAACGAGGCACCCATCTAGGATTGATCATATCCCTGATGACGTCCCATAGATGTTTCTTTTGACTTTGCATTTCTCACGCATTTTTCCCTAGATAATGCAGTCGGGTTTTTGCCATAGCCTTAGGCTTTTTTAGTGAGACTTACTTCTTTATGCATGTTCCTACCTTATTGAGAATAAGCGTTGTTTCTTAGAATCAGTGCCAATGAGTCGACCTCCTCAACTTCTACATGATGTTGAATCTACCTTGAGTATTTACACACTTAAGGGAGAGTGTTGTGAACTTTCCTAGTTTAAGTGTGATTGTGTAAATCCTAGATTAGATTTGATTCTAGTTATTCTTTCCTATATGGACTTGTATTCTTTGAGGATGAAGGATTTCTTCTCTCCTTTTACTACTATAAATAAAGGCACTACGTAGGGGGATAACATATCCTCAACACACAATTCCCTACGATTCTACAAACACATCTCTCCTCTCTCTCTACCCTTACCGCCAACCCTCTCCTTCCCCTTGTCAGATAAAATAGGCTACAACAAGCGAAGAGTTTTACGGAAATATTAGTTTTTGGCTTGAATTTTAGTGGGCTTCACCATGTGGGTTTAAATCTTAATTTTTTTTCACCACATGAGCTATCTTCCAATTACTCTATCACCACGATAACTATTAATACAATTTAACCAGAACATTTTCGACTTGAAATCACCTTCAAAAGACTAGCTTTGTTCAATGTATGGTCGTCTAAAAAAATAGCATTTGCTTCCTATGTGATCCTTCAAAAGACTGCAACGACATCATTAAAAAAGGCTTAATACGATTTGGTTTGTATCCATAGGTGACTTATGGCAACAAAACTATAATCGACGTCACAAATTAATTAAATATTTTATCTTAAAGAAATTTTTTTTTAGAGCCAGCAAAAGTACATTGAATTCAAATCTAAACATACATATCTTTCTTTTGATCAAAATTTAAACTTACGAGCAAGCAAAATTGTGATATCCCTTAAACTTCTTGGAGAAAAATCACTATACATGTTGTTAAGACTGAATCTCCCATTAAAAAAATGGAGGAACCTTATCTGCTTATGAGCAGTTGGACTACTCTCCACATATCTAATTGGTTTTATGTTGGAAACTCAAATTTCTTCATGCTATCATAACAGGTTGTCCTATGTGTCAAGTCTATTACACGTGCTTTACGTCATCCGATTTGTGTTGTCTACATGTTAGGCTTCAAAATTTGCCACACATGAGGAGGTGTAGTTGATAGTGGATCTCATATCGGAAAAATGAGAAGTCTTACTTGTGCATATAAGTAGTTGAGTTACTCTTCTTATTACTAATAAATTTTATAAAGGAGCTTCAACTTTCTTCACATGACACGTGCTTAGTTTAACAATTATATTTTTTATTTTATAGATTATTAACACATTATTATCGTTATCTTTGTTTAATTTGATGTATAGCTCTTTTTCTTAAGAATTATATACATGAGATATTATGCTCATTACTCAAGGTGGCTATCTAAAGTAACCTTCTCCTCAACCTGAAATCTCGAATTTTGAGTATATGTTGTTGTCATTAAGCCGTCACATGAAACAGACATATACTTAACCCACTATTGTATTACAGCAATGAGGTTTTGGACATTATACTTGTACCGGAATAATCATAAGATATCCAGTAATCCACTTGTTGTGTATTAATACTTTACCTTCTGAGGTTCCGGTGCATGAATCAAATGATGGCTTTGCAAAGGATTCATATCCCTCAACATCCACATGGCATCAAACTGTGTTATAACTTTTCAACAAATTATAAGAAGAATATAAGAACAATATTAAAAAAAGACTTTTTATATTAACACCCCCTGAAATGTTGAATGCACCCCACATTAAAATTTAATATTAAATGACTTATTTACCCTATTATGCAATGACAATTTTGACCTTATTAGGTTTTAAAAAAAAAAAAAATTTCTAAATACACCCCAAATCACTTTTAGTGTATTATTTATTTTCTCAACTATCAAAACCCTCTCATCCTCCATTGTTGAACAAAACCTTAACCAATAAAACTACAAACATGTTGATTGAGAAAATTGTTTTTGACGAATGGAACACGAAATCGATGTTTATAAAGCTTTACATGATGTAAGACTTCATGTTTTTCATTGTTTTAGTGATTTCGATGGCATCGATAATTATTTAATCTTGCGTTTGCTGCGTTATTTAAACTTCTATATTTATATTCATCTTTAGGGTACAAACTGAGAGCGCAAATAGCATTGGACTTGCTTTGTTAGACTATGTTGAGTTGGAGAAGTAAATTATGACCTAAAGTATGTGTTTTTTCCTTTCTTTTTCGGTCTCAGGTTTGTACCGAGGAGGAGCTAACGGAAGCGATTGCAACAGCAACGGGGGAGAAGAAAGACTGCTTCATAAGGATGACACAAGCAAAGAGCTGCTTCAATGGGGATCCAGGGTCTCTTTTGCCAATAGCCGCCTGCCAAATCCTCAATAAAAAAAGCCATGCTTTAGAATGATCTCAAAAAATCCAAATTAGAATAAGATCTTAGTACTTTAATAGATTGAATTATTTTATGGATTTTCTCATTTACTTGGATGTGGGGGTGTATGTACAAAATATAAGATGTATATTGAGAATGTGGGTGGGGGTATTATGGGAAAATATGTGGGGTGTATTAAGATAATTTTTAAGTGAAAAAACAAATGTGGGGTGTATTAAGTATGTGGGGTTTATTCAACAATTTTTGGGATGTTAATATAATAAGCCTTAAAAAATTCACCTACTATTTTTTTTTTATTGTTTAAAAAATACTCTTGCTAAAATTGGAATGGCGTATAATAAGAAGACAAAATAATAATTAGTAGAGAAAAAAAACCTCTATCATATTGAAACTTTTCATTTTTTGTATTTGTTTGGAAGAATCCTTTTTATATAAGATTTATAAGGATATTAAATTATACGTCACAAGTTATCTTATATGCATTTAAAATTTACAGTTGTCTGATTGAGGATTTGAATGAGATTTTACGAAGGTTTTTCAGGAGTGCAGTTTTTGTCAATGGGTTGGCCATTTCTTAGCACGAGACGCTCTTAATAGCTTAAGATTTCAGACCTCAATCTGAGAACCTCCATCATGGTTCCTTCTCTTTTTAAGTATTCAATGGATTCCTTGTATAGATCATACAATGAATCCTATATCTCACCAATCAGAAACTCGCGAACAGTCAGCATTATCTGGCTACCAGTCGGTCTGGGCAGAAAAAGCACGATACAGTTCTTTATTTGAGCAAACTATTTAGCACCAAATTCAAGTAATAGAGTTTCCCTTGCTTAACACCACAACCAATCGTTTGCCTTGTTTGGATGCCCTTGAACAAATAACATTTAGGTCAAAAAATTACAACACAAAATAAGGCAGTGATTATTTGTTCAACTGATAGAAGGTTATAATCGAAAGATGGAATAACTAAAACAGGATCCAAATTCCAAGTATCAATGATTGACAAGGATCCTTCCTCAATAACCGGGACATGAGTACCATTAGTGGTGGAAACAAACTATTGTGAGGATGGTTTAAGGGGTGAGACCTGTCTAGAATCAAATGTCATATGATCTGTTGCACCGGAATCAATTATCCATGCACTATTAAAAGCAGATGCAGACATATTTAAAACCTTAATACCATTACTTGCAGCTGCTAGCAATGCTGAGACATGTTGAATTATAAGTTGTTAGCTGATGGTATTAAAATGAGTTTTGTGTTTTAAATGGTGTATCCACTTGTGCAAAGAATGCCAAGTGTAAAATTCTGATATGTAAAGACCATGAGTGCCATATGGGTTTTGACTTTTGCTATTAGTTAGATGAGTGGCTGTGATCTAAGCTTAGAGAGAGAAGGATCCAACATTCTCTCTAATGGTAATATTCCCTCCTTGCATGACTTGTGTGTGAGAGGTGTGAAAAAAAGTAATCCAATAAAAAATCCAATCACTCTCTGTGACTTGCAGAGAGAAGTAACCATTTTCATCTTCTTCTTTGTGTGTTCATTCATCTCTCTTTGATTCCATTAATCAAAATAATTAGATCTCAATTCATTCTAACATGGCCTCAGAGCCAAGTTGCGATTAGGATTGGACGTGCACTGTGAATTTCGACTTCGATCTTCTTCGGTGAGAACTACGAGTTCTGGAGAATCAAAATGGTCACCATTTTCAATTTACATGGACCATGGAATCTGGTGGAGAAAGGGATTACGACTCCCGATTCGAAGAATAAGAAAAAGAAGACAGAGAAAGACACAAACATTGATGATGAAGATGATGAGGAAATGGCTGCAATCTTCATGAAAGATGCAACAACTCTTGGCATCATTCAAAGTGCAGTTTCCGATCAGATCTTTCCTCGAATTGTAAACGTAGACTCAGCAAAAGTGGTGTAGGATCTGTTATATGGAGAATACCATGGTGGTGATCAGGTATGGTCTGTGAAACTCCAAAATCTTAGACGAGAATTTGAATACACTATAATGCATGATGATGAATCCTTGTCTGGGTATCTTACTCGTTTAAATGATCTGATTAATTAAATGAAAATGTTTGGAGACGCTCTTTCAAATGAGAGATTAGTGCAGAAGGTACTAATTAGTCTCACTAAAATGTATGATCCTATATGATTAGTGATAGAAAATACAAAGAGTCTAGAATCTATTGAATTGCAAGAAGTTATAGCTATATTGAAGAGTCAAGAGTAGATGTTTCATTTGCATTCCTCTGATGCAACTGAAAGAGCATTTTCTTCTCTCACTGTTAATTCAAAAAGAAAGAGTCAAGGTTGTGGTCAGTCTAGTACATTTAAGTCATAGAGAAATTGGAATCAGAAGGGTATGAAGTGGCACTCAAAACCCAAATTTCAGCAAAAGTCATTTACTAATGTTGCACAAAATGGTTCCCCTACTCAAATCATGGGTCAAGAGGGTGTAAAACCTCAGTGCAAAGTGTGCTCCAAGTTCGATTATGGTGAATGTAGGTATAAAGGAAAATCCAAGTGTCGCAACTGTGCTAGATTTGGACATTGGGCCAGAGAATGTAATGTTGGAAAAGCCGTTCAGAAAGCAAACTGTGCAAATCAAATGAAAGTGACTGGAAACCTGTTTTATGCAAATTGTGTTGTTGCTGAAGCAAAAGTTAATGGGGAATGGTATGTAGACAGTGGTTGCGGCAATCATATGATAGGGAATGTCAATCTTCTTGTTGATGTGAAGACAAATGTTGCAGGGAAAGTTCAAATGCCAACAGGTGTGTTAGTGGATGTGGTAGGAATGGGATCACTAGCAATTGAAACCAACAGAGAGAGAAAATACATAAGAGAAGTTATGTACTTATCTAGTTTAAAGGAGAATTTGCTCAGTGTTGGACATATGGATGAACATGGGTACTATCTTGTATTTGGTGGAAGAATGTGCAATGTTTTTTTATGGTCTCTCTCTTGATTGTCAAATTATCAGTGTGAAAATGAAGGGAAACAGATGTTATCCCCTATCTCTAATGCCTGAGAAACAGCTTGTACTGAATCAAACTGTTGAAAGATAAAGACATTGTTCATGGTCTACCATATCCAGAAGAGTATGATGGAGTCTGTGAGGGCTGTCAATATGGCAAACAACACAGGAAAGTTTTCCAAGTGGTCAAGCGCAAAGGGCTAGTGCTCCACTTGAATTGGTCCATGTTGACTTGTATGGACCAATAAGAAACAAATCTACTGGAGGAAATAAGTACTTTATGCTGCTTGTGGATGATGCAACTAGAATGATTTGGGTATATTTCCTTCGATATAAATCTGTTTATTTCACATGTTTCAAGAAATTCAAAGTAATGACTGAGCTACAAAGTGGATTAAAGGTGAAGCGTTTGAGGAGTGACAGAGGATGGGAGTTCCTATCTGCTGAATTCAACCAATTATGTGACACAAAAAGCATTCAAAGACAACTTTCTCTTGCATACACTCCACAGCAAAATGGAGTGGTAGAGAGAAAAAATAGGATAGTAGTTGAAATGGCTAAGTCTATGCTACATAATAAAGGGATACCTTACTATCTATGGGCAGAAGCTATGCACACTGCAGTTTATTTATTGAATTGATGCCATACCAAATCTCTTGACAACATAACTTCTTTTGAAGCCTATAGTGGAAGAAAACCAGGTATTGCCCATTTGAAGGTCTTTGGCTCAATTTGTTGTGTTCATACACCATTTGAGCTAAGACATAAACTTGAGGCTAAGAGTATCAAGGGAGTATTTGTTGGATATGCAAAGTGTGAGAAAGGATATAGAGTCTTTGATCCAATCTCTAAGAAGTTAATCTTGTCAAGACATGTTGTGTTTGATGAAAACTCAGCTTGGGATTAGCAAGGAAGCACAGAGAAGTATATGTCATTGCCCAATTGTGAATGGAAGTCTGTTGATGTACAAACAAGTGAAATCATAGGAGATGAAACCCAAGCTCCAAATAGCTTGTCACCTGTGTCATTGAGAGAAACTCCTTATGGTTTTGAAGATGCACAGATCACTCCACAGTCATTTCTATGTGAATCCTCTAGCGGAACATGTGAAGCTATGAGAGACACTCAAGCTTTTGACCATACTACTTTAAAATGGAGGAAGCTGGATAATGTACTTGCTCAATGCAACTTATGCATTATGGAACCAGAGAAGTATGAAGAAGCTGTTTAGGATGATTTTTGGATGAAAGCCATGAATGATGAGCTCTCCATGATTAAGAAGAATGCAACCTGGGAGTTGGTAGACAGACCAACTAACAAGTCTGTAATTGGAGTTAAATGGGTGTTTAAGACCAAACTCATTCTAGATGGAACTGTGCAAAAGAACAAGGCAAGGCTTGTTGCAAAGGGATATGCCCAGAAACCAGGAATATATTATAATGAAACCTTTGCCCCAGTTGCTAGATTAGATACAGTCAGAACTCTCATTGCTTTGGCTGCACAAAAGACTTGGAAACTCTATCAACTTGATGTCAAATCTGCCTTTCTAAATGGTGTTTTAGAATAGGAGGTTTATGTAGAGCAACCTAATGGTTTTGTGATCAAAGGAAAGGATGACAAAGTGTATAAACTTCACAAAGCTCTCTATGGCCTCAAACATGTACCCAGAGCTTGGTATGGAGAAATTGACACTTATTTTGCATAGTGTGGTTTTGTGAAAAGTCAAAGTGAAGCTACTCCCTATACCAAAGCAAGGGGATAAGAACTACTGATTGTTTCAATCTATGTGGATGACATAGTGTTTACTGGGAATAGCAATGAGTTGTTGAAAGAATTCAAGGAAGATATGATGGTTAAGTATTAAATGACTGATTTGGGTTTCTTCAGCATTTCCTTGGCATGGGAATCATTCAAACCCACTCAAGCATTTTTATTCATCAAAGAAAGTATGTTGCCTCCTTGTTGAATAAGTTTGCCTTAAGTGAGTGCAGGTCTGTGTTCACACCTCTTGTTCCATCAGATAAGCTATGCAAGGATGATGGTAGTGGGCCAGCAAGTGAGGAACAATATAAAATGATTGGGAAGTCTGTTATACCTAACTGCCACTCGACCAGATATAATGTATGTTGCCAGTCTCCTTGCTAGGTTTATGCACAGTCCCACAAACAAGCATTTTGGAACAGCTAAAAGAGTGCTAAGATACATTAAAGGCACTTTGGATTATGGCTTGGAGTATGTGAAGGGGAAGAATGCAATGCTAATCGGATTCTATGACAGTGATTGGGGAGGATCTGTTGATGACAGTAAAAGCACTTCTGGCTATGCTTTTTCTTTTGACAGTGGAGTATTTTTGTGGGCCTCAGTGAAACAAAACTGTGTAGCTCTTTCCACTGCAGAAGCAGAGTACATCAGTGCTTCTGAGGCAATTGCACAAGCCATTTGGCTTAGATTCGTACTTGAAGACTTTGGGGAGTTACAAATTGAAGCAACTCCATTGCAGTGTGACAACACAGCTGCAATTGCAATCACCAAAAATCTAGTGTTTCACCAGAAAACTAAGCACATTGACAGAAGATACCATTTCATCAAGGATGCATTGCAAGAAGGGATAATTGACTTAGTGTATTGTCCAACAAATGAGCAAGTGGCAGATATTTTCACTAAGGCTCTAACCAAGGATCGGTTCAAATATCTCAGAGACATGCTTGGTGTGAAATCAGCTCAAAACTTAAAGGGGAGTGTTGAATTATAAGTTGTGAGCTGATAGTATTGGAATAAGTTTTGTGTTTTAAATGGTGTAACCACTTGTGCAAAGAATGCCAAGGGTAAAATTCTGATATGTACAGGCCATGAGTGCCATGTGGGTTTTGACTTTTGCTATTAGTTAGATGAGTGACTGTGATCTAAGCTGAAAGAGAGAAGGATCCAACATTCTCTCTAACGGTAATATTCCCTCCTTGCACGACTTGTGTGTGAGAGGTGTGAAAAAAAAGCAATCCAATGAAAAATCCAATCGCTCCTCTACGACTTGTAGAGAAAAGTAACCATTTTCATCTTCTTCTCTGTGTGTTCAGTCATCTCTCTTCGAATCCATTAATCAAAATAATCAGATCTCAATTCATTCTAACAAGACATTGGTCCCACCATTCTGGAAACCCCACGAGGTCAAAGCATCGACTTTTATGTGACCGGTTTCGGGCTACCGTGGCTGAAGATATGTGTATCGGTGATGGAAGATTTTGAGGTGGTGGAGATATGATTTAATGGGTGAGATAAGTAGTTTCGTTCAAGCCCTTGTAGCACTAATTCAGGAGTGTAGCGAGAGTTTTTTTCGAGGGAGGAGACGGTGTTCTTTCGAACCCGTGATACCAACTTGAAAAAAATAGTGTTTTGAATAAGACTTCGTTATTTTTACTGGAAGAACTATACAGGTACATACACACTTTGGATCGATTGCATAGATCCTACAATTAAGCTATTCGTATACAGTTAAGCTATACTTTGGATCCATTGAATTTGTTCATGCCTATTGTACATCTAGCTTGTATCAAGAATAAGAAAGATCAAAACGATAATTACAAGGGTCGTTGCCCAATATCTCAACAATCAGACATTAGCGAACTGTAGGCCTAATATGGCTACCAGTCTGCCTGGACAGCAAAAGCACGAAAGAATTCTTCATGTAAAGAGGTGAACCGTCGGCCTATGTTCTGCAGAATTCAAAATTCCACCTCTTCGGAGGTGAAGTTGTGGGAAAATTAGTTGTTTATTTTTATTGTTTGGGTTCTAGGCGCAGTTCATTAGAATTAGGTTCTTGTTTCCTCGCTTATTAGGGATTAGGGTTATAATTAGAGAGCTTTGTTATTCAGTAGTGAACAAGTTAGTCATGATGTAGTCTCTTGAGGTTTTGTAGCTGTTTGGGCATTCTTATTTATTTAATAATATTCTTATTATTTTGTAGTCTTGTTGCGCACTCTGATATTCAACTGAAGTTGTGTTCTTTGGGTTTTAAGCTTTGCCACTTCATATTTAAGTTTAAAAGAATTTCATAAATATTTCTAAACGTTTGAATTGAAATAAAAAAGAAAAAACATGTTGCTCATGAAGTGGTACCTCATTAAAGAGTTACAATTAAAGTGATACTTGGATTTGAATGGTTGCTAAACCATATCAGAAAAGTACATGAATTCCTTTATAAATAGAGGATGAATTTTGGAGTTTTAGAGACTTAAAATTAAAGCTACCTGCAAACGTTGAAAGAAAAGCTCTCCAAATCCTTCTATATTTTCATTCAAAACCAAAGCACC
This sequence comes from Heteromeles arbutifolia, assembly GCA_024362995.1. Lineage (NCBI taxonomy): Eukaryota > Viridiplantae > Streptophyta > Magnoliopsida > Rosales > Rosaceae > Heteromeles > Heteromeles arbutifolia. Next base: position 25,194,214 of record JANCRC010000013.1, on the reverse strand, counting down.
GAGATTTTGTTCTTGGTAATAATTGAGCCTTCTTGTTAACCTTGTTGTGTTTGGGGCTTGTCAAAAAGGATCGTGTTAAACATTGACACACACAAAACGCTATTACGAGCTCTATTGTATTCACAGCGTAATTTCGCATCACCTCTTAATTTGCACACAAATTGTGGGCACAAGTTAAGTCTGAAAGATACCTTGATTCCTACATGCCTTGAAGGAAGCTTCATCCTATCTTTCTCCACATATCCATAACCTATATATCCAACAAATAGTCCACTAGATGGGATTAGCCATTGAACAATTACATCGTAGATTCTTTATGGATAACACGTGTATATCCTCATTGGTGGAATGCATATATTTCAGTACTCCTTGCAAATAACGTATCTTTACCTATAAATTTTATATCCGGAAATGTTCAATTTTCTCAATCCTCATTTGAAGACCATTCCTGAAAAATAATTTAAATTAATTACAGGTCATTTATGCATTCAAATATATGAAATAAATCGATGATGTATAAATTTTATAACTCGAAATGTTAAATTTTCTCAATCCTCATTTGAAGACCATCCTTGAAAAAGATTCAAATTAGAGATCATTTATGCATCCAAATATATGAAATAAATCAACGATATGGGTACCGAGTAACATTTTCATGATAAATGTCAATTTATTTGATCTATTTTGGTGACTAAACGATTTCCATTTCGAATGTGTGTGTGTGTGTGTTTTTTTAGGGACGATCTTCAAATAAAAATTAAAAAATAAAACGATTTTGATTATGAAATTAATACTTTGTTGGTACATCATTCGCTAGGTATTTATATGCTATAGATATGTTGTTCATAAGGGTTTTAAATAAAGGAAAACTAATGAAAATTGCTTGAAAAACTTTAGTTTTAATAGAAAACCATGTTATAAGTTTTGTTTAATAAAAAGCCATGTTATAAGTTTTAGTTTTAATAAAAACCATGTTATAAGTTTTAGTCTTTCTCCTTTCTTTCCTTGGGTTTTGCAAATTTTTCAAATGATGTGGTTGCAAACCTTCTTCTTTTTCTTTGAAACAAAAATATAGATCCTCATGCTATTTAATTTATATTTTGTATTATTTCGTTGAAATGTGATCATCGTTATTATTCATAATGTATTTGAGGTACTGTTTTTCAATTTTTCTTCATCAGTGAAGTTCATCATTTGTTTCTTCAGAAAAAATATTTGAGATCTGCATGCTATTAAAAAAGAACGACAGACACTGTTTCTAGCATTTAAAAATAAACTGTTTCTGGATTTTAAGTAACACTGTTTTTGGAATCTAAGTCATTGTTTCTGAAATTTAAGTCACTGTTTCTGGATTTTGGTTCTTTTCTTCCCAGATATAGTGTTTGTTTGTGCACGGCCCAAAGTGCTTGGTGTGGTTTCTGCTCGCCGGAACTAAACGGAAGGGAAGGCCGAATTTCGGCCGAAAAGTTGGACAAACTTTAAACGCTCATAACTGATTCTAGAATGTAAAAATAAACTGTTCCTGGATTTTAAGTAATACTGTTTCTGGAATCTAAGTAATTGTTTCTGGAATCTAAGTAACTGTTTCTGGAATTTAAGTCACTGTTTTTGGATTTTGGTTCTTTTCTTTCTAGATACAGTGTTCGTTTGTGCACGCTCCAAAGGGCTTGGTGTGGTTGCTGCTCGCCGGAGCTAAACGGAAGGGAAGGCCGGATTTCGACAGGAAAGTTGGACAAACTTTAAACATTCATAACTTTATCAATACTTAACGAAATGATGCCTTGCACGATGGCTAACTCGCTGTGGTTTGGCCGGAAAACATCTCGAAAGCCTCGGAGGTCGTCAAAAACTAGGTAAGATTCAAATGGATATAACTTCTTCAATACTAACCGAAATAGGGTGATTCAAAAAGGAAAGTTGTAGTACTCAGCGAGACAAGGAGGATGAGGAGGAGGAGGATAAGGGCCAAAGGAGAGCCCATGAGTGACTGGCTGGTGGTCAAGCTGTCTGTTGGTTTGGTGGGTTTTACTTTGTTTTGGGATTGTTTTTGGTTAAAAAAAGTTATAGGATGGTTTTTGGTTAACATAAACTTAGTTCAAGCCCTTTTTATTAAAGCTCCCTTTAAATAAAGATTAAGGAATTGAATAGTTTTTTTATTATGAAATATATTTGTTGAAGATATGTTTTTTATAATGGATGCGATATGTGCATCCGCCATGAAAGGATGCAAAGTATTACACTTTATTTATTTGTTCTGCCAGCATGCACTAAGATTCGAAAACCTACCCATTTGATGATTATTGGCTCTGCCTTTGGCAGCTAATGAAACATTTATTTAGTTAGATAAAGAGATTTATTAGTTTGATCTCAACAGACTTTGCACATTCGCATAACGCACAACATCCATAGGTGCAAGATGTGGCTTTGTTACCCTAAAATTACAAAGCCTACATGGTGTGATTGTTGAGTAACTACTAAGTTAATTACATTCTTCTGGTGAATGCGGGCGTGCCAATTCACAATTGAGCTCAGTCAAGCGAGTAGAATAGATGTGCAGATGGTGGTGTTGAATGCACTACTGAAATTTGTAGCTGAGCGACTACGATTGAGAAAGGAACGCCTATCAGCTTAGGATTCTACTAACCTGAAGACAAGGTTGTTTTTCACTGTGAAGTTCGATAAATGTCTCGGGTTTTAATATGTCGAACACGAAGTGACCTAGTAACACCTCATTTCACTAGAAAGCTAATGAAGTGACCCCTTTAGGCGAAAGAATTGAAAACTCTTTGCTTGTTGAGACTTGGATAGATAACCAACCAATAAGTGTTGTGTCCAAACTGAAGATGCTCTAAAATCGCCTGATTCTACGGCTCCAATGTTGTTTACTTATACAAATTGAAGATATGTTCAGGAGAAAATTAGGATAGTATTTTTCTCAGGGTTGTGAGAAGGATTTCGCAAAGAGCAAGAGTTTTTGGGTAAAACATTTTATGTTATTTATTGATTTGAAGGCCTTTCCACGTTGCAGAATCTCTTCTATTTATAGGGTGGACTTCGTGACAAATAAGTCTGCCAAGCTAGAGTCTTGATAGGACTATGCCTGCTTGGCATTTACCTGAATATTTCCTCTTTATCCCTTTATTCACTTCCTTAGGCGAAACTCATTATGTACGCAGTCTCAACCTCTTTGACTTGAACCAGAATTCTGAACCTAGTCCTGATGGGAGCATATTTATGCGACTTAGTTAGTGCATTTTCTTGCATTTGCTTAGCTACTTGTTGCTTAGTATAGTGTTTAAAGTCATTTTCGTGTGTTTTTCGGTCCAAGAAGCAAAGTTGGCAAAAAGATGCATTTTAGAGCATTTTAGAGCAAATCTGGGCTTGGAATGGATAGCACAAGCAATGGGCATGAAGATGGACGAATTTGGAGTCTAAATGGAGTTGGGAATATGTTTCAAGGTTGGAGAAATAAATTCAAATCATTGAAGATAAGGAATCAGCTCAAAAGAAGGAGAATTATCCAAAACATTATCTAAAACAACCTTATCTTATCTTATCTTATCCAATCCTTATCCTATCTTATCTTATCTTATCCAATCTTATCCTAATCTTATCCTAACCTGTTTTCTTCAGTTTAGGGGACTTAAAACCTGATTTCTAGAAGTCCTATCCCTTGTCCTATAAAAGTGGCGCCCCAAATCCTTCTAGAAACCTCAAAATCTGCCACAAAACACATTCCTTCTAGAACCTTGAAAATCTGGCGTCTCATTCCCTTCTAGAATCCTTTTTCCTTGCCCTGCAAGGCTTTCAAGAAGCCTTATCCCTCCTTATCCAAACCTGCCCCACCTTAGGCCCTTTCCCATTAGAAATCTGATTGTTTTGAACCTATTTCTGGATGGATTTGGCTTTCTAGAAGTCCTAATCTGATTCATCTAGGGTTTTTGGTGCCTATATATATATATATATATATATATATATATATATATATATATATTTCTCCACCCTTTGTCGTGCACACCACCTCCATATACATCATTCACGCAAGAAATCATCCACCACTCTCTGCCGCACCCATCCTTCACCATTCTCCATAGTTTCTGACCTAATTCACCCTCTGCCGTGCCATATCATCCACACAAACCCAGAAAACCCCTCTTGTGCCGCAGCTATTCAAGGAAGAAAGGAGAAGGTGCCACTCTAAGTCGTGACTACTGCTGGAGCGTTCTTAGGTGTTGTCTATCTTTGTTTTCAATGTTTCAATTCAGTTTTCTTTGTTTAATTGCTATCATGAGGAACTAAACCCCTATTAGTTAGAGGGGGAATTTGAAGCCATGAATATATGTTTCTTATGATTTGATTTACTCCGGTTATGATTTCATAAATTCTGAATGTGGTTTACTTATCTGTTTTATTAAGAACTTATTCTTGTGTGTTGATTAAGGATGAATACTTAGTTTACATGCATGAATTTGATGCTAGAATATAAGGGAATTTCACCTAATCGTTATGAACTTATATTCACAAGTAGTAAAGGTTGCTAGTCACAATCATGTTAAGTAAACCCTAGGCTGGATTAACATGCGTCTTCCATAGTTATGAATGCCTTGTCAATGTTCATGATTTCCATTGAACTTAATGATCTTTGTTGAATGTCTCTATCATGCGTATTCCATAGTTAGGGAGTTTGAGAAAGAATAATTTGGTTGTGATGCGTTATCCATTCAATTCAATGAATCTAGGGAAATCTGGGAATTGATTAGTTCAATACAATTAATTCGGAACATTGTCATTCATGGTTTATCGAAAGAGTAACTGGGAATCAAGTTGTATGCATATGTTTATGTGTGGATAAGGATCCTTCTAACTAGCCATTCACCCATTTAAATCACCAATTTCGTACAAAACTAAGTCTAGTTTACAATTCTGTTTTGCTTAAGTTTAAATCCGTTTTCAAACAATCCCTTGCTTTTAATTTGTGTTAAGATAGTCTAAATTCGTCAAATCTTGAGTCTTTTAGTCTTTTGAGTCAATTTGAGTCTTAATTTCGTTCAAATCAATCTTAGGTGTTAGTTTAGAGTCTAGATAACTTGTTTTGTGTGTTTTAGGTCTATTTCGCTTGTTTTGAGTCTTTAGAGTCCAGAAACTGTTTAATTGAATTCTATTTGCTGTTTTGAGTTATTTGAGTCAAGTTAGGTTGTTTAAAGGTGTCTAGAGTTAAAATTCATCCAAATTGATCCCTAGTACTTGTTTTCATTGTTTAAAGTCCAGTTTATTGTTTTAGAGTCTAATTTGTGTAGATTAGCATCCCTTCTAATCCCCGGCCTAAAACGATCCCTACTTTCATATACTACGTCGATAGGGTTTTAATTTGAGTGTCAAGTAATTCTCACATCAAATTTTGGCGCCGTTGCCGGGGATCGAACCCGGGTCATCCGCGTGACAGGCGGGAATCTCCCTAGTTTCTGCCGTGTATTTTAACCTGTTTTTGTTTCTGTTTTGCTTAGTTTTCTGATTTGTTTTGTTTTCTTTGTTTTAGGTACTAGTGTATGACTCGAAGTTCTCAACCCGTTCATGCACATATCTTGGAGTTTAACGACGATTTTGAGCGAGATTTGAGAAGGAAGAGGAAGCACCCAGAACCTGATCTACTTATTTCAAGTTCTAATTCCGAATCTGAAGTTGAAATTGAAGAGGATTTGGAAGAGGAGCACGACATGGCTGCAGATAACCGAACAATCAAAGAACTTTCAGCCTCGGGATTGGACAATGCGACCCCTTTATGCATTCAATATCCTAGGGCGGCTCAAGGCAAGACTGATGAGTTTGAATTGAAGTCTAGCTTGTTGCACCACATCCCCAAATTCCACGGGTTGTCCATGGAAGATCCGAACAAGCACTTGAAGGAATTTGAAGTGGTTTGTTCAAGCATGACCCCTGTCAATGTTGATAGGAGTATATTGAAGATGAAAGCCTTTCCATTCTCTCTTTTGGAAAAGGCTAAGGATTGGCTCTACGAACTAGCACCTGGAACCGTTACTTCATGGGAAAGCATGAAGCGCGCATTCTTAGAGAATTTTTTCCCAACTTCAAGAGTCATTCTCTTGAGGAAAAGGATAAGTGGCATTCAACAAAACCAAGGGGAATCGTTTCCAGCCTATTATGAGCGTTTCAAGGCGCTTGTTGCTTCTTGTCCACAACACCAAATGAAGGAAGAGCTTCTCCTCCAATATTTCTATGAAGGACTTCTCCCCATTGAGAGACAAATGCTTGATGCTTCAGCGGGAGGAGCTTTGGTTGACAAAACACCCGTGGCTGCCAAGACTCTAATTGCAAATCGAGCCTTGAATGCGCAACAATACGAAGGAGTTGGACAGAGAGAAGGGCCACGGCAACAACAAATGAATGAGGTAAATGCAATTTCAGAATTACAATCTCAAATGGCTAATCTCACTCTTCTTTTGTCACAGGTTGTGGATGGAACCAAAGCACAAGGGCCGGCCATATGTGGAGTGTGTTCTATGCAGGGACATCTCAACGATCAATGCCCTCATTGATTGAGAATGGGGGGTGGGAAACTGCCCAAGCCGTGGGTTTCCAAGGCCAAACCCAACAAAGACACGACCCATACTCAAACACATACAATCCGGGATGGAGAGATCATCCAAACTTCAAGTGGAGGGACTCTCAACAAGCACAGCAACAAGGCGAATTTAGACAGCCCCCTGGGATGTTTCCAAGGCCGTATGCAGCCACACAACCTCAACCAATTTCGGCCCAAACCAATTCAGGTTCGTTGTTAGATAATGATAAAATTGTTCAAGTACTAACCTCTTTGACGCAGGACATACAGAGCATAAAGAATCAAGCTAAAGAGGTGGCCGAATTGAAGAAACAAATGGGGCAAATGGCTGAATTCATGGGCCAATTCAGAGAACAAGGCAGATTGCCTAGTTCAACCATTGTTAATCCCAAAGGAGGATTTGAAACTGCCCAAGCAATCACGTTGAGAAGTGGTAAGCAGGTTGGAACTGATTCACAACCATCTAGATCAAGTCAAGAAGAGGACACAAAGCTGCAATTGGAGGAGGATGAATCACCCAAACCCACGGCAAGGAAAGAGACATCTTTGCCGCAGCCAATTCCCACTTCTAAACCGTCCCCAACCATCAAGGTAAGTTCCAATATGAATTCTTCTAGCTCTACTCCACTAATTGTGCCCTTTCCTGGCAGGTTGCAGCAATCAAAGAAAGAGGATGCTGAAAAGGACATTCTAGAGACATTCCGGAAAGTTCAAGTCAATATCCCACTCCTTGATGCAATAAAGCAGGTCCCAAGGTATGCTAAGTTTTTGAAAGAGCTTTGTACAACAAGGAGAAGGATTTCTAACAAAGAAGTGGTTCAAGCAAGTGAGAATGTCTCTGCTGTTTTACAAAGGAAATTACCCCCTAAATGCAAAGATCCGGGTAGTTTTACAATTCCTTGTGTTATTGGAAATACTCGTTTTGAATCTGCCATGTTAGACTTAGGTGCATCTATAAATGTCATGCCATATTCTGTTTATGCATCTATGAATTTAGGAGAGCTTAAAAATGATGGTGTTATTATCCAATTAGCCGATCGATCTAATGCATACCCAAAAGGAGTTTTGGAAGATGTTTTGGTGCAGGTAGACCACTTGATTTTTCCTGCAGATTTCTATGTGCTTGACATGGAGGATTCAGACCATTCCCATCCATTACCACTCTTACTTGGCCGACCATTCATGAAAACAGCCCAAACCAAGATTGATGTGGCCAAGGGAACGTTAACTATGAAGTTTGGTAGTGACAAGATTAAATTTAATGTTTCTAAGTCTGTTGAGAATCCTAACGTTGTTCGTTCTTGTTTTGCCATGGATAAAATAAAAAAGATAGGGCCGGACCGTTCAAGCACAAAGGATACATCAAGAACCATACAAAACAAGGGAATTGGAGTGGAGCACAAGGACCATACAGCCATTGCCCTCAAAATGCCCCAATTGGTCGAAAATATCATGGGGAAGAATGTTCATAGTGCTGCCACTTCATTGCAGTACATTGGTAAGCCATCTATTCCAGATTTGATTCCCATTTCAACTAATAGGTTGTTACCTTGTATGGTGCAGATTCCCAATCAAATCCAAGCTGGTGGGCATGATTACATTGATTTTAGGATGTTCAATGCCACAATCCGGAAGGATCACTATCCCTTACCATTCAAAGATCCAATGCATGAGCTGTTTGAGGAGCATGTGGTGGAAGAACTACCTCTGCATGCCGTGGGTACCATGGGAACTTAAATGGAAGAATCGTCCGGCTGGAAGACGTTAAAGCAAGCGATTCTTGGGAGGCAACCCATGTGTTCAAACAAGAGAACGATGGAATTCTAGCTCCAAAACCAGATTTGCGTTCTTAAACTCTCTCTCTTTATTGCTTCTGTTTTGCCATATCTGTTATGTGTGTTAGTTGTGTTATTTGCTTGCTTTTGTGTGAGTTTATGTTTGAAACATTGAGGACAATGTTTGATTTAAGTGTGGGGGGTAACAAAGTGTTTTTGCATGAAATTCGTGGGTTTTTATCACCTATCACTTTGAATGTTGTTTTCAGTGTTTTTAAGTGTTTTTAAGCTGTTTTGGAGTCTTTTAGTGTGTTTTGAAAAGAAAATCCGAAAATACCATAAAAATTTGAAAAATTGTTTTGAAAAACTCAAAAAGAGTTGTTTTTGTGTGTTTGTTTGCGTCTTAGGGTACCTTCCAACACAATGATGAGGATTTGGTTTTTAATTGCATGACTGTTAAAGAAAGTTACAAACTTGGATTGAAGTTTGATATGCTCTTTTGTTTATGCTTGGTTATAGTTGACATTCATGAATTCACATGTAATCACAAAAAGGATAAAATCAGTTTTTGTAACATGCTTGAAGGAAGGAACTCAAACTAACGCTACAACCCTGAGAGACTTGAGCTTAAAACGTTCTTTGGAGAGTTAAAAATCTGTGCATTTGTTGTTTTCTTAAGTCGTTGCATGATCTCATTATTCTTTGCTTGGTTGCTACTTAGAAGGCGTTTCATCATTTAGTTCCAAATACTAGAACTCATATCCGTTTCATTCAAAGCATGAAATTGATTAGCATAACACATAACAAGATGAAGTTGTTTAGTAAACCATAGCCAAATAGCCGTACCCCATGTTCATATGTATTGTAGGTTTAACCCCTCTGAGCCATATTTAGCCTATTTTCTTTGTTAACCCATATTATCCTCACCTAGCCTAGATTAGGACCATCCATACCTTTGTTCTTGAAGCATAGTAATGCATGACTCAATATGAATTCCTTTTGATCATTGTTTGGCAGAAAACAAGTGTGGGGGAAGTGAGTTTTGTTGTAGGTGTGCCAAAGTCTTGAATGAGGCACGGCAAAGAAAAGAAAAGAAAAGAAAAAAGAAAAAAAAGAAGAAAAATTCGTAGAAAAAAAGAAGGAAAAAAAAGAAAGAGTTGTGAAAAGAATGAAAAAGGAGTTGAAAAGATGTGAAAAAGAGTTTTCAAGTGTTGTTTGTTGAAGGAGGGGTCCAAAACATTGAATCCGGCCCTAATTGTTGCTTGAATCTTCCCTTTGTGTTTAAAAGTTGATTTCTGCAGGCTAAAGGAAATTCTAAGTTCGATTTCATTATTTTGCTGGCTGTTGCTTTAAGAACGTTTGTTTTCCTTACCTTTCTTTGTTAGCCAATACCCCCTAGCCCCGTTATAACCCTATACTTCAATCTTGAGTGTTGTGTGTTTCAATATGTGGAGTTTGGGATTGGTATGAGCATATGGTGTCCCTGGTTCTCGCATCTAAGTAGTAGCGTTCCATTCATGAGATCATATCTATATATGCTTATTAACTCCAGAAATTGCTTTCTTTGTTATAAACATATGTGAGTGTTCGTTTTCATATTTACATCAATCTTCTCACATATAACTAGTGTAGGGTGTGTAGTTAGAAAATCTGAGCGAAGATTGAGTGCATATCTAGTAAGGAATTGAGGGATTCTCTAAGGCATGTTACTACATTCAAAATGTTGTTTTAATTGATTAAATGCGAGCTAATGTGTGGTAACTTTGATTAAGTATGTGCTCAAGGGTAGGGATAACTAAAATCTGTGGGAGTAATGATCTTTGGCATGTTATGTATCATTGAAGATCCCTGAGGTGAATGTTGGAAGGTTTAGGTTACGTTTTGTTTGTTTTGTTTTGCTCGAGGACTAGCAAAAGCTAAGTGTGGGGGAATTTGATGGGAGCATATTTATGCGACTTAGTTAGTGCGTTTTCTTGCATTTGCTTAGCTACTTGTTGCTTAGTATAGTGTTTAAAGTCATTTTCGTGTGTTTTTAGGTCCAAGAAGCAAAGTTGGCAAAAAGATGCATTTTGGAGCATTTTAGAGCAAATCTGGGCTTGGAATGGATAGCACAAGCAATGGGCATGAAGATGGACGAATTTGGAGTCTAAATGGAGTTGGGAATATGTTTCAAGGTTGGAGAAATAAATTCAAATCATTGAAGATAAGGAATCAGCTCAAAAGAAGGAGAATTATCCAAAACATTATCTAAAACAACCTTATCTTATCTTATCTTATCCAATCCTTATCCTATCTTATCTTATCTTATCCAATCTTATCCTAATCTTATCCTAACCTATTTTCTTCAGTTTAGGGGACTTAAAACCTGATTTCTAGAAGTCTTATCCCTTGTCCTATAAAAGTGGCGCCCCAAATCCTTCTAGAAACCTCAAAATCTGCCACAAAACACATTCCTTCTAGAACCTTGAAAATCTGGCGTCTCATTCCCTTCTAGAATCCTTTTTCCTTGCCTTGCAAGGCTTTCTAGAAGCCTTATCCCTCCTTATCCAAACCTGCCGCACCTTAGGCCATTTCCCATTAGAAATCTGATTGTTTTGAACCTATTTCTGGATGGATTTGGCTTTCTAGAAGTCCTAATCTGATTCATCTAGGGTTTTTGGTGCCTATATATATATATATTTCTCCACCCTTTGCCGTGCACACCACCTCCATATACATCATTCACGCCAAAAATCATCCACCACTCTCTGCCGCACCCATCCTTCACCATTATCCATAGTTTCTGACCTAATTCTCTGCCGTGCCATATCATCCACACAAACCCAGAAAACCCCTCTTGTGCCGCAGCTATTCAAGGAAGGAAGGAGAAGGTGCCACTCTAAGTCGTGACTACTGCTGGAGCGTTCTTAGGTGTTGTCTATCTTTGTTTTCAATGTTTCAATTCAGTTTTCTTTGTTTAATTGCTATCATGAGGAACTAAACCCCTATTAGTTAGAGGGAGAATTTGAAGCCATGAATATATGTTTCTTATGATTTGATTTACTCCGGTTATGATTTCATAAATTATGAATGTGGTTTACTTATCTGTTTTATTAAGAACTTGTTCTTGTGTGTTGATTAAGGATGCATACTTAGTTTACATGCATGAATTTGATGCTAGAATATAAGGGAATTTCACCTAATCGTTATGAACTTATATTCACAAGTAGTAAAGGTTGCTAGTCACAATCATGTTAAGTAAACCCTAGGCTGGATTAACATGCGTCTTCCATAGTTATGAATGCCTTGTCAATGTTCATGATTTCCATTGAACTTAATGATCTTTGTTGAATGTCTCTATCATGCGTATTCCATAGTTAGGGAGTTTGAGAAAGAATAATTTGGTTGTGATGCGTTATCCATTCAATTCAATGAATCTAGGGAAATCTGGGAATTGATTAGTTCAATACAATTAATTCGGAACATTGTCATTCATGGTTTATCGAAAGAGTAACTGGGAATCAAGTTGTATGTATATGTTTATGTGTGGATAAGGATCCTTCTAACTAGCCATTCACCCATTTAAATCACCACTTTCGTACAAAACTAAGTCTAGTTTACAATTCTGTTTTGCTTAAGTTTAAATCCGTTTTCAAACAATCCCTTGCTTTTAATTTGTGTTAAGATAGTCTAAATTCGTCAAATCTTGAGTCTTTTAGTCTTTTGAGTCAATTTGAGTCTTAATTTCGTTCAAATCAATCTTAGGTGTTAGTTTAGAGTCTAGATAACTTGTTTTGTGTGTTTTAGGTCTATTTCGCTTGTTTTGAGTCTTTAGAGTCCAGAAACTGTTTAATTGAATTCTATTTGCTGTTTTGAGTTTGTTTTGAGTTATTTGAGTCAAGTTAGGTTGTTTAAAGGTGTCTAGAGTTAAAATTCGTCCAAATTGATCCCTAGTACTTGTTTTCATTGTTTAAAGTCCAGTTTATTGTTTTAGAGTCTAATTTGTGTAGATTAGCATCCCTTCTAATCCCTGGCCTAAAACGATCCCTACTTTCATATACTACGTCGATAGGGTTTTAATTTGAGTGTCAAGTAATTCTCACATCAAGTCCCTTGGACTTGATTCATCCTTATCTGGTCAAACAAAAATTTTCATCCCTAGAATAGTTCAAATCATATTCGGACCCATCATGATCCTTGGCAATTTTAATTCACTTAGAACTCGAGTGATCCACGATTGAGTTGGATCCTTTAATAGTCTTACTTCTATAGAGGCTCAGTTGAATTAACGTTCTTTCATCCATTTTCAACCTAAACCTGTATTCCAGGCCCAAACAAACTCATAATGTTTTTATCATTTCACCTAAGGATATGCATATGCATGTCAGTTGCCAAAAAGTTATTGTTTTAATTGTAATATAACCAGTGTTTTAAAAATCGGCCTAGGCGGTGCCTAGGAGTTGGACGGTGGCCGACCACCGTGATTAGCTCCTAATCGATCGTAAAATCGGTAAACGTATTACGCAGACACCTGAGCGGGTCTAGGCAGCGATTTACAGGTCTAGGCGGGGTTGGGCATATGCTAGGCAGTCCTAGGCAACTGTATGTTAAGTTGCCGAAATCTGGAAAATATTAAGAATTTAGGATAAAAGAGTTGCAGAGTTGGGAGGAAGAAGATGGCCATGTGGGGACCACATCTTCTTTTTCAATTTAAATGACGGCATTATTTGGGAGCATTTTTGCTCACCACCATAAATTATGGTGTATGCTCACTAATAAGGATTTTTACCACCTGTAGAAGTAGGGAGTAATCGTAGTATAGATGACTCTAGCAAGGTCATTCTCCATACGGATTGAATGAATAATCTATATTAAATCAAATCTTAATTAATTATTTAAAACAAATTTTGAGAAGTGGTTGATTTAATTGTCTAAAATATAAAAAACGAATTTAATAGAAAATAATTAAGTTAAGTGACAAAATAAAATAAAGTAAAAGAAAACAGTTTTTGAAAATTAAATGTAAAAGCCTAGGGTTCCGTCATCACCTTAGTAATCCTATGTAGTTCTTTCAATTACTTATGAATTACACATGCATATTTTGAAGGTTAGGTTTTCCTAAAGTATGCCTACTTGGACCCCCAACATAGAGCGTATATCAAACATGTAATCCGTCTGTGGTATTCAGATCAAATCTAAACATGAATGACTTATTAAGCTTTGTGAAACCTTTTGAAAAACCATACAACCCTGAAGACGTGGTATTCATCCTTAGTGAACTTGCACATATTAACCACAAGAAGCCTTCGTCAATTTCAGGGATTGACCTCCAACCAAAATTGCATCAAATTACTTTTCTAAAAATCCTAATGGTAGCTAAGCATTAAGACAATTAAATAGTTTAAATCGGTGATTAATAATTCAAAACCTACATGCATAATATCATAAGCAAATTGAAAAGAAACTACATATTCTTACTAAGGCTCATGACCTCACCCTAGTAAATGAAAGTTAGTTACGAACAATCATAAAACAAAATATTATCAAAAATAAGGATAGAAAACACCTTGTATATAAACTTCAATTGTCAAAAGCTCCAAAGTAATGCATTCTTCCCCTCTCTCTATCTCCCTTCTCTCCTAATGGCTAAAAAACCTTATATGTACTACTACATAATTAAAATCCTTACTAGAAAAGGTCTTCTATGACACACCCCGACCCGGAATGTCCACTAGGACTCCGAATCGAGCTGTGCTGGCCGACACCTGGAAGGTGACGAAGCCAAAAAGTGATGATATGGAAGAATGCGAATAAATTTAAACCTAAAGGTCTCTAACTATCAGAGTGCGCTGTCAGTGGGTATGGACCCATTTCACACGCGTTGTCAGAGCATAAGTAAAGTACAGTAGTGTGGGTAAAGGTCATACCCTCAGAAGTAGCCACCTGAACTGGGATATGCCACGAGTCCTTGTCGATAAAGAAACTATGCTACAAGAACCTGGAGGGGCGCAAAACAAAAAGCGTGAGTGGGCAAAAACAAAGCTTTTCGAAAACATCTCATTTATCAACATTTATAACCCTTCACTGAAAAACCTGTATACTTTCCCAGAAAATAGCATATAAACATATGTATATCATCATATTCTCAAATCATGGTTCAAAATCAGTATTATGAAAGTAAGCCATGCTATAGGCATCAATAACCTGATGAAGATACGCAAATATATCAGGTAGAATAATAAATCAGCCGGAGACCCTGCAGTGGTCCTGTACGGCTAATCATATAGCTCAATACCTATGCCTGCACACGAGTCGGAACCATTAAAATGGTCTGTACGACAAGACTTGGTGTAATAATACGCTCTAGTGCTATACTCATCAAAACGGCCGTGCGAATACTTGCAAATCACCTACGAGTCTGAACCACAGAAGTGGTCTATACGACACGACTTACACCTACTTGGATCCAAGGGAGCGTGCGGTGCGGGAGGTGAATATCAACATAAGCACTAACACCGGTGGTGCAGGTTATGAGCTCTCAACACAAATCATATCATCAATAATTCACACAATATAACTCACCTGATACTTACCTGTGTGTCCACCGCACCATTTCATACATATGCATCATATACCAATTCATACATTTCATATCAATTCTATTCATGGCATTTTAAAACATACTTTCATTTAAATTCGATTTCTGGGAAAATCAGTAAGTATATATATATACTTACTGATTTTCCCAGAAATCGAATTTAAATGAAAGTATGTATATATATATATATATATATATATATGTATATATATATATATATACTGAAAACAAACGCCCACTCACCTGGAGTCCACGCTATACTCCCTAGAACGAGTACCGAAGCGTCCCGAACGATCGGCGCCTAGAACAATTATTAAATCACATCTCAGAATACTGCTCGATAGAACACATAACTCACATAAAACACATCCTCAAGGGCATTCAAGAGTGATTCAAAACTCATTGACCATAAGTCAACCGTCGATCAAAGATCGACGGTAAGGTCCACAACCCTACATAACTCCATCCAGAAGATCCGCATATCAGATTTCCCTTCCGTAGCTTCTCATGATTCAAATTATGCTTATAGAACAACATACTAAAGTTTCGTTATGATCCAACGGTTGGATCTCCGCCAATTTCCAAAACCAAGTGGCGATTAACCTTCTATTTTATGAACTTACAAATCCAATTCAGGAAGATCCATATGTCGGATTCCCTATCCGTAAGTTCCTACATTCTTCAAATATTAAGTACTACCACCTATCAAAGTTTGGTGACGATCTGACGGTTTGATCGTCAATTCATATTTTCACCTAACCACGCAACGTGATGAAATAAGGTTCAATTGATCAACCTATGTCAAACCACTATCAAAACTGACTTCAGAACATCTAACACAGTCTAAAAATAACATTGACGGCCTACTGGCCTCACGCCGCCGTTGGTGGCAGTCGGCCACCCCGGCTTGCCCAAAAATCCAACTTTCTCCAAAAAATTTCAAAATTTGCAGAATTGAATATCTCAACGAAAGGAACAACTTTCATACCTGTGACCAAGGCCAATTCGGTCAATAAGAGCTCCAATTTCATCAAAAACCGTAAAAACCCTAGAATTTGCTGTGCTCCAATTCGACCTCCAAAGCAACTCCGACGCCTCAACCATTGCTTGGGCTTTGTTCTAGGCCTCAAGAAAAGTCTAATGGTAGTGGTAATTGGAGGAGGTAGCTTCAAATCGTGACGGAAATGAACCCAACCCGTGCGCCCCCTTTTGCACAGTCCAAAATCAAGGCTAAATCTAGGCAAATTTGTGTGGAATGGACATAGGGAAGGGCTAGATGATGTTTGGGAGTAGTAGCTGGGTCCATTTCGTGGAAAATCCGAAGGAAAATCATCCGAAATTATGTTGGAAACGGGTTGAAGATTGCGAGTCGAAAACGGGTCAAGGGGAACCCAGCGGGTTCCTCTCCTTCTTCTCCTCCTTCCTTTCCCTCCTTTCCTCTTCTCTGATTCATCCCTCACCTCTCTCTTCTTTCTGATTGGCTAGCAACCCTCTCCTTTCCTCTTCCCCGATTGGGCCTTCGTTCTCTTATGTTTCTCTTCCTCCCCTCTCATTCGCTGCCATCAGGCAGCTTCTTCTTATCTTTTTTTTTTTTTCCTTTCATCTCCACCATCCATCCCATTTTATCTTTAAATCTGGGCCACCCACGTGGCACTCCAGATTTTCTAGAATTCCCCAAATAACAATTAAATTATCATTTTAACCCCCAACTTCAAACGTTAATAACTTTTTCGTTATAGCTCCAAATTCAATTCCGCTTGTGCCCACGCGTCCACAGCGACGAGTACTACGAGAATATTCCAAGAAGCAAGTCTTGCGTGTCATGACAAGCGATCAACACAAATCAAGGCATATGCTTCAAATGGCCTTTTCGAAATTCCACGTAATAAAATTATATAAAAATCAAAATTTTTCGGGACGGACTGTCACATTCTAAAAACTAGGAAACATAATAGAATAAGATAACTAGGAAATACATTTGTATTCTGACTTTGGGAAATCTACCCAGCCACAAATCAGCCACGTTTTTGGACTTCCAAGGCTCCAAAACAGGCCCAAAACGATTTGAGTTAAAGTTTGAGATGTCCTGAACATAATTACAGAAGGCCTCAAACCCAAAAGACATCATCTTGGATACCAAAAAGCCCAAATAAGCCCAAAACGTTACTGTGACAACACTGCGCGCTGCTTCGTTATTTCATCGTCATAAATAAACCACTCGGTAGAAAATTATGAAACTTTGATACAAGCAAGTTGAGAGACACATGAACTCCTCCAATTTGAATCACTGCAAAATTCATCCATTTCATCACGTTTTGCTCCAGAGGAAGTCGAATGTCCTACATTAAAAATACACAACAAAATATCAAAGTTCACACAAAATAACCAATAAATTAATACCAGGATAAGGGTAAAATATATGGTATAATAGCGACTCATCACTCACCACCCTATTTATCACTGTTAGATGAGTTTAACTTTCAAGATTTGTGTAATGGATAGGCACAACTCTCAAAATTCAAACCCATCTAATGGTTAAAAATAAGGTGGTGAGCATTACCATCACTTTAGGGTGATGAGCAAAAATGCACTCACTTTATTTCTTCATGATCCCACCATCTCTATTTTGGTTGCACGTTTCTCCAACAGGATCCTCTCCGGATCTTTTTGGTGAGGATCTTAAGATCCGTGAATTGTGTCCGTTTATCATATATCATGAAGTCAGTTTTTGTCAAGTACTGTTTGTATTTAATTTTAAATAAAAATATTTAAAATAATTTCTGACCGCACCGATGTACAATAAACGGATAGGATTGACGGATTTCCGGGATCCTCACAAAGAGGATCCGGATTCCACGTATCTTGCCATTCCTGCTTCCAACAACCCAATTTACTAATTTATAGTCTTTTCCACTAACTCTTTTTACTAACTTTTATAATCTTTTATTTCTTTTCTCTCCTAAATCAGCACTTTTTATTCTTTTTTATCTATTTTTTGTATTGTTTTATCATTCTTTTCTCCTTTTAAGACCATTTATATTATTATGTATTTAAACTCTAACATTGCATATGTATTATTTTAAGCATTACATTACGTATTATATGTAACATTCAATTAATTTATATTAAATTTACTTAAATCCGCCTTGTCCGCCTAGGCTCCCGCTTAGGCTCCGCCTAGGCACTAGGCCCTAGCTCACTGCCTGATTAGCACCTGCCCTAGCTTGCCACCTAATTAGCATCTAACATCTTTTAAAACCTTGAATATAACGAGGTAAATATATGACACTGCTTCTCAAATATCAACATTATTGAGAAATGTTGAGTCTACTCACAATGCAATTTAGCAAGAAAAAGTTTTAAACGGAAGTGTAGTTTGAAGAACAACAAATTATGAAGATACTAAAATGGGAAAGAACCCTGAATTATATGTGAAGGATGGAAAAAAAAACAATTTTTTTTTACCGCAAATGATGCCCCCTTAGTCTTGAACACCACTCAATTAATGAGTTGATTAATTTGGAACTGCTTATATAGCCATCCTATATTGATTTATTAGTTACCGCCTGTATTTGGAACTCCTACTATGGTGGTGATCCATAAAAAAAACATGCTCTACTTGCAGAAAAAAATGGTGGTTTGCTTAGTTACAACCGACCATATTCGTCAGTCACTTACTCTTTCTTGTTAAATAGGAACAATCCTTTTTAGGGTTCATGAAACTTGAAGCTTTCCCTTGTTTAATTAACTTTCAATTAACCAGACAAATATTCATTAATCAAAGGATTGACTAATCCATCGTTTTTGTTCATGGCATCATCATCACCATCGTTGTTATGGATTTTCCAAGGGATGTATGCCATTGCTTTGGTTTCATTTTTGTCACAGTTTCCTGTGAATAATGCTCATATGGAGGATTATTTGCACAATGCATTGCACCCTGAAGAGTTGGAAGTCAAGAGATCTGACTTCCCTACAGATTTTGTGTTCGGGGTCTCTACTTCTGCCGGACAAATAGAGGGCTCAGCATATGAAGCAGGAAGAGGACCCAGTGTTTGGGACAACTTCATTGAGCAAAATCCAGAAATGATTTCTGACCACTCTAACTTATTGATCGCCATCGATTCATATAATCGTTACAAGGAAGATGTGAAGGATATAAAAGACCTCGGAGTCGATTTCTACAGGCTATCCATCTCATGGACTAGGATTCTTCCTAATGGAACCTTGAGTGGAGGAATAAACCAAGCGGGTATCGATTACTACAATAGCCTGATTGATGAAGTTATCAAGAATGGTATCACACCCTATGTGACCATATTCCACTTTGACTCACCACAAGCCTTAGAGGACAAGTATGGAGGCCTTTTAAATCGTTCATTTGCGAAAGATTTCGCAGCTTATTGTGAAATTTGTTTCAAACACTTTGGAGATAGGGTAAAAAACTGGATTACAATCAATGAACCGTATATAATTGCCGAAATGGGGTATGATCGTGGGATTGCTCCACCAGGAAGGTGTTCGGTGCCATCAATTGTTCCATGTACAAGTGGAAATTCAGCTACTGAGCCTTATATTGTGAGCCACAACATTCTTCTCGCCCATGCCACAGCTGTTAAACTCTATCGAGAAAAGTTTCAACAAGAACAAGGCGGACAAATTGGAATTAGTCTTGTAGGGGACTATGTCGAGCCTTATTCAGAATCACCAGAAGACAAAGCAGCAGCGAGACGAATATTGGACTTTAAACTTGGATGGTACATGGAACCATTAGTGTATGGCGTTTATCCGAAAAGTATGAGAACTTTGGTGAAGAGAAGACTGCCCAAGTTCACCAAAGAAGAGAATAAATTGGTCAAGGGATCTTTTGATTTTATTGGGATCAATTACTATACTTCAAGGTATGGTAAAACCAACCCAACAATAAGTTCAAATGAACCAATGTGCTACCACAACGATGCTTCGGCTTCGTCATTGGTTGAAAATGCGGATGGAGATGAAATTGGTCCTCATGCTAACATAGATTCAGTCATCTATACTTATCCACAAGGTTTGGAGAAACTTTTGGGATTCATAAAACAAAATTATCAAAGCCCTAAAATCTACATTTCTGAAAACGGAATCAGTGAGGTGGAGGAGGAGAGCAACGGGCTTGACGGAGCACTAAAGGATCCACATAGGATTCAAAGTATTCTCAGGCACTTGTTTTGGCTAAAGAAGGCAATAGACAAGGGCGTGAACGTGAAAGGATATTTCATCTGGACACCATTCGATAACTTTGAATGGTCCTACGGCTTTACCCAGAAATTCGGTCTTTACTATGTCGATCACAAAGACAATCTCAAGCGCATTCCTAAAGTTTCTGCCAAGTGGCTCCCTAAATTCCTGAATAGTGAGGATCAACTCAAGCTTAGACGCGATGTTTTGCCAACTCTCCTGAGCACCATCTTATAGGTGCATGTATATTAACATCTCAAGAAGAGGCCAGGGAGGAAACCATCAGATCAGCCATTTTATATTTGCGAACCTGTTAGAAAAAAACCCTCAACTCCTTTTTCTATTTCTCTTGGCTAGTAACCCACCCTTCCTCTCTCTGAGCCGCTTTCAAAAGTCCTTTTTTTTTTCCTTCGAAAATATATTTTATCTTAGAAGTTAAGTAACTAATAGATGACAATAATGTAATAATGTATATATGTATCTTTGAGTAATGGCGGGTATCGTAGGTGGGATGATCTTGAGCCAATCTGATTCTCTAATATTTTAGCATGAGATGTAAACGTTATTGTTATGTAATTAAATATCTTTCTTTGACCAAAAAAGATGTTTAGATTTGGTCACAAGTGATATTGGTGTACTCTACTATGCACATGCCCTCAAATTCATTTCCGATTGATATGCGTGTGTGTGTGTTGGTGCATATTCCGCATATACAAATACATTTATTGTATTATTATTCTAATATATACTTTCCTCATTTAGTATAAGATCAAATCCCACCAAAAGTGAATCACAGATTCTTAGCCTTGTGTGTGTGTGTGTGTATATATATATTATACTTGACGATGAGAACAATCAGAAAATCATCATTCAATTCTCTGTTATTCATTCAAACTCTAGCCAATTCTCTATTCAAACTTTAGCCCTACTTTGGTTTCTTAAGATGGTATTAGAGGACCATCCTGGTGCCCGGTGCCTAATTTCTTTTTTATTTTCAAAACACCATGTCAAATCAAACAACACCAAAAAGCACAAGGCTGCAAAAAAATGATATCCACAACTGTAAAATTATACAAAAAATAGACATATGTAGTTTTCCAAGTATGTATGACTCATATTCTTATTCTTCCCGTGTTGGAACAGTTTAATCCTCAAATTCGACTAATATGCGCAAGCAATCCTGACAAAATAGGACTCTAGAAACCTTTTAGTCTAAATGCTTTCTTTTTAGTTCATTTTTCACTCTTCGCTCGTTACAACATACAAAACATAAAAAGAAAGTAAAACGTATATAACAGAGTAAAATAAAAGTATAAACAAGGAGAATTGAAGTGGATACAATGACGAATTTACGAGCACAAGAAGTAGCTCATGCTTCAGATATTCAATTACCATGGTTTTAATTAATATTTAGAAAGTTAGAAATGTACATTGTGGCTTTGCATATGTACTGCGTAGTTAACTATTAGTGAGCAATTTCACCGACGTTTCCCCGAAATCTCGCGCAAATTGTCAGTCTATTCTGATTTCTTGACTTACATGTTAGCAAAAAAATAATTAGGGATTGTGGGCTGGAATGATCAGCGGGACTAATCTGATTTCTAGTACCCAAATATGATGGTGGTGTGGTGCCATTCAAGAATTCGAAAAGCATGTGGCTTGGTTATCGCTGGTCAGCTGATGATACAGAACAAGCCAGTTTCATAAATTTAGAACAGAGATAGTAAAACATGACTGATGGTTGCTGGAGTTCTCTCTGCATGTTTTGCGTGATCATCGATTGCCTTGCTCATGTGCTTGAAGGTCTCTGCTAATTGGTGCTATTGGCTACATCTGCTTTCCGGCTGCTAGTACATGTCTATTTTGCATCCTCGTTAGTCTGATTGTCAGTTGCTATTTTGTGCTGGCCTTGTTGCCCTGCTTGTATTCGCTTTAGTTTTTGGCTAGCCATATTGCTGCCTGGTTTCTTTGTTTGTATTTTAAGTTTTTAACTACACTTGAATCCTACCATTTTGTGGGGATCAGTTGTGATATTTCATTTTCCACCTTCAAATTTGGACAGACTATGCAGTTTGACATCCATATTTACACTCAGCATGCCTTGAGTTTTTGGGAGTTGTACAGTCTAAGCCAATCTTATACACCAAACAAGGCAGCATTGCCATAATTTGATCGTGGCAGTACAGAGATGACACAAACCGGAGTGACTGAGCCATGATCGTAATGCTTTGGTACACGTTTAATTGTTTCCCACATGCATTTGCTTTTTTCCTTTTTTTTCTTTCATCTTTTGGGGGTTTTATATTTGATTTTCTGTGGTTTGATTGTGTTAACAATCATGGTGTATGCAGCTTGGAGAACTGGTATTACAGGATACTGATTTGATAACTGGTTATTTGAAAAATGTCACTAGTGCTAGTTGAAAGTTCTACGATGGATACTAATTTAACAGGAAGGAGTGAATAGGTTTCTAACTTAAAAATTTAATTGAAATCCTATTTTCAATTTAATTATCCACGTCATATACCAAACTAACTTACACTTATGCAGTTTAAATGATAAATAAAATGTGCATGCATAATGTAGGATGTAACGAGGCAAAACCTACTACAAGGAAAATTCTCGTGCTTCTAAACCAGGACAAACACTAAGAGAAATGAGTACATAACAACTTAGAAACTCATCAACTAGACACACATAGTGTAGGCAGTTTTGTCTCTACGCTTGCTACCTGATCTCTCTTCAACTCTTCAGTGGAAGTCGCACAACACTACGCGACCATCAATCACATTCTTCTCGAACTTTACAGGATACTAACGCGATCATGCAGAATATATATATGAAGAAATAATTTTTTTTTTAAAAACAATCATTACGAAAATCACAAGGCACGTTTTTATAATTGATTTCTAGTTGAAGCACAATAAAAAATCAGTGATAAAAAACCAAATTTTTCTTGAAGAAACTCACCCTAACAAACTGATTTTTCTCAATGCTAGGGAGACCTTCTAAAGTAAATTTGCAAATCAATGATGTGTAACCAATAGAAAATAAACACGTTATATTTAAGTAACAATTCAATTATCAATAACCACATTATTTGGTTTACAAAATTCAATCTTCCAAACATTATCACTTTTGAAATCACTATGTGTTCAAGTGCAGCTATCAAACTTCATGGACGGAGCCAATGAAGGCTCACTGGGGGCAGATGCCCCCACTCAAGTAATTCGTTTGTTTAGTTGCATACTACAATTATATAATATACACGGGTTATCTTTGAAGAAAATATATGTATCTAATATCCACATACATTCATTCTACTTATACTCCATATCAAATATTATATGAGCAATAGTGCTCTTGTTCTGTTATTCAAATCGAAAAAACCCTCTCCCACCTATCATATACTTATATTTTTCTCATCACTTTGCCACTTTTCACTACTATATTGAAATTTTTGTAACATTGGAATTGTGATACATCATCATTTGAAACCATCTTGAATATCATATTGCGTATAACCATACTATAATAAGGTTTTCTTAGTTGTTTTCGGTTGCTCCTACTAGAAAAAATTTCTGGCTCCGTCCCTATCAAACTTGCTTTAAAAAATAACATTTATCAATGGAAAAGCAAACCTACATGCTTTCTAAAAAGAAAACTCACCGTCAAAAGCAAAAACTTTTGTTGAAGAACTGACGAATGAAGCAGCGTTTTTTTTTTTTTTTTTTTTTTCCCAAAACACAAAAGCAGCAGCACCAGCAACAGCAAAAGCCTAAATCTAATGCCTCTATATATGCATCCAACACATCATTAAAAAAAACATGCCGACTTAGAAAAACAAGGTTTCCAACCAAAACAGATATGCATGCAAGGCAGATAAACATGCGAGGCATAAGAAATACGTGGAACAAATTATTGGGATGAGGACTTATCATCCTAGCTAGATAAAAAAACTCAACGCAATAAGGACACACGGTTTTATTAGCACACAAACAAATGCTAAGACATGCAACACAACTCGGATTTTATGCTGACGCAAGATCATGGAATTTTAATTAAAGTACCCAACTAATTAACATGCAAAGCCAAACTTAATTGTTAACCCCAAAACTAACTAGCCCATTGAACACAAATTTAGACTATATGAATACATATGTATGTTGAACTTACATGAGTGGATGTCACTAAAACACTTGACGTTCTTGTGATTGAGAGCACGAGACACACTTAGACAAATAATTACAACAAAAAATATGTACTCATTTAAGACATTACAGACTCAGTTGTTTTGCTAGGAATTGCAAATTTTATGCTAACAATCTTACCCTATGGTATTTCCTAGACAAAACCCTCAAATAAAAAATTAAAAACAAAGAATGATGCTAAAGAACTCTCACGCGCAAGCAGTGGACAATCACGGCTCAATCAAGGTCAAAGGTGATCAAAATAGGTATTTATTCAAAACCTATTTCATCAATCCTCATCAAATCCTCCCCACTAGGTAACCCCTAATTACCCTTTCAAATTAGGATTGATTACTTAAATTAATTGATTAATTTCCTAATTAATTGATTATTTTCTAATTAATTTCCTAATTGATTGCAAGATATTATTTTGACATAATATCTTGCAATTAGAGCCAAAAACCACCATAAGTGGCCGGACCCCTTTTCTCCAAAGAGGGCCAGCCACTCCCCTATAAATAGCCCTCGTTTCTACAAAAAACCTTAGTCCAATTCTCTTCTAAAATTCTCCAAACACTTTCTCTCTCAAATTCTAACTTTGGCATCGGAGGTTCTTCAACCAAAGCGCCCCCCCCCCCCCCCCCAATTCATCGTGGGCACGTGAGACTCTTGGCTCTGACCTTAGGTGTTAATTGTTTTGCAAGTGCATTTTCGTCCAAGAAGAAGAAGGCGGAAATTTGCATCCATAACAAGCATAGCAACAAAGTCTGTAACCCGTGATAGGATTTTTTGTACCTACGCAAAGAGAGTTAAATCACACAAAATACTGGCAAGAGTTCAAAGTAGTTGTAGTAAGATTGCTCATACAAGGTCGTTCTCCACGAGAATTATTTAAAATAAATTATGTCAAAACCACTGGACTTCGCTGAGTGGTATTACAATCCACTCAAAACTCGCCACGTGGTAAGTTTTAATATAATATTTTATCATTCTTTTATATTTAAAGTTTTTATAATTATTTTTTCTACTAATTAATATATATTAATCCAATGTTCCTTTTTTTTTCTTTCCTTCTTTCCCCCTATTTTTTTTCTTCCCAAATTCCCCTTCACTTAGTCTTCAGTACTCTCTCCCAGTTTTATTTCTTATTTTTCTTCAAAAAAAATTTTGCACCCACTCCAATTTTATCATGGAAAGCAACCAAGAATCTGTAAGTTTCCTTTCTTTCTTTATTCAATAGTTGCTTTGAACATGTGACATGAATAACCCACATGCGTAGGCGTATTAGGGTTATTTTTTTCTTTTAATTTGGGGTTTTTGGGTTTGTGTGAGGATGTTTGCTTTTCTATATTTATAATATGAATTAGGGTATCTGCTATGTCTTCTACCTTCTTTATTATGAGTATTTAATTAATATGTTAGTCTAATCTTTGAATTTTTTTTAATTGATAGGTTGCTGCTGAGACAATGGAGTTTGAAGAAGATTTGAAAATCGGAATGGTGGTGCATTCAGACGCTGAAGCTTTTCAGGTATGCAATGCTTATGCTTTGAGGAAAGGGTTCAATCTTCGTAAAGGGCATATCCGAAGAGATAAATCAAATAATGTTACGCAATGAGATTTTTTGTGTTCCAAGGAAGGGTTTCCATTGTTTAAAGACTTATGCAATGGCAGCACGGTTGATAAACTAACTACACGAATAGGTTGCAAGGCTTAATCAGATTTTCAGTAAATCTGGTGTATGGAAGACTCCATATGTTAATCCAAGTCATAATCATGAGCTTGCCAAGCCTGAAGAAAGACAATTTCTAAGATCAGGTAGAAATATATATGATGCTCATGCTGGGGTCATTGGTTCTATGGTGGATGTAGGTATAAAGCCCTCACAACCATATAGTTACTTAGCAGAAGAAGTTGGAAGGGCTACAAATGTTGGATTCACAAAGAAAGATTGTCAAAAAAAATTGTATAGGAAGAAGTCCAAAACGATGGTAGGAAGAGATGCACAAAGTTTGTATTAAAGAGATGGACCAACCCAATATGTATTAAAGAGATGGACCAAAACGGTCAAAGAAGGGATGCTTTTGAGTAGTGATATAGATGATTCATCACCACAAGGAAATCTGAAGTCTACTCAATCATTACGTCTCAGTCAATTGATGCATAAAGGAAATAGTCTTTTTAGCTTAGCGTCAATGAGTGATTGGGGTGCTCACGTTGTTAGTGAAAATTATCAGAGGCAATGAAGTTGGTTGAAAAAGACATAAAAGCAAAGAAAGCCTCGGATAAGGTTAAAAAGAAAAATAGCCTCTCTACTTCCGGTGTTCAAGATGATGATCGACATATATTGGATCCCTCAACCGTGAGAGCTAAAGAGGTAACCAACAAGAGATTGAAGAGTGCTTTGGAAAAATCGAAGAAAGTGGCAAAAGTTAGATATACCTCCCAATTGTCACCATCTAATACTATAGTTTCTGGTAATACTCATTCTATATGGTACTTTATACTTTTTTTACTATGAATATGCTATATTATGGTACTTTATACTTTTTTTACTATGAATATGCTATATTATTATGTATGGATATATGTCCACTTGCAGAGCAACATAATCAAGAAACTATCAATACTCCATCAAATATGACAACCTCGTATTCATCATTTCATGACTTTTATAATCAAGTTTGTATTGAAACTTATATTTGGAGTTCTAAGTCACAATTTGTGTTATCATTCTAACATTTTGTTTATTGATTTTGGTTAATGGCAGTGGACATCTTGGATGACACAACTTTAGCTCTTCAACTTCAAGCATTCTTAGAAAAATGCGCAGACACTGGAAACATAGAGCTCATTGATTGAAGATGGATAAATTGAAGAAACGATGTGGGATTTTTATTTCTTTGGTTGCTTGACAATCAATCCAAATAACTTTTAGAGTCACTTTGGATATCAAGTTTTTTTAACAGCTTATGTTTTGATCAAAGTTTTATTTCAAATAGTATTATCTATGGTTCTTAATTATATTAGGTAGAGATGTACTTTCTTGAATATAGAAAGCTACTACGATCAAAACAAAGTGAAAGATAACAAATAGGTTATGAAAAAATTAACTCGATAATCTGGAGTGTGCACTTTTATATTTATAGAGAGGAGAGAAACAGTGGGGGAAAGAAATGTTTGTATTTGGAAACAGGAGAGAAAGTGGGGGGAAAGAAAGCAAGGAAATTTTAGGAAGAAAAAAGTGCAGAATTTCATAGTGATGCACAATGATAAGTCAATAATATACTATGGGCTGGTTTAGTATTTTTGTGCTTTTTCAAAAAAAAACTGCTTCTGCTGTGCTATGAAAATAAGCAGCTGTGAAATAAAGCAGCAGAGTGTTTGGTAAACTTTTTTGTAAAAGTGCTTCTGAAAAAAAAAAAAAAAAAAAAAAAAAAAAAAAGCAGTATTATAGTGTTTGGTAAACTTTTATATAAATAGTGGTGCTCTCCTAAGGTCTTGATTTTGAGGACCATTGAGGTCCTCTTTCATCTAAGCCATTAAATTGATCAAAGGGTAAATGAACCAATAAGTTTAAATTATCTTTGTTATATCATAACAATTTATCAAACAGATTAAATAAAGAACAAAAAAAAAAGTTCACGAGTGAAAATTCCTTCTAGTTGGCAGAGAGGTCTTTCCCCAGATTTCTCAAATGTTTCAGATTTCGAACCGCCATTGACGACGGGTCCAAACGAGCGGCCTTGTAGACATTATCAAAAGCCCTAAGTTTAAGGAACTTTATTTTGCCATCCATTTTGCAGTGAATTCACATCAAACAGTGGCCACCACCACTTTTGTTGTGCCTCTTTGATCTAATTTAAATAGCAAAAGTGATGATTGTGTTAAGTTGATGTGCATCATCCTCTCCTTCTTATGATTGCAAAGCCATTAGAAATCGTTGGTTCTTGAGCGTGAAACCTATTTTTAATTGGGTACTTTAACAAAAAGCTCTTGGTACTGTTCGCTTTAATGAAAAACCACATTTTTACACTAAAAAGTCAATCCTGGTACTATTCACTTTACCCTTTATTTTGTCCTTATCGTTAAAACTCAAAGTTTTCAAGCCATTTTCATTAGTTTTCCTTTTTTAATTTTGGTGTGTTTTGATTTTGTTTAGGTGTAAAAGGATTATATAAACTCATTAGTTTTTGTACCGTTAGATTAATCTTATGGCTCTAATAAAAGATGTTCTCACAGGTCCTTAAAAAGATGACCTTAGGAGAGCATTCCTGTTTATATAAAACAGCTGTGACTATGTGAAATGACGAAAAAAGGTATAATACTAGATGTGCCATTAATTTAATTTTCTTAAGTCTTCCCACTTTATTTTCTCCATCTGCATCAAGAAGTCTCTCCCACTACCCCACTACTAAACCAGACTAAGCTAGGTCGCCAAAAAATTCCATTCTATTATCAAAGACCACCACCACAGCAACACCAACCGCAATCCCTCGAACACAATCCCTGCTCTCTCGATGGAGATTTGGGAGAAGTCGTGGGAGAGTTCCCATTGAATGGTCTGCTGCATTTTTCAAAAGTTTTCAATTGGGGCCGGAGCAGCTTGGTGAAAATTATTCAAATGCTTCTGTGCCCACCTTATTAGACAAGTAGGTATCCATAGATGAGTATCTTAAAGGGTACTTAGTCAAGAGGAGTAGTAGATATGGAAAGAAGATGAAGATGCTTGAACTAGGAATGCAAGAGATAAGAACATATTTCAGGCTCTTCTGTTATCATCTGTTCTGTTAATGTTCATGTTTCGTTCCAAAATTTCAAAAAAGCAAGTGTGCTAGACCAATTATTTCTGTTATTGCAATCTAATATTGAGAAACAACTATGTGTTAGAGGCTTTGTGCTGTACTGTATTGATTAGCCAGCTTCCTTTCACCCATGACGCCCTCGCGGGACGCCTCCAGTGGGTCAACGTCATCAACTTCCATGGCCATGGTGGAGCCCTGGTCTTCCATGTCGTTGAAGAAGTCCATCCTCCCCGACCTTATCACTTCGAAACCTAAATTACCCAGAATCGCAGATCACCCACATTACCCAGAAATCCAAATCTTCCAATTCTACCTTCCAATTATTCAATTCAATATTCCAATTACCCAAAAATAAAGGTTGAAAAAAGGAAATTTACCTTTTTATTGATAAAGAGTGCTCGAACTAGATGAAAGGGAGAGATCGAGCTCGAACGGAGAGAAATAGATGGAGAAAGGGAGTGGGCGAGAGAGAACAACGAAAAGATCGGTGATGGTAGGTTTGGGAGTTTGGAAGTTTCATTTAATGAACACTATTCATCCGTGTTTTGGAGAAAAGAAGCCAATCTTTCAAAGCTCATTTTTGCTTATTCACATTTTCAGCTTATTTTCACCCAAAACTGTGAAAATAAGCTGTTTTAAAGTGTTTACCAAACACCTTTTTGTGCTCAGGTTTTTTTGATACCCACTTTTTATAAAAGCACATCAGTACCAAACCAGTACTATATATTTTAGGGAACTTTCATGAAAAGGGCTTGGACTAAGTTTATTCTAACCAAAAATCATGTTATAACTTTATTTAATGAAAAAGACAAATTTTAATGAAAAGCCCTTAAACTTTAATAAAAAAGACAAAAGAACTTAAATTTTAATGAAAAAGACATCATTTTAATATTAAAAAAATTTTAAAAACACGCGCGTCGTCACACATGTTGTTTATGAAACTTAACGATACTACATTGTTTATGAAATTTACTACAATGTTTATGAAACTTACTACACTGTTTATGAAACTTAACAGTACTACATTGTTTATGAAATTTAACGGTATTACACTGTTTATGAAATTTACTACACTGTTTATTAACTTAACGTTACTACACTGTTCATGAAACTTAACAGTACTACACTGTTTATGAAATTTAATTGTACCACATTGTTTATGAAACTTAATGGTACTACACTGTTTATGAAATTTATTACACTGTTTATGAAACTTAACGCGCCCTGGGCACACGTTTATATTTTATGTTTTTTTTCTTATCCTTTTCATTAAATAAAGTTATTAGATGGTTTTTAGTTAAAATGCAAAGTTTTGTAGCCCTTTTCATTAATTTTCCTTATCCTAATCTTAGTTATAATTTATTGGTTATTTTGTGAGAATTTTGATACTTTGATTTATATTCTTAATGTAGGACATTCGACTTCCTCTAGAGAAAAAGTGATCAAACTGATGAATTTTTGAGTGATTCCAATTGGAGGATGTTTGTGAGTCTTTCAAGATGATTGTATCAAAATTCCAGACTTTTCTACCAAGCCGTTTGACCGTGGCAAAGAAAAGAAGGCCCAGCGTGCAGCTTTTCCATATTGATGTTTTTGAATGTTTTGGGTATTTTGGAGGTTAAGATGGCATATTTTGAGGAAGATTCCTTTTGATAATTTGTTGGGACGACTTAAGATTTCAATAGAGACCTTTTGGGACCAAATCGAATTTTATTCTAAGACCTTTTCTAGCAAGGATTTTAATTGTGTAGTAGTATAAATAAGGCTTTTTAGCCATTGGAGAAGAGAGGGAGAGGACGCACTACCAAGAAGGCATTATTTTAGAGAGTTCGGCGTAGAAAGCCTTTGGCTATTTACAAGGTGTTTTCTATCCTTTTTATATTTCAATAAATTTCCTTTTGTTTTATGGTTGTGTGTAACTAATTCCTATTGCTAGGGCGAGGCCACGAGCCTTAGCAATAATATGTAGTTTCTTTTCAATTTACTTATTATATTATGCATGCAAGTTTTGAATTATTAATCACCGTGTTGAAACTATCTATTTGTCTTAATGATTGGCCACCATTAGGGTATTTAGAAAAGTAATTTGATGCAATTTTGGTGGAGGGCTGTCCCTAAAATTAATTAGACTTCTTGTGGTTAATATGTGTAACTTCTTAGCATGAATGACACGTCTTAAGGGTTGTATGATTTTTCAAAAGGTCTTCACAAAACTTAATGAGTCTTGCATGTTCACATGCGATCTGGACGCCACAGATGGGTTGCATGTTCGATATACGTTCTATGTTGCAGGTTCCAAGTAGAGCATACTTTAGGAAAACCTAACCTTCAAAATATGCACGGGTAATTTATAAGTAATTGGAAGAACTACATAGGATTGTTAAGGTGACGGCGGAACTCTAGTACTTAAATTTATTTTTAAAACTATTTTCTTTTGTTTCCTTTACTTTGCCAATTTATTTAATTATTTTTCTTAAATTCGTTTTTATTATTTTAAATCACAAAAATACCTTTTTCCCAAATTTGTTTTAAGTAATTAATTAAGATTTGGTTTAATATAAATTATTCATTCAATTCATGTGGAGAACGATCTTGCTAGAGCTGCTATACTACGATTATCTTGTACTCTTGCAAGTATTTTAGATGTTTTATCCCTACTTTTGCAGGTGGTAAAAATCATATCACACAAACTCATGGTGGAGGGAACATACATCTGTCACTAGCCGGAACATACATATACCACTAGCTTAACCTAATGGTTTTTGTCATGCAGTGGCGCTTAATTATGTATGCACTTTCTTACTATCTATAGACTTATATACTCTCACATGATTATTCTAATCACAACCCAAAAGAGATGAGGAGATATCTCAAGAAAAAAGTACTTAGGAATTAAGAAGTGGGAAAGACAGTGAAGAGGAACCAGGATTCTCGCCGGATCCATTCCCTAGGGATCCTAGGGATCCCGCAATCCTGTCCGTTCATTGTATATCGTGCGGTCAGTTTTCGTTAAGTACTATTTATATTTGAATTTTAAATTTTAAATGATTTCTAACCGCAAGATATACGATGAACGGACACATTGTGGGATCCCTAGGGAATGGATTCGGCGAGGATCCTGGTTCAGTGAAGAGAACGACAGAAAAAGTGGAGAGAAATTTCGGAAGAAAATAAAGGGGGGAAAGAAAGAAAAAAAAGGGGAAACATTAGATTGATATATATCTAATATATTAATTAGTGGAAAAATAATTATGAGAATTTTAAATATAAAAGAATGACAAAAGATTATATTTAAGACTTATCACGTGGCGAGTTTTGAGTGGATTGTACTGCCACTTAGTGAAGTCTAGTGCCAAGTCAAGCCCCACATAAGTTTTAGCCTAATTTTGGAGTTTAAAATAATAAAAACGAATTTAAATAAAAACAATTAAAGAAATGAGCAAGAAAACAATTTTAAAGAAATCAATTTGAAAACAAACAGTTTTGAATTACAATTAAAAATCCTATATAGTTTTATGAATTACACATGCAACTTTGGAGTTCCCTTATGTATATTCTCCTCGTGATATTCAAGCAAAAACGTAGGGGTGGGTACAAAAAACCGAAAACCGAACCGAACCGAAATCGAAAAAATCGAACCGAACGAAAAAACCGAACCGAATTGAAAAAACCGAACCGAACTCTTTTGGTTCGGTTCGGTTTCAGTGGTCAAGAAACCAAACCGAATTAATCAAATTAATATTTTTTAATTTTATTTATTTAATTATTTAATTTTATTATATTAGAATCTAATACTTCGGACTGCTGCTTTGGTAGGACTTGTTTACTTTCCAATTCAAACTGTCTTCTCAGCTTCTCTTCTTCAACTTCCTACACATTTGATACCAACATTTGGGACATTTATAAACTTGTACAAACAAAGTTATGTAAAGAAAAATAAACTGTGTGATTCAGAAGCATCTCATAGTAAAAGTACCCACAACGAACTCAGCGTCCTTCGCTGACTTAAAGCGCCTCATTCGTTGTTGATTCATTTTAGCCCTTGGAGCAATTCCATCTACAACAAAAATTAAAATTTATACCATTACATGCAATATTTCTAGTTTATATCATTAAGTGCAACACATATATAAGAACACATATCTCAACTGCACTGCAGTTGATTAGGGAAAGCAAACAGCATATAAAAGTCTCATGAGTTTATTAAACACTACGAGATCAAAAACAAAATTCAAACTTTCTCACCTATCGCCAAGTATAGTAGTTTCCGTGACCTAACAATATTGAAAAGTATATCAATATATTTAAAAATATTGATGAACACCTCTTCAGAATTTGCTAGTGGCAGAAATAGAGGAATGAATAAGGTCGTACTCCATCATCATCGTCTAAAAAGAAATCTATTTATAGTTAAACTTTAAACCCAAAATATTAAAAAAAAAACCTTTATGTTATAATTCTAGTTGAACTTTAAATGTTTATTTTCATTGTCTTTGATTCTAGTTGGAATATTTATGTTATGATTGTGTTGGAGGTGTTAAAATTTAAGATTTCAATTTTTTTCATTTTTTGAAAAGAAAACCGAAATCGAACTGGAAAAAACCGAACCGAAAAAAAACCGAACAGAAAAAAACCAAAAAAAAAATGCACCGAACCGAAATTTCGGTTCGGTTTTGGTTTTGGCAAAAAACGGAACCGATTTGAACCGAACTCACCCCTATCTAACATGCAATCCATATGTGATATTCAGATCAAATATGAACATGCAAGACTCATTAAGTTTTGTGAAAACCTTTTGAAAAAACCATGCAGTCATTAAGAGCGTGATATTCACCTTAAATGAATTACAATTATCAATCACGAGATGCCCTACTCAATCCTCCAGTGGTATTCCAACCGAATTGCAAGTTACTTATCTAAACATCCTAATGGTAGCTAAGCATTAAGACACAGAGACAATTTAAACACAATGATTCATAATTCAAAGTATTCATTCTTTATATCATAAGCAATTAAATAAATACTACATATTAATGCTCAGGCTCATGGCCTCACCCTAGCATAAGGAATTAATAATGCATAATCATAATTAAAATTAAAGGAAATATTATTAAGAAGAAAAAGAGTGAAAAAACCTTCGCAGTTTAAATTTTGAAATATGCCAGAGCCTTCAGCAATCCTCTCAATGTTGCATATGGCCGGCCCCTTTATTCATACTACTACAAAATAAAATCCTTTCTAGAAAATATCCTCTAAAAACTAGGAAACAAAATAATAAAAGGATAACTAGGAAACACATTGCTAAACAATAAATGAGAATCTGCCTAGCCGCAAATCTGCCACCAAAAACACCTCCAAATTGAGCTCTAGGATCTCATTTTAAAGCTTGACATGTTCTGAACATCTTTGTAGAAAGGCTCGAACCCAAAAAACACCATCTTGGACGCCAAAAAGCCCGATTAAGCCTAAAACCTCACTTTAACAATTTAGTGCGCTAGTCCTTTATTTATTCGCCATATATTAAAGACTTGGCATAAAAACTTGAAACTTTGGCATGAACAAGTTCAAAGACTTGTGAACGCCATCCAATTAGAACCACTCCAAAATTTGTCCGTTTGATCACTTGTTGCTCAAGAGGGAATCACAAGTCCTACATTGGAAATATAAACTTTGTATCAAAATTCACCTAAATAATTACCAAAACATACTAAAAATCAGGTAAAATATATTATATAAAATTGATTCATCAGCCTGTATCTACTCAAAAAAGAAAATCAGGTAAAATATATTATACGAAAACATACTAAAAATCAGGTAAAAACTTGAAACTTTGGCACGAACAAGTTCAAAGACTTGCTGAAAATAAAAGCATTTATAACGAAAACAAACAAGGTTTTCGGGATCCTACTTATCCCCCTCAATATAAGTATCATACTTCTCCCCCTTTTTTGTCTAGAAGGGTTTGTCTGAAAATAGGAGAAAACAAAAAATAAATCCAAACTAGAGAGGAGGACATCAGACAACAACTTTCAGCGAGATATTGTTATTCACTTGTCTTGAAGCACCACTTTGCAAGGCAAGCCCAGAATCACATAATTCTGCAAACACATATTGTCTCTCAAGAAATTGCCAAGATCCAAAAATTTTGATCCATGCAAGTTCGCATTCGCAATAACTATTAGATCCAATCAACAGAAGATTAGCGGAACATAACTAAATGAGGCAGAAAAATATTTTCTTTATGTGAACTGTAACCACTTCGAAAGAATGAAAGTGAGGGTATATTCGGAAGAGGAAAGAAAAACAAATTAATAGTCGAAAAAATAAATATGGAAAGAAACGCATCATTCATATTGTTAAGCTTCCCTAAAATGTTTTCAAAGAAATTTAAATAAAATATCATAATGAAATGCAACGCGCAAATTATATGACTTTTTAAAATGAAAAAAATATATATATTATAAGAAGCAAGTCATTGTACCAACAAGAATGATAGAGTAAAAAAACACATGTAGTTTGGAAACCTATTCACAAACTCACTTTCTCTAAAACATAACATGTTTAAGCAAGGACCACACAAATGTAATTAAGCACTACATGATCAACTTAACTTTAGCTCTTATGCTCATTAGATATACACTCGAGTTGTCACTCAAAGTGTTTGGGGTTAAGCGTATACACTCAAAAGATCTTGACATGAATGCTCTACTATAGGCTTGCATATTGATGTTATCTCCACACATAAAAAATTATCCTCTTTGGATCAAGTAGGTCTTTGTGAATGATTGTAATGGGGCTTTGGGAACTTGGTTAAAGAAATGAAAAATATGGGAAATACAAAATCTAAGAAACTAAAAGCGTTGTTGAAAATGAAACTGAGAGAAATACACCAATGAAAAAGGCAACTTAGTAGTACATAGAGCAGTCGGATTTGAGAAAAAAGTACTCTACTAGCTTCTTAGTACAACAAGGTATTTTTAATATAAGAGGCTAGGTATGGAAAATATAGGTTTAAGAACAAAAAACTTACATAAAGCCCAAAAAGACTAACTAGGGGAAAAAATTTAAGGCATTGACATATATGGCAATGGAGGCAAAGTCCTAATGCCTGCTATCGCCTCCAAAAATAGAGTAATATATGAAACAAAGTTTGAGAGGTCTCAAGGTAAGTTCTTGAGATGCAAAACACATAAGATCCCACACATAAAAAAAGGATAAAAGAGTGTATGAAAAATGCACACACTATAATTAGACACAAAAGCTCACAAAGGTGCGGGTTTTACTCAAGTTAAACATGTTTAACTCCTTCATATTCCTATATTATCAACAAGAGGCTATTGTCCACAATGGGTCAAACATATCATGTTCGGGTCATGCTATCAAGTAACTAAAGTTAGAACTCATATGAAATAACACATTATCATTTCGTCTCACAATTTCTTTGTTAAGAACAAAAAATGCAACATATAAGCTATAGAGAGAGCTCAATCAATGTAAATGACTTGAGGGTGAAGAGGAATATATTGACAAGTCCACTAGTTTGAATCTCTTTTCTTCTCCAAACTTGTCTCACTTTTGGAACAACCGAACTCAGAACAAAAATAATCCTTGCGATCCTATTACTCTCTTTCAAATGAGTTACAAATTGTTCATTAAGACTTGCTTTTCCAGAGTTCCATGAAACTTTTTCTTGAGAAGAATTTTTCTTCCTAAGCTTCCTGCTGCACTTAGGCTGGTCGTGACTAGAAATCCCACGAAAATGATATAAGAAGGAACTTCCTATATTGTTTGGACTCTTTAGGATTAACTGAAGTCTTGACAGGATTTGACACAAGTGCAAAGATTTTAGATGTTTCAGAAGTAAGACCTAAACGTTGACCGTCACCTACTTTCAAGCTAGGAATATCAAAGGCTTTGTCAAATCTTGTGATAGAAGAAGAACTAATAGTCCTTTCAGACTCAAATCTTAGACCTCTTTCATCTCCAAACTCTTTCCATAGCCAAGCATCTTGTCAATTTTTTTCCGAACTTATTCTTAATTCTTGAACTTTTCCTTTCATCTCAACTATTTCATCCTTAAGAGCTTTCTTATCAGCAAGGGCGGAGCCAAGTACAAGGCTACCCTGGGATATAGCCTAGGTAGTTCTTGTGGGTACAAACTAATTATTCCCTATATTTCATTTATTTTTATATTCATTTCACTACTAGCCCATGCATCTTTTTTATTTATTTACTTCATTAACCAATAATATTTATTTCCTAAATAACAAAATCTATTTTACACTTCATATACTATCTATTCCTGGTTAATCGTGACAATAATTACTTACTTTAATACTGCTTTTAATTCTTTTTAAAAGCAACTTGTTTCATGTTTCAAATTTTGAATTATTTTATGCATGATTTTTATCTATTTAAAAAAGTTTTACAGTGTGTTAACATTTTTCTGTTTATTTATGTATATATTTGTCATATTAAAGGTTGATGAACATAGAATAATTGAACAGGCTTAACGTATAGTCATTTTTTTAAAACCAACTTTTTTTATAGTTCTTAGCTAGCCCACGGGCCGAAAATTTTCTGCCTCCACCCTTGCTTATCAGACGTGAGAGTGTTTATTGTGGTTTAATGAATATGAACCTTTTCTAACTATGACTCTTGTTGTTTCTCTCCATTGTCCAACTGAGATTGATGCTCAAGTAAAGGTGTGATATTGCAAAAGATGTAGCAGAGTGCAGTCGCACTGATTCTTTGATAACAGCTTGGAGATAGACCAAGTTGTCTGTGTCTAATTCCTTCACTTGTCTGTGACTTGTCAGTGTTTACCAACATTTTTGTGTAGTTTCAGGGTGGTTCACAAGTAAAGCTAGAACTCGTGACTTGTTATAGTCGTAGTTTCGGCACCTCCTAAAAGAAGTCTGCAAAACAAGTAATACAAACACAAGTATATAGCATCGACATGCTTCTAAGCCTACCTAGCAATTCAGTTTACAACTTTAGACTCATTTTTTTCCCCACCCAACTTTCTTACTCACTTTTCCTTCTTTTTCGTTCTCTCCTTACTCTCATTTTCTCTCATCTAACCATATTGTATACACATCTAACTCTTTGGTGGGTTCGGAAGTGGTTTAACGGTCACAATTAAACATTTCTCAAAATGAAATAAGAGCTGTGGAATCAACCATCATCATGGCCTGTGTTTATAGTTTTATATAAAATATGTACTCAAGAAAACAAATAAGTACAAAAGGTTAAAATGAAATTATGTGAAATTGGTACCAGACAAAATCGCCTACAATAATATTTAATTATGGACAATATAGTTCATATTTCTATCCAGGAACACCTCAGAATAACACATATACACAACAATAACAATACAAACATTTAGACAATACTAGTCACAAGATCCTAGTCAAGCATGAACAAATTATACACACATCAGTTGTTAGAGGAAAATGAACATTATGGAGGTGTAAACACAAACTTTCTTGCAACGAATAACAAATGAATACTTGTAAAAAATAATGAAATATTATTAATGAGGAAATTAGGGTTGCAATTTCTATGTAGCTATTCTTTTACAAGAATATTCCTCTGATTCAATCTCCAATATCTGAGTTTGATCTAAGGATGGCAAGCAGTTGATCTTGAACCAGGACGAGATTTCTTCAAGGCATCGAGGCTTAATCTTGAACGAAACTGGACCATGAGCGGTTTAACGTGGTGGGTGGTCTTTGACTTTTTTGTGGATGAAGCGACACTTGTATTTGTTGTGCTTATTGATTTTCCACAAGCTTGATGAAGAACACGAGTGTTTTGGGTGTTCGGTGTTTGCTTTGGCCAGATAGCTTTCTTATTTCTCCAAAAGCTTGAGCTTGCTTCATTCCTCTGATCTCTCTTTCTTAAAAATGAGCCTAGTATTTATAGGCGAGAAATTGAGTCTTAGTTTAGTATCCCCAATTTGAATATAGTAATTTGTGAGATTGATTTTCTGATTTGATTTAATTTGAGCTAATTATTTAATTTAGCTCTGAATGAAATCAGAATCTTTAGTTTAGAAAATTAAATCATATATAATTGATGTAGTTTGATTAAATTAGAGTTAATTTGTCCTCTTTTGTTTTTGACTTAATTTTTTTTAAAACGATATTATCTACATTGTGGTGAGCTTAGCCTTACAATGGGTTAGCAATAATGTGGTCCAAATTCGCCTTTGGCGAGAATCGGACCTAAGACCTCTCACTTATAAGTGAAGAAAAATACCACTAAACTGTAGTACTAAGTGGGGTATTTGATTTAATTTAGACTATTTGTTTTAATTTAGTCTTTAATTAAATCAAAATCAGTAGTTTAAACCATAATTGAGGGATTTGATCACTTAGGGTTCATTTGCTCTTCTTTTTACTTGATTTGATTTGTTTGACGGAGGCCATAAATGTTGACATGTGTCATTCTTGATGATTCGTCCTATTTTGATGAGTCACGTGCAATGTTTGCAATTTGGGAAGAGCCCTTGTTTGCCCACATAAGCCCTAGCAAGTCAAATTTTGTCTCCAAATTTTAACGTTGATAAACATGCTCATTCATATTGCTGACACATCATTTAGTTTATCAATTTATCTCTAAATTTAGTTTTCATAACATTGCCCTAAAACATATATAGATGATTATCATACTGACGCAGCATGGTGGGGTTAAAGTTTTTTATTTAAATTCGACAATTATTTGCTGGAAGGTACGGTTAAAGGATTTGAACCATTATCGACAATATAAAACATAGACATTTGTACCATTGACGCACCATGTGTGTCCCATTGCTTGGCCTTTACTTCAATCTTGTCACATTTCAAACGTCCAATTAATGTAGAGGCAAACACAAAACATATGCTACAATTATGCATGATTAATGTGAGTATTCCCTGCCTCGGAAGATGGACTGTCGTACTTTGCTACTAACTGGTCTTTTTATTCTAAACACAAAATATTATGTATGACTAATATGGTATGAAGTTGTGAGAAAACAAAAACTAAAAATAAATATAGTGTTATAACTTGAATAAATTTGTAACGTCACGTGACATTATCATTGTTAAACTCCAAAGCTACTCGTTTGTAAGTATGTAGTCGTCAATCATGCGAAAGTATAAATACTTTACAAATTTATTTCTTCCCAGCACACTTTAAAGATGAATTTATCTTTAGAGTTAAGTTACTTAAAAATATATTTATCCTTATAGTTAATTACTTAAAAATATTTCTCTTATAAATTACATTGTCAATCCTCACAACTGAAATGGAAGTTCACCTACTCATCATGTTTTTTCTCTAGATCTTACAGAAATCAATTAAATTGGGAAATAACAGGAGTGGGCTAACTACAAGTAAGAAAACTGACTTGAGCGTGATAGAGGCTTGCAGTTTTTCTGTGACCTTATAGACGAATTTAACCCCTCTCGTGCTTTGTGATTCTTGTAGGTGTCGTCCATCCGGATACACCAATCAATACTCAAAGTCCTAGCTCAAGAACTTTTAATCTGGCGAAATCGAGTATATCATATTCTCGGAAAATATTTCAGAAGAATAAGAAGTTTTTTGGCAGAGCAAAATTTAATGAATTGCAAAGATCACGTTGAGATCGTATTAGGCGAGTGGTTCAAGGCGATTTAAAATGACAGATGCTATGATTTTTTGGAGAAGGATCCTTGCCGGATCACTTTCCTAAGGATCTTAAAGATCTCACAATCGTATCCGTTTATCGTACATTATGTGATCAGAAATCATTTAAAATTTAAAATTTAAAATTCAAATATAAATAGTACCTAACAATAACTGACCGCACGATATACGATGAACGCACACGATTGCTGGATCCTTAGGATCCCTAGAAAAAAGATCTGGCAAGTATCCTTTTCCTGATTTTTCCACTTTTTTCTGCAGCGAAGTTTTTATGCCAATTGACAAAGATATAAAAATTAAAGAGGCACAATTTCATTGAAATTGTAGAGGATAGTGAGGGAGATCAAACCTTTAAATCAAATTTGAAAACTAAATAGTATTACTAATAAAAAATAAGCATGATAATCATTTAGTTTGCAAATTTAATTTATAATTTTAGTCTTCCCAACATTATGGACGAGCAAGTTTTAGGAAAAAATGGCATTTGCCTTGCGGATGCTAGGGACAGTTGTGAAGCAAAAAATAATAAAGAAAATTATGAAGGCGACACGTGGACTTTTGAGTAAAAAAAACAAAATTACCCTCGAGGCACACTGGGATTCCCACACGCATGCAACGGACAATAACGGCTCAATCAAGATAAGGTGATCAAAATGGTATTTATCCAAAACTCTCTCATTACTTCTCATCAAATCCCCACCTACAAGGTAACTCCCAATTATTCTTTTCAAATTAGGATTAATTATCAAATTAATTGCAAGATATTATGTCATACCAAATTAATTGCAAGATATTATTTGACATAATATCTTGCAATTATATTCAAAATACCACCATAAGTGGGAGGTCCCTATTTCTCCAAATAGGGCCGGTCACACCCCTATATATGGCCCCATCTTCACACCAAAATGCAAGTTCATTCTCTCCCTAAAATTATCTTAACACTTTCTCTCTCAAATTCTAACTTTGGCATCAGAGATTCTTCGGCCAAAGCCCTTCCATTCATCGTGGGCGCATGAGGCTCTTGGCCTTCATCTT
Organism: Heteromeles arbutifolia; assembly: GCA_024362995.1. NCBI lineage: Eukaryota > Viridiplantae > Streptophyta > Magnoliopsida > Rosales > Rosaceae > Heteromeles > Heteromeles arbutifolia. Next base: position 25,152,354 of record JANCRC010000013.1, on the reverse strand, counting down.
AGGTGTTATTATTTTGCAGGTGCATTTTCGTCAAAGGAGAAGAAGGCGAAAATTTGCATCCACAAATTGGTGCTTTCATTGAGAGTTTGATTCACACGCTCGAAGAAGACTGTCACATTCAAAGTTTCTCGTTTCTCGTTCGTTCGTAAATTTTTCGTACTTTCTTATTCCTAGAATTTTTTAATTCTTTGAATAGAGGTGAGGAAAAAATACAATGACGGGAAATTCGGAAAGACGAATGGAACTTCCTACGTTCAAAGATCCGGATCAAATGATGGAGGATGAGACGTAGCCCCACCACGACGATCCACGAGGCTCAAAGCGATGGCAAGAGGATCAACTTTACCACCACGGGTCACCACCTTCATGGCAGGCATGGGGACCACCGTGGCAGTGGGGAGTGGGCCAGTTCCATGGCAACAAACCCACAGTGAGCAGGGAGCAGTGAAGCAGCCACAAGCCTAGGTCGATGCCACTTTGCAGCAGCAAGCCCAAGCACTAGAAGCAGCCCAAGTCGCTGCCCAAGCAGCGCAGGACTAAGCCTGGTCCACTTGGCGCACGGCCCAATTTGCAGCCTACGCTGCAAGGCAGCCGAGCTAAGCCTAGGGTGAGCCGACCCAAGCCAGGCCTAGGGCAAGCCGGCTTGAGCCGCTACCTTAACAGTGCAAGCCCAAGTAGCTGCGGCATGAGAAGTAGCCCAGCACTTGCAGACCCAAGGCCAACGCGAGTCCAGCGCTCTCCCGAGCCGAGCCCAAGCCCAGCGCCTATGCCCACTGCATGCTAGGTAATCCACGACAGCGGCTCGACCCACTCTGGTGATCTGACCTACTCTCACGGTCCAATCGAGGTTCAACCTGCTGTCGTGGCCCCAAGCAATCCCAACCAGTCCAAGACTGGTTCAACCGTCCCAGCTTTAGATTTCTAGATCGACAATTGAACCGGGGGTATTTTCGCCCTATTTCCCAAATCAAATCTTACGCTCGGAGTCCATTACACTTTTACTACTCAAGGAAGCGCTTATCGTCCAAGCTCTTCTAACCCAAATGGCGAACAACACTTGTCTCGACAAGTTATATATTTGACAAGCGCCCTCTCATAGCAGACAACCTTGGTAAATCAACTCTTGCAGCATACTGAGATGCAACGAGCCTATGACGAGGTGTCCCAAAGTAGGACAAGGGCAAATGATGAACCCCTCCAACAATGTCCTGGTAAGCAGCCCCTTGACCAGCCATAAACCGAGCGTTCGGGCAATATACACTCCCGACTGGGCCCTAAAGATAACGTATACTCTCGTCTCAGCGCACGGATGAGCGTGCACTCTTGGTTAGGCCCACAGGCGAGCATACATTCACGGTTAGGACCACACTCCGATAATCAACATGAGCAACCTTCCCGGAGAAGTGTTCATTCGCGGCTAAGCCTGTAAGAAGCATCATCCACCTTACAACAGAGTACGCAACAAAACGGACTAAGAGAAGTAGTCATTTAATCCGACTCAAGTTCAACCGGCAGCTTGCGAATAATTCGCTCGCCTGCTAGGAACGTACCACATGCACCGCAGTCGCGACATAGACGAGCCGAGCACATGGAAATGAAGCCTAGACCAATAGGTCACCATGGCTCCTAGCCATGCTGATCTTTCACCACAACCCTCAGCCGCCCTTGATCTCTCACCATGGCCCCTAGCCATGCTGATCTTGCACCACAGCTCCCAGTCGTGCCACCTTGCGGCTCCTATCTACGCCGACCAAGCCCACGACACTTCATACTTCAAAGCATTCAACGACTGAGCAAAATACGAGGCCTTACTAGCAGCCTCTACTAGTGAAAGGCTTAACGATGGAGAAGCTTGCAATCCATTCAAATTCTCAACTGATCACCACCAAGCCTTAAAAGGGAACACGATGAAACATCTAACGATGGCGCAATACTTGAAGAAAGTCCGAGAGCAACTCGCTGCGCTTCCCACTTACACCCTTACATCGATTCCACAAGCAGTTCGAAGTCCCAAGCAGATCGCCAAACAAGAACTCACAGGCTGAGGATTGTTTCAATTGTCCAGCAATCTAGCTTTCCTCAGCTGCACTCACGACAACGACTTCCATGTTCTCTAGTGCGAGAGGGGAAACCAATTCCTCAACACCCATATGTGTAAGCTCTCTAGTGCAAGAGGGTAAACCAATTCCCCAACACTCATATGGGTTTACTCTCCAGTGCGAGAGGATAAACCAATTGCTCTCCAGTGCGAGATAGGGTAACTAATTCCCCGGCACCCATATGGGTCTGCTCTCTAGTGCGAGAGGATAAACTAATTGATATCCAATGCGAGAAGGACACACAGCTCAAAAGAACGAATACTCGAAGGCCAGCTAAGCAGCAAATTGTCAGGGGGCAGCAGCCACTTCGCACTCTACAATTTGCTCATCTGACACTTCATCTTCAGCACCTTCGTCTTTGATTGCTCCATCTACGACAGCTGAGGAATCAAACTCAAGCATTTTCCTCATTCTTGGCAAGCAGCCCAGACGTGGCAGCCCAAACTGTGGCCCATCATGCGCCACTTCCTCGGCCCATACCGAGGCAACCTTTGGTTTTAGTCAAGCTGAGCAGCACGAGCTGTGGCCCCTGCCACACCACCTCCTCGGTCCATGCCAAGCCGACTCTTGGCCGCTGCCAGCCAACGTGCTGCACCACCACGATGGCTATTCCGTGGCAGTTTCACCCAAGAAGAAGACAAAGAAAATTAAGTTTTTCTTAAATTGGTGCGATGCGGAGAAGACAAAAAAAATCAAGGGAAGACGGTTCTTTCATGGGTAGGCAAAAAAGAGTGCTAGAGGATGGGGAACAAATATCCTCTAGCTTTCTCTCTTTCTTGTAGGGATAAATAATTGCACTCCGAAGTTGATTTAATCCCCTACTTAAGGTAGGCTTAAATAGGCTTTGGAGAAAATTTATTTTCCTTTCCTAGAAAAATCTAATTCTAAGTGCTAGTGGGAATCTACATCAAAGTTAAAGATCTCTACACATGTTGCCCTTTCCTGTAAGCAACCCAACAAGTGTGGGGGCATTTGTGGAGTAAAAAATAATAAAGAAAATTATGGAGGCGACACGTGGATTTTTGGGTGAAAAAGATAAAATTACCTTCGAGGCACATCGGGATTTCCACGCGCATGCAACGGACAATAACGGCTCAATCAAGGTCAAAGGTGATCAAAATGGTATTTATTCAAAACCCTCTCATTACTCCTCATCAAATCCTCACCCATAAGGTAACTCCCAATTATTCTTTTCAAATTGGTTACCAAATTAATTGCAAGATATTATTTGACATAATATCCTGTAATTATATTCAAAATACCACCATAAGTGGCCGGTCCCTATTTCTCCAAATAGAGTTGGCCACACCTTTATATATAGCCCCATCTTCACACCAAAATGCAAGTTGATTCTCTACCTAAAATTTTCTAAACACTTTCTCTCTCAAATTCTAACTTTGGCATCGGAGATTCTTCGGCCAAAGCCCCCCAATTCATCGTGGGCGCATGAGGCTCTTGGCCTTGATCTTAGGTGTTATTATTTTGCAGGTGTATTTTCATCAAATGAGAAGAAGGTGGAAATTTGCATCCACAACAGTGATTAAATCCCAGTGGTTTATTTGGGTTTGGTGGTTAAGTCATAGAGTAAAGGCTGGTTTGGTGTTGATGTGCTTTGAAAAAAAAACTACTTCTTCTGTGCTATGAGAATAAGCAGCTGTGAAATAAAGCAGCAGAGTGTTTGATAAACTTTTTTATAAAAGTGCTTTTGGAAAGAAAAAAAAAAGGCAGTATTATAATGTTTGGTAAACTTTTATGTAAAGCAGCTGTGACTGTGTAAAATGACAAAAAAAGGTACAATACTTGATGTGCCCAAAAAATTAATATATCTCCCTCTCTCTCATTTTCTTCATTCTCGTGTTCTGCCTCATTTATACCTTTCATGCTGCAACAGCAGCCAAGGCGCAGCTGTCGCGACACCACTCTCATCCAACCACCAAAGACCCAAAAATTGATACTTGTAGAATCCTCTCTTCGTACTTGGTCCGATCTCTACCTTATTTTATCAAATTTTAAGTCGATATGTTTGAATTTCAAATCTAGGTCGCGAAAGTTCGTGAGTTTTCTGTGGATTCACGATGGTTAAAGGTGGCGAATTTCTCTGTTTTTACGGTGTTTTGTGGGATTTGATAACTACAACGGGTTGGTATCATAACCAAGTTGAAATTTTGTAGAAATCAAAAGAAAAATCAAGTTCAATCTTCAGGACGGTTTCTAGGTTGGGTATGTGCTGGGAGGGACTAGGTCAAGTTTGTGTTGGGAAGGATTGGGTCAGGTCTAGTTAGGATGGTGGGGCAGCAGGGTTGACGGATTTGGGAAGTGATTAGTTGTTGATGATGAAAGAGAACCTTAATTTTTTTTTCTTTCAAATTTTGTTTTAAAGATCAAGGGCTTAATGTTGTTTAAGTCGTCTGTGGACGCGAGGAGCGAAAGGGAAGAAAGAGAGCTTCAGTAGGGTTTCTTGAGCCTTTGCGGGAACACTTTTCTGGAGAAACAGAGAAGGTTGCGAGAAAGAGGTAGAAGAGGAGGGCACGACTGATGATAGAGAGAAAGAAGGGTAGGATTGGAAAATTGAAAAGTTCATTTATTTTTTATTGTTCACCCGTGTTTTACCAAAATAAGCTGTTTTGTTGAAGCTCATATTTCCAACTTCTGGTTTTCAGCTTTTTTTCACCCTTAACTTTGAAAAAAAGTTGATTTAAAGTGTTTACCAAACACTTAAAATGCTCCAACCTTTTTTCATGTCCACTTTTTTTAACAATTAAGCTAAACCAATATGGGGCTAACTCTTAGCTAACTAATATTCTTTTTAGGAGAAATTAGGTTCTCATCCTTCCTTTTGCTACTCATTTGATTAAAACCTTATTCCTTTTCATTTTTTGATCAAGGTCCTTGGTATTAATAACAACATTAATTATTTCAATAATAAAATATTTTTTATTTCTAAATATATTCATTTAATGTTAAAAATGTTACAATTAGCATATTTATATTTGTGGCTAAATTTTTTATCATATATTTTTATTTTTAGTTTGTACCCATTTTTAATTTGCAATCCTTTTTTAATTTGTACCAATTTTCTTTTCAGTTTTAATTTGTACCCATATATATATATATATATATATATATATATATATATATATTTTTTTTTTTTTGTACCCATATTTTATAAAGTTTTATTTGTATTTGTACCCATTTTTAAGTTTTCTAAATGTACCCATGCTAATTATATGTACCATTCATGTAATTTTTTTCAAATTTTTAATCTTAAAATGTACTCATTCTTAAATATACCAATTTGTTATATGTAAAATGTACCATTTTTTTATATAAAATCTATTCAATTTTTTCCTAATCCATTTTTAAACTTATATGGGTACATTCTTTTTTTTTTTTTGATTTGAGAAAGTATCCATGTTAAGTTTAATCGAAGAAATTTACTAATTTTTTTAAGCCTAATATCTTCTTCTGTTTTTCTTTTTTTTTGTTGTGATTTTGAAGAATGTACCCATGTTTTGATACAATAATTTTTTGGTTAAATTTGATGAATGTACCCATGCTTACACACACACACACACACATACACACACAATAGTATATTTATATATTTATATTTTTAATCCCACAAATTATGGTTTTTTATTTAAAATCTCATTAATATAAACAACTATAAATTTCAATTTTTAATTTAAAAAAATATAGTAACGTACGTAGAAATAAATTATCACATTAATTTCAGGGACCTGGATCAAAAATTGAAAACCAACAAGGTTTTATTCAAAGAATATTCATAACTAGGGACCGCATCCAAAGTCTCTCTTCTTTTTATTTCCTCGTTGACAACATTACAGAAGATTCCCGTATTAAACAGTTCCACCAAATAGCAGGCCTAATGCTTAGGAACACTAACTTCTTCCATATGCAACCTGACAAATGATCGAGCCTCATGCAAATGGGTTATTTCCTTTGTCATCATTTTGGTGTTATCAACGCCTCAACAACCTTCAAGATCAAGCCCTGAAGGCCCTTGAAGAAACTTCCAACCGTTCATCCAAGATCAAGCCTCGACGGCCCTTGGATCAACAACACAACCCACAAATCTACATCTTACGAAGATAGAATCAGAGGACTAAATTGTAAAAGAGATTGTAACCCAAAAATTAATACAAAATATTATTTTGTACACGTGTTCTTGTTTCGTTCATTTCAGGAAAATTCGTGTTTACAAATTTGGGATGCCCGGTGGGACATTCTCTACCTCTCATCTCTATCTTTAAATCCACAAAAAGCACAAATGGCATCAAGAAAGGATCAAGCTGTTCCCGCAACCAAAGTGAAGAACAAGAACATCCTCGCTGCAAGTGGTGACATTTCGGGCATCACAACCCGAAGCAAGGCAAGAGCTCTCTTTGCCTCGGCTTCCACCCTTGCATTAACTCTACCGAATAAACAAGAGCACCTGAGGCACGAACACGTGATCACCCTGACCTCACTAAGGGTGCTTAGAGTGGAATGCTCGAGGAAGTACTCAGAGTCATTACTTTCCGATGCCGACTCGAGCGGCAGCTCAGCCATGCAAGTCATGACCACGGGAGCGACTTCAGTCGAGGAGTAGCTGGCTCAAATGAATGAAGCGATCACAAAACTCACACAAACTGTGGAGGAAAAAGACTTGCAAATCGTTACACTCGTCAACCAACTGGAGGCGCAACGCAACGTAAAAGTCGACCTAAAAGGTAATCCAGTAAAGAAAGAAGCCGATGAAGAAGAAAAGCCTCCGGTGGAGAAAGTCGAAGAGAAGCGGGAGCCAGACCAAGCAACGGGGCTCATGGGATCTCTCTTTATCCAGCAGTTACAGGAGATGATCGCAAGCACAATGAAGACGCAATACGATGGAAGCTCACATGACTCTGTGCTATACTCAAAACCCTACTCCAAGAAGATTGACACTTTGAAGATGCCGATGGGTTATCAGCCGCCAAAGTTCATGCAGTTCGATGGAAAGGGAAACCCAAAGCAACATCTCGCCCATTTCATTGAAACCTGCAACAATGCTGGAACAGATGGAAACTACCTCGTCAACCAGTTCGTGCGCTCGCTGAAAGGCAACGCCTTTGACTGGTACACCGACCTCGAGCCCAAGTCTATCAACAGTTAGGATCAACTAGAAAGGGAATTCCTCAACCGCTTCTACAGCACCCGTCGCACCGTAAGCATGCTGGAGCTGACTAGTACGAAACAGTGGAAGGATGAACCTATCGTCGACTACATCAATATATGGCGTTCATTAAGTCTGGATTGCGAAGATCAGCTTTCTCAAACCTCCGCCATTGAGATGTGCGTTCAAGGCATGCACTGGGGGTTACATTACATCCTCTAAGGCATAAAACCAAGAACATTTGAGGAGCTGGCAACTCCTTCCCACGACATGGAGCTGAGTATTACCAATCACTGGAAAAATAAGCCGATCGCTGACTTCAAGAAGGATAAAGTGTTCACCCTAAATGTAGACAAGACTGGGAAGAAGCCCGCCAATAAAGCTTTTACTGTCAACACTACCCCCATCAAGACCTCATCCACGCCCGTCAAGATCTCCTCCAAGAATAAAGCAAATGAGATAAATAGAAATAAGCCTTCTCGCACTCAAGACAGGTACAAAAACACCTTGACGGAGCTGGAGCAAAAGACATACCATTTTCCTGACTCGGATATGGCTGCAATGCTAGACGACTTGCTGGAAAAGAAGGTGATCGAGTTACCAGAATGCAAGCGCCCTGAGGAGATGAATCGCGTTAACGATCCCAGGTACTGCAAGTACCATCACATCGTGAGCCATACTACTGACAAATGATTCTTCCTCAAAGAACTCATCATGAAGCTAGCACAACAAGGGCAAATCGACCTCGACCTTGAAGACGCGACTGCAACACATACTACTACGATCATGTTTGGATCATTGGACCTCGTTCCCCTCCAAATGATTCATGACCATTCTGCCAATGCTCAAGTTACATGGCACCTTCTACGCAACCATCGCTAGGGGCAAGCGACCGAGATGCACATACCGACGATGAAGAAAGGTGGACATTGATGACCTACAAAAAGACGAGGAAGCCAAGACCGCAAGCCACAAGACCAAATGGGGAACAAGGGAGAAAGCACGGCCGCCGTAACAATAGAAAGCCCAAAGGAAGCATAAAAGCTGCTAAGCCAACATACAGTGGGGAAACTTTGGAGCAAAAGCCACGCATTCCTATCTCATTGCATAAGTATTTCCCGAATGATTTCTTCCAAAAGTACACCACCGTTGCGTGTCACATGGTTGAAGTAGAGATGGAAGAGCCCTCAAAAGGCAAAGCTATCGCCATCGAGGAAGAAAATACTCTCGCACCCAAAGAAGATCTGCCAATACACTTTAGCATTGAGGAAGCGCTACGATTGCCAAAGAAGATGCGAATAACACTAGCAGCGGTCTTGGCAAGTCCCGATAACCACGAAGTGCAAGAAAGCAAGAACGAAAGCTTGAAACTTCAACCACATGAGTATGCCACGTGTTATGCTACCCAGGATGCAATCCACTTCACCGACGAAGACTTGTTGCTGGGATCAAAGCCTCACAACCGTCCTCTCTTCGTCTCGGGGTACGTAAGGGAGCACAAAGTCAACCGCATGCTTGTAGATGATGGATCGACCATAAACATCATGCCAAAGTCAACAATGACGACAATCAGCATCAAGGTGGATGAACTGTCCCTAAGCCATCTGCTGATCCAGGGTTTTAACCAAGGAGGACAAAAAGCGATGGGCATGATCCGATTGGATATGACCATTGATGAACTCAAATCAAGCACGATATTCCACGTAATTGATGCAAGAACTTCATACAGCTTGATTCTAGGAAGGCCTTGGATCCACAGGAATGAAGTAGTGCCATCCACCCTCCACCAATGCTTAAAATTCTACCGGGAAGAAGTAAAGGTGATCCAAGGAGACACCAAGCCATTCACCGAAGCTGAATCACACTTCGCAGACGCCAAGTTCTACATGGATGAAGACATGGTGCCTGAAGCTCTTCCAGAAGAGATCAAATTCACTGGCAAAGCAGCGCCTAAAAAGCAGGAGTGGCAAGCCATGCCTAAGAAGTAAGAAAGGGAAGCCATGCCGTCTTCAAGCAAAAACGATGATGAGCTTGCTAAACCTGAAACAACCAAAGGGAGTAGGACACCTTCAAAAGGACCAAACACACCCGTCTTCCGATACATCCCGATGTCGAGAAGAAAGAATGGTCAATCCCCGTTCGAAACTGGAGTAAGCAAAGTTGACATATAACGACATAAGGTTGCGAGACTACTAGGCGACACTAAGGTTGCAAGACTACCACAATGCTTCATAAAAGCTCTGCCAAAACAGGTGGAACTAAGCTTTCTTCCAACCAAGAGGATCGAAGAAGGTTTTCATCCAAACGCCTATAAACTCATGTCAAAGGCTAGGTATGACTTCGCTTCCTCTTCGAATCTTGGAAATAAGGTTTCAAACACAGTCAATGATAAAGAACGTGACCTCACCAAGACTCAAAAGAAGTTAAAAGAGCATGGTTACAGAGTTGACAACAACAAGGCTGGACTTGGCTTCACCAAGGCCTAAACTCACCCATCGGATGTCAGTCTTCAATAGGATGAATCGTTCAAGGTCAAGAATTTTGGCACTTAATCGCATTGGTGGTCAAGACCGAACCTCCGTCTTCAAGAAGCTTAACATGCCAACATCCCAAAGCTCTGTTTTTGAAAGGTTGTCGAAAACTAAGAGACAAAGCAACACGACTGCTCTCCCTCGTGATGGTCAGCGTTGGAAAGACTTGAAGGCAACAAAAAGCCTTCTAGAAAGAGGGAGACAACGCCAAAGGAAGAAAAGCTCGACGAACTAGCAGAAAAAGACAACGTTGGAAGCTCGATTCTTTCAAGGATGAGGCGCCAAGTAATCTTGGAGGTTGACATAAATAGACCACTGAAAGTAAGAAAGCGCACCATCATCCACACTTGACATGCCAACAAGCTCGAAAGGACAGCATTGAAGAGGGGGTCCAAGATGTCTTCCACATCACGATCCAAAAAGGCAAATAAGATGAAATCCCCGAGGAAGATGTCACTCATGCCCCACCACAGCTTGAAGATGGGGGGCAAGCCACGATTGATGATCTCAAGGAACTCAACTTAGGCATAAGCGAGGAACCAAGGCCTATCTTTGTAAGTTCACTACTAAGTGCGGACGAGATAGAGAAATATTACCAATTGCTATTAGAGTACAAAGACGTCTTTGCTTGGACCCACAAAGAAATGCCTGGCCTTGACCCTATCATCGATGTACATCATCTTGCAGTCAAGCCTGGAACACGACCGATAAAGCAAACTCAAAGACGCTATCGATCCAAGCTCATCCCACAAATTGAGACCGAGATTGACAAGCTAATCGAGGCAGGCTTCATTCGAAAGGTGAAATACCCCAAGTGGATCTCCAACATCATCATTGTCCTTAAGAAATCTGGACAAATACGTGTTTGCGTGGACTTTCGGGACTTTAACGACACTTGCCCAAATGACAACTTCCCCTTGCCAATCATTGAAATCATGATGGACACAACCACTGGCCACGAGGCACTGTCATTCATGGATGGCTCTTCTGGATACAATCAAATTCGTATGGCTCTCGAAGACGAAGAACTAACAGCCTTCCGCACTCCAAAAGGTATCTACTGTTACAAGGTGATGCCCTTTGGTCTAAAGAACGCTGGACCTACATATCAACGGGCAATGTAAAAAATCTTCAATAACATGCTACACAAAAACGTAGAATGTTACGTAGACGATGTGGTGGTCAACACAAAGAAAAGATCAGATCACTTAAAAGATTTACGAATAGTGTTTGAAAGGCTGCGAAAATACAACCTCAAGATGAACCCATTGAAATATGCATTTGGCGTCACCTCTGAAAAGTTCATCGGCTTCATTGTCAAGCATCGTGGCATTAAAGTGGACCAATTAAAGATCAAGGCCATTCAAAGCATGCCTGAGCCAAGAAACTTGCACGAGCTGAAAAGTCTACAAGGACGACTAGCCTTCATTAGACGCTTCATCTCCAACCTTGCAGGGCGTTGTCAATCGTTTAGTCAACTCATGAAGAAAGATGTTCCGTTTGTATGGGACGAAGCATGCCACAATGCTTTTGAAAGCATAAAAAAGTATTTATCAAGTCTATCTGTCCTGGGGTCACCTGTGCCCGGGAAGCCGCTTATATTGTACATCGCCGCTTAGGAAAGTTCAGTTGGAGCACTCTTGGCACAAGAAAATGAATCCCAGAAAGAATGAGCACTCTACTACCTCAGTCGAACCCTCACCGACGCTGAGTTGAACTACTCCTCAATAGAAAAAATGTGCCTCACCTTGGTGTTTGCCATCCAGAAGCTCAGGCATTACACACAAGCTTACACTATCCACCCGGTTGCTAAAGCTGACCCGGTCAAATACGTCAGCCACCTGAACCATTATACCCTACAGTTGCCTCATGGCCGTTCAATGCATGGGGATTGGATGTAGTAGGGCCGATTGCACCAAAGTCACCTACATGAGAAGCTTACATCCTAACTGCAATAGATTACTTCTCCAAGTGGGCTGAAGCCATACCCCTAAGGGAAGTCAAGAAGGAAACTGTCGTCCGTTTCATCAAGAAACATATTATCCACCGATATGGTGTGCCTCGCTACATCATCACTGACAATGAAAAATAGTTCTCCAACCGACTTGTGGATGAGCTCTGCAAGAAATACAAGTTCAAGCAGCACAAGTCTTCCATGTATCATGCTCCGGCTAACGGTCTTGCAGAGGCATTCAACAAGACATTGTGCAACCTCCTAAAGAAGGTGATCGGTCGAACAAAGAGAGACTGGCATGAAAGAATAAGCGAAGCACTTTGGGCATATAGGACGACACATAAGACTCATACCCAAGCTACGCCTTATTCTCTCGTATATGGCGTGGAAGCTGTTCTACCGCTCGAAAGTTAAATCCCCTCACTAAGGATGGTTGTACAAGAAGGCTTGACGGATAAAGAGAATGCAAAGTTGCACCTTCAAGAGTTGGAAGCGCTGGATGAGAGAAGGCTCGAAGCTCAACAACACTTGGAATGCTACCAAGCACGGCTATCCAAAGCATTCAACACGAGGGTCCGCCCAAGGTCTTTCCAAACTGGAGATCTCGTCCTCGCATTATGTAGGCTTATCATCACAACTCACATGACAAAAAGCAAGTTCACATCAAGGTGGGATGGACCATACGTCATACACAAGGTCTACACAAACGGCGCCTACTTAATCATGGCAGAAGACGGCTTGAAGATCAACCCCATCAGTGGCAGATTCTTGAAGAGCTACTACCCCTAAAACAAACACACAAGGCTTCTCACCTGCATGAGCCTAAACTGCACACGGTACAACGCTCCTAGCCCACAAGAGCATAAACTGTGTACGGTAAAATTTTCATCAAAATCACCATTAAAACCATCTAAAAAAATCCATCGTTCATTTGAACCACGTCATGACTTTATCCCTCCTCAACCGAGGGTACGTAGGCAACTTGAAGCTTCAAAACTTCAAGTACAGTCACACCATCAACAAAAACACAAACACTTTGAAGAATAAAGAGAAAATTCAAGAATGACAAATACTTTATTTCTTAAAAGGAAAGATTTGGTTACAAAGCTTTAATACAAAAAAATGACCAGCACTCCAATGTCAACATCGAGGCAAAACTGTGACCAAAAGGCACAACACAACGAAACCCCGCTGCAGTGTTTTGCACAGCACCACACAGTAAAAAGTGACGCACTGCAATAAGCTCCAAGCAGAAGACATGAAGAACACAGTGCAGCGAGGAAGCAGTGCATGTAGTCGTGATTGCAGTCAACAGCAGCACAGGATTGCAGGATAAGGCAGTCAGGATGCTAGACAACAAGCAATGCAGTGGCTGTGCAATGGTTGTGCAGTGACGGTTCGATCCCATACATGTACATTATATATATATATATATATATATATATATAAGAACCTGTAGAAGCAAAAGAAGTGCGGATTGTGCAAATAATGGTGCTATGACTGTGCAAGCAACAATCCACGTGCAAAAAAAAAAAATTAACGCAGAAAAGAATGCGATGCAATGACTGTGCAAACAGTGATCCTCGTGCGGAGAAGAAGGTGCCTGCTACTATTAGCAAGTCAAAAAGAAAGAAGAAAAAAAAAAGGTGGTGGTGACAGAATGATGCTTCCAGTCACCATCTAAAAGGAAATGGGTGCACTACTCACCATCTAAAAGGAAATGGGTGCATCAGGCACCATCTAAAAGGATAATAAAAAAATAACAATAATAAAAAATAATTCTATTAAAAAAAAAAAAAAAAAAAAAAAAAAAAAAAAAGGAAGTAACACATCTTAGTCAGATATACGTTTTATTTGTATTTAGCACAACATACTGAATAAACTAAAGCATGTTCATTGATATCTCTAAGAAGTTACGAGTGTTTACAAAACAAAAAACAAAAAAAACCGGAAAAGAAAAGAAAAGAAGAAAAGGGGAGCCTTCATGAATGTCACTTATGTGAAACCTCAGTACTCGGTGGAACCCTAGAAGAAGGAGGCACTGAAGATAGATTATTCGGAACCTTAATACTTGGTCAAACTCCAGATGACGAAGGCAAAAAGTGCCTCTGGAATACAGCGACAAACCTCTTATGGTCACTTTGAATCCGACCTCTAGAGTTCTGCAGCAGATCAAGCTTTCTCTTCATGCTCGTCGAAAAATTATTTGCAAGGACATGCAACTCTCTATTCTCGCGCTTGAGCTGTCTGATCTCTTGTTTAAGAGTTGCCACCTCGGCCATCAATGATTCAACTTGACGAGTCCGAGCAAGCAAACGTTGGCCCATATTGGACACGGAGCCCGCACACTTAACACTGAGAGCCAAGGACTCTTGGACAGCCAACTCATCGGATCGTCTTGAAAGCAGCTTATTATCTCTAGGAGTAAGGAGGTTCCTAGCTACTACAGAAACCGTTGTTGCATCCCACATCACGGAGTCGTCAATTGTAAGAGGGCCATTAGAAGATAAGAATGACGGGTGCCATATATTACCCTAACGCGGCGCACCTGTATCACTTATGAAACTTAAATCTAGGCAAATGTTAGACGAGTAAGCCATTTCAGAAATGGTAAAAGAAAAGGGTTGAATGGAGTAAAATCTCATAAATACACTAGAGATAATTTTCACGAGCAGGTAATCTTCAAAGTATGCATGTTGGATGTGATTGACACCTCTATAAAAGGAGAGGTAACACAGCCACTAATTCAAAAATCAAAGAGACACCATTCTCTGAATTTCAAAAGCCGGATTTTCCTGCATAAAGTCCGTCAACGCTTTTCAGGCGCAATCTCAACTTGTCGGATAACACGTGCAACTTTGTCAAAAAATCTCTGACAAAGTTGAAAACACGTTTCACTATTCCAACTACCACACTTTTGCCGACAAGCGTGGGTGACAAGGCCACATCGGCACCACTACCTACTATTGTGCCTTTCCCTATATAGGTCGACCTTCATCCTCCATGGCAAGGCACACATCCAACATGCTTGGCTCTTCTCCCCTGCCAAGAATGCATCTACAACCAAGCCTCTCAGCATACTCAGTTGTCTTCCTCTTCAAGAACACCTCTTTGATCAAGTCACTCAAAATGATCAGCTCATTTCCTCAACCAGAAACCCCTCTCGATCGAAAAGTTTGCACCCGCATCAAAATCTTATACTCTTTCCTCCAAGAGCAAAAGTACCTCATATCATCAGGGTTGAGAGCAAAAGTATCTCATAGCATGCTTTCTCCCTATCATTTTCTTTGTCCTTCCTCTTCATTGCAGGACAAAGAGAAAGAGAGCAATCAGTCGGCGCTTGGAATCAACCTTCCGAGTTGGAACTGACTGCCTGGAACCCCTTCCCTGATTGCTTACCTAGCCTTGCTCTCGAGTACTCATCTTCAACATCTTGTGCTTCCAGAGAAGATACCACATCTGCCTGGAGAACAGATAAGGCAAATTGATACATCGAAGCATGTGGAGACAAGCGCAACCAATACATGCGCTGATCCATCCGCTGCTTTTTCAAAAGCAAACGTATCTCATATCATCAGGGTCGAAAGCAAAGGTATCTCATATCATGCTTTTTCCCTGTCTTTTCCTTTGCCCTTACTCTTACCTGTAAGACAAGGAGAAAGAAAGCAACCAGTCAGAACCTGAAATCAAATGTCCGATCTGAAACTGATTGCTCGGAACCTTTTCCTGATTGCTTTCCTCGCATTGCTCTTGAGTGGCCATCCTCAACTGTTGTCAAGGTCAGGAATTCCCCCGGCAAATACCTCATGACAGTTGATCAGATATTGGCTCTTTACACTGAAGTTGCCAAGCAAGGATGAGTCGCTAAGAAGTAGTGTTATGAAGGACCATTCAACACAACGCATTTCCTACAGAACCACATAATCCAGACAAAAGAGTCTAAGTCAGATCCAAGCTCGGCATCACTGCCATATCTAAAGAACTCGAGAAGCTTCAACAAACCTTTCCCTGGCACCGTCGCCAAAGAGCAAAGCCTCGCCTTGCAACGATGTCAAATCACCACTACTTCTTCAAAAGCAAAAGTATCTCATATTATCAGGGTCGAAAGCAAGAGTATCTCATATCATGTCTTCTCTGTGTCATTTTCCTTGTCTTTGTTCTAACTCACAGGACAGGGAGAAAGAGAGTAATCAGTCGGCACTTGGAATCAACCTTCCGGTCTGGAACCGACTGCCTGGAACCTCTTCCCTGATTGCTTACCTAGCATCGCTCTCGAGTACTCATCTTCAGCTGTTGATGTACTTCCAGAGAAGATACCACATCTGCCTGGAGAACAGATAAGACGAGTGACAATGAAACATCAATCTTATGGATCATCAGCAAACGCAACAACTGTACGTGCTGATTCATCCCCTAACTCTCTTCAATATGAATTGGAAAGATTGAACAAAGAAACAGGCCATCACCTCCACCTCAGGCCTGCCTAACCCTCTTCAATATGAATTGGAAAGAATGAACAAAGAAACAGGCCATCACCTCCACCTCGTGCCTGTCTACCAAGTGTTCAAACCCTTAAACCGTTCGTGGTCCTATTTAAATTCAAGATCAAGCCTCAACGACCCTTGAAGAAATCACAAGTCCGATTCAAAATCAAGTGTCCACCACCATTGAATCAAATTCAGCTCCATATAAAAGGAGTAAGTTTAGACCTTTGGAGGAAACCAGGAAACCCTCTAGCCCAGTTCAAGATTAAGCTTGTGGAAAATCAACAATTGGAGGAAACCAAAAAATCTTCCAGCCGAATTCAAGATCAAGCCCCAAAAGCCCTTGAAGAAATTTCCATCCAAATTCAAGATCAAGCATCGACGGCCCTTGGATCGACATCTACATTAAGGAACTTCAAAACGCATCTTTTCCACGTGACAAGCACATGTATACGAAGCGCCTTGAAGTGTGGGCATTTGTAGACATCGAAATTTCTGTGAAATAAATGTTGACCAATGCATTAAAATTACAACCTTTACTCATTTCACCAACATCATACACTCACTTCACCTACAACCTCCACTCATTTCACCAACATCAAACACTCATTTCACCTACAACATACATTTATTTTACCTACATCATACACTTAATTCACCTACAACCTCCACTTACTTCACCAAGAAAATTTGTGGTGGTAATTCATTCTCAAAGCCTATAAATAGGCTTCTCCATCAAGGCCAAAAGCACCAATTGACATCACACCAAAAACCTTAAAGCTTTGAAACTCTAAAAGCTCTCAAGCAAATCCCGAATGATCAAGAAAGCTCTCTTTGTTCTTCGTCAAATCCCCCTTTCAAGATCAAGCCCCAACCCCCCCCCCCCCCCCGACGGCCCTTGAAGAAAGTGTTCATCGTTCATCAACCTTCAAGATCAAGCCCCGAAGGCCTTTAAAGAAATTTCCAACCGTTCATCCAAGATCAAGCCTCAACAGCCCTTGGATCAACAACACAACCTACAAATCTACATATTACGAAGATAGAATCAAATGACTAAATTGTAAAAGAGATTGTAACCCAAAAATTAATACAAAATATTATTTCGTACACGTGTTCTTGTTTCGTTCATTTCAGAAAAATTCATGTTTACAAGTCCGTGTGCGTTGATCCCTAGAATCCCCATAGAGGGATCCGACGAGGATTCAATTCCGACCAATAGCATGCATTCATCCCAAACTGTTTCACTAAGGAGTGTTCCCTATAAATGGGTCCCTCTTAGACCAAACATCGAGTCTAATCGATTTCATTTTATATAAATTGGCAGCAGTTTTGTGGAAAGTCAGTACCATCTCTTTTTGGGGTTGAATTTTTCAGGTGACAGGCCGGAGGTCCCACTCCAACGATAAAATGGAGTGGCTAAAAAAAACAAAAAAAAAAGTTCATTGTGGAAATGGTCAAGTTTATGCTTCACAAAGAAGAAAAATCCTTATGTCTTTAGGGGAGAGGCAGTCAATACTGCAATGTACTTGATTAACAAAAGTCCTACAAGTGCGTTGGACAAGAAGATACTATTTGAAGCATTTTGCAGCAGTAAACCTGGAGTAAAGCACTTTAAGGTTTTTTTGACAGCACAATGGAGGAATCCAATGAAAAATATCTATAAAATCACCATTGCAATAGCAGCCATATTTGCATTGCACATTCTCTGAAATTCGGAATATGATTCTTTTTCTTCTTTTTTTCCTTCTCATTCCTTCTCTTGCAACTTGAACGGTCACGGTAAGTCACGTTAACATCTTATATTAATTTTTTATAGAAAGAGAAAGATAAAATAGAGAATGTGAGAGAAGGGGATAAAAAGGAATGGAAAGAAGAGGGGAGAGAATCCTAATCCCTGAAATTCAGTATTTTGTTCATCTTTTCTTCCTTGAAAATATATTTTTCATCTTTGATTTTAACAGAACTCTAGTGTAGCTTTTCTCCAGTTTCTTTTGCAAAAGAAGGAATCGAAATTCCAACGAAATAGTTTCGAAATGAAACCGACATTTCCATCATAATCTCTAAAATTTTGCAGATAGTCCGCCGAAGCATCGATATGCAACTGTATTCGTCGATCGCCATAATTTTGTGGAAAGTCAGTACAGATATATCTTGACACCCCTTTTGATTGTCGGATACATGATTTTTCTAATATTTAGGCCGAAATATTTGAAAATTAGCAACATTTTATATCTTGTGTATACTAATATTCGTTTTTTAGTCATTATTGTTTTTGTTGTTGGCTTAATTTATTGAATTGTATTTAGGGCTAAGGAGAGAGGGGGCCGGCGGCACAGAGAGAGAAGAGAGAGATATGTGTTTGTGAGGTGTGTGTTATATCACCTCATGTGCCTTTATTTATAGTAGTAGTGAATGTTAAATTCTTACCTTAATAGGATTACAACTCTAATAGGATAATATTTAACCCTAAGGAATATTCCAAGATATCCTTAGATACACTAGGATTTACACAATCATATTACTAATCTAATAGGACTGCAACACTCCCCCTTGAGTGTGTAAATACTCAAACAAAATATTGCATCAGGTCTTCAGCAATTGAGGTAGACTAGTTAATGAAATCATCGGCATAACGGGCGAATGCGAGTCTCAAATTTAAAGAAACTACGCATTCGTAGTAAAACTCACAAAACCTCACTATGGTAAAACCTAAGATAGGTACAAAACCCATAGACTAAAGAGAAAAGTGAGAAGTATGCATAATGTCTAAAACAAACATCAAACGAGATGAAAGTAGTGAACTCAACAGAGTATGATCATCCTACGATGGGTGCCTCATCAAAACCTCGTTAGGTAGCAAAAACCTAGTGGAAAAATACTCATAATCGTAGGAAAAAGAGTACATTAAGATCAAGTGAGTATGCTTCTAGATACTCCTCTTGAGTTTGACATAACTTTCAAATAAGAGAACTACAAGCAATTCAACTTGGATAATTTATGCATACCGATTCCTTGGACGAGCTCCTGAAAAGTAGACTTGGGCAATGACTTGGTGAAGAGATCGGCCAGGTTGTCTTGGGAACGGATTTGCTTAACTTCAATGTTCTAATGTTGTTGTTGCTGGTGAGAATAAAAGAACTTCAGTGCAATGTGTTTGGTGTTGTCTTCTTTGATGTATTCATTCTTTAACTACTCGATACATGCTGCATTGTCTTTAAAAATCGTAGTAAGAAGGTCAATGACGGTAGTAAGACCGTTAGTGCTTCGAATATGTTCCACCAATACTTTCAACAAAAAGCACTCACGCGAGGCTTCATGCAAGGGAAGAATCTCAGCATGGTTTGAAGAAGCCGCAACTAGTGTTTGCTTGGTAGATCTCCGAGATATTGCGATGTCTGCAACGACATAGCCTGTTAGAGAACGTGCCCTATGTGGGTCAAACAGATAACCAAGATCTGCGTAACCAACGAGGCGAGAATCAACCCAACGACTAAAAATGGCGGTGGCTCATTTCGAGGATTCATGAGTGTAGAACAAGCCCAAATCCATCGTACCCTTAAGGTAGCGAAAAATGTCTTTAACACCATTCCAATGTCTGCATGTAGGCGTATTGTTGTATCTAGCCAAAAGATTAACAGTAAAGGAGATGTCGAGTCTAGTGCATTGAGCCAAGTACAATAAAGCACCAATTACACTTAGGTATGGAACTTCAAGCTCCAAAATCTCTTCTGTATCCTCCTTGGGATGGAAGGGATCTCGTTTAGCATCTAGCGTCCAAACGACCGTAGGAGTACTTGAAGGCTTTGCTTTATCCTCATTAAAATGTTGCAACACCTTTTGGGTGTAGTTCGATTGATGTCCTAGGATTCCATCCAAACAATGCTTGATCTCTAGGCCAAGACAATATCTAGTTTTCCCAAGATCCTCATCTCAAATTCTGATTTCAAGTAAACGGCAATTTTCTTAAGTTCTGAGGCAGTTCCGATCAGGTTCATGTCGTCGACATAAACTGCAACGATCGCAAATTCAGAATGTGACTTCTTGATGGACACGCATGGGCATAGTTCATTGTTCACATAACCATGACTTGTCAAATATTCACTCAGACAATTATACCTCATCTGCTCGGATTGTTTCAATCTGTAGAGTGATCTCCTCAATCTGATCGAGAGAGTGTTCCGTGGTCTAGAACTATTTGAACCAGTTAATAAAAGTCATTCTGGAACTTTTATGTAGATTTTCGTATCTAGATCCCCATAGAGATACGTAGTTACCACGTCCATAAGTTGCAGCCTGTATATTTAGTTTTTCAGAAACTACCAAACTGATATGGTAACAGAACGTTTATGACGTTCATTACGAGGGAATACGTCTCCTTGTAATCAATCCCAAGGCATTGAAAGAAGCCTTGTGCTACGAGGCATGCTTTGTATCACACTATTTCATTATTCTCATTACGTTTACTCACAAAAACCCACGGGTTTCACATGTGGTGGAATATGAGCTACGGGCCCAAACACCTTACGTTTTGCAAGCAAATCGAGTTCGACCTGGATTACTTGTTTCCAATTTGACCAATTGGTTCCACGTCGACATTCATCAACAGAACGTGGTTCAATGTCATCGCTAATCATGACGTCAGTAGCAACTGTATGCACAAATGAATCATCAACAATCATCACATTCCGATTCTAAACCTCATCCAATACTGCGTAATAAATTGAAATCTCACGATTCTCGAGAGGTCGGTTTGTCTTTTCTAAGAACTCACTGTAATGTAGAATAACCTCATGCATTGGAACGGATGTATAAATGATGGTTGGATTCATACTAGGTTCACTAGTTTGATTTTCCTCTTTCGGGGTTGTGAATTCTTTGAATCAGGGGGTCTGCCACGTTTCAGGGTAGGAGCAGATGATTGGCTAGCAGCTAATGAACCGGGCCACGTGGAAGGTGCAACCGCCCCACCTTTGAGATGGTTCGGCCTTCCAGGGAGCTATTACGACGTATGTTAAGTATGTCGATCCTTGCAGGTGCATTTGCAGCGAGTATATGTGATATCGTCACTTTCGCTATATCAGTAAAGGCATCCGGCATGGTTTCAGTAATGGTCTAGATATCTAGAATACGACGCACTTCAGTTTCATACTGAGGAGTGTGGGGATCTAAATGAGACAAAGTAGAGTAATCCTTGACAATTCGCAGCATTCTACAGGAACATTAATGATCTTATCTCCCCTTAACGATGGAAAAACTGTCTCGTCAAAGTGACAATCCGCAAAGTGTGCAGTAAAGAAATCTCTTATCAAGGGCTCTAAGTAGCGAATAATTGATGGTGAATCATAACCAACATAGATTCCTATTTTTCTCTGAGGACCCATTTTGTTACGTAGTGGCGGCATTATTGGCACATAGACCGCGCACCCAAACACACGTAAATGCTAGACGTCAGGCTCGTATCCAGTAACCAACTATAATAGTGAATGAGGTTAGGTAGTGATGGGCCTCAGGCGAACCAAGATAGCTACGTGCAATATTGCATGGCCCCAGGCAGATACCGATAATTCGGTTCGCATAACCAAAGTATGAGATATCGTTTGAAAGCGCTTTATGAAAACTTATGCCATGTCGTTTTGGGTGTGAACATGAGATACATGTTGTTTAACTTCAATCCCAATTGACATGCAATAGTCAAAAGTCTGTGATGTAAACTCTCCATCATTATCCAGTTGAATTGACTTAATCGGATAATCAGGGTGGTAAACCCTAAGCTTAATGATTTGAGCTAGGAGTTTCGCAAATGCAGCATTATGTGTGGACAATAAGTAGACATGTGACCAACGCGTCGATGCATCAACCAACACCATGAAGTATCTAAATGGTCCGCATGTTGGTTGGATAGGTCCACAAATATCCCTTTGAATCCTCTGAATACACCTAGGGGGTCCTGAATAATCTTTGTAGTTGAAGGTTGAGTATTCAACTTTCCCATGGAGCATGCTTTGCATGGTAGATAGCCGGGATAAGATGTTAGGTGATGCCCATGTGATACTTTAAGGATACGGCGCATCATATCTTGTCCGAGGTGTCCCATTCGATCATGCTAAAGCAGGAGAGTCCTCTGGAACCCAGGCATAGGGCTGGCCACGTGGTGGGTCTCCAAGAATCGAATGGTTGTTATGTACAACCCACTCGGGAGACGTTCCAGCTTCTCATGAATACGCTTCTGGCCATATTTGTAAAAAGTGATACAAAGAAATTCAGAACACCATTCTCTAAAGTGGTTTCAACATGATATTGATTATCTCAAATATCTCTAAAACTCAGTAACGTTCTTCCGGAACGTGGAGAATAGAAGGCCTTTTTAATGGTTAATTCAGTACCATTAGACAAAATTATACGGGCCTTTCTGTATCCTTCTATCAGGTTGGATAGGCCTGAGAGGGTTATTAGAGGTGCATTTTTAGGTACAAAGTTAGTAAAATAGTGTCATTCACGCAAGATGGTGTGCATAGTAGCACTATCAGCCAAACAACTAACTTCCCCACTAGTCATTCCTAGAAATAAATTAATTGAATCGGTCACATGCATACATATAATTCCATTCATTCAATTAATTAATCAAGAAAATAATATCCTTAAAAATAATTATCCATAATTCAAAACAAACCAAACAAATAATTCCAAAAGACAGAGAAAAATTGTACAAAAATAAACCATAAACCTAGAAAAATAGGGAGGTTCAGCCACACCTAGTGGGTTCGGCCACTAGGGGTGAAAAAAAACCCCTAACATGTCCAGAAAAATAAAATTTTAGTCTTTCATAAGAGCTGATGCCTCCTGAAAATCTTAAACCTAAAAACCCCTAACATGTCCAGAAAAATAAAACTTTAGTCTTTCATAGGAGCTGATGCCTCCTGAAAATCTTAAACCTTTATAGTTGTAGTAGCATCTTCGGGATGTTCCACATGCACAATGTTAAACTCACAAAGGGAATGATACTTGGCAATAGCCTTGAGGGTAACTCGGCATATGCATGACCAATGATCCTTTGATCCACAATAGTAGCACATTTCCAATTCAATGGAAGCCAATTGAACGGTAACTTTCCCTTATTCTTGACGTTTAGAGCCTTAGAGGCAAGGGGTTGGCACCGTTTCTGGGTTAAATTTCCTCCCTTTGGTGGACCTCTACTCTGTTGACCTTGGACCCATTGGTGGGCCTGCCGCCAATTTCCACAGCCACGACGGGGTTTCCAACGGTTGTGACTGGTAGAATTACCCCCATGCGTTTCAAGCTGAGAGTTCGAGCCAGTAGGTCGAGCTTGATGATTTTTCATCAAAAGCTGGTTCTGCTTTTCAGCGAGAAGTAAAATAGAGATCAAATCCAAAAATTTGGTGAACTTATATGCTCTATATTGTTGCTACATGACAATATTGGTGGCATTGAAGGTCGAATAGGTCTTCTCCAGGAGATCCTGTTCGATTAAGTCTTCTTTACATAACTTAAACAGTGATCAAATTCTACAAACTTTAGACTTGTATTCATTCACAAACTTAAAGTCGTTGAAGCGTAAATGCTGCCAGTCATGTCTTGCATCAAGCAAGTAAATGTCTTTCTGGTGATCGAAATGATCGGTCAGAGCAAGCCAGACTGTACATGGATCCTCCTTTACAAGGTATTCAGTTTGCAATGCATCATGGATATGTCTTCAGATGAAGATCATAACAGTAGCTTTCAGAGCTTCGTTGACCGGGTCGTCGGTAGTAGGTCGAAGACTCTTTGCGGTAAGATGGAGCTTCACATCCTGTACCCACTTTAGGTAGTTTCTTCCAAATACTTCTAAAGTGGTGAAATCGAGCTTGTTTAAGTTCGACATGTCCCTAAAACATAGGCTACAACAAAAACATAGTTAGTCATATGGAAACCCATAAACCTACATTGTAGAACATTCAGGTTCTATAGACATGTTTTGGTTTAACTTAAGTATGAAAGCTACGATTTTCACGCGGTAAGTTTTGAATGAAAACTTCAGGTTTCAAAGGCGATAAATTCAAAACTACATGTTCGATTTATTTATGAACTTTCGGTTCATATATAGGGGTACCTGCAAGAACACAGAATACAATATACAACTAAATGTAGTGAATTTGTAGATTGCTTTAGGAACCCAAGTGTGAGTGCATCGAGACTACGAAAGATAGGCAACGATTCAAAGAAAAGAAATAATTTATTGAATCGTTAATTGCCAAAAAGTGGACTTTAGGCCAATAATTTTATATTAATTGTCAGATTAATGGACTGCTGGTCACTTTAATTAATTCAATAAATCGAACCATCCAGGTTTGATTGTAGAAGAAAATAATAACATTCAGGTTAATATTAGCTTGATGAGTGTTAACCAATAATGTCCCAAAAATTATAGAAAGCAGGAATGCCAAAAACGGGGCATTGAATTCGAAAATACGCAACCCAGCTTTATGGGCTGGCTGCCGTGTGCAAGGCAAGGCCCTAGGCTGTCAAAGCAGCCCATGTGTGGTTGTGGGCCACATGTCAGTTCTGGGAAGAAGCCCAACAACCAAGTTGTTGTTTTGGGCCAAAAATAGCGCAGGGAGCACAAGCCTAGCACGGGGGTTGGCCTAGGTTGGGTGCGCGCGAAGCCCAACCAAAGGTTGACTTCGTTTTGGGTCGTGGCAAAGCAAGCCCAACAACTTGAAGGTTGTGGGCAAGTGGGCCGAGGCACGAGGGAACCCAGCAAGCAAATGGGCTTGTTGCAGGTAGGTCGTGGCATGCGGGACAGAGCCCAGCAACTCAAAGGTTACTGGTTTGGGCCAAAAGGCCTGGAGCAGAGCCTAGTAAAGGCTGCATCCCGCATTGGAGTGGGCTGAAGGGACTGCAGGCCCACGCTAAACCCTAACAGGCCGAGGCCTGGTGTCCGTGTATGCAAAGTAAGCCCAGAGGGCTACTGTCGTGATGGTCCACGATGTCAAACGACATCGTCCCAATGTGGTGGTGTGGCTGCATGCCAACAAACTCGGATCGGTGCCAATGGCAGCGCGGCATGGAGTCGCGACTCAGCCACGCAAAAATACTTTTTTTTTTCTTTCGAATTATAGGGTTAAAAACCCTAATTGCTTATAAATTAATTTCGATGCTTTGACTCACAAATTCCACATAGCATAATTGCGTATTGCATGAACAAATATAAATATTGACAAAATATATGAACACATATGCAATATATACAATTGAAAAAAAAAATATAAATATAAGGGGTTCATGCATCATGGAGAATGTTTTCATGCTTCAAGGTCGTTTCAAATATCTTAATTTATTTTAAAAGAACTTGATTGGCAGAAAACGATCGAGCCTTTGATTGTGTAGAAGAGCCTCATCCACGATCCTTCAGTTCCTTAGCTTCTGGCAAGAGCGTACTGAGAGAGTAAAGAGAAATATGTGTTTGTGAGGTGTGTGTTATATCAACCCATTGTGCCTTATTTTATGGCAGTAGAAAAGGTTAAATTCTTATCCTAATAGGATTACAACTCTAATAGGATAATATCTAACCTAGAGAATATTCCAAGATATCCCTAGATACACTAGAATTTACACATTCACATTCTTAATCTAATAAAACACAACAATATTGCCAATGTATCATATAAAGAGAAACAAGAAGAAAGAGAATGCAAAACTAACATTTATAGGAGTGTACAAAATACAAATTCTACTTTTATCATATTTGTCACAAGTATCGGGACCAATTGTCACTAGCATTCATATTATCGTTTTCAAGGCACGGTTTCAACGGGATTGCCTTTTACTTTTTTTATTTTATTTTTATTTTATCATTATCCGTTAAAAAGAAATAACGCTATTCTTATTATGTAATTGTATCATAATTATATACCACTTTAAATAGCAGATGATGTGAACAGTTACATCATTTAAGTTAATCAAAAAAAATTTTCAATTAAAAACAATTTAAAACCCAATAATTAAATAATTAAATGATTAATATAAAGAACAATCAAAGAGAAGAGGAAGGAGACTCGTCGGAGCTCCAACGACCGATGGGCTTTCTGGGTTGTGCTCCTCCACCGATCTTTGGACCCTCTCATCCTCCTCCGTTCAAATTGTGATCCGCCCGAAAACCCACAAGAAACTCCATCAATCTCTCTCTCTCTGATTTTTGTTCATTTAATTGCTTAGAGCTGTTTAGCTAGAAAGAATTAAACTTTTTTGATTAAATTTCTACATCCTCGACTGCAATGTGCGAGAACTTCGTTATCTGCAATACAACTACTGAAATTGTTTTGTGCACAAAAAATCCTGATTTTTCACTTTAAAGACTATAACTTTACTTTAATTAGCTTCTGCAATCACTACCCAAGTTCTAAAATCTGAGTACCCATGTTTACATTGGCCGAATTGTTCCCGGGATTGAAAGAAACAATTGGGTCTGTTTTAATATAAATTTTGAAATGAGAGCAGAATACCTGCACAACCTAAAACCCAGAAGAGACGTGAAACCAGACTCCTCGAAAACTCCAATCAAAATTTTAGCAGCCTTCTTTAATTATTGGGATTTTAAATTTTTTTAATTGAATTCTGATTAATTTAAATGTTGTGGTTGTCCATATCAAATGCTATTTAAGGTAGTAGATAATTGTAATATAATTACATGATAAGAATAACAACACTCGTAAAAAAAAAAAAACCTTAATTGTAGACAAAGTCCAAAAAAGCTGTATCGTCATCTAAGCCCGCCTCGAGCCACTCTGGCTCCTCTACAAGCCAATACTTAGAATTTAGGAAACTTTAACGAAAAGTTTCTGGTACTGTTCATTTTAACGAGAAATCATATTTTTACACTAAAAAGTCAATCCTGGTACTATTCATTTTACCTTTTATTTTGTTTTTATTGTTAAAATTCAAAATTTTCAAACATTTTCATTAGTTTTATTTAAAATTTATGGTTTAGAATGCAAAGTCCAGTCAACTCTATTTTTTTTTATAAAATATCACTTTTATGTGCAAGTGACACTGACATTCCAACTTTACCAATTTACTGATTTATCAATTATCAATTTACCAGTTTACTGTACCACGAACTCTTTGAAGGACCTAATAAGGGAAAAGTGAAACGTAAAAAGTTATGGAGTCATTCAGATTTTCCAGCTCATCAACTTTTTGAAACAAGAATCCTCCAATTTGGCAACAACTTCCTTTGAGAATGAATCGATAATTCCTACGCTTTTGGTAACCTCACTATACTGTTAAAAGTATTAACTAAAATGACTGCGCATATATAGTATATACTCCTCTCCTCTTTCTATTCTGCTTCTTCAATAGCATGTCACCGCACAAACCAAGTTGTCGAACTTTCTGCTAGATTACTAGACGCCGTACGACACTGAGAAACTACTGCTTCCTATTCCTCTAAAATAAATAGCAGTAACAACAGAGTTGAAAACGATGATCTTGCCCTATCCCTATTGCCAGAACCGGTATTGCCCCATAAAGGTGCTGTGGACAAAGATGAGAAACAAGACCTTCCAATAAGAGTCTGGATAGAGACCAAGAGGCTATGGCAAATAGTTGGTCCTGCAATCTTCAGCTGGCTCGCTTCTTTCACGATGAACGCCATTACCCAAGCCTTCGCCGGCCACCTCGCCGAGGTTGAACTAGCTGCCATTTCCATCCCCAACACTCTGATCGTCGGCTTCAATTTCGGACTTTTGGTACGTAATTTATTAATGTTTTTATTTTTTTAACAATTTATTAATGTTTTAAAACACTCATTCTTTTTTTCATTGGATTGAACTTTTCTTTATGCTATGCCATCAGACTGTTTAATCTTGAAAAATTGACAATTAAGTACCCTAATTTGAGTTTGTGATCTCAGACTGTTTTACAATTTAATTATGTGCCCATTAAGTTAGGAATGGCAAGCCCACTGAAAACGCTATGTGGGCAGGCCTTTGGAGCCAAAAGGTACCACATGCTTGGGATATACTTGCAAAGGTCATGAATCGTGTTGTTTCTATCCTGCTTTACCCTTTTACCTGTTTACACATTCACCACTCCAATACTTAACTGCTGGGGCAGACCGATGAGGTGGCAGAGCGGTCAGGAGTGGTGGCGCGGTGGCTCATACCCCTCCACTTCAGCTTTGCTTTTCAGTTCCCATTGCAGTGGTTCTTGCAATGCCAGCTTCAGAACATGGTTATTGCTTGGGTTTCTATTGTGGGGTTGCTGATTAATGCATTGACAAGCTGGCTTTTCATCTATGTGTTGGATTTTGGGGTTGTCGGTGTTGCCATTGCTTTGGATATTTCTTGGTGGTTTTTGGTTTTAGGGCTCTATGTGTATGCTGCTTGTGGTTGGTGTCCTCAAACTCGGACTGGTTTCTCTATGCAAGCATTTTCTGGGCTTTGGGAATTTAGGAAGCTTTCTGCTGCCTCTGGTGTTATGCTCTGGTAATTGTTTTTTGGCCGAATCGGATAAATGATCCATGTGGTCATAAGGTATTCGGAAGATAATCCTGTGTTAAAAAAATTCGAATTTAAACTTTTGTGGTGTACTCTATTAGCAAATTCAATCCAAAATAATTGTTCCGTTAACTATCTAATACATGGATAAAATTGTACTTTGACATGTGCACCTTTCTTCCTGCATCTCCCCTTCTTCTTCTTCACAGCCCACCAAAGAAAAACAGGAATTAGATAAACTTTCCTATCATCTTCCAGATCCAAGGAAAACCTTAAAATTGTTCATCTTACACACTGAACCTCAATTTAATTGGAAAACAAAAGTTACCCAAATTATGAATCAAAGTCACACGCACACATATGTTCTGTAGAAACGAGCTAATAATTTGATTAAGTTTACTAAATCAGAAACAAAGACAGAACAAAATCAATCGCAGAATCTTTATCCCCCCTCTAAATTGTTTGATTAATCATTCTCTACTTTTTTGGACTTTCTAGGCAACCAAGCAGGAAGGTAGAAAATTTCACATCTAATATATCACACCTCTGCGAAAACGGAGATTTCCTCCGTTACATACACCAATTCGAGAACAAAACACCCCAGAAGGCCGTAATTGTTCGAATAAAAAAAACCCAAGCTGAGACGGCTTCGATTTCCTCGGAAGTCGCCCAAAATCGCATCAGAATCAGGGGTTCAAAAAAAACCCAACTGTGGAAAACTCACATAAGCGCACCCACGGAGACACGGTGGCCGCCATGGTTGCGGTGGTAGCTCTGTGGAAAACTGAAAATGGTCTCTCCTTTTTCTCTCGCGCGAAGTGAGTTTAGGGGTTGCGTAGGGGAGATGCAGGAAGAAGGAAGAAGAAGGTGTACACGTCAAAGTACAATTCTACCCAGGTATTAACAGATACTTAACGGGAAAAATTATTTTGGACTAAATTTGCTAACAGAGTACACCAAACGGATTTAAATCTGAGTTTTCTTTAGCATATGGGTTATCTTCCGAATACCTTATGATCACAGGGATCATTTATCCGATTTGGCCTTATTTTTTATATATCACTTTGGATAATACTAAAGAGACTAAATTTGTAAACAAAACTTTATAAACTAAAGGGGCTTTTAGAGATAAAGGCTCGTCAAAGATGATTTTTAGAAGACAACCTAGAAGGTTTTCAATATCTAAAAAAGTTCTTTCATTTTAATGCACTATGACATGTCACTTATAATAAAACCACATGTTTTACTACTATTGACAAGAATGTCATCTTTATTGTCTACAATGTAAACTCCACCATTAAAGTTTGGAAAATGTAACCGCTGATTCAATTATCACATATAAAAGTAACCTCCACCTTCATTGTCTAAAAAATGTCATCTTTATTGTCTATAACATCTTTTTTCAAATTTGATATTGTGTGGAAAATGCACTAATTTAGGTCCGATAGTTTCGCTACGGTCAATTAGGTACGTTATATAGTTTAGGTCCGATAGATTCGGTCCGATAAATTAGGTTAGGTACGTTATAGAGCTTAGGTTTGATAGATTCGGTACGGTCAATTTTGTACAATTTGTAGTTTTTATGCTTTAGTTCACTAGGTTCAATAAATTCGGTACGAAGTTTGTATTTTTTTTATGTTTTAGTTTATTAGGTCCGGTACATTCGGTATAGTCAATTTGGTACAGTTTGTATTTTGTATGTTTTAGCTCATTAGGTTGGGTCAATTTTGTGTAGTTGTATTTTTTATGTTTTAGTTCATTAGGTCCATTAATTTTTGCATTATTGATTCGTTAGGCCTTATACATTAGTTATGATTTACAAAATGTTTTTCAATTTTTTTGTGTTTGAATAGCTTAAAATGGTAATATAGGCAAACTAAAAATATAATAAATTCATAAAAAAAAAAAAAGTACATAAATTTGACATGGAATATATAAGCTGACGTGGACACGAGTTGTTATAGCCCGTCCCTAAAAATTTCATTTTTATGAATTTTTGAAGAATGAAAGGACGAAATTGCCCTTAGTGGCGAGGAGATTGACTTTCGTTGACTGCCAGGTCGTGTTATGTAAGACTTATTTTCTTGGCATATTCTCGTAGTATTCGTCGCTACGGACGCATGGGCGCAAGTAGATTCAAATTTGGAGCTATAACGAAGAAGTTATTAACGTTCGAAGTTGGGGATTAAAATGACAATTTAATTGTTATTTGGAGAATTCTAGAAAAATCTGGAGTGCCACGTGGGCGGCCCAGATTAAAAGGAATAAATTTTGTGTGGTGGAGATTAAAACGAAAGGATGAACAGGGGAGAGAAGTGGAGGAATAAGGAGAGGAGTGAGGAATAGGAGCCAATCAGAAAAGAGGGAAAGGGGGAAAAAAGGAGGGAGAATGGGTGCGGGGGATCCCTAGCCCATGAGGATCCAACCTGACCCGGTCGACTCTTACCTTCATTTCCGACGGAATTTCATCCTTTTTCCTGCAAATTTCTTCACACAACCACTTGGGAACGTCTCCATAACCCTTCCTCTTCAATTTCCACCCCAAATTAGATGGTTTTTGGTTCCATTTTGTGGGAGATGGTTGGCGGCACCATGGGGGGAGATTGGCAGAAATCCGCCATTTCTGCCATTTCTGAAGGTAAACCCGTAGATCCATACCATCAAACAACTCCCCTAGAACCCTAGAACAAGCCCAAGCAGTGGTGGAGGCGTCGGAGCAAGTTTGGAGGTCGAATTAGAGCACACCCAATTCTAGGGTTCATACGGGTTTTAGCAAAATTATAGCTCTTATCGACCAAATTGGCCTTGGCCACAGGTATGAAAGTTGTTCTACTCATTGAGATCTTTAATTCTAAAAATTTTGAGAATTTTTGGAGAAAGTTGATTTTTCTAGCAAGCCGGGGCGGCTGACCGCCACTCACGGCGGCGCGTGACCTGAGGGCCACCAATGTTATTTTTAGGTGTTATTCAATGCCTTGAATTTAGTTTTGAGAATGGATTGACTTGGATTCATCGTTAAGACCTAAATTTGCTACGATACGTTACTAAGTCATTAATGAATCGACGATCCGACTGTTAGATCGTCACCAAACTTTAATAGGTTGTTATTCATAATATTTGAGGAATGTAGGAATTTATGGATCAGGAATCCATTGTACGGATCTTCCCGAATTGGATTTGTAAGTTCGTAAAATAATTTGTTAACCGCCACTTGGTTTTGGTAATTGGCGGAGATCCAACCGTTGGATCGTAATGAAACTTTAGGATATTGTTCTAAAAGCATAATGTGGATTTTTGGAAGGAACGGATCTTCCGGATCAAATTACGTAGAGATGCATTATATGTAAATTACATGTCCTCTCAGTAAGGATTCTGAGATGTGATTTGATATTTGTGCTAGGTGATGATCATCCAAGACATCTCGATAGTCAAGCTAGGGAGTTGTAGCGTGGACTCCAGGTAAGTGGGCTTTTGTTTTCAGTATATATATATATACTTGGTATTTTTCCCAAAAATTTCGTTTTAAATGGTTTTACGAATTGAAATGCCACGTCGAATATCATTTATATTTATTATGATTTTGTGATGAGTATGGCTTGGCACTACGGACGCTCAGGTAAGTCAGGTGAGTATATGGATAGTGATGATGATGTGATGGTGAGATTGGTATATAGCTCATGTTCCTGCACCCCGGTGTTTATGCTCCGCCAAAGGTTAGGGCTTAGCCTTCACGTGATCGTTCACCTCCCGCACCACACGCTCAACCTTAGATCCAAGGCAGGTGCCAGCCTGTCGTACAGACCACTATAGGTGGTTCCGACTCGTAGATGACTTGCGATACATCACACAGCCTTCACGTGATCGTAGCACTTAGCGTATTTATGTACACCCAGCCTATCGTACAAACCAATATAGGTGGTTCCGACTCGTGTACAGGATATTGGTTGAGGAGCTATAGATTCAGCCGTACAAGTCACGTTAAGTGACTCCGACTGACGTATTGATATTGCCGGCATATTGTGGTTATTGGTTATCTCACATGATTGATGCATATATTGCTTGGTTGCATATTTCCTGACGTGATATTTTCTAACATGGCATATTCGAGATTTATCATTTTCCGGCATGATTTGGTATATAAGTATGTATACTATTTTCTGTGAAAGTATACAGGTTTTACAAAGAGGGATTAGAACTTTTGGATAATTGAAATGGCTTTTGAAAACCCTTATTTTTGCCCACTCACAATTTTTGTTTTGCGCCCCTCCAGGTTTTAGCTGCTGAAAGTTCGTATCGACGAGGATTCTTGGCAAATCCCAGTACAGGTGGCTTCCTATGATGGTATAATCATTATCTTCCCCTATTATACTTTACTTATGCTCTGAGATCGCATGTGAAAGGGGTTCATTCCCGCTCACAGCGCACTCTAGTATTTAGGCACTCTTAGGTTTAAACTTATTCACATTTTCCACATCACTACACTTTATGGCTTCGTCACCTTCCAGGCGTCGGCCAGCACAGCTCGACTTCAGAGTCCTAGTGGACATTCCGGGTCGGGGTGTGTCAATTTCGTATCAGAGCATAAGTTGGGCAATACTGCATCCATCACACACGTGATGAAAGTGTTTTAGGCTCTCGAGCCTAATTTTCGAATGTTGCCACCTTGTCGAATACGAAAGAAATGTGTTAGTTTTCCTAAGTTTTGGGGCCGTTTTGTAGGCTTGTCGACCTTTTAGAAGATCGCTTTGGAGAACATTTTTAGACTTAAAGTGAAGAACTTCTTTGCCAAGGAAAGATGTTGATGGAGACTTGTTGATGGCTTTAAAGTAAGGTTAAGGTTGACCTATAAATCAATTCTATCACTATACTTTAGCCATCATTATTAAACCTTTTGAGGTTGGAAATCAGAGATTAGTTTTGATTCCTTGGCAGTACTAGTTAGTGTACCACCTATTAGAATTCATACGAAGTCTACTCTCGACAAGACTCCAGAAATGTCTTGAGTGACGATGTGGTGCTACAAGGGTAGCCTCGATGGAAAAACAATTTGGGACAATCACTTTTGGTCCCTCATAGCACTAATCTTTCTAAACACGTTGGTGATCACATCAGATCTTCAGGAGGAAGATCGAGTTCCGTTTAAGTTCGTTCTAAAGCAGATTATTGGAAAAATTCTATTTTTCCGGTTTTAGGACATGGTGATGTATGCATTATTTTAATAAGTATGGGCACAAGAGTACAAATTGTTACGCCTAGGGTTAGTTGAAATCCCTGAAGTAGAAAGTATTTTTCCTAGAATAAATGAACCACTTCCTAGGACCAATTTCTTACCCATTATCGGAAACCAACTACCTGAGTGAACTCCAACTTATTATTAGTCTGGTGGTGCTACTAATCGGCGACATTGTTCGATATCCAGAAGTTGCTAATCGATATTTCGGCGGTGTGATTTTTTATATCGAACTCATGCTAGTATCTGGAAGTGATATCTTTATGCGAAAATGCCGATATATAGTTCAGGGTAGCAAACAAGATCAAATTGTTGTATATGCGCAATTTAGCGGCGCGTCTGGTAGATTAATAATCCTGACTACTTGAGCTGAAGAAACTAAATGGAGGAAACTTAGTGGCAGACCTCGTATCAAGTTAGTAAACTCACGGGAATGTGAACCATATTACCTATTTAGGTAATCAGAACTTCTTTGACTAGTCCTTTATCGGTCACTTCCACAGGTAGGCAGTAGAATCGAATTACGAAGTGGCATCTCACTGCTAGCATGTTTGGAGTGTCGAGAAAATTGTGAAGACCTTTTAGTTCGTGTTGTAAACTTGGTTGGCAGTTTAGTATGTTGTGAAGATGTTTACCTTTGGCATCTTTTCTTGAAATTTTGTGAGGGATGCGACTAAGTGCGAAAAGTGGAATACACCAATGATTTACCTTGTTATTACCACATTTATTCTCTTTTTCCTTATCGAACCACCCTTATATCAGTTCCTTTTGTGGCTTTTTTGGGCTAGTTCTACTCCATTTGGAGAACTTAGCTATTAAGCTCATTGATTAGGGAGTTACCCAATTAAACGCTTTATCTGCAGAATTTCAAACCTATTCACGAAAGCGGAATACTGGACCCTAGGTTTTTACCTAGATTTTAATCACTTGATCGGGTAACGATTTGAAACCGCTATATACTGCTTCGAATTGTTGGTCTAGTCAACCAACCATTGTAATTTGAGGTTGCCTCCATGGTCTGGTGGATTCATAGTGGTCTTATCGACTACCCTCTTACCTACCATGGCAGTGAGACCAGATTCTTGAAGCTTTGTTAGTCAGCTTTGTACCAGATCTTCGACTATAAACTTTGGTTGATTGATACTCTTCAAGGGAGATGTGATCTCAGTGGATGAGATCCCTTTCTTTTTCCAAAAAGGTTGTAGCGGAAGAAAGTGGAAATTCTCACAAAGTATCGAGAAATTCGAGATATCTTTGGCCTTGTTGATTTTATCAACAATTTGTTAGTGATTTTTCGACTATAGTATTCTTCTTCCCTTTTGGCCGAAGATAGTTAGTTTAGTCTGGAAAGTTGGATATGAATAAGGTTTCTGACAACCAAAGTGTTGTCTTACTTTATCTTTATTATATGTCTTGTGATGACGTTGATCATTCTGAAATCCATGATGACGTGTTCTTTGGATGTTTCAACGGTGCAGAGGCGGCATGATGATTTATTACTTATATTTCCAAAGGTGTAACACTGTTTGGATGAGCCGTCCTATTCATGACTTAGAGTCAACATTTATCATCTTTGCTTGAAAATCAAATGACATTTCTCCGTGGAGAACATGTCTAAAATCCTTACCAACCTTAGAACTTTTAAGTGCACTTACTTGGAGATCGAGCTAAGTTTTAAACAACGGCAGTAGAAGGATTAAATCAACAATTGTGAATACATTATTAGGTATCAGTTTAGTTGTACAAAGAGAACGTATCTACTCTTGAATACTTGCAGCTTATCCTATTCCATTTCAGTTGGAAAGTACGAGTATTGATATGGCGTTATCTTTAATCCATCAAGAAATAGTTATAATGGTTATAATCACTTTCGATGTAGGAATGGAGTGAGAAGTATCATCATAGACTCTCGATACGAGGCATTTTGTACCTGTAGAGAATGTGAAAATCAATAGTCATGGTACTATAGAGAAATGTATGCACCAAAATGTTAGTACCGAAATGTATTATGTTGAATTAATGTACCTAAATGTTTGTATCGAAATGTATGTACCGAAATGTGTGTACCTAAATGTGTGTACCTAAATGTATGCACCGAAATGTATTATAATGAATTTAATGTACCTGAATGAAGAAGAAAAAATACATCGAAATATATTGTATAACAAAAATTAGTTTATCTAAATGTTTACAACAAAATATATTACGATAAATGAAATGATAATAAGAATTATAATGAAATAAAATTAATACATTAAAAATTAGGAAGAAAAAGAGAAATAATTAAAAAATCAAAATATAATTAATAAATGAGGTTATTAATGTATCAAGGGATTAAAACCAATGACACACCCCGACTCAGGATGTCCACATGGATCTCGAATGGAGCTATGCTGACCGACACCAGGATGGTGACAAAGCCATGAAGTATAGTGATGTGGAAATGTGAGTAAATTTAAACCTAAAGAGCCTAAATGTAAGAGTGCGCTTGTGAGCGGGAATGAACCTATTTCACACCTGATGTCAAAGCATAAGTAAAGTACAGTAAGGTAGGATGAGAATTATACCATCGAAGGTAACCACCTATACCAAGATTTGCCAAGAATCCTCGTTGACATGAAAGCTCAGCTACTAAAACCTGGAAGGGCAAAAAACAAGGGTGAGTAGGCCAAAAAATAAAGTTTTATAAAAACCATTTTGAAAACATTATAACCCTTCACCGTAAAACAAGTATAGTTTCCAAAATATACATACTACGTATAGTATGAAAATACTTACCGTAGCCTGCAATATCACAAGAATGCCATACGTCGCAATGCTGCATAAATAAACACATAACGATCGATATCACATAATCTCGCATAAACAAACATATCATATCGAGCGCTCATCGACATATGCTGACACACGATTCCATGCAGAGCTATTCTGACATGAATAAGACTAATGTAATGATAATTAACACCTTAGTACTACAATCACGTGAAGACTGGCGCTATGTGCATCACATACAAGTCCTAATTGCCTATAGCAATCTAGGACGGGACTGGCACCTACAATGGATCCAAAGTGAGCATACGGTGCGATGTGAACATACATGTGAAAGACTGGCCCTGGCCCTGGCCCAGATGAGTACAACACCAGTGTAGCACACGATGAGCAGATAATATCATTATGATCATATAATGGTAAATCGATAATTCTAATCAACCATAACACTATTCATGGCCGCAAATATAAGTAACGCATCCCATAATAGTATGCATACTTGTGCATCCCACAAAATTCAGAATAATTTCATAAATTTCGTGGTCTAATTTAGGCATATGTAGGAAATTCTTTTTCAAATGTATAAATGGAAACCGTGACGCCCCGGCGGTCAACTACGTCAAAACTTTGGAATTTCACTAAATAGGTGTCAAAAATGGACTCGGGATGTCGAAATTAGCCTGGGAGGGTTTTCGAGAAAATTTCAAAAAAGTCAAGAAAAGTCAACTAACGGTCAACAATTAACTTTAATAGAATTTTCCCTCCTCAGAAGGAATATTCTGAGTGGATCCGAGTTTGGATCTTTTTTTTTTTTTTTTTTCTTCTTCTTTTTCTCCGGCCAGTTGCCGTTGTAACCGCGAGAATCTGGGAATGAGATGGTTGGGATAAATCCCGGCTTCAACTAACTAAAAACTTCACTAAACCTAGCCTTCCAATATATCAAATTGAAACTCGAAGAACAAGAAATCAGAATATACCTTTGGTTTCCTCGACCATGGTCGAATTTAGCCCCGAAATAGGCTCAAAGTTGCTAGATCTCTCGCCAGAAAACTGGATTAATTTCCAAGGGTGTTTTCTGCGTACAAATTATCACCAAAATCCTTCAAATTTACCCTAATCGTACTACAAAACATTATCTACGAAGAACTTGGGGGTTTTCGAGGTTCACCTTTGTTGGGAAAATGAAGTTTAGCCGGAGGAGACGATAAACAGTGGCCAAAGCCACTGTGCAACCACATCTCGAACCAAGGTGCACTGAACTGACTAGATGACGGCGATGGTGATCTCTCACTACAAGAAAACAGGGCTTATGTGACGACAGATATTCGTCACATAAAATAAAAATGCGTCACATTTGATAATATGTGACGCTTTCACAGCATCACTGCGAGCGTCACCTATGACGCGTCACGGAAAGTATAAGTGACGAATTTTAAAAGCACCACATATTGTTAGTATATGTGACACTGCTTTCGTCACTTAATACTGGTTTAAATTTACGAAAATAGGAGATTGTGACGGATAAGGCGTCACAAAAGAATAAATTATCTAACCTATATAATTCGTCACGTATGAAATAGATAAGTGACGCTGAAAGCATCACATTGTTCTTTCATTTATGGCATAGCCTGGGTCACTTATGTCAAAATAAAATATCTATTTTGGAAATATATGTGAAAAACCAATACAATTCCCTATTTATAATTTGATATTACAATTCCTTGTTTATAAAAAAGAATAGATTATGTGACCTATATAATTCGTCACGTATGAAATAGATAAATGACGCTGAAAGCGTCACATTTTTCTTCCATTTATGGCACAGCCTGGATCACTTATGTCAAAATAAAATATCTATTTTGGAAATATATGTGACAAACCAATACATATTCCCTGTGTATAATCTGATATTACAATTCATGGTTTATAAAAAAGAAAAAATTATGTGCCTATATAATTCATCACTTATGAAATAGATAAGTGACGCTGAAAGCGTCACTTTTTTCTTCCATTTGTGGCATAGCCTGGGCCACTTATGTCAAAATAAAATACCTATTTTGGAAATATATGTGATAGACCAATACATATTCCCTGTTTATAATCTGAAATTACAATTCTCTGTTTATAAAATAGAATTACAATGCATGTCAAATATAAGGTAATGCTTCGGTTAATTGCATTTTCATTAATAAACTACTTAGGCACATACAACAAGTACATTTCATATACTCACATAAAATTCCCAAAAAAATCTAAATCTTAGTGTCCCATCTCAGCTCAATGGCAGTTCATGATGAAGGGCACCAACACCTCTATACATGTTGGAATGCTAACAGAAGAGAAATCTAAGGCACTGAGGAGCTAACCAAAAAAGTTTTACCATGTGCATGACTAAAGATAGATAACAGTAAGTTCATCATGAAGGGCACCAACTCCTCTATACATGTTGGGATATGCTAACAAAAGAGAAATCTAACACACTGAGGAGCTAACCAAAATGTTCTACCATGTGCATGACTAAAACTAGATAACAATGAAAGACTTTGTAATATAAATCAGTCTTCATCCGTACCAAGGTCTTCCATTTCAGCATATGTACCATCGACATCTAAAAAATCATCATTAGTACCTATAGAATTGTTGATGCCTTGACATTTCTTTCCTAAAAGAGCTTTCACTTGTAATATGAGAATATCATTCTTCTTTTTCAACTCTTTATTCTCCTTTTCCAAGTTGACGAAACTAGTTGATAGAAGCTTTATTTGATCTTTCATCTCTGTTAACTCAGAACTTGAAGGCATTGAAGAAACATAATCAGATGTATCCATACGAGGAAAAATACCTACACCATTAATAGATTTTCCCTTTCTCCCAAGGTTCTCAGCCATGATGCCAAACTTATCATCCAATGGAACTTGTAGAGAATCTGGTGGAGTACCATCTAGTGCTTCTTGGATCAATTTCTCCATAACTTCATCCTTCTTTTTTTTTCATCTTATCCTTACATAACAAATAGCACCAAGAATACTAAAACAGTGAATTCAATATTCATCAATTGCTAAATAAGTAATATATAAACAATAGTAATATGTAAAGAATTCAACTTCTTTTGGTGCTTTTGCTTTCTAGGGGAAAAGATGGACCGTTAATTGCTTAATGGCTGAAAAGAAACCAAATTGTAAACATAGTTCAAGTCAAAATTTGTCATACCTTATAGCTCTTAGAGTAGTAATATCACTTTCTACTCCTCATATTCTAAACAAAATGGTTCTCCTTTCTACTCCTCATATTCTAAACAAAATATAACAAACATGAGCATATCGAAATTACACACTAAATTTTATATGTAATTTAATTTCATTACCTTGTGAGCATTCCTAGCATGTTGGATGAATGGCCTTGCCCCTCCTTTGTGATGATACTTTTGTTTCTTTCGATTATCAGCATTTTTCTTGGAAACATCCTACATTAGAATGCCATTATGAGGACTACTTTTAGCAACATTATACATAAGAGGAAAATGAAACACCTTGAATCCATGAGTGGTTCTAAAGTATTTATCATCACATCACACTTTTGGTCAGGTTCACGAATATATGGCATGATTTGCAATATGTAAATTGTAATATAAAAATTTGATCTCAAACTGACATGGAGTTGAAAAGTCATTGAAATTACTAAAAGGGCTCATAATATTCCTAGGTCACTTTCTAAGTACGTTAAAAGAATTTAATTACCGCATTGTGAATTTGAGGTAGTGGATTTCTTTTGTTTTTATTATTTTCTTTACATTTCTAAGAAGCTCATGTGTTGATCTCTTTTAATATAGTAAGAATCATATTGTAGACTATGATTTGTAGGAAAAAAAATAAAAAAAATAAAAATAATGTTCTACAGAAACATACCAAAAAGCATAAATAAGAAACATGGCAAAGTGTTGCAGCAAGATAGCATAAATAAGAAAATGTTCTACAGAAACATACCAAAAAGACTTCACTAGTGTAAATATTATCACACAGCCAGTACCAATGACTCACTGGTCTCTCATTCCATAGTGACTTCTCAAGCAGGTTAGCTCATCCTTTCACAGGTGTTTCACATGATAAGTAGTGCTCATGCAACCGAAACCTAAACTGGGAGTACAACTTCCCCATCTTCTTATTCACATAAGCAAGAATCTTCGAATTGCACAAGTCTACCTCAAACAGTATCTAAAATAAAAATAAAATATAAATAGATGAGTGGTTGAAATTATTATGGCTAACTTGAAGTAAAGTCAAACTCACTAGCAATGACTCCCGCAATTTTTCCTTAGCCA
Source organism: Heteromeles arbutifolia (assembly GCA_024362995.1). Classification (NCBI taxonomy): domain Eukaryota; kingdom Viridiplantae; phylum Streptophyta; class Magnoliopsida; order Rosales; family Rosaceae; genus Heteromeles; species Heteromeles arbutifolia. The sequence continues at coordinate 25,111,320 of JANCRC010000013.1, read as the reverse complement.
TAGCTGGAACCTTCATCCATCTCTTGTAGCACACCGGTGCATCACTTCGAACAAGAATCCCTATTTCAGACGTGAAAAAAGCTGACACATCTGCATCAGTGGTACTTGCTTATTCAAATCAAAGATGACTGGCATCTTCTTCCCATTATTGGCCTCTAAAATATCATGGAGGCGTTTCCCAGATGACTTTCCACGTGTATTTTTTTTTTTTGTAGAAAAATCAAACTTTGTTTCTGGAAACGAAAAACAAATATTTATAAAGTGTTGTCATGATAAGACATAAGAATCATTTTACAGTTGTATATATCATGTACAACTGTACAATCATCTATAACTCATCTTGAGAAATAAAAGTGGTATTAATGCATTATGTATGCCTTACAACATCTGACCTATTCCTTTCTCTGATATAGGTTAGAATCTGTAAGGAGAAAACAACTGGTCACGTATATGCAATGAAGAAGCTTAAGAAACCAGTGATGCTTCAGAGAGGCCAAGTATACATTCTCTCATACCTTTTTTTTTTAAGTCTAATTTAATTTTTCTTCCCTGGGCTTAGTACAATTGGTGTTTTTTTTGTTTAGGTGGAACATGTGAAAGTTGAGAGGAATCTACTTGCTGAGGTTGACAGTAATTGTATTGTCAAGCTCTATTATTCGCTCCAGAATGAAGAGTACTTGTATCTAATTATGGAATATCTTCCTGGTGGGGATATGATGACTTTATTGATGCACAAGGATACATTGACAAAAGATGAAGCTTGTTGAAATACATCAAAATCACAAGTAAATCAAGTATGGGTTGCATTAGTGATGTTGCACAAGTGATGCTGCATAAGTGATGCTACACAAGTGATGCTGCATAAGTGATGATGCATAAATGATGCTGCACAAGTGATGCTGCACAATAAAAACAGGAACAACAGGTTGTAATTATCACTATAGCTAAGTTATGGGTTAAAGTGATGGCTACAACCTTCCAACTTGTCATCTCACTTCTTATTCAACCATACTTCTCTTTTTTGTCAATGTCTCTCCCTAAAATATGGGATCTCCTTACTTGTAATTATTATTTGTTTAGCCCTTGTTGTGTCCGGTTTTCTAAGGTAGAAACCATGTGGTAGGTAGTGGCTATTGTCCACTATTTTTGTAATCTATCATCCGGCTGTTTATAAGAGCTTTGTTCTCTCTCTTGTAAAGATCATGATCAATATACAAACCTTCAAATTCAATCAAGCTAGATTTTATATTAGGGAAACCGTTCTAGCTATTGAGTCCATTCATAAACATAATTACATCCATAGGTACATTGATGTTAGTTTGATTATCTGATTGTACACGTGTACATGATATATACATACGTAGATACCCTATTATCTAATTCTTATGTCTTATCATGATGAATGATTGTACAGTTGTACATGATATATACATATGTAGATGCCCTGTTATCTAATCCAAAGGAACATTACTTTGACCTGATTTACAACATTATTACTATAATAAATATTTATAAAGTGTTGTCATTTAGAATTTTAATACCTGGGTTATTGTTTGCCAGTTCTTCAGGTGATTGTGATGGTGATGAGGGTCGTGGTGGTGGTGGTTGAGCTGGTGGTACAGGTGCATCATTTGGAGGAGGTGGTGTGCGATCTCTCACCATTTTCACCCTCTTTCCTCGCTACATTGGAGCTGATAATGAAGATAGTCGAACAAAAAATACATTACTTCGGCAAGATTTGTGACAATTTTACTAAGATAAATATTTATAAAGAGTTGTCATTTAGTATTTTTATACCTGGGTTATTGTTTACTAATTCTTCAGGTGATGGTGGTCGTGGTGGTAGAGGTAGTGGTACAGGTGCATCATTTGGAGGAGGTGGTGTGCGATCCCTCACCATTTTCACCCTCTTTCCTCGCTGTATTGGAGTTGATAATGCAGATAGTCAAACAAAAAATGCATTACTTTGGCAAGATTTGTGACAACTTTACTAAGATAAATATTTATAAAGAGTTGTCATTTAGTATTTTTATACCTGGGTTATTGTTTGCTAGTTCTTCAGGTGATTGTGATGGTGATAGGGGTCGTGGTGGTGGTTGTGGAGCTGGTGGAGCTGGTGGTACAGGTGCATCATTTGGATGAGGTGGTGTGCAATCTGTCACCCTCTTTCCTCTTTGTGTTAGAGCTGCCATCTAAATAAAGAAAAGACACAAGTTAGAACATAATAACATCACAAAATAATCTTACATTATAAGCATAGCATACAAACCTTTTTATTTTAGAAAATTAAAATTAACGTATTATGCATGAATCTCACCAAAATCATTAATCATAATCACTATATGTATCAGTTGTTTCACCATCTTCATTGTTTCCAAATAACAAGTCTTTATCCTTCTCTTCCTCATCCTTCTCATCTTTCTCCCCTTCCTCCTCCTTATCTGTCTCCGCCTCCGCCTCCGCCTCATTCATTTGTTGCCCCATTACACCAAGCATTCTTCGAATCTCTTCGTCAACATCAATTGATTCTGGATCAATGTCCTCTTTGCATAATAATATAGTACCTTCATCATTTTCTTCTTGAACCGGCCGTATTGAATTATCACTTTCATGCTCATACTTATCATCATCTTTGTCATTTTTGTCATCATTATCATCATCATATTTCTCAAGAACATCCCAAACATGCCTATGTTGAATCTTCTGCATAACTTTCCAAGGATGACCCAACTTTAAATCGTCAATATAAAATACTTGTTGTTGTGTAGCTAACACATATGGGTCACTATCATACCACTGATTGTTTACATTCACTGATGTAAGATGAAAATCTTGAATGATCTTTTTTCCTTTGGTATTCGTATTGTACCAATGACATTTGAAAAGAATTACCTTAAAACCTCTTGTAAATTGAACTTTAATGACATTAACTAAGCTGCCATAAAAGTTACACGGTTCACCATTATGTGATCCATAAGTCATTACCCCACTATTCTGTGTTGTGCAGTTTTGATCAACAAGTGTGACCAAATATCGTATGCCGTTGACAATACACCCTGTGTATTGGATAGTGCATCGATCAGGACCTTGGGCTAATGAAAAAATTTCTTCACTTACCAATCTAGGTTCTTGAAAATATAATGACCTGACTTGCTGCCTAAACTATTCTGGAAACAACTGTCTATGCCTTTGTTCTACATTAGCATGATTCTCTCTTTCCAAAAGTTGGATATGCTCACTATATGAATATAAAAAATATTAGTTAAAATAATGGAATTACAAATATCATAAGTGAATCTTGAACTATTAAAATCGCATACTTTCTGAAGTCTTCAATTTCATCACAATTGTCTAAGATATACCAATAAGCCATTTCTATATATTTCCTCGAAAGTTCAACCATTACATGACCTCCAATTGGACATGCTTTTTGAGCAAAAACAAAAAGAAGTCGTTGGTATCATCACCATCATTGTTTCTTTCTGGTCGGGTGAATTTCGTCTCAACATCACATAGATACATAGAGCAAAATGTTGAAGATTCGTATGCCATGTGCGCTTCCACAATAAAGTCTTCAGGTCGAGCTTTGTTACAGACAGATTTCTTGTACGTGCCTAACAATCTAAAAGTTAAAGTATTGTTACTATGTAGAAAAACAAACTAAATTAAACTAAAGCAAACATGATGACACATTACCTTTCTACAGGATACATCCAGCGACATCCAACTGGTCCTGCTAATTTAGCTTCTCATGGCAAATGCACAGTTAAATGAACCATGGGAACAAAGAAAGCATGTGGGAAGATTTTTTCTAGTTTGCACAATATAAGCACAATGTCTTCTTCCAACTTATAAAGATTAGCAACAGTAACTGTCTTTGCACATATTTGTTGGAAGAAATTTGACAACTCAACAATTGGTTCATATATCTGCTTTTTCAAATGTTTCTGAATACCCACGGGAAGTACACGTTGCATCAGCACATGACAATCATGGCTCTTTAAACCCAAAACTTTTCCTTCATTTACACGCACATTTCATGAAATACTATATCCATAACCATCAGGAAATTTAATTGATTGCAACCATTGCAAAAAATCTTTACTCTTGGAAGGCTTGAATACATACTAAGCTGGTGGCTTATCCAATTTATTATTTTCATTCAATTCCAATTGCAAACTTTCCCTGATATTCATGTCTTTTAAATCCATCCTCGCCTTGAATGTGTCATTTGATTTCTCCGTATTCAACAATGTCCCAATCAAAATATCAAATATGTTCTTCTCAATGTGCATGACATCAAGATTATGCCTAATCTTCAATTTCGACCAATATTCCAACTCAAAAAAAAATACTCTTCCTTGTCCAGTTTAATTCTTCAGCATTCCGCTTCCTCTTCTTGTCTTTATTATCACGATGCTTACCAAATGTGCGAGGAACAATATAATCTAATTGATCAAGTATGTCCTCGCCTGAGAAATCTCTCGAACGATTTCTCATCTCTCGATGACCATTAAAGAGTGCCCCCATGAATGATTCATTGGTAAATAACGACGGTGTCCAATATGACAATACTTACTTCTCAGCTTAGTGTACGATCCATCCTCATTACATACTGGACATGCCAACTTATCGTGAGTGCTCCAACCTGATAAATTTCCATAAGCAGGAAAATCATTGATGCTTCATATCACAGCTACATGCAAATTAAAAGTACATGCAGCCATCTTATCATAAGTTTGAACGCCACTTTCCCATAATTCCTTAAGCTCATCTATTAATGGACGCAAATATACGTCAATCTCATTTCCAGGTGCATTGGGTCCAGGAATTAACAAGGTGAGAAAAGAGAATGGCTTTTTCATAAATTTCCATGGGGGCAAATTATACGGAAACAAAACAACTGGTCACATACTATAAGGCTTGCTCATATTCGAAAAAGGATTAAACCCATCAGTTGCAAGGCCCAATCTAACATTTTGTGGGTCTCAAGCAAAATCAGGGTATATTTTGTCAAACTCTTTCCAAACAATAGAGTCTGCTGGATGCCTCATTATGTTCACATCATTAACTCTTTTATCCTTGTGCCACCTCATGTCTTTGCTCATATGTCTTGACATGAACAACTTTGCAACCTTGGTTTAAGTGGAAAATACCGTAATACTTTTCTCGGAACTTTCTTTCTTTGCTCACAACTTTCTTTCTTTGCTCACAAGCACTAGCCTTATACCTTGGCTCATTACACACTGGTCATCTATCTTTCTTTTCATGTTCTATATAAAACAATGCACAGTCGTAGTAACAAGCATGAATATTTTCTTACCCCAATCCAAGACATCTCAATATCTTCTTGCACTCATAGAATAATTTAGGAACGTGGTTAGGTTGGGGACACATCTTCATCATTATTAACATCTTATCAACTGCCATGGCAGTCATATGGTTGTCAACTTTGTTGTGAATCAAAACTGTATATTCATTGCATCCAGGGTATAGTTCCAATTGAACTTCATGAAGCAACTTCTCATAGTTATTAAAATCTACCATATGAGCATTAGTCACCTCACCACTCCACAACGTATCTTGATAACCCATTGTATCATTATCATTATCATCCAATATTTGAAATGCATCCTCAATAATATTGACCATGTTGCCATTAGGATTACTAGTATGCTCGTCATTCGTAAATCCTGAAGTTTGTCCTTGCACTTGATGGATCCGCTCACCATGATATATCCATGTATCATAATTCATATTCATACCGGAATTCAACAAATGAAGATGAACATCTTCAACAGAATGAAAAAAATCTGTTATGGCAAACTTTACAAGGACATGATATCTGATTATTCTGGTTCACATGATGACGAGCAACGTCAATGAATGACTTGACCCCTTCTCTAAATTCCAAACTAAGGAGATTCCGATTACAAATCCATTGTCTGTCCATGATGTCCAACTGTATTTTAACACAATATTAACTTACTAAGACTTATTTTTTAAACACTATATGTTTTAGGTTAAAATAATTTCGAGTAGCTAGATATGGAATTTACATAAACGAGGAAAAGATATATTAATTTCAACAAGATAAGATACATGTCTTTCGTAGGATGTGTGTGTGCATACATAAAAGCCATATGATATTATTAAAGTGACAGAATTAATAAAATTTGTATCCTAAAATTCCAAATATTTTATGCAATAATAAATAAATAAAAAGTATATAGATTAGTACCTGATCATTCTATTCTCCAAAGTACTGTAAAATGTATCTTCTCCTCCGTGCTGATTCCCTGAAAACACACAACAAAACACACCACATATAGGTCAAGGGTTTGTTTTGTTGCTAATGAGAGAGTGAGAATTAAAATACTCTGATGCTAAAAACAAATATGCAAAACTACTCATGCACATTGGAAACTTTAACAAAACTTAGAGTATTTCAATTTAAGTGGATCTGCCAACCCTAAATTTAGTGAAGTTCTAAAATTGTATTACAATTCTTTTGAGTTGGGTTTTCCTTAGCAGGAAATATAGTTGGAGGACGTTGTTGCAATAAAAACTTTGCCCTCGCAGTCATAGTAATGGATGCATACTTCACCAAAGCCTTCCACAACGGCTGAATGCATACAAGAATTTCTCACTTCAAATCGTCGATACAATTGAGAATCAAGTTCCTTTGTGACAAAGATGTAGGAAAAATAAATTATTTTTATGCAAGCATTTGTTAAAAAATACAACACCAACCCAAAGAACCCAAAGAATAAGGTACATCTCATTATAGAAGTCTTGGTATTCTAGGAGAATCATGCATGGGATTTTGCTAGAGAATTCTAGCAAGCAAGGTCGGTGCATCATGCATGTATATTAAGAAAATGCTACACAATCCTAGCAATATATCTTATTAGGTCGGCAAGGACCACCCATGTTAGTGATGTTGCACCAGTGATGCTGCACCAGTGATTCTTTTGCAGCTTTTGACAAAGATGATTGGTAATCTCGTACTCCAGCTAATTGGTTGAATCCCAACGAACTAACATGACGGAAACAATGGTAACAACCAGTGAAATGAAGTATAACACTCAATTCAAAAGTAATTTTGATTAATCTAAAACAACATACTCATAACAAAAGGAACACTACTGTAGAAATGCCTCTAATGAAACACATATGTATATAATCATTTCTAGCACTAAATACATGCTTTACTTCATATATCATTGAAATCATATATAGCATAAATGTATGTAGCTTGATAACTAACATGGAAGCTCACAAATCCGTGATAGATAAACTATTATATAAAATTAAAAGCAACACGATGGATAGACAAGAAAATAGCTATAGAAAATGTAAGGGAAAACTGGGGATATGTCATAAACTTATCAAGGGTATTATGTCAAAATATATTTTCTTTTTAAAATGAATCAGTTGGTAGATCAACTGATATCACACAGCCCTTTCAGCTTTCATATGAAAACGGCCAACACAAATATGTAGTGCATAAAACCAAATGGATTAAGATTTCCGTCAATATACTTTTTAGCTTCTATAAATTGCCATAGTTCATTCAAACAAAAGTTTATATGCATAACCTAAAACAAAATTAAGATGAGGTAAGACCTTACCCACTTACATCCACCAAGTTAGATGCAAGTATCTGGGTGTTGAGGAGAGTGAATCAGGGCAATGAGGCAAATCGGAGTGCAATGGGGAAAAAAAAAAGGGTGCGATTTGTGGGAGATGAAGGGGAGATGGGTGGTCGCCGATGATGGCAACCACCGGAGCGTAAAAGAGGGAGATGAAGGGGTGGGGTGAAAAGGGACGAAAGTGAGAGTGGATACTTTCTGTTTAGAAAACCAAATGAATATGAAGGTGGACTCTGTGGAAGAACTTCAATTATTTTATTCTTCAATTATTTTATTTTAAGTTTTCATATTTGGCTTTTATGAATAATTTTTTATATATAATCAGTGAGGCATCTTTAGCCTCACATTTGAGTATGTCATATTATTTAACATTATGTGACGCATTCTACAATTTGTCACCAATAAACTTTCATTTGGGCGGTAAAATTTCACGCCCATTTAGACGTGGCGAATCTGAAAGTTATATGTGACGCATAAAATCTAAAAAATCATGCTGGTCCCACGAAAGTTTTTATGTGACGCTTTCTAAAATCTTCTCACTTATTCTCATTCTATATGATGAATTTCTAGACGCCACCATTAATTTCATCACATATTCCCTGTTTTCTTGTAGTGTCTTTTTAAGGCTAGTGGTCTAGTTTCGAAGGTTTCGACGAAAGATGGCGATGCTCCGTCGTGGTAGTGTCTGTGTAACTATAGAGATGAGGAGAACGGGCGAGAAGGAGAGAAAGGTGAGGGAAGAAGGAGAGGAATTCATGGCTGTCGTGGTGCTCGCTGGAACGGCGAGGGTGGTATGGTGCGGTTTCTCTACACTTACAGAGAGAAAGATGAGATGGAGTTGAGAGATGAGAAATAGTGAAATGAGGGAATGAGAGATGAGGTAGCAGCTAATGAGTGGAGAGTTGAAAAAAAAAGTGATTTCAAGGGATTAGGAGACACGAGAGAGAGGGAAAAAGTGGGGGTGTGGGCCCCACGTGGCTTACAAAACAAGCCACAAAATATCTCTAAACATAAAATTACCAAATCACCCTTCACAGTCGTAAGTCCGTAAAATTTTCATCGTAACTCCAAATTCGATTCCGCTTGCGCCTACAAGTTCGTATCGTCGAGTACTTCGAGAATACGGTAAAATAATAGCTTGTACACGTTACGAAAAGACGGTCAACGAAGTCAATAATCTCACCTCTAAGGCATTTTTGTCAAATCACTCTTTTAAAATTTATAAAATCGTAAAATTAGGGATGGGTTCTCACAACTAAATTTTGATCTTACTCATGGTTTTAATAAAAAAAAATCATCTTCGCCAAGGATTAAAATGAAATTTTCTAAAAAAAGTATGATTAGAATAAGAAGTAATATTGAATAATAAATTAAAAATATCAATAAACATTGGATTGAAGTACTATAATTAGAATTAGAAAAAATATAGCAATATTTACATTTTTCCAGTTCTTCATATATATATATAGGTAGGTATGGTATACAAAATCCAATACCAATGTCACATCATTAATTGTCGGTTTGGTATAATGCCATCCGATTATGAAAAAAATGCCAAAATTATACCATACCATTATGAACCGACTGGTATGATTTGGTCGGTAATCGGTTTATGGCAAAATTTCCCACCCCTAATCATCAATGCAATTATAAATATTTTTATACCTTTTACTTCATTTTCTTTCATTACTAATGCAAAGATAATAAATATGAATTTTTATTTTATGTTAAAATTTGACATATCGGGTGGAGAACAAAATTCTAAAAGATGTCAAAGTGCAACATAAGCTGTCAAATTTAAATTTTATGTTAAAAATTTCACATCTCCTTTAGAGATGGTCTTTAAACTACACATATAAAAACTAATTAAATTTATAACTTCTTTAGAAAAAATTACAAAACAAATAAAAAAATTATTATATTCTAATGTATTCTATTGGGATTTTGAGTGATTTTAATTTTTTTAATGAATCTATAAGTATTCAATTAAGATTTTGAGTGATTCTCTGAAATTCATAGTGTATTCAATCATGATTTTAAGATAGTTTATTAAAATCCTTAGAAATACGGTGTATTCAATTAGGATTTTAAAGAAGTTTATAACATTCTACTTGTATTCAATTAGGAATTGATTTTTTTTTAATTAAAAAGTTGATGAATTAGAGGGAATTAGAGAAATTGTATTTTAAGCATTCAGAAATCTCACCTCTCCCCAAGAGATTTCGTGGGAGTTGAACCAAAATTTTACATGGAATCTTTACAAATCAATTAAACTCCATAAAAATCGGGAATTTTATTAATCAATTAAAATCCCTCAAAATCTCAATTGAATAGACTCCACTAAGTTCACAAAAGCGTTTGCTGCCCTTAAAATTTTTCTATACATTTCTCACTTTCATAATAAAATTATCAAAAAAGGAGAAAATTGCAATTTTAATTTGTATTGATATGACAAAATGAATGACTGTAACTGAAACATTAATGATATTCAATTTTTGACTAAAACTTTGTATTCGGTCTCTAGTCACTAACACTCTTTGACTAAAACATTAATGATATTCAATTTTTGATCAAAGTCACTTGACTTTCTACACATCATTATATTACTATTAATATGTATATTTATATATGTTTGATATTAATTTTTTGGCATTCTGTGAGATTTATAATCCCATATTGTATATATATACATAGCATACAAATCTCAAATTTAAAATCCCTCATTATATTACTATTAGGAATGAATAAAAACAATGTAACAATAAAAAAAATTAAAATTTTGATTTAATAAATGGATAAAAACAATGTAACAATATGAAATAATAAATGGCAAAAGAATGTATCCATAACGTCAAAAAATTGATACATTTTAAATATAAAATTTTATAATTAAAAAGGTAAATTTTACATATAACAAAAGTGGTAAGAAGAACGGGTAGATTGTAAATAAATTATGGGTACAAATAAAATATTAAAAAAAATTATGAGCATAAATGAAATTTAAAAAAAATATGGGCACAAAAAAAATAAATATTTGGATACAAATTAAAATTAAAAAAAAAAGTACAAATCTAAAAAAGGATTGTAGATTAAAATTGTGTTCAAACTAAAAATATAACTATATGATATAAAGTTTAGCGATACATATTAAGATACCAAATGTAACATTTATAGCACTAAACGAATATATATATATATATATATATATATATATATATTTATATTTATATTTATATTTATATATTTGTCTTTTGTTGACATCATATTAGTCAAAATGTGAGACCTACATTTCACACATCATCGTTTAGGGTCAAATGAACGGGTTGACTAATGCAAGTATAACATTCAATGAATTCAGAAGTTAATATATGACATTACAATAGTCAAAATATGATATATGAGTTTGTTATGTGACCCAAAATCTTAACTCAGTATTCTTCCTCCTACATCTAACTACTCCACATTTATTGCTCATTAATTCTTTTGGATCTCCATCATTCCTAGGGGTGGGCACAGTACGGTTCGGTGCGGTTTCGAGTGAAACTGCAACCGAAACTGAAACTTTTTGCTGTGTGGTTCAGTGCTGTTTTGAAGCCAAAACCGAAATGAAACCAAACCGTTTGGTTCGGTGCGGTGCGGTGCGGTTTCAAACGGTTTTGGTTCGGTTTTTGAGAAAAAAATGTACAATTTAAAGTATACACATATTTAAGCATAAGACGGTCTTATTTTCCTCATATATTAATTAATGAACATGCAACAAAAACAGCAACAACAATGCAACAAAACTGCAAAAAAAAACTGCACCAAAACTGTAGAAATAACTTGGCACCATTAAACCATACAACACATTTATCAATTATAATGGTAGTAAGGATTGAAACTTTTCAATGAAATGCTTTGTCAAATTGTCAAGAGCCTGAATGTCAACCAGATGTTATCACTTTTAACAAACTTTTCGATGCTATCTGCAAGCAGAGTAATATCTCCCTTGCCATTGGCATATTTCAGTTTCTGTCCATTGTTTTGGAGAAGGAAACCATCTATTGGAAATAATGAGGCTAACTTTTGGTTAAAGTATTAATGATATATGTGATCCAGCCTTTCATAGGTACTTAAAATTACTACCATTGGCATTATCAATTATACCACACACATAGCAGGTTTCAGATAGCCCAATGTATACCACACACATAGCAGCACAAACGATTGAAAGAATGGTAGTAAAGATCCACATTGAAAATGTCAAATACTAGCAAGGATACATGCATACAAACCCACGCAACATAACATCACAATTAGTAGGATATATGGCGTGGTTTCGGTTTTGGTTTCGGTTCGGTGCTGTTTTGAAAACCCAAAACCGAAACCAAACCGTTTTCTTTGCCGCGGTTCGGTTTCGAAACCGCAACCGTTTCAAAACTGCAAAACCAAACCGTTCAGTGCGATCCGATTCGATTCGTGTTTCGATTTCGGTTTTCGGTTTCGGTTCCAAACACCCACCCCTAATCACTCCTATCTTCTCCACCTTTATAGCGTGTTTACGTATCCGTAATCGGAATGAAAATGTGGAATTGAATTCCGATTGTGGAGTACTTTGGTGTTTACTAAACATGGAGGAATCAAAAAAGCAGTGGGCCCACACAAATTTTGGAATTCAATTCCTTGTATTGGTGGAATTGGATTCCATAGATATAGGTGGTAATCCAATTCCTGATTGTTTAGGTAATCGGAATGACACTTTTGTTCCCTTTATGCCCTCACTTACTTTTTTTTATTTCCAAGACTATCCTTTATAAACCCATTAAAGTACATAAAATATTTGATTTGGGACAAGGGCATTTTAGTAATCATACAAGTTTATATTCCGATTCTGCTGAATTAGTAAACAGCTTTATGGAATTCTATTCCGATTCCAGAACATTTAAGTAAACAGCTTCAACAGGAATCTGATTCTGACTTCTCCTCATTCCAACTCCTCCTCAATTCAATTCCTCCTATTTTCATTACCGTTAAGTAAACGCGCCATTATTGCATTGTCTCTCAGCCTTTAATTTTCTCCTTTGTTTGTGTCTTTTTTTCTCTTTTTCTTTATAGAAAAAGGCATTATATTATTGAAGACCCATATAATGAATGTAAACTAAAAAAAAAAATGAAACAACTGAAGGATTATGCGGGTCGAACTACATATATGGTTTGGTCGTCAAACTACTTTTGTAGCCCTATTCTCTTAACTGCACAAAATGGTTACAAAGAATCAAGATCATGGGACGTAGTCATCAAATACAAATGTAAGATACTTCCTTCAGAACGATTACAAATGACTAATTTATGTATCCTATCTCAAGTCTTTAACTTTCTCACAAATTTAAAGCATTCCCAACTATATTCTTCCCCATGCCACTTTCCAACCAATTCCTAAAGAAAATTTCAAATATGTGATGGTTTCTGATGATACATTTCCCATTCCTCTACATGATAAATGAATACATTCTTCGTTGCATAACTAAAGGAATGAAATATATCGAACTAATAAAGCTACTTCTCGAAATATTCATCATTTATAATATTCCCTAACAGATTCTCCATGCATTAATTAGAGCATAGAAAATACTAGTTAACAAAAGAGGAATTAATTAGAAATTTGAAAGTCCCTTCGTCCTCAAGGAACGTAAGGGTTTGCAATTTCTAGGGTTTAGTTGACGGCGGCTGTTAGGTTACTATGTGCAACGCCGTTTCGTCCTCGGGTAACTGTCAGGATGGAGCGTTTTCTTCGGCTTTTCAATTCTGGACTGCAGTTGTCGGAGTCGGAGAATGTGGAGATTGTGATCAGCTACACAGCGATGGAAAGACTTAGGGTTTCAAAGTTTTTCTTGGTAGGCAAGGTTCTCACCCAAAAATATCTAAAGCCAAACATCGTTATGGGCGTCATTAAGGATCTCTGGTGTCCCAAGGCGACTATGGAGGCAACGGCAATTGAGGATAATCGCATACTTTTCAGTTTTAATTTTGAGGAGGAACTACGTCTTGTCCTTAAGGGCAGCCCTTGGTTTTTTGGGAAATCTCTTCTTCTTCTAGCGGAGATTAATAGGCTACAAGCCCATGTTGATGTTCCACTGCGGGAACAGTGCTTCTAGGTTCGTATTTGTTGGAAGAGTGGGAGTATTGGATGGCTAGTCAAGTTAGGTTATGTTAAAATAACTTGAAATAAACATGTTGATGCATGAAATAAACATGTTGGAACAATGGTAGGCTAGTCAATTTTCTTGTGCAAGTTAGGCAAGTTAGGCAAGTCAACTTTCTTGTGCAAAGTTAGGCAAGTTAGGCTTATGTCCTCTTTCTTTGCCTATATATATGTTTCATCTTGTAATTGTTTCTTCATGAAATACAAATAAAAAATTCAAGATGGTATCAGAGCAGGAACTCTAAATTCCTGGCTCTATTGATCGTTTCCGCTAAGTTTCTTTTACTCTAAGCCAAGATGGCTGGAGAACATTCTGAAGCTGAAAGCTCGATGGATGCTTTAGCTCTGCCTGACGTTGAAATCAACCCTAATCAACGTCTCAGTTCTACTTTGTTGAACGAATTCAACTATCTTCCTTGGAGCCGTGCTGTTTCTCTCGCACTTGGAGGGAGATCAAAGCTTGGCTACGTAAATGGTGCCATAGAAGCTCCAGCAGTCACTTCTCCTACCTACGAGTCGTGGCTATGTAAAGACCATTTGGTCATGTCTTGGTTGCTCAACTCAATGGAGCGTAGGATTGCTGAAATCTTCAGCTATTCTGAATCATCTATGCATCTCTGGAAGCAAATCAAAGAGATGTATGGAAATCAAAATAATTTTGCCCGTGTCTTTCAACTTAAGAAGGATATTTCGAGCTTGCAACAAGGAGGTAAAGCCTTTGTTCAACACCTTGGCAGTCTTACAAGCATGTGGAATGAGCTTGATGTCTATCGTCCTTATACCACTGATGCCACCATGTTGATCAAGAGAGCAGAAGAAGACAAGATTTTTCAACTCTTGGCAAGCTTAGGCTCAGAGTTTGAAGATCTCAGAAGTCACATTTTAATGAATGCTGAACTTCCTTCATTCACTGGTGTTTGTGCCATCATCCAAAGGGAAGAAGTAAGGAGGAAAGTAATGAGCCAAGATACTAAAGACCCTATTCCTGAAACTAGGGCATATGTCTCCAACAACAAGCGTCATGAGGGCAGAGTTTATAAGGGAAAAAGACCAGATTTGAAGTGCAGCTACTGTGATTCACTTGGACATACAAGAGATAGGTGCTGGATTCTTCATCCAGAATTGAAGCCAAAATCCTTGACGGAGACAAAGGGTCCCCAAAGACATTTGAGCAACAATGGAGATGAAGCCCATGAAGATTATGCAGCTACCTCTTCGAGCAAAGGAATGTTAAACTTCACTACCAATCCTACAGCCCTAATCAATGATTTTGCAGCATATCTCCATAACAAACAGCTGCACAACAATGGAGATGAAGCCCATGAAGCTATAGTAGCTGAAGAAAAGAATCACACTGCCTTACTTGGAAAATTTGCTGGTTTCTTGGCTGAGCACAACCATGTTTCGCATAAGGATATTCCAGGTATTTTAAGTGCCTTCTCTACTGCCTTAAATGCTAGTAATGAACATGATTATTGGATCATTGACTCAGGTGCTACGGATCATATGACAAATCGAATTAATAACTTGCATGATTTCAAAATATTCTCAAAACCGTCTCAAGTATCAGTAGCCAATGGAAAGGGTGCATTAGTTGTAGGAAAAGGAAAGGTCAACTTACTCTCAAAACACATAGAGTCAGCAGCTCTTTACATTCCCTCATTTCCTTTTCAACTTTTATCAATAGGAGCCATCACCAATTGTCTAAACTGTCTAGCTATTTTTTCCCCCCATAATGTTGTTTTTCAGGACATCATCACCAAAAGAACGATTGGTGAAGGTTTCTTTTTTAATGGTCTTTACTACTTAGCTAAAGATACTAAGGATCCCAAGGTGTTTCAAGTCAGTTCGAGTGTGTCTCAAGATCAACAACTTTGGCATCAACGTTTAGCTCATCCTTCTGAAAAAGTGATGTCTTTTTTATTTCCAAAATTGTGCAAAAACAAGTTGCACTGTGATGTTTGTCATTTGTCTAAATTTTCCAGGTTGCCTTTTGAGTCCTCCACCAATAAAGCCAGTCATCCGTTCGAAATCATTCATTCAGATATTTGGGGTCCCATACTAGAGTCCTTTGATGGATATAGATATTTTGTAACCTTTGTTGATGATTTCACAAAAATGACTTGGTTGTATCTTTTGAAATTTAAGAGTGAACTTCCAATTGTTTTTCCAGATTTTCATAAACTGGTTGGCACTCAATTTGCATCAAAAATTCACATATTAAGATCCGACAATGGCACTGAGTATATGTCCCATAACATGTCTCAATACTTGAGTATTCATGGCATCTTGCATCAAACAACATGCGTTGACACACCTCAACAAAATGGAATGGCCGAAAGAAAAAATAGAGATCTTCTTGAGAAGACAAGATCAATCATGTTTCATATGAATGTGCCAAAGAAATTTTGGTCACAATGAGTACTTACAGCTGCCTATCTTATTAATAGATTGCCTAGCAAAGTACTAAGTTTCAAGTCTCCATATGAGATGCTAAAAGGCAGAAAAATTGATATTTCACACCTAAGAGTTTTTGGCTCCACCTGCTTCGTTCACAACAAATCTCATCATCATGATAAATTAGATCCTAGAGCTACCAAATGTATTTTCTTGGGTTACTCATCCACTCAAAAAGGCTACAAGTGTTACAATCCAATCACAAATAAGCTTCTAGTTTCAAGGGATGTAAGGTTTAATGAAAATATGTCTTACTTCTCAAAGAAACTAAGTGATGCAGATCAGGGGGAGTTTTTGAGTGATATGTTTCCATTGCCTAGTGTTCCATACTACCAAGAAAATCCTCCATCATGTGACACTACAAATCTGTCGCCTGAACTTGCTCCATCCCAAGTCACAAATGTTGAGCCTCCAGATCAGATTCGTTGAAATCCTTCTAGGGTTCGACAGCCACCACTTCGACTACATGATTATGTCACCTACACTTCTAGATATCCTCTCACAGATTCTGTTTCCTATAAGCAGTTTTCACCCTCTCATATCTCTTTTCTTAGTGCCTTAGATCATACTCATGAACCACAAACATTTCAAAAAGCAAATGAACATAAAGTTTGGCAAACTGCAATGAGGGACGAACTGCAAGCTCTTCATGAAAACAAAACCTGGAGTGTAGTTAAACTTCCCCAAGGGAAGAAAGCAGTGGGCAGCCGTTGGGTATACAAGACAAAGTTCAACTCAGATGGAACTATTGAACGACACAAAGCTCGCTTAGTGGCTCGTGGCTTTACTCAGACGTATGGTTTGGATTACAAGGAAACCTTTGCTCTCGTAGCCAAAATGAACACTGTAAGGGTTCTCTTGTCAGTTGCTGTGAATCAATCTTGGCCTATCTATCAAATGGATGTGAAAAACGCATTTTTGCATGGGGAATTAGAGGAGGAGGTATACATGAAACTACCACCAGGGCATCCTCAATCGTGTGATCCTGACATGGTTTGTAAACTGCACAAATCCATTTATGGTCTGAAACAGTCTCCACGTGCATGGTATGCAAAACTGAGCTCAGTCCTTGAAGAGTTTGGCTTCCAAAGAAGCAGTGCAGATTCCTCACTATTTGTTTGTAATGGCTCAGTTGGAAAAGTCATTGTTTTAATCTATGTAGATGATATCTTAGTGACAGGTGATAGTGATGCAGAACTCCAATCTCTCAAGCTTGCTCTTCGACACAAAATTGCAATCAAAGATTTGGGGCGCCTCAAATATTTCCTTGGTATTGAAATTGCCACTTCACAGCAAGGTCTCTTTCTCAATCAAAGGAAATATATCCTTGATCTCTTGAAAGAATCTAACTTAATGGATTGCAAACCTGCACGCACTCCTCTGGATAGTAAGCTGCAACTCACTACTCACAGTGAAGTTCTTTCCAATGTTACTGAGTATCAAAGATTGGTAGGAAAACTCATTTATCTCACAATCACACGGCCAGATATCTCTTATGCTGTAAGTATTGTGAGTCAGTTTATGCATGCTCCTACATCAGTTCATATGCAGATTGTGAAGAGAATTCTTCGTTATCTAAAAGGTTCTGTTGGTCGAGGGATCCTTATGACAAAGAATGATAGCACTGCCATCATGGGTTACACATATGCTGATTGGGCCGGGAACTCTCTTGATCGCAAGTCAACCACAGGTTTTTGTACCTTTGTAGGTGGGAATTTGGTAACATGGCGCAGCAAGAAGCAAAGTGTTGTAGCTCGATCCAGTGCAGAGGCCGAATATCGAGCTATGGCATCCACTGCTTGTGAACTTATTTGGCTGAAAAGTCTTATGTTTGATTTAGGGTTTCCCAGTAAGGAACCCATGTCTATGTTCTGTGACAATCAAGCTGCCATGCATATTGCTTCCAATCCTGTATTTCACGAGAAAACGAAGCATATTGAAGTGGATTGTCATTATGTTCGAGCACAGGTTCAAGCCAACCTCATAAACACTCACAACACTCGCAGTCATGATCAACTGGCTGATTTACTAAACCTCTTCCTACGGTTCAGTTCATGAGCATTCTGTCCAAGCTTGGCTCAAGGAATCCCCTCGATCCAGCTTGAGGGGGAGTGTTGGAAGAGTGGGAGTATTGGATGGCTAGTCAAGTTAGGTTATGTTAAAATAACTTGAAATAAACATGTTGATGCACGAAATAAACATGTTGGAACAATGGTAGGCTAGTCAATTTTCTTGTGCAAGTTAGGCAAGTCAACTTTCTTGTGCAAAGTTAGGCAAGTTAGGCTTATGTCCTCTTTCTTTGCCTATATATATGTTTCACCTTGTAATTGTTTCTTCATGAAATACAAATCAAAAATTCAAGAGTATTCATGGTCTCCCCCCGGCATTTATGACGAGAGAGATAAGGAAGGTTATCGGAGCAGCCCTGGGTAGGTGCGTGATGATTGATTGTGAACATGATTTCTGTTTTGGTGAGTTTATGCGCATCAGAGTTGCAATTGATGTTTTTAAACCTCTTCGACGTGGGGTTCAATTACGTTTGCCTTCATAGGAGGGAGGTGGTCTTATTGGGGTCTTGGTGCAATATGAACGACTTCCGACTTACTTTTTTCTTTGTGGAATGCTTGATCACAAGTGCACTCAATGTTATCTGTTTAAAGGGGGCTTATTGGATGATATTTGTGTACCTTATGGGAAATGGTTGCAGGCAGGGCATCCTATTTTAGGGTCGGCGCAAAGTAAGCTTGGAGAAATGAGTATAAGTGGAGAGTGAAAGATAGCGGCGCCGTCGTTTTCCCCAATGTTGGGTCTTGAATCTAGCAATGGTTCAGTTGGGGTGAATGGTAACCATTCTGGAGGGGTACTTGATGGTGGGGAGGCAAGTGTGGGTTTAAGTCTGAATGACGTAGCAGGGGGTGGTGTGTTATTGGGTAAGGATGGTGGGAGTGGGGTGCAGCCCATGGCGTCTGATACATCACTATTCCTAGGGGGTTTATTTCCCATCTCTATGAGTTCATATTTCAGTATAGGACGGAATGTGCCGGTAGGAGGTCGTGGGAGGAAGCAGAGGGCTTATAGCAGGGTGCGACAGAGTGATAAGATGAGTGTTGGCTCTAACTTGAGTAGACTTGTTGGCTCAGAGTTAGAGGGTACTATGGCAACGAGCTAGAAACACATGAAGGAGGTCGACTTCGCTGCTAGAACTATGGAGTCCACATCTCTGAAGAAACTTGTTCTAGTCCACTGGTAGGTAGTGCCGACGTGCACACCCTCCATTCGTAATGAATACTTTGTGTTGGAACTGTCGAGGATTAAGGGATTCTCGTGCGGTTCAGGCCCTATTGGAGCTAGTTCAACAATATCGTCCCCTGGTTATCTTCTTATGTGAGACAAAAAGTAGTGAGGCTGTGATGGTACAGAAACAAAGAAGTTTAGGGTTTGATAAATCTTTTTTAGTGTTGAGCAATGGTCGGTCAGGGGGTTTGTCTATCTTATGGATGGAAGAGGTGGAAATTGTTATTCAATCTTCTTCGGCGAATTATATTGACATAGAATGTTGGTTAGAGGGTTCAGAGCAGAGGTTGCTGTTAACGGGCTTTTATGGACATCCGGCTACAACTAATAGGCACTTGTCATGGTCCTTACTTGGTAGTTTGGGTCAACGAAGCTTTTTCCCGTTAATTTGTATAAGGGATTTTAATGAAATTCTCAGCACCGAGGAACAATTGGGTGGTAATCAACACAAGGAGACTCAAATGGATGGGTTCAGGGAGGCTGTTCATGCTTGTCAGTTGACCAATTTAGGCTTTTTGGGGAACTCTTATACATAGACGAATAATAGGGATAATGAGGTTCGATGTTGACTTGACCGGGTATTCGCTTCTTAACCATGGCTCAACTTGTTCCCTATGTCAAGGGTTTGTCATCTTAACCCATCGAAGTCGGATCATCTCCCAATTCTGGTGAAGATTCGATGTTCAGTTGTTTCGTTTTGTAGAAGGCGACATAAACGCTTTCGTTTTGAAGAGATGTAGCTTCGAGAGGAAAGTTGTGAAGGAACTATTAGTTTCGCGTGGAGCAAATCGGTGATGGGGATTCCTCTCTTCCAAGTGTGTGAGAAGATTCGTTTCACCCATTGTGCTTTACTTGCATGGTAGAATGAGGTATTTGGTTCTACAAAGGTTGAGATTACTAAGGTCCGGGACAAATTAGGTGTGTTGTTTGACCTTCCACCTTTGGTTGAACGACATGAGGCATGAGGAAAACTAATGGGTCATCTTGCTTCACTTTTTGGGATGGAGGAAACTTATTGGAGGCAACGATCGCGAGTTTAGTGGTTACAGGAGGGGGACCAGAATACGAAGTTTTTCCATATACGAGCCTCAAACCGCAAACGCAAAAATACTATTAAGGGTTTGAGGGATGCGAACCGGGTGTGGCAGGAATCAAGTGACAGTATTGAAGGAATATTGGTGGAGTATTTTCAAAATATTTTTCATTCTCGGGGTGTCCTTGACCGTATGGTACATGAGGTTACAAGGGCTTGTTCATGACGAGTTACTGCCGAAATGAATGAAGAACTGTTATGACCTTACTAGGAGGACGAGATTCGGCTTGCACTCTTCTAAATGCACCCGTCTAAAGCCCCGGGACCGGACGATATGTCACCTCTATTTTTTTAGAAGTTATGGCATGTTGTAAAGCATGATGTGGTGACTACTATTCGTTCTTTTCTCACCTCTGGAAGTGTGCTACAAAAGGCTTGTTTCACTCATGTTGTCTTAATTCCCAAGGTGAATCAACCACAGGAGATGTCACAATTACGATAGATTAGTTTGTGTAACGTCATTTATAAAATAAGAGCAAAGGTGATTGCGAATCGTTTGAAGAAATTCTTGAATACGATAACCTTTCCGCATCAGAGTGCTTTTGTCCCAGAGCATTTGATTTCTAATAATACACTGGTGGCGTCGGAAATACGCCACTATCTTCATAATAAATGGTGGGGTCAGGATAGATCATTTGCCCTCAAATTGGATCTTAGTAAGTCTAATGACAGGGTGGAATGAGATTTTTTGGAAGCTATGATGTTGAGGTTGGGTTTTTGTAGCCAATGGGTGTCGGTGATAATGATGTGTGTGAAATATGTTTCCTACTCCTTTTTGCTCAATGGAGAATCACGAGGTTATGTGGTGCCTTCCCGAGGTCTCTGTCAAGGCGATCTTTTATCTCCATATTTGTTTCTCCTTTGCATTGAGGGTTTGTCAGGGCTTATTGCGCACAAGGAGCAAACTGGAGTTCTCAGTGGGATTCGGATTTGTGAGGCAACACCTAGCATTCATCATTTGTTGTTTGTCGATGATAGCTTCTTGTTCGGTAAAGCCAACCTAGAAGATTGCGCAGAGGTCCAACATATTTTGGATGTTATCTTCCAAGCATCAGGACAAGAAATAAATTTGGGGAAGAGCAGTATTGCTTTCAGCGTTAATGTGCATGTCCGAGCGCAAAAAGGCTTGCCAATTTCTTGGGGGCCCAATTGGTGGAACGACATGAGCGCTATTTGGGCTTGCCTATGCTTGTGGGTAAGAACAGATGTCAAACCTTTGCTTATATCAAAGAAAGAGTCCATAAGAGGTTGAATGGGTGGAAAGGGAAGTGCTTAACTGGGGCGGGGCGTGAATTGCTTGTGGAGGTGGTGGCCTAGGCGCTTCCAACATATATTATGAATTGTTTTATGCTTCCGAAGACTTTTTGTGATGAGTTACATCAGTTAATGGCCCACTTTTGGTGGGGTAGTGATCTGAACTCGAGGAAAATTCATTGGAAGGCATGGGATAAATTGTGTATTGCCAAATTGAAAGGTGGTATGAGGTTTAGGAATCTTCATGCCTTTAATTTGGCTGTACTAACGAAACAAGGTTGGAGAATTATTCAACATCTAGAGTCGTTAACGGCAAGGCTTTTCAAGGCTAAGTATTGGGATTTTGGGAAGCTCCGGTTCCATCGTCTTCTTCCTATTGTTGGTCCAGCATACTTAAGGCTAGAAGTGTCTTAGAGAAGGGTTCGAGATGGCTGATTGGAGACGGGGCTTCAATACGAGTATAGAGGGATAGGTGGGTGCCTCGACCCTCTACTTTTCATCCCACAACTATGCCGCCTCCATCTTGGGAGGATATGCGAGTTCATGAGCTCATTGATGTGGAATGAGAAGCGTGGTGTGATGACCTGCTAGTTGAGTTCTTTGAGGATAAGGACAGGGATCATATTCGTTCATTGCCCATTAGTTCTCGGCTTCCACCAGATAAACTAATTTGGCATTATAGTGACAATGAGAATTTCACAGTGAATAGTGCATATTAGGTTACATGGGACTCTGTTAAACCACCATCACTGAGTGCTTCTTCTTCAACTTTTGGAGGTAACTCATTTACTCCATTATGAAAAGCCATATGGAAGGCCAAAATTTCGCCGAAAGTGTGGAACATGGTGTGGAGGACTTGTCAGAATATTCTCCCGACAAGAGAAAATTTGTCTAAGAAAGGAGTACCAACAGATATGGTGTGTGTATTTTGTAATGGAGGCCCGAGACGAAGGTGCATGTTTTCAAATAGTGCCACTTTGCTAGAGCTACATGGTTCGCAACCCCATTCAATTTTTTGGTTGATTCCGTTCCTAGCTATACCATCAATAGTGGTTTTTATCTTTACTACAACGTTTTCATTCTGCTTTCAACTTCATTTGTATGGTGGTGTGGCATCTTTGGCAAAAGCAGAATGATCGAATCTGGAGTGGGAAGCAAGGGTCTTCAGGGGTTGTGGCGCAACGCGCTGTGGCATGGATGCAGGATTTCCAAGTTGTTGCAGCTCTCGTGCCTGCTGCTCAGCAGCGGGGGCTACCTCTTCTGCATAAGGGAGGTAGTGGTTCGGTGCCTGGGGTGGTGGAGGATGATTGGGTGCGGCTGAATGTGGACGGAGCAACAAACTTGGAGGACAAGGTGGGTGGGGTTGGTGCGGTGCTCCGAGATGCGTTGGGGACTTGTGGCAGCAAGTGTATGTTTTTGACCCACAATAGTGTCGGCCATTCATGCTGAGATGCTAGCAACATGCATGGGGTTGAATTGGCTCTACAACTAAGATATCAAAAGGTACAAATTTCAAGTGACTCCTCCCAAGCAATATCCATTATCAACACTTGTGTGGATCGTGCTTCCACTATGGATTTGTTAGTGGGGGAAATTATGCATAGTGCAGGTTTGTTTTCTGCTTCGAATTTTATTTCTATTTCTAGGAATAATAATGGGATTGCCCATCGTTTGGCAAAGGTAGCATTGTCTAGTGGTTCAAAACTAGTTTGGATTGAGGAGCCTCCAACTGTTATTCAGGATCTCCTCATGCAAGAAACAATGTAAAATTTCCCAAGTTAATGATATCGTCTTCTTTTCAAAAAAAACAAAAACAAAAGAGGAATTTGTTGAATTAGATCATCTCAAATGAGATATCAAATCCTCAGTGGAATGTCATGTAATCAAATTTGAAGGCAGGAGAAATCTCCAACCGATATGTCAATCCTATGTGGATTGACATATGAGTTTTCATATGTCAAATTTGACATATGAGACCATCTCCAAATGAGATGTCAAATATGCCAAATAGAATTAAAGGACATTTAGGTGTTCTCCAATGGATATGCCATATACGATGTGGCATGTGAGTCATTTAACTCCTTACTTTCTAGCTGCCTTTTTTACGGCAAACAAAGGAGTCAAATATATTTAATTGAATTTTTTAATACATGGGTCTCATTAACAACCAATAGAATAAAAACTACAATTATTTTTTATTATTTTTTAATAGTTAATGGATCATGATCCTATCCTGAGCAAATGGTGAGGATCCTCCTGACCAGGCCCATCGGACCGTTCAAATTTTATCTAACGGCTACAAACAGGGGGCCCCTCTAAAAATTATAATAATTGTAGTCGTTGGATAAAATTTAAAAGGCCCGATGGGCCTGGTCATGAGGATCCTCACCATTTGCTCAGGAGATGATCCTGATCCATAGTTAATGTAACTCTAGGCCCAATAAAATAAATATTTGACACATCCATTGGAAACTAAGAGAATTTAGCACTTGTATTCAATTTGACACATCACCCACCAAATAAAATTTTGACATATTATATTTGACATCTCTTTTGGAGATGCTCTGAGAAAAGGTGATGTTAAATAATTTTTAATTATTTTATTGTGTGGACCCTATTAATACACCAGTTATAGATCTTGAAAAAAAAATTTAATTGATTTCTTTTTAAAATGGATCTTACAAATATCATTTATAACAACAAAACATATTGGTTGGAAAAAGAGAAAATCTGATATTGCCAGGTCAGCCATCATATGCTCTTACTGTTACAAGTTGATTGAAGACAACCTTATGGCAAAACTATAAGAGCATCTCTAAAGGAGATGTTAAAATCCTAGGTTGAATGCCACTGTGCATATTTGACATCAAAAGTCTATCCAACCGAAGTGTTATTTGTTGACTAGATTTAAAGGTTTTGTGATTTGGAGTCAAATTTGACATCAATGTCAAATTTATTTTTAATTCATTTTAATGGTGTGCCTTTATTCCACTAATATTTCAATCAATAAAAAATTTGTTTCAACATTTTTTAATAATTACAATCATTTAAAGCTCTATTTAAATAATAAAATAACATTTCACAATTCGGTTGGAGAAGTACAAAATATGACATAAGACTTCAGATTGCCATATAAGCCATCAATTGTAATTTGACTCTTATGCAACCTGAAAACATCTCCAAACTGTAAAAGATAAAAGTTATATGATAGAGATTTTTACCACCTACAAAAGTAGGGATAAAAACATTTAAAAATACTTGCAAGAGAACAAGGTTGTTGTAGTATAAACGGCTCAAACAAGGTCGTTTTCCACTGGGATTATTTAAAACAAATTATGCAAAACCCTAAATCTTAGTTAATTATTTGAAACAAAGACTGGAAAAGATTGATTTTGAATTTAAAAGTAATAAAAACGAATTTTAATAAAAGTAATTTAGGAAAAACAACTGATGACCAATTAGAAAAGAAACAAACCAAAGAGAAAAGGTTTTGAGAAACAAATTTGGGAAAGCACTAAGGTTCCGCCATCCCCTTAACAATTCTATATAGATTTACTAATTACTTATGAATTATCCATGCAACTTTGAAGGTTAGGTTTTCCTAATGCATATTCTACTCGTGGTATTCAAGCTAGAACGTATATCAAATATGCAATCCGTATGTGGTATTTAGATCAAATATAAACATGCATGACTCATTACGCTTTATGAAAACCCATTGAAAAATCATGCAACCCCTAAGACGTGGTATTCATCCTAGGTGAAATTACAACTATTAATCACAAGAAGCAATACTCAATTCCCCAGTGGTATTCCGATCGAACTGCATCCAATTACTTATCTAAACATCCTAATGGTCGCGAATCATTAAGACACAAAGACAGTTTAAAGCACAATGATTAATAATTCAAAGCATGCATGTATAATATCATAAGCAATTAAGTAAAAACTACATATTCATGCTAAAGCTCAGGCATCACTCTAGCAAAAGAAAATTAGCTACGCATATTCATAATAAAAATCAACATAATTATATTAAACTAGAAAAAGATTGAAAATGCTTTGTACAATAAAATATGAAAATCTCTAAGTTTTAGCCAAATTATTCTCTCCAATGTTGCATAAGAGAAAAAAATCCTAGGCCTGCCAGAAGGCTTATTTATACTCTAATTAAATCCTCATAGTAAAAGGTAATGGAATCCGACTAGGAAACCAAATAAATTAAAATAAAAGAGGAAACATAATCCTAAATTGACTTGGTAAATTCGCCTAAAATTCTGCACAGCCACATTTTGGACCCAAATCAGCTCCAAAACTCGCCCAAAATAGCTAGATTTAAAGCTTGGATTATTCTGAACACTTCTTCAGAAGGCCACGAACCCATCTGAAGTCATCTTGGGCTCCAAAAACGCAGTTTAAGCCCAAAAACGTCACTTTCCAACAAAGCGCACTGCTCATTCATTTAATCGTCAGAAAATAACCGCTTGGTAGAAAAATCCCAAATTTTGACACGAGCACACCAAGAGACACACGAACGTCCTACAATTTGAATCACTCCAAAATTCATCCATTTGATCACATTTTGCTCCAGAAGAAATTGAATGTCCTATATTGAAAATATAATGCAAAATATCAAAATTTTACCAAAATAATTACAAAAACATACTAGTCAATTTGGATTTCAGAGGATTTTAATGTACTTTTTTAGGTTATTGATTTCAAAGGATTTTAATAGACTCTTAAATTGCATACGGATTTTGATAGATTTCTATGGATTTGCATGGATTCTTTATTTGATTTCCTAGGATTTTTTAGATGTTTGTTTTTTACTTTTATTAAACATTTTACATGTTTATAGTAAGTATGGATCCATAGCTTTCCATCCATCAGACCTAGGGTCCCAAATCCTCTGCCAAGTTGTGTGCACTCCATCTTCAGATCAAATACAAGAATCCGTGATCCGCATTTGGCTTGGGAAGTTTTGTTCCTTGTAATAGGATCACAAATGTAGTAAAAGCCTTATAGCCATCACGACCCTGGCAGCAAAGGAATCCATTCGAAGAAGCTCGTATGTCAACTGGCTTGGGCAAGAACTTCAGAGATGGGTCTGGAACACCATATGCATTCAGATTGAGAGAGATGAAGGAATGAGGGCTGCATTGGATTGAGAAAAGAAGCCCGAGATGCCATGAAAAATATTTCACTGCTTGTGGGCAAACAAAGGAGAGTTTTGATATCGAGCTTTCAGTTCCTACATACTCCAGTGAACCTGAGAAGCATGGTTCCTAATGATGTCTTTGAGGTTCATGTACAAATACTGTTTTTGTCACAACAGCTCCATGGAGGTTTTGAATGCCTCTTCAGTTCGGCTCTAGCCTCCGCGATTGGATTTTGAAATCATAGGGTGGAGGGTTGGATTCTTGATGGCTTGTGGTATTTATACCATCCACCCTCAAATCCATTAAAATCCCTCACTAAAATCCTAGCAAATCCTTAGCATTCTCACTACACTTAACATGTGTGGACATTTTTAAAATCCTTTAAAATCCTATTTTGACTACACTATGATTTTAAAGTCTTATAAAATCCTCCTTTAAAATCTTAATTGATTACACCTTGATTTTAAAGTCTATTAAAATCCTATAGAATCACAGTTTGACTATAGGGTGAAATATATAATATAATATTGACTCATCAGTATAAATACAAGTTAATTTGGCGGTTGAGGTTTGCATGAATGCAATGTCTTAAAAATAAAATTTTACGTGTGTCATTGTGCTTACATTTCAATAGGCATCCTTCTCTTAAGATTCAACGATTGATGAAATCGAAGCACTGTAAATTTCAGACTCAGACAAACCATTATATATTTGTACTTTCAACTTTCAAGATACATGACGGGAAGAATAATGGAAGAGTTAGACAACTAAAGAATAGAAGAGTTTTTTCAAGATAATCAGTCTCTTATTTTTCACTGGTGGATTTTCAAGATAATCACTCTTACTTTTCACTGCTGGATGCGCTAAGTTTATGTAACTCAAAGCAGCTTTTGAAAGGGCTTAAATCTAATGAAAAGATGCAACATGCATCTTGTATAATACAACAACTAGTAGGAGAAAGTGACACCGTTTCTGGCAATTACTATAATATAAAACTTCTAAAATTTTCTACTGATATAGCTTCTATACCAGTGTATACTAGTGCTGTGAAATCCTTTTGGTGAAACTCACAGGGTAAGGGTGGCAAATGAGCTAGGAGCTGGAAACTGGAAGGGAGCAAAATATGCAACTAAGGTTTCTGTGGCAGAATCCACTGTGATTGGTGTCATTTTCTGTATACTTATCATTGCATTCCACAACAAAATTGCATACATATTCACCTCAAGCAGTGATGTCCTCGAAGCAGTTGATCAGATGTCATACCTCTTGGCCATCACAATTCTACTTAATAGTGTTCAGCCTGTTTTGTCAGGTTAGTTTTTTGAGTTCATTGTTTGAGTAACATGTACGGACGGTCTAACTAGCCACGTATTATATTTTAAGTGAACTCCCGCCTCTATTAGAAAGGTAACCGTACGCATATTTGATTCACATATTGAAGCAGTCAAGCATATTTTAGAATGAATTTGACCGTTAATTGATTTAGGTCTAATGTAAATTTTCTTATTATATTTCTCTCTTGGGTTTACAATCGACAGGAGTAGCTGTGGGTTCGGGATGGCAAGCATGGGTGGCATATATAAACCTTTTCTGCTACTACATTGTTGGGCTTCCTCTTGGATTTGTAATGGGATGGGTCTTCAACTTGAGTATTGGGGTACGTTGTTTTCATTTATTTCTCTCCATGAAAACTTTTCTTATCACACGGCATACAATGTTATTTTTATTTCTCTCGTTACATGACCCAACACGTCATGAAACCTGGAACACAGGAAAGTTTAGTCCTTAGAGCCAAAGAACCCATCATGGTTTCTTTGATTTGTGGCACCAATGATGCAGTTTTTGGGGCCTGCGAATTTGCTACACAATTTTCAGTTCACGAAGTGGATTCTTTAAGTAGTCTAATTTCCATCAAGCATTGCAAGAAATTTATTCAAATAGAATTGATGGAAAATCAGGGAATTTGGGGTGGAATGATTTTTGGAGGAACTGACATTCAGACATTGATATTGGCCATCATCACAA
The DNA here is from genome assembly GCA_024362995.1 of Heteromeles arbutifolia. NCBI lineage: Eukaryota > Viridiplantae > Streptophyta > Magnoliopsida > Rosales > Rosaceae > Heteromeles > Heteromeles arbutifolia. Next base: position 25,082,202 of record JANCRC010000013.1, on the reverse strand, counting down.
TACGACGTGATTAGGAAAAGGAGGTATAGATTAATTGAATTTAATCAAATATTCAACATTCGGGTTGCAATTTAATTCAACCTTCGTTTAAACTTGTTCTCATACAAAATTATAATTGAAAATTGCAGGCTGAGGAGAAAGCCAACCAGCGTGTGTTGAAGTGGTGAACCCCCACACCAGACGATCAATTAGAGGAACACGTATATTAGCTGCAATTGCATGCTCCGTTTCTTAGGCTAGATTTTGTTTTTTGAACTTTGTGGCTTACTTTTAACCATTAAAAAAATTAACAAGTGAGATGCTGCGTTGTAATTGATTATATATGTACTGCAATTCGTTCTGTCCGTTTTTAGTATACTGGTCCTTTACATACTACGCACCCCTTAGTTTACTGGTCCTTTACATACTACGCACCCCTTAGTTTGCGGTTCGTAATAGTTTCGCCTCTATTTATTTATTTTTTTGAACAAACGATAGTATTTACGTTAAGGGGGAGGCGGGCTTAGCCTTACAATAGGCTAGCAATAATGTGATTTAATTTAGCATTTGGCAAGAATTGAACCTAAAACCTCTCACTTACAAATAAAGAGAAACGTCATTAGACCGTAGTACTAAGTGGCCTCTATTTTAGAAAAGTTGATTTAAACGATCCTCTAAGTTACAATTGTTACATTATTGATCCCTCATTTTGTGTAACCTTTATGTCAATTTTATTTGTCGAGGTAAAACTGAACAAATTTTTTACTAACGTACGTGGTCGCTTGCAACTAAGGAAGAAGGATAAAAAAAATTTATCCTTACTCGTCCATTCATTCGACTTTAAGAATCCGAAACATAATTAACTTATTGGACCGTTTAACTCATTAATTAGATGTTCATTTAACAGTAATTCTCTTAAACTCTTTTTTGGTTACGATCTCCTTTACTTTTGAATAGAGTCTCTATAAATGGATGAAAAAGAACCGATCTTAAAGTTCTTTACTGAATTAATCCTCTCTAATCTGAAATTTGTGCTTGATAAGGGAAGAAAGGCACTGAGGGATATATTACAAAAATAATTTATCAAATATCAACCATGTCATACATCTATATTATAACAGGTGTGGGCATCAACCTAAAACATTTCCCAATCCTCAATGCGGACATCCACACTTAGTCAAGAATTGAAGCTGTCTTCATTTAACCGTAGTCTTACTCAGAGACCAACCTACGCTGTCATCTAGTCCATTATTAGTTAACAAGAAACTGTTTTGATGAAGGGAAGTGTGGAGGAAAAAGTAATGGATCGCCAAAAATATTCCCTATTGGCGACAGAATCATCAAGTACTTCTGAGATGAAGAAAATAGCGGCCGACCTTTTATCAAGAGTGTGGATAGAGTCCAAGAAACTCTGGCACATTGCAGGTCCTGATATCATCAACCGCTTGGCTGGCTACTCCATGACTGTCTTCACCCAAGCCTTTGCTGGCCACCTTGGCGATGTTGAACTTGCTTCCATTTCCATCGCCAACAATATCATTGTTGGCTTTGGTTATGGTCTCTTGGTATACATATCAAATACTTACTCTCTTATATATTTTGTTGGTTCTTTCACAGATAGACATTGTAAATATATACAATTAGCTTTTGTTACTCTTGACATTTATATGTATACATGTATAAAATATATTATGATATGGGTTAATTACATTCTTCTATTTGTTTTAGTCTGATTTCAATATTGTTTCTCGGAACCTTAATCATAATACTTGGTAATTTGCCGAAATTGATAACAAACAAAAAAAAATATTTGGCTTCTTATAAGAAGTTTTGCCTCCATATGACACATAAGCAAAAGAAAACAACAAAAGTTATTGCATGTGTAATGAGTCGGTATTGTGTAGGTATGTGATTTCGGCACTCCTCTTCTCTTCCCGTTCACTTCTCCGGGTTTGTTTCCCCCCTTCTATCCCTTGAATACAATAAATCACAGGAGAAGGGACTAAAATAAGGAGATTAGTGCAGAACGAGAAAATAAGAGTGTAAAATCATTATCCTTTTGTTGACGTGTCATCTTGTGAATTGCATAAATGAAGGATTAGCTCCTCACCCATAAGGATCTAACCCATGAACAAAATCGTAATTGTAAACTATATTTTTTGTTTTGGCAATCAATTAGTTGGGGATGGCAAGCGCGCTAGCAACTCTATGTGGGCAGACTTTTGGTGCCAAAAGGTACCACATGCTGGGGATATACATGCAAAGGTCATGGATTGTGCTGTTTTCGTGCTGCATTCTTCTGTTGCCTGTGTACCTATACGCTTCTCCGATTCTGAAACTAATCGGACAGTCTGATGAGGTGGCGGAGCAGTCTGGGGCTGTGGCTTTGTGGCTCATACCCTTGCTCTTCAGCTATGCCTTTCAGTTCCCATTGCAGAGGTTCTTGCAGTGCCAGCTCAAGAACTTTGTGACCTTGTGGGTTTCGTTGGCGGTTTTGGTGCTTCATTCAGTGACAACTTGGATTTTGGTGAGTGTGTTGGATTTTGGGGTTGTGGGTGCTGCCATCGCTCTGGATATCTCATGCTGGGCTTGTGGTTTGGGGCTGTTTTGGTATGTTGTGTCTGGTGGTTGTCCCTTGAGTTGGGTTGGTTTCTCAATACAAGCATTTTCTGGGATTTGGGAATTTGCCAAATATTCTGCTGCTTCTGGGGTCCTGCTGTGGTACTAAATTTCCTCCTTAATTTGCTTTTTTTTATTTTTATTTTTCTTGCACATATACATTTGTACCATACTTAACAGTCAGACACTTTTTAGCCAATTTTTGTTTGTTCTTATTTTTCTTTGAAGCTTGGAATTCTGGAGCTATAGAATCCTCATACTGATGACTGGGTTCTTAGAGGAAGCAACTCTTGCTGTGGATGTCTTGTCAATATGGTAAGTGTATTAAGGGTTCCACATCATTGGTTAGATGATTAGTTAAATGATTGTACAAGTCAGCAATATAGTAAATTTGTTAGTATTTGGTTAGAGTAATTAGGCTTTCTTTTATAAAAACAGAATTGTGTAATCTTTCTTTTTTAGTTAATACAAGTCTCATATTTCTCTCTCTAAACTCTCTGTGTTCATCTTTCTTGTGTTCATCTTTTCTCTGATTTTCTCTTCAATTCTCTAATATTTCAATGTAGTTAACAATGTGATGTGTGTGAGACGTTATGAGACTTTTTCAAAAGTGAAACCTAACTACATGGACTTCAATACATCAAAACCTAACTATAAGGACTTAGACCTAAAAACTCAAGATTACAAGGATCTATCTGACAAGTACAAAGTTGTCTGTTTGATAACCATTTTACTTTTGTGCTTGAGATATGAAAGGAAGTATATTGGGGAAATGAGAGATGAAGAAGGATGATGAGAGATGCATGAGAAGAAAAAAGGAAAAATGAATGAAAGCAAAATCTTGAAATTAAAACTTTTTAAAATAATTTTTAGTTTTTAATTTTTGGTTTTCATTATGTCTTTCCTTGTATATCTTCACATATTTCCCACAGTACTTCATCCACTTTTCTTCATTCTCATTTCTTCCATATATTTTTCCTTTGTCGCCAACACAAAATGTAAAACTCAAAAATTAAAAATTAAAAATTAAATCGTTAACAAAGTAGACTTAAATTGGTCGTTTGCCATTCTGATTATTGGTTTGATTACACCTTGCAGCACGACTATAAATGTATGGGACCTCATGATTCATTTGGCTTTCTTGGTTGGCACGGCGTACGTACCATATTTATCATCTCTTTCAGTCATGTAATTGTTGGTTGTGACATTATTTACTTACGTACTCTGATGCATATCTAGCATGTAAATGTTCAAGAGTCTTCTGAAATTCTTGTCATGAAACTCACAGAGTTAGGGTGGCAAATGAGCTGGGATCTGGAAATGGGAAGGCAGCTAAATTTGCACAACAGGTTTCAATGGCACAATCTGCTTCAATCGGTTTATGCTTATGTGTACTTGTTATCATGTTCCATCACAAGTTCGCACACGTATTCACATCGAGTCCTGATGTCATCGAAGCAGTTGATCAAATGTCGTATCTCTTGGCCGTGACAGTTCTACTTAACAGTGTTCAATCCGTCTTGGCAGGTTAACTTTGATCCTTCATCAAGTTTTTAACAGTAAATTTAGGGGTGGTTCAGTATAGAATCCCATACCGAAACCCTTGTCCCGATTCCCAAACCAAAATTTTCGGGAATCCTAATTTCAATACCGATCTCAAACCAAATTTTCGGGAATCCCGATTTTTGGGAATCCCGAAACTTCCATACCGAAACCCTTGTCCCGATTCCCAAATCGAAATTTTCGAGAATCCCAATTTCAATACCGATCCCAAATTTCGGGATTTCGGGATAAATCGGGAATCCCGAAATGGCTTTGGGCTTTTGGACTAAAATTTGACATATTATGCTTTTGGGCTAAAATTCAACCTTTTATATTGAAAAATTGACATATAGGCATGCCCAATCTGCCAATTTGTTTCTACTAATATGTGCACACAAATCTGCCAATCAAATGGCAAAGCCCAGTTAGTATCTGCCTAGTCAAAAGCAATATATGCTTGAGTAAACTAGTAAATCTATCTATAATCATACTAGTCTCCAAAATTACGTCTAAAACGTTAATATATGCTTGAGTAAACTTCTGTACATGTATAATATAAATATTATAGATAGATGTAAAGTTTTCTCAAGCAAATTGTAACTTATAATCTATCCATGTATCCATCTATCAATCTCTCATGTTTATTATGCATCTATGTATCAATCTATCAATCTCCTGTGATTTAAAAATTCTGCATATATTCCACTATCTATCTTAGGGCTCCTTCCTGTATATGTTCCATCATCGATTTCCAGTGCTCCTTCAGTATTTCAATTTTCACTATTGTAGGTAGATGATGTTCCCCTTAAAGATGTGATCCTATATATTTAAAAATTAAATAATATATATATTTTTTCGGTTTGGTTTGGGAATACCGAAATCCCAAAAACTTGAGACCGATTCCCGTACCAAAATTTTGGGATCGGTTCGGTATTGGGTATCGAAATTTTCAGGAATTTCGGTTTGGGAATTTTTCAGTTTGGTTTCGGGAATTTTTCGATTCGGTTTGGGATTTTTGGGATTCTTTTCCAACCCTAAGTAAATTGGTCATAGAATAATTAACCTTAGTTCTGGTACCGCAAGGTCTATACTCTCCATATATAGTAGTGCTTCTGTTTTTCTTTCAAATCAGTTGTAAAGGCCTTTGTATATTCACAGGAGTGGTGGTGGGGTCAGGATGGCAAGCATGGGTGGCATATATAAGTCTTTTCTCCTACTACATTTTTGGGCTCCCACTTGCATTTGTAATGGGATCGGCTCTCCACTTCGGTGTTTTGGTATGTTTCATTCTCGAAGTTACACAAAATGTTCTCTCCTCGAATGATTTATTTTTACATCCTCAAGCAGTGGAAAATATTCGAATTCGAAATTTTTTTGCAACATTGAAAAGAAGTTATTAGACAAAATGATTTGATTTTTCCTATAGAATGTGCATTGTTACCCACATCATTTTAATGTACGGTAAAATGTAAAAAATGTGCTACTACTGTTTAGACAAACAAAATTACACATTTGGTTTTCTTAGTCTCTGGCTAGGATATGCCTTTTGAATAGCCTCGGTTTGAATTCCAATTCATGTGTTACTACTTACAATAAAATCTCAAAGGATTAATTGATTAAATTTTAAATGGAAAACAGGGTATATGGGGTGGGATGATCTTTGGTGGAACTGCTGTGCAAACAGTGATTTTGGCCATCGTGACAATAAGACATGATTGGGAAATGGAGGTATGATTTAATAAACATAAGAATTTCCAGTTATTTATCCTTCTTCTTTAAGTATACAAGTCGAAGTTACACTGTTGTAATCCAAGTCCAACAATGGTTTTGATCAATTATATGCAGGCTCAGAAGGCTATGCAACGTGTGAACAACTGGTCGACTCCTAACCGAGACAATAAATTAGAGGAACATAAATAAAATGGAATAAATCCACTTTGTTTATATTTGGATAATCGGATTAACAATTTCTGTAAAATTCGTACGTGACCTAAAGCAATGATGGTTTTTACCTGCTACATCTTAAACAATGATGCCCTTGAACTGCTACATCTTAAACAATGATGCCCTTGAACTGCTACATCTTAAACAATGTTGGTTTTTACCTGCTAGGTCTTGTTTTGATAGGTTTTTCTCTACGTACACTACAATAATCAGTATTTAAAAATTCAAAGATGACTTTTTCTTCTCCGGCTGAGAATGATGCATTGGTACCTATTACATTTGAAAATTCAAGTTTTTTTTCTTTTCATATTATACATAGGTACTCTTAGAAAATATGACCAGATTGCCCACTGTGTGATGAAATGATCGAATAGAAAAATATTAAACAATTAGAGAGAAAGTTAGAAATACTGACAAACTTGAAAATTGAGGCTTACATAAATACAATGTCATCAAGACAGAATTTCGTCCTTACTCTTGTGCTTGTAGTTCGGTAGGCGACCGCCTCCTAAGATTCAACAATCTATAATCCGAAGTTGAAACACTTCAATCTTCAGACTCTGGTGAACCCTATATATTTCATACTCTCAAGACACAACTTGGAATTGAACAACAAAGAATGAGAGAAACAAAATGAAGAAACTTTATTTCTCAGGAATAAGATTTGACTCACTAATTCTCTATATTACACAACTAGAATTCATAGGTTTATATAGTACCGAAATAGTGTTTGTTAAAGGGATATAACTTTACATCTATAAGCAGCGGTCATTTGGCTAAGGGCATATCCATCAGTCCTTTATTTTTTTTCCGCTGGCAAAGATGGAGATGAATTGTCCGCCCTCCCCTTCCCATACCCTTCTCATCCCTTCTTATTTTGTACGGTCACGGTTAAGCCACGTTAACATTTTATATTGATTTTTTTATATAAATAATAAGATAAAAAGGAATAAGAATATAAAATTTTGATATGGATTAACCGTGAGCGCACAAACAGGAGGGAATGGAAATGGTATGGGAAGGGGAGGGCAGACAATCCATCTCCGGCAAAGATTCATATACAAACCTTACTGCCGCTTCAAAAAGATGACACCTGCGGAATTTAAATATATAATTATTTGATGTAAACGGATATAACATTTTTCATTCACATTTTAAAATTATTATAATACAATAATTATTATTAGATATAATTCCAACATAGCCTTCCTTTGCATTAAAATACCAACTTACTATTTCCTCTTTCTCTCTAACGGAGGCAAAATTCTCAACATTTATCTTTAAAATCATATCAAAGGAGATTAAATATTACATGATGCCCAATGTTTATTTTACTTCATCACCTACCTTGATTTGTTTTTTCTGTTTTTGGGTTTCTAGACGTCAGACACGACGTTCCATAAAAATAATTGTGGGGGTGGGAACCTGGCTGGATTGCTAGTATCTACCTTTTTAAACAACGTTTCTGCAACGACTTCTAATCGTCGACTAGCTGTTATCTGTTATTCAAGTCACTACTCTTTTTTAGTTTTACTCTTCCAACTAACCAACGCACTGGGCAGGAAATTATTTGTATGATGGGAATCGTTGACAGAGAAGAAGAAGTTCATCTTCACCAATCTCTATTAGCAGAATCATCAAACAAAAACACTACTACTACTGATGATGATCAACAAAATACACACCTTTCGTCAAGAGTTTGGATAGAATCCAAGAAACTATGGCGCGTGGTCGGTCCTGCCATCATCGGCCGTTTGTCTGCCTTCTCCATGATCGTCATAACACAAGCCTTTGCCGGACACCTTGGTGTGGTTGAACTCGCCTCCATTTCCATTGCCAACAATGTCATTGTCGGCTTCACTTTTGGTCTCCTGGTAATGATCAAAATACGATAAATTTTAGTCTGTTTGTATAATAATTTTTTTTTTTTGTGTGACGTCCTATTCCGACTTTCAAATTGTACACAATTACAAACTAGACATGTACATGGCCAGAGGTCTGGTGTCCCTATTTCCGTGTCCCTCTCTGTCTCTTTTGTCGTTAATCAACACGTGTTCAATCACTGAACTCTAACATTATATTGTTAACCTGTAACCTAGCAGCTGTCCTATCCCATGACCCAATCCTCCACCCGCCCACCCACCCGACCACCGCACCCTGCCGGCTGCAACCTTTTCTCTCTCTCCTCCCCGCCCCCATCTATTTTGTGTCTACAGTACACAATTTTTCCCCTAACAATTTTTTTTTTCTTTCAATTTTTCGATTTTCGAAGTTATGGGTTAATGGGTCTATGATCAATTTGAACTTTTTGGTTTCCATTTGTTGTTTTTGAGTGTGATTTCACTGAGAGTGCTGTTTATTTAAAATGTGATTTCGGTGAAGGGGGATTGATTTTAACGATTAATGTGGACTTGCGTTTTATTCGTTGCAGAACTTTTAATCCACACCAGATCTTGAACCGGGGTGGGCTGGGGTGGGCTGGGGTGGGCTGGGCAGGCTGTCGCAGACTCGACGAACCGCCTGTGGGGTGGGCAGGGGTGGGGCACTTGGGTTTCACGGTGTGGCTGCTAGGTTTACTTTGGCTTTTCCAATTCTTCAGTATAATCAATTTTTAATGTATTCAAAGTTAACATTGTTATAGAGCTAGGTAATGCTAGAGATACCAAATTTTTAAACTAAATTTTGTAAACTCAATGATGTGGTTGATAATGATTGGATTATTATTTAAGTGTTTAACATGCTTATTTTTATTGGTTATACATCATTTGATTTGCAATTTTAGTTTAAAAATTTGATCGTCCTAAAATTACCCTTATAGTTAAGTGACTAGACATGTATCAACTGACATAGAAGATATGAAGGAAGACATGGAAATATATGGGGACAGACCCGTAGCCAATTGAAATAGCTTTGGGCACTTTTATGTGTCTACGTCTTGACATATTTGTATTTTTCTTTTGTTTTTTTGTCACAATCAACCAGTTAGGCATGGCAAGCGCATTAGAGACACTATGTGGGCAGGCTTTCGGGGCCAAGAGGCACCATATGTTGGGGATATACCTCCAAAGGTCATGGATTGTGTTGTTCCTATGTTGCATTCTGCTCTTGCCTATATACATTTTCGCCTCTCCGATTCTGAAACTATTAGGACAGTCCGATGACGTTGCAGAGATGTCAGGAGTGGTGTCTTTGTGGCTTTTACCCATGCACTTCAGCTATGCGTTTCTTTTCCCATTGCAGAGGTTCTTGCAGAGCCAGCTGAAGAACTTTGTGACTTTGTGGGTTGCCTTGGTGGTTTTGGTGTTTCATGCCATGATAAGTTGGCTTTTTGTGTATGTTTTAGACTTGGGGTTGTGGGTGCTGCTATTGCTTTGGATATCTCTTGGTGGGTTTCCTTTTTCGTGCTACTTGGATATGTAACATGTGGTTGTTGTCCACTCAGTTGGACTGGTTTCTCTATGGAAGCCTTTTCTGGCCTTTGGGAATTTGTCAAACTATCTACTGCTTCTGGGGTCATGCTTTGGTATAGATCTATCCTTTCTTCTTCATGTTTTTTTTTTTTCTATCATAAAAATTTGAAGTGTTGGTAAATCTTTTTCTTTTAAATGTTAACCATGTCCCGGGTTTACTAATTTTTTCCATACAAACATTAAGTGAGAAGTTTTAATTTATCAAAAAATATTTATGTCAACTTAATCAACATACCGGTGTCGGCAGTTACTAGAATTTTGAAGTTTCTTGTGAGGGACTTATTTTACTTCTAAAAAGGATCAAGTCAATATTTTCTTGTAAGCATTTTATTACAGTGATCATTTTACCCTAAACATTATTTTTGTTGGTGTTGTTATAGTTCGATGATTAGATGATTTTTGGTTTCTACGTTATTAGAATATCATTTTGTCAAAAAGAAATAAATAAGGGTTTGATTGGACCGTTTAATAACGCGTGTTTTAAAATTAATCATCCTTGATCTCAAGTGTTGTTGTTAATGACTTATGCAGCTTGGAATTTTGGTACTACAGAATCTTGATATTGATGACTGGACACTTACAGAACGCGACTCTTTCTGTGGATGCCTTATCAGTTTGGTACTAGACCTTTATCAACATTGCTTAGCATATATTCCAATTTGGGTTGCAATTGGTAATTTAGAGAAAAGATAAAAATGCAAATGACCATATCAACTGTAAGTTTTGACCTTTTTCCTTATTGCAGCATGACTATAAATGCTTGGGAGCTCATGATTCATTTAGCCTTCTTCGCTGGAACTGGGTACATGATTTTTTTATCTTATCTGTTACTACTTTTGTGAATCTTCATTATGATTGAAGTAAAAAATTTGAAAGAATTTGTCATGGGTCTCACAGAGTAAGAGTGTCGAATGAGCTGGGTGCTGGAAATGGTCAGGCAGCAAAATTTGCAGCAAAAGTATCTGTGGCAGAATCCAGCTTGATTGCCCTATTCTTCTGCATACTTATTCTTGCATTCCGTGATAATTTTGGATACATATTCACAACAAGCAGTGATGTCATCCAACGAGTTAATCAAATGTCTTACATCTTGGGTATCACAATTCTACTTAACGGCGTTCAACCCGTCTTGTCAGGTTAAATTTTTTCCCTTCATAAATTGTTAGCTACAGGTCTTAGATATTCAATTTCTGTGGAGTGATTACGATGGTCGTGTTTTGTCTTTGGGTTACATAAGTGGGAACCAAATCATTGAACTATCCTAATTCTAACTTTACACATCATCATTTGAGTTATCTCAAGAGCTTAAACAACACTTCCAGATTTAATATTAGTGTTGCGAAAGTAAAAGTAATTGTTTTGTTGTTGTTATTTGTGCATGCCTACGCTAATTCTGGTCATAGATGCATGTAGGTGTCCAACAATTGCCTTCGTACGATAACACTTCTCTAAAAGTAACAATGGTACTTTTTTTATGCCTAAAACGTTAGTGTTTTGTTCCTTGGTAAAGAAGATGGTCGTTACTTGTATTACAGGAGTAGCTGTAGGCTCAGGATGGCAGGCATGGGTGGCATACATAAATCTTTTCTGCTACTACATTATTGGGCTCCCTCTTGGATTTGTAATGGGATGGGTCGCTGACTTGGGTGTTACGGTACGTTTTGCTCTTTCATCTATTTCAATGGACAACCTAGTTACTCTGTGTTTTGACTCCATAATTATATGTACTTCTAATAAACTCTTCGAGCATCAGTTTACTACATTATCTCATTATATATGGTTGTTAAAATTTCATATAAAAATAGGGCATATGGGGTGGGATGATCCTTGGCGGAACTGCTGTCCAAACAGTGATTTTGGGCATCGTGACATCGCGACGAGATTGGGAAAAGGAGGTACATAATTCGATCATAAAAAGTCCACTTATTTCTTTAATTTCACCAAAAATAAAAGCTACGTGTACACTTGTTTCTTTTCAGCAAAAACAAAAAAACAAAAAAAGTCCAAGCTGAAACGAGCATAATATTGGTTGACAAATTTTGCAGGCTCAGAAGGCCAGCCAGCGTGTAAATAAGTGGTCAACTCCTAATCCAGATGATCAGACAGAGGAGCAACAATATACATGAAATGCTACCTGCAGTTTGTGAGGCTACTCTAGTTTCATGAATATACATGAAAAAAGAAGGAAAAGGAATTATTTGAGCATAAATATTTCGAACTACTTTAAACCAACTTTCTTTGATGTAGCATTTTGGTTTTTAGGCCATCTCTGTGAAGTCAAAAGCTTAACCACAGAGTAGTTGTTAAACGTTTTCCCAACAAAGAGGTAAAGAGAACTCGTTGTAAATATATGGATACTTGCATGTGGGTGAAATAGTTGTATGGAGAAATAATAGTGTGGTGAAATAGCGAACTTTGTGTTTCTATACAATCTTTTAATTGGAGTGAAGCCATATATATTTAGCATTGTGTCAGTTATAATTTGATATTGAACTCGCGTCTAAGATAATTGAACATAAACAAAGTCAAGTGAGACTTTTTCTCTGAAGCATATATAATGCTCTATAGGGTTTTTTTTTTTTTAAGTGTTGTATATGCTCTATTTTGTGAAACCCCTACAGGGATGTTGTGATTCACCCATTCTCAAGTTGAAGTATACAAAACTCAACTCTCATAATCTGTCCATTTCACAACACTCCTTCAATACTCTCTCTTAATGGCGTTTCTTATCAATTATTTACATCCACTTCTTTTAGGAGAACAATTATGAAAGGCCTACTATAGTTGACTAGGCAGGATGAAGTGATGAAGATTAACTACTCTCATTTTCTCTTTTCTTTGTTTTGGGTACATATACAGCTTACAGTGCCTTGAAAACGCAACAATATAACCAAAGTCAGCATTTTATTGTTCCTAACATAGTTAGCAACACAGAAAGAAATTAAGATAAGAACACAATCAACATCAGATTTATCTTATTGTCATTTCGTCAAACATGTCAAAGAAAACCCCATCAAAAGCCACCATGAGAAAAATCAAACTTCAATTTTTGGGTTAATAATGCAAACCTAGCTAGAATTTCATTCTCTTTTGACCATTTCTCTCCAAAGAAAAACAAATCCCATTCAATTTTTTTGTCCAACAACAACAATGCCATACCGTTGCTGTTGTTGTCCCAAAAATAAAAAATTCTTTGAACCATTCTTTTTGGCATGTCAAAATGCATTCACACTGTTACAGCCACGTTGTTGGAAGAATTGTGACACCAAATATTGGGTTGTCAAAGTACCCATTTTAGCTGTTCAAACCAAAGAACATTGTTTGAAGATCAAAAGTCACTTTATTCGTTTTTGTTGATTACAAAAAGATAACTCTTTTGTTAATTTAATCTAGAAACATATATACGGAGTAGTGCTCGTATTCTCCTACAAGGGCAATGCGTGATTATGAGTCATTGGTTCACATATATATACCATAATGTATTAACAGTTGGTAATCGCTTATGTATCTAATATAATTCACACATACAATTAGATGCATACCACTGTACAAAAACCCGACAAGACACGATAATCTGCTGTTCAAACGGCTATTGGTGTCGGTCCCAGGCCCACCCACGCACCACCAGATGGTAACAGCAACAACTGTCCTGGTTCAAGAAATGGGTTCCAACATTGAGTCGACTCGGCTGACTCGTTCCTACTCATAAAAACCACCACCCTCTTCTCCTCTCGCTTCTCCTTCATCTCCACAAGCCTAGCCTTCGTCTCCTTCACCAACTCCCACAACCCATCATTCCTCTTCCTGTTCACAAACAATAGCATCAACTTCCCCTTGCAACTCTCCAGCCTCTTCAACGCGTCAATCAACCGAGTCAATTCATCCGAACTCAAACACTCGACTGAGTCGATTCTATCTCCAATTTCCTTGACTCGGACAACAATTTCACGCTGAATGGACCTGTAATCTTCCCCCGCGGCTCTCACCACTTCGTATACCAAATTGTTCTTCTGAAGTTCTAATGAATCGGGCGCGTCGCAAATTCGTACCACAAATTCCACAAGCACTTCAATCTCCATTGCCAAATCCGAGTCCAAAAGAGCAAGTGCCTTCTCTTCCTTGTCTCTTTTATTACCATCGGTTTTTGTCGAATCGAGATAATACCCAATTGCTCTAGACACCATGAGATTCTGCTCGATCACACCGGCGTACCATCTGACCCAAGATGAATATTCCAGCATGCACAAATCGGAATTGTCACAAAACATGGAGAGATTCAAAAAATTGTATCCCCCAAAACAAGGGTAATAAGCAAGCTGGTCTTTGAGAATAAAAGACCCTTTTGATATAATGTTATGAATTGTGAGGAGGCATTTTAGGGCAACAAAGGCGCTCCGAGTGACGTGGAGTCGGTCCATGAGGGCCTCGATGCATGCGCATGCAGTGAGGCGGGAGGAAAGCCCTAGGGCGAGCACCGAGGCGATTCGTGTCTCCGAAGGCGGCCTTGACGGGTCATGGGTGGTGGCGCGGAGGATGGCGAGGTGTACGGAGACTCGGCCGTTGATGCATAGAGTCGCTTTGAGGATTGAAGCTTTGTCTTTCAGGATGCCGATGAATTTGATTCGGGCCATTGCGAATGAAGAAAGAATGGGAAGGGTTGAGTAACATGGAGGTGGGAGGGCAGAGAAAGATATAAAATGACAGTTGGACGCGGTTTTACTATTTCATGGTGTCCGTGTGTGTGCAAACTATGCATGGATCTTACTGTGTGAGGAGAGAGCTTTTGACGCCTTATAGTGTGTTCTTAAGCTTATGTGCAAGTTGGAGCGCGAACATCGCTTTACTAATAAAACTATATGAAAAACCTCCTCTTAATTTTTTGGAGTAAATATAGAAGAATTACAGATAATATCTGTATTTTCCAAAGAAGTTAAAACTATTTACAGAACTGTTTACATAAAGAAAATAAAAAAGTCTAGGAGTATATATGTTCTAAATGATTTTGCCTATGTGTTGTATGTGTAGTGTGTCGACTACCATTCCAAATCGGTTTTGTATCACTTCTCTTACTCACCACATACATACAAGTCATGTGAGGAGAGAGATTTATGGAGAAGTGATATAAAACAATGGTTTTGCGTATGAAATTATTTATCTTATTGGAGATTAATTATGTATTACTTGACTTCAAGTGGTATTAAAATGTTGTGCCAAAAGTATTCTCCCTAATATTATTAGGTATTAAAACGTGACATCTAAGTCTTCTCTTGTTTGTTGGTCTAGTGGCATTCTCTTTTGGATATTTCGTAATTAATTATTTTGAAACGTTCAAGTTTGCAATGGCAAAGTATATTATGCTAGAGTAGGTAATTGACTTGTCCGAAGTCCAATTAGATATTTCCTCGTGTTTAGTTCACCATGAGAAAAATGGAGAGCATTTCCACAACTTTGTAAAACTTATGTTAAGATTTTTGTTGTAAATAGTTTTTTTTTTTTAATTAGTGTGATTGTGTAAACTAGAAACAGGAATCTTACAGGATTTAGAAGATCATTTTCTTGTGGTTTTTTTTTATCTAAAATGGTCCTTGAGATTTGCATAACTCCTCCTTTTGGTCCCTGAGATTTGAAATCGATAGAATTGGTCCCTAAGTTTGTCCACCATCAATCATTTTGGTCATTCCGTGAAAAATCTTCATTAAATAAGATAAAACGATAAAAATACCCTCATTTTTTGTCAAATCATTTTGGCCTATTGTTTATTAGATTGAGGGTAGTTTTGTCATTTTAATCTTTATTTAACATAACTATTCTCGGAAGGACCAAAATGATTGATGGTTAACAATCTCAGGAACCACTTGTATTGATTTCAAATCTCAGAGACCAAAGTAAGAAGTTATGCAAATCGCATGGACCATTTTGGTTAAAAAGTATTTTCTTATTTAACTTGTATTGCTTGTAAGGCAAGTAAAACTCATCATAACTAGTATAAATAAAAGCACTAAGCAACATGAATTACACAAGGATCAATTCCTCAAGCCCATCTCTCCTTCTCTCTTTCTCTAGCCGGCCCTCCCTCTATTCTCTCTCTCAAACATTAGTTTTACAACCGTTGTATATTTCAACCAAGTTATTTGGTATCCAACTCACGCGATTTTACTTTTGACCCATTGGATTATGATTTAACATATCATCAGTATAACAATCTCTAATGGATTAAAATTCCAAGACTTGTATGTTGAATCTAGAAATATGAGATCATCCAAACATATATAATGATGAATCACCAACAGGTTTAAAACACGTATAGAAAGATGAGTCAAACGAACGTGTTGGATCCTTCTTAAAACCCTTAAGTTCTAACGCGGGTATCGACATTAACTAAAGCAACAATGTCTCGTATGTAAGTTTTCACAGGTATACCTCCTTCATATCGAAATTTACTCTTTTTTGGCCTCGATGCTACCCTTAGAGAAATGTTTCACATCAGAAATATAACAAAATAATATACTATACATATATATATATATATATATATATATATTCCACACCCTGATATCACCTTGTGATAAAACCTCATCCTAATAATTGATGGTTCCGTGAGGACAATATTGGTATTGGCATTGAGCCTAAAAGTTTATTATGCTATATATTATAGCATGTTATTCTTTAACCACCTCATGGGCTCATTAAGTTGGGTTTTCAAAAAGTTGTGCGAGCTTCAACTCATGGGTAATGACTAACTGGACTCTAAAAAAGATTGGCATTGGCTTCAAAAAAATGAATTATTAATGACTAATCGGGCTCTCAAAAGATTGACATTAGCTCCAGTATGTTAAATTGACCAGTTTCCAATGTAAGAATTGTTTTCTGGAGGACAAGAGTCACTAGTGGGTTGTCAAGCTGTCACGCCCCAAAACTCAAGGTGTGAGGTTATGAGGAACAAATAGAACAAGGCGGTTGTTTAAGAGTGTGAATCAAATATTAGCTAAAGAGTTTTGACAGTGTAAAATTTAAACTCAACAAATATAGTAACCAAAACTACAAGTGTAACTTTAACAAATAAAATAAAGGACTTCTTGCTGTAATACAAAATGCAGAAACGACATGTACCATAAAATTCAACAAAAATAGCTCGTTTAACCAAAAAGTGTGAAAATTTCCGGATTCAAAGTAGACATATAAAACTAACTTGTGTTAAAATGTCAATTGGATTTCCAAGTTCGGAAAGTACAGTAAAATTGAAGTCTAAGACAGGCATGCTGCTATTTTTTTTGTAAAAACTTCAGCAGCCCCAAATCACTTTCAAAGACTCTGGAAATGAAATCGATTTCATCGTAAAGTGTCAAAATCTGAAATGAAAAATGCTAACTGAATAGTAGATAAACAACCACAAATTTGAATATAACCAAGTTTCATAATGGTTCTCATAAGATAACTCAGGGCCAAAAATATAACAAGTTCACAAAAGAAACTTCGAGCTTAGGATATGTTCAGGCCATTTGGAGAATAATACTCATGAATGGAATTTATACAATTCAAAAGACAAGTGATCAAATATTATATGGTTCTCATTCCCCGGGTAAGTAGAGACACTAACTCTATGTGTACTACGTCAAAGAACTTCTTAATTTATAACGCATCAAAATGATCTTTAACCGACTAAGACCAACTATACAAAACAATTTGACAGCTCACCCAAAAGATATGCACGTCTGAACTCCTTTCTACTAATCCACTATAGAGCTACAACTCAAAACTCAGCTAGTCAACCCACTTGAAAATATATTTTTTTAAAAAAACGGGTGAGCATAAAATGCCCAGTAGGGTTTTTCAGTCAGTCTGTAGCCATTTAAATTCTTAGTGCATGCCAAACACAATGAGAGTAATTCAGAATCATTCAAATCCACTACTATGTAATCCAACAACGGAATATGCTTTAAAAATGCTTTGAAATAAACACACTACAAGAAAACGAAAGTTCCAGAGCATTATTATTTGATAAACAACACAGTACCAACACAACAGTTCAAAAGCATTTTCTTTTGTTCTAAGAACAGCGGAACTGTCATCATTCATTGAAATATTCAAAAGCATTTCTTTTATTCCAAACAAAGGGATTATCAGATTGGAAAGAATTGTAGCATACCTGGCCAATATACACATCACACATATAATAACTCATTCTCGCAGCCCACATATAAAGCTCTCCAAGAACGTTGGGTCATTCCATCATTGTGCCCATAATCCCCAACAATTTCACAAGTCATTATGCACATTCATACATTTTTCATAATTCTCAATTGCCCAGGTATTAGACTACTTTCCATCTACTTTCCCGATTAAACATTCTTTTTAACATGTTCCAAAATCTCATAATAAGTAAATAAAAGGTATGCACGTTAAAAACTCAATCTTGAATAACCTTTACAACTACTTTGAACACACCAAAGTTATAGAAGGAAAATTAAAATAATTAGAATCACACCATACATAAACATTTGCTTAAATTCTTTTCCATAGTCGAAAACCAAAAAAAACATTTTAAGTAACCTCGAACCAGAGTTAAAACGCAAACAAATCTTTTATTAGACAAAAAAAGAAAAATCCAAATACTTTTTGTTAAACCTCCCATACCCAAACACAATTTGTTGGTGTTCAACTCCCACAGTGTTCATTGACTTCCTTCAAAGTCACCTTGTCCTTCTCTTCGTTATCTATAAGTAATAAAGATCATTACGTTTTGCTTGTACAAAATACAACACAAACAGACTGTAATTCAAAGTTAATTGGGGTCTTTAGTCATGCACTCGGTGCTCATCTTTAAAACTATAACATGTAATATGATACTTCCACTTTTCCTACTCCCACCAATTCTAATTCAAGGGTTAGACCAAATAACAATCAGATTTCAAATTGAAAAAATGGATAACTCTAGTGGAGACAAAGGAAAGAATTTGACCCGTCCTGATCGTCACAAGTAAAGCAACCGGAAACTGAACTCTTCTTCCTTAAAAAAAATTGGCAACAAAAGAACTAGAAAGGAGAAATTCACCCTTTCCCTTGATTTTTAATGCAAACTCTTATAAGTTTTTTTTTTCTTTCTTACCAAGGACTGGTCCCAAGAGTAAGGGATCTTTTAATGGGCTAAAGACCAACTGATCTAAACATTAAAGGTTTTTATGAAAAATGTTCATTGAAATTGAAAATTAATCAATATAATCTTTAAAAATGAGTGTTACAAATCAATGTGGTTTTTCTATCATAACTTTGTTAAATATTATGTTATGTGATGATGTGGCACATAACTGGATCCCACAAATATAATTAAATATTATTATATGAATTAAAAAATATTTATAAAATAAAATAAAATATTTTATTTTTTATAATTAAGAATTTAAAAAAAAGGAAAAGAATAAAAAGGATGATGGTCATCTTCTTCCCGTCTTCAGACACCAAAAAATCCCAGTTGGCCGTGCAAGTGTGCAACTCCTGAGAAGCTCAGCGACGCCAAGCCAAATACCCAGTTCGGAGCTCAGCGCCGCATTTGGAAAGATTAACCACTATTTTGTTTTGCAAATTCATTCAAATCTTAATGAAACTTGGGTCTCTCCCAGCCCACCCCTCAAAACGACGCCGCACCAACTTTCTTCTTCGAAGTAACCAAACCGATAAAACTCTCCAAAACCAAGCCCTGCACCCAGCTCGTTCTCCAGTACGACTTTGGGTACACATACGGCTAAGCTCCAGTCTTTGCTACTATACCCCTCCCTCACACTGCCCATCTAAAACTTTTTCCAAAATTTTCCTAGAGTGCAAAGCCACCTGCAAAGGGAGGCAATTGATCGAATTTTCAGGGTTTGGCTCGGCGGCGCTGAGCTCCTCAGGAGTTGCATGACCGACTGGATTGTTTGGAGTGTCAAGATGGGGAGATGATGATTTTCTTTTCTTTTTAAAAAAAAATAAAAATTAATTATACAAAATAAA
Source organism: Heteromeles arbutifolia (assembly GCA_024362995.1). Taxonomy (NCBI): domain Eukaryota; kingdom Viridiplantae; phylum Streptophyta; class Magnoliopsida; order Rosales; family Rosaceae; genus Heteromeles; species Heteromeles arbutifolia. The sequence goes on along the minus strand of JANCRC010000013.1, from coordinate 25,062,661 downwards.
ATTGTTATTTCATTATTTAAATATTTTTAATTTATATGATAATATTTAATTATATTTGTGGGACCCAACTAGGTGACACATCATCATATAATAGAATATTTAAGGATCACATTGAATTACGACATTCATTTTCAGGATCTACATTAATTAATTTTCAATTTTAAGAATCATCTTGATTGAGTGGTTCAAGTTCAGAGATCATTTGTGATAAAAACTTAACATTAAAATAAGACAAATTAGTTTTACGAACAATGGCCACATGCCCACAAGTAATCCACTCTTAATCCACTGCTTAAAATTTTCGGAATATTACATGAACGACCGAATTTTATCATGCAATTTTGTTTCTTGCCCTCTCTCAAAATAAAATTGACTTATGATTTGATATATACATACACAATTATGAAGATAATATTGACTTATAGTTGGATATAATTATGCAGGTATGAAGGCTCATGTAGGAGGATACATAAGTTGGAGGTAATAAAAACTGAAAAGGAAAGGCAGAAGTGGCGGAACCACCCTTAGACTAGGGTGGCATCTAGCTAGTTTTGAACAAACAAAAAAAGGTAAAGTACAAAAAACTACCTTAACTATTGGTGTCACGACATTTTCATACCTCATCTTTTAAAATTAACAATGTCATACCTCATCTTTAGAATTTGATCAATTTTATACCTTCCGTTAGTTTGACCGTTAATTTGTCAGTGAAATGCTGACGTGGCTTAATCCATACCCTACTTTCTATTAAAAAATTATTAAAATATTATTAAAAACTAAAAAAAAATTATTTAATATGTTTTAAATATTAAAATAATAAAAAAGTAAAAAAAATTATTTAAAAAACAACTTCCGTTCCCCTCCATCCTTCATCTTCTTATCCCCCCCCCCCCACCCACCAAAACACTCCCCTCTTCTCCCCCTTCGTCTTCCTCCAGGCAAAAAAAAAAAAAATTGAAAACCCACCAACCCCCCCCCCCCCCGAAACCCCAGACTTGAACGCCCGCCAGATCCCGTCGCACCTCCCCCCCAGATCCCGTTTTCTCTCTTTCTCCTTCTCCTTCTCTCCTCCTCTTCCTCTTCCTCTTCTGCAAGTTGGGTGTGGGGGTTTTGGGGAGCTGCTGCTGCTGCAACTGGGGTGGGGTGGGAGGGAATGGACGGACGACGGCTGGAGGAAGAAAGGGCCGACACGGGGAGGAAGAGAGGGTGGACAGGTTGGAATGCAGTGAATGCAGGAAGATAGGGTGGGCGCGCGCGGGGGGGGGGGGGGGGGGGGGGGGGGGGGTCATTGTGGAGGGGGACACGGGGCTGGGGTGGGGGTACCTGGGTCTGGGTTTTTGGTGACGATGGTGAAGGAAGGTTGGGGAGGGACAGGTGGGAGGGGTTGGGTGGGAAAGGGTCTCGGGGATGCAGCGGAGAGAGAGGAGAGAGATAGGTGAGGAGGAGAGAGACATAGATTTAATATCATAAAAATAATATTTTTTTTTATTTTTAAATTATTAAAAATATATTTAATAATTTTTAAATCCAATTGGATTAGTGAGTGAGACCCGAATGTAGTCACATCAGCACTTAACAGAAAAATTAACAGAAAAACTGACCGAGGTATGACATTGACATAAATTCGTAAGATGAGGTATGACATTGTCAACTTTAAAAAATGAGGTATGAAAGTGTCGTAACACCAATAGTTGAAGTAGTTTTTTGTACTTTACCCAACAAAAAATTGGTGTTAATTTCTGCCTAAACATGACAGACAAGAAAAAAGTTAGTCGTAAAAATTCTTAAATTTATTTGAAGGAAGAAAAATTTGAATTCAGACAAGTGAAATTTTTAATTTTCCTTCTCGCCAACATCACTAATATTAAAAACCAAAGAAAAGAAGAGAAGGAAAAAGGAACAAATCATTAACACATAAAATGAAGGAGAAAATCTGATGAAGCAAGAACATAAAGGATTATTGACAAATGAATATCACACAACAGGTCAATATTAAAGATGCATGAGAAGACCGTTCAGTATCGACAAGATCGACGCCAGTAGCCACTGTTTGAACTACAATTGGCCCATGAAGTCAGAGACGAATCAGGATCCTCAAGATCCTCGTCCGATCAATTTCCTAGGGATTCCGTAATCTTGTCCGTTCATCATTTATTGTGCGGTCAGTTTTCATTAACTACTATTTATATTCGAATTTTAAATTTTAAATGATTTCTGACCTCACGATATACGATGAACAGACACAATTACCGGATCCTTACGATCCCTAGGGAATGGATCCGACAAGAATCCTGATTCGTCATAGACCACGTGAAAGAATGTGGGCCCAAGATTGAGGCATTATAGTTACAAATATAATTTAGTTAATCTCAGTTTCCTATTCTCAAGTTTCGTAGTTTTCAACATTTAGTACATAAAGTTTTTTCAATCCCAGATCATACATAAAATGTTAATTTTGGAATAATCTCATATATACATTAGTCTGGCTATTAAGTTTCTCGTTATCTAATGACGTGGCGCCTACGTGGACAATAATTGGACACCACAAGTCAATAAAGGTCCCACGTGGATATTAAAAATAAATAAAATTAAAAATTAAACATAAAAAATTGAAAAAAAAAAAAGGGCGTCTTCTTCCTCAACCCCCGACCCTCCCCCATTCTCTCCTCTGCACATCCATCCTTCCCTCACCCCACCCCACCCCACGACCCTCCCTCCCTTCTCCAACTGATATTACACAGTACCCAACTGTGACTTGGATCCAATCTCAGATCCGGGAAAGAAAAGAAAAAATCTTTAGCAAATTGATACAAAAAAACCAGTAAACCTGATCGAAAAAGCTTTCTTTTCCTCGTCATCGACACCAGGCTTCCTCCAATGCTCGAACAAATGACTCTGCCCCGTCTCCAACAGGCAATCAAATTGTTCGCAGAAATCACAATTGCGTACTCACCTGTTCGGTGCTCAGAAGGTGGAGGTTCTTCTATAAATTGGGCGCGGAACCGCCGATGTCGAGGCTGGCGAGCTCTCCAGATTTGCGGTCGATTTCTCGAGATTTTCCGTCAAATCTGGTAGGTGGGGCACGCTCCTTCGACCTCACGAGGCCGTCGAAGAGGATGAGGGTTGAGTGGATGGAGTCGAAGAGGGAGGGGGAAGGATGGATGTGCAGAGGAGAGAAGGGAGGGAGAAGGGAGAGGGGTCGGGGGTTTGAGGAAGAAGACACCTTTTTTTTGTAATTTTGTAATTTTGTAATGTTTAATTTTTAATATCCACGTGCATCCTTATTAACACATGGCGCCCAGTCATTGTCTACATGGACGTCACGTCATCAGTTAACGGGAGACCTAACAGTTAGACTAATTGATGTATGAGACTGTCCCAAAATTAACACTTTAGGTATAATTCTAGGATGAAAAAAACTTCATATACTAAATGTTGAAAACCATGAAACTTGAGTGTAATAAATTGAGATTAACCTAAATAATTTACTAAACTTTCAAGAGTACACTTCTTTTACTTTTTTTTTTATGAATTTATTTCTCTCTGGACACCTGCTTTTCATTTTCTTTGCACACTCTTTTCTTTGTATAAATTATAAAGGCTTTCTCGTCAATTAGGGAATTTTCGCTGATGGCATAATTATCTGTTTTATATGTGACTGCATGGTTCTTTTATTTCATGAAGCAAAATTTGCACTATAATCAGACAAAATATGAGGAACAAAGATCGTTTTCGAAGTGACTCAACAACCGCGAAATTAATCAGTCACTTGGTTACCATGTTGTTTGTTTCAAAACTCCACAGATTTTCAAAGAAATTTTTTTTTTGTTTTTTGAGTAATCACTAAGCCCTTTGTAGTAATTATATATATATGGGATAGCATCTTTTTCGTTTAGATAAAATTAATAAATGTACAAAGATGAAATTTGGGTATACAAAGGGATTTGGATCCTCGCCGGATCCCCTCCTGGGGATCCTAGGGGATTAACGCACGTGGACCGTTGATCAAAAATCGTACGGTCCAAATTAAATGCTTTTTATATATTTAAAAGTAAAGCAACCTCGTTTTGCGTGAAAAATATAAAAAAGGAAAAAATTATGGTCGGACGATTTTTGATCAACGGTTCACGTGCGTTGATTCCTAGGATCCCCAAGGAGGGGATCCGGCGAGGATCCAATTCCTCTACAGAGAACCACTCAATGCCAAAACTGGAGGGTAGAGCTAGCCCAGGAAATTGAGAATGGGGCCGTAGCCAAGAGGTTTAATCCTGGGTTTTGGTTTTGTTAAGCGCATTCACATATGAATAAGGCGGCAGCAACATCAGATCTTAGGTTTTATCCTATATTAATCAGTCCATTGCATTTTTCCATACTTGTTTTGTTTAACACATTTATCCGTTTAATTAGTTGCATAATTTTCTTTCAACATTAACAAGGAAAAGGGAGACCAGGGAGCTATGAAAATACAATTTTAACCTCTGATAATTTGATCTTTGAATGCTACGGTTCGACTTAGTATTGTAAACAGGATCATATCCGTCAACAATTTAAACTTCTTTTAGATCCGTTAAGAACATAGCGTCTCTTCAATTAATTTGATCATAATTTGAAAAAAGAAAAAATATTGGACCATATAGGGGAAAAACTTGCCGACGAATCTGAATGTCCTCAATCTTTTCCATTGAATTCTGAAGGAGATAAGTTTATAATTTAATTGTTTATATTCCTATTTAGAACTAATGTGTGTATTCTGAAATCTTTTAATATGAATTATAAATAAGAAATAATATTTAAAAATTAGTACATGTCAATTTTTAAGTGGATTGTAGTTCTACTCAGTATAACCACTACAAAAAATGGGGCCTTTTGGGACGGTCAAAACGCGTCGCGAAAGCGTCTAAAAGCGTCGCATTAGCCCTTTTACGACGGGCTTGCGACGGCCAATAACGCATCACAACAAAGTGGTGTCATAAATGTTTGGTCTATTATATGCGGCGCTTTGAGCACGTCGCAACTACTATTTCCTACAGGCTTGCGACAGCTAGCTACGCATCGCAAATAAGTGGCCTCGGGTTTAAAAAAAAAAAATGGGCGTCAAATGGGACGCTACAATGACATTATTTTAACAACTTCACTAAAATTAATTTATGTGAAATTTACTACAGGTTCCAAACTAAAATAAATTATGTAAATTTCTATAAACTACATACGAATTGTTATTAGTAATGAACTATAAATTAGGTAAATTATAATACAATGTATTATCATATAGAAGTACCAACAAAAGTATGAAAGCAACACTGCACTTGTACTTAAAGTCAATTGAATGGTCGTATCGATTATAGTATTATACACCAACAGCATCATGTAGTCTTTATCTAGAACCTGCAACAAATGACATTTTTGAAACAGATTGTGAAGCTCCTGACACATATGAACACACAACGCTAGAAATAGATTGCGAAGCTCTTGACACATATGAACACACAGCGCTAGAAACAGATCACGAAGCTCCTGAAACATATGAACACACAACATAAGTAAAATTATACATGTCCAACTTGTAGGGGAGACAAAGTTGACATTCATATCACCTGCTTTGAATATTTCAGCTTTCCATGGAATTCATTGTAATCTCCCTCTTTAAGTGCCCTCAAACAACTGAATTTTTACAAGAGGAAACACAACATTTTATAAGATACTTAAACACTAACATATATTACGATTTCTTCACTTTTATGGGACATTCCTATTGCAAATAGTATATCAGGTATATCAGAAAAAACTGGTACTTGTAGAATTAAACTAGCAAGAAAAATGGCTAACCAGAATGTCAAACATGTCCATTGCATATAAGTCCTTGGCAATACAAATCCAGAACATGCATACAACCAGTTTGCTGCAATGACCCAATCAAACCTTTATATGGTTTCCTCTGCCTCATTGCATTTTCCAAAGTGGGTGTGGATAAACGATATGTTGATTGAGTCTCTTCCACTGACAAACTTCTGGAACCAAAAAATCCATAGTACTCAAGGGCCTTACTCCAGTTTCCCTCATGCTCGAAGGTAATGATTTGAGAGCTCAACTTTCAAAACCATCACCACAACACAAAAAAAAAAAAAAACATATCCAAATATAAGAATATTCATATGTTTTGAACATAATTTTATCTTTGGGACCTTGGACAGTACTATACAGAGCCATGCTTACAAATAATAGTGTTTACCTACACAGGGACATCCTCAAAGCAGAGTGATTAACCAAACTCTCCACCATACCCTGAATGAATTGGAAACCTAGTTGAAATTACACATTTCATCCAACTCTGGGACCAAAAATTGATCATATTTTCACAATGAAGAAAAGAGCATTCTACCCTAGCACTAATTAAATGGAGAATTCAATTTCCCCCGAGCTCTTTCTGGTCCAAATGTTCTAATAGTTCAAAATCAATTTTCCTAATCCCAAACAGCAATACACTAACATTGACCCTATTTTGCTGTTCTACCCAACTTAAGGACAACTAGTTTTCTCTGTATAATCGAACTAATGCACTGATTGAAAGAAGTACAATCGCAATCAGATTTATACTAGCAAATTTCAGTTCCATAATAATCAAATTCTATCACATATTTTCATAATTTAAATACTCAAATAGAAGATAATTGGTAAAATTAATCCCTTGCAAATAGAAAATTCTCAAATTCCACTGCCCAGCATGATCTCCCAATTTCGCAACTTTCTGATACAAAGCGATGACCTTCTCCTTGAGACCCTTCCCCGGTATATGAGCCTGGCGTCCACCATAGCCACGGGGGACCCAGAAGCTGCACCCCTCAGAAACGCGTTGAGCGCCTTGTCCGTATTCGGACTGACTCATCCGCAGCCGTGCTTGAACCGCTTCCTCCAGCGCATGTACATCATCACATGCCTCAGTTGTTGCAGCGCCTCGCACCAAACCTTGCACACCAACAACGGCGCTCAGGCTTGGATGGTTGAGCGTCAGCCCGATTCAGAAAGCATAAAAATCAATTCAAAAAGAAAACCCTAAAAATTACTTAACTTACTGAATCAGAAAAGAGGGAAGATGGTTGTAGTGTCTTACAAAATCTCCGATTGTGCTCCGGGATCTCCAATTTTGCTCCAAAGTTTCCGATGATTCCCCAAAAATCTCTTATTGGATAGATTAGGCCTCTTATTTTTCAGTTGAATAGGAAAGTGGAAAAGGTGCAGGAAGAGAAGGATGATTCTAGAGAATGAAATTGAAGGCGCGCTGGATTGTTTTCATCTGAAAATAAAGCGCCTAATTGAAAAATTAAAGAATTTAGGCGCTAAATTTTATTCTGTCGTTTAAGATGTCGCAAACTTTACTTAGCATCGTTTATATTGTTATTTACGACATTATTTGCGACGTTACTTATACAAGAGTCGGGAATACTTTTGAGCTAACATTCAGCACTCAAATTTTCTTTTATTTGCAACGGCCATGTTATCTGTCACAAAAAAAAAATGTCGCAAAAGGGCTTTTTTCTTGCAGTGAACTCAATGACAAGTTAAGTCATGCACAAGTTTTTTTTCTGGATAAAATATTCTCCCATGCAACCAAGTTTAACATTTGTCATATATCCAAAAACGTACTATCCATCGAATAAACATTACCATGCGATGAAATTGGTATGACAAAAATACATTTTTCCTCGCATTTTAGCTTACAATAAACAGCAAACGACTAAATCATTTATTCATCTTGCATACGTCTGGAAACTAGAAAAACAGATGATTGCTCGAAGAAGGGTGCGTTGGCTGTCCGCAGACTTGGATTACGTCGAAGTCTTTATTCTTTTGTAATGTGTTTTCTTCATTGGTTTGGAAACGCACTTGAAAACAAAATTTTATTTAAATAGTTGGTAAACATTGACTTTCAACACATGAATACAAACTTGACATGGTTTGATTCTCTGCATATAAAACGTGAGCCCAGCAATCAAAGAAGACCAATCACAGCACTGCCAAACTCTTACATTTGCTTTATTTTTTCTTTCTAAAATATATTTTTTAATTACATTTGCTTATTTAAATTATATTAATTTGTATTAATTTGCAGCACAAAAAATGCTTTGACCATCCCAATATATTTGTAATAACGGCCCCGTAGGCATTTTAATTGTTTAGTGTCCAACGGTAAACTTTCATGTTTTTGTTACTTTATGAAGGATTGAGATATTACACAGTTTCTCTCAATATTCCAATGACTGTTCTATTTCCAATTGCTCACATAGGTTTGCATTCATCACGGTTGTTCACCTCTTGCGAATAACGTTTTTTCACCATACAATTTTCACAATCAAAATCGTTTAAAGATTATCTCTATAAAAAATTAATCAACCCGGAGACCATTTAGACATTTATATGTCTAAAGTGAAATTGAAGGTTCATCATGAAGATGTTACTTGGTACAAAATTATTGATTTGTTCTATATATTTGGATAACCAAATGATCACCGATTGGATTGATTTTTTTTTATAAAAATGATATTTAAATGATAAATAAAAAAATGAAAGATTCAAAAAAAAAGTTGTACGGTAAAAATACGCTAAACGCAAGCAAAAAAACGTTTTGGATTTTATGATGGGATATTTTGTATGGAAACCCTATGCCCATCAAGTTGTCAACTTACAAACAAACATCAACTCACCGATCAGAGAAAAAAAAAAAAGAAAAAAAAAAAAAAGAATCCATGGAATCCTCTATTTCTAGTAGTAACATAAACTTCTTTTTGCACCAAAATTAGGACGAGTCTCCTGAAAAGAATAGTAATTTTCCAACATTATTAGTTAGCAAGGCATCCGTATTCAATTTTTTGGTCACAACAAATCAAAATTTCATATTCAAAATTTTTAAACTAGTAGGTACGATACGACATCATTTTCTTACACATATTCCCTCTCACAATTTAATTTGAAATAAATAAAAACAAAGAAAATGAACTATATTTAAAATAAAAATATGTACAAAATTTCAATTTACTCAAACTACCTAAACGTATTCCTTGTTTAAACATGATCCTTCGGCCGCAAGGCATCAGTTGATCGTTGATCGCCACCATTATTGTCCAACGGTGCTCTATTCAATTCCGATGGCCCAGCTGCCGACACAGTTGCAACGTGGTTATCACCAACTTGGTTCCTAACGGACCCGTTCCGTGACACAAAAGGCGGCAACAATGAGAAAGCCCAGCGGCTCGATCGCCCCGACCGGTTCGAACGCGAACTTGGGTCAGACCGTTCGTACAAACCGCGGATTTTTCCACGCCCACTCTCACTTCTTAAACCTTTTCTCACACTGCCGGCCCTTGGGAATGCCACGTTGGTACTCCTGCTACGAATCAAGGCTGAATTCACAAGTTGAGCCCGTACCTCGTCCGGTAATCTTAGCGTAAACTTTTCGACGTTCTCACCCGGTTGAACCAGCGAGTGTCCGGTCGAATGTGATCGTGGAAATAATATTCCGGTGAACCGCATCCCCGTTGATCTCGACCGAGGCGGTCCAAAACCCGTTGACCTAGACCGAGGTGGGCCTCTTTGATTGGCTGCCTCACTTCCATTCACCAAATTGATAAACACTGGAGGTGCTGGAGATGGAGATTCCTCCTCTTTGATTTGATCTTCTACCATCCGAACTGACACTTGGCGGGGTGGCATATGCGACGGTAGTGGAGGTGAGGGTGCTTCTGCCGTACACGGCCCAGTCTCAGGTTGACCCGACTCGATATCCTCTTCAGTCGGATCAACCCAAGTGTATGGCTCTTCTCCGGGTTTAGGAACCAGGTAAGTCCGGCAAACCGGGCAAGTCGAGTGAGAGAGCAGCCACGTGTCAATACAATCGGGGTGGAATACGTGATCGCACTTGGGGATCAAACGCAGCGTTTCATGGTCTTGAAACTCCTGTAAACATACGGCACATTCAAGAGCGTCCTGCCCGAGCTTGAGCGCCTTGACATCGGAGTATATGAAGGCGGGGAAGGTTTCAATGACGGCGGGGTCAAGGCCACGCGCCATGCGGGAACCGTTTCGAACCATGCGCCCGTGGAGGCGGGTCTGGGCGCACTGACGGGTGTAGACGGAGAGGAAGCCCAAGATGAAGAATACAAGTACGAGAACGACCATCACCACCGCCATCTTGACGTCGAATTTCGACGAGCTTGAGCCGTTGGCTTGCGGCAGAGAAGGCGCTGTGGTTTGGGCTGTGATCAGCTGCGACAACAGGAGGAAGCTGAGCATCCATAGCAAGACGGCATGAATGTTGTATTTCATGACTGGCAAGTGTTTGTTGCTCGAAAGAGAAGAAAAAAAATAAGAAGGTGAGAAAAAAAAAAGGGTTGGCGCTACTCCATGAGGTTTGTGCAGAGGTATAAAGCAAAGAGGGAATGAAACGAAGGATTGACCGAGTCGTGTCGGCTTATAGGCAAGGAGTTTTGAAGGTTGACTAATGACGAGGGTGGAACCCCACTAGGAAAATAATTTTTTTTTACGGAGGATTAGAAGGATTTATTTAGGCGGATTTGGGTTTAATGAAATTAGTTAAGAGTAGTGTTGTTCTCTCTCAGTATCCTCGTTCGAATCTCACCCGCTGTTAATTTAGATAAATTTTAGTATAATAATCTTGTCGTTCATCAAAAATTAATTATTTAGGATTTTTTTTTTTCAATAAAAAAGATAATTTGTCGTTTATTTGGTGTTGAATGTGATGATTAATGGTGATGTAGGGTTTGGGTCTGGCAATGGTGCCCATGTGTTTACGGGAGTTTGATTCTTTTTGTTGGCTGTAAATGTTTGGTGTGGATTTTTGAAAACGAAAATCCATTAGTTAAGGCGGCTTGTGTAGCTGGAGCTGGATATACATGAGTAATTTTATCCTACAATATAATATATGATCTTCTTCTAGAACATTTGACATGTTTTGAAAAACTATTAGGTTTGTTTTCTCATTCCGGCCAAATTCTATCTTTAGGACAGCAATAATGCCCACATATATAACTGTTGTTGTCTTCAAAATGCATCAAAGTGACTGAGTATTATAGGAACAGTTATTTGAAGTGAAAAGTAGCAACCATGTCCAAGCTAATTTTTCTTTTGTGTTAGTTTATTTTTAGAATATTGATTGTTCTGTTAGGTAATGTCATTTCATGGCAAGGCTTTAAAATTAGCTTCTACAAGCAAGGTTCTAAAAATCGTTAGGCGCTAGTCGGACGGCGGGTTGAGGCCTAGCGCCTAGGCGGCTAGGCGGGGCCTAGGCGGATTTAAGTAAATCAATCATATTTCGTGTAAATAAATGTCTACTTATATTTGAAATATATATAATTTCATCATAAACTACAAAAATAGAATGCATATATATTATGAAGTATTGGAACATAATGAAAACAAGTGAAATAATGTGTGTTCATTTATGTATGCAACAAAGTCTCTTACAATTTATTGGAAAAAAACAAAATGCAAAATGAAAGTTATCTATTTTCTGTCTAAGTGAGTTGCGACCTAGGCGAGTGTTTAGGTGGGTTTAGGCGATCTAGGCGGGTGCCTAGGCGGTCTAGGCGGTGCCTCACCAGGTCTAGGCGGCCTTAACATTAATCGGGGCGGTGACCAGCCGCCTAGCACGGTGGCCAGCCGCCTAGCACCGTTCTCTACAAGAATTAATAGGTTTGTTGTTACGTCCAAAATGGGATTGGACTAGGGTTATGAATTCATAATCCATAATATGATGATCAAATCAGTTCCATGATTATACATTTAATCCATACTGAACTAGACCAGAATAGAATTATATACATATTTCAATTATGATAAGTGGTCATTTGAGTATCTAAATAGGTATTATGTTAACATATGGAATCCTGCATCGTTACATTCCATCTAGGATTAGGCAACGGAAAAAAAAGGAAGAAGCGTTGGAAGGCAAACAGATGCGATCATATTCTTTTATGTACGTACTTGCTCATGCTTGTAATAGATTGGATCGTATTTTTTAATTTGTTGGAAGGGAACACAATTGAAAAAAAAAAAAATTTAAAAAAAAAAAATTGAAAACGAGATGCGTGTTATCAGACGGCCTTTAAGAGGTGTTGTCCCTTTTGTTGCTCTTCATGCCTAAAAGTGTGATGCAAATTGTGTGGGGGATGTAATCGGGTCTCATTGGTTCTTCTACTTTTTTTAACTAGATGCATGCATGTAAAATTGTAAACATTTGCTCTTGATTGCTTAGTTGTAATTAGAAAAGGACTTGTTTTCAAAGGGCATGTGGTGATCAGCATTGTAGGCGTCAAAAAAGAAGACTAAAAAAGGAAATGCATTTTTGGATACTGTAGGAATTGCAAAGGTGAATGGCAATGGAGATAGCCAAGACTGCAGAGATGATCTGATTAGTCTACTTGATCACTTTTTTTTCTTCTTCAACAAACAATATTATCTATACTAAGAGAGATGGGGTGAGCTGAGCCTTATAATGAACTAGCAATAAAGTGGTTCAAATTCGTCTTTGGCAAAATCGAACCTAAGGCATCATACTTACAAGTAAAGAAGAATACTATTAGACGACCATAGTACTAAGTGACTAGTCTACTTGATCAGTTATAATAACTTTTTTTTTTGTCTCTTTGGTTACATTAATTCAATGTGCGGCTTCCAAACTTGATGAATACATTTGACACTAGAATGTAAGGCACGAAAGAGATTGGTTAATTTACTTGTCCAATATTTTCTTCGTTAATTTGGTCATACACATGGCCAAAATTCATGTTTGTGATGTATATAATATAAAAGTCAGTGATAGAGAAAGCTCACTTGTTCGTCAAGTTTTTTAATTAATTATTCCCACAATTAAAATCCATCTTCGATCGCTTCTTCTCTTTATTCTTTTTTAATGGAAGAATTTCATTGGTTCAATCACATACCTAATCAAAACACAAATTTAACTAGAAGAAATTCAAACTCTCTAATCCTATTAAAACCGTGGGCTTGTTAAAAATTATATACATCCTGAACCATGAGTTGTATTCATAATTGTTAAACATTCAATCCTGGTTTCTTCTTTGATTTAACAAAGTCTTAATTTTCAATATTAAAAATAGGTCATAATCGATCATACAATTACTAATTACTAATTGTTATTTTGAAATCCCTCCATCTAATTTTTATGTTCAGTTGTAACATACAATTACTAATTTATCCTGTTATTGCTTTCATTGTTCATCACATAAGCATACGTCTTGGCAGATGAATTTGATTTCTCCTTGCCCGGGAATTTAGTGGATGATGAATTAGTAATGGAAAAGAAGAACACAAGAGTCCCAGGGTGGTCCTCGAGTAAGAAATTTTATTTCTCCATCATAATCATCTTCTTCCTTGTTCAGTGCCTAAGATCCTTTGACACATTTTTTTTTGAAAACAAAGTAACAAAAAATCGGTCTCTTTTGTGTTTTCAACTTTCCTCTACAATCTGAAACATTTTTTACATTCACATGAATTATATTTGACCCTATAAAAATTGTACATAATCCCCAACTTTTGAGTTTCACAATTTCAATAAAAATCCAAATTCTCAAACCGAGGAAAAAAAATGAAGCAAAACACTAAACTTTGTTAATAAAAATCCAAATTTTGTTCCGTTGTTTATTTAGTTACAAAGGGGGCTTAAGGCCCAAGCAAAACACTAAGCAAAAGGAAAAATCAACATGAAGAACACAACCCGAATCCAAATAACCTTAGAGATATCATCAAACACAACATTGCCCATAGAAATTAAAGCTCTTATTTGCCAGACTATCAACCACCATTCCTTTGATCTATAAAAATGACCCATTTCGTGTTCATCAAATTGAGCTAAGCAAATCAAGACACATCTAATTTCGTACAAGTTCTAATATTGTAGTCCTTTTTCAGTTTCCAGATATCGGTGTGTAGATGAACAAGAACCATAACAACTAATTGAATATATAAACGACATATCAAACATATAGAGAGAATATCTACATTACCTCATCACCTTCTTTCTTTTAAAAGGGCACTAGTTGGTGGCTTCGTCATGCCAGTCCACCCTTTCGGGGGCCGGAAAGACTTACAGAGGCATTTTAGTCTCTCTCTGGCCACCATTGTGCGATTGACCAGCGCCACGAATCGAACCTAGGATGTGCCGTGTAAAATTCGGGCCTAAAGTTCATCCCCAACCACTAGGTCACCCTGTGGTTGTTTACCTCATTACCAAATCTACACAAGGGTGTTCTATACCTTTCCCTTGATCCGTCCCTATCGATCTTGTCACAGTCAATTATGTCGATCTATCTATTTCATCAACGTAGTAGGATTCTCTACCCTCCTATTCCCATCCCCTTCCATGACCTCCTCTCACACATTGTTTTTTGTCTTATTGTCTCTATAAAAAAATGAATATAAGATATTGACGTGGTTTAACCGTGACCGTTCAAACAGGAGGGCATGGAAGGGTAGAGAGATTGGGAGGATAGAGAATCCTACTCCTTCGTCAACACAAGTTTGTTTTCTTTCTGAAACGGTCAATTACTCAAAATATATAGCACGTCAAATGTGAAAAGAGAGAATTGTTTAAGCCCAAGGCACCGACCCAGGAAAAAGGCCCAAGGCTCAAACAAAAACAAAAATGAATACATATATTTTGGGGCCCTAGGGACACGAGTGGACTAATGGAAGATAGTACGGACCAAATTTCACATGGTTGTGGGCCAAAAGTTCTAGAAGAAGAGTTGCAGAGAAATCTCAATAATTTAAGCTACTCCACTTGTAATTTGATGGTACAATAGAGGTAGGTTTACGATTTGACCTTACTAAGAACCGAGTAATTTTACATTTATTATATTATTAATATTATATTTGCATTACCTCTTTAATAGACACAGAGTTTAACGATATAAATGAGTTCCACTTTTATTAGAAAGGTAATACAAATGTTATATGAAAAATGAAAACTATGGTAAAAGTAGAATTTTTGCTATGTACCTCTAATTTTTTTGGGCTTACTAAATTTATATGCTTTAAATTTTTGAGGTGGTTTTCAAAATTGGTTATGAGTTTTGAATTTTCTCATATTGCATTATGAAGTTTTAAAGTTGTGTAAACTTACACTCCTTAATTCGTTTAAATGTCTAATGTATCATTGTATTGATGACGTATCATATGTAGCAGTAGGACGTTTTTGATTTGTTTTATAAGCCAAACTTGCACATTTGGACCAAATTGTGAGATTGGTTATCGTTTTAGGGTACCGAGCATCGATTTAGGAGACACTGAAGCTCTACGATGAGTTTTTTTTCTTTTTTCATGTGGTGTGAGTGTTGGTTGAGACGTTAGCCCATAAATTGTTCCACAATTGCCATATTATCCATTTAATGAATGATTAGACAGCTGAATAACTTAAAGACATAAATTGATATGTTTCCAAAATATTATACTATAATATGAGAAATTGAAAGATTTATTTTTTGCAATACCTCTTTGATCTTGAAGTTAATCCCTTTGACGTTGTCACTGTCCATCATGAACCTCTCCATATACGCTCCACTTTGATCAGATTCTCCATTTCGTCAAAATGGGTTAAATGTGCTTGTAAGACTCATGTTGAGTTGTCAATTATTATGAATCAAATTACTTGAAAGACAAATAACTTGATCTTCAAGATATTTGGCTTTTAACGTGATTGAATATTGGTCAACAAGAATCATGGAACCAATATATATTTAGTTGACTAATTGAAACCCTAATTAAGTAAGACATATTGTACACGCCTTGGTGGGACAACATTAAGAATAAATGGTGATTTGGTGTATTCCTCTAATTACTATAATAGGCGGAATTGGAGGAACCCTAATCATTATATTAAGGGTGTCCCTGCTTTCACAAAACACATGTTCCATTCCGAGCAAACCCTATTATTGCCGGAACACTTCCGCTTGTTGAAAGTAGAAGATTTCTTTGTCATCCGCAAGAGCCATGTCTTCCGTATTCCAAAGATAAGTAAATTGTAATTGATTTATTGTAATTTTGGTTTATCAAATCTGTGATCCTAATATCTTATTGTTGTTCTTATGATTTTAGAAATATCTTACAATGCTGACATGTAACATAGTAATTTCATCCTGATTGGCTTACTGTCACTAAACCTGTCAAACCAACCAACCAGAGCTGCCATATAGATTCATTTCCACGTCCTCTTCATTTCCACGTCCTCATTGCTCTCTCCCTCTCTCCCTCCCCTTCACTGCTTTCAGAATCAAGCCATTCCCCAAAATTCTGAAAATCAAAAAGTAAAAATTCAAGGTTAAATTTTAAATAGAAAACTTCATTTTAATCCTTAAAAAGATACGTTTTAGACTATAACCTTGTGTAAGGTTAAAGTCCAATTTTAGTCCCTAGTACATTTAATCATATAATTTATTAGTTTTATTTTGATGTTTTATTTATCTTTTTATTTTTATTTTAATGTATTAATTATATTTAAATTTAATTTTTATTTCATTCATCATAATATATTTTAATGTCTACATTTAGGGAACTAATTTTTTTTATTTTTATAATATATATTCCGATAACAATTTTGTATGTTCTTCGTTTAGGCACATTAATACATTTGAATATTTCGGTATATCTATCAATACAAACATATAGTTACATTGATTCAATATAATGCATTTCGTTACGTACATTTTGGTACACACATTTGAGTATTAACTTTTAGGTACATTAATTCAATATATCATATTTCGTTACATACATTTAGGTACATACATTTTGGTACGTACATTTCGGTATTGACATTTTGGTACATACATTTTGGAACGTACATTTTGGTACATACATTTCGGTATTGACATTTAGGTACATTAACTCAATATAATACATTTAGGTTCATTATAATATATTTCGGTACAATCATGTAGGTACAAATATTTCGGTACAAAAAAGTCAATTTTATATATTTCAGCACAGTCATTTCTGTACACTTATGTATTTATATATTTTTGTATCACAAATTTCTTTTAATATTTTCTCATTTACATTCATTTATAATTAAAAAAACTAAATATGTGCATATTAATAAAATTAAAATTCAATGTGGAGAGATTAAATAAAAATACACATTAAATAACAAAAATTGAATGTAAATTTTGATAAAAGTACACTTCAAGGGATTAAATTGAATATATAATCTAGCACCATGTCTTTTTTAAATTTTAATCTTTTACAAGGACTAATGTTCAAAAACCCAAATTTTAAAACTCATGGAGTATTTGATAATCATTTCGTTTTCAGTTATTTTTTTTTTTTAAATTGAAAACTCTGAAAACCAAAATGTGAAAATTCAAGGCCAACTTTTGAAAACTCGAGAGTTGATGAGTCAATTTCATATTATATATTTTATCCTATTCTTAGTATGTTTTGATAATTATTTTGATAGAATTTGATACTTTGCTTTATAATTTGACTTTTTTTATTAGCACCCACATAATATTGAATGCACCCCATATTAAAATTTAATATTAAATTACTTATGTACGTTACTATGCAATGACAATTTCGACCTTATTAGGTTTAATAAAAATAAGAAATTTCTGAATACACCACAAATCACTTTTAACACATTAGTTATCTTCTTCAACTATCAAAACCCCTTCCACCCTCCATTGTTGAACAAACTCTAACGAAGGAAACTACCTTTTTGAAAACGTTTACTGCACTTTTGTATACGCCCATCTCTCCTTACCCAATCCCTTTCTCTTTTTCTGGGTTATTAAACTTTATAAAAGTATCATAATTATCTTTCGAACATATGTTGCCGGGCTTCAAACTGTGAATCAAAATCAATTTTTTTTATTTTTTATAGGAGACCTTTCTTTCTTCCCAAATGCCTGCCTGTGATTCCCCAGGAAACCATACTACCCCAATATTTATTTAAGCCTATTATTAATTCAAGCCTAATATTTATTTACAATGTCACTACTGCTACTAATCAACAATATTAATAGTTTTGTTCTTGAGGTGTATGATTCGTAGCAGCGGCGCATAGGTGGCGAGCGTGGTCTGAATTATGGATTTCTATTCACGTCGGTATCGTTGTAGGAATGTTTCAGTTTTGTCTGCTGGATGTTTATTGGAGTGCTACGACTACTCTGCAGAAACAATCGCTAGAACAACCAAGTGAGGAGCAATGATGGACATGGTTTCGCCCTCACAAGTGAGGAGCAACAGGTGATTGTGGTTGATAAACAAGGGGGTTTACTGCTAAGAACTTCCAAAGTTTCCTTAATGGGAAGGGTACTAACGCGGAAAACTTTGAACAAGGAGAGATTCAAGAAACAAATGACTCTTATAAAACTTGAAGAATGTGGGGTGTATAGAAAATGTGGGGTGTATAGAAAATGTGGGGTGCATGTAGAAAAGTAATGTTTATGTTGAGAGTGTGGAATATGAGGGTATTATGGGGAAGTATGTGGGGGGCGTATTAAGATAATTTTCAATTGAAAAAGTAAACGTGGAGTGTATTAAGTATTTGAGGTTTATTCAACAATATGTAGGGTGTTAATATAATATATAGAACATTCGACTTCATCTGGACCAAACGTGACCAGACGGACGAATTTTGGAGTTATTCAAATTGGATGACGTTTGCAATTCCTTGCCTTGCTCGTGTCAAAATTTTGGCTTTTTCTACCATACGGTTATTTTCTGGTGATGAAATAAAGAAGCATGCGCGGTGCTGGAAAGTGATGTTTTGTGCTTAATTGCGAATTTTGGAGCTTAAGATGACCTCTGATGAGTTCGTGGCCTTCTGGAGAAGTGTTCAGAATATTGCAAATGTTAGGTCCTGCTATTTGGGCCGGTTTTGGAGCAGATATGGGTCCAAAACGTGGCTGTGCAGAATTTGGACGAATTTTACTAGTCAATTTAGGATTATGTTTCGTAATTTATTTTAATTTATTTGGTTTCCTAGTCTTATTCTAAGACCTTTTAATTGGAGGATTTAATTATAGTAGTTTAAATAAGCCTTTTGGCCAGCCCTAGTTCCTTCTTCTTCTATGCGATATCTGAGAGAGGAAATTGGCCAAGCTTAGAGATTTTCAGACTTTTACATTCAAGGTATTTTCGATCTTTACAATTCCTTTTTATTTTAGTTATGAATATGCATAACTAATCTGTTTTGCTAGGGTGAGGCCACGAGCCTTAGCAAGAATATGTAGTTTCTTTTTAATTTGCTTATGATAATATGCATGCAGGTTTTTGAATTATTAATCACCGGTTTAAACTATCTAAGCGTCTTGATGATTCGCGACATTACGATGTTTAGAAAAGTAATTTGATGCAATTTTCGTCGGAGGTCGGTCCTTGAAATTGACGAAGGCTTCTTGTGGTTAATATGTGCAAGTTCACTTATGATAAATACCACGTCTTAAGGATTGCATGGTTTTTCAGAGGATTTTTACAAAACGTAATGAGTCATGCATGTTTAAATTTGATCTAAATACCACAGACGGATTGTATGTTTGATATACGCTCTATATTAGGGGTTCAAGTAGGCATATATTGTTAAGGTGTTGGCGGAACTCTAGTGCTTTCTCAATTTGATTTCTAAAAAACTGGTTCTTTCTCCTTCTCTTAATATTGCATATTTTTCCACTCTTTTTAATTAAGTTCGTTTTTATTTAATTAGGTCATAAAATCAATCATCCCAAAACTTTGCCTTTAAATAATTAATTGAGATTTGGTTTAATACGAATTATTTAATAATCCTTGTGGAGAACGACCTTGCTAAAGTCATCTATACTGCAATATCCTTGTTTCTCTTGCAAATATTATAATAGAACAACAATTTAGTTTTCAAAAAGTGAAAACAAAAACTAAAAACAAAATTACTAGGGTAAATATTAGTTTACTACCCTCATGTTTCGTGGTTTTCAACATTTAGTCCATCAAGTTTTTTTCGTCCCAGAGTCATACCTAAAGTGTTAATTTTGGGACAGTCTAATGCATCCGTAGTCAAACTGTTAAGTCTGCCATTAACTGATGATGTGGTGCCTATGTGGACAATGACTGGGTGCCACGTGTCAGTAAGGGGTCCACATGGAAATATTTTTTTTTTGGAGAAGGGGTTAAACAAAAATTCAAAAATTCAAAAATTCAAAAATTCAAATAAAAAACCCCTTCTTCTACCTACCCTAACCCCCCACACCCTCTCCCTCCTTCATCCCCCCGTACCCTTTCCCTCCCTTCTCTCTTCTGCAACCCGCACCCCTTCCTTCCCTTCTCTCTTCTACAACCTGCACCGCCCTCCCTTCTTTCCTCCTTCCTCCCTTATCCCTCCATTCTCCACTAGTACATAATAGCATATTTACCACATCAATTCCATCACGGGCATCAACAGCTCGTGGTAGAAACTATTCAATTACCACGGTTAAATGTAGCTCGTGGTAGATAACATTAATTCATCACGGTCAGATTCTGGCCCGTTGTTAAAAGTAAATAATCTACAACGGTTTTTAATCCCGTGATGGAATATCAAAACCACCATGCGATATGCTCGTTGTGGTTACTTCAAACGACCACACCGCCTTTTGAACATTCACCACGCCATCGGCCCGTGGTGGATGTTTTTTTGTTTTTTTTTTAATATTTTGGAGGATATTAAAATCTAAAATCCCAATTATTTCCCCTCACGTGAAACTGTGAAACTGGACGAAAACCCTAAAAAGAAAACGTCATCCTTTTGTTTCTCCATCTCTTCCGTCTCCGGCCGGTCTCGGATCAATATTCTGATTTTTCTGAAACGATTTTCTTTTCCAATGTGCTGCTGACTCCAATTTACATTGCACAGTTTGTATTCTGTATTTTTATTTTCTTTGGTCGTCTCTCCGGTCATCTCTCCCTCAATCAGTGGCAACCTCTACATCACTCAGGTTTCTTTTATCCTATATCTTTTGATTTCGTTTTCTTGTTCTGAATAAGCATTTAAATTATCATTGATCATCGAACTTGGAGATGTGTATGCATTCTTGTGGCTTACAGCTTGCAAATTTCTCTTCCGGCATTTTGCTCTCTCACACATCCATCCAAAGGCACACACTTTTCACATCAACATCGTAAATATATAATTTTGAGTTGAGAAGTATGTTTTTACAGTTTTGTTCTTCCAATTCAATAAAAAGATTGTATTTCACGCCCCAAAATCAACCCCATTTTACGAGGATTGTGTCATGGAGCAGCACTTGCTTGAAATTAGGTTCCCTAACTGCGTGTTTTTACTGTTTTGTTCTTCCAATTCAATAAAAAGTTTGGATGTTGCAGCCACTGCTGTATATACATATATATAACAACAACATTCAAACTAGTAAAGAGAAGAATGAACTTCTATATATATTATCAATGTAGTAATGAATAAATAGAGAATAAATGTATACAATTAATCTGTTCAGACCAAAAACAATGTACAATCTTTAAAGGCCAAACTGTATCATCAAAGTTGATCAACATCTTCTTCCTTAAGTTTTGGTGTAATATTGGAAATTAGGTGTGTATAGTGCAGTAGTGATCAAAGTAAGAAGGGGTGCCCTTAATATACATATATACACGCGCATATATATATATATATATGTATGTATGTATGTATGTATGTATATATATGTATGTATGTATGTATACAGCACGAACCAGTTATACATAAGGAAAAAAGATATGCAGTAGTAATACTTCGATCAATTGAAACTGCAAATTCGACTATACTAGTGTAAATGTTGTAAAGAAAATGCTTGTTCACTTTTTTTATATAATATTTTCTTTCTAATTCACAGCGAATGAACTCTTTGCTAATTCACAGAAAATGCTTGTTTACTTTTTTTTATATAAGATTGATTGCTAAGAAGATGGTTTCTATGTGTCTTGTTTGTATGAATCGTATGTAGTAGCAAATGTTTTCGTGTATGAATTAATTTGATATTTGTAATTTAAGTGTTGATACAAGTTATACTTGAATAAATATATATAATATGTGTATGTGTCTATATATATATATATATATATATATATATATCATATTTTAGTATATTTTGCCATTAAGTTGTGAGTTGTGGTTATGTTAGGATTACTTTTTATTTGGAATTGAGACGCATTGTTGGAAACAATCATTGTCAACTATCTGATTGCAATGGACAAAGATTGGCTAACATTTTCGAGGTATATTATCTGCCTCAATGAATTTCCTTTTTGACATTGATAACTAGGGTCTGTTTAAAGTGATTAAGATTTATTTATAATACAGACCATCAACAGAATACAGAGAGGGTGCACAAAAGTTTGTACAAGTAGCTAAAGAATATGGAGGAAATCGAGATAAGATCATTTGCCCGTGTATAATATGTCAAAACCAATGTTTTCAACTACCTGCGATTGTGTATGAACACTTGATTATGAATGGAATAGATCCTTCATATACTACTTGGGTGTTCCATGGTGAACAAGAACCTATTCTTCAACAACATGACTATGCCAACATAACAGAAACATATCAGATGTATAGGGATGTCTTGGCTGAAGATGATGGAACCGGAAAAGCAAATTTGCTAATTGGAGATGAGAATTTCAAACAAAAGGTTGAAGAAGCTGAAGCTCCTTTATATGAAGGTTGTACGAAGTACACAAAGTTGTTAGCAACTGTAGTTTTATACAAGATTAAAGCTTCAAATGGTGCAACAGATAAGCTTTTTGACGAGCTCCTCCAAGCCCTAAAGGACATGTTTCCGGAAGGTAATACACTTCCCAATTCAATGAATTCGACAAAGAAGTTACTTAAGGTGTTTGATTTAGGGTTTGAGAAAATAGATGCATGTGTAAATGATTGCTGCTTATTTTGGAAAGACCTTGAACAACTTGAGATATGTCCAAAGTGTGGTTCTTCACGTTGGCAGGTTGGTAAACGTAATAATCACATTTACAAAGGAGTTTCTGCAAAGGAGTTTCTGCAAAGGTGTTGCGCTACTTTCCTATTATACCAAGATTTAAGCGAATGTTTAAGGATGATGACATGGCCAAAGACTTAACATGGCACCATACCAACAAAAGTCAAGATGGTAAGATGCGACATCCAGTTGATTCGCCAGCATGGGAGTCTATAGACACTAAATATCCTGATTTTGCCTCAGATCCACGAAACTTGAGACTTGGTTTAGCTACCGATGGAATTAACCCATTTAGCCAGCTAAGCTCTAGATATAGTTGTTGGCCAGTTATATTAGTTACATACAATCTTCCTCCATGGTTAGCCATGTCGAAAGAGAATTTGATGTTGACGTTACTAATTCCTGGGAAGAAACAACCCGGAAATGATATTGATGTTTACTTGCAACCACTCATAGAAGATTTATGTGTGTTATGGAATGAAGGAGTGGGTGTATTTGATGCAACTACAAATTCTACTTTCAATTTGAGGGCTATTTTGATGTGGACAATCAATGATTATCCCGCTTATGGTAACTTGGCTGGATGTTTTACAAAGGGCAGGTTTGCTTGTGTGGCATGTGGTGCTGAAACGCGATCTTTAAGGTTGCCGTTTAGTAAAAAGCATGTATATACCGGCAATAGAAGATTTCTTCCACCTTCTCATGAGTTTCGCAAGAAGGGTAAATGGTTTGATGGGAATGATGATATTGGGCAAAAACCAAGAGTATTGACAGGTGAAGAAGTTTTATGTGCTTCCGAAGTAGCTGGAAGGGATTGGGGAAAAAAGTCAACTACACAAAAAGGCACAAAAAGGAAGATGAGTGTAAAGAAAAGTGTACAGACAACAGGAAGTGATCCTATTAACATATGGAAAAAGAAATCAATTTTCTTTGACTTGCCGTATTGGAAGGTTTGACATTTATACTTAACATTTAACTATAAAGAAAAGTATGATTTTTTTCACAGCTAATTTGCTTATTTTTGCTCGTTTTGCAGAAATTATGTTTGAGGCATAATTTGGACATCATGCACATAGAGAAAAATGTTTGTGAAAGTATTGTTGGCACATTGCTACATATTAAAGGTAAATCAAAGGATGGACTTAATTGTCGTAAAGATTTAAAAGAATTGGGTATTCGGCATGATTTATGCATAACTGAAGAGAAAGGAAAAAAGACCAAACTACCTCCAGCACTTTACAACTTCTCTAAAGCAGAGAAACATATTTTCTGTAAGAGGTTGTTCGATATGAAGGTACCGGATGGTTACAGCTCAAATATTAGTAATTGTGTGGATCTAAGTGAATGCAATCTAATTGGACTCAAGTCCCATGATTGTCATGTCCTAATGCAACAATTGTTGCCAGTAGCAATAAGAGGTCTTTTGCCTAAAGGTCCAAGACATGCAATCTTTCGGTTGTGTGTATTTTTCCACGAACTCTGTCAAGGAGTTATTGACAAAAGTAAGCTGGAAGTATTGGAGAATGAGGTTGCAGAAACAATATGCATGCTTGAGAAGTATTTTCCACCTTCTTTCTTTGATATTATGGTTCACCTTACAATCCATTTAGCAAGAGAAGCTAGGCTATGTGGACCTGTTCATTATCGTTGGATGTATCCTTTTGAAAGGTACTTTCATATTTATATTTCTAGTATTAGCCTATTTTTTTGTTTTTCTATTTTAGATGACTTACTATTTTATATCATGATTAAATTTCTTTTAGATTTATGAAGGTGTTGAAGGGTTATGTTAGAAATCGAGCACGACCAGAGGGGTCTATGGTAGAGTGTGTCTTAGCTGACGAGTGTGTGAAATTTTGTAGTAAGTACATAAAACAAGCTGAAAATACCGGTTTACGACATAACCGATATGACGATGAATCAATTGTTATTGGGAATACTATTTCAGCTGGTGTGACAATGACTATGTCTTCAGAAATGTACCAAATTGCTCATCGTTACATATTGTTTAATAGCTCAGAAGCTGAGCCATATCGAGAGTGAGTTATGCAGCCTTTTAGAAGCTAACGATGTACATTGTATTTTATTAAAACTTCATAACATATTCTTTTGTTCCAGAATGCATGTTGAGGAGCTTAAGTATTCAGATCCAAGCCTTGTAGGCAAATTGAACAAGCTACATAGGATGCATACAACACAATTTTCATCTTGGCTCCGCAATAAGGTTGGATTTTTATTTTTTATTTTTAACTTTCAGGTAGGCAATTTGTAGTTCCAACAATATTATGTTTTTAGCATTCCATTGATTACTGAACAGGTTATTGCACTGGGAGACACAAGTATCTCGGACATGTTAAAGGGGCTTGCATTTGGACCGATAACACAAGTAATGTCATATTCAAGATATGTCATAAATGGAAGGCGTTTTTGTACAAGAGCAAGTGAGAAGACTACACAAGACAGTGGTGTTTATCGTGAAGCTGAAACACCGGTCAATGGTACCGAAGAGATTAAAAAGGTTTTATACTATGGGGTGATTCAAGAGATTCTGGTGATGGACTATTACACGTTTCGGGTCCCCATATTTAAATGTGATTGGGCGAATACTAGTAATGGCATTAAGGTTGATGATGGATTTACTTTGGTCAACCTACATCGTCTAAATCAATTTCAAAAGGATCCATTTATTCTCGCTTCACAGGCCAAACAAGTATTTTATTCAAGAGAGAGTGAAACGTCTGATTGGTATGTTGTTCTAAAAGCACCTCCAAAAGGGTTCCAGAATTTGGGAAAGTTTGACGAGGATGCTTACATGTCATATGCCCCATTAGATGTTTATAAACTTGATTATTGTGTAGGTGATGAAGATGAAGGTTATGTTCGGGCAGATTGTGAGGCCATTCCTGTGTATAACTAGACTATTATTGAATGAAAACATTTTTCACGAATTTCTCTACCTTTTTCTGGATTTCTTCTTAGGAAAACTGATATTTTCTATAAGATGTATGTGTGTGGCTCTGTAAGATGTATGTGTATGGTTGTTTTTTTCTTCAAATCAGAATTAAATGAAAACGAAAAACTTCTCACCATAAAGTCCCCAGCATGTATTGTTCCCATCTCCACCAACTGACCATTCTCTAATCCCAGTTGTTTCACTATGTATTCTTTTGCTCGGCCAATTTCCTTCTTTGTGGCTCCATTGGCGGCAGAGCAAATTTCTGTTTGAACTCCACAGGTTCAGAGAAGCTCATACACAAAAGCAAAGATGATTCGGAAAACATCCAAATGTTAAAAAAAAAAAATCATAAGCTCTACTCTTTACACTCGTCTTCTTGACGACAAGCAATGTACAGGCAAGCAGCCAATATTGCATCCTGATTTCTTCCTCTACTAGATTTCTGATCTTCCACCCTCTTATATTTCTCATTAGCCTGATCCGTTAAACCAATCATAAAATAACCATTAGTTATAATACTCTAATCCCATGCACGCTCATAAAATAGGAGCAAAGTAGTTATGCAAGAAAAGAAATGAACCAAATATCTTAAAAAACACACCAAGTAAATTACTAGATGATGTTTGTCTCTTTTACTTAAATGTGATTGGGCAAAGTAATGGCATTAAGGATGGTGTGACGGATTTACTTGGGTTAATCTACATCATCTAAGTCAATTTCAAAATGGTCCATTTATTCTCGCTTCACAGGTCAAACAGTATTTTATTCAAGACGGTGAAAACGTCTAATTAGTATGTTGTTGTACAAGCACCTCAAAAGTTTAAACCTTACCAATGGAACTCAAAGCTTGCATGTTATTCCTTTTACAAAATCCTCAATTTCATCAATCATCATAACAGAAGATTTTGTGGTATCCACTTGTGTAAATATTTTAAATTGACGATCAAATTAGTTCATTGTATTCATATAGGATCAAGGAGTGTAGCTGTAAAAAATCATCAAAATCGAAGTTCAAACAACCATTAACTAGTGATTTTTCATTTATAACCGTCGAAAATTTTTGTCCCGTTACTTGATCTCTGAATGTTTGTTTTTTGCGATTTTTGGCATATGCGATCTCGAAGCATATACAAACAAGTTTGACGGTTGGATAGTTGAAATTAGTTTCGTACAATGCGTATCCCATCAAAACAATAGATTCACTAACACTTAGAGTTTATTTATACTTTCATTAAGTATAACATAAGATTTTGTGGTATCCACTAGTGTAAATATTTTAAATTGAAGATTGAATTCATTCATTGTATTCATATAGGGTCAAGGAGTATGTAGTTGTATAAAATCAACAAAATCGGAGTTAAAATAACCATTAAATCGTGATTTTTCGTTGATAACCGTCGAAAAGTTTTGTCCCGTTACTTGATCTTTGAATGTTTGTTTTTTACGATTTTTGGTGTATGCGATCTCAAAGCATATATAAACAAGTTTGACGGTTGGATAATTGAAATTAGTTTCGTAGGGTGCGTATCCTATCAAAACGATAGATTCACTAACACTTAGAGTTTATTTATACTTTCATTTAGTATAACATAAGATTTTGTGGTATCCACTAGTGTAAATATTTTAAATTGAAGATCGAATTCATCCATTGTATTCATATAGGATCAAAGAGTGTAGCTATAAAAAGTAATCAAAATCGGAGTTAAAATAACCGTTAAATCGTGATTTTTCGTTTTATAACCGTCAAAATTTTTTGTCCCGTTACTTGATCTCTAAATGTTTGTTTTTTGCGATTTTTTGCTGATGCGATCTCGAAGCATATACAAACAAGTTTGACGGTTGGATTGTTGAAATTAGTTTCGTATAATTCGTATCCCATCAAGTCCAATGGTATATATATATATATATATATTTATTAAGTAGATTTAATATCATTTTAACATTTTACAGAGCTGGAATTTTAATATCATTTTGACCTTTTAAAAAATTTAAAAAAGAAAAGGAAAAAAAAAACAGAGGAGATGGACAGTCTCCTTCCCCCTGCGACCCAATCCCTCCCTCCCCGACGTCTTCCTAGCCATTCTTTCTCCCTCAAAACCCAGCCTACCTTCTTCCCAAAACCCCAAGCCATTCCTTATTCCCAAAACCTAGCCTTCCTTCTTCCCTGAACCCAGCTTTCCTTCATCCTCAAACCCTATCTTCAACGATTTCTGTATCTAAAAATGATGATCCTCAAACGCGACCTTCCTTCTTCCCCAAAACGCAGCCTTCCTTCTTCCCCCGGTTGGAGGTCCTTTGTTTACGGTTATCAATTTTTTACGCCAGATTGCGAAATCCACAAAACCTTCAGTACGGTTCTCATCGGTTGAGAGTAACCATTACTCTCATCCCTCTTGATTCATGATACCTGAGCTCCCTCCCTCAACTTCTCTAAAGTCGACTCCAAGTCTCCGACCACCACCTCATGGTCATGAGTCTCCTGACTCCTGAGTTCTGACCAATCCATTTCGAAGCCACAAGGTAATTCAAATATCTATATGTATCATACCCTAAACAATTTTTATTGGATGTTAATTACCAATTACTGTATAATTTGCACTCAGTTAGGAACCATGGATAGATTACCGCAATGGTCTTTAAGTTTTCAAAGGGTTTATTCACTAATTTTTCTTTTGGGTTATTTTGGATTTGGACTTTGCATTGGATGTCTTGGAGATGTTAATTTGGATTGGATTTGGATGTTATTTTGGATTTGGATAATAATATTAATATGTGCTGCTGGGCACAATCTGTGCTTCAATACTCTCCTAATATGTGCTGCTGCAGTGCACTGCAGTACATCCTCAATTCTTGAAGACAGCTCTTGTGAGTGTAATATGTGCTGCTGCTGTGCATTGCAGTGCAGCGGCTGCAACCTTATTTTATAAAAATGATGTATAAGAGAGTCCCAACCCGTGCCCACCCTTAGTATCAGAGTCCCAATAAACTTTTAATTTTATAGCTATAAGAGAGTCCCAATGATTATATAATTGTAAAACTAATTAACATAATAAAAGTTTATTTATTTTTTTTTACTGGAAAGAAAACTTAATTAAAAACCCACGAAGCGAAGAAACTGCCGTTCAAAGTTCCCACCAGTCGCTTGCAGTTATATTTGGTTATCCCCTCAATCCTGCTCTTCACATCGTTCTTTTTTACTAGGACCCAAAAGATTATTCATTGATCTCTCTCAATAAATTTGGTATGAATTGAGTGGTCTTGTAGTTGCATTTGGTTACCCTGCGAAATCTTTCTCTCTAACTTCGTTTTTTCTTCTAGGACATAAAACATTCCTTTGTTAATCTCTCTACGAATTTGGTTTCAATTTTTAGGTGTCTATGGATTTTGATGGTTTGCCATACGGTGACGAGATGCACTCAAGTGATGATGTGAATGAAGCAAAAAAGAGAAAGGGAAGAGGTCCAACAATGTTGGATTATAATGTTGTGTCAAAGGCCAAACAAGTTGGTGTTCAATTCAATGACAAAAGACAACATTTTGGTGCTGGATCACCAAGCTTGAGTTCGTCGGCAGGGATCCTTGCAAGACAACTAATACCAGTAACTTACGCAAGTTGGGATGAGGTTCCTACAATTTTGAAAGATAAATTATGGGCTGCTGTGAAGGTAAAATTTATAACTGAAGCTGTGCTCTTATTTCCTAACTATTCTGTTCTTCTATAATACATATAAAAAATCAATTATCTTTTTTATGTTAATAAAGATTCATGGTTAATGCAGCAAAAATACGATTTGGCACCCTGTCGTAAGAAGATAATATTAACACAAATGTCTGGGTGTTGGCGTACATACAAAGCTACATTGACAAAACAAATAAGATCCCTTGATGATGGTCCTGATGCAATGGACAAATGCAACTCTTGAAGCCTGCTAATGTTGAGAAACAAGCTGATTGGGACAAATTTGTTAAACATCGATGCTCTCTTGAGTTTGCTGTAAGCTTGTTTGTATTAAATTTTAAATTAATGATTAGGTTTTCAATGCATGGATGTTGGTTAAATGAAGTTTCTTGTTATCTATTTTTCTTTGGTAGGCAATTAGTGAGAAGTTCAAAAAGTTGAAATCATTCCATACTCTCCCTCATGTGATGAGTCGTAAAGGATATGCACGCTTGGAGGATGAGCCGGTATGAACATTTGTATATCTTTTAATTTCATTTCAGTGACAACACACTTATACGGAGTTCAAATTATGGATTAATGAATAGAGAAACAAAGGTACACCTGAGGAGGATTTAAATAGAGTCAATCTTTGGATAGCTGCTCGTACAAGAAAAAATGGTCAACCTGTAAATGAGATAGTGTCAAAGAAAATGGTATGAAGCTTCAGTTTGAAATTATCCTTGTGTTAGTTTTTAT
Organism: Heteromeles arbutifolia; assembly: GCA_024362995.1. NCBI lineage: Eukaryota > Viridiplantae > Streptophyta > Magnoliopsida > Rosales > Rosaceae > Heteromeles > Heteromeles arbutifolia. Next base: position 25,032,315 of record JANCRC010000013.1, on the reverse strand, counting down.
TCATTTCTCTTTTAATCTTATAAATGATTTTTAAATGTATAGGATGACATTAAGTTGGCTAATGAAATGCCAACAATACACAATGGTTCTATAAAAGATGATGCCTTATCACAAGCACTTGGACCTGAACATCGAAGTCGACTTCGAGGAGGTGGTTATGGGATTACACCTTCTAATTATGATGCCCAAACATATGCCAGCATGAGTAATCGAGAACTTAGAGATCGACTACAAAATGTCGAAGGAAAATTGCGGGAAGTGTTTGATCTTGTGTTGGCTAAACAACCAAATGAGGTAATTATATATGCAACTTTGTATATACTTATAAAAATGATAAAAGATTTACAGCATATCGCTGTAGGGAAATATATTCTAACTTCTAATCATATCGCTGCAGGGAAATGGTAAAGAAACTAATACCAATGATGCAATCCAAGTATCCACAAATAGGCCTCAGGTAAAAATGTGTCATTAGTAAATATAGGTATTTTGTTGAATTTGAAACTGATCAACTTCTATTTCTTACGTATTCACTAGTCACAGGGAGGCAGTATAGATCTCCAAAGAACTAAGAATGGTGTAAAACAGGTTACCAATTCCAGTTACCAGGTTTCCAGATCATCTCCCCAGGTATGAAACTGATTTTGTTTAACTTGTCTCGATGTCTTCATTATTAGATAGAAAGAAAACAGTCAACATGTTCACTTTCAGGCTTAGTTAGTCTATGCAGCTAATAGTTTATTTGCATCTATCTTGTTATCAGTTGTTTCATTTGATTTTGATTATTTGCATTTATCTTTTTATCAGTTACAATGTAATAAGAAAAGTGCACCAGAGGCTAACGATGGTTCTAGACACTCTTCAAAAGCTAGTTCTCAGGTACATATATGATCCCAAGTATAGCACGGTGGAATTTATAAATTTTTTATATAAGTAAACCAAACTTAGCTTCTTCTATGTTTGATTGTCTCAAAGAGTTAGTACATGCCATATGCCCCATTAGATGTTTATAAACCAAGTAGAGCTTATGACTTGGGAAAGTTTGACGAGGATGCTTACATGTCATATGCCCCATTAGATGTTTATAAACTTGATGATTGTGTAGGTGATGAAGATGAAGGTTATGTTTGGGCAGATTGTGAGGCCATTCCTGTGTATAACTAGACTTCTATTGAATGAAAACATTTTTCACGAATTTCTCTACCTTTTTCTGGATCTCTTCTTAGGAAAACTGATATTTTCTATAAGATGTATGTGTGTGGCTCTGTAAGATGTATGTTTATGGTTGTTTTTTTTGCTTCAAATCAGAATTAAATGAAAACGAAAAACTTCTCCCCATAAAGTCTCTAGCATGTATTGTTCCCATCTCCACCAACTGACCATTCTCTAATCCCAGTTGTTTCACTATGGATTCTTTTGCTCGGCCAATTTCCTTCTTTGTGGCTCCATTGGCGGTAGAGCAAATTGCTGTTTTGTTATTAGATAATTAGATTATTTTTGTTTTGTGAGGTCATTCCTGTGTACAAATATACTAAGACATAGCAGATGTTGATAATTAGATTGTTTTTGTTTTGTTATTAGATACAATGTGATAGAATAAGTGCACGAGAAGCTGACGATGCTTCTAGACAAGCTTCCAAAGGTAGTTCCCAGGTATACGAGAATCAGTACTAAATAGTTTGCTTATGAAACTTATGAGATTTTGACATAAACTGATCGAATTTTGTGTCTTCCATGTTTGGTTGTCACAGAGAAGTAGTCCAAACATAGAAAGAGACAACATTAAGGGAAAAGAAGGTTCTAAAGCCACTTCTCAGGTAGTAACACACGCTTGATAATAATTGTTAAATAGTTTGATAACTTAATCATTTAAAATTGATGTTCTTATTTGATTTCTTTATGCTAGTTACAACCTGTTGGTATTTTACGAGGGTCTTCATGCAAGTTACTAAATTGGCTCGGAAATGGACAAGTTGTTGCAACTGGAGAAATAGAATCAACAAATCCTGAGGCGAAAGTTCATCACATGGTGCTTGGTCCTGATTGCTGGAAAGTTTGGGTAACTGTTGTCAGAGTGGAGAATATATCTTTGTACCGCCCTACAAGTGAATTTCGTGTCCTGGAGGATGCTATATCTAGTACAATTGCCTGGCCATCAAAGTACGTCCAAGTTGGAGAGTAATTCTAGTTCGTACTTAGACTAGAAATGGTACTTTGGCACTACATGGATAGTACTTTATGACTTCCGTTGTTTATGTATTCATTAGGCACTACATGGATAGTACTTTATGACTTCCGTTGTTTATGTATTCATTTGGAAACTCAAGTATTTTTAAATTATGTTATAATATTATCAAGTATTTTTTATGTAGTTATTATATTGTAGTAAATATGCAATTTTTTTGGTTATTCTGTACTGAAATATATAAATACAGATATATATATATATATATATATATATATATATTTGTTAAATACTTTTTTTTTAATTTTGAAAAATAATTTATAACAGGCATTAGATGTGGTCAATTAGTAATCGATAACGGTCATAGCATGTGATGTTAGATCTCAATCTATCACGGGTACAATCTGTGGTTATATTGCATTTGACAACGGGCATAGCCCGTGGTAGAAACTGAGACTTTTTATCACATCCAGAATGCTAACGGGCACAGTGTCCGTGGTGGATTGCAATTTATCACGGGCATTCACCGTGATAGATGACCTTTTTTCTTCTAGTGCTCTCCTCTGCACCAACCCACCAAACCCTCATCTCCTCTCCTCCCAATCCACTGTCAAATGCGCCTCAAACAAATATTCTAATAAACCAAAAATTCAATTCCAATAAAAGAGAATAAATTTGGGTTTTCAGACAAACACTAGAAGAAAAAAGCTTATCTATCACGGTCAATGCTCGCGGTAGATTACAATCCACCACGGACATTGTGCCCGTTAGTAATCTGGATGTGATAAAAAATCTCAATTTCTACAACGAGCTATGCCCGTCGTTATATGTGATATAACCACGAATTGTGCCCGTGGTAGACTAAGATCTATCGCCACGTGCATTATGACTGTTATGGATTACAAAATGACCACAACCAATGCCCGTTATAAAAGAATTTCCAAAACTTAAAAAAAAAAAAAAAAAGATATTTATTTTTATTTAATAAATATAATATTTATATTCAAGATTGCACATTTCTACAATATAATAATTACATAAAAAATCACATTTAAAATCAATGAGCTATCTTAAGAAATATGAAACTATCTATGAAGTATGAAATACATCTCCATTTACAAACAAATTATCATTTAAAAGACTTCACTTTTTCTTGAATCGTATGACAAAGATACGTAATTTGATAACCGCCGTTGCCACTGCCCCTTCCTCCTGGTTGAATAATTCACCTAAACACATAAGGAAAAATAAGTTGATCAAACGATTAATTCTAAGAAAACAGATGCTTAGCAATTTGGTATATAACATTCAAAATTATGGCTATGCCAATAGACTCATTAAGCTCATGAATAGAAATGATTTGATTCCATGAAAACCTTGACATCTAAATGACATCTTAGAAGAAAGAAGATTGCAATGCAAGATTGATTCCAAGACTAATTGAGAAAAAGCATATTCTCTATCTCTACCACAAAAAATTTCTAAGATTTATGAAGGCAACACCACTTCCTTGCAGCAGCTGCCAACATTAAGACAAACACAACTGTAAGTGCCATCTCCAGGACTTCACCAACATCTCTGATACATCCCTTTACAGTCATGTTATTCTAACACAGTATTTAAGAATTTCATCATGCAGTCATAGTGCTACGTCATTAAATTTACCACATTAAAGATGTTAATCATAAGGATAATGAAATTAAGCACTTACGTCTTCGAGCTGCTACTCCAGAGCTGTTTGGGCTCCATTCTCAATGTAAACTTGCCTTCCAGCTAAATGAATTGGAGATGCCTACAGGGAACAGGGTAAAACACACTTTCAGGCCATGCACACAGATCATCGCTTTATAAAAATAAAGCTTTTTATGGAAGCTTGATAAAGTTTACTAAAATGTGCTAAATATCAAACTACAACAGCAATAGACCAGCATCCACATGATACACCCAAAATAGGAAAACACTACAATCAAAACTATATTGTATACTAATATTATGCCCCAAAGATAACATAACCTCCAAAAAAAGGTAACTGATTGAAGAAACAACAGGCCATCAATCCACATTAACAGAAAAAGAATGGAATGATCTTTAATTTTCGATACCAAATTCAATAGAGATTGTCTAATAACTGACCATAGCCAACAAAATATCCAAATAACACTTAGGATTGAAATATTCAAGCATCATTTGCAACCAAATGACCTTAAAAACGCCACAACACCAAGCCCTACACATATTTAAGTATAGAAGTACAAATTACAAGCACAAGCCCAAAAAATTATAACAAAGCAAATACAAAGGCAGATAGTTCATCAATGTTGACAATAGTGCAAGTGTAAGTATGGGAACTCTCTAACAATTGAATACTCAAAGACAAATGCAATATGCCTTAAGAATCCGCAATAGATGCATAACTACATATGAGAGCTGACAGAACTTTCAACAAATAATAGGAAATTTGCCTGAATCCAATGAACATTTTGAAATGAAAGCAAAAAACTCCACAACTTATCACAAAAAAAATCAAACCTTGAGTGCATGCACCAATTTCTACTTTAGCTTGATCCAGTTCATAGTTTTAGAGACTAACTCTCATCATGTATAATTTGACCGAAGTTTTTAAACTCCTCCTCAATCTCATCTTCAGTAATCGTAGGAGGCAAATTTCTTATATTGGTTGTGCATATCACTTTCAAAGAATAAATACCAAAACCTAGATTTTGAATTTCTAATAAGAGATTGAACAAAAGAAATTCAGATTTTCGAAATTAAACAATTGGTTAGTAGAGCGAGAGAGAGTGAGATTACATACGAGAAGAACTTGAACGAAAGGAAAACAGATAAGATTTAGAAATCGAAATACTATCAACTCGGAAATTAAGAATCACTAACAACTTCAAATTATCGCTACGATTATTCATAATTTTAAAAATTAATTAAAAATAATTAGAGAGATTGAAAAAATGGAGGACCAGGTCATGGCTAATCAAACCATATGTGGACGACCTTGGCGAAAAGAGTGTAGCACCATTATTGGATTCGCTCCCACTACAAATCAGTTCGTTCCCAATTGAAGCGCCTCAGTTTCCGGAGCGACACGGTGGAGTGGAAGGGATGGTCGCCGCTGTTGCGGTGAGGCTGCGGAGGAGTACGCATGGAGGTTGTGTTGGGGTTGATTTGTTGGGTTGCTGATGTTGTTGCAGGAGGATATTGGGAGGTTTTTGAGTGGGCGACATCATGAGGGGAAGAAATTGGTGTTGGTGGTGGTGATGTGAGGATTCATGGATGGAGAGAGGCGATGGGTGGAGAGAAGATAAGAAAAAAATGAGAGAAAAGTTTGTGAGAGAGAGGTAAAGTAATAGGAAATGAAGGATTTCACTTAAATTTTGAGAATTGTGGGAGTGCAGTGAAATTTCAAAGATTTGAAATTTTGGGAAGTTTTTCAATCCCGCCTCCTAAATTTTTTTTAGTAATGTGTGTAATTTCATCACATTGAATTATTTTTTATTTACCACGAACATTAAATGTGGTTAAAAATAATATTACCATAATAAAGATCCGTGGTAGTTTAATATTTTGACAACGTGCTGATTAAGTATGTGGTATTAAATTGTTTTATTATAACGGGTCATTACTTGTCCGTTGTAAAATATTATTATCCACAACGTGCTGACTAAGCCTGTGATAAATGTTCACTTTTTATAACATGCGCATAAAGCCCATGGTAAATTTGTCGTGGTAGATGAGCTATTATCTAGTAGTGAAATTTCCAAAATAACTACATGAAAATTTCAAAAATCAATATAAAGAACAAAGGGTTTATGTAATTTTCAGAAAAGAGAGATCTTTCATAACATGATTTGGAGAAAACGACGGCTGCGGGGGTCATTTTCCTGATGAACGACCTGTCATGCCTCATCGATGCAAATGGGCCTTCTCGGAAAGGCCGGAAACGAGGGAATGGGAGAACTGAAAGAGTGTGAGTCCAGCTGCCCAGAAACCCGGGGAGGTGTACCGGGTCTTCAACACAGTGGCGACCCGACAAACTACGCCGTAAGAGTAGGCCAGCGACGCAGAAACTTCTCAGAAACGAGGAAGAGAAAGGATTAAGCTTAGGGGCCTGAAAGCCGTAGTAGTTGGTGTGAACTGAAGTGAGGTGCCTGCGAGCAAGAAGATGATTCGGGAGGCATTGACTGAGAAAGGTCCTCCTTTCTAGTCGGCGGTTGAGGGATTTGGAGGCGGCCATGAGAGCTAACGTTGTCGGCGTCGCTGCGGACAATGTGGACTCCATTGGAAAATTGCCGCCGAGAGGAGAGGAGATGAGGATTTGGTGGGTTGGTGCATAGGAGATAATGGAGGGATAAGGGAGGAAGGATGAGAGAACGGAGGGTGGTGCAGGTTGTAGAAGAGAGAAGGGAGGGAAGGGGTGCAGGTTGTAGAAGAGAGAAGGGAGGGAGAGGGTGCGGGGGGTTGGGGAAGGTAGAAGACGGGGTTTCTTTTTTTTTTTTTGAATTTTTGAATTTTTTTAACCCCTTTTCCAAAAAAAAAAAAAAAAATCCACTTGGACCCCTTAATGACACGTGGCACCTAGTCATTGTCCACATATGCGCCACGTTATCAGTTAACGGCAGCCTTAACAGTTTGACTAACGGATATATGAGACTGTCCCAAAATTAACACTTTAGGTTTGACTCTAGGACGAAAAAAACTTGATGTACTAAATGTTGAAAACCACGAAACATGATGGTAGTAAACTGATATTTACTCAAATTACTATCACCATCAAGAAAGTAGTTTTCGTTTTTCTTTTTTTTTTTGAAAGATGAAAGTAGCAACCGAACTAGATTTCAGTTTTCAAAAAAGTAAAAACAAAAATTGAAAATGAAATTGTTATCAAACGGCCATCAAAAAAGTAATTTTCAGTTTTTCATTTGTTTGCAAATTGAAAACTAAAAATAATTACTAAACAAAATTTCAGTTTTCAGTTTTTGAAAAAATAAAAACAAAAATTGAAACTAAGTGGTTATCAAATAATTGTAGCCACTTCTCACTCAGACTGTCAGACATGGTGGCATTTGCAACAATGTACAATGCGTTCCGAGGACAAACTGTAATGTATATATGCCATAAACGTAAGAACATACAAAAAGCAAAGCTTTTAGACCCCTTTTTGTGTTCTAACCGAGTCCAAACGGGTGAAAAGAAGCAAAATCATTTTATTTAAATTAACATGAGATTAGTCGAGCTTAATCCCCATAATAACTTATCCTTGGAAGGAATTCAAAATGATTGATTCTAGAATTCGTCAAAATTCCCTATTACACTGCTAAGGTAATTAAGTTGTTATGCGTGTACATGATTCTATTATAAAATTATCATGCAAACTAAATAGTATTAGCACCTTGTTTTTTAAAAAAAAAAAGTACTACAGCCTAACCAAAAAAATAATAATTACAAATTTTAGGTGGTCATAATTAAATTGGCCAGTAGATTATTAAAGAGGAAGTTTATGAGTTTCATAAATTTGATTAATTAGTTCATGATATCTGTTTGAAAAAAAATTGATGTTACTTGTATTAGTAATAATATGTTTGTGTGAAAAAAAAAGGGACGGTGAGTGAGCATCCATATTGCTAGGTAGCAAGCAATGAGATGTTAGCTTAACAAAGATTAAAGACAAGCAAGCAATGACTCAGTGATGGTGGTGCCAATTTGCAAAGAGAAAGCGATTGTTTTTGTTGTGACTGCACTCTGAAAGAAGCCTCTGGTTTTCCTGGTTTTGGTTGTGCCGCGGTTTCGTTGCGCTACACCATTCTTGAGATAGAATCCTGTGAGGGGCAAGATGCCAAGTGTACGCCTGCTGATGTCCAACTTGTTCTTTGTCCAATCCGAAGCAGACGAATTTGCTACCTGGGATATTGCCTAATTCTGATATACTATCAAATATTATGTAACTGAAATTGTTCTCATGCAAAATGCATTTTTTATGCATTGGACAACTACATCAACGGCTGAATTATTATTATTTCTTTTCCTGTTTCTATAATGTTCTTGGCATTCTTGCTTGGCTGATTCCACAATTGGAGCTCTGCCGGTCAGGGATTTCATTTCTTGCTGATTCCACAATATCATCATTACGTATAATTACGCATAGAATTCCCCCAGGACGAAAATTTGGATTGCTAGCTTATGCTCTCCTTTAATTATTTTATATGTTGTTGGACAATATTAATTCTGCTATTATTCTTTGTGATTGTAATGGGTTGATTAATGAAATCCTACACTACCGTTTCCTGTCAAAAAAAAAGAAGAGAATTTGAAGGATAGATTTCATGCTACAATGGCTATGTATTATACATATTACACTTATTATTTTGTGCATCTACAACTTTATCATGACCTATATATTGCAGTGATCAAGTCAAGATTTTATAGTAATGATTAATAAGCTTTCCACAAGAAAAAAAAAAAACTTAAAAGAATATCAGAAGGCTCACATTGTTTATTTTACGTTACTCAAATACTCAATTAGTAGTTCTATTCAATAAATTGAAAAGAAACCTAAAACTCCATGATTGATAGATATGATAAATAAATTGTGATGAAATTCAAGAATAAATAAGAAGATAGTTGCCTGAAACAATTAATAAGAGACGTAATTAAATGAATTTTGTAACACAAAACAGTCAAACAAAGACCAACCCTCATGAATGACGAAGTAAAATTCGTATCTCCAATCCAAATGATACAGCCAAATTCCAATTAGATGGTACGAAAAATATTCCAATTAGATGGTATGAAATATATCTGACATCGCTCCAACTGTACACCATCAAATTTGGTCTTCTTTGAACTAATTATAAGGTCAAGACAAAAAATACAAGGAGGAACACTAGGTTATTGGGGTCGTGGGCATGCCCCAGGGTAGCTCTGCTAATGTATAGATGTGACAACTTTAGATTTTGTTGTCACTTAAGATACTGAACTCGAATAAATCTATTGTCTTATATTTGTGTATTAGATTATTAAGATGAGGGCTCTTATATATAACTTTGACCAAAATTTAAGATGTGTAGTATTTTTAATGAGCTAGACCACAATTTGGATTTAGCTAGACCACAATTTGGATTTATACTTCTTAATATTTTTCCAGTTATAATTAATTGGTATTCAATTTAGAAATTCAACACAGATTTGAGAGTATCGAATAAAATCTAGGTGATGAAGAAATTCTACAACCACGGCTAAGATTTAGATTATCACAGTCGTTGGTCACAAGAAAATTATAGGTCAGATGTAACAAAGCATTTTAATATGTAATTTCCAGAACAAATTGTCGACTTGAATACGAGATGCCTTTGCTAGAATGTTTTATCAAACCTCAACTTGTTGCTAACCTAACAAAGACGTATAAACCAGATATAAAATGTTCTTTGACTGTATACTGTCGTATATGGTAGGAGCTCGTGATATATAGGAGATCATGGAATATTTCCAATCTGAAATATAGCTAAAAAACCAATTATGGTGGCCATCTAATTAATTTATTTGATCAAACCCTTAATTTATTTGTCTGTGCTATATAATAGCTCATAGTTGGACATACATGAATCAGGATCCTCTCCGGATCCATTTTCTAGGGATCCCACAATCTTATCCGTTCATCGTATATCGTGCGGTCAAAAATTATTTAAAATTTAAAATTTAAAATTCAAATATAAATAGTACCTAACGAAAACTAACCTCACGATATAAAATAAACGGACATGATTGCGGGATCCCTAGGATCCCTAGGGAAAGATCCGGCGAGGATCTTGATTAGACATACATAACTTAAACAAAAAATATATCTCCATAATTACATGTTAATATGAAAAGGAAAACAATCTGGTGGAGGAAAAGGGTGAGAATATTTTAGGACCGCGACACTTTTTTCCTCATAAAGTATTCAGCTTCTTCCGTGAAGATCATTCTTCTTCGGCTTTCCACTGTAAATAAGGAAAAAGTAAGTGTCATGCTAATTATATTAAGCTCATATAAGAATTACAGTTTTATAATAGACTGGAAAATTTGAGTGTAATATTTATAATTAGTAGGTTCAAAGGTATGACTCTCATAGTTGTTAAACTCACATTAATACTTTTATAATAAAATTATTAACTCGTACAGTTATTGAAATCACATCGATCTTTTATAAATAAAGTTACAAATATGCTGGCCATCTAATTAATTTATTTGATCAAACTCCTCAATTTATTTGTCTTATATTTTTGCCCTATAAAATAGTTCATAGTTGGACACACTTAAATTCGAATTTGAGCTATATACGGTGATAGAATATTTTATAGCTGTCGTTAAATAAAGACTTCAAATCATGGAGATGGATTTTATCTTAAACATGATCAACAACCACATGACATTTTCCACCTGCATTATTTGCTCCATACTTTTTGGGATATCAATTATGTGATCGATACTCTTGCATGCTTTATGTCGACCTAACAACATACTTAATTTCACTATTAACCAGTTGTTTGATGATATAAATTATGCATATATCAAAAGAAAGATTCTTGTACCGGCCGGCCGCGAGGTTCCTTGAAAAAACAAAGGAATATATAAACGAATTTCTTGTGTTTGAGCATAAAAAAACAAGTTATCTTCAGCTGTACACAATTTTTTTTTTTTTAATTACATGCGAAATTATTATTCTTGTTGCAGTTAAGAACTGTAGAAGGCTATAGAAGATTTTCGTTTTTTATGGTTTAAAACATTACCCTGTACATTCCATACCAAGAGGCCCAAGACAAACATCCTAATTTCACGATTTGAAATTTTTGCTTTCTTAGGGTCTGAATATCAATCAGATTCACTATTGCTAATCTTCTTAGTGGCTGCAATATTGCTATCTAGGACCGGCGAGCCAGCTATACAGCGTCAGATTAATTAGCTAGAAAATAGATGATTAATAAGGGAATCGGATCCAAACAATCTGAGTCTAAGGATCAAATGATCCGAGCCATTGAAATTTGATCTAACTGCTACAAATATGGACCTCTCTAAAAGTTATAATAATTGTAGCTGTTGGATCAAATTTCAACGACTCAGATCATTTGATCATTAGGCTCAGTTCCTTTGGGTCGGAGGGGATCCGATTCCATTAATAAATACCATAATACACTCTTGAATCCGTGATTTGCCTGCCTAGTTATATAACCCTAAGGGCAATGCTTAGGAGACCTTCTATTTAAACTATACGATGTAGCTGTTGATGATTGAATTATTACTTAAGTGTTGATTAACGTGCTTATTTTTTATTTTGACACATCACATATTTTGCAAATATGGTCTAAAAAGTTGTTCTACCTGGTATTTACTCTAACCCTAAAGCACAAGTTACAAATTAGTCCCAAACAACTTCTTTACGAGCAATCTGAGTATTTTATTTGCTCAATTGGAGACCGACCTTTGGAAATATAAAGTGAAAAATTATTGGACGGAACAGATTATCACAAAAGAAATTTAACAGAATAAACAGACGTAAATTAGTATTATATTTTAGTAGTAATATTTTTTTTCACGTGCTAGTGCAAGGTCTTAGGCTTGACTTATATAGATGGTGAATTTGATACCGAATTATTATTGCATGCCCTTTCTATAACTTAACTCCAATGCTCTATTTCTTAGTGTAAATATATCGTTTGTGTTAAAAATTAAAAAAAAAAAATATATATATATATATATATATATATATATATATATATGAGTTTACAAATTATACTACTCCATGCATATGCAGATGATTATGAGTTGATGATCGTTATATCTATATATAATTAAAATTAGAAAAAAATTAGCAATTTGGTTTATTTTTATGTTAAGATATCTTTTGGTGCCACTTAGTACTACGATTTAGTGGTATTCCTCTTCACTTGTAAGTGAGAGGTTTTAGGTTCGATTCTCGCCAAAGATGAGTTTAAATCACATTATTGCTAGCCCATTGTGAGGCTAAGCCCACCCCATCTCCTTTAACATAGATAATATCTTTTGTTAATATATATATATATATATATATATATATATATAGATATATATATAGACTATATATATATATAGACACACACATATTGTTGTAGGCCTATTTGATTGAGCTATTCTAAGGGAATAGAGAGAGGAAGGCCGACGGTAGTGAGACAGAGAAGAGAGATATTTAATTGTGAGGTGTGTGTTGTATCACACCCATTGTGCCTTTATTTATAGTAGTAGGATAGGTTAAATCCTTATCATTTTAGGATTACAACTCTCATAGGAATTAGACAACTAAAAGGAATATAAAAGATATCCCTAGATACATTACGATTTATACAATCACATTCCTATTCTAAATATGACTGCAACTCCCCATTGAGTGTGTAAATACTCAAACAAACATCGCATCAAATCTTCCACATATAAGGTAGAATAGTTGATAAAATCAGTGGCACAACGGGTGAATGAGAGTCTTAAATTTAAAGAAAGTATGCATTGGCAGTGGCAAACCCATAGACTAAGGAGAATAGTGAGAATTATACATAATGTCTAAAACAAACATCAAACAGGACGAAAGTAGTGAACTCAACGGAGTATGATCATCCCATGATGGGTGCCTTATCAAAACCTCGTTATGTAGCAAAAACCCAGTGGGAAAAATGCTCATAATCGTAGGAAAAAGAGTACATTAAGATCAAGTGACATTACTACAAAATTATCTATAACTGACGATTCAAAAACCGACAAAAAACGTATATTACTGTCGGATTTTAAGCAAAATTTGACAGAAAATGGATGTAGTGACGGATATAATAAGCGACAGAATTGCCCGCGTCAGGAAATGAATTTTCCAACAGAAAATACTCTAAAACCGACAGAAATTGTGTCGGATATAACCAACAGAGAATAAATTAATAATGAATAAATAATAGCATTTTCTGTCGGATAAAACCGACAGAAATAATACAAAACCCAGAATTGGTGTCGGTTATAACCGACAGGGAATATATTGATAATAAATAAGACCATTTTTTGTCGGATAAAACCGACAGAAAATATAAAAACCGACAGAACTTGTGTCGGTTATAAAACCGAAAGGGAATATATTAATAATAAATAAAACCATCTCTGTCGGATAAAACCGACAGAAAATAGATTAATAATAAAAAAAATATAAAAAGGACATGACAGCATTCACTGCACTTTCTGCAATTTTCATATTCCGTACCATCCTCCTCCCTCTGCTCTCCCTCTTCCTCTCCCTGTTTTCTCCATCCACTTCCGATGAGCTTCAACCTCTCTTAAACTTCAAGCAATCCCTTGAAACCTCAAACCCAAGTCTTTTCACTACTTGGGCACCACCCAATTGGGTCTGCAACTTCACAGGCATCGTCTACGACTCCAACGGCTTCGTCTCCAAAATCATCCTTTCCCAGCACAACCTTTCCGGGTTTCTTCCATTGCATGCAATCTGCACGTTTCCATCGTTAAAAAAGCTTTCTTTGGGCTCCAATGGATTGTACGGAAGCCTCACGGATGACCTGAAAAATTGCTCGAGCTTGGAGCAGTTGGATTTGGGTAAAAGTTAGTTCACCGGAAAAGTTCCAGACTTGTCTTCTTTGACAAAATTAACCCTCCTGAGTTTCAATGGCAGTGATTTTCCAGGAAATTTCCATGAAAATCGCTGTAATTTTGCTGTGATTTTGTGACTAGTTGATGAAAAAATATATAAAAAAAATGAAACAAATCAGAGTAGCCAAGAAATGGCCAAATGAACTGAGGAAACAACATCGAAGAAAAGGTTTCATAAAATGGAGGTTAATCACATACACATTTCTCTATATTTTAAATGAAGAAAAAAAAAACTTGCACCTCATATTTTTCAATTTGTTCCTTCCATGTATATGCATCCCAGATATCAACGCCCATATCTCCCCAGTACATACCCACTTTAAGTCGGCATGCATTTTCACAGCTTCAGCTTGCTTCTAGAATTGTTCATCCATGGTGATTGAAGCGAGAAGGAGAAGGGGAGAAGAGAAGAAGAAGGAAATGAGGAAGGGAGAAGGCACTGGCGCAAGGAAGAGATGGAGGGGTTTTATTTTGGAAAATTTTCACTACTGTCGGTTATAACCGACAGAACCATTTTTTAAGAATAAAAATAGGCAAAAGATTTTCATTACTATCGGTTATAACCGACAAAAAAAAATGGGGGCAAAAATCCTCCCAAAATTTTAAATTCCCTCCCAAAATTTTAAATTCCCCCCAAAATTTCGTTACGATTTTAAAAAATAAAATAATAATTGTTTGTTTTAATAAATAAATAAAAAATATGTATTTAAATAGAATACGTTTTTAAAAATTAAATAAATAATTGTTTGATTTAATAGATAATAACCCATGTAGAACATGCAATAAAGAAACAAAATGATAATTGTACAATGAAAATGTCATCACACAAACTAAATATTGTGTAATCAATACTTGAAAATCATAAATAAAAATTTAGCACAAATTACTTTTCCCACTTAAAAATTTAGGCAAATTTAACGGAGATATGCATTCTACGAAACTTTTTTTAACGATCCAACCGTCAAACTTATTTGTACACACGCCGAGATTGCATACATAAAAAACAAACATTCAGAGATTACGTAACAGAACAAAAGTTTTCGACGGTTATAAATGAAAAATCACAATTTAATGGTTTATTTTAGCTCCGATTTTAATGATTTTTTACAGCTACACTCCTCGACCCTATAAGAATGCAATGAATAAATTTGATCTTCAATTTAAAATATTTATACTATTGGATACCACAAAATCTTATTTTATACTTAATGGAAATATAACATTGACTCTTAAGTGTTTATTTAATCTACCGTTTTGACGCGATACACATTCTACGAAACTTTTTTCAATAATCTAACTGTCAAACTTGTTTGTACACACTTCGAGATCGCATACGTAAAAAATCACAAAAAACAAACATTAAGAGATTAGGTAACAGAACAAAAGTTTTCGACGGTTATAAACAAAAAATCACAATTTAACGGTTATTTTAGCTCCGATTTTGATGATTTTTTACAGCTACACTCCTCGTTCCTATAAGAATGCATTGAATGAATTCGATCTTCAATTTAAAATATTTACACTAGTGGGTAATTTTTTATACTTAATGGAAGTATAACAGTGACTCTTAAGTGTTTGTTAAATCTATCAATTTGATAGGATATGCATTCTACAAAACTAGTTTCAAGGATCCAACCGTCAAATATGTTTGTATATACTCCGAGATAGCATGTGTAAAAAATCGCAAAAAAAAAAGACATTAAGAGATTAGGTAACGGGACCGTGAGTGAAAAAAAAAATATTTAAACCATTTGTTTATTTATTTATAATCAATATAACATTTTAAAATAATAAAATAGTCAATTTCCGTCGGTTATAACCGCCAGAATACTAAAATAATAACCGTCAGAAACTCAAATAATAAAATAGTCAATTTCTGTCGGTTATAACCGCCACCATTAACTTAAAAACCGCCAGAATATGTTAAAAATATTAAAAAAAAAGAATTCAAAAATATTGAGGGTTATAATAATTTTATGGCTGTTAAATCCGCCAGGAATTTATGTCGGATATATCCTGCAGAAAGTAACTTTAATCCGACAGTAAGTAAATTATGTGTCGGATATCTTTTATCAGTCAGAATGGATTATTAACCGCCAGGATCGTCAGACACCTAAAGCTAATTGTAGTAGTGTGAGTATACTTCTGGATACTCCCCCTCAGTTAGACATAACTTCCAAATAAGAGAACTACAAGCGATTCAACTTAGATAATTTACGCATGCCGATTCTTTGGACGAGCTTCTGAAAAGTAGACTTGGGCAATGACTTGGTGAAGAGATCAGCATTGTCCTAGGAACGGATTTGCTTGACTTCAATGTTCTGATGTTGTTGTTGTTGGTGAGAATAAAAGAATTTCTGCGCTATGTGCTTGGTGTAGTCTCCCTTGATGTATTCTTTAACTGCTCGATACATGCTACATTGTCTTCAAAGATCGTCGTAGGAAGGTCAACGATGGAAGTAAGACCACTAGTGCTTCGAATATGTTCCATAACTACTCTCAACCTAAAGCACTTATGTGATGCTTCATGCAGGGTGAGAATCTCAGCATGGTTCGAAGAAGTCGCAACTAGCGTTTGCTTGGTAAACATCCAAGATATAGCGGTGTCTCCAACGGTAAAGACATAGCCCGTTTGAGAACGTGCCCTATGTGGGTCAGACAGATATCCTGCATCTGCGTAACCAATAAGGCGAAAATCAGTCCGAGAACCGAAGGGGGCGGTAACACTTGGAGATTTACGGGTATAGAACAAGCCCAAATTCGTCATACCCATGAGGTAGTGGGAAATATCTTTAACATCATTCCAGTGCCTGCATGCGGGCGCATTACTGTATCTAGCCAAAAGATTAACAACGAAGGAGATGTCAGGTTTAGTGCATTGAGCCAAGTACAATAAAGCCCTAATTGCACTTAGGTATGGGACTTTGGGTTCCAAAATCTCTTCCTTATCATCCTTTAGACGAAAGGGATCTCGTTTAGCATCTAGAGTCCGAATAACCATATGTGTACTCGAAGGCTTCGCTTTATCCTCATTAAAACATCGCAACACCTTTTGGGTGTAGTTTGATTGATGTACTAGGATTCCATCCGAACAATGCTTGATCTCCAGGCCGAGGCAATATCGACTTTTCCCAAGATCTTTCATCTCAAATTTTGATTTCAAGTGCGCAACAACTTCCTCAAGCTCTGCGGGAGTTCCAATGAAGTTCATGTCGTCGACATAAACTGCAACGATTGCAAATCCGGAATGTGACTTTTTTATGAACACGCATGGGCATAATTCGTTGTTCACATAACCCTGACTTGTCAAATATTCACTCAAACGGTTATACCACATTCGCCCGGATTGTTTTAATCCGTAGAGTGATCTCCTCAATCCAATCGAGAGAGTGTTATATGGTCTAGAACTAATTGAACCAGTCAATGGAAGTCCTTCTAGAATTTTCATGTATATTTTCGTATCTAAATCCCCATAGAGATACGCGGTTACCACGTCTATAAGCTACATATTCAGTTTTTCGAAAACTACCAAACTGATAAGGTGGTGGAACGTTATAACGTCCATTACGGGAGAATATGCCTCCTCGTAATCAATCTTAAGGCTCTGAGAGAAGCCTTCCGCTACAAGGCATGCTTTGTACCGCACTATTTCATTATTCTCATTACGCTTCCTCACAAAAACCCACTTATAGCCAACGGGCTTCACACGTGGTTCAATGTCATCACTAAGCATGATGTCAGTAGCTACTGTGTACGCAAATGCATCGTCGACGATCATCTTATTCTGATTCCAAACCTCATCCAATACTGCGTAGTGGACCGAAATCTCGTGATTCTTGAGAGGTCGGGTTGTCTTATCTAAGACATTAGAATAACCTCATGCGTTGAAACGGATGAGTGAGCGATGGTTGGATTCAAACTAAGATCACTAATTGGTGCCGACTTCCTCTTCTGGGGTTGTGAATCCTTTGAACCAGGGGGTCTGCCAGGCTTCAGGGTTAGAGCAGATGATTGGCTAACCGCCAATGTATGGAAGGTGTGACCTCCCCACCTTCGGGGATGGTCCGGCCTTCCCAGGTGGGATTGTGATGTACGCGGGGTACATCTATCCTTACAGGTGCGTTTGCAGCGGATATATGTGATCTTGTCACCTTAGCTAGATCATTAAAAGCATTTGGCATGCTCTAAGTAATGCTCTGAAGATCTATAATTTGTCCCACCTCAGTTTCAGACTGGGCAGTGCTGGGATCTAAATGAGACATAGTGGGAGCATACCACGACAATTTGCGGCAATCTCCAAGAACGTTAGCATGCTTATCTCTCCCTAACGACTGGAAGACTGTCTCATCAAAGTGACAATCCACAAAATGTGCGGTAAAGAGATCACCTGTCAAGGGTTTTAAATAGCAAACAATTGATGGCAAATCATAACCAACATAGATTCCTATTTTTCTCTGATGACCCATTTTGGTACGTAGTGGCAGCACTATTGGCAGATAAATTGCGCACCCAAATACACGTAAATGCGAGAAGTCAAAATTGTATCTGTAGAGCCAAAAATAATAAAAAAAAAAATATGTAGACGACACGTGGATTTTTGGTTAAAGAGACAAAATTACCCTTGAGGCACACCGAAACTCTCACGCGTAAGTAGCGTAAGCAGCGGACAATCATGACTCAATCAAGGTCAAAAGTGATCAAAATATGTATTTATTCAAAACCTATTTCATCCATCCTTATCAAATTCTCCCCACAATGTAACCCTCAATTATTCATTCAAATTAGGATTAATTACCTAAATTAATTGATTAATTTCCTAATTGATTGCAAGATATTATGTTGACATAATATCTTGCAATTACACCCAAAAACCACCTAAGTGGCCGGACCTCTTTTCTCCAAATAGGGGCCAGCCACACCTCTATAAATAGCTCTCATTTCTCCCAAAAACCTAATTCCAACTCTCTTGCAAAATTCTCCAAAATTCTCTAAACACTTTTCCCTCAAATTCTAACTTTGGCATTTGAGGTTCTTCGGCCAAAGGCCCCCCTATTCATCGTGGGTGGGTGAGGCTCTTGGCTTTGACCTAAGGTGTTAATTGTTTTGCACGTGCATTTTCGTCCAAGAAGAAGAAGGCAAAAATTTGCATCCATAGTATCCAGTAACCAACTATAACGGTGAATGAGGTTGGGTAGTGGTGGGCCTCAGGTGGACCATCATAACTACGTGCAATATTGCATAGCCCTAGGCAGATACCGGCAGTTTGGCTCGCATAACCAAATTTTGAGCTATCAATTGAAGGCGCTTTATGAAAACTTCTGCCAGGCCGTTTTGGGTGTGAACATGGGGTACAAGATGTTCCACATCAATCCCTACTGACATGCAATAATCGTCAAAAGTCTTTGATGTAAACTCTCTAGTGTTATACAGTCGAATCGACTTAATTGGATAATTAGGGTGGTGAGCCCTTAGCTTAATAATTTGTGCTAGAAGTTTTGCAAATGCAGCATTGCGTGTGGACAACAGGCAAACATGTGACCATCGTGTCGATGCATCAACCAACACCATAAAGTATCTAAATGGTTTGCATGTTGGTTGAACAGGTCCACAAATATCCCCTTGAATCCTCTGAAGAAATTTATGGGGGTCGTAAATGATCTTTGTAATCGAGGGTCGAGTATTCAAATTCCCCAAAGAACACGCTTTGCATGGCAGGAATCCAACATAGGGAGGTAACCGATGCCCATGTGATAATTTAAGGCTACAACGCATCATGTCACGTCCAGGATGTCCCAAATGGTCATGCCAAAGCAGCTCATGCCAAAGCAGCAAAGTGCTCCGGAACTTAGGCACAAGGCCGGCCATATGGTAGGCTCCTATGCCAAAATGATTACGATGTACAACCCATCGGGGAGACGTTCTAACTTTTCGTGAATACGCTTCTGGCTATATTCATACGAAGTGATACAAAGAAATTCAGAACCATTATCTTCAGTGGTTTCAATATGATATTGATTATCTTGAATATCTCTAAAACTCAGCAGCGTTCTTCCGAAACGTGGAGAATATAAGGCCTATTTAATGGTTAAGATTGTACCATTGAACAACATGATACGAGCCTTTCCGTATCCTTCAATCAGGTTGGATGGACCTGAGAGAGTTGTCAAAGGTGCTTTCTTGGGTATAAAGTTAGTAAAATAGTGTCGCTCACGCAATATGGTGTGCGTGGTAGCACTCTCAGCCAGACAACTAACTTCTCCACTAGACATACCTAGAAAGAAATTGATTGAATTGGTCACATGCATAAATATAAGTCTATTCATGCAATTAAGCAATTCGAGAAATAATATCCATCAAATAACAATCCATAATTAAAAAAAAAACCAAAACCAAACAAATTAATCCAAATACTTAGAAAATTGTTCAAAATTAAACCATAAACCTAGAAAAATAGGGCGGGGGGTCCGGCCACTCCTAGTGGGTTCGGTCACTAGGGGTAAAACACCCTAAAAACATGTCTAAATTTATTCTGCCATAAGAGCTTATGCCTCCTAAAAATATGATATCTCCATAGATGCAGTAACATCTTCCGGATGATCCACATGTGCAAAGTTAGACTCACGACAGGAATAATACTTGGCGATAGTCTCAGGGGTAATTCGGCATACGCGTGACCAATAATCCCTTGATCCATAATGGTAGCACATGTCCATTTCAGTGGAAGCCGATTGAACGAGAGCTTTTCCCTTGTTTTTGAAGTTTGGGGCCTTGGGGGCAAAGGGTTGGCGCTACTGGGTCACATTTCCTCCCTTGGATGGGCCTTGACTCTGTGGACCTTGGGCCCATGGTGGGGCTTGACGCCCATTGCCACAGCCACGACAATTCTTGCTTCATTTGTGGCTGCTAGAATTGGCCGCATGCGCTTCAGGCGCGGTGTTCCAGTGAGAATTAGAACATAGATCAAATCTGAAAATTTGGTTAATTTCTGTGCCTTATATTGTTGCTGTAGGACATTATTGGTGGCATGAAAGGAATAAGTCTTCTTTAGGAGTTCTGATTCGGTTAGTTCCACTTTACAGAACTTCAGCAGTGATCAGATTCTACAAACTTCAAAGTTGTATTCATTCACATACTTAGAGTCTTGTAAGTGAAGATGCTGCCAGTCGCGTCTTGCTTCAGGCAAGTATATGTCTTTTTGGTGATCAAAACAGTCGGCTAGAGCAAGCCAGAGGGTGCGTGGGTCTTCCTCAATGAGGTACTTGATCTGCAAAGCATTATGGATGTGTCTTCGAATGAAGATCATTGCAGTAGTTTTCTGAGCTTCGTTGATAGGTTTATCGTCGATAAGTGCCTCGATGGTTGCTCTAATACCTTTTGTAGTAAGATGGAGTTTCACATCTTGAACCCACATCAGGTAGTTTCTTCTAGAGACTTCTAGAGCGGTGAAATCGAGCTTGTTCAAGTTCGACATGTCCCTAAAACAGAGGGTACAACAAAAACGTGGTTAGTTATATGGTAATCCATAGCAATATATCGTAAAACATTCGGGTTCTGTAGACATGTATTGGTTTAATTTATGCATGAAAGCTGCAGGTTTCATGTGGTAAGTTTTGAATGAAAACTTTGGGTTTCAAAGGCACTAAATATGAAACTACATGTTCAATTTAGTTTTATGAACGATTAGTTCATAAAGGAGAGGTTCCTGTAAGAAACACGGAATGCAATATGCTGATTTAAGTGTACTGGATTTGAGTTTCTTCGGGAACTCAAGTGTGAGAGCTTCGGGACCACGAAAGTATGTCAATGGTTCAAAGTATAAAAATAAATTATTGAATCGTTAATGTCCAAAAGTGATCTTCAGGTCAATAATTTTGGATTAATTATTAGATTAATGGACTGCAGGTTACTTTTAATTAATAGATCGGGATCAAACGGGGTTGATCGTGGAAGCAAAAATAATAATAATATTCGAGTTAAAATTATTTAAAATGCCAAAAATTAGTATTGGATTCGAAAAACCATAGCCCAATGGTATTTGGGCTGGGTGCCGTGAGTAGGGCAAAGCCCTAAAGGCATATGGGTCTCGGGTTTGGTTGTTTAGCAGCCCACATGTGGCTATAGGCCACAGGCCAAGGGACTGGGTAAGCCCAACAGCAGCTACTGCTTGTGTTTGGGCTGAAGGGTGGACACGGGGTATGCCCATCAAAAGTTGGCCGTGTGTTGGTCCATGAAGCCCAGCCGAAGCTGGGTTCGGGTCGGGACGAGCTAAGCCCAGCAACCAAGGTTGCGGGCAAGTGGGCGGGGGAACAGGACAAAGCCTAGCAGTTTGGGTTGAGTACATTTGGACAAGTCTAAGGAAGGCTGTAGGCTTCTATTTGGAGGTGGGCTGAGCTTTAGGCTCGAGTTAAGCCAGCTTAGGCGAAGGCTTGGTCTGTCTGTGTGCTCGCAGCAAAGCCCAGAGCTGCTGCCATAGTCCGAACATCAGAACAACGTCGTCCTAGTGGCGTGCTCGATGCGGCTGAGTTGCAGGCCAGTGTGGAGGACGATGATGGTGCGGCGGCCGTGCCGTATAGTTCCTCGTTTTTTTTTTCTATTTTATTTTTTCGAATTCTTTAAGGTTTAAAAAGCCCTAACATGCTTCTAATTTATTTATATTCTTTGACTCACAAATTTCACATAGCAATTTAATTGCGTAATGCATGAAACATGTATATATATATATATATATATATATATTAACAAATATATAAAACATATACAATATATATAGCGGAAGGAAAATATAAACATAGAGGGGTTTATGCATCATGGGGAATGTTTTCATGCTTCGTGGACGTTTCAAATATCTTCCCTTATTTTAAGCGTACTTGATTAGCAGAAAACAAATAAGAGCCTTTGAATTTTGTGGAAGATAGCCTCCCCCTACGATTCGTCAGTTCTTCAGCTTCTGGCAAGAGCATGTTGATAACATGTTGTAGGCCTATTTAACCAAGCTATTCTAAGGGAATAGACAAAGGGAGGCGGGCGGTAGTGAGAGAAAGAAGAGAGAGATTTAATTGTGAGGTGTGTGTTGTATCACCCCCATTGTGCCTTTATTTATAGTAGTATGATAGGTTAAATCCTTACCCTTTTAGGATTACAACTCTAATAGGAATTAGACTACTAAAAGGAATATAAAAGATATCCCTAGATATACTAGTATTTACACAATTACATTCATATTCTAAATATGGCTGCAACATATATATATATATATGTATATATATGTTTTGGTATTTTACGGCTTGGGATTTTCAATTTTGATAAGGATTATGCATGATTTTATTAGGTTCAAGATTACTTTTTTGTTTCTTTCATAATTAGGTCTTTATAAACATATTTCTTATAACTTAGTATAAAAATCAAGCATCGACAAGATGTACTCTTTTCGATATGTAGCCGTCTTTTTTCTCAACATTTGATTTATTAACATAATGTGTCATGGATCATTTATCATATGAGGAAAAAGTAATACAAATCAAATACTTCAAAGAAACTTTAAAAAAAGAGTCGTATTCACCCACCGATTACAATACATAATTATCACGTTTCGGTTATTCACATAGGGATCGTTTGATACCATTTCATTTTTAATTTTGGGTGGTGTTATTCACACATTTCTGTTTTTATTTTTCACACACTCCTTGTTAATTTATGTCATTTAATCTTCTTTAATTTATTCGATCCGACATCCGAAAATTGATAAAGGTGCGTGGGAAGTAAAAAGAGATGTGTGGATAGCATCACCCTTAATTTTTAGTTTTTGGTTTCACTTTTTGAATCTGAAACCTGAAACTTGTCTGATACCTAGTTTTAGTTTTGAGTTTTCACTTTTTGGTTTTTAGTTTTCATTTTTTTGGAAACCGAAAACTTCTTAATATAGTTACCAAACATGATTTCAGTTTTCAAAAAAGTGAAAAATGAAACTACAAATTAAAAATTGAAAATGAAATTGTTATCAAACCATCTCTTATTCTTTCATATTCTTCCCCATCAATCCTACTCTCATAACATGATTTTGAGGACTTGTGATGAACTATTAGGAAACTCACTTTTCTTATTTTGCTATATTAAGTTGTCAAATATTTTAAATTTTAGATATAAACTAGGAAAAATTAGTATCCGGTCTCTAGTTACTAATGTTCATTGACTGAAACCTTATTAGTTTTCAGATTTTGATCCAAGTCCCTAACATTAATGTAATAATAAATATACATGTCAGTTACATAATTTTCAAAATAAAAATTAATAATTGATTTTGGATTTTGGATTTTAATACTCACACATTTACTAAACTCCTAACTAATTTTTAATCCAAAACATTTCCAAAATAAATAAAAAATTAGAATAAGGTTGTACCCATTAGCTGTTTAAAAAATGTTTTCAATTTTTAATCTTATATGTACCCATTCATGTAATTTTTTCAAATTTTTAATCTCAAAATGTACCCATTCTTAGATATACCAACTTGTTATATGTAAAATGTACCTTTATATATATATATATATATATATATATATATATATATATATATATATAATCTATTCAATTTTTTTCTAATCCATTTTTAAACTTATATGGGTACACTCTTTTTCTTTGATTTGAGAATGTATCCATATCAAGTTTTATCGAAGAAATTTACTAATGTTATTAAGCCTAATATTTTTTTTTCTTTTTGTGGTTTTCAAGAATGTACCCATGTTTTGGTACAATAATTTTTTTGTTAATTTTGATGAATGTACCTGTTGTAGGCCTAATTTACTGAATCATATAAAGGATAGAGAGAGGGGGTGCGACATAATAGAGAGAAAGAGAGAGATGTGTAATTATGAGGTGTGTGTTATCTCACCCCATTGGACCTTTATTTATAGTAGTAGGGAAGGTTAATTCCTTACCCTAATAGGATTACAACTCTAATAGGATATTATCTAGTCTAGGAGATATGGTAGAATCCCATAAGGATATCCCATATATGATAGGATTTACACAATCACATTGCTAATCTAATAGGACTGCAACACTCCCCCTTAAGTGTGTAAATACTCAAACAAATGGTGCATCAAGTCTTCAGCGATGAAGTAAGTTTAGTTGATGAAGTTGTCAACACAATAAGCGAATGCGAGTCTTCAAACAACAGAAGAATGCATAAAAGGTAAAACACAAAAATTCTTGCTATGGTAAAACCCAAGTTGGGAGAAAAACCCATAGTCTAAGAAGAAAAGTGAGAAGTTTCATTTAGTCAAAACTATATGTCTTTTGGATGCAAGTAGAAGAGCTCACAAGGGTATGACCAGCCTAGGATGGGTGCCTCGTCAAAACCTAGTTAGGTAGCAAAAACTCAGTGGGAAAAATGCTCATAATCATAGGGAAAAAGAGTACATTAAGATCAAGTGAGTATACTTCTGGATACTCCCCATGAGTTTGACGGAACTTCCAAATGAGAACTACAAGCATTGCATATGAATAGTTAGGCATACCAATTCCTCAAACAAGCTTATGGAAGGTTGACTTCGGTAGTGACGTCGTGTAGATGTTGGCAATGTTGTCTGGGATCGGGTTGCCTGACTTCAATCTTCGGGTGGTTTGCTGATGTAGATGTAGACACAATATGTCCTGGCGTTGACTTTGTTGATGTATCATGTCTTGGTCGGGTTGATACATACGACATAGTCTTCATAGATTGTCGTCGGGACTCAACGATGGATGAAAACAGCAAGTACTTCGAATATAAT
Source organism: Heteromeles arbutifolia (assembly GCA_024362995.1). Lineage (NCBI taxonomy): Eukaryota > Viridiplantae > Streptophyta > Magnoliopsida > Rosales > Rosaceae > Heteromeles > Heteromeles arbutifolia. Next base: position 25,006,698 of record JANCRC010000013.1, on the reverse strand, counting down.
CAACAGGAGCTCTCAACCATGTTCCACGTGTGGTGTAGTGAAGTAAGGTGAGTCTTGGAATGGTTCGAAGATTTCGCAACTAAGGTCATATTATCGACCTCCAAGATATTGCGATATCCTTAACGGTAAAGACATAACCATCCGGGGACATGCCTTGTGCGGGTTTGATAATTAACCATCTTCAACATAACAAACAAGGCAGACATCATTCCAAGGATGAAAGGGGCCGGATCCGCTCGGGATACATTGGGATTAGCCTAAATCCGTAGTACCTTTCAGGGTAGCAGAAAAAAGCGTCTTTAATACTAATTCAGTGGCTGCTTGTAAACTTGTTGCTGCATCTTTACCAATAGATTAACAGCGAAGGAGATGTCCTATCAAACGCAATGAGCTAAGTACAACAAAGGGCAAAGTTGAGGTCAAATATGGAACTTCGGATTCCATAACCTCTTCAAGGGTCTCAATTTGCATATAGTGTATAGAATATCATAGGTATACTCAAAGGTAACACCTTCAGGGTGTACTTTGACTAGTAGACGAAAGTACTGTCACAACCACACTTTGAACTTCATGTCAAGGCATAAATGAGTTTTCCTAAGATCCTTCATCTCAAATTTCGTCTTCAGGTGCGAGGCGGTTTTCTCAAGCTCTTCCAGAGTCTTAGTGACATTCATAAACTGTAACTCTAGCAATTCGAAATATGACTTCATAGTTCAACATGTAAGGGTGTAATTCATATCCCTAACTGATCAAATAATCACTTAGACAGGTATACCACATCTGTCAGATTGCTTCAATCCATAAGTGAACACCTCAAACGAGTTGAGAAAGTGTTATGTGGTATGGAACTATTTGAATCAGTCCATGTAATTCTTCAGGAACTTACATGTAAATCTCCGTATTAATATCCCCATGGAGAAACACTAACCACATTTCATAATGCTGCAACCAATCGCCTGACGTTTAAGAGAAACCTTGCGCCGTAAAGCGTGCATCATATCGCACTATTTCATTCATCTCATTACGCTTCATTTCCCACTAGTAACACAACAGGGTTACCTTGGGCAGTGTAGGAACTACGGGTCCAAATACACTTAAGTAAGAAATTTAACCTAGATGGTGATGTCGGTTATCCAATCAGTTATACGTTGTCACTAATCAACGAAACACGGTTCGATATCATCGCTTTTCATTTATGTCGGTAGCTACCATATAAGTGAAAACATCATAAATGATAATATCATTCTAATTCCATTATCTCATCCAAACTAGTATACTGGACCAAGAGATCGTGACCATCCATGTTTGATCGTAGAAGCAAAATAATAACATTCAGGTTAATATTAGCTTGAATTTTGGCTTCGGGCCAAGCGACAATAAAATATATCTTGATAAGCGTTTAACTAATAACGTCCCAAAAAATTATAAGAGTATGGTTATGAAGCGGGAATGCAAAAAACATGGCATTGGGTTCGGAAAAAAAAAAAATAATCGCAGCCCAACATGGTGGGCTGCCTACTGTGTACGGGATAAAGCCTTAAAGGGCTTATAGGGCCACAGGGTAGGCTGCCAAGGCAGCCCATGTGTGACTACAGGCCACGGGCCTGTTTAGGAAGAAGCCCAGCGGCCAAGCTGCTGGTTTCGGGCAACAAAGGGCGCAGGAAACACATGCCTAGCACGAGGGCTGGCTTGGTATGGGTGTGTGTGAAGCCCTGCAAAAGCTGGCTTTGTTATGGGTAGATTCTAGGCAAGCCCAGCCCCATAGGCTGACTTTGGTGATCGCAGGCCTAGACAGGTGGTGAGCCCATTAATTGTAGTAGGCTTTGCTGCAAGCGAGCCGATGCGCTAGGACAAAGCCCATCAAGCATTGGGCTTGCTGGCAATGTGCCAGTGTGCATGGGGACAAACCCAGCAAGGTTGCATGCCTGCTGGTGGGCTTCGCGGCTTCAGGCCCGTGTAAGAACCCAACCCAAGCCAAGGCCTGGTTGTCTGTGCAGATGCAGCAAGCCTACAGGGCTACTGCAGGTGGTCCATGATGTCGTCCAAGGTGATGGCGCGACTGTAAGCCAGCCAACTCGACTCGGCAGCACGACGTGGAGCAGAGACTCAACCGCAAAAATCCCAGAAATTAATTAATTAATTTTTTTTTCGACATCTAGGGTTTGAAAACCTTAATTGCTTCTAAATTATTTTGATGCTTTGTCAATATATGAACACATATGCAATATATATATATATATATATATATATATATATATATATGTATATAAATTGAAAGGAAAATATAAATATAGGGGGTTCATGCATCATGGGGAATGTTTTCATGCTTCAAGGTCATTTCAAATATCTTAATTTATTTTAAAAGAACCCGATTGGCAGAAAACAATTGAGCCTTTGAATTTGTAGAAGATCATTCTCTGAAAGCTGGAATTGCATCTCTAATGCGTTGTATCACGTTCAACAAAAATTAAATTGAATCAATAGCATGTAAATCAATTCAATAAAATAATAAATTAAGCATAAAAAGAATGATTAAAACGTAATACTCCACTGATTGAAGAATAAACTCTCTTTAGCGCAGCGTCAAGAGCGTGCTGATAACGTGTTGTAGGCCTAATTTACTGAATCATATAACCTCCCCGTACACATTGAGTTATTTCTTATAAATAAAAATAAGAAAATAAAGCTGCTCAAATTTGAAAAGAAAATATGCGAAACCCTAAACACTAGGAGTTATGTTTTATTTCTTATTTTGTTTTAGTTTCAGATTAAGTAGGCTATTAGGGATATTCTTTCCTGGTATGACTATTTATATACATGTTTTTTATTTATCACAAGCAATATAACTATTCTAAACAACACTAACAGGTGGTGAGATGTTTTGATCTCGACACGCAGTACTATTAGGTTGAAGAAGTATCTACCATAACATTTTGGAACCTATAGTGCGTTTTGATGAGAAACTTTGAAGTTCTATAGAATCTAGGCTAAATTAATGATGAATGCACCATAAAAACTTGATGGATGGGATTTGAACGAGACTATATGGTACAAAATTCCGAGAGCTTTAACATGAGCGTCTCTAATGGTGTAGGTAAATGGGTCGTTAAATTCATATATTTTGATGAGGCATATAGATAAAACATTGCTCCAACGGTATAGGCAATTGAGTAATTTTGCCTACTCTTACAAAGTGGGCAATATTTGCCTACTTCAACATTATAGGCAATAAATTATTCCACCTGGAGCTTGGAACCAAATTCGTGCACCGCCACGAGGGGTGGAGATGCACAAACTCGACTACCTGTAAAACAGTAACAACTACAAGCAACCTTAGGATTGGTGGAGTGCCAGGCAAACTCTCTGACGGCCAAGTTAGTAAGTGAATATATGAGACTCAAGTGGTGACTAGAGAATAGAGAGTACAATTGCACTACCAGAAATGAACCTTATAAGGATGTATTTATACCAGTTGAGAAACAATTCTTTTAGGATATAGAATCTGTATTAAACTGTGAGAATCCCAGAGGATACTTAGGAGTAAATATTGCATCTTCTTAAGAGTGTGATTAATTGGGTCGTACTGTAGAAATCTCTAAGAATATAAGAAATTTGGCTAATTCCATTCCAGATCAGGTTTCCGTATCTTGCAGAACAAGCATGATGGTCAATTTCAGTGAAGTCCATGAACTTCGACCACTTATTCGGAACAGGATAAGGGTGGCCTCAACTGATTTGTTTGTAGCATTTCGAAATAGATGTTGAGTCCATGACCAGACTACTGATGTACTCATATTCCGACCTTGAAAAATTATGGTCCCACATAAAGAAAGAAGGCAAATGACATTCTGCATATTTTAAAGCGATGACTTATTTATATTTTTCAAAGGTTGCGGCCAATAGATTTATTGAAATCTTCAATTCTCGTAACACCCTCATTTTTTTTCTTGTAAAAATAACGTCGTCTACTCTTCCTCACCCAAACCTACCACTAACATGCGCAACCAAATTCCACTGCTTCCATCTTCCACCACGTGCCATCATTTGCCACGGCAACCACCAAACCTCACCACCGTTGTCACCCCATACCAACCCCCAACCCTAACCTATCGCTGCCCACCCACCCTCACCGCCACCCTCCACCACCATCTTAAATTGGAGGTTTAAGATAATTGTTACGAAATAAACTATAATGTAAGTAATACGTTTTGTTGTTGCTAAACTAATTAATTAGTAACCACACCTTCAATATCATATTCCTTTGAGTCATTATGTACAATAACTACATAGTTTTACTTTAAAATTTATAAAACAATGTGACACTACTTTTCAGTTTCACACACACAACACTTCAAAATATCTCTATATATAAAGCCAACACTGCTGTGAACAATATTTTTAGGGTCACAAACTTCACAAAAAAAATAAGTGGACATAAATGCCCCTCCAAACAAAAATGTTCAAAAGGAATCCAAAATAATGCACCAAATAATGCAGGGGTATTTACGTCATATAAACAGTGTTTTTTTTAATAATTAATTCTTTTTGTACATTTTTTTGATACAATTTTTTTTTAATTAGTACCTCACAATAGGCCAGCAATAATATGATTCAATTAATTGTTTATTAAATATTATTTTATCTATTTCTAAACACGTTCAAAACATCTTAAGAGGCGCGTAGTGCCGGTAATAAAAAAGGTCTTTCGCACGCGCATAATAATGTGATTCAATTAGTTGTCAAATGATTGTTTTTTTTTCTTTTTCCGAACAAACAATATTTACTCTAAGGGAAAAGGGGTGGGCTTAGCCTCACAATGGGCTAGCAATAATATGATTTAATCAGTTGTTTATTAAATATTATTTTTTCTATTTTTAAACACATTCAAAACATCTTAAGAGGCTCGTAGTGCTGGTTATAAAAAAGGTCTTTTGCACGCGCATAATAATGTGATTCAATTAGTTGTCAAATAATTGTTTTTTTTGTCTTTCGAACAAACGATACTATCTATACTAAGAATGAGGAGATGAGCTTAGCCTCACATTGGGTTAGCAATAATGTGATTCAATAAGTTGTTTATTAAATATTATTTTCTCTATTTTAAAGCACGTTCAAAATGTGACAGCCTGTCCCGGAAATTTTTTTTCTCGAAGGTGTGAAAAGACTAAAATGCCCTTGGACGTTAATTAAGGTACATGTGTGTTTAAGTTTGGGGGTGATCCAATTGTTTTGGTTGGATGTATTTGGACCACACACACACACACATTCACATCACTCATTTTCTCTCTCTCACTCCCGTACTCCCTCTATCTCTCAGACTCTTTCTCTCTCCCTCTCGATTTTTTCGTACGGACACACCCAGGAACTATCTCAAACCTTGCAGATCAAGACTAAGGTAAGTATATTTGTATTCCTTGTGATCTCAGGAAGCCATTAGTACGAGTTTTAGAACCTGAAACCTTCGAAAACCCTGTGAATCCTAACCTCCGATTTGTGCACTATTCATGCACACGTGAAATGTTGTTTTTCAGGGGATTTGAAGCTCATAGGGAGCTTAAGGAGGTCCTTACGAAGCTCGGAGTGCTTCGTTGGAAGATTTTGGACGTCAAAATCGCGAGATCGGAGAGTTTCATTTTGACCGAAATTATCGAGGCTTTTTCCGGCGAATCCCCGGCAAGTTGGGGGTCGAGTCATGTATGGTTGTGTTCATCTTTGTGAGATCTTCAAGCTGGTATAAAGTACGTAGAAATTGGTGCAAAAATAAAGAAGAAACCATAGTTGGAAGTTTTTCCAGAAACCGGCGAACAGTCGCTGGAGAAGACAGAGAATATTCTGTCAGTTTTGATGGAATATGCTAACGCCGTCAGTTAGTTTGGACGGATTCCGTTGGGTTTCTGACAACGTTAACTGACGCCGTCAGTGTGCAGATCACGTGGCCGCGCGTGGAGGCGTGTCTGCCCGTGCCTTGGCCGGCGCGTGGGTGGTCGGAAAATTATTCTAAAAATATGAGGATGTTCGTGAGGTTGTGTAGATCACGGTGGTATGTTCATATACCCAATTTGAGCAATGTATGAGAAGTTATGTATAAGGTTTTGGTTATGTGCGTTAATTAACATTATTTCAGTTACTTCTCATATAGGCGAGACCTATCCGGAGGACGAGCGTGGCCAGGCTAGGCACGGGGGTTACGACCCGGTTACTTATCAATGAGTGGGCTTTTGTTTTCTGTATATACCTATATACTTGCTTTTACCAGAAAGTGAATTTAAAGAATAGTATGATTTGAAATGCCATGCAAAGTATCTATTTATTTTATTATGCATTAGTGATTACATATAATAATGATGGTGCTGCGGACGCACAGGTAAGTGGCAGGTAAGTTTATATACTAGTTATGATGAGAATGAATGATGTGATGTGATGTGATTAGAGCTTATAAACCTGCACACTTATATTAGTGCTCCCGCCCAGAGTTAGGGGCATAGTATTTCATGTGATGTTCACCTCCCGCACCGCATGCTCGCCTTGGATCCAAGTTAGGTGCACAGTCTTATCGAATAGGCCACTATAAGTGGGTTCGACTCGTAGGTGACCCACGAATCATTCGCATAGTCTTCACGCGAATGTAGCACTGGAGCATATTATTCTATATACAGTGATGTTGTGCAGACCACTAGAGGTGGTATTGATGTGTGTGCAGGATATACGATATGATTGAGATGATTATGAGCTGTATGATATGATGAGATTGTTATGAGCTATATACAGCCGATGGCTGAGTTGATTATCTAGTATTCCATCACATTCACAGAGTTATGATTTGACATTCAGTTATGATACTTTGGCATGGCATACATATATTCATACGTACATATTTTCCAGCAGCATTTTGAGAATTATATATATGAGTATATACTTTATTTCTGGGAAATTATACAGGTTTTATGGTGAGGGGTTATAACTTTTGAGAAAAGAAAGGTTTTGAAAAGATTTGTTTTTGCCCACTCACGCTTTCTGTTTTTCGCCCTTCCAGGTATTAGGTAGTGTTCGTTGGTGGCATACGAGGAGCTCATCGGACGTTCTGACAAAATTCACTTATGTAGGACCACCTTCGAGTGTTATCTCTATTTAGTACTTTCTGCTTGACTGCACGTAGACCATTTATGCTTTGGTTGTGTAAACCATCTTAAATCTTGCACTAGCACACTATCTTTAATTGGTTTGTTGGTTGCATGACTTTAAATTGTTCGTATCTTTCTGCTTAATCTTGCTTCCACACTGTGCACATGGTTACGTCACTCTCACGTGATGGCCAGCACGCCCCACTTTCGGGTCGGGGTGTGTCACAAAACATCTTAAGAGCCGCGTGCCGTCGGTGATAAAAAAGGTCTTTCACACACGCACAATAATGTGATTCAATTAGCTGTATTATTTTCTCTGTTTTTAAACACTTAAGAGGCACGTAGTGCCAATTATTAAAAAAAAAAAAAATAGAAGACCTTTTTGCACGTGTATAATAATGTGATTCAATTAGTTGTCAAATGATCAATTTTTTATTTTCTTTGAACAAACGATGTTTTCTACACTAAGGGGGTAGGGTGGACTTAGTCTCACAATGGACTATCAATAATGTAATTCAATTAGTTGTTTATTAAATATTATTTTCTCTATTCTTAATATTAATTCAATAGAATATAGATGGAAATTGAACGACCGATTTTATTATGTGGATTCAATTGTTTTGATTGCTTTATGAGGGGTTTCTTTTAGCATGTTCGAATATTATTAATTTACTTCAAATATTTAACTTTCTTTTTGTCAAAAAAAAAAAAATCATTGAAGCAATTAACGCATATAAATACATTAAAACGTGTAAGTCGAGCATAGCAAGCCGTGGTTCAAAAAATGTCTTATGCACGCGCGTGAGTGCGTGCATGAAGGCTAGTATTTTATAAAACATGCAGCTAGCTAGTTCTTTATGGTAAGATAAACATACATACATACATACATACATACATATACATATATATATATATATTATATATACCCTTCCAGCCAATATTGCTGGAATCCGAACGAACTAAATTGCAAAGAAAGAACAATTAGGAATTAGCAGGTTCCAGAATTTGAGGTCCCAAATTCCATGGTTTCATGAACTAGTCAACAAACAAATATTCTAATTGGTTTAACACCAGATATCTGACCAAATATATAAGTCGCGTAAACCACCACATAGAGTCGATTAATATATAAACCAACTTGTACATTGTTGCCACTTGCGTAAATTTAAAGGTTCTGGTAAGCGTACTTTGCGCTTGAGGCACATGCCATTAGGGAACATATGGGGATAATTAGGAAACATAATCTGAATTAATTTGGTGTTTCGTTAGGTGGAGTTGTGCTAATAAGGACCCTCATAGGTTCGACTGTATTCCACAACTGACGAAGCCTAATACATATTAAGACATGAAAAAGGTAGGGGTGTTTTGTTTGGTGAGGTGTTGGCGTGCTACTGACCAGCCCTCAATTTAGATTTCTGAAAATCTTTGATTAACATCTCCTATTGCTTAGGAGGATCAAATAGATTTCTGAAAACCTTTGATCAATTTAGATTTCTTAATATTGGGCTACCGTACATATATTTACTTGATACATTCACTATATAACGGTTTGATATGCAATGAAAAAAAAAGAATATTATTAAATCTGACTGTTGGTCGCTTGTTTTACTTTTCTTTTTTCTTCAAATTATTGATAAAATATAGTAGGTTGGGGACGGGATGGGGATTTTACTAGATGCAACAGTCATTTCTTCAAGAGAGAGGGTTAATCATTCTCTATAAAATTTACCCAAAAAAAAAAAAAAGATTTAACAAAAGAAGACAATTCAATTAATGGAAGGATGGCAAGATTGTTAATATGAAGTAGAATTATCTCCTCTTTTATTCTCACACTTTTGTTTTTGTCTTTTCCTCTATAAAAAAATTCAAAACAGAATGTTAGACGTGACTTTATCATAATTTTTTAAATAGAAGGAGAGAGAATAAGAGAAAGATTAGAGAGAGAATCCTACTCCTGTTATTAGAGCTAAATACTGGAATAATTCAACACATAATTCAATGAACAACGATATTTTTTTTAATACATCGATATTTTACCATCAAGGAAAGAAGGAGTTCGATTAAACCACACAATAAATAACTTAATTTGATATCGAAAGCCCTACATAATGTTTTATTAAAAAGCAGTTAATTAATTATTAATGAAGTAACACACTTAACCCATCGTATTACAAGGGGCTGTTCACGAGGTTACATGGCATGTAAACAGGTTTTTGACAGCGTTCACCGCTATTCCCTACCCTTGTTGTTAGTGTAGGTGTATTTAAAATGAAAAAGGATCCTCACCGGATCCATTCCCTAGGGATCCCATAATCGTGTCTGTTTATCGTATATCGTGCGGTCAAAAATCATTTTAAATTTAAATTTTAAAATTCAAATATAAATAGTACCTAACGAAAACTGACCGCACGATATACGACGAAAGGACACGATTGCGGGATCGTTAGGATCCCTAGGAATGGATCTGGCGAGGATCCTTGTTCATTTAAAATAACGTAGATTTATAATTCAAGTGATTAAAAGAGTTTATATTTACTTTCGAGAGATTCTAATATGGTCGCTCGACCTCAAATTCAATGTTGACTACGAAACAGAATTAATAATAAATTGAGAGCCAAACAAAGGAAAACACAACAACAGTAAATGGTACAATGGGTTTTTGGGAAAGGGTGAACACATTATAAGTAGGGGTGGGTTCGGTACGGTTATCGTACCAATTACCGTACCAAATTTTTGGTATACCGAAGTTTGGTATTGCCAAAAGTTCGGTTGGCATGGTATGACAATGGTAACAAAATCTGTTTTTGTTTTTTTAACCCAATTCAAGGGCAAAGCTTTTTTTGTGTGTACCTTTATCTCATATATTGTAGCTTAAATTCATCTATTATACATCGTTCACAATTCACACACACAATCATTCAAATGATGCATCAAGATTCATGATGAAAATTAAGCTTACAATCCAAATAAAAGTTACAAACCAAAACAAATAGAAGTTAACAATCCAAATAGAAATTAAAGTTTCAAACCAAATGAAAATTGGAACTAAACTTCAAAAAGTAGAATTCATTGATCAGTTATTCAAGCTTGAGATGTTGAAGCTTTTGGAGGAGGCATTGAACTTGTAGAAGATTGAGCTTGTGCGTCAAGCCTACATTACAAACAAAGAAAATATATTAATTAGTAGCAAGAAGAATTAAAGTTGAAAACCATTTAATAACAAATTTACTAAAAAAATTAAAGCATATCTTTCTTGTTTCCTCATTTCCTTGTAAAATTGAAGCATATCTTCCGTTGGTTCCTTGTAGAAGTTTACTTCATCTGCCCTAAGCCAACCACTAGTACACACTAGTGCCTCTACTATTTTAGGAGTCAATGATGCCCTAAAAGGGTCCACAACCCTCCTTCCTAGGCTAAATGCATTTTCACTAGCAACGGTAGAAGAGTGGGTTACAAAGATATCTTGGCTATTTGTGAAAGAATTATGAACTCTTTTGTGTTTGATTTCTACCATTTCAAGAGATCAAAGTCACCAACAACAATGCAAATATAAGTAGGGTCTTATTTTCAAATTATTGGAATATTATAAATATGTGTTATATAATTATCTATTATATAATTTATAAATTATATATTCTATTGTATTTTTGGTACGGTACGGTAATACCGGGATAATGGTATACATTACTAATACTGTACCATAAAATTTCGGTACGATACAATACCGTACCATTACCGATTGGCACAAAATTAGTATGACACGGTTGACAATTCGGTTGGCACGGCAATTTGGCAAAAAAATCCATCCCTAATTATAAGTCCTCATCGGAGATGATTACAGTGTGGCTGTTAGTGAGGTCACATGGATTCCTCTGAGCATGTCCGACACCTGAACTAAGCTGTTGTGTGTTGTTTTTATCTCCTTCTCTATATCTCTCTCTCTCTGTTTGTAGATCTTTATCAGAATCTTTAGGACATCACCAGCTTTTCGTCATCTTCTTCTTTTTCTATGTCCAAGTATCCGACCATATTATTGCTAAATGAAACCATGGTTACATACTCCGTTCAGAAAATTAGGAAAAAGTACAGTACTGGCTTGGTAAAAGACTAAATTATCCCCCTTTCGGTGCTTACAATGTGAGTTGAATAGGGAGATTACTGTCCTCACGGTTTAATATGACGTTCTATTCATGAAATGGGATATGCTTTTGGGCCCATACAAACAAAATGTCTTCTTAAAATGGTCCCACTGTTGGATTATTCCAATTCTTTAATTAATTTAATTAAGAGAGCTATTCACTTACAATACATTTTTATCATTTTTGTTAAAACTCAAAGTTTTCAAGTTTTTTCATTCCATTAGAGGTGCTTAAGAGTTTTTTCTATTATTTTGTTTAAACTACAATATATTTATACTAAGAGAGAAGAGAGAATAAATTAGTATCGAAAGCAGTATCTACAAAACTTGAAACTAAGACCTTTTACTTGTATGTGTAGAAAAATATCACTATACTAAATAGTTGTTTGAGAGTTTGTCGGTTGGGTATACAAATTTTTACTTGTACTACTCACAAAACTCATAAGGATGAGACGTACATCAGTAATCTATGTACACAAGTGAGCTTTTGGATTTTTCTAGCCATTGATGCATGCTAAGTTTATAACGTAAAATGGTTAGAGTCATAACCTACTCAGTCCTTGCACGTTTGTATAGACCATTGATTGTACTTATTTACGCATTCAAATTCATTTTTGTACAAGGGGTAATCAGTAGTGCAATCAGTAGCTCGAATACAAATAAAATGTTTTTGTAATTTATTTAGTCTAACCAATATAGTTGTTATTTCTGGGTGGAGAACTTACGTAAAAAAAGTTCACTATCACATGAGGTCTGATTTAGGGTATTGTTGTGCGTAGTTGTTTTTCATATGAGTGTATTGTTAGATCAGGATATCAATATGATAGTGAAGATATTTCATGTAAGTAGCGATAGAAGCAAAAGAGAATCTCTCTAACCTCTGGTGGAGTGACTAGTCTACACAAAATCTCACGTGCAACACAATGTAGCTTTTCGTTTTCTTGGCTAAAGCTCCTTTAAAAAGAAACCAGACCGAGTTTCTTATTTAGAGATGATAAAAGGGTGTGTTTGTTTGGTCTTTTGGGTGTAGTGCTTTGGCATAGCTAACTTCAACCCTAATAAAAATTTCTTTGATTTGGGTTCTCTTTTAGAGGAAAGAAAAAACCTCCTCACCCTTCTAACTTCCTTTTCCCTTTTGAACCACACAAAAGCCCCTCGTACACTTTCACTCACTACTATAAACAGATACTGCAATAGTTAAAAAGTTATTAGAGTGATCAAATCATGGCATTAGAAGCTGTGATTTACCCACAAGAGTACCCATTTGGCTTTGGTTGCAAAGACTACTACTCTTTTAATGGAGGTGGTTCTTGGGGCAGTGACTTCAGCTTACAAGACCAACAAGGCATCAATGAAAATTGGGACTACTGCTCATCATTTCCTTCACTTTTGCAAAATGTGAAAGATTGGGATCCTAACTCCTCACCTGAGGCTTGCACAGTTGATCAATCTTGCCCACCAGGACACCTCTCTGCCATGGAAACACCACCGCCCCCGCCACCACCAGCAACAACGAATCGCCGCAAACGGCGTCGCACCAAGAGCAGCAAGAACAAGGAGGAAATTGAGAACCAGAGGATGACGCACATTGTTGTGGAGCGCAACAGGCGCAAACAAATGAATGAGTACCTTGCTGTCCTCAGATCATTGATGCCACAATCTTATGCTCAAAGGGTTAGTTTAATTAAATTTGAATCACAAAAATAAAATTCATTATTGGATTCCTAGCCAGATATAGCTGCATATGTTTTTATTTTTATTTCCTTATGCGAATGTGATATTACGGGAGGGAGATACATGAACACAGAACCTCAAGTGCGAGAGTAAACACGCTTAACCAATTCAGTTATAAGTTTTTTGCATCTACATTTTCTTTAGATTGAAATGTTTTTTTTTGGGATTAACCCTAATCATTGAAAAAATTTCATAATAAAGCCATATGTTATGGGATTGCAGCAAATTAATCTTGTTATGAATATTTGTTACAGGGTGACCAAGCATCAATTATTGGGGGTGCCATAAACTTTGTGAAGGAGCTAGAGAAGCATTTGCAGTCGATGGACAGCAACAAGAGGAGCAAGCAACAACCTTTGGCAGAGTTCTTCACCTTCCCACAATTCTCAACTCGAGCAACACAGTGTAACCAATCAGCTGGTCTCCAAGCGAACGAGTTGAATACGACTCAGTTTAACAACAACCAGTGGGCAGCAGCAGCAGCAGACATAGAAGTCACCATGGTGGACAGCCATGCCAACCTGAAGATACTTTCCAAGAAAAGGCCTAGACAGCTGTTGAAGATGGTGGCCGGGTTTCAAAGCCTTAGGCTCAGTGTTCTTCACCTTAATGTCACCACAGCTGATGAAATGGTCCTCTACTCGGTTAGCGTTAAGGTAATTAGTTTTACAGTTTTGCAGCCAAGTCTTTTCAAATGATTGCATGACCTTTTCATAATTAATATTGTCCTATCAAGAAAACATATCAATTCGGCAGAAAAAGAATAATTATTGTCACTTTAAAAATTACATTGTTCATCTCTCGTAATTGTATTTTTTTTTTTAAATATAGATTGTTTTGAGTATACAATTATTTGAAATGCCAATAACTGTTGCAAAAATTAACCATATCAACAATTGCAGGAGTTTTTTTTTATTGAAAAACAATGAAGGGAACTTTAACGAAAGCTTTCAGTACTGTTTACTTTAACGAAAAATCATATTTTTACATTAAAAAGTCAATCATAGTACTATACATTTTACCTTTTATTTTATCCTTATCGTTAAAATTCAAAGTTTTTAAACCATTTTCATTAGTTACCTACAGATGAAAGGAGTACAGTAAACAAGGAAGTGACGGGAGCACTAGGCTTTTAATAACGTTGGATTTTAATCTCAGGCTATGTAAAGGACAAAAGAAGATTACTTTACCTACTAATCAGTTCACACCGTCTTATTATATTATTTTCCGCACCACATTTTTGTCATTTGGTTTTGCTCTGCGTATGCAGCAAGTGGGATGTGACCATGGAATGCTACAAGTTCATGCACTAAAGGGTAATGTTAGGGAGATTAAATTTAGAGATAAAATTTTAAAAACTAAAGAACATGAAAGTTGATGATTGGTTTATTACTTAAACGTTGATAAATGTGCTTATTCATATTGATAACACATCATTTAGTTTACAAATTTAATCTTTAAATTTAATCTCCCTCGAATTACTCTGAACTAAAATGTTTGTCTACAAATTAATAAGATCAAGTTACATTTTTGTCATTTGGTTTTGCACTGTGTAAGTGTGTATGCATCGATCAAGTGGGTCCGATGTGAATCATTCGCGTTCATGCATTAAAAAAAATTGTCCAAATAAGAACAGATTATCATTTTGTTTCTTTACTAAATTCACTATATATGTCATTATAATTTTAGAAAACAAATTAATTTTTGTTGTGAATTGGGACAGATTGAAGAAGGGTGCCTGCTCAATACAGTGGATGAAATAGCAGCAGCTGTTAATCAAATGCTGCGCTGCATTAATCAAGAAGTCGACTTTAATTAGCTGAAAGTTTAATCCTTTTGTTTGAGTGGATTAATTTTTCTTCCTTCTTTTTTGCATTATATTGTATGGTGTATGTTTGCTTATTGAGAAAAAATTAAACTAATTTAATTGTCTACAGTGAGGCACAATGATTGAAATAATCACTGCAACAGCATCTTCCCAATACCTCTAAAACCAACAAAATAGACAGAAAAGGTGGATTTGGATCTCATCCGGATCTAAATGATGGGGATCCTCACATTCTAACTGTTTATCGTAAATCGTGCGAATAGAAATTATTTTGAATTTTTTTATTTAAAATTAAACATAAATAGTACCTAACGAAAACTGAACTCACAATGTACTGAACGGTTAGGATATGAGGATCCTCGTCCAGAAAAGGTATATTAAGTACCATCTTTCTCTATCATTACTTAATTTATGATACCGTAGTGTCCCAGATGCAAATTATAATTCTATCATCAAATAAATTACATACTTTGACATAAATCTGCTGGAACAATATTCGTTTCTTTGGGAGTCGAACATTTTGAATTATGGTATGACTGAATAATGTTAGATAGACTAATTTTTTAGATCAAATTCATAAATCAAATGGTATGCCACTAATAGGAAATAAATATGTTAATCAACACTCAAATAATAATTCAATCAACAACCACGGCATATATTTTATAAAATTTGGTCTAAATAGTTGGTCTCTCTATCATTACTCGTGAACGAAATGAGACAATTCCTACAATTGGAGGGTGGGGTCCCCATTGTACAGTCGAATATTTGTACTTCTTAAATTATATACCCATCGATATAACCCTAGCTCATTTTCTATTAATTGAGATTAACTTGCACATGCATTATGGATAAACTCGTTTTTACAACATGCATATGAGTATACATGTTGTGAGAAACAAAAATGTTGTGACAGGAAGATTATATATGACAAATCAATTAGTTCTTAATTTAGTCGTGCTGGAATTTTTTTTTCCAGTTAAGTTCAATGTAATGAGATTTGCATTTTGGTTTGCAGCATTTTATTGTTGTCGCGGGACAAGTTACAGAGGAAAGAAAAGGTTGGTGTCTATGAAAATGTAATTAATCCCAAATGTGGAAGTTTAACTTAAATTTGAGGCTTGTGTGAGGGTAATTAACAACCTTTTTTCTGACAAAAAAGAAGAAGAAAGTAAATTGGCTAACTGGAATTGAAGACGATGGATTAGAAAGCAGACGGCTGTTTTATCTGTTGAATATAGTATTCCTGATCGGTATGAGGTACCCTAAATTTTAATTAGGACGAGGTTAAGACCGTAACATTTTATATCCCTTAGTTCTCTTGTTTATTGGTTAAGTTGAATTAATTTTTCTCTAGGATCGTCGAGATTCCTCAAAAAATTTAGCAAAAACAACATGCACACGAAACCCGAACACTCCTACGTGCACTTACTGCATCTCAGACCTATCTTATTTTGCTTTGTTTATAAATGATCTTACTACTACTACTGGAGTGCTTTTGATATTGCGCTTTGGTAGCTTTAGAATGTTGACTTGTGAGCAAGAAAGAAGGTTCGTGAATGAAGAATTTTAGGACAAAGAACTTTGGCGTGTTTAAGGGCTCACGACGAAATTCTCAATGTTAAAAAGCTTTCGTTTCTAACAAGTTAATCATCTAAGTTCTGAGCAAGAGCGAAGAAGCTTCATTTACCATTAAAAAGGAATGAAGAAGTTTCGTGGAAGAAATTATTGCAATTCATATTAAAGTTGTTCTGCTTTTGACATGTTATACTGGGGCCAAGAAAAGACAAAAAGCTATTAGCTTTACAAATTTTTGCCTATAGAATATTTTAGCTGCGTCTAGAACTCACCTGAGAAAATAGTTATTAACTACATTGAAGAAAAACCAAAGAACAATGAAGAATTGAGAAAGATGAATAGCTAGAGAAAAGTTTAGAGAAGAACTGAGGTTTCTGTATTTCTGAAAAGATGACTGACTGATTACATTTGTGAGTTGCAATTCCTAATACACTAATCACAATAGAAGCTTACTTGTAATGAATTAACCAACGAATCACTTAACATCTAACAAATATTTTAACAACTTTGGCCGACATGGTAGTGATTATGACAACCAATGATCATGAGACATATGTCCTCTTTTTATTCAGAGAAACAATAGTTGTATAATTGATAATCAAGAGGAGTTATATTTTTCAAGCACATCGCGAATAATATCAAATTAAAGGAAATGTGTTGAGCCCTTGTATGAAGGCGTGGATTCAAATTTTGTCGGTGACTAACTAATTTAACAAAATCTATCGTTTGACCCCAAAAAAAGAAAAAAGAAGAAAAAAAGAAGAAAAAAAGAGGAATTTCAAATCAAAAGGACTCAAGCTAAAAAAATAAAGCCAACTTAACTAATTTATGAGCGTTGAATTAGTAGTGTGGCGAATATAACACACACAAGACTCAATAAATGAGATCAGTCCAAGTTTGATTTCAATGGTTAGTGTATAAGTAACGCGCACTTTAGACTCCTACATTGATTATATTATCAATCGCATTTCAATCCTTGACTTGTACATTGATTTGTATGCTCATTCTAGTTTCTGATAGTTCACAATTCTCCCAACCTCTTCATATTAGTGTTAGTCTCGACTAGAAGTTGGCTCATTTAGTTGTTACTATTTCTTTTAATTATATTATTGTTTGGGCCATAAATTAAAAAAAAAAAAAAAAACGTTTGTTGTGGGATCAAACAATTTGTCTTACATAAAGTCGCACGACTTTGGCCCACCAATTTCGAAACCTAAGCTTAGGGCTCGGACGACCAACTCTTTTCATCTCAACCATTCGAGGGCTTGGACAAGATTCTCCCCGAAGCGTGTCTGCGTGCGGACAACCAAGCCCGGAAATATTCCGCCTCCCTAAATGTCAAGGAACACGTCATCCAACATGCTGATGTCACCGCAACAATCGTGCGAAACGCCACAAGACACAGCTAAAGGCCACCAATCAAGAATTATAGTCATCGTTAGAGCCAAATGACCGATTTGTCCATGCTTCAACTTAGCATTAAAGGTCGAGGATGCTCCTTCTTCACCGCCTATAAATAGAACCAAAGGCCTTCAAGCTTAGGATCTTCGTCAAATTCAATCTCTACGATTATATGAACCTCAGTGATTCTTTAATCAACCCAACTGCTCTTCAATACAAACCCAAATTGCAAAACCTCTAGCTCTTCAGTTACAATCTCAAAGCCTACCTTCGAAGCAAATATTGTCTACGACCCCTGGGATCTAAAACTTCTATAGCTCTACGACCCCGTGTTATAATTTGGTTGACGTGCAATTTCAACTACCTTGATCACCTCTATAAGGCAATATTTCCTGTTTTGTTCAGTCCGACCCTAGAGACCTCGGCGGACTCCTCCAAATTTTACTTTTGTAAATATTTGTAGTCTTGACTCTATCATGAAATGATTGCATTTTGTTTCTCGTTTTAGTTTCTTTTTCTCTTTCATTTACATTTCACCCAAATTCACACTGAATTATAAGTCCTAGTTCGCTTAGCGCACAAAAAATAACATAACTGAACCAGCGTCCCACTTAGTGTTCGATCTTTTGGTTAAGAAGTTAGTTTTATGCGCAACTCTCTCACACACTCACTGTTTGTTGGCAACTTCCAACACTAGCACTTTCCAGAAGGAAATTATGTAGTTATAATCCTCACATTCCAAATATAGGTATCAGTAGTTGTTTAGTGAGCATTATTGTACATCATTTTTCCTTTCCTTTTAGATTAGCTTGGACTGGAAATTGGCTCATTTTTTACGTTTTGGTTGCACTATAGAAGATCATTTTTATGTTCTACTTTTTGAAAACACCATGTACAAAAAAGTACTATGATTAGATGCTCTCCACTTTTCCTTTTGGTGTATAAAAAAATAAAATAAATAAGTGATTAATGGATGGACTTCGGTTAACTTGGTTATAAATTTCTTATGAACCACATGTAGCTTTACTTTTCTTGAGCATTATTCTGCAGACAGCAATTGGATTCTGCATTTGGTGCTCCAATCTCATTTTTTGTTAAGTCAGAATTTAAAATAAAATGTCACTTTCCATGTCAAGAAACAAGAAATCTCTATATTACAGTACAAACATCTCACACAATTAAACAAACTTTACAGGGTAACAACTGAAATTTTGCTCCACTTACGTCTCAAAGACCTTTTCATCAAAATAGGGCTTATATGTAGACATTGCCTAATCGGAGAATCACACTTTCGAGCAAGGTCCGAATGCATTTTCTCAGCATTCTGCACTTTGATGACTAACTTTGTTGGAGCCATTGAGGAAATAATTGAGATAGACCTTCTTTCAAGAACCCAATTTTCATTTGAATTTATTTCCTGCTTTGGCATATTTTCACCTTCATCATCCACCTCAGCTCTGTTTTCGCAAACGTCTTGATATCCCACTTGATTATTTGCACCTATTTCACCTTCACTCTCAGAATTCTCCATCTGGGGTTCTCCATTTGTGACTGTGGAAGCACTGATATGAGTCTCTCTCACAATATTAGCGCGGCATATTAGGCAATTCCTGTGAGACCTCAACCAAGTGTCAATACAAGGAATGTGGAAAGCATGATTGCACTTTGGCAACAGCCTTAGAGTGTCATCTTTTCGAAACTCATTCAAACAAACCGAACACTCGGTCCCTTCATTCAAGCCCTCGTCTTTCCTGTACTTACAAACTGAAATTGAATTTATGATTGACTGTTGCAAACCAACGGAGGAGATGAACCAGATTGGATGGTCTACTTGATCTGCAAGTAACTTTTCATCCGTGCCGGTAGATTGAGAGGGTGAAGATCCATTAATTCTGTGACTCCACCAACTTGTGCAAGACTTCACCACAATAATATAGTACCCAATAAGAAGGAAAAACTGGCTAGCAAAGAGACTAAGAGCACCCCATAAGGTGAGATATAGTGGTTTTGGTTGGTTTGATCGATAACTGAAGTTGGTGGTGGTGTGTAGAAATCAACATAAGGGTAACAGTCGTACATGCAATTGGGGCCGCAAAAGTCTGGACAATCAGTTTGGTTTGTGGAAAATGGTGCAGATGGGAAGAGCTTTCTGTGTTTGATGATTGCCATTAAAGATGGTTTAGTGTTGAGGAAATTCATGAAGCTTGAGATAATTGAAAAAGAAGATGAGAGGTATACAAGGAGTGAGGTGGGGTGTCAGTTTCCTTGTGTGAATTAGAAGAAAAGAAATGAAATTAGACACATCTCTTTCAAGGTTAGTGGGAGGGGGTATGAGAGTAACTTGTATAAAACAGGTTTGCTATCACGTAATGTTCCAATTCAATAATATAATATCACAAATTGTATTATTCAACGGGATGTTATGTTAGTTGTTTACCCATTACATATAAGTTCTTCTCGATGCGGATTGCTGGGTTTGGAATTTTGGGGGGAGGGGGGAGTCAGGAAAGTCCATGTCTCCATGACGTCATGGATTTACCAATTCTTTGGTTATAACTAGTTAATTTTTACTGCATTTTTGTATAGGTTTTCTTTTCTGCCTACCAAAAGAATGGTTGGTTGGTTCTATTTTTGTATGGATATTGATTTGTCTTTTTAATCATCTTCTCAGGCAAACTGGGGTGCCATTCAATTGACCAAAAAAAGGGTTATTCTCGTTATTTTTTTGTTGTTGAAGGAATCGATAGTGAATTTCATTCATCTCAAAGAGAAAACAGTACATTCAAGGGTTACACAGATATGGGACAATCTGATGCTAATATGTCGATAATAATACTAGGGGGATGCTCCGCCCATTCAACGCATTGATTGATTGAGAGTCCGAGACGAGTAAGTCTATGAGGCGCGACATTGGCTTGACGACGAACATGGGTGATAGGAGCTTCAGTGACCACCGGAGCCAGCGACTTGATGTCTTCGATTAATTGACCAAGAGAAGATCGGTTAACCTAAGGTTGCCGCGAGGCTTCGACAATCTGAAGTGAATCTGATTCACAAAAGGATATTAGAAAACCCCTTTTCGTACACCCATATCAAACCAATTCAAACAGCCATTGCTTCTAATTGGAGGGGGAGAAAATATCAGGGAAGCTTCCACATTTAGCAGCCAAGAAGCCTCATGAATCATCCCTTATTATCAAACCGTAGCCACCTGAACAATTGACCCGGTTCCAGGGGGCGTCAATGTTGAGTTTGAGGCTACCCGAATGAGGGCATGACCACTTTGCCGAACCTTGCAAGGGGGTAGGGACCATTCTTTTGTTGACCGAGAGAAATGAGAGACACCACTGAGTAGCTCAGAGCATTACGGTGTCCGGAGAATCACATTTAGAACTCCAAAGCTTCGCATTTCTAGCACCCCAAAGCACCTAGCAGATCATCATAAAGGAATAAAACATTTCAGATTTTAGCATACCCGCAATGTCCATGGCCCAAGAGAGGAAAGATGGGGGATAGGAGTCCCGGAGAGGGCATCCAAGATGGGATAATAACCAAGCACATTTAGTGAAGGGACATTCCTTTAGTAAGTGGATGATTGTTTCCTTAGGGTGGTTGCACATCACGCACGGCAGATTAGTCGTGATGTGGCACTTGGCCAGGTTCACTTTAGTGGGGATGATGTCGTTACAAATGCGCCACATGCATATTCTGACCTTTGGGGGAACCTTTGCGTGCCATATCTTGGACCAAAAGGTTGATTTCCCGAGAGGGTTTGAGGATGAGGATCCCGTATTGCTTGGATAGAGCGACTCCTGAGCAAGATGATAGACACTTCTTACTGAGAATCTCCTATTCTTCTCAACATGCCATGATAGTAAATCTGCTAGACTTCGAAGACTCATAAGGATGAACCAGATTGCGTTGACCTTCGGAGCAGAGAAGAGGCCAGAAATGTGGTCGAGATTCCACACTTTGGCTATAGGGTCAATCAACTCACTAACCATACGAAGAGGTGAATTGGGCGGCTTTGGAGTGAAAATTTGTGATCGACCAGACAAAGGAACCCAAGGGTTCTCCTAAATTCTTATTGAGGATCTGCTGCCCACTTGCCACCTTGAACTCCTAGATATTATATCCCTCGTTGCACAAATACTTTTCCAGAAGTATGAAGCATCGGGCGACACCGTGGCCTCGAGGAAGGATCCGTTGGGGAAGCATTTTTCCTTGAGAACCCTCAAAACCAGATAGGCAGAATTCATTGTGATTCTTCACCTTTGTTTCGCTAGGAGGCTGAGGTCGAAAGCATACAAGTTCTGTAGGCCCAGGCCTCATTTGGATTTCGGGATGCAGAGTTTTTCCTATAAAAGCTAGTAAGTTCATTTCCTTCCTTCAATGTCATCCCACCAGAAGGAAGCAATTGGCCTATTTAAAGCATCACATTAGTACTTTGGCAGGAGATAGCAGTTCATAGTGTAAAAGGGAATGGCTAAGGCAACAAACTTGATGAGAAGTTCTTTACTGGCAACACTAAGAATCTTTCATTTCCATCTTTGGAGTCTCTTCCATAGTCGTTCTTTGATGTATACAAAGTATTGGCTTGTGTTTCTTCCGACATAAGTTGGCATGCCCAGGTACTTTAAATGTCGGTCGACCATCTGAACGCCCAGCAAGGCAACCAGCTTGCCTTAAATGTGTTTTTTGATATTGCGGCTAAAGCAGACCTTACTCTTCTGGAGGTTGACTTTTTGACCTGAAGCACTTTCGTAGGACGAGAGGATCTCAGCAATCTGGTGGCATTCCGATTCATTTGCATGGCAAAATAACAGACTAGAATCTACGAAAAGCAAATGGTTCACAGTAGGGCCTCCGGAACTGATCGTGATCCCCTGGATTTTACCTTCGGTCTTCCTTTGGGCGATAAGGCCTAATTACCCTTTCGTACATAGCAAAAATAGGTAGGGAGAGATACGGTCCCCCTGACGGATCCCATGACAGGGGTGAAGGTAACCTATAGGATGCCTATTCACTACGAAGGAGTACAAGACCGAGCACACTAGTTCCATGACCATGTTTTTCCACTTTAGGGAGAACCCAATGCGAGATAAGATGCACCATAGATAGCCTTATTCAATTCTGTCGTAAGCCTTGCTAATGTCCATCTTTAGGGATAAGAACCTTTTTTTACCCTGGCGATGCTTAATGAGTGAATGAGAAATCTCCGAAGCCAGCAGAGAGTTATCTGCTATCAATCTACTTGGGACGAACGCATTCTGGGTAGGAGAAATGATATGGTTGAGGATCTCTTTTAGCCGATTCGCCATTACCTTTGAGGCAATTTTAAAGACCACGTTGCAAAGACTAATAGGCCTGAATTGGGACATATCTTTGGGGTCTTTCACTTTGGGAATAAGGTATATATGGGTGAAATTTATTTGCTTGAGAATTCTGCCGGACTGGAAAAGACATTGAATGGCGGTCGTCACATCCGGACCAACAATGGGCCAGAAATGTTAATAGAAGAAGGGGACATTCCATCGGGCCCCGGCGCCGTGGATGGCTGCATGCTGAAAATGGCCACCCGAACCTCTTTAACCGACACTGGAAGCGGGTGTTCCTGTCCCCTTGCCGCAACCAAAGAAATTGAGACTTCTGGCGCCAATAGGTCTCCTCTTGGCCTAGAAGAGCATCCAGATGCTCCATTAAATGTGACCTTTCTGCTAAGGACGCATCCGATAAAGGTTGAGCGAGGATGAAGCTGAGCTTCGAGTGGATGTCATTTATCTCCTCCCTTCTACCTTGAAAAACCACATTCTGCCACTTGAGGAAGGCAACTCTAGTAGCCTTGATTTTATGAACAACCTGGAACATAGGGACAAAAAACAGCTTGTCCTTGAAGATGTTGGTCACCATAAAATTCTATTTGTTTTCCTTGATGGTAAATTGGTAATGAAGCCAATGAACAAATATTTGTAGAAGTATATAACTTAAGACTTGGATTGATTTAATATGTGAAATAGTGGTTCAGGGTTTTAGAATGAGTATTAGGAGTTTAGGGGTGATTTGAGTTTAAGGTTTTGTAATGGTTTTTGTTTTGGGTTGGGGTGGAGTTTGGGGTTTTTTTGGATTTAAATATTGAGTTTTGGGCTATACAAAATTCGAGATCTAAATTCTGAGTCATAATGATTAACTTGACACCCGAACTCACTCTCTTTATATATGTGATTAATTTGACTATAACAAAATAAAAATTGCAATGTAAGGTTTAAACTCACTTAGCGACAGACGAAAACTACAATGTAGTCTAACCTAGAGGTTGTGATGAATTCCAGGCTCATATTCCACACAACACGTCCTGGGATCGGTCCATGATGCTGATGAATCACACAATGGTGGCTTGCCGTAACAAAACGACCAGTTGGTCCCCTTTTTTGTTAAAAAAATGTAAAAAAGTAAGAAAATACCTGCTAGTTGTACATGTAGTGGCACTAGTAATATTTGTTTGGTCTAGGAGCATTAGTGTATTTGAAAATTTTATTGACCACTTATTTTGTTTCGATCCAATTAGTGACCACTTATTAATTCTACTCCCTATATTAAGAAGGGGGACTTGAAACATTTAACATAAAGTGATACAGTACTTTATCGCTATGGGCTGTGTCACCTTGTTAAAACTGTGGGCCACTTTATTGAGACTTTCCATGGACTCTCCGACACCTCATGCTTTTGACACAATTTTCGTGCCAACATTATAAAATAATGTGCTAAATGCTAATTAGGGCTTATTTTGGGGTTTAATTTTCTGATATCATTCTTCTCACCAAGGAGGAAAATATATAATGTACAAGAGTGATTTACAAGGAAAGAAACATCAAATAACCTAATTACAATATGATTACAAGAACTCAAATAGGTCACTAAACTAATTACAAAAGGTCAACTCTCCAACACACCCCCTTAAGTTGGTGCATAAATGTCGTTCATGCCTAACTTGACAAGAGAGTTGTAAAACGCTTGACTTGCAACAGCTTTAGTTAAGATATCTGCCAACTGATCCTCTGACTTTACTAACAGGAATTGAATAATATTCCCATCCAACTTCTCCTTAATAAAGTGTCTGTCAACTTCTACGTGTTCTGTGTGATCATGTTGAATTGGGTTGTGTGAGATATCGATAGCTACTTTATAATCACAAAATAAATCTAAGGCTGAATTCGAAGGATACCCAAGCTCACCAAGTAACCTTCGAAGCCATAATAGTTCACATACTCCTTTTGCCATACCCCTGTATTCCGCCTCTGCACTTGATAAAGCAACTACTTTCTGTTTCTTACTTCGCCAAGTCACTAAGTTTCCTCCCACAAATGTAAAGTAACCAAATGTGGACCGACGATCAGTAACATTGCCTGCCCAATCTGCATCGGTGTAACCCTCTATTCGGCAATGGTCATTCTTGGAAAACATGATGCCTCTACCCGGTGAGGATTTCAGGTATCGTAGGATGCATTCAACCGTACCCGTATGTGCATCACTCGGAGAATGCATAAATTGACTAACACTTACTGCGTATGCAATATCAGGCCTGGTGTGAGATAAATAAATTAACCTCCCAACTAACCTTTGATAACGATCTTTATTAGTGGGAACTTGATCAGGGTGCACGGCAAGATGGTGATTTTGGACTATGGGGGTGTCAGCCGGTTTACAATCAAGCATTCTGGTTTCAGCTATTAAGTCTAGAACATATTTTCTTTGAGACAGAAATATACCCTTTTTAAATCGAGCTACTTCTACCCCCAAGAAATATTTCAAACCACCAAGATCTTTCATCTCGAACTCGGTTGCTAGATAATCTTTGAGCCTTGAGATTTCTTCTTTGTCGTCACTCATAACAATTATATCATCCACATAAATAATAAGTGTCGTCAATTTACCCATTCGACGTTTCAAGAAAAGTGTATGATCAAAATTGCTCTGCCTAAACCCATACTTCCTCATAGCCGTCCGGAACCTACCAAACCATGCCCAAGGTGATTGTTCAATCCATATAACGCCTTATTCAACTTACACACCATTCCAGGTTGTGAAACCGATGCATAACCAGGTGGAATATCCATATACATTTCTTCTTTAAGATTACCATGTAAGAAAGCATTTTTCACATCAAATTGTTGTAATGGCCAATCCAAGTTAACCGCCAATAAAAGTAACACTCTTACCGTATTAATCTTTGCTACCAGAGCAAATGTTTCTGTATAATCAACATCATACATCTGAGTGTATCCCTTGGCCACCAATCGTGATTTGTATCGTTCAATCGACCCACCAACTTTGTACTTGATGGTGTACACCCATCGACATCCCACTCTCTTCTTTCCTCGGGGTAGCGGAACTAAATCCCATGTTTGATTTTTTTGAAGTGCATCCATTTCTTCCTTCATTGCCTTGGTCCATCGATCATCAAATAGTGCTTCCTCCGATGAACTTGGTGTGCTATCATTGGATATTTGTTGTACAAAAGTTTTGCCGGGTTCTGATAATTTATGTGAAAGTTTTGCCGGGTTCTGATAATTTATGTGATGACACATAGTTGGTAATGGGATATTTAGAGTCTTTCGTTGTTTCCGGTGAATATCGATTGGGTGGCTTTCCCCGGTTGTGCCTGAAAGGTAACTGATAGTTCGGAACATCGGATACATCAATAGGGATAGTAGATCTTACCTTATGAATATTCTTTGGAGTGTGGTCATTTGATGGTACTATATTTTGAGACGAGGGAGGAGTAGTATCAGTAGAAGTCTCAAGATTGGCAAGTGGCAGCACTGTTTCCGTGGGTGAGGATGGCACTTCCGTGCCTGCCGCTAGTTCTGTGGGCAGCGATGCTGCTTTTGTTGGCTGGGCTGGTAGCGCAGCCACTGCGAGCTCGGCAACTGGCTCGGCTAATAATGGCAGCGGAAGATCAATGGTAGCAGCCATGGTCCAAACCTGTTCGTCATGTAGTGTCTCCCCTTAAAGACAAGGGTTGGAAGAAGCCAGAGAGTAATACATCTCATACTTGGAAAAATTAACATCCATGGTAATATACATCTGACGTGAATAAGGGTGGTAGCAACGGTACCCTTTCTGATGTAGTTCATACCCTATGAAAAAGCAACGGAGAGCACATAGGTCAAGTTTTGTCCGTTGATTTTTATGTAGATGAACAAAGGCAACACATCCAAAAACTCGCGGTAGGAGCACCAAAACAGACGATAGAGGCACGAATGTAGCAAGAACTTGCAAAGGTGTAAGAAAATTCAATACTTTGGATGGCATGCGGTTGATAAGGTAAATGGCAGTATGAAGAGCAACATCCCAAAGATGAGCGGAGAACATCAGCCCCAATCAATAGCGATCGAGCCGTTTCTAATATATGGCGATTTTTGCGCTCAGCCACCCCATTTTGTTGAGGAGTCTGAGGACAAGTAGTCTCGTGGAGGATTCTGTGATTAGTTAAATAATGTGTAAAATCATTATTATCATATTCACCACCATTATCAGAATGCAGAATCCGGATTTTAGTAGAAAACTGTGTCTGAACCATGGTGTGGAATGTCTTAAACGCCAAAAACACATCACTTTTATGATTAAGAAGGTATAACCATGTCATCTGTGTGCAATCATTTATGAATGTTACAAACCACCTAATACCAGATGAAATAGTAATCGGAGATGGTCCCCAAACATCCGAATGAACAAGACCAAAAGGAATAACACTTTTATTAGAATTCAACGGATAAGAAACACGGTGACTCTTGGCAAGTACGCAAGTGTCACATTTAAAGTCTGAAACCGAACAACCAACAAATAAATCCGGAAACATATGCTGTAAATAACTGAAAGACGGATGACCCAAACGGTGATGCCGTAACCATATCTGACGCCGTTTGTGATCAACGGCTCCTTGGGCAAGATTGACTCGTCCTGTACTGACATCGTCATCCCCCCTCTTAGTACCACGACCAATTATCTCATTCGTGAGAATATCCTGAATAAGACAAAACTTTGGATATAATAGTACACAACAGTTCAATTGTTCAGTAGCTTGGCGAGAAGACATCAATTTATGTTTTAGTGACGGTACAAGTAGTGTATGCGGCAAAGAGAGGGTAGGCGTGAGGCGTACAGTGCCAGCGCTAGTTACCGGTGAGGTGACACCATTAACATTAGTAATATTTTGTCGAAATGGAACAATATCACAAGCTAAATCAGTAGGGTCATAGGTCATATGGTGTGTGGCACCGGAGTCAATGATCCAACCAGACTGAGTATCACAATTATTCATATTAAAAGCATAACCACAATTGCCTGAGGACTCCAGAGGCATGTCGGAAGAACTCGAAACAGGAAGAGGATTCATGGTAGGGTCAGTTAGGGTAGTAGTGTTTAGGGTTGTAGTGTTTAGTATAGGGGTAGGATCGGTTAGGATGAAATTGTTTCCACACACACACACACAAAATCCCTAATAAGTTTCTATCAAGTGAAAGGTAGGCCTACCTTCTGTGAATTGAAAATTGTAGCGAGTCTAGTGACATATGGCCAATGATTTGGAATTTTATTGGTACAAAATTGGTATATAGAATTCAGAAATTAAGCAATTAATGTGAAATGCATGTATTGGAACGATATCTAATTGGGTGTTTGACAGACGGAAATAAAGAGGGAAGAAACATAATTGTACGGCCAAATCGGCACATTACTCTCAAAATTATGTTGCAGTGACCAGGATTTGCAAGCATAAGAGCCGTTAAAATATGTTCTCAGTGAGATCTTCAAATCTATAAGAACTTTTAAAATTTTTTTGCAAATCGTAATTAAAAACGCTTTTAGTAATTTTAAAAATAGTTTTAAAAGTACTCATAAAATATGAGGCCCAATTTCACAATACATTGGCCCAAAAAAATCTGAACAAGGCCCAGAGCCCATCTAAACCAGCCAACACCATTTCATAGATTTTCCAATATATATCCAAAACCCTAGCCTCCTATATCTCTTACCCTCTCCTCGCCTCACCCACACATTCACCAGCCGCCGTCTCCTCCCAACCCCACCGTGCAAATCCGCCAGCATGGGCCGCGTTCGCACAAAGACGGTGAAGAAGTCATCTCGCCAGGTTATCGAGCGATACTACTCGCGCATGACCCTGGACTTCCACACCAACAAGAAGATCCTGGAAGAAGTCGCCATCATCCCCTCGAAGCGCCTCCGCAACAAGATCGCCGGATTCTCTACCCACCTCATGAAGCGGATCCAGAAGGGCCCGGTTCGCGGTATCTCCCTAAAGCTGCAGGAGGAGGAGCGCGAGCGCCGCATGGACTTCGTCCCCGAAGAGTCCGCTATCAAGACCGACGAGATCTCCGTGGACAAGGAAACTCTCGACATGCTCTCCTCTCTCGGCATGGCTGACATGCCTGGGGTCAAGCGGGTCGACCCGGAAGCTCAGACTCAGAATCTCGGCGGGTTCGGGCGTGGTGGTCCCAGGAGGTACTAATCTGGGTTTAGAGAATGATGGGTTTTGCTTAAAATCCCAAGTTATCGTTCCCTTAATTTTCTGGAAGATTTTTAATGTTATAGTACATTTGAAGTAGGAAGGAAACTATTGCTAATTTTCTATGCTTTTCGGGTTTTCTATGGAACGAATGCGGATGCAATGTTTTATTATGTGATTTTGTTGAAGTTTGGATTTAGAATCGAAAGCGATGCGCATTATTTCTTTTGGGTAATTAATCGTTTCGGTGAAGATTGTTGGTAGGGACTGATAGTATTGCAGTAGTATTCTTTCTGCTTACAATGTTTGTGTTCTCTTGAGTTACTATCAGGTTTGGTTAGGTTTTGAATTATAGTTTGGTTTGTGAATTCCGGAGCCATTTTAGTTGTTGGGGATGATTTGTTTGATCTGTGAAACAATGCTATGGCGTTGCATCTGGTCTGTTAGAATTTGGAACCTGTGTGATGCCAATTTGGATGTTTATTGTTTGGGTTTCGTGCAACATTCGGAATGCAACTTGCTGGGATTTCATTTGACTAGCATCCCTTAAAATGCCTTCTCTTCTGATTAGCATGTAGACTCTAGTGATTTGTGCGGTTTAATTCACAAGATGATTACTTCTGCTCACTCGCTCACTTGCACCCATCACTCATGTCTCTGCTTCTGATAGCATCACCTTGTTTTGCCTTTCCTTAGCGTAAACTGTAGAAATGCGTTGGTATGCTGTTGTGCACATAGGCAGGGCTTGTTGTTAGGACGATGCTTTTTGCTTTCCTAGTGATCCGTTGAACAAGGAGCCTTGCAACCCACCGGCTGATTCCATTTGCACCACCTGCAGTCAAGGCTACCTTGCTACCTTGCCTTGTAACCTAGGGCTGATGTTTTGTATCCTAGCCTCCTAGGGTTGATGTTTTGTATCCTAGCCCGACCATGTTGAGCATATGACAATGGTCTTCCTTAAATCTCTCCAATGACGTACCTTTCTGATCGTCATGTTTTCTTGTTCAGCCACTTTAGTAACAACTCCTTGGCAGCATTTTGTCAATTCTGGTTATATCCGTTTGGTCTTGGATAGGGACTCGGATTCTTTCTCCTCCTCTGCCCATTTTTCATTCTTAGCCCTTGAAAAAATTTCCTATCGTGAAGATCAAGGCCGTGTAAGAGCCAAAACCACGCAGTCTATTACTCAAAGAAAAAACAAGAATTCTGATACTTATTTAAAGCCAAAACGATGTCTATTACCCAAAGTAAAAATAAAAATTGCAGCGTCTTCTTCTACAGAACGACGGGGATTTGTGAGAGGTAGAAGGCGGGCCAGGTGACGAGGACAAGAAGCGATCCATGGTGTCGATCGTGGTCGAGATGGCGCGAGGGTCAAAATTGAAGTTCTCTGTTTTGTTCCCAAATAGATTCGCACTTCGTAAATCAAGGTTTTGCTTTTATATTTTGCAGTTGATGGAGAAGGAGGTGAGGGAGTAGAGCTCGGGCCATGGGCAAAGTAGAAAGAGGGGATGAAAGATTCACATTACACTGCCAGTATGCGTGCAAAACAACAAGACTCAAAACATCATGAACCCAAAAATCTCAACTGATGTCATACAATGTGATGCACTTGGAATCGAATCGATGTTTTCGAATCAGTCGAATCGATCGAGGAACTTAACCTAGCTGGTCTTCCTACCAACAATTAGAACAAACGAAGCCAGCGCAGTGGATAATACAACGCAAATGAAAGAATTTTAGTGAAGCGAAGCGGCTAGCTTAGCTGCTAATGCAACTGGTTGGGCTAAACGTTCTAACGTTGCAAATGTGGGTTCGGTCATGTCAGTTTGCCATGACAGCGTGCCCTCCTCTACATTCAAGTTTTAATCCTGGTTGCCGTAGATAAGGGTATTTCAGTTGCCTTCTCGTATGTCAAGTTTCAATACACATTTTGCAAGGATGTATCATATTTGATATGCTGATCACAATTTCTCTCCGGTGGAGATGCAATTCCATCATCTATTTCCATAAAAGATGCATTCCTTTACCTTGCTTTTTTGTTCTCACCAAAATAAAATCATCTCTCTTTTTGGTAAAGATACGTTCCATTATTTGGAGTTTCCGGGAAAAGTAATGGCTGACGCTCTCTAACATAGATAGATTTTATATAATTATAAAATAATAAAAAATGTATTAGTTTTAGGGTAAATCGCCAAAATGGTCCATGAGATTTGCATAACTCATCACTTTGGTCCTTGAGATTCCAAATCGATAAAAGTGGTCCCTGAGATTGTCCACCATCCATCATTTTGGTCATTCCCGTTAAAAATTCTGTTAAGTGTCCCGGAGCTCTTGGCCTGAAGTTTGGGCAATTTTCAAAGCTTCGTAACTCAATCGTTTCTTAACCAAATTCGACCCATAATATATCAAAATGAAGATAGGAAAGTGTAGAATAAGATTATACCTATTTCGAAGCCCAATGGTTGCCGGAGATAGCCGGAAAATAGCCTCAAAGTTGACTGGTCCGAGTGAAAACTTGAAAACTCGTCGGAAACTGTGTAAACTTTAAACGTTCATAACTTCTTCAATACTCAACGAAATCAAGTGATTCAAAAACGAAAATCATACCTATCGATGAGAATAAGAGAATGGTACCTTTTTTTTTTATGGCTAGATCGCCGTGTTTTGGCCAGAAAACGGCTCGAAAGTGGCTAGCTCGAAAATTGCTCGAAAGTGGCTGTCTTGGTCTCGAGTTAGCCACTTTCGAGCCGTTTTCTGGCCAAAACACGGCGATCTAGCCATTTAAAAAAAAAAGGTACCATTCTCTTATTCTCATCGATATGTATGATTTTCGTTTTTGAATCACTTGATTTCGTTGAGTATTGAAGAAGTTATGAACGTTTAAAGTTTACACAGTTTCCGGCGAGTTTTCAAGTTTTCACTCGGACCAGTCAACTTTGAGGCTATTTTCCGGCCATCTCTGGCAACCACTGGGCTTCGAAATTGGTGTAATCTTATTCTACACTTTCCTATCTTCATTTTGATATATTATGGGTCGAATTTGGTTAAGAAACGATTGAGTTACGAAGCTTTGAAAATTGCACAAACTTCCGGCACACTTAACGGAGTTTTTAACGGAAGGACCAAAATGATGGATGATGGACAATCTCAGAGACCACTTTTATCAATTTGGAATCTCAGGGACCATTTTGGCGATTTAACCTTAGTTTTATGTGTCTGAATAAAATTTTGATGAAACACTAATAGGCATAAACTATGCACTTTAATTGTTGATCGGGAAGTGGACGGAATCTCCGTGGCACGACCATGTGGTAAGTGCTGCTGGTGCAGGCAAAGAAACTGCCCTATAGTTTCCAAAAAATAAAAAAGAAGCTGTCCTACACTAGTTGCCTTGCCTTTACTACTTTGCCAAGTTGCTATTGTGAAAATTAACAACGGAAAAAGAACGAAGCTGTTATTGGCACTCTCAAAATTTCAATATGTACTTCTCTTAAGTTTTTAATTTATCTTTTCACATTTTCTCAATTTGATTTTCGATTTTACCCCTGTATTGCTTTTGATGTCCTAGAATCTTGAAAACCTAATGAAAGATTTTTTTTTTTTTTTTGTCAAACGATAGATTTTGTTAGATTAGTCACCGACGTGATTTGAACTCACGCTGTCATACAAGGGCTCAACTTCTTTCCACCACTGTGGTAAAGGCACACAAATATTTTGGTTAGTAAAGATTTTTTTTGTTGTATGAGTTATTAATGAATTTGATTGGCATGTATCCGTTAGTAGACGGTGGAGACTTCTTTTTTACATATTCGCTTTAATTCCAGTAGGCCAAAAATCTAATAGACTTTAGAAACTTCATTAGTATGCTTTTGGGTAAATCCTGGACGAACATACGTATATGGACATGATGTGGCTGAAGAATTTTGATGAAATTTACAATGCTAACATGGAAGAAATGTCAGAGTATGATTGAAATTCTTTGTTATTATAATATGGTCTCACTAAAGCACCTTCTGACTAAAGCGCCTTCTATAATGATGATAAAACGTTATTGTGATGTCCGTCTAATGGTAAAAGGTCACGCAGGCAATAAAAATTTGTCTATTATCATTGTATTACTAAGATGAAATATTATATGGCTGTACGCGTGTAATATAAATCTTTTTCTTCCAAATTCTTACTCCGAGAGCAAGTGAGTCCCCCTCTTTTCACCACAATTTGGGTTGATCATTTAACAACAAACAATTGTCCTCAAGAAACGACCCATGGCACATGCACTTGCAATTTGGCAAAGCAGATTCTACTGTGAATGTACAGTGCAGTACGAGATCGAAGACCATTCTGACAGTTATTTTGATTTTGATTTTGATTAAACAACAACAATAATGATCACATGTGAATGTGAGATGTTCAGGCTTCTCGACAAGTTTTAAAGACGTTAGGCACTGATTATTTCTTTATTTAAGTTTAGTTTAATCTTGAAGTGAAGTGACGGTGATATTCACCACTTTATTTTGTCAATGCAAATCTTAAAATTTAAACTCATTCAATCGTAATAGCGTTTTCTTACAAGTTTTATCACATAACGTATTGTTGGAACATTGACAGATTGGAGGATATCGGGAGTCCCATTGACACAAGTCTAATCGGTTTGTCAATTAGGGTTTATAGTTTTTACTCAATGTGTAGAACAGCTAGGGTTTAGTCTTTTATCCATTGTGTTTACTTGTGTTGTAATTAACCTTAAATTAAGGAGTCTTGATATTGTAAATAGATTAGGAGTGATTTGAGGAAGGTTGAGTGTTGTCCTCCCTAATCTCTCATTCTATATATGTTGTCTATTGTAACTGATTCAATCAAGATATATACATCCAAAATTCAGTATGGTATCAGAGCAGGAACTTTAAATTCATGTTTCTATTTTATCTCCGCTGAGTTTTCTTTGCCTTAAGCCAAGATGGCTAAAGACAACGTTTCTGAAGCTGAAAGCTCATTGGCTACTTCAGATTCAACCGAAGTTGAGGTTAACCCTAATCAATGTCTCAGTTCTGTTTTGCTGAATGAATTCAATTACCTTCCCTGGACTCGTGCTATTTCACTCGCACTTGGAGGGAGATCAAAGTTAGGCTATGTGAATGGCGCCATCGTTGCTCTTGCAGCTACCTCTCATACCTATGCAGTGTGGCTATGTGAAGACCAGCTGGTCATGTGATGACTTCTCAACTCCATGGAGCATAGGATTGTTGAGATTTTCAGCTATTCTAAGTCATCGATGCATCTTTGGAAACAAGTTAATGAGATGTATGGAAATCAAAATAATGTTGCACGTGTCTTCCAGCTCAAGAAAGATATCTCTAGTCTCCAACAAAGGGAAAATAACTTTGTGCAACACCTTGGCAGACTTACAAGCATGTGGAATGAGCTCGATGTTTATCGTCCTCACACCACTGATGCCACTGTGTTGACCCAGAGAGCTGAAGAAGACAAGATCTGTCAGCTCTTGGCAAGCTTAGGTTCAGAATTTGAAGATCTCAGAAGCCACATTTTAATGAATGATGAGCTTCCGTCCTTCACTGGTGTTTGTGCTATCATCCAAAAGGAAGAAGTAAGGAAGAAAGTCATGAGTCAAGAGACTAAAGATGTTGTCTCCGAAACAAAGGCTTATGTTTCCAGCAACAACCGAAATGAGGGCAAAGTTTACAAGGGAAATAGATCTGAGTGCAGCTACTGTGACACACTTGGACACACAAGAGACAAGTTCTGGATCCTTCATCTAGAGTTGAAGCCCAAGTTCTTAAAGGAGACAAAGGGTTCATAAAGAAACCTGAACAACAACTCTTACAAGGCCAATCATGCAACTTCCTATTCAACTGAAGGAATGGTGAACTTCATTGCCAATCCTGTTGCACTAATCAATGAATTCACAGCATATCTTCAAAACAAACAAGTGCATAACAATGGAGATGAAGCCCCTGCAGCTGTTGAGAAGAAGAACACAGCCTTACTTGGAAGATTTGCTGGTTTCTTGGCTGAACATGATCATGTCTCGCAGAAAGATATCCTAGGTATTTGAAGTGCTTTTTTAATTGCCTTAAATGCCAGTAATGAACATGACTATTGGATTATAGACTCAGGAGCCATAGATCCCATGACAAATCAAATTACCAACTTCCATGATTTTAGAAAATTAGCAAAACCTGATCAAGTGTCATTAGCTAATGGTGAAGGTGCCTCAGTTGTAGGGAAAGGGAAAGTCAATCTACTTTCAAAACATATAGATTCAATAGCCCTTTATATTCCCTCATTCCCTTTCAAACTTTTATCAGTAGCAACCATCACCAATTCTTTAAACTGTCTAGCCATTTTCTCTCCTCACAATGTTATCTATCAGGATATCATTACCAAGAAAATGATTGGTAAAAGTTTCTTTTTTAATGGTCTCTACTACCTAGCTAAAGACACCAAAGATCCCAAGGTTTTTCAAGTTAGTTTAAGTATCTCTCAAGATCGACAACTTTGGCATCAATGTTTGGCACATCCCTCCGAGAAAGTGAGGTCTTTTTTTTTCCAAGTCTATGTAAAGACAAGTTAGATTGTGATGTTTGTCACTTGTCTAAGTTTGCTAGGTTACCTTTTGATTCCTCGACTTCTAGAGCTAGTCATCCTTTTGAAATCATTCACTTAGACATTTGGGGTCCAATACTAGAGTCATTTGATGGATATAGGTACTTTGTAACCTTTGTTGATGATTTTACAAGGATAACTTGGTTATATCTTTTGAAATATAAGAGTGAACTTCCAAATGTTTTTCAAGATTTTCATAAACTAGTTGGTACTCAATTTTCATAAAAAATTCATGTATTAAGATTCGACAATGGCATTGAGTACATGTCCCATAACATGTCTCAATACTTGAGTATTCATGGCATCTTACATCAGACCACATGTGTTGGTACACCCCAACAAAATAGGGCGGCCGAGAGAAAAAATAGAGATCTTCTTGAGAAGACAAGATCCCTGATGTTTCACATGAATGTGACCAAGAAATTTTGGTCATAAGGAGTTCTTACAGTTCTTACAGCCACTTATCTTATCAATAGACTGCCTAGCAAAGTACTAGCTTTCAAGTCTCCATATGAAGTGTTGAAAGACAGAAAAATTGATCTCTCACATTTGAAGGTTTTTGGTTCCACTTGTTTTGTCCACAATCAATCTCTCCATCGTGACAAGCTTGATCCCAGAGCAACCAAATGTGTTTTCATGGGTTATTCATCCACTTAGAAAGGTTACAAGTGCTATAATCCAACCACAAGAAAAATTATGGTCTCAATGGATGTGAGGTTTGATGAAAACATTCCTTATTTTTCCAAGAAACTGAGTGATGAAGGCCAGGGGGAGTTTTTAAGTGGTCTGATTCCTTTGCCCAGTGTTCCTCAATACCAAGAAACTCCCACATCCCATGACTCTTCACCTATATCTCCAGAGTTGCCATCCCTTCCAGTCATAGATCTTGAACCTCAGGCCCTAATTCGACGAAATCTTTCCAGAGTTCGACAGCCCCCACTTCGACTACATGACTATGTCACTTACATATCTAGGTATCCTCTTGCAGATTTTGTTTCTTATCAGCAACTTTCACCTTCTCATACCTCTTTTCTTAGTGTCTTCCACAAACCTTTCAAGAAGCAAATGAACTTGCACCTTGGAAAAGTGCAATGAGGGATGAACTACAAGCACTTCATGACCATAAAACCTAGAGTGTAGTTAAACTCCCAAAGGGAAAGAAAGCAGTGGACAGCCGTTGGGTGTACAAAACAAAGTTCAACACAGATGGGACCATTGAAAGACACAAGACTCGTTTGGTGGCTCGGGGTTTCACTCAGACCTATGGCTTGGATTACAAGGAAACCTTTGCACCAGTTGAAAAAATGAACACTGTAAGGGTTTTATTGTCAGTTGCTGTGAACCAATCCTGGCCCCTTTATCAAATGGATGTGAAGAATGCCTTCTTACATGGAGAGTTAAAGGAAGAAGTGTACATGAAACTACCACCAGGTCACCCTTAATCTTATGATCCTGACATGGTTTGTAGACTACACAAATCCATTTATGGATTGAAACAATCTCCACGTGCATGGTATGCACAACTAAGCCCAGTTCTTGAAGCATTTGGTTTTCAATGGAGCAGTGCTGATTCCTCACTTTTTGTCCATGTTGGTTTAGTTGGGAAGTTGATTGTGTTAATCTATGTTGATGATCTCATAGTGACAGGTGACAATATTGAAGAAATTCATTCTCTCAAGCTTGCTCTTCGCAGCAAATTTGCAATCAAGGACCTAGGAACTCTCAAATATTTTCTCGGTATTGAGCTTGCCATATCACAGAAATGCCTATTTCTCAATCACAGGAAATACATCCTTAATCTCTTGAAGGAGTCTAACTTACTGGATTGCAAACCTACACGCACTTCTTTGGATAGTAAACTCTGTCTTCATGATCACAGTGCGCTCCTTTGCAGTGTCATTGAATATCAAAGGCTGGTAGGCAAGCTTATCTATCTCACAATCACGCGTCCTGATATTTCTTACGCTGTGAGTATTGTCAGTCAATTTTTGCATGCTCCTACATTAGTTCACATGCATATTGTGAAGAGAATTCTTCGTTATCTCAAATGGTCAGTTGGTAGATGACTTTTAACGAAAAAGAATGATAGTAACATGGTGAAACAACAAGCAAAGTGTTGTAGCTCGATCTAGCGCAGAGGCTGAATATCGTGCCACGGCTTCCACTGCTTGTGAACTTATTTGGCTGAAAAGCCTTCTGTCTGATCTAGGGTTTCCTAGCAATGCATGTATGTCTATGTTCTGTGACAACCAAGCCACCATGCACATTGTTTCCAATCCTGTTTTCCATGAGAGAACGAAGCATATCGAAGTAGATTGTCACTGTGTTCGATCCTAGGTTCAATCCAAAATTTTCAACACTCATTACACTCGCAGTAATGATCAACAGGCTGACATATTTACCAAGTGTCTTCCTACGATTCAGTTTCTGTGCATTCCTTCCAAGCTTGCCTCAAGGAACCCTCTTGATCTAGCTTGAGGGGGAGTGTTGGAATCGGGAGTCCCATTGACACAAGTCTAATAGGTTTGTCAATTAGGGTTTACAGTTTTTACTCAATGTGTAGAACAACTAGGGTTTAGTCTTTTATCCATTGTGCTTACTTGTGTTGTAATTAACCTTAAATTAAGGAGTCTTGATATTGTAAATAGATTAGGAATTATTTGAGGAAGGTTGAGTGTTGTCCTCCCTAATCTTTCATCCTATATATGTTGTCTATTGTAATTGATTCAATCAAGATATATACATCAAAAATTCAATATGTATCCTTACAAGTTTTAGAATTACAACATAAATCATCTATAGCCTTAAGTATTAAGACACTATCAACAAAAAGAAAAACAACGAGAAGAAGTTGCATGTCACAATCCAGTCCACACTACTACAATATTAGCTTTAGGTGGTGGATGATGGTGGCGGATATTAGAAAAATCATATCGGATAAATTATATCCGACACATCATGTAATTAGTGGCGGATATTAGAAAAATCATGTCGGTTATATCCGACATAAAGTCCTGGCGGATATTTAGTGGCGAATATAAAAAAAATCATGTCGGTCATAACCAGTGTTCTAAAAAACGTCCTAGGCACTGGGCGGTGGTGACCTGAGGCGTTTTCTTGCAAATCGGTTGGAAAAATCGGCTGGGCTTTAGGTGGGCGCCTAGGCGGCCCTAGGCGGTGCTAGGTGGCTAGGCGGATCCTCACCCTCATACATAGAAAAAAATAGAAAAAAAAAGAGCATGTGTTAGTCTTTTTTTTTCTTTTTTTCTTTTTTCTATCTCAAACCATCAAATGGACACATATTCAACAATGACAGAGGCGATACTTACCTCTTTGGGAAGTTTGGAGCTTCAATATGCCACAATTTCCATGGTAGGACTTGTTGGTTTTGGTTTTTGCTGAGAATATTGAGTATTGTGAGTGGCTAAAGGTGAGTGGGTGTGTTGAAATGAGAGAGAAGGGTAAACCATTGGAGCTAAAATGGTAGATGAGGAGCGGCTAGGGTTCTTCATTATAGGGAAATGAGAGCTCTTTTTTTTTATCCTTAAAAGAGAGAGAGGTCTGAGAGAAATGGGAAAAGGGCGGGGTAAAATGAGAGGATGTCCCTCTATTATTGAGAGATATCTCTCATATTCTAGAGAGAGAGGCCTAGGATTTCTAAAAAGTTATCAGAAATGAGAGAAATGGGGGCACATCTTAGCCCTTTATTTTGGAATCCTAAGAAGTTCACTACATGGATGCATGACATGTGTGCATGCCATGTCTATTGAAATTTGAAAGGGACATTCTGACATGAAGAGACAGTGAGCCGTTTGGGGCTCTGGGCTCGAGGCAAGGCAGAGAGTGTCGGTGATGAAAGGGTTTTTTTTTTAAATGAACATGAAGCTGCTAAATTAGCATATATTGTAGTTGTTGCTAAAAATTGCCACTAGTATGGACTTGGATGTGTTGGTCAGCTTATTCTCACAGGTTCCCAGGGCTCCAGTTCGAACCCTGTGCCCATGAAAAATTTCTTTCTTTTTGATGCGCCTTTCCTATGGCTCCAGGTCTTGATTTCGAATCCTGGTGAGCCTTTTCCTTTTCCTTTTTATTTTTTTTT
This sequence comes from Heteromeles arbutifolia, assembly GCA_024362995.1. NCBI lineage: Eukaryota > Viridiplantae > Streptophyta > Magnoliopsida > Rosales > Rosaceae > Heteromeles > Heteromeles arbutifolia. The sequence goes on along the minus strand of JANCRC010000013.1, from coordinate 24,966,648 downwards.
ATTGTTTATTGTTTATTTATTTTTTTCTTTTATGTTTTTCCTTTCTTTGTCCTAGGCGTTCGTTTTTATTAAAGTAGAACGTAAAATCAATTATCTCAAAGTTATTTCTTAGCTTTGTAACTTTGCAAGTATCTTACATTACTATATTTCCTTTCCTCCTAGTTTGCATTTTATGTGGTTTTAAATTGTGAACTTGTTGTACATGTGTCATCCTACAATACTCTTTACTAATATGCTTAATGTGTTTTTAAATTTTGGACTTGTTGGATACTTTTTTTTCATTTTTTCATTATTTTATTATCTTATTCATAGATTTCATACAAGTATAATTTTTATAAGTGTCAATATGCGCTTATTTACAAGATATATAAGAAATTTACCTAAATCCGCCTAGGCCGCCTAGGCGCCCGTCTAGACCCCGCCTAGCTGCTTAGGCGCTAGGCGCCAGCCCGCCGCCTGACTAGCGCCTAGCGTTTTTTAGAACCTTGGTTATAACTGACATTATTTTTTAATCTTTTTTTAAATATTTTTGATAGATTCTGGTGGTTTTTAAGTTAATGGTGGCGGTTATAACCGACAGAAATTGATTATTTTATTATTTTACTTTCTGGGGGTTATTATTTTAGTATTCTGGCGGTTATAACCGATAGAAATGAAAATTTAATTATTTTAAAATGTTATATTGATTATAAATAAATAAATAAACACATATTTTAAATTTTTTTTTCACTCATGACCCTAAAGTCTAATTAACCCAATTCCCACGAGCCATACATTTTCTGAGAGAATAATAACAACAGACTACAATCTGAAGCTTTATCATTTTTGTAATAAGGATTATGCTCCCTCACAGGCAAGCAGCAAGATACAAAGAAATTCAAACAATTTTTTTCAATGCATCACAAAGCACATTGTCTAGCACATAAACTATCACATCCCGGCCCGAGGCGGCTCCACCACCGTAGCACAATATTGTCCGCTTTGGGCCCCGACGACGCCCTCACGGTTTTGCTTTTGGGAACTCACGAGCAACTTCCCAGTGGGTCACCCATCATGGGAGTGCTCTAGCCCCCTTCTCGCTTAACTTCGGAGTTCTTATGGAACCCGAAGCTAGTGAGCTCCCAAAAGGCCTCGTGCTAGGTAGAGATGGGAATATACATTTAAGGATCACTCCCCTGGGCGATGTGGGATGTCACAATCCACCCCCTTAAGGGCCCGATGTCCTCGTTGGCACACTTCCGGCCAAGGATAGGCTCTGATACCAAACTGACACACCCCGACCCAAATATCGGGACATGTTGGCCGTCACGTGAGCGTGACGTAGCCATGTGCGCAATGCAGAAAATTATATAAAGATAATAAATACTAAAATAACATAACCAGGGATAGAAGATCATTGTAAAATGTGAAGGACAAAAACATAATTTACAAGGTTCGAGCATCCTAGGTGCAGTCCAGAATGACTTAACAGAATAACTAGAATATTTACATGGATAATGCACTGTCAGATTTGCCTTGAAACCTCGCTTGCCACCAATGCTATCTAATACCTGGAGGGGCGCAAAACAAAAGCGTGAGTGGGCAAAAACAAAGCTTTTCCAAAATCACTTCGATATAAAAGTTATAACCCTTCTTTGTAAAATGTATATACTTCCCAGAAAAATATATACGTACACATACTGAAAACCAACATTCAAATATTGCCATGTCCGAATAAACCATATCCAATATCAAAGCATGTAACAAATATCATCAAAATCAATCAGGTGATATCTCAATGCATAACATGCCGGCGATGCATATAAGTCAGCCGGAGTCACCTATCGTGATATGTACAGCTGAATCTATGGCTCCTTAAATAAATCCTCAATCCAAACTCTCAATCAATAACCTGCACCCAGGTCGGAACCACCTGTAGTGGTATGTACAACAAGCTGGGTATATAAAGATGCTCTGTGCTACGGTCACGTGAAGTCTGGCGACGAATCGTGGGTCACCTACAAGTCGGAACCACCTATAGTGGTCTGAATGACAGGTTGGCACCTGCCTTGGATCCAAGGTAAGCGTATGGTGCAGGAGGTGAACGATCACGTGAAAGTTAAGCCCTACTCTAGCGAAGCACAAACCTCGATGTGCAGGTAAATGATCCATATGCTAATCTCACCAATATCACCATAATCATCATAACAAAAATACATACTCACCTGACTTACCTAGCGTCCGCAGTGCCATAACATATAATCGCATAAACATAGCAATAAATATATATGGCATTCAATTTCATAAAATCATTCAAAACGTATTTTTGGGCATTCAATATATATATATATATATATATATATATATATATATATATATATATATATATACTAAAAACAAAAGCCCATTCACTGATAAGTAGATGGGTCGTAGCCCCCAAGCCTCGCGTGGCTACGCTCGTCTTCAGGATAAATCTCACCTATATGCGAAACAACTATACAATCGTTAATTACGCACATAACCAAACTTAGGTAATAACTTCTCATACATTGCTCAATTGGGGTGTTTGAATATACCAACATGCTCTACTCAAACCCACAAACACCCCCATTTTTTTAGAAAAATTTTCTGAATCCCCACGCGCCGCCCACGCAGGGCCACGTGCCGTGCATGCTGACGGAAACCCTGACGCTACTAGGGAATATTCCGTTAAATCTCTAGAATATTCTGTTAAGATTAACTGACGCCGTTACCTCCGTTAGGAATATTCCGTCAAAGTTGATGGAATATTCAGTCATCTTCTTCTCTAGTTCACCGGCGATCGGCGCCGGAAACTAGGTAAAACTTCCAACCTTGATTTCTCACTCAATTTTCAACCAAATTTCATGAAATTAACATCAAAATGAAGCTTAGGATGAGTAAAAGAGAATTATACCATTTGAAGTCCAAAACAAGAGGGAATCTTGCTGGAGAAATTCCATGGAATTCGGCCAAACCTCGAAGTCCTGATCTCGACGTCCAAAAACCACCAAAATTGTTCTCCGAGCTTCGTGAGAAGGTTCTAAGACTCACTACGATCTCCAAATCCACTAAAACCCTCATGATTAAAAGTATATGAACAGTACCACCAATAGTGCTCTCGGGTTTCAATGGTTTTCGAGGGTTTCAAACCAAACTAAAGGTATGGTTGGTTTTGTAAGGTCATAAGGAACATGAAGAAGGCATTGAGGACCTCGATCCGTGCCAAAATTGAAAGGTGTAGTGCTGTTCGTACAAGTTGTAGAGAAAATGGGAGAAGACTCGAGAAGAAGGAGAGAGAGACAGACAGAAATGATGCACGTGTGCATGTGAGTGTGTGTGTGTTTATGCATATGTTTAGTTCTCAACCAATCTTAACAACTCAAACCCAAATTCCCTTCGGGTCCAAAGATATGGGAAGAAATCCAATTGGCCCAAAACATAGCCCAATCACACACACACAATCACTAACGCTTAAGGGTAAAAATATCATTTCACGTCCCTGATACGAACATCTCAGGATGGGCTGTTACATAAATACACATGAACATCTGTTGTACTCTATCATGTCTGTTTTTATTATTTTAAAATGTTATATTGATTAAAAATAAATAAATAAACACATGTTTTAAATAATTTTTTTTTCACTCATGGCCCGGTCGGATAGAACCGACATGAACAAAGCAAAATTTTGGACGGCCGCCAGAATAATCTCTGAATGTTTTTTTTTTTTTGCGATTTTTTACACATGCTGTCTCGGAGTATATACAAACATATTTGACGGTTGGATCGTTGAAACTAGTTTCGGAGAATGCATATCCTATCAAATTGATAGATTTAACAAACACTTAAGAGTTAATGTTATACTTCCATTAAGTATAAAATAAGATTTATCCACTAGTGTAAATATTTTAAATTGAAGATCGAATTCATTCATTGCATTCTTATAGGATCGAGGAGTGTAACTGCAAAAAAAATCATCAAAATCGAAGCTAAAATAACCTTTAAATTGTGATTTTTCGTTATAACCATCGAAAACTTTTGTTCCGTTTCCTAATCTCTAAATGTTTTTTTTTTTTTTGCAATTTTTTACGTATGCGATCTTGTAGTATCTACAAACAAGTTTGACGATTAGATCATTAAAACTAGTTTCGTAGAATGCATATCTCTGTTAAATTTGCCTAAATTTTGAAGTCGAAAAAGTAATTTGTGCTAAATTTTTATTTATGTTTTTCAAGTATTGATTAGACATTATTTAGTTTGTGTAATGACATTTTCATTGTGCAATTATCTTTTTGTTTCTTTATCGCATATTTTACATGAGTTATTATCGATTAAACCAAACAATTATTTATTTAATTTTTAAAAACGTATTATATTTAAATACATATTATTTATTTATTTATTAAACCAAACAATTATTATTTTATTTTTTTTAAATCGTAACAAAATTTTGGGGGGATTTTTGCCGCCATTTTTTTTCTGTCGGTTATAACCGACAATAATTAAAATTTTCTGGCCGTTTGTATTTAAAAAAAATTTATGTCGCTTTTAACCGACAATAATGAATTTTTTTCCAAAATAAAACCCCTCCATCTCTTCCATGCATTCTTGCCTTCTCCCTTTCCTCCCATTCCTTCCTCATTTTCTCCTAGTGCGAAAAACAAAGATGCTAGTGATACAGAGGATGACAACGAGGATGAAGAAGATGAGGAGGTGGATGACCCGGTGGATGATGATGCCAGAGACGAGGACTTCTCAGGCGACGAAGAGGCAGGTAAAGAAGGGGATCCAGAGGATGATCCTGAAGCCAATGGCGACGGAGGCAGCGATGAGGATGATGATGATGAAGACGACGATGATGACGATGGTGATGATGACGATGATGAAGATGAGGATGGAGAAAAAGAGGAAGATGAGGAGGAAGAGATTCCACAGCCACCTGCTAAGAAGAGGAAGTGAGAAGAAGATTGAAGATGAAGAAATCTGAAGGCCGTGAAGGCCTCTGTGGACCGCCTTTGGCCGCTAGAAATCCCACTTGGGGAAGTGAACAAACGGTTCATCAAAGGACTGAGTGGCTATGAGATGGCTAGGTTTAAATTCAGAGAAAAGGTTCATTACTTTTTATGTGTATGCAGCAATGTATTAAAAGCGTGAGGCGTGGGCGAGGCGTCCGAGGGGAAGCTCGGCCTAGGTGTGAGGCGAAGCCTCACGGGACCTAAATTTTTTAATATATACACTGAGCATACACATATATTGTATTAAAAAGAAGAAGATTATAAATCAATAATCATCCTGAGCACACACATATATTATAAATATATATATATATATATACACACACACACATATATATATACATATATTATATTATCTATGTATAAGATAGAGGATGAAAAGCACAATGAGCACACCACACATATAACAATGCACACAAACAACACACATCCATTATATAAAACATAAAAATCAGAAAAAAGGCATAGAGACAAAAATGCAAGGAAGAGGTATGAGGTAGTTAAAATCCTACCCAAAATTTGGGTTTGGGAGTAAAGAAAAAAGAAAAAAGAAGCCACTGAGGCGTTCCTAGGCGCGCCTAGGCGGCTCCGGCGAAGCCTTTCGCCCACTCCAGCAAAACTGAGGCGTTATCCATGGCGCCCAGCCTCAAGGGCACCCTAGGTGCGCCTTGAGTCGAGTTTTTTAAAACATTGGTATGCAGTCAGGCAAGTTGGAAACATGGGTTTCTCAAGTTTTGATGATCTCAGAACAATTTTGCAGTCTGTGGTGGGGCTTCAAGATTTCTTGGATCACACTGCTATGCTTGCCACGCCTTACCAGAGAACCATTAGCTATGCAAATGCTCATCTTGTGGCCATGGCTCACTAGGAAAATTTTCATATTTTTAACTTCTTTTTTCATGAACATTATTATCTTGTATTAGGGTTTTAATTTGCTTCATTGGGGTTTGTTATTATGATGGGGGAAAATTGGTTTATTTATTGAAGTTGTTAAATTGTTAATTTTGTTGAAGCAAATTGTGTATTGTAGTATGAATAAAGAATTTTGTTATATTTTTCTCAACACGACATCAAATTGTTTATGTTTATTTAAATTGTCCTTTTTATATATTTTTTTATAATTAATATATTTTCTATCGATTTTATCCGACAGAGAATGCTCTTATTTATAATTTTCTGTCGGTTATATCCGACACAAGTACTGTTGGTTTTAGAGTATTTTCTGTCGGTTTTATTCGACAGAGAATGCTCTTATTTATTCATTTTTAATATATTCTCTGTCGGTTATATCCGACACAATTTCTGTCGGTTTTAGTGTATTTTCTGTCAGAAAATTCATTTCCTGACGCTGGCAATTATGTCGCTTATTATATCCGCCACTACATCCATTTTCTGTCGGATTTTGCTTAATATTCGACAGTAATATACGTTTCTTGTCGGTTATCATAGCGACACTAATAAATGATTTCGTAGTAGTGCCAGTTCGCATAATAAAAGTGACACAACACCTATAATAGTGGTCTCTGCATTTTGGATAAAATATTGTTGTATAGATAGACTTTAGCGATGTAGATTGACGAGGGCGCTCGATTAGTCATATAATTATTAAGGGTTGTACAATAGATAATTCACTATGGTCCCTTTGACAATGATTCATTCATTAATCCAACTACCAATTTGATCCCTCACCTACATTAAAGATGAATTCAGCACCACCATGTGGTAAGGCCATCTCCAACCGAATGGTCCAGAGGGTCGAAAATAGCCCGAAAATCGTCTCAAACTGAGGTTCAGGCCAAAGGGTTCGTGGGCCCCACTAGACAAAAAAGGGCCAACCGGTTGACCTTGGGCCGGACCACAATTTCAAACTCAACGGTAACTAGCTGACGTCAGGGTGATGTCAACTAGCCGTTATTATTGAATATTTTTTTTTTTACAAAATTTTTATTTTTTATTTTTAAATTCTATTTTATTTCTTATAACTTCCTAAGCTATTAAACAACATTAAATTAAATTAAGTAACATGAAACAACATGAAACAATATGAAACAACATTAAATAACATTAAACAACGTAAAAATTATACAACATAAAAAAAATATTTAAAAAATCTTTTTTTTCTGTAAATTTAAGTTGTTGTAATTTTTAAATTTAAGTTGTTCTAGTTTTTAAATTTAAATAATAAATTATGTTTGGCCCTTTGGCCCTCGGTTGGAGACGATTTTTTGTGACAGAGCTAAAACGAGTCATCTGGCCCTCTAATAAATTAATATTTTAATGAACAGTGTACAATCTTCAACCAAGGGAGTCTTCTGGCCCTCCTTCAGTTGGAGATGGTCTAAGTGGTATTGGTGCAGGCAAAGAATCTGTCCTACACTAGTTGCCTTGCCTTTACTACTTTGTCAAGTTGCTATTGTGAAAATTAACAATGGAAAAAGAAGGAAGCTGTTATTAGCACTCTTAAAATTTCAGTCTATACTTCGCTTAAGTTTTTAATTTATCTTTTCTCATTTTCTCAATTTGATTTTCGATTTTACCCCTGTATTGCTTTTGATGTCCTAGAATCTTGTAAACCTAATTAAAGATTTTTTTTTTTGGTCAAACCATAGATTTTGTTAGATTAGATGTTAGATTAGTCACCGACGGAATTTGAACCCACACTGTCACGTAAGGGCTCAATTCCTTTCCACCATTGTGGTAACGGCACACAAATATTTTGGTTATTAAAGATTTTTTTGTTGTATGAGTTATTAATGAATTTGATTGGCATGTATTGGTTAGACGGTAGAGACTTCTTTTTTACATATTTGCTTTAAGTCCGGTAGGCCAAAAATCTAATAGACTTTTGAAACTTCATTAGTATGCTTTTGGGTAAATCATGGACGAACATACGTATATGGACATGATGTGGCTGAAGAATTTTGATGAAATTTACAATGCTAACATGGAAGAAATGTCAGAGTATGATTGAAATTCTTTGTTATTATAATATGGTCTAACTGAAGCACCTTCTATAATGATAAAACGTTATTGTGATGTCCGTCTAATGGTAAAAAGTCACGCAGACAATAAAAATTTATCTATTATCATTGTATTACTAAGATAAAATATTATATGTCTGTACGCTTATCATATAAGTATTTTTCTGCCAAATACTTACTCCGAGAGCAAGTGAGTCCCCCTCTTTTCACCACAATTTGGGTTGACCATTTTCACCACAATTTGGGTTGACCATTTAGACTTCACCCCCCCTCCCATTTCCATATCTTTTTATGATTTTTAAGATATTTCTACGGAAATATCGACTGTATCGAAGAAATTTTAAACCCTGCTACCACCAAGGAGTAGTTATATTACTGAACTAAAGAAGAGAAACATAAAGGGTTTATATTTTGTGGGGCTTATAGGGTACTACCACATTTGTTCTCGTTGAGGCTACTACATTTGTAGCTCTAGTAAAAAATTTCATCCCCAATAGGCCTAAAAATGAGGCTACATCCACCACATGGGCTAGTAACTTCATTCGTTTGATAACAAAAAATTAGGCTACAACATGCACCAAATTGAGGGCACAATCTTGATTTTTGTTTTATTTTTTAGTTTAGAAAAGGGGCCCACCCATTTCTAATTCCAAAACATGATTTAAGAATTTAGTTTTTCAACTGTTTGTTTGATTAAGAAAATATAAACGTACAATAGCTTTTTTTGTGTGTGTGTTCTTGATTAAAGAAAACTGTTGTGTTTTGTGTTTACTTTTCTAGATTGAAAAGTCCATAAAAAAATGATGAAATTTAACAGTAGTTTAGAGGACTAAACCGAAAACATAAACAAACTACATACCTATATTGTAAGGGTATTGCAATTTAAATATTTGAAAGTATAACAAGCAAACAGACCTAAATTGTAAAGTTACTACAATGTAGATATTTAAATTCGACAAATACAAGACTTAGAATGTTGTTATGAAATGAAATCTTATTTTGTTTGATTGCGGAGAATGTGCCAATCAAATAAATAAATCAACAGATGTGGTTGAGATAATATAATCAAATTCAATGGTTATAATGAAATGAAATCTTATCTTGTCTAATTTCTTAGAAACAACCAATGGATTAGACTGAGATAAGAGAACCTAATTCAACGGTGCATAAATGATGAAATCTAACTTTGACATAATTTTTCCACTTAGTACTACAGTCTAGTGGTATTCATCTTCATTTGTAAGTGAGAGTTCTTAGGTTTGATTTTCGCCAAAGGCGAATTTGAACCACATTATTGCAAGCCCGTTGTGAGGCTTAACCTATTCTCCACACATTGCATGTAGATAATATCGTTTGTTCATAAAAAAATTAAAAATAATTACCAAAATTTGAATTGTTTTAGCTTGAAAAGTTTATAAAAATAAAAATTTAAAATAACATGTACACAAATCAACTAAAGAAAAATTAAGACAAAAATAAATCTACCAAGTCATCAAATTACTACCTAAAAGTCATTTAGTACTACGGTTTAGTGGTGTTCCTTTCACTTGTAAGTGAGAGGTCATATGTTCAATTCTTGCCAAAGACGAATTTGAACCACAATGTTGCTATCCTATTATGAGACTTAGCTCACTCTCTGGCCCCCTTAATGTAGATAATATCGTTTGTTCAAACTACTACATAAATAAATATATAGCCCCATAAAGAGTCCAAAAGGTGTATAACGCCTCATTCATAAAGATTCCTTTTAGAGCTCCAAAGATTCCTTGGAGCTCTAAATTAGGTTATATCTACCACTTTTTCAACCTCATATAGAGCCCCTCATTGGAGATCCTCTTAAATTAGGGTAGAGTTATCCACACATATCTTTTTATCTTTTACATACCTTATGTTATTTGATTCTTCTTAATTTATTTCGATCTAACTGCTAAATATTAAAAGAGGCATGTGAAAATAAAAAGGGTGCGCATCACCGTTAAATTATTATTTGGCATGGGACTTGAGGGTGGGACATCTTCCTTTTCCAATGAAAGTTTGCATCCACCTTCCATGGAATTGTCTGTTTCTGGTTGACTCAATTGATCAACCAACAAACATCGTACTTAGGATATTTTTCGTGTAATTTACTATAAAATTTACTAAAATAATATATGATTGCAGACTTAAGCACAAAACTTACATATAAATATCAGCATTTCCTAACCTCCTTAACATATTGAAAACAGTTTCACTTGACTCTATCAATATTCTCAAAATATTTGAAACTATCTCAAAACTTTGTAGTAACTAGAGAGAGATGGGATTTCGTGTGTATTTCCTAAGAAAAAACAATGTGAGGGAGGCCCTGATAACGTTGCCCTTGAGACAATTTTCTTTTTTTTGATAAAAGCGAATTGTGGGTCATTATTTGGCTTACGAGTGCAGAGAGACAATTTTCTTTTTTCGATAAAAACGAATTGTGGGTCATTATTTGGCTTACGAGTGCAGAGAAATATATTCTTAACTACTAAAATTATAAGATTCTTGCATCATGCATGACAGCAGTTTTAATTTTAACATATAGTCACATTAAATAATTACTTATCCCGATCCTCTCCTTTTCTTTTGGTCTTCTTTGTTAACTTCCAAAGTCTCAAGAGGGATTTCTAAGTCTATATTTGAATGAGCGATTTCTAAGTCTCAAGAGATTGATATCAATTTTTTATTTTTTATTTTTTTTCAAACGATATTATCTATACCAAGGCGAAGGGGGTGGACTTAGCCTCATAATAGGTTAACAATAATGTGGTTCAAACTCGCATTTGGCTAGAATCGAACCTAAGATCTCTTACTTATAAGTGAAGAGAAATACTAGTAGACTATAGTACTAAGTGGCTGATATCAAGTTAGTAAGAGAAATTATAAAATGTCAAACTGGAGGGATGAAAAATGCACACAAAAGCATATAAGAGAGAATTGTAAATGACTTATTCCAAATAGGGAGTTACAAATATCTTCACATGCCTTTGTAATACTCATATGGTGCATTTCTAATCCTTTCTATCTAATAATTTTGTGATGCATTTTTACTAACCTGGCATCAATCCCTGAGAATTAGAAATCCCTCGACCAAACAAAGCTCAAGGTTTTTAAAAGAAGAATGATTTGGGTTGGATATTGATCAAAGGCTTGGAGATTGCATACTAACCATTTGAGATTTTATTTCTCGAAATAATTCTCTAAGTATGAAAATGCTATGAAATTCTTTATCAAATTTTTCGAATGAAGATCCTCAAACCCAAAGGATACAAAAAGCTATTGTCAACTCTCGATAAACTCGTGGCACTTCCAATGGTCAAGTTCTACTTAATCAATCTCTTGAAAGCTGAAGTCATATTACTTCAATGTATTTTGTATTATTTTCTTCATTATTGTGTCCATCAAAGGCAAGTGACTATTTATCTGCTTTTATTTATTTATATAACGGTTGCACATTAATCAATATGATCATTAAATCATATCATGACGATGAATTTATATGAGATCAGGACTTGCAGTCCCTCTAACTCTATAGCAAGAACGGGACCTCAGTCCATTTATCTTTACTTCCCTTCCTATGTGAAGGGCAGGCATGTATCACCATAAGAATAATATAATGAACATCTTCACGCAATTGGGAGCCTATAGCTCATTGCGTCCATAACTAAATGGTTATATGAATATGTCGAATTCGGTGGATACTTCCCACCTTGAGTATTTTATTTTTCCCTAATACTGATGATGATAAAATTATTTTGTCTCTTGACTAGGAATGAAATTGCACATACCCTATATGAAAATTATTGGCTTGAATCAGAACATAGAGTTCATTGATTCTAAGTAATTGAGGGTCTGAAGTTCCTTAGTTTAATTGCATAATCAACCCACAAGAATTTTTTCTGTGGTAGTACTTATTGTATTGCAAATAGGCAGCGAGCGTGACTCTGCCTCATGCGAAAACAATTGACGGTGGAGTTATCTCCCAATCGTTTCCCTCTTCATTTTTTTTTTTTTTTTGCAACACTTTTATTATGTTAATTTCAATTTTCTTATGTTATTATGAATTTGTTAATTGAATTTACTTTTATATTGCATTGCATTTTAATTCCATTCAATTCAATTTTCCATAGAAACTTATACTTTCTCTTATGAATTGTATTGCACAATTATATAAGTAGTGTATGCTTGTCATGAACCAGAAGTTCGTTGACCAATTCATGGCATGATTATATTGGCCATTCTCTATCCACAATGAGATGTATGATTATCTTTGATATATTCTAAGGCTTAACATAGTGCATTGTGCACGTCCTTGCAAGGATTTCTCACATGGGATTGATCTTCATACCATTTAAGTCATAATTGACCTTGGATCCCCATTTTCTTCTTGAGAATTTAAGAGCGTATTTGTGAGCTTAATCAACATCTATGACTGGGACTATTTGACATCGATGCATCTACAAGATGGTCATAATATAATTTGTTTGTTATTACAAGTGCAATTTCCCAAATTTTGTAGGCTATTTCATGCCACTTGGGATTAATTTTGAGCACAAAACTTCTCATGGCTTACCACAAGCTTTAAGCATTTTATTCATTGCTAATTTTTTCTTGGAAGATGCATCTTGATCACATGCATCATCATGATCAGCTCAGTTGAGGTATACGTTCCAACCAATAAGTAAATGTGTACACAAAGATGATTTTTTGTTCATTAATGTTGCAATTCAAGTCAATTAGTTGTGTCCATATTTACCGTATTTTTGCGAATTGTCACTTTAATGAGACATTATTCCCGTTGCTAGGGAGATAAATGATAGTTTAATGAACGTCGTGAATCAGCTTTGATACATTCGTTCTTGTCTCATAAGTCATAATTGTTAATTTGCTGCATGCATGAAGCGCAACAAATATATAGCTTCAAGCTTTGAACTCCCTAGATGTGGAGATTAGAGAGTTCTAGCCCCGATTTAATTGACAGTTATACGAGGTTACGATCCAATTCTCTAAGTTATTCATCTAAATTTCTTTGTCCTAGAAGTGGTAATGGAAGCCTCAAAGAGGCACAATACCTAAAGTATGATGAGCATGCACATGAAAAATATTTGGATTGCAAATTGATGATAATTGATAATTTTGATTATAGTATTTACTTATATCATCAAGGATATTCAGTCACGTTTTCCTAATAATGTTGACAAAATAAAGGAAATTAGAAAGATGTCAATTCCATTTCTTGAGAGCCATTGAAAAACTTGAAATAAGGAAGCCTATAATTTAAATCCCAGAGGTTATTCTTGGGTGTGAGTAATGAAATGAAAAAAAAGTCACTAATATGGCATAAGACTTTGTAATATATTCTCATTGTAGATGCAACCACATTTTTACAAGTACAGTGTTACTTTAGACGTGAGACTTTTTAGACGTGAGACTTGTGGCATGTGGAGGTTGCATGCTAACCATTTGAGATTTATCTCTCAAAATAATTATTTAAGTATGAAAATGCCATAAAATTCTTTATCAAATTTTTCGAACGAAGATCCTGAAGTTCAAAGAATACAAAAGCGAGCTCTCTAAAAGAACGCTAATTGGGATATGGTTCCTCTTCCACCAGGAAAAAACAGTGGGATATAGATGGGTATATACAGTTAAGCTAAAGTCATATGGATTAATTGAATGATACAAAGGCAAGTTAGTCGTAAAAGGGTATACATAATAACATAAAATTGATTACCAGGAGACGTTTGCTCCAGTTGCTAAAATCAATACCATCAGAGTTCTTATATCCCTTGCTGCAAATCTGGATTGGCTACTCCATCAAAAGAAGTTTATATGGATCCCCTGCCAGGATGTAATATGGCTTTAAGAACCAGGTGTGCAAACTGAATAAGTTTCTTTGCGACTTAAAAATAGTCTCCCAGGGTATGGTTTGGAAGATTCACCAAGTCCATGAAGGCTTTTGGGTATAGACAGAGCAATTCTGGTCATTCGTTATACTTGAAGCGTAAGAAGGGTAAAATCACTGCATTAATTATTTATGTAGATGACATGATGGTGACAGGGGATGATCCTGAACAAAGAACGACACTACAATCATATTTGTCCAAAAAATTGAGATGCAGGATCTTGGTCCCTTAAAGTACTTCTTAGGGATTGAAGTGTACATATCGTCAAAAATTATTTTCTTGTCTCAGAGAAAATATGTGATATAGCTCTTAATAAAGACGGGAATGCTTGCTTGTGACCTGCTGATGCACCTATAGAGATGAATTGCAAGTTGTGTGAATAGGAACATCCTATACCAACCAATAAGGAATAGTGTCAGCGCCTTGCTGTAGGCTTAATATATTTGGCACACACCAGACCTGATATGTCAGATGCAATAAGTGTAGTTAGCCAATTCATGCATGCTCCTAGTATTGAACATATGAATGTTGTTGATCATATTTTGAGATACCTGAATGTTGTTATGGGGAAATGACTTATGTTCTCTAAGCATGGTCACTTGGATGTTTATGGATATACTGATGCAGATTGGGGCAATATCTATTACTGATAGGCGTTTAACCTCAGGTAATTTCACATTTGTTGGAGGGAATCTCATCACTTGGCGAAGCAAGAAACATAATGTTGTTGCCAGATTAAGTGCTGAGGCAGAGTTTCAAGGTATGTCCCATGGAATTTGCAAGTTGTTGTGGATTTGAAATTTACTTCTAGATTTGGTTTTTAGACCAAAAAAGCCTATGAGGTTGCATTGTGATAACAAGACCGCAATCGACATTGCACACAATCCAGTTCAACATGATCGAACCAAAAATGTTGAAATGGATCGACACTTTATCAAAGAAAAGTTGGAAGCTAGATTAATTTGTATACCATTTGTTTAATCTGAGGATCAATTAGCGAATGTATAATTACCATGTATTGTCTCTTGTAAATCATATTCCATAACCGAGAAGAATATACAAAAACTGCCAAATATTTTAGTACATCGTACCAATAATAATTTGAGTAATGCTAAGAAGATCAATTTCTTAAACCAAATTTGCAAACTATAAGATGTGTCCTCAATAGGAAATAAGCACGGTAGTCAACATTTAAGTAACAACCCAATCATCAACAACCACGTCTATAATTTAGAAAATTTGGTTTAAAAAGTTAGCATTACCCAAATAATTAATTTTATAGCATGCACCTTCCAATTAATGTGATCTAAATGAAATTTTCGTGCTGCCGAAAAATTGAAGCAAATAGTAGCCCTTACTCACTTTATTGCTTTGATTCATAACTAAGTTGTTGTATGCATATGCGGGGCTCAACGTGCCACTAGGCAATGCCTAATGGCACTACGACTCAATCAACATTTAACATGTGGTAAGATTTTTAATTATGATTTTAAAGTTATGTTACCTTTTAAAGATTTCATAATTACATAAAAATTGAAAACATATTATAAAGATTAGTAAAATTAAAAGTAGACTCCAATCACCCAACATGGAGCACTCCTCCATCATCTGAAAATTCACCCCTCCGGCGCGGATGTCGGTATCATTTAACTAAACTTTGAGGGAATAAGGTTTATATTTTCCATTCTCATAGATTTTCCTGTCATGCTCAGCCTAATTCTTTGAACAATAAAGGAGAAATATTTTGTGTTTGCAGAAAATGGTTCATCATTGGAAAAACAAATATAAAAAATAAAAAAATAAAAAAAATGAATCTGGATTCAATTATATGTAATCGTTTTTCATGACCAAAGTCTATACAATATATTTGTCATAGCCCGTTCCGAAAAATTATTCCCATTGTTGTGAAATGGCGAAATTGCCCTCGGACGTTAAATAATGTGTGTAAGATATTTTTGGGTTAATTATCTTAGAGTAGTGAACCAAATTAAAACTAAGTTTTTCTTAGTTTTTGATTAGTGGCTTTGGACCACACACACACCCATATCCTTTTTCTTTCTTCTCTCTTGTACACTCTCTCTCTCTTGGAAACACTCTCCCTTTCTTCCTTCTTGGTACAGTCAACATCAAAACCCCCCATTTCTCTCAGATCGAACTTGCAGAGGCCATATTTGGGATCCTTGAGGGTCCATGAGCACAACTATAGTGTTTTTAGCCGTGAAACCATAGAAAAACCCTACGCCCCGAGAGGTTCGTCGAGGTACAGTACCACCGAGGTGATCGTCGAGGTTTCAAACCATTTCAAGGCTCCTAAAGGTATTCTCTCTTCCTCCTAAGTGTTTTGGTCGAGTTTTGGTTAAGTTTGAACATAAGGAAACCACGGAAATCGAACCTCCGAGGGTGACACTGTTCACCAACTTTTAAACCCGTGAGTTTCTTCGATTTTCAGGACCATAGAAAGTTTAAGGACCTTATCTCGATGCTCGGAGTGCATCGTTGGTAAAAATTAGATGTCGGAAAACCCAGATACGAGGAGTTGCAGAGGTCACCGAATTTTTGAGCTTGCTACGATGTGATTTCGTGAGATTTGAAGCTTCAAATAGGTATAACGTCATTCTCCTTACTCTAAGCTTTCGTTTGGTATAAATTTCGAAGAAAATGGTTGAAAAATGAGTAAGATTAGACGATTAGAAAATTTTTCCCAGAGTCCAGAGGTAGATGAAGACGGAATATTCCGTCAGTTGGACGGAATATTCCAACGCCGTTAGTTAGATTTAACGGTAACAGTTATGAGTTAACAGAATATTCCCGGAATATTCCTGACGGCGTTAACTGACGCCGTCAATGTGCCTGGCACGTGGCCGCTCGTCCGTGCCTTGGCCGGCGCGTGGCGGTGCGTGAGATGTCGGAAAATTTTTCTAAAAATGTGGGGATGTTCATGGTGTTGTGTAGATCACGTTGGTGTATTCAAACACCCCATTTGAGCAACGTATGAGAAGTTATTACCTGTTGTTGGTTATGTGCGTTAAATAACGTTTATTCAGTTATTACGCTTATAGGTGAGGCTTATCCTGAGGACGAGTGCCATCAATCGAGGCTCGGGGGTTACGATCCGGCTACATGTATGTGAGTGGGCAGTTGTTTTCATTATATACCTATATACTTACTGATTTTCCCAGAAATCGAATTTAATTGAAAGTATGTTTTAAAATGCCATGCATAGAATTGATATGGAATATATGATTGATTTGGTATATGATGCATATGTATGAAATGGTGTGGTGGACGCACATGTAAGTATCAGGTGAGTTATATTGTGTTGATGATATGATTTGTGTTGAGAGCTCATAACCTGCACCACCGGTGTTAGTGCTTATGTTGATATTCACCTCCCGCACCGCACGCTCCCTTGGATCTAAGTAGGTGTAAGTCCTGTCGTACAGATCACTGCTGTGGTTCCGACTCGTAGGTGACTTGCGATTATTCGCACAGGCGTTTTGATGAGTGTAGCACTAGAGCGTATTATTACACCAAGTCCTGTCGTATAGACCACTTCTGTGGTTTCGACTCGTGTGCAGGCATACGTATTGAGCTATATGATTAGCCGTACAGGACCACTGCAGGGTCTCCAGTTGATTTGTTATTTCACCTGTTATATATATATATATATATATATATATATATATATTTATGCATCTGGCATGACATACTTTCATAATATTGATTTTTGAATATGATGATATACATATGTTTATATGCTATTTTCTGGGAAAGTATACAGGTTTTACAGCGAGGGGTTAACGTTTTGATAACGAGATGATTTTTGGAAAAGCTTTGTTTTACTGACCCACTTAACTTTGTTTTGCGCCCCTCCAGGTTCTAAGTAGCAGTGCTTTGGTGGTCACGAGGAATCCAACGGTGTTATGACAGAATTCACAAAAGTAGGATACACCTCCGAGTGTTATATCTTTGTAATTGTATCTCTAAAGCTTCCGAACTGTGTAAATGGTTACGTCACTCTCACGTGACGGCCAGCATACCCTCCTCCGGGACGAGATATGTCAATATTCTAATTAATCCATTGAGAGAAAATATGAAGTGGTGGGATTTCAATTCTTTAAAGACAAGGGAGATTTAACACATAAACTAGAGGAACATGGTGAATGCAACAAGCATCCCTTACTTAGGAAACTGATCAACATCAACCCATATTAAAGTTTATCTCCCAGGCTTTTCCTGTAGAGGAAGTCTAGGTGGGTGTTTTTGTTTTATTTGTTTTAATGTTGGAAATAATTTTTTTTTTAGTTTTTATGTAAATAAAAAATTGTAGTTAAATTTAACCATGTGTCAAATTTTGATTGAGTCATAGTGCCACTAGGCGCATTGTCTAGTGGCACGTTGAGCCCCACACATGTTTTTCTCTTAATTATTAGACATTTATATCTCATTTGATAACAATTTAGTTTTTAATTTAGGTAAATTACACAAAACTACCTCAATTATGGGTTTATAACAAACTCATACATAATCTTTTAGACATTGCAAAGTCATACATCAACTTCAAATTTCATTGCAATGTCAGACCATTGTTAACTTTTCTGTCAATTTTTTTATTAAATGATGGCGTGGCAATTGTAGGCCTATATTTTTGCTGATCTGGATATCAAGTTTGTGTCAAGTGGACAAGAAACTAATAAAAATTGTTATTATTTATAATATTTGAAAACTAATTAAATTTTTTTATAAAATTAAAAAAAAATTCAATTCAGGCGATACATTCCCCACATTCGTTGCCACCCCGCCACACTTGAGTCCCAACCTTCGACCACTCCACCTCCTGCGCACCTTCTTCTCCTTTCTCTCCGTCTCCATTGTCATTGAAAACCCCACACGCTGTCGCCTCAGCTCTACAATGGGTACCGGAAACAACTTCTTCTCCTTCTTCGGCTAGTGCTTCGAAAAGTTGGAGTTCTGGGGATGGAGGGAATAGGTGAAGGAGACAGGGAAGATGGGAAGTGATCTGATTTGATTTTCTTTTTTTTTTTCTTTTTTTGCGAATTATTTGGTTTGGAACTTGAAAATAGATTTCTAGGTTTGGATTTGGGATGGGATGGTTTGATTTTTAGGGTTTGGAAATACATTTTCTAGGCTTGGTTTGAAACAACGTGATTTTTTGGGTTTGAGAGTAATTGAAAAGAGGCCCAAGATTTGAGAGTAATTGAAAAGGAATTGAAAAAATGGAAGTATTTGAGGTCGGGGAGAGGTCGGGGACGGATGTTCTAGGGAGAAGAGATATAGAGATTTTTTTAATTAATTTAATTATTTTTTTTCAATTTAATTTTAATTACTAAATAAAAAATTAATAATTTATTAATACTTAATTAAAAATTTTCAATTTAATTTTAATTATTAAATAAAATTAATAATTTATCAATAATTAATTAATTTTTTATTCCTGTTGGCAAAGGGGTCGGCCCCGCTCGGGCTACGTCATCATTTAACAGCCAACTTGACAGAAAATTTAACGGAGGTATGCCATTGCAATAAATTCATAAGTTGATGTATGATATTGTAGTGTTTAAAATATGAGGTATGAGATTGTGATTCGATCCATAGTTGATGTAGTTTTGTGTAATTTACCCTTTTAATTTTAGACTTTGTAAAAGAAGAAAAGTATGTAGGAAAATGAGGAATAAAAATGAGTAAACGAAAAAATGGTGAAAGACATGCCAAATGAAATTGTATATTAAAAATGAAAACTAAAACAAATAGTTATCAAATAAGACATTATTAAGCATGGACAGAACCACCTTGGGCCCAGAGGGGACAGATGCCCCCACTCATTCTTTTTGGTACACAAAAAAATGTATATGCTTGTGACATTAGTAAAGTGTATAACTAGTTTACTTGCTTGTGACGTTTGTATTAACTCCTCCAATTGCAATTGCCAACGTTGAAAGAGCATTTTCGGCAATAAATTTTTTGAAGAATTGATTGATAAATTGGATGGGAAATCAATGGATGAATGATAACATGGTTATTTTTATGTAGACAGATATTTGATGGTATTGGTAATGAAGTTGTCATGCAACGTTGTCAAAACATGAAAACATGTCGAGGGATATTGTAATATATTGTATGAAAAATCTTATAGACTAATATATAAGTATTTTATTTAGTAAATTCTTTAGCTTTTTATTTTGTGACTTTGTTATTTAACAATGCGCCCATCCTTACAAATTTCTGGCTTCGTCCCTGTTATTAAGTGATATGTTATAGTAAAAAATCAATATTTAGTTATTAATTCTACTATTATAAAGTCAAGCTCTCACTTTGGAGTCACAAGCTTCTAAAATAAAATTTGGACAAATAAAGCACTAAAAGCACATTTGTTAAGTATACTCTTTAATGCATATGTTAGTTAAATTTAGATCTATTGATCTCTTTGTAGACATGAATGCAACTAATTCTCTTCATATTATACTTTACACTGAACCAGGATCCTCTCCTGAGCAAAGGGTGAGGATCCTCATGACCAGGCCCATCGGACCGTTGAAATTTTATCCAACGGTTACAATTATTATAACTTTTAGAGGGACTTCCTGTTTGTAACCGTTGGATAAAATTTCAACGGTCCGATGGACCTGATCATGAGGATCCTCACCTTTTGCTTAGGAGATGATCCTGGTTCCTTTACACTAGTGTAAATTGCCTTTCTACTTTTTAATTTATTGATAATAGTCTTAGGGGTGGGCCCATGCACTTTGTTCGATTAATATGGTTTGATTCTTCTTGTAGGTTTTTTATTGGAATGCAAACCTAGATGGACTATTATTTTATCAGAAATGCTAAGTAGATTTTTTCAACGTAGACTCTCTAAATATTTTCTAATACCTCACAGTTTAGTATTAATTATTATATTTTATTATAAAATATTATACAAAATACATAAATTAATAGAGAATCTATAAAAAATTATACTTTTAAGAAGATCTCCTTATCATTTCTCTTATTTTATACACACTTCTCAATATTAATGAGTAAAGGTCCACTAGTGTGAAAAAGGTACTGGTGATGGTCATGGACTTTCATCAGTCTTTTTTTTCTTTTTTTCTTTTTTCTAAGACTAGACCTTCATCAGTTTATATAGTATTAACTTGACCCCCAATCCACCAAAATATCGTCTCCAAATTAAACATTGTATCGAACATTTCTAAAAGCTAGAATTCCAACAATCCTATACACCAAGCCTTCTAACCTCGTTTCTCTGTCTTGAGCAGAACCCCATCTCAACAAAACCTTGTATTTTTAGGCGATGGCCATGTCGATCAGAAGCTCAATGAGTTCTCGCAGTTCTAGACATTTCCAGGTTTCAGTTCTAAGACCTAGTTGTCTGAGTACTAATCACTGGGACCGATCTCGTTTCCTCGGAAATCGGAGCTTCTTGCAGCCACTTATCATGAAGGTCGAAAATGGTAGCCACAAAAAGATGTAAGTAAATTTTTTCCTAGCTGTATATCTTCAACTCCATGAGTTTCCAGTTAAATTTGATTATCATACGGATATAGTACGACCCTTCACTACATTACCACGGAAATTTTTTCTCGGCTTAAAGCTGATATCATAACTGCAGCATTTAGTCGAAGGAGGTTCGTCAAGAAAGACTAGTCGGGGAAAACCCGTCGCCCGAAACCTTAGACAACGAAAACACAACTTCGGGCAAGTGGCAGTTAGCTCGAGGGATATACTCGTTGGGTGAATGTGCGTTGACCGAATTGGCACGACGAAATCTTCTTGCCCGACGAGGATATCAAAAAATTAAATAATGTAATGAACTTGAACTCTAAGAAATCAAATTTAAAACATATTGAAAATTTTTGCGCGATGAAACGTCCATCGGGCTAACATTTTTCAATTTAAAAAATAATAATATTAAATAATTTATTTAATTCTAATTTTTTAAAAACAATATTTATAATAAATATTAGAAAATAATATCTACAATCAAAATAAAATTGTTTGTACAATTACATTACAAAAAAACTAAACAAAAAAACGTAAACTACTAGGGTGGCTGGGGGGAATGGCTGCAAAAGCTCTGCTGAGGGCTCGAGAATCCTGATGCTAGAAGTTGACAAGGATTGGGCTACGACAACAAAGTACAAGTGCATTGCTTCTTCTTGTAAGTGCTCACCTTCTTCTTTTTGGCGTGCTATCTCCATCTCCACCAGCTAAAGTTTATAGTCGGTCTTGGTCAAAGGAT
Organism: Heteromeles arbutifolia; assembly: GCA_024362995.1. Taxonomy (NCBI): domain Eukaryota; kingdom Viridiplantae; phylum Streptophyta; class Magnoliopsida; order Rosales; family Rosaceae; genus Heteromeles; species Heteromeles arbutifolia. The sequence goes on along the minus strand of JANCRC010000013.1, from coordinate 24,944,465 downwards.
TAGAACTCGCTCAAGAAGAAAACCCCCTAAGTTCCTGAATCTCTGATCCTAGGCCACGAACTTTCTTGCCATTTCGTCGCCTAACCCCGTCCATCAACAGTTCTAGAGACACCTCGTAATCAGATGTCAACTCCTCCATAGGCATGTACGGTTGCTGCTAGGAGAAGTTGACGAGGTACTCATCCATTTTCTGCATCATATAAGCCTAAAAAAAGGAAAGCCAATTCAGATTATCAATCATAATTTAAACTTATTTATTGCGATGAAATTTACAATTAAAATAATAGAAATGAATACTTAAATTTCGTTCGCGAGCTCATTGTCATAATTGACATGCGTCATAGGGGTCGAGAACCTGATTGGTGAAGGTACGACTTCTTTTCTCGAATAGCTTTATTTTCCGCCGATTTTTTTCTGTCCATTAAAAAATATTAATTAAACTTAACTAAATAAAATATTGAAATTGAACTAAAATTAAAATATAAATAACATTTAATTACTCGAAAACTTTCACTCTAAAAATGAGTGCAAGCCACTGGCACTCGTCCACCCTCTCCATAACCACCTGGGGTGGACCTGTACAAGCTACCTCAGGCCATGCTCAACTTTCGTAGTACTTGTCCAGCTCATACTTCCACTATTTATACCAATTCCTCAACACCCAGTCTATGTAATCGAGACAAGCCTTGTCCCTGTTATCCCACTCGATGTTGGCCTACAATTCCCCCTAAAAAAATAAATAGCTTAGTATAAAACCATATAATTAAGTAAAGGAAAAAAACTAAGAAAGTTATTGTATACTTACCAAAAGCTGTTGGTTTATATCAGCACGGACGGGGGCTGTGCTTCTTCTAGTAATCTGCGACCATGGGCCATTTGGTGCGGATGATGACAGCCATGTTGTGAGTTAGCAAACTATTGACTTTGGCACTTACTCGACGGTGAATAGGGAGGTATACAACTCAGATCCGCTTCTATGTGACCCGAGTGATCTGGTTGTTCGCCAACCCCTTGTATATTGTTTGTGTTTTTTTTGCCTTAAGCCGGTGGGAAGGTATCCATACCTCACATCCTCAATGACCATTGAATTGGCCTCTACGTTAAAGCTGCCCTAATAAGGGTTACACAAGATAGGGGTTGCCACAAGTTGTGGCGACTGCAGCTGCGGAGCCGCTTGGCAAATCAAACGGCTTAGGTAAATGGTGCATAAGTACTCATGTCGGCGGCCGACTCGACTGTGGCCTTTTGGGTTTCGCTGACCATCAGGGTGGCGTTGGGGGTTGACCATTCACTTTGAACAGAGGTGGAGGCAGAGCCCCAGCCATTAGCGATTAGCCGCGAAGACATTTGCAAAAAAACCACATTCTTTCTAAAATTTGCTAAAATTTCAAATAATTTCTTAAATTGCCTAAAATTTCAAATAATTTTTAAAATTTCACATAATTTCTAATATGTTCCAAAAATTTCACATATTTCTAAGACTTCAAATAATTTCCAAAATTTCACAGATTTCCAAAATTTCAAATAATTTCTAAGATTTCAAATAATTTCTAAAATTTCAGATAATTTCCTAAAATGTCAAATAATATCTAAAATTTCAAATAATTTCTAATGTGTTTTACCACCTTCCCCACCCCACTACCCTATCCCGCCATCTGACCAATTAAAACCACCACCATACCCGCCCCAATACCGCATTCCGCCATCCCCACCACCTAAAGCCACCACCATGGGCCAACCACTACCTAAACCACCACCATAGCCCACCCCACCGTACAACACCCTACCCCACCCCATTATCAGGAAATGTATTTCATTAAGTGAATGATAAAATTATAGTTGTACACTTAACATCTCACCATAACAAACTAAATATCCTATAACCAAGGTATTAAATATCGATGATATCGGAAATATCGGTAGTCCAAAAACACGGAAATTTCGATGGAAATATCGGGATATTATCGATATCGATAAAAATTGAATAAAAACTACGGAAATTGTAAGAAAAACTTGGAAATTTTTATTGAAACTTTGCAGGATGTTTATTTAGTCAATCATCTATTAGTTTATCACAAAAAATTGGAAGGAAATGCATTGCATGATGGATTTAACTGATTTAAGTTGATTATATAGCGAGTTGGCAAACATTGTGAGTGTAGAAAATATGTAGTAATTAATGAAAGAAGTTTAAACACACCATAATCATTTATATATAATGAATTAGTACAATATTTTACACTTTATACATTGCGTGGTAAGATACATGAGTGACTTAGTACCACATAGAGTTCCTATGAGGTTCAAAATTTTCACTATCTTCATCATCTCCATGTGTAGAGTAAGTGTATTGTGAAGAGTAGTCATCAAATGATAAATCCCCAAAATAGTTTTGCATGTAATTGTTAACATGCCACCCATATAGATCCGAGATTGGTTGACGTTGTCCATAAGCAAAATCATTTGAAGATTGAGTCTCAGATTCTTTCTATGAGTCGCTCGATTCCATCCCAACAGGAATGAGATATGAAGGGTTCGGGATTACCAAACAAATGGGATTTGGAAACCAATCCCATATCGAAAATTTTGGTATTTTTCGGGATGAGATTCCCGAACTTCGGGATGGTTTTGGTTTGGGATTTTTCGGTTTGGGTTTGGGACTTTTTCGGTTTGGTTTGGGATTTTCGGGAATTTTTTCCAGCCCTACATGTAAGTGACCAAATAAAAAATAGAAAAATTAAAAACCACATGTCATTGACTAAGTAATTAATTGACACAATTTAAAATATAATACCACAAAAAATTTGGAATATGTGCAAATTTGTTTCTTGCAAAAAGAATTCAAAACAAAACCATATATATAAATATTTTAGCATATTTTCACAAAAACATAAGTGATATGGTGGTTAAGGTCTTGAAAAAGTGAAATTGGAGGGGTTCGAATCCCCCTATGCCCAAAATTGAGACTTTTCAGAAATTTTCAAGTATTTTTGGGTTTCATATCGCGATATTATTGATAATATCGTGATATTTGCGATAATATCACGATATATTAACGATAATAAGATGATAAGTCACCAAAATATCGTCGGACCAAAAAAACGATAATATCGGCTATATTTCGCCGATATTTTCGATATTTTGGTCCACGCCTATAACCACCTATATCAGAAAATCCAAGTAATTACAAATTTGACACCGTTAACTTTTGTCTTTTACAAAACTATCCTTAATATGCCCCCTCAAACTGAACTTGGGCAACCGAAGTGAAAGTTTGGCTCGGAGCAACAAAAATCTTGGCTTGGACAGTGATTTGGTGCAAATATCTACAATTTAATCCTGTGAGCACACAAAATGAACAGTGACAGCATGAGAAAGAACTTTTTCCCTGATATAGTGGTAGTCTATCTCCACATGTTTGATCCGGGCATGAAATAAAGGATTCTTGGCTAAAGAAATGACATATATATTGTTACACCACAACTTAGGAGGACATGGAAGAATCACACCAACATCAACCAGTAATTTTCAAAGCCAAGTGATCTCAGCAGCAGTGTTGTCTAGGGATTGATACTCTACTTCAGTGGAGGATCGTGCAACTGTTGGTTACTTTTTAGCACTCCAGTTAATAAGTGAATTTCCCAAAAAAATGCAGAAACCTCATGTTGATTTTCTGTCTAGAGCAAACCCTGCTCAATCTGCAATTGAGAAAACATTAATAGTGAAAGGGTTTGAAGTCTTTGGAAACCAAATACGTAAGTCAAGTAAGCCTTTCAAATATCGCAATATTCTTTTGACTGCTTGAAAATAAGACTGTCTTGGTTGATGCATGAATTGACAAACCAAATTAACTGCAAATGAAAGATCTGGCCTGGACCAGGTAAGATATTGCAAGCCCCATACAATTGATCTGTACTCTTCTAGATTAGAGAGCAAAGGAGAGAAATGATCCAATTTAAATGTACTTAGAGGTGTAACATATGGTTTTGCACCTTTCATATTTGTCTTCTTGAGCAGATCAAGGATATATTTGGTCTGAGAGATAAAGATACCAGAAGAAGACCTTTTAACTTTAATTCCAAGGAACAAATGAAGAAAACCCAGATCCTTGATTGGGAAAAGAGCACTAAGTTGAGCTATTGTATCTTAGCAAGCTTGTGAAGAATGACCTATGACCAAGATGTCATCAACATATACAAGAATAAACACCAAAGAATGATCATTCTTGACAAATAGTGAGTGATCATTTTGTGATCCACTGAATCCCAGAGACTTAAGTGCACCATGAAGCTTCTCATACTAGGCTCGAGGAGCTTGCTTGAGCCCATAAAGACTTTTGTGTAGCTTACAGACATGATTAGGCTTGGTAGGATCTTGAAAACCAGATGGTTGCTGCATAAAAACATTCTTAGATACAGTTCCATGCAAAAATGCATTGCTGGCATGTAATTGGTTGAGAAACCAATCATACTGGGATGCAAGTGTAAGAAAAAACATAATAGTCACTGGCTTAGCCACATGACTGAAAGTTTCTGTATAGTCTAAGCCTTCCTGTTGATGAAAACCTTTAGCTACTAAACGAGCTTTATACCTGTTAATAGTACCATCAGCCTTCCTTTTAATTCTGAACACCCATTTACACCCAACAAGATTCTGAGATGGGTGAGAAGGAACAAGTAACCAAGTGCCTGTATTTAACAATGCATTGAACTCCTCCTGCATTGCTTGTCTCTAATGAGAGTGTTTTGAACCTTGGAGATAAGTGGTAGGTAGATAATATTGAGAGATGTGAAAAGGAATAGGGTGTTTAGTGGCAGAGTATGCCTTAGGTTTAAAAATCCCAGATTTGGATCTTGTTTGCATATGGTGAGTGTTTTGAGAGTGGTGGTGTTGGTGGAGGTGGTGAAGGGTTAGGGATAGATGGAGAAGATGTAGTAATAGGTGAGGGTGCAACATGATCAATAGGTATTGAAGGGTATGTTGGTGCATCAGTGATCTTAGTAAAGGTTAGGGTATAAGGTATTTGAGGAGAATGGTTAGAAATTGAAGATGAGACAGAAGGTTGAACTTGGGAAATTTGATGAAATGGGAATGTCAGGTCATCAAATATGACATGTCTAGAAATGTCAACCCTTTTTGATTGAATGTCAAGGCACCTATAACCTTTGTGATGTAGACTATAGCCTAGAAAGACACAAGGTTTACTCTTAGGCTCTAAATTGGAATTTGTATATGGTTTTAACCAAGGAAAACACTTGCACCAAAAAACATTCAGTGTTGTATAACCTGGAGACTTGCTGAAAAAATTTTCCCAATGACAAGATCTAGTCATGGTAGGCAATCTGTTAATGAGATAAACAGCTGAGGAGAATGCCTCAACTCAGTGAATATGAGGAATATTAAAAGCAGCTAGAAGTGTTCGAGCAATTTCCACTAAATGCATATGCTTGCGCTCCACACAACCATTTTATTTTAGTGTGTGAGGGCAAGATAGTTGATGATGTATGCCATTATCTTTTAGATATTGAGTGAACACAGAGCTAAGAGATTCACCTCAAGAATCAGACCTCAAAGTAACAACTTTGGTATTCAACATATTTTCAGCAAGAACTTTGAATTCAACAAAGGTTTTGAACACCTCAGATTTACATTTGATAGGAAAGAACCAGCAATATCGAGTGAAATCATCCACTATAAGAAGATAATATCTATAACCAGATACATAGAGAATTGGAGTTAGACCCCAGACACCTATGTGTAAAAGTTCCAATGGTCTAGTTGTAACACTAGAACCTGATACACATGATAGTTTTGAACTTTTACCCAAAGCACAATTGGAACAAAAAGTCTTATTTATACTAGTAGAAGTAGGAATACTAGACTTAGAGACAAGTTTATATAAAACTTTGAAAGAGGGATGGCCCAATCTTTGATGCCAAAACACTGTAAAAGCTTTGACAGTAGCAGCAAAAAGCTTTTGTGAACCAACATTGACAGAGGCAGAGAAAGGATAAAAGCCATTCTTCACATGGCCTTTAATAAGCATCATCTCTGAAGAAAGATCCTTCATAGTAAAGTGAAAATGATATAGGTGAATTGAACACCAATTGTCAAGTGTAAATTGATTTACAGAAAGTAAGTCTTGCTTTAAATTAGGAACATGTAACACATTATTTAAAGTAAAATTATGATGAGGAGTATGTATGTGTGAAGAACCAGAATTAGAGATAAGCAAACCTTTGCCATCACCAATGTAAACTTGCTCAGGGCCTGTGTAAGGTTCTGGATTCTGCAAATTTGCCAAAGAGTTTGTCATATAAGAGCTAGCTCTGGAATCAATGAGCCATGAAGGAGAAGCATTCTGAGAGGTGTTCGCACACATAACTATCGAGAAGCATTCTGAGAGGTGTTTGCACACATAACTATCTGAGAGTTCATGTTACCAAACTGAGGATTCATATGGTGAGGACACTCATAAGCTTTATGATCATATTGGCGACAAATTTGACAGGTAGCTTGAGCGACCTCCACCATTATTCCTTTGATTATAGCGATTGTAATTTTGACGTTGATTATTGCCACGATAACCAAATAAATTTCCCTTATTTTGAAAAGACCTAAGGTTTGACTGATTTTGATCTTGGCTGACCTTGATACTGATTGAAATTTGATGAATTCTGAGCAAAAAAAAGGCTTGTGAACTAGAATTTGAGGTCGGTGTAGGTAGAATTCCAATTGATGATCCAAGATTTGAATTGAAAGCCTGAAAAGCGCTAGAAGAAGTAGTAGCTTTCTTGCGATTTGCAAGTTGAATCTTTTTGCTAAGAAGCAAGCCATAAAGTTTGTCAATGGTTGTAGATCCTAGACGGAACTGAATCGTATCAATAAAAGAATCATACTCAGATAGCAAACCATGAAGTGTGACGGAGATAAGTTCAGAGTTCTCAACCGGAGCTCTGATGCTGGCAAGAGCATCAGTAATCTCCTCAATTTGTTGAAGATATGCAGCATCAGTGGATTCGTCTTTTGAAATGTTGCGAAGTCGAGATTTGAGCACATGAATATGAGATTGTGAGGCCGCTGCAAGATGCGACTCAAGCTTGGACCATAGCTCTCGAGATGAATTTACACCAACAACATATGGAATTAAAGATTCAGAGAGAGTTGAGTTGATCCAGATAAGAATATTTTGATCATTCTCAAACCAAGCGATGTACTCAGGATTCAAGATTAGGTAGGTTACCAGATAAATCTCGAAGAACTTTAGGCGGAGCTTCGATCGAGCCGTCAAAAATTCTGATACCATATCAGGAAATGTATTTCATTGAATGAATGATAAAATTACATCAGTTAGTATTTATACAATAGCTGTACACTTAACAGCTCACCATACCAAACTAATTATCCTATAACCACCTATATTAAAAAATCAAAGTAATTACAAATTTGACACTGTTAACTTTTGTCTTTTACAAAACTATCCTTAATACCCATAACCACCTAAAACCACACCATACACACCCCTAAACCTCACTGTGGACCACCCTAACCCATCCCTAAACCGTACCCACCTCGTAACCACCTAAAACCACCCCGTACCAACCCATAAATCGAATCCACATCAAAATTTCATAACAATTTCACGTTCAAATGCACAATAAAATTAAATACAAAACCAAAGCGAATTGAAATCGCAAAACAAACAAAAAAATGAAATCAAAATTAAAAACTTACAATGAGAGTGAAAGATCGAGAGGTAGTACGATGGTGATGTGGTGGTTTCTCACGGCATGTGGAGGAGCGATGGATTGCGTGGCTCACGATGTGGTGGTGGCGATTGAGAGAAAGAACTGAGATAGAAAAGAGGGAGTCTATGGTGGTGGTAGGGTCTTAGGTCACTGAGAATAGAGGACTAAGAGAGAAGAGGTTGTAGAGTGAGGGTTGAAATGGCACGAGTATAAAGAAAAAGAAGTTAACGGTGTTATAAAAATTTAAAAGACTTTGCTTAACGGCAGGTTCGTTGGGCAAAGGCTTTAATTTTTTGACACATGTAGAAAACCCTAAAGTTTCGTCGGGCAAACCCCAGATGTTCGTTGTGCAAGGTAAACTCAAATATTTAATTTTGCCCGACGAATTATTGGAAACCGTTGTCACGCAAATTTGGATTTTGGTGAACTTTGGAGGGGGGGTTTGATTTTGCTCGACGAAATAAAGTTATTAGTGGACGGAAGTTAAAAAGTTGACCCGACAGACACAAGTATTCCTACAGGCAGATTTATAAAAAAAAAAGCAATTCTCACATTTTGAACATTAAGTTCAAATAGTTAAAAAAATCATCGAATTTGATGATCAAGTAAATTTAGTGTGTACTTTTACTCTCAATTAAGGGCCTTATTTAAAATCAACAATATCAGTGTTAAAATGACCATTAAATCGTGATTTTTTGTTAAAACGTCAAATGATTTCATCCCATCACCTAATCTCCGAACATTGGTTTTGGGTGATTTTTGGCGTAGGAGATCTCGAAGTGTATGCAAACATGTTTGATGGTTGGATTGTGGAAGTTAGTTTTGTAGAATGCGTGCCCACCTTGTAAAGAATGGAATCCAAAACATTTAGAGTTTATTCTATACTTCCAATAAGTATAATGTAGGCTTTTGTTGTATCCACTATTTTAAATATTTTAACATCGAGATCTTTCATCTTATTCTTCTAGTGTTGAGGATTGTATTTGTAAAAAATCAACAAAAATGGAGCTAAAACGACTGTTAAATCATGAATTTTTTTCTAACCGTAGAATGATTTTGTCCTGATACCTAATCTCCGAACCTTTTTTTTTTTTTTTTTGTGATATTCGGCGTAGGATATCTCGTAGTATATGCAAACCTGTTTGATGGTTGGATCATAGAAACTAGTTTCATAGAATATGTGTCCCCTTGTAAAGAATGGATTCCAAAAATTTATTCTTTACTTCCATTAAGTAGAATGTAGGCTTTTGTTTTATCCACTATTTTAAATTCATGATTGGGTTTGTTCATCTTACTCTTCTAGACTTGAGGATTTTGCTTGTAAAAATCAACAAAATTGGAGCTAAAACGATCGTTAAATTGTGATTTGTTGTTTCTAACCGTCAAATGATTTCATCCCGTTACCTAATTTTAGGGAGGATTGTGATTTTCTCAAAACGGTAGATCCGAGTGAGCTGAAAAATTAAGGAATAAGGGGTGTTTATAAAGTAGATGTGAAGATGAATCCAACGGTAGGGATTGAAGCATAGATTAAGGTTTTGTTTTCACATATCTAGATATGGGGGCCTTGAAATGACGAAAATTGGACTTCGCGTATACTCATCATGACTCATGCATTAAATGCTATCAACCAATGTTGTGATACAAGACAAATATGATTTTCCACTGCCTCATGCATTTGTTGGGGATTCCAAAACACTTAAGAGTTTATTCTATACGTCCATTAAGTACAATGTCGTCTTTCGTGAAAAATAACTCAGTTATAAGGTTTAGAGCTTATTACAAAAACAAAAACAAAAACAAAAAAAGAAAAAAAAAACTGAGAAAAAAAGAGAAATTTTAAATGTTATCAACCAATGCTATGATACAAGACAAATTCGATTTGCACTGCCTCATGCATTTGTTGGGGATTCCAAAACACTTTAGTTTATTCTATACTTCCACTAAGTACAATGTAGTCTTTCATGAAAAAATGCTTAGACCATAGGGTTTAGAGCTTTGGAGCCTATTACAAAAAGAACTGAGAAAAGAAGAGAAAATTTAAATGCTATCAACCAATATTGTGATACAAAACAAATCCAATTTTGCACTGCCTCATGCATTTTTTGGGAATTCTAAAACAATTAGGGTTTAATCTATACTTCCATTAAGTACAATGTACTCTTTTTGAAAAAGCCTTAGCCATAAGGCTTAGAGCTTTGGAACCCATTACAAAATGAACTGAGGAAATGAGAGAAATTTTAAATGCTATCAGCTAATATTGTGATATAAGACAAATCTAATTTTGCACTGCCTCATGGATTTGTTAGGGATATTCTGATCATGGTGTGGTATCCTCAACATGTTCTTCCACATGTAAGATATCCAAGTAACTGCCGTCATCACCTTCTTCGTCACAAAGAAATTACTCAAGTACTCCACACAGCGATCCTATATCCCTTCCAACTATTACCATTAGAAATTTTATAGTCGCTGCTAGCCCCCACAATTGGCTTCGCCACCTTCCTCTTCTCGTACTTACTACTATGATTTTTACCACCAATACCACTCCCTAGACCTCCATAACTGAAGGTACCTTCTTCCCCTAACTAGCCGTATGGGCCTAAGCACCATCATCTTCTAGTTGTGGACTCAGGCAACCATAGCTATGGCTATGCTGATGTTGGTGTCATGAGGTACTTGGGAACCTTGTGCAAAGTGGTGAATGAGTAGGCTTGGGTAGTGGGCAAATGGGGTATTGAAGCAAAGAATAAAAGGGGAGAAAGAGGAAGAGGAAGGCATGGATTTATAATTGATGAATAGGTTTTGTGGGTGGATATTTTTACATGTCATTGTAACAGATTATGTGCATCAATTCCTTGCCAATGGCTCGCTTCGAAAGACAGGGCCTTTCCCACCTACAGTAATACTTGGTCGATGAACACTAGATTGGTTGGGCAAACCGTCAGATATTACGCAACATTTTTTCCCTTTTGGCGTCAAAATTTTTCCCAATGAATTGTACTTTGTCCTACGATTAACTTCCGTCGCGTAAAGGTTTTGAGTAAACCTTTTATGTTGACCAGCTTTCCCCTACAAATTAAAAAATCCATCTGGTAACATTCATTCTCCCGACGAAATCGTGTTCGTTGGGCAAACTTTTGTAGGACACCCTAATTTCTGGTATTGCTTTATTTTCAGGGACGTGGTTGTCAATAGTGCTGAACCAGGAACTCCTCTTCCTTTTGATCCTTCCGGTACTAATTGGTACGTTGAATCGATGATGTTCTGCTACTTGATCTCTTTGAAAAACTTGTCTAGCTAATTAATTTCCCACATATGCTGTTCTTTTAATTTATGGTCTTGTATATCAGATCAGTGCATGATTACTGTTAACAATATTATACATATAACATATGCAGGGAACTGTGGCTTGTGGGGATGCTTTTCTCAGTAGTTATACCCTTTTGCAAGAACAAAATGTGGCCATTGCTAAAATTCAAGGGTAAGGAATGAGGAGATATTTAATGTCATTACCATCATCACCGGCCTGATTACTTTTTTCTCTGATCTGGAAGGAGAGATTCAAAGTAAAGATTTTTTTTAGGAATTGTTATTAACACTTCAAAAATCTCATTCTACACTCCAAATTTTTTATATTAGGAAAGAAAAATACACTTGTGAGGAGTGTAGAATGAGATTTTTGGAGTGCCAATAACGCTTCCCTTTTTTTCTAGAAGACTTTAGTTCCGGTCTCTTATTGACTAACACATTAGATTGAAACTTTATTAACGTAAATACTTTGATTGAAGGACAAAATGTTAAATTTTAGTATAAATTGAGAGATTTTATAACAAAAATTATTAAGGGGTTTTTGAACTTTAATCCTCGAAGAAGATTAAAAGTTAACAAAAACTTGATGTTAGATTGGATATTGATTTTAGTCCTTTAATGTGGACTAAATTCAAATTCATATTATATTTTTGTTTTAATATTTAATAGATACCTTATTTAATGTTATTACATTAAATTTTAAATTTATTATTTAATTCATTAATTTTATTTAACTTCCTATAATTAGTCCATATCATAATATATTTTACTAAATTAGTGTACCGAAATGTTTGTACCTAAATATATTGTAATGAATTAGTGACACATAAAAAAATATGCAAAAACATAAGTGTATCGAAAATTCCATACCTAAATATATGATACTAAACTAGTGCCCCGAAATGTCGATACCTAAATATATTATACTAAACTAATGTACTGAAATGTCCATACCTAAACATATTATAATACCCCAGTTACCGAAATGTTCATACCTATATATATTGTAATGAATTAGTGGCACATAAGAAAATATGCAAAAACATAAGTGTACCGAAAAATCTCTACGAAAATATTTTCTTATATAAGATACTTACCATAATGAGAATTAAAATTTATAATATTTTCAAAATTTAATTTATGAACACCATAAAATTATAAATAAAAAAGAGAGACATTGAATACATATGCTAGCATTAAATAGAGTCTAGGGACTAAAATCAATTTTTAATCTTGTATAAGACATTTTTCTAAACTTCATCTTATTTAAGGATTAAAATCTAGTTTTCTTAATTATGAAATCCTTCCTAAAATCATGCAAAGATTAAAACCAAATAGAGATTTTTATTTTTTTTCCTCAAATTTTGAATTGTGTGATCTGATCTGATTGTTTTTTTTACTTTTTCAAAATAAAATGTTTTATTTGTATTTCTGAATATTAATATGTTTTACTTAAAAAGGGTACATTTTATTATGAAATATGGGTACATTACAAATGAAAAAAGTGAACAGATTTTACATTAAGAAAATGGGTACAATTTACATAAAATAAAAAAAATATTGGTACATTTTACATATATATAAACTTTTCTTTATGAAGAATGAGGACATTATAAAAGATTAAGGGGTCAAACAAAAGATTAAAAAAATTATGGGTACAAATAAAAGTTTAAAAAATAGGCACAGAAAAAAAAATTAAATATATGGGTACAAATTAAAACTAAAAACAAAATTGGCCATTAACAAAATGGTTGCAAATTTAGCCATAAATATAAATATATCAAATGTAACGTCTCTAACAATAAATGGATCCATTTGGAAATGGTTAAATAATTTTAATTATAAATTTAAATATATTGATATGCAAATATTTATATTAGTAAAATGATAATGTGGATAAATTTAAATACATTAATCAATGAAATACAAAAATGACGGATGAGAACTTAATTTCTCATTTTTTTAGTGAAAAAAATATCACTAAATTAATTAATGTAAATATTTTATTATTGTCATGTAATATTCTCCGTGAAGAGAAATATCACTAAATTAATTAATTAATGTATTTATCATTGAATATTGTAATATTCTCCGTGCATATATATATATATATACACATATATATATATGTATATATGCACAACACCCCCTTATGTACAGAGACATTTTCAACGGTGCTGCATACAATGAAAGATACGGCAGAAATGGTAGAGGAGGTGGCTGAGATAGTGGAGGAGAGAGCTAACGACATTGCTGATCATCTTACAGAAGGGAAACTTCGAAGGGCAGCAAGGTTTGTTGAGAGTGTGGCAAGAGAAGCAGCCAAGGATGCTGTGCTAGCAGAAGATGTCATTAAGAAGGTAATCTTTCTTTATACCAAATCTCTTGTTTGATTTCTTGATTTCCACGTTTAAAAGTGAACCCCATATATATAATAAATTCGTAATTAAAATTAAAGGGTAAGGGTCACACCTTAGGCATGTTATATAGATTTTGTTGATATGAAGAATTTAAAACGAGGATATTCGTAACAAAAAAGAAGACTAATTATGTAGTAAGGAAGAATGTCATTTAATATTATGATATAAGACAACCAATGTGCTTATTCTAAACACAGTAAAGGGTGTAGGCGTGAGCGTAGCCAACTTGTAGGATAAATCTCATGTCAAACTTTATTATGATCATATGTTGTGTTCACGTGTGATGGTGCATGTTATAATTTGTTTTTCTATTTAAACTTTGAATAAAAGATTAATTCTTGTCCGATCAACAAATTAGGTTATGCCATTAATCTGCTATTTATATGTTGTGTTCATGTGTGATGGCTCGTTTATTAATATGTAAGAAACTTAATTGAGGAAGAATTGAATTGATGAAAAGTTAGGATTGTAGTTGTTTATTAAAATCTTCTGAAATCGGAATAGAATTAGTATAGATTTCATATAAACTATTTACTAATTCACCTGCATCAAAATGGAAATCAATATAATTATTAAAATGCCCTTAGTTGATATAAATTATTTTCTATACTAATTTTTTGGTTATATAATTGCCAAATATTGAACACACTGAAAGTTTATTTTTTTTAATTTAATTGTAATTATTGCTATTGTAATTGTTAAATTTCATATCCAACTGGCTTAGAATTTTAGAAATAAGTAAGAGTATAAGGGAGAGGAAAAATTCATTCCAATTTCCTCAAAAACCCGGAATTCAAATACCACCTAAATGTAGGGAATCCAATTCCTCTGAATTTTGGAGTTGGATTACAAAATTCGACTGGATCCCACCAACGTTTTGATTCTCCAATATTCGGTAAATGTTGGAGCATCCGTTTTGATTTCAAATTACATCTACGTATTAGTACTTCAATAATTAAGCAATTAAATGGAACTTCTGTTTGCACCCCTAAATTATTGATGTCTTTTTTGTTCTTACTTTTTAAAAATTAAAATAAAGATAATTGACGTGAATTTTACTTTAGAAGGCCATGGCGAAGAATGTCATGGGGAGGTGAAAGCATGACGTCCGTTCATGACTTCCGAGAATAAGTAAACTATGAACTTTCTTAAGAAATGATAGATGCATTGAGTCTCTATGTGATTTGATGTTTACTTTACAAAATTTTGTAGGCTGAGGAATTCGAAAAGGAGATGGATTCTATCATTGAGCAAGGCAATCAGAAAATCGAAGTAGAAAATGATACCGAAAATCATGCAGCAAAAGCGACTGAGATTAAAACAAAGATAGCAGAGATCAAACAAATGAATGCTGTTAAAAATGAGAAAATAAAAAGCTAAGGCTGCAGATGGCTCAAAGTAGCAACTCATGTATTTATTTATTTATTTATTTTAACAAACAATATTATCTATATTGTAGAAGTGAAAGAGTAGGTTAAGTCTCATAATGGACCAACAATAATGTGGTTCAAATTCATCTTTGGTGAGAATAGAACTTAAAACCTCTCACTTACAAGTGAAAATGAAACCATTTGTGTATTTTATTTGATTTAAACTTCTAGTTATGTAATTTGAATAATGGTGTACAATGAGGAGTTTGGGTTTAAGATTTAATATTTTATATAAATTTATTTATTATTAGATACAAGCAATGTTTGAAATTTCTTCAATATGGTCGATATATACATGAAAATATCGGAAAAATTAGTGTTACATCCTTAGACTTCATCCCATATCAGAGATAGATTTCGTCGATATTTCCAATATATCAGTTAAATATCGACAAACTACCATATGACATTCCTTAAAGTTTCATTTTAAATTTTCACGTTTTTAGCAAACTTCCATCATTTCCATCGAAAGCAACCGGTACCGGTATATCAACATATTCATCAATATTTTCACAAATTTTTATATCAATATTTCTACCGATACCGATATTTTAGACACTGGATATAAGTTCCCACTAGTTCCTTTTGTATGCAGAAATATACTTTTACAAAGATGGATTGAAGAGACTCCACCCGATTCTTTGAACAAATTCACAGATTTGTATTGATCATTATGCTTTTGACAAAAAATATTTGTTTACAAGCTAAAAGGATGAAAAAGAACACAAATGGCTAGCCTATTTACTATACAAAGAATGAAAGAATCATTTATATACTGCCACACAATTGGTAACCCTAGAAGCATATGCTTAACACATTCTTCTCATTCAATCTTATTAAAGTATTGCTGTCTTTGTCTTGTTGTCAACAGAGAGGTCTGGAGTTTTCTCGATAGAGTGTGGGTGGTTTGTTCAGTTGTGTAGGTGGGTTCATGAGGTGTGACAAAATGAACTTCAAGCTCTGGACTATGTTCAATATCCCCACTCAAACTAAGCTGCGGTGGAGGAGCAATTAATCATTGAGAAACTTGAATCGAGCCTTTGATAAGCTCTTTGTGATGATGTCCGCAAGCTAATTCTTGGAGGCAGCATAACCTGTACCAATGGCTTTGCTAGTGACCAATTCTCATATATAATGATAATTGATCTCGATATACTTTGTCATAGCATAGAAAATACGTTTAGCATCAATGCCAGGGCACTTAAATTGTCCCAAAACAGCATTGATAGTGTCTAAAGGTAGAAGTGAAGAACCCGGAGTAGATAACAAAGCCAAGAGATTTCAGCAACGGTGTAAGCAAGAGAGCGATGCTCACTTCCAGTAGATGAGCGGGCAACAATGGTATGCTTTTTTGCACTCATTGAAAAAAGATCGTTGGCAAAGAAAATGCAAATCCAGAAGTAGAGCGTCAGTCATGTTGAGAATGAGTATCAGAATACTACGATGTTGGTTGAACCTTTAGTAAGACGTAGCCCCATGATCCGGTGGTCCCTTGAGGTAGTGTAGAATTCGTTTTACCGTGGTGAGATGAGTGGTTCTAAAATTTTGAAGATGCTGACATACTTGATTAATGGAGAATGAAATATCCTATCGTGTCAATGCAAGGTATTGAAGAGCTCAAACTAAAGATCGATAGCTTGTGGAGTCTTGCATAAGTATCAAGCTTGGTGGCCTTGGACAAAAGATCAAGAACATACTTGATTTTAAGCTTCTACTTTTTTGGGCTTCAGACTTGATTTTGGGTCGATGTATTTTATTTTATTTTTTTGTATTTGGATTTTTTTAGTTATTTAATGAAATGCATTCTCATTAAAAAATATATATATAAAAAATTGTCCTTGAAATTGATCAACTCGGGCGGGTTGGAAGGTCAACCAAATCCTAACCCAACTTTTACAATTCGGG
The DNA here is from genome assembly GCA_024362995.1 of Heteromeles arbutifolia. Lineage (NCBI taxonomy): Eukaryota > Viridiplantae > Streptophyta > Magnoliopsida > Rosales > Rosaceae > Heteromeles > Heteromeles arbutifolia. The sequence goes on along the minus strand of JANCRC010000013.1, from coordinate 24,927,650 downwards.
ATCGGGTTCGGGTTGGGTTTTAATCGGGTTCATTCGGGCTCGGGTTTAATCGGGTTCGGGTTTATTTGGGTTGGGTTCGGGTTGTCCAATTTTTTCAAGTTTTAATCGGGTTCATGCAAAGTTTGAATTAAAATACAAGAAATACCAAAGCTAGTACCAAAAGAAAAAAAAAAGAAAAAAAAAAGAGAGGAACACTTCATCAACAATTGTAAGATCAAAGTTTGATTCTACAGCAGTAATTCCGATTGTTATTGTTCTAATACAAAATAGCAATTAGTCTCTTTCTCATAAATTTATACATATATTTATTCGTTCTTCAGCATGTATGATTAACAGCTGATTACTAAGTTTCCTTATTGCAGAGAAGGTGATGATCAATACGCGGCATTTGCAAATAAAGATCACCGTGGTAAACAAAATAGATGTACCAATAACAAAGAGGTGCCTGGAGCAGGACATTGACCCCAATGCCAAAAACTTCAACAATATCAGTTACACCCCTAATGAAAGGATGTGGGTTTTTGGACGCCCATTTGGGTGTAATATGAGTATTAATTGATATGGGCCACAGTTGGGTTTGGTTAATCGGGTTGGGTTGGGTTGGGGATGGACGGGCAAATGATCAACCCAACCCAACTCAATCAATGAACGGGTTGAAACCAAGTTGGGTTCGGGCGGGTTATAACTATAAAAAAAACCCGCTTGTTCAAGTTTAAAGTCAGGTTGAACATAGGTGGGTTTGGGTTGGCCCAACCCAAGTTGCACCCCTATGATCCACCCATCAACATGGTCTTTGAAATTGAAAATCAATCAATGTAGACCCTGAAAATAAGTGTCGCAAATTAATACGGTCATTCCGTTACAATTCCGTCAAAATTTCTGTTATGTGCTGATATGGCATATAACTGGTCCCACTAGTCTAATTGAATATTAATATATGGATTAAAAATGTTTAAATAATAAAAAAAGTATAGTCTTATATAGACCTAGCATTCATGTTGTGCTTTTTGTGTTTGTGTCGTTTTCGTGACATAACCGATATCTTAACGGGTCGTGTTGTGTAATACCCATTAAAGTAAACGGGTAATATGACCCAACTCGAAATCGACCCGTTAATATTATCAAGTAATATGACCCGATCCGTTACTCGTTAAAGAAAATATATTTTAAATCAATAAATAATGAAAAGCTAAAAAATGAAATTCAATGAGTAGAATAAAGCGTAAACGACAATCGAGGTTAAATTTAAATCTAAGGTTTATGGATTATGATGTCGGATTTCGGAGTTGATCCTTTCACGAAAGTTGTAAAGTTTGTTGTTACGTTTGATTGTATTTTTGTTTTTACATTTTTGAAACTCCTATAACAATTATTATTAATTTTGCACTCAAATAAAATATACTATTCATGAGATTTGGAGGATTTTCAAAATCTAAACGACCACGTAACCATTGTCTAAGTGTAGAGGATGCAATCACAAGCGTTTATATATGTTTTCACATTTTTCATACTTGTTCATTAATGATTATAAATTTTATTTATTTTGAGCTCCCTCAAAAATACTATCATGAGGGTATGTATGGTTTTAAAAATTTAAACGATGATGTACCCATCCTCAAAACGTAGAAAATGCGATCACGAGCATTTGCATATTTTTTCATATTTTTCGCACTTGTAAATAATTAGTATAATTTTTTTAATGTGTCTGTATTTTTAAATTACTTGTTCTTTTTATTTTAATTTGTTTTATAATTTTTTTTAATCTCACTCATTGCCTATAGTATAGTATAAAAATAAATAAAACTTAAATTTTCTTTAAATTTATATAGAATAATAATATAATACTACATATTTATTGACAATATATACATACACACTATGACCATTGTATTTTATAGCAAGTTTTTTTTAGTAGTTTAAAAAATTAAAATCATCAAAATAACTTTTTTCTTATCGTATCGAAACAGGTTACTCGCGTGTCACCCTCGTGTAAACCTATTATGGACCCGTTATTAACAGGTTCTTATCATGTGACCTAATAACGACCCGATTAGTTTTCGTGTTCACCCGACACCTGTATGTTGAGCAAAAAATAATCCCAAAAATCATGGAGCTGACACGTAAATTATTTCCCAAGAAAGACAAGACTGCCCTAATTAAATGAGCAAGGAGCAGCCTCATTTACCACGCGCAGCTGAGGTAAAGCAGGCAGAGATCAACCACTGCTCAAGACACCCCTGCCCGTAGGAAAGTCAAAGGTATTTATGACAGAATAATCCTTTATTCTTATCATAAATACATTCCTAATCAGAAAAGACCTCTTTCAAGTAAATAATCATAATCCCATTTATTTAGGACATTTACCTATTTATTTACACAAATATCTTAGAATATTCCATTCAAAATACCACCTAGGGCCGGCCACTCCTAAACCCTACTACAAGAAAACATGGCTTAGGTGGCGACAGACATTCGTCACATAAACAAGAAAATTTGTCACATTTGACCATATGTGACGAAATTATAGCGTCACCAATTTCGTCACCTATACAGCGTCACCTATAGTCCATGTGACGAATTTTATTTTCGCCACATTTTTTCAGTATACGTGACACAATATTCGTCACTTAATAACAATATGTGTGACGAATTATACATCACAAAATACAAAAATTTGTGACCTATTTTTTCGTCTCGTATCAGGTTTATAAGTGATGATTTTGTATCACCCAATATGATACCAGATGATATAGTTTACACTAAGTGACGCTGAAAATGTCACATATTCCTTTGATATGTGGGGCAACTTACATCACATACGTTTAAATCAAATACTTTTTTAGAAATATATTAACAACGAACTAATTGTTTTTCTTGTTTCGTAATCTAGAATTGCAGTTCATAACAATTATAAGGTAATACTTCACATTTTCATTAATCAACAATTAAAACACATAAGTCGAATACATTCACCAAATGTACATCCCAAAAATTAAAGTCATGGTGACCTATCTCAAAAGAGAAGTTTAAAATAGCTTGAGGTGCCTAACAAAAGACAGCTTGAGGTGCCTAACAAATGACAGCTTGAGGTACCAACAAAAGAGAAGTCTAAGCCAGAATAATCAAGAGTAGTAACACCTAAATATAGACATCTTGGGTGCTAACAAATGACAAGTCCAAGGCACATTTAGGTACAAATTAACAAAAGATGTGCTCCATGTGCTAACAAAAGAGGTGTACCATGTGCATACTTGAAACTAACCGCAAAAGACACAATATGGACATCATTCCTCTTCCAAATCACGTTCTTCCAACTCAGGATAAGTATTTTCACCCTCTGAAATATCACCATCAGATTCTATAAAGTTATTGGTCTTCTTTTGATTTGCAGCAAAAAATGCCTTGATTTTTGTGAACATATTTTCATCATCATTACGTAAATCCAATCGAGCTCTTAATTGTTCATTCTCTTGTTGCAATTTGAGGAAACTATCTGACAAAAGCTTGATCTGAGATCTCATATCAGTTAACTCGGAACTTGATGCCATAGAAGAAATGCAACTAGAGGTACCCGTACGAGGAAAAACACCTACACCATTAACTGATTTTCCTTTCCTCCCGAGGTTTTCAGCCATGATTCCAAACTCATCATCCAATGGCACATGTACAGAATCTGATGGTGTACCTTCAGGTGTTTCTTAAGTCAGCTTCTCCCTTATTTCATCCTTCATTTTCTTCATGTTATCCTTTCATAATTAAATAGAAACAATTCAGTTTCTTTCATTCCAAACATTTCAGCTATAATATGCTTAAGAAAACACAACTTGACCACTTGTATGTTATCCTTATTTGATGCAGAAGCAAATCACCATGCAAAACCTGTATGTAAACATGATTTGTAGTTTCTATTTAACTATGGATTAAATTGGACTAGGCACATACAATGTTTTCCTCAACAAGTAACAGACGCAAAGTTAGCACAAGATATATTGGTGGGACAAACAAGTAGTATCGTGTCAATTTTGCATGTTCACTTCAACTGTGTTTCTTAAGTTGTATCTTGTTAATTGTAAAATTTTAATCTCCAGTGCATTTGAAATGACAAAAAATGAGTGGCCCATGAATGACTTACATATTTGTCTCGAGCAACATCATTGATCAAAGAGCACCCCAATTGTCAATGACTAATAATGTATCTCATTTCTGTTTAATAATGAAGATATAAACGTGAGAATGCATAATGAGTCTTATAAGTACTTTAGTTTCATTACCTTGTGAGATGTCCTAGCATGTTGGATGAATGGCCTTGCTCCTCCCTTGTGGTGATACTTCAGTATCTTCCTATTATTAGAATTTTGCTTTGAAAGCTCCTACATTACACAAGTGGTACATAACAAGCAAAAGAAGAGTTAGTATCGTAAAGGTGTACAACTTGGGAAGCTCCTACCTCCCAGACTTATACATATTCATATATTTGAGTTGTACATATTTGTTCAAATGCAATAGAATACCACTATCCAACATCTTCTCCAATCAATTAGAATCTAATTTTCATAAACACTATATCCAATAATTTTTTATCTCGTTCTCTTATGGCTGTTCTCAAATTTTACCAACCTGAAATGTAGAACTAAAAGCAATGAATAGCCTAATGTAACAAATACTACAATTGGTACTCAGGAGCAACCCATCCTTTTTAAGGGACCAGTAGACGTAAACGCCATATTTACAATCCATTGTTTTGGGTTCCTAATTTATATTAATTGCAACAAATGTATCAACAATCATATACTCAGATCGTCTTGTCTTAAATGCAAACAAGCTCTGCATTCGACTATGCCTAATACCAATAAAATACATGTAAAAGCTTGTGAATAAGCAGAGCTTATTTATCAGTGAAGAAACTCTGCATTATATACATGTAAAAGCTTGTGAAGAAGCAGAGCTTATTTATCAATAAAATACATGTACAAGCTCTTCATTATATTTATATATATATATATATATATATATATATATATATATATATATATATATATATATATATATATAAGCTCATCAGTGAAGAAGCATAGCTTTCCTATAGAACTCTGTAGTAACTTGGATTAAGAAAATCATAGGTTTACTCATTTTTATGTATAAAGTCATAGCTTTATCACCCATGTCACAATAGCTCTGTCACCCATGTCACGATAAGACCAAAATCCTCAATTCCCAAATGATGACTAGGTAAAGTAAAGCAACCAAACTCAGCAAGAAACTCAAAAATAACTTTAACTAAATCTCAAAACAAGAATCCATTAAAACGAAAAGCATACCACATGCAACTAATTATTCATAGGAGCAAATAATAGGGATAGAAGTTAGCCAACTAGCTATCAACCTTAACTGAAAATTAGTACCAAAAAACAGATCGAAGAAATCATTCAAGCTGTAATTGTAACTTTGCCAACACAAGTTCCTCACAAACCTACATACAAGCTCAATTCTTTATTTATGAACACGAAATTTAATTATATGCTTAGATTGCATAAATTCTAGTCCATTACAACTTATCAATTTCGTGCCACATATAGTAACATAAATAACATACAAGTGTACAATGTAGAAGCTTTTAGAACCAAACCTAAAGGAGCCTTATACCATTCCTAAAAAACAATGAGACTACTAGACGATATGGGGTAACTGATGCTGCATGGGTGATTGATGCTGCATGGGTGACTGATGCTGCATCAATACATGCAGCATCAGTTACCCCATATCGTCTAATTTTTTATTTTTTTTTTCACACCAAGCACACAACTTTATTGTTCAAACACAAAGTTGCTACATTTTAAAGTACATAATCTCCAAAACATGCATTTACATAAACACAATATTCATCATCGTCAACACTTGAACACAATATTAGACGATATGGGGTAACTGATGCTGCATAGGTGACTGATGCTGTATCAGTCACCCATGCAGCATCACTTACCCATGCAGCATCAATCACCCATGCAGCATCAGTTACCCTATATCGTCTAATAGAGACCTAAATTTTCCATTCCCAAATGATGACTTGGTAATAAAGCAAAGCAACCAAACCCAGTAAGAAACTCAAATGACTAGGTAATGCTAACCAGAGAAGGGATAACCAACCAAATATCAACCAGTAATTGAAAATTAATACCAAGTATGGATTAATCAAACATCTAAAATGCCCCAAATGTAGAAGCCCCAGAAATAAAACAAAAAAAAGTCATAGCTTGTGATAAGTCCTTCAGTGAGGTGTGTGCTCACTTGTGGCAAGTCCTTCTAAAATAATTGATGCATTGAGATAGCATATTGATTAAAGTTATAGCTTGTGATAAGTCCTTTAGTTTTTTTGTTTGTAAATTCATGAATGTTAACCTGCAAGTTAAAAACAAATAGAAAAAGCCAGGGATATATATATATATATATATATATATATATATATATATATATAGTATTTAAATATAAAAATCTAAAAAATAACAACCTAATTTTACCAATTAGAGGCCTCAGAAGATGGATGCGGAGATTGAGGGCTGCTGGCGTGTTTAATTTGTAGGCAATTACCTGCTAATCCAAAACCCCAAGTTAAGAAGAATGATAACTAAAAAACGAATTCATTTAACCTTAAAGCATTGGGCGACAGAGTAGCCTCGTAGGAGTGGAGAATTTTGGCAAAGATTTATGTCGTTGGTGGAATGGGTTTCTAGGGTTCTTAGGTTTTCGGTGGTCAAGCAAGAAACTGGGACAAGGTGGAGGCGGGACAAGTCAAGGTGGTTTGGTTGGTGTGGGGTGTGGATTTGGCTTGTTAGTTGAATGGGTCTCTAGGGGTTTTGGTTGTGGAGGTGTGGTAGACAACGAAATGATGAGAGAGGGTGAGCTTTTAGGCTCAGAAGATCCCAGTATGTCGCAGTAGAGAGAGAAAACTGAGAGATGAGTTGATGGCTTGAGAGTTGGGTCACGGCGACAAGGGGGGATAACTCGGAGTCTATAAGAAAAGGAAAGTGAATGAGCTTTCTCAAATATGTTTAATATTTTACTCTCTGTCTTCTTCTTTTTTTGGCAATTCTATTCACTATTGGAAATGTGAGGAACCACTTTCGTCACCGAGTATACATATATGTGACCCATCTTGGAAATTCCTCACATATCATGTTTTGTTAAGGCGCCATTGTTCCCCGCCATATATTTTAGTAAGGAGTTCAAAAAATTTGTGCCACCACTTTTTCATCTTAAAAGATACAAAATAATTATAGGTGACGCATATGATATTCGTCGATTAATTCTAGAATATGTGACGTATTTATCGTCACCTAAGTGTTCTCAAATTTCTTTCCTAGCAAACTAGTCATGCGTGATGCATCTAAACAATTCGTCACATATAGAAAAATTATGTGATGAATTTTTGGGCGCCACATAAAATTTGGTCACTTATTCTATGTTTTCTTGTAGTGAAAGGGCCGGCCCATCTCCTTCTCCTCTCCTATAAATACACCATTTATCTCCAAAATTCGGTAAGCTTTAGCTACCCCTAAAGAGGCTTTTTGCGTCCCACAAACACTCAAACACATTCTTTACAGAATTCTAACTTTGGCATCAGAGATTCTTCAGCCAAAGCCCCTCATTCATCGTGGGCATGTGAGGTTTTTGGCCTTAATCTTAGGTGTTATTATTTTGCAGGTGCAGATTCGTCAATCAAGGAAAGACGAAAATTTGCATCCATAAATTGATGCTTTCATTGAGAGCTCTGATCCGAAGACTCAAAGAAGACTCTCGCTTTCAATTTCCTTCATTTGTAGATCCACAACTACGATGGCAGGATATTCAGAAACTATAACCAATTGGACCCTCTACGTTGAAGGATATGGACTAACCGATGGAGATTACGACGTGGCTCCAAGTCGTCGCTCCTCGAGGCTCACCACGATAAGGACTGCACCTTTACCACCACGAGGTACCGTGGCTACACGAACAGTGGCAACCGCCACTACAGTGGCCCACGGGGTAACCTCCGTATAACCCGAGGAAACCCTAGCGCAGAAGGCCTATGGCACAAGTGGCCAGCAGACGCAGACCCTAGCAGCTGCTCGCCATCGACAGCAACCTCTGGCGCTTACCACCTTCACTTGGATGCGAGCTACCCAGACTAAGGGAGCCCAAACCGTGCCGACCAAGGTGGCCTAGTGCCCATGTGCTCGACCTGCTTCTGCAGCCTACCAGACGGTACAACATAGTCCGAGACCAGTTCAACCGACTTAGATTTTAGATCTCGAGGTCGATTGTTGAACCAAAGGTATTTACATCTCACCTTACTACAGATCTGACCCATACTGGCTCAAGCTTTGTACCAGGAGTCTATTACACTTCCACAATTCAAGTAGACGTCTACCGTCCCAGCTATTCCACTCCAAATGACGAACAACACCAATCCCGATAGGTTGCCAAACTGACAAGCGCCCTTATGCAACAAACTACATTGGTGAGTCAGCTTTTATTGCGCACCGAGATGCAGCGTGCCCCAGACAAGGTGTCCAAAAGTAGGACAAGGGCAGGCGATGACGTTTTTCTCCAACGACATCCCAGTAAGTAGCCCCTCGACCAGCCACGAACCGAGCATTCTAGCAGTGTACACTTCTGCCTGGGCCCTCGATATAGCGTAGACTCTTGTCTTAGCGCGCGAAGGAGAGTGCATTCTTAGTTAGGCCCCCGGACAATCATACATTCACGGTTGAAGACACACTCCGATAATCAACATGGGCAACCTTCCATTCGAAGTGTTCATTCATGGCTAAGCCTGTAAGGAGCATCATCCACCTTACATCGGAGTAAACAGCACAGCAGAAAGGGAGAAGCAGTCACACAATTCAACTCAAGTTTAACCGGCAGCCTATGAGTAATCTGGTTGCCTACTAGGAACGTACCATATACAGTGCAACCGCGACATAGACGAGCCGAGACCAGCAGGTCATGACTGGGGGCAGCCAAAAACCCCGCTGCCCTGACAGAGGTGAATTTAGGAAGAAGTAGAGAGGCACATTACTGCGCGATTGTGCAGATTCCAACGCATCAAGACCACATACGAAGCATTTCGCAAAGACGTGGCACATATAGACAGATCACCTTTTACGGACGAGATCGAGCATATGGAGCCTCCGTGTAAGTTCAATAAGTCGCATTTCACCTTGTTCATGGGAAATAGAGACCCAGAAAGGCACTTGAAGCACTACCGCAGCACGATGATCCTCTACCGAGCCAACGATGCTTTAATGTGCAAGATGTTCGCCACTACATTGCAAGGCTAGGCACAGGATTGGTTCCATACCCTACCTCCACAGTCCATCTAGAGTTTTGACGAGCTTTCCGTAGTCCTCACTAAGGAATACTTATCTTACCGCTCAATCAAGAAGAAGTCTGATCAATCTTCAACATCAAGAAGAACCTGAAGGAATCCCTCCGCGACTTGATGTGAAAATTAACTTGACACACAAATTAAACCCTCTTTTTGACAGTTGTAGTATATGTATAAGTAGGGATCGTTCTGGACCGGGGATTAGGAGGGATTGCTAAACACTTGAAACTGAATCAAAAACGTAAAAACAAAGTTTAAAACACTAAACTAGACTCAAAGAATGCAAGACTAAATTCTAAAACACTAAAACAACTCAAAAGACTCAAAACAGCACAAAAACACTCAAAACCGCCTAAAAACACAAACTGGGCAGTTTTGGACTCTAAACACTACTTTGGACGAAAATAGATTTTAACTTGACTCAAGATACTTAAAAACACAAATCAAAACAGATTTTAACTAATCTAACACTTCAAAATAAAGGGGGATTTGTTTTTGACGAATTTAAAACTAAAAACAGAAACTTTGCATAAAAAAACTTTAGAAAAACGATTTTGATGAATTAAGAAGGGTGAAGGGCTAGTTAGAGGGTCCTTCTCCACACATGATATATGCATATGAACCAATTTCCAGTTATTATTCCTTTAGACATGAATGACAACACCCCAAGTTAATCGTGACTGCACAAATTAACCATCAGATTTTCCTTAGTTCATTGAATTGAATGGAAGACGCATTACAACCAAATTATCCTTATCAAGTCTCCTAACTATGACAGCATAATAGAAAACATATCAAAGGTCATTACGTTCTTTGAAAATCATAAGTGTTAACGAGGCATTCGTAACTATGACAGCATAATACTCTTGCCTAGGAATTACTTAACATGATTGTGACTAGCAACCTTTACTACTTGTGAATATAAGTTCATAACGATTAGGTGAAACTCCCTTATACTCTAGCATCAAATTTATGCATGCAAATTAAGTGTCGACCCCCAATTAACACACACAAACAAGTTTTAATAACTCAGTTAAGCAAATCACATTCTAGTCTTAAGAAACAATAACTGGACGTAATCAATTCATATAAAACATATAATCATGGCTTCAAATTCACCTCTAACTAAAAAGAAATTAGTTCCTCATGTCCACAAGCAAACAAACATAAATAAATTTAAACATTGAAACAAAGGATAGAAAACACCTAGAAACGCTTCAGATTCCGTCATTCTTTTGCAAGCTGCGGCACAATGGGGTTGAATGGCTGATTGTGGTGTAGAGATGTGTGAATGATAGCTGGTGGTGTTTGAATGGTGCAGCAAAAGGGTCAATTTATAGGGGGAGGTGCGGCACCAACATATAGTGTAGGAAAAGGATTACAAAATGTAGTTTGTGTAGGAAAATAAAATCACAATCCTAAGGGGGAAAAGGTTTATGTAATCCTAGCAGGAAATTGGACATCTAGAAGGCCAAAAACTAAAGGGATTTAGGAGAAAGGTGCGGCTGGATCATGCATCTAGAAGGCTTGGGGCGCCACTTTTTTAGGGACTTCTAGAAAGGGTGTTATTTGGCTGATTTTGACACTTCTAGAAGGGAATAGGTGCAGCACCTTTGTAGGAGAGAATAAGGTTCCTAGAAATCAGGTTTTTAAGTCTCCTAAACTGAAATTGAATCCCTTTTGCAATAGGAATTAGGTTAGGAAAGGATTAGGATAAGATAAGATAAGGTTTGGATAAGATAAGGATAAGATAAGGTAGTTTGGATAATTCTCCTTCTTTGTAGCTGATTCCTTATCTTCTTTGACTTGGATTTATTTCTTCAACTCTTTTGCACATTCCTAGCCTCTCTTGAACTTCACATTCGTCCAACCATCTTGCTCCAATCTTGTGATATCCATTCCAAGCCCAAAACTACTCTAAAATGCTCCAAATTGCATCTTTTTGCCTACTTTGCTTCTTGGACCTACAAACACACGAAAATGACTTAAGATACTATAATAAGCAACAAATAACTAAGTAAATGCAAGAAAACATACTAACTAAGTCGCATAAATATGCTCCTATCAAATTCCCCCACACTTAGCTTTTGCTAGTCCTCGAGCAAAACAAAACAAACAAAACATAACCTTAACCTTCCAACGTTCGCCTCAGGGATGTCCAATGGAAGATAACATGTTAAAAATCATTACTTACATAGATTTTAGTTATCCTTACTCTCGAGCACATACTTAATCAAAGTTACCACACACTAGCTCGCATCCAATCAATTAAAACAACTTTTTTGAATGTAGTAACATGCCTTAGAGAATCCCTCAATTCCTCACAAGATATACACTCTATTTTCACACAGATTTTCTGACTACACTCCCTACACTAGGTATTTGTGAGAAGATTGATGTAAACATGAAAACTAGCACTCACATATGTACTAACAAAGAAGGCATTTTCTGGAATTATTAATGCATGTATATATATCATCTCATGAATGGAATGCCACTACTTAGACGCGAGAACCAGGGATACCATATGCTCATACCAATCCCAAACTCCACATATTGAAACACATAACAATCAAGATAGAAGTCTAGGGGTTATAACGGGGCTAAGGAATTGGCTAACAAAGAAAGGTAAAGAAAACAAACGTTCGTAAAGCAATAGCAAGCAAAGTAATGAATATGACACTTAGAATTCACTTTTTAAATGCAGCCACAAACTTTGAACACAAAGGGGAAGATCACATATACTTAGGGCCGAATTCAACTTTTTGGACCCTTTCTTCAACAACCAACACTTGTGAGCTTAATCTCACTTATTTTGAACACTTTTCACACTTTTTCACATACTTTTCTTTTTCTTTTCTTTCTTTCCGTGCCCTTTTTTTCTTTTCTTGGCACATACACAAGAATCCCTTCCCCCACACTTGTTTGCTGCCTAATAACGAACAAAGGGAATTCACTCTAGGTCATGTTTCACTACGCCTTAAGAACAAGGGTAAGGATGGTCCTAATCTGGGCTAGGTAAGGATAATGTGGTTAACAAAGAAAATAGGCTAAATATGGCTCAAAGGAGCTAAACCTACAATACATATGCAAAGGGTTAAGTTTTTTGGCACTGGTTTTAAACTAAACAACTTCATCTTGCTTTATGTTATGCTAATTAATTTTAGTTTTGAATGAAATGGGTATAAGTTCTAGTATTTGGAACTATATGATGAAACGCATTCTAAGTAGCAACCAAGCAAAGAATGATGAAATCATGCAACGACTTTAGAAAACAAAGAATGTCAAGATTAATAACTCTCCAAAGAACGTATAGGCTCAAGTCTCTCAGGGTTGTAGCATTAGTTTGAGTTACTTCCTTCAAGCATGTTACAAAAACTGATTTTATCCTTTTTGTGATTACATGTGAATTCATGAATGTCAACTATAACCAAGCATAAACCAAAGAGCATATCAAACTTCAGTCCATGTCTGTAACTTTCTTTAACAGTCATGCAATTAAAAACCAAATCCTCATCATTGTGTTGGAAGGTACCATAAGACACAAACACACAAAAACGACTCAAAAACGACTCTTTTTGGTAGTTTTCAAAAAAATTTCAAATTTTTTTTTGTAAATTTTCGTATTTTTCTTTCAAGACACATAAAAACACTTCAAAACACACTACACTTGTTTACCCCCCCCCCCCCACCCCACACTTAAACCAAACATTGTCCTCAACGTTTCAAACATAGACTCACACACAAGCAAGCAAACAACACAACTAACAAACATGACAAATATGCAAAGTAAAAGCAATAAAGATGAGGGTTTAGAAACGCAAATCTGGTTATGGAGCCGGAGAGTTCCTAGGTCTTCTTTATTTGCATAGGTTGCCTCCCAAGAAGCGCTTGCTTTAACGTCTTCCAGCCGGACGAATCTTCCTTCTATTCTTCAATGGGGTCCACGGCATGGAAGGGTATGTCTTCCACGGTATGCTCCTCAAAATTCCCGTACATTGGCTCTATGAATGGAAAGGGATAGTAATCCTTCCTGATTGGGACGTTGAGCATCGTAAACTCAATGTAATCATTCCCACCAGCTTGGATTCGATTGGGAACCTGCACCATATGAGGTAACAACCTATTAGTTGAAATTGGAATTGAAATTGGAATAGGTGGCTCACCAATGTACTGCAATGAAGTGGCAGCACTATCAACAAATGCATGTGGGGTGCTCTCGGCTAGATTTGGGGATTTGAGGGTTGTGGCCGTGCAATCCTTGTGCTTCACTCCAATTCCCTCTTCGTTGGTGGTTCGAAATGCATCATTCTTGATTGGTGCTGAATGTTTCTGCCCTTTATTTTTTATTACATCAATGACAAAACAAGAACGAACGTCATTAGTATTCTCAATAGATTCAGAAACATTAAAATTAATCATATCACCACCAAACGCCATAGTTACTGCTCCCTTGGCCACATCAATCTTGGTTTGAGCTGTTTTCATGAAAGGTCGTCCAAGTAAGATTGGCAAAGTTGGAGAGTGGGCTGAATCCTCCATGTCAAGCACATAGAAATCTGCAGAAAAAATCAAGTGGTCTACCTGCACCAAAACATCTTCCAAAACTCCTTTCGGATATGCATTAGATCGATCGGCTAATTGGATAATAACACTATCATTTTTAAGCTTACCTAGATTCATAGATGCATAAACAGAATATGGCATGACATTTATTGATGCACCTAAATCTAGCATAGCATGTTCAAACCTTGTATTGCCAATAACACAAGGGATAGTGAAACTACCTGGATCTTTGCATTTAGGTGGTAGCTTTCTTTGCAACATAGCAGAGACATTTTCACTTACATGTACCACTTCTTTCTCTCAAATCCGTTTCCTTGTTGTGCAAAGCTTCTTCAAAAACTTAGCGTACTTCGGGATTTGCTTTATAGCATCAAGGAGCAGAATATTGACATGCACCTTCCTAAAGGTCTCTAGAATGTCTTTTTCATTCTCTTCGTTCCTAGCTTGCATAAACTTGCTAGGAAAGGGCACATTTAGTGGAATAGAACTTGAATGGGTTGATTTACTACTTACCTTGGGTGTAGGATACGGCATAGGTGCAATTGGAGGCTGCGGCATTGTTTCTTGCTTCCTTGCCATGGCTTCCTCATTCCCTTCTTCTTCTTGCATCAGTTTGTTATCCTCTTGGTGGCCTTGTTGAGATACTTTCGAATGGTCTCCAAGTTCCTTACCACTTCTCAATATAATGGCTTTGGCAGATCAAATCCTCTCTTTGGATTCACAATGGTTGAGTTAGGAAGTTTGCCTTGTTCTCGGAATTGTCCTATGAACTCCGCCATCTACCCCATTTGTTTCTTTAAATCGTTCACCTCTTTGTCTCTAATTTGCATGCTCTGCGACATAGAAGTTAGTAATTGAAAAATCTGATCATTATCAACGGACGAACCTGATTTGGTTTGGGCAGGTTGTTCTTGGGGTTGTGTGGGTGCGTATGGTTTTGAATAGAAACCCGGAGGTTGCTGCCCAAATCCACTTTGTTGTTATGGTTGTTAAGGCTCCCTCCACTTGAAATTTGGATGATCTCTCCAGCCCGGATTGTAAGTGTTGGAGTACGGATCATTGCGTGGCTGATTTTGGCTCCTAAAACCCATGGCATTGGCAGATTCCCATCCTCTATTCTCAATCAACTGAGGGCATTGATCGTTGAGGTGCCCTTGCATAGAACACACGCCATATACACTTTGTGTAATCCCTTGCAATTTCGATCCATCAACAACCTGTGACAAAAGAACAGTGAGATTAGCCATTTGAGATTGAAGTTCAGAAATTGCACTTACCTCATTCACTTGTTGTTGCCATGGGGGGTCTCTTTGTCCAAGGCCTTCGTATTGTTGTGCATTCAAAGCTCGGTTCACGATTAGGATCTTTGCAGCCATTGGTGTTTTGTCAACCAATGCACCTCCCGCTGAAGCATCTAGCATTTGTTGCTCAATTGGAAAAAGTCCTTCGTAGAAGTATTGAAGTAAAAGTTCTTCTTTCATTTGATGTTGAGGACATGAGGCGACAAGGGCCTTAAAACGCTCATAGTATGCTGGGAATGTCTCTCCTTGGCTTTGATGAATTCCACTAATCTTCTTCCTTAAGAGAATGACTCTCTAAGTAGGGAAGAACTTCTCTAAAAATGCCCTCTTCATGCTTTCCCAAGAAGTGACCGTTCCGGGTGCTAACTCATAAAGCCAATCTTTAGCCTTTTCCAAAAGAGAGAATGGAAAAGCCTTCATCATCAAAATGTTCCCATCGACATTGATGGGTGTCATGCTCGAACAAACCACTTCGAACTCCTTAAGATGCTTGTTTGGATCTTCCATGGATAGCCCATGGTATTTGGGAATGTGATGCAACAAGCTTGACTTCAATTTGAACTCATCGGTCTTGCCTTGAGCAGCCGCGGGGTATTGAATGCAAAGGGGTGCGGCTTTGGCCAACCCCGAGGCTGAAAGTTCCTTAATTGTACGATTATCCATAGCCATGGCTTGTTCTTCTTCTTCAAATTCAGATTCGGCCTTTAAGCTTGAACTAGGTTCACTAGGTTCTGGATGCCTCCTCTTTCTTCTCAATGTCCGTTCAAAATCGTCGTCAAACTCCAAGATATGCTCACGAACTGTTTGAGAACTTCGAGTCATAAACTAGTACCTAAAACAAGAAAACAAAAACAAAAATCAGAAATCAAAGTCAAAGAAATAAAAACACACGGCAACAAGGGATTAGCAAATTTGCTAATCCCCGGCAAGGGCGCCAAAATTTGATGTGAAAATTAACTTGACACACAAATTAAACCTTCTTTTTTACAGTTGTAGTATATGTATAAGTAGGGATCGTTCTGGACCGGGGATTAGGAGGGATTGCTAAACACTTGAAACTGAATCAAAAACGTAAAAACAAAGTTTAAAACACTAAACTAGACTCAAAGAATGCAAGACTAAATTCTAAAACACTAAAACAACTCAAAAGACTCAAAACAGCACAAAAACACTCAAAACTGCCTAAAAACACAAACTGGGCAGTTTTGGACTCTAAACATTACTTTGGACGAAAATAGATTTTAACTTGACTCAAGATACTTAAAAACACAAATCAAAACAGATTTTAACTAATCTAACACTTCAAAATAAAGGGGGATTTGTTTTTGACGAATTTAAAACTAAAAACAGAAACTTTGCATAAAAAAACTTTAGAAAAACGATTTTGATGAATTAAGAAGGGTGAAGGGCTAGTTAGAGGGTCATTCTCCACACATGATATATGCATATGAACCAATTTCCAGTTATTATTCCTTTAGACATGAATGACAACACCCCAAGTTAATCGTGACTGCACAAATTAACCATCAGATTTTCTTTAGTTCATTGAATTGAATGGAAGACGCATTATAACCAAATTATCCTTATCAAGTCTCCTAACTATGACAGCATGATAGAAAACATATCAAAGGTCATTACGTTCTTTGAAAATCATAAGTGTTAACGAGGCATTCGTAACTATGACAGCATGATACTCTTGCCTAGGACTTACTTAACATGATTGTGACTAGCAACCTTTACTACTTGTGAATATAAGTTCATAACGACTAGGTGAAACTCCCTTATACTCTAGCATCAAATTCATGCATGCAAATTAAGTGTCGACCCCTAATTAACACACACAAACAAGTTTTAATAACTCAGTTAAGCAAATCACATTCCAGTCTTAAGAAACAATAACTGGACATAATCAATTCATATAAAACATATAATCATGGCTTCAAATTCACCTCTAACTAAAAAGAAATTAGTTCCTCATGTCCACAAGCAAACAAACATAAATAAATTTAAACATTGAAACAAAGGATAGAAAACACCTAGAAACGCTCCAGATTCCTTCCTTCCTTTGCAAGCTGCGGCACAATGGGGTTGAATGGCTGATTGTGGTGTAGAGATATGTGAATGATAGCTGGTGGTGTTTGAATGGTGCAGCAAAAGGGTCAATTTATAGGGGGAGGTGCGGCACCAACATATAGTGTAGGAAAATGATTACAAAATGTAGTTTGTGTAGGAAAATAAAATCACAATCCTAAGGGGAAAAGGTTTATGTAATCCTAGCAGGAAATTGGACATCTAGAAGGCCAAAAACCAAAGGGATTTAGGAGAAAGGTGCGGCTGGATCATGCATCTAGAAGGCTTGGGGCGCCACTTTTTTAGGGACTTCTAGAAAGGGTGTTATTTGGCTGATTTTGGCACTTCTAGAAGGGAATAGGTGCAGCACCTTTGTAGGAGAGGATAAGGTTCCTAGAAATCAGGTTTTTAAGTCTCCTAAACTGAAATTGAATCCCTTTTGCAATAGGAATTAGGTTAGGAAAGGATTAGGATAAGATAAGATAAGGTTTCGATAAGATAAGGATAAGATAAGGTAGTTTGGATAATGTTTTGGATAATTCTCCTTCTTTGTAGCTGATTCCTTATCTTCTTTGACTTGGATTTATTTCTTCAACTCTTTTGCACATTCCTAGCCTCTCTTGAACTTCAAATTCGTCCATCCATCTTGCCCCAATCTTGTGATATCCATTCCAAGCCCAAAACTGCTCTAAAATGCTCCAAATTGCATCTTTTTGCCTACTTTGCTTCTTGGACCTACAAACACACGAAAATGACTTAAGACACTATAATAAGCAACAAATAACTAAGTAAATGCAAGAAAACATACTAACTAAGTCGCATAAATATGCTCCTATCACGACTATGTTAAGAGGTTGAAGGCGAATAAAGCAAAGAAAGTCGGCAGCAATGACTCAATTGCCAATGCAGCCTTCCAAAATGGACTTCCAGCAGATCATCCTCTATTCGGATAATTGATTATAAAGGAAGACCTGACTCTAGCATACTCATTCGCTTTGGCAGTGAAGCATGTGTTATGGGGTGAAGCCCGATGAAGAAAGTGGACAAGAACCAATCCAACAACCGAACTAGGCAGAAGGCCAAGTCTAAAGACCGGCCACCAGCAAGAGGCTGCCAAACCACCAAGAACTATACCAAGTTCTCGATCCTGGTCAACCAGATCCTCCGTGACCTTAAGATGAGCCTTGGCTTCACCGAGGTCCCAATCACACGATTGATACTTGCTATACCTGAGGGATTACCTAGAGAAACTGGTAAATGAGGGTAAATGCGATAGATACTTAGACAAGCCAGTTGTGCAGCCTAGGAGGAACACAGACACAGACGATGAGTCATCTGCCAAGACTATCAGAATCCAGCAGGCTATAACAATCTCCTAGGTTCAGGTAGCATACGCCCAACCTGAACCAATCGTTGGTTTCACCGAGTAGGATGCTGAGGGAGTTGACTTCCCACACGACGATTCGCTAGTAGTATCCATTCAACTGGCACATGCTATAGTCGATAGAGTAATGATGGACAACGGTAGCACAATAAATCTACTTCAACTATCCGTTATCCAGAAGATGGGCCTGGAAAACACGATAATACGCCGAGCAGAAGTACTCACCAGATTCAACGGATACACCTTAATTGTTATTGGCAACATAAAACTTGATGTGAGAACACCACCAGTAGTCTCAAAGCAGATGTTCATTATAGTTAGCGACCCGTCTCTCTATAACGGGATTATAGGAAGGCCCTAGCTAGTAAAATTAGGCACCGTAACCTCCGTCGAGTACCAGAAAATCTGATTCTGTATCCCAAGATGAGGAGTATGAGTGATCAAGTCTGACCAGGCCGTATCCCGATGATGCACGGTGCAAATGCTGAATGAATCAAAGAAGAAGTCTTTCACTCCCGTATGAGCTACCGAGGTTGAGAATGATGAGTCTGCTACCAAATAGCAACTACAACAGGCGAATCAGGATGATAGCATTCAGGAAGACACACCAACAGAAGAAAAAGGATGGAAGCCAGGGAAGGACTCTAAATACATCATTCTTGATCCTGAACAGCCGGAGAAGATGGCTAGAATTGGCTCACGACTGAGCCCGAAGGAAAAAGAAGAACTCAAGGTATTCCTTAGGGAAAATCGTGATGTCTTTGCATGGTCACCCTTCAACAGGCCTGGCATTGATCCTAAGATAGCCATAAGCTACACGTAGACCCTGCTACCAAACCGGTGATCCAAAAGAGGAGACACTTTACTCCAGAGCGAGTAGCGATCATTGAGGTAGAGATAGACAAGCTACTGGAAGCTGGATTCATCGAGGAAGTGGTGCACTCAACATAGCTAGCCAACGTCATGCTGGTAATGAAGAAAGAGAATAGCAAGTGGAGAGTATGCGTAGACTACACCGACCTCAACAAAGCTTACTTGAAAGATCTGTTCCTTATCCCCCGTATTGACTTATTGGTGGACTCAATCGTAGGGAACCAGCTGCTCAACTTCTTGGATGCATATTCCGGCTATAAACAGATTGCCATGTTTGAGCCTGACAAGGAGAAAACTGTGTTTGTGATCGAGTGGGGCACCTACTGCTACAATGTTATGCCTTTTGGCCTCAGGAACGCAGGAAAGGTTAGTAAACATAATGTTCAAGAAGCAGATTGGGGTTACCATGAAGGTCTACATCGATGACATCATGGTAAAAGGAAAGCAGCGGTTAGACCACCTCAGAAACTTGGCGGAGACATTTAGTATCCTTAAGGAGTACGAGATGAAACTCAACCATGCCAAATACACATTTGGAGTCTCTTGAGGCCGATTCCTAGGGGACCTTGTAACCCATCACTTTGAAAGAGATCCAAAGTCTGACCGGACAAGCAGCCGCGCTTAACCATTTCTTCTCGTGCTCAACCGATCAATGCAAGCCCTTTTTCAAGGCCATCAAGAAGGCACAAAGAGGCAAGTGGGACAACGAGTGCGAGAAAGCATTTCAAGACTTGAAAAGATACTTGACATCCCTTCCACTACTATCCAAGCCGAAAGCAACCGAGGAATTATACATGAATACATTTACTTGGCAGTTTCAGACGTAGCAGTAAGCTTTGCCTTCATATGAGAAGAGCTGGGGGCCCAACTATCAGTATTCTACACTTCTAAAGCTCTCCTCGATACGGAAACAAGATACCCAAGGATTGAAAAGCTAATTTTGGCACTAATTGTTGCGGCTTGGAAGCTCAAACCAAACTTTCAATCGTATATGGTCATCGTCATGACTTAGTATTCCCTATGATCTATCTCACATGGTCCAAACACTTCTCAATGAGTGATGAAGTGGGCTTTGGAACTCAGCCATTAAGGCTTGGTTTTCAGACCTCGTACGATGATAAAAGCGCAAGCCTTGGTAGACTTCATAGCGAAGTTCACCCCCGGCCTAGCAGACACAACAGCACAGCCCAAAAACGCCTTTGAAGCAGTCGAGCACACCCTAGCCGCACCAACCCTTGCCAACAAGGACTTTTGGCGCCTACATGTCGACGGTTCATTCAACTACAAAGGTTTTGGAGTAGGCCTCGTCACCTCAGACGGCTCAATGCTCGAACAAGCAATCATTTTAAGCTTCAAGGCATCTAACAATGAAGCAGAGTATAAGGCTTTATTGGCAGGCATCCGAATGGCATAAGATCTAGCAGTCAAGAAGCTCGCAATTCATTCTGATTCTCAGCTCATCACTAGCCAGACTACCGAGGAGTATGCAGCAAAGCATCCAAAGATGGCATTATACCTTGAGAATGTACAAAAGCAGCTTGAGGTGTTCCAGACTTACACTCTCACACAGGTGCCACGGGCATATAACACTCATGTAGATGCCCTGGCAGCCTTAGGCTCCAGTTTTAGACTACCAGTTCAAAGCTCTATTCTGATAAAGTATTTGGAAAAGCCGAGCATAGAAAAAGAACCGGCAGCCGAGGTGTTACAAGTCAATACAACCCCAAGCTGGCAAAACCCCATTATCGACTATCTAGTCAATAGGACACTCCTTGCAGAAAGATTAGAAGCTAGGAAGCTCCAAATAAAGGTGGCACGCTACTACATGTGGAACGACATTCTCGTCTGAATATCCTTTTCAGGCCCACATCTCCGCTGCCTAGCGCCTCCCGACGACTTAAAAGTTCTGAGCTCGATCCACGAAGGAGTTTGTGGAAACCATTCAGAAGGTCAATCCTTAGCACAGAAAGTCTTCAACGCCGGCTACTATTGGCCCACTGTGCATCAAGAAGCTAAGGAATTTGTTCAAAAGTGCGATAGCTACCAACGTTTTAAGCCTGCACTTGCATTGCCTGCTAGCGAACTTCACCCGCAGACAAGCTCATGGCTCTTCATACAGTGGGCAATTGACCTGGTAGTACCTATGCTGCCCGCTACTGGGGTAGGGACATGATGATCGTGGCTACCGACTACTTCACCAAGTGGGTTAAAGCAGAGCCAATAACCACCATTACTCAATCAAACATATAGCGGTTCATATGGAGGAACATCATTTGTCGATTTAGCATCCCACAATCTATCATCACTGACAATGGCCCGCAATTTGTGGGCAAAGACTTGGCGAGGTTCTTCCAAAAATATGGCATCAAGCAGCACTTGTCTACGCCTAGATATCCCCAAGGCAATGGGCAGACGGAGGCATCCAACAAGACAATCCTGGATTACCTCAAGAAATCCCTCACAAACAAGCAGGGGAAGTGGCCAGACGAACTTCCCGGCGTTCTGTAAACGTATCGCACAACCAAACGGTGAGCAACCAGTGAAACTCTTTTCTCTTTGGCATTGGTTCAGAAGCAATCATCCTTCCTAATGTCATCGTGTCGAGCATCAACAACATACTATCAACTTTGGAGCAAAACAGAAAGGAGATGGCCATAAATCTAGATCTAGCAGAGGAAGAATGCGAAAAGGGTCATCACCCGCATTGCAGTCTACCAGCAGCAGCTTTTCTCTAACTACAACAAAAAGGCAAAGATCTGGCAGTTTCAGCCTAGAAATCTAGTCTTAAGAAAAGCATTCATCATTGCATGAAGAGAAGGCTCTAAAAAGATGAATCCAATATGGGAAGGTTCGTATAAAGTCAGCAAAGCAGGCGACAAGGGTAGTTACACCCTCACCACCATGAACGACAAAGAGATCGACAAGCAGTGGAATGCCTACAACCTGTGAAAGTACTACGCATGACCTTCCACTTCTCCCCGAGCACTGCTCGGATGAAATAAAGCTCAAAAACTCAAGCCGCTCGATGAGCACTACCTCGCAAGCTGAAGACTATCCAGTTGTTAAGCAGTTTCTACCTTCCACTAAGTTCGATATCCTTCTTCTCTTTTTCAATAAAGATTTCTAAAGTTATTCATCACTTGGCTTGGCTGCATATCTGCAACAACTGTCTAATTCTACTCTCATTGAAGATTGCACCTAATCAGGGACTTATCACAGGAATTGCGCCCCCCTCCCGAGACCAACCTTGCTCTCCCCTAGAAGAGGGTAAACTACGCACTCTGAATATCTAGACGTGGATAGGTCGGGCTGCCTTGGTGTAACTAGAACACGATGGCCTACGCCGACATCCCTAGAAGTAGCCACAATGGTCTTTTTCAAGGCTTAGCTAGATTCGCGGAGACCCAGGCCTCAAAGACGAAGGAGGAACGCTGCACAGCTCACCCTTTGGACGGCTGCCCATGAAGAGGGACCGCAATTAAGCATCCTTGATGTGACCAGTTGTTGGCAACCCCGGCTGAGCATTATGTATATGACCAACTGGCGATCTTCGTGTTACGAAATAGTATTCCCTCTACCCATTAGAGGAACATCCATTTTAAGCATCATCGATGTGACCAGCTAGCATTCACAGCTAAGTATCCCCGGTGCAACACATAGGCGATCTCTGTGAGGATATGGAATTCTAGCTCTGACTACACGCATAGGGTGCACGCGGTTGAGTATCTTTGATATGACCAGCAAGCATAAGGAGCTGAGCATCTTATATATGACTAACAAGCAATCTCTGTCCACTAGAAGCCTAAAATCACTGCCAATTGAACGAGCAGCCTACGGATTCTGGAAGATCCCTGGGAACCTAAAGCTGCTGCTTAGTCAACAAGCAGCCTACAATTTCTAGAAGTACCTGGGAACCTAAAGCTACTGCCAACTCAACGAGCATCTTACTAATTCTTGAAGACTGCCTACGGTACACCCTTCGAGCAGTTAGCCTTATAAACTTATAAAACCGCACAATCTTGTGAAAGGTTAACAGGTTAATGCGAATGTGCACTGCCTAGCGCAAAATAACTCATTAGGTTTACACTGATTCCTAAAGTGTTGTGCTACTTACTACGCAGCCTACATAATTAGTTACATAAAGTGCAAAGAGTTCTTTCAAACCGTTGCCCACAAAATTTCATAGAACCACGCACTTTCGATGCGAAAGGTCAGCAAATTTCGTGTCTTAGCAATCTTTAGTATGTTGTGATGCAGGCCACGCAGCTCAAAGGATTGGAGAAAAAAACGACGAGCTAAGCAGCCTATGGTCAGGGGGCAATAACGCGAGATAAAGCTCAACAGTTCAACGCCCTAGAAGATCGAAGTTAATAATCGAGCAGTCATGCAGGCTCGCTTGCTTTTGTAAGTAAGGCGCCAGCCTGCTAACTCTCTGGTTAACAACTTTGCAGAGGTCCTAAGCCTAAATCGGCAGTCATATTAGTCATGCAAACTCGTCTGCTTATTAAAAAGTTGTGCGCTTTGCTAACAACCTTGTGATTAAAGATCTAGTGGACCACTAATACGAAACATACAACAACGGATGTCATTCGGCCTAGCATGTTAGAAGTTTTGAAAGATGCCTCACGCAAGCGAAGATTTACACCCGACAGCCCGAAGTTGGCGCCTAAAGCAATGAAGATAAGCTTGACTGCTTTGTTCAAAAAGACAAGGATGAAGTAAAGCGAAGAAAAAATGGTGTATTAATTTCTAGCAAATTGGTAAACTGACACGAAGGCAATGGAGTTCAAGCAAAGGAAAAGAAAGTAAATCCTAAAGTCCATTAAAAAAGACTACCCATCAGCAGCTTGGACATCATCAGCAGTCGCATCACTCCCAACAACATCAATTTCTCTCGTTTCATCAACAGCTGCCCCATCCTGGGCAGCACTGTCATCAACTGCCTTCACCTGGGTGGCACCACCTTGGACCGCACTTCCCTGGGTAACCTGATCTTCAGCTGCTCCACCAATAGAGCTCTCGAAGGAAAACTTAAGGAGATCCTCGGAAGAAATAGCAAAAAGCTCGAGGTCCTTATCAGAAAATGCGTAGTCAGACAGCATGCCAAGGAAATGATCTATATAGCCAAGCTTGTAGAAGTCAGCTTGACCTTGGGCAAGGACAACCTCAAGAATGGACTTCTCGCTCCTCAGCTGTTATTCTCCTCAATCAGGTTAGTACGAGCATTCTGCAATTCATCTAGTTCCTTCTTCAGGTTCTCGTTGGCAGACAACGCTCTTTGTAACTCCACTTCTTTGGGCTCAAGTCTACTGACGGCCTTCTTGAGTTGAACTACGTTATTATGCATGGTGAATAACTCTACATCCTTGGCATCACGGGCAGTCTGAAATTCTGAAATGGCATGCTCGAGGTCATACACCAGCAACACTTGAACCTCAATCTTCTTCTCTACAATGCCATATCTCCCCCTGATCATATCAAGCTGAGCTTTCAAGTCATGGATCTCTTGGCAAGCGGTCTCAAGCTGCTGAGCAGTGAGGGTAGAGACATCAGATCCTTCAAAAACCTGCTGAGCAAGCCTTTGCTACCATGGCTGCCGCCAGCTCTCTAGTAGCCTTGGCATCATCCTACTTCATACGAGTGTACTCGGCTGCCAAAATCACATATTTATGCATCATAGCAGGCAGGGAACCCCTTCATGACTGAGCTTTGCGCCTCACGAAGAAACTGGAGTCGACAACCTTGCTTACGCCATCAACAAACTTAGCGCATGCTTCCGTGTCCTCAAGCAGATCGGGCTTCAACAGCACATGGATCTCAAAAACCTCATCTAAGGTTAGTTTGGTAGGCTAATAACGGCTGCTCATACGGGCAGACGCTTCCTTCTCAACAAGAATGGCAGGCCTTAGCACCGCCTTGGTAGTGGAATCACCATCCTCGCTCTTCACCTTTGCACGCGCCTCCAGAATCGGATCAAACTTTGGCACGAAAGGCTGTCTTAAAAAAAAAAACCAAGCATAGGGGGCATGACAGAACTCCTTCGCTGCGCAATCCTATCAACAACCGTTCTAGCAACCCTCAGAAAAGCAGGCTTCGCAAGCCCAGATCCAGCAGCCTTTTTCTTCCATTTAGAAGAAGTCAAGTCAATCACAAGCCTACCAGCAGTGAATGAACCCTCGCGAGCAGCAGAGGAAGTCTTCATTTTTTCTTTACTAAAGGCTCTCGAGTAGGCGATGAAGATCTTTCTCTCCCGTCTTCATTTGCAACAGACTCCACAGTGGCGATCAGATGAGCAAATGCCTCGCCCTTAATCCTCCGAATCTCCTTTTACGGAGGCAGCCTACCTTTCTCCCTATGAATAGGACTGAGCAGCCAACGTCATTCAATGTATTGAACAGGGATCCCCAAAACAATGTGCACCTTCTTCATGTCAGGAGAAGTCTTGGGAGTTGAACCAAATTTTGAATCTACATAAACAGAGGAGGAAAAATCAAAAGGCAGCTCAACAAAAGTATAAAGCAGCTTAGAGACTAATTAGCCTACCTACCATTGATGAAGGCAGTCGGAACAAGCAGCTCATGTGACGAGTCAGATTCTCATTCTCCGCTGATCTCAAGGGTTTTCCCAGACCAATCATAATCCCCTTTGCTCGAGTGATCGAATAACCTATTGCAGGTCCTCAGCTGCCCAACATCATCGATGTGACCTATGTCAAAGAAGTACCAAAACTCGTTGGCAGTAAGGTCCAAGTCAATAAACTTGGTCAAGTTGTGGAACCCTACCATCTCACGGGCCGCGTTCGGAGAACATTTAGCAGGATCACACCTCAGAACAGAACACTTCTTGGAAGAACCGAGGCACGGGAAAGGTGAACCTCAACACGAAGTGGCAGGGGTGAAACTTGATAGCTTTCTTAGACCCACACGGTTCAGGGCTGCTACTATCCTTGACTTGCTTCATGCGGACCCCATAAGGAATTGCGTGCTTAAACATCACGAGGAAATCCTTGAACTGCTCATCAAAACCTACCTTGACATAAGTAGCCCTAAAGTAGCCTAGCTTACTTGCAAAAAAAAATCCTACAACAACACAAGGAAAAATTGTCAGGAGGCTGTTCGGAAAAAAAAAAAAAAAAAGTGTCGCATAACCTAGCCCCCTGCACCATGCCCCACGGCCCAACCCACGCGTACGGCAGGGAGCCTAGCCTGCGCTGGCTCCCCCATCTCTTTCTCAACCCAAGTCAAAAGGAGGAGGAGCAGACGCCCCGCGCCTTCTCCCTCTTGCACCTCCCATGCTGCATAGGCCCTAGCCCAGCAGCCCAAAGACCCAGTCCACGTACCCTTACGCTAACCCCCTCGGCCCAGCTAAGCCGCAACTGGCTTCAGCCAGTCGTTTCGCGCCGCGCCGATAACTTGCGGCAACCAAGCTGCCACGACTGCAACCCCATGGCTGCCATTTCCCTTTTTTCCTACCTTGGAAAAGAAGAAAAGCAACGGAACACAATTCTTTGCATACGCAAGTGAAGAAGATTATTAGGGGAGGGGGAACAAATATCCTCTGGCTTTCTCTCTTTCTTGCGAGGTTTTTAATTGCACTCCAAATTTATTTAATCCCTGCTTGACGCAGACTTAAATAAGTTTTGGTTGTAATTACTTTCCCTTTCCTAGAAGAATTTAAATTCCAAATGGAAGAGACAATCTACATCAAATTGGGATACAAACTCCATTGCAGCTTTGGATTCCTACACCTTCTACCCTTTCCTGCGAGCAGCCCAACAAGTGTGGGGGCATTTGTAGAGCCAAAAATAATCCCAAAAATCATGGAGCTGATACGTGGATTATTTCCCAAGAAAGACAAGACTACCCCCATTAAATGAGCAGAGAGCAGCCTCATTCACCACGGCCAGCTGAGGTATAGCAGGCAGAGATCAACCACTGCCCAAGACACCCTTGCCATTATTAAATAATCCTTTATTTTTATCATAAATACATTCCTAATCAGAAAAGACCTCTTTCAAGTAAGTAATCCTAATCCCACTTATTTAGGATATTTACCTATTTATTTTAAGATTTTTATTGACACAAATGTCTTTGAATATTCCACCCAAAATACCACCTAGGGCCGGCCATTCCTAAACCCTAAAGGGCTCGCCCATCTCCTCCTCCTCTCCTATAAATACACCATTTATCTCTAAAATTCGGTAAGTTTTAGCTACCTCTAAAGAGGCTTTTTGCTTCCCACAAACACTCAAACACATTCTTTACAGAATTCTAACTTTGGCATCGGAGATTCTTCGGCCAAAGCCCTCCCCATTCATCGTGGGCACATGAGGCTTTTAGCCTTAATCTTAGGTGTTATTATTTAGCAGGTGCAGATTCGTCAATCAAGAAAATGCGGAAATTTGCATCCACATGTTGTTTTAGTGTCTTTTACGTATCGTGTTAATAGGTTGTGTAAAAAATTGTCATATCTGGTTTTATATAATTAAATACTTAAAAAATAAAAATGGAAGAAAAGAAGATGATGAACTATTCATCTTCTTCTTTGCCTCTCACCGGAGCAAACACTGCAGTCCCCACCCCACCCCATTACACATGTAACCGCAGCCAAACAGATAGCCCATCAGATCCAGAAACACACAAAGGCCACTTGAATTTGGTAAAATAACGTCTCCAGGTGATGAACAAAAAATAATGTCTCCAGGTAAAAGATTCATTCTGCATAACTCATTTATAATATGTATCATTCTAATTCACTTATGACTTAACCACTAAATAATTACCCCATAATTATTCTCCTTATGCCTGCTAATTTACGTTGAAGATCAATTTCTTCTTCTCTTATCCTCCTTCATAGAACCCAGATTTCAACTTTCCAAATTCGGTTTGAAATTTAGAATCAAATTCCCGAAAGACATGGATGACAATCCCAATCCGACAAGACTGCCACCACCGCCCAAAGAGCCACCCATTTTGTTGTACATAAAGGTGTTATCGAGCGCGCTCGGTGGCCCAATGGAGGTCGCATGTCTTCAACCCGTCAACATCATCAATACCCAGTTCCAGCTCAACCAGACGGGCACCTACAAAGGAATTGTCCACTGCGTTTACATGTGCAACGGCATGGGGTGGGGCTGTAGTGATTGTGTTGCCTATTGGACATTTCAAGCTGAACGTTGATGGGTCTTGGAATGCACATGGTAATGTAAGGGGTTTTGGAATGATTCTTAGGGGAGATGCGGGAAACTTCATTGCAGCAAAATGTGGGTGGTTCAAACATATCTTCTCACCTCTCCTGGCAAACGCAATGGCAATTCGGGAAGGCTTGGTTTGGGCGATTACGAGGGGTTTTTAAAATTTACATTATGAGACCGATTCACTCCAGATTGTTGAAGCAGCGAGGAACCCCTCCATTGATTTCTCCAGGATTGGACAAATTATAGAAGACATCAAGGCGCTTCTCTTGACCTAAAGCTATTATAACCTGTACTCGCCGCCAAGCCAACGAAGTTGCCCATAGGCGTGCTCGTTATGGTCTGTTTTGAGTCAAGTTACTAAATACGATCATCCCCCAAGCTTGATTTTGGATCTGCTTGTGGAGGAATCGGTTTGGCCTTGAATGGTTTTTTGTAATGGATCTCTGTGACAACTTCAATCAATGAATCTATTATCTATCTTTTCAAAAAATAAATAAATAAATAAATCTTCTCATTTTTTTCTTCTTTATTTTTAAGTTTTTAATTATATAAAACTAAAAATTATTTTTTATTATTTAAACATTTTTAATCCACATGATAATATTTAATTAGACTTATGGGACCCAGTTATGTGTACATCAGCACATAACAGAAGTTTTGTCAAAATTGAACGGAATGATCACATTGATTTGCGACACTCATTTTCAATGATTACATTGATTGATTTTCAGTTTTGAAGATCATCTTAATAGAGTGAATCAATTTCAAAGCCAAAGAAAAAAAAAAATTGAATAGTAAATACACCAAAGCCTATAGTGGTGAGCAAAAATGCTCCCAACTTGCGATTCATTCTCCGTTTCGTTTGCCACCTGGATCCAGGTGGCGCCCCTCTCTATAAACTAGCTCCAACGGCTAGCATCTTCAATTTTCAAATCTTGCAGACCAAAATTCAAAAAGTATACAGAAAGCAAGAAAGAGCGAAGTAAACCCATCTCCGAATCCCAAATCTCCAAGCCCTGCGAATTCGAAATTCACCATTTCTAGGGTTTCAAACGCACTCGGAGTGATTACCAGTACCTTCCCTTCACCCTCCGATGAAACATTAGCGGAAGAAAAATCAGATTTTTTGTTGCTGTGATTTCTCGGGTTTTGGCTAGTCTAGGTTTTTCTAAGATCGATTAAGAAAGAACGAGAAAGAATGAATCTTCCGCAAGAAATCGACGACTATATTAAAGAATCGATTGACCATTCATTGGGCCTCCCTGTGATATGGTCTGTAATCAGTGATTAGCTTAATCAATATTAAGGGTTTTATTCGTGGGATTATTAGGCTTATTCATACTTTAGCGGAGTTTGTTATAATTGGCTAGCTGTCATGATGAGTTACGACTTATATAAGAGCACTAGCTCTCAGTATTGTATTGTAAGGCAGAGCAGAATTTACAAGAAAGAATTTAAATACAAAAATATTTGAAGCTCTGCTCCTTCATCTTCCTTCCCTCTTCCTCTCTACACTGTGTTACTTGCAGGATGATTAAGGGCTTAGAGATTTGGATCTTATCACCCTGTGTCAACGCACGCCCTCGAAGTGAAGCTTCGATGCTCCGAAGAAGCAAAACGGTGGCTTCGCAATCAGTACTCGCTTCTTCTCTCGAAATTGAAGGAGTAAGAGCAAGTCCTGGAACGCGCTAAGGTTCGTGATTTTACATATTCATAATTGTGTAGATATATATATACACACACACATACATATTTTGGATTTTTGGGGTTTTGAATGTTCTGAAAAATAGGCCGAAGTGAGTATGAATGCACAAGCTTTGAGAGATTGGCGTTGGAGTGTGCGCATCCGGTGACTCAGTGCAACAAATGGGAGAGGGAGTGCTCGCTCTACGATCATGACCGAGAGGCTCTGATGGATTTTGGGAACGAGGCTGATCAGCGTGCTAAGGAGGCCAAGATTCGTGTTCAGGAGTTGGAGGACGAAGTCAGAGAGTTGAGGGATGAATTGGCGTTATTTAAGTACAAAATGGAGATGCATTCGGTAATTTCTTCCACCATTCCACCTTTTATTTTTTCTTTTTTGCACTGTGAATAGGTTTTGATGAATTGAAAAAAAATGAACTCGGACACCGGTCAGAATTTACTGTGGTGGGTTTGTGAGACTTGCATGTTCATGTGTTTATACTGTGAATTGCTTGTTTTTCTTTCACTGTGTAATGTTTTCGCGGAATGATTTACCTGAATCTTATTGCAGCTTCATGAAATTTCCTTTGTGAGATGTATGCTTTCCGGAATGTTATTGCAGCTTCATTTATGCTTTTACAAAATTCATTGTTGATTTAGATGCTGTAAACAAGTTGTTATTCCTGGTTTCAATATTCACCAATTTTTCCAGCTTTGTGCAAACATCACATACATGCGCACACAATCACAGACAAATATTTAGAATAAAACTTGTGCCCTTTTTTGAGTTTTACATTTTCCGGTTTCTTTGAAGCACTTGGCAGAACAAGTATATAAATTACTTATATGCAATTTTGTTACGATGTTGATGGCAAAAATTAGCAAGGAAAGAAAATAATATAAACCTCTCAGAAATCAGAAACTTCAATTGAAGCATTAAGTCCAACAAAATAAAATGAATTAAACAAACAGGAATGAGTGTAAAAGACTCAATAATTGGTTTTTGACATTGTAGCATGTTTCGCAATCAATTTGAAGTTCTGTTGTTGTACTGTTGCTCTTACAGTATAACAGAATGCGTATTTTTGTTCTAATATTTGCTATTTCATATAAATGTTATAGTCATTTGTGAACTTCTTGGATTTAGTTTCTTTTTCTTATCCCGCCATCTTGTTTCTTCTCTTTTATGTTGATTGTGATTGACAAATAGGTTGTAAAAATCCAAGTTTATTTTTATACGATTTTGTGAAGGCTGATAAAAAAAAATTTGTAGTGAAGGTTGATTCATCTGCTGAAGACACAGCAATTGAAGTGAAACTACTGGATTCGGTTTTGGCAACATTGATAAGTAAAGATGAAGCTGTTTCTGCACGTGCGTTTCTTGAAGCCAACAAAGGAAATGAGTCATGCACAAGATTGCTACAAATGTGGAGCTGGTGAGTTGTTCACAACTCTGAATAGTGCTTTTCTCAAGTTGAAAATATTCTGAACTTGTTTCTGAATTGAACCATCGCTTAAATTTTGTCTTGTCAACATGGTAGCTTGAAGCCGTCGTGTCAAAAAGTTCTATCACTAGTTGCTGTGGTAAAGGAACTTGAGAAGGATAAGGAACATCTTAGGATCAATCTTCATATGGCTGAAGAGGAGGTAGGGAGTGCAGAATATTTTCAACTTCCGCCTGTTTTCCTTATGTCTTCTCGCTCGGTTTTCCCTGGAAAACTCTATTGTACAAATGATATCCCATACTTGTGATGTATATACGTCAAAATATCATAGAATGAGATCCCATATATCTCGTATGCAGGTCAAATTGCTTTTTGAAGAAAACAAAGTCCTAGATGTGGAGAACAAAAGATTACTGAGGCTGTACCATAAGGAAAGAAACCATTCTGCTTCTGGTGGAAAACATACTGACAGTGCATCAGCGAAGGTGAGACAAAGGGCAAATAACAGCTTTGACTCGTTTATTCTTTGTGTTGGTCTGCTCTAAGCCTCTAACATATGTATTGTTTCTCCGTTGCAGTCAAATAAGCGCAAATCAAGCTCTAAGACAAGCAGCCCGATTCAGGGGAAGATTGATTTCAGTGAGCAAGAAGCAGCAAGACAACCCCTATCACCCTTGCGCTGTAACTCCCCCAACTCTAGAACCTATAAGTAGTAAGTTTTTCGAACAATCCCATTTGTACCTTGTGTGTTTGGGATGCCTTAAGATTGATTGGGGTTAAGATCACAGACAGAGTTTGGAATGACTAACAAGTTTGATTGCAAGAATCGTTTGCTAAGTCTTTTAGTAAATGGTTGGGCGTTTTTCTGTTCAAAGGCCATGCCAAGTGCTCGTCTTTACAGCTTTGGTAACTTCTAGGAATACAGCAGTTAATTGCAGTTGTGAAATTGTTTGCGTTTATGACGAATTTCTCTGATCATGTTCTCGTATATTACTATTGCCTATTAGTTTTAAAAATCTGTTCACAAAAGGTATAAACTTTGACAACGCTCTCAACCCGTTCATGAAATTGATCTGATAGATAAAAGTTACTAAACCCACATAACTAAATCGATGAAAGTTCACGAAATTGATCTGATAGATAAAAGTTACTAAACCCACAAAACTAAATCGATGAAACTAATAGATAGCGAATTAACATTTCAGTTCTTCAGTTCACCATCAAAAGGATTTCCAAAACCTCTTCAGAACCAGGAACCAGGAGATACATCGCCCAGCTTGTTGCTCTGCGTCGGATTCAAATCTATTTGCCTAATGAGTGCTTCCACTTCTTCCTCGTATACTACACAGAAACTACACCTCTGCACTTCCACATCTTCCTCATATCTGTTTGCGTAATCGTTGCTAAACGCTTTCTAGCTAGAAAGCTGTAGAGCTTCATCTTCATCAAGTTTGTCGACGTCAAACCTTGCGCCTCCGCAACATGTTGGATCAACAAAGGTCTGATAAGTCACACCTACAATTAATTACAGGGATATCCACTCACGCTAACACTGTCTCTTAAGTTATGTATACATGTACTCCAGTGGCATACTTATAATGTAAAACACTTGATTCGTCATCTATCATATAAATCAGGTGTGCTGGAGTTTTCTTCTTTTTTGGACACTGTTTTGCTCAATGACCTTGTTTTCCACATAAGAAACATTTATTGGATTTAGGAAGAGGATTTCTTCTTCCAAGGCTTGCCTTTCTTTTTTGAAAATCAGGAGGAGTTTGCTGCTGTGCATCCAAACTTCTGTAAATCATTCCTGCAAAATTTTGCAAGTGTGGTATGTCCAGAAGCTTTCATGATTTGCCTTAATTGCTGAGATTGACAATGCTCCTTGAGTAAGGCTTCTGCTTTCTGGTACAAGCTTGCCAGACTGAAAGTATCTCTATGCTAGGTGCTGACATATTCAGAATGAAAGCCCTTTTGATTACATCTGTGTTTTTTGTTGAAGCTAAAGAATAACTGTTCTTGTTTAAGATAGTAATCCTTTAGCCTGAGGATGTATGGATTCTCGAGAAGGGAGGAGCCGTGGTGGTCCCTCCCGGACCGCCTGGGTCCAGCGAGTGAATAGAAAGTTGGATCTGCATTGGATCTCACCTGAATCGCCCCATCTATCCTCCTAAGTAGAAGTTGGTTTCAAACCCCAGTTAAAACAGAAGATGTACGCCATGCTAATATGCCTTGGATGATCCACATCTCAGGGTCAGGCGATGATGAGCACATTGAACTATCCTTGCGGCTGAGAGCCCTCACAACCCAGGCACAAGGACGCAATTATCAGGGGCGCACTCTACCACTGAGCTAATAGCCCACAGTGCAGGCCTCCTGGTGGAGGCCCGCTATGGCAAAAGCAAGAGAAACCCCATCCCTCTCTTTCATTTTTTATGTCCCCATGTTGCCACACGGGAGGGACATAGGGACGTTAAAAAAGGGATCCTATCAACTTGTTCCGACCTAGGATAATAAGCTCATGAGCTTAGTCTTACTTTACCATTGAGAAACGAAATAAGACTTCTATCTCCAAGTTTAACTCAGACATAGCTCACTTCTTTTTGGGTGTGAAGCAGAGTCAAACCAAAATACCCAACAAGCATTAGCTATACATGAAAATGAGGTGATCCAGCCACACCTTCCAGTACTGCTACCTTATTACGACTTCACTCCAATCACTAGCCCTACCTTCAACACCCCCCCTTGCGGTTAAGGTAACGACTTCGGGCATAGCCAGCTCCCATAGTGTGACAAGCGGTGAATACAAGGCTCAGGAACCAATTCACTGTCGTATGGCTGACCGGCGATTACTAGCTATTCCAGCTTCATGTAGGTGAGTTGCAGCCTACAATCCGAACTGAGGACAGGTTTTTGGAGTTAGCTCATCCTCGCGGGATTGCGACCCTTTTGTCCCTGCCATTGTAGCACGTGTGTCGCCCAGGGCATAGACCCAGCAGTTTCTAACATGACACAAAAATAACGGGTTTTAGATCAACACGATAACTAATCGGGTCATTATCAGCTGACCCGGGTATACACGCGTGTAACACATGGGTAACCTGTTTTGACCTGTTAAGAAAAAAATTATTTTGATAATTTTAAAGTTTAATTACTAAATGATTTATTATAAAATACAATAGCCATATTAATATATACAATATATTGTTGTTGTCCAAAATTAAAATAAACTAGTATAGTATTTGTATAGGCAAGAACTAAGAAGACATACATACAAGTATGAAAAATGTGAAATAATATATAAACACTCGTGATTCATCATTATTCCTCCACGAGTAGATAATGGTTACACTTACATTATCGTTTAGATTTTTAAAATCCTCCAAACACTCATGAATAATGTTTTTTATTTGAGGGCAAAATTAATAATAATTATTGTAGAAGTGTAAAAATGTAAAAAAATAAATATACAATCACTCATAGTGACAAACTTTACAACTTTCATGAAGGGGTCAGCTTCGAGATCCAACACTATAATCCATAAACCTTATATTTATATTTAACCGTCGATTGTCATTTAAGTTTTATTCTTCTTACTAAATTTCATTTTTTAAATTTTCTTTTTTGAAAACATGATCATCTAGTGGATGTAAGAAGATGAACGATTCAGATATTTGATATCACGTTTCGATATTTACGGTTAACTGAAATATGAGTCAATGTCATATAATTTGTAGAAACTTTATAAACATTAAGCAATATTTTCACTAACCGTAAAACTTTGAATATAATATCAACGATCCAAACCGTTCATCTTCCTGCATCCTCTAATAGATCATGTTTTCAAAAAAGAAAATCTGAAAAAACAAAATTTGATGAGAACAATGAAGCGTAAATGTAAACAACAATCAACGGTTAAATTTTGATCTATGATTTATATGATTATAGTGGCGAATTTATAAGTTAAGCTCTTTATGAAAGTTGTAAAGCTTGTCATTACGAGCGTTTATATATTTTTCTATATTTTTTACACTTCTACATTAACTAAAAAACTATTACAGACTTTACTTAAATAACAGCCATAAGATAAATTAGAGTAAATTTGTACCATTGGATTCTATTTCACTTATATTATTAGAACTTTTTTGGACAAAAAAAACCCCGTCTCTATTCCAATATTTTCCAATTTTACCATTTGATCAAAACAAAAGCCCTAATCCCTTTCTCTCTCCCCACTCCCGTAACCCTCTCTCCCGATCCCGCCGTCTGTTTTTCCTAGCCCTTCTCTCCCGCGTATGTTCAGTTCTTCTGGTAGCCTCTCTTAGTCTATCTTTTCTCCTCCCATGCGTTTCAGCGTTTCAGTTCTTCATTGCTTAGTAATATCCATTATTGGTGTGTGTTACTGTTTGTTCATGCTTCTATAAATTGGATTGAGTTCGGGTGTTCCTAGAATCCTACATGTTTAAAAAGCTATTAATTAATATATATATATATATATATATATATATATATATATATATACCCATTTTGTTTCAGAAGCAATGGATGTTAGAGATTCAGATTCAGTAAACCTTAGTGATGAGGAGTCCATAGAGATTATAATGGGAACAGAACGAGATCTTGGAAGCGAAAGTATAGACAATACAAATACGAGTCTTGCAAAGAAAAAGGCTAGAGCAATTAATTTAGGTAAGCGAAAATATACTTAAAAGAAAATTGCGTTTTTATGTTTTGGATGTGACAATATGGTATGTATATACTTATTTAGTATTATGTTTTTCATTTGATTATTTATTGATTTAAAATATATTTTCCTTAACGGGTAACGGGTCGGGTCATATTACTTATTAATATTATCGGGTCGATTTCGGGTCGGGTCATTTTACCCTTTTATTTTAACGGGTGTTACACTATACGACCCGTTAAGATATCAAGTATGACACGAAAACGACACGAACACGAAAAATATGACACGAATGCCAGGTCTACCAGAGCATAAAGTGCATGATAACTTGACATGATCCTCACCTTCCTCACAGCACTTTTTTTTAATGAACTTTTCTGCACGTCCTGCTTCTATTTCTTGGATACCTACAAACTCTCCGGAGACAAGAGTAAGTAGGAATGACACCGGTTGTGTTGTGTTTAGACAAGCATGTCTAGTATTTTCTCCCAAACGCATGAACAATTTGCGAAGTGATCTAGTGGATGTTGTAGCTAATCTTTATGCCCCACCTTTGAAATCCAAAGTAGGGTTTATTAGAGCTTCTCTTTCTGCCCAGGCAGCCATTTTCCCTAGGTAGGCCGTACGTCCTTTCTTCTGGATCAATAGGATCGATATTCCAGAAGTTTGTGTGATAGAGGAAAAGTATGTAGGAGAAATGAAGAACGAAAAAGAGTGAAAGGAAAAAATTGTGAAAGGCATGCCAAATGAATCTGTAAGGGAAAAGTATGTAGGAGAAATGAGGAATGAAAAAGAGTAAAGGAAAAAATTGTGAAAGGCATGTCAAATGAATATGCATACAAAAATTAGTTATCAAATAAGAATCTGGATTCTCGCTGGATTCTCATTGTGAGGATCCTGAAGATTCGTGTATCATGTCCATTCATCATACATTATGCCGTTAAAAATCATTTTAAATATTTTTATTTAAAATTAAACATAAACAGTAATTGACCGCATAATGTACGATAAAATAGACAAGATTCACATATCTTCAAGATTTGCACCAAAAAGTATATCATTTACTGACTGATTTACTTTTTTTCGGCTTTTTAGTTAAGATCAAATGTATTTTCTGTTCTTATCATTAACTGATTAATAATATTTGCAAACTAATTTTTCGTCTTCTTGATGGAAAAGGTGGGTCCATGCACTTAGTTGGATTAATATGGTTTGATTTTTATTAGGTTTTTTCTTCAAATGCAAACCTAATAGACTATTATTTTATCCACACGTCTCGAAAATTACCGAGGAAAGTTCCACCATTGTGAAACTAGAATAATACAGGCAAATTACAAAACGTGAAGCGAATGAGAAAAAGAGGTTGGGGATGACCATTGACTTTGATCAGCCTATATAATATTAATTTTACATCTGATCCACCAAAATAGCGTCTCCAAATTAAGCATTAAATCGAACATTTCTAAAAGCTGGAGTTCCAACAATCCTATAAGCCTAGAAAGCCCCTTTCTCTGGAAGTGCTTCTACAAGCAGATTCTCATTCTCCACACTTTTGTTAGCTTTCTAACCTTGTTTCTCTGTCTTCGGCAGAACCCATTTCAACAAAAAACTTGTATACTTAGGCCATGGCCATGTCGATCAGAAGCTCAATAAGTTCTCCTTGCAGTTCCAGACATTTGCAGGCTTCAGTTTTAAGACCTAGTTGTCTGAGTGCTAATGACCGGGACCAATGTCGTTTTCTCGGAAATCGGAGCTTCTTGCAGCCCCTTATCATGAAGGTCGAAAGTGGTAGCCAGAAAAAGATGTAAGTAAAACTTTTCCAAGCCGTATATCTTCAACTCCCTGAGTTTCCTAAATTTGATTGTCACAGATAAATAGTACGACCCTTTATTTTCAGGGACGTGATTGTCAATAGTGTTGAACCAGGAACTCCTCTTCCTTCTGATCCTTCCGGTACTGATTGGTACGTCGAATCGATGATCTTCTACTACTTGATCTCTTTGAGATACTTGTCCAATTAATTTCCCCCATATGCTTTTCTTTTAATATATGGTTTTGGATCAGATCAGAGCATGATTAATGTTGAGATGATACATATTACATATGCAGGAAACTATGGCTTGTGGGGATGCTTTTCACAGTAGTTATACCCTTTTGGAAGAATAAATGGTGGCCATTGCTAAAATTCAAAGGTAAGGAATGAAGAGATATTTAATGTCATTATCATCATCACCGTCCTCATGACTTTTTTCTCTGATGTGGAAGGAGAGATTCGAAGTAAAGATTTTTTTATTCGAATGAGAAGAAATATTGCATGTTGTAGGTGTGATTTGTTTTGGGGGTGATTCAACAGGACTAAACAGCCCCCACTGAAAAGACAAGATACAATCTAATTTGGGAGAGATTCTTGCGTAGGGAAATCGAAGTGGCGTGAGTGTGAGAAAGATGGTGAGACCAGAGTAGAGTATTTGTGGGCCTCAAAAGAAATATCACTATATCAATTAGTTAATTGATTTATGATCAAATATTATTGTGATGTAACATTCTCCGTGCATATAAATATATGTGTATAACAGCCCCATTATGTACAGAGAGATTTTCAACGGCGCTGGATACAGTGGAAGATGTGGCAGAAATGGTAGAGAAGGTGGCTGGAGAAGTGGAGAAGGTGGCTGACGACATTGCCGATCATCTTCCGGAAGGGAAACTTCAAAGGGCAGCAAGGATTGTTGAGAGTGTGGCAAGAGAAGCAGGCAAGGATGCTGCGCTAGCAGATGATCTCATCGAGAAGGTAAGGATATGGTTGGTATCCTATTTGAAATTTTTTATCATTTATCAAAATATTTCTCGAAAACAATTTTCTTTAAGACTAAAAAACTTGATTGGTTTGCGATTTAAAAAATTTAAATCTTACGACTTAAACTAGACAAAGAGATCTAAAAAGAGGGGGTTGCAAGAGAGGCAGAAAGAGGAGAGATGAGGAAAGAAAGTAAGAGATGATTGAAGGAAAGAGAAAGAAGAGACAGGATCGAACGAGATAGAGAGGAAGAGGAGTGAGAGAAACAACCGAGAGAATGAAGAGAGTAGATTAGAGCAGAGACGACAAAGGTGTAATAAAAAAGGGGAGAGAAAAAAGAAAAGAGAGATAGATTTGGAGAGAGAGAGAATGAGGGAGAGAAAATAAAGAAGTGAGTTTAAGTTTAAAAATTCTAAAACTCACTTTTTATGTTTTTGGATAATAGGCTATATTTTTTAGTTAGTCTTGAGTTCAATTTTTGAAAATAGTCTTACCAAACAAGTTTTTAAGGCCTAAAACTTAAAAATTGTTTTTGAATTTAAAAAATTGGATTCAAATAGAGTACCAAACAGGTCTTAATATTTCTTTATACCTAATCCTCTTGTTTAATTTCTTGATTTCCACGTTTAAAACTGAACCACCCATCTAATCTATTCGTAATCAACGGGTGAGGGTCACATGATTTCGTCAGCTCCTCGTTTAGTGGTTGTCTGCGTCAGGCATATTATATAAGATTTTGTTGCGAAATGAAGAATTTAAAACGAGGAAATACATAACAAAACAGAAGACTAATTATGCAGCAAGGAAGAATGTCATTTAAATATTATGATTTAATTATAATTAAAAATTAAGACAGCCAATGTGCTTATTTTAAACACAGTAAAGTTTGCAGACGTGGACACAGCCAACTGGTAGGATATTTCTCACGTCAAGTTTTATTATGATCATATTTTGTCTGTCTGTGATCGGTACATGTTATAATTTGTTTTTTGTGACGCTTTAGAAGCGGTTCCTAGCTATCAATATTTTTATTAAAACTTTATATGTTTTTAGTTTTTTATCGAAATCCCTGAAATTAATATAATAGTGTAAATTATTATATTTTTTAAATTAAAAATTAAAATTTGAAATTTATATTTGTTTATATTAATGAGATTTTAAATATAACCCATAATTTGTGGGATTAAAAATAATAAAATATAAATTATACTCTCTATTATATTGTGTGTGTGTGTGTGTGTCTCTCTCTCTCTCTCTATATATATATGGGTACATTCATCAAAATTAACAAAAAAAATTATTGTACCAAAACATGGGTACATTCTTCAAAACACAAAAAAAAAAAAAACAGATATTAGGCTTAATAACATTAGTAAATTTCTTCGATTAAACTTGACATAGATACATTCTCAAATCAACGAAAAATAATGTACCCTTATAAGTTTAAAAATGGATTAAAAACTGTGAATGAATTTTATATTAAAAAATTAGGTACATTTTATATGAAAAATTTGTACTTTTTATATTGAAAAATGGTACATATAACAAATTGGTATATTTAAGAATATGTACATTTAAGATTAAAAAAATTAAAAATTATATGAATGGGTACATTTCAGATTAAAAAATAGAGAATCTTTTTATAAAAAAACTAATGGGTACAAACTTATTCTAATTTATTTATTTTTTTTTTTTTTGAAATGTTTGAATTGAAAATTAATTAGGAGTATAATAGAGGTGTGATTATTAAAATCCTAAATCAGTTACTAATTTTTATTTTAAAAAATATGTAATAAACATGTAAATTCATTATCACATTAATGCTAGGGACTTCAATCAAAATTTGAAAACTAATAAGGTCTTAGTCAATGAACATTAAGCCCTGTTTGGCACACCGTATAGGGCACCGGATAGTACTAATAATACGGTGTACGGTGTTTGGTGCCGTTTGGATTAAATAGGCACCGGATTAAATAATCCGGGCCCACGTTTTTTATCCGGCGTTTACCCGACTGTTTATACCGTCCAAATTCACGGTATAATTTAGTCGGCCTCGCTCTCCTTCCTCTCCGCTCGCTCTCCGCTCCAACTCGACCCCCTCTCTCTCGCCTTCTTGAACTCGACCCCTTCTCTCTTGCCTTCTCG
Organism: Heteromeles arbutifolia; assembly: GCA_024362995.1. NCBI lineage: Eukaryota > Viridiplantae > Streptophyta > Magnoliopsida > Rosales > Rosaceae > Heteromeles > Heteromeles arbutifolia. The sequence goes on along the minus strand of JANCRC010000013.1, from coordinate 24,886,139 downwards.
AACTCGACCAACTCTGCCATTTTCAGCTCTGCCGTACCGAAGTGGCGAATTTTGGCGCCGAGCACGAGGTGGTCCTACTCGGAGACGATGATGCTGGAGCTCTTAATGTGGTTGTAGACGAATGTAAAGTCGAGGCCGGAGCAGTGGTGGATGTAATCGAGGCCGTGGGCGAGGTCGGTAGCAATCTGCATCCGAGAGAGCCACGACGACAGGACGGTGTAGCTTGGGTTCTTCAGGTTGCGGGACTTGCGCTGGAAGACGACGACGTCTTCGAAGCGGATGGAGCAGCACCAGGAGGAGGAGGAGAGGCGGTGGTAGGGGAGGAAGTTGGAGGTCGCGGAGCGGATCTCAGAGAGGTAGTAGATTTGGGGGTTTTGAGGGAGGGAGGATTTAAAGGATTTGAGGGAGGCGACGGAGGAGGAGGTGGAGGATTTGGAGAAGTTGTAGCTGGAGTTGTCGATGGTGGTGCTGAAAATGGCGGAGCAGACGAAGAAGAAGAATGGAGAAAGGGAGGGATTTGGGTGTTGCGGCGGAGAGATCTGGGAAAATAGATGATTTCTGTTTTTTTTTTTTTTTTTTTTAATTTTATTTTAAGTTTGATTCTCCTATCCAATATAATACCAAGCACAATATAAATAATACGGTCAATAGTCCGATACTGCACCAAACGCCCGACTAATTTAGTCAGTAATATCCGGTGACTATTTATCCTATCCGACAGAAATAGTCAGTACAGTCCGACCTGCCAAACGAGGCCTTAGTAACTAGGGACTGAATACTAATTTTTCCTTTAAATTTTTTAAAGGAGAAATTAGGTTCTCATTCCTATTCTTTCTATTCCATTGATTAAAACCTTATTCCTTTTCAAATTTTAATCAAGGTCATTGAGTTTTAATAAACGTCATTAATTATAAAAATAAACTATTTACATGTCAAGATAATTAAATTGTTTTCTAAATATATTCATTTAGTGTTTGAAACGTTACATTTGGTATGTTTATATTTATAGCTAAACTTTTATCATATACTTCTATTTCTAGTTTGTACCCCTTTTAATTTGCAACCTTTTTTTTTAAATTGTACCACCTTTTCTTTTAAATTTTAATTTGTACCCATATATTAATTTTGTCCATTATTTTTTTAAACTTTTATCTATACCCATAATTTTTTAACATTTTATCTGTACCCATAATTTATTTATAAGGTACCCATTTTTATTTACAAATGTACCACTTTATTATATACAAAATGTATCCTTTTTTAGTGTAAGCACCATTTTTTTATGTAAAACGTACCCATCTTTTAATGTAAAATCTATTTATTTTTTTAATCTAAAATGTACCATTGGATTTTTTTTGTAAAATATATCCCTTTTTTTGTTTATAAAACGTGCACTTTTTTGTATAAATGTATCAATTTTGTATAAATGTATCAATTTTTTGTATTTAAAATGTACCCACATTTTTATATAAATGTACCAATTTTTTATATGTAAAATGTAGCCATATGTTATTATATAAATGTACCCACATTTTTTATATGTTAGATGAAACCATGACGTATGTCCATAACTTCTGAGAATGAGTAAAACTACGGACTTATTTAAGAAATGATAGATGCCTTGAGACTATACGTGATTTGATGTTTACAAAACTTTGTAGGTTGAGGAAGTCGAAAAGGAGGTGGATTCTATCATTGAGCAAGCCAATCAGAAAATCGAAGAAGAAAATGATACCGAAAATCAGAATGCAAAAATCAAAGATGCGACTGAGATTAAAACTAAGATAGCAGAGATCAAAGAAACGAATGCTGTTAAAAAAGAGACAATAAAAAGCTGAGGCAGCAGATGGCTCAAAATAGCAACTCATGTATTTTATTTTATTTCAACTTTTAGTTATGTAATTTAAATCATCGTGTGTAATGAGGAGTTAGGGTTTAAGATTTATATTACATAAATTTATTTATTATTAGATGCAAGTTCCGCTTGTTTGATTTAGAAATATAATTTTACTAAAGTCACGATTGGTAACCCTAGAAGCATATGCTTAATGAAAATTCCTCATTTAATCTTATCAATGCCATGCTGCCTTTGTCTTGTTGTTAATGAAGGGATCTGGAGTTTTCCAGATGGAGCTTGGGTGCTTTGGTCAATTGTGTGGGTGACTTTCCATGAGATGTGACACAGTGAACTTTAAGCTCTGGATTATGTCCAATATCCCCACTCAAGCTAAGTTGCGGTGAAAAAAAACCTTTCTCTAAAAAGTCTCCCATTTTCTCTCTCTAAAATTCTCTTTGTGAAAGACTCTCAGTCAGGGATGGGCAAACAGGTTTTGAACCCACATGTAGGTGTGGGTACAAGCAGGTTGAGACGGGTACAGGGCGGGTCCAATTTGTATAAATCTAAAATAGGGCGGGGCGGGGCGGGGCGGTTCTATGTTACTTGCGTGGCGGGGCGGGTCCAAATTGCTAAGAAAACGGGGCCCCGGCCCGGACCGTATCTACCGTCCAATATGTGGAGATTTAATCTCCACCATTGATTAAATCCCACAGTCCACATTCCACATTCTACCTGACTGCTATCCTCTCTCTTAGACCTTAAGCCCCTGCTCCACCACCTTTCATAGTCTAGACTCCTCTACTCTATCACAACCCTACATGACTGCTCTCTTCTTTCCATACGCACCCAGTCCAACTCGAATGAGTCCTGGTCCTGCTTTACAAAATCCATTCCCAAATTGAATTTGTGGATTAAGCCTTAGCCTGAAAATTCCATACCGGAATCCCAAATTGTTATCCATGTTGTAGTTTCATGGGTAAAGTTTTACAGCTCAGAAACATGATATACAAGAAAAGCTCAATGAAGCAATAGAAAATTCCAAGTGAGATGACAAAAGATTTATGATTTATGTGAGAATTATCATAATAATAGACCAAAACCTATACTCGACAAAAGGAGATGATACAGTCAATTTCGTCCAAATAATCTGTTAAAAAAATTGTAATTGGACCCGTGAACCTGGTTCAGACTGGCCTGTTTCAAACAGGCTGGGTTAGGTTCGGTTCCAATTTCAAAAATTCTTGTACCTGCCTCACCCTGTTACATTTTAAAATGACTTCGGTTTGGTTCCTCCAAATTCCGGCCCAGCACGACCCGTGCCCACCCCTACTCCTAGTAATTTCTCGCCGCCAGCCTTTGGATTGGGTGCTAGAGACATCTTCCCTTCCTCCCTTCTTTTCTTCTTTTCCTACCTCTTTTCCTTTTCCTCCTGAGTTTTCTCAAGTTCTATTTCCTTTGCACTTTCCCTCTTTTCCTTCCCCTCATCTCCTCTGCTCATCCCCTCCCTGCTTCCCTCCTCATCTTCCTTCATCGTTTCTAGTTTTCTCCCTTCCTTTTTAATTCTTGGTTCTCCTATGAGTTTAATCTTAGTTTTCCTTGAGCCGAGTCTCAACTATCTAAGGCTTATTGCCCCTTAACTGGCATTTTTTCGTCCGCTTTTACTGCTTTCTATCTTTTATTTCCCTTCATCCCTCATCTCTAGCTGTGATACTTCATCCCCATCCCACCATGTGCTTGGATTGGCAGGCTCTTATCAGAAATTGGATATTAGATTCATTTCACTCCCTCACTTCTCTTCCCCCAACTGGTATGCCGAATCTCCATCGAGGCCAAGTGTTAGGCATTTTACATACCCCCTTAGCCTCACCTTCTTCCTATATGTTACTTTATGTGGGCCTCCCGTTGTATCTTGGGTTGCTGTTCTCATTTTGCTTGGGCCTTTTATTTTCCTTGTAGTTGTTTACCCAATTCTTTTTGGGCCTTGTACTAGTTTTTATTGTAATAAAATTCGTCTTCGTGATCAAAAAAAAAAAAAAAAAAAAAAAAAAGCTAAGCTGCGATGAAGAAGCAATTAATTTGGAATTGAGAAACTTGAATTGAGCTTTTGGTAAGCTTTTTGTGAAGATGTCTGCAAGCTGATTTTTGGAGGCAACATAAGTTGTATCAATGGCTTTGCTAGTGACTAATTCTCGTATATAATGGTAATCGATCTCTATATATATACTTTCTCCTAGCTTGGAAAATAGGATTTTGCAGCAAGGCCCAAGGCACTTCAATTGTCACAAAACAACAGAGGTGGTGTCTGAAGGTAGAAGTGAAGATCCTGAAGTAGATTACAGAGCTAAGAGATTTCTGCAGCGGTGTAAGCAAGGGAGCGATACTCACTTTGAGTAGATAAGCGGGCAATAATGGTCTTTTTTTGCACTTCTTGAAATAAGATTATTGCCGAAGAAAATGCAAAATACAGACGTACATTGTTGATCAAATGGGAAGCCAGCCCAGTCAGCATCCGAGAATGCTACAATGTTGGTTGAACTTTTACTAAGAAGAAAGTTTCTAAAAAACGCTAAGTGTTAGTAGGGTTGGGGGGGAGGGGGGATGGCCTAGTGCCTAGGCGGCTAGGTGTGCCAAAGCAGGGGCCTAGGCATACTAGGCAGCTTTAAGTAAATATATTATAATATCGTATAAATAAGTGTCTGATTATACTTAAAAATATATATAATTTCATTGGAATACATAAATTGCAAAATAAAATGACATACAAAATATAGAGTACTAGAGCATAATGGAAACATTGAGAACACGCATATCATGTGTTCATCTAAATATTCAACAAATCTCTTACAAGTTATTGGAAAAAATAGAATGCAAAATGAAAATTATATATTTTTTTATCTAAGTGAGGATTGCGACCTAGGCGGTGTCTAAGCAGGTCTTGGTAGGCTAGCGGGGGCCTAAGCAGGTATAGGCACCCTTTCTTAATTTTCAAAGGCCTAGGGATTAATCGGGGCATTTGCCAGTCGCCTAGCGCCTGGGTGGGGCCAAGGCTGCATTAGGCAATGATTTTTAGAACAATGCTAAGAAGTAGCCCATGATCGGGTGTTCCCTTTAGGTACCAAAGAATTCGTTTTACACAGGTGAGATGAGAGGTCCTATGTAGGATTTTGAAGATGCTGACATACTAGGTTAACAAAGAATGAGATTTCCAATCTTGTCCATTCGAGGTAATGAAGAACTCCTACTAAAGATCAATAGCTTGTGGGTAGAGATGGCAACGATTCCATTTGGAGAGGAAAATGGTATATCCATCCCCATAAGCATGGAAATTAACCATATTCATAACCGCAAATTAACAATCAGAAATTATCCATGACCATACTCACCGAGTAATGGGTTTCTCATGGTTAACGGTTATATCCTTCTTCGCCAATACAAAAAATACATTTGTTCAGTTGACGCATTATAATTTAGTACATGTTAATTTCTTTATTAAACATTTGATGTATAAATGGTTCAATGAACGAATCTCGTGGAGTATAAAAATTAAGGCATTGAATTTAAACATTGGTGATGATGGCCGATCTTTAATATCTCCCATACGCACCATTGAATTGTCATTGATTTTGATTCAAAATTTTTGAACTTCCCCACAAAATGCAACTTAAACAATGCAACTTTTGTATTCTCAATATAATGGGTTCGGTAAATAATGAATATACATATATATATATATATATATATTATAACAATTATATTATATATTAGGGTAGTCGGATGGAATTCAAGTACGAATACAAATCGGAAACCCCTGTAACCATATCCAAAATCATAACCGAATAATATTCACGGTTTTTCCCTTATCCAAAATATACCCAATCTTTCATACCCAAATTTGTTCCATTCGGGCCGCTATTGGGTTTAACGGTTAAAATTACCATCCCTTCTTATGGATCAAGCGTGGTAGTATAGGATGGAGAGGCACATAGCTTTGCATTAAGCATGCTAGCCGTGGACAAAAGATCATGAACATACTTGAGTTTGAGCTTTTAATTTTTTGGGCTTCAGACTTGGTGTTGGACTGATGTATTTTGTTTTGGCATACTTGTCGATTTACTCTCTGAACTTGTATGTGAAGGAAATATTTGTGAAAAACAAGTTCATTTGAGCAACATCTATGCATGCAATTAACAATTAAAAGGCAGAACCATGCTTGTATGCACTCAAAAACAAAACTTTACCCATGAAATTCAAAGCCTAGTAGTTATGGTGAATTAAGACACAACTCAAAAGAAAGTAAGTTGAGAAACTTTATACCTTTGAAGCACCTCTTTGCTTAGCAAAGGTTAATCACCCATGTGAGGGCCTTCTTTCCTTTGTCACCTTACTCCTTGGCTCCATGGATTTGAATGGAGGAACTTTACTTTTTGGCTCCATGTCTTCTTGGATATGGATGGAAGAATTGGGTTCTCCAAAAGTCCCCAAAATTGAAGACCTCTAAGTTTCGACACCAAGGATGGTTGAGGAAGAAGATGAGTGACCATGGAAGAATTAGATGTCACACAACTTGACACACAACTTAAACCTTATGTGCCTTGTGGACCAAAACCCTTTTGTGTCCCGAAACCCAAAACTAACTTAAGGCCTAAAACGAACTTTTCGTTCTAGATTAATTAACTTTTAATTAATCCTTGCCATATACAATTAAACTATTTAATTTTCCTTACTCATCTTCGTTATATCCTTCAATCATTACCTTACACGGTGTGTGATCCATTAGGTTCCTTTTAGCGAGGCAGTGGGCGATTAGAACTCTTTCAAATCGATTGTGAATTGAAACTTACTTTCAATTCTCCCTTTAGTGATTATACACCTTTAGAGCTTCCACAAACCATGAGTGCCACCTAGCAGTATGTCATGTCTACCCAAGTTAATCAGAAGAGGTGGAGAACCTATTCAGTTTAGGATTACAATGCAATACGGTCTTTCTCTAATACAATACTCATGACCACATTGTTTGGTTTGATAGTTTATTCATGTCTACTATCCAATGTGATTCTTTTACTTATATGATTACCTTGAATATGATTTAGAACGACTTCCTATATCTCATTCAAACTCGGGTCATAGATTCTTAATCATATCATAGAGTATTCTCCCTCAAACGGTTTGAAGGTTAGAGATCCCTTGTTGTGCATTCACTTGCCTCCATGGCTAAGTGGCTTAACCCCAACTATGTCGTGGACACCCTCTGACGGAGTGACTTTGACATAGTCAAAGATCAAGGACCTAACCACAAGACAACTATGATGCCTCAGGTCAAATGACTACTTTGCATTATCCCAACCATGAGTTCTCATGTGACATGAGTCTGAGAATTCCTTATTGATCGCGTTCAGTGGACTCATTCTCTATTGAGCACCTACGTACTTGTCTTAGTGTCAGTCACACCAATGACTCGAGACTAGTCACTCTCCCTAATAAAAGACATAGCATGTACTGATCTTAATGGACTGTGAATGCCCAATTGACAATCCTATGATCAGGAACATTTAGGATATGTATAAGAAATAGAATGGTCTCTTGAATCTAACTTCTTTAGATTACATTCTCCCAATTACATGTTCCTTGGACTTATCGTTTAAGCATATAACATTTATATGAGACGGCTTAAAAACAATAATCTTTGCGCTTTGTATTAAACTAGATTAGATTAACATGTGAAATGTCCGTAAAGTATCATCATATGATTGGTTTTAGGGCACATTTCCAACAATCTCCCACTTGCACTAGAGCCAATCAACTTGGTCATCAGTGATGATACCTTTTTTGAATTCATTTCAAAAATGGCTGAGTAGTAGGCCTAAACAATGGATATCTATATGTTATCCGTAGAAGCAACCTTGAGGATAATGATGTCACCATTATACATGATTCTCAAACATGTGGTTTAGTCTCTCATTTGAATTCGGATCTTGATGACACCTTGATTCCCTGGCTTGAGCTATCGCCCCATTATTGTCATAGTGTCGGTACACTGGAGACACTTTCTGGTTGAAACCGAATAGAGAGTTCATAAATGAACTTTCTCATCCAAACGACATTGTTGCAAGCTTCTATATGGCGATATATTTTGCATGATGGAACACACTAAAGTCATTACTTTTAAAGTTTCCACCCAAATATCTCTTTAGTCATAATGAAAAGATATCCATTTATCTCTTCATTCAAAATGAAGAGACATCCAATTATGGATACAATATTTGATTCATAATCTAATACATTTACGCTTTCATTGCGTTACTTTAATTCTTCCTCATTCTTGAGGAATCTATCATTTAGTATTTACATACCTAAGGACTCACTTGACAGTTGCCATGGTTCTGATCCTGGGCTTGCATTGATATCGTCTTGTACCGATCTTGGTACAACTCATATCAACGTTTTTCATACAATATGAAATACATAAATCACCTTTCTGCGTATGCATAAAGGATTTTATTTACGCATTATTTCTTTAGGAGTCAAATGGTACGTTCCCTTTGAGAAGAGCAACTTCCTAGTCTCACTAGAGTTGTCCTTCTAATTAAAGTTTATCATCATATGAGAAACTTCCTAGCATCTTTTGTCTATCATTAGGGCTTGATATAATTTAATTATATCCTGAAATCTATCATTATAGATTTCCATCCCATCTATATAGACTATGTCTCCCATATACATTCTATCGTTATAGAATGTTTAAAGTCATAACTTTAACGAAGAAGAATTCCTTTCATTTCCAAAATTAATATATCATATATATGTTCAAATTTAGGAATATGATTAACTCCCACTAACCTTTTGTAAACCTAGTAAACAAAATATTCATTTACATCTTTATGAGAAATCAAACAATTTGATCTTTCTCTCATAAGACTATTATAGCTCCCACTAGCTTGCTTAGATTCATGATGGATGGATCTCTACAACTTACACATCTTGTGATTCCTAGTCTTAGACATATATTATCAAGACTATCTTGATAATGGTTTCGGAAACCCATATTATGTCCAAACATCAAATCACTGTTTAGTTGTAGCTAGCAATCTTCGAATTAATAGAAACCAAGACTACATCAAAGATGGTTTCTTCCAAGTCAACCAATCTTGTTGATTGTAGTCACCTTAAGCTACGAATTAGCTATGAAGGTTTCATATTTCGGGTCAAATGGTACTATACCAGTTCCTTGAGTATATCTTATATATACACTCAATGTAGCCATAAGGATTTTCATTCTTATTTCTTTCGAATTAAGAGGTGTAACTCTATGACATAGTCATAAAGTTCAAAACATTCAACTAAGACGGTTTACAAATCCTTCTCGAGCTTGTGGTGTAGGAACTAGGTTGTTATATTTGTTGATCGTCATCTTGTCTCTCAAAGAACCCATTCTTTGAGTTCTATCTCTCTTTCATTTGCTCTTAGGCAAATCCTAGTGTAGGATTACAATGAACTGCCTAACAAACAACATTTGTTAGTTGGTTTATAGAAATGATATCCAAAGGTTAATTTAAGGATATCCCACAAGATTGTTTTCAAACAAATATTGCTTATCAGCACACAACCCCAAATCTTAACACAATTAAGACTTGTCTTTCTTTCCAACTACATCCTATGGAGTCATGAAAATTTTGGAAGATCTTCTAATTGACAATCATATTGTCTTAGAAGTATATATCCTATATATGGGTAATTGATAACATCCAACGAACTAAATCTTATTCGAGTTCGTTCTTCCCTTAATGGAGAAATCCATTATCTTATGATGTTATTTTCCTTGATATCTTTCAAGGAAACTCTTCTAAAATGTTATTTTTCCTTGGATCAAATCTAAGGAGATAAATACTTTAGGCATCTTACTTATCAACTTACATTCTTGAATTCTTTGAAACCTTTTGCAAAATATTCAGACTTGTGTTTATTCAAAATAAACGATAGTCCAACCGAGAGCGATCTTCGGTGAATGTCATACAACATGAGTACTATTATGTTGTGGACAAGTGCCACTAACATCTAAGTGAATTAACCTCAACAACTTTGTGATTCTTTCTTCTTTCCAAAAGAATAAAGATTCGAACATTTCGCCTCTATACAATTTTAACAAGAAAACATTGGATCCAAATCTAACGATCCAAAGCATCCATCTATGACCAACTTGTAATTTATGTTTTAGAGGTGTCACAACTTAGTATGGTTAGTCACTACCTTGTAACCTTTTGGGTTTTAAGCATTGTTACATTCTAAATAGTTAACACTACCACATCATCTTTATTATAGAGACAAACAATCAGATTATAATAATCTAATCATTCATTAATAAAGAACAATGTTTTGTCAAACAAAACATTCATCCATCACTTATAGTGATGAAATTAAGTTCCTATTGGAATGTAAAGGCAATCTTTATTTTTTCAATTTCTTTGGTAGTTCATATGAGGAAGTAAGTACTATCTGCTTTCACAGAGATCTATATTTTATTCACGTTCCAAATGTGAAATATTTTTTCTTCTCTCATTAATCTTCTACTTCTTATTAGCCATACTTTTACAACGATTGTAAAACATAGTTACTAATAGAGAATCAAGCATTCAAGTAGAAGAACCAACTGTTTTGAACTTATTCAAGAACAATTTACAACACCTTCGAAAGGTGTGTTCTTGAAACTTGCAAGACATTTCTTGCATATACCCCTTCCAATGTCCATCATTTCATAAAGAAAGTTTGTTCCCTTGGAGTTATTTCGCTTTCTTCATTTGACTTCTTCCTTGACAACAATAGTCATGGTCCCTAAACTCCTACTATCTCTCTTGAAACTTATTTCAATTGCGTTATACACATCAAACGATTTGGAGAGCGTGCGGTTATTGTTCACTATATAGTTTACAATAAACTTAGTGAACCATTTGGATAGGGACTCAAAGGTGAAGTCCTAGCCTAGTTTTTGTCTCGTGAAGTGGTTTAACACTTCAACACCCAATGATTCAAAATCATCATAAGTCCATGTTGATGGACTATTTTTGTCAATCAACCATTATGTTCTAAACATAATTACAAACTATCAAGAGTTGTTCAAGGCAACTCTCATTTCTTCATACAACAATTTGTAAGTGAAGAATCATGGCACATAAAGTGTCCATGGTGTTGTGCTTACTTCTCAAGTTCTTTGTTCATGTAACAAAGAAACAAGCACTAGTGTTTGTGTTATCTAAGGGTTGTTCAAAGCAACTCTTATTTCTTCATACAACAATTTGTAATAGAAGAACTATGACACTATAAGTGTTGTCCTCTTTATGATAGACTTATCTAACATGTTCTTCCAATGATACATTATCAATAGGAAGATTGTGAGGATGAGACTACTTAGGTACATATACAATCCATTCAAGACAATCTATGGGATTGTGGTACCAAGTCCGGAAACTAAAGCCTTCAGCTTTTCTTTGTCAAGTTTTGGATAGCGTTTGCAAACATATCGGTAAATAAATACATAACGAATATAAATTGATTGATTTTAAGCCATTTGATCCGGGTCTTTAAATCAAACAGCACCACTCACTATTTTTGGCAAATTCCATATCCCTCATCGGAATTCGAGAGTTTTGGAGGAAACTCTTAGTAGGGTATGGGAGGCTTACTATTACCAAGCCCACCTCAGAATTATATCATGTTGGCTAGCGTTAATAATAATGAGAGAGTACACTTACTCATTTACATCTCATGTAAGTACCCATCTAGTTTGGCCTCTAGAGAATGATGTCTCAGAATTATATCATGTTGGCGTCATTGCACTTAGTTAAGTCATTCCCACCATGCCAATTCGTGTAAGGGTTCAAGCATAGCCTCAGAATTATATCATGTTGGCTAAACTCGTTGCCTACCTCACTTCATCATGTATGTATATAGAATTCCTTCTAAGTGTAAGCACATACTTTGTACTCCCCATTATAGGGTGAAGTCGGTGTATGAGTCATAAACGATTGGAGCCTACCACGGTGGAAGGCCACGAAAGAGTGTTCAATGCACTTTCACGCTTGTCAACGTAATAATGTTTTGGTTGAGGGTTTTAGGTCTCATCACATATTAGCATGCATTTTAATCTTATTAAAACAACTTGGTCATATTACAATTATTGGTCCATGTGATTGATTTAGTAGTATATCATACTCTCACTAAGCTTGTAAAATGATTTTTAAAGCAAGAGTATATTGGTACTACTAACATAAGCTTTGCATTCATTGATGGACTATATAGTTGCCTTACGGCCTTAGGATGACTATGAATCTTTGATTCGACCCAACACGAGCCTAGTGTTGGATCTCGGTCTAAGGATGGTGATTGATTTTAGTTACGCGTTTAATCACATTAAGGCATGTTTTCCTATTGGGCGTTGGATCCAACTACTACTCCAATTTCATGCATATCAAATAAACAAGAAAGGAGTACTTCAAAGTAAAGAAAAGCTTATGCTCTTTTACAACATTTGATCATATCAAATTACAACCAAAATCTAATCTACACATTCCCATGGTTCAAACAAGTTTGAAAGACGACCATTCACATAGCTCAATTATCGTAGGCTTAGGTTCATAATCACCCTTTCTTTAATTAATTAACTCTTTAACCAATTAAACTTGAATGCAACATTGTCATTTGGTTTTTGTATCCATAGAATTGATTTAGATGGAGCTAAATGAAATGAAAATCCAATTCTCATTTAAACATACAAAACTATTTTGTTCTCAACTAATTTGGGCCAAAAAGCAATAACCTCAACCATTGGGCTATATTGCAAAATACAAACTTTTGAGGTCACTTTGTAAAAACACAAAAGTCCACTACTTCATGTAATTACAACTAGAACCCAAAAATTTCAACAAATGCAAAAACTTCATTAAAGGAGCAAAACAATTTGTCCTTAGTGATTTTGGGCCTTTACGTAAAAACGTAAACTTTCGGGTCAAAGTACATGTGACAGCCCGTCCCGAAATATTTTATCGATGGCGTGAAATGACTTTTATACCCTTTAGCGTTGTGTGGAGTGGTGTGGTTTAAGCTTTGGTTGTGGACCAAATATGTTAAGTCCTAATTGTTTGGACCCAATTAGAACTAAGTTTTTCCTTGTTTTTGGTTGGCTACAATCCAGACCACACACACACACACATCAACCCATTGACCCTCTCTCTCATTCCCTTTCGAGTTTTCTTCCATTTCCGTACAATTGTACGGACAATTTCTCAAATCTACATTTTCATGCTCGGATCGATTTTGCAAACACCATCATCACCTTCCTTGTAACTATACAAACCCATCTATACCCTTGGTTGAATTTAAGAGCCTCGGGAACCACTGGAACTAAAAGTTCCGATGAGGTGCATTGTTCACTCGTCGTGATCGCGTTGGTTTCAGGTAGTGTTAAGACTTAGAAAGGTTTTATTCTTCCTTTTCTAGTACATTGGGTTAATTTTGGACTAGTTGTGACAAAGAAACACTCGGGTTTAGTGAGTTGCAGGGTGGCCGGATTATCGTGACTTTTTCGGCAAATTTCCAGTGGAATTAGGACCTAAAAGTGGTAAGGAATTGTTCCTTTTGTCCTAAGCTTTATTTTGGTTCGAATTTCATGGATTTTGGTTGAGAAATGAGTGAGAAATTAAGCTTAGAAAATTTCCCAGAATCCGGCAATCGCAGCGGTGCCGGCGCCGGACTCCGGCAAACCAAGGAAGAATGAGCCAAATATTCCGTCAAGGTTGACGGAATATTCTAATGGCGTCAGGTATATTTAACGGCATATTCTATTATTTAACGGAATATTCCCTAATGCCGTTAGGCATTCCGTTTGGTGTGCCAGACACGTGCCTACGCATGGCAGTGCCTTTGCCGGCGCGTGGGATGTCGAAATATTTTTCTAAAAATATGGGGATGTTTGTGAGGTTGAGTAGATCACGTTGGTATCTTCAAGCACCCCATTTGAGCAATGTATGAGAAGTTATTACCTAGTTTTGTTTATGAGCTTTAAAATAACATTTAAATAGTTGTTTCGCATATAGGTAAGACCTATCCAGACGACGAGCGTAATCAAGCGAGACTCGGGGGCTACGACCCTTCCACATATCAGTGAGTGGCCTTTTGGTTTTCAGTATATACTTATATACTTGATATTTTTCCCAAAAATGCCATGCCTATTGATTTATACTTAGACTATGAATTAGTATAGTATGCATAATTGTGATTTGACGCTGTGGATGCTCAGGTAAGTACCAGGTGAGTTATAGATTGTTAATGTGAGTTGATGTTATGTTGAGATGCATTGAGAGCTCATAAACCTGTACCTCGGTGTTAGTGCTCCTGCCCGTGGTTAGGGCACAGTCTTTCACGTGATGTTCACCTCCCACACCATACGCTTACCTTGGATCCAAGTTAGGTGCACAGTCCTGTTGTACAAACCACTTTAGGTGGTTTCGACTCGTAGGTGACCTGCGATTATTCACACAGTCTTCACGTGATCGTAGCACTTGAGCGTCTTTATTTACACCTAGTCATGTCGTACAGACCACTTTAGGTGGTTCCGACTCAAGTGCATGCATACTTGTTGAGCTATAGATTCAGCCGTACAGGCCACTTTAGGTGGATCCGGCTGATATGTTATTTCTCATTGGTTTACTTCACCTGAGTTACTCATTCTGTGTTATTGAGATATTTGGCATGGCATATTTATGAAAATCGCTATTCTGAGCATGGTTTTGAAATATGTATTCTATTTTCTGGGAAATTATACAGGTTTTACGGCGAGGGGTTACTACCTTTGATAATTGAAATGGTTTTGAAAAACTTTGTTTTTGCCCACTCACACTTTCTGTTTTGCACCCCTTTAGGTTCTAGGTAGGAGTTATCGTTGGTGGCTTATGAGGGACTGACAGAGGTTCTGACAAATTATCACTAATGTAGGATCACCTTTGAGTATTGTATAATTAGTATTCGTCATGCTGGACTGCACCTAGACTATCTATGCTCTGGTTATGTGTAATTACACCTAATCTCGTCACTTGCACCTTATCATATCTAGTACTTTTAGTAGCTTGGTTGTTATTTATTTGTATTTCTCTATATCAATTTCATTTTCGTACTGCACACATGGTTATGTCACTCTCACGTGACAGCCAGCATGCCTCAATCTAAGTCGGGGTGTGTCAGTACAAATACACAAAAGTATCAAAACTTTATGTAATTGCATAAAAGCCCCAAAATTACCCTCATAATGGGGTTGGCCAGTTATGGTAGTAGTAATGAGCGAATGGGTTGGTTTGTTTTTGTTGAAAAGCAAAGTCTTAAAGTCAAGTATGTTGACAAAAGTGATGGGTTGGTGTTTAAAAATAGGTATGGGTGTGTAAGAAAAATACCAATCATGTACAAAATTTCAAACACTCTTTCAACATTTCAATCAATTTTTCAAAAGGGACTTGTTGATGGAAAAGTCACACCAACCATCACAAATCAAGACTTTTTGTAAACAACCAAAACTTTGAATCAAATCACCAACCTTTTTGTTCTTGGTATGAACATCAAGAATAAACCAAGAACAATGAAGAACATCCATGAAAACCCATAAAAGCTCCATGAACATTTTTCACCAAAAGACACCCCAAAAACTCTCAAACTTAAGGGAAATAACATATTACCATACTAGGGTACTTAGGGGTTCCTAATGTCACTTTAAAACACTTTTAACAAGACAAACAAGAACACAAAAATCCACCCTTTGGATTTGGCCGAATTTCCCCAAAAAAAACATGACACCAAATTTTAGCTCCAAAATTCATGCTCATATGAACTACATCTACAACATTTGAGATGGCAAATTTTCTAACAAAATTTACATTCAAAGAAGCAAGAATAAAGCTTGTAACAATTACAACATTCAAATCAAAGACTATGAACTACAAAACCCAAAATGATTCACCAACTACTAGACCTAGGCTCTGATACCACTTAAAGGAAATATTTGTCAAAAACAAGTTCATTTGAGCAACATCTATGCATGCAATTAACAATTAAAAGGCGGAATCATGTTTGTATGCACTCAAAAACAAAACTTTACCCATGAAATTCAAAGCCTAGTAGTTATGGTGAACCAAGACTCAACTCAAAAGAAAGTGAGTTGAGAAACTTTATACCTTTGAAGCACCTCTTTGCTTAGCAAAGGTTAATCACCCATGTGAGGGCCTTCTTTCCTTTGTCACTTTACTTCTTGGCTCCATGTCTTTTTGGATGTGGATGGAAGAATTGGGTTCTCCAAAAGTCCCCAAAATTAAAGACCTCTAAGTTTCGACCCCAAGGATGGTTGAGAAAGAAGATGAGTGACCATGGAAGAATTAGAAGCTAGTAAAAACCCCCATGGTGGCCAGCCTCCTAGAGAGAAAAGAGAGAGCCAAAGTTCTCTCATCTTTCCTCAAAGAAAACCCTAATGAAGAAAAGGCTATAAAGTCACATTTATACCTACCTTCATTGGAGTGGCAAACTCGTAATAAGTCCAAAACCCACTCCCTCTCTCATGGCCGGCCTCCCTAGTTTTAGTGGGTTAATTGCCCATTTTGTTTTAGTTGTCACACAACTTAAACCTTATGTGCCTTGTGGACCAAAACTCTTTTGTGTCCCGAAACCCAAAACTAACTTAAGGCCTAAAACGAACCTTTCGTTCTAGATTAATTAACTTTTAATTAATCCTTGCCATATACAATTAAACTATTTAATTTTCCTTACTCATCTTCGTTATATCCTTCAATTATTACCTTACACGATGTGTGATCCATTAGGTTCCTTTTAGTGAGGCAGTAGACAATTAGAACTCTTTCAAATCGATTGTGAATTGAAACTTACTTTCAATTCTCCCTTTAGTGATTATACACCTTTAGAGCTTCCACAAACCATGAGTGACACCTAGCAGTATGTCATGTCTACCCAAGCTAATCAGAAGAGGTGGAGAACCTATTCAGTTTAGGATTACAATGCAATACGGTCTTTCTCTAATACAATACTCATGACCACATTGTTTGGTTTGATAGTTTATTCATGTCTACTATCCAATGTGATTCTCTTACTTATATGATTACCTTGAATGTGATTTGGAACGACTTCCTAAATCTCATTCAAACTCCGGCCATAAATTCTTAATCATATCATAGAGTATTCTCCCTCAAACAGTTTGAAGGTTAGAGATCCCTTGTTGTGCATTCACTTGCCTCCATGGCTAAGTGGCTTAACCCCAACTATGTCATGGACACCCTCTGACGGAGTGACTTTGACATAGTCAAAGATCAAGGACCTAACCACAAGACAACTATGATGCCTTAGGTCAAATGACTACTTTGCATTATCCCAACCATGAGTTCTCATGTGACATGAGTATGAGAATTCCTTATTGATCGCGTTCAGTGGACTCATTCTCTATTGAGCACCTACGTACTTGTCTTGGTGTCAGTCACACCAATGACTCGAGACCAGTCACTCTCCCTAAGAAAAGACATAGCATGTACTGATCTTAATGGACTGTGAATGCCCAATTGGCAATCCTATGATCAGGAACGTTTAGGATATGTATAAGAAAAATAATGTTCTCTTGAATCTAACTTCTTTAGATTACATTCTCCCAATTACATGTTCCTTGGACTTATCGTTTAAGCATATAACATTTATATGAGACGGCTTAAAAACAATAATCTTTGCCCTTTGTATTAAACTAGATTAGATTAACATGTGAAATGTCCGTAAAGTATCATCATATGATTGGTTTAGGGCACATTTCCAATAGTATGGAGCTACCAATTTTTCCCAAAATTTTAATTTTAACTGATTACCCCTTAAACTTTTATAATTAGCCAATTTTCCTCTTGAACTTTGATTTTAGCAATTTACCCCCACCAACTTTTTATAAATAGCCAATTTCCAACTGGCATTAAGATTTTAAAAAATTTCATCCAATTTTCCATCCACCGTGGTCGTGAAAACAACACATGACAATATATGAAGCAAAAAGAATGAAAAATTGAATGAAAGTTTGTTCCCGGATTGCATGCATACATCTTTAAGTAACTTAGTGCAACATGACAAATTTCATTGAGATGAATCAACAAAGAAAATAAAAACGGGTCAACATAAAGTATCATCTAACCGCCTTTCCACTTACCATTGGTTCTAAACAAACCCCAACAACCAATCATCATATCGGTCCCTAAGCCCCATTCATGGACAAGGCTCAGCTTTAATGCCCGGTGGCGGGGGCGAGGGCTGGGGTGGGGAGGGGGGGGGAATTGGCTATTTATAAAAAGTTCAGGGGGTTGCCTAAAAATTAAAGTTCAGGGGAGAAGTTGGCTAATTTAAAAAGTTCAAGGGGGCAATCGACTCAAATTAAAGTTTAGGGGGGAATTGGCGCAACTGCATACAAGGTTAGGGAGCAAATCAACAATACCTCTTTTCTTTTTGCTATTTGTACTTGGATACGTGCAATCACCAAATTGCACGGACGTTATCTTGTCTGATTTTAAATAAACAAATCAACAGATACGATTGAGATAAAAGAATTTAAAAAGAATCTAATCCAATGATTCATAAGTGATGAAATGTTCATAAATTTATGAACATTTCATAAATTTATTGCGTAATCAAATAACTGCATAGAAATATATATAGCATCATATAGAGCCCGAAAGTAAATAACCTCCCATTAAGAGATATCATTTTATAAAGCTCCAAAGATTTATCAGAATTCTAAAATAGACTATATCAACCACTTTTAATCTCATATAGTGCCCCCCCTGAGAATGCTGTTATAATAAGTTTTTATAAGGGGGTTTTTGTCAAGCAACTTAACGGCATATAAACTATTAATTTAATTTAATTCCATTTTGACGTTATGTTTGGAAATGATATATGAACTTATTATTTCTAATAATTTTGTCACACGTTTTTTATTCATTACACATGAATTGTATCATCATTTGATATGCTGATCACAACTCCTTTCTCTCGTGGATATACAACCCTGGGAAAGGATTCTCTCCGAGGCAACCCCTCAGAATCCTCCTGACCGGACTTCGTGGGCCGTTGGATTTTTATCCAATGACTACAAACAGGGGAGCCCTCTAAAATTAAAATAATTATAACCGTTGAATGTCCGATCAGGAGGATTCCGAGAGGTTGCCTCGGAGAGAATCATTTTCCATACAACCCTCTCCTTTTGTAAAAGATGCATTCCTTATCTTGCTTTTTTTATATTTTTTTGGTAAAGATACGTTCCATTATTTAGAGCTTTCGTAAAAAATAACTGCTGACACCCTTTAATATATATATACTAATTATATTTTTTTATAATAAAATATAATAATTTTGTGTGTCAGAATAAAATTATTTTTACATGAAATGCTAAGATGTTTTTGGCAAACGAAATGCTAAGATGTGTAAACTATGCACTTGAATTATTGATGGGGACGTGGAAGGAATCGACCATGTGGCAAGTGCTACTGGTGCAGGCAAAGAAGCTGTCCTACACTCGTTGCCCTCGTTGCCTTGCCTTTAGGACTTGTCAAGTTGCGACTGTGAAAATTAATGAAGAAAATAAAAAGGATAATAATTGCGCTCACTAATTTTGTATTGTACGTAATTATGACGCCAATAGTCAATAGTCAAGTTTCGACAGCTTGAGCTGATCGTGACTTGCTATAGTAACGTACGGGGTGGCCCGGGTTGGTTGGATGATAACTTCTCAAAAAATTTATTTTTAATAAAAATAATAAAATAAAAGTGTAAATAAATAGTAAAATAATTTTTTAAGATAAAAATATCTTTAATGTTAAAATTGAATAGTACTAATAGTTTTGAAAAACCATTCCATTTCTTTCGAATTGAATAAGACGAGCAATTTGATTTGATAATGTAAGGGGTTGTTTAATCACACGTCTCGAAAATTAACGAGGAAAGTTCCACCAATGTGAAACTAGAATAATACAGGCAAATTACAAACCGTGAAGCGAATGAGAAAAAGAGATCGGTGATGATCATTGACTTTGATCAGTCTATATATAATATTAACTTTACATCTAATCCACCAAATAGCATCTCCAAATTAAGCATTAAATCGAATATTTCTGAAAGCTAGAGTTCCAACAATTAATCCTGTAAGCCTAGAAAGCCACTTTCTCTGGAAGTGCTTTTACAGGCAAGCAGATTCTCATTCTACACACTTTTGTTAGCTTTCTATCCTTGTTTCTCAGTCTTCAACAAAAGCCCATCTCAACAAAAACTTGTATTTTTAGGCCATGGCCATGTCGATCAGAAGCTCAATGAGTTCTCCTTGCAGTTCTAGACATTTGCAGGCTTCAGTTTTAAGACCTAGTTGTCTGAGTACTAATCATCGGGACCGATGTCGTTTTCTCGGAAATCGGAGTTTCTTGCAGCCCCTTATCATGAAGGTCGAAAGTGGTAACCAGAAAAAGATGTAAGTAAATTTTTTCCTAGCTGTATATCTTCAACTCCATGAGTTTCCTAAATTTGATTGTCATGGATAAGTAGGACGACCCTTTATTTTCAGGGCCGTGGTTGTCAACAGTGTTGAACCAGGAACTCCTCTTCCTTCTGATCCTTCCGGTACTAATTGGTACGTCGAATCGATGATCTTCTACTACTTGATCTCTTTGAAATACTTGTCTAATTAATTTCTTCCCACATATGCTTTCTTTTAATTTTTGGTTTTGGATCAGATCAGTGCATGATTGATGTCAACATTACTACATATGCAGGAAACTATGGCTTGTGGGGATGCTTTTCTCAGTAGCTATACCCTTTTGGAAGAACAAATGGTGGCCATTGCAAAAAATCAAAGGTAAGGAATGAGGACATATTTAATGTAATTATCGTCATCACCGTCCTCGTCACTTTTTTCTCTGATGTGGAAGGTGAGATTCGAAGTAAAGATTTTTTTTTTCAAATAGAGAGAAATATTATTAGACCAATTAGTTAAATAATTTTATGATCAAATACTAGTGTGATGTAACATTCTCCGTGTTTATATAAATATATATAACAGCCCTAATATTATGTACAGAGAGATTTTCAACGGCGCTGGATACAGTGGAAGATGTGGCAGAAATGGTAGAGAAGGTGGCTGGGGAAGTGGAGAAGGTGGCTGACGACATTGCTGATCATCTTCCGGAAGGGAAACTTCAAAGGGCAGCAAGGATTGTTGAAAGTGTGGCAAGAGAAGCAGGCAAGGATGCTGCGCTAGCAGATAATCTCATTGAGAAGGTAATATTTCTTTATACCTATCCTCTTGTTTAATTTCTTGATTTCCACGTTTAAAACTGAACCACCATCTAATATATTCGTAATTAACGGGTACGGGTGAGGGTGAGGGTCACATGATTTCGTCAGCTCCGTGTTTAGTGGTTGTCAGCGTCAGGCATATTTATAAGATTTTGTTGCGATATGAAGAATTTAAAACGAGGAAATGCATAACAAAACAGAAGACTAATTATGCAGCAAAGGAAGAATGTCATTTAAATATTATGATTTAATTATAATTAAAATTTAAGACAGCCAATGTGCTTATTTTAAATACAGTAAAGTTTGCAGACTTGGACACAGCCAACTTGTAGGATATATCTCACGTCAAGCTTTATTACGATCATATTTTATCTTTGTCTGTGATTGGTACATGTTATAATTTATTTTTAAATTTAATCTTTGAATAAAAGACGTACGATCAACCTATTAGGTTATGCCATTAATCTGCCAATTATATTAAAACTGTGAGCTTAATTATTAAGTTTTGTTTAAAAGTAAATTGGTCTTTATGAAATAAATCAATCTTTGTCTGTGTGTCTCTGTCTTGTGACTTTTGGAAAACTAGAACATGAATCCACTTGTTTAGTCATCGATATTCGTTCAACAATTTTTAAACCAAGGCGGCTTCCTGCTTCCTTACCTTTTCCCTATCACACATGGCCACTTGTTTAGTAGCTTCAATAACAAGCAATTAAATGGAAATTCTATTGCCACCCCTAAATTCTTTGATATCTTTTTTGTTCTTACTTTTTAAAAATTTAAATAAAGAGAACCGATCAGGATTTTACTTTCGAAGGTCATGGCGAAGAATGTCATGGTTAGGTGAAACTATGACGCATGTCCATGACTTCCGAGAATGAATAAAACTACGAACTTTCATAAGAAATGATAGATGCTTTGAGACTATACGTGATTTGATGTTTACAAAACTTTGTAGGTTGAGGAAGTCGAAAGGGAGGTGGATTCTATCATTGAGCAAGCCAATAAGAAAATCGAAGAAGAAAATGATACCGAAGAAAATGATACCGAAGATCAGACAGCAAAAATCAAAGATGCGACTGAGATTAAAACTAAGATAGCAGAGATCAAAGAAACGAATGCTGTTAAAAAAGAGACAATAAAAAGCTGATGCAGCAGATGGCTCAAAGTAGCAACTCAAAGTTCAACTAGTTCGATTTCTGCAGAAATATAATTTTACTGTGTCACAATTGGTAACCCTAGAAGCATATGCTTAACAAAAATTCTTCTCATTCAATCTTGTCAATGCCTTGCTGTCTTTGTCTTGTTGTCAATGAAGAGGTCTTGAGTTTTCCAGATGGAGCTTGGATGGTTTGATCAGTTGTGTGGGTGGCTTTTCATGAGATGTCACTACTACAAAATGGGGTATTACTGGCGTTTTAAAACCGACAAGAAACACCAGTTAATGTCGGATATTTGGTAAAAATCCGACATTAAATCGTGCAATGTCGGATTGAGTAACCGACACCAATACTACCGTCACAAATGGGTAATGACGTCGCTTAAACCCCTTAATCCGTCACCAAGTAGTAAAATAATATAAAATCAAAATAAACAACAGCGTCGCTTATAAGCGACATAGGTCCTTACGTCGCTTTTAAGCGACATGAAAATCTAACCAACATTAACTAAAAAACAATTAAAAAATAAAATTACTGTCGGTCCAAACCGACATCAAGTAAATTAAATAAATAAAATAGTATAGCTACTATCGTCCAAAAAGCGACACCAGATATATTAAAAATAATAAAATTTTATAGATCTTCCTCAATTTTTAGTTAATAACAATTACAACAAATTATATGAAAATCATTTCAACTATATTTCACATATAAGCCGAGGCAACCATTAATAAAAACACATAACAAAACATTTTATATTTCACATAACATACAAAAACTTATCCGTCATAACAAACATTAAATCCGACATTACAAATTCAACATACAAAAGAAAGAAATAGAGACTATAAATGCTAGCACAAGTGTCAATTCATTGTTCTCTGTCATCAACACTGCCACTGAACTCTTGGATGATCTTATGGAAGAATTAGAAATAGAAGCTGAAGAAGATGCATACGACACCATATCCGGAGTCACACCATGTCCATACCGCCGTACTCTATTATGACGCTCAGGACCCATAGTCTCCTCTTGCCTAGACTCAATCATATCCTCTTGCCCAGACTCAATCATAGTTTGAATTTGCTCCCCATAGTTGCCTTGCAATAAAAATTTTAAAAATAAAAATTCAACTACAGATAATAAAAATTAATAACAATAATATAATATGACAAAAAAATCAATTACCCCAGTGCGCTTAGATGTTTCATCAATCCAAGTGTTATCCTTCCGAGTATGACAGTAACGAAAAAACGAAACAGGATCCGCCTCTTTCCCTTGCTTTTTCCGCTATATTTACAAGTCAATTAAAAAAACCAATTTTCAGCAACCATCAAATTAAAAATAAAATTCTACCTATTATATATTAAAAACCAAGGAACAAAAATTCTACCAGTTGGGAATTGAGGGTCCTTGTCCTCGTTGAGTTGATCCTTATATATACAGAAATAACAATAAAAAACCAAGGAACAAAAATATACTTTCAATCTAGGCAATATACTAGTTAAAATAAAAAATAAAAAACGAAAATTAATAACCATAATAAATAAAAAAATGGACCACCTTCGACTTCTTCACCGTCAGTATGTTCAGCTTCAACATGATGATTCATAGCTACAATTTCTGGAATGAGAAGCACAAAAATTGAAAATGGAGAAGAAATGGACAGACGAAATTGGGAAGGAGAAGGAAAGAGAGAAATTTGGGTAGAAATGAGAGCACAGATGAAAAGGGGAAGGAAGGGGTTTAAATATGCATACGAAGTTGGCGTCGGTTAAAACCGACATTAATACCCTGACGTCGAATTGAAAAACACGGACGTCGAAATAAGTTAGGCTTGGTGTCGATTGAAACCGACACCAATACCTGACACACATTACATCGATTTCAATTCAACCACTTCTGCCAAAATTTATTGAGCTTAACGTGGCGTCGGTTAAAACCGACACCACCTTCTGACAAAATTTATTGCATTTAATGTGGCGTCGTTTTAGCTACATGTGGTGTCGGTTACAACCGACACCAGCTTCTGACATTCTGTCAACTTGTTGACTGATTGAAATTCCTCTTCCCAAGTCAACTTAGCGTCGCTTTTAAGCGACACCAATATTTAAATTATTAAAATATGTAGCGACATTAAATGTTTACGTCGGTTTAGAAGCGACGTCGACATTTTATGACGCTTATAAGCGCCAGTAAATCCGATGTCATGTTCAGTTAATGTCGCAATTGTCTAATGCGCCACTACATTATATTAAACCGACACCACCCACTGACACTATAAGTCCCTTTTGTAGTAGTGTGTGACACAATGGACTTTAAGATCTGGACTATGTCCAATATATGTTAGCCAGATTATATAATTAAAACACAAACAAAGGAGTAGCAAACCTGATTCCAATTGTAATTATGATAGTCAACCAAGGAAGATGAAGGGCAAGACAACACCAAAGTCTTCTACAAATTAACACCTAGCCGGATACAACTACTTTATGGGAAGTATTATGTTGTATTTTCAAGGGCTTATAGGGACCGGTGTTTTTATATAGGCTAAAAGCTAGGGTTTCCATCCATAAAGGAAACCTAAACTTACTTTCTCGGCCTCCAAGTTAAATATCATAATCTTATATTCATAGTCAATTAAGGACTTCCTCAATCTTATTTTCCAATATAAGACACCTTCTATAGGATTGATATCTTTAAGTGATCAAATCACAATCAATATTATTCTCTATTTATATTGGATAAATCCAACAATATCCCCCCCCCCCTCAATCTAACTAAGCTATGGTGGAGGAGCAATTAATTTGGAATTGAGAAACTTGAATCGAGGCTTTAGTAAGCTCTTTACGAAATGTCCGCAAGCTGATTCTTAGAGGCAACATAAGTTGTATCAATGGCTTTGCTAGTGACTAATTCTTGTATATAATGGTAATTGATCTCAATATTCTTCGTCGTAGCATGGAAAATAGGATTAGCGACAAGGAGCAGGGCACTTAAATTGTCATAAAACAAGTATGTTCATGATGTTTTGTCCAAGGCCAGCATGCTCGATGCAAAGCCTTGTGCTTCTCCCTCCTCTACTACCAAGCTTGATCCTTATCATGGTGAACTTCTCTAAGACCCCACAAACTATCGATCCTTAGTACGAGTTTTTCAATATCTCGCATGAACAAGACCGGAGATCTCATTCTCCATTAATCAAGTATGTCAGTATCTTCAAAATCCTAGGGTGTATCATCTCCTAGGT
The DNA here is from genome assembly GCA_024362995.1 of Heteromeles arbutifolia. Classification (NCBI taxonomy): domain Eukaryota; kingdom Viridiplantae; phylum Streptophyta; class Magnoliopsida; order Rosales; family Rosaceae; genus Heteromeles; species Heteromeles arbutifolia. The sequence goes on along the minus strand of JANCRC010000013.1, from coordinate 24,860,545 downwards.
TGCACAGACACTTCTAAACTCCAAAGTGTCGGATACCAACACTTCGACACGTCTCGGACACCCCCGGACACGCTTTGGACATGCTCAACGACTTGGACACAATCAAGACACGGCATGAGCCTTTTTGAAAATTTAAAAGACATTTTGTGTTGAGAAAGAAATATCTGATTGATTTGTCATATATTGTAAATTGATATGTAGTTATTTACTTCCTTATTTAGTCTTTGGTCCAACCTTGATTATAGGCAATAGAATAGGAATGTGTTGACTAATATGTATATAAGAATGTAAACCTAGTTGAATAAATATACAAGGAAATACAATTCCAATACAATTCGTTTTCCTAGATGGTATCAGAGTTCAATGGAAAGGGCGATCTTGTTTGTTTGGCCAATGGGAAAATTAAACATTTGTTCGAATCACAAGTCCTATTATTCAAAAATGGAAATAACGAAGAGGCTTTATGAGATGGGTGTCCTAGCCATTGGTGCCAAAGCTTTGGTGGGACGGTTTGGGTATTATTGCATGTTCTTTTCTTTGATGGGTCGAGGTAGTAGAGTCTCTCCTTTTCAATTCCCATCCCAATCATCCTCCCTGAGCGAAGGTCCTAGATGACACAGAAACGGGTTAAGAAAATTGTGACATATAAGGAATCATAGGCTAGTTTACTGATGGAGATTAAATTCAATCTAAAGAATGGCACACATAGAACATTGTCAAGAATAAGATTATGAGAGAAAACAACTTGTCTAACATGAGTGACTTTGGCAACGAAACCATTTGGCAGTTCAACGGTATGGTTTTCAACAGCATGTGAGTGTGTAAGAAGACTAGGGCTGCAAACTATGTGATCTGGGGCACCACTGTCCAGGATCTAAATATTGTTGGTGCCTTTATATGGAAAAGAGAAAGCTTTACCTGAAAGTTCTTCATGACTAGAAGGATTACCGACTCGATTGGCAAATGATGACTTGTTCTTGTTCAACATCTGAAGGATTTGTTTGCAATCCTCTTGAGAGAATGGGAAACAAGGCATTGTTTCTTACTTGTCATGTTGTGAAACCTGATTCCTCTTTGAAGAAAATTGACGGCTAGATTCAATCTCAGCGGCGGCTTTCTGTGTGGCCTTTTCCATCCCCAAAAAGTGCACTTAAGATGTGCATGGTAGTTCTTAGTGGTGTGATTTGTTTTGTTACACTTTCCACATCGCATCTCACCGTCCTCTGCCGCAGGTTCTTGCGACGATTTCTTCACTGCAAAGACAGCAGCCTCCGGTTGTGTACTCTTCCCATTAGAAACCTCTACCTGGTGTTTATGTCAAACGACCAACGCATATGCCTTGTTTACCATAGGTAGTGGTTCAAGGAGTAGAGTATTGCTTCGAACCGTAACATACAATTTGTTTAGTCCCATAAGAAACTTCATGGTTTTCTGAGTTTCAACATACGATGTCATCTCCTGTTTTGTTCCACAACTGCATGCTAGAATAGAACACAAAACATCACGTTTATCCCATAAACTTTTAAGTTTAGTGAAGTAAGAACTTACACTCATGTTGCCTTGAACGCAATCATAGATCTCGTTCTCGACATGGAATAATTGGACTATATTCACATGTGAGAACCTTTCCTGCAAATCGATCCACATCTGTCGAGCGTCCTTGTAGTTGATGACGGTCCCTGAAATCTCATTCGACATGGAACCGAGCAGCTATGTCTTAACCAAGTTGTTGCAACGATTCCATTACTGCAACTTCTCAGGATTGTTTTCACTTGTTTTCTTGATTGTCCCATCAACGAAGCCAAGTTTGTTCTTGATCGTTAAGGCCATACTCATGGACTGAACCCATGTGTTGTAGTTGTCTTCTACCATTAGTTGTGGCATGAGGATTGCACCAGGTTGGTCTGAGTGGTGGAGATAAAGTGGATCGTTGGGATTTTCCCATTTTGAATTAGAAGTCATGCCTGAAATGGTTGACCTTGAGTCCGGCTTGTCGCCCATGATCGTGTCTACAATGGGGTGGTTATCAAGTTGCTTCTCTTTTAGGTGCCAAACATTTTCTTCCCATCGTAGATGACGATTCTAGAAGCACTTGGGTTTATTTGATGAAGCATAAATCCGACACAAAAGAAATCTTAGTCAAATTCATTCAAATTGTTGAGACTCAATTCAATACTAAAGTTCAAATAATACGAAGTGACAATGACCCTGAGTTCAAACTTGAGCAATTTTACACTCTCAAAGGCATTATACATCAATCTAGTTACGTCAACACACCACAACAAAATGGTATTGCTAAACGTAAACACCGTCACTTGCTCAATGTTGCTCTGGCTTTGCTCTTTCAAGCTTGTCTGTCAAAACGTTTTTGGGGGATGCAATTTTAGCCTTGGCCTACCTCATCAATAAAACACCTACTCCACTTCTTCAAGGTAAAACACCCTACGAAAAACTATTTCACAAAGTACCTAACTATTCCTATTTAAAGGTTTTTGGTAGCTTGTATTTTGCTTCTACACACGCCCAAAGGCCTTCAAAATTCGACCATCGTGTAATCCAATGCATTTTTCTTGGATATCCTTATGGTCAAAAGGGTTATAAATTGTTCAATATAAAGTAAAATAAGACATTTGGTTCCAGGGATGTTTTTTTTTTAAGATCATTTTCCATTCCAAAATCATAGCACTTCCGCTGCCTCATCCCCATTAAACACTACCTATTCACCTCTCCAGTATGATTTGGACTCTTCCCTTGAGTCAAATTCCCCATGTCTTCAATCGGAAGACAACTTAGATATCACTCATTCCTCACTTACTGACCTTACATCCCCTCCATCTCCTTTCCCCACCATACTTTCACCACCAGAAACTTCCCCAACTATTCCTACTACCCCGCCAACCAATCCTACTACCCTACCTCCACCCATTTCACCACCAAACTACCCCCCTTCACTTCGTCGTGGCACTAGACAAACCAAACCATCCATTTTTTTGCAAGATTTTCACGTCGAGGTGGCCCTCTCATCCCGCGTTGTTCCCACATCTTCCACAAACATGGTCCAGTCCCCAGGTACTCCTCTCTCGCTCAGTACCTATCATATAATCGTCTATCCCCCACTCACAAAACCTTCATTGCCAACCTCACCATTATCAAAGAACCCACCAGTTTTTCATAGGCTGTCAGGGATCCTAAATGGCGCAACGCCACACAACAAGAGATTGCTGCCCTCCAAGACAATTGCACTTGGACTCTTATGCCTTTGCCTCCTCACAAACGTCTCATTGGCTGCAAATGGGTCTATAAGGTGAAGCTTAAACCTGACGGGAACGTTGAGCGTTACAAATCTTATCTCGTTGCCAAAGGATACAGTCAAATTGAGGGTCTTGATTATTGGAAAACTTTTACTCCGGTTACCAAGCTCACCACTGTTCATGTCCTCCTCAGTGTTGCCTCCTTACGTGGTTGGCATCAACTTGATGTGAACAACGCATTTTTGAATGGTGACTTATACGAAAATGTTTATATGTCTTTGCCTCCTGGGTTCGAATGAAAGGGGAAGACTCGAGTATGCAAATTGAACAAATCACTTTACAAACAAGCCTCAAGACAATGGTTCTACAAGCTGTCTAGTGCTCTCAAGGCCGCTGGTTTTCATCAATCATGGTCAGATTACTCGTTGTTCATCCGAAACCGTCAAGGTAATTTCATGGCATTACTTGTATATGTTGATGATGTGATAATACAGGAAACAATTTGAGAGAAATAGAATAGACTAAACTTTTTCTTTCCCGGCATTTTAAGCTAAAGGATTTGGGAAAACTTAAATATTTTTTGGGGATAGAAGTTGCAAGATCAAAACAAGGGATTGCTTTGTGCCAAAGCAAATATGCGCTGGAATTACTGAAAAATGCTGGGTTCCGTGGTGTGATGCCCTCACGGTTCCATGTGGAACCAAACTTGTCCCTCACGCAAACGGATGAGACGCTCCTTCATGACACTTCTTCTTATAGGCGACTCGTAGGGATGCTGATTTACTTAACCATCACAAGGCCTAACCTGACTTATGTGGTTAATATGTTGAGCCAATTCATGGACAAGCCACGATAACCACACCTTGAAGCAATACATAAGGTTCTCAGGTACATCAAACAATCTTCTGGACAAGGAACTTTCTTACCTTTTACAGGTTCATTACAGTTGCAAACCTTTTGTGATGCTAATTAGGCTCGGTGTAAAGACACTAGAAGATCAATAATTGGTTATTGTATCTTTCTTGGTCAAGCACCGATCTCTTGGACAACAAATAAGCAAAGCACTGTATCTCGTTCTAGTGCAGAGGCAGAATATCGTTCTATGGCTACTACATGTTGTGAAGTTATATGGGTAAAGAACATTTTGAAAGACTTGCTAGTGAACCATGAACCTGTCACACTATTTTGTGATAATTAAGCTGCCATGCACATTGCTTTGAATCCAGTGTTTCATGAACGAACAAAGCATATAGAGATAGACTGCCACTTAGAGTGTGAGAAGATTCAAACAGGAATGGTGAAAACAGCTTACATACAGACCTCAAATCAACCTACAAACTTGTTCACCAAGCCACTAAGCTCGACGCAGTTTGAAGTTTGCTCGGCAAATTGGGTGTCATTAACATACACTTCAACTTGAGGGGGAGTGTTGAGAAAGAAATATTTGATTGATTTGTTGTAAACTAAAATAGAAAAAGGAACGAAGTTACCCGAAAAATGTAGAAGCCTTTAATGGTGAATGATTCTTGGGATGAGTCGCTGACTAAGTCGTTCTCTTTAAGACGTTTCGCGGCTCTACCCAAAGTGTGCAAGCAGTTCACAAACACCAAGTCGTCCCTAGGATAAAACTGTCCAGAACCTTCTTCTTCTGATAAAGTTCTTCCTTGCACAACGGAAGAACCTTCGAACTTACACATTTTCGATATGTTGCTATGAATTCAATATATGTAAAACTTGTATTTTTTCTTATTACTTTTTCTTCACACTCCAAACTAATGTCTATCCATATATATATATATATATATATATATATATATATATATATATATATATATATATATATATATATAAAATAAAGAAAGGGACGTTAAAGGAGTTAATTGGGGTTGCAAAAACCGTAAGAAATAAAGAGAATTATTGGGTGAAATCAAAAGCAAAAAACGAAACGGAAGAGATCAAAACCGAAAGAAAATCAACACGTAATGATTATGGGAGGATTATGGATTACGACTTGTTCTTCTTCTCTATACAGAGAAGGGGTCTCAAAACATATTTATATGGTGTCAATTACTCCTTATTAACTGATTAGGTTAATAGAAATTAACAATTATATACTTAATATTTCTAATAAAACAAAACATAAAAGAATATTTAAATAAAAACATAACTGCTCCAACATTTGTCATATATTGTAAATTGGTATGTAGTTATTTACTTCCTTATTTAGTCTTTGGTCCAACCTTGATTATAGGCAATAGAATAGGAATGTGTTGACTGATATGTGTATAAGAATGTAAACCTAGTTGAATGAATATACAAGGAAATACAATTCCAATACAATTTGTTGTCTTAGATTTTGGGGCAAGTTTGGAAATATTGAAACTAAAACCGAAAAGAGTCATCGACCTCAACCTAACTTCAGTCATCTCTCTAATATGCCGCCTCCCTCTTCAGTTCCTTAGCCACTTCGTCTTGCATCCTATATGCAACATCTAGCATTTAGATCAAGCACTTTGTTATATAATGAATTCGAAGTATTGTTTTTAATATATGTAATATTTATTATATTTTAATCACCGTGTTTTAGACATGTCCGTGTTCATGTTTTTTGAGATTTACCATTTCACTGTGTCGCGTGTCCGCGTAACCGTTTCTGTGCAGCATAGCTCATCTCACCTTTGTCGAACGAATTCTTAGGTACCTAAAGAGAACTCCGGATCATGGGCTACTTCTTACTGGAGCTCTAACCAACATCGTAGCTTCTCGGATTTTGATTGGGCCAACTGCCCATTTGATCAACGCTCTACTTCTGGATTTTGCATCTTCTTTAGCAACAATCTTATTTCAAGGAGTGCAAAAATGCAAACCATTGTTGCCGCTCATCTACTGAAAGTGCGTGTCGCTCCCTTACACCGCTGCTGAAATCTCTTGGCTCTGTTATCTACTTCGGGATCTTCACTTCTACCTTCGAACACCACCATTGGGCTTTTTTTCTTTTTTTTTTCTTTCGGGTATTTGTAATTTGGACTTTTTTTTAGTTGTTTAATAAAAAGCATTCTCACGAAACGATCCAATCCGAATCGTGGCCAGCCCAACAAAAATCCTTGTCCATTTTTATTTGTGATTCATTTTCCCGTTTCGTTTGCCACGTGATCCAAGGTGGTGCCCGTCTGTCTTTATAAACCGGAGACAGATTCTCAGCTCATTTTTTCTCATACACTTCGTTCCTTTCTTTATTTATATGATCATGGTTAAGCCACGTCAACATTTTATATTAATTTTTTTTATAAAGATAATAAGATAAAAAGATGTGGTTTAACCGTGACCACACAAATATGAGAATAACGGAAGTGTATGGGAAAAAATGAGCGGAGAATCTGCCTCCTTATAAACTAGCTCCAACGGCTAGCGCCCCTTCATTTTTGAAATCTTCCACCGAAATTCAAAAAAGTACAGAGAGCAAGAAAGAGCGAAGAAATCCCCAAATAAACCCATCCTCTCCATTTCAGACCCCAAAATCCCCATATCCCAAATCTTCACGCCCTGGGATTTCGAAATTCACCATTTCTATGGTTTCAATTTGCACCCAGAGTGATCATCGGTACTCTTCCTTTCACCTTCCGATGAAACCTTAGCGGAAGAAAAATCAGATTTTTTGTTGCTGCGCTTTCTAGGGTTTTGGCGAGTCTAGGGTTTTCCAAGATCGATAAGAACTAACGCGAAAGAATGAATCTTCCGCAAGAAATCGACGACTATATCAAAGAATCGATCGACCACTCCTTGGGCCTCCCTGTGTCGTCGCACACCCTCGAATTGAAGTTTCGATGCTCCGAAGAAGCGAAACGGCGGCTTCAGAATCAGTACTCGCTTCTTCTCTCGAAATTGAAGGAGAAAGAGCAAATCCTGGAGCGAGCTAAGGTTCATGACTTGACATATTCATATGATTGTGTGTGTATACACACATACATATTTTGGATTTTTGGGTTTTTGATTGTTTTGTGAAACAGGCCGAAGCGAGTATGAATGCACAAGCTTTGAGGAAGTTCGTTGAGGAGAATCAGAGATTGGCATCGGAGTGTGCGCACCTGGTGACTCAATGCAACAAGTGGGAGAGGGAGTGCTCGCTCTACGATCATGACCGAGAGGCTTTGATGGATTTTGGGAACGAGGCTGATCAGCGTGCCAAGGAGGCCGAGATTCGTGTTCATGAGTTGGAGGACGAAGTCAGAGAGTTGAGGGATGAATTGGGGTTATACAAGTACAAAATGGAGATGCATTCGGTAATTTCTTCAACCATTTTTTTTTTTTTTTTTTGCACTGTGAATAGGTTTTGATCAATTGAAAGAAATGAACTTGGACAATGGGTCGAAATTTTACTATGGTCGCTTTGTGAGACTTGCAAGTTCATGTGTTTATACTTTATACTGTGAATTGCTTTTTTTTTCAATTGTGTAATGTTTTCGGTTTCCAGACTGTTATTGCAGCTTCATGAAATTTCCTTTGTGCTTGGTGAAATGGCATGTAAGCTTTTACAAAATTCATTTTTGATTTAGATGCGGTAGATAAGCTGTTATTTCTGGCTTCAGTATTCCCCAATTTTTCTAGCTTTGAGTGTTGGGGAAAAACTTAGAGTACACAACTCTAACACAAGTGTTGGAGAGACAACACAAGTAAACAAATTACTTGTATTACACACACAAAATATTACAACACGCAAACTCTCAAGGAAACTCTTTAGAAGCTATGACACTCACTCTTTCTAGAGACACACTCTAGACCACTCACACTCCTACAAGACTACTCTTGCTTCTCACTCTCACTTGGTTGCCTACTTGCTTGATTACCTGGTTTCTTTTTTTTGATTGGTTGATTCAACATCACACCCATATTTATAGGTGAGGGCTTGGCATTCTACTAGTTTCTAGTTCTTTCTACAAACTAGAACTAGTTTCTAGTTTCTACTTTCTAGTATATTCTACAAATCTCTAGCTTAGATAATTCTAGACTAGCCACCCTACTTTGCATGCTAGAATCTTCTAGAACAATTCTATGCATGTTTGAACTAGAACAATCTAGTTCCCTTATGCCGACTAATCTTAATGGGCTGGTGTTGATCTTTAACATTGAGCAAACATCACATACATGTGCACAGAATCACAGAAAAAAACTTAGAACAAAACTTGTGCCCTTTTTTGAGGTTTATCTTTTCCGGTTTCTTTGAAGCACTTCGAAGAATAAGTATATGTATGCAATTTGGTTCTGATGTTGATGGCAAAAATTAGCAAGGAAGGAAAATTAATTTAAACGTCTCAGAGATCAGAAACTTCAATTGAAGCATTAAGTCCAACCAAAATAAAATGAATTAGCAAATAGGAATGAGTGTTAAAGACAATAATTTGTTTTCGACATTGTAGCATGTTTCTCAATCATGAATTTGGAGTTCTGCTGTTGTATTGTTGCTCTTACAGTGTAGCAGAATGCATATTTTTGTTCCAATATTTTGCTATTTCATACTAGATGAAGCTCACACTAAGAGTGTGGAAATATAAAAATTTGATAAGAAAAAAAAATTATAATATTGAAAAGAGATGTTAAAGAGAAATGTGAGAGGGAGAAATAGAGAGATAGAGAAAATGTGGGATTTTTTTCTTTCAAATTAGAGATGTTATGGTGACATGTGGGTGAGGTTTGAAAAAACATAGCAAAATTTGGTTTGTGCGAAATTACATTACTGACCATGATTTTACTTTGTGATAGAAGACCAAATTGTCTTTTCACCCTCTTTTGGTTGACAAAGAGGATTTTGTTAATAGGTAAGTTAGATAAATGTTGTAGTCATTTGTGAAATTCTTGGATTTAGTTTCTTTTTCTTGTCCCCCCATCTTGTTTCTTCTCTTTTATTTTGATTGTGATTGACAAATAGGTTGTAAAATCCAAGTTTATTTGTATACGATTTTATGAAGGCTGATAAAAGTTTTTATATTGAAGGTTGATTCATCTGCTGAAGACACAGCAATTGAAGACAAACTACTTGATTCTGTTTTGGCAACATTGATCAGTAAAGATGAAGCTGTGTCTGCACGTGCGTTTCTGGAGGCCAACAAAGGCAATGAGTCATGTGCAAGATTGCTAAAAATGTGGAACTGGTGAGTTTGTTCACAATTATGAATGGTCCTTTTCACAGATGATTTAATGAGTGCTAACATTGTAGTTTATGAATTAGAATCTACTTATGCAAAGTCTACTTTGAGAGTGGCTGCCCATATCTGAACTTGTTTCTGAATTGAGCCGTCACTTAACTTTTGTCTTGATAATGTGGTAGCTTGAAGCCATCGTCTCAAAAAGTTCTATCACTAGTTGCTGAGGTAAAGACACTTGAGAAGGATAAGGAACATCTTAGGATCAATCTTTGTACGGCTGAAGAGGAGGTAAGGAGTGCAGACTATTTTCAACCTCCGCTTATTTTCCTTATCTGTCTTCTCGCTCGGTTTTCCCTAGAATACTCTATATTGTATAACGATATCCCATACTTATGTATATACGTAAATATATCGTAGAATGATATCCCATATATATGACGTATGCAGGTCAAATTACTTTTTGAAGAAAACAAAGTCCTTGATGTGGAGAACAAAAGATTACTGAGGCTGTACCAGAAGGAAAGAAACCATTCTGCTTCTGGTGGAAAACATACTGACAATGCATCAGCGAAGGTGAGACAAAGGCAAATAACAGCTTTGACTCATTTGTTCTGTGTTGGTCTGCTCTAACATAGTAACATATGTATTGTCTCTCCGTTGCAGTCAAATAAGCGCAAATCAAGCTCTAAGACAAGCAGCCCGATTCAAGGGAAGATTGATTTCAGTGAGCAAGAAGCAGCAAGACAGCCCCTATCACCCTTGCGCTGTAACTCCCCTAACTCTAGAACCTCTAAGAGGTAGTAGAATTTTTTTCAAGGAATCCCATTTGTACCTTGTGTATTCGGGATGCCTTATGATTGGGGGTTAAGTTCACAGAGTTGGGAATGACTAACAAGTTTGATTGTAAGAATCGTTTGCTAAGTCTTTTAGTAAATGGTTGGGCGTTTTTCTTTTCAAAGACATGTGCTCGTCTTTACAGCTTCGGTAACTTCTAGGGATGCAGCAGTTACTTGCAGTTGTGAAATTGTTTGCGTTTTATGATGAATTTCACTGATCATGTTCTTGTATATTACTGTTGCCTAGTGGCATGAACAAGGAGATAAATCTTCCAGCATATTGCTCAGCGTCGAAGTCAAATGTGTTTGGTTAATGAGTGCTTCCACATCTTCCTCGTATGCTATACAGAAACTACACCTCTGCACTTCCACTCTAGCCCATGTCAAGTGCTACTAGACCATTAGAGAGATCCACGACGTCACCATGCTCAATAATCAGTAATCTAAATTCTCTGAAAATTGCGACGTGTACACCCGTCACAGAGATGCATGGCATGGGTACACCGTAATGTGGCACCATAATAACGATGAGCCCATTCTATGTAAGTTCTTCTCATAAAGAAGGTTGAAATACTTAAAATCAAGGGCTAAGTACTCATTTAGACCAACCCCACAATGCATAATGTCAACTAATAATCCTCATTAAAAGTCGGTAAACCGTACACATAATACCCAATTGGCTTGGTTTGACCCATTGCTTTTTCTACTTGAAGAAGGGTTGAAATTTGTTGGACACTGAAAATATTATTAGAGCATAATACTAAATGGATGTTATTCAACTAATTAGAGGTCTAAGATGAATGAATCTGAAATGCAAAGTTAGGCTAGATCTTGCATACAGCATCATTTCCTGAATTTAAATCATGTGTTGACGATGGTATGCAGACGTGAGTTTAGTCAAGTTAGCTATAACAGTATGATTCGGCCTCTACTCCTAAATTTGAATCTCCTATCCATATTTTAGTGTAATTATTCTATTTTTAACAAATCATTTTCGACTTCGCTTTCAGTTTAAATTTTATTTTTGAGGTATTCATCAATTTCCCCCTGAACTTGTGATCATTGGCCAATTTCCCCCATCAACTCTCATAATTAGTCAATTTCCCCCCTCAACTTTAATTTGGCCAATTTCCCCCCTCAACTCTCATAATTAGTCAATTTGCACCATACTGTTAATTTTTTTTAATTTTCCATCTATTCTTTTTTTTTTTTTCAATCTTTCTAATAACTTCCAACAAAGTACTAAAATTAATATAAACTCACATGCATAATATAGGGTAAAATGTACAAAAACATAATACAATTAGTATGTTATATGGGTTGATTATAAGAAAAAGTTATGAATCGGGTTTAAAGCATGTAGAAGAAGAAATAATAATCCTAAACTCATGGATCAGACCTATTTCAATAAAATGGGTTATTCTTAATAAGGAGTCGAAAATTATGAATTGACTAGCCATTTTTGCACTAAAGCTCGATTCTCTGCAATTTACTTGAACTTAGCTTTCACTTTTATAAAGAAAATTGTATTCACATACAAAAATTTACACATCAATCATTTTCGTTATCAATTTTGTATAGTCAAAAATCAAATCAATTACTCCATACTGATTTATTATGACTAATAATACTATCTATGATAAATTGTAAAATTCTAAATTTTAATCTATTTGTAATAGGATAAAGATATAGGAAAATGATTAACATACATCTTATTTAGTTTCTTACACACACTTGTTTAATTATGATCAAATTAAAAAATTAACAGTAGGGTGCAAATTGACTAATTATGAGAGTTGAGGGGGAAATTGGCCAAAATTAAAGTTGAGGGAGAAATTGGCCAATGATCACAAGTTCAGCGGGAAATTGATGAATACCTCTTTATTTTTTGTCAAACAACTGAGGAAAAACAAAGGCAACAACAAACAGACGAGAACAGAAAAGAATAAAATAAATAAATGACCCCGAACCCACAGCACAAAGGTGGCCAATGATCCAGCCTCTTTCGGTTTCCATAAAATCCAGAGGAGCTATAACCATGGTGGGTGTACTTGTTCATGGACTGCAAGTAAACCAAGCTGGATGCAGTTGCAGTTGTACACTTGCTCAACATCCCGCCGCACTTGTATGACTGAACCACCATTCTGGATGTTCATTTCCAGGAAAAACAAATGGACATGCGCAGCGAGTAACACTTGAAGCTTGGGGCAATCCAATCCTCCACGTCAAGCAAGTAAAGTTGAGACAGTTTAGAAATGCTCTCAGGTAGGCTTTCAAATGGATTTCTACTCGGATTTCTACTCGGATTTCACTCAACTAATGAGAACATGCAGCCAAAACCATTGGGAAGTTCCAAAAGATTGCAGTCACTTAGATTGAGTTTTGTTAGAGAATGCAAACCCGGTAGACAAGGCAACCAAAATGACGCTGGATTCGGACTTATTTTTAATTTTTTAGCAACAACTTGAAAGGAAAGAATATGTTAATTTCTTTTTATACAGTTCGATAATTAAACAATCTTATAATTTTTTAGAAATGATCTTTAAATAATGATTTATTCCGATTATACGCGCAAACTTCTGTGAATTGACCCCTAAACGTTTTGGGGATGAATTACTCCTCGTTGTTCTCGAGTAGCGAAACCTTGTGTGAGTAATTGCTTAATTGCCTATGGAATTGCTTAATTGCTTATTCCTTTATGTTATTTTTTAAGAAGATTACAATTAGTCAAGAACATTTACTTCAAGGTTTTGAGTTCAGTTCTCCATTCTTATTTGGTTCATATAAAATTAAAGCATCATAAAATATCATAGAATATTGATCAGTCTTGAATGATAGAATCTGGTTTGGTTAGCCCTTCCGATCTCTGACTTTTGATTTTTCTTATTTTACATCTCACACATTCTTTTTAATTTTCGACTGACGAATCGAATAAATTGGAGAAAATCAATAGATTTCAAGCTTCTAAAACCCCAACACACACTCCCTACCCCTGCTTCCAACTTTGTAATTAATCACCTCTGCTGCCAGTCTCCCACTTGACGAAACAAGACTTTGCTTATCCAAAACCCCAACACACACTCCCTACCCCTACTTCCAACCTCCCCCCTTCCCCTTCCCCCTTCACAGACACAACAAAGCTCGACAGCAATGGCTTTACTTCGTCATCTCTCTTTCCCCACTGAACAACTCCTCCCTCTCACACCTTTCCTCTCTCTCCAAAATCCACAGCACCTCTCCAAGCACGCTTCGACCACTCTCTCACTCTCCACCTCTCTTTCCTCCCCCTCTATCTCTCTCCCCCAAACCCACTCTCGCTCCTCCTCCCTCAGGGCCAAAAAGCTCGGCAATTTCGTTCTCCAATTCTCCGCCGCCGCCCAAGACCAAGCTATCGACGAAAGCCCAGTTCTCGAGGCAGAGCCCGAAGAGTTCTCCGACACAAGATTGCTTGCCCAGAATGTTCCTTGGCATTGTACCCCGGAAGACGTCCGTACTGTATTCGAGAAGTACGGTACCGTCGTGGACGTTGAGGTTTTTCATTTTTCTTTGCTTTGAAGAGGGATTATTTTTTTGGTATTAATATTTTGCTATTTTATTTCATGGGTTTTGATTGTTTTTGTTTTTTTTTTTTTTTCCTGTGGTGGTGTAAGCTTGCCATGTATGACAAGACTAGGAACAGGGGTTTGGCATTTGTAACAATGGGTTCGCCCGAGGAGGCTCGTACGGCTCTGGATAATCTCGAGTCATCTGTAAGTGTATCGGGTTGTGTTATCTTCTGTGAATGCTTGTGTTGTTGTGAGTTTAGTTTTATGCTCGGTTTGGTCAGTGAGAAAGACTACTAGTTACAAAATTTGGGAATTTTATAACTTTTCACTAGATGAGACTTTGTGTAGTGTTCTACTTATCTACTTGACTACTTGTTTTGTGTTTGTTTTGTTCGTATTGAAAAATTCATTGCCGTTTGAAAATATAAGAAGAGAATTTTAGTTCTTTGTTTTATGTATATCTGTGTGCATTTGCCCTGTGTCTTTACTTTGGAGCTGCATTTATTGGCACTTCAACTTTTAAGTTTAACTTCTGTCCCATATTGGGCACTGAATCTGGGAATGTGAGACGTTGTTTTATTTCATACGATTGGAGGTGGCGCATGACTACTATTTAAGGGCCTAATTTGTTATCGTATTCCTGGAGGGGAGGTCTATTGTTTCGTCTATTCATTTGTAGATGATAAAAGTCATTCATTCAGTCACTAAGAGAGCATAAGTGGCAATTTCTTAGAGGCTTCTGACACCTCTAGAAACCCTCTAACTCCATCATCATCGTCATCAATTCATGCCAAAACATCTATATGCCTTCATTCTTTCTCATGGCGCCATTATTACCCTTGACATTGGTTTGTGATCTTCTTACTCTTGTTGGACATACCATCAACTTTGTTCAACGAGCAAAGCTAATCTAGCATCAAGGGAACGAGGGATTGAGCTGGAACTATGATGTCATGTACTTCTACTATGCACATTTTAGCTTTTTGCTGTTTTGGAGGCTAAAAAAAGTACCCTGTCAAAATGACAATAAAACTTGTTTGGTGCCCTAGCAATTGGGGTTGGAAGTGGAAGTATATTTTTCGTTGGTGAAAATTGATGCAAATTCCTTATTTTGTTATAGTAATGGCTACATGAGGCATACATATTGCGGAGCGATAAAATTTCCAGAACCTGCACGTACTTAACCACCAGAATCTTTATAAAATCATGTAATGAATAAATGCCTTGACAAGCCTGTTGGTTGTCCGCTGCATCCTCCTTAAACATAGGTACACATACTCAATTGGCTTGCTTTACCCTTTGTTTTTCCCACTTGAAGAATAGCTGAAATCCATAGGCGCATCCTTGATCCAAGCTATCATTTTAAAGCATAGTTTCCTCATCCACTGAGCGTGTTCCTCTTCTTCTAAGGAGACCTTTTGGTGCTAGGAGAGTGACGAAGAGTGTCAAATTGTCAAAAGAGGAGAAAGCAAGGGGAGAATTTAAGAAAGGGGCAGGAGTGGTTTTTATGAAGTTTTTTAGGGCGATAAGAAGAGATATGTGCTTGAATGGAATGATAGCGGTGGTGGAGATTAGGAGATGTTGTAGGGAAAGGGAGAGGGAAGAAGGCAGTGCTGTTGTGCTGCCACAGATTTATCAATATTGGAGAACTACATAATTTTCTGCCCTTGAATAAGTGATCAATATGCCACTGAGTGACTGCTCACTTCATTAATGTTTAGAAAAGACATTACGATAAGAACCAAACACATGAATTATAGTTTAAGGGGTTAAGTGTGGGTTAACTAGTAAAATATTCCAAGGATACATTGGCTTTTCTGCTTTTGTAAACGTGTTAGATAAAGAAATCAAAAGTTCTTCAAGACTAGTTTTATCTTCCACTATATTTTGAGCAACTAAATGTATGATATTTATTTATGCGGCTTCCCTCCCATATTGTGATTTTCTCGTATTTGGAATGCCTTATAGGAAATGGAGGGTCGTGTCATAAAGATGGCTTATGCCAGGCCAAAAAAGACGAAGATTCCTCCCCCTTCTTCGCAACCCAAGCCAATAACTTTCAATTTGTATGTGGAAAATTTGCCATATGAAGCAAGATCTAAAGATCTCAAGGAGCTCTTTAAGTCAGATGATTATAATGTTGTTACCGCAGAAATTGTATTCCAAAATAACCCGAGAAGGTCCGCAGGATATGGATTTGTGGGCTTCAAAACCAAGGCGGAGGCTGAGGCAGCTCTTTCTGCTTCCCACGGGAAGGTAATTTTCTGTTTGATGATTGTTCTGATTCAATTTAAATTTTGTGTTCAAATAATGTCTAGGGCATGAAAAGTTAAAATTCTCAACCGCATTCTATACAGACTTTTAGTAATCTATATTAAAATGAAGATATCCCCTTGGAATTTTTTTTTCCTGCAGCTGCTTATGGGAAGACGAATTCGTGTGGCACGTGGTAAACAATTTGTTAAAGTGCCAAAAACAGAAAGTTCTAAGTTGGGTGATAAATCTATGGAATTGAATTCTACTGTCGAGGAAGTGAACACAGTTGTCAATGATACAAACTGAAATTTGGCTGGCACGGTGAAATTTCTGCATTATCTTCGCATCATATTTGTGTAGGTATGTCCTCTCTTTAAATCGTGTTCTGCTTGTTTGAAACTAATGTAACTAGCTATGTGGTATGCCCTTTTGATTTTGTTTAGCTTTGTAATAAACATTTTGTTAGTCAGATAATTAGTTCTTTCAGTGATGGAGCATTAGTTGGTTCACTAGATTATGCATAGTAATATGGTACCAAAATTTCTGCAGTAACTTCTGCATTGTTTAAATTACTTCGAATTAGATATGTACTATAAATTGCTAATGTCTTCATCCAGAAGTTTAATTACATAGATTGAAAGTAAAGTCCGTTATTTTTTACCCATTGACCTAAAGTTGAATGGAGGTTGTCGCATTTAGCCTCTCTCAATGCCATTAATTTATTTGATCGACATGTCTCTGTTTGCTCTTTGCATAGCAACTTAGCATCTCTCTTTGGATTCCAAACTATTAACCATGCCAACAGGAAAGCTGTGAGATGTTCTGGACCTCGGGATAATGATTCAGGAAAAGTGTAGTTAAAAAGTACGGGTTGCCTTGATCTTCTAGAATAATTTGGTTGCTAGAGAGTGGTAGACAAATTTACTATATGAGGCTGAATGAGTTTTTGAACTTCGTTGATTTACCTAGAGACTGGGATCAAATGTTTGGCAGCTAACTTGCAATATTATTGATCAGGCATGATATAAGCAAACACTTGTTAGCTTGTTCAAGCATTCTAGTTGAACAATTATCTGTGCTTTGGGTACCATCATAGTAATAATCTCTCTCCTTCCCTTTCGTTTGCAGGAACATTTGTGTATGCTCACTCGGACTTTCCCTGCATACTTGGTGAGATTCTCGCCCATTGTTTGGGAGGGAAGGGGGAGGAACATTCAGTGGATTCCGTCACTTTGGTACTTGTACAAGTTGCTGGAAGGCTTGAGGCTGGTTTTGTACGTAGGCTACAAGTTTGGATAAATTGAGCTACTTGTGCTAGAAAATATTTCAGTCTCTTGATCTGTATCTTGTCACCCAACTCTAAGACTTTAGGTTCATTTTTGAGATCTTATTTCTTATATATGTGACATTTAGTCTTCCTTATAAAGAAAAAAAAAGGAATCCTAATCAAGTTTCCGTTGTTTTCCGTTTTTCGTATTCACGGCATAAGCGACAACAAACTTGAAACATCTGCCAACATTTGAAGAAGTATCACTAGACTTGGTCAAGTTTCTATATCTTTTAGGACGTAGATTACCATGCCGATGACCTCCCAAAAACCCTCCAACCTATAAAAAGAAATTTTGTAATCTTTGCCTACATTATTAGAGTGTGAGTACTGTGTCTTCAATTGAAAGAAAAACACAACCAGAAAAGAGATTGAATGCTTTTTTACGTTGAGATTTTAGTTAAGGATTAGGTATGCATTATGGCATTGGAGATTTTTCAGGATTTGTTTTGGAATTCGTCCACTTTTAGTCTATTTGATGCCACATACAAAATTCATACTCAGAATCGTTCAAATTCTTAATCAGCACTAAAAGATCCTCCCTACAAAAAATTATTAAAATCAAAGATCGTTTAATCATCGAATGAACTAAACAAATTGATGGTGTAGGTACCAAGTAACATTTTTATGATGAACCGTTATAAGATGCGAATATTATTCTTTACCAATGAACTAGCTAGTTTCAAAGTACGATTCTAGAAGAAAAAAAAAATGTCATTGCATTATTACAAGTGCAACAATTCTCAAGAACTCTAAATCTGAAGTTTGAGAAAAACTAGAAAACTCTCTTTTGTTGAGTATAAGTTTTAAAAGTAAAACTATGGATACGTGCAATCACCAAATTCGCACTAGATAAGCTCAATAATTTTTGTATCTGTTTGAACTGTATTATTTTATTTTATTTTTTTCATTTATGTTAGAATCGAATAGTAAACCTATCTTAATTCTAATTCTTCAACTATCTCCCTCAAAACACTTGGGATTCTTTTCCCTGAGCAATTGTTTACTAGCCAGATTCCCCAACAGAGGCCGTTGGTGGAACCATATGGCCTCCAACAACCCTTACCAAAACCAAAGTAATCAAACCCTATTTTTCACAAATGAAAAAGTTTGACATGCGGTGAGATGGACCCACATTTTTTATTTGGGTCATGACTCATCTCATGCATGAACAGAAAATCATGCCCATAACGTCTAATGCTCACTTTGTTAGGTGAACCGTTTTGCTCAGAGAATGTGACTTCTCATCTCCAAAGACCAAACCCACTTTGACCTATGTTTGTACTTGGATAAGAATAAAATTATTAACCAGAACTAGAAATAATATTAGTAAGGTTTACGTTCTTTTCATGCTAACTAGTAGTGATTAACACTAAGTAACCAACACTGAGACTTTTTTTTTGTTTATATTTGAATTTAGGGTTGATTGCAAATTTGTTCTCTTGACTTCTTACGATTTTCTTGCTTCGATTCTAAACTTATTTCTATTTTATTTTTGTCCCTGAACTTGTGTAAGTGTGTCCATTGCAGACAATCCGTAAAGAGCTTTGATTCCTCTCAATGAAATTTGCCATGTTGCACTAAGTTATTTATATAATCTCAATTCTCCCTCGACGCTGAGAATTTTTTGTGTCCATGTCAAAGTTCGGCTTGCTACTCCTCTACCCTTGTGTTGGGTTTCCATGTCAATCAGAAGATCACCTCCTGCTTGTTTTAGCATTATGCCAATACTCAACCAATAAAACTCACATTTCTATTAGAGAAATGTTATTTGCACTCTTAAAAAGTCATTACGTACTCTTTTTTAATGTTATTCTCTCCTATATTTCTTTATGGGAGTATTGCCGGCTGACTAATTTGGAGTAACAATACATTTCCATATGTATGTGATAAGGGTTTAGGGTGCAATACAATTTTTTTTTCTCTGTTAAGACTACAAAATTTCAAATGTGGATCATCCTTCACGTATTTTGTCACATCCCGGCCCGGGCTCGCTCCACCATCGTAGCACGATATTGTCCGTTTTGGGCCCCGACCACGTCCTCATGGTTTTGTTTCTGGGAACTCACGAGCAACTTCCCAGTTGGTCACCTATCATGGGAGTGCTCTAACCCCCTTCTCGCTTAACTTCGGAGTTCCTACGGAACCCGAAGCCAGTGAGCTCCCAAAAGGCCTCGTGCTAGGTAGGGATGAGAATATACATTTAAGGATCACTCCCCTGGGCGATGTGGGATGTCACAATCCACCCCCTTTAGGGGCCCAACGTCCTTATCGGCACACACACGGCCAGGGTTAGGCTCTGATACCAATTGTGACATCCCGACCCGGGCTCGACCACTTCCCGGGCTCGCTCCATCACCGTAGCACGATATTGTCCGTTTTGGGCCCCGACCACGCCCTCACGGTTTTGTTTCTGGGAACTCACAAGCAACTTCCCAGTTGGTCATCCATCATGGGAGTGCTCTAGCCCCCTCTCGATTAACTTCAGAGTTCCTACGGAACCCAAAGCCAGTGAGCTCCCAAAATGCCTCGTGCTAGGTAGGGATGAGAATATACATTTAAGGATCACTTCCCTGGATGATGTGGGATGTCACATATTTTGTGTCTATTATGATTATCTTTGGATTCTTGTTGGCATTAATCATAGCTCTTATGAGCATAACATGTTACTCTTTTCTTAATTCGCAATCCATTATTAAAGAGATGGTGAAAGGTCTATTCACAAAGCCATACAACAAATTAAACGTAAACCAACCCTTTGATCACATTTCTTTAATTTAATTAGTCCACTTTGGTGCTTAGAAATGGGTTTAAAAGAAAGATAGAACATTATCCTAACAAACCTAGATTATGAGCCTTATTTATCATTACATTTCTTTCTTGTGAAAGTTAAGAGATTAACAATGCAAAAAGAAATAAAAAGAAAAAAGGGTCACGTTATTAGAACAAAGCATTAGGTGTGACGTCTAACCTAAGTCATCCCCATGCAATAAGTTTCTTGACGGAACATTTTGCATTTCATCGGAAGTAAGTCGACCAAGGGCCACCAAACCCTACTTACTCCAACCCCCTTCATACCATTATATAACTGAATTCCCACTCTTTAGAATTATATCATCACAAAAGGCTTCTTCTTCTCTCTCTCTCTCTCTCTCTCTCTCTCTCTCTCTCTCTCTCTCACATATTGTAGCTAGCTCATCGAGAATGGCCAGAACTGTGGGTTTAGTCCTGGTTGTTGCCATGGTCATGATGCCAAGCTGCTTAGCCACTGTGTACACCGTTGGAGACTCCTCTGGGTGGGCTAGTGGTGTGGATTATAGCACTTGGACTAGTGGCAAGACCTTTAAAGTTGGTGACAGCCTGGGTAAAATCCTTACTCCCTTTTAATTATTTGTCGTGAACATGCTTCAAAAATAATGTTTATGAGGTGTTATTTTGATGTGTGTTGTTTCAGAGTTACGTATAGATTCAATCTAGACTATTGATTAAGGAAGTTCTTGTTTAATGAGTAAAGTTTGAGAATTAAGTACAAACTTTCAATCTAGATACGTGTTTTGAGAATTACGTATATATAATCAATTTTGATAATTGATCAGGTCAATTTTATTTAACGTGTGTGGTGTTAGAATTATTTATAGTCTAGTAACACTGCCACTTGGTTTACGTTTGAACTGATTGTGTCAATTTTCCCTAAATTTTTGTACATGTTAGTGTTCAACTATGGAAGTGGGCACACGGTGGACGAAGTGACTGACAGTGACTACAAAACTTGCACTGTGGGAAATTCAATTACAAGTGATAGCAGCGGAACCACCACCATCCCCCTCAAGACTGCCGGGACTCATAACTACATTTGTGGCACGGTTGGGCATTGTACGATGGGGATGAAGCTTTCTGTGACTGTAGCGTCAGGATCAACCGCAGCACCATCCGGCAACGGTAAATCAGCATCCGGTGGTTCCGACGGTAACTCTACAGTTACCACCCCTGCAAGTACCACCAAACCCTCATCAACTGGTGATGGGACTAGCCACTCTAGCTCTCTTGTTGTGACTTTGTGGAGTTTTATTAGTTTGGTTGGTTTTTGTATGTTCCTTCTAATTTAAGTTTGGCAGCTGATGAGATGACATCACTTCAAGTGCCAGGATAGAGGCAGTGCTATTTTATTTCTTCTTGTTTAAATTTTAAGTACTCTGAGTTTCTAGGGTCCATGATACATTATTTGTGTAGCATGATTGAGGTTCACATATATTATGCACTTTACTTTTGAACAAGGTCTAAAATATCGATGATATCGGAAATATCGGTAATCCAAAAACACGGAAATTTTGATAGAAATATCGGGATATTATCGATATCGATAAAAATTGAATAAAAACCACGGAAATTGTAAGAAAAACTTGGAATTTTTTATTGAAACTTTGCAGGATATTTATTTAATCAATTATCTATTAGTTTATCATAAAAAATTGGAAAGAAATGCATTGCATGATGGATTTAACTGATTTAAGTTGATTATATAGCGAGCTGGCAAACATTGTGAGTGTAGAAAATATATAAATATTTTAGCATATTTTCACAAAAATATGAGTGATATGGTGGTCAAGGTGTTGAATGAGTAAAATGGGAGGGGTTCTAATCCCCTTGGTGTTTTTTTAAATATAGAAATTTAAAAAATACGGCAATTTCGATGGAAATATCGATGACATCGGAAATATCGGTAGTCCAAAAATACGGAAATTTCGATGAAAATATCGGGATATTATGGATATTTTAAACCTTGCTTTTGAAGGACCATGCTTCCCAAACCTATCTCACTCAACAACAATTTCACGTACTATAACTTTTCAAACATGAACGAGAATGATTCTTATTTTTTTCATACTAATTCTGTTTTGGTAGTTAATCGATATTTGCTACTATAAATATGAAATTTGAAAAGAAAAATAATAAATATGAAATTTGAAAAGAAAAATAATCTTGGAGTGATTTAATTAACTTCTGTTTTGGTAGTTAATCGATATTTGCTACTATAAATATGAAATTTGAAAAGAAAAATAATAAATATGAAATTTGAAAAGAAAAATAATCTTGGAGTGATTTAATTAACTTCATTAACCGAAAGAAAATTATAACAATTGCATTAAGTGAACAAAAAGTACAAATTGAAAAGATTTGCAATGTGATCACGGGCAGGGTAAAATTCCTCATAGCCACTCCGGACCCAGAAAGGATGGATAACCGCAGTTTATCACCAGTTTCCCCCATTTAAAAAAAAAAAGAAAAAAAATTGAATTTGTGGAGGTGGAAAGAGAAAATGAAAGAAAAATAAAAAATGACTGAAGTTTAACTACAGAGGCAACGAGCTGGCCCATAGGCCCATTGGAAACAAGGTCGAATTGGTCTGAACCCAATTGTAACACACAAGCTGAACTAGAGCCCAGTGGATAACAAACTGGTAAACCAAACTATAAAATGAAGGTATATTGATAAATTAACTAAGAAATGAAAGTAAAAGGGATTAGGTTATAAAAGGTGTGTTAATTTACAATTTTGTAGTAGGGTTGTAACCTGCAAATCACAATCTCAGGCATCTCATAGCTTAACTAGTTAAAATAACGAATGAACGTACATATGTCAAATTGTAATTTATCTATAGCTGAGTGATTTTTTTTCACTTTCAAGTTCATTGCTTACATCTAAGGCTGCAAATTCGATACGTACGCTTCAAGTTTGGTTCATTTGTGGCTTATTCCAGCTCAACTTAGCTAACCACAAGCTTGAGCTCATTTCGACATCGGATAATACTTCTCTCCTCCCTTAAGAAAGGAAGTTTTTCTTCCCTAACATCGTTTTACCGTACAACCTTCATAGTCGAAATCATTTATTCTTTTTATTATCATCTAAATATGTATCATCACTAAAAAAATGATTTGATTCAAAGATTGTTTAGTCATCAAGTCATCAATGTGTCCAACAAATTGATGATTATGATAATAAATAGGGTAAATTACACTTTCATACATCAGGTTTGGGCTCTATTTTAATTCCTTACAACATCTTTAAAACATTTCACTTTCATACCTTAAGTACTATTTTATTTCAAAATAATACCTCCGTTACATTTTCCATCCATTGATCCGTTAAATGCTGACGTGGTTGCCACATATATGCCACATGGCTGCCAAATGTCTGCCACGTGGCAAAAAAATAATTTTTAATTTTTTTTAAAAAACCTTGAATTTTTATGAAAAAAAAGAAAAAAAAAAGGGTAAATTACACTTTCATACCTCAGGTTTGGACTCTATTGCAATTCCTTACAACATCTTTAAAACATTTCACTGTCATACCTTAAGTACTATTTTATTTCAAAATAATACCTCCGTTACATTTTTCATCCATTGATCCATTAAATGCTGACGTGGCTGCCATATATATGCCACGTGACTGCCAAATGTTTGCCACGTGGCAAATAAAATAATTTTTTAATTTTTTTTTAAAAACCCTGAATTTTCTCAACAAAAAAAAAATTGAAACCCACATCTGCAAGAGGAAGAAGAGGGAGGAAGAAAAAAAAATTGTCTCTCCCCCCAACGACCCACATATGCAGGAAGAAGAAGAAAAGCCCTCCCCCCTGGGACCTTCCTCCCTCCGCAATCTGGTGATTTTCAGTGTGGGTGAGTTTTGAAAATAGTTTGAGTTTGAAATGATTTTTGGACTGGTTTTGTGGTGGATCCATCTAATCTCGGGTGGGATTTTTTGGGGTGGGTGATGGGGGATTTTTGGGAGGGGTGGCTCGGGTGGGATTTTGGGGTTTTTTTCTTTCTTTCTTCCTCCCTCCTCTTCTTCTTCTTCTTCTTCTTCTTCTTCTTCTTCTTCTTCTTCTTGCAGATGTGGGTCGCTGGGGGGATGGGGGAGGGACAATTTTTTTTTTTCTTTCTTCCTCCCTCTTCTTCTTCTTGCAGATGTGGGTTTCAAATTTTTTATTTTTTATTTTGTTGAGAAAATTCAGTTTTTTTAAAAAAAATAAAAAAATAATTTTATTTGCCACATGGCATACATTTGGCAGCCACGTGACATATATGTGGCAACCATGTCAGCATTTAACGGATCAATGGATGGAAAATGTAACGGAGGTATTATTTTGAAATAAAATAGTACTTAAGGTATGAAAGTGAAATGTTTTAAAGATGTTGTAACAAATTGAAATAGATCCGAAACCTGAGGTATGAAAGTGTAATTTACCCTTTTTTTTTTTTGTAAAAATTCAGGTTTTTTAAAAAAAAATTAAAATTTTTTTGCCACGTGGCAGACATTTGGCAGCCACGTCAGCATTTAATGGATCAATGGATGGAAAATGTAACGGAGGTATTATTTTGAAATAAAATAGTACTTAAGGTATGAAAGTGAAATGTTTTAAAGATGTTGTAAGGAATTGAAATAGAGCCCAAACCTGAGGTATGAAAGTGTAATTTACCCTAATAAATAGCATCGTCACATTGAATGAATTCTTCAAAAGGCGATCTTTTTTCACATAATGACATTTTTACACTAAAGGATGGCGCAAAAAAAAAAAAAAAAAAAAAGTATCAACCTCGTCATTGTAAAATTCGAATCGTCAATTTGCAATGTTAGATAATATCTTCTAAGATCTCTTACTTACAAATGAGGTTGTAGTAATAAGTGACTTGGAGAGATGATGTTTAGATTATAATTGATATAGTAATCAAGGCTCTCATGCATGTATAATTTTTTTTTTTTTCAAACGATAGATTTTGTTAGATTAGATGTTAGATTAGTCATCGACGAGGTTCGAACCTACGTCATCATGCAATGGCTCAACACCTTTCCATCACTGTGGTAAAGGCCCACTTGCTGCATGTATAGAAATTTACCAAGAGTCTCATGGATATTGGAACCATCAAATATATTTAAATTTAATGAAAACTAACGAAAAGTTCAAAAAAACTTAGTTTTAATGAAAAATGACAAATGAAGGTGTATTGAATAGTACTAGGGAAAGGTAAAAATGTGATTTTTCGTTAAAAGTGAACAATACCGGAAGTGTTTCGTTAAAACTTCCTTTAATTTAGGGTTTAGAGCAACACAAATATTAGTAGTCATTTAACAACATTTTAAATAGTTTTGGGGATACTAAAAGTCTTGGGTTTTTATTTGTGTGTGTACTCTTTATAAATAAATATCATGTATTAGAAGCCATTGACAGACTGGAATGACTGAAAAATATATTTCTTTTGTGTAATTAAAGTGAGTGTTTCCTCCTTCGAAAAATCAAGAGTTTTGGTTTGATTATGTGAGTGAATCCACTTTTAACGACATGAGTGATTCCGTTGTCTATGATCAAATGATTTCCAAGTTCTATCTATGTACAAATGTGAGCGAATCCGCCCTCTGGTTGAGCGATTCCTAAATCATCTATTCCTCATTTCCTTGACTCTTTGGTTCTTTCCTGCATCAATAATAAAGAAAAGGGAATAAATAACTTTGATTTTGACATTTGTACGGTAAAGCGATTTGAGAACTTTCTTAGTTGCGTGAAGGCAATCTTTTTGTACAATTTGGTGCTTTGCCGTCGTGTCCAGTTTTGTTCGCGTTCCACATGTCTTGTAATCTCACACGCATTGTCATTTTTCACACATCAAAGATTCTTGAGGGAATTTTCACGAAAACAGAGCAATATTCGTTTCCAAATTGATGAGATTGTGACATGTGAATTTAAAATTAAATCCCAGCAACAAAATTTAGATCAAACCCGCGATTATTATCCTAAAAACCGCGAATGGTTGAGATCATGCTCTGTAATTTGCTAGGGTTTCATTTTGGTTACTATAATTCATAACGTTAAAACAGTCGGTGACTGATATAGAAAAAAAAAGAGTAAATTACACTTTCATACCTCAGTTTTGGGCTCTATTTCAATTCCTTACAACATCTTTAAAACATTTCACTTTCATACTTTAAGTACTATTTTATTTCAAAATAATACATCTGTTACATTTTTCATCCATTGATCCGTTAAATGCTGACGTGGCTGCCATATGCCACGTGACTGACAAATGTTTGTCACGTGGCAAATAAAATAATTTTTTAATTTTTTTTTAAAAACCCTGAATTTTCTCAACAACAACAACAACAAAAAAAAAAAAATTAAAAAAAAATTTGAAACCCACATCTGCAAGAGGAAGAAGACCCTTCTCCCCTCCCCCCCGGGACCCTCCTCCCTCTGCGATCTGGTGATTTTCAATGTGGGTGAGTTTTGAAAATAGTTTGCGTTTGAGATGATTTTTGGACTGGTTTTGTGGTGGATCCACCTAATCTCGGGTGGGATTTTTGGGGGTGGGTGATGGGGGATTTTTGGGAGGGGTGACTCGGGTGGGATTTTGGGGTTTTTTTCTTTCTTTCTTCCTCCCTCTTCTTCTTCTTCTTCTTCTTCTTCTTCTTGCAGATTTTGTTGGGGGGGGGGGCGGCCGCCGGGCAGGGAAGGGCAATTTTTTTTTCTTTCTTCTTCCCTCTTCTCTTGCAGATGTGGGTTTCAAATTTTTTATTTTTTATTTTTTATTTTGTTGAGAAAGTTCAGTTTTTTTTTTTAAAATAAAAAAATAATTTTATTTGCCACATGGCATACATTTGGCAGCCACGTCAGCATTTAACGGATTAATGGATGGAAAATGTGACAGAGGTATTATTTTGAAATAAAATAGTACTTAAGGTATGAAAGTGAAATGTTTTAAAGATGTTGTAAGAAATTGAAATAGACCCCAAACCCGAGGTATGAAAGTGTAATTTACCCTTCTTTTTTTTTTGTAAAAATTCAGGTTTTTTTAAAAAAAATTAAATTTTTTTTGCCACATGACAGACATTTGGCAGCCACGTGGCATATATGTGGCAGCTACGTCAGCATTTAACGGATCAATGATGGAAAATGTAACGGAGGTATTATTTTGAAATAAAATAGTACTTAAGGTATGAAAGGGAAATGTTTTAAAGATGTTGTAAGGCATTGAAATAGAGCCCAAACCTAAGGTATGAAAGTGTAATTTACCCAAAAAAAAATTTGGGCTCAAAAAGGAAATAGCACACACAACGCACAAACATTTTTGGACAGAACAACAGGTAAACTTTCAGTGTTGAAATTTGTCAAATCGTTGGTTGGCTATAGTCATCTGGCAAGCCTTGCGACGCATACAAGGACAAAAGATGTCGAGTTTCACTCAAACATTTTATCAAACACCTGTGCACAAAGTAATTACTAATAGAATGATCCAAATGTCATCAAATACTCCCAAACAAATTTCCGGGCTGCCATGGGGTCAACTAACCATGTTAATCCCTTGTGGATCCGCCACTAAAACCAGTAAATTGATATATATTTTTTCATAATTTAACCAAAATTAATTGTTATAATAAAAATACCTTGAAATGCCTTGTCCCATCCTTACAAAACTTGAAAATATCATTTTTAGGGTTTGAGCTTGCACGAAAGAAAAGGTATCATTTTCTAGGTTCAAGCATTATTGCTTAATTGAGAGAGATTTTTCAATGTGTTCGGAACACTAGACGTTATGCCATATATTTTTATACAATTGAAGGGAAAAAAAATTTCAAGTGTTCCTCCACTTATACACACACACACACACACACACATATACTTTTTTTTTCCTACAAAATAATCGTGAACAATCTCCACTGTACACTAAAAAATCTCTACTTAATTAGAGCAGTTTCACACCGGTAAAGACTAACTCTAGTTAAATGGTATCAAAATAAAATTTTCATACATTTTTTTAAGAAGTGATTTTCACATACTTTTTTAGTTTCTACACACAACTTTTTATTACGCGTTATATAGCGGCTATAATTAAACAAAAGTGCATAAGAGAGTAAAAAAATTGTTTGCTTATCATTTCTCTTATTTCATCAAAGCAACTTCTACATTGAGTGAGACCAATATATCAAAAATAAAAAGGAAAACTAATGAAAATGGCTTGAAAACTTGGAGTTTTAACGATAAGACAAAATAAAGGATAAAGTGAATAGTACCATAATTGACATTTTAGTGTTAAAATGTGGTTTTTCTTTAAAGTAAACAGTACCGGGAGCTTTTCGTTAAAGTTCCCAATATAAAAAGCTTGTGCATTTGTGAGAGGAGTTCTACAGGAATATATTGTGCATTTGTGAGAGGAATTCTAGAGGAATATATATAGGGGTGTGATATTCACACACCCCTTTCGACAAAAAAAAAAGATATTCACATACCTCATTTTACTTTTCACACATCATTTTAATTTTCGGCAATCGGATCGGATAAATTGAAGAAAATCAACTGATAAAAATTAACAATGGGTGTAAGAAATAAAATGGGGTGTGTGGATAGCACACCCCTATATATATATATATTTATTTATTTATTTACAAACGGTGACATTAATAAATTAAGTTTATTGAATATTAATAAAAAAATAAATCAGTATAGATCGAACTCGCCTATAGGGTATATAACATATGAAGATGACTTTCTTCCAATATAATACACTAAGGCGCCATACGCTAGAGGAATCTAATCGCACGTTTTAATCAACATCAACCGTCATCAAATCGCAGAACCAACAAAATTTTATGAAACACAAAGGCCGACAAATTATTTAATACTAAACCAACATCCAATAGGATCCTCTCTTAAATACGAGGATTTCAGAAATTCGTAAATCATGTTAATTCATGTACATCGTATGATCAATTTTCGTTAAGTACTATTTATTTTTAATTTTAAATAAAAAATTTAAAATAATTTATAATTGTACAATATACGACGAACGACACGATTTACGAATTTTCGAAACCCTCACAAAGAGTATCCGGATTCAACTAACATAAACCCTTACTTTCTTTCAACTTCTCTCAAAGCTAAAGTGTGTTGCCTTATGCATGTCTATATGTCGCAAACCACGTGGGTCTGTACTCTGTAGACCTTTGCTCTACTTTTTATTCACCAAACGACAAAAACCAAATCGGTCTAAGAAAATGAGAAATACTAAATTATTTTATAATATTAACACGAAAATTGTAAAAATAAAATAAAATACCCCATAGATCATAAAAAGTTCCACTTTAAAAACACTTAAGATTTCTTTGAGAGAATTAATAACAACAATAATCGCAGACTTTTTAAAATCTCACCATCTCTTTAATTATCAAAGATTAATGTTTAATTATATCCGTTCTGATATCCTTTTAATTTATTATTATTAAAAAAGAGCTCAAATTATTTCAATAATTTGAAAAAAAAAGAGAGATTCGTACCAATACGCATGATAAAGCTAACAGTCTATTTACTAAGAAATGAAACTACATTCCTGTCTCCGTTTAATTTATTTAAACTAAACATTACTTTGTATGATTCTCACGTTTTATTATTTAAACAGAATATTAAAAATAAAAATAAGTGCTTTGGAAATAAAAAAATAAGTGCATGAGAAGGATAAAAATTATTAATTTTTCTTGAAACGTTGGTAAAATTAAATTGATAATTTATCAATCTAGTAAAAATAAAGTCAGACTATACAATAATCGAAATACTAAATCTACTTGAAAATTACTTTCGAATTAATAATTAAGGTCACTACTCACATAAAATGAGTTAATTAAACGGCGCAGAGAGTCCTTAAACAAACAAAGAAACACAACCATGCTTAAATCAAAGATATTAAACTCAACGAATTAAATATAATTAATATATATCATTAGATCATAACAAAAGAATTTCCATAGTCATCATCATTAGCAGCAGTAATGATGAAGTTAATAATAATACTTATAATTAATAATTAAGGCCGATGGAGTAATCATCTGCCGTAGAACCACCGTCCGATCAAATCAACACCGTCCAAATAATATCTCCATCACCAATAATAATCCACCTTATTGAAAAAACTAAAAAACCAAAAATAGTAGTTAAATTCTACCCGCTAATATACGAAACTCAAGATCCGCCTGCCGCATCTCTCTCTCGGTGACGGAACCAGCGGATAAAGGCGTCGTCCACAAAACACATCTAGGCCAAAAACGACGCCGCGATGACGACGGCGACCACGGAACCGGCAGAGAAGCCTCTCTTCACGGCTGCACCAGATGGGGCGGGAGCCTCAGCAGACGTAGTCGACTCGGTAGGAGCAGCAGAGGTGACGTCGGAGGTGGATGGTCCGGAGGCGGGAGTGGAGGTGGGTGGTGAGGGTGGAGAGTCGGATGATGGAGAGCTGGATGGGGAGGAGGAGGAGGAGGTGGTGGGGGCGGAGGATGGAGAGGTTGATGAAGCCGAGGACTTGGGAGCCTCAGAGGAGGCGGATGGGGTCGCTGCTGGGGTGGCGGATGGGGTCGCTGCTTGTGTGGCGGATGGGGTCGCTGCTGGGGTGACGGATGGGGTCGCTGCTTGGGTGGCGGATGGGGTCGCTGCTGGGGTGGCGGATGTGGTCGCTGCCGGGGTGGCGGCTGGGGTAGCTGCCGGGGTGGCGGATGGTGTCTTGGCAGCTGCTGCTGGGGTTGATGAGGGCGGTGGAGTGGATGATGGTGATTGGGAGGAGGTGGATGAGGCAACCTTAGCCTTGTCGTCGGCAAAGGCGGAGGCAGCGAGGAGAGCCACTGTCACCATCAACAACGCGAATGAAGAGCGAGCCATTGTGAGTAAGGAGAGAGAACACAGACAGGTAGAGAGAGAAAGTGGAGAGATAGAGAGGGAGGAGGAGGGTTTGTGATTTGGACAAAGACGGTTGAAAGGGAAAGACGGGAGGAGGAATATATATAGTGAGGTTTTGGGGTTTGTATTTCAGTCTGTTGACGTTGATGTCCCACCCGTACACGTGTATGGAAAGACCAGGCTTTTGCAAAAAATTATGGGGAAGGTGAAATCCCAGCCGTCCATATTGGTAGGCCTACAAACGCTTTTGTTTTTTCTGGTAAAAATCTTAATTCAATTTACTTTTATTAGCGGAAAATTTCTGAGTTTTGCTTGGATTTTCTATATATATATAAAAGAATATCATTCATTTTTAACCTCTGAATTAATTTGGTAATTGTGTTTTGTAGGAGCATTATCCGTGCTCTTTAAGGTAAATATTTCCCACTTTCAATGAGGGCATATTGAAGAGCGCAAATGTCGTTTTATATATGTGTTTTTTTCATCGTAAACAAAAGGAAAATAAATAAATAATTTAAAATGTGAATGAATAAGGTTAATCACGTCAATCCATGGTCGACAGAATTTACCCTATGGATCCAAGGTCAGGTCCAACCTCTGCATACAACTAATTACTTTACTTAATTACAAGTGGTAAATTGGCGTATGAGATTAAATGTTGGAAACAGTGGCGGAGCCACATAGAGACTAGGGTAGTCCAGGGCCCATCCTGGAATTAAATTTATATCGATTGTGTAGTGCTTTTTGCAATAATGTGCATGTGGTGTGTCGGTATATCAGGTTTTAGGGGTTTCATTAGGTCTTGGGGTCAACGCACGCTGACAGAAAGCCACTTTTTGGTTTTTTTTTTCCTACCAATTACCATATATAACTACTCTTCTGCTAACATTCTGATTTCTTTTAAACCAACTATTATTTTTTTAGTTCATATAAAACAATGTATATATATTCGAGAGGAAGATTCAATAATATTAAAAAAAAAAAATCGTAATAATAGCTCTTTTTTTGTTAGTTCATATAAAACAAAGTATATATTCGAGAGGAAGATTTAATAATATTTAAAGAAAAATATCGTAATAATAGTTTGAGTTAGTTATAACGTTATTATCAATGTTGCGTTAGATGTCAACACAGGCTACTATGACATCTCTCAATACTAATTTTTTCATACAAATTTTAAAGCTTCATTACTCTTGTTTGATTCAAATTTTCCATGATATTACTAAATTTTTTTCTAATTTCTTTCATTAGTTTAAAGGCCCCTCATGGCATGAATTTCTGGCTCCGTCACTGGTTGGAAACGTTGAATTTAAGGTCAAAGTTAGAGAATTTAAGGTCAAAGTTAGAGATCGGAGCCTAAGGTCTAAGCTTAAGTGTAGATTTAAATTTGATTCAAAGTTCGAAATCTAGGATTGGGCTCAGATTACTTGCAAACTGAGGATATGTTGAAAAACTTACGACTCAAAAAAAAAAAAAATCAATTGGATTGAAGTCGTTAACCCTACTTTGTTCACATTTTAATTTTTTTTTCTTTTGTTTACAATGAAAAAACACTACCCTCATTAATATTGCAAAATTGTCTTTGGTTGAGCTTGCTCCATTTTTATTTAATACAACGACATTCTAATTTAATGTGTTAGAGATTTGAGCTATAGGAATAATGAGACAAACCTTAAATTATGTGAGTTAAACTTAAGATCTTTCACTTATAAGAAGAGAAAAATATTACTAGACTGTAATATGCTAGTGGCAACCGACGCCACTTTAGATTGTTTATAACAAAGAATACGAGAGAAATGAAAGATCATTATGCACGACACATGCTGAATATACAGGTCACTGAGGACTCAAGAATGTGAAGAGATTTATACCTAGCATCTTGTATCAAATAATTATATTCTTCAGCTCTACTATCTTCCTTATCGATCCCTTGGCGTTATCATAACCTCCACGTCCATATATGGTCAGCGTCGACGTTACCCTCCTCTATCTCTCCCGTACCTCTGATTCAAGTCTCCATGAGCCATCCACAATCAGTTGGTACGGTACTTTGGGTGTACCTAATGGCCCCGTCCTCGACACTCTGTGGTGGTGGTGGCCCGTGTGTGTTTTCTTTGTTGCCCCTTTGCCCAAGCCTGATAATGTGTTACAGGCATTCCAACTGCTTTTGTTTCGATTTGAGTGGCCAACATCATCCTATGTTCGAGCAGATAATCCACATTTGGAGTGTCAAATCACACTAATTAACATTTAGATTAGGCTATTAAAACACCGTACCTAGGTCAATATATTGTCCCATGGGCCATGCATGGATATATTATTTAGATCTTATCCATCTCAGAGCATGCGTGCATGGAGTGCATGCATGTTGGCTAATTATGCACGAAAAGAGCAGCGGGAAAACAGTGTTATTTTGGCAGACACTTTGAATTAGAATTGATAAACAAATGCGTTAATGTGAAACCCTTTTAATTTTTGTTAATATTATGGTTTTGTAGTTCAGCTGAGGTACTAACATTCTTTGATAAGTTAGTTACTTCAATCCAAATTGTGAGGAAATGATAGGAAATTATGTAAGTTACAATTAATACGTTTTTTTTTTTTCTTTTTTTTCTTTTTTTTTGGAAAACTGGAGAATAACATAACCAAGGCCGAAGCCAAAAGAGTTACAAAAGGCCACCACAGGCCAACAACACCAAACATAACGAGAAAAAGGTAGATACAATGACACAGAGGCTTCGCCAAGTCACCTTAATCCCATCAAAACTGAAAACTAGGACAGAGGGCATGGGAGGCCATCCTTGTTTAGAACTCGAACAACCGAAGATGGGGGTTGTTGAACCTAGACTAAGTTGCTTATCTCCGCACCCACATGCGACGCCACAAAATCCGGCGCTCCATTGCTAGTTCTCGGCACCCAAGACCAAATACATGACCTGAAATCCATACCCGCTTTGCGAATCTCATACAGGGTCGAGTAGACCTCCCAGTTTCCTTGATCGATGCTCCCATTCAACTAAGAAATGAGTTCAATCGAGTCCGACTCTACCACGATATTCTTGAAGCCCCGCTGCTTAGCCGTCACACATCCCTCCAAAATCCCCTTTGCCTCAGCTGCCAACACACTAAGAGCCCATATTTCCTTCCTTCTCACAGCCAAGTATCAGCATGCAGAGTCCCGAATAACAACTCTGATGTGGCAGGCCCCGTTTAATCCCTTCCAACTGGCATCCACATTCACTTTAACCACACCATTTGCCGCGCGGAGACCACCCAGAAGAAATAGTGGGTCTCTCATTCACCGCTCTTCGCGTATTTCCAAGATCCAAACAGGCCTTGAGGAAGGAAGAGGCAGCCATGGAAACAACAAGAATGATTCTCTCCGGGGATGGTTGTCTAGAATTGAAGACCACCTCACACTTTGCCTTCCATATGGACCAACATGTAAACGCAATATAGGCCAACGTTTTCCTCCTATCCTCGGATAATTGTTCCATACAAATTCGAGCCACGCGAATAGAGTTGTTACTGCAGGCTTCACAATTCTCAATCCCAGAGCACCCCCAAACCACGATCCACCACTAGTAGAAAAAAGCTCATCTACTACGGTCAATGCCCGTGATAGATTGCAATTCACCACGAACACTGTGCCCGTTAGTAATCTGGATGTGATAAAAAGTCTTAGTTTCTACCACGGACTATGCATGTTGTCAAATGTGAGATAAACACGGATTGTGCCCGTGGTAGATTGAGATCTAACACCACATTCTTTATGGCCGCTGTGGATTACAAATTGACCACGTCTAATGACCGTCATAAAAAAATTTCCAAAAATTTCCAAAAATAATAATAAATCATTCAATAAATAAACAAATTTACTACAATATAATAATTACATAAAAAATCGCAGATTCGAATATTACAAGCTGCACACTAAAGCTAACGATGAGTTATACTAGAAATATAAAACTATCCACAAAGTATCAAATATGCCTCCAGTAACAAGAACACTTGAAGACCTCATATTTCTTTGAACACCTCCAAACAAAGGACCTTGAGAGTGAACTACTGCCGCTAATACTTGAGCCTCAGCAATTGATGCCTCTCTCTATTTGCATGGACATAAGCATATGGATCACAAGAAAAAAAATCTTGTACCGGTATGGGTGGAAATATACATTTGATCTCAATCAAGAAAAGTGAATAGATATACAAAACCTGAAGAAAAAGTTAACCCGCGTTATTCTATTCCACCTCTTAGAAAGAAAACACCTCAAATCAAAATACTTAATAGCAAAAAAAGTCTCCAACGGTCCACACAAGAAGCTAAGAATTAACCAGCGAAGACTCGAACAGATATACAGAACTAACTAAGCATGTAGTGCATAATTAGCAATGCAGGAGTGAAGTAAATACAAAACTTAACATACAATCATCAAGTTTCTAGATATTCCTCTCAACTGTTCTACCTCTAAAACTAGCATTTCATATAGAGTTTCTGCCTCTAAACCTTTCTACTCGTGCATTCCTTTGCAATTGAACTCTTGACAAAATTATAATAAGAGGAGTCCTTTGAGAAAGGATAAACACATGATTAGATTATGAACCAACTAAATAGAGCCACTACGTATAATTTTGCAAATATATACTATACAAGATTAACCAAACCAATACCATAAATAAAGATTTTTTTTTATAAACCATAAACAACAGTAACCAGATCGAAAGTAAAATCTAATAAACAATAGCGATTTGAGAAATTGAAATTATAGAAATATACAGAGGACGCACCTGTAGAAGTTAAACATAGAATCACAATTTCATCAATGGTGGAGATTCGTCGCCCATAATTTAATTGATCTGTACGATTCACTGTAGTGCCAAATAGCATACATATCAAATATACCTCAATTCATCGTTTTTCCTTCCTTGTTTTATTTTTTTTAAATGAAAGCTTAATAATTCAAGAGTAACTTGCAAATTGTAATAACACTGAATTAACAAAAGCAATAGTAAAAGAAAAAGAAGCATTAAGACCTTTAAGCTAAGCAAAACCCAGCCACTTGCAAAACATCTATATTGGCAGAATTAGCCAAATTTCAACCTGTTTTTCCTTCTTTCTACTTCTATTAGTCACTATAATAGCAGTTCACCTACAAAAGGCCAAAAAATTAGGAAAACAAACAAAAATAGGTTCAAAGATAGCTTCGTTGAGTCTTCAAGGACATCAAAATTGAAAATGAGAGCGGGACAAGTTGAGGGAGATCTTTCACATATAAACTTGTCAGAAACCAAAACTATACAATCAATTCACTTATCAAAGAAAAACAATGTCTCACATCAGTAATTCAAATCTAGAATCCCATTATCGTACCCCAGTTAGCACATTTTCATACTAATCAGAATCCTCAAAGCAAATTCTTTACCAATCAGTGCATACCAACGTCAATTTAAGTTCACAATTCATCAAGAATGCCACTTTAATAACTATAGCTACAAATGTAAAGTAAACCAATTCCGAAAAACAACAGAAAGTGTGAATGTAAATGTACCTCAACCAGGTCGAGATGCAAATCGTCTTTTAAATGGAAAGTTAAAAAATGACAGCAAGCCTTGCAAGGCCTAGGACATCTTGAACAAAATACCATGGCAACAGCCACATTGTCAGGGCACAATTCGACACCGAAAAATTTCACACTGCTCGTTCTATGCTTGGTCATGCTTGGAGAATGCATGCTTGCCTCCTTTTACCCTATCAGTTATCAACACATCCCTTTCTCTTGCACCTTATCGTATTGAACCAAAACTAAGTAAAGCTTTAATCTTTATCACATTTAGCCAAAATTGAATTGTAAAAAAACATACTTAGATATTCATAATTACACTGTAATTGCAGAATAATCACGGTACCGTTTCAATAAACGGAATTAAATTTTAATATTTTTACAAAGAAATTGAGAAACATACTAATCCCAGAATTGAGGAACGGCTGGTCATCCAAGTCGAGCCGGCAAGTGGGCGAGGCCATGGGGACGGCGATCGACATGTCGTTCTTCGGAGGAAGCTTCCGGCGGGCTCTGCATCATTGACAAGTTCTTGTGTGGCCACCGGACAGAAGACGGTTGCAATTTCGAAGAAGAGGGGGGGCGGGGCTTTGGAGGGAGCAATGAGTAGTTTGGAGATTTCGGAGAAACCGCCGAAGGAAGCGAATGGGTGAGACTGGGTGGTTGGTATCAGATCTAGAATTGGTATATAGATTGGGTTTAAGTTAGAGTTGGTTGTGATAACAAATTTGAGAGTAATATTAAATAAATTAACGTACAACATTCATAGACCGTGATTGATTTCAAGAAGGCGTTGTGATTAAATTTATTTCAACAACGGGTTACCCTCGTGGTCATATTAAACAACTGCAACGAGCTTTACTTGCGCGTTATTATTCTAACATTTTCTATTACAGGCCAGTTTTGTCCGTTGATAAAACCATTTACTCACAACGAACTTTAAATGTCCGTGGTAATATTGGATATTCTACAACGAGTCTTTTATGTCCGTGGTGAATTAACTGAGGTAGATGTGGTGCTGTCTTGTAGTGCACCTATGGGCATAGGAGCAAGACATGCTCAATGGACTCCTCTTGATTAGAGCAAATGAGGCATAATAGGGAAGGATCACACCTGCGACGGAAGAGGTTCACCTTCGTAGCTATAGCCCCCCGAATTGCTCTGAACATAAAATGTCTAATTTTTTTTTTTGGGGAGGGGGGGCGCGGGTAGGCATGGACCACAATCTTTTCTAGATACCCGAGTCAACAACCATAGAGGAGGAAGGTCGGAGAGCATGCATCCGACGGTTCAAGTCATGGGTCCAATGATACCCCGATTTAACCGTATACCGGCCCCTCCGATCATATGGCCAAATCAGACGATCCCTTTGCTCGAGGGCGCCGATCGGGATATCCAGAACCACCAGTCTATCACTCCCAGCCACCTTCCCATCAACTTCCTCCACTTGCCATGTTCGAGACTGAAAGTCAATTAAAGATGACACCTGCATTTTGGGGTCCGTCATAACTTTCGAAGCCCAACATGAGAATGCACAGTGACAATGTACACGAGCCATAAATATTGTTCTACCCATAAGCAACTAGTGTTGCAAAGGCCCCTTAGGGCTTAGGGATGGCAATTCTAACCGTTAAACTCGATGACCGTGGATAACCACCCGAATGGATTGGATTTGGATATGAAAATTTGGGTATGGTTTGGATATGGGGAAAAACCGTTTATATTATTCGGTTATGGTTTTGGATATGGTTATAGAGGTCCCCAAACCGTATCCATAACCGAATCCATAACCGAATCCGATCCGATTAGTAAATAATATAATTTATATATAATATAATAGTATAATATATATATATATATATATATATATATATATATATATATGTATGTATATAAATATTTGTATATCTATTATTCACCAAACCATTACCTTGAGAATACAAAAGTTGTATTTTGTTGGAAAGTAAAGTTTTGAATCAAAATCAATGCAAACTCAATGGTGCCTATAGGACATAACAAAGACAAGCCAACATCATCAGTGTTTTAATTTTTATACTCAACAAGATCCATTAATTGGATCATTTTATACATCAAATGTTTAATGACGAAATTGATATCTACTAACTTATAATTTCTCAATTGAACGAATATATTTTTTGTATTGACGAAGATGGATATACCCGTTAACCGATGGGGAATCCGTTACCCGGTGGATATGGTTATGGATAATACCCGATGGTTAATTTGCGGTTATGGATATGGTTATTTTTCGTGGTTATGGGGATGGATATAACATTTCCGTCCCCAAACCGAACCGTTGCCATCCCTATTAGGGCTATTCATTATTGAATCCACCTAGTGAACAATAAATGCCTTTAATGAACAGTAACTGCCTTTTGCATCTCCACCCTTACATTGAATAGCCCTGGCAATAGGCAATAAAATATTAGTATTTTTTAATATAAAATAATACAAAATAATTTTATTTGTAATTTCGGATAAGATTTTTAATCGTTCTCGTTGCGCCACGTGTCATTATCTGAAAAGACAATTATTGTTGATGGATTTCGATAAGATTTTTAGCCAATGTCGTCGTGCCATGTGTCGTTACCTTTTCAGAATCGTTGAGGATAAATTTCCGCTAAGATTTTTAACAAATCACGTCGCGCCATGTGGCATTATTTACAACCTAATCCTTTCTGAATCCTCCATACAATCCACCATCCATCCTAAGAAATCACACACCAAAATCAAAATCTCTATCATTATTGGTTGTTTCTGCTTCATTCTTCACCAAAATCAAAATCTCTATCATTATTCATAGTTTCTGCTTCCTTCTTAGAATGTCTTCTTCTTTAAGGATGATGTGGGAAATCGATCAGCAAGGGAAAAATTGTTTAACCAATCAGAAGTAATGTTCAATCTCCAGGTGGCCCAAAATGAGATAGAAGAGGATGAGGATGAGGAGCGTAGAAAGAGAGATGACGAAGCAAGAATGGCAAGAGCCTCACATTCCCGTCGAGTCATCCAAGTTGTGGCTTATATCTCCAGGCCTAGCAATTCTGCAAACATTGATATAAGCAGGCAACGACGAGGTAAGGATCTCTTGGATGATTATTTTGTCTGTAACAGTGCATTCCCTGATATGTACTTTAGACGTCGTTTTAGAATGGAACGACATTTGTTCAACAAAATCATGGGCGTTGTTTGCAACCATGAATCTTACTTTCTGCAAAAAGATTGATGCTTTTGGTGTTATGGGTCTCCTGCCTGAGCAAAAAATTACTATTGCCTTGCGGATGCTTGCATATGGAGCATCTGCAGACCAATTGGATAAGATAGCGAGGATAGGGAAATCAACCATTCTTGAGTCCCTGATGAGGTTTTGCTCCACAATCGAATCTATCTACACCACAGAGTACCTCTGGAGACCTACTCCGATGGACTTGCAAAGGCTTCTGAAGAAAGGTGAGATGCGAGGTTTTCCTAGGATGATTGGACGCATCGATTGTATGCACTGGACTTGGAAAAACTGTCCAAGTGCATCTCAAGGAGCTTATGGAGACATAAAAATGAGCAAAAAGTATCATTTTAGAGACTGTGGCATCATTTGATACATGGATTTGGCATGCCTTTTTCGGGGTTCTAGGAGCTCAAAATGACCTCAATGTCCTTGCCCAATCCCCAGTGTTCAACGATGTCTTGCAAGGAAAAGCACCAAGAGTCATGTACTGGGTCAACAGACATAAGTACCACGGGCCATACTACCTAGCAGACGGCATTTACCCAAGGTGGTCATCATTTGTCAAAACAGTGCCACGTCCGCGAAGTGCAAGGGAAAAACACTTTGCAAGCTTTCAAAAGGGGTGCAGGAAGGATGTGGAGTGTTGTTTTGGTATCCCTTAAGCTCGTTGGGCGATTGTCAAGGGTGCTGCCAGAATGTTTGATTTAGAGTCGCTTTGATCCATCATGATGACGTGTATCATTCTTCACAAAATGATGCGGAAGATGAGTATGATTATGATGCCATTGATGAATATGAGCCAGACACGATGAACAATTCTAGAACATAAATATATTGTGCTCATGACGCCACTGAAGAACCCGTGCAACACGAGCCATTAGAAAGGGATGGACATTACAATGAAAGGCTCATTCAATGATATACTGCACTTTAGGACCCATATATGCACATTGCCCGTCAAATTGACTTGATAGAGCACCAGTGGGAATTGAAACAAGCTCAAGATACTTAAGTTCATTTAGTGTGTTTATTTAATTTTATTTGGTGTGTTTTTTAAGTTCATTTAGTGAGTTTTTTATTATTTGGTATGTTTATGTAATTTTATTTGGTGTGTTTATCACTACTACAAAAGGGGATATCACTGGCGGTGTAAAAACCGACAAGAAACCCCAATTACTGTCGGATTTTTGGTAAAAATCTGACATTAAATCGTGCAATGTCGGATAGAGGAACTGACACCAATGCTACCGTCACAAAAGGGTATTGACGTCACTTAGCCCCCTTAATCCGCCACCAAGAAGCAAGGTAATATAAAATAAAAAAGAACAACAGCATCGCTTAAAAGGGACATCGAAGCTTGCGTCGGATACAAGCAACATTAAGTACCGACACCACCAACCTGATAATGGGATAAATAAAATAACCATTATAATGTTGCTCATAAGCGACACCACCTAATAATTGGTTTTTTTTTTTTTTTTTCCTCTTTCCAGAACTCCTTTTTCTTCATCGTCTTCTTCACCCTCTCTCAATCCTCACCTTCTTCTCTTCACCGTTTTCAGTAAATCGACGTTGCTTGCGTCCTATTTTGTTTCTCTGTGTCACCTTCCCCTCTCCTCTTGCATCTCAGATTTCAAAACAAGTATATTTGTTGGTCTCGTTCCTTCTCATTGCCAAGGGTGGTTGTGCTCCGCAATGAATTGCCAATCGACATCTCTTCCAT
This sequence comes from Heteromeles arbutifolia, assembly GCA_024362995.1. NCBI lineage: Eukaryota > Viridiplantae > Streptophyta > Magnoliopsida > Rosales > Rosaceae > Heteromeles > Heteromeles arbutifolia. The sequence continues at coordinate 24,818,948 of JANCRC010000013.1, read as the reverse complement.
GAAGTACTGCACTGGCGACTTGTCTACTGAAAATACATCTGAGAGAAGAAGCCAAAATAAATATCAAAATTTGAAGAATTTGTACACAGAAATTGCATGAGGGAAAAGCAAAAGGACTCATAATTTGGATCTTCGGCTATGAGCTGCTTGCAATCCAATGACTCGGTGGTCTGCAATTTCAGGATTGTGTTCCCATTCGGCTCGCTCTTTTGCTTACTTGCCGAACCACCATCTGCCACACTTTCCTCCTTAGCCTCGCCTTCAATACAAGACGACGTCGTTTCCGTCTCTTTCATGACTCCCCCAGTGCTCCCAATGACAGTCCTCTGCCTTAACTGGGTGGCCTCGCGCAAATTCTGAAACTCGGGATCGACGACCTCCGTCGTGACAGGCAGAGACACGGTCTGGGCTCTGTTGAATTTGAAACAGCGATTGCTGCTGCTGCTGTTATGGCTATGAAGAAGGAGCTGTTTTGTTGAAGGGGCTGTGTTATCTTCCTTTATATTTAGAATTTTGTGCGGGAGTCTACTGGAGTGGTGTGAAAATTTCAAATTTCAAAATGTTTGAAATTTTGCAAAAGTTTAGTGACCCGCCTTTTTAATTTTTTTTAACTTAAGTATATATGAATTTGGTAGATAACAAAAGGACACCGGGTTTTAAAATATTTAAAAAAATTATTAGTGTCGGCTACAACCGACACAAAATTTTAAAATAATTTTTAATGTCAGTTAGAAGCGACACTATCATTTTTTAAACCGACATTAACTTTATATCGGTTGAAAGCGACACAGTTTTCTTTTTATACGACACCATCATTTAAAAAGATTAAAAGTTATTTCGGTTATAAGCGACATTAACTGTTTACGTCGGTTAAAAACGACATAGACAGTTTATGACGCTTAAAACCGACAATAAATCTGATGTCATATTCAATAGGTGTCGTAAATGTCTTATCTGCCACTATATTATATTAAAGCAACATCACCCAGTGACACAATAAGTCCATTTTGTAGTAGTGTATGTCCTTTGAATAAAGATTCTCTTAGTATAAATAAATTACCAAATTAAATAAATATACTCTTAGTTTAAATAAGTACTAAATTCAATAAATTGGAAACAACATAAAGTACTCTATTCAATAAATAAGAAATTACAACCCAAAGTGATTGGAAAATTATGGGCTCCGATTACAAACAAAGTGATTGGAAAATTATGGGCTCGTGAATGAAAAATCATCACCTAACCAATTTGTGGTGCTAGGATCATCTTCTCTTGTCGTGCTAGGACCATCTCCTCTTGCTCTCGCTTCTCTTGCATGCCTCATTCGCACCACGTCCGCTTTCTCCAAATTCCAAAAATATTTAGAATTCGGAGACTTCCCTTCTAAAGGCTCCTTCATAATGTCACGATCTCGTTGAGCCTTTCTTTCTTCTCTAACCTCTTCCCTTTCTTGCCTATGTAGCTCTTTTTCTCTCTCATTAGCTTGAAATAATCTCTCAACAGCTGCAGCTTTTGCCTCCTCTCTAGCCTTATCAGCCTCAAATTTAGCAATTTCCCGCGCCAAAGTCAATTCACCTTGGCGAGCAAGTTCTTCCATATACTTTGCATAATCATTCTTGGAAGCACTCCCTTTTCTCTTTGAAGCCTTCTTACCTTGAGGCCTAATTGGATAATGGGTCGACCCCGACGCTCGTTCAGGGGACGTTTTCGGCACTTCTTCTGCGTCATCTTCATGAACATGCGAGGCATGATCGGGCGTAGAGTGTAGAGGGCTGCTATTCATGACAACTTCTGGACCGACAGACATAACTCTAAATTTAGGACAATCTTTGACAATATTCCAACATTCCCACCAGTTGAATGATTTGTTTTTGCTTTTGGTTTTGGCATTATACCAAGTTTGTGCTTGAAGTGTCTACATAATGGGGGAGAAGAAATAATTATAATCAAAGTAGCTAATGTAAATTTGGGTATAGTACAAACAAATAAATAATATATTGTTACCTGATCCACTAAATTTTCTCCACTTTGAAGATTACTACTAGCTTGTGCCAAGGCGTCTCTCCACATACTAAACGATTGGCTGAGTATTATCCAACGACTGGACATCGATTCTTTGGTTCTTTTCCCACCAATTTTCTAAAGATAATTGGTATGAACAAGACTGCACATTTCTCGCAACTGCATCTCATTACCCGTAATTGGATCATGAGTAACTTCAACCTAGCTAGTACACAACGTAACATCTTCAATAAGCGTCCAATTCGTACTTGCATCATTAGTCATTTTGTTGGAAAAAAATTGGATTAAAACTTTGAGAGAAAGATAGGAATGTGGTTGAAAGTAGTTGAGAAAATATGAAATTGTGGTGTAAGGTAGAAGATAATGAGAAGGTATTTATAGAAAAGTAAAATCAATTTTTTTTGCATTTTTTATTAATTTTTTACATTTTTAAAATAAATTTTATTCACATAATTAATCTCTGCCGTTGGATTAAAAAAAATTGAATTCCAACCCTCCAGATTGTGCCACGTGGCACAACGGTAAAATTTCATATTTTTTTATTGTTTTTTTTTAAATTTATAAAGGCGACTAACGTGAACCGTTGATCTCAAATCCAACGGCTGAAATTAATGAAGGTTTGAATTTTTTTTTTACCGTTGGAAGTCCAACGGTCCATAAAATGTAACCGTTGAAATCCAACGGACGTGAAGAAGCCACGTGGCCTCTCCAATGGTAACTTTCAGAAACTGGGCCGCTGGGCCCCACGACTGAAAACGTGTCAGAGACGTGCCACCACGCACACTTGAAGTGCATGCGCCTAACGCAAAAAACACAGAAACGTGACTGACGTCAGCCTTGCGTCACCTGGCCATTGGGCTCTCGGGCCAGCTACTCGTGTCGGGCCTCTCCCTCGGGCCCCCTCGGGCTCCAACATACGCTAGAGCTGCTCGAAAGGGCCGAAGAAAGTACATGCTTAAGAAGGATTTGGGGTATGTCTAAAAAAGAATAGAAGAATTAGGACTCAGATAAACAAATCGATTTCATTTAATATTTGTACGCTTTCATTGAACACACACACACACACATATATATATATATAGATATATATATATATATATATATTTATATATATATATAAACTACTTATTTAATAAGGGTTAGGAACTTATTTAATTAATTATTTGTACGCTTTCATTGAACACAAATATATAAACTACTAGATTCGGAAGTGCCTGATTAGGGTTATGGTGTGGAATTAATTTAATTTCTAATTGAAGCAAAAGTTGATATCGCGTGAACCAAAAAACATGGCTGGTTTGATATGCATAAATGTGAATTTTACAGACGAAGATGAATGGAAACACAGAAAGAGTCGTGGAGTTAACAACCTGTGCAAATGGGAAATGTTGAAACCTTTTGTTTTTATTGTGGGGATATGGAGAGAAACTTCCCCGTGGCTCCCAAAATTACTCTATTTATATCTGATATGATTATCTCACTCGTTACGTAATTGACTCTCTCTTATACGTTTAATCTCTAGAAAAAGAAAGTACATGAGATAGACGATAAATGATGAATGAAGAATGGTGTGGTATGTCACAGCCCGTCCCGGAATTAATTAATCGAGGATGTGAAATGACGGGATTGCCCTTGAATCTTCTACGGTATGTGACATTTCATTTGGGTTTTATTGTTTTATCCTAAGTTTGTTTTGGAATTATTTTGTGTGGTTGGGGTGCTTGTTGACCACACACATACACTTTCATTTTTTTCACACCCTCTCTCTCTCTCTCCCTCCCGCACGCACAGTCTCTCTCTCCCTTTTCATTCGAACGGTACGGACAACCCAGAGATTGTCAAACCTTCACGGATCGATGTGGTTGAGACCACCATCATACTCCTAGAGACCATACGAACCCATTGGTACCCATTTCAGGTAAGGTTTCATACGTTTTCACGTTGAAATCACGAGGCCCGTGATTGTCACTATTCACCAACTTTTAAATGGTTGCATTTTAGGACAATCCAAGCTTACCACGAGCTTAAGGAAGTCCCCACGAAGCTCGGAGTGCTTCGTTTGAAGGTTTGGGACGTCGGGATCATAAGGTTCGAAGGTGGCCGGTTTTGGTGAAATTTTCCCGACGCGATTTGGAAGGTTTTGAGGCTCCAAAGAGGTATAGCCTTCTTCCTCTCATGATTTGTGACATTTTGGTGAAAATTTCATGAAAAATGGTGCAAAAACGAGTGAGAAAAGGGCAGTTGCAGGGTAGCCCAGAATCCGGCGCCGGTGACACTGTTCCGGCGTCGGGAGGTTGAAGATGATGCGCGTGGGGGGCGCGTGAGGCCGTGGCCTCCCCGGCGCGTGAGGGCGCGTGGGCCATAGAAAAATTTATTTAAAAATATCGCGATGTTCGTGAGGTTGTGTAGATCGCGTTGGTATATTCATATGCCAAAATTGAGCATTTTATGAGAAGTTATTTCGAATTGTTGGTTATGTGTTTAAAATAACGTTTTTATAGTTGTTTCGCATATAGGTGAGATCTACCCCGAGGACGAGCGCAGTCAGAGGCGTCACGGGGGTTACGATCCTGCGACATACCAGTGAGTGGGCAGTTTTGTTTTCATTATATGCCTATACTTAATGACTTTTCCCAGAAATTGAATTAAAATGAATTATGTGATTGAAATGCCATACATAGAAATTGCATGAAATATGTGAATGGATATTATATGATGCATATATTTGATTTGGTGCTGCGGACGCACAGGTGAGTATCAGGTGAGTTACATTTGATGAATTGAATTGTTGGATGAGATTTATGTTGATAGCTCATAACCTGCACCCCTGGTGTTAGTGCTTATGTATTTCACCGCATCACACGCTCACCTTGGATCCAACTGGAGGTGGTTCCGACATGCTAGTCGTACAGACCATTAGAGACGGTTCCGACTAGTAGGTGACCTTAGATTATGTGAACAGATGATTGATGAGAGAAGCACTAGAGCGTATTATTACACCATCCGAGTCGTACAGACTACTATAGGTAGTTCCGACTCATGTGCAGCGTAGTGCCGTACAGGTCGCAGTTGGCGACTCTGGCAGGGCCGTACAGGTCGCAGTTGGCGACTCCGGCAGGGCCGTACAGGTCACAGTTGGTGACTCCGGCTGGATTGGATAATGAGCTTTAGAATCAGCCGTACAGGACCACTGCTGGGTCTCCGGTTGATTTATTATTTCACCTGATTATTGTTGATGCATCCATATTATGCTTTTGGCTTATGGCATATTTCTCTGAAAATGATGAATGAGGGTGTTTGAGATTCCGAAGCTATATATAATTTTATATATTCTATTTTTCTGGGAAAGTATATAGGTTTTTATAGCGAGGGGATATATACGTTTTTAAAGGAAAGATTTTGAAAGCTTTGTTTTACTGACCCACTCACCTTGTTTTGCGCCCCTCCAGGTTGTAGTTAGGAGTGTTTGGTGGCTCTCGAGGATTCCCACGGCTGTTCTGACGGACTTCACTCATGTAGGATTCACCTTCGGGTGTTGTAACTTAGTAGTTGTCCTACTTGACTGCATTTGAACCTTATGCTCTGATTATGTGTATTTCATACTTTAACTATCTCTCTAGCATGTCATTAGGAGTGTACTGCTAGTATTCAGTTTCTAATTATTCATACTCTTATATTATTGCTTCCGCATTGCGTAATGGTTACGTCACGTTTGTGACGGCCAGCACGCCCTGATCCTCGGGTCGGGGTGTGTCAGTTTGGTATCAGAGCTTAGGTTGCAGTCCTGTATAATTGTGAGCTTTCTAATTATCTTTGGTGTCTTCTGTCAGAACTATGCCGCCTCGTAGGGATCCACGTTCTTCTTCTGAGCCCAGTTTCCCTAATGTAGCCCAGTTAGGGGAAGCTATAGCCCAGGCCTTTCAGACTTCATTCCGTCCTCCTCAGAGAACACCCCTGGAGACTGTTTATAATCTGAAGTTGGAGCATTTCGTTGGTAATGAAGGTCATGAGGGGGCAGAAAAGTGGTTAGATCGTATTGAGAAGACTTATCAGGTGATGCAAAGTCAGGGGAACTTTCCTGCTAGTAGATGGGTTGAGACTACTACATGGTTTTTAGGAAGAGAACCTGCAAGTTGGTGGGAGAATGAGACTAAGTTTATGTCACCTGAGGCAGCAGTTGATTGGGAAACATTTAAGGAAACATTTAGGAGAAGATTTATTCCTCCAGAGTATATTGATCGCAAGAAGCAGGAGTTCACTCAGCTGAAGCAAAAGAAAATGTCGGCAAATGAGTACTATAGGAAGTTTACTGATTTATCTCGCTATGATCCAGAAGTGGCTGCTAATCCAGTGGAGATGCTTCGTCGCTTTAAGTTGGGAACGAAGAAGAGATGGAGGACAATTGCTAGTGCTATTCCTTGCACCACTTATCATGAGTTTTCTGAGATTTTGGTTCGGATTGAGGATTCCGAAAACTTGCCTAGTGAAAGTGAAGAAGAGAGAGATAAGAATGGGGATAATCAAAGGAAAGATGATAAGGGTAAAGGTGCTTTGACTTCAGGACCCCGTAAGACCCAGAATTTCAAGAAAAGTGGAGTGAGTTCGAGTTCTTCTAGCGGGGGATTTAGTGCCACAGGTCCGAGGAGAGGTGGAAGATTTACTAGTGGACCCAGGTTTCAGAGACAGAGAGATTTTGGTGGTGCTGGTGGTTCAGGCCCTCCATTCTGCCGTCGTTGTAATTCCAGACATTTTGGGGAGTGCAGGAGAGTTAGTGGTGCTTGCTATACATGTGGACAGACTGGACATAGAGCTGTACAGTGTCCCCAGAGTCAGCAGAGGCCTCAGCAATCTGTTATGCCTCCTCCAGCGCCGATTCAGCAAAACCCCAGGTCAGGCAGTTTTGGGCAGATGAGTCAGGGTGGTGCTGCTTACCACTATCAGGGCGATGCCGCTCCCTATGCTTCAGGGCAGTATCAGTATTCCCAGGATCCTTATTTTCAGAGTGGGTATTCCCAGAATCTTGGAGGTTATACTCCTTATCCTTCTATGCCGGCTAGTGGATCGCAGTGGTATCAGGGAGGTCAGTTCCAGCAGGGAGAGGTTGCTGCTAGCAGTGCAGGATTATCTAGGCAGTCTAGCCAGACAGGTCAGGGACGTTCTCAGGGACGTGGTAATCAGAGTAGCAGAGGTCGTGGAGGACGACAGCAAAACCAGGGACGTGTTAACAACATCTCACTGCAGGATGCTCAGAACCATCCAGATTTGATTATGGGTACGTTAAACATCCTTGGTCACTTTGCTAGAATTTTGATTGATTGTGGTGCTACGCACTCTGTGATTTCTCATACTTTTGCTCAAATGACACAACCTCATCCTACACCTCTAAGGTTTGATTTAGAGTTTGCTATGCCTAGAGGGGATAAATGTTATGTTGATAGTGTTTATCCAGGATGTCCAGTGATGATTGAGAATGTAGCTATGCCAGCTAATCTTATCCCGTTAGATATTGTGGATTTTGATGTGATTTTAGGGGCAGATTGGTTGCATTATAATCGTGCCCATATAGATTGTTACGGGAAATCTGTTACTTTTCATCGTCCTGGACTACCTGAGGTTACTTTTGTGGGCGAGAGAAGTGGGGTGAGGCATGGTGTTATTTCTGCCATGAGAGCAAAGAAGTTATTATCTAAAGGTTGTCAGGGATATTTAGCACATGTGGTGCTAAATGATGTGGCTCCTAGTAGCGTGAAGGAAGTTGGAGTGGTCAGACATTATCCTGATGTATTTCCCGATGATTTGCCTGGATTGCCACCAGACAGAGATGTGGAGTTTTCTATTGATTTGCTTCCAGGTACGAATCCTATATCTTTGACTCCATATAGGATGGCTCCAGCTGAATTGAGAGAGTTAAAAGCTCAATTGCAGGAATTAATTGATAAAGGTTTTATTCAACCTAGTAGTTCACCTTGGGGAGCCCCAGTATTGTTTGTGAGGAAGAAAGATGGAACACTGAGATTATGCATTGATTATAGGCAATTGAATCGGGTAACGATTAAAAACCGTTATCCATTGCCTCGTATTGATGATTTGTTTGATCAGCTTAAGGGTGCTCGTGTATTCTCTAAGATTGATTTGAGATCTGGCTATTATCAGTTGAAGATTAAAGAGGAGGATGTCCCTAAAACGGCTTTTAGGACCCGTTATGGACATTATGAATTTTTGGTGATGCCTTTTGGATTGACTAATGCACCAGCAGCTTTTATGAGGTTAATGAATGAAGTATTCCAGCAATATCTTGATAGATTTGTCATTGTTTTCATTGATGATATTCTGGTATATTCTAAATCGAAATCAGAGCATATTCGACATCTTCATTTGGTTTTGGAGAAATTGAGAGAGCATCGATTATATGCTAAGTTTAGTAAATGTCAGTTTTGGTTGAATCGAGTGGCATTTTTGGGGCATGTGATATCGGCACAAGGAATTCAAGTAGATCCTCAAAAGATTGCAGCAGTGGAGAATTGGGAGCAACCACGGACCGTCACTGAGGTACGGAGTTTCCTTGGTCTAGCAGGGTACTATCGACGATTCGTGCAAGATTTCTCTATGATTGCTTTACCACTAACGAGGTTAACCAGGAAGGATGTTAAGTTCGAATGGGATGATAATTGTGAGCAAAGTTTCCAGCGGTTGAAGTATTGTCTCACTCATGCGCCAGTATTGGTACTTCCTGATGATGGTGGTAATTTTGAGATTTACAGTGATGCCTCATTGAATGGTTTGGGATGTGTTTTGATGCAGCATAATAGAGTGATTGCTTATGCTTCTCGGCAATTGAAAGTTCATGAAAGGAATTATCCTACTCACGATCTTGAGTTGGCAGTTATTGTCTTTGCTTTGAAGATTTGGAGGCATTATCTTTATGGTGAGAAATGTAAGATCTTTACAGATCATAAGAGTCTTCAGTATCTTTTTACTCAGCATGATCTTAATCTTCGTCAGCGAAGATGGTTGGAATTGCTAAGCGATTATGACTGCACGATTGAGTATCATCCGGGTCGTGCAAATGTAGTAGCTGATGCACTGAGTAGGAAACCTCAAGGACGACTTAATGCCTTGTATGCTTGTCGTGTTCCTCTTCTTGCAGATTTGAGGTCTACTGGAGTGGAACTGGAAATGGAAGATCGAATGGAAGCATTTCTTGCTAGTTTCCAAGTCAGGCCGGTATTGGTTGATCGGGTACGTGAAGCTCAGATGAATAATGAGGAATCTCAGGAGATAATCGAGGCTATTGAGAAAGGTAAGAAAAAGGATTTCAGAATCAGGGAATCAGATGGTATGCTTATGCAAGAGAATCGGATGTATGTGCCTAATAATGAGGAATTAAAGAAAGGAATTTTGGATGAAGCTCATTGTTCAGCTTATGCTATGCACCCAGGAGGAACTAAGATGTATCATACCATTCGACCATTTTATTATTGGCCGGGTATGAAAAGGGAAATTGCTGAATATGTAAGTAAATGCATCGTCTGTCAACAAGTTAAAGCAGAAAGGAAGAAGCCATTTGGGTTGATGCAACCGCTTCCCGTTCCTCTATGGAAGTGGGAAAACATTACTATGGATTTTGTGTATAAACTTCCTCGTACGCAGAATGGTTTTGATGGTGTTTGGGTGATCGTAGATCGGCTTACCAAGTCAGCGCATTTTATTCCAGTGAGGGAGAAGTATCCTTTGAACAAGTTGGCTAAATTGTTTATTAGAATGATTGTGAAGTATCATGGGGTACCGGTGAGTATTATTTCTGATCGAGACCCAAGATTCACTTCTAAGTTTTGGGTGGCTTTTCAAGAAGCTCTTGGTACGAGATTGCTTTACAGCACTGCTTATCATCCTCAGACAGATGGTCAATCTGAGAGGACTATTCAGACGTTGGAAGATATGTTAAGGTCTTCAGTGTTGCAGTTTGGTGATTCTTGGCATGATCGCTTGGATTTGATGGAATTTGCCTACAATAATAGTTTTCATTCAAGTATTGGTATGTCACCTTTTGAGGCACTTTATGGTAGAGCTTGTCGAACGCCTTTATGTTGGTCAGAGGTAGGTGAGCGAGCTTTGGTGGGCCCAGAGATAGTGGAGGAGACTACTCAGAATGTTCAAGTGATTAAGTCTAACTTGAAAGCGGCCCAAGATCGGCAAAAGAGTATGGCGGATAGGCATGCCACTGATCGAGTATATAATGTGGGTGATTTGGTATTTTTGAAATTATCACCTTGGAGAGGTGTGGTTCGATTTGGGAAAAGAGGCAAGTTAAGTCCTAGGTACGTAGGACCTTATGAGATTGTTGAAAAGGTTGGTGAGGTTGCCTACAGGTTGGAGTTGCCTCCGGAGTTATCCAAGGTGCATAATGTGTTTCATGTCTCGATGCTTCGACATTATGTTTCGGATCATTCGCATGTGATTCCTCCTCAACCTTTGGAGATTAATCCGGATTTGACGTATGATGAAGAACCAGTGACTATTTTGGACTGGAAGGACAAGGTTCTAAGGAATAAGACAGTGAGCATGGTAAAAGTATTGTGGAGGAACCACTCGGTAGAAGAAGCTACTTGGGAGACTGAAGATCGATTGAGAGAGATGTATCCGAGGTTGTTTTATGGTTACTAGTATTGGTTTGGTTATGTGAATTTCGAGGACGAAATTCTATAAGGAGGGTAGATTGTCACAGCCCGTCCCGGAATTAATTAATCGAGGATGTGAAATGACGGGATTGCCCTTGAATCTTCTACGGTATGTGACATTTCATTTGGGTTTTATTGTTTTATCCTAAGTTTGTTTTGGAATTATTTTGTGTGGTTGGGGTGCTTGTTGACCACACACATACACTTTCATTTTTTTCACACCCTCTCTCTCTCTCTCCCTCCCGCACGCACAGTCTCTCTCTCCCTTTTCATTCGAACGGTACGGACAACCCAGAGATTGTCAAACCTTCACGGATCGATGTGGTTGAGACCACCATCATACTCCTAGAGACCATACGAACCCATTGGTACCCATTTCAGGTAAGGTTTCATACGTTTTCACGTTGAAATCACGAGGCCCGTGATTGTCACTATTCACCAACTTTTAAATGGTTGCATTTTAGGACAATCCAAGCTTACCACGAGCTTAAGGAAGTCCCCACGAAGCTCGGAGTGCTTCGTTTGAAGGTTTGGGACGTCGGGATCATAAGGTTCGAAGGTGGCCGGTTTTGGTGAAATTTTCCCGACGCGATTTGGAAGGTTTTGAGGCTCCAAAGAGGTATAGCCTTCTTCCTCTCATGATTTGTGACATTTTGGTGAAAATTTCATGAAAAATGGTGCAAAAACGAGTGAGAAAAGGGCAGTTGCAGGATAGCCCATAATCCGGCGCCGGTGACACTGTTCCGGCGTCGGGAGGTTGAAGATGATGCGCGTGGGGGGCGCGTGAGGCCGTGGCCTCCCCGGCGCGTGAGGGCGCGTGGGCCATAGAAAAATTTATTTAAAAATATCGCGATGTTCGTGAGGTTGTGTAGATCGCGTTGGTATATTCATATGCCAAAATTGAGCATTTTATGAGAAGTTATTTCGAATTGTTGGTTATGTGTTTAAAATAACGTTTTTATAGTTGTTTCGCATATAGGTGAGATCTACCCCGAGGACGAGCGCAGTCAGAGGCGTCACGGGGGTTACGATCCTGCGACATACCAGTGAGTGGGCAGTTTTGTTTTCATTATATGCCTATACTTAATGACTTTTCCCAGAAATTGAATTAAAATGAATTATGTGATTGAAATGCCATACATAGAAATTGCATGAAATATGTGAATGGATATTATATGATGCATATATTTGATTTGGTGCTGCGGACGCACAGGTGAGTATCAGGTGAGTTACATTTGATGAATTGAATTGTTGGATGAGATTTATGTTGATAGCTCATAACCTGCACCCCTGGTGTTAGTGCTTATGTATTTCACCGCATCACACGCTCACCTTGGATCCAAGTAGATGCTAGTCGTACAGACCACTGGAGGTGGTTCCGACATGCTAGTCGTACAGACCATTAGAGACGGTTCCGACTAGTAGGTGACCTTAGATTATGTGAACAGATGATTGATGAGAGAAGCACTAGAGCGTATTATTACACCATCCGAGTCGTACAGACTACTATAGGTAGTTCCGACTCATGTGCAGCGTAGTGCCGTACAGGTCGCAGTTGGCGACTCCGGCAGGGCCGTACAGGTCGCAGTTGGCGACTCCGGCAGGGCCGTACAGGTCACAGTTGGTGACTCCGGTTGGATTGGATAATGAGCTTTAGAATCAGCCGTACAGGACCACTGCTGGGTCTCCGGTTGATTTATTATTTCACCTGATTATTGTTGATGCATCCATATTATGCTTTTGGCTTATGGCATATTTCTCTGAAAATGATGAATGAGGGTGTTTGAGATTCCGAAGCTATATATAATTTTATATATTCTATTTTTCTGGGAAAGTATATAGGTTTTTATAGCGATGGGATATATACGTTTTTAAAGGAAAGATTTTGAAAGCTTTGTTTTACTGACCCACTCACCTTGTTTTGCGCCCCTCCAGGTTGTAGTTAGGAGTGTTTGGTGGCTCTCGAGGATTCCCACGGCTGTTCTGACGGACTTCACTCATGTAGGATTCACCTTCGGGTGTTGTAACTTAGTAGTTGTCCTACTTGACTGCATTTGAACCTTATGCTCTGATTATGTGTATTTCATACTTTAACTATCTCTCTAGCATGTCATTAGGAGTGTACTGCTAGTATTCAGTTTCTAATTATTCATACTCTTATATTATTGCTTCCGCATTGCGTAATGGTTACGTCACGTTTGTGACAGCCAGCACGCCCTGATCCTCGGGTCGGGGTGTGTCATGGTAGGTGGGAGAGGAAGAAATAAAGTTGAATGAATAAAAACCATGGACCAAAATATCACCGATATTATCGTTTTTTTGATCTGACGATATTTTGGTGACTTATCCTCTTATTATCGAAAATATCGCGATATGAAACCCAAAAATACTTGAAAATTTCTGAAAAGTCCCAATTTTGGGTATAGGGGGATTCGAACCCCTCCCATTTGATTTCTTCAAGACCTTAACCACCATATCACTTATGTTTTTGTGAAAATATGCTAAAATATTTGTATATATGGTTCTGTTTTGAATTTTTTTTGCAAGAAACAAATTTGCACATATTCCAATTTTTTTGTGGTATTATATTTTAAATTGTGTCAATTAATTACTTAGTCAATGACATGTGGTTTTCAATTTTTCTATTTTTTATTTGGTCACTTACATGTAGGGCTGGAAAAAATTCCCGAAAATCCCAAACCAAACCGAAAAAGTCCCAAACCCAAACCGAAAAATCCCAAACCAAAACCATCCCGAAAAATACTGAAATTTTCGATATGGGATTGGTTTCCAAATCCCATTTGTTTGGTAATCCCGAACCCTTCATATCTCATTCCTGTTGGGATGGAATCGAGCGACTCATAGAAAGAATCCGAGACTCAATCTTCAAATGATTTTGCTTATGGACAACGTCAACCAATCTCGGATCCATATGGGTGGCATGTTAACAATTACATACAAAACTATTTTGGGGATTTATCATTTGATGACTACTCTTCACAATACACTTACTCTACACATAGAGATGATGAAGATAGTGAAAATTTTGAACCTCATAGGAACTCTATGTGGTACTAAGTCACTCATGTATCTTACCACACATTGTATAAAGTGTAAAATATTGTACTAATTCATTATATATAAATGATTATGGTGTGTTTAAACTTCTTTCATTAATTACTACATATTTTCTACACTCACAATGTTTGCCAACTCGCTATATAATCAACTTAAATCAGTTAAATCCATCATGCAATGCATTTCCTTCCAATTTTTTGTGATAAACTAATAGATAATTGACTAAATAAACATCCTGCAAAGTTTCAATAAGAATTTCCAAGTTTTTCTTACAATTTCCGTGGTTTTTATTCAATTTTTATCGACATCGATAATATCCCGATATTTCCATCGAAATTTCCGTGTTTTTGGACTACCGATATTTCCGATATCATCGATATTTAATACCTTGATAAAAACCAAATTTTCAAAAGTATACACCGATGCCCAAAAAATGGGTAAGAGTGGATGTAGACAGCAGAGAGTTGGAAATTCCCAAAACACAACCATTTTTATATTTCATAGAGGAAATTGTAGAAATAGTTCCTCAACTTTAATTCAATTGGAGTAATGATACCTTAACTAAAAATTCATGACCATTGGTCTCTAAACTCATCAAAACATGCAACTATATTTTCATCAACTTCGTAAGAACTTCCATCAAAATGAGTCATGTGCCACGTACATGAGGCTGAATCAAGAGTTAAATATGGAAAACCAAATGAGAAAAATTGTAGAAATAGTCCCTCAACTTTAACCCAATTGGAGAAATGGTCCCTAAACTTTAACGCAATTAGAGCAATGGTCCCTCAATTTTAACCAAACTGTAACAATGGTCATTCCGACATGACTCATTTTGACATAATTCTGACTGAGCTGATGAAAAGGATCATAGCTACACGTTTTAATGAGTTGGAGGGACCAATGGTCATGGAATTTTAGTTGAGAGTCTATTACTCCAATTAAATTAAAGTTGAGAGACCATTGCTACAGTTTTCTCTACTACATACATGTGTTATAGTTGGTGTGATTCACTTGTCTAGCTACCCCATGTTGCTTCATAAGACAATTAGACAACAATCTCTTCACTGCTGTTGATCAAGCCAAAAGTGCAAAGTTTTTCTTGCAGATCCCCATCAAAAAAGTATCTTGGTCGGGCTGTTGCGCAAGACGCCTTCCCACAATCCAAGGTAATAACTTATATAACAGAAATGCCACATGGCATTATTCTAGTGGTTGAGTTTGTTGATATAGTTAGAAGGGTATTATTGTAATTGAGATATATGGTTATATAAGGAATTGTATAGCTATCATTTCCTTTAGTTTGGTTGTATACATTTTCTCTAATCAATCAATACAATCTCTCTTGTTTCTCTCTATCATCTTCCTCTTCCTCTGTACCAATTGTTCATCTTTTGCAATGTAGTTAATATGGTATCAGAGCCAGGTTTAGCTTCATAACAGTAATTGCAGATGTATTTCCACAAGGATTGCACAGTCCAATGTTCTTGAAGCATTGCAGACATCTTGGTCTCGCAGTTCCAGATCAGTCTCAAATACCTGGCTAGTTCAAACTTCACTTGGATACTCCAAGTTTAGTTTGAGGGGGGAGTAATAACTGATATAACAGAAATGCCACATGGCATTATTCTAGTGGTTGAGTTTGTTGATATAGTTAGAAGAGTATTATTGTAATTGGAATATATGGCTATATAAATGATTGTATAGCTATCATTTCCTTTAGTTCGTTTGTTTTCATTTTCTCTAATCAATCAATACAATCTCTCTTGTTTCTCTCTATCATCTTTATCTTCCTCTGTACCAATTCTTCATCTTTTGCAATGTAGTTAATACAAGAGAGAGCTTTTGTAGGCGGTAGCCCTGATTTTCTCCTTTTCCTCGGGCATTGTTGTTCATTGGATGACCGTACAACACGAGTAATCGATCTTTCTATTCAAATACTTCGATAATTAGAGTAATTTTACATAAAATTTTCGGATACCAAATAAGTTAAAAGCGTTTCAATTCGGATACCAAATAAGTTACAAGCGTTTCAATTGTTCATATTTAATTTCACTACGAACCTCGTTTATTTCTAGTAATTACACGTCTTCATAGCTCCCTGCATATACAAGGTTGAGGCTGGTGGCTCCTCTTATTGGTGATTTGAACTACTCTGTACTTACTCTACTTGTCCCAGTCACATGAGCATGCATTTCTAGAGCTGGAGGAGTTTAAGAATGAAACTAGAAATCTTGTTCTAGATCGAAAGAACCCGAATTCTTCACCCA
This sequence comes from Heteromeles arbutifolia, assembly GCA_024362995.1. Lineage (NCBI taxonomy): Eukaryota > Viridiplantae > Streptophyta > Magnoliopsida > Rosales > Rosaceae > Heteromeles > Heteromeles arbutifolia. Next base: position 24,802,900 of record JANCRC010000013.1, on the reverse strand, counting down.
GCTTCCAGATAATCCACTACATTTGGAAAACTCATCCGCAGGCAGCTTCGGAATGCTATGTCATCACTTTGCTTGAAGAAGAATTGAGGAGAAGGGGGCCATGTTGTAAGTGCCTGCAATGCCCGGGACGCCATCAGGCACGATGTCATTGGGAGACTCCAGATTAGTGTCAACCTGGAATTCAACAGGGTTTGTATCAGTTGAGTTTGGAAATGGATGATAATGATAAAGAAATGAACACATATGCTCCATTTCATTGAAGTCAACAACTATTCGAATCACCGGGGCTATTTGCATGAGGGATGATAATAAGAAGCAAAATTAACGGAAGCGGCAATCTATGAATTTCTAAAGGTCTGCATACAGTAAAAAATGCAGGTTTTTTGGTGAACAATGTCTAGAAAACGAAGAGGATTATGCACTAGAAGTGGGAAAAAAATCCAACCACTCGAAACCATTTCCTCTTGACCGGTGGTGCGGGCATTGGAACTGTAATAAAACAGTCATGAGCATTGAATGCCAAATAGATGTCACCTTCACTATTGTCATGAAACCTGCAAAACAAAAGTTTCAATGTCTATGTTTCCGATGCATTTAACAGTCTTGGACTTTAACCTTCAAGGTTAAAGTTTCAATAAAGAGAACTAAAAATTGAATAAGAAAAAACAGAAAACAGAAAATGCTATACAGCAAGCCATAGAATCAAGTCCAAGACTGTGCTGTTAGCAGAAAGTGGAAAAAACAAGGGAAAAATCAGATGCTTTTCCAGGGGGTGAGTATCTAACTTAACAGCGGATGCTCAAAAGTACAAAACCACATTAAAGACCAACAGCCATCAAACGTAAGGATACCTTGAAGCAAGACGTGATCACTTAATAAATAAATTACTCATCCACTCCCCTCATGCAATACCTTGAAAGAATGTTCAAATTTACGGTATCAAATATCTGTACTTTACAAAGAAGATAGGCATAAGTCCTTACGTAAATGCAAGGAATTTGCTCTCATAGTTGTACCAGTTGTCTTCATGCCATGTCACATCATGCTACACCAATAACTGTTCAATGAGTCTTGCAACAAGTGGATCCGTAAAAGTTAAAATTGAAGCATGAATACATCGAAAAAGTAAAACAAAAGGAAAAGGACATTACTTTCTCAAGAAATGTATCACGACCAAATACGCGATGTGCTTGTCGGAACTTTATCGCCTCCTTGAAAAACCTGAAGTGATTGTTCTTCCGTGCCTCCAACTGCCATGCCAAATGATTATTACATGCCAGTCATAGATTAAAGTTGAACAAAAGCCAAATAAAACAACTTTACCAGTCCCCACTGGAAATGGTTAAGAGCAGTATCATGTCCATAACTGTTGTTATTTCCATGTCGAGTATGCCCGTATTCATCCCCCATCAGCATCATTGGGGTTCCCTGATCAAGTGCATTCAGATGCTTACATCAGCACTACATGTGCTCAAAGTTGCTTAGTGCAAATTAAGTATTTTTAAGATATCAATGCTGCTAGACCCGAAAAAGATTTGTCTAGCAAGTGTACACGATTATACTTGAGGTACAATAATTTTCAATGCTTCCAGATTCGGAAAATATCAAGTAAAATCTGAATTTTGAGACCACGTATCTGAAGTCTGAACTTACCAAGTTTAATATAGCTCAAACGGAAAGCAAGATAGCGCACGCATATGATATGACACATGAAATTAGATTTTGAATAAATTTACCTGGGATATCATTAATGCCAAATGAAAGTTTTTCATTTGGCGGGAGCGAATAGCTTTAATAGTAGAATCATCGGTCTCTCCTGTCAAATAAATGTGGAAAAAATGAAATTTCAACACATGCAAATAGAAACACAAACTAATGCTGCGGGGACAAAATATAATATAATTTTTTAATTAACCAGTACGTTTATACATGACAACTGCACTAGAGAAATGGCATGTCCCATTTGCACGAGTAGTTTCATCTTCTCTACGTACACCATATTTATTTACTTTGTGGTTTTACATAACATGGAAATGGACAGTTCACACTTGATACTATCATTGTAATTACAATGATTACAACTTAAACTACCAAGGCACTTAGGAAGTTAGTGAAGATAACAAAAATATCAAATCTAATGCCTTGATAGAGATAGATCAAGGACAGAGATAGGACATGAAATTTTATTTTTAAGATGTAGAATTTATACTAATAACCACCCCCTCCGGGGCTCCCCAGTACAGAGACTAATACAATGCTAGTTTGAAAAGAAAAATGATGCATCAATTTTGTTGATGCCCTGTGGCCTTGACTACAAATTTTCAATCCTGCCAATACACTAAAGCTAGAATAATAACAAAATATGTCAAGGAGCAAGCGTCGAATTTAGCCCTACCTTCATGACCACAATTCCAGCTCAAATTATCATTGCTTCCATCATTTCCTCCTTCTCCATTAGCATCATTGTGCTACAAAATCAACAATGAACCGACATACTGGATGATGTAGACTTAAATAAACAAAAAACAATTGATGTATTAACAAATGTTGAAGTACCTTGAAATTGTATGAAACAAGATCATATAGTGTCAACCCATCATGCGCAATAATAAAATTAACACTGTGATAGGGTTTGCGCTTATTCACCTGTGGAATAAGTGAAAATAATGAGAACATGTAACCAGAGCTTGCATTAAAATGTAAAACACAAATAAATAAAAAATACAACACTGCTGCAGACTTGCAGCTAAACAACTAGCTAGTAGTAGGAAAAAACGATGCAATGTACGTTTACTACAGGATGGTAGTACATTCAACAGAAGCCAAACAAATTCCCAGATGAAAAGAGCGAGTAAAATAATACAAATCCAGATTGAGAAGTTGATAAGTTGATAAAACAGAAGAAATAATAATTGTAGTTCAAGGTCGTGAAATCAGATACTGTACATCTTTCTATTATCCAAGGTGATAGAAAAAAGAACCATAAACCTAAAAAGAGTTTTGGGGTATTGTAGAAACTAGAAAGGAAAAAAGCACATTCAATCATATGAAGCATGAGCATGAGGGTACTTTGGTTGCATCAGAATAAAAAAAATTCAGTAATGAGGGTACTGGGACCAGTTTTAATCAAGATAGTTTGCGGAGAAAAATATCATTTTCAGAAAAGATGTATGGCTGCCTTAATATGAAATAAAACGCATTCTGTTCTTTTGATTGTAATGGGGTATCCCCGTGTCTAACTTCACTCGAGACGATAAAACTTGGGGGATAAGTTTTCGATCCCGGTACTGAACCCAGTTCCATGTTCAATTTTATTGAATTTTCAAGCTGGGGCAAATCATCCCAGTTGAAATTCAAAATACAGATTAGGCAGCTTAACAAGTTTCATGGTGAACATCAACAATACCAAATTGATAGTTATGAAACAAAGGAAATGATAGTAAACGGAAAACAGTATAATGCAATAATATTGATGAAAAAACTTACTTTGTAAAGGTCAGCAGATCCAGAAACGCGAGTGGCAAAACTCCCTTTCATACCAGAGTCGCCCTGTATAAAGGAAATTCAATGAAAAATCTGAATATGTATATATACATATATGTATGTGTATACATGTGTGTGTGTGTGGCCTTATGTAGTTTACAATCCAAATGTTGCTTTAGCTTCCCTAAACCACACAATAAAATACAAGAAAGTGGTACTTAGAAGGTACAAATAACAACGACCATAAAATGGTAAAAGTCATGCCAAGCAAAAGAGGAAGACAAATATACATGCAATGATTAAAGAAAGTTCATGGCAGTCAAAAGAAATATCATAACAGTGTTAACACTGAACAAAATGACATATACCCTAAACTTAATCCCACTGCATCAGTTTATGGCAAAGCTTCAAAAAGCATCCACTAATCTAAATAAATGAATGTATTGAATCTTATGCAAGCCCTTGATTATCTAATTCAGCCTTTATGGATTCAAATGAGAGGAAATCCCTTTTGAGTAATAATCCATACTTGCACTTTAATATTTGCTGTTAATCAGTTCTTGTACTTTGCGTTTAAGTTAAGAGCGTGGATATGTTATAGAGCATCTAAGACGACTGTCATTTCTTAAGAATACCTTTATAAATCTCCTTAAGTCATCACGATATTTCCCATTCCATTCAGCCCACCTGCATTAAAGGAATCTCATGAGTAATGGAGGAGAGCCACCCAAACTTTCACAGGCATACAAGGATCTTTACAAACAAATTGGTATATAACTCTTCAAAGAAAAAAAGTACCAGGTCGAATGCGCTTCAAAGGGCAGAGGTAACATCAGAATCTCAAAATTATTATAATTAATTATCTTAGCTTCCTTTGTGATCATTGACAAAGCTATAATTTTCACTCATCTATTTTTAGTATAGCAAAGAAACTTTGTTTGCAAAGCACCAATATTGGTCAATACGTCTGGATCTGGAATGATAAAATTCATGTCTTGTATTGATTATATTATTGTAATTAGGATAAATGAGACCTTTGAAATATTAATCCATGCACAATGAGATGTTGGATGGTTTAAAAGTCCTTCGTACTAGACTCCTAGTGGATGCGTGCTTTAGCTACAATAAAGATTGCGTGCCATGTACTGGTGAAAAAGTATTAAAGAAAACACCAAACACCAAGAGCAAGTACAACGAAAAATGGAACCAAGTTAGGACTCTAATAAGATTATGAGAGAGTAATCTCTAGTTACCATGAGCACCAAAAGAGAAAAGAGTGCCCACCACGTAAAAGAAACAAGTTAGGACTTCTCAGGAGGAAGCCAACCTCTGAGTCCTTATATTTTGAGGGAGAGAATAATATGTCTTTACCAATGTTGAAATACCAACAGAAGGGAGAATGCCAGAGCCCCTTTGCCAAAAATTAAAGTTTTATTCTCTTGTCAAAATTCCGACTAGGAAAGCCACATTTCAATTATCTGTTTGTTGTTTCTTTTTTCTTTTGTGTGGCTGCAATACCACATTTCAATCCCTGAAATGCCCAGTTTTATGATGATACGATGTCATGGATACAGTGCATAGTAAATACAATTTGAAAAGAAAATAATATCTTAAAGCACAAGATTAAGTCTCTTGGTCCAAGTCCAATTATGAGGCCTTGTCAATGTATCCAATTTTTCTTAAGCTCTTTGGATCTATTACTAAAAGTACAAAGGTGTCGGACAAGTCGGACAAGTTCTCCACTGCATGCATTATAATGAACCTGTAATTGGCTACCAGCCAGTACAACCACATGTTTATTGATGCATTAATAACTGGTTTTACATTACCTCAGGTTCAATTCAAAATTTCATGTTTTTAAACGTCTATGCATATTTCCAATATTTCCACTAACATGATACATTTGCATCCTTAACCAAACAACAAAAATACCTCATGCACAACTCCAAACCATACAGACCAAGAAGTGGTCCTTAAAAACAATATGAAGCACGAAAAAAAAAACCATAATCTAGAAGCAAAATATTCAGCTATAGGTGGAGACAATGAATTGTTACATTTTTCCGGCAAGTCAACTTTATTCACAAAAGAAACAGAAATGAAATTAGAGGATGCAAAAAAGTGTCCTCTTTTTTCTTTGACAAGAAAGTAACTTTTATTTTAGAAATCTCAGGCTAACAGCGTCTCCCGCATAACTATGATGAATTGTAAATTTGTAAAATGAATTACCTGTCCCAATTTGGAAATCTTCCAACAAGATAAAGGCCTCCACAATCCCAAGGTTCGGAAATGATTTTACATCTTGATAAGATGGCATCTTTTGCAATAGCCTGGTCCAACAAACAAGGCTAAGTCAATCCTCACACAACTAAACATCTAGAACTTCACTCAGTAACTAGAAGGCAGGTCTACATGGAAAATTACATATAATTATGCCCATAGCAATGGCCACCAACTTGTAACTATAACAGTAATAACGGACATTTTCAGGAATTCATAATAAATATCGATTTTAAAACTAGATACACGAAGCAAACTTCTGTATGGTTTGCAAATAACTTACGCTAATAAGTGGTGGTGCGTCAAGAGGAGTCCCATCTGTTCCCCGACAAAGAACACTGGCAAGGTCAAATCTAAATCCATCCACATGATATTCAGTAACCCTGAAAATGTGTAACAAAAGATGAAGTATGAAGCTTGATATGAACTAGCTGTTCATTGTATAAATCAACGAATGAAGACGATTTATGAGACAAGGGAAAATATTATACTAATCATTTTTGTCAAAAAATTTAAACTTCTTACACTGGAAATTCTCAAGTGTTGCATCAGAATGTATAAACTCCAGGCCTTTCACTCATGGCCAATTGGTTAAGGGTTGCATGCTCTAATACTAACATGACACCATAACAGGCAATTTCTCCACTTGTCCGGCCCAATTTGGCCACACATGCTCCACATCACCCAATATAATAGATCTACATGTTTGGCTGAGTCTAGCCACAAGGGCCAGGGCTTAATGAGAATATAAAATCCCAAATCGGGAATTCCAAGTCTTGCACCACAATATAAAAACTTTTGGGCTTCTCTGACCATTCCCAATTAGTTTGGATTGGCTGGCTTAAGTTCAACAATATTAAACGAAATTACGGGTCATTTTCACCTAAATATTAATTCATTTCCTGAATCATGGGAGAAGGTATAATTCCATGAAAGTATTAAGGAAAAAAAAGGTGTTAGGGGATAGGGGGCACTAAGGTTATAGACTTTTATGTCATATATTACATTTGAATAAGTTTATAAACGATGACTACAATATTAAGTGTCAAATGATAAAAGACATCACAAATACAATTACAATGTTAATCGCCAGATGGATAGAAATGCCAACAGATTGAACAGATGACAACACAATAAGTTAAAAAATATGTACGTTACAATCCTTTTATAAATTAGTACTGTATGAATTGTGTCCTACCAATGTCTTAAGCTGTCAAGAATGAGCTCCATGACAACAGGATGGTTACAGTTCAATGTGTTCCCTGAAAACCAACAGAATACAAAATCTTAGAACTTCACATGTTAACAATAATAGTTTTAACCTTTATACAAGGCCAAAGTCAATCCTGTTCTGCGTCCAAAATCCAGCAGTACAGTCCAAAAATTTTCACTTTCAAAGTTTACTTTGGCAAAATACATGTCTATACGATATAACACATCCGTACGATATAAACATTCCATACACTTTGCCTTCGATAAAACAGCACTATCAGAATATCAGTAAATCACATGAGACGGATAATTAATAGAAGAGTAAAAAGTTCATTTTATAGATATCTCTACTATAAGTGACAATTTGCAGGTAAGAACACAGTTAGTAAAGATATTTGAATTAATTACCGCAGCCAGAGTAGTTAAGTAATTGGCCATTGTTGTTTACGTCCAGTATGTAGTAAACCTGTAGACGTAGGATACATCATTTATAAAGAAAATTTGAAATAATACCTCCAATACTTTATTTTAAAATTGATGTCCAGTGTTTTAAAGTTGTACATCCTGCCACAGCCAGAAGTTTATTCCACAAGGGAACCATTTAACTCCGAATTAGAAATTGTAGGTTAACTCCAAAATTCAGAACCCTAAACAGTTGTAGCCTCCTTATTAGCAAAATTCAAGGTTAGATTAAATGAACGATATTTATAAAGACTAAAATGAATCAATTCACTCTTATATAGTTGATTAAATTGCAGTCTTTAAGACCTAGGAGGTGCAAGGAAATTCTCTCTAATTGATGGCAGTAAAATCTAGTTGAGCTAAGCCTTAATTCTTGTTTGGGGATTAAAATACATGGTCAAGGCATGAAAATAGTGTAACTAAAATACTCATAACAGAAGTATGACATCACCTTATTATCTACGCCGCGAAATGAAGTTGTATAGGGGTTGGCATCATCAGCTTCATTAGTATGATTGTAGACAACATCCAAAATGACCTGTCCAAAAGGATAAGGTTTCACAACTGCAATATTAGGAACTTTGCAGAAAAGACATACTTTACCTCTATCCCAGCACCATGCAAGGCTTTAACCATTTGTTTAAATTCCTGAGAAGCTTTAAGGGGTCCTCCACCAGCACTTGCATAGCGGCTCATAGGAGCAAAGAAATTTATTGTCGAGTAGCCCCATGTGTTTATCTTCAAGGCAAAAGAAGCCATACACACACAGTGTTATACAAATTAGATCACTCGGCCATGGTAACAGTTAATGCTTACAGGATTTAAAAATTGGAAAAAGAAAAAATACACAATAATTATCTACAATTATTGAAAGATCATCTTGTTGAGACGCCTCGAATAACCAGCTTAAACTTTGAAACCACCTGGGGTATCCAACTTGTCAGTCACTAGCATCTATCTGTGGCAATGACTTCATACATAGTATAGAAAAAGACCTGTGATACTGATGATAATGTCATAACATAATTTGGGTTGATGGTGATTCATTAGATGGATTTTTCTCCGCACAATATTGGTTTTAAGTTCTTATCAGATCCATTTCTTTATTTATCAATATAAATGTCCCATTTTTAATTGAAAACATCTAGATTTTCATCTCAGACTATAAAGAGAAGTTACAAAGAAAGCTACAGCAAGGTATATATTATAAAATTCAGTAACAAATGAAGAGAAGTTGATTTAAATACCATGTGATCTCTAGGATTTCGTCTCCTCTGGAACTCAAACTCATCAAATTCGAAAACCGGCAGCAGCTCCACTGCATTGATACCAAGCTCTCGAAGGTGTGGAATCTAAAGATTAAAATGGAGGGGAAAAATCAGAGAAGTCCATCATACGTGGAACTGTAAAGGATAGCAATTTAATAGTTGAAGTTGCAATTTCAATTATTTATACGTGGAACTGCAAGGCAGTATATGTTGTCATTATTCATGATCAATCTTGAACTTGCCAAACTTTATTTCATTTAAGAAAGCACTAGAAGTATTCAAATTGTAAAACAAATCTTCAAGCACATAAGAACCAAGGCCCATAAGACAATTTCTTCTGAGGGCATAAAGGTTCACTAGTCTTGTCTCATGGAAATCGTATCCGGTCAGAACAACTTAGCAACAAATTTGGTTTTTAATAGGCATATTTATAGGCAACTGGGCATCACTTCAGACAATTATAGAGCTCAGACCAAAAATTAAAGTTCTTTTTTTAATTAAAAGTGAGGCAGCAGATAAAAACCTAAGAGACCATCATTTCAAATGAAAAGAAAAAAGAAAAAACTTAGATACCATTATGCATGTCTCCAGAAGTAGCTCCTTACCGTAACTTAGTTATAGTTTTCTGGTAAATATCATGTATGGAGTGTTGCTTGAAAACAGAAGAAAACAATTGAAATTTCAAAAAACAAACGTAAAATGTTATAAAATCAAGTTAAAGAAGGATAGAGTTGAAGGGAGCAATCAGATAATTGATTCAGATATTGCACTTTGTATTAAAATGCTATTAGATAGATAGATTCTCATTCTTCTTGGTAGAACCAATTAATACCTTCTGGATCACACCAAGGTAGCTCCCACGTATATCAGGATCCAAACCGCTGGATTTATCAGCTGTATATGCACGAACATTCATTTCGTAGATAACAAGATCCTTCTGAAAAAAACAGGAGACAACATACAGGTTGAGATGTGATGCGATGTATTTTAAGTCTAAATGTAACTCAGAAACAAGATGGAGCATCAAATGTTTAGTTGGGTAAAAAAATGAAAATATCATTCATTAGAAAATTAACTCATATCAACTATGAGCATATACTATAAATAATACAGATATTAATAAAAATGCATTCAGTTATGAGTTTTCTCATAAACCATAAGATGTGATGTTGACGGGAGAAAGAAAGAGGAACTATCAAATTTCCATCAGATTGAACAAATGTATCAAGACCATAATTTATCCTGTTTGCTGCATGACAACCGTACAACCATATTTACCTCAGGTATATTTGGGAGCTTGTAGTTGTCTCCCCAGTAAAAAGGCAAGCTATCAAAATCATAAATTCCAAGAAATTTAGATAACTTTTTTGTGGTATCTCCAAAAATTTGACGGCCTTCAACTAGCTTTGCGTAAGGATCCACAAGAACAATGCTGCTGTCAAATCGATGTCCCTGATGCCAACCTCGTGGCCCATCCATACGATAACCATAAAGAACATTGCTCCTCGGCAAATCCTGGGAAGAAATAATTTCATTATCATGAGTAGTGTGTGTACAAGCAAAGAACTAACGCCATCATTAAATCAAGGACATCTCAAAGACAGGTAGTGCTTTGAGTAACCTAAATCAAATTCTACCTGGATACATATGTGCCAAATGTCACCGGTCTTGTTAACATTACGATCCAAAGGCAGCTCCATCATTCCACCATCCAGCCCTCCAAGCCTTACCATGACAAAATTATATTCATTAAAAGCATCAGTCAACAGATGAGTACATCTAGTAACAACAATATATAAACTGAGAATCTTAAACCAAAAAGCAAAAATCAAAGAAATTATTTGAAAGAAGACTTTTTTTTATAGGACTAAAAAGAAAGAACGAATATCTCCAAAAAGGCTGCAGAAGATGTCCATTATCCATCTACATCAAAACTACAGTTTGAACTTAAAAAAGAAACCAAGTTACATTCAGATCAAAGCTCCCTCTAACGAAGAAAACATGTCCATGGAGAAGTTGAAAATCTACTTTTTCCAGTTTCCTATAAGAAAAACTGATCTAATTTGTTTCAAACAATGGGAAACTGCCGCCAACAAGCTGAGACAGCACAAAACAATAATTTCCCTTGTGTTAGCCCAGTACTAAAGTAAGCTTCCACCAAGGAATGAAAATTTTTAGGCCAAACCCCGGCCACTTCAAAAATATTACTGTTCTACAAATCCCCGCCTTGGGCTGCCTAAGAGCTAGGCAGTTGGCCACCGCCACAATTAATCCCTACGCATTAAAAAAATAAGAAAGGGCGCCTAGACCCGGGTCAGGTCATTTCAGGGCAAGCGGATCATTTATGTAGGCACCCGCCTAAACCCGCCTAGGCACCCGCCTAGACCACCTAGGTCACAACTCTCACTTAGACATAATATAGATAACTTCCATTTTGCATTTTACTTTTTCAAATAAATTGTAAGAGACTTGTTGGAACTTGGATTAACACTCATTATATTCATGTTCCCTTGTTTTCAATATGTTCTACTACTTTATAATTTATATGTCATTCTATTTTGCATTTTATGTATTCCAATACAATTATATATTTTTATAAGTATAAGTAGACATGGATTTAAATGTTATATAATAAATTTAGTTAAAAATTAAAAAACTGCCCTGGCTCGCCTAGGCGCTAGCCCCTACTTGCTGCCCAACTAGCGCCCAGCGCCTTTTAGAACCTTGAAAAATATGCATAAACCTAATCCATATTTGCATAGTGAATGGAGTCAATGGACAATCTGAAAAAAGAATGATGAATGCTCTCAACCGCTCTTTTACAAAAAGCACACAATGTGGAGATTCATAAAGGGCCTTCATCCGAGTCAAATTTCAGCCCCAATCCAGACCTCAAGTTTCAGTAATATTGTTAAATTGTCAATCTGCAACATAACAGACCTGGTATTGTATACAGATGTACATAACTACATATATACATGAGTGTACAAATCTATTAACCAACAAACAAAATGGTACTACAATTTTACCTCTCTGGAAATGATAAGCATAGTGTGACAGCAGTTGCATGCTGTGAAAAGATAGCAAAATTTATCCCACTGTCAACTTCTGATACACCCAATGGAAAAGCTTGACCTGGGAAAAGTTTCCATGATGGGCTTGATTCTGACAGTTGTGTGGCTTCTTCCTATAAACACAGACAGTGAACACATGAAAATGTGAAATATTCCCATTCTGGCATTGGCAAGGAGTTGATTAAGGAAAAAAGTCATCAATCAGTTTCTGGCTCTCAAACATAGATGAATCATCACTGTTTTAGTATTGTATTTATGAAATTACATAATTTGGAAGTTTCAGCCAGCAGATATAGAAGGCAAAAGATATGATCCTACATGAAAAGAAGTAACTACCTCAAGTACACGTTCTTGAGCACGCTGACCGTAAGCACTGGCTGTACTATGCCCGGCCCCATTCCTGGTCTAACCTATGCCAGAAGTCCATCCATATAATTACCAACAATGCAAAACCAAAATAAATACAAAGTTCGATTCCCTGCATTATAGAAAGATAAACATGCCTTTCTGACAACTCCTTGCTGATTGCTACCCGATGCTTGTTTACACCACTTCAATCTAATATACCATCAGCGCCAAAATCAACAATAACCCAAATGATTCATCACAAATCAATATATTTCCCTAACATAAAATACTGGTAGCTGCACTGCTACAAATACATTTTGGTATAATTCTGTATTATATTCTTTAAACTTGAAAGTTGAAAAGTATTCATTTTTATTAATTTAAAACAAAACCCACCAAAGCATTTTCATTAAAATGAACCCCGTGTGCATAAAAAATGAAAATTCAAACCAAAAAACTGAAAATTCAATCAATCATATAAAAAAAATCAGGAAAACAGAGAAGTAAAAGAGAATTACCCCATTTCAATGACAGGAGAAGCCACTGTGCATGAAGCACTACTGTGAGATGAAGGGGGAGATGCAAAGAGAGGGAACATGGAGATATTTAAATCGTACAAATGTGGGGTTCGAAGCATCATTGATCTTTTTTGTTGGGACGCAAAGTGTTTGATAAAAGTTGTGGGAGAGAATATTGAGAGCCAAAAGGGAATCGAATTTTCAGAGAAAGATGATGAATCTGAGAAAGTTAGGGACAAAAGGAGAGAACCATTTTAGTGACGTTTCGATTGAGCTGCTGAAGCTCCATCACGTGGAATGGAAGTCGGAGAGTGAGAGTGCGAGGAGGGAGAGAGAGAGAGGATCAACGACCAAGAACGGCATAGAAGCGGGATGCTTTTTCATGTCTGCCACGTGAACGGAAACGAGAGGGAGAGGAGTCAAGTTTGATGTTGCAATCGACACGTGTTCGATAACCTTTTTTAACATCATTTTTATTTCTTTTCATTTTTGGACCGACTTATTTTGTGATATTTTCTTCTTCTTTTTTTTTTTTGGAGACTTAGAGCATTTCCATTCCTAATAAATGTGCTAACTCAAAGTCTATTTCCCCTTCCCCCACACAAAAACCCACTCCACCCAATAGGCTGCTCAGAGTGGAGGCCACTTTTGAGCCCAGCACATAATGAATTGAGTAAGAGATCGGTTTACATGACGACGGGCTTCAGCCATGTGAATTTCTTTTGTTTGCCGCTAGCACGTGGGATACACGCGCTCGTGGGTGCGCATTTCAGCATTACAAAAATAATAAATAAATAAAATGTCAAAATCTTATCGTGGGTCACATGTCCACTTTTAGACGGTTGGATTTCATCATTTTTTAAATCCAACGGTCCAAATTAATTTAACTTAATAAAAAATTATAAAAAATTGTTTAAAAATACAAAAAAAAAAGATTTTTTTTTATGTATAAATACCTAACCATCTTTCATAAAAATTGTACTTTCGAAAAATGGCATGCGACTTGACAAGATTAATTATAAATTCTATTCAAAATTAAAAATAAAATTATTTTTTTATTATTTTATAAAAAATTAATAATATTTTAATATGAATTGACTAGACTCTTGCCCCCCTCATTTTTTAAAGATGAAGATGCATTTGGCCAATTACTGTTTATTGGAGTCAATTACTAATCATTTGAGTGGATTAAATGAATTTTAGACCATTTCATTTTTTAGAGGTGGAATTGCTTTGTGATATAACATTTTAATGGTTTTTGTTTGTGATAGTTTTTTAGGCAGTGTATTTTTTTTTCTAAAAGGTATATTTTCTATTCTTGATTTGGATTTTGGATATTTCGTGTTTGAATAAAACATATTTTCTAACCAAAAAAAAATCTTCACTACTTAGAAATATTTTGTTGTACTCTTTTAAAAAGATTAATCTTAGTTTACTATTATGAAATTTCTTGATTTTCAACGTTTTATACATGAAGTTTTGTTCGTTCCAGTTTAGTATCTAAAGTCATAATTTTGGGACATTTTCATACATTCATTAAGTTTTCCAACAAACCCTCTGTTAACTAATAACGTAGCATCCACGTGGATTATGACTCGACGCCATGTGTCAATCTGAGTCCAAATTAAATTAAAAAATCAAAAAATCAAAAACCTAAAAACCTTTTCTGCTTTCCATTAAAAAAAAATAAAAAATAAAATAAAACCTAAAAACCTTCCTCACCGCCCATCTCTTCTCATCCTTCCTTCCTCCTGTAGCCACCAACTCCCCTCCTCTCCCCCTTGCTCTCTTCCACTCTCCTCTGTCCTCCGTCGAAAACTCACCCCCTTGTCCTCCACCGTCGATTTACCCCATGTCCTCCTCCAACTTCTCTTCTCCGTCAACCCCACCCCCGTTCCTCTGTCAACCTCACCGTCGTTCCTCTGTCGACCCCGCTTCCGTCTCCTCCAACATCTCTCCTTCGTCGTTCCGTATCAGGCTGTGTTTTGATTGAGGCTGGAGCCGGATATCGGGGTCCGGGTCTTAAATCGAGGCATCTGGAGTACGGGCTTGTGGATCCAAAGCTTGAAGAAGCTCAGGAGCAGAAAAGATGCGGCACTGAGGTGGAGTAGGAAAGATTCAGGGAAGAAAAGAACGGCGTTCCGTCTGCCGTTATCCCCTTTTCTGGAGCGGGTCGGGTTGTCGATCTCCTCCATGAAGCACCTGACGTCAATCCACTGTAATTCGTCTCCCTTGTAATTCCCAGTTTCCTCTACAATATCCTAAGGCGTGTTTACCTATCCGTAATCGGAATGAGAAGGTGGAATTGAATTCTGATTACGGAGTACTCCGGTGTTTACTAAACATGAAGGAATAAAAAAAGTAGTGGGGCCCACATAAATTTTGGAATTCAATTCCTTGTATGGGTGGAATTGGATTCCCTAGATATAGGTGGTAATCCAATTCCTCATTGTTTGGGCAATGGGAATGACAGTTTTGTTCCCTTTATGCCCTCACTTATTTTTTTTATTTTCAAAACTATCATTAATAAACCCATTAAAGTATATAAAATATTTGATTTGGGACAAGGGCATTTTAATAATCATACTGATTTATATTCCGATTCTACTGAATTAGTAAACAACTTTATGGAATTCTATTCCGATTCCAGAACATTTAAGTAAACAGCTTCAACAGGAATCCGATTCTGGCTTCTCCTTATTCCAACTCCTCCTCAATTCAATTCTTCCTCAATTTAATTCCTCATATTTTCATTACCATTACGTAAACGCGCTATAAATGTTTATCAGAAAACTTTGTTTTTAAGCTCCAATTATCCTCTAAAGAAAAAAAAAAAAAAAAGGGAAATTTTTTTATTTGAACTCATGTAATTTCACTCTGATTTAAATTTTAAATGTAAATTATATTTTTTTATCCTATTGAATAAATATCATCACCTACAAAATGAAATTAATAATAAAATTAAAATTTATCATTAAACTCATACTCAATAATCAAACTCTGTCATGACTCAATCCTTATCATACGTTCATTCTGACGGACGGATGATGATTTTGAAGTTCCAAAACCTCCAACTAAGATATAAACCGATTATGCAAGGTTTTGTTGTTTTGATTTTAATTTTTTTAGAGTTTAAAAGTATAATGCTTGCAGGGCTCTTTATTAGCACGTGAGTAAATTTCTCTATAGGACTCGTAACTCTTCCGAAAGGCATTGGGAATTCAACACTGCCGCCAACTGAAACATAAAAATAATGAAGCTAAAACACTAGTAAATGGCTTGGCATATACATGACAAAAACAGACAGAGAAGGTAAAAACAACTGAAGTGAAGAAATGTACTTTTTGAAGTTATTGAAAGGAGCAGTGTCATCCATCAACCAATGCGAAAGGATTCATCTCCAGAAAAGTGAAGTCCAAATCCAGAACATAATGATAATTAGCAAAATTGTTCTTACTTGTAACAACTTGAAATACAGCAAATACGGCTTTGATAAAGTCCTGGAGTTCTGCTTTGATATATATATTCAAGAATAATAATTGTCAATGATTTCCAATTTAAACCAAAGAACATGAACTCAACAGATAGCATATCATAGACGCATTAAGCAAATATGGTTTTTCAGTGGCACTAAAACAGAAGAAGATTAGGACATTGGTCCTATACAGATGAGAACAATGTATATCATTGTGACTACATTTTCGACTCTAGTGAGAAAAAAGAGAAGAGCATCACCATCCTACATGGGCCCTTTCTTCATAAAAATATTGGAGTAGCAAGTTCGCACATTTAAGAATCAAATATGAAAATAGTTTCAGAAACAGAGTTGTCTCCAACTGATTTTGAGTTTATTTTCTATATGGGTGTAAAGATAAAGTCACATATTGAATTGAGTTTGTGAGGGTAGTTTAGATAGTAAATTTGGATTTAAAGAGATATTGATGGTTTTATTGAAAATAATATGGGTGTAGAGAGTAAGTTGGCTGTAGAAAGAAGTTATATGGGTTTAAATAAAAATTTTCAAAAATAATTGGTATTGGGGTGCTAATTAAAGCTTAATTTTGAGTTTTGAGGCTCAAATTTGTTTATGGTATTTGAGGTGCGAGTTTTTTTATTGATCGGATTTGAGAGTTAGGGTTTGTGATGTTTTGGAAGAAGTAATACTACCTAAATTATACAAATTGTTTATGTATTATTGATCCTTTATGGTTAAGTCCATTATCAACCTCAACTCACGTATAATTTTTACTTTTTAAATTGTCACCAGTTTTTTTCATGTTTGGATTATATGCAAAGTATTTTTTTTTCTGGATAAGTTATGTGCAAAAGATGATTTTTTTTTTAAATGTCACTGTTAAGTGTTAAATGGTAAATTACATTTGCACTCTCTAGTTTGGGTCAAGTACAGCTTCATATCTAAAGTTTAAAACATTACAATGTCATATAAAAAATTACGAATTTATTGCACTATCATACATCTGTTAATTAATCGGTTTGTTTGATTGTTAAATGATGACTTGAAAAGTATGAAATTCATATTTACGTTGATATGGAAGTAAAAAAAATTGTCATGTGAAACAAGTCAAATTAAAATAAAATTTTTAGAAATGTTATATTAAAAAAAAAAATTAAAAACTAAAAAGAAGAAAATATTTTTTATTTATTTTAAACACTTAGGTTTCTCTTTCTTTAACTTGCCTAGATTGAAAGACTACCAATTTTAGGTAGTTTCTACAAAGTTTTGAGCTCTGTGTTGTTTAAAATAGTGTGATTTTAAGCTCTAAGACATAATATTTTAATCTATGAATAAGATGTACCTCATCATCTTGTGATTTTTGAAACACAAGATGATGAGGTACATTTGATTCATAGATTTTTAACTCGCACCTCAACATATGTAGCTTTTTTTTAGTGAAATATTGGGATAAAATTTCTCTGCAATCATGCAAATGTGATCAATGTTAAACGCCTTAAAAGTATCTCTTGGTTCTAAAGCTGAACTGAGAATAAGAAGTTCCATTGCCTCCTCATTAAACCTACTATTTAGCTCTGGCAACTGAAAATTTATTGCATTATTGAAGATATCAATGCGATAATGATACTCAAATGTAATATGACCTGTTTGCTGACAAGAACGACTAGTTCCTACTTTGTATTGAGTATTCATATCGAGCATATCAACATCGTGTTTCTTACAAAATGAATTCACTTTGTCAATAAAGGTAGCCCAACCATCTAATCACAAGTTTTGAAGGACATCTTTCGTAGTACTGACTAGGTTCATAGCATTTAGAATGTCTTGCGACTTATTTTGCAGTCCACGACAAAGGATATCAGTGCTTCCCATGATCTCCTGCAATAGATGCAAGATGAAAACAAATTCAAACGATCTGATTGCATTGTAAACACCAATAGCTTCCCCACACAAAGAGTTTGTAGCAAATCTATCATTCTTTATGTTCTCAAGTACTGTACAAGACACATTGTACATATGTATCGTCACACACTAAACTATAATGAGAACCCCAACGAGTAGCTCCAGGTCAATGTATAGTACCGATTTGATTAGTTCATCTTCCCATCTCAAGTGCACAACAGCAACTTTGCAATGTTAACTGCTTGTGCAACCTGTAAATGAGTATGACGCTTTGGAGAAGTAGTAATAACATTAACAATTGGACCTAATACTAGATAACAACCACTCATTTTGAGGCTGCAACTAATGATAATTGCACACGATGGGCAAAACAATGCACATAATAAGCGAATGAACAATCTTTAGCAAATAATGATTGTAGCCCATTCCACTGACCTCGCATATTACTCGCATCATCATAACCTTGATCTCCTAACTTTTTTTATAGGTAACTCATGGAAAGCAAGGGCTTTCTTTATCTCCCTATGAAGTGTCGATGCATAATGTCTTCAACCCACACAATGTCCAAAAAATGTTCTCATTGAAAACTATCATTATCAGCAAATCTTAAAATAATAGTCATTTGCTCTTTGGAGCAATATCATGTGTTTCATCAGCAAGAATACAAAAAATAATGTCCTCCACTTCTTCACGAATTTTTCTTCTTAGTATGTTAGAAAGAATGTTCAAAACTTCCTTTTGGATCATGGGTGAGAAATATTTGCATTTTTTGGTGCATTCTCTAAAACAACCACAGCCACCTTATCATTAAACTTGTTGTATGCTCTAAAGGATGAAACTCATGATTCGTCATTAGAAATGATTGTCTTAATGATTTTGAATTTATCTAATTTTTTGAAAGAATAATCTATAAATTATGTATTAAAATATAGACAGTTTGAAACGTTGAAAAAAGTTACCGAATGACAACCACAAGAAAAATACGGTGCCAGAAAATGTATCCCACTAGAAGAGAGGACTGACCCTACGCACCGTGTTCTTAGAAGAGAGGACTGCCATGCTCACTTGACAACATCTTCTTTAAGGAAATCGACGACATTCAGAAATAAGGACAATCAACAAAATTACAAGAATTGAACAATAAAGATTTCAAAAGCTTCGAATCACACATCCTCAAGAGAAGAGGGATCACAGTGTAGACCTCCTCTCATCAGTTGCTCACATTTAATCTTTCTTTTACAAAATCATAATGTCATTTCAGACTTACAATGTATATTCTAATGCATTTTCATTCATACATACCATAGCGCGCCCGAAAAATCTCTATGTTTTATCCCCACCCCTAAAAGAACAAAGAAAAAAAAGTAAAATTAAATGAAACATAAAGGTGTACTGTTTCACTGGTGGGTATAAATCACCCGGATCTAAGCACCACGTACGATTAAGGGTACACTTCAGAAAAACCATATGCTCTCGTCACTGTAGTTCCAAACACGGGGGGCGTATCCATCATCACTAAAGCTTTGTACGGACACACCAACCTGCATCAATTAACAGATATCAGCCACTCAGGTAATTTGTATCAGGAGTTAAAGCGATATGCAGAGATCTTTTTATGGTTTGTTTTGAATCATCTGCAGAGATTATAAGTTATTGAACTGATAACATTAATGAATAAGAAACTCCCTGGTGTTTACCTCTGAACAAAGCTGGAGCTGGTGCATAATGACCAACAGCAAAGATGAGCAAGCGAGCCAAATAATCAAACTAAAAGAAGCATGAAGTTACTCGTAGTAATGTGATGGACTCTTCTATATTCGCCATCCAGCAAGATTCTCTCATGAACCCCTACTTTGTTGCAGAGTTGCTGAGGCAGCAGCTGCCTCTGCTATTAATGAGACAGGTTGACGAGCCTGTAGACAAGCACCTATCTCAAAGGGGTGCAACTCAGAGCCATCAAAAACAAGATTAACGCCAGGAAGGACTACTTCTCTGCTGTCTGCTTCTTCTTCCTCAACTTTTGTAGTGCTCACCGGGGGGGCTTCTTCAACTGGCCTTGTGGCAGCCTCATAAACAGGAGCTAGAGCATATGATCTAAATACCAGTAAATACAATGGAGTTAAGAGAAAATTCTCTAATGCTATCATAACAAAGAAGCTAGAACATACGATCTGAATACCATCATATACAAAGAAGATACATCTGAATACTGTTGATACATATACAAGGGTTTCATTCATTATTCCTCATCCATGACTCATAGAACACTTCTCCCAACTGGAAATTGATTTATTAAGACACTTTAGAATACGACACTCTTCTCCATTCATGTCTGACACTCATTTCAATATTACTATTACATGAACAACCATAGGGATTAGGGTAAGATACTTGTAAGTGGGAAGTATCATTGTGTCCAAAGAAAAGCACAAACGTAAAAATGCAATGTACAGTGGAAGTTACGATGATCATGTAGCAAATAGTGAATACTATAAAATGAAAATCTGGCTGTAATACTAAACATATAGATGTTACGGAAAGGAATAAGATGCAAATATAGAAGAGAACAGTTTGAGACAAACCTTAGAATGCTTCCATCAAAGCTCAAAACTTCAGCTCGGGAACGATGTCGGTTAGCAAGTTTTAGTCTCTGATGCTCACTCGAGGCTCCTGAAATGGGAGAGGATGGGTCGACAAGTGGATTCCACCTTCCACTAGCATAATTCATGAGATGTCGTGAGAAGTCCTTTGATTGCTCTTTTTGGTAAAGAAGTTTGGCAGCAGAACCTGTTGCTTGGTACTCTGCACAAACATCACGCAACCTTTTCCTTAAGCTTTGCATTGCATCATGATGCTCAGTGAGTAAATCTTTTTGAAGTAATTGCGACGAGACCACTCTTTTACATATGTTATTGCACAATTTTGGACTAAACAGTGGCATTCCAAATTCGACGCTCAATGGGACCCATTCATACTTCTCATCATTAGGTGCAAAGTGTTCTGAATCTCTTTCTTTATAAAGTTTCAATAAGCGAATATAGCCAACTGTCCACAACTCTATCTTGTTTGCCATATCACATAAGAGAGAATTCAGTTTTGAACTTTCCTTCTCACTCAGTTCCAATTCCTCCCCTATGCAAGCAACTGAACCGTCAGAGTTCTTTAAGGGTAATGGAATATCCATGGTGATGATTCTTCCAGATTCGTCGAGGTCGTATCTACTGAGGGGCTGCACTAGTACAGCAGAATATTTCAGAAGTGAATTTAAACAATGTAACAGTACACTTCCTTTCACTAGATTTCCTTCAAACTTGCCTCCCAACCCTCCAATTGTAGAACCATCCCAAGACCACAAAAGGGCTTTCTCACAACCGGCCAGCGGGGCAGGAAGTAAGCGTAAACATTGTCCTTTCATCAGAATAACAGATAGGGGTCCACATGCCACAGTTGAGTACAAAACTAACTTCATCCAAGGTGTCATGCATGAATACGAGGGAGGCCCAAAATTAATAGGACCTGCTGGTCCAGGAAGTACTGACGAAGGTGGAAGAGGAATCATAGATACAACAATATCATAGTCACGACGAAACAACCGATCTAAAGTTGCTGTTGCAAGAGACGCCAAGCTTTCACAGCGAAGGATATCCACTCGGAATTTCTTTTTCTTCTTTAAAATTTTTCTTCCAACATCTAACCCTTCAGCATGTATCGGTTTCTCATTATTCTGGAGATTCAAGTCTGGTTTAGGGACTTCAGTTAAGCTGGTGATATCTTCTGATAACGTACCAATTAATATTTCATCACTTCCTCTATCCGTAACAGGTTTAGCCAAAACAGAACCTTCCTGAGGTATTCCTGATTTCACAGAAATATCATCATCGACATCAACTTCATGTGTAGCTAAGTGTTCTGATTTCTTAGTCAAGGTGACATCAGATATGTCAGCTATGAGTGTGGCCGCATCATTGTTTGATGCCATCATATCCATGTTCTTGCAAACTTCTTCTGTTTTCACATCAGTTGCAGCTCCTCCGGATTGAAGGCATTCCAAAACACAACGGAGGCTAAATGCATGATTTGCAAATTCCTGTAGTTCTCCTTCAAATTTTGTCCCCTCTAGCGTACTCAGATCCTTACAAAGATCTGTAATACTAGTATGACCCAACTTTCCTGCTTCATACAGTGTCACAGCATGCGATTTCAAGCCTAAAAGAAAATACGAGAAATCAAAATGCATAAAATATTCAAGTATAAGACTCAAGATTGGAAGAACATATAAAAGCATGAAATGCAGATGATGACTGATACAAAGCACAAACACAACATTTTCAACAAAGCACAAACACAACTTTTTGTACATGAATAAAAATTTAATCTGCAAGCCTTTACGTCATGCTTGATATTCTTCATATAATTAATGCAAATTACACGAAGTACCAAGTACCAATTTTCAAATATGATAAATAATCCTATCAAGTAACAAGCACCACATGATTGATATTCTTTGTGTAATTAATGCAAATTAAATGTATAGGTCTATTTTTTGTAGTGTAATATTCATTGTCTTTGAGCCTCTCTACGTCACATGAACAATACCTTAGGTGTTATCTATTATGTCTTTTAGAATCCTAAGCAAATTAATTTTGTCCTTCAACAATTCACGTACTTTGTAAGCTTTGAAGTGAACAAAGAAAGAACTTAAAGCTCTTGCCAGTTTGAACTCGCTTGCGAATGGTGAGTTGACTAGGCATGAGCCCAAGACACCATTGGCTCTGATGCCACAATTTTTCCATTCTCTCTCGAAGTGAATCCAAAAAACGAAAACTTCTTGTGTGTTGCCAAAGTTCGAATTGAGTCCAGATATCTCCCCTTGCTTTCCCTTACTCTCCATCCTACATGAAACTTATACTACACGGAAAAATTAGGATCTATTTGATGCATATCAGTTCCTCAATTTCCTTTGTTCTATCAGGTCCACATTTTCCTTTGCTGCACATCATCGGCAACTCATGTAAAGGCTTCTACAAATTTCATATGGTTAACTCTTTTTATAGATTGCTCACTGGAACGTGGAACAGAGGCTTATAGCTCCAAGATGGGACAAGCCCTTAGCTGTCAAATACATTCACAATGTTCTAAAGTATTCCAATGAATAGTACAACCTTTGGCAATCGTTGACAGGTCGTGGTTTCATCCCTTATGGAACGTCTGTTGGCCCACTGGTATGCAATTTCAAAGGAACTCAACTCTGGAATAAATTTGATCAAGTTTCTCGCCGAAGAAGATAACGGTGCAGCTCTTCCCCTCGAAAAGGTATTAAGGGGAAAGGGACACATATCATTCCCTTATTCTAAGACAACAAGACAATTCAAAATTCAATCTCTCTTTTTTTTTCTTTTTTTTTTTTCTGAACAAACGATGGTATACACTAAGGTGATAGGGGAGTGGGCTAAGCCTTACAATGGGCTTGCCATAATAATGTGGTTCAACTTTGCCTTTGGCGAGAATCAAACCTAAGACCTCTCACTTACAAGTGAAGAGGAATACCACTAGACCGTAGTACTAAGTGGCAATCTCTCTTTTTCATGATTTGAATATAATGCCCAAGGGGTACTCATGACACTGATAAGTCATGCCATTAAGTTGACTTGAGCTAATCCCTTTGTATAGAAGCAGTAAGCTCCAGCAACTTTCAAGCAGAAAACTGAATCGTTATCCTACTCATGAAAAATGGGAGATAAATAACAAATGATGTTACAACTGATGCAATGTTAATGTCAGTTATGGCACCATCTGACGTTTCATGCAAGATGGCAAGGGTAGTTTGGTTGCTGCGCAAGTCTGGCATAATGATAAAATATCAGGCTGTGTAAGGCATTATGCTAAAGTCGGCTTCCAGATTACAAAGAATTGTAGACAACTGCTTAAACGTTCAAGCTGAAATACGAACATTATTTAAAGACTTTAACGAAGCTGATTGAGCAAAACTAATAGTTGAGTTCAAGAAAGCCTGTTCTCCCATGTGTAAGCCAGATTCTGAGAGGGAGTCTATGTCACTTCCCAACTCAAGCACATTCCACCAAAATGAGAATAACCACCACTCTTTTGCTTGAGAAGCCGACTTGTGAAAGGTTATGTGAAAGGCTACCATCACTATAGTACTTATTGGATAAATTTTAGGACAGAAAAATGAGTGCATGAAAACTGTAGTGCCACTTCGAGGAAAGCCACCACATAAAGAAAAATTGTACGAGACACTATAGATGCTGAAAGCTCCCAATGAACTGGTACAGCAGCTGTAAAGAACATGCTGGTACCACTTCCAGACATTTAAACTGATATCTATCTTAAGGTAAGGTTTCAAGCACAACTGCTTAGACAACCCACCTCATCTATTTCAACCACATGACTAGTATGTCAGCAAAATTCAGATTGCAGATCAG
Source organism: Heteromeles arbutifolia (assembly GCA_024362995.1). Taxonomy (NCBI): domain Eukaryota; kingdom Viridiplantae; phylum Streptophyta; class Magnoliopsida; order Rosales; family Rosaceae; genus Heteromeles; species Heteromeles arbutifolia. The sequence goes on along the minus strand of JANCRC010000013.1, from coordinate 24,778,435 downwards.
AAGTTGATGGTATTCAATATAATAAACTAATTCAGTCTTGAGAAGAAGAAACAAACCTGGTGAGACAGATCCCATCATAAGATAGGATGTTATGTTAGCATCAACAACAAATGCAACACGATCATGCAAAGAGTTTTCTGTCCCCGAAACATCTCCTTGTAGACTAGCTTCACCATCGGCAAACATATTTGCTGAGCTTGTACTACGACGAGAAGTATCTTCTTCACTGAAACTGTTTCTAGGAGATCCAGGTAAACTTGTATCTCGAAGCACAGATGCTGGATCAAATACTTTTACCGCCCATCCCAATCGACATGCAAAAGATGCAGCAGCCTGCAGCTGTGAAAGGTCAGCCTGTAATGTTGTTGCCAGTTCAGCAACAGTTGCATACTCGCTTGAAACGACAAAAACTGCATATAGTAACCTGAACAACAGAGCGTAGAGTATTATGATCTTGGTTCCACTGCCACGAAACAAAATTCAAATGACAAACTAACAATTAAGGTATCTTTGTACTAAACAACTGCCTTACTCCTCTATAGGATCTTCATAAGATTGCTCCCTGTTCGAAACAAATCCTTCGAGCCTGGAAACTGAATGAGAACATTTATTAATATTTCATCACAATATTCCACCACCATATAGAATTTTGTCTCCTTAGTGCAATACATTAGAAGTTCAGTTTCATTCTTAGCGGGGTTGGTGGGAGTTCGGTATGTCCATTCACGGTTTTATTTAGAATAAATGATGAAAGAGAGAAGGCACTTATACTCTAGGTTTTGGCTCAGATAGTAAGGAGTTGGGTAGAAGTACGATTGGTTAAAAGTTTGGGCTTCACCAACTACTTGAAAAGTTAAAAAAGGAAGTATAGGATTATATGTTGAAACTCCATACTGGCACAACTATCAGTATATAGAACTGTATAGTGACTAGAAAAATGAAGAACACAAATGCCAGCACCAAATTTAAACAAATAAAAAAGTTGATCAATGAGTCAATGACCATAAACCATTTGTGTAGGTTTTGGAAGGTAAAACCATGTAAATATTTGGGCGTCTAATCCAATGAGGCAGTATACAAAGATAAAATCAAAAAGGCTAGAATTTGCATGCCAATTGTTCATCCATACAACTTACCTTTAAAACGGTCATCAGGATATACAGGGACATCAAAGTATACTAATCCTCGTTGGTGAAGACCCTTAATAATATCTGGATCGAATAGAATATATGAATTTGCTTCCTCTTTACATATTTTATCTATTGTTGCCGTTTCCTCCTCCGAGAGTTTCTACAAATACGGGAAATTACTGTAAGGTCATCCAAAAAGCACATATCTAATGACATTTGTCGTTTCGCAGTTCTCACCTTAAATTCTTCCAGCGTGAAATTCACAAGACAAATTCCCCACCACGGTTCAATTGTAAAATCCACAGGTTGTGTAGGTAAAAGTTCTTTTGCAATTGACTTGTTCAGCTTCCACATAATTTTCTGGATAGCTCAAAATAAAGTAAACAACAGGTAAGACAATATGAAGTTCCATTTTGTTATAGTAACTATATAATGCCTAAAGATGAAGCACTCTTTAAGGTAAAAATATGCATTGCCATCATAAAATTATATAGAAGAAACCAAACAGTGTGTCTAGCATTAATAGGAATAAAATTACAAGGCAAATGACAGTTGACACACAGCTCATTATGCATGACCTAAATCAATTTAATCTTGTAATGCAGAGTACAGACCTTCATCCTGAAACTCTAGAAATTCATCTAATTTAAATGTACAATTTGCAAGAGATGAACAGGAAGGACTTAAGGGATGCCAGCTCCTGAGTCTCCAAATTTGGAGACTATAATAAACAAATGCAAACTTCAATTTTGTATCCCCTAGGATGTCTTGCATTAAAGAATGGTTGGACTGAAAATTTGTAAGACCAGGTGTAGTTGCTCTAAACTATGCCAAAGAATTCATAAATTGTGATACTTCGTATATGCCGGGGTGCCATGCAATGTTTGCATCCAATCCAGATACCAAGTATGCACTATGCATGCACCATAACATGTACCATAAACAAAACGAGCAAATTGATTAATACCTTAGATCTGCACTTGTTCATTATATCAATAAATTCGTTTCTCCCTATCCCTGTAAGGCGCAAGGCATCTGCAGCACTAAAATTGGGGATGCTGTCGTAAGGTTGTTCTGCAAAAAATGTGATATGCATGAGAATAAGCATAAGCTGATGAAGTGTCTCAGTGAATAAATATTTCACAAAACAAACTCTTAGCACACTTGTTCAACTTGATCAAGCTGTATCAGCACCAGATTCTCTTTTATTTTCTGCTTTTTCTTTTTAAATGCAATGTAATTGAAGGGCATACTCTAAGTTAAATTTGTACATCTGATGAGAAAATAATGAAAAGTTTTGTTGCGTCTTTTACTGCATACTAAGCAATCGCCTATAAGACCAATTAGCTCTTTCAACTTATTGCTTTTTATAGATCTCTAGTGATACAATCAATCCTTTCCAACAAAAAAAATCCGTAATCTAATCCCTGTGAAGCATGGATACTCCAAAAATTTTAGATCTGGCATGTCAGATACGCTACTCCACCAGATATGTCCTGGATATAACCGATACTTCAAATCCTAGTTGCTAAACTAACACTGTCCCTTTCGTATACCTATATAAATATATATACAGACTTGTAAACTAATAAGCATCATCACCCATTTAAGTAGCATCTTTCAGCCAAATTCACGCCCTTGCGACAAGTTTCTCGCATCGAAGTTAAAAATCTTCATTAGCATACATAAAAAATGTACCTATGATAAATTGTGTTAAGTTTGAAGCTCAGGTCTCCAATAATTTAAATTGATACTGCATAAGCAGGACGCAAAATCTTTGAAAGCCATATGACAACAATTAATAGTTCCAACACAGTTTATAGTTTATACGCATTAATCATTGCTCCAGCAGGCGAAGTCTACAAACTATACCTTCAATTAGACAATTATTCTAACAAATAAGAGTGTTGCAAAATTAGAAAATGGCTAAGACACCTACTTTCTAAGAGAAACTGTCATACAAATCACAGTAAAAACAGTAAATAGCAGGAAACTTCAGAATACTAGGAAAGGATTTGGTAAATAAACTAATACCATTTCTCATAACTTCAAAAATCATATCGCAGTAATATCTGAAAGGGGATACCCTCATTACACGGCAAACATACTCTGCAAGGTGATAGGGAAATAGCTGCAAGTAATAAAACAAACACATTAACTGCAGAAACCTATTAAATAAAACAAAACAAAAAAAAAAAAAAAAAAACCTATATTGCTTCGATGGCTGAATAAATTCATATGAAAATGAAAGGACAAAGCAAAGTATCAATTTCATCCTAGTTGTTTACATAACAGTTTTTAACCCAAATAAATGCAGAATCAAAATCGAAAATTCAAAACTTAAATATTCTCCAGTTGGTCTCCAAAAAGCTGAAGTTGTAAATAGTGTAGTTCTTTTCATTATCGGAAGGAAAGAGGCTTCCCTAGCATGTAAACTAATAATGCAACTCAACTCAGACCAATTCAAATAATGGACTTCAAATGAAATTCAAAAGTAAGAAACTCACTGCTAAATTCCTTCGCAAGTACCGCATCATGTCTTCATAATATTCACTTTCTTTGCACACTTTCCGAGCAAAACAAGTGTTCCATGAGAGTCGTTTCTTTATGCAATGCTCAATTACCCTGCACGGAGTTAGCAAATTTAAGCCAATACCAGAAACCAAGTACAAAACCACACTATTTTAAAACCTAATTCATCTACTAAACCACTAGTGTAAACTTTTTTATGAAACATGAAATTTCAGTCCTTCCACTTTCTCTACAAAACATTAAACTATGAACCTGAAACTATCATTTAATTCACAGTCCGAAGTACTTTAACCGCCTATTATAAAGAGAAGAATGGCAAAAGCATTAGCTACTCTAACCTTCTGTGCCATTCTTCTTTGGAAGACAATGTGACTTGAAGCCGTTTCGGGAGACTCTCCCACGGGCATTCTTCTTTGATTGCTTTCAGTAACAACTGTTCCTCAATCGTCGCCGGAGCACGCTGCATTTCCACTCAATTTCCCGGTAAATTGAAAATCAATCACTGCCATATGCAAACAATTCAAATCATAAACCCCAAAAATGATGAAAAAACCAAATAAATAAAAAACAGATCCGGAAAAAATCAAATTCAATTGCTTTTATTTACAGATTCCGCTGTTTTCTTACGAATATCCTGATCAAAATCAACAATGGCGGCAGAAAACGATCGCATTTCCCGGAGAATATTGATTAGTAAATGGCAGTGATGGATCAGTGGATTGTGAGAGTGAATGAAGTGAAAGAGGAAGATTATGGATACCTGATGAAGATTCGAGTACGGTGGAGTAGCAAAATTAGGGTTTTTCAATTTTGGTGCCTTGAGCTGGGAAGATCTGAGAGGAAATGTGAATGTTCAAGTTTTCTGAAATTTCGTACGTCCGAGGGGCGACCTGTTTTCGCGACTGTGCAATGGGATCGTATGAGGAAGGAGTCCGGTTTTAAAATTACATTTATACCCCTCAGTTTTGTTAGAAACTTCAAAGCATGGTCATGTTTAATCTTTGTAAGGACCCGCGGGGCAATAAAAGGAAGGGCAATGAATAATCAAATAGTCTACGCGTTTGTACGTTTTTTTTTTGGCTAAAATGGAATAATAGTCACTAGGGTATTCGGAAGATATCTCTGGGGGTAATAAAATTCAGATTTAAACCTTCATTATGAAATATGTTAGATTCAATCTCAAAATTAACATTTTCATCAACTCATTCATCCAAAGTTATGAATCCAAAATCTGGAAAAATCAAATCCCGACTACTTTTCTAAATTAAAAAAATATGACCAATTGATTCTGCACCCAAATGATTCAATGACCTCCAATTTCCTCAGAAAACCCACCAAATTTATGAAGCCGCACCATGCTGCTCCAAACCAAATCCCTAATCCTCGCCTTCATGGGCTCCCTCTTCTTCCTCTCTCACCTCTCGAGACTATCCATTTCGTTGTCCAAGTCTCTGCAGCATTTAGGGAAGCAGCTGCTGCAAAGAGAATGCAGGAACTTATGCATCCATTTGGCACAAATATTGTTACGCCCTGATCCCGACATAGGTCCAGGATCGACACATGAAATCACTAAAAATCTGTATCTAACATACCCCGCCTCCGGGATATGGGCTAAGCATAACTCAAGAATCGAATCGCATAGTAATTTTTCGTATGATTTATGGCTGCATTTAACCTCCTTGTTAGACTGCCTACGTACCATAAACAAGGATCAAGCCATTCGTAATTCGTCCTTCACTACCCATGAACAATCATCACATAAATCACAATGTCTCAACATAATACCACACAACAGGCATGCAACATCACGAGGAACATTCAACGAAGCGCAACATAATCTCTAGCCATATTGGTCAACGAGTCTAATCATAATGACAACAACCACAACCAACATCATTCCACAATCACATCAATCATTAACACATATCAAACACCGAAATGCAAGGCTAGAGCGACACAGTTCGCCCGAAGCCTACATCTCTAAAGTTGTCTCAAATGAATCAATCCAGGGAACCAATGAGTCAAATGATGCGATTTCGGACCACTCAACGAAATCCATTAACATCGAGTTCCAGACCACTCAACGGAACCAAAACACCAAAGGGGATTCTGGACCACTCCACTCAACGGAATCCAAACCAAGATACGATTCTGGACCACTCAATGGAATCGCAGAGTAGAAAGGATTTAGGACCTCTTAACGGAATCCGAGTAGATACGATTCCGGACCACTCAACGGAACCGCGGAGTACAATGCATATCGAACCACTCAATGAAATCCAAGCTAGATACGATTCCGGACCACTCAACGGAATCACGGATCACGAGGGATTCCGGACCACTCAACGGAATCCAGACGGAGCAAGGAACCGGACCACTTAACGGAACCCCAGTGGAAACCTAGTTCCGGATCACTCAACGGAATCGAACGGAAGTCCAAGAAATATAGCAATGCTCCAAGAACAATACATGAAACAAATACTCAAAATACAAAAGCTCAACGAAACAAGAAATAGAACAAAGCACAAGGTACACAATTAGAACGACTTAACGAAACGAGAAATGAAATAATGATACGATATGTGAAAAAAGTCTCGAAGCAACAAACCACATGACAATGGGTTCATGGTCCACTACTAGCCCTCACATTTCATCACATCAGGCTAAACATACAAATCAAACCACATTTCAAATATGCACTTCAAATCACATTTCATAAATATTTCTAATTCACAATCAAATCACATAAATTGATGGCTAAAAATAAAAATAAAAATAAAAATAAAAATAAAAATTCAATAGAAATCACATTTAATAACCAAGTATACACAATATGGCGCCAATAGTACGTAAATCGAGATGCGCGTCAAACAAGCAGGACATGTCATCACGCTAAGCCCAATAAGCTCCATGAAATCTCAACAACATTCTAAGATCAGCAACACGCTAGAAGAACTCAAGCTAGTTAACTAAAAAGTCAACCGCCGATCGAGGTCGAGAGTAAGGTCCACAACCATAGAAATCTAAACCGGAAGATCTGCCGATCAGATTTATGATCTGTAAATTTCCAAAGTCCACATTATACTTTTAGAAAAACATACTAAAATTTCATTATGATCCATTGATTAGATCTCCGCCAATCGCTAAGATTAAGTGGCGGTCAACGTTTGATTTTACAAACCTAGAAATCCAATTCGAGAAGATCCATACGTCGGATTCTAGATCCGTAAGTTCCTATTGTCTCAAATATTACGTACTATTACGTATTAAATTTTGGTGACGATCCAACGGTCAGATCGTCGATTCATATAGTGACCAAGTGGCGGTTTCCATCAAAACTATAGTCATACGACGAGATTTCGTCAATCGGACGTCACATATGGAATCAAGGTATCCAAATTAGTCTAGGAAGGGTAGGTGGGGTCTCGGCCCACCGTCGCCGCACGCAGTAGCCAACCACCTTGACTCGTCGGAAAATTCAATTAACTCCAAACATTACCAAATTTTACAGAAATGTAGACCAAGTCAAGGAAAGCAATTTTCATACCTGGGCCAAAGTCCAATTCGGCTGGGAAAAGCCCGAAATCACCTTCGATTTGCCGGAACTCTAGAGTTTGGAGGAGTGGCTTCGATTCGACCTCCATACTAGCTCTGACGGTGGTGGTGGTTGACGGTGTTACCTTCAGATTTAATGAATCACCGTCGTACACCCATACGCACCCACCATCGGTTTTTCACCAAAACTACATGTAAACACGGAAATTCCTGCGATGAAAGAGACAAGAACACGTGTACAAAATAATATTTTGTATTAATTTTTTGGGTTACAATCTTTTTTACAATTTGTTCCTCTGATTCGATCTCCGTAAGATGTTGGTTTATGGATGTTGTTGATCCAAGGGCCGTCAAGGCTTGATCTTGGATGAACGGGAAGTTTCTTCAAGGGTCGTTGGTGGCTTAATCTTGAAGGTAGATGAACGTTTTTTCAAGGGCCGTTGGGCTTGATCTTGAAGGTTGGATGGACGACAAACGATGAATGATCTTCGAGGGCTTTTGGGCTTGTTCTTGAAGAACGGATGAACGACGAACGATGAACGAACTTCAAGGGCTTTTGGGCTTGATTCTTGAGGAACAGATGTTGTTGATCCAAGGGTCGTTGGGGCTTGATCTTGGAAGGTTGAGCGAAGTTTCTTCAAGGGCCGTCGGGGCTTGATGTCGAAGGTGGATGATCGTTGATCCAAGGGCCGTCGGGGCTTGATTTTGGAAGAACGATGAACGAAGAACGAAGAGAGTTTTCTTGATCCTTCAGGATTTGCTTGAGAGCTTTTAGAGTTTCAAAGCTTCAAGGTTTTGGTGTGATGTCAATTGGTGTCTTTGTCTTGTGATGGAGAAGCCTATTTATAGACTTTGAGAATGAATCACCACCACCAATTTTCTTGGTGAAGTAAGTGGATGTTGTAGGTGAAATGAGTAGAAGGTTGTAGGTGAATTGAATGTGGATGTTGTAGGTGAAATAAGTGGATGTTGTAGGTGAAGTGAGTGTGAATGTTGTAGGTGAAATGAATGGAGGTTGTAGGTGAATTGAGTGGAAGGTTGTAAGTGAATTGAGTGGAAGGTTGTAGGTGAATTGAGTGGAAGTTGTAGGTGAAGTGAGTGAATGATGTAATTTTAATACAATGGTTAATATTTATTTCACCGAAATTTTAATGTCTACAGTTGTAATTTCAATGCAATGGTCAACGTTTATTTCACCAAAATTTCAATGTCTACAAATGCCCCCACTTCAAGGCGCGTCGTATACATATCTTTGTCACGTGTAGAAGATGGGTTTTGAAGTCCCTTAATGTAGATGTCGATCCAAGGGCCGTCGAGCCTTGATCTTGAATTTGGCTAGAAGGTTTTCTGGTTTCCTCAAATTGTTGATTTTCCACAGGCTTAATCTTGAACTGGGCTGGAGGGTTTTCTGGTTTCCTCCAAGAGTCTGAACTTACTTTCCACATACTCGATCTTGAATTGGGTTTGATTCAAGGGTGGTGGACACTTGATCTTGAATCGATTTTGTGATCTCTTCAAAGGCCGTTAGGGCTTGATCTTGAACTTAGACAGGACCACGAGCGATTTCAGGATTTGAACACCTGGCAGGCAGGCACAAGGTGGAGGTGATGGCCTGTTTCTTTGTTCATTCTTTCCAATTCATATTGAAGAAGGTTAAGGGATGAATCAGCACGTACATTTGTTGTGTTTGCTGATGATCCACAAGATTGATGTTTCATTGTCACCCGTCTTATCTATTCTCTAGGCAGATATGGTATCTTTTCTGGAAGTACATCAACAGCTGAAGATGAGTACTTGAGAGCGATGCTAGGTAAGCAATCAAAGAAGGGGTTCCAGGCAATCGGTTCCAGACTGGAAGGTTGATTCCAAGTGCCGACTGAGTATTCTCTTTCTCCTTGTCCTGCAGGTAAGAACAAAGACAAGGAAAATGACAGGGAGAGTATGATATAAGATACTCTTACTTTCGACCCTAATGATAAGAGATATTTTTGCTTTTGAATAAGTAATGGTGATTTGACAACGTTGCACGGCGAGGCTTTGCTCTTCGACAACGGTGCTAGTGAAAGGTTGTTGAAGCTTCTTGAGTCCTTTAGATAGGGCAGTGATGCCGAGCTTGGATCTAACTTAGACTCTTCCATCTGGATTATACGGTTCTGCAGGAAAGGCGTTGTGTTGTAGTGGCATGTTCCAGCTCATCATTGAATCTTCTGCTTCAATTTGTGGCATAGCAGAAGTGGTACGCAACCTTTGCATTTGAATGGTCCTTCATAGCACTACTTCTTAGCGACTCATCCCTGCTTGGCAGCTTCAGTGTAAAGGGCCAATATCTGATCCACTATCATGAGGTATTTGCCGGAGGAATTCGTGACCTTGACAACAGTTGAGGATGAGTACTCGAAAGAAATGCTAGGAAAGTAATCAAGTAAGGTTTCCAGGCAATCAATTTCAGATTGAAAGTTTGATTGCAGGTTCTGACTGACTGCTTTCTTTGTCCTCGTCCTGCAAGCAAGAGCAAGGGCAAAGGAAAAGACAAGAAAAAAACATGATATGAGATACCTTTGCTTTTGACCCTGATGATATGAGACACATTTGCTTTTGAAGAAGCAGCGGATGGATCAACGCATGTATTGGTTGCGCTTGTCTCCACATGCTTCGATGTATCAATTTCCCTTACCTATTCTCTACGCAGATGTGGTATCTTCTCTGGAAGCACAAGATGTTAAAGATGTGTACTCGAGAGCAAGGCTAGGTAAGCAATCAGGGAAAGGGTTCCAGGCAGTCAGTTCCAACTCGGAAGGTTAATTCCAAGCGCTGGCTGATTTCTCTCTTTCTCCTTGTCCTGCAGTGAAGAAGGAGGACAAAGAAAATGACAGGGAGAAAGCATGCTATGAGATACTCTTGCTCTCAACCTTGATGATATAAGGTACTTTTGCTCTTAGAAGAAAGAGTATAAGATTTTGATGCGGGTGTAAACTTTTCGATCGAGAGGGGTTTCTAGTTGAGGAAATGAGCTGATCATTTTGAGTGACTTGATCGAAGATGTGTTCTCGAAGAGGAAGACAACTGAGTATGCTGAGAGGCTTAGTTGCAGGTACCTTCTTGACGAGGAAGAAGAATCAGGCATCTTGGATGTGTGCCTTGCCATGGAGGATGAAGGTCGACCTATATAGGGAAAGGAGCAATAGCATGTAATGGTGCGGAAGAGGCCTTATCTCCCACGCTTGTCGGCAAAGTGTGGTAGTTAGAATAGTGGACTTCAAGCGTTTTCAACTTTGTTAGAGATCTTTGATAAAGTTGCACGTGCTATCCGAAAAGCTGAGATTGCGTCTGAAAAGTGTTGACGGACTTTATGCAGGAAAATCCAGCTTTTGAAATTCAGAGAGTGGTGTCTCTTCGATTTTTGCATTAGTGGTTGTGTTACCTCTCCTTTTATAGGGGTGTCGATCACATCCAACATGCACACTTTGAAGATTGCCCGCTTGTGAGAATTATCTCTGGTGTATTTCTGAGATTTTACTCCATTCAACCCTTTTCTTTTACCATTTTTGAAAATGGCTTACCCATCTAACATTTGCTTAGATTTGAGTCTCATGAGTGATACAGGTGCGCCGCATCAGGGTAATATATGGCGCCCATCCTTCTTATCTTATAATGGCCCTCTTACAGTTGAAGACTCTGTGATGGGGGATGCGACAACGGCTACGGTAGTAGTTAAGAACCTCTTCACTCCTAGAGATAATAGGCTGCTTTCAAGACGGTCCAATGAGTTGGCTGAACAAGGGTCCCGGGCTCTCAGTGTTCAGTGTGCGGGATCTGTGTCCAATATGGGCCAACGCCTACTTGCTCGAACTCGCCAAGTTGAATCATTGACGGCCGAGGTGGCAGGTCTTGGACGAGAGATTAAGTGGCTCAAGTGTGAGAATAGAGGGTTGCTCAAGCTTGCAGATAATTATTCAACGAGTATGAAGAGAAAGCTTGATTAGCTGCAGGAATCCGAAGGTCGGATTCAAAGTGACCATCAGAGGTTTATGGCTTTCTTCCAGAGGCACCTTTTGCCTTCAACATCTGGAGTTCGACCAAGTATTGAGGCTTCGAATAATCTATCTCCAATGCCTCATTCTTCTAGGGTTCTACCAAGCACTGAGGCTTCACACGAGTGACATTTGTGGAGGCTCCCTTTTTCTTCTTTTCTTTTCTTTTCCCTTTTTTTTTTTTTTTTTTTTTTTTTGGTACACACTTGTAATTTCTTAGAGATATCAATGGACATGCTTTATTTTATTCAGTATGTTGTGCTAAATACAAATAAAACATATATCTGACTAAGATGTGGTACTTCCCTTTTGTTTTTTTTTTGTTTTTTTTTTTTTTTAGATGGTGCCTGATGCACCATTTCCTTTTAGATGGTGACTAGTGCAACCATTTCCATGGTGACTGGAAGCATCATTCTGTCGCCACCACCCATTTCTTTTTTTTTTTTTTTTTTTTTTTTTTGACTTGCTAATAGTAGCATGCACTTGTGAGTAGTGGCTTGAAGATGGCATAAATGGGTTCCTCAGTGGGCTTCCTCACTGTACTGCACTCTCCGTATGCGGATCATGTTCATTTGCTTCTCTGGAGACCATCATTTGCACAGTTATTGCAGCGGGAGATGAGAAGCTTGTGGAGGGCATGCCAGCTTGGGCGAGGATGAGTGCCACGGTAGCTTGTGGTAGTGCGTCACTTTTTACCGTGTGGTGCTGTGCAAAAGACTGCAGCGGGATTTCGATGTGTAGTGCTCAGTGGTGACGTTGGTGTGATGATCACCTTTGTAATACGACTTTGTAACCAAATCATTCCTTTAAAGAAATAAAGTATTCACATTTTGAATTTGCTTTTTATTCTTCAAAGTGTTTGTGTTTTTTTGTTGGTGATGTGACTGTACTTGAAGTTTTGAAGTTTCAAGTTGCCTACGTACCCTCGATTGAGGAGGGATCAAGTCATGACGTAGTTCAAATGAGTGATTTTTTTATTTTTTTATTTTTTTTTATTTTTTATTTTTTTGTAGATGGTTTTAATGGTGATTTTGATGATGATTTTGCCATACACAGTTTATGCTCTTGTGGGCCAGGAGCGTTGTACCGTGTGCAATTTAAGCTCATGCAGGCGAGGAGCCTTGTGTGTTTGTTTTAGGGGTAGTAGCGCTTCAAGAATCTGCCATTGATGGGGCCGATCTTCAAGCCATCTTCTGCCATGATTAAGTAGGAGCCATTGGTGTAAACCTCTTATATCACGTATGGTCCATCCCACTTTGATGTGAACTTGCTTTTTGTCTTGTGAGTTGTGATGATAGGCCTACGCACTGCGAGGACGAGATCTCTCGTTTAGAAAAACCTTGGGCGGACCTTCTTGTTGAATGCCTTGGATAGCCGTGCTTGGTAACATTCCAAGTGTTGTTGAGCTTCGAGCCTTCTCTCATCCAGCGATTCCAGTTCTTGAAGGCGTAATTTTGCATTTTCTTCATCAATTAAGCCTTCTTGTATGGCCATCCTTAGTGAGGGGATTTGACTTTCGAGCCGTAGAACAGCTTCCACGCCATATACGAGAGAATAAGGCGTAGCTTGGGTAGGAGTCTTATGTGTCGTCCTATATGCCCAAAGTGCTTCGCTTATTCTTTCGTGCCAGTCTTTCTTTGTTCGGCCGATCACTTTCTTCAGGAGGTTGCACAATGTTTTGTTAAATGCTTCTGCAAGATCGTTGGCTAGAGCATGATACATGGAAGACTTGTGATGTTTGAACTTGTATTTCTCGCATAGCTCGTCTACGAGTCGGTTGAAGAACTATTTTCCATTGTCAGTGATGATGTAGCGAGGCACACCATATCGGTGGATGATATGTTCCTTGATGAAACGGACGACAGTTTCCTTCTTGACTTCCCTTAGGGATATGGCTTCAGCCCACTTGGAGAAGTAATCTATTACAGCTAAGATGTAAGCTTCTTCTGCAGATGACTTTGGTGCAATTGGCCCTACGACGTCCAATCCCCATGCAGTGAATGGCCATAAAGCAACTGTAGGGTGTACTGGTTCAGGTGGTTGATGTATGAAGTTGGCATGGAATTGGCTGGCTTGGCATCTTTTGGCGTGTTCCAAACATTCCTTCACCATACTTGGCCAGTAGTAACCCATCATTTTGAGCTGGAAATGTAGCTTCGGTCCAGACTGATGCACCCCGCATACACTTGAGTGTGCTTCTTCTATGGCTTGATTGGCTTCTTCCTCACCTAGGCATCTCAGAAGTACTCATTCAAAAGAGCGTCGGTAGAGTGTTCCTTTGTAGTAGAGGAAGCGAGGTGCTCGTCGATGTATTTCAGAGCGGTGTCTAGGATCGTCTGGAAGTTGTCCATGCTCAAAGTAGTCAATCAGCGGCTGTCTCAACTCTTCAGCGTCAACTGGAAGTACTGAGATAGCATTTGTATCATCCAGTAGCATTTCAGTGATGAGCGAGATCATCCATCTTTGGCAAACTGGCATGTCTGCAGCTTCGTCTTCTCCTAATGTCATGCTCGAGGCTAGGTTGGCGAGAGCGTCTGCCATTTTATTTTCTTTTCTTGGAATATGTTCTAGTGTTACGGCCTCGAACTTTTGTAGCAATTGAGTTGCCTGTCGGAAGTATGGGACAAGATCATCTTTCCTCACTTCATATTCAGTTAAGAGTTGATTGATTATGAGCTTAGAGTCGCCATACACCTCAAGGGCTGTGATTTCCATGTTGATCACCATTTGGAGCCCGATGATCAGTGCTTGGTACTCAGCGACGTTGTTGGAGCATAATTCGCTTAGTTGGAAGGAATAAGGTAGTATTTGCCTTTGTCGCGACATGAATACTACTCCTGCCCCCCTTCGTCTACTCGTACGGATCCGTCGAAGAACATCATCCATGTCGGGAAGATGTCGATGTAGAACATTTCCTTGTCAGGCAAATCATCTGAGATTTTCCAATCAGTTGGGATTGGGTGATCGGCAAGGAAATCTACTAGCGCTTGTCCCTTGACGGCTTTAGTTGGGACGTAGATGATCTCATACTGGTTAAGAAGCAACGCCCATTTAGCAAGTCGCCCCGTCAAGACTGGTTTAGACATGACGTATTTGACCGGGTCAACTTTAGCAACCAGGTGGATAGTGTAAACCTGCGTGTAATGCCTGAGCTTTTGGATGGCGAACACCAAGGTAAGGCACATCTTTTCTATTACGGAGTAGTTCAACTCAGCGCCGGTGAGGGTTCGACTGAGGTAGTAGAGTGCTCATTCTTTATGGGATTCATTTTCTTGTGCCAAGAGTGCTCTAACTGAACTTTCCTGAGCGGCGATGTACAATATGAGCGGCTTTCCAGGCACAGGCCCCCCTATGACAGGCGGACTTGATAAATACTTTTTTATGCTTTCAAAAGCATTGTGGCATGCTTCGTCCTATACGAACGGAATATCCTTCTTCATGAGTCGACTGAATGGTTGACAACGCCCTGCAAGGTTGGAGATGAAACGTCTGATGAAGGCTAGTCGTCCTTGTAGACTTTTCAGCTCGTGCAGGTTTCTTGGCTCAGGCATGCTTTGAATGGCCTTGATCTTTGATTGGTCCACTTCAATGTCGCGGTGCTTGACAATGAAGCCGAGGAACTTTCCAGAGGTGACGCGAAATGCACATTTCAACCGGTTCATCTTGAGGTTGTATTTTCGCAGCCTTTCGAACACTATTCGTAAATCTTTTAAGTGATCAGATCTTTTCTTTGTCTTGACCACCACATCGTCTACATAACATTCTACGTTTTTGTGTAGCATATCATTGAAGATTTTCTGCATCGCGCGTTGATATGTAGCTCCAGCGTTCTTTAGACCAAAATGCATCACCTTGTAGCAGTAGATACCTTTTGGACTGCGGAAGGCTGTTAGTTCCTCGTCTTCGAGAGCCATATGAATTTGATTATACCCAGAAGAGCCGTCCATGAATGACAGTGCCTCATGGCCAGTGGTTGCGTCCACCATGATTTCAATGATTGGCAAGGGGAAGTCGTCATTCGGGCAAGCATCGTTGAGGTCTCGGAAGTCTAAACAAACACGTATTTGTCCGGATTTCTTAAGGACAATGACGATGTTGGAGATCCACTTGGGGTATTGCACGTCTCGAATGAAGCCTGCCTCGATTAGCTTGTCAATCTCAGTCTCAATTTGTGGGATGAGCTCGGATCGATAGCGTCTTTAAGTTTGCTTTATCGATCGCATTCCAGGCTTGACTGAAAGATGATGCACAGTAATGATAAGGTCAAGGCCAGGCATTTCTTTGTAGGTCCAAGCAAATACATCTTTGTACTCTAATAACGGCTGGTTATATTCCTCTATCTCGTCCGCACTTAGTAGTGCACTTACGAAGATAGGCTTTGGTTCTTCGTTTGTGCCTAAGTTGAGTTCCTTGAGATCATCAACCGTGGCTTGCCCTCCATCTTCAAGCTGTGGTGGCGCAACAATGACATCTTCCTCGAGGATTTCATCTTCTTTGCCTTCATGGATCGTGATGCGGAAGACATCTTGGACCTCTTCTTCAGCGCTGTTCTCTTAAGCTTCGTATTGTTTTGAGTCACGAAACTCTATGCAAGCACGGAGTTGCCCTGATTTTTATAGGGCAACATTTAAGTTATGTCCCGAGTCCATGACCTCTTGAATTAAATCAGCTTCGATCATGTTGACAATCTCAGCTTCATCTAGGCTTAAAAGTGTATTAACAATGGTTTCTTGCCTTCTTTCCGACTGGTGAATTTGTGGATGCAAAGTAGGCTTCATGTGTAATTTCTTTGGGGCGACATGAGTCCATCCTTCATCTTCACTTGACTTGGAACGTGCCCCCAACGGTCCAGGTGAAGACTTTGAGTCGAAAGAGCCGGAAGTGACGTCTTCCCTAGGGATTTCATCTTCTTTGTCTTCTTGGATCGTGACGGGGAAGATGTCTTGGACCTCCCCTTCAGTGCCGTCCTCTTGGGCATGTTGGCATGAAGATTGTCCAGTATGGATGATGGTGCGCATTCTTACTTTCAGCGGTCCATTTGTGTCAACCTCCAAGATTGCTTGGCACTTCATCCATGAAGGAATTAAGCTTCGAATATCGCCTTTTTCTACTAGCCCATTGAGATTTTCTTCCTTTGACGTTGTCTCCTTATTTCTAGAAAACTTCTTGTTGTCTTCAAGTCTTTCCAAAACTGATTGACGAGGAGGAGAGCTAGCCATGTTGCTTCACTTCTTAGGTTTTGACAACCTTTCAAAAACAGAGCTTTGGGATGTTGGCATGGTAAGCCTCTTGAAGACAGAGGTTCGGTTTTGACCACCAATGTGATTAAGTGCTGACATTCTGGGTTTTGAACAATTCATCCTATCGAAGACTAACGGTCGGGGGGCGGGTTTAAGCTCCTCTTGATTTTACTCAATGCTCACGCTGATGTGTTGAGTGCTAACGTTTTTCGCTTTGCTTGAAATCTTCATGGGTGCATTGGGTGTGAAGCCAAGTCCAGCTTTGTTGTTGTCAACTCTGTAACCATGCTTCTTCAACTGCTTTTGAGTCTCGGTGAGGTCATGTTCTTTATCGTTGATTGTGTTTGAAGCCTTCTTTCCAGGATTCGAAGAAGAAGTGAAGTCGTACCCAGCTTTCGACATGAGTTTGTAGGCATTTGGATCAAAACCTTCTTCGGTCCTCTTGGTTGGAAGAAAGCTTGGTTCCACCCCATTTGGCAGAGCTTTTATGAAGCCTTGTGGTGGTCTTGCAACCTTAGCATTGCTTAGCTGTGTCAGAGGCAAAATTGCATTCGTCTTGAGCAACTTTACATTATCTTTGCACCACTGTGCATCGGCTTTGCTTGCTCCAGTTTCAAACGGGGATTGACCATTCTTTCTTCTCCACATTAGGATGTATCGAAAAATGGGTGTGTTTGGTCCATTTGAGGGCGTCCTACTCCCTTTGGTTGTTGCAGGTTTAGCAAGCTCATCATCATTTTTGCTTGAAAACGGCATAGCTTCTCATTCTTGCTTCTTGGGCATAGCTTGCCACTCCTGTTTTTTAGATGTTGCTTTGCCCGTGAATTTGATCTCTTTTGGAAGAGCTTCGGGTACCATGTCTTCATCCATGTAGAACTTGGCGTCTGCGAAATGTGATTCGGCTTCGATGAATGGCTTGGTGTCGTCATAGATCACATTCACTCATTCTCTGTAAAACTTTAAGCATTGGTGAAAGGTGGATGATACTACTTCATTCGCGTGGATCCAAGGCCTTCCTAAGAGCAAGCTATAGGAAGTTCTTGCATCAATCACGTGGAATATCGTGCTTGACTTGAGTTCGTCAATGGTCATCTCCACTCGGATCATGTCAATCGCTCTCTGTCCTCCTTGGTTAAAACCTTGGATTAGTAGACGGCTTAGGGATAGTTCATCCACCTTGATGCCCAATGTGGTCATTGTTGACTTTGGCATGATGTTTATGGCTGATCCACCATCCACAAGCATGCGGTTGACATTGTGCTCCCTTACGTACCCAGAGACGAAGAGATGACGGTTGTGAGGCTTGGATCCTAGTAACAAGTCATCGTCGATGAAGTGGATTGCGTCTTCGGCCGCACATCATGTGGCACATTCATGTGGCCTAAGCTTCAAGCCTATGTTCTTCATTTCTTGCACTTCGTGGTCGTCGGGACTTGCCAAGACCACAGCCAGTGCTCTTCGCATCTTCTTTGGCAATCGTAGCGCTTCCTCGATGCTAAAGTGTGTTGGCAGACCTTCTTCGAGCGTGATAGTCTTTTCTCCCTCGATAGCGGTGGCTTTGCCTTTTGAAGGTTCTTCCATTTCCACCTCGACCATGTGACATGCAACGGTAGTGCACTGTTGGAAGAAGTCATCTGGGAAGTACTCGTGCAAGGAGATGGGAATGCATGGCTCTTGCTCCATAGATTCCTCAGCATATGTTGGCTTAGCAACTTTTATATTTCTTTCAGGCTTCCTATTGTTGCGGCGGCGGTGCTTTTTCCCTTGCTCCTCTTTTAGCCTTATAGCTTGCGGTCTAGGCTTCCTCGTCTTCTTATAGGTCACCAATGTCCACTCTTCATCATCATCGGTAAGTGCATCCTGGTTGTTTACCCCAAGCGATGGTTGCGCAGAAGGTGCCATACAGCTTGAGCATTAACGGGAATGGTCAGGTGTCACTTGGAGAGGCACGGGATCGAAAGATCCAAACGCAATCGTGGTAGCATGCGTTGCGGCCGTGTCTTCAAGGTCGAGCTCGATTTACCTTTGTTGTGCGAACTTCATGATGAGTTCTTTAAGAATAAAGCACTTACCAATATGATGGCTCACGATACGGGGGTACTTGTAGTACCTAGGATCGTTTACGCGATTCATCTTTTCAGGCCGCTTGTATTCGGGTAGCTCGATCACCTTCTTTTCTAGTAAGTCATCTAACATTGCAGCCATGTCAGAGTCAGGAAAAGGGTACGTCTTTTGCTCCAGTTCCCTCAAGGTGTTTTTATACCTGTTTTGGATACGAGAAGGCTCACTTCTCCTTATCTCATTTGCCTTGGTCTTGAAGGAGATCTTGATAGGCGTGGAGGAGGTCTTGACAGGCGCGGTGTTGATGGTAAAAGCTTCCTTGGGGGGCTTCTTCCCAGTCTTGTCTACATTTGGGGAGAACAGCTTATCCTTCTTGAAGTCGGTAACCGGCTCCTTCTTCCTGTGATTGGTGATACTCAGCTCCATGTCGTGGGAACAAGTCGTCAGCTCCTCAAATGTTCTCGGTTTTATGCCTTGGAGGATGTAATGTAACCCCCAATGCATGCCTTGAACGCACATCTCAATGGCGGAGGTTTCAGAAAGTCGATCTTTGCAATCCAGACTTAAGGAACACCATCTATTGATGTAGTCGATGACAGGTTCATCCTTCCAATGTTTCGTACTGGTCAGCTTCAGCATGCTTACGGTGCGGCGAGTACTGTAGAAACAGTTGAGGAATTCCCTTTCTAGCTGATCCTAATTGTTGATAAACTCGGGCTCGAGGTCGGTGTACCAGTCAAAGGCGTTGCCTTTCAGCGAATGCATGAACTGCTTGATGAGGTAGTCTCCTTCTGTTCCAACATTGTTGCAGGTTTCAATGAAATATGTGACATGTTGCTTTGGGTTTCCCTTTCCATCGAACTGCATGAACTTTGGCGGCTGATAACCCCTCGGCATCTTCAAAGCGTCGATCTTCTTAGAGTAGGGCTTTGAGTATAGTACGGAGTCATGCGAGCTTCCTTCGTACTGTGCCTTGATGGTGCTGGCGATCATCTCATGCAGCTGCTGGATAGAGAGAGATCTCATAAGCGCCGCTGCTTGGTCTGGTTCCAGCTTCTCTTCGACTTTCTCCACCGGAGGCTCATCTTCTTCAGCGGCTTCTTTCTTTAATGGATTAACCATTGGGTCGACTTTCACATCGGGCTTTGCATCTAATTGGTTGACAAGTGCGGCGATTTGCAAGTCTTTTTCCTCCACAGTTCGTGTGAGTTTTACGATCGCTTCATTCATTTAAGCTAGCTGCTCATCAATTGAAATTGCTCCGGTAGTCATGACTTGCATGGCTGTCTTGTCACTCGAGTTGGCATTAGAAAGCAAGGATTCGAAGTACTTCCTCTGGCTTTCCTCCCTTGGCACCCTTAGCTAGGCCAATGTGATCACCGGTTCGTGTTTCGGGTGCTCTTGTGCCTTCAGCGGAGTTGATGCAGGGGTGGAAGAGGTGGCAGAAAGAGCTTTTGCCTTGCTTCAGGTTATGATGCCTGAAGTGACACCACCTGCGGTGATGACGCTCTTGTTCCTTGCATTGGTTACGAGAACAACTTGAGCCTTCTTTAATGCCATTGATTTTGAGATGTGTTTAGGTTTCTTGAACGGAGAAAGAGATGAGAGGTAAAGATAGTCCCACTGGGCGTGCCAAATTTGTAAACACGGAAATTCCTGCGATGAAAGAGACAAGAACACGTGTACAAAATAATATTTTGTATTAATTTTTGGGGTTACAATCTCTTTTACAATTTGTTCCTCTGATTCGATCTCCGTAAGATGTTGGTTTGTGGATGTTGTTGATCCAAGGGCCATCAAGGCTTGATCTTAGATGAACAGGAAGTTTCTTTAAGGGTCGTTGGTGGCTTGATCTTGAATGTAGATGAATGTTTCTTCAAGGGTCGTTGGGCTTGATCTTGAAGGTTGGATGGACGACGAACGATGAATGATCTTCAAGGGCTTTTGGGCTTGTTCTTGAAGAACGGATGTTGTTGATCCAAGGGCTGTTGGGGCTTGATCTTGGAAGTTTGAACGAAGTTTCTTCAAGGGTTGTCGGGGCTTGATCTCGAAGGTGGATGATCGTTGATCCAAGGGCCGTCGGGGCTTAATCTTGGAAGAACGATGAACGAAGAACAAAGAGAGTTTTCTTGATCATTCGAGATTTGCTTGAGAGCTTTTCGAGTTTCAAAGCTTCAAGGTTTTGGTGTGATGTCAATTGGTGTCTTTGTCTTGTGATGGAGAAGCCTATTTATAGACTTTAAGAATGAATCACCACCACTAATTTTCTTGGTGAGGTAAGTAGATGTTGTAGGTGAAATGAGTGAAAGGTTATAGGTGAATTGAGTGTGGATGTTGTAGGTGAAATAAGTGGATGTTGTAGGTGAAGTGAGTGTGGATGTTGTTGGTGAAATGAATGGAGGTTGTAGGTGAATTGAGTGGAAGGCTGTAGGTGAATTGAGTGGAAGTTGTAGGTGAAGTGAGTGAATGATGTAATTTTAATACAATGGTCAACATTTATTTCACCGAAATTTTAATGTCTACAGTTGTAATTTCAATGCAATGGTCAACGTTTATTTCACCAAAATTTCAATGTCTACACTACAATTAAATTCTTTCTAATTTTGGGTGAAAATGGAATAGGGAAGGCTAGGAAGTTGTTTCCAGGTGATGATTTGCCATGATTCGCCATGAATGGCGTCGGGAAAAATGGCGCCACCGCCAGGTCGGGTTGAGCTTGAAACGGGTCGAAATGAGGTCTGGTTTGCTGGGTCTCATCTCCCTCATTTCCTCTCGTTTCCCTTCTTCCTTCCCATTGGTCCTCTCTCTTTTCCCCCTTCTTTCTGATTGGCCGCCCCTAATCCCTCATTTCTCTTATTTCTTTCAATTTCACCCATCCATTTTTTTCCTTTCTCCATCACAGCCATCTACGTGGTGCTTCCAGATTTTCTAGAGCATTCCAGATTATGATCAAATGACCATTTCACCCCTAACTTTGCTCGTTCATATCTTATTCGTTTTAACTCCGTTTCACGAACGGTTTGGGCCTACCCGTTCGTGAGATCGAACTCTATCCAATTATACTTAGTGTGACCCTGTAAAGTCCACGAATTTTTAATGATTAATGACCAAAATTTAAATTTTGTAATTAGTTTAATTAAAATCTAAAGTTAATATAAATTTCCAAAAATAATATAAAATCTCCTTAATACAAATACGTAGTTTGCAATAGTGAAATCCAGGAGCAGGATTTCACAAATATTGATTCAGGCAATCAACTCTTCTGTGTGGGAAGCATTGTGGTTATCTTCTTAATATTTGCTAGTTCTACTGTAACATCTCTCCTTGCGGAATTAATTGGTCATATTTTTGGAATTTAGGAAAGTAGTTGGGATTTGATTTTTTCAAATTGGGAATTCATAACCTTTGATGAATGAATTTTTTTTAGTCCTTTTGGTTATGAAGGCTGAATGGGTTAATGGAGAATTGACGGAAATGTTAATTTTGGGCTTGAATCCTAACGGACTTTACCACGAGGGTTTAAATCCGAATTTTTTCACCACGGGGACCATCTTCTGATTACTCTATCACCACGGAACTATTAATCCAATTTAGCCTCTTTTTTTTTTTTTTATGTTTTTTAATTTTTTTGTTTTTGTTTTAACAAACGATAGTATCTACACTAAAAGGGAATAGGCGGGCCTAGCCTCGCAATGAGCTAGCAATAATGTAGTTCAAATTCGCCTCTGGCGAGAATCGAACCTAAGACCTCTCACTTACAAATGAAGAGGAATTCTACTAAACCGTAGTACTAAGTGGCTTGTTTGTATGTATTTTTGGATCCACGTGGCAATAAGAGTAAGTTCAGCCTTTTGACAAAAGTTGGAAAAACGGGCTCCAACCCATGACAAAAAGTCGGGCAATTGGTGGGCCCAATTGAGCCAGATTACCTAGTTAGGTCATTCTTATTCAATCGTGTGTTTGGTTTGATCTAACATCATGCTGGGGTCAGCATAACGTCAAACAGATCAAAACTCAAATCAATTGTTCCTCTCATGTCGAGGTTGTGGTACTTGACGAAGTGGGGTAATCTGGCTTCTTTGAGGTCAAGAAAGAAAGTGGGGGAGGTCTTCTCGACGGCTTCCACACTCATGGAAGATGATACCGAGTGTGAGAGGCAGTGAAATGGTGGCGGTTATGGCTCCTAAGGATGGGCATAAAAACCGTGGAACCGCAAAACCAAATCGAACCGCAACAAAATAAACCATAAAAAATCGCGTTGACAATATAAAGTTAACTTTGGTTCAAGAACAGACCGAAACCGTTCATACCGGTTCTTGTTTCAGTTTTCATCTTAACAGAACCGCCAAAACCAGACCAAACTGTTTATTTATTTTTTAATATTTCTAATTCACTTAGCCCCTATATATAAACCCAAATGAAATTTAATTAAGTCCAAGCCTAAAAGTCATAACTAAACCCTAATGTCTAAAGCTGGCATTATTGTTTTTTTTTTACCTCATCTCTTCCTTTCTTCTTATTTTGCGCCGCACCATTTTCCCATTTTCTTCAGTTATTCTCCTTCTCCTTATCCATTATCCCAACATGTAGCTTCCATCTCATATTACCCACATAAGTTTTCATTCTTATAAGCTCTGATTGTGTTTTCTAATGGTTTACCAATATTAGAATTCATTTTATTTTATTTAAAAGTGTTATAGGAAGTGTAATATTATTAGCCATTAGTTGAATATATATTTCTTGCTAGCACAATTTTGTGCATGTATGGCAAGCTCTAGCTCGATATTAGGGTGGAGTAAAACTAGCTAGGGATGGGCATAAAAAACGGGGAAGTAGAAGATTCGAAAAAATATATATAATTTTGGTTAGAACAGTAAAACAATATGAACCGAACTAGAACCGTCGTGAATCAAACTGTACGGTTTTAGTAATAAATTTGAGCATAACTGCACCGAGCCGAACTGTTAATATTTTTTTCGTTCCGATTTCAATTTGGGAATGGAACTGGGCCGAACCTGACCATGCCTACCCCTAATGGCTCCTATAATTTCTGGGTTTTGAGAGGGAGAGGAATAGAGTGGGACGGATCGTGATGCGAGAATTTTTGCTTGTATTTTAGGATGGATACTTGTTTAATTTAGGTGGGAGGAAGGTTCAAACTTTAAAAATTTAATGTCAATT
Organism: Heteromeles arbutifolia; assembly: GCA_024362995.1. NCBI lineage: Eukaryota > Viridiplantae > Streptophyta > Magnoliopsida > Rosales > Rosaceae > Heteromeles > Heteromeles arbutifolia. The sequence continues at coordinate 24,754,705 of JANCRC010000013.1, read as the reverse complement.
TTAATTCTCAAATTAATTTTAACATTAACATTATATACGAAAATATCTTAGATATGTAGTTAAATAGATAAATAAAATATGCACACTTGATGTAGAATTTAAAAAGGCAAAACCCACCAATAAAAAAGTGCTCAAGCTTCCAAATCAAGACAAATACTCAGTGTTCTAAAAGTCGATATAGGCGGCCGCCTAGGCGCTGGGCGTTCAATTACTGACTCGATTAGCTTTTAATCGGGCACATAATCGAAAATATATTAGGCGGACGCCTGAGCGGGATTAGGAGGGACTAGGCGGAGTTATGCCAGTCTGGGCGGTGTTAGGCGAAGGCTAGGTGGGCGTACGTAGAGCACGCTGGAATCTAGAAAAAATTGTTGCAGAGCTGCCGTGCAACTCAGCGCGAGGAAGATGAAGATGATGTTTTACTTTATTTTCTTTCTCCTTGGTTCATGTGCTAGTTAATTAGTTTATCTATTTTTTCTCCTTGTTTCCTATGCTGTTTAATTTGTTTATTTGTTTTTTTTCTTGGTTTCTGCATAAGGCTAATTTGTTTATTACGACTATAACATATTTATTTTGTTTTTAATATTGTTTTTGTTTTTGTCTGGTTGTAAACATGGATCATTATTCTTCAAACTTTTGTTAGTTTCGTGGAATGTAGGATATTGGAGTTTTTTGGTTGAGTCAGTGGAGAGGTTGTGCCTTAAGCCATTTCTTGTTAACATGAATATCTGATTGAAAAAATTGTGTTTCAAATTAACTTGGAATTTTATAACAATCCAAACAAGTTAACTTGTAATTTACTTCAATTCCAAAATTCCACATAGATGATATCCAAACATGAACAAAGGAAATTTAAGTGATATATAATTAATTTACTTAAATCCACCTAGTCCGCCTAGACCCCGTCTAGCTGCCTAGGCGCTAGGCCTCAGTCCGCCGCCTGACTAACGCCTAGCATCTTTTAGAACCATGCAAATACTTTAGGAAAAGGGAATACAAAAAGAACTTACAAAACACATCTTACTAGACACTCCACTAGAAGGCAATTTCCTATCTGCGCCTTTGCTATTATCTTGTCTTCTTCGAGTGAAACTGCAACGACACTAACGTGGTCGTCAATCACCTTCTCAACTTGTTTTCTTAGATAGTAGTGGGCTGTCAGTATTGTAGGCTATAGATTGTGATATTGTTGGCTTGCTCGTTAGACTTGTTAAACAAGTGGGCAAGTACGCCAATTTATTTTATTACTTTTTTTAATTAGGCCTAATGCCTAATTAATTTATTGTTTGGGCTTGACCCAAACATACACACATACATATTCTCATAGTACACGACGACACGAGCGCGTAGGTGCGAGCAAAACGGAATTGAGAAAGAAGATTCTATAGAACTACGAAGTTCAATGACGTTTTAGTAATTTCAATCATTTAGATACGTTTTATTTCTGCTGGGTTTTGGTATGGGACCTATCACTTTTTATTCTCCTTGCGCACCCAACTCTCTTCCTCTTCTTTCATTTCTCTTTTCTCTCACTCTCTTCCTTTTTCTTTTTCCTCTCTTCTTCTTCTCCCTAAGCCCACACAATGAACCACGACAGCTCCTCTATTATTCTATGGCGAAGTAGACCACACCTACAGCACTATTACTACCTCTTTACCATGAACACGTTCTTGGTCTCTATTTCCTATAACTCGACTGACAAGCCATCGAACCAAGGAGCTTTAACACGGAGAAAGTTTCCCCAATATAATCTCATTGTTTCTGGTGAAGGTGAGTCTTAAGTTTACCTTAAATTGAATCATCTCGTCAAATAGAATCGTTTTCATGTGTTGCATGTGTGTTTTGGTGAAGGACTATCGCAGGTCGACGCAGGGGAACCCTCTCTAGTTTTTTTTTGCGAGACATCGTGACTTTTAAGCCTTGTACTCCAGTGCATGGAGCAGCAGTAGCCAGCGCGTGGGTACACGTGCCTCCATCGGAGGTACTGTGCTCTAGCACCAATAACGGCGGCGACCATGGCAAAGCTCTGGCTAACTTTCAGATACCTAACTTGGCGCGTGGTGACTTGAGCCACTACCACATGACGGTGAGTAGAGGAACCCAACGTCCCTCCAAGGCGACCACATATGAAGGTGGTACAAAGATATTCTACTCTATTTTCTTCAGTGGTTTATTCATGATCATTTTTCTCTCAAATATCCTTAATTCAACGACGTTCTTTCGTAACAAGGAGAATTTAAAGCACCTTAATGGTAATTTAGTACCATTCATGCAACGAGTTGCCGTGCCAAGGCCTCTAATCAGGTTGGATAGACTTAGATTCATTGTCAGATAAGTGATTTAGGTATAAAGTTAGTGTGCATAGTAGCACATTCATCCAAACAACTAACTACCCCAAATTGATACCTAATCACATGTTAATTGAATTCGGTCACATGTATAATAAACATGATTCAATGAACTCATATTCGAGAACAATATCCACAACATTATCTAAAACGAAAACAAACACCAAACTTGAATTCGAGAACATAGAAAAATTGTTCACAAAGTAAACTAGAATTTACTAAAGGAATTCGGCCAACATGTCCTTCCATTTCAAAATTCTGGTATTCCAAATGTGTTAGGTGGAGCAAAATTAGTCTCACAGGTTGACTATGGGAATGGTACTTCTCAACAATATTGGTAGGGGCACAAACAAATGCATAACCAATGATCTCTTCCTCAAAATGGAAATAGATTTTGTTGGGTCGAGGTTCAAGAATATTGTCCCTTAGTCGTGAAGTTTTGGATCTTAGGTGCCACGGATCATGCTTATGGCAGTGATGCCACCCCTTGGCAGGCCCTAATGCTACCATATGCTGTAAACAAACCTTAAAGTGGAAGAGAGGGAGACAGACAGACAGACCAGACTTAGATTTGGAAGGTTTCAACTGAAGTTGGGCGGGTTTGTTCGGTACTTTATAGGTGAAGCTAGATGAGCAGATTAGGTAGGCGTTTGACGAAATAGAGCCTTCTGTTTGGTACTTCTCTGATACATCCCTACCGAACAGGGTAGACTATTTGGTGGGCTCCAATCGAAACTGGGTCAAGCCATTCGTAAACTCAAGTCGAAGCTAAGTCTATACCGTTCGGTACCTCCGAACCGACTCACTGGTACCTTACTCTCACAGTTATAATAATAATCAGATTCAAGAATTTGGTAAACTTCTACTCTCTACACTATTACTTCAAGAGTATGTTAGAGGCACAGAAGGACAATAAAAATCTTCTCCAGTCGAAATTCAGTGGATTCTATAAACTTTAGAATTGTACTTATTCATGGATGTAAATGTTTCAATCATGTTTTGTTTTAGGCAAGATCATCTTTCATGATTGAATGGCCCGTAAGGCAAACGAAAAAGCCATGAAATCCTTTTTAGTGAGGTACTTTTGCAATGCTTCAAACATAAGTTTTCGAACAAGATCATGGTGGAGACTTATTTAGCTCTATCACCTCCATTGTTGGCTTCAATAGTTTCGTAGCTTCTTGATAGTCAAGTAGAGCTTCACATCTCGTATCCACATAAAGTACTTTCTGTCAGAAACTTCCATGGCAGTGAAATCGAACTTGTGATGGTTCGGTAATCCATTGAATAGAGGGAATAAGATTGTGTTTGGTGATATGGGAAATAAAAACCTCCATAGGCATCAAAGTTAGAACATTCGGGTTCTAAGACATGGTTTGATTTAGTGGATTAATCAAGAAGAATTTCGGGTCTCTACATGAGTGGTGAGTGCTAGAAAACTTCAAATTTCTATGGCACTTTATTTGAAACTTTAGGTTCAAGTTAAAAGTATGAACTTCGGGTTCATAATACCTGCATAAAAGCGCTTATATACAAGACAATATATATAAAGAAAATGAAAAGTAAATATATTGAATATGAGTAGTTTCAGGACTATGAGTGGAAAAAGTAAGTCACGGCCCTCAACTGTGGGCTAACGTAGGCTGCAAGCCTTTCTAATGGCTACTGGGCTGCGGGCTAGTAGGGAGTTGGTGGGTTGACAAAACCCATGCTCAAATTAATTTGTGTTAAGAAAGGAAAAGCATAAAAACTTCAACGGGGTGTCTCGACTACAACTCAAGGATTTTCGAAGCTTGAACCCGTGTAAGATTCGTCTGGAATCTTGTGGTTCCATAATTGAAACGTTTTCCTCCAAGGTTAAGGACAACTGCAGGTCGTCAGAGGGAATGGCAGATATCGGTGGCACGGCTTCGGACCGTGACCTAAGCAGCGCGGCGCAAGATTAGGGTTTTTTCCTTCCTTTTTCTTTTCTTATTCACACAGATACAATTCACCGTAGTTATAACAACAATGCTATAATATAATTGTGATCAATAATTTGAGTATAATTCCGTAATAAAAAATTTATGGTACATGCTCAATAAGGAATATTACATGCAATTAGGCTGAAAAAATATCAACAATTTAGAATGTGTTTTAGAAAAACCTAGGTTGCAATGATGAATCTTGTGAATGAGTTTGTAGCAGAATCTTGGTGTAACGTCAAGAGCGTGTGGTAACCTATCTTACTGAAGGGAGGCAAAGAGAAGGAGAATGACTTGAAGAACTCTATATGTCATATTCATCATGCGCCTTTATTTATAGTAAACTGGATAAGATTCTGTGCCTTACAAATAATACAATCACAAATGAATAGAATCTTCTAATATCCTAAATACAATCTACTAATATTTATACAAGCACACGTGTGATGTAATTGTATCACCACGTTTTTCTTATGCACATAAAAAATGTGAAACATCAATTAAACAAACCCATCAACTTACAACACTTAGTGGCTTTCTTAAATGACGCTTTTAAACCAATTGGGTTTACACTGCCGACTACATATAGGAATTTCGTTAAAACACATTATTAAAGGAAAACCCTAAAACTTAACTAATAAATCCAAACTAAACAGTCCATTGAACACATATTTAGACTAATGAATGCATATATTGTTGGATATTAGACTCTAATCCAACGGCTAATAGGTCAATATAGTTAATAAGGATTGATGTGGAATGTAAGTGTGATTAGGGTTTAGTTATGAGCTACAACTTGGACTCCAAGTAAAGGTATATAACCCGGTTATAATTGGAGAATAAGGGCTCTTGATACTATCCTATTTGGATTGAGATTTGGTAGATTATATCCTTGTACAATAAGGAATCCTAGTGTATGATTATGGGAATGTATGCTAGGGTTGTAGTAGTATAAATACCAAGGGAAGGTCCCTGCATACACCACCGATACACATACTTAGAGAACTCCCCATAAGTTCGAGTAATACAGTGGTGGTGAGTGTGCAGAAGGTCTCCCTCGAGTTCCAGATCTTGCTGTGCAAGCTGCAGCATCAATCCGCAGAATCAGTTTGCAGCATCAGTGCTTGCTGTGCTAGGAAGATGTCTTCACAAGGTTAGTACAATTGGTGTTTTAATTATACATGAACGTGTTAGGTTTAACAGTTGGTATCAGAGCAAACGTTTGTGTTATTAAAATCCATAAAGAATTGACGTACACAAGATCATGCATGCAATATGAATGAATTGATGTTTCTTTGAAATTTCGATTCTGGTTTCTTTTCCGCTGCTATGATTAATACTTGCATGTATGAAGTTTTTGAGATACTTTCCTTGCATATCTATAAGGATCTCGACTAAGTATAAAACTAAGTAATATGCATAAGAGAGCTGCAAACAAGTGCCATGAATGTTGTGCTATGATCACCTCGTTTTTCTTATGCACATAAAAAATGTGAAACATCAATTAAACAAATCCATCAACTTACAACACTTGGTGGTTTTCTTAAATGAGGCTTTTAAACCAATTGGGTTTACAGCCGACTACATATAGGAATTTCGTTAAAACACCTTATTAAAGGAAAACCCTAAAACTTAACTAATAAATCCAAACTAAACAGTCCATTGAACACATATTTAGACTAATGAATGCATATACATGACAAACTTACTTGAGTGAATGTCTTTGAAATGCTTAACATTCTTGTGATGAAGAGCATGAGAGACAAATTTAGAATTAGATAATTATAGTCAAAAACATGCGTTGGTCTCTAGAGACTAAAGTGTTTTGTTAGAAATTGCCAAAAAAAAAAAGAAAAAGAATAAAACAAATAGTTAAGTAATAACTAAAAAAATACTAAAACTAAATAGTAAAGGGGCAATAACAAACCTCTTGATATAACAAGAAATTTTTTATTACTCCTTTACTTTCAAGAACTCATATATACTAAGACCAAAGTCTTATCCATTTATGATTCAAGAACAAAATTGACATTTCCGTCAACTCTCTCTAACACTTTCCACCCTTGTCCCAATTATTCTTGTTCCCATTACAAAACTCCTAACGGATATGATATACATCCCGTTACAAAACTCGGCATGATATTAAACCGTTTACGGTCTCAACAACCAATCGATTCATGCGTACAAGTAGCAGCAAGTAAGATCTCGCTTTCAGCCCTATATCAATGAAAGAGCACCCAAATTTGACATCTATAAAATCTATTTTCCGGTGTTACGAAAAGTAGTAGTCCGATTTCCTCATGAAAGTTTGGTGGTAATGCGATTTCAAATGAAATATGTGTGCATATGCCAACAAGTATGGATGCACAGAAGGAATGCTAGTGTTCTCGCGTGAAATCAAAGTCTACGAAGAAGCAAAAGAAAGAACTTGCCTAAGCCCAAGGATGAATCGAATTTGTTGAATAAGTAGTATTAATCATATAAATTCTAATATTCATAAATTAGAATTACCATGACCATACATTATGTAATAATACTTGTTTTCGAAAATGTAAGAAATTAAAGTATCTTAGCTCTATCGCATGAGTCAATCCAGAAGTAGATTGATTAGAAAAATTATGATAAATCATTGATTCATTTGGTGTCTAAATATATGATTCATTTACAAGTTTACTAGATCAAAACTTTTTGACATTCAAAAATTTATAGATTCAAATGAATCTTGTGAATGAGTTTGTAGCAGAATATCCTTCAATTCCTTAGCGTAACATCAAGAGCGTGCTGATAACATGTTGTAGCCTATTTTACTGAAGGGAGAGAGAATGCGGCAGAGAGATGGAGAATGACTTGAAGAACTCTATGTGTCATATTCCTCATGTTTTGTGCCTTTATTTATAGTAAGCTGGATAAGATTCTTTGCCTTGCAAGTAATACAATCTCAAATGAATATAATCTTCTAATATCCTAAATACAATCTACTAATATTTATACAATCATACATGTGCTGTAATTGTATCACCACGTTTTTCTTATGCACATCAAAAGTATGAAACATCAATTAAACAAAAGGAAAACTAACGAAAAGTAAAAAACAAAAACTTTAGTTTTAATGAAAAATGACAAATAAAGATGTAGTGAATAGTACCAGAGAAAAGTAAAAATGTGGTTTTTCGTTAAAAATGAACAGTACTGTAAGTGTTTCGTTAAAACTCCCTTAAACAAACCCACTTACAACACTTAGGTCTCGTTTGACAGCTCAGACTGTACTGACTATTTCAATCGGATAAGATAAATAGCCACAGATAGTACTGACTAAATTAGTCGGGCGTTTGGTGCAACATCAGACTAATGATCGTATTATTTATCCTGTGTTTCGCACTAAATTGAATTAAAAAAAAAATATATTTGACAGGAAGCAAATCCTACTTCACGATAGAAAGCAAATGAAAACCCCCAAATTAGAGCAAAACCTAATTTGAAAAAAAGGGTAAATTAAGGATTATTCTTTGGCAGCGTTCGTCCCCAGTGGTCTGCAATGGTTGAAAGCAATCGGGTTTGGTACAATGTGGGGGTGACGCAATGAATTTTGTGCTTTCTGGGTTTGAGTTCGTGCAGTGGTTCAAGGCGGCAACAGTTGACAACCATGGTATCTCGTTTCAAGATACAATAGCAGTGGCAGACTCGCGTGCAAGATGATGATGAGAGCAATTATAGAGAAGCAGTGGGTCATAGGCAGCGACGATGCGGGTTCTCAGAATGAGTTGATTTAGGTGGCGAAGATGGCTCTAGAGCGGCCCAACTCTCCGGTTCTAGTTCGATCTGCCACCATGGATGTCTGAATAGGGACGGCATGGCCTGGGTTTAATTTGCCACCTCAGATTTTCTGTTTGTACGATGTTGATCGGAGGTGATGAGGGTAAAGAGAGAAGGAATACTTGGATGAGGTTTCCCAATGTGAGCAGAGAGGTTAAATTTGTGACCCGACTAAATTATACAGGGGTTTTGGGGAGTATAACTTAGTGGGTGTGAGGGGTATTAAAATGGTGGGACCGGTTTAATTTATCCGGTGCTTAATTAGTACATATGAGCACCAAACACCTTCTACTGTATTACTTATACTATCCGATCCTTTATACGGCGTGCCAAACGAGGCTTTACTGGCTTTCTTAAATGAGGCTTTTAAAACAATTGGGTTTACACTGCGGACTACATATAGGAATTTCGTTAAAACACATTATTAAAGGAGAACCCCAAAACTTAACTAATAAATCCAAACTAAACAGTCCATTGAACACATATTTAGACTAATGAATGCATATGGATGACAAACTTACTCGAGTGAATATCTTTGAAAGGTTTGACATTCTTGTGATGAAGAGCATGAGAGAAAAATTTAGAATTAGATAATTACAGTTGAAAACATGCGTTGGTCTCTACAGACTTAAGTGTTTTGTTAGAAATTGCCAAAAAAAAAAAGGAATAAAACAAATAGTTAAGTAATAACTAAAAAAAATACTAAAACTAAATAGTGAAGGAGCAGTAACAAACCTCTTGATATAACAAGAAATTTTTTATTACTCATTTACTATCAAGAACTCATATATACTAAGACCAAAGTCTTATCCATTTATGATTCAAGAACAAAATTGACATTTCCGTCAACTCTCTCTAACACTTTCCACCCTTCTGCCAATTATTCTTGTTCCCATTACAAAACTCCTAACGGATATGATATACATCCCATTACAAAACTCGGTATGATATTAAACGGTTTACGGTCTCAACAACCAATCAATTCATGCGTACAAGTAGCAGCAAGTAAAGAGCACCCAAATTTGACATCTATAAAATCTATTTTTCGGTGTTACCAAAAGTAGTCCGATTTCCTCATGAAAGTTTGGTGGTAAAGCGATTTCAAATGAAATATGTGTGCATATGCCAACAAGTATGGATGCACGGAAGGAATGCTAGTGTTCTTGCGTGAAATCAAAGTCTACGAAGAAGCAAAAGAAAGAACTTGCCTAAGCCCAAGGATGAATCGAATTTGTTGAATAAGTAGTATTAATCATATAAATCCTAATATTCATAAATTAGAATTATCATGACCATACATTACGTAATAATACTTGTTTTAAAAAATGTAAGAAATTAAAGTATCTTGGCTCTATCGCATCAGTCAATCCAGAAGTAGATTGCTTACAAAAATTATGATAAATTATTGATTCATCTGGTGTCTAAATATATTATTCATTTACAAGTTTACTAGATCGAAACTTTCTGATATTCAAAAATTTATAAATCCAAATGTCACATTCAGTAAAGATTTATGATACATGTATAGGGTGTACTCAATGCGTGCAAGCCTGCCCAACGGATGTATTAGAAATGATACCTTGGGACGGGTGTAAAGCTAAGCAAATTGCTTATGCTCCAAGAACAGAGGACTGTGTCGGTTGTAAGAGATGTGAATCCGCATGTCCGACGGATTTCTTGAGTGTTCGAGTTTATTTATGGCATGAAACAACTCGAAGTATAGGTTTGGTTTATTAATACGTTCCAGAAAACCCTACTTGAATACATTTGATTTTTTTACCTTTACCGACAAAAACCCACGCTCAAAAACTATTTATTTTGAGCACGAGTTTTTCTGGTCCAAGTTTATCTTGTTTTTACCATGAATAATTTTCCTTGGTTAACGCTAGTTGTAGTTTTGCCAATATTCGCGGGTTCCTTAATTTTCTTTCTCCCTCATAGAGGAAATAAGATAATTAGGTGGTATACTATAGGTATATGCATAATAGAACTCCTTCTAACAACCTATGCAATCGGTTATCGTTTCCAATTGGATGATCCATTAATGTAACTGACAGAGGATTATAAATAGATCGATTTTTTCGATTTTTACTGGAGATTGGGAATAGATGGAATTTCTATAAAACTTATTTTACTAACAGGATTTATCATAATTTTAGCTACTTTAGCGGCTCGGCCGATTACTCGAGATCCCCGACTATTCCATTTTCTGATGTAAGCAATGTATAACGGTCAAATAGGACCATTTTCTTCGCGAGACCTTTTACTTTTTTTCATCATGTGGGAGTTAGAATTAATTCCAGTTTATCAACTTCTATCCATGTTGGGGTGGGGGGGGAGGGACGTTTATATTCAGCAACAAAATTTATTTTGTACAGTGCATAAAGTTCCCTTTTTTTATTAATGGGAGTTGGGTATTAATTTTGAAACATCAGCTAATCAATCGTATCCTGTAGAATCACCGATCATACCCTTACATACATGGTTACCAGACACCCATGGAGATGCACATTACAGTACTTGTATGCTTTTAGCCATAATATTATTAAAAATGGGAGCGTATGTATTGGTTCGGATCAATATGGAATTATTACCCCACGCCCATTCTATATTCTCTCCCTGGTTGATTATAGTAGGCACAATTCAAATAATCTATGCAACTTCAACATCTCCCGGTCAGCGTAATTTAAAAAAAAAGAATAGCTTACAACCCTGTATCTCATTTGGGTTTCATAATTATAGGAATTGGTTTTGTAAGCGATACAGGACTCAACAGAGCCATTTTACAAATAATCTCTCACGGATTTATTGGCGCTGCGTTTTTTTTCTTGGCCGGAACGAGTTATGATAGAATATGTCTTGTTTATCTCAACAAAATGGGCGAAATGGCTATCGCAATTCCAAAAATATTCACGACTTTCAGTATCTTATCAATGGCTTCTCTTGCATTACCGGGAATCAGCAGTTTTGTTGCCGAATTGTTAGTTTTTTTTGGAATACTTACTAGTCAAAAATATCTTTTAATGACAAAAATACTAATTACTTTTGTAATGGCAATTGGAATGATATTAACTTCTATTTATCCATTATCTATGTTACGCCAGATGTTCTATGGATACAAGCTTTTTAATGCCCCAACTCTTTTTTTTTTCTTTGGACCATGAGAATTATTTGTTTCGATCTCTATCCCTTTACCTGTAATAGGTATTGGTGTTTATCCCGATTTCGTTTTATCATTATTAGTTGACAAGCGCGCACGCATTGAGTACACCCTATACATGTATCATAAATCTTTACTGAATGTGACATTTGGATCTATAAATTTTTGAATGTCAGAAAGTTTCGATCTAGTAAACTTGTAAATGAATCATATATTTAGACACCAGGTCAAAGCTATTATATCCAATTATTTTTTTCGATAGTTTTTGTGAGTAAACCAAAACATGAAACTAAAATTCACTATGAATCTTTGGGTACCTATCATGAGATTTATGGGCACTATCTAATGGTAAGGAGTGTAAAAAAAAGAAACGATTTGTATATACGTTCAAACCACAGTTGGTCATATTTCTCTTTATCAAGAAATCAAAGAAGCTATTCAAGGGTTTTGCCGAGCCTACTCATATGGTACCTAGGAATTCGTTGAAATAGTTTAAATGGAGTTCCCTGAAGAATGAACTCTGGGAGGTAGAGTAGAAATTAGTATGATAAAATATGCGCAATTTTGGAATGTTATCAATGGGATAAAGGATACTTCCAACAAGAAATATATCGAAAGATTGGTGCTGGATTGGCTGAAAATCAAGGTTTATCTGAAGTTTGGTCTAAAATTCCTGAAAAACTAGCTTTTTATGACCACATCAGCAATAATCCGGCAAAGGGGGGGTTATTTAGAGTGGGCTCAATGGACAATGGGGATGGAATAGCTGTTGGGTAGTTAAGACATGTAATAGCATAAATTATCAAAATAAAAGAATTGATAATAGTAACTATAAGTATACGAAAGAACCTTTTTTTTTTGTAATTCCTATGATGCAATTGGAGCTTATCTGCAGAAAATAATCAATTTAGATAGCCCTTTGTGGCTCCGGTGGTGACTAGATCAACGCGTTATTACTTCAAGAGAAGCTCTCATCAAAGTTGTAAACACGGAAATTCCTGAAACGAACGAAACAAGAACACGTGTACAAAATAATATTTTGTATTAATTTTGGGGTTACAATCTCTTTTAAAATTTGGTCCTCTGATTCTATCTTCGTAAGATGTAGATTTGTGGATGTCTAATTGATCCAATGACCGTTGAGACTTGATCTTGGATGAACGGTTGGAAGTTTCTTCAAGGGCCGTTGGGGCTTGATCTTGAAGGTTGAGGGAAGTTTCTTCAAAGGCCTTCAAGGCTTGATCTTGAAGGTTGATGAATACATCTTCAAGGGGCTTTTGGGCTTGATATTGAAGAACGGTTGTGCGGATTTCTTCAAGGGGCTTTTGGGCTTGATCTTGAAGGTTGATGGATGAACGGATATTCGAGGGCTTTTGGGCTTGATCTTGAAGAATGGATGTATGGTTTTGTTGATGTCGTTGATCCAAAGGGTTGTTGGGGCTTAATCTTAGGATGAACGGATGATGAACGATGAACACTTTCTTCAAAGGCCGTCGGGGCTTGATCTTGAATTCGTGGAAGTTCTTCAAGGGTCGTTGGGGCTTGATCTTGAAGGAGGATTTGATGAAGAACGAAGAGAGCTTTCTTGATCCTTTGGGATTTGCTTGGGAGCTTTAAAGTTTCAAAGCTTCAAGGTTTTGGTGTGATGTGAATTGGTCTTCCATTTGGCCTTGATGGAGAAACCTATTTATAGGCTTTGAGAATGAATCACCACCATGAATTTTCTTGGTGAAGTAAGTGGAGGTTGTAGGTGAGTTGAGTGGAAGTTGTAGGTGAAGTGAGTGAAGGTTGTAGGTGAAGTGAGTGAAGGGTGTAGGTGAAATGAGTGAATGATGTAGGAGAAATGAGTGGATGTTGTAATTTTAATGCAATGGTCAACATTTATTTAACTGAAATTTCAATGTCTACAATTGTAATTTTAATGCAATGGTCAACGTTTATTTCACCAAAATTTCAATGTCTACAAATGCCCCCACTTCAAGGCGCGTCGTATACATGTGTTTGTCACGTGTAGAAGATGGGTTTTGAAGTCCCTTAATGTAGATGTCGATTCGAGGGCCGTCGAGGCTTGATCTTGAATTGGGCTGGAAATTTCTTCAAGGGTCATGGAGGCTTGATCTTGAATTTGGCTAGAAGGTTTTCTGGTTTCCTCCAATTGTTGATTTTCCACAAACTTAATCTTGAACAGGGTTGAAGGTTTTTCTGGATTCCTTCAAAGGTCAATTTTCCACAGGCTTAATCTTGAACTGGGCTGGAGGGTTTTCTGGTTTCCTCCAAAGGTCTGAACTTACTTTCCACATACTCGATCTTGAACTGGGTTTGATTCAAGGGTGGTGGACACTTGATCTTGAATCAGTTTTGTGATCTCTTCAAGGGCCGTCGGAGCTTGATCTTGAAGGAAATGGGACCATGAGCGGTTTTAGGATTTGAACACCTGGCATGCAAGCACGAGATGGAGGTGATGGCCTGTTTCTTTGTTCAATCTTTCCAATTCATACTGAAAAGGGTTAGGGGATGAACCAGCACGTACAGTTGTTGCGTTTGCTGATGATCTACAAGATTGATGTTTCATTGTCACTCGTTTTATCTGTTCTCCAGGCAGATGTGATATCTTTTCTGGAAGTACATTAGCAGTTAAAGATGAGTACTCGAGATCAAAGTTAGGTAAGCAATCAGGGAAGGGGTTCCAGGCAGTCGGTTCCTGACTAGAAGCTTGATTCCAAGTGCCGACTGATTACTCTATTTCTCTTTGTCCTGCAGGTAAGAACAAAGACAAGGAAAATGACAGGGAGAGAGCATGATATGAGATACTCTTGCTTTTGAAGAAGTAGTGGCGATTTGACAGCGTTGCACGGCGAGGCTTTGCTATTCGACAACGATGCTAGCGAAAGGTTGTTGAAGCTTTTCGAGCTCTTCGTTTAGAGCAACAACGCCGAGCTTGGATTCAACTACTCCATCTAGATTATGCAGTTCTGTAGGGAATGACGTCTTGCTATAGTGATTTGTTACAGCTCATCACGTTGTATTCTTCTCTGCTTGTTTCTGTTGCATAGCAGAAGCGGTGCGCAACCTTTTGCATTTGAATGGTCCTTCAGAGCATCACTTCTCAGTGTCTCATCCATGCCTGGCAGCTTCAGTGCAAAGAGCCAACAGCATATCAATTACTCTGCGATGTCGGTGACTTGAGACCCAGCTCCAACAATAATTGAAGATGACCACTCGAGAGCAATGCAAGGAAAGCAATCAGGCAAAGGTTCTGAGCAATTAGCTTCAGGTTGGACATTTGATTTCAGGTTCTGACTTATTGCTTTCTTTCTCATTGTCTTGCAGGTAAGAGCAAGGGCAAAGGAAAAGACAAGGAAAAAGCATGATATGAGATACCTTTTCTTTCGACCCTGATGATATGAGATATGTTTGCTTTTGAAGAAGCAGGGGATGAATCAGCACATGTATTGGTTGCGCTTGTCTCCACATGCTTCAATGTATCAATTTCACTTGCCTTATCTGTTCTTCAAGCATCTAGTATCTTCTTTGGAAGTACATCAACAGTTGAAGATGAGTACTTGAGAGCAGTGCTAGGTAAGCAATCAGGGAAGGGGTTCCAGGCAGTCAGTTTCGAATCGGAAAGTTGATTCCAAGTACCGGTTGATTGCTCTATTTCTCCTTGTCCTGCAGGGAAGAACAAGAATAAAGAAAATGACAGGGAGAAAGCATGCTATGAGATACTTTTGCCTTCGACCCTGATGATATGTGATACTTTTGCTCTTGGATGAAAAGGTATAAGATTTTGATGCTGGTGTAGATCTTTAGGTCGAAAAGGGTTTTTGGCTAAAGAAATGAGTTGATCATTTTTAGTGACTTGATTGAAAATGTATTCTCGGAGAGGAAGAGAACTGAATATGTTGAGAGGTTTGGTTGTAGAAGCATTCTTGGCAAGGAAGAAGAGTCAGCCATTTTTGATGTGTGCCTTGCCATTGAGGATGAAGGTCGACCTATATAGAGAAGGGCGAAATAGTAGGCAGTGGTGCGGATGTGGCCTTGTCGCCCACGCTTGTCGGCAAAAGTATGGTAGTTGGAATAGTGAAACGCGTTTTCAACTTTGTCAGAGATTTTTTGACAAAGTTGCACGTGCTATCCGACAAGTTAAGATTGCGCCTGAAAAGTGTTGACGGACTTTATGCAGGAAAATCCGGCTTTTGAAATTCAGAGAGTGGTGTCTCTTCGATTTTTGAATTAGTGGATGTGTTACCTCTCCTTTTATAGAGGTGTCGATCACATCCAACATGCACACTTTGAAGATTATCCGCTCATGAAAATTATCTCTGGTGTATTTCTGAGATTTTACTCCATTCAACCCTTTTCTTTTACCATTTTTGAAAATGGCTTACCCGTCTAACATTTGCCTAGATTTGACTTTCAGGAGTGATACAGGTGCGCCGCGTCAGGGTAATATATGACGCTTGTCTTTCTTATCTTCTAATGGCCATCTTACAGTTGACGACTCCGTGATGGGGGATGCAACAGCGGCTACGGTAGTAGCTAGGAACATTCTCACTCCTAGAGATAATAGGTTGTTTTCAAGACGGTCCGATGAGCTGGCTGTCCAAGACTCCCTGGCTTTCAGTGTTCAGTGTGCGGGCTCTGTGCCCAATATGGGCCAACGCCTACTTGCTTAAACTCGCCAAGTCGAATCATTGACGATCGAGGTGGCAATCCTTAGACGAGAGATCAGACGGCTCAAGTGCGAGAATAGAGAGTTGCATGTGCTTATAAATAATTATTCAACGAGCATAAAGAGGAAGCTTGAACAGCTGCAGAAATCCGAAGGTCGGATTCAAAATGACCATCAGAGGTTTATGGTTGTATTCCAAAGGCATTTTTTACCTTCGTCATCTGGAGTTCAACCAAGTATTGAGGCTCTGAATAAACCACCTTTGGTGTCTCTTGTCTCTCTCTTTTAGGGTTCCGTCGAGTACTGAGGCTTCTCATAAGTGACATTTGTGAAGGCTCCCGCTTTTTTTTTTTTTTTTTTTTTTGTACATATTTGTAATTTACCGAAGATATCAATAGACATGCTTTATTTCATTCCGTGTATTGCGCTAAAACACATATCTCACTAAGATGTGTTACTTCCCTTTCTTTCTTCTCTTTCTTTTCCCTTTTTTATTTTATTTATTTATTTAATATATATATATATATATTTTTTAATTGTACTTTTCCAAGGTGGTGCTGTGCACCATCCTTCCTCTACTTTCTTCTTTTCAATAATTTTGTCGCCACCACCTCTTTTCCTTTTCCTTCTTGACTTGCTAACAGTAGCTTGCACCTTCTTTTCATGTGTGTGCATGCTCTAATGATGAGTATGGTAGATTGACACTACTGGGTTCCTTGGTGGCCTTCCTCGCTGCACTGCGTTCTCCGCGTCTGCTGCTTGGAGCTTGTTGCAATGCGTCACTTTTTACCGTGTGGTGCTGTGCAAAAGACTGCAACGGGGTTTCGCTGTGTAGTGTCTTTTGGTCACAGTTTTCCCTCGGTGGTGACGTTGGAGTGCTGCTCATTTTTTTGTAATAAAGCTTTGTAACCAAATCCTTCCTTTAAAGAAATAAAGTATTCTCATTCTTGAATTTGCTCTTTATTCTTCAAAGTGTTTGTGTTTTTGTTGATGATGTGACTGTACATGAAGTTTTTGAAGTTTCAAGCTACCTACGTACCCTCGGTTGAGGAGGGATCAAGTTATGACGTAGTTCAAAAGAGTGATAGATTACTTTTGACGGTTTTAATGGTGATTTTGATGACGATTTTGCCGTACACAGTTTATGCTCTTGCGGGCCAAGAGCATGGTGCGTTTGTTTTAGGGGTAGTAGCACTTTAAGAATCTACCATTGATAGGGCCGATCTTCAAGCCGTCTTCTGCCATGATTAAGTAGGTGCCGTTGGTGTAGACCTCTTGTATTACCTATGGTCCATCCCACTTTGATGTGAACTTGCTTTTTGTCTTGTGAGTTGTGATGATAGGCCTACGTAATGCGAGGATGAGATCTCCAGTTTGGAAAGACCTTGGGCGGACCTTTTTGTTGAATGCTTTGGATAGCCGTGCTTGGTAGCATTCCAAGTGTTGTTGAGCTACGAGCCTTTTCTCATCCAGCACTTATAGCTCTTGAAGGTGCAACTTTGCATTCTTTTCATCAGTCAAGCCTTCTTGTATAGCCATCCTTAGTGAGGGGATTTGACTTTCGAGAGGTAGAACAGCTTCTACGCCATATACAAGAGAATAAGGCGTAGCTTGGGTAGGAGTCCTATGTGTCGTCCTATATGCCGAAAGTGCTTCACTTATTCTTTCGTGCCAGTCTCTCTTTGTTCGGCCGATCACCTTCCTTAGGAGGTTGCACAATGTCTTATTGAATGCCTCTGCAAAACCGTTGGCCGGAGAATAATACATGGAAGACTTGTGCTGCTTGAACTTGTATTTCTCGCAGAGCTTGTCCACGAGTCGGTTGGAGAACTGTTTTCCATTGTCAGTGATGATGTAGTGAGGCACACCATATCGGTGGATGATATGCTCCTTGATGAAACGGACGACAGTTTCCTTCTTAACTTCCTTTAGGGGTATGGCTTCAGCCCACTTGGAGAAGTAATCTGTTGCAGCTAGGATGTAAGTTTCTCCTGCAGATGATTTTGGCATAATCGTCCCTATGACGTCTAATCCCCATGCATTGAACGACCATAAAGCAACTATAGGGCGTAATGGCTCAGGTGATTGATGTATGAAGTTGGCATGGAATTGGTAGGCTTGGCACCTTTTGGCGTGTTCCAGGCAATCCTTCACCATGCTTGGCCAGTAGTAACCCATTCTTTTAAGCTGGAAATATAACTTTGGTCCAGATTGATGAGCTCTGCATACGCCTGAGTGTGCTTCTTCCATGGCTTGATTGGCTTTTTCCTCACCTAGGCATCTCAGAAGTATTCCTTTAAAAGAGCGTTGGTAGAGAGTCCCTTTGTAGTATAGAAAGCGAGGTGCTTGTCGACGTATTTCAAAGCGGTGTCTAGGATCATTTGGAAGTTTTCCACGCTACAAGTAGTCGATCAGTGGCTGTCTCCACTCTTCAGCGTCGACTGGAAGTACTGAAATGACATTTGTATCGTCCAGTAGCATTTCAATGAAGAGCGGGATCACCCATCTTTGGAAAACTGGCACGTCCGCAGCTTCATCTTCTCCTAGTGTCATGCTCGAGGCTAGGTTGGCGAGAGCGTCTGCCATTTGATTTTCTTTTCTTAGCATATGTTCTACTGTCACGGCCTCAAACTTTTGTAGCAGTTGAGTTGCCAGCTGGAAGTATGGGACGAGATCATCTTTCCTCACCTCATATTCAGTTAAGAGTTGATTGATTATGAGCTTGGAGTCGCCATATACCTTAAGGGCTGTGATTTCCATGTTGATCGCCATTTGGAGCCCGATAATCAGTGCTTGGTACTCAGCGACGTTGTTGGAGCATAATTCGCTTAGTTGGAAGGAATAAGGTAGTATTTGCATTTATGGCGACATGAATACTACTCTTGCCCCCGCTCCGTCTACTCGTGCGGATCCATCGAAGAACATCATCCATGTCGGGAAGATGTCGATGTAGAACACCTCCTCGTCAGGCAAGTCGTCTGAGATTTTCCAATCAGCTGGGATTGGGTGATCGGCAAGGAAATCTGCTAGTGCTTGTCCCTTGACGGCTTTAGCTGGGACGTAGATGATCTTATACTGATTAAGAAGCAACGTCCATTTAGCAAGTCGCCATGTCAAGACTAGTTTGGACATGACGTATTTGACCGGGTCAGCTTTAGCAACCAGGTGGATAGTGTAAGCATGCATGTAATGCCTAAGCTTCTGGATGACCAATATCAAAGCGAGGCACATCTTTTCTATTGGGGAGTAGTTCAACTCAACGCTGGTGAGAGTTCGACTAAGGTAGTAGAGCGTTCCTTCTTTCTAGGATTCATTTTCTTGTGCCAAGAGTGCTCTAACTGAACTTTCCTGAGCAGCGATGTACAATATAAGCGGTTTTCCGGGCACAGGTGCCCCTAGGACAAGTGGAATTGATAAATACTTTTTTATGCTTTCAAAAACATTATGGCATGCTTCGTCCCATACGAACGGAACATTCTTCTTCATGAGTCGACTGAACGGTTAACAACGCCCTGCAAGGTTGGAGATGAAGCATCTGATGAAGGCTAGTCGTCTTTGTAGACTTTTCAGCTCGTGCAGGTTTCTTGGCTCAGGCATGCTTTGAATGGCCTTGATCTTTGATTGGTCCACTTCGATGCCACGATGCTTGACAATGAAGCCGAGGAACTTTCCGTAGGTGACACCAAATGCATATTTCAACGGGTTCATCTTGAGGTTGTATTTTCGCAGCCTTTCGAACACTATTCGTAAATCTTTTAAGTGATCTGATCTTTTCTTTGTCTTGACCACCACATCGTCTACGTAACATTCTTCGTTTTTGTGTAGCATGTCATTGAAGATTTTCTGCATTGCGCGTTGATATGTAGCTCCAGCGTTCTTTAGACCAAAATGCATCACCTTGTAGCAGTAGATACCTTTTGAAGTGGGGAAGGTTGTTAGTTCCTCGTCTTTGAGAGCCATCCGAATTTGATTGTATCCAGAAGAGCCGTCCATGAATGACAGTGCCTCGTGGCTAGTGGTTGTGTCTACCATGATTTCAATAATTGGCAAGAGGAAGTCGTCATTCGAGCAAGCATCGTTGAGGTCTCGGAAGTCTACGCAAACAAGTATTTGTCCGGATTTCTTAAGGACAATTATGATGTTGGAGATCCACTTGGGGTATTGCACCTCTCGAATGAAGCCTGCTTCAATTAGCTTGTCAATCTTGGTCTCAATTTGTGGGATGAGCTCGGATCGATAGCGTCTTTGAGTTTGCTTTATCGGTCGTGTTCCAAGCTTAACTGCAAGATGATGCACAACAATGATAAGGTCAAGGCCGGGCATTTCTTTGTAGGTCCAAGCAAAGACATCTTTGTACTCTAATAACAGCTGGTAATATTCTTCTATCTCGTCCGCACTTAGTAGTGCACTTACGAAGATAGGCTTTGGTTCCTCGCTTGTGCCTAAGTTGAGTTCTTTGAGATCATCAACCGTGGCTTGCCCCCCATCTTCAAGCTGTGGTGGCGCAGCAATGACATCTTCCTCGGGGATTTCGTCTTCTTTGCCTTCTTGGATCGTGATGTGGAAGACATCTTGGACCTCCTCTTCAGTGTTGTCTTCTCAAGCTTGTTGGCATGAAGATTGTCCGATGTGGATGATGGTGCGCCTTCTTACTTTCAGTGGTCCATTTATGTCAACCTCCAAGATTGTTTGGCGCTTCATCCTTGAAAGAATCGAGCTTCGAACGTCGCATTTTTCTGCTAGCCCGTCAAGATTTTCTTCCTTTGGCGTTGTCTCCCTCTTTTTAGAAGGCTTCTTATTGTCTTCAAGTCTTTCCAAAGCTGACCGTCGCGGAGGAGAGCTAGCCGTGTTGCTTTGTTTCTTAGGTTTTGACAACTTTTTGAAAACAGAGTTTTAGCATGTTGGCACGTTAAGCCTCTTGAAGATGGAGGTTCAGTCTTGACCACCAATGCGATTAAGTGCCGAAATTCTGGGCCTTGAACTATTCATCATATTGAAGACTAATGTCCGAGGGGCGGATTTAGGCTCATCTTGATCTTGTTCAACGCTTACGCTGATGTGTTGGGTACTAGCATTTTTTGCTTTGCTTGAAATCTTCATGAGTGCATTTGGTGTGAAGCCGAGTCCAGCTTTGTTGTTGTCAACTCCGTAACTATGCTCTTTCAACTTCTTTTGAGTCTTGGTAAGGTCAGGTTCTTTGTCGTCGACGGTGTTTGAAACCTTCTTTCCAGGATTCGAAGAGGAAGCGAAGTCATACCCAGCCTTCGACATGAGTTTGTAGGCGTTTGGATCAAAACCTTCTTCGGTCATCTTGGTTGGAAGAAAGCTTGGTTCCACCCCCTTTGGCAGAGCTTTTATGAAGCCTTGTGGTAGTCTTGCAACTTTAGCATTGCCTAGCTGTGTAAGAGGCAAAATTGCATTCGTCTTGAGCAGCTTTACATTATCCTTCTGCCACTGTGCGTCGGCTTTGCTTACTCCAGTTTCGAACGGAGATTGACCATTCTTTCTTCTCGACATTGACATGTATCGGAAGACGGGTGTGTTCGAACCTTTTGAAGGCGTCCTACTCCTTTTGGTTGTTGCAGGTTTAGCAGGCTCGTCATCGTTTTTGTTTGAAGATGGCACGATTTGCCTTTCTTGCTTCTTGGGCATAGCTTACCACTCCTGCTTTTTAGGTGCTGCTTTGCCCGTGGATTTAATCTCTTCTGGAAAAGCTTCGGGCATCATGTCTTCAACCATGTAGAACTTGGCATCTGCGAAGTGTGATTCAGCTTCGGTGAATGGCTTGGTATCGCCTTGGATCACCTTTACTCATTCTCGATAGAATCTTAAGCATTGGTGGAGGGTGGATGGCACTACTCCATTCCTGTGGATCCAAGGCCTTCTTGGGAGCAAGCTATATGAAGTTCTTGCATCAATCACGTGGAATATCGTGCTTGATTTGAGTTCACCAATGGTCATCTCCACTCGTATCATGCCCATCGCCCTTTGTTCTCCTTGGTTAAAACCCTGGATCAGCAGACGGCTTAGGGACAATTCATCCACCTTGATGCCGATTGTGGTCATTGTTGACTTTGGCATGATGTTTATGGCCGATCCACCATCTACAAGCATGTGGTTGACTTTATGCTCCCTTACGTACCCCGAGACGAAGAGAGGCAGTTGTAAGGCTTTGATCCCAGCAGTAAGTCTTCATCTGTAAAGTTGATTGCATCTTGGGTGGCATAGCATGTGGCACATTCATGTGGCCGAAGCTTCAAGCCTTCGTCCTTGCTTTCTTGCAATTCATGGTCGTCGGGACTTGCTAAGACTAGTGCTCTTGGCATCTTCTTTGGTAATCTAGCACTTCCTCGATGCTAAAGTGTGTTGGCAGACCTTATTTGGTCGTGGGGGTCTAGTCTCCCTCAGCGGCGATAACTTTGCCTTTTAAGGGCTCTTACATCTCTACTTCAACCATGTGACAGGCGACGGTAGTGCACTTTTGGAAGAAGTCCTTCAGGAAATACTCATGCAATGAGACAGGAATACGTGGCTCTTGCTTCATAAGTTCCCCACTGTATGTTGGCTTAGCAGCTCTTATGCTTCTTTGGGCTTCCTATTGTTGCGGCGACCGTGCTTTCTCCCTTGCTCCCTATTTGGCCTTGTGGCTTGCAGTCTTGGCTTCCTCGTCTTTTTGTAGGTCACCAATGTCCACCCTTTTTCATCATTGGTAGGTGCATCTCGGTCGCTTGCATTCTGGTAACTCGATCACCTTATTTTCCAACAAGTCATCTAGCATTGTAGCCATATCTGAGTCAAGAAAAGGGTTCGTCTTTTGTTCCAGCTCCTTTAAGGTGCTTTTGTACCTGTCTTGAGTGCGAGAATGCTCATTTCTCTTTATCTCATTCGCTTTTTTCTTGGAGGAGATCTTGACGGGCGTGGATGAGGTCTTGATGGGGGTAGTGTTGACAGTAAAAGCTTCATTGGCGGGCTTCTTCCTAGTCTTGTCTACATTCGGGACAAACACCTTATCCTTCTTGAAGTCGGCGATCGGCTCCTTTTTCCTGTGATTGGCGATACTCAGCTCCATGTCGTGGGAACGAGTTGCCAGCTCCTCAAATGTTCTTGGTTTTATGCCTTTGAGGATGTAATGTAACCCCCAGTGCATGCCTTCAACACACATCTCAATAGCGGAGGTTTCAGAAAGCCGATATTTGCAATCCAGACTTAATGAACGCCATCTATTGATGTATTCGACGACAGGTTCATCCTTCCACTGTTTTGTACTAGTCAGCTCCAGCATGCTTACGGTGCGGCGGGTGCTGTAGAAGCGGTTGAGGAATTCCCTTTCTAGCTGATCCCAACTGTTGATAGACTCGGGCTCGAGGTCGGTGTACCAGTCAAAGGCGTTACCTTTCAGCGAGCACACGAATTGCTTGACGAGGTAATCTCCCTCCGTCCCAGCATTGTTGCAAGTTTCAATGAAATGGGCAACATGTTGCTTTAGGTTTCCCTTTCCATCGAACTGCATGAATTTTGGCGGCTGATAACCCCTCGGCATCTTTAAAGTGTCAATCTTCTTGGAGTAAGGCTTTGAGTACAACACAGAGTCATGTGAGCTTCCTTCGTACTACGTATTAATTGTGCTTGCGATCATCTCCTGTAGCTGCTGGATAGAGAAAGATCCTATGAGCGCCGCTGCTTGGTCTGGCTCCCGCTTCTCTTCGACTTTCTCCACCGGAGGCTTCTCTTCTTCGTCGGCTTATTTCTTTAGTGGATTACCCTTTAGGTCGACTTTTACACCGCGCTGTGCCTCCAGTTGGTTGGCGAGTGCGGTAATTTTTAAGTCATTTTCCTCCATAGTCCATGTGAGTTTTGTGATCGCTTTATTCAATTTAGCTAGCTATTCCTCGATTGAAGTTGCTCATGTGGTCATGACTTGCATGGCTGAGCTATTGCTCGAGTCGGCATAGGAAAGTAAGGACTCTGAGTACTTCCTCGGGTTTTCCTCTCTTGGCGCCCTTAGTGAGGCTAGGGTGATCACGGGTTCATGCCTCAGGTGCTCTTGTTCATTCAGTAGAGTTAATGCAGGGGTGGAAGTCGCGACAAAAAGAGCTCTTGCCTTGCTTCGAGTTGTGATGCCCGAAATGTCACCACTTGCGGCGAAGATGTTCTTGTTCTTCACTTTGGTTGCGGGAACAACTTGATCCTTTCTTGATGCCATTTGTGCTTTTTGCGGATTTGAAGATAGAGATGAGAGGTAGAGAATGTCACACTGGGCGTGCCAAATTTGTAAACACGGAAATTCCTGAAACGAACAAAACAAGAAAACGTGTACAAAATAATATTTTGTATTAATTTTGGGGTAACAATCTTTTTTACAATTTGGTCCTCTGATTCTATCTTCGTAAGATGTAGATTTGTGGATGTCTGATTGATCCAAGGGCCGTCAATGCTTGATCTTGGATGAACGGTTGGAAGTTTCTTCAAGGTCCGTTGGGGCTTGATCTTGAAGGTTGAGGGAAGTTTCTTCAAGGGCCTTCAAGGCTTGATCTTAAAGGTTGATGAACAGGTCTTCAAGGGGCTGTTGGGCTTGATATTGAAGAACGGTTGTGCGGATTTCTTTAAGGGGCTTTTGGGCTTGATCTTGAAGGTTGATGGATGAACGGATCTTCGAGGGCTTTTGGGCTTGATCTTGAAGAATGGATGTATGGATTTGTTGATGTCGTTGATCCAAAGGGCTGTTGGGGCTTGATCTTAGGATGAACGGATGATGAACGATGAACACTTTCTTCAAGGGTCATCGGGGCTTAATCTTCAATTGGTGGAAGTTCTTCAAGGGCTGTTGGGGCTTGATCTTG
Source organism: Heteromeles arbutifolia (assembly GCA_024362995.1). Taxonomy (NCBI): domain Eukaryota; kingdom Viridiplantae; phylum Streptophyta; class Magnoliopsida; order Rosales; family Rosaceae; genus Heteromeles; species Heteromeles arbutifolia. The sequence continues at coordinate 24,729,908 of JANCRC010000013.1, read as the reverse complement.
AAGGAGGATTTGACGAAGAATGAAGAGAGCTTTCTTGATCTTTCGGGATTTGCTTGGGAGCTTTAGAGTTTCAAAGCTTCAAGGTTTTGGTGTGATGTGAATTGGTCTCCCCCTTGGCCTTGATGAAGAAGCCTATTTATAGGCTTTTAGAATGAATCACCACCGTGAATTTTCTTGGTGAAGTAAGTGGAGGTTGTACGTGAGTTGAGTGGAAGTTGTAGGTGAAGTGAGTGAAGGTTGTAGGTGAAGTGAGTGAATGATGTAAGAGAAATGAGTGGATGTTGTAATTTTAATGCAATGGTCAACATTTATTTCACTGAAATTTCTAATTTTAATGCAATGGTCAACATTTATTTCACTGAAATTTCAATGTCTACAGTTGTAATTTTAATGCAATGGTCAACGTTTATTTCACCAAAATTTCAATGTCTACAGAAGTTCACTATGAATCTTTGGGTACCTATCATGAGATTTATGGGCACTATCTAATAGTAAGAAGTATAAAAAAGAAAATATTTGTATATACGTTTGAACCACAGTTGGTCATATTTCTCTTTATCAAAAAATCGAAGAAGCTATCCAAGGGTTTTGCCAAGCCTACTCATGGTACCTAATCATATGGTATCTAAACTAAGTAATTCTATGACACCCGTGTCATTTTGGGTTTCTCCAGTTCACCTAGGACTATAGTTCCTGAATCCCATTTTGAGGACTCACAGAAATGCCTCGTATGGTGCCGCAATCTGTTCTACGTACAACAATGTGCTAAACTACTTCAACAAGTCTATGTGTAAGATATCTAGCATCTGATGTTCGTACAGCAGTATCCACAACCCCTTTTCGAGCTCCTCCGTAACAAGAAATGATATATTCTGTTAAAGACAGTCCTTCACGTAAATTACTTTGAATAGGTAAATCAATCATTTGTCTTTGTGGATCCGACATTAATCCTCTCATACCTACTAATCGGTGTACTTGGGATGCATTTCCTCAAGCTCCGGAAAATGACATCATATGGATTGGATTAAAGGGGTCGGTCATCCTAAAATTAGGATTCATTTCTTGTTGCAAATATTCACTTGTAGCATACCATATCTCAATAGATTAGCATAATTTTTCTACTGCATGTACATTTCCATAATGATGGTGTTTTTCCAAAATAAAACTTTGTTGTTCAGCATCTTGGTAGAAATAAAAGAAAAAATATATATAGGGATTAGACATAAAACTGTACATACGAAAACTTTAAGATTAGTTTGGTTTAGTCCAATAAGTTAACATTGAATCAAACTAAATCAAACCAAACGATTCTTTATATTCAAGTAGAAAGTTAGTGGGTTAAATAACTAGTTGTTAGGAGGAGGAGAACTTGTGGGTATAGAACTTGCACCATAGTGCATAGACACAATTATTTTTCGTTACTATAGTAAAGCGTCATCTGCTTTCATGCATAAACAATTCTAGGTCACTTGGGGTTACTCCAAGTCCAAGGATTTAGGCCATCTTCAACCGAAATGACTAAATATAACACCGTCCAGAATTATAGCCCTACAAAATATTATTTTTAAATGAACAGTGTTAGGCCATACTTATTACCATCTCCAACGGAAGTGGTTAAATATAGTCCCCTCAATAATTTTTTTTTTTTTTTTTTGTTTTTGTTTTTTGAAGTCAAGTACGATATTCATTGAACATGGAAGAAAACGTACAAATAGAGGATATTGTGCATAAACGGGCCTTGATAAAAACCTTATCGGGGATTTCAACCTAATCGAAGGGAAAAAGAGTGTCCCACGTCAAACAACTTAACGGCTAATATTATCCTCCAATAAAAGATAAAAAATTACATCAGGAGATTCCTCGAACCAAGAGACCGAGTAAGCTAAATTAGGCCTAATCTAGCTAAGCGATGAGTCAATCTATTGGCATCCCTTCGCACGAAAGTAGTCTTCCATTGTCCAACATTTTGTAGAATCCTCCGTGTATCCTCCGGTAGGTGTCCAAAAGGACCATTATTGGGCGTGACCTTGAGTTGGATTGCCAAAACAACCATAAGGGCATCCCATCCATCTCCACATTTGCAGTGGGCCATTGTTGCAGAAACAAAGCTGCTTCACGAGCAACAGTCACCTCAACTAGTAACGGTGTTGTGATGCCATCGAACTTAAATGCAGCAGCTGCCAACAATTGCCCTTCCGCATTCTTAACTGTTGAATTTGAATCAATTATTGCAACTAAGGAGATTGGTCCCAAAAAATGGCTAAAGAATGGCCTAATGGGCTTCATAGAATTGTAGCCTAACTTCCGTTGGAGATGAGCTTTTGGATAAATCAGACAATTTTTTAGCTTTTGGACATTTAGCCCTCTTCATTGGAGATGGCTTTGGAGCAACTCTACCCCTAAAAAATGCACTGGCATCCAGCCCATTTAATCCACTCAATGAATAGTGAATGACCCCAATGAGCAGTAATTGGCCAAATGTATCTCCACCCCTATAAAATGCGCTGGCACAAAGTCTAAAATATGCGCTGGCACCCAGCCTATTTAAAAAAATTTATAAAATAATTAAAAAAATAGTTTTAATTTCGGATATAATTTTTAACCAATTTTGTCACGCCACGTGTCATTATCTGAAAGTACTATTTTGTGGATAGATTTTCGATAAGATTTTCAACCAATCCCGATGCGCCACGTGTCACAATCTGTTTACAATTATTTAGCCAAGATTTCGATCAGATTTTCAATCAATCGTGTCACGCCACGTGTCACTATCCGAACGTACTATTTTGTGGATAGATTTCTAATAAGATTTTCAACCAATCTCGATGCAGAACGTGTCACTATCTATTTACAATAATTTAGCCAAGATTTTCATAAGATTTTCAACCAATCACGTAGTATCACATGACATTATCCAGAACCTCATCATTTCTTTTTATGTCCACATAAACCCTACATCCATCCTCATTCATACACCAAACTCAATCCTTCATTTTTAGCTCAAAATCCCTCTTCATCGTTTTTAAATCTTGAGTTCTTACAATATCTTCTTCAAGAAGATTGTATGAAATCGATTAGCAACAAAAAAATTGTATGAAAAATGAAAAAATCCCTAATTCTGGCATTTTAATTTGCTGACGATGGGCAGCAATCTCTACTTATCAGGAGGCACAGTTGACGAGACGATGGGTAGGGTTCGTTTTCTTCTGGTGCGATTTCTGGTTGCTGTATTGTTCTGCTGGTTTTTGTGTTTCATTTCGGCCATTCCCGGTGAGTAAGCCTGGCAACCTTTTTGCTTTTCGTTACTTGGTTTTTTTGCTTGCATTGTTGATTGCAGTGAAATTTCTGTAAACTTTTTACAGTGATAATTTAATTTGAACTGCATAGTGCTGCTAATGAATTTAGAGAGTATGACTTGATGCGTTACATTGTCTTGATGTTCGGATTTTGGTTTGAATTTGTGCAATATGCTTTTGAGTACAGAGTCATTTGCTATGCGCATAAGCTGTGGAGCTCGTGAGAATGTGATAGAAACATAATCCAATCTGTTATGGTTGAAGGATTCTGAACATTCAGGGGGCATACCTGTTAATGCAACCCTCCTGCCCAGTTATTACGCACCAGTACTAGAGACACTTAGATATTTTCCCTTTTCTGAGGGCCCAGAAAACTGTTACGTGATCAATAAAGTTCCTCGGGGTCACTACGTAGTCAGGGTCTTTTTTGGGGTTGTCAGTGATCCGAACTTCAAATTTGAACCGCTGTTCGATATTTCCGTGGAGGGAACTTGAACAAACAGTTTAAAATCGGGTTGGCGCTCTACTGATGGCCAAGTCTTTGGTGAAACCCTTTTATATATTGGAGATGGATCTGTTTCCATTTGCTTCCATAATACTAGTCAGGGTGATCCAGCTATTTATCTCTTGAAATACTACAAGTTGATCAAATTGTCTTAACAGTTAAGCCATGATTCAATTGAAGGGATATTGCTTAAAACAAAAAAAAAAAGGTTGTCCTGTGGTGCTAGTTATTCAAAGTACGATTCGGATTATGACGGCAATCATGGGGGTGGGGATAGGTTTTGGAACTATATGATAGATTTTGGTCAGAGTACATCCATCTCCACTGCAGGGAACATTAAGCAGGCTTCACTTGCGCCAAACTTCTACCCAGCCGCTCTTTATAAAGAAGCACTTGTGAGCAACAGTAGTCAGATCAAATTAGGGCACGTTTGTTTGACAGGATTAAGAAGGATTGGACTGGACTGGACTATAGTCCTTTGTTTGGTGTGCATCCGGATTAGCTTTAATGAGCTTAACCCGGACTCGCTTGGATTAACACCCTCCTTAGCCGTTCTTAACGAGAACCCCAAAATTGGGCGGACTCGTAAGCCAGAGAGATTTTCTGCGTCTTGCCTTCATCCTCATCTCTGCGTCTTCCCTTTGTCCTCATCTCTGCGTCTTCCCAACATCGTCCTTGCCGTGCTCCCTCATCGTCGTCCTCCTCACCCTCATCTCTGCGTCTTCCGATCTCTGCATCTGCTCGCCCTCATCTGCCTCGAGTTTCTGGTAAACTTCGATTCTTCTATTAATTTCGTCTATTTCTGTTGCAGATGGTAATTTTACTGAGCTGTATTTGATTTTGTTGTTTTGGGTTTGAGAAATTTTCAATCATAGACTTCTGCACTTGAACAAATTAGGGTTTTGATATTTAGGTGAACTTGAGATTAGAATTTGGGGTTTTCATAAGATGAGATGGAACTTGGGAATTTAGGATGTCAAAGTTGTCAAAATTGCAAGTCTTACCCACATGCTGTTTTGGATTTTTAAAATTTGGGGTTTCAACAATGGGAGTCTTCCATGTGTGTACTCTGTGTGTGTGTGTGTACTCTGTGTGTGTGTGTGTCTGTGCATGTGTGTGTGTGTACTCTCTGTGTGTGTGTGTGTGGTGTGTGTGTGTGTGTGTGTGTGTAATGTGTGTAATCTTGGTGTGTGTCTGTGCGTGTGTGTGTGTGTGTGTAATCTGTCTGTCTAGGTGTGTGTGTGTGTGTGTGTGTGTGTGTGTGTGTGTGTGTGTGTGTGTAATCTGTGTGTCTTTGTGTGTTCTGTGTGTCTCTGTGTGTGTGTGTGTGTGTGTCTGTTTGTGTGTAATATGTGCGTGTGTGTGTAATCTGTGCGTCTGTGTGTGTGTGTCTCTGTGTGTGTCTCTGTGTGTGTGTGTGTGTGTGTGTGTGTAATATGTGTGTCTCTGTGTGTGTGTGTCTGTTTGTGTGTAATATGTGCGTGTGTGTGTGTGTAATCTGTGCGTCTGTGTGTGTGTGTGTATAATGTGTGTAATCTGGGTATGTGTCTGTGGGTGTGTGTGTGTCTCTGTGTGTGTCTCTATGTGTGTCTGTGTGTGTGTGTGTGTGTGTGTGTGTGTGTGTGTGTGTCTGTTTGTTTGTAATATGTGTGTGTGTGTGTGTAATATGTGCGTTTGTGTGTGTCTGTGTGTGTGTGTAATCTGTGTGTGTCTGTGTGTGTAATCTGTGCGTGTGCGTGTGTGTGTGTATAATGTGTGTAATCTGGGTGTGTGTCTGTGCGTGTGTGTGTGTGTGTGTGTGTGTGTGTGTGTGTGTGTGTGTGTGTAATCTGTGCGTGTGTGTGTGAAATTGTAAATTTTTTGTAGAAGACACGTAGATAATGGATACACCTTAATAACCTTTGGTTGCAAACGATTAAAAATGTGTTTTAGCAATGATAAATAATGATGATGATCTCTGCAATGTAGGATTGAGCACAATCATGCGGATACACATAAGCAAGTACATAATGTGGGAGTGTTCAGGGCAATCAAACCGGAACTCAAGAAAGTGTTCGTCCAAAGGCTTTTAAGCGACAAAGCAAGCGGATGAGCATATTATGTGGTGCCTTTTGATATGGATGTATTTTATTAATCATACAATCTTAGGTTATGCCTTATAACTTAGCTTTGCACTATGAAGTATTTTGGCTAATGTTAACTAGGATTTGTAAATTATGGAGATCTACTTTGGAATGCTATATTATAATTAACTGGCATTTTGTAAAATATCATGGATGAAAGTTTAGCATAATATGCTCCAATTGTCCTCTTTTTTTAAGATTCATAATATACATGGCAAAAATATGCTCCAATTAACCCATATCATGAGATTTGTAGCATTACTCTATTACACAATGACAAAAATTTGTTGGGCACAGGTATTGGAGCTCTTAAAATTGAACAATAATGTATTCCTAGTCTAAGCAAACACAAATCTGGTGAACAGTACTGTTTTCATTATCCTGCTTCTTAGTCTGACACTGCACCAAATGCTTCACTAAGTTAGTCCAGCTTAGTCTAGTCTAAGCCAGTCCAGCTTAGTCCCTGCAGCTAGTCCAGTCCGAGACAGTCCGGTGCACCAAACGCACCCTTAGAGTATACCCTGGATGTGGATCCCAACAGAAACTACTCCATTTTGTTGCACTTCTGTGAGATTGATGAGTTTATAGAGGAAGGCCAACGGGTTTTTGATATCTTGATTAACAGTGACCTAATACTTGAAGATGTTGACGTTATCAAAATGAGTGGGGAACGTTATTGTTTGGGTTAATATTTGAACATTGGGCTGCAAGTGTGAGGAAGCCCAAAGATGCCAATTAAAAGAAAACTTGCCCGAAGCCCAGCATCAAGCTTAGAGACAAATTGGCGCCTTCCCATTAATGCATAGACCATGTACCTATGGTTTAAATGTCAAGTGATGGAGACTAACTCACAATCAACCAAAAAGCACTTTTCAGTGGCAATACAAGTAAAAAGATAATGAGTCACTACCCTCCAATTGCTTCCGGACAAGAGCAAAGTCATAGCAATCAGGCTAATTGACCTATAAAAGGGGGAAGATGCCCCAGGGACAAGAACACTCAACCAATCAAACAAACAAACATACAAACTCTGCTCTCAAGCCAGATTTGCATCCAAAAGTTGTAATCAGCCCATATCTCAGTCCTTTTCAGGATATTTCCCTACAAAAGCCATCTTTTGTCTTGTTTAGAAGCTCTGCTATCACCCCTAGTGGCGTAGTATCGATTCCCTTGTGTAAATTTGTTTACCATCCATCCCGCTTAGACTACAAACCCCTGTAATCACAAAGAGAAGTGACTGCAAGAAGTTCAACCTTGACAGACAAGGTGAAATCTTGCCCGAAGCTCTTTATTTGCTTTCTAACTTTGTAGATCTATTACTTAATGCATTCTCCAGTATATATTCAAGTCATATCTGCCTGTTTTCCTACTTTAAAAGTCTTATTTGTATCTGGATCCGGTCAGTCTAATGGATACACTTTCATTTAAAACCAATCAAGAACCAAACAAATGACTTAAGGGATCTGGACTCCCCTCATTCGAACATACAAGACTATGAACTGAAAGTCCTTGTTCGCAAGGCAAGAAAAAGAACTTAATATGGACTTAACCCATCCACAACAATCCTTTGATAACAAGAAGTCTGAGTAACTTGTGGCGCAAGTAATCGACTGAAACACACTTTTTCTACATCTGTTATACTGACATAGTAGTGGCACGCTTAGAACTTGTTTAGTTTTGATTGCGAGCCTCAAGGCCTACACTTAAGGCCCCACAAAGGCACCTTTCAGAACTAACTTTGTTCTCTTCTTGTAGCATATCAACAAGCAAGAGCCCGACTATACATCCAAAGTGTCAATCCCTTGGGAAGCTGTGCTGAGGACCGAGGACCCCTCTCCGCAGAAATCTTCGCCCAAACAGTTATGCTGTTATTGTAGTTAACACTACTGTTTCCGTAAGTGGGAGTACCTTAAACATAACCTTGCACCCTAAACAAGGCGGTGCCATAATCAATGCCATTGAGATCTTTGAGGTTATAATGGCCGAATCGAAAACGTTTTCAAGTGAAGGTACATTTGAGAGCCTCGTTTATCTGATTTTATTTTCAAGTCAGTGCGTCTTACTCCAATTGAAGAAAATTATTATTGAAACTTTAATGAATTCATCTCTCTTTTCTATTTCACAATAAAAAAATTCCAGTAGGGGCATCAGTGTCTCTAAAGAAAGCATTGGGGCTTGCTATCCATGGAGAGGAGTCCACTGCAGGTTTGACACAACAATCAACAAGTGGGTCATCAAGGGACTGTAATATCTTGATCCTTGACCTTAATTACTTTTGCTTATTAATATGATTTCTCATTTACTTTCCAAATTCATTTATGCTTCGTGTGCAAACATTAGACAATAAAAAGATAGGTAAACAATTTTTTCCCTATTATTTAAAAACCCTTTGATGAATGTAAGTCTGAATACTGTGTGCCTTGTGACAAGCATAGAGCATGACAGGTTGCATACTAGTTGATATATTATGTTAACTTTTTTGTGATTTCTGTAACGAAATCATGTGAACGATTAAATTCTTTATTTTCCTCCTTTTGGAATTGGTAAAGAACAAGGAATATTGGCATTAGTACAAATACCATACAGTTAGTTGCTTATTTGACAGCGGACGTATCTGGCCAACTATGGCATCATGTACTGAACCAATGAATCTGCCACTATGTCTTTCAGTTCATCGCGTTAATTTATATATGGCATTTTACTATGACATCATGTGCCCCCTCGTCTCGTCAACCGAGTTAATGTTAATTCTCTATAGTTTCAGTTATTTCTCTATAGGAGTCTTTTTCGCCTTTTCTAATTGACTTTTGAGAGCCATAGCAATTGATAACTCTTTGTGGGCAAAAATCGTCTAGTCTTCGTAAATGTAGTCCTGATGTGCCTGAGCCACTCGAATTGTGTCCATTTGGCGTAACTTTAGTCCTCTTTTGTTTACCATAGTTTTTTCTTTTCATTAATTCTTTCCTATCGTACATTGTTTTGGCAATTAGTGTTTAACTTTGCATGCACAGGGCTCCGGACAACCAGGGGTTAAGGGACTCTTGCCGAATGACATATCAAAGCTGCATCACCTCCGAAGCATGTGAGTTCCTCTCTAAGACTTGCATTGAATAAAAATAAAAATAATATTTACTAAGACTTGCATTGAATAAAAATCAAAAAAATATTTTGTTAGCCTCTGTTGCCAATCTTCGTTTTTATTCAACTTGACATGCTAAACTTAAATGAAATGGTACTCATTGCCTAAAATGAGACAGCAAGCATGTTGAAGTTTTATACACCCCTTTCAACACAAGTTTTGTTTTACTCCGTGGACTTGCAGAAATTTGAGCAGAAATAGCTTTCAGGGGTCCATTCCTCCTTGGCTTGGACAGTTAAGAAGCTTAGAAGTACTGTAAGTGCAGCTCATATATTTTAAGGAAAACTAATGAAAATGGCTTGAAAACTTTGAGTTTTAACGATAAGGACAAAATAAATGGTAAAGTGAATAGTATCATGTTTGACTTTTTAGTGTAAAAATGTGGTTTTTCTTTAAAATGAACATGACCGTAAGCTTTTCGTTAAAACTCTCTATATTTATTATCAGAAAGTAACGATTTTATTTGTTAAATTTTTCCTGGACAGCGTACCCAAGGGTTGTGCTTATATACATTTTAATTCCGTATTTAAAAAAACAAAAACAAAAAAAACTCATGCTCCTTCCTTGACAGGGACTTGTCGTTCAATTCCTTGAATGGGTCCATTCCTGAATTGCTTGGACAGTTGACCTCATTGCAAACACTGTAAGACATATTCTAGCGCACCTTATAGTTGTATGAAAAAGCCTCTTAACGTAAGTTGTTTTGTTGCAGTAATATCAATAGCAATTCTCTGTCCAGAAAGGTCCCAGCTGCTCTTGGAGGCAGGCTTTTGCACAGAACAAGCTTCAAGTAAGAAATAAACAGTGCACCCCTTTTGGGCTTTTGCATATGTTAGTATACTAATCTTGGCCTCCATATTTGTGATTATTCAGTTATTCTGATAATCGTGGATTATGCAGTATAGCGGGACTACCTACGTGTGCGCCAGACCTCACTGCCAGAGCAAAGATTGGTATTGGGTTTGGTATTTTGGCTGCCATCCTTATTTTGATAGGTTTTTAAAGCAATACCCCTTGAATTGAATCATGGCTTAACTGGTAAGCCATTTGATCAACTTGTAGTATTTCAAGAGATAAGATAGCTGGATCACCCTGACCACTATTATGGAAGCAAATGGAAACAGATCCATCTCCAATATATACAAGGGATTCACCAAAGACTTGGTCATCAGTAGAGCGCCAACCCGATTTTAATCTGTTTGTTCGAGTTCCCTCCACGGAAATATCGAACAGCGGCTCAAATTTGAAGTTCGGATCACTGACAACCCCAAAAAAGACCCTGACTACGTAGTGACCCCGAGGAACTTTATTGATCACGTAACAGTTTTCCGGGCTCTCAGAAAGGGGAAAATATGTAAACGTCTCTAGTCCTGGTGCGTAATAACTGGGCAGGAGGGTTGCATTAAGAGGTATGCCCCCTGAATATTCAGAATCCTTCAACCATAACAGATTGGATTGCATTTCTATCACATTCTCACGAGCTCCACAGCTTATGCTCATAGCAAATGGCTCTGTACTCAGAAGCATATTGCACAAATTCAAACCAAAATCCGAACATCAAGACAATGTAAAGCATCAAGTCATGAGTAGGTGATTCTCGCAGTATATGTATACGACCGCTTATGCTTACATTCCAACTATTTCAATAGTTATCAATTCAGCAGTTCCTTCTTTCCTTGGTACCCCAAGTCATCCATAATAGCCCTATACATTTCTTAGATTGTGTGTAACATTTTAGTTTTGTTAACCTTCCATCCTATTTATTGTAAGTTGTAATGCTTTATGTTCTCACTTTTTATGCTCGACTCGGCTGGTCAGCTTTGTATTTGTCTGCATTGCTTTTATAAACAGCTCACAAGAGACCAACGGAGCAGAACTTATTTGGTATTGTACAAGGTGGCTTAGATCCTGTATTAAGGTGAACTTCAACTGAATCTGTAATCTTCACGCTTTATGTTGATTTTTTAGTGCATTTCTTTATTATTATTCTGTTCCTTGTAATAATATGTTTGTAACAACTCACAAATTGTTTCATGCCATAACTTGTGAGCAGAGATACATGTGTTAAGGGCTTGGTCACAAGTTATGGCACGAAACAATTTGTGAGTTATTACAAACATATTATTACAAGGAACAAGAAATGCACTAAAAGAACTTCGTGGTGGTGCCAAAAAATGTAACAAAGATTTTCTTTCTAAAGTGTGGTCTAACAAAGATTTTCTTTCCAGTTTTGTTCCGTCTTCACTGCTTGTAATTTGAAATATTATGAAATCAAATGCAGTTAACAAATATCTAGTGGCGAGAAAACTTACAAAGGAGATGCCATTGTGGTGATATCTTGAGTCAATCATGCACTGCCGAGATGCTATTCTGATGTATCCAAGCATGGTAGTGCACGATTGACTTGGGATACCGTCATAAATGTACTCTTGTTGTCCTTAAAAGGCTGGAAATTCAACACTTCTAGATTGACTGTTGATTATTTGACACAACAGGGGAAAGGAAAATCAGACAGACGTACAAATTGTGGTCATTTCAACAAATTCGGCTACCCTTTGCTGAAACAGAGCATAATGATGAAAGCAAGTTCATGGTCCTTTATCACTATTCATTTTCTTTTGTTGCAAGGATGCGTGGCTCAGTTGGTTAAGATCGTTCACCTTTGCACCTAAAGTCTCGAATTCGGTTCCCCCATTCCCCAATTTCGGAACCTAGGGTTCATATTCCTTTCTCAGTAACCCTAGCCTTTCTTTGTTGCTTTGTTCATAAAGAACCCTCCCTTGAGAATGAAATTAATGGATTCATCAAAAGGGTATGAAAACTCACGCAACTTAGATATGTTGAAGTGAGGCTTTGGGACCAAGTGCCCTTAATCTCAGTGGCACAAATGGAGTGTCCCACAAGGAACCTATTTCTTGTTGGCATGTTATGGCAAAATTCTAAGCTTGCACGGCAACCAGATCAGACTCCTTAAAAGGAAACCTGCCTATTCTCTACCTAAATCCATTGAAACGGAGATAATGTATGTGCCTTCCTCGTCTATGGTTCTGAAATTCGTTTGTGGAATTCATCACTGCTTCTGAGATTTAAGGCACCAAATCAATGCGACCCCTACATGCTTAAGCCTCAATGCAATTTCAGATCTAATTGATAGAGTTGAGATTCAAACCTTGCTGTCTATATTGTTGTTCGTATCCTGTAGCGTTGGAAATAATATTCTATATTGGATTTTTTATTGCTTTTGCTGTCAAATCACCAATCACACCCTTACATACATGGTTACTAGACACCCATGGAGAGGCACATTACAGTACTTGTATGCTTTTAGCCGGAATCTTTTTAAAAATGGGAGCGTATGGATTGGTTCGGATCAATATGGAATTATTACCCCACACCCATTCTATATTCTCTCCCTGGTTGATTATAGTAGGCACAATTCAAATAATCTATGCAGCTTCAACATCTCCCGGTCAACGTAATTTAAAAGTAAGAATAGCCTACTCTTTTGTATCTTATAAGGGTTTCATAATTATAGGAATTGGTTCTATAAGTGATACAAGACTCAATGGAGCCATTTTACAAATAATCTCGCACAAATTTATTGGCGCTGCGCTTTTTTTCTTGGCCAAAACGAGTTATGATAGTATACGTCTCGTTTACCTCGATGAAATGGGTGGAATGGCTATCGCAATTCCAAAAATATTCATGACTTTTAGTATCTTATCAATGGCTTCTCTTGCATTACCGGGCATGAGCGGTTTTGTTGCCGAATTGTTAGTTTTTTTTGGAATACTTACTAGTCAAAAATATCTTTTAATGACAAAAATATTACTTTTGTAATGGCAATTGGAATGATATTAACTCCTATTTATTCATTATCTATGTTACGCCAGATGTTCTATGGATACAAGCTTTTTAATGCCCCAAACTCTTATTTTTTTATTTTTTTATTTTGGACCGCGAGAATTATTTGTTTCGATCTCTATCCTTTTACTTGTAATAGGCATTGGTGTTTATCCCGATTTCGTTTTATCATTATCAGTTGACAAGGTCAACGCTGTTATATTCAATTATTTTTTTCGATAGTTTTTGTGAGTAAACCAAAAAATGAAACCGAAGTTCACTATGAATCTTTGGGTACCTATATCATGAGATTTATGGGCACTATCTAATAGTAAGAAGTATAAAAAAATATATATATATATTTGTATATACGTTTGAACCACAATTGGTCATATTTCTCTTTATCGAGAAATCGAAGAAGCTATCCAAGGGTTTTGCCGAGCCTACTCATATGGTACCTAGGAATCCGTTGGAATAGTTTAAATGGTGTTCCCTAGAGAATGAACTCTGGGAAGGTAGGGTAGATATTAGTATGATAAAATATACGCAATTTTGGAATGTTATCAATGGGTTCAAGGATACTTCCAACAAGAAATGACACACCCCGACCCGGAATGTCCATTAGGACTCCAAATCGAGCTGTGCTAGCCGACACCTGGAAGGTGACGAAGCCATAAAGTGATGATATGGAAGAATGTGAATAAATTTAAACCTAAAGGTGCCTAACTATCAGAGTGCGCTGTCAGTGGGTATGGACCCATTTCACACGCGTTGTCAGAGCATAAGTAAAGTACAGTAGTGTGGGTAAAGATCATACCCTCAGAAGTAGCCACTTGAACTGAGATATGCCACGAGTCCTTGTCGATAAAGAAACTATGCTACAAGAACCTGGAGGGGCGCAAAACAAAAGGCGTGAGTGGGCAAAAACAAAGTTTTACAAAATCACTTCGATATAAAAGTTGTAACCCCTCTCTGTAAAACATGTATACTTCCCAGAAAATATATATATATATATATACACATAATAGTACTGAAAAACCATCAATCAACCAATGCCATGATCGAATGAACCATAAACAGTAATAAGCATATATCAAGTATCATCAACGCAATCAGGTGATATCCCAACTCAAATCATGCCGGCAATATATATCAATCAGCCGGAGTCACCTCTAGTGACCTGTACGGCTGAATCTATGGCTCCTCAACCACATCCTCAATCCATCTCTTAATCAATAACCTGCACCCATGACGGAACCACCTAATGTGGTCTGTACGTCAAGCTGGGTATATATATAACACTCTGTGCTACAATCACGTGAAGGCTGGCGACGAATCGCAAGTCACCTACGAGTCGGAACCACCTAGTGTGGTCTGTACGACAAGCTGGCACCTGCCTTGGATCCAAGGTGAGCGTACTGTGCGGGAGGTGAACGATCACGTGAAAGCTAAGCCCTACTCTGGCGGCACAAACCCCGATGTGCAGGTAAATGAGCCATAGTTTAATCTCATCGATATCACCACAATCATCATATCACAAGCACATACTTACCTGACTTACCTGGCGCCCGCAGTGCATCGACATATAATCATATAAACATAGAAATATATATGGCATTCGACATGGCATTCAATTTCATAAAAGCATTTTAAAACATATTTCTGGGAATCAATCAAGTATATATATATATACTGAAAACAAAGCCCACTCACCTAGAGTCCACGCTACAACTCCCTAGAACGAGTATCAAAGCGTCCCGAACGATCGGCGCCTAGAACAATTGTTAAATCACATCTCAGAATACTTGTCGATAGAACACATAACTCACATAAAACACATCCTCAAGGGCATTCAAGAGTGATTCAAAACTCATTGACCATAAATCAACCGTCGATCAAAGATCAACGGTAGGGTCCACAACCCTACATAACTCAATCCGGAAGATCCGCATATCAAATTTCCCATCCGTAACTTCTCATGATTCACATTATGCTTATAGAACAACATACTAAAGTTTCGTTATGATCCAACGGTTGGATCTCCGCCAATTTCCAAAACCGAGTGGCAATTAACCTTTTATTTTATGAATTTACAAATCCAATTCGGGAAGATCCATACGTCGGATTCCCGATCCATAAGTTTCTACATTCTTCAAATATTAAGTACTACAACGTATCAAAGTTTGGTGACGATCCAACGGTTGGATCGCCGATTCACATTTTTACCTAACCCCGAATCGTGATGAAATAAGGTTCAATTGATCAACCTACGTCAAGCCACTATCAAAAATGACTTCAGAACATCTAACACAACCTAAAATAACATTGACGGCCCACTGGCCACGCGCCGGAAAATCCAACTTTCTCCAAAAATTCTCAAAATTTGCAGAATTGAAGATCTCAAAGAGTAGAACAACTTTCATACCTGTGACCAAGGCCAATTCGGTCGATAAGAGCTCCAATTTCGTCAAAACCCATAAGAATCCTAGAATTTGGGTGTGTTCGATCCATCTCCAAAACAACTCTACCGCCTCCAAACTTGTTTGGGCTTTGTTCCAGACCTCAAGAGGATGTTATGGGTGGTGGTAATTGGAAGAAAACATTTCGGAATTGGTGGATTTCGAACACGAGGCCGCCGCACCTACCGTGCGGTTTCATCCATTTTCAAGGTCAAATCTCTCCAAATTTGGGATAGAATGGATAGAGGAAAGGTCAATATAGGGATTGGGAGTGGTGGTTCGGCTCAATCTGTCGGAAAAAGGATGAAAACCACCGGAATTTGTTTCGGGTCAAGAACGGGTCGCACGGGTCGAAGGGGAACCATGTCGATTCCTCTCCTTCTCTCCTTCCTCCTTTCCCCTCCTTTCCCTTCTCTGATTCATCCATCACCGCTCTCCTCTTTCTGATTGGCTAGCAACCCTCTCCTTTCCTCTTCCCCGATTGGGCCTTCCTTCTCTTCTATTTCTCTTCCCCTCATCTCCTTTGTTGCCATCAGACAGCCTTCTTTTTTTTCTTTTTTTTTTCTTTTTTTTTCTTTTTTTTTCCTTTCATCTCCACCATCCAATTTATTTTCTTTTAATCTGGGCCGCCCACGTGGCACTCCAGATTGAGCTCCAAAAATCTGGGGCTTTCTAGAGATTAATTAATTTACTAGAATACCCCCAACTTTAAACGTTAATATCTTCTTCGATATAGCTCCAAATCACGAACCACTTGCGCCCACGAGTCCGTAGTGACGAGTACTACTAGAATATGCCAAGAAAACAAAACTTAGGTGACACGACACCGTAATAAACCTCAGTCAACACACTAGCCTCGAAGGGCAATTTCGTAAAATCACTTATTAAAAATTTTATACAATTGTAAAATCAGGGACAGACTGTCACAAGAAATATATCGAAGAATTGGTGCTGGGTTGGCTAAATCAAAGTTTATCTGAAGCTTGGTCTAAAATTCCCGAAAAACGAGCTTTTTATGATTACATCGGCAATAATCCAGCAAATGGGGGGTATTCAGAGCAGGCTCAATGGACAACGGGGATGGAATAGTTGTTGGGTGGTTAGGACATGTAATCGCATAAATTATCAAAATAAAAGAATTGATGATAATAACTATAAGTATACGAAAGAACCCTTTTTTGTTTGTATTCCTATGATGCAATTGGAGCTTATCGGCAGAAAATAATCAATTTAGATAGCCCTTTGTGGCTCTAGTGGCGACTAGATCAACGCATTATTATTTCAAGAGAAACTCCCATTGAAGTTCACTATGAATCTTTGGGTACCTATCATGAGATTTATGGGCACTATCTAATAGTAAGAAGTATAAAAAAAGAAATTATTTGTATATACGTTTGAACCACAGTTGGTCATATTTCTCTTTATCGAGAAATCGAAGAAGCTATCCAAGGGTTTTTCCGAGCCTACTCATATGGTACCTAATCATATGGTATCTAAACTAATTAATTCTATGACACCCGTGTCATTTTGGGTTTCTCCAGTTCACCTAGGACTATAGTTCAAGAATCCCATTTTGAGGATTCACATAAATGCCTCGTATGGTGCCGCAATATGTTCTACGTACAACAATGTGTTGAACTACTTCAACAAGTATGCGTGTAAGATATCCATCATCCGATGTTCGTACAGCAGTATCCACAACCCATTTTCGGGCTCCGTAACAAGAAATGATATATTTTGTTAAAGACAGTCCTTGACGTAAATTACTTTGAATAGGTAAATCAATCATTTGTCTTTGTGGATCCGACATTAATCCTCTCATACCTACTAATTGGTGTACTTGGGATGCATTTCCTCTAGCTCCCGAAAAGGACATTGTCACATTCCAGACCGGCTCCGCCGTAGCACGATATTGTCTGTTTTGGGCCACGCCCTCACAGTTTTGTTTCTAGGAACTCACGAGCACTTCTCAGGAGGTCACCCATCCTAGGAATGCTCTCGCCCAATCTCACTTAACTTCGGAGTTCCGATGGAATCCGAATCCAGTGAGTTCCCAAAAGGTCTCGTGCTATATGGATGTGGGTATGTACATATAAGGCACATCACCCCCTCTCCGTTGGTCGATGTGGGATGTTACAATCAACCCCCCCTTAAGGGCCCAACGTCCTCGTCGGCACACTTGCACCACATGGCAGAGTGGCTCTGATACCATTATGTCATATCCCAGATCGACTCCACCATAGCACGATATTGTCCGCTTTGGGCCACGCCCTCACGGATTTGTTTCTGGGAACTCACAAGAACTTCTCAGGGGGTCACCCATCCTAGGAATGCTCTTGCCCAATCTCGCTTAACTTCGGAGTTCCGATGGAATTCGAAGTCGGTGAGTTTCTAAAAGGCTTCGTGCTGTATGGAGATAGGCATGTACATATAAGACACATCACCCCTTCTCTATTGGTCGATGTGGGATGTTACAGACATCATATGGACTAGATTAAAGGGGTCGGTAATCCTAAAATTATGATTCATTTCTTGTCGCAAATATTCACTTGTAGCATACCATGTCTCAATAGATTAGCGTAATTTTTCTACCACGTGTACATTTCCATAATAATGGTGTTTTTCCAAAATAAAACTTTGTTGTTCAGCATCTTGGTAGAACTAAAAGAAAAAAAAATATTGGGATTAGACCTTAACTGTACATACGAAAACTTTAAGATGAGTTTGGTAGAGTCCAATAAGTTAACAATGAATCAAACTAAATCAAACCAAACTATTCTTTATATTCAAGTAGAAAGTTAGTGGGTTAAATAAATAGTTGTTAGGAGGAGGAGAACTTGTGGGTATCGAACTTGCACCATAGTGCATAGACACAATTACTTTATGTTACTGCAGGAAAGCGTCATCTGCTTTCACGCATAAACAGTCCTAGGTCACTTGGGCTTACTCCAAGTCCAAGGATTTAGGCCATCTTCAATCGAAATGACTAAATATAGCTCCGTCCAAAATTATTGCCCCCCAAAATATTATTTTTAAATAAATAGTGTTAGGCCATACTCGTTATCATCTCCAACTAAAAGGGTTAAATATAGCCTCCTTAGTAAATTTTTTTGTCTTTTTTTTTTTAAAGTAAAGTATGATATTCATTGAATATGGAAGAAAACGTACAAACAGAGGATATGGTGCATAAACGGGCCTCAATAAAAATCTTATCGGGAATTTCAACCCGGTCCAAGGAAAAAAGAGTGTCCCGCACCAAACAACTTAACAGCTAATAGTATCCTCCAATAAAAGATCAAAAATTATATCAGGAGATTCGTCGAACCAAGAGACCGAGTGAGCTAAATTAGGCCTAATCTAGCTAGGCGATGAGCCAATCTATTGGCATCCCTTCAGACGAAAGTAGTCTTTCATTGTCCAACATTTTGTAAAATCCTCTGTGTATCCTCCGGTAGGTGTCCAAAAGGACCATTATTAGCCATGACCTTGAGTTGGATTACTGATAGGGGTGGGTTCCAAAAACCGAAAACAGAATCGAACCGAACCGAATTCTTTTGGTTCGGTTTCGGTTTCAATGGTCTAGAAACTGAACCGAACCAAATTAATTAAATTAATATTATTTTTTATTTTTTTATTTAATTATCTGTTTTGGGTATTATTTTCTAAACCCAATTTGTAAGCCCAAATGTGCTAAGCCCAATGTGTTGCCAAACTTTAAGCCCAAAATATTAAAAAAAAGCCTTTAGAAACTCTAAACCCTAACTTATTATTGCTCCCCCTTCTTTTCTTTCACCCTAGTTGGAATGCTTATGTTATGATTGTGTTGGAGATATTAAAATTTTAGATTTCAATTTTTTTCATTTTTTGGAAGAAAAAAAAACGAAACCTAATCGAAAAAATCGAATCGAAAAAAAAAATGAACTGAACCAAACCGAAATTTCAATTTTGGCAAAAAGCCGAACCGATTTGAACCAAACCCAGCCCTAATTGCTAAAACAACCATAAGAGCAAGTCCACCCCTAAAAAATGCGCTGGCACTCAGCCCATTTAATCCACTCAATGAACAGTGATAGACCGCATGAACAGTAAATTGGTCAAATGCTTCTCCACACCTACAAAATGCGCTGGCACCCAACCCATTTAAAAAGATTATTAATTTTTTATAAAATAATAAATTTTAAATTTAGTTTTAATTTCAGATAGGATTTTTAACCAACTTGTCACACCACGTGTTATTATACAAAAGTACTATTATCCAAAAATATTGAAATGTGGTGTAAGGTAGAAGATGATGATTGATATTTATAGGAAAAATAATAAATTTTTTAATTTTTCCTGTATTTTTAACAATTTTTATTAAGTAAATTAATGTGGACCGTTGGATTTGGAAAGGATTCAAATCCAATAGCCCAGAACGCGTCACGTCATCTAGCCCTTGGGTTCGAATTTCAAATTTTTTTGACCGTTGGAAATCCAACGGCCCATAACGAGCCATGTGGCCACTCACGAATCCAAATTGGTGCGCTGAAACGGCAAGCCCCACTGCCTGTTTTCTGTAGGGAATGCCCGTCTACGCGTGCGTGTTTCCCACGCGCCTGACGTAAAAAAAATATAAGTGCGTTGTGACGTCACACTGGTGTCAGCATGACGTCACATAGGCCAACTGATTGCTCAGCACATTTTGGGTCGGCCTATGACCTGGCTTGGGCTGAAGGTCAGCCTATTAGGCTGGGTTGGACTTGCTCTAAGGGCATCCCCTCCATCTCCACATTTGCAGTGGGCTGTTGTTGCAGAAACAAAGCTACTTCATGAGCAGCAGTCACCTCGGCCAGTAACGGTGTTGTGATGCCATCGAACTTAAATGTAGCAGCTGCCAAGAATTGCCCTTCCTTCCGCATTTCTAACCGGTGAATTTGAACTAATTATTGCAACTGAGGAGATCGATCCTAAAAAAGGGCCAATTAATGGCCTAATGGGTTTCATAGAATTATAGCCTAGCCTTCAGTTTGAGATGAGCTTTTGGATAAATCAGACCATTTTTTAGCTTTTGGACCTTTAACCCTCTTCGTTGGAGATGGGTCTAGATCCCAACATTTGACAACCCAAAAGAAAATCCAAAATTCAAATACCCGAGAGAAGAAATATAAGAGGAAAACGAAGCCCTGAAAACAAAGAAAAGTACAAGTAGAATACGCGTGACAACGGTCAAACTTGAGCGCAAGACCCGACCTTCAATCCAATATAAACTCAGAATCCCCGCCGCCCGGGCTTTTCCAAGACTGAAAACCAAACAGATAACAGAACACCACAACCACCGCCGGCTGCGGCAGACTCAAAACTCCGCCGCTCGCCGCCCTTCTTCTCCGCTTCATATTCCAACTCTCTTCTTCTTCTTCTCGTTATTATTCTCTTTCTCTGGGGCTCTCTTTACAGCCATTACATTGCAAGTTAAGGTTTTGGGTTTGGGTTTACAATATAGCTACAAAGCTGCTTCCTTCATTGATAAATCCTTCCCCAATGGCGCTTCGTTTCGAGGTAGGTTTCGAATTCTAGGGCCATGGTTTCTTTTACTCTGATTTTTAATGGTTTTATATTTAAAGTTTTGAACTTTCTCATCCCAACAGGCACTTTTTTATTTTGTATTTTATATTTGCATAAGAATGAATGAATGAGAGATTGATAAGCTCACTGTCTCCATTCATTCGAAATCAATACAATGTTTGTTGGTTTGTTGGGTTGTTTCTGTTTACTGATGTGGGAAATTTGTTGGGTTTTATCTGTTTTGTGATTCAGGTTTTGGGGAGGTTTAACCGTGCTCGTGCAGCTAGATTGACCCTGCCTCACTTTGTGTGCCAGACACCACTTTTCATGCCCGTTGGAACGCAAGGTATTGCTTTAAATTTCATACATTTTGGTACTGAATAGAAGCTATTCCTCATGAGTAAATTAATCTTTTATCTGAGCTAATTAGCTTTCAATTCAATTGGTATTTGATATGTTAACGACTTAGGTATCGAGGATTTGTTGTCTCAAGAACATATTTTTGTGGGCTAGCTTTAGGTGCTGACATTAATAAAACATTATCAGTATGTGCATTGTGTGTAAAACCTTCACGCGTGCATGCACGCACTGACGCACACACTCATTTCGCTCCTATTGTCCAATATTCAATGCCTTGATAATTTTTCTTCGTTCACCTTAGATGTTGATGTACATATATGAACAACATTCATGGATGCCCTTGGCTTTGTTGTATTGAGTAATCAATGATATGGATAAGGTTTTCTTGGTTTCAGGAACTATAAAAGGGTTGACAACTGAACAGCTTGAAGATATTGGTGCTCAAATAATACTTGGCAATACGTATCATTTGGCACTTCGTCCGACCTCCAAGCTTCTTGATGAGTTGGGAGGTCTCCACAAATTTATGAACTGGCCAAGAGCATTGCTTACTGATTCAGGTGGCTTTCAGATGGTTAGTTTCACTCAGTATTTCACTATATGTTACATATTGATTTTGATATAATTGTTTTTTCGTTTTAAATTGTTTCCATGTCTAGAGTTTTGTTGATGTACTTATTGAAATATAATCCATCTGAAACTATTTATGCAACACGTTTTATGGATGCTTGTGCATTGTGATGAATTTATTGTCCTAAATAAATTCCTCTGCCTCTTCCCCCTCCATTTTTTCCATTCTCATTCTCCAGGTTTGCCGCTACTTTGTGATTCTTACTGGTTACATTGAACTTTATGTTACTATAGTTAAGCTTTCCCTTATTTATGTATGTCGCATTTGTCCAGGAGGCATGGGAACTAGTCAGTATCTACTGTTCCAATGACTTGTTTGCTTACTGTACTTTGTTATAAATAACTAAATGACATATCAAAGACGGTGTTTTTAAATAGTGATGTAGTTACTAGCCAACTTACTTTCTAATGTATGCTACGGTAGAAGTAGAATGGGCATTCTTTCATAATGTGTAGCCCAGTTTTTGATAATTCTTTTAAGCTTGGATTGATGAACTCATGCTATTGACGATGTGGTTGTTTTGTTGGCTAGTTTATTATTGCTGTTTTCATGGACATTTATATTTTGCATCAGTAAATAATTTATGCAGTGAAATCATACAATTTATTTTGTTACTGTTTTCAGGTATCATTATTGCATTTAGCTGACATCACCGAAGAAGGTGTAACATTTCAGGTAATCTCTTATTTTGGCACTGCTTATTGTAGTTTAGGTGCTGGTGGTGAATAATGATTGAGTTGTTCGCTCATGTTGAGCTATTGTCACTGGATCAAGCCATGGCGAAGTTTTACAATCACCAACTAGTTGTCTCCAATATCTTCTTAAATGAAAGGAGAAAGATTAAAGCACCAAATTTAATTAATTTTAAAGGAAAAGTAGGAGTTTGCTGGGATGAAGAAGGCCATTTTTGTGCAGTGAAAGAGTTATTGTCTCCAATTATTTCTTCTTTTGATTGCATTGCTAATATCAAGTACTGTATGTGAGTCATACTGGTGGAATGCAATGGTGGACATGGGGAAAGAAGGGTGATGCTGATTCCTCTTTCTTTTAGTGTACTTGGGGAGAACTGAACAGAGCAGCTGAGGCATGGAGATACCTTTATGCTTAACCTATTATGCTCATAATTATTTTCTTGAGAAGAAACGATAACACTTTATTAAAATAAAAACAAGAATTACAAAATAGTGGATAAGAAATCCACCATGTAGCATTATGCTCATAATTATGCTCCTACTTCAGTCACCAGTTGATGGAAAGCCAATGCTTTTGACACCTGAGGAGTCAATTCAAATCCAAGTACGTACTTCTATTTCATTTCATTTTTGGTTATCTGCATGTAATTTTTGGGTTAACTACCAAGGTCTTTACACCAATCTATGCCATTGAGTGTCCTTCATCAAGATGTCGTAATGATATAGATGTAGCACATGGAATTATAGAAAGGAAATAAGAATAGAGTATGAAATCCAAACTCTTAAAACAAGGCCCATCACATAGGCAGCCCAAAAAATAATTGAATTTATAATAGTAAAAAACAAACAATAATAGTTAAACTTCTGATAGTTAATACTTCAATTCATTGAATTTGTAATTAAATTGCCGCCACCTACTGTTAAGGTTTGGAATGTAGTGGTAAACCAAAATAATTCATTGGGTATTAGAGCATGAGATCTTGACTTTGAATTTCTGGGTTCTTTAGCAGCGGGAGAAGCTTGATGAGTTCGTAACATAGAGTAAAGCTTTCAAGATATTATGTCTAATTAAAACATTTATTTTCTAACCAAGTGTTACCCTCTACCATCCTTTCTGTACCTTCAATGATCTGTGCAGAACAGAATTGGAGCAGATATTATTATGGCCCTCGATGATGTAGTCAAAACCACCACCACTGGTCCGAGAGTTGAGGAGGCCATGTATCGCACTATACGATGGATAGACAGATGCATTGAAGGTGAGGGATGGCAACGGTTCAGTTTGGGGACAGAAATGCTATATCCATCCCCATAACCACAAAAAATAACCATATCCATAACCGCAAATTAACCATCGGGTATTATCCATAACCATACCCACCGGGTAACGGATTCCCCATCGGTTAACGGGTATATCCATCTTCGTCAATACAAAAAATATATTCGTTCAATTGAGAAATTATAAGTTAGTAGATATCAATTTCGTCATTAAACATTTGATGTATAAAATGATCCAATGAATGGATCTTGTTGAGTATAACAATTAAAACACAGATGATGTTGGCTTGTCTTTGTTATGTCCTATAAGCATCATTGAGTTCGCATTGATTTTGATTCAAAACTTTACTTTCCTACAAAATGCAACTTTTGTATTCTTAAGGTAATGGTTTGGTAAATAATAGATATACAAATATATATATATATATATATATATATATATATTATACTATTATATTATATATAAATTATATTATTTACTAATCGGATCGGATTCGGTTATGGATACGGTTTGGGGACCTCTATAACCATATCCAAAACCATAACCGAATAATATAAACGGTTTTTCCCCATATCCAAACCATACCCAAATTTTCATATCCAAATCCAATCCATTCAGGCAATTATCCACGGTTATCGGGTTTAACGGTTAGAATTGTCATCCCTTATATTTGATTGTCACTGGTGTTTCTTGTATATATACTTTTAAATAGTTTACACTTTACAGGAAAAGGTAACATAGATATATGTATATGTGTCCATTTATACATGTATAATCATCATATAAAATCATCTCAACTTTGATAGATTACCTAGAAGATCTTTTGTAGGCTTTAGAGCTACTGTGCCGTGCTAAGTTTATTGAATTAGGTGAAAGTCTGTTCTTTAGGTCCAATTTCACGGTTAATAGCAAGTTTCTTAGATTTACAACGTCATGACTAGGTGATTTCTCGTAGTATATGCATACGACAGGTTATGCTTACATTCCAACTATTTCAATAGTTATCAATTCAGCAGTTCCTTCTTTCCTTAGTTCCCCAAGTCATCCATAAAAGCCATATACAATTCTTAGTTTGTGCGTAACTTTTTAGTTTTGTTAGCCTTCCGTCCTATTTATTGTAAGTTGTAATGCTTTATGTTCTCAATTTTTATGCTCGACTCGGCTGGTCAGCTTTGTATTTATCTGCATTGCTTTTATAAACAGCTCACAAGAGACCAACGGAGCAGAACTTATTTGGTATTGTACAAGGTGGCTTAGATCCTGTATTAAGGTGAACTTCAACTGAATCTGTAATCTTCATGCTTTATGTTGATCTTTTAGTGCATTTCTTTATTATTGTTCTGTTCCTTATACTAATAATGTGTTTGTAACAACTAACAAATTGTTTCATGCCATAACTTGTGAGCAGAGATATATGTGTTAAGGGCTTGGTGAATCGAAACTTACCCGGGTATGTTTTCTTTACTGGCTGATTCGTTGTAGGTCACTTTATCCGGCACATTGGTAATCCGTTCTAGTTTTTGAAGTTAGCCAGTTACAATAGTTGTTGAATTTGTAATATTTCATAATAAAATAGTAACAATGCTTGTATGTAAAAATGAACTATGATGCATCACATAGAGAATGCATCTTGCAACTGAGGTCACAAGTTCAATTCCCCTCTTCCCCAATACCGCTTTTATCAAGGAAGAAAAAAAGAAGATAATAAGTGCAGCCTTATGGTACAAAAACGCCATAACACATTTAAAATCTCTGATCATTTATGTTAGTCTCTTAGAAAGCTAAGGTGTATTAATTATATTTTTCCTTTAAAAGCAGAGTGGCAATACTGTCAATGGCTTATTTTTGGTTAATAATGTTCTAAAGTGTGGAGAAAGAATTTAAAATTCTCCTTCTCTTTCTGACTGGCTAACACAATTTTTTCTGTATTGTTCCTTAATTTCAACTTTATTGGTTCGAACTCTGTGCAGAATTATCAACTTGTTTACATTTTCTAATATTTAATGGGATTTGAAAAATCTTGCAATACTACACATGCACTTCTGTTTCATGGTTGGTGGTGTTGGTAACTTCTATTTAGCAGCTGAGTTGATCAAGTTTACTGTGACAGGTATGCTATTGGCGGTCTTTCTGGCGGTGAAAGTAAGGATTCATTTTGGCGTGTTGTTGCACAGTGCACTGCCGCATTGCCTGAGGAGAAACCGCGATATGTTATGGTGCTGGAGACTAAATAATTTCCATTCGAACTTCCTTTTATGTATCCCAAGTCATGATATTTTCTTGCGCATCTTTCAGGGTGTTGGTTATCCTCTGGATATTGTAGTTTGCAGTGCTCTAGGTGCTGACATGTATGACTGTGTTTATCCCACACGTACTGCTCGCTTTGGTACAGCTCTTGTACCTGAGGTGATTACTTGAACATTCTGATCTACACTTTTACATTTTTTTGGAATATTTTTATGTATGCCATCCAACTGTAGTAATTGATTAACATCATAAACAGCTAATCTTGAACCATTACATCTATGATTAATATACTCCTTGCATCAGGATGATTAGTATTTATTTTAGTTGCTTACTAGAGGGAATGAATACACTTCTATCATTAGTTATTTATGTTAGGTGCTTACAAGAGCTCCTGTATGCGTGTATGTATGTGTAGTTGTGTACTAAAGATTTTTATATGAACGACTTATAAATATATGCACTAGAAACACACTAGCAGCTAAATTTTTTGGCACCACCACGAAGTTCTGTTAAGCCCATTTTAAAATGGTCCTTCTTGTAATCACTTGAAGGAGAGTATTCAGTTTGATATTCAAGTAGGTTGGTTCCACTGTTAAGTTCCGTCACAGCTTGTAATTTTGTGTGGTTATTTGGTCAGGATTATTTGTTTGAACTTCGATTTCGAACTTCATGAATCATTGCCGTTTCTTTCTTAATTAGATGGGGATATAATTCTTATCAGATACGAATTTAGATGCTTGCATCATGTTCTACCGGCTAAGCTCTACTTGTCCCCTTTAAGTTTGTTGTTATATGAATGTGACAAATAACACTTGCTTATTTCAAAACTTCTCAACGACCTTTGTACTTTATAGTGTTCATGCTTGAAATGAGTTGGTGTTTCTTCAAAGCTTTCTAGTTAATGTTTTATGTTTGTTAATGCACTTAGAACTGTGTCGTACAATATTCATGTGGATATTGCCAAATCCAGTGCACGTTCATTGAGCATCGTCGCTATACAGTATTTTTATATATGGGGACCTAATTCTGTTGATAAGTGGATGCATAGTTCAACAGTAGGAAAGAAGATTTCCTCTCATTTTTTATGTGATGTTTACTATTTCAGGGAGTGCTGAAACTCAAACAGAAAGCGATGGCTGAAGATACCCGCCCCGTTGATCCTACATGTGATTGTATGGTACGCATAAATGGGCTAATCTTTTGCGTGAAAGATCAATGCAGAAGTTGATCAATGATGTATAACTGCTTCGTTCTATTTATTCAAATGCAGGTCTGCAAAAATTATACTAGAGCTTACATTCATTGCCTTGTTACAAAAGATGCTATGGGATCTCAGCTTCTGTCATATCACAATTTATATTACATGATGAAGGTTAGAACACAAAAGTTATTATATTTTACTTGCCATATAATTTTTTTCCCTATACATTTCTTAACTAAAACCCTTCCTCTCTCTCTCTCTCTCTCTCTCTCTCTTCCCTTTTAAATGCAGCTAAGTAGAAATCTGCACTCTTCAATAATCGAGGGAAGGTTTCCAGAGTATGTTTGCCTCTGCTTTACCCTTCTCAACCGTAGTTCTCACTTGTTCCGGACCTCTAGTTGTACCAGTTTAACCCTTTTTCTTAAACTTTTTTTGCAGGTTTGTACGTGAATTTCTGCAACAAATGGTATTTTCTTTAGACGCCTTCATCTTTTTATATCTGCATGTCCAAAGTTCATCTGTTGAAATGTTTCACGTCTTATTGTCTTGTAGTTTCCGAAAGGTGATGTCCCTGAGTGGGTCTGTGATGCCATGGAGGTTGCTGGAATCAACATTTCTTCCTGCTGCACTCCATTTTCATCATCCCAAGATTAGAAGTAGGAATGTACACCGAACGCAGGTTAGGCTTATACAAATTTTGACACAATTTTGAGGTTGACATTGAAGAAAGGTAAACTAGGTAAGGGCAGCGTAAAATTGTTTGCCCTTGATTTGTTTCACTAGAAATTACACAGAGCAGCTAAAAACCGCAAGATTGAGTGTGGGAAATTTGTTTCGGAATAGGATCTGACAAAGATTTCTTTCCATTTTTGTTCCGTCATAACTGCGTGTAATTTAAAATATTATGTAATCAAATGCAGTTAGCAAATTACTATAGCTTGTATTGTGAAGTTTAATTTTTTGTGTTCACTAGTCCTTGCGTGACCCAATTACATACCGACACACGTGGTTAGGTTTCCTCTTTTGTTAAGAGTTTCAATTCACATGTTATGTAACTACCTTGTCGAACATATATCTAGTGCGAGAAAGCTTACAACGGAGATGTCATTGTGGTGATATCTAGAGTCAATCATGCACTGACGGGATGCTATTCTGACGTATCAAAGCATGGCAGTGCATGATTGACTTGGTATACCGTTGTAGATGCATTCCTGTTGTATCATAAGGTTGGAAATTCGTCTCACTTCTAGATTGAGTGTTGATAGACTCAACAGGGGAAAGGAAAATCTGACAGACGTACAAATTGTGATATGGCATTGCGAATTCCACAATAATATAAGCACTCTTTTCATTCGTATTTCCTGTAGTCTTTATCCAAGCCATCTTTTCACAATTCACACCAAGTTTATATTGCTCTCTTTTCATTTCAACAAATTCGGCTACCCTTTGCTGAAGCAAACATATGAGAGCAAAATAATGAAAGTGGGTTCATGTTCCTTTCTCACTATTCATTTACTTTTGATGCAAATGACGCGTAGCTTAGTTGGTTAAGATCGTTCACATTTGCACCCAAGGTCTCCAATTCGGTTCCCCCTTTCCCCAATATCGGAACCTAGGGTTCATATTCCTTTCTCAGTAACCCTAGCCTTTTTTTTGTTGCTTTTTTCGTAAGGAAAACTAATAAAAAGGGTTTGAAAACTTTGAGTTTTAATGATAAGGACAAAATAAAGGGTAAAGTAAATAGTACCAGGATTGACTTTTTAGTGTAAAAATGTGGTTTTTCGTTACAGTGAACAATACTGGGAGCTTTTCGTTAAAATTCCCTTTTTCATAATGAACCCTCCCTTGAGAATGAAACGAATGGATTCATCAAAAGGGTATGAAAACTCACGCAACTTAGATACGTTGAAGTGAGGCTTTGGGACCAAGTGCCCTTAATCTCAGTGGCACAAATGGAGTGTCCCACAAGGAACCTATTTCTTGTTGGCATGTTATGGCAAAATTCCAAAGTTGCAAGGCAACCAGATCAGACTCCTTAAAAGGAAACCTACCTATTCTCTACCTAAATCCGTTGAAACTGAGATAATGCATGTGCCTTCCTCGTCTATGGTTCTGAAATACGTTTTTGGAATTCGTCACTGCTTCTGAGATTCCAGGCACCAAATCAATGCGACCCCTACATGCTTAAGCCTCAATGCAATTCCAGATCTAATTGAAAGAGTTGAGGCTCAAACCTTGCTGTCTATATGACACCACCCTATCAATATGTAGTCTATATTGTTGTTCGTGTCTATATTTCTGTTTCGCCTAAACACTTTTAGAATTACTGGAGCGTTCCTGCAACCAAGAAAAGAATAAAGATATTAGATCTTGTCACACTAATGGATGATGAAAATTTAAGAGCTCGAGGTTAGAGGAATTGTTACCTTTCATGGTTGAAGGTCGTGTCCTTATGCACTAGTAGTTTTGAGTACGTGTGGCGTACTATAACTGGAGGGTTTGAAACTCGTTATACCTCACATCGTCATTATTCGTTTGACTCGGAAAAATGTGGTATGTGACATCATTAAGAATCTCGAGTGAGGAAGGCTCTTAACCACATTGGAGATCATAGCGCCCTTAATTATAGGGATTGTTATCCTATGATTGAATTGTATGTACGAAAAAGTTTAAGAATATTCAAAATTAAATGAATTTATACATAAGCATATACCAAATAATAAGAAATAACAATAAATTGCATGTACAAAAAGGTTTTGAGAGTATTAAAAAACTTATAATGAATTTTCAAGTTACGTTCTGAAATTTTCAGGATTATTCCGATTTCAAAATTTTCGAATATGCTCAAAGTTTCTGACACACCCCATCCCAGAGGAGGGCATGCTGGCCGTCACGTGAGAGTGACGTAACCATTTACACAGTTCGGAAGCTTTAGAGATACAATTACAAAGATATAACACCCGAAGGTGTATCCTACTTTTGTGAATTCTGTCAGAACACCGTTGGATTCCTCGTGACCACCAAAGCACTGCTACTTAGAACCTGGAGGGCCGCAAAACAAAGTTGAGTGGGTCAATAAAACAAAGCTTTTCTAAAAATCATCTCGTTATCAAAGCGCTAACCCCTCGCTGTAAAACCTGTATACTCTCCCAGAAAATAGCATATAAACATATATATATCATCATATTCAAAAATCATAACTCAAAAATCAATATTCTGAAAGTATGCCATGCCAGATGCATAATTATATAGATATAACAGGTGAAATAACAAATCAACCGGAGACCCTGCAGTGGTCCTATACGACTAATCATATAGCTCAACACCTATGCTTGCACACGAGTCGGAACCACAGAAGTGGTTTGTACGACAGGACTTGGTGTAATAATATGCTCTAGTGCTACACTCATCAAAACGGCCGTGCGAATAATCGCAAGTCACCTACGAGTCGGAACCACATAAGTGATCTGTACGACAGGACTTACACCTACTTGGATCCAAGGGAGCGTGCGGTGCGAGAGGTGAATATCAACATAAGCACTAACACCGGTGGTGCAGGTTATGAGCTCTCAACACAAATCATATCATCAATAATTCATACAATATAACTCACTTGATACTTACCTGTGCGTCCACCGCACCATTTCATACATATGCATCATATATCAAATCATATATTCCATATCAATTCTATGCATGGCATTTTAAAACATACTTTCAATTAAATTCGATTTCTGGGAAAATCAGTAAGTATATAGGTATATAATGAAAACAACTGCCCACTCACTGGTATATCGAAGGGTCATAACCCCCGAGCCTCGATTGATGGCGCTCGTCCTCGGGATAGGCCTCACCTATAAGCGTAATAACTGAATAAACATTATTTAACTCACATAACCAACAATAGGTAATAACTTCTCATACGTTGCCCAAATGGGGTGTTTGAATATACCAACGTGATCTACACAACACCACGAACATCCCCATATTTTTAGAAAAATTTTCCGACGTCTCACGCGCCGGCGAACGCACAGACCTATGCGCCCCCGCGCGCGGCCACGTGCCAGGCACACTGATGGCGTCAGTTAACGCCGTCAGGAATATTCCGGGAATATTCTGTTAACTCCTAACTGTTACCGTTAAATCTAACTAACGGCGTTGGAATATTCCATCAGACTTGACGGAATATTCCGTCGTCTTCAACCTTTGGACTCCGGCGAGTCTCCGGTCACCGGAAAACTGAGGATTTTTAAAACTTCAATATCTCACTCGTTTTTCATCCAAATTTCATGCTATTTATATCAAAATGAAGCTCTTAACTTGTAGAACACATTCATACTAATTTAAAGCTCTAAAAGTCACGGGATCTCACCGGAGAATTTCAAGAAAAACCGGCCAAACTTCGTCCCCACGATCCCGACGTCCAAATCCTTCAAACGAAGCACTCCGAGCTTCCTTGGGACCTCACTAAGCTTCCTATAAGCTTCAAATTTTCAAACACACAACGTTTAACATGAGCATGAACAGTACTCAAATCGGGGATTCTTGGTTCGCGAGGTTTTCAAAGGTATCCTTACCTGAAATGGTTACCAATCAACTCGTATGTGCTCCACGAACACGATGGTGCCCTCTTTGACCACGATCTATGAAGTTTCAAAGGGTTTTGGTGCTTGTCCGTACACGAGAGAAGAGAGAGAGAGAGTGTGTGCGGGAGAGAAGAGAGAAAAAGGATATGGGTGTGTGTGTGTGGTCCTAGTTTGGTCACTAGCCAAACAAAAGAAAATCTAAGTCCTAATTGGGTCCAAACAATTAGGACTCAACATAATTGGTCCACTTCCATAATTTTAACCACACAATTAAACGTCCAAGGGTATTATCGTCCTTTCACACCATCGATAAAAAAAATATTTCAGAACGGGCTGTTACAATTTCGAATTTGAAATTGTGATATGATCTGATCCAATTCCGAAATTTTGGAATGGAATTTATAAAAATTATTTTTGATCCGATCTGTTCAAAAGTCAACCGGTTCATATGTTTGACTTTTTTTAATCAACGTGTCTTAACATCATTAGGCGGTATTCTTTTGTTACTATTGTTCTACTCAAATTTTTTTCTTTGTTTGGATCAGGCAATGGAGTAGGATCTTTCTCCTCCTATTACCGTCCACTTCCCTCCCCTCCTCTCACACTTTACTTTTTGTCTATTTCTCTATATAAAAAAATTAAAACAAGATGTTAACGTGAAATAATCGTAGTCGTTTAAACACGAGGGAAGGGAAGGAGAGAGAGATTAGGGGGGAAGGCTTAATCGTAATCGTATTCTCTATAAAGTAACGTTCAAGATCGTCAAGGGTTTGCCAAATGAGGAATTTTATCGAGCATCTGGTGCGCACATTACACTATGTTTGGATGAAAAAATTTAAGATTACTAAGGAATTTTAAAATGACGGAAACTGAAATGACGAGATTTTATTTTCTAGAATTTTTGAATTTTCTTGTTTGGTAAACCTAAATGAATAATATAATTGAATATGTAATTTGTTATTTTTAAATTCTCATTCATAGAAATTGGGAAATGACACATATTTACGTAGAATTTAAACTTGGGAATTGGAGGTCTCAAATTCCAAGTTTTTTTTTCATGCGGAAATTCTAAATTTCTATGTTTATGAATCCAAACAAGGGAATTGGTGCATGTCAATTTATAAATTCTGATTTTTATCCAAATTCTAAGTTTATTTTCCTCATCCAAACACAGTGTTAGAGACACACAAGAAGAGAAAACAAAAAGAAGTAGAAAGAGAAAGTTGTAAATTAATTTGTTCTAACTATTTAAAGGGTAAAATGCAATATACATACAAATGCACATGAATTTTTTGAAATTATTAATATCATGGACAACCAATGATCATATAGTCTCTGCCACTGATTTTTAGTGACAACTGTTTAAAATCATGAAGTGATATAAGTTATGTTTAAATATATATATATATATATATACATTTTTTTTTTTTTTTTACAGAAAGCGATATGAGTCACTTTGAAAAGAAACAAATTAATGTTGTGAAAGTCCAACTTTCCTTATTAAAAAAATAGAATTAAAATAACACATGAGAAATGAGTCCCCAATTCAATAAATATTCCAAAAAATAAGATGCCTACAAAAAACCTAAGTGAAAAAGCAATCTTTATGCATGGAGTAAAAATATGGTTGAATCCAGCTTTTTAATTTCACTTACCCTCACTTACCATCTTTCCTTCAAAAAAAAGAAAAAGTGCAATGGGGGTCCCAATCAAACCATTCGCATCACTGCGACTGATAGCAATAAAGCAAAAACAATGCAATCTAGCTGTGTGTGCAGCTCGAATCTCATGGCCCCGAGGGGGCACCCGGCCCCCCTCTAGTTTTTGGAAAAAAGTAAAAGGATTTTGTCTAGATCCCTTTGTCCTAATCCATCAAATCAAGGGTTTCATGTAGTTAAAATTTGATTCAACGACTACAAACAGGAGTCCACTTTAAAAGTTATAATAATTTCAACCGTTTGATCAAATTTCAACGGTACGAATTCCCTGATTTAGTGGATTAGGAGGAAGGGATCCGAAGATGATCCCTTTCCTGGAAAAAATTGATGGAACAGGGCATTCGCTTAAATCGTAATCGTGTCTCTTGTAACATTGAATCAGATTATGGCGAATAATAATCAACCTATCACCACCATTAATTTTATTGCTCGCTCCTCATCCACAACCACAAAGAGACGGATATAATACCAAAATATTTAGTTATTAAGTTGATTTTAACAGTTCACGAAGAAGAATTCCATCTTTCCATACATACGTATAACAAATTTAACCTCCAAACCTTATACATATATGATTTATCTATTTGTTCAGCATTTTCACCTTTGTTAAATTGACATGGCTAAATCCTAAATCAACCTAAAACACCCATTCACATATTCGTGGGTCGCCAAGGCTTACCATCCATGTGATTCTGATGTTAGATCTAAATCTAAGGTGTCGACAACTGCCTAACGTCAGCGATGCTGTTTAATTTTTATTGCACCAGGCGTGTGCGCTACATGCATCCAACTGGGAAAGTGGGGCGACATATTTTGTCGCCTGGGGCCCACCACAACGACTACTTCCAATGTACTCGACACTTTGCCAAATCTAAGACGTCCATTTC
Organism: Heteromeles arbutifolia; assembly: GCA_024362995.1. NCBI lineage: Eukaryota > Viridiplantae > Streptophyta > Magnoliopsida > Rosales > Rosaceae > Heteromeles > Heteromeles arbutifolia. Next base: position 24,695,401 of record JANCRC010000013.1, on the reverse strand, counting down.
AAATTATCACTTTAATTCACGATTCTTATTATTTTTTTCACATCCCAGATCGGCTCCGCCGTAGCACGATATTGTCCGTTTTGGCTTACCATTCCCTCACGGTTTTGTTTCTGGGAACTCAAACGAGAACTTCCCAATGGGTCACCCATCCTAGGAATGCTCTTGCCCGAACTCGCTTAACTTCGAAGTTTCGATGGAATCCGAAGCCAATGAGTTCCCAAAAGGCCTCGTGCTATAGGGAGGGGAGCATGTACATATAAGGCACATCACCCCATCTCCATTGGTCAATGTGGGATCTCACAATCCACTCCACTTAAAGGGAACCCGGTGTCCTCGCCGTCACATCCGCATAGAACGGCAGAATGGCTCTGATACCAAATTGTCACATACAGAGCTCGGCTCCACCGTAGCACGATATTATCCGTTTTGGGCTTACCATTCCCTCACAGTTTTGTTTTTGGGAACTCACGAGCTACTTCCCAGTGGGTCACCCATCCTGGGATTGCTCTCGCCCAAACTTGCTTAACTTTGGAGTTCCGATGGAATTCGAAGCCAGTGAGTTCCCAAGAGGCATCCTGCTATAGGGAGGGGAGTATGTACATATAAGGCATGTAACAGCCCGTCCCGGAATATTTTTATCGAGGACGTGAAAGGACGAAAATGCCTTTGGACGTTAAATTTGGTTATGTGGTTTAAACCTTGTTTATGGGCCAATTAATTGTAGATCCTAATTAGTTGGACCCAATTAGAAGTTAGAGAATTATTGTTTTTGATTGGTGACTCAATTTGGACCACCACATACTCCAACTCCTTCTCTCTATCTTCTCTCCCATGCTTCTCTCTCTCTCGGACTCACTTTCTCCTTCTCTCTTCGTACGAACCAACCCCAAAACCCTTTGGAACCTTGCAAATCGAGGGATTAAAGGTCACCATCTTGTTCCTTGTGACCTCATGAGTCGATTGGTACCATTTTTAGGACCTGAGACCTTTGAAAACCCGAGAACCCGTAACCCCAGATTTTAGCACTGTTCATGCACTCGTGAATGCGAAGGTTTCAGAGCATTTCAAGCTTATAAGGAGCTTTAGGATGCTCTTACGAAACTCGGAGAAGAAAAACCAAGTGATTTGGACGTCGGGAAGTGGAGATCGAAGAGTTTGAATTTTGGCCGGAATTATCAAGGCTTCTCCGGCGAGATCCTGTGGATTTCAAGGCTTGAAATTGGTAAGGATTTGTTCTACTCACTCTAATCTTAATTTTGGTACAAATTTCATGAGATTTGGTTAAGAAATGGCCGAGATATAAGGTTTTGAAAATTTCCCAGTTTTCCGGCGAGTTGCAAACGGCGGTCGTCGGCGAGGTACATCGTAGAAGAAGGAAGAATATTCCATCAGAGTTGACGGAATATCCCTAATGGTGTCAGGTAACGCCATTAACTTCTGTTAGTATATAACGGAATATTCCTAACGGCGGTTAGGGTTCCCTGTGCGTGGCCGCACGTGTGGCCGTGCACTTGCCAGCGCGTGGGTGGTTAGAAAATTATTTTAAAAATATGGGGATGTTTCTGAGGATGAGTTGTTCACGGTGGTATATTCATATACCCAAATTAAGCAATGTATGAGAAGTTATTACCTATTGTTGGTTATGTGCGTTAAATAACATTTATTCGGTTATTACGCATATAGGTGAGGCTTATCTAGAGGACGAGCGCCATCAATCGAGGCTCGGGGGTTGTGACCCTTCAACTTATCTGTGAGTGGGCTTTTGTTTTCCGTATATACCTATATAAATGAGATTTTTCCCAAAAAAACAATTAAGTGAAATGTGATATGATATGCCATGCAAAGTATATATGTGTTTTGTTCATGCATTAGTAGTTGCATATAATGGTGATTGGTGCTGTGGACGCACAGGTAAGTATCAGGTGAGTATATATCGATGATAGAGAATGATTAATATGAAATGATGATTGTGTGAGATGTATTGAAAGCTCATAAACCTGCACCCCGGTGTTAGTGCTCTCGCCCCAGGGCCAGGGCATAGTCCTTCACGTGATGTTCACCTCCCGCACCATACGCTCACCTTGGATCCAAGTTAGGTGCATAGTCCTGTCGGTGAGACCACGTGAGGTGGTTCCGACTCATAGGTGACTTGCGTTTAGCGCACAGTCTTCACGTGATCGTAGCACTATAGCGTATTTATTTACACCCAGTCTTGTCGATCAGATCACGTGAGGTGGTTCCAACTCGTGTGCATGATATATACATATGTGATGATGAGATTGATTATGAGCTATAGTTCAGCCGAGCTGATCACTCGGTGGACATGTTATTATCTATGATGAGTTTATTCCACCTGATATAGTTATGTGATTTGATGAGATATATTTGGCATGGCATATACCTTGCATATCACTACTTTTGACGGGATTTTGAGTTATGAGTTGAGATGAGTATATATGTATATATGCTATTTTTCTGGGAAGTTATACAGGTTTTACGGCGAGGGGTTAGAATCTTTGAAAAGAGAAAAGGTTTTGAAAAGATTTGTTTTTGCCCACTCACGCGTTTTGTTTTTCTCCCCTCCAGGTTCTAGGTAGCAGTGCTTTGGTGGCCATGAGGGATCCCACAGTGTTCTGACAGAATTCACAAAAGTAGGATTCACCTTCGGGTGTTATATCTTAGTAATTGTCCTTGACTGCAACTAGACGTTCTTATTGCTCTGAATGTGTATTTATACACTTAGACTCTCACTAGCATGTTTTTTGGATAGTACGGCTAGTAGTTGGTTTTTATTTAGTCGTATTTCTAATTATCTTATTAGCTTCCTCACAATGCACATGGTTACGTCACTCTCACGTGACGGCCAGCACGCCCTACCCTCGGGACGGGGTGTGTCAAGGCACATCACCCCCTCTCTGTTGGTCGATGTGGGATGTTATAATTTTTCGTAGAAATAATTTTTTTTAAATCCAGAAATTCATAAAAATTGCAAAAAAAAAAGAAAAAAAAAAAGAAGAAAAAATTAGAAAAATCAGAAAAATTAAAAAAAAAATACAATGGTTACATGTAATTATTGGGTTATCTTATTAGGTTTTTTAAGATGTACCACAATTCATTTATAAAAATTCTAAACAAGATTTTTGAAAGACATGGACACATTGTACAATCACAGTCACCTATTCTAAATCAACCTCATTCGTTCAATAATTACTAAAACATTGAATTATACATTAAAATAAATCTTTATGAATAATAACAGCCATAGCAGTTTACTATTTAAATGAACAGTAATTGCCATAAGTCTATAGCCATAGATCTAAATCCATCAAAATGGATGTAAATGCTCAAATAACACAGAGTATGGATTGGCCAAGTACTTGATAAAATGCCTCACTTAAAATTCAAAAAAAATTTGGTATTGGGCGCACCTTTTGAAATTCTACGAAGACTTACATCCGTCATTCTTTAGTTGTGCAACATGGATGTTATTTCTAACTTTGCCCCTGTGTGTGATTTTTGCATCCAGTTACAATAACTCCAAGCTCTGTATGTGTGTGTGTATTGATATATATTATATATTGTTATCAAATATATATTATATATGTGAGCGAATTCGTGATACCATTTTTTACACAATTTTAAACACACGTTTTTGTGAAGTTCACTGTAATGCAATTTAACGATTTGAACCGCTATCTTTTAGAACATCATTCATCGATAATTCTTACAGAAGATTAAAAAAATATTAAACCATTAAGACATTTATTTGTAGTGAAAAAAATTGACGAATATAGTTTTATAAAGAAACCCTAAACCTTTAATCCAACAATCATATAGTTTCAGATTTTCATGATTTTTGGTAGATGCGATATTTGAGAGAAGATCTTTTTCTTTTTTTTATCAGTTGAGAGAAGATTTAAAAGATAGACGATTCGAATCGATGAAATACATTACGAAGTAACCACAAAAACGTGTGTCAAAAATAGTAATAAAAAATTTGAAAAATTCAAAACCAATATATATATTGGTGATTATATAATGATTAAGTAGGAGAAAGGGTTATTGGTTTGTGAGGTGTGTACTTGTGCACTTTGTTTTTCCTTCTTTGAAATGGTTTGTTTTGGAGGAAGGGAAACCAAGAAAAGCAAGGCAAAGGGGGAACCCCTAGCAGTCTGGTTTTTCTGCTCCAGATCATAGCGTCTTACAATTTAAAGGCAAGTGAACCTTCTAGATGTTTTGAAGCATCAATTCCCACTTTGGTCAGTCAACCAAAAAGCTTCCTTCCAACTCTGGCATCCTAGTCGCATGTTCAAGCGCTCCCACAAAACTGAGAAAGATTTGAAACAACAACAAATACCATCTCGTCTTGGATTTTTGTTTTGAATTATGAAGAGGTTCGGCAGCTCAGAGTCTTTGGGTGCCTTGGTCTCCAATTTCCCATCAAAAGGTAAAATTCATTTCGAGCTTGTTTTTCTGCCAAATTTTGTTATTTTATTGATGGGTTTGAAGTCTCATAATTTACGCAGAGGAGGGAAAGCTTGCAAAGGACAAATATGGTTACAGCAAGGAGTTTCAGGCAATGTTAGATTCTTTAGAACAAGAAGATATTGGGGAAGAAATGTCAGGGAAGAAAAGGCGGTTGAGCTCGGAGCAGGTCAAGGCCTTGGAGAGAAGCTTTGAGGTTGAGAACAAGTTAGAGCCAGAGAGGAAGGTCAAACTGGCCGAGGAATTAGGCCTGCAACCGAGACAAGTGGCGATTTGGTTCCAAAACCGTCGCGCACGGTGGAAGACTAAGCAGTTGGAAAGAGACTACAGCGTCCTCAAGGCTGACTATGATGGTTTAAAGCACAACTTTGATAGCCTTGAGGGACAGAATAAAGCTCTTGCTGAAAAGGTTCATACTACTAGTGAAACTCATTTTGTTTGCATATTTTTCAATAAAAAAAGATTTCCGCATCCATTTTCTCGTTCTACTCACCCTGTTCATTTACGTGTCTCATGATTCTCTTTTAATTTACTCGGTCCAAAAGTCCAAAACAAACAAGGGTCTGCAGAAAAAAGAAGTTCTACTCTTTTTTCTAATGCGGTGTTTGTATTTGTTGCAGCTAAGTCAGTTAAAAGCGAAGCTGTGCACAGAAGGTGCAGAGAGCAACGCCTACGCGAAAGAAGAATCACCAATTTCAACGTGCAAAAGCAGTGAAAATAGAGAGGTGGATTTGTTCAAGACCTTGAAGACCAAAGATGGTTCATCAGATAGTGATTCAAATGAAGTTCTTATGAAGGAAGAGAGCAATGGAAATTCATCTCTTGGATATAATAATAATAATAATAATAATAATAATAATAATAGTAATTCAATTTCTTCAAATTCCATGGTGAATTGGTTTCAATTATCTGAGTCCAGATCAGTAGCTGCAGGAAAAGGGTTTCAAGGCCACCTTGTGAGGATGGAAGAGCAGAGTCTTTTCACCACAGATGAGTCCTGCAATTTCTTTTCAGTCGATCAAGCTCCTAGTCTTCATTGGTAAATCTGCTGAGCAGTAAAAATAGTTGGACCCTTTTTATTTTTCTAAGGTTTTTGAATGATCTAATAAAATAAAATTTTGTAATTTGGAAGCAAAAATGTCCAATGTAAAGCTTTTTATTTGCCACATCAACAAATAATTAGTTTGCACATTTTCTGCTCAATTTTAGAAAACCTTAGTACTGGACTTTTATTAGTGCAACTGCTGTGAAAAGTTAAAAGTTTATTTTCGTTTTTTACTCTTTTTTATTTCTGATCATCTACACGACACAATATATTAAACATGAAGACATAAACGGAGAAAAATGACGTGTATATCATTTCTCTAAAGTTTCTCACATAATTGTACACTAAAGTCACAATGTTACAAAACCAAACTCTGTGCAATGTGATGCATCATACAAAGGTGGTACAAACTTCACATTTAGTTGTCAATTTCTCATTTCCATAAAGCTTCGGCAGCTCACTAACTAGGATCTGACAACTTCTCTGCAAAGAATTAAACGATACTACCAAGTTGGCATGTAAACATAAAGCTACCCTCCTTTATTTCTTATTCTTGCATTCACCTTCAGTACATAAAACGGGGTGTCTCATATTTGTGATATCATTTGAATACCGTATAGTATAGCACATGCGACTAAAACGCTCTTTTTATGCAATATTACGCACATAATGTAGGAAATGTAAAACACCAGTTGTAAGAATATGAGCACAAGTATATGTATATTTTGGCCAAATGCTTGAGTTCAAATTGGTTTAGAAACACCTTATTGAACAAGGTTTGAAGGTCCTGATTTATATACGATTGAAATTGAGAATTGATCATGAATTACTCACTTATATTAAAAATAGGAGACAATGTTAGTTTTTTACAAGGAATCTAAAAGAAAAATTGTAAGAATTGTTTGTCGATATAAAGATAGTTGTTGCTCCCACGTTATTAAATTAAAACCTATTGTTAGTTGAGCATTGAAAATTTAATAGAGAAGAGAAGTCAGCTTAAAAGGTCCTAGCTTCATGGCTTCTTCATCGGCTTCTATACGTCAGGTTCCTTTCTGACACCAGTTGCATACAACGATTGTGTGAGATATTTTTCTATAAACTGTGGGTTCCATTTAGTAGTATATAAGTTGCATAACAGGAATATGTTCCTACTCAGATGGTTCTTTTTTCAATTTCTCTCATTTTTTTTGTTTGTGATGGGAGACTATCAACCCATGTGTTTGGTGAAAAAAATATTATCCTGATCTATAGCTAACACATGGAATTGCAAAACTACTTTCCAAAGCTTCTTGCATGTGAGTTTGCATCCTGAAAAATGATCGGAGTCCGTCGTGTATGGGTGTGTGACTGAATTTTGGGCATTTGATGCATATGAGTTTCGTTATAAGACCCAAACGCACTTATGATAAAAACTTACAAGTTTGACTGAATTTTGAGCATTTGATGTATGTGAGTTTCGTCATAAGACTCAAATGCACTTACGGTAAAAATTACTCATGTGTAATTAAAGTCTGGTCGTTAATATTCGCTTGTATGAGTGGGCGACTGAATTTTGACCCTTGATGCATATGAGCTTTGTTATAAAACTCAAATGCACTTACCATCCACAAATTACTCATGCGTAATTGAGTTGTTTATGCATGTTACTGAACTTTTATCATTGATGCACGTGAGTTTCTCTATAAGATTCAAAAACTTACGATCACATATTTTTCACGCGTGAGCTGAAGTCTGGTCGCTTGCAAATGTAATATTCATTATAGAACTCACTTTCATATACCATCTAAAGGTTTAAACTCTTAAATTATCCAGGACTGCACAAACGACTAACTCTAGCAATCGCTCTCCGACTACTACTATTTGCATAAAAAAAGCCACATGCTAGAATTTAATTCAAAAAGAGGAACATAATTCATTGAATGGCAGATTTGACTTTTTGTTCCTCCATGGGAGAGTAGGTTTTTGATTTGAAGACTCGTGGAGTTGGAGAAGGCACAAGTCATTTTCCCACTTTTTTCTCTCACTTTAGGCGGGAAAGAGACAGACCAAAAAGCTGCTGCGACTCTCAGCTCCTCCATGTCTCGCTCATGTCAGTTGTGGGCCACCCTGCGTCATCCATCTTTGACCGTTAATGCCTCCTCTGGAATCTAGCTAACCCTAAAAGCTGAGAGGTTCTCCATATGACAGGCAGTCTCTGTGTTTCTAGTGTGACGTAGGGGTGTACTTCTGTTGGGTGAATCCGAATTTGTACATGCTTAATTCGATTAAACCTTTACCAGAAAAAAAAAAAAAAATCGATTAAACCTGTTCCAACAGATTAAAATAAAATAAAATTTTGCCAAATCCAAATCTCAACTCGATTATTTATTGAGGTGGGTTGTATTGATTCATTGTTCGCCCGTATTAACTCAAATCTAATTCAATTTTTAGTCCAAATTCTCTCGTGCCTATATTCTTCATCCTGTTTCATATTATATAAGCTATGTATAAGTTTAGGGTGATTATAAATTGAAGTTTGTTGGTTTTTATTTGAACAATTAATAATAATGTTGATTTTACGTTTTTTTTGGTTGAAACTTTGTATTCTATTATAATTATATTATAACTTTGCATCGTTGAAACATTCTAAGTGGTCTCTACACGATTTGGTTGAACTTTTGTATAGAATGATGTGTAAAATTGAAAATTTAACTAATATATTGACATTGTTTGGTACAAAATTTGAACAATCTTGTAAAAGAAGGTTTTATAATACTAAACTCGATAAAGTTGAGCAAATCCGAACTTAATCCAAGTAAGCCTAAACTCAATTTAAACTCAAACTCATATGAAACCCAAACCCAACTCAAATTCGAATTTTGAATGTTGAGCTAGAGTTGAGTTGACCATCTAATCCGTCAAACTCGTCTGAATTACACTCCTAATGTGTGGTAGTCACTATAAAACCACCCACAAAACCCATGACTTTTTTGTTATGTGAGGGTCCCATTTTGCATTAATCATGCATGGGCACACACTGTAGAACAATTTTAGCCTCTCAAACTTTAATCTTCGTTTGCATTATTTTTCTTAAAATCTTGCTTTTTTTCTTTTCTTTTGATAAAAGGTAAATTTTCATCACCAACAACTTATATACAAAAACAAAAACAAAAACAAAGGTCTAAGAACACAACAAACACAAGCAAAAGATGGGCCACCACAACAACAACCCACCCAACAACAAAAAGAGAACCAGATCGTCGTCCTCCATCAAACTCCACACAGAACCAATTCGCCGCCACCAATGGTAGAAAACCAGAGAGGAAGTCCATGAAACTACTGACAACAGTGTGGAGACCAACACACAGGTGGAAAGTGGTGGTGCGAACACCCTGAGCTAAAACTCTACACGCCTTTCGATAAAGTTGTTGAATATGGTGGAACAAGGTGGGAGTAGATCAGATTCAAGGTGAAATCGAGAAAGAGCGATCCCAAACAGGAGAGAAAGAAGACGAAAAGAGTGGATGCATGGTAGGGGAAAGATAGTGGGGAGAAGAAAATGAAGATCGGAAAAGGAAGTTTTCTGAATAGGGCAAGGAACAGTTAAAATGGGGCGGAAGGGTTAAGATACAGAGGGAAAAAAAAAACATAAAAAGCAAAACGAAAGGGACTGCCACCGACCTTGGCCAAAGCTAAGGCCGGCAGCTAAACTGGAATTTGAAAATGGCAACACTCACACATAGTGAGAAAACCTCTCACTTAAATAGAAAAGCTCTCACACAGAGAGAAAAAAACCCGCTGATTTTAAAATCTTGCATTTAGAACTAAACTTTATCAAAGGGATATATTACTTGGTGAGGTCCATGAGGATTTTGGCCTTGAAAGAAAGAGGGTAGGGAACTTGTTACATATAAAAATAGGGCAAAAATGTATCAGTATTGTGTTTTCTAAACTCTTTTTGTATTATTCTCCACGTGCAACAAAAAACCTCGTTACGTATAAGTTAATTTAAGGGAACTTTCATGAAAAGGGTTTGGACTAAGTTTATTTTAATAAAAAACCATGCTATAACTTTATTTAATGAAAAAAACTTAAATTTTAATGAAAAACCCTTAAATTTTAATAAAAAGGACAAAAGAACTTAAATTTGAATGAAAATGACATAATTTTAATATTTAAAAAAAAAATTAAAAAAATCTGACGCGTGCGGACCCATGCAAATCCTCACACAAACTATTTATGAAACTTAAGATACTGTTTATGAAACTTAAGACACTGTTTATGAAACTTACTAGACTGTTTATGAAAACTTACGACACTGTTTATGAAACTTACTATACTGTTTATGAAACTTACAACACTGTTTATGCCACAACCTCGTCGGGCCGCTTCACCAGCCCCTCATTTTCCCTCCTCAACTCCCTCAGCTCCCCATGGAGCCTACCCAATATCTCGTCCTGTAACTCATCATTCTTCTCCCTCACTGCCTTCCACGCCATCTCGACCAGTTTCACCGCCTTCCCCACCGTCTCCAGCAGCCTCTTCGTATACTCCAAGTACTCATAATTCACCTTCTTCTTATCCAAAACCACCTTCGAAACCAGCGATGCTGCGACTGCAACACCCCGACGTGCCCGAAACTGTGCAAACCCGAAAACAAAGTAGAACAACCCCAACACTACCTGCCTGACAATGAGTTAGGAATTAGGTTGCAGAGTTTGCCTTAGGAGAAGATGGAGCAGGTTATGCAGATTATAAGGAAGATGAATGGGCATTTGAAGCAGGATGGGGATGAGATTGAGCTTGACATTGAGGCCGTCGATATAGAGACCCTTTGGGAGCTTGATCGGCTTGTGACGAATTGGAAGAAGATGGTTAGCAAGATAAAGCGGCAAGCATTGATGGGCAACAGCAACAGCAACAGCAATAGCAAGTTGGGTTTGTTAGGTTTTTTTAATTTTATTTTATTAATCTTTTGTCCTTATTATTAAATAAAGTTAGTGGGTGGTTTTTGATTAAAATGTAAAGATTTGAAGCCATTTTCATTAGTTTTCCTTTAATTTAATGCATACGGTTGATGTTGATGGCATGGACCAACTTAATTTTAAGCTCATGGTACTCCAAACTCAAATATATCTCTCCCTTGAGTTACTCTTCATTATTTGTCTTTTTTAGTTTAATCTCTATTAAAAGCTTGTTTAGAAGTACTTTTAAAATGACAGAAAACACTTTTAGAGAAAATGTTTTTAAGTTCTAAAGTGCTTCTTGCAAAAAGCACTTCAAGTGTTTTTCTGGATTCACTTGTATTTTTACTATGGATATGTTTCAAAAACATTATAACCAAAAACGATTTAATCATATTAAAATCACTTCCAAACAAGAGGTAAACCACCAAAAACCAACCCTTGATTTCTAATGTTGTGATATGCAAAGCAGTTAAAAGGGTCCCATTAACATTGATCATTCATAGGCATCCACACTAGAACAATTTAGCCTCTTAAACTTAATCTTAGTTTGCATTATCCTTTAGAAATTTGCATTTATAACTAACTTTTATAAATGGGGTAGTTTGCGTTAACTTGATGAGGATCGATTTTGTCTCGAAAGAAGGGGGCCGCAACGAATCATGCCACATGTAAAAGTAGCATAGAAGTTTAATTGGAATGAGTTTCGTGTTTTTTTTTTTTACATCTCTCATCACATACAGAAGAGAGCAAGTAACGCATTAGTTATTTTGTTAGATGTAGACGTGTTGATGACATGCATATTGGCATGGACGAACCTAATTTTAAGTCCAAAGTATTCTAAGCAAAAATATTGTCCCTATAGCAGTTATATTACTCTGGATATCATTTTGTCACCAGTTTAGGTAATGCGATTCATGATTCCACTTTCGAAAGAAACCCAGTAGGCTTACCCACTTTCTTTTCTTCTCAGTTTTTTACACAAAATTTGTAGATTACTTAATTGCTAAATTTTGTTTTGTTTGTTGAAAAACTTAATTGCGAAATTGGTAGAGCTTGGAGATGTGACATGAACTCATTTTTAGGGGTTTAGTAGTCTATATGTTGTGTTTATTTGCTTAAGTTTCAAAGTGTGCAAAATGTACATTTTTTGTTCCCTTAACTGCACAAAACAGTCCATATATATATAACCTGTACAAATGACACCTGTTTGTACCAACAAACAATAAGTTTTTGGTTTTTTGAATACTCATTTTTAAAGGTCCAGTAGCATTTTTTATTTTTTGAACAAACGATATTAGCTACACTAAGGGGATGGGGAAGTATGCTAAACCTTACAATGAGCTAGCAATAATGTGGTTCAAATTCACCTTTGGCGAGAATCAAACATAAGACCTCTCACTTATAAGTGAAGATGAATACCACTAGACCGTAGTATTAAGTGATAGGTCTAGCAGTATATTAGATGTGTTATTTGCTTAACTTCTAAAATATCCAAAATGCACGCTCTTTTGTTACCATGACGGCACAAAATAGTCGAAAGGACTTGGGTTTAGGAGAACACTTACCACCCCTGTATATCTCATTCTCTCATTGTTTTCAATAGGAAAACACCAATTCAAAATGTATGTCCAATATTGATTCAGTTATTGATGCTTAACTTATAATTCACTTTTGTAAATAATTGGAAATGGTGATCATTCATATGTATTAATCTTTTGTCCAATATTAATTCAAAATAGATGTTTAATCTTCTGTTGAACACGAGCTGATTCCAGAGCCAGCGGAGAGTCAATTAATATGATATCGTCTAAGTTTGCAGCTCATTTTATAGTCGTTTAGCCAAAGTAAACTCCGCTTAAAAAGCCTGGAGAGCTGGCTTTATGGTGTTTTTTTACACCAAGGGGGATGTGGGAGTAAGCTAAGCCTCACATTGGGTTAGCCATAATAATGTGGTTCAAATTCACCTTTGGCGAGAATTGAACCTAAGACTGCTCATTTACAAGCGAAGAGGAATACCACTAGACCATTGTACTAAACAGTGTTCTAAAAATCGGCTTAGGCGGTGAAGGCCCACCGCGATTTAGTGCAAATCGTTTCGAAAAATCGGTCTGGAACTAGGCAGTCGCCTAGGCGGGCTAGGCGGCTCCTAGGTGGTTTGTTTTTTTATTTTTATTTTTTATTTTTATTTTTTTTATAATTAATTGTGTGCTTTTTTTTTTTTTTAGTTTCATGATGGTATACTTATGGAAATGATGTACCTAATTTGCAAAGCATGGATTGACTACAAGTTCATCCAATTGTGAAATGAATTGGAGCACTTTTGAGTGGATACATACAATGAAAAGAAATAAACTAGATACAACAAGGTTAAAAAATTTAGTTTATGTCCAATCCAATGCAAGGATTATGAACAAGAAGAATTTAGTCTATCATCTAAGAATACTACTCATTATGATTATATGCTTACTGCTTTTTAAATATTGAACTTGTTGGATGGATGTACTTTGTGTATTCTTCTACTTCTGTTTTTTCATTTTATCATTCTTTTATTATCCATACAAGTATAATTTTTTTTAAGTGTAAAAAGACACTTATTTACAAGATATACTATAAAATTACATAAATCCGCCGCCTAGGCTTTAGGCCCATGTCTGCGGCCCGACTAGCGCCTAGCGTCTTTTAGAACATTGGTACTAAATGGCGGGTTATGGAGTTGGGGAGAGTTGAAACCTGGTTCAAAAGAGCAGGGTGTCTAATGGATTTTCATAGAAAATTGAGGAGAAAGCCCAACCCAACCCACTTAGGTTACAGGCCTAGGCCATATACTATTTGCTCACTCTCTCTCCTCTCTCCAGTTCCCTTTCTTTCGATTCATTCTTTCTTTTGGTTTTGAGAAGCAGAAAAGACCTAAACCCTCTCCGGCACTCATTTGCACGACAGCTTCAAAGTCCGAACCTCACTCCTCAGCCCTCTCAGGTACCTTCTAGTGCTACTATCCTCTCAGGTTCCTTCCACCTGGAATTTGTTGAATAATATTGCTCACTCTGTATGTCTGTGTGGAAGAATGACAAGGGTTTTGTTATCCTAACCCAAAATCTGTTGGGTCATTGAAATATCTTCAAATCTCGTTGCTTTTCTGGACATTTCTGTCTCAAAGCAAAAACTTTGAACTGGGTTGAGGCTAAAAATTTGAATGTTATCAGCAATCGAATCTGCAGTTCGTAGTTCCATGAATCTGAATCAAATCTGTAGTCTTGCTTGCTTGTGGGAATGATTGGAAGGTGTTTGTGTCTTTTTTGAGTGATTTTGATATTTGCTAAACTGCAATGTCTTGTATGCAATAAAAAGAAAAAAATATTGGTGAAAGATGAATTAATATTCGATATCTATTTACATTCTTTAACGAAATTAGAATGAATGGAACTGAATATCGTACTGTCTGTCTACTCTCTAGCGAATGTTGCTAAAGGTTACTAGCGAATTCCGTACTCGAACCGTACTTCGTATCTGGCAACTATGGTTCAAAGTATGAAAACATTTCGAAGATAGTTGTGACCGTGATGTTGTCTTCAACCTTAAATGAAAGTAATATTAATCAAGATTTAAATTTTGGCGTTTGTTGTTCTGAGATAAATTCTTGGTTTCACCACTGTTTGCTTGGCTGTTGTTGAACCGGTTCTGCTCCTTTCTCTTGAGCTGATGTCTTTGGTAGTGTTTTATAGGATGCATTGACGGTTTTAAGCATATTTGCTAATTGGTTTAGTTTACTTTATTCAGTTATTGTGATAAAAAAGCAAAGAAAATGCCATTGGGACTAATACTAGGGTTAGGAAGGGCATTTCGTCGAAAGCGAACATCATCACTTGACATTCTTTCTTCCAAACGTGCCCCAAGGGATTACTACAAGGGGAAGAATTGCAAGCCGACTGGTTTCCACACCCGAAAAGGTTTGCCCATTTCCATTTTTGCAAAGTTGACAATGTGCTCATTCAAAAATTCCAGGTAAAAATTACTGCTTGACATGTTTTCAAATTATCCAAATTTTTTGCAGCTAAGTATGTCGTGCAGCAGGAGAAATTACCTAACTATGTAGTCCCTGATTTAACTGACTTCAAGGTGAACATGTTTCTATTTCTCTTTTGTTGTTTCTCTTTTCCCCCATTATTCGGTAATATTCATCTTTTAAGTTAGAGCTTCCAATTGGAAGTTCATGGATACTCTGCAGCTCTGTTGACGTCTTCAACTATGCTATTTTAACAAGGACGATTCTTGCATCCACCCTTTTGGGTGAACCCTCATGCCTATCTGTTTGGCATGGACCAATCTCATCTTGACACGTGTTCCCTTTTTCAAAAGAAAAAAAGAATCCTTGCCTTTGAGCCCAATTGTCATGCCATCTCCAGCTTCAGGTACTTCAGTTCTGAGCAAAGCAACACCGGAAGTTGGCGATGAAAAATTTGGGCAACACATTTAAAGCTCATGTTCCATGTAAAATCAACAAGTCATTCAACATCCTATGTCATCAACTTCTGATGTCGGTTGGCCCGGAGTTGAAGGCTGGGATGGCGTGACTGCTGAGCTGAAAGGCAGGTATTCTTTTTCATTTATTTTTTAAAGGCTGACACATGTGACGGTAGGATTGGTCCATGTCAAAAGGGTGGCCACAAAAGTTCACCCAAGGAGTGGATGCAAGTAATGTCTTAATAAAATCATTTGAGTTACAAGTGACCAGTTTACTCCTCCCTCTTATGTATACATGTAGTCCTAAATTACCGTTTCCTTTGGTGCGTGCAGCTCAAACCATATGTATCTCAGTGCCCCAGAGAGGTCGAGAATACTGAGTCTGCTGAACCAACTAAATGAGCAAACCGAGCGACTAGTGTTCAACTTTTTTGTTTATTGTTGTAATTGCGAATTAAGTCATTCATGTCGATATTATTTTGAGTAGGGATTGATGTGAGACCGAGGTCATGTTCGTGTTTGGCAGGTTCATGCCCTGGACATGTTCAAGTAATAAACCTTTCTTCTTCAGTTAAGCATTTCTTTGTATCGACTTAACTGTAACCTCACCGGAAACGCTTTCTTCTTCAGTTAAGCATTTTGTATCGACTTAACTGTAACTTCACTGGACTCGTTTCCATCACGGAGCCTGTGGTAACGGATTGATGTTCTAGGGTTAACTAATTCATTTGTCACCATTTTGCTTCGCGTAAGAATCTGATCCAACCGTGTTAGTTAATTGGGTGAACAAGTGGGAGAGATTAAAGAGTGAAAGTCTGAAACCATCATGTCTGTTTGCTTTTGTAAGAAGCACGTTGAGACTTACTTGGAAGTGCTTCCTAAAGAAGCACATTTTTTAAAAAGTCCTTTTGTGATCCATAAACATTTTCAAGTTATTATGCCAGTTGTAGGAAAAAAATGTTTCTAATTGTGCAGAAACGTTATGGTTTAGTACAATGCCAAAAAAATTGCCACGTAATAGAGACCAAAGCAAGCAAAGGCAGCCTGTCGGGTTTTTGCTCTTTTTGGTTCAAAGTGGGTTGTGGCCGTCTCCACATTTTAATGGATTGTTGGAGGCGGTTAAGGCCAAGGATGATCACTGCCTCCATCCTCTGCAAGTTATAATGTTACTTTACAATACAAGCCTTTTGAGAGGCTTATCAAATTGGTCGTATTTTGTAAAATAAAGAGAGATTCTCGAGCGTCTGGTTGCGTTATATGCATTGTGTATCCACTTTGGTTGAATAAATAAACAAAAATTGATAATAAGATAAAAGTTCACATTTATACTATTAAACTGATTTTAATCTTCGAATTCTTCTCGTTAATTTTTTTATTGGTGATTGTCAATGCTGCCTGAATTTATAATTTGATTTGGAGTAATTTACGGTTTCGGACATAATTATAGATATATTTTTCTCGGATTAGGGTTCATAATTCTGTCCCGCACCTGATGGAATCGATTAACGTAGATTGGATGACTAGTGAATGCTTATTAATTTTGATAATTGTTTATTTTGGACGATTGATGTTAGAGGTCCTAATTACGAATACTAGGTTTGGTAAGTGTGAACCAATGAGAAACATATATGATTAGCATAATCATTATGAATACTTCAGTTCACACATGGCTAGGCTTCCTCAATACTTGTCCCACAAGTAAATTATACACATTAATACTAAAAATACAACATTTTTGAAGGGAGAAAAAGTTAGGCTCACACCTACCTAGAGGAATAGGATGCCTTGTGAAGCCTCAAATTTTGATAATAATCCAACAAATTAAATGAGATGAGAAGATAAAGGCCCTGAAATGTCTGTTAAACATTGTTGGCTAGCTTGATATAGATATGAAAATGATAAATAAACCGTGTTAGTAGATATTTCAACAATTAAATCTTGAGAACTTTAACGAAAAACTCCTGGTACTGTTCACTTTAACGAAAAATCATATTTTTACACTAAAAAGTCAATCCTGGTACTATTCACTTTACCTTTTATTTTGTCCTTATCGTTAAAACTCAAAGTTTTCAAGCCATTTTCATTAGTTTTCCTTTAAATCTTTTGTTAGGTGAATACATTTAAGGTTAATTGCAAGTGTGAAACGATGTAAAACATGCATCGATGACGCCATGATATGTAAGTGACCGTATTCTTAGACGGATGCATCTTGCAACTGCAAGAAACGACTATACACACACATACATATATACATGCTCCACACTGTCCTTCACTATCATCACACAACTTCAAACATCGATCTAATCAGTTTATTCCAAAGCTTAAGCAATGATGTCTAGCAAAGCATTTATTTTCTCCATTGTCGTTGCCTTAAACTTTCACACTGAAAATGAAGCCCATTCCCTTCCCCCAAAACCACACCCTTGTCCAAGAAAAAAAAGTCGAGGTTTCCAAATCTCGTGCAGTGGCTATGTCCTCCTCCCTCCGCCAAAGCACAACAGGGATAACGGCCCCCGTGAAGCATTCATTCAGTGGCTTTTTCTACGTGGAGCTCTGGATCGGGCCGCCCAAGGCCATCCTGGCCATTCACACAGGGAGCGACTTCACTTGGGTGCAATTCGCAGATTGCACCAAGTGCTTCCCCGTAGCTCTGCCAAATTTTGATGGAAAGAAATCGGCTACCTACAGAGCCATGTCTCCTCGTCATCCGTTTTGTCCCGATCCTTCTCCTTTGGGTCTTAACGACACATGTTTGTACGAGGTTAGCTACTTTGGTGAAACATTGAGGAAGGGCAGAGCAGCAGCGGCCGTTTTGGATGGGACATATTCACCTTCAAATTTGAAATTCGTGGGCAACAGAAGCAGCAACACCTAGTCACAAACGTTGCGTTTGGCTACGAGATAGTGAACCATATTGATACGGGGCCTCAAGGTCTAGAAGGGAACCCGATCGCAGGGCTTCTAGGCCTAGCCTACACGGCACCTAATAACTTCTTGAAACAACTGAGGAATATCACCCTCGAAATATTTTCTTGTTGCCTTCCAATGGATGTTGAATCAGCAAATGAAATACTGATACACTTTGGTAAAGCTGCATAAATTTCGGGTCCTAACGTGTAGACTACACCAATTTTGGGGCAGGGCGGATATTATGTGCAGTTGAAGGGTATCCGTTTGAATGGGAGACTGGTCCCAATAGATCCAAAGTTGTTCATGAAGCTTGTAAGTGAGACAGTTATTGATTCAGGAACACAACATAGCTTCATCACCGCCAAAGTCTATGTCGTCCTCAAACGTGAAGACAATAATATAGTATATAAAAATGTAAAATGTAAAAGAGTTAAAAGTTAGTTAGAGTTGTTTTAAAATAAAAAAAAAGTTAGTTAGAGTTAGTTAAAGTTACTGCTGTAATTATTTCTTTACTCTTGGTAACTTTAGGTTTTACTCTATTTGGTTGTATATATTTACTCTGTAATATTATTCTCTGAGGTAATGAAAAAGTCTCTTCATTTCTCAATATGGTATTAATCGCCTCAGTCTAACCACCTCGATCATTTCTATGAAATTTTCTCACCCCCCAAACAGCCTTTTTCTCACCTCCCAAATAGCTTTACTTCCGCTTCCCTTTCTTGATTCTTGCTCAGATCTCTGCGATTTCTGATCTCTCATGGCGGTCAATTCTTCTAGCTTATCTTCTCCGGTGATTACGCCTCCTTGATCTCCTCATGCGATCGTAAATCCAAACTCTTCTCCGCACCTCTCAAACCCTAATTCTTCTGTTTAGGCTTCGATTAATTCGATTACAATCCAAAATATTGGTAGCATGGTTCAAACTAAGCTCAAACGCCATAATTATCTTGTCTGGAAATCTCTCTTTGATCCGATCTTCCGCCGTTACAAGCTTGTTGGTATCGTTAAAGGATTTGAGCCACCACTGCCTTAATTTCTCACTGATGATTCTGGTAATCTCACTTCTTCGCCTAATCCCGCCTTCGAGCAATGGTATGAGAAGGATCAGAACATCATTATCTGGATCAATTTCGCTCTGTCGGAAGATCTCATTCCGTTCACTGTTGGCGTCCAAACTTCTCGGGAACTTTGGCAGAATCTTGAACTACGTTTTGGTGGAGTTTCTCGCTCGCACATTCATAAACTTCGTACTACTTTTCAGTCTATACACAAAGGATCTTCTTCGATCTCTGAATATCTATAGCGTATCAAGGAGGTTACAGATGCTCTCGCTGCTGCTGGCGGACTAGTCGATGAACCTGATCTTCTTCTTATCATTCTCAATGGTCTTCCTGATGAATATGACTCGTTCGTGGATTTTATCCAAGCCTCTAATAATCCTCCACTGCTACCTACACCAAATGTTCCTCAGTTGCAAGCCCACAACGCTCAATCTCAGCCAAACATGAGCAATTTTCAGAGGAATAATTCTCAACGAAATTCCTTTAATCGCAACAAATTCCATCGTTACAATAATACCAATCGTGGAGGATATCGTGGTGGCAATTATTACAACAACACTTACAATTCTCCAAGACCTGTTCCCTGTCAAATCTGTGAGGATCCAGGCCATCAGGCAATCGATTGTTCCAATCGTATGAATCCGAACTTCCAATGATGCATTCCACCAGCTAAGCTTGCCATGTGTGCTACTAAGCTACTAATTCCAACTACTCTTCCTCGCCTTGGTTGATTGACTCTGGTGCGAGTTCTCATATGACAAACAACGTTTAGAACTTGCAAAATCCTCAACCTTACACTGGTCCTGACAAGGTCTACATTGGAGATGGCCAAGGTTTGCCAATTCTTCATTCAGGTCATTCGTTTATCAAAACACTAGTTGCTACATTTAAATTGAACAATGTTTTGCATGTTCCCCATTTGAAACATGATTTTCTATTTGCAAATATGTTACTTTTGGATAATTGGTGCTCCTTAACCCTAAATCCTTTTGACTTCAATGTTAAGGATCTTACTACGGGGATGACGCTTTTTAGAGGTCCTTTTTGCAGTGGTCTCTATCCCTTCTCTATGTCTTCTCCATCTACAAGAAGGTTCTCTGCTAATTCTATAATAAAAGAATCTCCTCAACTCTGGCATTAGCGTTTGGGGCATCAAACGCTCAAGACTTTTCGACAAGTTATCTCAAAGTCTATCTTGCCTACTACTAGTACTATTAGTTAGTTTCATTGTTCAGATTGCATATTGGGTAAATGTGCTAGATTACCTTTTCCTGATTCTATTTGTACTACTTCCCGAGCTTTAGAAGTGGTTCATGCTGATGTTTGGGGACCATCACCCTTACTCTCTGTGAGTGGTTATCGGTTCTATGTAATTTTCGTTGATGATTTCACGAAATATACTTGGTTGTATCCCTTGAAGAATAAATCCGATGTGTTTCTTACCTTTGTTCAGTTTCAAGCTCTTGTTGAAAACTTATGTGGCACCAAAATTGGTACGTTGCGATCTGACTCAGGGGGTGAATTTCTTAGTTCTGAGTTTAAGAAACATCTTGCTACACATGGTATTCAACAACACCTTAATTGTCCCTACACTTCTCAGCAAAATGGCTATGCTGGAAGGAAGCATAGACATGTGGCAAAGACTGCCAGAACCCTATTGCTTGCCTCTAAAGTTCCCCATCATTTTTGGGTGGAAGCTTTCCTTACTGTAGTCTATCTCATTAATAGACTTCCTCCTATCTCAAAACCTTCACCATGGGAACAACTATTTCATAAGTCTCCAGATTATAATACCCTAAAGGTTTTTGGGTGCACATGTTAACCGTGGTTAAAACCTTATACCAATTCTAAACTTGACCCCAAAAGTAAGTTGTGTGTCTTCATTGGTTATAGTCTTCTTCACAAAGGTTATAGGTGTCTTGACCCTCTTACTAATAGAGTCTACATTTCTAGGCATGTTTACTTTGATGAAACCTCATTCCCTTTTCACAACTCCAATCTTGTGTCACTACCTTCATCCCCTACCCTCACTCACCCTCCATCTTCTTTTTTCTCCCTTACCTTTCCACACTTATATCCACCATCAACCTACAAGTTTTCTTATTCTTCTCGTCAAGAGTCACTTTCTGTTCCCTCATCTATATTACCCACCGAGGTTACTCCTTCCATAGTAACCTCAACACCACCCCCACCTCCCCTTAGTGCTAGTCCTATAGTACCTTCCCCATCTCAACCACTTCCTCTCATTTCAATTCATCCCATGTAAACTCAATCCAAATCTGGGATTTATAAACCTAAAGCCCTAACTACAACAAAACACCCATTACCATCTACTCTGGATCTTGAGTATGTTCATTCTACTTACTTACAAGCGTCCAAATTTCCCCACCGGAGGGCAGCCATGCAAGATGAGTTTAATGCTTTGCATAGTGCTGGGACTTGGACATTAGTTCCACCTTACTCCTCTCACAATTTGGTATGATGCAAATGGGTCTTTCGGGTTAAAAGAAAGCCATATGGGTCTGTGGACAGATATAAGGCCAGATTAGTGGCCAAGGGGTATAATCAGCAAGAATGCATCGATTTTAGTGATACTTTCTGTCCAATGGCCAAACCAGTTACAATCAGGATATTACTCACTTTGGCAGTTCAATATCATTGGTTTTTGCATCAATTGGATGTTAGCAATGCGTTCTTACATGGCAATCTGAAGGAAAATGTATTCATGACTCAACCATCTGGTTTCATTGATCCCGATCACCTTCATCATGTTTGTCATTTACAGAAGTCTCTGTATGATTTGCGACAAGCTACACGAGCTTGGTTTGAAAAGCTCAAATTAGCTTTATTCTCTATTGGTTTTCAGGCTTCTCAATCAGATCACAGTTTGTTCATACTTCATCAACCTGTTCTGGTTCTTGTTCTTGTCTACGTAGATGATATCATTGTGACTGGACCTTTTCCCATTGCCTGCAACAATGTCATCTCTCAGTTAACTGCTTAATTTCCTATCAAAGATCTTGAGATCTTGGTGATCTTCATTACTTTCTTGGATTAGAAGTACAACAGTCTTCTGCGGATGTGTTCATTCATCAGTCTAAATATGTTTTAGACTTGCTCAAAAGAACTAACATGGATGATGCAAAGCCTTGTGTTACTCCTTTAGGTTTTGCAAAACTTGATCACACTGGCACTTTACTTGAAGATCCTACTGAATATAGAAACATTGTTGGGGCTCTTCAATACCTTACTTGGACTCGACCTGATCTCTCATTTGCTGTGAATCTTGTTTGTCAATTTATGCTTTCTCCAACGGCTCCCCATCTTCAAGCTGTTAAACGTATCTTGAGATATCTTAAAGGCTCTTTTGGTCATGGTTTATGGTTTCCAAAAGTCTCATCTTCTCTCACACTTAAAGCTTATTCGGATGCTGATTGGGCTGGTTGCTCTTGGGATAGAAGATCTACTGGAGGATTCTGTATATTTCTCGGTTTTTCCCTCATTAGCTGGAGTGCAAAGAAGCAACACACTGTTGCTCGGTCCTCCACATTAGCTGAATATAGATCCTTAGCCCATACAGCAGCTGAATTCACTTGGATCTGCAAATTGTTTGCTGATATTGGCTTCCAGTTACCTGTTTTACCTCAGATTTGGTGTTATAACGTATCAGCAATTGCCTTAGCCTCAAACCTTGTCTTCCATGCTCGGACAAAACATGTTGAAATCGACTACCATTATATTAGATAGCTTGTTCTTGCTAAGCTTCTCACCGTTCAGTTTGTCTGCAGTCAAGATCAGCTTGCTGATATTCACACAAAATCACTTCCTTGTCAATGGTTTCTTAATTTGCGCTCCAAGCTTTCACTCCAACCTTCTCTGTTTAGCTTGAGGGGGTGTGAAGAGAATAATAGAGTATATAAAAATGTAAAATGTAAAAGAGTTAAAAGTTAGTTAGAGTTAGTTAAAGTTACTGCTGTAATTATTTCTTTACTCTTGGTAACTTTAGGTTTTACTCTATTTGGTTGTATATATATACTCTGTAATATTATTCTTTGAGGTAATGAAAAAGTCTCTTCATTTCTCAATAAAACGAGCTGTGATAAGTCACTTTCAAGACGCCTACGGATGGAACCCTTTGAACAACACTAGGAAACACGCAGATTATGACTTGTGCTACGAGATACACAGAGAGGAAGGTATAAATTTCCAAAACTCACACTGCATTTCGAAAATGCATATATGGATTTGGATAGGCAAAGCACATTCAGAGAGTATATCCAAGAAAATCAATTCTGCATGACGATTCTTCCTCTGGATGAACATCTGCAGCTAAACGTACTCGGAGCTTATCAACAAGCAAATCACAGGTTTTTGTTTGATGTGGCTGATTTGAAATTATCCTTTACTGCTGAAAGTTGTTGATCACTAATAGTAGTATTAGTATTTATCTGACTAGTCTGTGTATCATGTCCATTTATTGGACTACATAATAAGTATTGCAAAAAAAAGTTTAAGTGATCATCGATAACATATAATAACACCTTTAATTTCCTTTCCAGCTTGTTAAATTCCATAGTTTCTTTGTTGGCAAATTAAACTTCATGGTTAATTGAGTAATGCGGAGAGCAGGGCTCCCTGAATATTTGCAATCTCGTCATTGATCACCTGAACAAACTAATAGTTTGTATCGATGCATTACTGCTGAGGAGATTAATGGGTTTTGGTGGTGTCTCAAGCTCTTTTGGACAATCAGAAAGTAGGAATGCGTTTGTTGATGGTCTTTATCCATCAAGAAATAATCAACCCGGCGGTTAAAAACTGTCAACAAACGCATTCCCAACACTTTCTAACAAAGGTTACAAGCTGCCACGCTATCTAGCCTGATTCAAATCACATTAAGATTCACATTATAACAAAACAGTTAAGAATTCACACCCGCTAGTTTTCAAGCCTACAATATACCTCATTTAGCACTGGCGGCAACTGATCAACAAATTTTGGTCATCAAACGTAGAGGTATATTGCTTGCCTGCAGCATTGGCACATGGCTCCATCTGCATCAATCATCGCCTTCCTCTGATATACCGAACCCAGATCGATCTTTATGATAGATTCGATATCATATTTGGCATGAAAGCAAACTTACATCTATGGAAAACCAACCGTCTTCAAAGAAAAAAACCAAACTAAAGAAACGATATTTCAAGTACAGCCTACCGCCTTAAAAGTAAACTAGTTCAATGTAACAGAGACCCAGAACTAGCCATTGAACTTGCATCTAGCTGAGAGTTGAGCTACACTCCAAAGAGCATGGCTTACGATTTACGAAACACAACCTTCTTACCAAAGAAATATACTTACAATTAATGTGACGAAAAGAAGGAGAAACAATTCTAATGCCTAAATGATAGAAGCAATGTGAACAGCTACAAATCTGTCACTTGTCAGCGCACCCATTATTCAATATGGAAATGTAAGAGAACCTCATTACAGTAATCCATCTAATTTTCCTCATCTTAGAATATTATGGCGTTCTGTTAACTTAATCCCAAATTAAAACCCTTCAACTTCACAAATGCCTGAGAGTCAAAATGAATCAATGACTCCGAAGAACATTACGTCGGCAAACATGCTCTTCTACAATTGAAGAAACCAGCCAAGAATTCATCCCATTTCAAGTCTACTGAGATAAAAGGGAACCCACTACAGAACAAGCAATGTCAATATGAGATTCAAGTGCAGAGAAAATAGGTAAAAACTATTGAAAAGTAAAGAGAGAGAGAGAGAGAGAGAGAGAGAGAGAGAGAGAGAGTAGAGAGAAAAAGGAGAACCTTGAAGCAGATCGACCTCATGCCTTCCATGCATCTCGCATACTAATATATACTATCGCAAGTGTCGAAAAGTGGGAACACCTGAAAGTGTAACCAAGTCCTCACGTGTGTAATGTTTGGTTCATCTTAGAAGATAGTTATCTATATACCATGTAAGCTCACTGGACTAGAACTGATATGCCAAGTACTATTACGGGTACAAGATGTCCAAAGAGATAAATACAATCACTAGCGAATTAAGCCCCCGCAGTAGGAGCCGTATCTTTTCTCATCAGAAAATACTGCACCTTTCCATGTCCGTACCTAGTCCGCACTGTGCTCATTAGGCAGGTGAAAACTAGCAGCAAGAGAACGGCTTATTTGTACTCTCTGTGTAAATTGTTTAGCCCATGGAGCAGTGTAATATATCCCAAACAGCTTTAAAATTTCGTCCCTTCGTGGGCATCTGATAAAATTGAACTCGTGCAAAGAAGATTAGCGTGACCTTTGCAAAAGGACAACAGCATAAATCGAGAAACGTTTTTGAGGAGAAAAAAATTCTGTTGCCGGGCCTGAACCCAGGTATTTCGAGATAAATCGAGAAATGTTATTAGTCTTGAATTTTAACTATTCTTCTTATTATTAAGTGGATATGTTTCACACATAATAAATAACATAAATATGTAGTGTGAAACCAATGCAAGAAATTTTTTATTGTATGTTTTATCAATTGAGGCCTGCGCATGCATCTGCATGCACTGTTTGACGAGGATTGAGGAAGAGCCTATCTGGCTTATCGGGCTGATTAAATTGTCATCCCTTAATATCAAAAGTGTACGCAGAAGTAATCGAAGATTAAGAATAAGAAATGTAACAGTTTTATTCTCATTTCTTTTATTCAACTAAAGGAGATGAGCATTAGCATATCAAGGTAATTCACATATTCCTCGATAGTCATATCATGCAGCACTCTTAGTCCTTTATTTTCCGAAAAGCGTACAATTTTAAAATCATCTTCCAAGGATTGTATTTTTAAAAAAGAACAGCCTTATAATTTGCAGCTGAGGCCGTAGGCAGTGATTCATCCTTGGCCTTCACGATAAGTTCATAGTATTTACCTAATAAAAGCAATGCATCCCTGCCCGAAACCACGCGCTCAAACACCAGTTTCTTCTTGGCTTCCTTGTTATGCTGAGAGACCGAGAACTGCCCAAGTTTTATAATGTCTGGGTCGGTGGTGTTTACGGCTCTATAGGCCCCCCGGGGCTCTTGTGGGCTTATGTCAGGGATGGCGACCGCAAAGGCGAGAGGAAGGATGACGAGCGCGCAACAAGTGCGAGTAGGGAGCTGAGAGAACGCTTCGCGACCTTGATTTGTTTTGGAGTGTTCCCTTTCTAATGTTATTTGAGTTGTTCAACCCTCTGGCTAGGTCCTCCTGGGAGAGAGACTTGGTGCATGATTTATATAGCGGTGGTTTGGACATGGACAAATTAAGAAAGCAATCAAGGGATGAATTTGGTGAATTATTTTTCAGATTTTGATAATTAAGCAGATTTTTCCACGTGCTTTATGGTTCTCATATATCATGGACTCATTAATATTTTCTTCAAATGATTTCGAACACCTTTCCATATATCAATAAAGAAGGAAAAAAAAAGAGGAACGGCTCTAGATGAATGTCACCGGAAATTTGTATGTTTCACCGAGTATGAACCGTTTCGAAAAGATTAGTTAAATTCGTTTGAAAACTACAAAGCAGTACTTGTGCAATGTATCTTGTAATAACCATCCACAATTACAGCTTACCTAATTTGTTCTTCCTTTGGAGAAACATACTCTAAAGTACCGTCAGAGCCGGCTCTGAGAATTTAGCATCCTAGGCGAGCCTTTAACACTAGTAGGAAAAAGTACTTGCGCGACAGAAATTTGTGCGACAAAGCAAATTCCGTCGCGCAATGTTCCCCTTCTAATCTAGGATCCTAGGCGAGCCTTCGAAGTGGTACCCTACTAAACTTCGATTCTTTGTACATTTTTATGTATAAAAAAGAATTCGCTAAATACATGAAAAGTTCTATTTCGAACATCAAATATCATTAAAAATCAATATCAAAAGAAACAAGTTATACATTTATCTAAATATTGCACCTCTCGCGTTTTTACATACAAATGTACTGATTAAGTTTACATACTCTAATTTTTCAACCAGTTCTTTTGCAAATGATAAAATAGGTATGGGATCCCAAATCTAAAATGGGATCCTGAATCCCAAACCAAAAATTTTTGGGACGGGAATTTGAAGACCATTCTCGAATTGAAATTTCGGTATTCCCAATTCTTGGGATTCCCAAAATGTTATCGGTATTTTGGGATAGATTGTGACTGGATTTTGGGTTTTGGGCTGAAATTTGAGATTTTTGGGCTATGGGCTAAAATTTGGTCTTTTGGCTTGAAATTTTGTTGCCCAATTTCATATCAATTGAAATTTAGGTTTTTTTTACCTCATACCAATTTGAATTTCATACCAATTGAAATACCAATTCATTCATACCAAGTCAAATTGACGTTCCAAAGTTCCAAAGAAATTAATTTCATACTTTTATTTCTAATGTAGTCTACTATCAAACTACTTAAATTCAACATTCAACTCGCATGCAACCAAAATAAATATATATCTTCAGTTCGGTTCGAGATTCCTGAACCATTGAATATGTAATCCGGATACCCGTACCGAAATGTTCGGGATCGGTTCGGTATAGATCCCAAAAATTTAAGTATTATCGGTTTAGGAGTTTTATGGTATGGGATCGGGATTTTTTTTGTTTGGTTTGGGATTTTCGGAAAAAATTTCCAGCCCTAAAAATAGTTAATCCATTGAATCTTTCTTGAAACATAGTTGATCGTCCTCTGCATATTATGAGGTTACTTTACATTACAAGCCTTTGAGAGGATTATAAATTTGGTCATATTTCATAAAAATAAAGGACTAAGGGCTAGTTTCGTATTGATATGCTTTTGAAAAAATTGTTTTTGTGTACTGTGAAAATGAAAAGCTGTGAGACAAAATAGTTAAGTGTTTGAAAATTACAATTGAAAAAAAATAACAAAAAAGTAATGTCAATGTGTTGGGTAAATTTTATGTAAAATTGTTGTGAATTGTAAAATGAACAAAACATATATGTTGCTTGATGAGGTATTATATGTTTATCTTAACTCTTATTTTAAAATATTTGACAAAAGAAAGAAAAAAAAATTGTCATATTGAAAATTACTAAGAATACAAAAATTGTTGTGACCTAAAATTAGAGAGAGAAACAGAGTGCGCTAGAGAGAAGATAGTTAAAGGTTTGAGGAATCTTGTGTGTGATTCCTCATGTGCCTTTATTTATATTAATAAGAGGGAGAAATTAACTTGCTCTCCAAGTAATACAAAGTCTAATAGGAAAAAATTTCTAGATTCGGAAAGATTCCTAACTTATCTCAACTTAGGATTTACACACCCACCATGTGAAAGATTAGTTACAATACTCCCCCTTGAGTGTGTAAATATTCAAGTAGTACACGCATCAGATCTTCAGGCAAAAGATTATCAGCAACTGAGATGTCTGATCAAGTTCTTTGAGCTAAGTATAACAAACGCCAATTGTACTTAAATATGGAATTTCGGGCTCCATAACCTTTTAAAGGGTCTCATTTGCATCTAACGTACATACGATAATGGATGTACTCGAAGGCGACACCTTCTGGGTGGTTCGATTGGTGAATCAGAATGCCGTCAGAATTATGATCGAAACTTCAGAATTAGGTATTGTTAATTTTTCCCAAGATCTTTCATCTCAAAGTCTGAGTTCAGGTGCAAGGCAGTTTTATCATGCTCTACATGAGTCTAATTTAGATTCATATCATCGACATAAGCTGCAACTCTAGTAATTTTATATTGTACATGCATGGGCGTATATCCTTAACTGATCAAATATTCACTTGGACGGGTATACTATATCTGCCCAAATTGTTCCATGTCCGTAAAATGAAAGTTGTGGATGCAAATTTCCACCGCTTTCTCCTTGGACAAAATTGCACCTACAAAACAATTAACACCTTTGGTCAAGGCCAAAAGCCTCACGCGCCCACGATGAATGTGGGGGGAGGGGGGGCTTTGGCTGAAGAACCTCCGATGCCAAAGTTAGAATTTTAGAGAGAAAGAGTGTTTAGAGTATTTAGGATTTTTTGCAAGAGTGTTCGGATTAGTATTTGGTGAAAATAGGAGCCTATTTATAGGGCTAGGTTGGTCCACTTTAGAGAGGAAGTGGCCGGCTAATAAATGGGTTTTTGGTTTAATTAGCCAATTTATTGGCTAATTAAACATGAATGAAATAAATGGGGGGTTATAGAATTGATTTGCTAGCTTAATTGGGGTAATAAAGAGGGAAAAGATAGAAAAGGTAAAGAGCAAAGGGGATGGCCAGCCATTGCCTAGCTTTGGGATTGAATGGGATATATTTTGTGGTTAATTGGATGATTTAATTGATATTTAATGGATTAATTGGTTAATTAATTCATTAATTAATTGGTTAATTAATTCATTAATTAACCAATTAACATAATAATTTGGAGGTTACCTTGCAAAAGGGAATTTGATGAGATAGGCTTTAAATTGTTACCTATTTTGAGCATTTTTGACTTGGCTGAGGGATCGCTGCTTGCACGTAGGAATCCTGGTATGCCCCAAGGGTAGTTTTGTCCTCTTTTATCAAAGATCCACGTGTCGCCTTGTGATTAGTTTTGGCTCCACAAATGCCCCCACACCTACTGGGCTGCTCGTAGGAAAGGGCAGCGGGTGTAGAGGTCTTCTTGCTCTAGGAAACTTTGGACTGCTTCTTATTTTGATGTAGATTCCTTCTTTAATATGAAATTTGATCTTTCTAGAAAAGGGAAATAAATTTCTCTCAAAGCCTATTTAAGTCCACCTTGATTGAGTTGTTAAATCAACTTTGGAGAGCGACTTATTCTACCCTACAAGAGAGAGAAAGCTTAGAGGATATTTGTTCCCCCTCCTCTAGCAATCTTCTACATCTTGCCCGTGCAAAAGATCATCTTTTGTTGTTTGCTCGTCTTCTCCGCACCGCACCGATGTAAGAAAAACTTAATTTTCCTTGTCTTCTTCTTAGG
Source organism: Heteromeles arbutifolia (assembly GCA_024362995.1). Classification (NCBI taxonomy): domain Eukaryota; kingdom Viridiplantae; phylum Streptophyta; class Magnoliopsida; order Rosales; family Rosaceae; genus Heteromeles; species Heteromeles arbutifolia. The sequence goes on along the minus strand of JANCRC010000013.1, from coordinate 24,665,517 downwards.
AGGTGCTACCATGGGGCAGCCGTCAGGATGGTGCGGCATGTCGGTTGGCAGGGGCCAGGAGTCGGCTTGGCATGTGCCAAGAAGGTGGTGTGGCAAAGGCTATTACTTGTGCTGTTCGGCTTGATTGAAGCCAAGGATTGGTTCGGCATGGGCCGAGGAAATGGCGTGGCATGGACAACGGTTTGGCTGCCACGTCTAGGCTGCTTGCCAAAAATGAGGAAACTGCTTGAGTTTGATTTCTCAGCTGCCATAGATGAAGCAGTAAAGGATAGAGCTGCCAAGATCGGAGCTGCTGAAGATGAAGTATTGGATGAGCGAACTGTTAAATGCAAAAGCAGATGTTGCCCCCTGACCATTTGCTGCCTAGTTGATCTTCAAGCATTCGATATTTTGAGCTATATGGCATTCTCGCACTGGAGAGTTTACCCAGATGGGTGTTAGGAAATTAGTTTACCCTATCGCACTGGAGAGCAATTAGTTTACCCTCTCGTACTGGAGAGCAGACCCATATGGGTGTCGGGGAATTGGTTTACCCTCTCACACTGGAGAGCAATTAGTTTATCCTCTCGCACTGGAGAGCAAACCCATATGGGTGTTGGGGAATTGGTTTACCCTCTCGCACTGGAGAACAATTAGTTTATCCTCTCGCACTGGAGAGCAGACCCATATGAGTGTCGGGGAATTGGTTTACCCTCGCTCTGGAGAGCAATTAGTTTATCCTCTCGCACTGAAGAGCAGACTCATATGGGTGTCGGGGAATTGGTTTACCCTCTCGCACTAGAGAGCAGACTCATATGGGTGTCGGAGAATTGGTTTACCCTCTCGCACTGGAGAGCAATTAGTTTATCCTCTCGCACTGGAGAGCTTACCCATATAGGTGTCGGGGAATTGGTTTGCCCTCTCGTACTGGAGAGCAATTAGTTTATCCTCTCGCACTGGAGAGCTTACCCATAAAGGGTTTTGAGCAGTTGTTGTGGACAGCAGTTGAGCCAGACTTATGAATAACTTCTTGAATCTTCATTGAGAATAAAGAAAATAAATCAACTGTGCTGAAAGGTAGAAACTGCATAATTAACTGGATAATCTTCGGCTTGCAAAGCCTTGTTCGTCGAACTGCTTGAGACTTCGAACTTATTTGGACAAACCCAAACGAGGTTCAGGGGGTGATGGAGGTTTCACCTGCTTGTGTTGGCCGTTTTGTTGACCTGTCAAGATACTCGTCGCATCGGCCTTCATTTGTCAGCTTCTCAAGGTACTGCTTCCACTTCAGGCAGCCGTTGGTGGTGTGGCCCGATCCTTGATGGAATGCGCAATACTTTGTATAATCCAGCCTGGTAAGGTTGCTTTTCATGAGTGGCGGCAATTCGAACCAGGGTTTGTTCTTGAGCTTGCGGAGGATTTGGCCGATTGGAACTGTGAACTTGGTGAATGTTTTAGGCGCTGAGTCTTCTCTGGTCGGGGAACATTCCATGTGCTTCTTTTCCGACTCGTTTTTGTTAGACTGTTTGGCCTTGTCCCATAGTGCGTGTTTTTCCGCCAAAGCATACGAAGCTGCTAGGGTCAGTTCTTCTCTCATGATCAGTTTTCCGCATAAAGGATGTTCAGTGGGAAGCCCATTTCTGAATGCTGCCGTTGCTATGTCTTCGTTGCAGCCAACAATCTTGGCCTTTTCCACTTTGAACCTCTTGACATAGTCTCGAATCGCCTCCCAAGGGTCTTTTATGATGCTGAAGAGATGATCTGATGTCCTTTTGATTGAGCAGTTAGACGAATACTCCTTAGTAAAAACAAAGGAAAGTTTGTTGAAACTCCGGATCGACTGCGACAGTAAACTGTGAAACCAGTCTCGTGCCTCGCCTTGTAGAGTTGTGGCAAAATTTTTGCACATAAGCGCATTGTTGTTCCTGTAGAGGATCATGGTACTGTGGTAATGCTTGAGATGTCGATCCGGGTCTTCGTCTCCCTTGTACGGAGTGAACTGAGGCATAGTGAACCCGCGAGGTGGATTTGTCTGCTCGATCTCATTTGTGAATGGTGACATGCTTATGTTGGTCATGTGACATAGTCGCGAATCGCCTCCCAAGGGTCTTTTATGATGTTGAAGAGATGATCTGATGTCCTTTTGATTGAGCGGTTAGATGAATACTTCTTAGTAAAAACAAAGGAAAGTTCGTTGAAACTCCGAATCGACTACGGCAGTAAACTGTGAAACCAGTCTTGCGCTTCGCCTTGTAGAGTTGTGGCAAAATTTTTGCACATAAGCGCATTATTGTTCCTGTAGAGGATCATGGTACTGTGGTAATGCTTGAGATGTCGATCCAGGTCTTCGTCTCCCTTGTACGGAGTGAAGTGAGGCATAGTGAACCCGCAAGGTGGATCTGTCTGCTCAATCTCATTTGTGAATGGTGACATGCTTATGTTGGTCATGTGACATAGTCGCGAATCACCTCCCAAGGGTCTTTTATGGTGCTGAAGAGATGATCTGATGTCCTTTTGATTGAGCGGTTAGACGAATACTCCTTAGTAAAAACAAAGGAAAGTTCGTTGAAACTTCGGATCGATTACGGCAGTAAACTGTGAAACCAGTCTTGCGCTTCACCTTGTAGAGTTGTGGCAAAAATTTTGCACATAAGCGCATTATTGTTCCTGTAGAGGATCATGGTACTTTGGTAATGCTTGAGATGTCGACCCGGGTCTTCGTCTCCCTTGTACGGAGTGAAGTGAGGCATAGTGAACCCGCGAGGTGGATCTGTCTGCTCGATCTCATTTGTGAATGGTGACATGCTTATATTGGTCATGTCTCGTCGAAGCGCATTGTCAGTAGCCTCATTACGTTGGAAATTGTGCAATCGTTAAGTTATGAGCCTCTCGACTTCTTCTTGAATTTGCCTCTGCTGGGGCACTGGAACTTTCGGCTGCCCCCGGTCATGACCTATGGGTTTGGGCCGTTCTTCCTTATGCTCGACTTGTCTATGTCTCGGCTGCGGTGCATGTGGCATGTTCCTGGCAGGCGAACGGGCTGCTTGCAGGCTGCCGGTTGAACTTGAGTTGGATTGAGTAACTGCTTATCTCCGTCTGCCGTGCTGCCTACTCCAATGTGAGGTGGAGAATACTCCTTGCAAGCCTAGTTGTGAATGAACACTTCGCTTAGAAGGTTGTCCACGTTGATAATCGGAGTGTGACTTCAACCGTGAACGTATGCTCGTCCATGGGCTTCATCGGGAATGCACGCTCCTCTGTGCGTTAAGAAGAGAGTATACGCTATCCGAAGGACCCAAGCGGGAGCGTAAACTGCCAGAACGCTTGGATCGTGGTTGGTTGATAGGCTGCTTGCTAGGACGCTGGTGGAGAGGTTCATTTACCCTTGTCCTACTTCGGGACACCTCGTCCAGGGCACGTTGGATCTCGGTGCATTGCAAAAGTTGATTCACCAAGGTCATCTGTTGTGCAAGGGCGCTCGTCAACTCTATGACTTTTCGAGACAAGTGTTGTTCGCCATTTGGATTGGAAGAGCTTGGAAGGAATGTGCTTCCTTGAGCAATGGAAGTGCGGTAGGCTCCGGGCGCGAGATTTGAATTGGGAAATGTCAAATCCATAGTGAAGCGTGGTGAAAATGCCCCAGGCTTAATGGTTAGTCCGATGGTCGAAATAGTCTTGGGCTGATTAGGCTGCTTGGAATGCTACGGAAGCAGGCTGGGCTGCAGGAGCAAGCTGGGCTGCAGGAGCAAGCTGGGCCGCGGGAGCAGACTGGGCCACGAGAGTGGGCTGCTCGGCGGGAGCAGGCTGCTCAGCGCGTGATGCTCGCGAATGCAAGGCTTGGGCTCGGCTTGGCAACGCATTGGGCTCGCATTGGGTATAGAGTAACATGGCTCGGGCCGTGGTGGTGGAGCCATGGACCTTGCCATGGGTGATTACCGTGGTAGCCACCGCGGTGGTTGCCATGGTGGAGCCTTGTGGTGGTGGTGCCGCTCCCCCTAAGATCACATTTAGTCTCGTGGATCGCTGCGGTCCCATTTCTTGAATATTGGAATTTTCACTTGTGGAATTTTCTAAATTTCTAGCCATTGTATTTCTCTTTCACGTTTTATCAAAGAATCTTTGCAAATAAAAAAATTCTAATAATAGGAACGTACGAAAAATACAAGTGGACTAGAAAATAGAGAAAAAAACCTTTTTGCGCGAGAGTCTTCTACGAGTGTGAATCTCAACTCTCAATGAAAACACCAATTTGTGGATGCAAATTTCCGCCGCTTTCTCCTTGGACAAAATTGCACCTACAAAACAATTAACATCTTTGGTCATGGCCAAAAGCCTCAAGCGCCCACGATGAATTTAGGGGGGGGGGGCTTTGGCCAAAGAACCTCTGATGCCAAAGTTAGAATTTTAGAGAGAAAGAGTGTTTAGAGTATTTAGGATTTTTTGCAAGAGTGTTTGGATTAGTATTTGGTGAAAATAGTAGCCTATTTATAGGGCTAGGTTGGTCCACTTTAGAGAGGAAGTGGCCGGCCAATAAATGGGTTTTTGGTTGAATTTTTGGTTTAATTAGCCAATTTATTGGCTAATTAAACATGAATGAAATAAATGGGGGTTATAGAATTGATTTGCTAGCTTAATTGGGGTAATAAAGAGGGAAAAGATAGAAAAGGTAAAGAGCAAGGGGGATGGCCAGCCATTGCCTAGCTTTGGGATTGAATGGGATATATTTTGTGGTTAATTGGATGATTTAATTGATATTTAATGGATTAATTGGTTAATTAATTTATTAATTAACCAATTAACATAATAATTTGGAGGTTACCTTGCAAAAGGGAATTTGATGAGATAGGCTTTAAGTTGTTACCTATTTTGGGCATTTTTGACTTGGTTGAGGGATCGTTGCTTGCGAGTAGGAATCCTGGTATGCCCCAATGGTAGTTTTGTCCTCTTTTATCAAAGATCCATGTGTCGCCTTGTGATTATTTTTGGCTCCACAAAAGCCTCATTTAAATCGAAAAGTTATTTTGAGGTCTAGAACTATTTGAATCAATCCATGCAAGACCTTCGAAAACTTCCATGTTGATTTCGTATCATGACCTCAGAGATACGTTACAACCATGTTTATAAGCTACAATCAATCCATAGCTTATGAGAGAAGCCTTGCCCAATAAGGCTACGTTATATTGCACCATTCATTCATCTTATTACGCTTTCTTTGGAGTTTAATGGTGTTGAAACTATTGGCCTAAACACTTTCCACTTTGCCAAGGAATCTTATTCGACATGGATTGTTTGTTTTTTCTTTTCAATTGACCAATCAGTTCTACGTTGACAACATTAACAAAACGCAGTTCAATATCATTGATGAACTAAACAAAACGCAGTTCGATATCATTGCTGAACTAATGAACCCCTATAATTGCCCGATGCAACCCTCGTGCAAATCAGAACGAGAAAGTAGCATGATTTATGAACATTCACTTGGTTCCGCTTCTTGATAAAACACATATTTGACACCATTTGAACCTTTAGATTATTTTTCTTTTGCTCTTCTAAATTTTTTAATGTGGCTTGGAAATGTAAATTTAAATTTTCAAGTGTCTAATAAAAAAATTTCAAATGTAAATTTAAATTTAGCTCCCAGTCCAAGCTGACCGAAAAAGGAACCCCATAAATTTTTACATTATTTTAGGCTTTTAGCCAAAATGGTTCCTGAGATTTGCATAACTCCTCACTTTGGTCCCTGAGATTTGAAATCAATAAATTAGTCCATGAGTTTGTCCACAATCAATTATTTTGTTCATTCTGTGAAAAATTTCCATAAAATAATGGTAAAATGATAAAAATATCCTCAATTTTGTCAAATCATTTTGGCTTATTATTTATTAAATTAAGGGTAATTTTGTCATTTTGATCCTTATTTAACATAATTTTTCACCCAAGGACTAAAATGATTTATGGTGGATAATTTTAGGGACCACTTATATTGATTTCAAATCTTAAAAACCAACGTGAAGAGTTATACAAATATCAGGGACCATTTTGATTAAAAAGCCTTTTCTTTATGTTTTTCGTTCTGTTTGGGTTAATAGTTGAACTTTGGGCCTAAAGAAAGAGAGGAAGAACAGAAGGCCCAAAAAGACTAAAGTGAAGAGATTTGCCCAAAGCCCAGCACTAAGCCCGAGCCAACCCTCTTAAGACAAAGTGGCGGTTTCCCATTAATACATAGGCTATGTACCTACAATCTATATGACAAGTGATGGAGACCAGCCAGCTATCAGCTAGAAAGCACTTCACAGTGGAAGTACAAGTAAATAGCCAGTGAGTCACTACCTTCTAGTTGCTTTCGGGCAAGAACAAACTACAAGCAGTCGGGCCAATTCGTCTATAAAAGGATGAAGAAGGCCCAGAGACAAGGACACTCAACCAATCAAACAAACAAACATACAACTTGTCTCACAGTCAAGCAAACACCTAGAAAGCTGCACTCTGCCCAGATCCTGCCCCTTTCTATCCTTAAATTCCCCTAAAAAAGACATCTTTTGTCTATGTAAAAGCTCTACCACCATTCTTTAAATGTTGTAGTATCGATTCTCTTGTATAAACTTGTTTACCTCACATCTCCCTTTAGCTAACGAACCTTTGTAACTACAAAGAGAAGAAGTTGCACAAGATTCAACCTTGCCCGACAAGGTTAAATCTTACCTGATCCTCTTGTATTGTCTTTCCATTAATAGATCTAGTGTTATGATGTATTCCTCAGTATACTTTCAAGTCATTTCCAGTCCTTTATTGATCCAAAGTACCATCAGTCCTCAGATCGGGTTCATCTAGTGGCTTTATCATTATAAAGAGGACTAAAACTGGAATCAAACTAATGACTTAACCAGATTTGGATCTTTACCCTTCCAACATACAAGATAAATAAAAGTCCTTGGTCTCAAGGCATAGAAAATAACTTAATGTAGACTTAACCCATCTACGACAATCATTTGATAACAAGAAGTCAGAATAACTTGGGGCGCAAGTAATTGGCTTAAACAAACTTGTTCTACATTTGCCATACAGAGATGGCAGTGGCACGCCTCCGCACTCAGTTAGTTTTGATTGTGATCCTTAAGGCCTATACCTAAGGCCTCACAAAGGCACCTTTCAGAATTGACTTTGTCCTCCTCTTGCAGCATCCCGACAGGCAGGAGCCCGACAACCAACCAAAGTGCCAACTTCTCGGGGAGATGCGTGCTCGAGCCAGGACATCAAGATTTCCTGCCCGAACATGTTCTTTGAATACTACTAAGTTCTTTGAGTTTCTTCAGCATCAATGACCAAACATTGCGAGGAAGAAAATAAAGTGGTCCTTGTCATCACAAGAAGAAATTATAGGGATATATTCTCAAAGCTTATCTAAAACTCTCCCTCGACCACATAGTTATCAGTTTCCATGAAACTGGGTGTGGAAACTACAATACAATATACCTCTATGGCAGGAGAAAGACGAAAGGGAGAGACCAGTTTCATGGAAGAAGCCATATTAATATCTGATTTCTATCTTAGCCATTGAAAGCTCTTTATCTAATGATTTAAAATGTGTATCATAAAGTGTGTGTCCTCCGATCCTAGTTACACAATATGAATGAAATGTTTCGGTCCAGCAATAAAGTGTTATTAAAAACCATCTTCAAGCATTCGAACAATAGCAAACTGAGGGAACAAGGAAGTGAAACATTAATCAAACAATATCAAACGACCAAAGGATGATTTGGGGGATTGTTAGGAAGCATATGTTTCACAATCCACATTTTCTAACTCTTCTCTTGAGGGGCCATGGAAGTGAAGCATGTCATTCTTCGTCATTTCTAATCCTACATGGCAGAAAGTATAAAGAAAGGTGAATGTTTAGTACCTAATTTTAAAGTATCTTCTATGCACCCGTTCTAGCTTCTCACACTTTCATGCTACTTTCAGCTGTTGAATTCGTTTAATTTATTCAATCTAATAGTGTTTGGGCCCAAAATATTATTTTGGGCCAAGCCTGGGATTATTCTCAGCCCAATGGCATTTGTCTAGAATTTTCTTATGGGCCGTCCAGTTAGGGTCGGCCAAATCCTGTTGCGAAGAAGATTAGTTTAGATAAAGGGTGAAGTCGATTCCTAGTGGAACAAGGAGTCTTGAAGCCGAAGGTGCTTAGGATCAGGAGATGAATCTGGTTTGTTATGGGGCTTGGTTCAAAGTCCTATTGGAGTTAGGACTGGCCAAAACCTAATCAGATTGGGTTAAGGAGTTCTAATCCAAGTACATTTCTAGTTCGGTTATGAGGGGGTTTTACTGTTATAAATAGAAAAGAAAGTGCATCATTCAAGGCCATCAATTTCAACACACAAATTGCCCTACACAAAGCTTCTCAATAACCTTTGAGATTTTATCATTCTCCCATTTCTTCTCACCAACATATCTTCAGTTTGAATAAACAGCACTGTGAAGGCAATCGGCGACATCTTCAATTTGGATAAACAACATCGGAGACGTAGAATCAGCCGATCAAGGAGTACCTTCAGTTTGGATAAATAACACTACTTCGAGACCGACTGGTTATTTATCCAAGTCTCGGTCGACAAGGATTTTCAAGTCCTTGTTGGTAGGGGTTATCTCATCAGTTTTCTCGGCGAAGTGAGGTGTTACAGGTTACAAGGCTTGGCACGTTGAGCGCTGATTTATTTTATGATTGGATACTCACAAGTACACTTTAGAGTTCTGCATTCCGACGGTCGAACCACATTTACCATCAAGACATACGTCTCTTTCGAGTATTTGTGTCCATATAGTTTAGTGCCAGTTCGGCATGCTTATACTCTTACAATTATAATCACCGTGATCGAACCCGGCATCGATAATTTGTGAACTTCGCAGAACTAGCAGCCTTGTCTTCAGGCTCTAGAACCCGAAGGTCGAGACGTGTTCATTCCTCGATCACAGTTGCAAGATCGAGAAATCAGTTGCGCGCCCAACGTGACATCAACACATTCTACCCCCCGACCGAGTTTGGTTGACGAGTTGGCACTCACCGCACACAATCGAATGACGTAGTTAGCTTATTAGTTACTCGGCATGCGCGCCATGTAGGCTTGGTAGTTTTTAGGGTTAACATTTTCGCACACCCAGTAGACCTAATGCTAAAGCTACGAAGTTCATGACCATTGAGACACGGTCAGTAAAAAATAAAACAGTCATGGGAAAGTCGACGACTAATCACCCAGTCCAAAACCCAGGACAAAATGGCTTGCCATAGGCACATAATCCTTTTATTGTCGTGACACCTGAAGCCACAAGTGCAACACGCCGAGAAAAAGAAGTTAATCTAGGTGGTCAGACTCGTGATACAGAAATCCCCACCAAAACGACAAAATGCATTTTTGTTGAATGACTGGTGAAAGATTGTGACGAGGACGGTAGTGAGGCTTCTGATCCACCAACTAGATCGTTTCTCTAACGACGACTTAAAGAACAATCCCGGCAGTTTGAACAAATGTTCAGCCAAGAGGTAAAAAGCATACTCGAAGAGGTGTGTGATAATAGCACTATATACAACAAGTTGCTCGAAGTACTGGTTAAGAAAGCCCACGAAGAAGGACCTTTTGGAGAAATTTTATTCTCCCACGGTCACAGACATCACCTTAGCCCATATTCGGGCCCAAGATCTTTTCGAGATCAAGGTGGAAATAATCCGACATATGGCAGGTCTTGATCCGGAAGGAGATTGGTTGGGGCGCGGGGCTCGGGCCCTCGACAATCCGCGTACCGCCAATGGAGAACCCTCCTTAGAGGGAATCTATGACCTTCTGGAGGACCTAAACCGGGGCAGAGTCCAATTAGAGACCTTTCATTCTTTAAAGAATAAGGTGATGGGCAAGGGAAATGGGGTTCGTGACGACAACATCATGTCATAGAAGTAGAATTTGGTGTTCTCGCCGATCATTCCAAGTAGCCCCCATTTAATGACAACCCCTTGCCAATGATACAAGCCGAGACAGGTTCTGCTCGGCTCAAAATGATCGATTTGGAAAAAAAAAGGTGGATCAAGCAGTAGAGCGGATGAAGTCGACCAAGGAGCAGAAGTGGCATTTGTTGACATGGTCGAGGTCCTAAAAATGATTTATTCGGCCTTGAAAAAGGGGCCGAAGTTTTCAAAATTCATTCACCTATATCCTGGACTTCAACATTGTCACTGGAGAATCATCCTTATCATCGTTAGAACACGTGGCTCGATTCACTGCCCAATGTGGGGACGTTAACAGTGATTTCCATAAGCTACGATTGTTTATTTCTCGTTAACCGACTCAGCATTCACATGGTATATCAACCTCCCACCAAACTTCATCCAAAGCTAGGAGGAACTAGTCGAGAAGTTTCTTAAGCAATTCTATCGACCAGGGATAGACGTGTCAGTATCTTCTTTGGCCAAAATGGCTCAAGCTTCTGACGAGTCACTAATGGAATACCTTATGAGGTTTAAGTCAACCAGAAACTGGTGCTGAGTACCTTTCCCTGAAGTCGAGTTCGTTGGGCTCGCTCTAAAAGGCCTGGATGTGGAGTAAAAAAAGAAATTCTTGGGGGTAAATTTCCGGGATATGTACGAACTAGCCTAGCATGTTGAGCAATATGATTATTTGCTCCAAAATGAGAAAATCTCAAAGCCCTCATCCAGAGGAACAATCTACAAAAACCCTACGGTCAGTTATGCATCGACCGAAGGCGAAGAGTCCCAATATGCCAGTATAGACGCGGCCGAGATAGTAATCGACAAACCATATATATGTAAAGCATTGGCTTATGTTAATCCCAAAAATGCCAAAACCCTCTCGGCCTCTGAAGAAGCTATCGTCAAAATGTCAAAAGTCTATACTTTCGACATCACCAAGGCCGATGCTATCTTCGACCAGCTATTACTTGTGAAAATCGTCAAACTTCGACCAGGGCATAATATTCCCAAGGTTAAGGATTTGAAAGGAAAGATATATTGCAAGTACCATAACTCAAACAAGAATACGACGAACAACTGTGTCATATCTAAAGCTAGATCGATAATGGTAAACTCAAATTTCCTTAGAAACAAATGATCGTTGACGCCGATCATTTCCCCATGGTGACGGTAAACATGGTGAATGCTCATCTACCTAGGGATAAAGGAAAAAGGAAGGCCGAGTTCATTCCAATGCAATTCGTCCCTAAGCAGAACTCCCGGCCATGATTGAAGATTGATTTATTTTCAAATGAGCCACCCAAGGACTTTTCAGGACGAGCTATTGTCGAGTCAATGTCGGATTCCAACGCAGAGGAAATTGATGGGCCAATGGTTTAATGTAGTCGGTGCAAAATAAACGTCATCTTAACTGAGCTGAAGGAAAAGCCATTTCAGGCTCAAATACTACAACAGGGGCCCACAGCTGTGGCAACATCCCAAAAGGTGCTCGGTGTAGGCCAACGCCAAAAATTTTTCGACAGGTTTGGCCCCTAGGTACAAGATAACATGTTATCTTCAACCTGACGATGCCTTGACTTCGACGCACCATTTTACAACGAGGATTATTATGCATGCAACACTGACAATACAAGTTCACTCGCAAACCAGCGCACCTTCAAACCACCTGAGCCACGCCACCAGCTTTGGTATACTTACAACTCCCCTACCGATGTATACACTGCATTGTCCAAATCGTAGAAACGTCGACGCCAAAGAATAGACTATATGGCTCGCTGATAAGCAGCCTAAGATACCTCGATCATCAAATGGCAGTCGAAAGAAACGGCCAGCAACGAAGACGACCGACAACCTCTGACCATCATGGCTGAGTTGCTTCAAGGAAAGAAAGTGATTGATCGTGACTTTGAAACAACGATTGAAGAATCCGAAAAGTGAATCAAACTCCTTCTACTGCCGGATGAGATTAAAGCTTGCCTCGAGCACTTTCGGAAGGAAGCCGAAAGCAAACTTCCTCCACTGCCCCTACAATAGCCATTAATCAAAGTCCAACGGAATCTCCATCTACCATTTCTCGATGAAGCTTTAGAATACATGCGGGAGTTCCACAATAAGCATTCGGCTAATGATTTATGTGGTCAGCCAAAAGCATGCCAATCGGCTCTTGATCTAGCATTAACTTGCCCCGATGCAGAACAAATCATCCAAAAAACCACGGATCAAGGGATGAAGGCTAGGTTCCAACATATACTCGAGGCTCGAGTTCTCAGCTTTGAAGTAGATCCGTATACCAATATCGACGCCGTCGATCTCCCTTTCTCTCTCGAGGATCTCGAATATTTACGAGCGATACCATTTTGAAGTTTTTTCAACCGTTTTCCTCTTCGGCCTCACAGCCTATGAGAATGACCGCGTAGCACAATTAGATGCTTACCTTGACACAAGAGACGCTCGCATCACGTATTATGAACATGCTCGCAAGGCTTTACATGACCAAGTCCCGACGCTGAGCGAGCCAGAGATCAAAAATCAAAATGAAACAGGTCTGATAATATGTCGCATGACCACATTGTCACTACAGCCGAAGATAGCCAAGTAGGTGATGCTCATGAGCAAGATACCTCTCCAGATAATCCAGAGGTCGAGGATCAAGATCCGATAGGCCCTTTGGTTCTGGACAACATGAAAATCAGCATAGTTCATGTCTTACCTACCGAGTTTTAGCTAACCACATCTTAACCAAACTTCATGGACGGCGACGTGGTTGCCGAGGAAGCCATACTAATTGATTTTATGGCCACCGAAGAGATCGAGCAAGAAAGCAAAGAAGATAAACTTAAAGTAGCCATTGCCGAACTGTTCCATCGATCTTCGTCCGTTAATCTTCATCATTTGAAACTGTTGTATGTTACGGCTAATATAGAAGGATACTCGGTTTCCAAAATTTTTGTCGACTGTGGAGTAACAGTCAACATCATGCCCGTTTCTATCATGAAGACATTACGTCGCTCCAACGATGAACTCATTCCATCAAGGATAACCATAAGCAGCTTTGTTAGTGACAAATCCCAGACCAAGGGAGTGCTTCATTTAGAGGTCATAATCGCATGTCAAAATCACATGACTACGCTCTTTATAGTGGATTGAAAGACCGAGTATAATGCATTGCTTGGTCGTCACTGGATCCACCAAACGAGTTGTATCTCTTCTTCATTATATCAAGTCTTCATCTTCTGGGATGGCAAATCGGTCGTGGTTCATCCAGCCGATAATCAGCCATTTGAAGTTAATATGATTTAGGCTCGTTACTACAATGATCACGTCAGCTACATCACCTTGCAAGGTTTTAACGAGGAATGACAGCCGACTCGGATCTTAGTTCAGAAAGCCATCGAGGTTGGTGCCAAGACTATTCACCAGGATTTGGTGAGACTTGGGTTGGCTGATCTAATTGTCGAACCTGATGTTTGATACCAAACAGAATAGACGTCGGGCCGCGGTTTCATCTACCATGGAATGACTGCTGACTCATTGGTATGTTATTTCCAAGCAATCGAATTATGGCGTGAACTTAGTAGAGTTCCTCGTCGAATGAGACAACGGTCCAGTCTTATCACTTGACAAAGTCCAAGCCGCCCCAGCCGAGCTTGAAGATAGTCAGCCTCAGGTCAATGACCCATTAGAGGAAATAAATGTTGGAATGGCCGAAGACCCTCGACCTTTATTTATTAGTGCTTTGTTACCCCAACCTATGAAAACCGAGCTTTGTAAATTACTCAAAGAATTTAAAGATTGTTTTGCTTGGAGTTACCATAAGATGCTTGGTTTAGATCGAACACTCGTCGAGCACGAATTACGCATCAAGGCTGGTTGTAAACCGTTCCACCAACCCTCTCGATGATTTTCGACCGAAGTACAACTCGGTATAAAAGATGAACTTGTTCGACTTTTAAAAGTCAGTTTTATTCGGACAGCTCGATACGTTGAATGGATAGCGAACATCATCCCAGTTTTAGAGAAAAATGGTGCTCTACATATTTGCATCGATTTTCAAAATTTAAATTTGGCAACCCCTAAAGATGAATATACAATGTCAATTTCAGACTTATTAATCAACGCAACAACAAACCACGAGATGTTATCCTTCATGAATGGCCATGCTGGTTATAACCAGATTTTCATTGCTAAGGCCGATGTCCACAAAATTGATTTTCGTTGCCCGGGGGGCACTCAGGACTTACGAATGGGTCGTCATGTCGTTCGACCTTAAAAACGCAGGTGCCACATACCAACGCGCTATGAATACTATTTTCCACAATTTAATTAGCTCCGTCGTTGAGGTACATATCGATGATGTTGTGGTTAAATCGAAACGTCGCCGAACACATTTAGATTATCTTTGGCAGGCTTTCCTTCGTATGCGCCAACATAACCTTAAAATGAACCCTACCAAATGCGCCCTTGGTGTATCGGCTGACAACTTCTTAGGTTTTCTTGTACATCATCGTGGTATTGAGGTGGATGCGAATAAAGCTCGAGCAATCATTGATGCCCCACCCCCGACAACCAAGAAGCAATTACAATCACTACTCGGTAAAATCAATTTTCTCCGCTATTTCATTTCTAATTCGGCAATGAAGATGAAAGCTTTCTCCATGCTCCTGAAACATAAGGATTCTGACAAATTCGAATAGCGCGAGGAGCACCAGGATACTTTCACACAAATTAAGGTCTCTCTTACTACCCCACATGTCCTTGTGCCACCTCGGCATGGCAAACCCCTCAAGTTGTATATCTCGGTCGTCGAGGAATCCATTGCCTGTCTTCTCACACAAGACAACGACATGGGGCGTCTTAGCCGGAACCTTAACTAGGCCGAGATAAATTATTCACCCGTCAAGAAACTCTGTTTAGCTTTGTTCTTCACTGTGTTTAAGCTCATGCATTATATGCTCCATTCTGTTACGCAAGTCATCACCCAAACAGACGTTATTCGATACATGCTTACTCGGCCGATAGTGAAAGGCCGAATTAGAAAATGGACAATGGCTCTGTCCGAATTTAGTTTGCAATACGTACCCCAAAAATCCGTAAAAGGACAGGTGCTAGCCAATTTCTTAGCTCAACACCCTCTCCATACGGTTTTGGGGGCAACAACATCAAAATTGGCAAGGTGGAAACATATGATAATTATTGGATGATGTATTTTGATGGCTCTAGTACCTCAACCTCGGCTGGCGTTGGAATTGTCATCAAGTCCCCGAACCACTACCGATGGTATTTTTCTCTCAAGTTGGATTTCGATTATACGAATAATCATGCCGAATACGAAACCCTTATCATCGGCTTTAACATCTTTCACGAGTTAAGGGCTGCCCGCGTGCTCGTTCTTGGTGATTCACAACTTGTGATTAACCAACTCAATAGAATCTTTTGTTGCATGAGTTGTACTCTGGCGCCCTATCACATGGTTGCCAACTATTTAGCTGAATCGTTTGAAGGCGTTACATTCAAGCACATCTCACGAGGGTACATGCCACAAATTACGTAATGTACCAGAATGAGCTGTACCGAAAGGGTGAAGACGATCTATTGTTGTTGTGTCTCGGTCCAGAAGAGGTCGCCCAAGCTATTACAGAGGTACACGAAGGGATATGCGGGGCTCATCAATCCGAACGTAAAACACGATGGCTGCTCCGTCTACACGGCTATTTCTGGCTAAATATGTTGAAAGATTGCATCGAATACGCACGAGGTTGTGTACAATGTCAAATCCATGGGCCCGTACAAAGAGTCTCGGTCGAATTACTTCACTCGGTCACTAAACCATGGCCGTTCAGAGAATGGGCCATGTATGTGATCAGCAAAATAACGCCGTCTTCTGGGTTAGCAAAGCATGCATGGATACTTGTTACGACAGACTACTTCACCAAGTGGGTCGAAGCAAAATTATACGCAGAATTAATGTCTAAAGAAGTTTGTAATTTTGTGGAAGAAAACATTGTAACCAGATTCGACGTGCCAGAAACAATCATCACGGACAACGACACGATTTTTACAGTCGATAGGTTTAGAGAATACGCGATGAATTTGAAAATTCAGCTCGACCAATCCATGCCATATTACCCACAAACGAATGGACAGGCTGAAGCAAGTATTAAAGTTTTAATTGGTATCCTTGAGAAAATGATAAAGGAAAAGCTTGGTATGTGGCATTTGAAGTTAAACGAGGCATTATGAGCATACTGAACTTCACTTCAATTAGCAACAGGGACGACCCCATATGTGTTGACTTATGGACACGACGCAATGCTACCAGTCGAGCAAACTCATTATGAGTTATCGAGCAAAGCAGTTTTCTTAGTGCCGAGTATAGTCAGGCCATGAGGTAAGAGTTGGAGAACTTGGAGGAAGCTCGGCTCGATGCCTATAATTTACTGGTGGCACAGAAAAAGATTGTCGAACGAGCTTATAATCGACGAGTTAGGTAGAAGACGTTCGGCGAAGGTGAATTAGTATGGCAAATAGTGTTGCCAGTGGGGATTAAAGACCCTAGATTTAGGAAATGGTCACCGAATTGGGAATGATCGTTTGTCGTCCACAAAGTTCTCAACAAGGGGCATACCACCTTAAGGATTGAACTGGTTTAATTCATAAATTGCCAATCAATGGAAAATTCTTTAAAAAAAAAATTATCTAGTCACTTGGGAAATGCAAGAATAAAAATTATTTCATTAATTTAAAAAGGGCATACAAGTTACAAATAGTCAACCGGCCTACAACTACAAAGTCTTAAGGGGTCAAATGAAGGAAAGCTTCAAAAGCGGCTTTTAGTTCTAGCCACCTTACTTCGCCCATCGTGACCTCAACTTGCCTTGTTCTTTTGTCAATCTGCAGTTGCTGTATCCGCTTCGCGCCAGTTACATATTCTGCCAGTCGAGGCTTATTTGACTCAAAATCCTTCTCAAGCTCCAAAGCAACGGTCGACCTTTGACGTTAAAGTTCAGCGATTTGACAGTCAAGGTCAACCAGGCTTTCCTTCTTTGCCTTTATTACCTCGAGCTCTGGTCGGATAGTTTCATGAGCGACCATTACAGCCTTGAGGTCATCATCTGCTTGAAGATCTCTCTCGAAGATAGTGAAATATTGTCGAGTTCGTTCTAGGATAGAAGACAGGTGAACAACACTCTCGTTACTTAGAAGGTCGTCGGTTGCAAGGTCGTTCAGACATTCTTCTACATAATCGAGGCCTTTGCGTCGAAAGATTTGCGAGGCTGAGAGAGACAAAAGCTTCTGCAACTTGGCGAAGACACTAGGCGTGGTCGCGGTTACAGAAGACTCGATTGTGGTTGTTGAAGGCTCGGCCGCCCCTGAAGTGCTGAAGAGGAGGGCGTCAAGCTCAACCTCCCATGAAGGCTGTATAAAAAGAGTTGTTAGAAAAGAGAAGTTAAAATAATGACAGATAAGGAAGTTGTGTTAGACTTGCCGAGAAGAGACTTCGACCATGTCTGCTAGTTCGTTGCTCGAACCTAGAAAGCTTAATGGCCGAGCCCAGTGTTTAAGGCAGCCTTTTAATTCATACGGCCGATGAAGGTTATCTATGTTTGATGGCCACTAGGGTGGCCAGGAAATATAAATAATGCCATTCGGCGCATAAAATTTTCAGTGAAATGAGCGATTGAGCACCTGGCATTTAATATTTTCTTGGTTTAGGACTCTAAGGCAGGAAATTAATAAAAGAAAATGATGATGAGTCTTACAAAGGTCGCAGTAACCTTCTGAGGAAGAATGTCGAGATTCTGGTCTTGAAGATGAACCGGTGTTTCTGCCGTCACTTCTGGTTTCGATAAGAGGCGTCCCTTCATGTCCCACACCTACTTCGACCGCAGGAGTGTTGACCTGGCCAGCCGCCTAGACTACCGGTTGAGGATTGGTGGTTGAAAGTTCAACCGGTTGAGGGTGCCTCACCAGCGAGGGTCCTTTGCTCTCGTCCTCTTAGACATAAAGGAGGGTTGGTCGTTAGTCGGAAGATATAGTTAAGATAAAAGAACAAAGGGAATTGTCATACCTATTCTTCCAGAACAACCACTAGAGCTTTCTTTAGATTAGTGGGAGATTTCCTCTCAACCGTGGTGGCCACCACCTTTAATATAGTAGCTGCTGGGCCGACATTAGCAGGAGCAACGGTCGGCTCCGGAATTGCAAGTTCCTCGACCTCAGGGGAGACGACCGGTTCGACTACAACGGCAGCATGCATAGTAGGTCAAACAATTGTCGCCTGACCCACGGTTGGGGTCGAGGGGTTTTGCAGCACTTCTGTCGAGACCCGGTTAATGAGAGAAGTGAAAAGGGCACTAGGAGTGGTTGCTCCTATAGTTTGATTCGAAATGACATGTATCTCTCGCTCTCCCTTCTTTGCATTTTTCTTAAGGTGTTTTTGGGGCCGGGCAATGTTACCAGTTGTCTCGGCCTCTGGGCGAGGCCGTTTGCTCAATGCGGTCAGTGCAGCAGGGGCCACTACTAGAGTTGGTTCGGTTAGAAAAACGATCATCGTAGCCTTCTTGGGAGGATGTGTGAGTTTTTGTTGGTCGCGAGCATCGCAACCACGTCGGCTTATTTTATGGCATGACCACTTGGAAAAATTAAGTTTGAGTCAAAACGAAGTTTGAATTGAGTGGATTAAACGAGAGGTAAAAGATATATACCTTGTGTCATTTCTTTGGATTTTGGAGCAAGAGTCTTCCTTGGTCGATCGCCAAAGAGCTTCTTTGAAACTTCATCGGTCAAAGTACCAAAGAAATCCTTGACGTAGGCATCCCACCAGTCGACGAAGGTGCTGGTACAGTCAGTTTATAGGTATACGACCAAAGTCAAAATTTAGTGCACCGCTCTTGGAATTCCCTCTCGGCCTCATCGCATTCATCTCTGAAAAACCAAAGAGGCGTTATCGGCTCAAGAGTGAGCAAGAAGTGAGAAGCGGTAGGGGACAGCGTTGGAAGTAGCCTAGTTAACGGGTTATGAAGTGAGGTGGTAGACCTCCCAGCTGGCCCATCGAGCATCGTAACCGAATGGAAGGTCGCAAGCCAGGATAAATGACCCCCAGGATTATCGAATGTCGGCTTCCTCTGCTTCTCCCCACGCTGAGATAGGGAGCCTGACGGAAGATGGATATTTCTAGCAGCGGCAGACCAGAAACTCATTCTTAGATAAATCTTCAAGGTCGAAGAAATATTTGAATATGTCTTCGGCCGAGTGAGCAGGAATGAGGTGCGAGGCTAATTGAAAACCCATTACTTTAGAAGAGTTGAAGCTAGGGATCTCTAGCCTCAACGTATAGAAATAGACCTACAGCCAGAGTTAGAAGACCCAGAGTGAGCCGTTCTGATGCGGATCGATCTTCCCTTAAAAGGCTTCGGCCAGACACCGAGTAAGGTTGGCAAGGGTGGCCAGGCTAAGGGCTAGGACATAACCACTGGCCAGGGCTTCGGCCACTGGCATGTTCTCGGCTAAGCACTTGTTCGACTTGGTACAAAAGATGAATTTGTTGTACCAATAGAACAAGAAGGCCTCATGTTCTTCTTTCCTAAGAATTTCCCCTTCTGAGCCAGCAAAGTGGGTGATCAGGGCGCTGTAGTTGAAGAAGTTTTTGTGCAGCTTGTGCAAGTCTTCTTTCGATGGCTTCTGGCCATCCTTCTTCAAAGTTTCGATGGCACGCTCGTCGAATATCGCCTTCAGGTCCAGGTTAAATTGATACCAAGAAAGAGCGGTATCAACTGGAAGACCGGATGGGGAAGTGCCAAGTATGGCTGTGACATCCAGCACGGTCGGACCAATAAGGTCGAGATGGAGGACCATAGTATTGGTGGCCAAACACCAGAAGCTCATGGCGGCCATTAAAAGTTCTCGATCCATGATTATCTCAACGATCGAGAGCTTAATAACATCGAAAATGCCGAGAGTCTTCCATTGGCCCCCGAAATGTGGCTCCATCCTGGTGACCCAAGCAGCCCAGGCCGAGGGGGTAAGGGCCAAGCTTCTTGGGGTTTGGCCGATTCCCACTTTGACCAATCGTACCTTTGGAGAAAGGGTGCAAGGCAATGGGCCTTCAACATCGTGGTGATGGTTTTTAGGACATCATCCTTGATAAGTGGTCCTAGAGTTTGGTGGACGGTGCTCGGTTCACCCTCGAATCAGAAGGTTTTGATGGCGTTCCGATCAACGAAGTCTAGGCATTTGTCGCATTCTTCGGCGAGTTTGGTGATGAAAGTGTTGGCAGCCATTGATGAAGGTTGAAGGTTTTTCTGAGTTTCAAAGTTTGGCTTCTTTTCTGGGTTGAAAGCAAATGGCAAGAAATTCTGGAGATTTGAAAACGTAAAAGGTCCAGTGAATACGGGCTGGGTATTTATGGACATTTTGGAAGAAGATCAACAGTTTAAGTTTAAAGAAATGGGGGGCAAATCCGACCGGATAATTTTGTAATCATAACGGATATTTGAAAATCCAGGTGAAGAAGTCGAAAAGCTCGCGGATTAAGGGTGCATGATTGTGTGTAACAGTGGGTTTAAATGGCAAAGGGACGTTTTAGTGCCTGCACACTTCAGATGTCATTATTAAAGAAGGACAGTTAGATTGAGGAATTGCCACGTGACAGGGAATCCGACAAGTATAAAAATCCTGCAATCGTGTCTAATAAATATGCCTGGATGGAGTATTCGAGGCTTTTCAGTATCCTCCGGGTTACTAGGAATGTGCTAAGGGTTGTTCGCTTATTCAAGGTTGAGGCTCGACCAAGACTTGAAGGCTGAAGACCTCAGAAGCGAGGGGGCAATGTTTGGGCCCAAAATATTATTTTGGGCCGAGCCTGGGATTATTCTCGGCCCAATGGCATTTGTCTAGAATTTTCTTATCGGCGGTCTAGTTAGGGTCGGCCGAATCCTGTTGCGAAGAGGATTAGTTTAGATAAAGGGTGAAGTCAATTCCTAGTGGAACAAGGAGTCTTGAAGTCGAAAGTGCTTAGGATCAGGAGATGAATCTGGTTTGTTATGGGGCTTGGTTCAAAGTCCTATTGGAGTTAGGACTGGCCGAAACCTAATCAGATTGGGTTGAAGAGTTCTAATCTGAGTACATTTCTAGTTTAGTTCTAAGGGGATTTTGCTGCTATAAATAGAAAAGGAAGTGCATCATTCAAGGCCCTCCAATTCAACACACAAATTGCTCTGCGTAAAGCTTCTCAACAACCTTTGAGATTTTATCCTTCTCCATTTTCTTCTCGCCAACACATCTTCAGTTTGGATAAACAACACTGTGAAGGCAACCGGTGACATCTTCAGTTTGGATAAACAGCACTGGAGCCGTAAAATCAACCGATCAAGGAGTACCTTCAGTTTGGATAAACAACACTGCTTCGAGACTGACTGGTTATTTATCCAAGTCTTAGTTGACAAGGATTTTCGAGTCCTTGTTGGTAGAGGTTATCTCATCAATCTTCTCTGCGAAGTGAGGTGTTACATGTTACGAGGCTCGGCACGTTAAGCGTCGATTTGTTTTATGATTGGATACTCACAAGTAGACTTTAGAGTTCGGCATTCCGACAGCCGAACCACATTTACCATCAAGATATACATCTCTTTCGAGTATTTGTGTCCATATAGTCTAGTGCCAGTTCAGCGTGCTTATACTCTCACGAATATAACCAACGATTTGTGAACTTCGCAGAACTAGCAGCCTTGTCTTCAGGCTCTAGAACCCGAAGGCCGAGACGTGTTTCTTCCTCGGCCGCAGTCGCAAGATCGAGAAGTCAGCAGCGAGCCCAATGCGACATCAACACATTATACTTCCCGGCCAAGTTTGGCCAATGAGTTGGCACGCCCCGCACGCAACCGAATGACGTAGTTAGCTTATTAGTTACTCGGCATGTGCGCCACGTAGACTTGGTAGTTTTTAAGGTCAACAAATAGCCAAAAGTAAAGAGAGGTGTGTGAGAGGCTAAAAAGGGGTGTGTGAGAATCATCTCCTAAAAGAAACCCGAAATTCTAAAGAAGATTCAACAGAGGCTCACAGCCATAAATTGATCATTGTGTTATTCAAATGGCCTCAAGTTGGGAAGTTACAGCTGAATCAGCTGGTTTCTATCAAAGCATGATTTATAATTGGCTGTAGATTATTAAAAACACAACTCCTCAACTCAACAGCAGCAAAACACAAACAAAAAGCACAAAAATCAAACCTCAAAAGCCAATTGCCTATTGCCCAATTGCCTAAGCAATTATTTCCCAAAGGGGTGGAGCTGCTCTTAAACTCAGAGCAAGTAAAATAGAAACTTTTATGGCATGCACATCAACACTTGTTTACTCCTTACATGCAATATCATTCTTCACGTCTTTCGATTAATGACATACTTTTTACATACATATTATAGTTTGACACATACAATTACAACATTATTTTTTTATATTTATTTACAGAGTTACAAAAAGGAAAGAGTCTAGTTTTTTTTCCGTAACACGGTAGACTCTCTGCTCAATTGCACAATTTGCAAGGATCCTGAAAGTTTTAAGGACAAATACACAAAATTACTGATAATTCACACATGAGATGAGAACCTGTAATCTAGCAATTCTAGCCCCACATTATTTTAGAAATGGAGCAACAACCAAAAAAACTTATGAGAGGAGGGAGTTTGTCTTCAATAGTTCGATTACTAGGTAATCTGACTTTTTATCCATTAGATTGACAGTTGAGGAAAAATAGTATTTCCTTAATTCCAATGTTCTAAAAAACGCCCTAGGCGGCGCCTAGCAACCGAGGCGTTTTTGGGCAAATCGGGCTGAAAAATCGGATTGGGGCTAGGCGGGCTAGGCGGCCCTAGGAGGTTTTTTTTTTGTTTTTTTTATTAATTGTGTGCTTTTTTCTTTTTTGGTTTTATAGTGGTATACTTATGGAAATGGTGTATCTAATTTGCATATGATGGATTAACTACAAGTTCATCCAATACTTATGGAAATAGTGTACCTAATTTGCATTTTATCATTATTTTATTATCCATACAAGTATAATTTTTTTTTAGGTGTCAATATGCACTTATTTACAAGATATACAAGAAATTTACCTAAATCCGCCTAGCCGCCTAGGCGCTAGGCGCTAGCCCGCCGCCCGACTAGCGCCTAGCGTTTCTTAGAACCTCGCTTAATTCAAATTCTAACCGTTAATTTTTCGGATTACTAAGTAATCCAAATTTTGAAAGAAAAAAAAAAGTAGTCCAAACTATTGAAAAGAAATTAAATAATTTTTTTTAACTTAGAAATTAAATAAGATGATTGAGCATAATATGATATTAAAATGGGAATGGGTATGGATTTTCCTGGCTAGAAGGAATCCAGTCCCACTGTCAAGGACCTGGTTCTGCGCATGCTATTTAATAAAAAATCACTGTCACAGATTTGTTAGACCAATGCCTCACCAGCATCCCAACCTTATTTTATGGCTTTAATTCTCACATTGACATGCTTCTGTTCCCACACCAAGTTAGGGCTTAGGAATATATAACAAATTATATTGTGCATACATATTAGGATAATAATTGTATTCCCGGGGTTGAGCTCATTATTTTCTTGAGAATAACTTATTTTGATCGTACAAATTTCATATTCGAAATAATTCAATTACATAATCAGAATTGTTCAATTTCTTAATCGTCATTTGAAAATCATCCTTACAAAAAATTATTTCAATCGGCTATCATTTAATCATTCAAATGTATATAACAAATCAACGACGTTGGTACAAAGTAATATATTTGTGATCCATTAACGTGTATTAACGGGTGCTAACGGGTTTTACAGTAGATCCAAAATGACCTATTATTTAACTGGTATTAACGAGTTAATCCGCTGACGATCTGAGCCGTTAAGCATTCACCCAAATGCTAATTTAACAAGTTAACGTGTTGGGTCTAAAATGTCAGGTCTAGTTCTTAGGGTGAAGGGAAAAAAAGTTGGGAGCCTAGAACTCAGGTGAGAAAGGTCACATGGTGCTTGATTTTCACTATAAACACTAGCCTTCTTGCTACACACTTGCCTTGTTGTTACACACTCGTCTTATACTTATAAATAGCAAGTATATTGAAACCAAATACAAATAAACTTTTACGACATGCACATAAACGCTTCTTTACTCCCTACATGTGAAATAATTCTTCACGTCTTTTAGCTCATTACATACTTTTTACGTATATGCCATGGTTTGACACATGCATATCATTCTTTTACATTTGTTTACAAACTTACAAAAAATTAACAAGTCAGAGTTTTTTTCCATAGCACATTAGACTCGATACTCAATTGCAAAAATTGCAGAGACCACCTGTGAGTTTTAAGGACAAATACACAATTTGCTGATAATTTGCACATGAGATGAGAGATTGTATATGTAGCTCTAAATTTATTTTAGAAATGGAGCAACAACCAAAAAAATGTCAGGATAGGAGGGGGGTTTGTCTTCAGTAGTTTGGTTATTGGTTAATCTGACTTTTTATCCATGAATTGACAGTTGAGAAAAAATAATATTTTCTTATTTCATTTCTAACTGTCAATTTTTCGTACTACTAATTAGTCCAAACAGGACTATATGCATAATAGGAAATTAAATGCATGGGAATGGGTATGGATTTTCCTGGCTGGAAGGAATCCAGTCCCCACCGTCAAGGACGTGGTTCTCCGCGTGCTATTTAATAAAAAATCACTCTCACAGATTTGTTAGACCAAAAGCCGATGCCTGGCTTTAATTCTCACATGGACATGCTTTGTTCCCACTCCAAGTTTGGACTTAGGAATATAACAAATCATATTATTCATACATATTAGCATAATACTTGTATTCCTTTATAGGGGATCAGCTCATTCCCCTTTTCGAATAATGTATTTTGATCGTACAAATTTTATAATCAAAATCATTCAATTTATTAATCTTCATTTGAAGATCACTTCTACAAAACATCATTTCAATTAGAGATTATTTAGTCATTCAAATATATAGAACAACCAGACGATGTAGGTATAAAGTAATATATTCACGATGAACCATTCATTTATTTAATACGTTTGCTCTTTGAATGAAGAATTAATAAATCGAACAGTTTCGACCGTTGATTTTATTCGGTCAAGATATATTATTCGTAAATGAGAGAATATGTGCATTCCCTTTTGGGAGGATGCAAGTATTATCCTATATATTATTTGGCCCACTTTTGTTTTTGAACAAATGATATTATCTTCACTAAAGGGATGAAGGAGTGAGCTAAGCTAATAATGGGCTAGCAATAATGTGGTTCAAATTTTCCTTTGCGAGAATTGAACATAAAACATTTCACTTACAAGTGAAGAGGAATGCTACTAGACTGTAGTATTAAGTGACATTTAGCCCACTTTTTAAATATTATAACTATTTCAAGTCTAAGAGGGTGTAGTCAATTTGGATTTCAGGAGATTTTAATGGACTTTTTTTTAAGTGACAAATTTCAGAGGATTTTAATAGACTTACAATTCAACATAGATTTTGGCATATTTGTATGGCTTTGTATAAACTTCTTTCATGGATTTCTTAGGATTTTAGTATTTTCACGGATTTTTTAGGATTTCTATGGATTGGTGCGTAATGTGCACATCGCTCCAAGTAAAAACATGATGCACTTTTGACAATAGTTGGATATTGAATGAGCTTACACAATGAAAGAGTAGATGTATCTCACAATTTAAAACGTACTCAAGGTGAAATTATACATATACTAAAACTCAAGCAAAAGTTACTGTTCACTAGCAGTGAATGGACTGAAATGCCCCCCAAATGCTTCTTTGTATGCCGTATTTTTTGCTTTTTCACAATAAAAAGACCTTTTTGCCCTTTCTGTCCACCTGTTGATCATCGTTGCAGCTTCTGCTTTCGCCTTTTTTGTCTTTTTTTTCTTTGGTTTTCACTCACTGCTGTGTCTCCAGTTTCGTCTCTTCCTTCGTTTTGTGCAGCTTAGGAAGACATTTCTACTTAAGGTGAGAAATTTGCAAGAGGCATTTGTACTCTATTCAATTTCCCTTTTTTTGTCCCTTCATCTACACACTGTATTTTTCTATATTTTGCTTCTGTCTTTAGGTACGTACCATCACTATATCTGTCAAACATTGCATTGAGGAAGAACATGCATTTACTCTTTTACATCAAAAAACCCACAAACCCCAAAAATCCCTAACAAGGGCGATCTGGTAAGCATCTTCTCTGGTACTCTCTCTCTCTCTCAGATTTTTTGTGTTTTCCTTGGTTTTTTTGGGTTTGTTCAAGTTCTTGAGGTATCTTAAGTTTTTCGGTTCTTGATTGAATGTAGGGCTTAATGGGTATTTGGTGGTATTTTTCTGAAGGTAATTTTTTGGTGGGTTTGTGATTACTGTAGGCAATTTTGAGTATTGTAGAATGAGATAGAAATATAGAAGCTCGAAGACTAAGAGCAGAGGTAAAAGGAAAAAAACGTGAGTTATTTTTTATTATTCTCTTTTCTTTTTTTTTTTGAAAGCAATTTTGGATTTTCTTTAATTAGTGTTTGGTTGCTGAGAAAATTGGGTTAGTGGATCGCAAAGAAATTTGACTGTTTTGGGGCTTATCAGGATTAATTTTTTCTCAATTAAGCCTTCATTCGGATTTATGGGTCCACCCACATTGTGAGAAATGCACCTTCATCTGTGGTTTTGGAGTAGTTGCAGAAAGTTAATTTAATTACATTGTGTCTATCTTTCTGCAAATTATCTGTGTCCAACGGCGGTTTTTATTGTTTTTGTGTATTGGATGGTTGAGAAATTTTTGAGAGTTGATGGCTCTTTGTTGTGTTAAACACTTATAACAACTGCAAATTACATGCTTATTTAGAAATTGATAGTTGTTTGGGTATGCTCTCCCTGCCTCATCTCTCTTGCCACTGTTCCTCAAAACTTTCATATCGGTACATCAACTCAACTCTCATTGTATTTCAAACCCAAAGATTGTTTATTTTCCTTTTTTTCTCTATTTTTATTTTCCGAGAAAAAAACACAATCTTTGCCGTTTGAATTTTTCTCGGGAATTCTCTCGCATCCCTGAGATTTTCTTTGTGGCTCTTGGTCA
Organism: Heteromeles arbutifolia; assembly: GCA_024362995.1. NCBI lineage: Eukaryota > Viridiplantae > Streptophyta > Magnoliopsida > Rosales > Rosaceae > Heteromeles > Heteromeles arbutifolia. The sequence goes on along the minus strand of JANCRC010000013.1, from coordinate 24,638,426 downwards.
CTAGATGACTCAAGAATTCATAGTCACTCACCCAACTTTGGATTTGAGTAATCATGAATAACTTCTTCATTTCGTGGTACCATGTGCTGTGCCGGTGAGAGGACTTTGGGATAGGAGGGAGGACTAGAAAGAGATGTTTACATTTGAGAAAGGCAATTGATATTGAAAATTGAAATACCATATAGTATATACCATGGTAGGGTTGGGTTTTTATCACAAATGGCCCCTGAAATTGACCTCATCAATCATGATGGTCCCTGAAATTAAAAATCGATCAATGTAGTCCCTGAATTTTAACCCCTCAAATCAATGTCGTCCTTCTATTAGTGTTCCGTCCAAATTAACTTTAAAAAGGGTTAAACAACCAATTTTTCATGGTAAGACCAAAATAACCCTGTTACTTATAATTTTACTTACTACCTCTCTTTTCCTTTCTCCACTCTCTCCTTTTTTTTCATGGATTTGGTGCTAAAACTAAAAAAAGGAGGAGGAGGAGGAGGAGGAGGAAGAAGAAGAAGAAGAAGAAGAAGAAGAAGAAGAAGAAGAAGAAGAAGAAGACTAAAAAAAAAAAAAACCGAATCTGCAACCCAGAAGAAGAAGAAGAAGAAAAAAAACTGAACCTAGTTCGCCCCCCCCCCCCCCCCCCCCCCAACAAAAACCCAACCCCCTGCAATCCAGAAGAAGAAGAAAAAAAAGGAAAAAAAAAAAAAAGGGAACCCAGCTCGTCCCCCCCCCCCCCCCCCAAAACCCAACCCCCTGCAACCCAGAAGAAAAAGAAGAAGAAGAACCGAACCCCAGAAGAAGAAGAAGGGGAAAAAAAAAAAACAAAACCCAGTTTGTCCTTTCCCCCCTCAACCCAAAACCAGTTCCATTAATCTGGAAATGACGAACTGGGATTTTTTTTTTTCCTTCTTCTTCTGGGGTTAGTAGGGTATTATTGTCATTTACCATGAAAATTTGGTTGTCTAACCCTTTTTAAAGTTAATTTGGACGGAACACTAACGGAAGGACGACATTGATTCGCAGGGTTAAAATTCAGGGACTACATTGATCGATTTTCAATTTCAGAGACCATCATGATTGATGGGGTCAATTTCAGGGACCGTTTGTGATAAAAGGTTCGTTCAAGCTTTTTCTCTTCCTTGGTATGCATTATTCCTCCCTCCCTCTCTTAATTTTTGTTTTCGTTTAATTTATTTCTACAATTCGTGTGTGAAAGTTCGCTCAATATTACATTTGTAATTTATTTGGTTACTTTGACGAAATCGGTTTCTCTTTTGATATTTAAATTTGTTTCATTCAAGATGAGGTTGTGTATAATTTGCATTGGCATTGGTAACTCGGTTTTTGACTCAAACATTGTTTATGAAGATTGAAATTGCATAATCTTTCATATAGTTTTCAATCCCGCGGCAACGCGCAGGTATAAATTCTAGTATATTCTATACCGAAACCTACCAAAGAAAAGATATAAAAGAAAACGATAGACATGACTGATTAATCAAGGGGTGTAATATTCACACACCCATTTTTACTTCTCACACACCCCTAATTAATTTCTATCATTTAATCTTCTTCAACTCATTCGATCCAACAGCCGAAAATTAAGAAGTTATGTGAGAGGTAAAAAATGGTATGTGAATAGCACACTTTGTAATCAAAAGGATGTTGAGCAAGTCTTCTTATTGTGGCGTCTAAGGTGCTTACACCATGATACCGAAATTGTCCCCTAAGATTCAGTTACAAGGTTCACAATGCAGCAGTAGGTTTAATACAAATTTTGTAACTTCAAAGCATGAGGCACATTCCGTGTTTTGTTGCTTGATATGACCGACACGTTATGATATTTTTCTTGTATTTGCAAGACTGTTGCCTTCACCAAATGTTAGATTTCCATTTTTAACTGGCTGAGGCACAGGAGAAAGATCGAGGAGCATCAGATTGTTTCAACTTAATCATTTTTTTTTATTTTTTTTATTTTTTGTCAATATTATTATGGGACACTTTGGATGCGGTTCGTAGTTATTAATATTCTTTGATTGAAACTTTGTCTATTTTTAGTTTTTTATCAAAGTCCTTGAAATTAATGTAATAATGTAAGTTACTATAGTTTTATGATTAAAATTTGAAAGTTGAAATGTGTATTTGTTTATATTAATGAGATTTTAAATAAAACCCATAATTTGTGGGATTAAAATAATAAAATATAAATTATACTCTCTATTAAAATGTGTGTGTATATATACATATATATATATATATAGGTACATTCATCAAATTAACAACAAAAAAATTATTGTACCAAAACATGGGTACTTTCTTCAAAAACCACAGGAAAAAAAAAAGATATTAGGCTTAATAACATTAGTAAATTTCTTCGATTAAACTTGACATGGATACATTCTCAAATCAACGAAAAAGAATGTACCCATATAATTTTAAAAATGGATTAAAAAAATTTGAATGGATTTTATATTGAAAAATTGGGTACATTTTATATTAAAAAAAAAGGTACATTTTACATATAACAAATTGGTATATTTAAGAATGGTACATTTAAGATTTAAAAAAAATTGAAAATTATATGAAGGGGTACATTTAAGATTAAAAAATTGAGAATCTTTTTGTAAAAAAAAAACTAATGGGTACAAACTTATTCTAATTTTTATTTTTTTTTTGGAAATGTTTGAATCGAAAATTAATTAGGAGTTTGATAGAGGTGTGAGTATTAAAACCCTAAATCAATAACTAATTTTTATTTAAAAAAAATTATGTAATTAACATGTAAATTCATTATCACATTAATGCTAGGGACTTCAAACAAAATTTGAAAACTAATAAGGTCTCAGTCAATGAACATTAGTAACTAGGGATTGGATACTAATTTTTCCTATTATTATTATTAGTTGTTGGGTTTTGTTATAAAAAGTCTCGGTATTGTTAAAGGTGGAAACTCTCAATTGTTAATTGTATATTATTTTATCATGTGATCGATGTGGCTCCAATAAATGATCTTGTCTATACGAAATGGAGAAACTTAGCTACTATTATATCCATACTAACAAACTTAGCAGCTACTTTTATAACAAAGTAACAGACTTAAGAATAGAACGGTCAACAATAGTCAACATCCCTCTTCAATCTCAACTGGGGTTTCCAAGCTTGAGATTGTAACAGTGCCTTTACAAATGTAGGACTATGAAAACCCTCTGTCAAGATATTTGCAGTTTGATCATTAGTAGGATTGTACAAAATTTGCAAGTCTAACCATTGAACTCTTTCTCTAACAAAATGGTAGTTTGTGCCAAAATGTTTGATTATCGAGTCAAACACAAGATTATCACTTAATGCTATAACAGATTGATTGTCACAATAGATAGTGGGCGGATTTGATAACACCACATCCAAATATTTCATAATACACCTGATCTATTTGAACTCCACAATATCCCGTCCATTTAGCGAACAATAGTTAACCATGATAGACGTGATGAGGGGCACCAAGTTTGCTTTAATACACAAGGCATCCCCTTTTATAGTCGGTGAAATTTGATTACCACACTTGTAATATTTGATGGAATTTATGAATAATAGTATTTCAACGTAAAAACAATTCACTTTTTTAATAGCGTTCTTCAGCATATAAACTTAACGATCATATCATTCAATTTCTTAAGCACCATATAAAATTTGTACCATAAAAATACTTTATCTACATGAAAAATGAGCTCATCTCGTTAATGAGAAAGCAAGTATTTTGTATTCGATAAAAGAAAAAGTAAACAAGAATTCTCCATTTAAATAAAACCAAACAACCGACGTCCTATTAGAATACTTTCGTACATTCCCTCACATCCAAAGTTCCAAACTTCGTGTAGCTTTATTTTGATCCCGTCCACGCCTACACTTTTTCCTTTCCACGCCGCCCCCACAGAAAGCTTGGAAAATTCATACTTTTTTATCTTTTCTTCCCTGTCGACATTTCCACACTTAAATCTATCCTCCCAACCGAACCAGGATCCTCTCTTAAGCAAAGGATGAGGTTCTTCATGACCAGACTCATCGGATCGTTGAAATTTTATCCAACGGTTACAAACAGGAGGATTCCTATAAAATTATAATAATTGTAACCGTTGGATAAAATTTTAACGACCCGATGAACCTGATCATGAGGATCCTCACTCTTTACTCAGGAGAGGATCCGGTTCCTCCCAACCATCACAGCGACCGACTCCAATCCTAAGTGGACCCTCCCCTATCCCATCAATCACAGCCGTCCACTTGGTCCTCAATCTCCAACTTTTCAAACCCCACAACCCGTCAGAAAAGGTATTATAGAAAACCCAAAGAAGCTCGCATGAACTAACGTGGAAAGACACCAAAACACAATTTCGCATCACTTATTCCTCGATAAATACCACACAAAAACCTCCAGACTGCGACTGCAAATCAATCACCAAATGGAAAAGCTCAGAAGATCGTCGAAAAAGAAGTCCGACATCGCCTGCAAGAAGCACCCGAAACACCAACAATCGCCGGGCGTTTGCTCCTTGTGCTTGAAGCAAAAGCTAGAACGAGTTGCTCAGAAGCTCTCAACTTATTCTGTTCCCTACTTGCGTAGAACTTTTTCCGCTTCTCCTTCTACGACTTCTTCTTTATCTTCGCATTACTCGTCTTCTTCGGGTTCTTCTTCTTCGTCTCCGGCGCCAGGTTACGAGCAAAAGGGTTCGACGACAGCTTGGTTGTTGAGTGGTGAAAGTAATGTTCTTAGTAAAAGTAGGTCGTTGGTGAATTACTTTCCGAGACGAAAGAGAGAGCTGGGCAGTGAAGAGAAAAAGAAGAGTCGGTTTTGGACGAAGTTGCTTCGTCCCATAAGCAAGCGGAGGGAAGAAGGTTTGGTACACTCTAGGACTGTGAGAGAGATCAGGGTGCCTAATAGGGTACTTTGAACTTTGAAGGCCAGAATTTATTTTTTTTAATTTTATATTTGTGGTTATTTTTTCTGTTCTTGACAGATTAGAATGTACGTAGCAGACTTATGATCACAATTTTGCATCAGAAAGCTGATCACAGAGGAAAAAGGATCAAAATATTTTATTATTAATTTTTGTATATATACCAGCCTATAATTAAATTATCATGTAAATTATTATTATCATGCGATTATATACAAAGATGAGAGCATGTAAATTTAGCCTTCGGATTTAGGATTTAGCTTTTAATTCTGGATTACTAATTCAAATCGTAAAAAATACTGTATAATGGTACATCCTAAGGTTTCAACATTGTTAAGAACTGATTAAGAAATTAATAGTATAAGACCCGCTTAAACTGCCTCATATATATTTGACATTCAAACAGCATGAGGTTCATGATATTCATTAATTAAGATTGTATATTATAACGCTATATCGTTGAAAAAACTTAATTAGGCGGATATTTATGTTGTCATATGATCAACTACGTCTCCATAAAGAGTACCTTATCAATGTTTATATTCATAGCTTTGCAATATAGCTAAATTTCTATGTTATTGTGATGTTTTTGTTGTCGTATGATTACTGGTGGATGTATATCGGGACCAAGGTGGTTCAAATACCACTTGGAGTCCCAAAAATATTTCAGAGGACCCTCCGAACATTGGTACAGGTCTCTTTTGCGCCTATTAAATGTTTGATGTAATGTCTGTTAGGCAGATCTCAACAGGTTGTGCTAACAACACTCAGCAAATTCTCTCAATATCACTCATAAGAATGCTTCGGCATAAATTGATATATATCTACTAACATGTGGGCAACATGGTTTGGCCGACGAGGCTTGTTCAACGAAATGCCTCAGTGAATAAACTAAAAATTTTTCTACGCACTTTGCGCTCTGTTTCTATCTAAAAACTTGTACTTTGACACTGGAGCCTCCAAGGTTCAAGTCCCGAATCCACCATTGCATATGAATCACATATTCAAACAAGAACCAACTTGATGAATGTTATTGCAATAGGGGTGTGCTATCCACACACCTCCTTTTAATTTCTATTATTTGTTCTTTTTTAATTTATTAGATCCGACGATTAAAAATTAAGAAGAATGTATAAATAGCACACCCCATTGCAATATAGCTAGACTGTTTGGTTAATACAAACAGTCTAGCAAAAAATTAATTTCTCTCTCCCAATATATATATATATATATATATATATATATATATATATATATATATCACTTTAGATTGCTGCAATAATTTTAGGAATTCAGAAAAGGGATCATTTTAGATTTGATTCTCTGTAATATTTTGTTGTTATGATGTTCAACCGAAGTTGGCGAACATTGTGTCTGCATACATCATGATAAAACAAAATTTTCGTATGTAACAACAAAGACACTAACTGGCACGACTTGGTTGCTAGTTCAAAGAATCGCATTATTTGTTAAGTAAGCCTAAGCTCCATCCACGAAATTTCTTGAAGCATATAAATTCAAATTCCAATGGTCAGCTGCATGCGACTGCCCACGGTCTTTACACTTTATATTAGGGTTTTGATTAATTTGATCCATATGGAAAAGCTTGTGTGACAGCTAGTAAAACATGACCATTGGGTCAAATTCGGGGCAATTTCCAAATTCCACAAATCGGTTGGAAAGTTTAAATTTGTTAAGTCGCTAGTACGTGAGGATGCAGATTAACAAAATGTATTAATAAGTTTGATTTCTGTTACCTTCCATGTGGGATACACAAATATTATTTGAAAAGTGGTGTTAGACTCACCCACTAATGTTATTTCTTTAAGCACTTTATATTCTCACTCACCACCAAAACTAAAAAAATATAAAAACATTATTTTTCCACCCACCATTTTATCTAAAATAGCCTTAACACATTTTTAATTCTTTTTTAAGTTTCTCATTCATTAAATAAAATATTTTTAAATAAAAAAACTGTAATTGATTGACCACTTCTTCCTTTGGTTGGGAGACTATCGACATTACAATAACCCCTCCCCCAAAACTCAACCGCGCAACCATGAATTGTAAGGTCACAAGTTTGGTATTTGTATTTGAACTTTGAAGAGGTTATTGGATTGTTTCCCTGACGTGACTCTATATTTTCAGTTGAAAAATAAATTTGAAGATAGTTTGTTTTAGATGCTCTTAAAAAACACAATTATATTTCACATTGTACGTTTTATGTTATATGCTAGATCTCTGTGTGATATGGAAACAACTCTAAAAATGACATTTGGATCGAACAATGGGAAACGTTTAATTAAATTGAGAAAAAAATCGAATAAAGCCGTTCAAGTTTTCATATCACGTTACATATCTGATCAAATTTTAATTAAAAACGGAAGAATGGGGCAGGTGGATGAACCTGCTAGCCCTTTGAACAAGAAAATGGTTTTCTTTTGTTCATAAATCCAAATAGTAATGTATAATTATGCATGCATGCAAACAAATAATAATAAAAAATGAGAGTGCAGCATGTTGCTTATGGTTAACGTCTGTGTAGGTGTAGCATATGGTTTGGAAGTGCATCAACGATAGATTTTTGTCTGCTGTTTTTTTATCAATGTATCTCTCAAGCATCATGTTGGATGACTATATAAACACGTATACAATCAAAACATTAATATTGTTTAGGATGATGAATCAATGATTTGGTTCTAGCACGTAGCTTAGCCTATAGTATGCATATATACATTCAATTATTTAACGTAACTTCTAGTGGGGTGATTGATCTATCTTACACTTAATTTGAACAAACTCTAGACCTATCTTAATTCTAGCTACTGTCTGATACGTCGTTCTCTTGTTCCTTCTACTTTTAGTTGATGAAAGAAAACAAAAATGTTTGTTCATTGTAAATATGTGACTTTGGAAAATAATCTAAATATAGAAGATGAGTTTTTTTTATTAGTACATCACATATTGTTAAATACAGCCAACACAAAAACTTAGCATTAAATTACTTATTTACCCCAATATAAAATGATTGTTTAAAGAAGAAAGTGAGAAAGCGTACGAATACAATCTGCAAACATTAACTTGCTTTGAGGCAGCCATGGTTGACATGGAGTTCACAAGGAGCCCGGGACAGTGGATTGAGCAGTTTAGGTTTGATAATTGAACTTTGAAGCACTCTATCAAGTTTATGGTTGCCTCCCTGTTAATGCTAAAAAATGTAAGGTTAACAAATTTAATTAAATCACTTTAGGTGGGCTTAGGAAATGGATTGAAATTATACGGACTCAAAGATGTAAGTGGTTCACCTCTCAAAAATAGACTACATCCCCTGTAGTGCTCATAATATATTGATTTTCAAAGCTAAATAGCGGTTGGCTCATACATTCACTCTCCTCTCCGATTCAACCGACCGAGAGATTTTTTAGTGTAACCGGTACATGAGATGGTACACCACGTGTCATTATATAAATGGTGGGATATGTGTGATAAAAAGTTAATAACTTAAAAAATAAAATTTTTCACCACTTCTATTAAAACACATATTGTACCATTTGTGTTCCCATCACAACTAAAAATTTCACGATCCGAACCCATATGGGAGGTCTCTACCCTTTTATATATGCCTCCCCCTTTTGGGGCCTCTCAAATTTGGCATTTAATGTGTCAATAACTTGCACTAGCTCACTGACACCACTCTACCTATTCGCCCAAGCTCTCGTCAGTGAGGTGACGTTTCTGCAGCCTGGGTGACACACCCTTTTAAACCAAGGCAAGCCGAGCGTCCCACTCGGACATTGGTTACTCTGCCCCGTCTCGCCGAGTACTTTTCAGTTTGCCCCCGTGCTCGATGCGGTCGGGCAACCCCTTTTTCGTCTCGATCGGCTCGGGTGTTCAGCAGGCTCTCTTTGAAACCTTTGGGCCTTGGGCTCCTTGGTCATTCCTTGGACCTACGCCATTGGGTGGTCCTAAAAGTTAACAGCCCCAATTATATTTGAAGGAGCAAGAAATCGTATGTTGCCCCAAATTATACATACCATCACCATGCTAATTTAAAGTATTTGAAGTAGAGAAAAAATATAGCAAATGATTAATTAGTCAAAGAAATCTTACCGTATATACAAACGAAACTTTAAATCCATAATTGATAGAAATCTTGAAATTGATAAATTACAAAACTTTCGAATGACAGAAAGTTAGATTTGCAGAAAATTGAATAGAAAATATGAGGAAACCCTAAAGGCCTGTTTGGTATCCTATTTGAAACTTTTTAACATTTCTCAAAACATTTTTTAAGAACATTTCTTGAAAACAATTTTCTTTAAGACTCAAAAACTTGATTGGTTTGCGATTTAAAATTTTTAAATCTTATGACTTAAACTAGACAAAGAGATCTATAAAGAGGGGGGTCGCATGGGAGGGAGAAAGAGGAGAGGAAGAAAGAAAGTAAGAGATGATTGAATTAAAGAGAAAGAAGAGAGAGGATCAGATGAGGTAGAGAGGAAGATGAGTGAGAGAAAAAACCGAGAGAATGAAAAGAACGAATTGGAGGAGAGACGAAAAGGTAAAAAAAAAAAAGAGGAGAGAGAGAGAGAGAGAGATTTGGAGTGGGGAGAGGAAGAGAAAATGAGTGAGTTTAAGTTTAAAAACTCTAAAAATTCATTTTTTATGTTTTTAGGGAATAGACTATATTTTTGAGTTAGTGTTGAGTTCAGTTTTTGAAAATAGTCCTACCAAACAAATTTTTAAGGCCTAAAACTTGAAAATTGTTTTTGAGTTTAAAAAGTTGGATTCAAATAGAATACCAAACATGCCCTAAAATTCTTAATTCAATAGAGAATGAGGAAACCCCAAAATTGAATAGAGAATATGATTACATGAGTTGTTTTCTTTTTCTGTGTTTCTAGGTGGAGAGAGTGTGAGATGCAAGGGTAGTCTTAGAAAATACGTGGTGAAGAGTGTATGGAGTATGTGAGTGAGGTGTGTATAAAACAACCCATAAAAGCAAAAAGTGATAGAACAAAGTTGCTGCCTGAGCTGGAACCCGAAAGGCTGAAGGCCCATTGGGTATGTGAGAGTCATTTGAATTCTCCAACAATTTAAAAGATGATTAGGCCCATCATCTGTGGGCTATTATCATCTTTTTGATGTCCAAAGAGTTAAATGGATTTCCAACTCCACTTAACAATTTGATCAATACCCAGCAGGAACCCAAGTAATTCCTCTCCAAAAACCTTTAGCTTTGTTTCGTCGAGGTATTTCTAAATCTAAAAAGAATGATGCCAAGTTAGTAAAAAAGTGAGTCACAAAATTGAGTATTACAAAGGGATGGAAAGGTATTTTTGTAAACCCCTACTTGAAATGAGTTATTTACATTTCCCTCTTACGTGCTTTTGTGTGTGTTTCTAATTCCTCCGATCTAACATTTTGTAATTCATCTCTTACTAACCTGGTACAATCTCTTAGAATTTGAAAACTCCTCATCCAAATATAGCCTTATAAATTTCCCTTACTTGTCTTTGGAAATTACCAATGACAACCAACAAAAAGGAGAGGATTGGGAAAAACAATTATTTAATATGACTATTGTAAAAATTAAAACTGCTATCATGCATGATGTAAGAGACTTATAACTCAAGTAATTAAGACTATTTATATATGCATTCGTAAGCCAAATAACGACCTAAAATTCGCTTTTATTGTAAAAGAAAAACTGCCTGAAGGACAACATGATCATGGCCTCCCTCACATTGTTTTTTCTTAAGGCAATACACACGACATTCCATCTCTCTCTAGTTACTACAAAGTTTTTGAGGTAAAGTCTCAAATATTTTGAGAATATTGATAGATCAACTGAGTCAAGTGAACTGTTTTCAATAGGTTATAGAGATTAGGAAATGCTGATATTTTAATGTTACTTTTGTGATTATGTCTATAAGTACGTCGTTTTATATATTATTTTATCTAATTTCGTAGTAATTTACAATTGAAATATCCTAAGTACGATTAATGTAATAAGTAACGATGTGACTTTACTTCAAATCATTTAAAATTGTATTTAAGAAGTGGAGTAGCACTGTAGTACCACAAACTTATTTCAACTCAGTGTGTCTGTTGATCTTTCAATTGAATCAACAAGAAACAGACAATTCCATGGAAAGTGGATGCCGAGCTTTCATGGAAAAGGAAGATGTCCCACCCTCACTTCCCATGCCAAATAATAACTTAAGTGGTGTTATACGGCTATCCATACACCATTTTTTACTTTTTTGAACACATTTTTTATTTATTTTTGACTGTAAAACTGAAATGAATTAGAGATAATAAAAAAAATAAAAATTAACAAAATATGTAAAAAACAAAAAAAAATGTGCCGATAGCACCGTCCTAACTTAATAAGCTCCACGCACTATAAACTTCTTCCATGTGGCACTTGAAACCCTTTCTGTTTCTCTTCATTTATTCAATAATATAACAAGTGATTAGTGGTAGGTGTGTTGAACTTATGAGTTCTTCAACAGTTGTCTCATTTAAAATAGAATTTTTCTGGTGCTCCGGATTCCGAACATTTTAAATCTTTAGATCTTTAATTAAAAATGCAAAAAACAAAAGATAACGGTTAAAAATCGGAAAATATCATATACTCCGGAGCTCTCTCTCTACATATAATATATATATATATATATATATATTTATTTATTGAAAACACCTACTAAAAACAAAAAATGTTATGTGTGCATGCTTAGATGTACCAATAAATATTTCTCTCTTATTTATTTTTTGCCAAAAATGTTTCCTATATAAGCACGTCGAAATTTTTATTAAAAACAAAGTGTGTTTCCGTTCAAGCACCTGGATATGCTGCTTGGAGAAGCACTTGACCTCCACAAATTTTATAAATTAAAAACATCTATAAATTGTGGATTAAGGGAATGGGAATTCAATGGCCTAAAACTAAACTTAGTGTGGGAGCAAGAGTCCTTTTCAAATTGTTAGTTGGATTAATGAATGAATAATTGTCAAAGGGACCATAGTGAACGATCTTTTAGCACAACCCTTAATAATGATCGATATGACTAGTCGAGAGCCCCAGTCGAATGTACGTCGTTCAAATCTTTTTATACAACAATATTTTACTCTAAATGCTGAGTCCACTCTTATAGGTGTTGTGTCACCTTCGTTATATGGCAAATTCGATCAGATTGTGACATGCAACTTCTTCTCATCGTTTTCCTTTTTGTTGGTAAATCTAGTAAGTTTGGCAACAAAGTTTTCTAACATTTGGGGCTAGGGCTGACTTATGCCACTTAATATTACGATCTAATAGTTTTTTTTTTCATTTGTAAGTGAGAGGTTTTAAGTTCGATTTTCGCCAAATGCAAATTAGAACCACATTATTACTAGCCCATTGTAAGGCTTAGCCTACTCCTCCATCTACTTAGTGTAAATAATATCGTTTATTAAAAAAAAAAACTTGTAATTTCATACTTGAAAGAATAATAATGAATTTGTTTTGTTAGACTAATTTGTCGATTTTTAATCATATTAGTCACGGATTGAAAGTAATATAATTCCATATATAATGGGGTCTCAGGTCTGTGTACCTGGAACTCATAAGTCAATGTTAATTCAAATCTATCAAATTCTTTTCTTTTCTTTTATTTTCTTTTCTTTTCATCAGTCCATATCTATCAATTCAAAACTCAATTATGATGCACTGAATTGATCACCCCAAACTTTTTGTGAGCATTACGTGATTCCCAACACTAATAATATAATATAATACATAATACTTCCAATTCTTGTAGATTTGTTTGTTAGTGGAATTTACCAGATAAGGCGGAGTTAATTGAAGGAAGGAGCTAAGACTTACTTGTAATCTTTCTAAAGCAACAAACAAGAAACTTGTCTTTGACAAAGTAGCGCATTTTATTATTGAGTGAATTATCAATTTAATCTCTGAATTATCACATTCGTGAAAATTAGGTCTCTAAACTATTTTTTCAAAAAAATTAGTCATTGAATTATAAAAATCTACCAATTACATCCCTAATATTATATTCAAAGCTACTATATTCAATTTTCCGTCAATTTAAGTCACGTTACTTGCATGTGATACACATTAGAGGGTAGATTGGTAGTTTTCTATAAAGAAATAGTGTATGGAGATAACTTTGGAAGGTAAATTGGTAGTTTTTCATAAGAAATAGTGTAAGTTAACTTTGGAGGGTAAATTAGATGTTAGATTCGCACCCTATATGAAATGTGAAGGGCTTATAGGCGAGAAAATGACAGTACTACACTCTAAAGTGTGTCAAGTGACTTAAGTTGAAGAAAAATTAGACAAAATAGCTTTGAATATAATAGTAGTGATGAAATTAGCAATTTTTAATGAATTTAGGGACTTAATTTACCGAAAAAATAATTTATAGACCTAATTTTCATTGAAATAATAATTCAGGAACTAAATCGGCACTTCACCCTTTATTATAATATAAAGGCACTTAGCTTATTTGTAAGAGGTCTTTTCTTGCTCGTTAGCGGCCTGATTAAATTACCGCTAAAATCATCTTTAGGTATGGTAATATTAACTCTTAAATCATTATAAACATTGAAATCCTGAAGTACCAATGCTAGTTACGCTAGTGTTGTAAAACTTGTTGGAAAATGTGGTGCTAGAAAACTAATAAAATCTTAACTATCAGTGCGAATATATAGAACATAAATATACAAATGTAATTGTATTTTAATTAATTATGTGAATGACTTATGATTAACAAAAGGAAAATTAGAATCCCCTACAATTTTTCTATATCATTTTGATTAAACATTTGTGCCTTTTTAAAATTTGATTAAAGTGTTTTGACCAATAGTCACCTCTATTTTTTTTTAAATTAAAATAATTTTTGAATTTATCTTTTTATGTGCATGATGCACTTTTCCTTATTTAGTGGAGATATTAGTAATTAAACTATATTTTCTCTTCTTCCAAATATGTTTTTTCGATCACAGTTTTTATTTTATTTTATTGCAAACATTTAATATTATTTCTTTTTCCAAATGGTTTTTTCTTTTTCAAATAGTTGGTTATCAACATAAAAGCTCTGTGTAATTTTTTCAATTTTTTTGTGAAATTATTTATTTTTTTGCTGTTTTTTTTAAGTATAGTTGTTGACGGATTATTATTAGATACAATACATTACGTATATGTTATCTACAGGTACGTTTGAATTTACAAAAATCATTAATTGGTACGTTTATTTGCAATTTTGGTACGTTTGATTTGATACATATTGTTAATATTGGTACATTATTTTTATTTTGGTACATTTTATTTTGCACACATTGTGTATTGGTACCTTTATTGTGACAGCCCGTCCCTAATTTTACAATTGTATAAATTTATTTTAATAAGTGATTTTACGAAATTGCCCTTCAAGGCTCGTGTGTTGACTGAGGTTTATTACAGTGTCGTGTCACCTAAGTTTTGTTTTCTTAGCATATTCTCGTAGTACTTGTCGCTAGGGACGCGTGGGCGCAAGCGGTTCGTGATTTGGAGCTATATCGAAGAAGATATTAACGTTTAAAGTTGGGGGTATTCTAGTAAATTAATTAATATCTAGAAAGCCCCAGATTTTTGGAGCTCAATCTGGAGCGCCACGTGGGCGGCCCAGATTAAAAGAAAATAAATTGGATGGTGGAGATGAAAGGGAAAAAAAAAAAAAAAGAAGAAGAACTGATGGCAGCGAAGGAGATGAGGGGAGGAGAAACAGAACAGAAGGAAGGCCCAATCGGGGAAGAGGAAAGGAGAGGGTTGCTAGCCAATCAGAAAGAAGAAAGACGTAAGGGATGAATCAGAAAAGGGAAAGGAGGGGAAAGGAGGAAGGAGAGAAGGAGAGGAACCGACAGGGTTCCCCTTCGACCCGCGCGACCCGTTCTCGACCCGGAACAAATTCCTGTGGTTTTCATCCTTTTTTTCCGACGGATTGAGCCGAACCACCACTCCCAATCCCTATATTGACCTTCCCTCTATCCATTCCATCCCAAATTTGGAGAGATTTAACCTTGAAAATGGATGAAACCGCACGGTGGGTGCGGCGGCCTCGTGTTCGAAATCCACCAATTCCGAAATGTTTTCTTCCAATTACCATGACCCATGGCATCCTCTTGAGGCCTAGAACAAAGCCCAGGCAGTGGTGGAGGCATTGGAACAAGTTTGGAGGTCGAATCGAATCACACCAAATTCTAGGGTTCTTACGGGTTTTGACGAAATTGGAGCTCTTATCGACCGAATTGGCCTTGTTCACAGGTATGAAAGTTGTTCTACTCTTTGAGATCTTCAATTCTACAAATTTTGAGAATTTTTGGAGAAAGTTGGATTTTCCGGCGAGCCAAGGCGGCCGACCGCCACCCACGGCGACGCTGACGGCGGCGCGTGGCCAGTGGGCCGTCAATGTTATTTTTGGGCTATGTTTAATATCCTGAATTCAGTTTTGATAATCGGATGACGTAGATTGATCAATTGAACCTTATTTCATCACGTTGCGTGGTTAGGTAAAAATATGAATCGACGATCCGACCGTTGGATCGTCACCAAACTTTGATACGTTTAGTACTTAATATTTGAAGAATGTAGAAACTTAAGAATCGGGAATCCGACATATGGATCTTCCCGAATTGGATCTGTAAGTTCATAAAATAAAAGGTTAATCGCCACATGGTTTTGGAAATTGGCGGAGATCCAACCGTTGGATCATAACGAAACTTTAATATATTGTTCTATAAGCATAATGTGAATCATGAGAAGTTACGGATGAGAAATCTGGTTTGTGGATCTTCCGGATTGAGTTATGTAGGGTTGTGGACCCTACCGTCGATCTTTGATCGACGGTTGACTTATGGTCAATGAGTTTTGAATCACTCTTGAATGCTCTTGAGGATGTGTTTTGTGTGAATTATGTGTTCTATCGACAAGTATTCTGAGATGTGATTTAATAATTGTTCTAGGCGCCGATCGTTCGGGACGCTTCGGTACTCGTTCTAAGGAGTTATAGTGTGGACTCCAGGTCAGTGGGTTTTGTTTTCAGTATATATATATATATATATATATATATATATATATATATATATATATATATACTTGATTGATTCCCAGAAATATGTTTTAAAATGCTTTTATGAAATTGAATGTCATGTCGAATGCCATATATATTTCTATGTTTATATGATTATATGTTGATGCACCACGGGCGCCAGGTAAGTCAGGTAAGTATGTGCTTGTGATATGATGATTGTGGTGATATCGATGAGATTAGACTATGGCTCATTTACCTGCACATCGGGGTTTTTGCCGCTAGAGTAGGGCTTAGCTTTCACGTGATCGTTCACCTCCCGCACCGTACGCTCACCTTGGATCCAAGGCAGGTGCCAGCCTGTCGTACAGACCACACTAGGTGGTTCCGACTCGTAGGTGACTTGCGATTCGTCGTCAGCCTTCACGTGATTGTAGCACAGAGCGTTATATACCCAGCTTGACGTACAGACCACATTAGGTGGTTCCGTCATGGGTGCAGGTTATTGATTGAGAGATGAATTGAGGATTTGGTTGAGGAGCATAGATTCAGCCGTACAGGTCACTAGAGGTGACTCCGGCTGATTGATATACATTGCCGGCATGATTTGTGTTGAGATATCACCTGGTTGATTTGATGATATTTGCTGTATGCTTGATACTGAATATGGTTTATTCGAACATGGCATTATTTGAATGATGGTTTTCCAGTATTAGTACGTATATATATATTTTCTGAGAAGTATACTTGTTTTACAGAGAGGGGTTACAACTTTTATATCGAAGTGTTTTTGGTAAACTTTGTTTTTGCCCACTCACGCTTTTTGTTTTGCCCCCCTTCAGGTTCTTGTAGCATAGTTTCTTTATCGACAAAAACTCATGGCATATCTCAATTCAGGTGGCTACTTCTGAGGGTATGATCTTTACCCACACTACTGTACTTACTTATGCTCTGACAACGCGTGTGAAATGGGTCCATACCCACTGACAGTGCACTCTGATATTTAGGCACCTTTAGGTTTAAATTTATTCACATTCTTCTATATCATCACTTTATGGCTTCGTCACCTTCCAGGTGTCGGCCAGCACAGCTCGATTCGGAGTCCTAGATGACATTCCGGGTCGGGGTGTGTCAGTTTAGTATCAGAGCATAAGTTGGGCAGTATTGCGTTCATCACACGCGTGATGTGAGAATTCTTGGTTTTCATGTCTAATATTTGGATTTTGGCACCTCGTCGATTACGAGAAAATATGTTAGCTTATCTAAGTTGTGGTAATTTGGTCGACTTGTTGATGTTTTAGAAGAGCACTTGGCGAATGTCCTTAGAATTAAAGTGAAGAATTTCTTTTTTAAGGATTGATGCAGAGGCAAGTGGATGGCCTAAATCTGGGTTAACATATTATTGGATGTTTTCAGATGCTTTACCAATCGATTCGACACCTATCTTCTGGCCATTAGTATTAAACGTTGAGATTGGAATCTCATAGTAGTTTGATTCCTTGTCAGTATCAGTTAGGCTATCACCTATTGGAATTCTTGTGAAGTCTACCTTGTGAAGACTCTAGGATAGTCTCGTGTGACGATGGTGCTAAAGTGGTAGTATTTAACGGAAAAGCATTTTGGGAAGATCACTTTCGGTGTATGATTGAACTTGGGAAGTAATATTGTATACTCTTAGTGCGAAATATTTTGTATATGTTGAGAATGGGAGAATCAATAATTATGGTGCTGAACCTATGTTATGCTCATGTGGTATTTCAATTGGTGGTAACTTTGCTTAAGTGGGATGTTGTATTCTTCCAGCCCTAAAACTTAAAGTATTGGTGATGTTTTTCTTTCCTTAAGTGGGCGCTAAAATGTCGACGACAAAGCATCGGTGGATCAGCTAAGATAGAAAGGTGAATTGTTATTAATTTCTCTCACCTTGTGATATAAAAGTCTGTATTCATAATCTAATCAAGTGTGGAGATATGAAAGGAATTAAAGTCGAGGCTCCACTTGATTTGATTGAAGGAAATTCTCAGTTAAGGCGAGCCTGCCTTTGGTTAGAGCAGAATAATGTTTGAGGATATACAATTTAACTTCCTGGGCAACCACAGTTTCTTATTGGTTGTTCCAGAGGATGATGGCATTATGAGAGAGCTATTTTTGGACTCTTATACTAGTTCAAGCAAGCAGAAATCAGAACAGATTACGAGCTGGATATAATTATATTTTACCGTGTTATACGTTTCATTTCCAAGCTTTGGGAAGTCTCTCCAAAAGATTATGAATGCTAGATAGTATGTGATTTAAAGAAGGGCATTGTAATCAAGTATTTGGATGATCGGGATTGTGGAGTAGGAATCTTATGATATTGATGATGATGCTTGAGAAGGTAGTGCGTGAGCACGAACGAAGTTTTGTTCAGACGTTACGTTCTAAAGTTTATTGATTAAGGAATTTATTCAACCAAGTCTCATATTTAAAGAATTTCGAATTTTGGGATTTTACCTAGCATTTAGTCACTTCTTTAAGTGACAGTTGGAGTTGTCTTCCTCAGACACCAGTTTATTTAGATTGGTACTTATCTTAGAAGGTGTGATCTTCATAGACGGTATTCTTTTCTCATTCCAATAAAAGTTTGAGGATGTAGGTCGAAATCGTCACAAACGGTTGTGAGATTTAAGATATTCTTGGTCTTATTGAGGTTATCGATTATTGATGGGCGATCTTTCGACTATAGTGTTCTTCATCACTGTTGACCGAAAAAGTTGGGTTAGTGTGGGAAGTGAGTGGTGAATAAAGATTTCTAGCAGTTTAAGTGTTGCCCTTTCCTTTAAATACGATTTTACATCCTTAGATAGCATCAAGAATTTCGGAATCTATGGTGATGTTTTCCTCTGAGGTTGGTTGTGTGGATGCATCGTGATGGGGTAATACTTATGGTCCCTAATAGCGGAACCATTAAAAATGAACCATCTTATATATGATTAAACTTTGGATAGAGTAAGTTTCTGGCAGCATCATTGGAATGATTAAATCGGTGCCTATGATTGCACTATCGAGTATTATCCTAGTTGTACAAACATAACTACTAAGCATCGTAGTACGGATGGTTTCTACCCTAAATATTTTTGGTTTTCCTTATTCCATTATAGTTGACCTCTTTGAGTATCATTGTGACAATACTTTGAATCATCAAGGAATAGTTGAATGGTTATAATTACTTACCTTATCCAGATGCAAACGGGATAATTACTATAAGCTTCTGGTGAAAGGTATTTTGGTATATGTGGAGTTGTGATGATGTCTTGATGTTTATGGATCGATTTGGCAATCAACTCATTCTTCCATTGATCCTGAAGAAGATTCAGTTAGACCATTGGTTAAATTTACCTATTCTTGAATTTATCGGTTATCTGGCATTTTGGTTAGCATCATTTCTGATCATGACCTTATATTCATTCCTTGTGCTAAGAATATATTTTGGTCAACTTTGGTGCATGTCTACCCTATTGCAGCTCGCGTTATTTCCAAAGACAAATAGCTATTTGGGAAGAATTGCTTGGATATTGGAACCTAGTTGCGATTGTTGATTCCTTAATCACATGTCAATCACTATGTGGAATAGATCATTATCGTTGGTGATTGAGCATTCTGGAAGTTGTTTTTGGTAGGGTAATGAAAACCAATCAGTTTGGATATCTTGAACTTTGAAGTTGATGATCTTGTTTTGGTTCTCGGATTCTCGAGTGTGCTTTAGTCTTCTTGGCATGGTTTCTTGCTCAATCAAGGAGTAATTCGCATTACATTGACCTGGCGGAGGCGTGCACCAGTTTTATATCGATGCTTACAAGAAATATTGGAGTACAGTTTCCTCGTGAGTTTATTGGACTTACCAAAAATGAATTTCATGTGGTATTGAGAATTGAATGGATTTCAGCATAGTATTGGTGAAGGTATAAAGCTTGGTAATTTTGGGCGTCATCTTCCAGATAAGACTGAGATTATAAGTGTCTTTCGAATGTTGTCGATAAAGATTTGGATTCTCAAATTTTGGATTTCAGAGGTTATATTCTTGATTTGGTGAGCAATGCTAGTGAATAGTTGCGAAGGAAATATTTGATGATATATATTCTTCTACACGCATCTTTTCAAGACATCATTCTAGGACTTGATGATTTGGGGAGTACATGGATATCAAAGCACTTCTAACAGCTAGATTGATGCGCTTGAAGATTTTATGGCGTTGCGATCGAGGCACGAATCGAATGATCTGGACATAATTGTATTCGAGGAGCAAGACGATTCTTACTAACTTATTGAGACAACGATGAACTATCGACATTACAGGCCGCAAACAGTAATATCGATGGCGTAATTGTTGGGTTATCTAAGCTAGTAGGCAAGACGACTCATCTCTAGTAGTAGTTACTAATTAGATATAATTCAGACTTATCCTCGAAGTTCGTGTCACGACAAATGTTTGGCAAAGACCATTTTCATTTTGATTTTTGATTTTTCGTGCAAGTATTTTCTATGAGACTATTTTATTTATTGGAATTATTTCCATTTTTGGTTTTAAACTTGACGCAAGTATTTGAACTGAAGATTTCTATATTGATAGCTGTTTTTGATATCCGTAAACTTTTCTTATGCCATTACGTAGTAATTGGTGTTCTTGCTTGCGGATTGGGTGGATATTATATTACTATATTGCCGAGGAAGGAAGAAGGTATGTGCTTGGAGGCATGACAGAGGAATAATTGCAATCCGATCGCGACGGAATGGCACACTCTTTTATGCAGCCGCTCTAACTTAATTTCTTCCTTGTGTAAGTATTTATATAGAGGTACTTTTCTTATTTTCGAGTATTTTACTTTTAGCAAATTATTTTAAATTTCGGGGACAAAATTTTTTAAGGGGGGAAGATTTTGACAGCTCGTCCCTGATTTTACAATTGTATAAATTTATTTTAATAAGTGATTTTACGAAATTGCCATTCAAGGCTCGTGTGTTGACTGAGGTTTATTACGGTGTCGTGTCACCTAAGTTTTGTTTTCTTGGCATATTCTCGTAGTACTCGTCGCTACGGACGCGTGGGCGCAAGCGGTTTGTGATTTGGAGCTATATCGAATAAGATATTAACGTTTAAAGTTGGGGGTATTCTAGTAAATTAATTAATCTCTAGAAAGCCCCAGATTTTTGGAGCTCAATCTGGAGTGCCACGTGGGCGGCCCAGATTAAAAGAAAATAAATTGGATGGTGGAGATGAAAGGAAAAAAAAAACAAGAACTGATGGCAACGAAGGAGATGGGAGGAAGAGAAACAGAAGAGAAGGAATGCCCAATCGGGGAAGAGGAAAGGAGAAGGTTGCTAGCCAATCAGAAAGAAGAGAGAGGTAAGGGATGAATCAGAGAAGGGAAAGGAGGGGAAAGGAGGAAGGAGAGAATGAGAGGAACCGACAGGGTTCCCCTTCGACCCGTGCGACCCGTTCTCGACCCGGAACAAATTCCTGTGGTTTTCATCCTTTTTTCCGATGGATTGAGCCAAACCACCACTCCCAATCCATATATTGACCTTCCCTCTATCCATTCCATCCCAAATTTGGAGAGATTTGACCTTGAAAATGGATGAAACCGCACGGTGGGTGCGGCGGCCTCGTGTTCGAAATCCACCAATTCCGAAATGTTTTCTTCCAATTACCACCACACATGGCATCCTCTTGAGGCCTAGAACAAAGCCCAGGCAGTGGTGGAGGCGTTGGAACAAGTTTGGAGGTCGAATCGAATCACACCAAATTCTAGGGTTCTTACGGGTTTTGACAAAATTGGAGCTCTTATCGACCGAATTGGCCTTGGTCACAGGTATGAAAGTTGTTCTACTCTTTGAGATCTTCAATTCTGCAAATTTTGAGAATTTTTGGAGAAAGTTGGATTTTCCGGCAAGCTGGGGCGGCCGACCGCCACCCACGGCGGCGCTGACGGCGGCGCGTGGCCAGTGGGCCGTCAATGTTATTTTTAGGCTATGTTTGATATCCTGAATTCATTTTTGATAATCGGATGACGTAGATTGATCAATTGAACCTTATTTCATCACGTTGCGTGGTTAGGTAAAAATATGAATCGACGATCCGACCGTTGGATCGTCACCAAACTTTGATACATTGTAGTACTTAATATTTGAAGAATTTAGAAACTTACGGATTGGGAATCCGATTTATGGATCTTCCCGAATTGGATCTGTAAGTTCATAAAATAAAAGGTTAATCGCCACATGGTTTTGGAAATTGGCGGAGATCCAACCGTTGGATCATAACGAAACTTTAATATGTTGTTCTATAAGCATAATGTGAATCATGAGAATGAGTTATGAAATTGAATGACTCTTGAATGAGTCTTGAATCACTCTTGAATGCCTTTGAGGATGTGTTTTGTGTGAATTATGTGTTCTATCGACAAGTATTCTGAGATGTGATTTAATAATTGTTCTAGGCGCCGATTGTTCGGGACGCTTCGTTACTCGTTCTAGGGAGTTGTAACGCAGACTCCAGGTGAGTGGGCTTTGTTTTCAGTATATATATATATATATATATATATATATACACACTTGATTGATTCCCAGAAATATGTTTTAAAATGCTTTTATGAAATTGAATGCCATGTCGAATGCCATATATATTTCTATGTTTATATGATTATATGCTGATGCACCGCGGGCGCCAGGTAAGTCAGGTAAGTATGTGCTTGTGATATGATGATTGTGGTGATTTTGATGAGATTAGACTATGGCTCATTTACCTGCACATCGGGGTTTGTGCCGCCAGAGTAGGGCTTAGCTTTCACGTGATCGTTCACCTCCCGCACCGTACGCTCACCTTGGATCCAAGGCAGGTGCCAGTCTGTCGTACAGACCACACTAGGTGGTTCCGACTCGTAGGTGACTTGCGATTCGTCGCCAGCCTTCATGTGATCGTAGCACAGAGCGTTATATACCCAGCTTGACGTACAAACCACATTAGGTGGTTCCGTCATGGGTACAGGTTATTGATTGAGAGATGAATTGAGGATTTGGTTGAGGAGCCATAGATTCAGCCGTACAGGTCACTAGAGGTGACTCCGGCTGACTGATATACATTGCCGGCATGATTTGTGTTGAGATATCACCTGATTGATTTGATGATATTTGATGCATGCTTGATACTGAATATGGTTTATTCGAACATGGCATTATTTGAATGATGGTTTTCCAGTATTAGTATGTATATATATATATATATTTTCTGAGAAGTATACTTGTTTTACAGAGAGGGGTTACAACTTTTATATCGAAGTGTTTTTTGTAAACTTTGTTTTTGCCCACTCACGCTTTTTGTTTTACGCCCCTCTAGGTTCTTGTAGCATAGTTTCTTTATCGACAAGGACTCATGGCATATCTCAATTCAGGTGGCTACTTCTGAGGGTATGATCTTTACCCACACTACTGTACTTACTTATGCTCTGACAACGCGTGTGAAATGGGTCCATACCCACTGACAGCGCACTCTGATATTTAGGCACCTTTAGGTTTAAATTTATTCACATTCTTCCATATCATCACTATATGGCTTCGTCACCTTCCAGGTGTCGACCAGCACAGCTCGATTTGGAGTCCTAGAGGACATTCCGGGTCGGGGTGTGTCATTTATATTATTCTCAATCCTATTTTCTCTTAACGTACTAAAAGAAAAACTTATTTCGGCACGTTTGATTTTGGGGGATTTAAAAATATTTTAAACTATTTTGGAAAGAATATCTTAAATCGTAGATAATTATTGCTAAATTGTAGCATTATTGTGAAAATAAATTGAATTTAACCAACTTTTTTTTTTACAATTATCTCTAACAGAGGAGAGTGTAATCAAAAGGATAGATTATAGGAAATTTGTTACAATATAATGTGCATATAGGAGATTTTGTACAATTACCACGTGAACTAATAGGTGTGTATGCAATTACCACCCAAATCTCATATTTGATGCAAATCTACAAACTCCACCCAATTTTGTGTTAAATAATTTTAGGAGCACCCTACAATTTTCTTTGGGGACCCAAACTACAAAAATTTGTTATAAAATTATCCTTGTATTAGAAATCCAAAAACTAATAAAAATCTAAAATGATTTAAACATGAAGTGCTAGCAACATTTGCACTAACATTTATATTTGGATCTTTTTATTCCTTCATATGACACTTGCCTGTAGCTGCCATTGTTTTGGAGAGAGAGAGGACTGGGGTTGGGAGGGGCAGGTAAGGTTGGGTATTGTTATATTTGTGAAAAATGACACGTGTCTTTGAAGGAGTGAAAGATCTAAATGCAAAGGTTAGTGTAAATGTTGCTAGCACTCTCCTTTCAACTTTCAACTTTGATCCCCTAGAGGTAATTCCATGGTGGTGAACGAATTGTGGAGGGAGAGTGTGGGAGCTGGGGTGACACACCCCGACCCGAGAGAGGGGCGTGCTGGCCGTCACGTGAGAGTGACGTAACCATGTGCACAGTGCGAAAGCAATAAATGATAGAATTTATGGGTCAATTAAAACCGAAACACTAGCAATACTAGTGTAAAAGAAGTGTGAATTCCACTAATACAGAGCATAAAAGTCTACGTGCAGTCAAGCAGAAGTGTGAAATAGAAATAACACCCAACGGTGGTCCTACATAAGTGAATTCTGTCAGAACGTCCGATGAGCTCCTCGTATGCCACCAACAAACACTACTTAATACCTGGAGGGGCGAAAAACAAAGTTGAGTGGGTCAGAAACAAATCTTTTCAAAACCTTTCTTTTCAAAAGTTATAAACCCTCGCCGTAAAACCTGTATAATTTCCCAAAAATAAAGTATATACTCATATATATAATTCTCAAAATCCTGCTGAAAATATGTATGTATGAATGAATGTATGACATGCCAAAGTATCATAACTGAATGCCAAAGCATAACTCTATGAATGTGAATGAATACTATATAATCATCTCAGCCCTAGGCTGTATATAGCTCATAACAATCATCATATCATATAGCTCATAACAATCATCATATCATATAGCTCATACTCATCTCAATCATATCATCATATAAATACCCTGCACACACATCAATACCACCTCTAGTGGTCTTTGATAGGATTAAATGCACACCACAAAGTAACACACAAATGTCCTATTGATTTTCCTTATTAATACTAAGATTTGTCAATTGTAGCATATGAAAATAAGGGTCTTTCCCGCAGACGATTGTTTTATCTAACTACTTAAAATGTCACAAAAACTGGTTTGCTGTCCCTACTGACCAGCCACTGAAAAATATTTATTAGA
Organism: Heteromeles arbutifolia; assembly: GCA_024362995.1. Classification (NCBI taxonomy): domain Eukaryota; kingdom Viridiplantae; phylum Streptophyta; class Magnoliopsida; order Rosales; family Rosaceae; genus Heteromeles; species Heteromeles arbutifolia. Next base: position 24,613,063 of record JANCRC010000013.1, on the reverse strand, counting down.
CAGACTTACACTTATCTAAAGTCTACGAAATTTTATATGAAGATACTAGACACACAGAGCTACACTCATACAAATTTTTGGGATTTTTGGAGTTGATTTGCTGTTTAAATTAAATTGAACAAAAGCAGGACAGAAACAGATTTTAAGTAGTTCACAAATTAAGAAAAACGAGTTAGGGGAATTGCTATCCACCACCAAATAATCATGAAAACATGTTATGTTTCATTCAAATTCCTTTTATTTCCGGATGAAGATGCTCAAGTTGGCTCAATGTTAGAACTCAACCTATTACTCTTTCTTACATAGTATGTTAAGAGAATGGCGTTTTCAACTTAACTTAGTCCCTAGCATGCAATCTAGAATGGCGTGTTCATAGATTTAACGAGTAGAAATCATTAAGAACGAAAAGAGTTTGAGTCATCACAAGGCATCGTAAGTACTGGCGTTGTCTTACTTATCCTAGAAATTGGTTCACATGTTAATCGCAATTAACAAGTACTACTCTAGAACATATGTAGGTCCTCATTTGACAAGGGCAGGTACACACATATTCATAGCATTAGAATCCTAGATATGCTTACTAAGTATGCATCCGTAGAAAACACATAAAGAATTCATCAATGAGACAAGTAGTGAAGCAATTTTCATCCTTTCATAATAGTAATTCAACAAAATGTCATAACAAACTTGCAATCATATTTGGGGCTTCAAAACAGCCCCTAACTTCTAAAAATTAGTTACACATAATCCTTAAATAAAACCAAAAGAAAGACATGAGTTTGAGAAGATAAAACCGAAAGAAGAGAATGCCAAGATTTCCTCCTTCCTTTCCTTCCTTCCCCAACGCAGCAGCCTTGCCTTTTTTTTCCTATCTTATTTCTTCTCAATTCTTTCTCCCTTGCCGCTGCAACCTGCAGCCTTTATGCCCCTGCTTGCTGCCCCATTTCTGCTCCATAACTCCCCCACTAATAGCCATTTTGTGATGACAATAAGTGAGAGGAAATGGTAAAACAATTGTAACTCTTTAGGTAGTCTTTATGCCAATTACTCCCTCACTTAATCCTCATCTTTAATTCCATTTCCTCTGATAGTTGAATAGGTGTCCGCTGGTTTGTTCTTGGCTGCATCAGTTTTGGCTGCTAGTTTTATTGAGTTTATTGCTTTCAATGCTTTCTTGTCAGTTACAAACTGCTCAGCCCCTTGTGTACCTTTCAGTGTTAAAACGGCCATAACTTCTTCTAGAAAAATGATATTAACAATCCGTGAAATGTTCCAGAAAATAGACATCCGTAGCTTTCCAAGAATATAAGGCTCATTCCCTAATTCATTCTGAGCTGTTCGTAACTTGCTTCCAAAGTCAGCTGATGTGCACAGGCAGTTTTGACGAATTTGTTACTTAAAATCCCACTTGTGCTATTTTTCTTTTCTTAGCTTGACAAGTCCTACAAAACACAAAAACAAAGTAAATAGCTCAAAAATATGAGGAACTAACTAAGAAAAGATAAGTGAATTTGATGTAATATATATATAAATATGAGCTTATCAGTCTTCACAACATCACTGATAAATAACTAATATGCTCTAGTGCTACGATCACGTGAAGACTGAGCGATAAATCGCGGGTCACCTACGAGTCGAACCCACCTATAGTGGCCTATTCGACAGGACTGAACACCTAACTTGGATCCAAGGCGAGCATACGGTGTGGGAGGTGAACATCACATGAAGGACTGAGCCCCTCTCTGGGCGGGAGCACTAATATTAGTGTGCAGGTTTATGAGCTCTAATCATATCACATCACATCACATCACATCATTCGTTCTCAACAACTAGTAAATAAAATTTACCTGCCACTTACCTGTGCGTCCTCAGCACCAACATCAATATAAGCAATCAATAACGCATAATAAATAAATAGATACTTTGCATGGCATTTCATATCGCATTTCATATCATAATTCATATAAACTGATTTTCTGGGAAAAACTCATTTATATAGGTATATACGGAAAACAAATGCCCACTCACTGATAAGTAGACGGGTCTTAGCCCCCGTGCCTAGCCTGGCTACGCTCGTCCTCCAGATAGGTTTCGCCTATATGAGAAGTAACTGAAATAACGTTAATTAACGCACATAAACGAAACCTTAGAAATAACTTATCATACATTGCTCAATTTGTGTATATGAATATACCACCGTGATCTACACAATCTCATGATCATCCCCATATTTTTAGAAAAATTTTCCGATCCCCCACGCGCCGGCCACGCACCGCCACGTGCCTGGCACATGTAATTGTACAGTAACGCCGTTAGGAATATTCCGTTAAAACCTAACGGAATCCGTCCAAACTAACTGACGGCGTCAGCATATTCCGTCAAAACTGACGGAATATTCCTCGTCTTCTTCGACGAGTCGCCAGTCGTCGGTGACTGTTCGTCGATTTCTGGAAAAACTTCCAAACATGGTATCTTCTCCATTTTTGCACCATTTTCTACGTACTTTATACCAAAATGAAGATCTCACAAAGATGAACACATCCATACCTGACTCGACCCCCAACTCGCCGAGGATTCGCCGGAAAAAGCCGTGATAATTCCAGCCAAAAGTGAAACTCCCTGATCTCGCTATTCCGACATCCAATTTCTTCCAACGAAGCACGCCGAGCTTCCTTAGGACCTCAATAAGCTTCCTATAAGCTTCAAATTCCCTGAAAAACAACATTTCAAGTGTGCATGAACAGTGCACAAATCGGAGGGTGAGGTTTCTAAGTGAAAACGAACGTATTTGAACCTGAAAATGGTACTTTTGAACTCACCACACCACGAGGAACACGATGATGTCCTTGGTTCCTTCGATTAGCTAAGTTTAGGGAGGATTTGTACTTGTCCGTACAAAAGCCGAGAAGGAGAGAGAGAGAGAGAGAGAGAGAGAGAGAGAGAGAGAAAGTGTGTCTGAGGTAGAGAGAGAGAGTGCGGGAGTGAGAGGGAGGAAAAGAAGGGTGTGAATATGTGTGTGTGTGTGTGTGTGGTCCAAATACAACCACACTCAAAGTAAAAACACACTTACCATAATTAATGCCTAGGGGCATTTTAGTCATTTCACGTCCGTCGTACGAAAACTCCGGGACGGACTGTTACATGGGGAGTTGGTGCGGGGATTTAGTTTCTTAATTTGTTCTTGAATTCTGTAAGTTTTATACTTTGCTTTTCTTCTAATCAATATAGATCAAATTTACTAAATTGTTCTCATATTAGTTGATGTTCTTGACACATGATTTGATTTAACGACAATATGAATGGTAACTGAGCTAGGTGATAGATTTGCACACGAAGTTTAGGTAGTACATTATCAAAATAAAAAGTCCAAGTGGCAATTGTGAACATACCTACCTAAAAAAATCACACACTTGGAATATACTACAATTTTGCCAACTAAGTAATACAAATCATGGATCGAAACGTGTTGGTGTGAGTAACAAATTATACAAGTGAATAATTTTGTCCTCTAGTTTTTCATGCGAAAATGCTCAGATATCCTAGTAAAGCCTATTTTAATACTTTACACTAAGAACTAATAAAATATGATGTCATGCCAATGTTAATAAACTGTACTTTAGATTCTATATTTTGGACAAGGATTCTCTGCTTCTTTTTTCCCATCAACTTTCATCCTCTTTCTGTTTGTGTAGTCATGGTTAAGCCACGTCTTTTTGTCTTATTATATCTATAAAAAAAATCAATATAAAATGTTAACGTGGCTTAACCGTGACCACACAAACAGGAGAAGGATGGAAGTGGATGGGAAAAAAGGAGCAGAGAATCCTTGTCCCTATATTTTTTGTGAAATAAGTATACTTTAGATAGAACAAGCCAAGTTAATTGTGTTTATAAGGGTGCATTTTTATTCGTCACTCTCGAGTGATTATAATAGTTATTACTCTACTTATTATTATTAGATGAGTTTAAATTTGGAGATTTGTATCCACCAATTACACATATCTTGAAATTTAAACTCATACAATGATTATCAATATGACGGCGAACATTACCATCACTTGACGGTTAAACTAAAACATAAATAAAGAAATATGGAGGCGAACATTACTGTTACTTAGTACTACGGTCTAATAGTAAGTCTTAGGTTCGATTCTTTGAATCACATTATTACTAATCTATTTGTGAGATTTAACCTACTTCTCAATTCCTTACAATAAATGATATCTTTTGTTAAAAAATAAAAAATAAAAAAATAATAATAATCAATGCCTAGACTGTCGGTCGTTAATCCCTATCGTCTTTGAAACTTGTTGAGAAGCCTTCAGATCTCACAAATCAAAATCAATCTCACAATCAGAATGGTCTTCGATCTCGTACCCCATTGTCCATTCATAATAAAATTTGCTTTGCCAAGTTGCAAGTGCATGTGCCCATGTGTCCTTTCTTGAGGACAAGTGTTTCACTGTTTCTTGCTAAATGGTCAACCCTAATTGTGGTGAGAAAGGGAACCCACTTGCTATTGGAGTAATTGTTAGGGATAAGCGTAAATTGTTATATAACGTTTCGTTTTAGTTATATATAAATTTAGCATTTGCATAACTTTGTATCATGAGACCGACATTATAAAAGGTGTTTTAGTGAGACCATATTATAATCATATGGTGTAAAACAAATATTAGGGTAAACTTATTACACTTGTGTATATATTCATAATCTACGATATGAACCAAAATTGTTACTATTTTATCGTTTTTTATATTCAATGTAGAACAAATTACATTTCATTCATTTCTTCAATCTTCATCATGCATGTAGGAAAGATCTTCTGCCGCCTGTGGTACTACTTTATCGTTTTTTATTTATAAACCAAAATTGTTACTTTCACATTTAATTACGTGTTTAGCACAAGACTTATAAAAATCTATGTTTATAGACAATATTTTGGAGACTATATGATGTGACAGTTGATAGTTGTATATCTTTTTTAATGATTTAAACAAGAAATTCAACCATCAACTGTTACATCATGTAATTTACAAAATATGATTCAAGTAGATGATTACTCTAGCATCACCTAAAACCATATTTCATCTTAAATTTTGGGTAGTATTCCACATACCAATTTTTACTTTTCACATACCCATCTCAATTTTCAGCCATCAAACTGAACAAATTGAAAAAAAAAATCAATAAACACATAAGTTAACAATTGTGTGTAAAAAATAAAAATATGTGTATGAACAGCACCATTGTAAATTTCGACACGTAGCTTTGTACTAGATGGGATGCCTTACATAAGAACCACGTCTAAAGTTGGTCGTTTTGAATAGAACCCAACCAAAAGAATAATGAAAGAGCAACATCGCAAACACAAAGACTAACAAAATATAAAGAATTAGTATCACGTGTTATCTTTAATGGAAAGCTAGCAAATTAGAAATAACGTATAGTCCCCTCAGGAGTGCTCTCCTAAGATCCTCTTTTTGAGGTCCTGTAAGGACATTTTTTATATTAGCCATAAGATTAATTTAACGGTAGAAAAATTAATGAGTTTATATAATCCTGTTACACTAAAACAAAATCAAAACACCCCAAAAAATAAAAATATGGTTCACTCTCAAATTTTGAATTTTAATTTTCCTAGGGGCACTGTGAAATCGGGTCGCTTTGCTCTCCTTCAACATCGAAAATTTGAGAGTGAACACAAGTTTTGACACAAGTCATAGACCATTAGATGTATACATTTTTAATGGTTTAGATACAATCTAATTACTCCAATTAATTTTATTTATTCATATAATTATGATTTGGGAGTAAAATTCTAAAAACCTAATTAAGATTTTTGTATTCTCTTTCCTATCTCATTAATTGATTTTCATTAATTTCTCGTTTCTCCTTTGACTCTTTCTTCTCCCTCTTCATCGTTCATCCTATGTACAGATATTTCCCCTCTTTCTTCTCCATTCATCCTCCCATGGGCATGCTATCTTATTTTCTAATTTTTTTGGTTTTGTTTTTAAATTTCTTCTCCATCTTGGTGATCGAATCTTTCTGCACCAGCTAAACTTCAGACCCGATTTCTTATATCCCTTGAAATGTTTTGAAAACATACAGAATCGCAGTCCATAGAAAATGTTGCACATCGTAGCTAACTAGCAACATATTAGTGCGTCCAGGAATCATCCATTTATTAAAGAAATAATTGAAATTGTTGCAACCTATAAGCCTCATGCATCCCATGATATTAATTATTTGACTGCAGAACCCTAACTCAATGTAAAATATATGGCCATATTAACCCCTTGAGATTTAAAAAAAATTAAAGTTCTGAACATCCTAAACTAAAATGTAAATTCAAATAATATGATGCCAAGTGTTAGGTTCATTACCTAACCTTCAAAAAATAGACATTGTGAACGAAGTATTCATTCTTTTAAAATTCAAATTATTCAATTATATATGTTTTGCTACTGAAGTTGGGTTCATGCCCTTATGGCTAGTACAATGAGAAGAAAGAAAGAGCCAAAAATATGTAGATGACAGAAAGATAGAAACAAAAGAAAGAGAGTAGTCAAGTTCAAAAATGAAGAAAGAGAGTAGGGGAGAATAATTAATTAATTTTTTAAAAACCTAATGCAAAACTACTTAAATAAAAGAAATTAATTGGACTAATTAGATTACATCTCAACCTTTAAATGTGGACAAATCTAATGGTCTAAGTGTGACATCCCACATCGTCCAGGGGAGTGATCCTTAAATGTATATTCTTATCCCTACCTAGCACGAGGCCTTTTGGGAGCTCACTGGCTTCGGGTTCCGTAGGAACTCCGAAGTTAGGCGAGAAGGGGCCAGAGCACTCCCAGGATGGGTGACCCATTGGGAAGTTCTCGTGTGAGTTCCCAGAAACAAAACCGTGAGGGCGTGGGGAAGGCCCAAAGCGGACAATATCGTGCTACGGTGGAGTCGAGCCCGGTAGGTGGCGGCGCTCGGGCAGGGATGTGACAATTGGTATCAGAGCCAATCCCTGGCCAGAAGTGTGCCGACGAGGACGTCGGGCCCCACATCGCCTATGGGAGTGATCCTTAAATGTATATTCTCATCCCTACCTAGCACGAGGCCTTTTAGGAGCTCACTGGCTTCGGGTTCCGTAGGAACTCCGAAGTTAAGGGAGAAGGGGCCAGAGCACTCCCAGGGTGACCCACTGGGAAGTTCTCGTGTGAGTTCCCAGAAACAAAACCATGAGGGCGTGGGGAAGGCCCAAAGCGGACATTATCGTGCTACGGTGGAGTCGAGCCCAGGAGGTGGCTGCGCCCCGCCCTAGCCAGGATGTGACAATTATTGTAACATCCCACATCGCCCAAGGGGGTGATCCTTAAATGTATATTCACATCCCTACCTAGCACGAGGCCTTTTGGGAGCTCACTGGCTTCGGGTTCCGTAGGAACTTCGAAGTTAAGCGAGAAGGGGGCTAGAGCACTCCCATGATGGGTGACCCACTTGGAAGTTGCTCGTGAGTTCCCAGAAACCATGAGGGAATGGTAAGCCCAAAGCAGACAATATCGTGCTACGGTGGTGGAGCAGGCCCGGGATGTGACAATTGGTATCAGAGCCAATCCCTGGCCGAAAGTGTGTCGACGAGGACGTCAGGCCCCTAAGGGGGGTGGATTGTAACATCCCACATTGCCCAGGGGAGTGATCCTTAAATGTATATTCTCATCCCTACCTAGCACGAGGCCTTTTGGGAGCTCACTGGCTTCGGGTTCCGTAGGAACTCCGAAGTTAAACGAGAAGGGGGCTAGAGCACTCCCATGATGGGTGACCTACTGGGAAGTTGCTCGTGAGTTCCCAGAAACAAAATCGTGAGGGAATGGTAAGCCCAAAGTGGACAATATCGTGCTATGGTGGTGGAGCAGGCCCGGGAAGTGACCTACCCCGGGCCGGGATATGACACTAAGATTTGTGTCAAATCTTGTGTAAAAAATATTGTGCCACGGATCCGCCCCCTATATATATATATATTACATTTGATGTAATTATCCAATCAATTAATGAGAGAGGAATTCAGAAATCCTATGTTCTTGGTTTTCTATATGGTTTCATCGCCAACCGCCTCACGGCTTTCCTCGATCTTCTTCCGCTCTTCTTCTCTGATCGTCCAGTTTCTGTAAAAGTTGATCAATTTCTTCATTGATCTTGTATTCCGATCTCTGATCTCGCCTCATACCTCTTGATCTCTAATGGCATCTTCGTCTATATCGTATTCTCCTCTCGAGTTGGTGCAAATTCGGAATCCCAATTCCTTTTCAAACTAATTCGTACACCTTTCTTACGATCCAAAACATTGGTAGCATGGTGCCAATCAAACTCAAGCGCTCCAATTACCTACCAAGAGGAGCCTTATTTGCCCCAATTCTTCATCGATATAAGCTCATTGGCATCATTGATGGCACAGAATCGCCTCTGGAGCCATTTCTACCCGATCGATCTCTAAATCCAGCGTTCGAGATTTGGTACGAGAATGATCAAAACCTTCTGATTTGGTTAAATTCCATACTCTCTGAGGAGGTCATACCATTCACTGTTGGAGTTTCGTCCTCTCGTGATCTCTGGCTTAAACTCGAGCAGCAATTTGGGGGAGTTTCTGATGCACACATTCATCAGCTTCGATCGCGACTTCAGAGTATTAAAAAAGGTTCACAATCCATGTCTGACTACTTGCAGCAACTTAAAGAGATCTCTGATTCTCTTACTGCCATTGGAGCCTCCATCTCTGATCGTGATCTTATTACGGCCACTCTTGCAGGTCTTCCATATGAATTTGAGTCATTCACTGATTCAATCATGCTTCGTTTGTCATCTACATCCTTAGATGAATTGCATGGCTTGTCACTCACCAAAGAACTCTCAATGACTCGTTGATAGAAAGTTGCATCATCCAGCAATGTTAAACCCTTTCATACTCGGTTTGTTCAAGCTTAACCCCATCTTCTTCCCACATCGTCTCAAGCGTATGCAGTTCAGAATCAACCACTGCAACAGTCTTTTCAATACAATTCGAATCATGGAAAGAACAATCACTTCTCTAATAATCGTGGCACTCAAGGTAATTATCGACAAAATCATTTCAACAGTGGCTTCAATCGCAACAATACCACAACTAATTCTTATGGTCCTTCTACTGGTCCTCAAGCTCCTTGCCAAATCTGTGGAAATCCAAGTCATGAAGCCATTGATTGCTTTGACCGTATGAATCCAGAGATCTCTGGTCGAATTCCTTCTACTAAACTTCAAGCATTGTGTTTCACTACACTGCCAAGCCATCTCCCTCTTGGCTGATTGATTCCGGAGCGACGTCCCACATCACCAATGACATCTCGACCATCAATTCTCTAACTCCCTACACTGGTGAAGACAGTGTATATTGGTAATGGTAAAGGTCTGTCAATTACTCATGTTGGTTCTTCTACCTTACGTACACATGCAGATTCCTTTAATTTGAACAATGTTCTTCATGTTCCTCACATGAAACACAATTTGTTGTCTGCCTTTCAATTTCTCCGTGACAATTACTGTTCTTTGACACTTGATTCTGATGGATCCGTTGTCAATGATTGTTCTACGGGGAAGACGTTTTTGCGGGGCTCAGTTAAGGAAAGGTTTTATCCTCTGCACACTGTCTCTTCTACTGGTAATTCTTTTTCCAAACCTACTCCCTTTTCCATTAATGCATCGGCTTTTGATAGTATTAAAGCTCCAATCAAGATATGGCACAGTCGCTTGGGTCATCCCTCATCATCTATATTTTGCAAGGTTATCTCTAGTAATAAACTTGTTGTGCAAGGTACATATTCTGTTGAATTTTTCTGCTCTGATTATGCTATAACCAAAAATCACAAGCTTCCCTTTAAAGCTACAAGTTCCTCTGTCTCTCAAAGTTTGGCACTACTACACTGTGATGTTTGGGGACCTGTCCCTGTGCTTTCTGTTAGTGGTTTTCGCTATTACTTGTTGTTGGTAGATGATCATACTAAGTATAGTTGGTTCTTTGCTTTAAAAGCCAAATCAAAGGTGTATTCTACATTTGTAAGCTTCAAAACATATGTAGAAAATTCTGTTGAAAATAAAATAAAAGCTATACGTTCAGATTTAGGGGGTGAATTTGTTAGTACTTCTTTTCAAACATTTCTCAAATTGCATGGCATTTCTCATCAGCTTAGTTGTCCACATATTCCTGAGCAAAATGGCTATGTAGAAAGAAAACACAGACATCTAATCGAGACAGCTCGGACTTTATTGGTTGCATCTCATGTTACTGTGGATTATGTTCTCACTACTTACAATCAAGCTACCAAGTACAGTGAATGGCGCCTAGCTATGCAAAATGAGTTTAATGCTTTTCAATCCACTGGAACTTGGTCTCTAGTTCCACCCTCACCATCTCAGAATATGGTTGGCTGCAAGTGGGTGTTTAGAATTAAGAAAAAGCCTGATGGCTTCATTGATAGGTATAAGGCCCGATTGGTTGCCAAGGGTTTTCACCAACAAGATGGGCTTGATTATCAGGAAACATTTAGTCATGTAGCTAAGCCTATTACCATTCAAATTTTGTTAACGTTTGTTGTTCAATTCAATTGGTTTCTGCATCAGCTTGATATCAACAATGCATTTCTTCATGGATACTTGAAAGAATAGGTGTTTATGCAACAACCTCGCGGCTTTAGTGATCCGAACTTGCCTACTCATGTGTGTAAACTCAGAAAGTCCTTATATGGACTCAAGCAAGCTCCTAGGGCATAGTTTGATAAGTTTTTTCAAGCTCTTAAGTCCCTTGGTTTTACTCAATCTTGTTCTGATGCATCTCTATTTGTTCTTAAGGATCATGTTCTAGTTATTGTATTGGTTTATGATGATGACATATTGGTCAGTGGTCCTGATTCCTCTGTGTGTAACTTGTTCATAAAAAAGCTTGGTTCTTTATTTCCAGTCAAGGACTTAGGTCCTCTTCAATACTTTCAGGGCTTAGAAGTTCAAAGATCACAACAGGGTCTTTTCCTTCATCAATGGAAGTATCATCTGGATCTATTGCAGAAAACAAAGATGGAGGGTGCAAAACCATGTTGCACACCCCTTGGAACTACAAAGTTGGATCATAGTGGCCTTCCATTATCTTATCTCACTGAATATAGGTCTATTGTGGTGCATTACAGTATTTGACCTGGACTCGTCCTGATATCTCTTTTGCTGTAAATCAAGTCTGCCAGTTCATGCATCAACCTACTGATCTTCATATGCAAGCAGCTAAAAGGATTCTCCGATTTCTCAAAGGCACAGCTTCACATGGTCTTTGGTTCAAACAAGGTAAACTCGGCAGTTTCTGACACGACAAGAAAATAACAGGTTTCGGGTCAACACGATAACTAATCGGGTCATTATCGGGTGACCCGTTAATAATGGGTTCTTAACGGGTATATACGCGGGTAACACGTGGGTAACCCGTTTCGACCTGTTAATAAAAAAAATATTTTGATAATTTTAAAGTTTAATTACTAAAAGATTTATTATAAAATACAATAGCCATATTAATATATACAATATATTCTATATTAAATATATAGTTTTGTATTATTATTCTATGTAAGTTAAAAAAAAAAACTTTTAGTCATTATTTATTTTTATTATGAGAGTTCCTTATTATCATTACTAGGATAAATTTTACTTAACATGTTGTTGTCCAAAATTAAAATAAACTAGTATAGTATTTGTATAGGCAAGAACTAAGAAGACATACATACAAGTATGAAAAATGTGAAAGAATATATAAACACTCGTGATTCATCATTATTCCTCCACGAGTAGATACTGGTTGCACTTACATTATCGTTTAGATTTTTAAAATCCTCCAAACCCTCATGAATAATGTTTTTTATTTGAGGGCAAAATTAATAAAATTAATAATAATTATTGTAGAAGTGTAAAAAATGTAAAAAAAATATACAATCACTCATAGTGGCAAGCTTTACAACTTTCATAAAGAGATCAACTTCGAAATCCAACACTATAATCCATAAACCTTAAATTTATATTTAACCGTCGATTGTCATTTACGCTTTATTCTTCTTACTGAATTTCATTTTTAAAATTTTCTTTTTTGAAAACATGATCATCTGGCGGATGTAAGAAGATGAACGGTTCAGATCTTTGATATCACGTTTCGATATTTACGGTTAACTGAAATATGAGTCGATGTCATATAGTTTGTAGAAACTTTATAAACATCAAACAATATTTTCACTAACCGTAAAACTCTGAATATAATATCAACGATCCAAACCGTTCATCTTCCTGCATCCTCAAATAGATCATGTTTTTAAAAAATAAAATCTGAAAAAAAACAAAATTTGATGAGAACAATGAAGCGTAAATGTAAACAACAATTAACGGTTAAATTTGATCTATGATTTATATGATTATAGTGGCGAATTTCGAAGTTAAGCTCTTCATGAAAGTTGTAAAGCTTGTCATTACGAGCGTTTATATATATTTTCTATATTTTTTACACTTCTACATTAATTAAAAAAATATTAAAGATGTAAGATCCCACATCGACCAACGGAGAAGGGGTGATGTGCCTCAAATGTACATGCTCCTCTCCTTATAGAACGAGGCCTTTTGGGAACTCACTGGCTTCAGATTCCATCGGAACTCCGAAGTTAAGCGAGTTCGGGTGAGAGCAATCCTAGGATGGGTGACCCACTGGGAAGTTCTCGTGTGAGTTCCCAGAAACAAAACCGTGAGGGAATGGTAAGCCCAGAGCAGACAATATCGTGCTACGGCGGAGTCGAGTCAGGGATGTGGCAAAAGACTTTACTTAAATAACAGCTGTAAGATAAATTAGAGTAAATTTGTACTGATGGATTCTATTTTTCTTATATTATTAAAACTTTTTTGGATGAAAAAACCTCTTCTTTATTCCAATATTTTCCAATTTTACCATTTGATCAATTTAGGTAAGCGAAAATATACTTAAAAGAAAAATGCGTTTTTATGTTTTGGATGTGACAATATGGTATGTATATACTTATTTAGTATTATGTTTTTCATTTGATTATTTATTGGTTTAAAATATATTTTTCTTAACGAGTAACGGGTCGGGTCATATTACCTATTAATATTATCGGGTCGAGTCATTTTACCCATTTATTTTAACGGGTGTTACACGACATGACCCGTTAAGATATCGGGTATGACACGATAACGACACGAACACGGAAAACACGCTACGAATGCCAGGTCTAAAACAAGGTACTCTCAATCTTTCAGCCTTATCTGATGCAGATTGGGCGGGTTGTACGTTTGATCGTAGATCGACTAGTGGCATTTGTGTATTTCTTGGATCAAATTTCATAAGCTGGAGTGCTAAAAGGCAGCCTACAGTGGCTCGATCTTCCATTGAGGTTGAATATCGGTCTCTGGCTCACACTGCAGCTGAGGTTACCTAGATCTGCAAGGTTTTTCGTGATTTCGGTTTTCCTTTATCTCTCAAACCTACAATCTGGTGTGATAACATCTCTGCTATATTTCTTGCTTCTAATCCAGTTTTTCATGCTCGGACCAAGCATGTAGAAATTGATTATCATTACATTAGAGGGTTAGTTCTTTCTAATCTTGTTTGAGTTCATTATGTCTGCAGTGAGGATCAAATAGCCGATATTCATACCAAATCACTATCTAAGAACATGTTTCTTTTCCTCCAGTCCAAGCTATCACTTGGAACTTCAACTTGTTCCAAGGTTAGCTTCAGGGGGTGTAAAGATGAGGATGCCAAGTCATGACATATGTTATGTTTCGTAGATAGCAAATCATAATATGCCATGTGTACAAAGTTTGTTTAGATTGTTAGAAAAAATATTGTAAATAGCTTTGGCTATATATGTTACATTTGATGTAATTATCCAATCAATTAATGAGAGAGGAATATTCAGAAGTCCCATGTTCTTGGTTTTCTATAAAATAATTACCGATGTCGTAGAATAATTAAAACAATAACAAATATGAAATTTTACCTCATGTGAAGTTTCCGAAATATTGATATCGTGTTCCATTCGTTAATTTTTTTCTCAATCAAGATGTTTATAGTTTCAATAGTTCGAATTTTATTCAACAATGGAGTGGAGGGTGAGAGGGGTATTGATAGTTGAAGAAGATAAATAATACGTTAAAAGTAATTTGGGGTGTATTTAGAAATTTCTTATTTTCTTTAAACCTCATAAGGTGAAAATTGTTATTGCATAGTAGGTTACATAAGCCACTGAATATTAAATTTTAATGAGGGGTGCATTCAACATTATGTGGGCTGCTAATAAAAAAAACCTATTTGAAAGAGAAGCATCGCTAAACTAAAAAGTACGTAGTTGATCATAGTGTGTTATTAAATTAAAGGGTAAATTACATTTTACCCCCTCAAGTTTAGGGTCGATTTCAATTCCTTACAACATCTTTAAAACATTTCACTTTCATACCTCACCTACTATTTTATTTCAATATAGTACCTCCATTACATTTTTCATCCATTGATCAGTTAAGAGCTAACATGGCTGTCACATTTGTACCACATGGCTGCCGCCTGTGTGCCACGTGGCAAATTTTTATTTTTATTTTTTATTTTTTAAAAAACCTGAATCTTCTCAACAAAAAAAAAAAGAACTGAAAAACGCAAAACCCACCCCACCCTCCCCGCAACCTCTCCTTACCCATCTTCTCCCTCCCGAGCCAAGCCTCCCAACCACCTTCATTTTCTCAATTCTCTTCACCTAATCCCTCGTTATCGTGTCCGCATCCCAACACGATTTTGTTAATCGAGCCTGAGAGATGGCTGTAGGTGGAAAATCCGGCTGGGTTGAAAACCGGGTCAGATTGCTGGTAGCAATCGGAGCAGGGGCCGCACTGGAGCCAGTTGACGTCGCTGCCAGTGTCGAGCACCATGTAGTACGACTTCACCGGAGTCCTGAAACCGACCCGGGAGAAGTACTCGCCGCTGCCCTGGCTAATGCCGGAGACAACGGGGGTGGAGAGGTCCTTGGGTTGGATCTCGGCATGCATGGGCTTGAGATCCCCTAGAGTGCCAGCTGGAGCTTGGTGTGGAGCGAGTTCACTTGGGCTGAGTCGTAGCTTAGTCTGGTGAGGGTGAGGGATTTGTAGTCCTTGTGCTGGGAATTGAAAAGGGCGCGGGGGTGGAGCCGGAGGGAGAAGGCGAAGGAGTTGAGGGGTTGGGATTCCTGGGATTGGGATTCCAGCGGTTGGAGGGACTCCGGGTCGAATGAAGGGAGGTGAAGAGAGTGGAGGAGAGGGAGATGGTTGGGAGGCTTGGGAGGGAGAAGAGGGGTGGGGAGGGGTTGCGGGGAAGGTGGGGTGGGTTTTGCGTTTTTTTTTTTTTTTTTTTTTTTTTGAGAAGATATAGGTTTTTAAAAATTAAAAAAAAATTAAAATTTTTTTTTTTTTTGCCACTTGGCACAAATGTGGCAGCCACGTCAGCTCTTAACGGATAAATGGATGAAAAATGTAACGGAGGTACTATATTGAAATAAAATAGTAGGTGAGGTATGAAAGTGAAATGTTTTAAAGATGTTGTAAGGAATTGAAATCGATCCCAAACCTGAGAGGGTAAAATGTAATTTACCCTAAATTAAAATATGCAAGTTTAACGTAAAAACGCGTTTAACCTTAGGTTACTTTCATATATAGTAACCCCTAATCTTAAACGAGAAAGACATGAGAGGAGCGTAAGAAATGTCTCATTTTCTTGAATACTTGTTCACTTTCCAGCTACTGTGTTTTTGTTAAGGCATGGAATATGTCACAAGAAATGGTCCCTCACCCTCAGTGAGAGAGAGAGAGAGAGAGAGAGAGAGAGAGAGAGAGAGCAATTCGAACCAGAAGGGATTGCTAGGGCAACAAAAATGCTTAAAGGCTTTAAAGACGTGCATGCTTTAGTTTTGTGATGCATCATCCATCCAGTTGTACTTGCTGTTTTTTGGATGTCCTGGTAGTATCCAGACAACGCCGTTTCCTTGTACGCACTTAAACCTGGTATTTGTACCTCTTCTGGTTTCTCTCGTCTAGTGGCTTATGTTCGTACACACAATTGTTTTCAAATATAATTATAATAAAATGAGGAAAATAGTACACACACGTCATTCTTTCTCTCTTGCACATTAATTTTTATTTTGAGGTATTTTCCAATTT
This sequence comes from Heteromeles arbutifolia, assembly GCA_024362995.1. Lineage (NCBI taxonomy): Eukaryota > Viridiplantae > Streptophyta > Magnoliopsida > Rosales > Rosaceae > Heteromeles > Heteromeles arbutifolia. Next base: position 24,596,821 of record JANCRC010000013.1, on the reverse strand, counting down.
TATTTTTGAACTTATAAAGACTTGTTAATTTTTTCCAATTATCTTCTTAAACTTTTATAATTGACCAATTTCCCTCTAGAACTTTAATTTTAGCCGATTACCCGCCTAAACCTTTGTGATTAGCCAATTTCCCGCTTTAACTTTAATTTTATGTTTGCAAAAAGGTAATTTTATCCTTAATACGAGCAACATATATATATATATATATATATATATTTTTTTTTTCTTCTTCTTCTTCTCACCGCTAGTTCACTTCGTATACTTTTGATTGAATTTTAGTGTTTAGGGGAGAAATTATAGTTGAGGGGAGAAATTAGCCAATTATAAAAGTTCAGTGAGTAAATGACTAATATGAAAGTTTGGGAGAAAATTGGTAGCTCCTCACAAGTTCGGACCGGGGAAGGGGAGGGGGAACCGGCCAATATCTCTTTTACTTTTATTATCGATTGGATTGGATAAATCATACAAAAATAATAAATAAATTAAATAGAGGTGGATAGAGAGAAAAAAAGTGTGTGGTTATCGCCTCCCTCAAATCAAATAGCGATGAGAAAGTAAATAAACAAATAAATATTTAATATACACCCTATCTTCTATTTTGTTATATTATGAATTTAAGTTCATGATTGTTATTGATTAATCTTTGTTTCTGATAGTATTCCAAAAGCCTGTAGTAGATTTCTGTTTCTGTTATCGAAACCACAAACAGATTTTGATCGGAGCTCAATTAAAGTGGTGAAATGGAACGTGTTAGCTAAATTAAGCTCAACAAAAAGGGTGCAATATATAACTTGCAAGAAAGCAGCAAATTAACGAAATAAACTTTCCGGTGCTAGTTGATGTTTTTTTTTTTTTTTTAAGAAAACTAATGAAAATGACGTGAAAATTTTGAGTTTTAACGATAAGGACAAAATAAAGGGTAAAGTGAATAGTATCAGGATTGACTTTTTAGTGTAAAAATGTGGTTTTTTGTTAAAGTGAATAGTACCGGAATCTTTTCGTTAAAGTTCTTTTTTTTTTTTTTGGAAGACGGATAGATTTTCATTTCATTGAGGAAAAAACATTACAAAAGAGGAGCAAATGCTCAGTCCATTACAATGAAAAGACATCCTTAGGAGCGCATAAACAATAATCCGGGAGGGAAATCAAACCAGAGACACGAACTAACAGCCTTGAGAGCATAGCGGGTTAGGCGATGGGCAAGATGCCATTAACTTGACGGCGATCGTGGGTATAAGAAGCCTCAGTGCTAGATGCTTCTTTGGTTGCTTGATTTTTAGATGTCACCCTCCCTCAAGTTATTGTGAGCACAAGAATATATATAATGTGTCGAAGTGTGTCTGTATTTTTATATTTAAAATTATGTACTTAAAGCAAGTAATGAATTGTGCTGGTGATTAAGATTTTTCTTTTTAATTAAATGCGTATTGGATTCAAATCCTACCTCCTCCTATTAGTATATTTTAAATAAGAATATCGATTAGATTAAAAAAATAACCAAAGGTTTAGATACACTTTGTCAAACAATATTTTTCTCCATAGTTTGTTATCTTGCATTCAAGGGCCCAACAATCCATAAGTTAGGTCCACAATAAGACTTTGTCAGATAGTAAAAAATTTAATCCGGTCGAAGAAAAATGAGTATTCCGTATATATTAAGTTGTGACAATTGAGTACAATGCACGCAACTATAGAGGAAATATGACATTGATATTAATTAGGAGATAATTTAGATTTTTATCTTGCATTCAAGGGTGCAACAATCCATATGTTAGGACCACGATAAAACTTTGTCAAAAAAATAAAAAATTTAACCTGATTGAAGAAAAGAGTATTCCGTATATATTAGGTTGTGGCAACCATGTGCAATTCACGCAACTACAGAGGAGATATGACATTGATATTAATTAGGAGATAATTTAGCTGCGAGTGAGTGTGTAGTGAACACAAGAAACTGACCCTGGAAGGAGCACATGCATGCCATCCTCCCCATCAATGCAACTCCTCTTACTATTGACTCCATCTTCTTGAGATCCACACTCCTCCCTCACTTCCTCCACACTTCCTGCAGCTTTCTTAGTTCGGTGCAAGACTTTGCAAACCTAGGGAAACTCACAAGAAAATAACCCTAATTACTTTTAGTATGTATCGATGTATTTTAAAAATTCGGCCACAATGGTACGTAACACTTAATGATATAGGTTTTATATAAGATTTAAGGTTGTAAAAATCAATTTTCTATATAATATTCAATTATCTGGTGCATGCAATACGTAGTAATATTTTTTATTATTCACTTAGTTTGATTAATTGTTTTACATGCTAGAATATTATTATTTTATATAACTATCTTTACTTCTAGTTGTTAAATTAAATAATTCAATAAAAACAACAGAAATATTTAATTGAAAATATGCAATGAAAAAAATTGCGTCAAAATATCATTTTCCAAAACAAACACATTCATACTAAAAGAAAAATACATGCTTTGAGCTTTTCTCCAAAATTTGAAGGGCAAGGTAGAAGGTTTATTTTTTTATTTTGTTATTTCTTGTTTTAAAAAACAAAAATTTATCTATTTGAGCACGTCTCGAATTCTGCTTTCTTTTTCCAGAACTTCTAGGTTTTCCTTATTTTTTAAATAAGGGGTTTGTTCTACTTTTGGTACATTGGGTTTTATTTATTTTAGAGTGATTGTCACATTTTTATTTTTTTTTATTTTTTTTATTTAACTCTCCGAATTTGTGTCTTTTAACAAAAATTTCCAAGCATGTACATAAAAAAATATTCGAAAGGAACAAAATCATTTTCTTCACAAAAAGGGGCTTAAAGGCACATCCATCTTATTAAAAAAAATAAAAACAAAGTGTAAAAGAAGATAAAAACAAAGGTGAAAGGTGAGTTTAGAGTTGAACATATGTGTTTTCTAAAAATAACAAGAATAAAACTAACTAATAATGCTACAGTCAAACGACGTTTCTCTTCACTTGTAAATATGAGATTTGAGTTTAAAACTTGTAAATGACGAGTTCAATTTACCCAACCATCTGGAATTTAGGACTAGTTTTACATACGGCTTGCTGGTTGTGGTCACTTTAATGCCACATGCTATTGCTCGAGGAGACTTTACAAACGTGAGTGAAAGAACTTTTATGAGGTCCATAAAATGTTTAACTGGAATTGATTCGAAAATCAATTTTGTACCAAATTATTCACTCAATTAATCAATTAAATTTTACGAGTGAGTACGACTGAAACTATCATGTCCCCTGATGTTACAACCTGTTCATGTTATAAAATATTTTGCTTATTTATCTTGTACAGAAAAAGTAAATATGTAATTCAACAATATTTCAAAATTAAATTAATAATACGACGTGTAAATTGCTTCTGAAAATGTTTCTAATCGAAACTTTGTACACAATCGAAACAAATGATCCTTACTGAGGCAAAGAGAAATTCATGGAGTATAATAATCTTGATTTCATAATTAACATTTTAAATACAAGAATATTAAATTATAAACAAATTTTACTAACTTTTCATCGTTTGTAGTTTGAAATGATTTTTTTTTTTCATTCTACATTTAATACAGAGTAAATTGTAGTAATGATCCCTTAACTTTTAGTCAATTGGAGCAATAGTCCCTCAACTAAAAATCCATTACCATTGGTCCCTCAACTCATCAAAACGTGCAGTTATGATCTCTCAACTAAAATTTCATTACCATTGGTCCCTCAACTTTAATCCAACTGGAGAAATAGTCCCTCAACTTTAGCCCAATTGGAGCAATGATCTCTCAACTTTAACCCAATTGTAGCAATGGTTCTTCCAACATAACTCATTTTAACAAAATTCTGACAAAGTTGACGAAAAAAATCATAGCTACATGTTTTGATGAATTGAGGGACTCCAATTGTAGCAATGGTCCTTCTAACATAACTTATTTTGACAAAATTCTAACAAAGTTGGCGAAAATGACCATAGCTACACATTTTGATGAGTTGAAGAATCAATGGTAATAGATTTTTAGTTGAGGGACAATTGCACAAATTTGATTAAAGTTGAGGGACCATTGCTACAATTTACTCTTTAATGGGAGGAGAATAAATATAACATGCCTTGCTGCCTATATGAGTTGAATTCAAAATCTCTCACCTACAAGAAAAATACCATTATATTGCAGCACTAAACTAACTATTATCACTGACATAATATAATATGCACGCTTAAGAAGGGTCAGACAGAACACGCGACACTTCGAGTTTACTTCTTTTGTTAGGTCTCAACTTCTTCGCAATGATCTTCCCAGTAATTCCTTCGTAGTAAAATTAGATGATATGCTTCGGCGATGTTACCGACCAAATTTTTCACATTCATCATCTACAACTTAAATAAAAGTTTTGAGGCTAATCTAATAAATTGATATTTATGATACGATCTCTTTTGTCAGATCACATGTCTCACCTCTTAATCCACTTTTAAAATTTGATAATTCCTTCTGTTTGTTAGGAAAATGTCTGAGCTTAGCTCAATAAAGAGTTAAGATTTAAATAGTTTTGTTATTTTCTAACTAAAAAGGAATTAATTTCCGAATTTTTGTGGGGTCAATGTTATAAGTGGCAAAACATTTTTAAAACAATTTTTTTTTCTAACTACATTTTTCCTTTATTATTCATAAATAAAAGAAGAAGAAAAAAGAATAATACATTTTCTAAGGTAATTAAAATTGTTGAGAGAGAAAAAAGTAAATAAAATGGACATTTTCTTAGGAAAAATAATGAAAATAGCTTGAAAATTTTGAATTTTAACGATAATGACAAAATAAAAGGTAAAATAAATAGTACCAAAATTGATTTTTTAGTGTAAAATTATGGTTTTTCGTTAAAGTGAATAGTACGGGAGCTTTTCGTTAAAGTCCCCTTTTTATTTGTGTCTTTTATTTATCTTGTTCTAGTATTTATATATAGAAGATATACTATCCTCTACCGCTTGCCATTCCAATCTACCAACGCAAGCAAAGCGGCAAAAACCCAGAAAAACGCACTGCCAAAACAGCATAAAACCCAACCCAACCCCCACAAACGGCCGGCGGACTCCAGCCGCACCGCAGCCGTCAGTCGAACCGCCGCCCTCAGCTAAGCCCACAAAACCCAGAAAGCCCCACAACCAAAAGACTCAATCCTTATTCGCATGCCGATTTCTGGGCGATGGCTATGAATAAGTGAGGAGCTTCAGATACCCAGATGCAGAAGAAGAGGTCGATAGCATTGGCCTCACTGAGGAAAGTGCTAACGTGCGCCATATGCTCAATAGCGCTAGTGGCTCTCTTCTCCGTCCACGTACCTATTTTCCCTTCTTCAAAGGTCCATGACTTCTCTGACCCCTTCAAGCTCCCCACGGTAATTCATTCATTTTATGATTTCTTCTGCTTTTCTTTTCTTTTTAAAGATTTTTTTTCTTACCCTTTTGCCCAATCAGCGGGATTTGGTTCTGATCGTCGCTAAAAGTACTGTGGTGGTCGCTAATTATAAAAGGAGGATGTATTTATGAATCTTTAACTCAATATCTGAGTTGGGTTATGTTTTCAGTTTCTTTTTGTTATGTTTATTGATTATCTGGGAAAGTTTCTATCAAAACTGAATTTGTTTCCAAAAAAGGACAACAGAATTGAGTTTTTGTTGCATTTTCCGTTCTATTTTTGGAAAATATTTGTTTGGTTATTTGAATTTTGAGTATTGTATGCTTTTTTGTTTACTGATTTTGTAGCAACATGATATTAAATACCAGAAGTTGAGCGCCGAGCAGAGCTGGACACTGGAGATCGCTCCGCCCCATCTGTTGAAAACGCCTCTGCCTTCTAGTTCTCGCAAGGTTTTATCCTGTGATCATTACTTATGCCATTGATTATTTCCTTATGTACTCCATTTGATTGATAATAGTTGTGACAATAAGAAAATGATAACCAAGGAGAATTTTGGAAGTCTCAAATTCGAGGTTGGTGTAATTAGGAGATAATGTGCTGATGCCGATTTCATTTGGAGGAAGAAAAAAAAGAGAGGTTATGTAACCCTTTGGTTAGGACTTGGGAGTTTGGTCCAAGTGTAACAGATTTAGATACATTTATTGATGTGAAAAAGTTATGCATCTTTCATGTTTTTCACTCCTTTAGAATTGACAGTTGGAAGGTTCAAGTGGGATTTTGGAAGCTGACAAGCTATGGAAGCCTCCATCAAATCGCGATTTTGTACCATGCGTAGAGCCAAGTCCCAATTATACATGTAAGCTTCTGATTCAGTTCTATTGAGTAGCTATGGCATATCGTTTGGTGTTGCTAATTTCCAATATACTGTTGTTTATTCAGCTCCTACAGAGTCACGGGGTTACCTGCTAGTTCATACAAATGGTGGGCTCAACCAGATGCGTGCTGGGGTCTGTAGACTCTTCTCTAAATTACTCACTCTAGGAAATTTATGTTGATTGATCACAACACTGAATATTTGTGTTGAATTTTGATAATGGAATAAAAAGTTCTTTGTATTATTTAGTCCGTTGAAGATTGTAAAAGAAGGGAACATTGGAAACTTAAGTCTCATTGTGGCAGATTAGAGTGGCATACGTGACAGATAAGTGCTGTACTCAATCTGTTACGATGTTGGAAAACCTGCATGATTTAAGTGGCAGGAAATCTTGAAAACGCACAATTTTTACCATGGTTGTATCAAAGACATGACATTATGCCACTAATCTATCTATCTACATAGCTGATTGGTGTGTTTCACGAATCATGATGATAGACACAGAAGCCATAAAAGTGACAGAAGCCATAAAAGTGTTTTGATTCTATGTATATGTAACTTTTTCTATATATATTATCTACTATATGATAAGTATTATGATCTGACTGTAGCATAGAGCTGAGATGTGTCGTTCTCGAATTTCAGATATGTGACATGGTAGCAGTAGCCCGTATCATAAATGCTACTCTTGTAATTCCGGAACTTGATAAACGGTCATTTTGGAATGACTCTAGGTAACACTCTCTATGGTTTGATTTAATTTCTGAGATATTCTTTCTTTTATTTCTTAGCTTTGGTGTAACTGATGCAAGAATTTGTTTCATATATTTGGTACGCAGCAACTTCTCAGATGTATTTGATGAAGATCATTTTATCAATGCTTTAGCGAATGATGTCAAAATTATAAAAATCCTTCCTAAGGAACTAGCTACTGGTATAAGAGCGGTTAAGCATTTTAGAAGCTGGTCTGGTATGGATTATTACCAAGATGAGATAGCTGGCCTCTGGGAAGAATACGAGGTGTGATTTCTGGAACCCTGTGGTTTATGTGATTTATTGTGTTATTTTTCCTTTTAATTAATCATCGTGATATACGCATTGTTCTTTTCTGAAGGTTATTCGAGCTGCCAAATCTGATTCTCGCTTGGCAAATAACAACCTACCTTTAGATATACAGAAGCTTCGCTGCCGTGCTTGTTATGAAGCTCTACGTTTTGCACCTCAAATTGAAGCAATGGGAAAAGTAAATAGTCAGATCTAAATGCTCGTTGATTTCTGGATTGCCTAACCTTTTTAGTCCTATTCCATGACTATTTTACAAATTTTTGTTTCATTAATGTTGTAGCTGTTAGTTGATCGAATGAGGTCGTTTGGTCCTTATATTGCTCTGCATTTACGATTTGAGGAGGACATGCTTGCCTTTAGTGGATGCACAAAAGATTTATCTCCAGATGAATCTGAGGAACTAAGGATAATTCGGTATGACATGGTTATAGATTTCTATCAATTTATGGATAGTCGTTTAGCTTTTGTAATGCCTGACTTTTTTAGTTGGAACTTGTAGAGGGAATACCCCATACTGGAAAGAGAAGGAAATTGATGCCGCAGAACGGAGATCCAAAGGGTATTGCCCCTTAACACCAAAGGAGGTTGGAATTTTTCTCAACGCTCTTGGGTACCCCTCAAACACACCTATATATCTTGCTGCTGGGAAGATATATGGGGGCGAATCTCATATGGCTGCTCTGCGGTCCCGTTATCCAATACTGCTGAGCAAGGTATGATTGATGCTTATGGTTTCTCCATTTTGTTAAATAATTGATCCGCAAGTGGAATATGTCAATATGATAAGACTTTTTGGAATGTCCATGGTTGAGCTTAAGTGAACATGAAACATGGGACATTCATATTTACAGAGTATAGATGGAAAATTAACAGGACTACTGAAACAAAGGTCTACACATTATTTAACCAAATATATTAGCCACATTCATTACTACTATTCTAAACTGACTAGAGCAATTCTCCTTGGAGCTCAAATTACTCACAATTATAATTTCCAACCGATGTGTGTTTCACTATGATCTGACCGGACATTTTTATTCAAAAAGCCGGGTACAAACTACTACAAAGAAAGGATTTACTGAAAGAAACTTTAACGGATTGCAGTATTGCTTGCTGAGTTTATGAAGCTCAGTCATTTTCTGGGTGTTATGCTCGTCATTCATCTATTACTAAGAGGCATTTAATTTACTTTTGTTGGTTGTGATGGGTACCGGCTAACAGATGAAGAGACTGAAAGACTCAGTGTATTTTTTTTTTTGCTACTGTATTTTAATGGGTATCATAATATTATTTTTTTGATGGAGAGAAGGTGAGACGCCCGTATATCAATCCACCAGAGGTTTTAATTTGGATAACTCGTGAAAAATCAAATCATCGATTGTAAGAGGATGATTGGGGGTTGCTTAAAAAAATCTGTTCTGATTATGTAATTAACTTGCATGGGGATTTATTGGTCTTCACTGTCAGGAAACATTGGCATCCGCCGAGGAGCTTGAACCCTTTACCAATCATGCATCTCAAATGGCTGCGCTTGACTACATTGTTTCAGTTGAAAGTGATGTATTTATACCTTCATACTCTGGAAACATGGCAAGAGCAGTTGAAGGTCATCGACGATTTCTTGGACACAGGAAAACAATATCTCCTGACAGGCAAGGCGATTTATTTTCTGAATATATGCTGATTTGAGCTACTCCCGATATCATTTTATGGCCATAAAAAGTTGCAAACTCATTCTGTTTTTGTGCTTGTATCTGTTCCACAGAAAAGCCCTTGTTCGCCTGATTGACAGACTTGAGCAGGGAACTCTGAAGGAGGGCAAAAACCTATCAAATAGAGTTATTGAAATGCACATGAAACGGTACGATATTTCTCACCAAACGCTTTGAAGTTCCATAAGAATCACTTGGTCAAACCAATACCATTTCTGGTTATTGTGTACACAAATCATAATTTCTTGTTTTCTCAATTATTGAATGGCGTTTAAAGCCCGATATTTCATAATTGACTGTCTTCAACGGTGGTTAAACAGGCAAGGCTCCGCGCGGAAGAGAAAAGGTCCCATTTCAGGAACTAAGGGCACGGAAAGGTTTCGTTCAGAAGAACCCTTTTACGTGAACCCTTTACCAGATTGTTTGTGTAAGAAGGAATTCCCAATGCAAACAACTCTCTAATCGTCTCAGATAATAGCGAAAAGGTTTACTCTTGAGGGAAATTCCTAGGTGTGGAATTTTTTGCCAAATTACCATACCAACCGTATTATATCAAAGTTGTGCCAAAAAATTTGTACCATTGGTAATGGTACGGTATTTGTACCATACCATACATTTTTTTGTATGGTAATGGTATTCAAAATCATTACAAATGGTATACCGTACCGTACCATTACTATTAATATTATATCATTTATTTATTCATTTATATATAATTAGGTATTATTATCATTACATATGCACTTTATATTTTTTTTCCTAGTCATTTATCGAATCATCTCACCCTCTAATATCTACTTTCCCAATAAAAAAACCTAAGCCTTCTTGCTCTGCGACTCTTCATCTTTTCACTCATCTAGCCATCGACTTCATCTCTATTGCTCTAGTTCCGGCAACTCTCTCTCTCCGAAGTCCATCTCATCTTCTCCTTCATTAAATTGGGATGTCTTTCTCCCTGGCTTCGTCTATCAAGTTAATTTTTGTACAATTTTAAAGAATGTAGAGATGGAATTTAGGAATCTTTCTACTATTTTTTTTAGGGATATTGGGTTCTTTCAGCAATTCTTCCATCTATTTACTTCTTGTTTCTTAAATGAATCTCCATAAAATTCTTATAATTAAATAAAAAAGTTTTAGAAACCCAAAGCGAGTGGTCAAAACACGTTTGGGCCTTGAATTGGGTTGGAAAAAAAAATCAAATTTTGGCTCAAAAGAATGGCCCAAAACAAAGTGGTAATTACCATTACCATACCATGCCAACCAAACTATTTGACATGCCGAAATTCAGTATACCGAAAGTTTGGCATGGTAATGGTAATAGGTTTTGTCATATCAAAAGTTTGGTATGGTAATTGGCATATGGATTTTGATACGGTAATTGTACTAATACCACCCTTAGAAATTCCTGTGCTGGAAGGCTGGTGACACTATCATTCTTTGCAATTTATTACAAACCAGTGTTGCGCTTGTACTCATAGGGACGCGGAGTGTGTATATCCTGAATTTAGGTAGCTGGCTGTGGTGGTGGCGGCGGTATATCATAGCATTGATGAAGAGCAAACTGATAGAGTAGAAGAGTGCAGGTGAGGGAACGAGATGCCGGGGCTGGGGCCTTTCATTTATGACCAAGGCAGTATGTTATGAGCTTTGCGAAGTCGGCCTGGTTTCAACTTTTCTAGAACTGGATAAAAATGATTCATTGGGGATACGAAAATAGTTAAATTGCTTGTTTCCAAAAAGTTGCAAGCACTCTTCATGTAATCAGAGTCATATTCGATGCAATAAAAGTTATAGAATTTTGTTCTCTGTTTACAGTTCCTCTTTTTAGCTTAAGAGATACACTTGCTTACAATTGGGATGCCAAGGTGGCGGTAATAGGTAACAGGGATGGCAACGGGTATCGAGTTTGGATGTGTCATTCTCATACTCGAACTCATTTTTTCCCTGAATCCAAAACCCGTAACGAATTTTTTTGTGTAGGGCCAATAAACTTTCGTAACCATTCACACCACAATTCACTTGGAAAGTCCCGGCATGTGGCTTATTTTAACGTGTATCATAGTTAGCGTGATAGAGTTTGGCATAATGAATATGTATGGATTTGCAGGGGCATGACGTGATTATACAAGTGTCCTATCCATTTATCATTATTTAAATAGCGTAGCATAATTGTGAATATTTTTCTTTCTTGATTCCACACCTTTGCATGTGTCTGGGCAGTGGCGAAGAGCTAGGATTTTAGGTGGGTGGGGGGGGGGGGCTCACATAAATGTCAAAAGCACCGATCCCATAGGGCACTGATCCCATAGGCACATCACCACTTATTCCCGTATCCGATTGAGCCACAAAATATGCACTCTTAGTAGAGAACACACCTTTAGGGTCCTTTACCCAAATCAATGAATCAGCTGGACACAATAAGCTCAAAGGTATACTTAAAATCAAATCCGCTTTTTCCTCCGAGAACCACCTACGAACCAAAGTAGCATTCCACCTAACCCCCTCGTCCTCAACCAACAAAGAGCTCACCGTGAGCTCTGGATGAACCCCCACCAGTCTCAGGCTTAGAACTTTATAAAAATGGTCCTGTGGCAGCCAATTACCCCCCCCCCCCCCCCAAATATGGATTCGTAGACCATCCCTCACCCTCCATCGAGCACCACGACAAATAATAGCTCTAGATGTCGCCACACTACGCCAACAGTAGGACGAATTTGGTTTGACTGGAGCCCGTAAGAACTCAGAATTAGGATAATAGCAGGCTTTAAATATTCTTGCCACCAGAGAGTTAGGTTGTTGTAGTATTATCCACCCTTGCTTTGCAAGCAAAGCGAGGTTGAAAGCATATAAATCTTTAAATCTCAATCCCCCTTCACTCTTTGGTTTACACAATCGTTGCCATTTCACCCAATGCATTCTCCATTTTCCACCTTCTCTTCCCCACCAAAACTGGGCCACCATTTGGTTTAGCTCGTCACAAAAGGACTTAGGTAGCAAGAATGTCTGCATGGTATACAAAGGCACTGCCTGAGCAACCGCTTTTATTAAAATCTCTTTGCCTGCACTACTCAATTAGGGCTGGAAAAAAAATCCCAAAAATCCCAAACCGAACCGAAAAATTCCCGAAACCAAACCGAAAAAATCCCAAACCGAAATTCCCGAAAATTTTGGTACCCAATACCGAACCGATCCCGAAATTTTGGTACCGGAATCAGTCTCAAATTTTTGGGATTTCGGTATTCCCAAACCAAACCGAAAAAAAAATATATATATATATATATATATATATTATTTAATTTTTAAATATATAGGATCACATCTTTAAGGGGAACATCATCTACCTACAATAGTGAAAATTGAAATACTGAAGGAGCATTGGAAATCGATGATGGAACATATACATGAAGGAGCCCTAAGATAGATAGTGGAACATATGCAGAATTTTTTAATCACAGAAGATTGATAGATGGATACATAGATGCAGAATAAACATGGGAGATTGATAGATTGATAGATGGATACATGGATAGATTATAAGGTACAATTTGCTTGAGAAAACTTTACATCTATCTATAATATTTATATTATATATGTACAGAAGTTTACTCAAGCATATATTAATGTTTTAGATGTAATTTTGGGGACTAACATGATTATAGATAGATTTACTAGTTTACTCAAGCATATATTAACGTTTCATATTGGCAGATTGCTTTTGAATAGGTAGATACTAACTGGGCCTTGTCATTTGATTGGCAGATTTGTGTGCACAGATTGGTATAAACAAATTGGCAGATTGAGCATGCCTATATGTCAATTTTTCAATATAAAAGGTTGAATTTTAGCCCAAAAGCATAATATGTCAAATTTTAGCCCAAAAGCCCAAAACTATTTCGGGATTCCCGATTTGTCCCGAAATCCCGAAACTATTTCGGGATTCCCAAAAATTTGGTTTGGGATCGGTATTGAAATTGGGATTCCCAAAAAATTTCGGTTTGGGAATCGGGATAAGGGTTTCGGTATGGGAGTTTCGGGATTCACAAAAATCGGGATTCCTGAAAATTTGGTTTGGGATCGGTATTAAAATTGGGATTCCCGAAAATTTCGGTTTGGGAATTGGGACAAGGGTTTCGGTATGGGATCCCATACCGAACCACCCCTATACTCAATAACGAACCTCTCCAACCATGCAACTTTTTCCACAATTTATCTTTAATATAAGCAAAAGCCTCCTTCTTGGATTTACCAATAAACACCGGTAGACCAAGATAGCGCTCATGATAATCCACTCGTGCCATCCCTAAACAATCGGCCAATAATTGTGCATCCACCTCCGATAGGTTCCTACTGAACGCCACACAACTTTTGGAAAGATTAACCGCTTGCCCAGATGCCTTTTCATATGTACGCAGTAACTCTGTCACCTACAAACACTCCTACAATGAACTCCTTGCAAAAATAAAACTATCATTCGCAAATAACAAATGATGAACACTCGGTGCTCCTTTACATACATGGGCCCCCTTGATTCGACCTTATGCTTCCCAAGAATCAAATAAAGCTGATAATCCCTCCGCACATAAAACAAATAGAAACGGTGAAAGGGGATCTCCTTGACGAATACCCCTCTTGGGATACACTAACCCCATAGGCTCCCTATTCAATTTGAACGAATACGATACTGTAGACACACACATCATTATCCATTGTATCCATTTCTCTGCAAAGCCCAACCTTTTCATAATTTGCTCCAAAAAACACCATTTGATACGATCATAGGCCTTACTGATATCTAATTTCAATGCCATGACACCATTCCACCCATTATTCTTCCTATGCATAAAATAAACAATCTCCGAAGCAACCAAACAATTGTCCGAGATTAGCCTTCCTGGGATAAAGGCACTTTGCGATGGTGAAATAATTTCCGAAATGATAACCTTCAATCGGTTGGTAAGAACCTTTGAGCAAATCTTATAAATTACATTACAAAGACTAATTGGCCTCAATTCATTCATCGCAGAGGGATCAACCTTTTTCGGAATCAAAGTGACATGGGTACAATTGATTTTATTAAGCATATGACCCAACGAAAGAATATGCCTTACCCCATCACACACATCCTGCCCAATTGTCTCCCAATGCTTCTGATAAAAACCCGGTGACATACCGTCAGGCCCCGGAGCTTTTGTCGGATGCATTTGAAACAACGCCTCATTAATCTCCTCATTGGATACTTGTCGGAGCAACTCCTGGTTCATCTTAGCCGAGACTTTTGGTGTCACCACCCTCATAATTTCCAACACATCCGTCACCCCCTGAGAATCAAACAAATTCGTAAAGTAGTCAACAACCACCTTCTCCATTCCCCTCTTATCTGCATGCCTCACCTCTGCCTCATCATACAACCCTGGCAAAGCATTCCTATGTTGCCTACGATTAACCTTTTGGTGAAAAAAATTTGTATTTTGATCCCCAAGCTTTAACCAATTTTCCTTGGATCTCTGCCTCCAGAACGCTTCTTCATGTGCCAACAAAGCTTGCAACTGAGTGTTCAAATCGTGCCGTTGTGCAATAGTAGTTTCATTAAAGGGCTTACCAAACAAGGCATGCAACTTATCTTCCGTTTCTGAGATTTCCCCTGTAATTGATCTTTTTGTTGTTTTTGCCCAATTAGCCAAATGTAGTCTTGTTGCTTTAATCTTCTCCGTAACTCGAAACATTGGTGATCCATGGACCTCAGCTGCCCATCCTTGTTGCACCGCCACTACACAACCCTCCTTCATCGACCACCCTTCTTCATATCGAAATGTTTTTTCTGAATCTAACATTGTTCTTTGGCAACCATTCTAGCATTACAGGGATATGGTCCGACGAATTCGGTTTCAGATGAAAGACTCGAAAACATGGAAAAATGTCCACCCACGTCTGTGACGCTACAACTCTGTCTAATCTGACTTTGATTCCCCCACACCTGGTAGTCACCCAAGTAAATTTATTTCTAACATATCCCAAATCCTGTAATTGGCAACTTACTAAGGCATTCCAAAATCCTTCCATTTGTCGGTCACTTCTCACATCACCTCTTTCCTATTCGTTAGCACACAAAATCTCATTGAAATCACCCATGCAACACCACGGTAGATTTAAGTTCTTCATCAGCCTTTGGAGCAAACTCCATGATTTATGTCTATCAGATTCTGCCGGATAGCCATAAAAGAATGTAAGACGCCAGTGAATGTCATCTCATATTCCTCCCACCTCCAAGTCAATATGATTTGACGAAAATGATTTGAGCGACAAGTTTGCCTCCCCTTTCCACATTGCACATAAACCCCTCAACCTTCCCGAGCTTGGTACTGTAAACACAAAATTAAAATTCAACTGTGATTTTAATCTCTCTATACGCTCATTCGAGCTTTTTGTTTTGCACAGAAAAATCACCATGGGATCTTTGAAGAGAACAAGTTTCTTAAGCGCCCGAATTGCCTAGAGGTTCCCAAGGCCCCGGTAATTCCAGCTCACACAACTCATTGGGCTCAACAGGGCTGAACTTCGTCAGCCTCCGCCGATGTGAATCTCATTGAAGTAGACAAAGCCCGCTTATTTGCACCCAGTATCAACCCCTTTCTCATCCCTTTCTCGGTAGCCTCTTTTTCCCAACTCCGGTAGACCAACACGGCACGATTTTAAACGCCTTATTTTAGAAGTACTAGAAGTTCTCCCCCTCGAGCTATCACCTTGCACCACTCCCATGCCAAAGATAAATGGAGCTAAATTAAAAGGGTCTAAATTAATAGACTTAGGAGAGTCACCTCCGACCATCGTATCCGCACCATTAACCCCACTTGCCAGTGTTAAAGCAAGGGTCTCTTCACCAAATCTCCTCTCCTCCTGACCTTCTCCCTCACCTCCCACACTCGGCTCAATCGCCATGCCAAACAGCCATAGTGGTTGCGTCATCTCCATCAGTACACCCTCATTCTTATACTCCAACGCCTCATGGGGTTGTCCACCCATTGCACTCGACCTGAAAGGTACCACTGCCATACTAACGCATCCACTCTCTGGCTCTCCAACTGGCTTATTCAAATCAGGGATAGACGAAATTCGAAGCCTCACTGCCCTTGTCTCCACCACTTCGTTCCCTTCTACATCCATTGGAACATCAACATCCTCCAAGACCGGAGCCTTCATTACCCAGCCAACCTCTGCATCTAAACCAAAACGTCTTCCAATGGTGCGTCGATAAACACATCCATTTGGAACCAACGACCATAAGGTTTGGCCTTATCATCGAGAACTTTTCCTTCATAGCACTCACATTGTTCTTCAACATGGTCCATCAATCCACAAATAAAGCATGTGAGGGGTAATTTTTCATACCTAGCATCAATTTGTATATGCCTGCCCTCAAGTTGAATACTCACAAACCTTCGCAATGGCTTCCTCATATCCAATCGCACCCGCACTCGAAGAATACGCCCAAATAATTCGTCATTGCGACTTTGATCCGTGAGAATGTATTCTCCAAATATGTTTCCTAGAAATTCTCTCATATGCCGAGTCATATAGCCTAAGGGTATCCCCTTAAATTGCACCCAAAATTCCTGAAAGAACAAAGGAATCCGAGCAGGGTATGCCAGCGAATCTACCTCTCCCAGCAACAACAAGTACTGCTTGTTATACAACCATGGCCTTCAACGTAAAATAGTGGTACGTTCCTAGATGGAATTGAAACCGAAAGCAAATCGATTATCTTCCAAATCCATCACCGCCACATTCGCTTTAGGACACCACTCATTTCTCATATGTCATTTAAAGCCTTCCTTATTCACCGGTTTATGAGAAAGAACCCTTCCAACGAGAAAAAATCTCGAATACTTCAGTGTTACAGCCTCCCTCTAATCAACAACAATCAGTTTGTTTTCCTCATCTGTGATCGCAAACCTACCTGCCAATTTCGTCATCAAATCCTCCATAGCCAGCAAGGTGTTCGAAACCAAGGCCCACGTACGTGCTCCCACCAGAAAACACCGCACTAGTCCTCTACAAAACAATCCCCACACCATGAAATTAGGACTAGCACTTCGAAGCCATAGACCTTTCGACAACATCGCACCGATCACAGATCGTCGGGAAGTCTACGAAATCCAATGATTTTCATTTGACAGCCGCCGCTCTCCTAGGGCTTGGGAGAAACCTAGATAGCCTAATTTTATTCAAGTTATGGCGAGCGAAGGTCCCGGGGAAAGTGAAAATTTGTGTATGGCGCGAATATATAAACGTTTTGCCGTCCAAAGTGAATCTGATGACTAGACGAGCACTTAGGGATGCTACCTATGGTTTTTGTGATAAAGATGTGACTATCGAACATGTTCTTTTAACATGTCCTAGAGCGGCAGCAGTGTGGTTTGGAAGTCCGTTGGGTTTCCGTTCTTTTCAACTGGTGGAATAAGGCTTTGGACGGTGGTTAGAGTATATAGCGCAACATGTATACAGGGAAAGCTTTGAGTTGCTTCTTATTCTTGTTTGGAGTATTTGGAAGGCTCGTAATGAGTTCATATGGAAGAGCGTTGAGGTTTCTCCTATGGATATTCAAATCAAGGCACAAGCTTGGTTGGCTAAGTTTAAAAAATGGAATGAGGTGGCTGTGTATACCTTTGTGGACATATCAACTAAATGGCAGCCGCCGGCCTATGGCTGGATCAAATGTAATTTTGATGGGTCATGGGATGAGCAGCAGTCAATTAGAGGGTGTAGGTTGGTATTGAGGAGCTCGAATGGCAGGTTTATGGCAGCACATGTGAGTAGAGAGGTTGCTGTGAGATTGGCATTTCATGCAGAGGCAGCGACTGTTAGACATGCAGGTGGATCACGGAGCAGGTTCATGTGGAAGAGGATGCACTGTTGGTGACTTCTGCAATTCAAAGTGCAGCAGCGGCATTTCATGGGCATTATGGACATATATTTGAAGATACTAGGCGGCTTTTGCAGGACTTCAAGCAATGGAAAATCACTTTTGGACGACGAGAGACGAATAGGGTAGCCCACCGCCTTGCACAATTTAGTCTCACTGTTGATCACCCAGTTTCTTGGTTTGAAGAACCTCCTGATCTAATTTCTAATTTATTATTAGAGGATAGTACTGGTAGTTAACTTGGTGCGGGACGCTCTTTTTCCCTTCGATCGGGTTGAAAGCCCCGACAAGGTTTTTATCGAGGCCCATTGTAAGCACCCTATCCTCAATTTGTACGTCTTTCAATCTTCAATGATTATCGTACTCCTTTAAAAAAAAAAATACATGCTTGAAACTATGAGCTAATTAAATTTTGAGGCTTTTAAAGATTTTTTCTATGTTGAAGTTAACATTCCATTATAAAGTCGTAATTAATAAAAAATTAAAAAGGGTCAAGAGAAACTAACCCTCTAATATCATGTCAATAAAAAATGCTAAGAATACCATGCTTTCAGACCACATTTTTGGAGACAACGTAATGTGGCGGTTGATGATTGGATCATTCCTTAATGATTTAAAGAAGCAATCCAACCATAAATAGCTATATAATCATGTGGTCTCAAAATATGGGTCAAGTAGATTGGGAATTTTGGAACAAAAAATGAGAAGAATGGATTGAGAATTTGGAGAATAAAATATATGAAATTTGAATAATTTAGTAAAAAGTTAAAGAGAACAAAGACAAAATATATGAAATTTCAAGAAACGGAGGAGGAAAAACTCAAAAGTTTATTATTCTTCAGTTGGCAATGTAAAAGAATATTTTTTTCATAAAACTAAACTAGAATTTAGATTTCAATTTTAACTGATTTGTTTATAAAATAAGACGTTAAACATACATATATATATATATGTGTGTGTGTGTGTGTAGGAAACCTTTAAGGGAAGGGATCCTCATTTTTTTTTATAAAATTGGGGATTAGTTGTGGAGTCCACACTACATCAAACTTTAACGATCTGAACCATCTATTTTTCAGGTTGCACCTCATAGATCATTCTTACAAAGTATTAGCCAAATCGAAAATGTTTAAGACATATAATTGAGTTCAAAGAAATTAACAAATATTCTGTTATATAAGAATCAATAAAATTGTATCTTGATAATTAAATAGGCAAATGGTTTTTGGATTGAATTGAATTTTTTTAAGGATGATCTATAAAACGAGACTTATAAAATAAACGGTTCGGATCGTTGAAGTTTGATGTGGAGTGAGCCCCACACCTAATTCCTATTTTTTGAAAAAAAAAAAATAAGGATCCCTTTACGTAAAGGGTCTGTATATATATAGTAGTAAATTATTTAGAAAGGCTAGTGAGGGTAGGCCCAGGCCTACGGTGGCCTTAGAGTGCCTCTGCTTCTTTGTCTGGACGGAGGATGATTATCTTTTCTCCTAATCTCTCTCCCCTTCCCTCCTTTCATATTTGAACGGTTACGATTAAGCTACGTTAACATCTTATATTGATTTTTTTATAAAAACAATAAGACAAAAATCAATATTTGAGAGAAGAGGATGAGAATAGGAGGAGAGAGAATCCTACTCTTGTCTAGACTTAGTTTTATGGTATTTTATGACATTCGGGCCTCGATCTTTGCTTGGTTTGCATGTGATATTTTTGGGTCTTGACACTGTTAAATACGAGACTATTCTGACAGATTTTTCTAAAAAGATCATTGCTCTCGACAAGTTTTTAACTCAATGATCAAAACTTTAATTGGGTCCCTAAAATGAAAAATAGAAATTAACGTCAAAAATAAAATAAATATCAAATGAATTTTGGTTTCATTTTGTTTTTTATTGCGAGGTAGTGCTCAAAAACAAACTAACTACCAACCAAAGCGGCAAAATCCCAGAAAGCACAAGAAAAGCAGCGTAAATCCAGTCACAAACGCCCGTTTTCAGGCGAACCGATTTAGATCAGCGCCAAAACCCGCGAACCCAACAAAACCCACAAACCGAAGCCTTCCCGTCATTTGGATTTGCAGGCGAGGCCTCTGGATGAGTGAGCTTCAGATACCAGATGCAGAGGAAGAGCTGGAGAACATTGGCGACGGTGAGGAAGGTGCTAACGTGCGCCGTATGCTTGATCGCGCTAGTGGCTCTCTTCTCTTTCTCCAAAGTCCCTAACTTCTCCGACCCCGTCAAGCTTCCCACGGTGATCCCCTTATCCGACCCATCTCTATTGTCCCACTTTTTTACTTTTTCCAGAAAATGCAATAGCAAATTCATTCAATTTTTCGACATTTTTCTTGAAGCTTTTGTATTTTTTTTCGATATGGCTTTACTTTATTCGACGATATTAATGTTGGGTTTGTATGAAAAATGCTGCAGATTTCAATTTTTTTGTTGTTGGTATGTACGCATTACTATTGGGTTTGTTCATTTACAAGTATGTTTGGTTCCGAAAAAGTATAAAATGATCGATACGTATATGATTGATGACTCCTTTATGCACTCCATTTGAATGTTGATATTGTGACAACCATGGAAAACTAAAGAACAAGAATTTGAATGCATCAACTTCATGGTTGGCGTTATTACGATTCAACGGAGTAAGATATTAATGAACACATTACCTTTGGAGAAAAAGAGAAAAGAAACACATAATAGAAGCTGTATATTCCTTTGGTTAGGAGTTAGGACTTGGGTCTTAATCTTGTAGACTTTAGATACATTTGTTCATGTGACAAAGTTATGCATCTTTCATGTTTTCACTCCTTTAGACTTGACAGTTGGATGATACAAGTCAGATATTGGATGACAAGCTATGGAAGATTCCACCGACTCCTGATTTTGTGCAGTGTGTAGAGCCAAGTCCGAACTATACACGTAAGTTACTGGTAGAGATTTATTGTGTAGCTATGACATAATGACATATCCTTGGTGTTCCTGATTTCCACTTTACTGTTGTTTATTCAGCTCCTGCAGAGTCACGGGGCTACTTTCAAGTGCGTACAAATGGTGGTCTCAACCAGATGCGTGCAGGGGTATATGAACACACTCTCTTTCTCAAATGTATCGTGTTGAACAATTTGTGTTGAATTTTGATCTTGTCCACATTTTGATTTTGAAATGTGTGTAGCAAAAATTCATTTATGTTAATCCCTTGAGGTTAGCTCAAGCGGTGTGACCGTGAGAGAGGGTGGGTTAATGGGTTAGGATTATGGATAGATCCAGTGTTTGATTTCTGCCAATGTAATTAACGGAAGACTTGCGCAAAACCAAGCGCAGTGGCGTTTTAGGATTCATACAGCTGACCCCACTTAGTGGGATATTTGGTGGTTGTTGTTGTTGTATATTGTTTTTTTCTCTTGATAGTCTCTGGAAAAATAGTCTTATTCTAATCTCTCACATATTACTATTGTGAAACAATAATCTGATTCTAATCTGTCACATTGGGATCTCAAGTTGTATTTGTTCCCGCATAAAGTTTTGGGATAGGCCTTTATCCCTCTTTCTTTCCTATTACTAAATAGGGCGTTTAGGCTTTGAGAGTTGTCTCTCATTATTTTATCTAGTTGCAGTTTGCAAATATTAATTGGTTGCTGCAATTTCTATAGTTATAAAAACATGGAGTTCATGGTGCACAATTGTGACTCGGCTGTACCGGCCTAGATGTTGTGGGGTTTGGTCTGTACCTATGTAATGTTAAAAGACCTGCACGATAGAAGTGATAAAAACCTTAGAACTGCACAATTCTTACCATCATGGTAGGCTACATGACATCACGCTACAAATCTATTTAGATGGCTGATTAGTGTGTTTCACGATGGTAGACACAGAAGCCATAGAATATTTTGCTTTGCTCTATGTACATGATAATTTTATGAATATTATCATCTGATTATCAAATGGAGCTGAAATGTGTCATCCTTGAATTCCAGATATGTGACATGGTAGCTGTAGCCCGCATCATAAATGCCACTCTTGTTATTCCAGAACTTGATCAACGGTCATTTTGGAAAGACTCTAGGTAACACCGTCACTTATTTTACACTCTGAATTCTGTTTTATTCTTAGGTATTATGTCAATGATGCAAGAATTTGTTCCGTATATATGTTGCGCAGCAACTTCTCAGATGTTTTTGACGAAGATCATTTTATCAAGGCTCTAGCTGATGATGTTAAAATTGTAAAAAAGCTTCCCAAGGAACTTGCTTCTGGTCCCAGAGCACTAAAGCTTTTCAGAAGCTGGGCTGGTATGGATTATTACCAAGACGAGATAGCTAGTCTCTGGGAAGTGTACGAGGTGTGGTTTCTGGAACACTCTGGTTTATGCAATGTATTTTATATATTCTTTTTTGAACTAATAAATTCATCTTGTTAAACACTTTATTCTTTTTTTCTAAGGTTATTCGAGCCTCCAAAGCTGATGCTCGCTTAGCAAATAACAACCTACCTCTAGATATACAGAAACTTCGCTGTCGTGCTTGTTATGAAGCTCTGCGTTTTACACCTCAAATTGAAGCAATGGGAAAAGTAAATTCTTAGATCTACATGCTAGTTTGATTTCTGGAATGCCTATTATAACTTTTTAGTCCTATTCCATCTATTTTACAACTTTTTTTTTTGTTTCATTAATGTTGTAGTTGTTAGTTGATCGGATGAGGTCGTTTGGTCCTTATATTGCCCTTCATTTACGATTTGAGAAGGACATGCTTGCCTTTAGTGGATGCACGCAGGATTTAACTCCATCTGAAGCTGATGAACTAAGGATCATCCGGTATGAAAAACTTATGTTGGGAGAAATTCTGTCACGTTGGTCAATCCTTGAGCTTTTGTGATGCCTGTTTTATTTGGAACATGTAGGGAGAACACAAAAAGCTGGAGAAATAAGGAAATTAATTCCATAGAACAGAGATCCAGAGGGTATTGCCCATTAACTCCAAGGGAGACTGGAATTTTTCTCAGTGCTCTTGGGTACCCACCAAACACACCTATCTACATTGCTGCTGGAAAGATATATGGCGATTCTCGTATGGCTGATCTACTATCCCGTTATCCCGTACTGAAGAGCAAGGTATCATTGATGTTTATAATTGATCTTTTCTGTTTTGTTAATAACTGAGCTCTGAATGGAATATGATGAAACTTTTAGAATGTCTGGCTGACCTTGAAGTTAAAATTGAATAATATGACATTCAAATTTATATAGAATGTAGATAGAAAAGTATCACAACGGCTGTAGCAAGGGAGCTTGGCACATTATTCGATCCAATATATTGGCCATATCCCTTAATACCATTTTGAACTAATGGTACTACTACTCTTCTTGGGGGCCCAAATTACTTAGATTTATAATCTCAGACGGAATGTTATCTTGTGCATTTCACTGTCATCTGGCCACACATTTTTGTTTCTTATAAAATCTGGGTACGAAGATATTTCTCTATGGCTGTACATCATTAAAACCATCAAGAGCAAATGCCATACTCAAATTAGAATTTTATCCATAAAGTTTGAGTGGGCGTTGAGATTAAGATTTATTGGTGTGAACAAAGGTGGCGAACCTGCTGATATATCCAGTGCAGATTATCAGAGATAAAACAGATATTAATTAAGAGTCATGTGGATTGTTATGCACAACTGATAAAGTTTTTTTAGAAATGTAGAAAATGACATCAGAGCAGCAAGTCTCCAATGTGACTACGAAAATGATCGGGAGGAAGTCCAAATGAACATCTATATATCTATTCAATTTATCTTGAAATTTTTTGTAATTCGGACATATCTGGGTATGTCTGAAATCCAAACACATGGACTGTAATGCTGGTTTAACCAGTACTGGTTTTCGCTTTCAGGAAGCATTGGCACCCTTTGAGGAGCTTGAACCTTTTACCAATCATGCGTCTCAAATGGCTGCGCTTGACTACATTGTTTCAGTTGAAAGTGATGTATTTATACCTACATATCCAGGACATATGGCGGCGGCAGTTGAAGGTCACCGTCGCTTTCTTGGACACAGGAAAACAATAAACCCTGACAGGCAAGGCGATTTCTTTTTGGAATGATATGTTTTGAACTACTCCAAACACCGTGCTCTGACCAGATATGCTGCAAACTGAATCTGTTTTGTGCTTGTGTGTGTTTATCAGAAAAGCCCTTGTTTCTCTGTTTGACAAACTTGAGCAGGGAACACTTGAGGAAGGCAAAACCTTATCAAATAGAGTTGTTCAAATGCACAGGAAACGGTGTGTGATTTCTCACCTAAAGTTCCATGACAATCACTGTATTCCAACCAATATCATATCTGGTTATTGTGAACTGTAAACATTCACAAGTAACAATTTTTCTATTATCCTTATTTTTCGTAACTGTCTGTGATGGTGGTTATGCAGGCAAGGCTCCCCACAGAAAAGAAGAGGTCCTGCTCCAGGACTTAGGGGGAAGGATAAGCTTCGTTCGGAAGAACCCTTTTATGAGAACCCTTTACCAGATTGTTTGTGTAGAAAAGAATTGCCAATGCAAAGAGCTCGCTAATCATCTCAGAGATTTCAAAACTACAAAATGGTTCCTCTAACGAAAAGGTTCCTGCACTGGTAGGGTGGTGACACAATCGTTCTTTGCAATTTATTGTAACTTTAGAAGTTTGTGTTTCCGTTGTATGCATGGGGACAGCGAAGTGTATGTATATCCCGAGTTTAGAAAGCTGGTGGTGATGTGTTATAGTGTTGATGAAGAGAAAAATGCAAGTGCGCGCAGGTCAGGGAATGTATCGCCGGAACGAGGGCGTTCCATTTATGTGCTTTCCAGAGTTTCTAGAGTTCGTATAGAAACTCACGTTGGGGGATACGAAAATAGATCATTTGTTTGTTTCCAAAGGAACAAGCACTCTTCGTGTATTCATAACTATTTGATGCAGTAAAAGTGAAAGAATTTGATCCTATCTCTGTTATTGTCTGCATTCTTTTTCTTCTTTTTTTCAGTTTAGTAGAAGCCCTTCACAATCCACATCAGCTGCTTTAAAATTTTCAAATGGTGTATCTTGGAACGTAATTATGTGATTATGTATTGAGTCACATGATGAGAAAGAAAGAGAGTGAGTGCATACATTAGTATTTTTCGCCACTGAGACCACAAATGGTTAAATCAAAATGACCTTTTAACCCCTTGAAACCCTCCAACAATACCAAAAATCCAATTGGAATTATGGGACTAAATAATGGCCCTCATTCTCCATCTTCATTTCTCGTTTCTACGGCTTTGACTCGTATGAAACTCTTCGAACAAAAGTAATCAAAGAAATAACAATGTGTAAATTGTACTAGCGTAATTCAGAGAAGCTTATTTGTGCTGGATTACCAAATTCAATTAACCCATGTTATAATATATGTTTATATTACAACTATGTGACGGTGTTACAGTTACAGGTTGACACAAAACTATGTTGTTTGGAATTGTTAGTCTTTACTTTAGACTTAGGGTTCTCATCAATATTGATCCCCGTGGGCTTAAAGATAGGATAACACAATATCATAAGTCGGTGTTACTCTCACTCTCTCTCCCTCCCTCCCCAGCCTCCACCACTTGAAGAAAGACCGAAAGTGTTTACATCCAAAATATGCAAAATTTTACTTATTTGGGTCTAAAGCCAAAATGTAACATTTTGGGGATTAGTGTGCAAATATACCAAAACTTGCATGTGGGAATGTTTCTTCCCATGGTTTAAAGCGGTGGCTTTATTGTGAGTAAGGATGTTGGCAGACTCAAGGATGGACATGTGGTGAAAGAAGCCAACTTGCTTCTTTTAATTATTAATTTATTGCAAAGAGATATGCGGTGGAAATGCAAGCTTGCCTCTTTTAATATTATTTCATAACGTAAATCTCAGTTTACTACCCTGAAATTTCGTGGTTTTCAACATTTAGTACATGAAGTTTTTTTCGTCCCAGAGTCATACCTAAAATGTTAATTTTGGGACAATCTTATACATCCGTTAGTCTTGCTGTCAAGTCTCCCGTTAACTGATAACGTGGCGTCCATGTGGACAATGATTGGGCGTCACGTGTCAATAAAAAAAATTAAAAAAATTAATTATTAAAATAAAATAAAAAACACACGCGCACGCACGCACGCACCCAGAACCCCTTCGTCTTCCCCTACCCTCCACCCCTCCATCCCCTCCGCGGCTCCACCCCTCCATCCCCAGTCACCCACCCCTTGCCCACCCGAGCCACCCCTCCTCCGCGGTAAACAATCTCATAGCCGCCTTCACCAATCACAATCTCGTCAGCAAACCCATTAGTGGAATCTTTAAGCTCTCTGAGAGTTTACCAATGTCCCCACTCCAAATGTGAAACCTCTGGCGCAGCGATCATCCCCTGGTCACCAGACCGAGCCTCCCTGCTGCCATGCGACGACCCACCACCGCCGCCCTTCTCCGGTACGAAATCTGGTGGTCCTCTCCAATCTCAATGTGAATTCTCTGTCGGCCGCCGCTCCCAGCCGGGCTGTTGTAGTGATCGTCCTGTTTGAGAGGCAACGGCTGAGCTTTGGCGGAGTCCGAGTCAGGGTGGCTCTGGTGGTTGATGGGTTTCGGGTGGCTCTGGTGGTTGATGGGTTTCGGGTCGGGCTGCGATGGGTTGTCTGGAAGTCGTCAATTCGAATTTCTTGGATCTCTTTGGAGACGTTCGGGGTGGCTCGGGTGGGCAAGGCGTGGTTGATGGGGGATTGGAGAAGGGGATGGAGGGGTGGAACCGTGGAGGGGGTGGAAGGTTGGGGAAGACGAAGGGGTTCTGGATGTGCGCGTCTTTTTTCTTTTTTCTTTTTTTAATTAATTTTTTTTAATTTTTTAATTTTTTTAATGACACATGACGTGCAGTCATTGTTCACATAGACACCACATCATCAGTTAACGAGAGACTTAACATCAAGACTAACGGATGTATGATACTGTTCCAAAATTACACTTTAGGTATGATTCTGAGACGAAAAAAAACTTCATATACTAAATGTTGAAAATCACGAAACTTGAAGGTAGTAAATTGAGATTTACCCTATTTCATATGCAAGCTGGCAGTAAAGCTTCTCTTCACAAGTTCAATGTTCTCAGCAAAAAGGCTCTCTCTGTTCTCTATATAAAGGAGCAGGGGCAAAAGGATTAAAGACACTTAATCAATCAATCAAGCAACTCTACTCAAATCAGCTCCTCAATTTTCTTGTAAACAAATACTTTTAGCCAAGCACCCTCTACTTTCCTTGTTTTTAGCTCTGCTGCTAACTCGATAGTATCGATCTTCTTTGTATTTTTATTTACAACCTTCAAAGCCATTCCCCAAATCACCAGAAATTGCCACAAGGCTAGAGTAACTTGCCCGATTCATTGGGAACAACCTCGAACCTTGTGTTTGGCATCCCTTTGTACTTATAATGCTTTGTACTTTAAATAATTACATTTCTATACAACTTAGTTCCAGTCATTTAATTTACAAGCAATCTACAATACTAGTCATTTATTTTCCTCTGTCATTTACACTTCCAGCAACCTTGTCCTTTACATATTGTTACATTTCTCCACATAAGTAAAGTCCTTATCTTTAAGGTAAAGAAAGAACCTTGATTTGAGCCACTCCCACTCAATGGCCCAATCTCTTGGTTGGAAGTCGAACTTAGGTGCAATCTCAACCACTCAAATCCGTCTACTAGCGGCAACTAATAGTGGCACGCTCACAATCACCAGTTTCTTGTTCGAGCAAATTCCCGGCATGCCCGCAAAGCTCATGACGAATTTTGGGGGCGAACAGAAAGACTATTGAATCTTGCCAGTCAAGACAGTGATTCTCAAAGACAGACAGTAATCAGCGCAGTGGCGGCAATGGCAATGTCCGTCGTCTCAAAAGTCCCTTCCATTTCTTCCACTTCCTCCTACCACTGCCAGCCTCAACGCCCCAAAATATCCCCTTCTTTCTGTAAGTTTCTTTTGTTTATGATTTATCTGAGTCTTCTGAGAAATATCTATATATACTAAAACCCAAACGGGAAACACTGTTCATGAACAGTGAAAGTAACAGTGTCATTCCATTTTCACCCCTGCTTCTTTTTTGTTATTTCAACTTTGCCCTTCAACATTTTTGTCTGGTTCCTTTTCTTACCTGCTCTCTGCAGTGATTCCCTTTCACTGCTTTTGGTCCTTTTTTTTTTCCCATTTCTTTTGCTTCTCTTCTTTCGTAGCCGTCTGCTCTCTCATCTCTTCGCCTCCGTTGGTCTCAAAGTGGATAGTTTTGTGCTGAGTTCTTCTAATCTTGCATCTAAAACTTTTTTATGCGACTGTATGGATTATGTTCTGTTCAATTTTTTATATTAGAAGCTTTTAATTTTTTTGGGTTCAATTTTAAATAGGTTGTTGCCTTCGGAGTTTTCGTTTGATGACAGAGATGGGGTTTTTGGGGAGAAACTTTTAATCCGTGAGTTTTTTAGTTAGGTTGTGTTATGGGTCTTGACAAATGGATTTGTAAATGGATTTTCTGTTGAAATTGTTTCTCTTCTCATTTTTGGTTTTTTTTTTTTGTGTCATCGGGTTTTGCATGTGGGTGTATAATCAGGTTTTCTTTTGAATTTCAAGGGATTCAGGTTTTTATTTTTCTGGAACTTTTGTCTGCAGCTTTGGAAGACATTTGTGCTTAAGGTGAGAAACTTTGGTTGCTTGCTTTTGGGTTTTGTTGTAGAATTAAATTTTTTATTTTTTTTTTTGAAGAGTTACATTCGTTGGAATTCATTTGTTCTTCTTTTTTCTTGCATCTGAAAAATGCCACATGATGTGAGTTTATAATTAAATATGAATATCAAAATGGATTTTCTGTGCAAATTTTCTGTTTCTGATTTTATAGAACCGAAGAGGATGTTAACAATAATTTACACTGTTTTAGTACCCAGGTTTACAACATGAGCTGAAGATCCAATATCATTTTGGCAGAGACTTAGATATTGAAGACACTAATTTTGCTCCTTATTTTGTACTCTAATGTCCAACTTTTTACATGTTTTATACACTTATAACACCCGCAGCAACGCGCGGGCACTATGACTAGTGAATAAACTAATATGCACTGGGAGACCGAGGTGGCGGTATCCCAAACTAATCACGCTATTTTATATACGCAAGTTAAAACCCCATAGCATCTCAGTTGCACGTAAATTTCTCCTGAAACGAGAAATGGGTTGCTGTTAAATCACAAAAAGTCCTCTTGGTTTCGTGCTGTTTTCATACAGGACCAAATTGTCTGCCATTGCCTATATAGGTAATAAAATTGAAGCTGATGCTGCTAGTGAGGACAGATTTCATAGGAGGGACGTTCTCAAATGTGCTGGCGCCACCATTTGCGTGGTAAGAGCTTTCTCCTCTTTACTGTTTATTATTACTGGCTTCTCGGCCTGCGCAGCTTTTTCGATTATGTTTGTCAAGCGTGGCAAATGCTTAGGACTCTAGGAACGAGAGAAACATGACTTTCTGTTTTTAAGTTTGGTTTGGTTTAGATTATCGTTACCCTCGTTTATAATGTTTTTTCTTCTCCTTTTAGCATTTTAATCAAGCAATCACATTGGTTGGTGTTTCTAAAAAGTTAACCATAAGCGCATTGTGTTCTATACATCTGAGAAGAAACAACGCGTCGTGTCAACATTGTTGAACTGAAGAGTTAAATATAGTTGACTCTGAAATAGGTACTAGTTTTGCTGGTGAGTCACTTAAATTAGAGTGACTTGACGATGAGTTTCTGCAAGTTGTAATGTCTTCTTAGGAATTGATAAGAAGCTCAGGAACATTTGTTCAAGTGGCTGAGGCCGCTGGTTTGATGCAACGCAGACAGCTTCTGAATTTCTTTGCAAGTTTTTCAAATGAAGCTCAGAGATAAGCAGACCTGAAAACAAGGGGCTCGCTGCTGCTTTGAATTTGATAGAAGAAGCAAAGAAGGAAATTTGATACAGCTGCAGTTGCATTTTGGGATCTTACTTGTTCACCAAGTTAAACACTGCACCGGCAAAACGAAAGATTTTCTGCCCAAGAGAATCACTCCATGGTTATTGATTCTAGCACATTCATGTTTGGTTTGGCCAGCTAGCTGCTATGTCTGCATTCTTGGGTCCTCATCAAATAGCCACAGAGACCCTATTAGCCGCTGATCCGGAAGTTTTGCCGTGGGTTCGGAAATACCAACGCGGCCATGAAACAGTATCAGGACACAGATTATGGGAAACAAATTGGAGAGAGAGAGTGAGTGAGACAATATTATTGTATGTCATGAGAAACAAATGTGAATATTTGAGCCCTTCAACCTGATGTAATTTAGCTTCTGGGTGAAGAAACAAAAGCTACAGATTCTCTTTTTTTCATCTTGTTTTCCTTTTGCTTCTCTCCCAAACTGCATCGTTGTAAGGTCGCGTTTTTCACAAAATTGTTTTACCGTTTCTTTAGGCGATAATTCCCGATGTTCTTCATAAGTTTTTCTCCTGTAGCAGCGGGGAAATTCTCTCATTAAACTGCATGAGATACAATCTTTGGGCGAGGCAGCTTCGCTTGCCTTGCCGCCCAGGTAAATCCACCTATCTGGAATACCCAAAAGTGCAGAGACTTGTTTGAATCCTAAGAAAAGCATTGTGCAACGACATACACAATGTGATTCATTGCAACAGAGCTCGAAACACTCTATAATGATCATCTCTTGATGCAAAGGATTCCAAATAAACTTTAAGAAATGACCGCCGTATTTGTTGGCTTTTCTTACACTCCCCCCTCCCACCTATGAAAAATCTCATAACCAAAGAATGATCCCACAGAAATTTCCGAACAAATATAATTTACAACATCATCCTACCTAGGTTTGGGATACATGGACTCAAGTCCGCCCATAAAGGGCCTCAATGGCTCAGGGATAATGACCGAGCCATCTTCTTGCTGGTTGTTCTCAAGTATGCATACGATCATTCGTGGTACTGCACAGGCCGTTGCATTCAGTGTGTGAACAAACTCTGGTGGAGCGAGGCTGCTTTTGCCCTTCTTAGGATTTGTTGACGCTGGTTCTGTAGAACGAAACCGGATCCCAAGACGACGACTTTGATAGTCTGTACAGTTCGATGCGCTTGATATCTGTCCGCCATTCATATTGGTTAGAAGATTTCAGAATAATCAAATGAAAACATAAATCTTTACTATCTCAAAAAACCAACTTTGAACTAGCAGTTTTATAGCCTAGCCTATGAAACCAAGAACAAGTTTTGTTCCATTTTTCTTTTGAGGGGAGAGATCATTGCCATACCTCTCCATATCTTGCTAAACCAGGCATCCATGCTTCAATATCAAATTTACGATAAGCAGGCGCACCTAAATCCCCAGATGCCATGTCCAAAGTTCTGTCAAGAAACTCAACATTACCGTAAACATAGAAAAGTCAAATCAGCTGAACAATCAGAAGGTTGTGTAGAAGTACTCACTTGTAGTGTAATCCCAGCGACGAAAACAGGTCTTCTTCAATTCTTATGAGCTCTTCATGGTACAAATCACTATCCTCTGGTCGGCATAATATAAACATCTCCAGCTTGCTGAATTGGTGGACTCGATACAGACCCCTGAACAGAATAAAAACAATTTATCGTATGATGGACAAAGCCTACAAGTCTTACAGAACATTCTCTACTTGCACACAAGACTATGAAAAACAAAAACCTACGGGGTATAACCTTCCACAATATGGAGATATTGCCACCACAGATATTGTAACAAAAAATTGATTTTGGACCACTGTTTAGAAATTTAATACAATTGATAAGAATGCTTCTGCATGTCCACAAAAACAGAGACAATAAACCATGCCATATTTTGGACTGCACATAGTAGGCAGAACGCATCTTACTTAAGATTTCAATCTGTCACTTACAAGTTACAAACCGAAACTACAGAAAGTTAGATTGAAAATTGGTGTATCATTCATATATTCCACTCCCAGATTCTTGTGGATAGAAAATAAACATTGCTTACAAGAGAGCCAACCAGTGGATCCCTATCACTAGCGGGCATGAAAAAAATGCTTTCAAAGTTCAAGGCATATAAAACCACAAATCATTTTGATATTCATTGACTACTATACAAAAGCCACCTCATTTGGGTTGGATAGACTGGATAATTAAAGCATGATGACATTCATCATGTTGGCATATTTGGACAGTCACAGGGATAGAAATTTCCAATTTGGCAGATGCCGTTTACAAAAAATAGGAATATTTTCAATAATATGGGACCATAACCCAAGTGGTTTGAGTATTTTTCACAAAGAATGGGTGAACCAATTTGGTTTATGTATTCATACGCTGTTGCATTTAACTACTTGCTCGCGCTTCTTATAATTTCTTTTGTTTTCTGTTAATAAAAAATTGTTTTTTGACAGAGAAATAGATATGTTGTTGCGTTTAATTAATAATTTAAAGTAGATTAAGAAAGTGATGAAGTATAAACCACAAAGGAAATATGAGGTCGCTGGAAATGTTGAAAATTTACCTTGATGCTGTACCTGCAGCGCCTGCCTCAGTACGGAAGCAATGGGAAATTGCCACATATTTCAGAGGTAACAATGATGCAGCAAGTATAGAATCCATATGAATTCCCCCAACAGGAATCTCTGCCGTGCCGATGAGGCACTGATCACTATCCTCAATAGAATACACCTGTTTATATTTAGCCAGAGATAAGGCAACATTTTATTTCTTAGCAGACTATGAGAAAGAGAATGTTTGAACTAACCTGGGTATTTGCTCCTCGGGGCTGGAAACCACATTTTTCAACAACAGAAGATCTTACAATTTCTGGGGTTGTTAAAGGTGTGAAGCCCCTTTTCATGACTTCCAAGAGTGTCCAGTTAATAAGGGCCATCTCCAGGAGTACTGCTTCATTCTTCAGATAGTAAAACTTTGAGCCACTGACCTGTAGAAATTAGTAAAATCTTAGTTGCATTGAAAAGAACCCTTTCCCTTGTTAAATGAATCCAATATCCCTTTAAACCAATGTTTTTGGAAGTAGCATAAGGCTTAGTTGGATTTGATATAAGCATGACCTAGAGGATTTATGAAATCTTCCAATTTATCCCAGAAAGATCCCGAAAATCTCCAACTCAACACAAAGTCCAATTTAAATGCTGAGACTGGAAATTAAGTGGCATGATTTTCTTCGTTTACCATATACTAGAGACACTTCAACACATTAAATAAGACAAAGATAGTACCTCTGAAGCAGCATCAAAATCAAAAAGATCCAGTTCCTTTCCAAGTTGAAGGTGATCCTTTGCAGGAAAGCTAAACTCCCGTGGGCTGCCTACCTACAAAAGGACATAGAAAATGAGGAAGAATGCAGAACGAACATGGACTACAAAACCTCTCTTGTGTGTGTGTGTGTTAGAGAGAGAGAGAGAGACCATATTTCTTAAGGTTGAAAAATCCTCTCCGCCTATTGGGACATCAGGATGAGTCATATTTGGTATACATTGTGCTTCCTGCTGAAGCTCATCAGTAAGTTTAAGCAGGTCTTCTTCCAAAGAAAGAAGCCCTTCCTTCAGATTCTTTCCTGAATGCAAAAGCCAATAATTCTAGATAACTCAAATCTAAATCAGCACACCAAGAAAACAAAATGAATATACAAAAGAAGGGCACACTGATACCTTCATCTATAAGTTTTTGACGCTCGGATGGCTCCAACTTTCCTTTCATCTTGTTTGCCACCACATTCCTTTCCCCACGAAGCCGTTCAACTTCCTGCTTTCTGTGAGTAACAATTAGCTATGTAAACTACGAAACAAAACAACACTTTTTCAAAACTCAAAACAACAAATTTCCAAACTCTAAAGCCAATTGCACAACAGGACAAAAACCCCACGGAGCAGTTAATCGAAATACGAATTGCCTGCAGCACTTGTAAAGATTCAGCAAATCAATCAATCACAAAAGTTAAAAATCTGACCTTTTGAAGACTCAGCATTTTGTGGTAGAGCTCAAGCACAAGTTCCAGATTGGCATTGGAGTTCCTCTTCTTTATGTTGGCCGCAACCGCGTCCTTGTTGTCTCTTATCCACTTGAAGTCTATAGCTGCTTTCCATTGCTGCTTCACACCTGCATCTCCCCACAAAGAAAAACACAAAATATTAACAACAAAAAAACAAAATTCAGCTCCAATTTATTCAAAACTACAAATTGGGTTGTGAAATGATCGAACCCTTTTCATCCGGGCTTGTTTCTTTAGGGGTTGCGGTAGCAGTTGCCTGTGCGGCCGGGGCCGAAAGGCCTCTGACGAAGAAGGGCGGAGGAAATGGAAATCGTTGTCTGCGGCTATGGTGGAAGAGGAAGGTTTGGGAAAAGGGTTTGAAAACGGAGCGGAAAGAAGAAGAAAATGAGGGTGGAGGAATAGTGGCGAGCTTCAGGGTTTGCAAGGTTGTCCCGCCCAAACCCATCGTTCAGCTGCAGACTGCAGAGCGTGCGAAAACCTGCTTGAACTGGTGCACCGTGAAAAGAGAGAGTGCTTGGAGAGCATGAAGGGACTAAATTTATTCCCAATTTTTATTATTTCTAACCAATTTATCGACAACTTTTTTACGTTTTGCATGCAGAACAAAAGAAAGAAAGTATAAATAACCAAAGAAACAAAAATGAAGAAATCTCATAGCATCTCCAAAGGAGATGTCTTTGGAGACGTCGACATCCTAGGTGGAATGTTACTGTGCATATTTGACATCAAAAGTCTCACTAATCGAAGTATTATTTGCTGACTGGATTTAAAGGCTTTGTAATTTGAAATCAAATATGACATCAATGTCACAGAATGTCTATTCCGTTATGAACGTCGATGACAGACAGGGAGTGCCAAGTAGTGAAAAATTGCCCAAATATTATGGGCCAAAGATTATGAACTCGTTTAGAAATACTTTTAAAATGGCTAATATCGCTTTTAGTGAAAATGATTTTAGAACTAATTTTTAGTAAAAATAAGTGCTTTGGAATCCAAAAACATTTTCTATAAAAACATTTTCAGTCTGTTATGTACTTTCAAATGAACCCTACAACACAAGAATTATAGGATAAGAAAATTAATGATGATAAAGATATAGAGTTCATTTAGAAGTGTTTTAAAAATGACAAAAAATATTTTTGGCAAAAATGTTTTAAAATCAATCATTAGTAAAAATGCAAGTGAATCCTGAAAAAATACTTGAATGCTTCCTACAAGAAACACGTAATTGGTGCTTCTTGCAAAATCACTTCAATTGCTTTTAGAAGCCAAAAGTTTTTTTCTAAAAAAAATTCAGTTATTTTAAAAGCACTCCAAACAAACCAATAGGATTATTAAGCAATTATTATGACTCTCCAAAAGAAACAGAACATTTTAAATATCAAAATAAATAAATAAAAAGTTTTGAATCTTTAGAATAAATAAAAAAATTAAAATAACCAACAAAAATTTATGTTTTAATTTTCATTTGGAGAGTTGTAATGAAGGGTATATTGTGGGAATCCAAAATTTGTTTTTTAGAGAATTACTTTCTAAATTTTATGTGTAAGCGGAGTCTGTGGTAAGAGATTTAAAATAAAAAAAGTAAAAAGAAAGGTAAATAGGAAAAGTAGCTAAATTTATTTTGTTAAACTTAGGACTACGATCTGATGATATTTCTTTTCACTTAAAAAGTGAGAGGTTTTAGGTTCGAATCTCGTTGATGGCAAATTCGATACCAAGTTAGGCTGCACATTGTGTGCCTTAACCGAACTCTCTATTCCTTTAATGTAAAAATATCGATGTATTCCAAAAAAAATACTCGGGTGAGAGAATGGAATGATTGGGACCAATGGGAAGCGACTATTTGAGTTTCACGATCCGTGGCACATTACATCCGAACCGTTCACTATCGATCGTAAAACAGCACAGCGAGTGAACGCAATGACCGTCCGATTGGCAGCGGGGCAAAACAGTAAATGGGAAACAAGGCGGTCGGCGATTCCGCCGCCAAGTTGGGTTTGTTGAACAAGCACTATATATACAGAGAGAGAGGTACGACCTTTCAATTCGCACCTACGTTTCTGAATTCGTTTTCTGAGAACAAAATCTCTCCTCTTTCCAAATCCAAACCCTTTCTAAATCCAAGAGGTGATCTTTCTTTTCGCTTTCTTGTTCTTCATCTGCTTCGATTCAATTTATCGCGATTGCTTCTGCGATTGGGAATCAGGTTTCTTGGGCTGCGTTTCAGATTGGTATTTTGTAAAAGCGAATTGGGTTTTGATTGTTGGGGTTTAATTTGTGGTTGCAGATGGCCCGTACCAAGCAAACTGCTCGCAAGTCCACCGGAGGCAAGGCTCCAAGGAAGCAACTTGCTACCAAGGTTCGTAGATACCTTCTTCAAACCCTAATTTTTGCCCACTTTAATCTGCTTTGTTTTCTTTCAATTTGTTAATTCTGGTTTCGTATTTTCTCAGGCTGCTAGGAAATCAGCCCCCACCACCGGAGGCGTGAAGAAGCCCCACAGATACCGCCCTGGAACTGTTGCTCTTCGGTAAGTATTCGAACCCCCATTTATCTACCCAAATAATCTTAAAATTTGTAATTTTGATTCTGGGTAATTACTGAAATCAAATAACATTTGGTGATTGATTGTTCTTGTTTTGTAATTTGAATTCTGGGTGTTTTAACAAGTATGATTTTACGTTGCTGGATTGTGATTGTAATGTGTTTGTGAATATGGCGCAGTGAAATCCGCAAGTACCAGAAGAGCACAGAGCTGCTAATCAGGAAGCTCCCATTCCAGAGGCTGGTTCGTGAAATTGCGCAGGACTTCAAGACTGACCTGCGTTTCCAGAGCCATGCTGTCTTGGCACTGCAGGAGGCTGCCGAGGCGTACCTCGTCGGGCTGTTTGAGGACACTAACCTGTGCGCCATTCATGCCAAGCGCGTCACTATCATGCCCAAGGATATCCAACTTGCCAGGAGAATCCGCGGTGAGAGGGCTTAAGAGATGAAGAAACAGAAACAGAAGAGAAGCTGCTCTGTGTGAAAGGGCTTTCGGTGGGCAAGCTTTGATCTGATTGATTAATGGCACTTAGATTTTAGGGTTTATAATCTGTGTTGGTTAATGGGTAATTTTCAAGAGTTGATGACTTTAGTTTTCTTTGGTTGCAATTGTAATTGTGGTTGAACCTCTTTCGAGTTCTATCGACTTGATAAATGCAGTTTGTGTTTCAAGTTACTTCTTCCATTTTCCTATTCGATATCTGCACGTAAACAATCAAACAAACGAAAAATGGATTTGTGAAGGACAAATAGACGAGCTTTTAATATTTTAATCCTAATTCTAAAGCACTTTAGAGAGAACATTTTGGTACAATATCGGTGTATCATGAGATATGACAAGTGATGTACAAATCATATTAATGAATGAGTTTATCCTAGTAGACTTTTGTATACAACATTTGTCAACATATTACAAGACCCTCTAACAGAAGGATGGGCATCGGTAACAAAGCTGGCTTTCCGAAAAATACGACGGAACAAAATACACTGAATTATTCCGCACACTTTTTTTATCCTTAGAAATAAATTATTTACTTTTGAAATTTGACTAAAAATAAGTAGTCATGAACTAAAGTTCAAATAATTGTTGCACAAAAACTGATGGAAAAAAAAAACCAATATCACCAAGGCACAGTGCATCTTTATTGTGTGGCAGGTGCAAAAGGCTCTTAACAAATGTCGCCCAGCTTCCATCCGGGTTTGGGCAACTATTTTACAACAGCTAATGCAGAAAGTCATGACAAATGAAAAACCATCTTTTATTGATGAACAATAAGATCATTTCAAGGACTACAATTTTGCTGTATTCTGAAACAAGCCAAAATTTCTTATTAAATCATTGTTTTCAAATAGGGCATTCCCTGAGAGAGTTCAACTCTCAATGTAGAAACTCATCTATTGGAGGAAAACTTGGATATAACAGCATCGCGCAGACCAACGCTTGGTTTTTAAGCAAACACCGTCTACAGGGGACCTGGAAAAGTTCCGTTCTCCCTTTGCTCGTTCCATCTCTCAACCTGATATACATACAAAGAGTACAACAAGAACACTGTTAACTTTAGCACTGCTAAGGAATACGGACTTACGAGAGATCAGCAGCCAACTAGAAAACCTGAACTGAAATGAAAAACAATAACAATTCCTTATAGATTGTAAACAGATAAGCAAAAGGAAACTCAACAGCAGCACAAACAAATGCACATGTGGGCACACCAGTAACTAATTCACACATTGGCGAATGTCTTGAACTATAAGTGCGTGTGCAAGGGTTCTATTCTATACTCGAGATCGGGTACTTCATCCGAACAAGGAACTGTATTCATTTTGACAAATATTGAAAATATCATAAATGTTCTCTTGGTCACTAGAACAGGACTCTTGAAAGTATAATATATACGATTCATCAATCCTTCAAATGAGGAATATTCAAAGTTCCAATCTTGAGCAAGACTGGCTGCCCACACACCTGAAGTGCGGGCGAACAAAATCACACCCCCTTAAAAAAAATTACTAAGAACATTCACAAACACTCGCCACAGATTGTGGCATATTCTCTCCTCCCAGCAGGAAAAACTTAAATAAGGAAGAGAAGAAACTATAAAAAGATCAGCAATGATCTAAGTGTTGAAAACATCTCAACAGATATTCTTCTAAGATTTTGCTTCGTATCTTGTGTAAACTAGAGTAGAAACAATCGATATCAACTATAAGCATAATAGAACTGCTTAATAACTTGTTATACGACACATATTTTTCTGATCTCACAACAGTATTTAAATCTCTAACCTCTCCCAAATATATACAAAATAGCAAGGTGAGTCAGACGAAAAAGGGAAAAAAGCAAGGTGATCCAATTGAGAAATCTATTTTACATATTAGGTTCAGTTTCTAGTACAAAACGCATTACAAAAATACCAATGCTATTTCGGTAGCAATGAATGGCTAAAGAGTAGATCTGAAATTTAATGTGCAGAGATCAACATGAGTAAAAACATTAAGCCCAACAAATTGTAATAAGATGTGTGGGATTCCTTTATTTTACACATGGTATCAATTGATTGTGGCCTTGTCAACCATATATCTGTTTTCCCTCCTTCCAGATTTGTAACCACTTACAACACTATAAGATCGAAAATTAGAAAACTTCTCCAATTGCAAAGGCAACTTAACTAAACTAAATTAAGAACACTATGATTCAACATGTTGAGGATGCCGAAGGCCATACTTTCAATATAATGGCAAACACTACAATTTTAGGGCCTGAAAGAGCACTGAAATTACATACCCATTCACCAGGGCAAAGAGAGCGGTAAAACTTTGCAAATTTGTCACACTCCGGAGCATCTTCCCCCTTTGCAGCTATGCACCTGAAAATAATTGGACCAGTGAAAACATTGTCAAAAACTTCCGCACCAAGCTAGAATGTACGTGATAAATGCTGCTCAAATAACAAAAAGGAGTGGTGTGCCTGTGTGTATTTGTATACATACCGATGATACTCTATATATCGGGTAAAGCAATGCCTTGTCTGGTTAGTAGTTGGGAAACGGAAATCTGCTGGTGCTGTCTCAATCTGGACATGAAAATAGAATGCCAGTGAACAAATCAAACATATAAAGATAAAAGATAAGATACGATATGCACTGTGTTAGGGAACAAAGAGAAATCATTGATAACTTTATAGGCAACTAACCTTAATTTCAGGTGTCTCTTCAACTACTTCTTGGTCACCTGAGTTTTCAGTACTATCACTGCTTTCTTCAGCAGCAGCTTCAGAGGTAGGATTGGTTTCAGTGCCTTCTTCAGTAGCAGCAGTTGGACTGACTTCACTGCTTACTTCAACAGCTGGTGTAACTTCAGAGCTTTCTTCTGCAGCAGCAGCAGGTGCTTCCTCAGGTTTCTCAGAAACAACTTCTTTTACTTCGACAGGCTTGGCACCCACATCTTTCTCCAATGCATATTGCTGTATGTCAAAGTAAGACAGGGAAACACTTAGCCATTACTCATCTTATGCCATTGAAAAGAAAGGACTAACAAAGGACGAGCATATAACATCGTCGAAGGCAGCAAGATTTTTATCATTATCCAGAAAACAGCCATATGGCACAGATAGCAGGCCCTGCACTAGTTCTTAGTGTAATACAACTAGATTGCAGAGTAATATTAAGCTTAATACAACTAGGTTGGTTGCATGCCTGGGGAAGGATACGGGGAAAGGGGAAAACTTTCAGCATATCTAGTTCGGTTAGGAACAAGCAAATACATGGCCCAACTGCACCACAACAGGTCATGCCTACTTCGTGGAAGAATTTTTTGTACAAAGGAAGTGGGCACTACACTCCGCTATGATTCTGCAAGCATGTGAGTCCTAGACGAGCCTAATGTATCCCGCAATCACAGTGTCAACTTTTCTTAGTACTAATATACTACCAGAAATATTACCCTACTTTATGCTTTCCCAAGCTCAGGCTTGCTTTAATGTGGCAGGAATAACTCGACATTATAACGAGATGTAGTAATACTTGTTTTAGGACCAAAGACATGCATTAAACCTGGCGATACATTATTTTCTCCACACGATGTCAAGTTTCGACATCATCTTCTATGAGCGTGTTTCATTCAAGGTGATGTTACTCCGTCCAGGAGTCTGGCACAAACCGTTTACTTCTTTAAGAGCCTAATACCGCAGTGTGGCTTACATCTTACCTAATTGATTGACTGGCCTAAAATGCTCCTCTAAAGCAATAAACTTGTAATGCTTATAAACCGCTCGGTTACCTGCCTTACACGATAAAGTGTTACACAACTTTGGAAAAAATTGAAAGGCACACCAAACAGAGTAAATCAAAACCTAAAACTTGTCTATAGCAATATTTAGTTACATTAAAAACACAATTAAGCACGCAGCACGCGACCGTTGATCAAAATTTTCAAGCAATTCTGAAGGTTTAATGAAAACAACAAATTTAACATTTTTCTATAGAAAATTAAGCTCTAGATTTACACAGCAGATCATTGAAGCAAAAGATTATTAAAACAAGAGCACAGATCCATAATTTGATGCAAAATTTCAAATCTTTCCTTCTAAGAATTAACATCTAGATCGAAGTAACAAGCGAACATTTCCAGGAACGAAATTGGAACATTTGGAGAGATAGAGAAAACGATCGAAATGGTACCTCAGCTAGGGTTTGGATTTTGTCGGCTTTCGTCTCCGCCATTGATGGAATCGGATCTGCTTCAGCTGCTCTCGCGTTTCAGGATATCAGGCCGCCAAGGAGAGAGAGAGAGAGAGAGAGAGAGAGAGAGAGAGAAGACACGAGAGCAACGAAGCGTGTGGATGGTTTAGGTATTACCGTCTAGAAGCTGGGAATTTTTTAACTGAGTTACTGAGTATTGAGTCAAACAACTGACAATCTTGGGCCTGTTTCTGTAAATAAGGATGGGCCGTTGGCGATGAAGCAGACATGTTTGATTAATATTAAGCTTGTCACTTGTAAGGAACGAATCCGGATCCTCTTTGTGAGGATCCCGAGATCTTCTTTGTGAGGATCCCGAGATCCATCAATCGTGTTCATTCATTGTATATCGTGCGATCATAAATTATATTAAATTTATTTATTTAAAATTAAACATAAATAGTACCTGACAAAAATTAATCACACGATGTACGATAAACAGATACAATTCACGGATCCTGTTGGGTAAGGAACCAGCACCCCCTTCCAAGTAAACAACTTCACATGTGTACAAGTCTTTTTTTGTGTGTTTTTAACTCATTATTCAGCGCGACTTAGTACTATGATCTAGTGATATTACTCTTCACTTGTAAGTGAGAGATCTTAGGTTTAATTATCGCCAAATGTGAAGTTGAACCACATTATTATGGCAAGCCCATTATAAGGCTTAGTCCACTCCCCCATCCATTTAGTGTAGATATTATCGTTCGTTCAATAAATAAATAAATAAAAAGAAACCTGTTATTCAGCAGATGCTAGATTGTCGTGATAGTCATGATTTGCCTTTTTAACCTATTGCATTCTAAATTTAAACTCTCCTCATTTTCCTTAGTATAAATTATTATGGATTTGAATATCGCTTGTGATAAAATTAAAATAAAATAACAAATCATTGCCCACTATTTGAGCCAGTAGCGTGAACAGCAGACTAGTTGTTTAAATAGGGCATTAAAGTAATTTCATGTACGAGAATGTTGAGTCTCGCCCTTGGCCTTACAGGGCACACCTTACCCTCTACGGGTAGATAGAAAATAACAAATGATTTTGACCTGATTGTGTGCAACTACTGCCTACAAAATAAAATTTGAGCTTGAACTTGCATATCACTAGAACCTCGTTTCATAGTGCTAAGCACTGGCGAAGCTACATGGGCACAATGAGGGGCGACCACCCCTTCTCTCGCCGTAAATGAAGCCGAGGAGCGAGTAACCGCCCCTCTGGTCCGTCGAAAAACTTGTAGGTAGCAGCCCTGTATTCTTCTGCTGCTGCACAGGCCCTGCGGACGGCAGCTTCTTGTTCTCCGTGTGATGCGAATCTCGGCTGCAATAAGACAGCCATGGTTGTAGTTAC
Organism: Heteromeles arbutifolia; assembly: GCA_024362995.1. NCBI lineage: Eukaryota > Viridiplantae > Streptophyta > Magnoliopsida > Rosales > Rosaceae > Heteromeles > Heteromeles arbutifolia. The sequence continues at coordinate 24,554,112 of JANCRC010000013.1, read as the reverse complement.
AGAGCTTGGTGCGGCATGCCTTGCAGATTGCAGAGTCTGCATACCCACCATCGGGAAGAAGAAGGCGAAAATGTTAAAACCTATTTTTTATAACTTAGTTACACGAGTTTTGCTTACATTTTACACGTGGTAGTAGTTACTGCCATTCATTTCGCCACAACCAGGAGAACATCACATAGAATTCTAATAATACTCTAATTGAAAGAAAATTATGCCTGTACTAAAACCCAAGCAAAAGTTTCTTGTTTACCAGCAGTGAACTCCCTAAAATGCCCTGTATCTTAATCGACAAAATAAAAAGAAAGAAAGAAAATAATACTATTATATTACTGTATTTTGTAATTGTATTTCTTTTTTCTTTTTTAGGGTACACACTATCATATAAATATACACTATATTCTTTTGTTTTATATAAGTTGCAAGTCACACATATACAATATAAAATAAATTCATACGAGATTCAAAAAATATTTCGTAATGCACCATAAACTTGTAATTACTTGAACTTTTATGTCATACCATTAGATGATTTACCAAAGTACTAAGGAGCATTTTTCAATATGTATATATATATATATATATATATATATATATATTATATGTTATATAATAAATATGCATTTATTTATATGATATATAATAAATGAAGGCTTCGTTTAGGCGCTAGGCGTTAGGCCCCAGCCCGTCACTTGACTAGCACTTAGCGTTTTTTGGACCTTCCTCATTATACATTTACATAATGGAACGATACTAAAAGAAACGACACTTGTATCCTCCTTCAAATACGGTTAGTGCAAATCCTCCTTTAAATACTTCGAGTACTCCAAGTTCTCCCTTGACTATTCTAATTAGTCTAGATGCTCCTTGACTATTAGATAGTTCTCGATAAAATGAGGTTACTGAGTTGGATGAAATATTGGTTAACCTTCTTGCAGATCTTGGACTTAGACCTTGAATGGTTGTCTAAATTCCTTTGAAACCTTTTACCCTTTATTAAATTTCGCCACTCCTGTGAATAATTCATGGCTTCGCCACTGATGCTAAGCGGCAACTATTGACAAATTAACAAAAAATAAACACGTTAGATTATTGTCAAGTTATCCAATACAAGTCTTAATTAAAACATGTGGGGTAGTGGTTTACTAGTAATATAGTCCATGCCGTCTACAGTTCTTATACAAACTTGTATGATAGTTAGGGACGTGATAATAATTAAAAAAATGATTTTTCTAAACTCCCTGCCAAACTTAGACCAACGGTCATGGCTAATACCACAAGACAACATAAATAGCTCTTAAAAATAATTTTCACTAGACTAATCATTTAAGGTTGCATCGTCATAGCATTTGGTACCACAAATTGACAATCCATGGTTGACACTCCACCTATGCATGTGTAACGTTAACTTACATAGGTTCATAACCAGGACAAACGGCCTAGTAAAAAAGTACCAACGTCAACATTTTAAAGAGAGAAAAAAAGGATAGGCTGTAAGACCATCTCCAATGGTGGGCTAAAAGTCAAATTACCTTCCAAAATTTCCCTCTAAACTCACTCCAATCCAAGGGGAAAATTTGGGCTAAATGCTAAATGCTAAACCAAGGCCAGATTCCCTCCAGAATTTAGCCCAGAAATTGATGTGGGCTCCACCGAACCAAGTGAAAATATTTATCGGAATTAAAAAAAAATTTATTAAAATGTTCATAAAATTAATTTACTATAGTCTACATATTTATTTTTTTTTAAATTTTAATTTAAGAAAAAAAATAGCCTAAGTTTATTCTTTAATAATCTCGAGCTAAAATTTTAGGCTAGAACCGTTGGAGTAGAAAAATTGTTTTTGGGCTAAAAGCTAAATTTTTCGGGCTAAAATATTTGGCTTTTAGCTTAACCATTAGAGATGGTCTAAATACACTTGATTGTAATCACGAATAAAATACAATTATTAACTAGCTTCTTTTAGGCTCCGAAAGAATAAATAATTATTATCTGCCACGAGTTATTACCTCATTTTTCTTCTTCTTTTTTTTTGAAATAAGTCGGATATTCATTAACATAAGTTAGAAAAAAACTTGGACAGTCATAGTTGACAACCGTGTGTATATTTGATGATTCTTCATTTTGATAAAAAAAAATAAGTAGAAAAAAGTGAAGGAATGTTGGACTAACTTTACATGTATACCCCACCCTTGATTGAAAAACGTGTTCTCTTTACCGTACAAATTGCATGATGGAATAAGTAGCAACGGGTCACAACTCTCTTTATCATGTAAAGAGCTTTAGATTTTGTTTGACCGTAATAGTTTGCACAAGAATAATAGTTCAAATCGTAAAACTCAATGACACACAGACAATCGCCGGGTGGTTTTTTTGTGTGATGGTTTTTATCTTTTTGGGAAATGGTAGGTGCCTCGCATACAGTTATTGTTGAAGAGGTAATCTCGTTTAATCTTTATCTATTTGAAAGAAAAATAAATGTATAATACACAGTCTCATTATGTTTGATCGTTAAATTCAATAATGTATATCATACATACTCCAAAATTTTCGAACTGTTTCATCCTATAAATGATCAAATTCCATAAAGACTTCATGGAAGGCAGGAGGTGTAAAAATTTTCAAAACGAATGTCTTGATGTATTTGAATACTTGGTTACTAGTATTATCCCATGGATTTTTAGGAAAACTAATGAAAAGTGCTTGAATACTTTGAATTTTAATCAAAAGGGCAAAAAGATGTTGTAAGTGAATATTATCAGGAGTGACTTTTTAGAGTAAAAATGTTATTTTCGTTAAAAGTGAACAGTACCAGAAGTGTTTCTATAAAACTTTCCAAATTTTTAGGATCAATTACGCGTATTTTAATGAAGAATTTTTGAGTTGTTTTTCTAGGGAAGTTAAAAACATGAGGATGATAGAAGAGATTTTTGGAAACGAGTTTATCATTACAGTAAAGTTTTAAGCATGAATATGAACGTTAGGATGGTGCTGAACTCATTCCCAACACGAGATATAAATTAATTTGAAATTTTGGGTGTAACATTTGGCATGTTGATAAGGCAAGTGTAACAGAAATTTTGACCAGATGAGAGAATTTCTAGTTCCAAAAAAGCTAACATTTATTTATTTGGTAAGTTGGAAAATACCCACCACCATTAAATACATATGCCATGTCATTACAGAACAAATGTTTAATCCCTACCAAACAAATCTGCAGGTGTTATTATCTCTATTTATTATTTAGTAGGGCTTATTATTCATCAAAAGGTGGTAAAAAAAAACCAAAAAAGGACTATTTTGTACTAAGGAAATTATATAATGGCATTAAAAATCTTCCTATTTGGAATTGTGTCTGTTTTGACTGTCTAAAAACTTTGATAATGTAACATCATAAAGCAATTTACCATGTATCAAAACTAAAAATTGTTTCCCATAAAAAAAAAATGTAATCTTGCTTGCATGACTAGCGATGTAACTAGAAGTAAACATGATAGGTCGTTGACAAAAAAAAAAAAAAAAAACATGATAGGTTGATTTTTTTGTTAACTTTGTGATACGACTAAACTAGCGTTTTGTAATTAGCAGAAGAATAATTTTGAGAAAGATAAGTGAGGTTAAAGGTGGGGAGATGCTTGGCTTGCATTACGGGTCATGTCCCTTATCTTCTTTTTAAGTGAAGAAAGAGACCAATCTTCTTTTTAAGTGAAGAAAGAGACCAAAGAGACACACACACACTTGTTAATTGCTTCTTTTTTGTTCTCGACTTGGGACCATAAAAATCATTTCTTTTATTTTCTTTTTCTTAATTCCTTTTTCCTTTATTTTTAATTTCCCTAAAAAAATAAAAACTTTATTTTCCTAATTCCATATAAATAATATACGGTCCAGTCCAGTCCACACTTGTCCCTACTCGTCGACTGCTCCCTCAGAAGATTATCCTCATTTCCCATTCCCCATTCCCCACCACTCTCCGACCAACAACCCCCCTCCACCGCCCCCCAGATATTATCAGATCTACTCAGGCCACACAGAGGAGGGAGGGAGGGAGAGAGAGAGTCTGCTGAGTTTGTATGTGATTTTGTGTTGTTTTTTTTTTTTTTGTTATGGATAAAAGCTGTCCCTCTTCAACTACTGATTCAGCTGCTCACACTACTGCCGCTTCCAGTGGCGGCGGCGGAGGAAGCTTCAACACGACCACCACCAGGGACAATTACCTCAAACACGTCAACAAGCTCTCTCACAAGATCTCAAAACCCACCACCACCAACACCCAAAACACCTTCCTCAAAAAACCCAACTTTGAAAACCCACCGCCTCCTCCTCCTCCACTTCCTCTTCCTCCCCAACAGCAGCAGCACCAGCCGCCGGTCTACAACATCAACAAAAATGACTTCCGCGACGTCGTTCAGAAGCTCACCGGCTCTCCCGCCCACGACCGCTTCTCTAACCCGCCGCCGCCCGTCCACCAGCCCAAGCCCCAGATCAGCTCTCGCCTCCAGCGCATCCGCCCTCCCCCCCTCGCTCAGGTTAACAACCGCCCCCCTCCCTCGGTAGAATGCGCCGCTCCACCCCCAAACGCCAGCAATCCAATCATCCCACCCATGGGATCCGCCGCCGCTCACTTCAACTCCATCGGACGGTCCACAACCCCTCTCTCTCCCCTCCCTCCTTTCCCAACCGTACACGGAGCGGCTGAATCCCCCGTCTCAGCCTACATGCGGTACCTCCACAACTCAATCTCAGCCGTCGATTCTAACAACCAGAAGTTCTCGGGATTCTCGCCGCTGGCCCCACTTGTCTCGCCGCGCTGGACCAATCTGACGCCGTCTCCGCAGCAGAATCAGCAGGTTGCGCCTCCGCTGCAGGGGATAGGTACATCAGCGAATCAACAACCGCAGACAACGACGGCGATAGCTTCACAGCCGCAGTTCGCGATGCCTCCGTCGCCGCTTCCATTCGGGTGCTTGAATTCGCCGCGATCCTCGTACCCATTGCTTTCCCCAAATCAATTAGGGTTTCCTCAGCTGCCGCTCTCGCCGACAGTGCCTGTACCAAGCCCTAGGTGGAGAAGTTTCTAAAGTTTCTTCAGGTAAGTCAAGCTTCAAAACACAGTCGTTTTAGGGTTTAGGGTTTTTAATTTTCAGTTTTATAAAAAAGACCAAGAACTTTGTACATTCTGGGTTGAGGGGTTTATTCAATCACCGGTGGGTGGACGGAAAACGGTCCACCGCCGTTTAAAGTTAGGGCATTATCTTTGTTATGTAAATGGGATATATGAGAGTGAAAGATGTGTAGGTTTGTTCTTTGTTTGTTATCTGCATATTTGGGGTTTAATCAAAGGTTAGAAATGTTATATATACAGAATTTGTGTTGCTAAAATATGCTTTTGTTGTTAATTATCATAGTTTTGTGAACTTTCTGCATATCGATTTGCTAATTGGATGATATAAGCATGTCTGGCTCATATATGTTTGCGAATTCTAGACGGAAGTTGTTATTGGCACTCCAAAATAGTCTGAAAGTCAAAAAGTTACCATTTGCGCTCTGTCAAGTGCGATGTCTTCCTTGTGTTTTATAACGGAGGAGTGTATATGACTTCTTCGGAGTTCCAATGACAGTTCCCCTTTTGAATGAACCAAATGGAAAAATGAGTGATAGTGCAGGTATCATCACGATTTGTGCAATACATGTTAAGATGTTCTTCCGATTTTGGTGCTAAGTTGATGCAATCTATTGTGGCACCTAATTTGCATATGCGATGAAACTCCACCTCATTGTTTGAATTTCATGTTCAAACAAAACTTCTTGTTTTATGTTGAAAAAGGTCATTCCTTTTCTTTGACCAGTTGGGTGATGAATGTTGATAAAACGTATTAATTGGAAACACGAGACTACCAAATGTTGTTGTCAAGCCTTAGTACGCTAGGAGTTCATATAAAAAATTAAAAACAGTTATGTTGTTCTAAGTCGTGAAAGACCTGATAAGTGCTAAGCTAATAAGTTAAGGTTTGAAGTGAATTTAAGGATAATAAGTTGTTGAAGATTGGTGAGTGATTAGTGTAGACACTAGGGTTTGGATTCTAGTGTGATTTTGCAGATGGAGTGTGCTAGGAGATCTTGTACATGTCATGCTGATTAGGTATAAGTATAACCAACCAATAGGAAATAATTAAATGAAATGGGGGAGTGAAGAACTTAATAACTTAGACTTCCTCAAATGCTTTTCGACTCACCATTAGTTGGCCTTCTTCGTTCGCAGAGTTCCCTACTTAACTCAAATAGCCATAGGAGAAGCTGACCTAGACAACCTAGCTAAGGTTCTCAAACAATAGTCCCATTCCCCTTACATGCATTGCAGGCAAATCCCGTTACTCCTAGACCTGGTTAAACCACTTGGTTTGTGACATAATTTCACTTTCCCCTAGCACTGCCTCTGGTTTTCCGTCTGTTGTAGCCCTTATTTGTCTTTTGTTCTTTGGCCTTGACTTACCCCCTCCTCCATCCTTGTTAGAATTTGACATCTCTGATATGTTCTGGATTTTGTTCGCACACATTTCATTCGTTGGAGCTTTGGAATTCTGACATGTTTTGGTGACACTAACTTGATATCTTGTATATTTGGAATCAGCAAATATATGCTTTGCCCCGTCTGGAGGAGAATTCTAAGGCATATAAGTCATCCTATAACTGTCATTTTTTTGGCAGAAAATCTTATAAGATCTAGGAATTTGTTATTATTTGATAGCAACCTTTATATGTTGTATCTGGAGCAAATGCTATTGTTTGACGAGAACAATTTAATTCTTGGATGTTGCAACTAGGTTCAATGAACAAGTGTTTTTTCGGCAGACACCGTTGCGGCGGTGTTCCTTTCCCTCCCCATGGAGTGCATTGTTTCTAGCCTTCTAGGGGCTGTATCTGCTTTGGATGCACTGAAAGAGGCTGTATGATTCCCTAGTGTATTTTCAAAAGTTGGAAGGAAATCACGTACCCGTTTTCTGAGTAACCAAATGCCAAACAAGACCCCACTTAATACTATGGTTCACTGGTATTCTTTTTTACTGGTAAGTGATTCTATCAAAGGTGAATTTGGACCACATTATTGCTAGCCTATTGTAAGGCTTAGCCCACTCTCTCATCTCGTTAGTATAGATAATATCGTTTATTAAAAAATAAAGTCAAACAAGACAATCTAAATTCGGCAATTGATTGGTCATCTTAGTATGTTTCGTTGGAAAAGGATCTGGCGAGGATCCCTTTCTTAGGGATCCTAGGGATTCCGCGATCGTGATCGTTCATCGTATATCGTGCGGTCAAAAATTATTTCAAAATTTAAAATTTAAAATTAAATATAAATAATACCTAATAAAAACTAATTGCACGATATACAATGAACGGTCACGATCACATGATCCTTTTCCTGTTTCGTTCAAGACTTGAGTTCCTAGTCTATAAGGTCTTTACCTTTCATATCAAACTTATTAATATTTAACTCTTTTTGGTTGCATGTCGGATACGTTTCATTGTGAAAATTGACCAAATGCGTTTCATTGCGAAAGTTGACCAAAGAGGCAATGGTAGACGGTTTATATGCGTGACGAAGGTGCAAGGGTGAATGCTCTTGGAAAGAATGTTGAGCATAGGTAACTGAAATCGGAAATTTGGTTATTTAAAATTTTGATGGATACAATACAAGTACACTTTTGATGACCCATGTGCATATGTTTGTGGAATGCTCCACTATCCAGTCATGGATTAGTGACGGGCCAACAAACTCTCTCTTGTTTATTTTCAATTTCTAATGTCAGTTCATGATTGGATTGACATTAAGTTGTTGACCACAAAAAAAAAAAATTAACACGAGACATTAAGTTAGGCATCAATCATTGCTCACGAGACGGAAGGATTCCTTTGTGAAATTGATTCACCACGTGGAAAAATATTTAACAGACGAATAATATACTATTTAAACACATTACAATCATCTATGCCAATCTTTTTTTTTTTTTTTGAACAGAAATTAGGATTAATCAGGGCACAACGGTCAGCAGGAACAACGAAAGTCAACGAAGACTAACAAAGAGACAGAACAAGCAGAAGTAAGACGAGATTACACAAAGACGTAGTCACAAATGGCAGAGAAGTCATCCCACAAACAACGCAAAAACTACACAAACGGGGGACAAGGAAGCCCATCCTTGTTCAGAATTCTCACAAAAGAAGATGGGGGTCTTTCGACCCAAACTAAGTCACGCATCTCTGGTGTGAAGTTTGAAGCAACGAAGTCCGCCGCAGCATTTGCTGATCTTGGAACCCAAGACCAGGAGCATGATTGGAAAGTCTTCCCCACCACACGAATACGGCTAAGGATTGGGAAGATTTCCCAATCACAATTCATCAAGCAATCATTCAGACAAGTAATAATACTCTTCGAATCCGACTCAATCACCACCCGAGCAAGATTCAACTCCTTTGCCAAGCAGCACCTCTCCAATATTGCCAAAGATTCAGCCACAGCCGCACCAGAAGCCAAAACCTGGACCATTTTAACCGCTGTACATCTAGAATCAAATCCCCGCACCACCCAAGCCACAAACGCACCACTCTTCCAGCTCCCATCTACTGTGATCTTTGTCACAGGGTTGGGAGGGGGAGACCACATGGTCATCCGATCAGAAATGAGTGGACTTGTGGTGCTGCCCGTTGCAGCCACAGAATTTGCAGCAATAAAAGCTTCCCATGCACAGTTTAAAGCATGAATGGTTTAAGGACAAGCGGGATCCCTACATTTAAGCACAACATCACATCTAGTCTTCCAAATAAACCAACAGGAGAAAGTCACTAATGATAGGAACCGGGATTTAGACTCATTCGAACCCAAGTTCAATTTAAAAGGGGAGGACATCCATGCATCCAAAGAAGTGACAAATTGTCGGTCTATTCGAAAACCAAGAGGCCCTCCAAACCAAATAAGCTGCACCCACAGGCAGAGAAGAAGAAGATGCTCGACTGTTTCATCCTGAAGGTGACAAATAGAGCAGAGATGTGAAACAGTGCATCTCCTTTTAAACAAATGAGCTTTTGTAGTAATAGCCCCCTTTGCACATTTCCAAATAAAATTCTTAATTTTGGGGGAAACCTTTAAACTCCATATCCCATTCTAAACCACATTCATAATAGACCGAGAAGAGGTTGGGCGACTAGACCATCCCCGAAGGGATTGTTTATGAACCCACCTGTAACTAGATTTAACTGACTACATTCCATTTTTTGCTGCAGGCCAAATAAGACGATCCTGGGCTTGAGAGTCCCCCACCTGAGTCATGGCAATGGCATTCCCCTCCGCCTCAGAGACGACATCAGAGATATCATCCAACCTCCAAGACCTTGAAACCGGATCAATAATCCCTGCCACGACCTGTGATTTGTCCACCTCCGCCTCCTCCGTGGGGTTTGGGTGCCCATTCAACACACCTGGGATCCAGTTATCCTCCCAGAGCCTAATGGAGTTTCCACTCATGACCTGCCATCTAGCGCCCCGAATAATGAGATCTCTCCCTTCCAGCAAACTTGACCAAGCCCAAGACACCCTTCCCCCCCGTTTGGCATTAAGGAAAGAGACATGAAGGAAGTACCGGTCTTTCAGCACTCTAGCCTATAAGGAATCCGGTTCATGGATTAATCGTCAACACTGTTTGGCGAGAATCGCCGTATTAAAATCCATCAAGTTCTGAAAACCCATCCCACCATCACCTTTCGCAACGCCCATTTCTTCCCAATTAACCCAGTGAATGCCCCTTTCTTTATTTCTATTGCCCCACCAAAACTTAGCAAGGACACCGTCAATCTCTCTGCAAAGACGAGTCAGTAGCCGAAAGACATTCATTGGATATGTTAGAACCGCCTGAGCAACCGCTTTGATGAGCACCTCACGGCCAGCCTGAGAAAGAAATTGTTGTTTCCATCCCATTACTTTTGCTAATACCCTCTCCTTTATGTACGCCAGAGCATCACGCTTTGATCAACCCCAAATCGTGGGAATGCCCAAATACACCCCCGGATCATCAACTTGAGGCATATCGAGAATATCACATAAATCATGAGAAAGCCCAGAAGTGGTATTGGCACTGAAATAAACAGTAGATTTCTGCATGCTGACTTGTTGCCCAAAAGCATGGCAATACACCCTTAGCAGGTTCGAAATATTCCGACAGTTTCCCGGAGTAGCTTTTAGGAACACGAGTGTGTCATCGGCAAACAACATGTGTGTAAGCTTAGGTTCGTTCATGCTCAATTGAATACCATCCAGGAACCCAAGATCAGCAACCCTCTTGATTAGCCGAGAAAGGACTTCATTAACAATCAGGAAGAGGTAAGGTGAGAGGGGATCCCCCTGCCGCAACCCCCTAGTAAGCTTAAAGATCATCCCAGGTTGCCCATTTATAAGCACTGAAAATTGAACTGAGGACACGCATCGCATCACGACTGTCACCCACTCATCACAAAATCCCATCTTCCGCATAACTGCTTCTAGAAAATCCCACTCTACGCGATCATAGGCCTTATTCATATTGAGCTTGATACCAAGTTCGAATCAATGCTTAACTTTCCGGAGTTTTAGGAAGTGGAAAACCTCGTGTGCCAGAATAATGTTATCATGTATCTGCCGGCCATGGACAAAGGCATTCTAACTAGGAGAAATAAGCTCTAGCATAAAAGATTTGAGGCGATTGGCAATAATTTTTTAGAGGACCTTGTAAGCATAATTGCAAAGACTAATCGGTCTAAATTGATTGACTGACTTCGGATTTAGGACTTTAGGAATTAAAGCGATGTAAGTTTCATTTATTTGCTTCGGACAACCACCCTCCCAAAGACACTCATTAACAAGTCCCCTAATCTCTGGAGCAATGATCACCTAGAAATTTTGGTAGAACACCCCTTGAAATCCATCAGGACCAGGTGCTTTCAATCCTCCCATCTGGTAAACTGCATCCAGGATCTCATTATCGTCAACAGGCCACATGAGCACATCATTCATGTCCGTGGTTACAATCGGCTCCAGACAGTCTAAGATATCTCCCCACTGCATGTCCCCCTCAGTCGAGAACAACTGGGCAAAATGATCATCCACCATCTGTCTAATTCCAAAAGGCTCATTCATCCAGTTTCCGCCAGTACTTTGTAGTCTAACAATCTGATTTGTTCAACGCCTTTGCACTGTTAATTGATGAAAGAATGCAGTGTTTGCGTCCCCCTCTTGCAACCATCGGACTAATATCAGTTGGGACTAATATCATCAATGCCATTAGTGTTGTCAATTGGGACTAATATCAGTTTCACGAGATAATCTCTCCAAGAGATGACCTAGGCAAACAGATTCTCTAGTGATAATTTAACCACTGCGATAAATCTAAGGACAACAGAAGAGTGCTTTGGGGATTTTGAAAAATTGCATGTGTTTTAATGAAAAAATAGTCTTGGCGAACGTATCGTTGCTTGGTCGGTTGGAAAAGGCCCAATACACAACATTGTACATATCCCTAATTCATTTGGACGTACACATAACACATAAGAGAACCAAGCGAAGCTGAAACATAATTTCAGGGCTTTGTTTAGTATTGCATTGGTCATTGTGAATTTGGCCACTAAAGATATTGTTAGTGTGCTTTTAACGAGTTAATTATATATACGTGTCATATTGTGATTTTGAAGCACTAATGAACCTACAATAGTCTTTGTGTGTGCTGCTGCATACACATGAATAATTTCAAGCTGTAACTACAAATTTGTACAAAAAATTTGTACAAACAATTTGACAAAGGAGTCATAGTAGACAGTTTAGATGTTTGACGGTGACAAACACATTACTTAAGGCGCACAAGTGAATGCTCTTGACTATTTGAGTTATGAGCCTGTCTTCAAGCGAATGTTGAGCATAGGTTATGGGACACATCCTCAATGAGTTTAGCTTTGTGTGTAAGAGCAAGTCCATCGATGATTTTTGCCATGGCTAGGTCCCAAATCCAATCCAACATTCACCTCCACCCATTTCTTCAAGCCATGGCTGATGGAGCATTGAGAATAGCCATGTCCATTCTAGCCCCAGGTCTCGAACCATGGCAGTTACCATTCACAATGGATGGAGAGTAGCATAACTATAACAATCTATTCTAAACTAATCTCATCCGTTGAATAATTGGAGAATAGTAACTGCCATGATAGTTATTATTCACAATGGGGGAAAAGTGGTAAAGAGAAGCCGAGACAATTACTGTTTTAAGTGAATAGTAACAGCCACAAGTCCACTCCTAAATCCAAATTCATCATATGGGTGGAAATGCTCTAATGCGAATCTCTAAATCAGAAATTTAATTATCTATTAAACAAAAAAAATTTGATTATTTAATACGTCAATTATTTAAGGATGTCCACACACCTCTTTTTATTTCTCACACACCCCTCTCAATCTCGGTTGTCAGATCAAATGAATTCAAAAATATCAAGGGCTAAAAGTTAACAAAATGTGTGAGAAATGTAAATGCGTGAGTTGATAGCACCACCCTTATTTAATATTTAGATGGATACACGTACACATTTGATGACGCGTGTGCAAGCATGCTCCTCTAGCCTATCTCTAAATCATGATGAACTTAAGAAGAGATTAGCCCTAATTGACAAAACAAACAAAAAAACCACTTGACACTTATATGTGGGAAGTATTAAGTTCAACTCTTGTAGATGACGAAATTGATAACTAATTACTATGACTGATTCATTGGTCGAACATGCATACAATGCATAAGAGAAACAGGTGAACTTCAAACACGATGGCTTCATTTACACTTCCAACAGAGAGGAAGACCCTTTCACAAAAGCATGACTAGATTTTTTTTTAACAAACGATATTATCTACACAAAGAAGAGGAAGTGGGCTGAGCTTCATAATGGACTAGCAATAATGTGGTTTAAATTCATCTTTAACAAGAATCCAACCTAAGACCTCTATGAATACCATTACACCTTAATATTAAGTGGCACATAACTAGATATTAAATAAGTCTCGTGATGGCTCTTCATTACCCAAAAGTGGGACGAATGACTGAAGATTAAATAAGTTGTCCTAATCTGAGCTTTAGACCATAAGATACGTATCAATGACGATAAGATTAATAAACATATCGAAGATCTGATATGATTAAGTCAACAGATTGTATGAGAATAACTATTAACTAATACATTGTATATTAGGCAAGCCGAATGAGGATCTATGAATCGTGTCCGTTCGTCGGACATCGAACGGTCAGAAATCATTTTAAATTATTTTATTTAAAATTGAACACAAACAGTATCCGACAAAAACTGATTACACGTTGTACGATAAATGGACATGATTCACGAACCCCAGGATCCTCACAAAGAAGATCCAGAGAGGATCCGAATTTAGGCAAGCCCATAGGCATCACTGTCTATTTGAAGACGTAGGAGCTACGAAACTGTGCACACAACTACAAGTTTAGTTCAAGAACTACTATTGACAATTCAAAAAAGTCATCCGACACACCTCCAGTTCGAACCTTTTTTAGAGTACCGATAACAAATCCTTTCAGTTCTAGTAGTTTAGATAAAGTTTCACCTCCACTCTATGTATCCATATTTTTGCCAGTAACTACTGTAGTTTTACTAAACCACAAATTCATACGAGACGACTTAACATCCTTCAAACAAGAGAATGCTAGGGTCATATGTCACACAACCACTCATGCCCTAATTACACTTCGTAAACTACACGAGTTAAATCGTAAAATTTAAAACTACGTGGACTAAAATGCAATGTCACCCAAACTACAGGGATCAAAATCATTATTTGGCCAAAATTCATATGAACCTTAACATTTGTGGATGGTATCAAAAGGTACCATGAATGTGTTGTGTCCCAATCAAACAAGTCCATTTTCCTTCACAGGAAAAATAGGAAAATCCCTTCACAATCATGTATTCTCATGCACCTTTTATAAAAGTAGATAACGACCAGTCTCCATGAACAACAACAAATCATAACCCAAAGATATCGATGACAAGTAAAATTATATGCGATATTAATCAAACAAGATGGAAATTCAAGACAGATATTTCAAATTCCAATTCGAAAACACAAAACTGAAAAAAACAAACTAATTAAAAAGGAGAAAAATAAAAATATAAAGGAAAAGAAAAGACCGGGGATTGTCAACCATTGAATTGGAAAGACAAGAATGCCTAGAATCGGAATAGGATTTGAATTAGCCAGGATTACCTTCTCCTATTAAAAACATATAGAGGAGAAGCTCAACCCTAATTTGCAGCAATGAATGTTGCTCACTGCTTTGGTTCTTCGGTGGGCTTGGGCGCTGCTGCTTCTTTAACCTCGTCAGCCGCATCATCCTGAAACAAGAGCATGTACAATTCAAAATGAGTCTTCGTAATATCGCACAAGAGCAGGAGGATAGAAGAGAGAGGATCAATATGATCCATATGAATACCTGCATGTCAGAGGTCCACAGGGTGAGGTTATCACGGAGAAGCTGCATTATCAAAGTGCTGTCCTTGTATGACTCCTCTCCAAGAGTGTCCAACTCTGCGATCGCCTCATCAAAAGCCTGGCGGAAGTCACAGATCAAATCCAAAGTTCCAACAATGTTATAAGTTTCTAAGTCTTTATGCTTCTTCAACACGGTGGTATATAATCAATAAAATATCAAAGTCATTCACCTGTTTGGCAAGATTGCAGGCGCGGTCGGGAGAGTTCAGAATCTCATAGTAAAACACAGAGAAGTTGAGAGCCAACCCCAGGCGGATTGGGTGTGTTGGTGCCAGTTCAGCGTTGGCAATGTCCTGAAACACATGAAACACAGAATCCATTTACAATCGAGCAATAAATTGATTCATAATCAACGGTATAATAATCCAATCCTTAATTTTTCTGCACTGAATTTAAAAAATGAGGAAAATCTGAACACAATTCGCAATCTATTTGTTCCGTCGTAACTAACCAGAATGTCTACCAATCCAATCCATTAAAGTGATTGCATACAAAATGATCAGTTGAGATTATTACACAATTTGGCATTTACCAAAAGAAATTAGATAAATCTACACGAAATTCGATCTATTCGTTCCATCTGAACTAACCATAAGTTTAATTTTAAGACAAGATAATGCACAAGATTGACATATAGTGAGTTTAATTATATTCGCAAATGAAACCCTAAAAATGAAAATCAAAGAAATTGTGAAAATCTAAGCAAATGTGATACCTGAGCGGCCTTGTAGGCGGAGAGGGTGCTCTCGGCGGCCTCCTTGCGCTCGGCTCCGGTCTTGAACTCGGCAAGATAACGGTGGTAATCGCCCTTCATCTTGAGATAAAAGACCTTGGAATCGCCCGCGATGGCGGAGGGGATGAGCCTGGAGTCGAGGAGTTTGAGAATGCCGTCGCAGATGTTGGAGAGCTCGGTCTCGATCTTGGATCGGTAGTCACGGATCGTGGCGACGTGGTCGTCGTTGCCGCGGCTCTCCTCCTTCTGCTCGATGGAGGAGATGATGCGCCAGGAGGCACGGCGGGCGCCGATGACGTTCTTGTAGGCGACGGAGAGGAGGTTGCGCTCCTCGACGGTGAGCTCCTCTTTATCGGCGGAGGCGGAGACCTTCTCGACGAACTCGACCATCTCCTCGTAGCGCTCGGCTTGCTCGGCGAGCTTGGCCATGTAGACGTTCTCTTCACGGGGGGAGGGGGTGGTTGCCGCCATTGTTGTTAGGGTTCGGAGGTCGATGGAGGGATTGGATCTGGAGATATGAGAAGGATAGTGTGATTTTTGGTAGGGGGAAGAAGGAGAGGAGAGAGATTTGAGGCACGAGGGGAAAGGGGGGTGTTATTTTGGGGGCAGTGGAGCGATAATTGCGCTGGGAGGAGGAGAGATGTGGGCCGTTGGATTGGTACCGGCCTTGATTGCCAATTGGCTGGTGTCGAAGCAGCAGCTGGCAAAGCATTTTTTTTTTTAATTCAAAATTTTAATTTGTTTTTATAAATCTTTTGGGTAATGCCCTTTACAACAGTGATGGAAAGGTATTATGTTTTTGCATGACGGCGTAGGTTTGAACTCCGTCAACAACTAATCTAACATCTAATTTACTAACGCTATTGCTTGACTCAAAATAACATGTGAGTTTGATTTTTGAACTAGAAAAAAGGTGCGCCTTTTTATTTTGAATGGCAGTTGGCAGAAGCTGGCTTTTGATATCCTTTTTTATTTCTTGAAAATATTTTTGTCTTAATAATTGTCTTTTGTTTTCTTTTTTTGGAATTACAAAACTTTGTAACAATTTGTTTGATTATGCAAAGGTGAGTGACTTTGCATGTGGTCCAACGTCCTTGTGAATAGGATGTTGAGTTTCCATTCATGCGTCTTGAATTTCAAAGCCTTTCTCGTAGTCCACTTATGCAAAACTATAGTCTAAAACATGTACCCTGAATCGTTGTCATCATCACAAGGGTGTAAGAAATTCTACGACGAAGGAAGTTTGTGCTCAAAATCCTCTCTCTTCTCTCCTTATTTATCGTTGTCATCATCACAAGGGTGTAAGAAATTCTACGACGAATGAATACGATCGGCAATGGACTGCGAAATATTGGAGAAAAGCAAAATACAAATGCTGTATGAAGCCTGCAATGTCCTATTTTCGGATCCAAAAGCACTCCCAACTTTCCAACAAATCCAACGGCTGAAAATTCTCCTTGGTATAATTATTCTTTGCTTGTTAATTGTTATGCTATACATTTTTATTAGGTTTTATGGAAAGGCATAGAGCTCAAACTTGTATCAAATGCAGGCACATTTGAAGCCATAGATTTTGGAATCGATGAATTTGACGGCGGTGGATCCCCATCTTCGAGTCCAAGGAGCGACAAGGGATTGATTTCTGGGCAAGGAATCTCCCAAATCACTTACATCATGTTCATGAATGTGACAATTTCTCTCTAATTAAATGAAATAGCCTGGTCTGTGTGTTTCTTTGTTTTTTTGGCGACATTTATATTTAACAGTCAGATAACATAACATATAAATTTGACCGGTGAAAATAATGTAACGGGCAGATAGGCGTGTTTTGCTTCCCGGCTGGCGCAACGCTTCCCCTTCATGATCCCCCTGGAATGACAGTCTTTAGCAAACTCCTCTACGGTTCTGTTTATGTTAAAGCTTACGATTGGATCAAAGTGGAAACTTCTTCTGGCTTCAGAACATGTATAAATTTAACCTTGTAAATAAATTTTGGTAAAAACTAATATGGAAATTGGGGTTTAAATTAATCTGTGGGTGCATGTATCAAAACTGGCTAGTTCTTTTCTTTTCCGAGTTGTAGTTAATATACTGTATATGTGTCTTATGACAGCAAATCCTTAGTGTGCGCTACTCAGTTCCAGATATTGTCCGAGTTTCTAAGGAACGTAAACATCTCTTATCTAAAAGGGTGGTGCAATCCGCACACTTATTTTTACCTCTTACACATTCTTTTGTATTTCTGGCCATCGAATTGTGTGAACTGAAGAAGATCAGTGGATCAAAATTAACAAGAGTATATGGAAAGTAAAATGAGATGTGTGAATAGCATTACCGTATCTAAAATATTCGTAGCAAGCCCCTAAAAGGTAAGGTAGTAGCTCTTACCTTGGTGCCGAAACTGCTAGATAACGATTTGGTTACACATTTCTTTATGAAATTATATGTTCACTTTGGCTTCTCATCGCGGTCACTACTACTCTCTTTGCAGCGACTAACAGTTCTGGAAGTTAAAAGCCACCCTTGGTTTTTAAAGAACTTAGCGGTGGAATTGATGGAAGAAGGAAGCTGGCAGTGCTATGATGTAAATACTCCAGCCGACAGCATTGACAAAGTTCTATCAATAATACAAGAGGCACAAAAAACCTCTAGAGGTCCTGAATGCTGCTGATAGGCCTCGTCCTAGAAGCAGCAGCAGCATGAATCTTCGACGATTTGGTCGTCGATGTTGAAGATATTGAAACAAGTCTTACGTGTGAATTTGGGGCCTTCTTGTGAATTGGTCTGATACATGGCCCTCAGTGTATGTAGCATTTTGTGTAACAGTTAATTTGTGCCCAGAGAATAATACTTCCAAGCAAAAAGGTTTGGGGTAGACATACTTTCGGACGGATCAGATTAGAATCAAATTAAGATAAATTCCAACTAGCACCCATAGTTTAGCATTTAGCACGAGCACTTACATAGTAAAGATAAAGATGCCAAGTCATAACAGTTCATATAATTTTAGTTAGAAAATCATTCTTGTTATACCTGTATTATTACATCTGTATAGTTTAGTTAGGTGGTTATGTTTACAGTCTGTCATAGATATTTTGGTACATAGCCTTAACTATATATAGATATCGAAATGTAAGTGTAAAGTTAAGTTGTGAAAAGTAAATGAGAAGAGGAATATTAAGAAAGAAATCATCTCTCTGTTCTTTAAGTTTCTTATGGTATCCATCGCCACCGCCTCACGGCTCTCTTCGATCCTCCTCTCTTCCGCCGTGCTCTCGTCTCCGATCACTCATCTCATCTTCGATCTGTGAGATATTACCAGTGTTGTTCTTGGATCTCGCATCTTGGATCTTGCATCTTGTTATCTGATGGCGTCGCCCACCGGTTCCTCTTCTCCGACTCCTAATCCCAATTCCTCTTCTCCAAACCCTAATTTGTCTAATTCGTATGCTTCTCTCACGATTCAGAACATCGGCAGTATGGTGCCGATCAAGCTCAAGCGTTCGAATTACCTACCATGGTGTGCTCTCTTTGCCCCTATTCTTCGCCGGTACAAGCTTCTCGGACTCATTGATGGCACTGCGCCCTGTCCGGCGCCATTTCTACCAGATCGATCGATCAATCCTGCTTTCGAGAGTTGGTATGAGAAAGATCAGAATCTTCTCATCTGGTTCAATTCAACACTCTCTGAAGAAGTCATTCCCTTCACTGTCGGCGTTTCGTCTTCCAGAGATCTGTGGCTTAAACTTGAGCAGCGCTTCGGTGGTGTTTCTGATGCGCACATTCATCAGCTTCGTTCTCGCCTTCAGTGCATTCAGAAGAACTCTCAATCAATGGCGGATTATCTGCAGCAGATCAAAGAAATTTCAGATTCCCTCACTGCAGCAGGCGCTTCGATTTCAGATCGAGATCTAATTGCTGCTACACTGGCTGGTCTTCCTGATGAGTTCGAATCATTCATCGACTCCATCATGCTTCGTCTCTCTTCCACATCTCTTGATGAGTTGCATGGATTATTACTCACAAAGGAGCTTTCCATGAATCGACGGAAGCAACTTGCCTCTTCTGCACCTACTGAACCGTTTCATGCTCTCTCGGTTCAAGCTTCACCGCCTCTTCTTCCTACACCACCTCAGGCTTTTGCTGCTCAACAGACTCCTCTCCATAACTCTTCTCGATATAACTCCTATCGTGGCCGGAATAATCGATTTTCTAATAATCGAGGACACAGAGGCAATCATCGGGGCAACTACACTCATGGCTTCACTTCTGGATCCAATCGTGGTCATCATTCCTCCTCTCGTGGTTCATTTTCATCGGGTGCTCGTAATCCCTGCCAGATCTGTGGGAATACAAGTCATGCGGCAATCGATTGCTTTGATCGCATGAATCCAGATATTTCTGGTAAAATCCCTCCAGCACAGCTTGCTGCAATGTGTGCGCGCTATCAATCCAAGTCCTCTTCTCCTTCCTGGCTCATTGATTCTGGAGCAACTTCTCACATAACCAATGACATCTCCAACATCTCGTCTCCATCTCCTTATACTGGTGAAGATAAAGTCTACATTGGTGATGGTAAAGGTCTTCCCATCACTCATACTGGTTCCTCTTTGTTACATGCTCCTCATCATTCCTTTAAATTGAACAATGTACTTCATGTTCCTCAAATGAAGCACAACTTATTGTCTGCTTTTCAATTTGTTAATGACAATTCATGTTCATTAACCCTTGATTCTGATGGATCCTCTGTAAAGGATCGTTCTACGGGGAAGATGCTTTTGCGGGGACCAGTTAGAGCTGGCTTCTATCCTTTGCAAAGCTTTCCTTCCAGAGTTATCTCTTCTGTTTCTTCATCAGCATTCGTCAGTATTAAAGCTCCAGTGAAGATTTGGCACAGTCGATTGGGTCATCCCTCCTCTACCATTTTTCGGAAAGTAATCTCTAGTAATCGTCTTGCACTACATGGTAAATCCTCAGTTGACTTCTTCTGCTCAGATTGTGCCATGGCTAAGAATCATAAACTGTCATTTTCTCCTGCTAAGTCATCCACTCCTCATAGTTTAGCTTTAATTCATTGTGATGTATGGGGACCTGCCCCTGTGACTTCTGTGAGTGGTTTTCAGTATTATCTGTTGTTAGTAGATGATTACACCAGATATAGCTGGTTCTTTCCATTAAGAAGAAAATCTGAGGTGTTTTCTACCTTTGTAAATTTCAAGAACTATGTGGAAAAATCTGTTGGCAATCAAATAAAGACTATACGTTCTGATTCAGGGGGTGAGTTCACTAGTGCTTCTTTTCAGTCTTATCTCAATTTGAATGGCATTTCTCATCAGTACAGCTGCCCACATACACCTGAGCAGAATGGATGTGTAGAACGCAAGCATCGACATCTTGTAGAAACAGCACGAACACTGTTAGTAGCTTCTCAAGTCCCTTCAGTTTATTGGGTTGAAGCCTTCTCCACTGCCATTTACTTGATCAACAGGTTACCCATTTCTGGTCTTCTAAAATCTCCATGGGAGTTACTATTTCACACACTCCCTGACTACACTCGCCTACGGATCTTTGGGTGTAGTTGCTTCCCATGGTTAAAACCTTATGTCCACTCTAAACTTGATGGCAAAAGCAAGCAGTGTGTTTTTCTTGGGTACAGCTTACAACATAAGGGTTATAGGTGCTTAGACACAGCCACTGCCCGAGTTTACATCTCTCGGCATGTTCAATTTGATGAGAACTCATTTCCCTTCACTACCCAGACATCTTCATTCTCTCCTTCTACCCTTCCTATCTCTCCTACCTTTGATCTACATTTTCCTATTTCTACCCTAAACTCTGCTCCAACATGCTCTCCTCCTATCAACCCTATTACCCCTGCTTCCTCTCCTAGTGCTCCTGTCTCCCAAGTCCCGATCCAATCTCCATCACCTTCTCCACCTTTGCCAAGTCATAACACCCATCCAATGGTCACTCGATCGAAAAATGGTATTTTTAAGCCTCGGGCCTACAATGCTACCAAACATCCCCTCTCATCCTCTATTGATTATATCCCCACAACTTACAATCAAGCTTCTAAGTTTGCTGAGTGGAGAACTGCAATGCAGGCCGAATTTAATGCCCTCCAGTCCACTGGTACATGGATCTTGGTTCCTTCTTCTTCCAATCAGAATATTGTTGGCTGTAAATGGGTATTTAGAATCAAAAAGAAGCCTGATGGAACAGTTGACAGGTATAAAGCCCGGCTTGTTGCCAAGGGATTTCACCAACAAGAAGGTCTAGACTATCAAGAGACATTCAGTCCTGTCGCAAAGCCTGTCACCATTCGCATACTGTTAACCTTTGCTGTCCAGTTCAATTGGTTTCTTCATCAACTCGATATTAGCAATGCTTTTTTTCATGGTGATTTAAAGGAAGAAGTCTTCATGCATCAGCCACCTGGTTTCAATGATCCAAACTATCCAAATCATGTGTGTAAATTGAAAAAGTCCCTGTATGGACTCAAACAGGCTCCACGGGCATGGTTTGATAAGCTGTTTCAGTCTCTTCAGTCTCTCGGCTTTACTCAGTCCTCCTCTGATGCATCTCTCTTTGTTCTCAAGGCTCCAGTTCTTGTAGTTGTACTTGTCTATGTAGACGATATATTGGTCAGTGGTCCGGATTCTTCAGCCTGCCATCTGTTCATTCAGAAGCTAAGTTCTTTGTTTCCTGTCGACTTAGGTCCCTTACATTACTTCTTGGGACTTGAAGTCCAACGCACCACAGACGGTTTATTTTTACATCAAGGGAAATATTTGTTGGACCTTTTGCACAAGACAAAAATGGAGGGTGCTAAGCCTTGTTCGACACCTCTTGGTACTGTCAAACTGGATCACAGTGGTACACCTTTGGCAAATCCAACCGAGTATCGATCCATTGTGGGAGGTCTTCAGTATCTCACTTGGACTCGGCCTGATATCTCCTTTGCAGTCAACCAAGTATGCCAATTTATGCATACTCCTACTGACTTACATCTGCAAGCAGCCAAGAGAATTTTGCGATTTCTCAAAGGTACATCTTCTCATGGCATCTGGTTTCATAAGGGTCCTCTTACTCTATCAGCATACTCTGATGCAGACTAGGCTGGCTGCCCATTTGATAGACGATCCACGAGTGGCTTTTGTGTGTATCTTGGCTCCAATTTAGTCAGCTGGAGTGCTAAAAAGCAGTCTACAGTAGCTCGTTCTTCTACTGAGGCTGAATATCGGTCCCTTGCTCACACTGCCGCTGAAATTACCTGGATCTGCAAGGTTTTCAGAGATTTTGGTTTCCCCTTCACGCTCCAACCTACCATCTGGTGCGACAACATCTCTGCCATTTCACTTGCATCCAACCCTGTTTTTCATGCCCGAACTAAACACGTGGAAATCGATTACCACTATATCAGGGAGCTGGTCCTTGCCAATCTGGTTAAAATTCAGTATGTCTGTAGTCAGGATCAGATCGCAGATATTCACACCAAATCTCTGTCTAAACATCGGTTTCTCTTCCTTCAATCCAAGCTCTCTCTTGGAACTCCTAGTCTTTCCAAGCTCAGCTTGAGGGGGTGTAAAGATAAAGATGCCAAGTCATAACAGTTCATATAATTTTAGTTAGAAAATCATTCTTGTTATACCTGTATTATTACATCTGTATAGTTTAGTTAGGTGGTTATGTTTACAGTCTGTCATAGATATTTTGGTACATAGCCTTAACTATATATAGATATCGAAATGTAAGTGTAAAGTTAAGTTGTGAAAAGTAAATGAGAAGAGGAATATTAAGAAAGAAATCATCTCTCTGTTCTTTAAGTTTCTTACATAGAACGGATTTTTCATTATGTAACGTTGTGATTTAATAATACAATTCAAGTCTTTTTGTCATAATATTATTTCATTGGGGTGGGAAGTCATGGTAATGATGAACTTGTTCTTTGCAAATTTCTTTCATCACTAGTCAGTCAATGCTAATTGTGATTTTATCTTGAGTCTTTGTCTTTAAAATCTATAATCAAGAAACTGTTGTAAAGGTCGATGGCATTATGGACTTTAATGTACAGGCAAAGTCAAGAAAAGTCGGTGGGTGGAGATGCACACAATTGCAAGGATTTTTATCAAATCCTCCTAAGCAGCACTTCTCACAATTTCTATATAAGAGTCTATTAGCTCACAAATGTAAGACAAGCAGTAAAAGAGAAGATACACAATCTATTGTTTCCATTGCTTTCGTAATTTCATTTTATTAATGAGAGAGACTGCTGCTACTACCCGAGGAGTTGAGGACGTAAGCACACTTGTCAAACCTCGTAAATATTGTGTTTTTTTTTAGCAAACAATATTATCTACACTAAGGGAGGAGGATGTGGACTTAGCTTCACAATGAGCTAGCCATAAATTTTTTTTTTTTATAGTAAAACTGTGTTTTAATTGTTAAAAAAAAAAAGTAAAATTGTATTTTATTTACTTTATATTTCACTGCATTTGTGACGACCCGTCCCTAATTCTACGATTTTATAAATTTTAAAGGTGGGGATTGACGAAAATGCCCAAGAGGTGAGATTGTTGACTTTCGTTGACCATCTTTTCGTGATGCGTATGAGCTATTATTTTATTGTATTCTTAAAGTACTCGACGGTACAAACGCATAGGCGCAAGCGGAATTGAAATTGGATTTACAACGAAGATTCTACGAAGCATTGAATGTCGGGGGTAATTTTGTAAAGTCACATTATAGGAGATATTTTCATTGGTGACTTCTAGTTATGTGACACATGGGATCCACACCCCACTCTTTCCTACTCATCCGTGTCTCCTCACCCCTGAGAACCCTTTCTCTCATTGTTTTTAGGGTAAAAGACAGATTACTACCCTTATATTTCGTGGTTTTCAACATTTAGTACATCAATTTTTTTTCATCCCAGAGTCATATCTAAGGTGTAAATTTTGGGATAGTCTCATACATCCATTAGTCAAACTGTTAGTTCTCCCGTTAAGTGATGACGTGGCATCCATGTGAACAATGACCAGGCGGCACATGGAAATTAAAAATTCAAAAAAATTAATTAATTAATTAAAAATAAATAAATATTATTATAAAAAAAAACCTAAAAGCTTCCCGTATTCTACCTCCCCCATTTCTTTACTCTGCAACGCCAAACCCCCCCGGCACACCCTCTCCCTTCCTCATCCCCCTGCATCCTCCTTCTTCTTCTTTTTCTTCGGTTCGGTTCTTTCTTTTTTTTTTTAATTTTCTTCTTGTTCTTCTTCTTCTTGGGATTGGGTTTGGGGGTGGGGGACAAACTAGGTTCCCTTTTTGTTTTTTTCCTTCTTCTTCCTCCTCCTCTTCCTTTTTCTTCTTCTTCCTCCTTATTCTTCTTCTAGGTTGTAGGGGTTGGTTTTTTTTTTGGGGGGGGGTGAGGGGTGGAGAGGGACGAAGTGGGTTCGGTTTTTTTTTTTTTCCTTCTTTTTCTTTTTCTTCCTTCTTCTTCTTCTTTTGGGTTGCAGATTCGGTTTTTTTTTTTCTTTTTCTTCTTCTTCTTCTTCTTCTAGGTTGGGGGCGGCGGAGAGAAGGCATGGGGGTTTTTTTTCTTTTCTTTTTTTGTCCATATGGGCACCACGTCATCACTTAACGGAAGAACTAACAGTTTGCCTAACGGATGTATCAGACTGTCCCAAAATTTACACTTTAGGTATGACTCTGGGATGAAAAAAAATTGATGTACTAAATGTTGAAAACCACGAAACATGAGGGTAGTAAACTGTCTTTTGCCCTTGTTTTTAATTTCAACTATTTCCCCATCTCATTTCCTCCACTAAATGGCTGCCACATCATTTCCTTCCTCTAACCCTTTCATCTCTCTCTCCCTTGTTATCTTCCTCTTCTCTGTAAACAGAGAGGCCAAAAATAGGCTAGGAACCACCACATCAACCCATTCTCTCCCATTTTCTCGTGTTCCCTATCTCCTGGACCTCTCCCTCTCTTTTAACTCTCACTGCCATCACCTTTCATTTCAAACTCTCTTTCTCTCTCTCTCGGTGAATCACCACTGAGATACCACCACCACACAAACACTTCGCCGTTCCGGCGAGCTCCAACACCTCTATCACACCACACTACCATCACCGCTGCTAACTGGGTTGCTTTAACGAAATCTGCAAGTTCCTCAGCCCAAGAAACTAGGACTTACACTGTCAGTGGCCACACTGTCCCAAAATTTACACTTTAGGTATGACTCTGGGATGAAAAAAAATTGATGTACTAAATGTTGAAAACCACAAAACATGAGGGTAGTAAACTAACTGTCTTTTACCCTTGTTTTTAATTTCAACTATTTCCCTGTAATATCCTGAAAATTTAAAAATATGAATTAGATATTCATAAATTATGAATATGTGGAGAAAATAGCAAATAAAACGATTTATGGTAATGGAAATAGAATTGGGAAATTTTAAAGTTTTGTTTCCGGAAATTATTATAATTCACGTATTGGTATTTTTGAGATTTTATATGATTTTTCGAGAATTTATATGAAATTATTTGCGTTTAGTTTTAAATTAAACTAGTTACTAAGGTTGAAGTTTGGAAATTAATCATTTAAAATCCATAGACCATTCAAGGTCTCAATTTATATTTTTGAATAGGGCTCGAACTCACGAACACGTAGGCGTAAACTGTTCGTGAAACGAAGTAATAACGAAGAAGATAGAAACAAACAAAGAAAAGGGTGAAATGGTCATTTGATCATTTTCTGGAGAGCTCCAGATCTTTTGGAGCAGAGAGTAGTGGAGCCACGTGGCGGGCTGTGGGTGAAGGAAATAGGCACAGCCCAATCAGAAGAGAGAGGTGGGGAGGAAAAATGAGGGGGGTCTAGCACAATCCGACGGTTCCTTGTCATTTCTCGTCGAATTTTCCGACGAATTGGACCTATAAATCCCTCCCAATCATCACCTTGGCCCTCTCTCTTCTAGTTCCATAAAAAATTAGAGGGAATTTGATGGTATTTTGGTACAAAAATGAGATGGGTGTCGCGGGAGGCTTTGCCCAAAATCCATCAATTGTGAAATGATTTCATACAATTACCTCCACCAA
This sequence comes from Heteromeles arbutifolia, assembly GCA_024362995.1. Classification (NCBI taxonomy): domain Eukaryota; kingdom Viridiplantae; phylum Streptophyta; class Magnoliopsida; order Rosales; family Rosaceae; genus Heteromeles; species Heteromeles arbutifolia. The sequence continues at coordinate 24,527,695 of JANCRC010000013.1, read as the reverse complement.
AACCCTTCCCTAGATGTCTGGAATAAATCCCAAACAATGGTAGGAGAGGCGGGGCACCAGAGGTGACGATTCGAGACCACCAATTTATAGGGTTTCCGGAGCATTCAAGGAAAATTGGAGCCTTTCCAAGCCAAATTGAGCTTGGCCGCAGGTATAAAGTTTGTTCTACTCTTTGAGATCTTCATTTCTATAATTTTTGAGAATTTTTAGAAATAGTTGAATTTTCCGGCGAGTCGGGGCGGCCGACAGCCACCCACGGTGGCAGGTGCGGCGTCGTACGGCCAGGGAGTCGACATTGAGTTTTTATGCGAATTTCGTTATTTTAATTATGTTTTTGAGATATAATTGTTGTGGTTTGAATGTTAATACGATTGTGGTATATGTGAGATTAAACGAATATATTTGGATTGAGTTTGAATTTTGGAATTTTGTGAACTACGAGTGGCTTGATCCCTGTTTAGGGTACGTAGGCAGTCTAACAAAATGTTAGATGCAGCCATAAAATAAGTAAGGTTAAATAACCGTGAATTAAGCTTTTGTTGAGAAGTTGATTTAAAAGAAGGAATTTAGAGATTTAATAGCATATGCTTTTGTAAAAAAAAAAATGTTCAATTAAGGAAATAAAATGAAGAACCAAGGTTTAAAATTTTCTAAATAAAACGAAGTTTATTTTGGGCCATCACCAATAACATTTCCCGAAATAAATGAAATATTTTAGGGTCGGGGCGTGACAAAATGGTATCAGAGCAAATGATCCTACTTTGTAATATGCAATGTTCTCGAGTTCTTGTTGGTATGAATGATGTTATGCATTGTGGTTGCATTAATTCATATTTTGTGAATAAAGTGGCATTCATGTTCTATATGACACACCCCGTCCCGAAGGAGGGCGTGCTGGCCGTCACGTGAGAGTGACGTAACCATTTACACAGTTCGGAAGCTTAAAAATACAATTGTGAATTCTGTCAGAATACCGTTGGATTCCTCGTGGCCACCAAAGCTCTGCTCTAACTCGAACCTGGAGGGGCGCAAAAACAAAGTTGAGTGGGTCAGTAAAACAAGTCTTTTCAAAACTTTTCTTTATCAAAGTTCTAACCCCTCACTGTAAAACATGTATACTTTCCCAGAAAATAGCATATATAAATATATATAGCTTCAAAAATCTCAAAACACCATTCTTTATCACTTTTCAGAAAATATGCCATGCCATGCACCAAAAACATAATATGGATGCATCAACATAAATCAGGTGAAATAATAAATCAACCGGAGACCCTGCAGTGGTCCTGTACGGCTGATTCTAAAGCTCAATATCCAATCCAGCCGGAGTCACCAACTGTGACCTGTACGGCACTGCCGGAGTCGCCAACTGCGACCTGTACGGCACTACGCTGCACATGAGTCGGAACTACCTGTAGTAGTCTGTACGACTCGGATGGTGTAATAATACGCTCTAGTGCTTCTCTCATCAATCATCTGTGCACATAATCTAAGGTCACCTACTAGTCGGAACCGTCTCTAATGGTCTGTACGACTAGCATGTCGGAACCACCTCCAGTGGTCTGTACGACTAGCATCTACTTGGATCCAAGGTGAGCGTGTGATGCGGGTGAATAACATAAGCACTAACACCAGGGGTGCAGGTTATGAGCTATCAACATAAATCACATCAAACAATTCAATGAACCAAATATAACTCACCTGATACTCACCTGCGCGTCCGCAGCACCAATTCACATATATGCATCATATATCAATTCACATAATTCATGTAATTTCTATGCATGGCATTTCAATCACATATTCATATAAATCTATGCATGGCATTTTTAAACATACTTTCATTCAAAAATCGATTTCTGGGAAAACGTTAAGTGTATATATATATATATATACTGAAATAAACTGCCCACTCACCTGGAGTTTGCCCTGCAACTCCCTAGCACAACACATCAAGGCGTCATGACGATCGGCGCCTAGAACAACCATCAAATCATGCCTCAGAATCATATCGATAGAATATATCACTTATATAAAACACGTCACTAAGTAGTTCGATCCGGAAGATCTGCAACTCAGATTTCCAATCCGTAACTTCCAGAGGTCCACAATAAATCTCTAGAACAACATCCTAAAATTTCATGACCATCCAACGGTCGGATCTCCGCCAATTGTCAAACTAAGTGACGATTAACATTATATTTTATGAACTTACAACTCCAATTCCAGGAGATCCGTAAATCGAATTCTCGATCTGTAAGTTCCTACATTCTTCAAATATTACGTACTACTACGTATCAAAGTTTGGTGACGATCCGACGGTCGGATCGTCAATTCATATTTTGGCCTAACCATGCATCTTAACGAATTTAAGTCCAAATGATCAACCAACGTTAAGCCACTATCAATACTGAACTCAGGACATCCAATATAGCTTAAAAATAACATTGGCGGCCCACTGGCCACGCGCCGCCGTGGGTGGCGGTCGGCCGCCCCGGCTCGCCGGAAAATTCAACTTTATCCAAAAATTACCAAAATTTGCAGAATTGAAGATCTCAAAGAGTAGAACAACTTTCATACCTGTGACCAAGACCAATTCGGCCTGGAAAGGCTCCAATTTTGCCAAAACCGTGAAGAACCCTAGAAATGGGTGTTTTCAATTCGACCTCCAAAACTACTCCGATGCTCCAACTAATGCTTGGGCTTTGTTCCAGGTCCTAAGGGAATGCTAATGGTGTTAGCAATTGAAAGAAAACGTTTCAAGATTTGAAGAATTTGCACACTAAGCCACCGCACACACACCGTACGGTTTCATCCAATTTCAAGCCAAATTCTTTGATTTTTGGGGTGTAATAGGAAGAGGGAACATCATAGAGGGTTTTCCAAGTGATGGTTTGAAGTAACTCACCGGAAAAATGAAGAAATTTGGACGAACAAGGGTGGAAATCCCACGGGTCGCAGGTTGAAGACCCATTTCTGTTCTTCATCCTCCGCTTCTCGCCCTCTCTCTTTTCCTCCTTTCCCCTTCTCTGATTGGTCCTTCTCTTCCTCTCTCCTCTCCCCATTCGCCAGCTCTCTCTCCTTTTCTCTCCCGGAGCTCTCTTCTCTCTTCCTCCTGGTTGGGCAGATTTGCCCAATCATCTTCTTCTTCCTTTCTTCTTCCACCAGCCACACACACACACACACATAAACTCATATAATCTTATTCCTTTTAATCCTAGCCATCCATTTCAGATTTCCTTTAATCTGGGCCATCCAAATGGCACACCAAACTTTTATAATAAAATTCATAAAATGCCCAAACTTCAAACATCAATATCTTTTTCGATATAACTCCAAATCACGAACCGCTTGCGCCCACGCGTCCGTAGCGACGAATACTACGAGGATATGTCAAGAAAACAAATCTTAGATGGCACAACACAACGATTAACCTCGAACAATGCGCGTGCCTCAAGGGCATTTTCGTAAAATCACTTAATAAATTATAAAATCAATATTTTCCGGGACGGGCTGTCACACTATATGTGAAATGTATATATAAATTGTATTATGATTGTGTTGCAATTTGCTTGATAATTATGAAAGTTTCGTTAATGGGAATTGTGATTAGCGTTTATAATGCATTATTTTTCTAAGTTCTTGTAGTAATGAGAAAGTTATGTGAAATATATACACACACACATATATGTGTGTGTGAGAGATGAATATATGTTTGACCTTGTGTTTGTGGTGCAATTAGCATGGTGATTATGAATTTCTGTTAGTGTGGATTATGAATTTCATGGATATTGCATTATGTTATAAAAAACAAATTTCATGAAGTGAAGGGAATTATGTGAAATACCTATATTGTTAATCCCTATGAAATTTGATTGGTATTATGTTATGAGTTATGAAAATGTTGAATGCCAAAATGATGGTGGAATGGTGATAAGTAGGTGGAAAAGTTGTATTATACATGGACAATTGAAAATTGAAATTGGGCACAATGACCCGTGAATGTGAAATTGGGCGAAAAAGAGCCCGTGGATATGTGATTGGGCCAAAAGGAGCCCGTGGATATGTGATTGGGCCAAAAAGAGCCCGTGAATGTGATATTGGGCGAAAAAGGCCCGTGGATGTGGAAAAGAAAAAAAGAAGAAGAAGAAAAGAAAAAAAAAGAAGAAGAAGAAAAGAAAAAAAAGAAAAAAAAAAGAAGGAGAAGAAGAAAAGAAAAAGAAAGTGTGATGTGTATTGGCCAGGTATATTACAATCTTTTCCAACCTACTGGTCACTGATTGAGATAAAAGAAAATGATGGTGAAATCATTGTTTTGACTATGTTAAGTGTGGCTAGAAATTTTAAATTTTTTGGCAACAATAATTATGGTTGGAAATTTTAATATTTATGAAAGATATGTTGATTTATAAATGAGAATGAAATTATAAACTGTGGTTATGGTTTGCCCATTATAATTAGAATGGTGGGTGGACATGAATGAAATTATGGAATGAAATTTTGAGTTCGTTTAATATAAACGACTTCCCAGTTGTGTTTTTACGTTTGATGGAAATGATTGATGGAGAAGTTTGTAATAACTCATGTAATTGTATGGATGGAAAATATGGGAAGTGTTTGTGGATTTCTCCACCGTGGAGATCGTTAGATGGCATAATGTAATCAGGCAATTGATTGCTACCATAAAATTTACTTGCCTTATTATTTTGGGTCACTTCACCTTAGGAAAAGTTTTAGACCAAAGTGATAATAGGCAAAAGTATATATGGTGTGGTTTAGTGCAAGTGATTTGAATTTAACGTATTATGTATACTAATATTTGTTGGAAGATCATCTTAACTTCCTTCCAAAGATATGAGATCTTGATTATCTCATTTTAATCAAGATATATTATGACGATATCTAGACATCATTAAAGTTTTGGTTGATTTGTTTGATGTATAATAAACCGGTTAGATCCAAATTAAATGAAAAAAAAAATGTTGTGATTGATATTTTGATTTTGGTCATCGATAGAACTGGTGATTTTGGGTTTATGTGAGATAAGTTAGTCTATGATTTAGGTTATCTTTAAATTGATACATGTACTGGTTGAGTAAATTGTACGAATGGTCCCTCAACTCTAATCAAATTGGAGCAATGGTCCCTCAAATAAAAATCTATTACCATTGGTCCCTCAACTTATCAAAATGTGTAGCTATAGTCCTTCTCATCAATTTTGTCAAAATAAGCTATATTGGAATGACCATTTATACAATTAGAATCCCTCAACTCATCAAACTGTATAATTATGGTTCTTTTCGTCAGCTATGTCAAAAATTTTGTCAAAACGAGTTATATTGGAAGGACCATTGCTACAATTGAGTTAAAGTTAAGGGACCATTTCTCCAGTTGAATTAAAGTTGAGGGACCAATGGTAATGGATTTTTAGTTGAGGGACCATAGCTGCACGTTTTGAAAAGTTGAGGGACCAATTGTGACAGTCCGTCCCTGATTTTACAATTGTATAAATTTTTAATAAGTGATTTTACGAAATTGCCCTTTGAGGCACGTGCATTGTTCGAGGTTAATCGTTGTGTCGTGCCATTTAAGATTTGTTTTCTTGGCATATTCTCGTAGTACTCGTCGCTACGGACGCGTGGGCGCAAGCGGTTCATGATTTGGAGCTATATCGAAGAAGTTATTAACGTTTAAAGTTGGGGGTATTTTAGTAAATTAATTAATTTCTAGAAAGCCCCATATTTTTTGGAGCTAAATCTGGAATGCCACGTGGGCGGCCCAGATTTAATGACAAAATTAAAATGGATGGCTAAGATGGAAAGATAAGAATAGAAAAGGAGGGTGATGGATGGGCACTGCCCAAGCAGAAACAGAAGAAAGGAGAGAAAGGAGGGAGGAGAGAAGGAGGGGAGCGAAACGGGTTCCCCTTCGACCCGCGAACCCGGTCACTTGACCCGCTCGTATCTCCCTCATCCGAACTCCTTTTTGGGTGATCTTGGTGTCCATGAAAAGCCCTTGACGAGCCCTACATCTTTGTAGTGTTAGAATTCCCAATTTCTTTCCCATTTTTCCAGTTCGAAGCCACAAACCCACGGAGGCATCCGGCGGCTTTAGCTTCGAATCACCCGATACCGAAGCTATTTCTTCCAATTAATACCACCCACGGCATCCTCTTGAGGTCTGGAACAAAGCCCAAACAAGTTTGGAGGCGTCGGAGTTGCTTTGGAGGTCGAATTGGAGCACACCAAATTCTAGGGTTCTTACGGGTTTTGATGAAATTGGAGCCTTTCTTGACCGAATTGGACTTGGTCACAGGTATGAAAGTTGTTCTACTCTTTGAGATATTCAATTCTGAAAATTTTGGTAATTTTTTGAGAAAGTTGGATTTTCCGGCGAGCCGGGGCGGCCGACCGCCACCCGCGGCGGCACGTGGCCAGCGAGCCGCCAATGCTATTTTTAGGCCATAGTTCATGTTCTGTATTCAGATTTGGTGAATGAATGACGTAGATTGATCAATTGAACCTAGTTTCATTACGATTCGGGGTTAGGTAAAAATATGAATTGACGATCCGACCGTTGGATCGTCACCAAACTTTGATACATGGTAGTACTTAATATTTGAAGAATGTGGAAACTTACGGATTGGGAATCCGACGTATGGATCTTCCGGAATTGGATTTGTAAGTTATAAAATAAATGGTTAATCGCCACTCGGTTTTGGAAATTGGCGGAGATCCAACCGTTGGATCATAACGAAACTTTAGTATGTTGTTCTATAAACATAATGTGAATCATGAGAAGTTACGGATTGGAAATCTGAGTTGTAGATCTTCCGGATCAAACTTCATAGTGACGTGTTTTATATAAGTTATATATTCTATCGATATGATTTCTGAGGCATGATTTGATGATTGTTCTAGGCGCCGATCGTTATGACGCCTTGATGGGTTGTGCTAGGGAGTTGTAGGGCGAACTCCAGGTGAGTGGGCTTTTGTTTTCAGTATATATATATATATATATATATATATATAATTGATTGATTTCCCAGAAATACGTTTTAAAATGCTTTTATGAAATGAATGCCATGTCGAATGCCATAGATATATTTATATATATATATATATATTTGTGTAATTATATATTGTTGCATCGCGGGCGCCAGGTAAGTCAGGTAAGTGTGTGTGTGTGATGTGATGATTGAGGTGATATCGATGAGATTGGTATATGGCTCATTACCTGCACATCGGGGTTGTGCATGCCTGAGGGCTTAGCTTTCACGTGATCGTTCACCTCCCGCACCGTACGCTCACCTTGGATCCAAGGCAGGTGCCAGCCTGTCGTACAGACCACATTAGGTGGTTCCGACTCGTACGTGACTTGCGATTCGTCGCCAGCCTTCACGTGATTGTAGCACAGAGCGTATTTACCCAGCTTGACATACAGACCACATTAGGTGGTTCCGTCATGGGTGCAGGTTACTGATTACTGATTATTGATTATTGATGATTGATTGAGAGATGGATTGAGGATTGATTGAGGAGCCATAGATTCAGCCGTACAGGTCACTAGAGGTGACTCCGGCTGATTGATATATATATATATATATATATTGCCGGCATGATTTGAGTTGAGATATCACCTGATTATTTGATGGTATTTGGTATATGTTGATTATTGGTTATGGTTCATTCGGGCATGGCATTGCTTATTTGATGAGATTGACTGATACATGGTTTTCGGTATTAGTACGTATATATATATTTTCTGGGAAGTATACTTGTTTTACAGAGAGGGGTTACAACTTTTATATCGAAGTGATTTTGTAAAACTTTGTTTTTGCCCACTCACGCTTTTTGTTTTGCGCCCCTCCAGGTTATAGTAGCATAGTTCCTTATCGACAAGGACTCGTGGCATATCTCAGTTCAGGTGGCTACTTCTGAGGGTATGATCTTTACCCACACTACTGTACTTTACTTATGCTCTAACAACGCGTGTGAAATGGGTCTATACCCACTCACAGCGCACTCTGATAGTTAGGTATCTTTAGGTTTAAATTTATTCACATTTTCTTCCATATCATCACTTTATGGCTTCGTCACCTTCCAGGTGATGGCCAGCACAGCTCGATTCGGAGTCCTAGTGGACATTCCGGGTCGGGGTGTGTCACCAATGGTAATGGATTTTTAGTTGAGGGACCACTGCTCCAATTGAGTTAAAGTTAAGGGACCACAGCTACAATTTACTCTGCACTGGTTGCATAATGGTATAAAGTTTATATGATTAAATTAAGATTATGCATTATCTGTTTTGCTGAGAAATTGGGAACCAATTGGTTGAATTATTACTTCTTATTCATTGTGTTAGAATATGTGAAAGTCACAAAATTTGCTGTTGACTGAAGTTTAACCTCATGGCGGTTAAGTTTGATTAGATAAGTTGGAGTAAATTATATTGAGTTTGCTTCATTAGTTGATCACAACATAGATTATACAAATTGGGTTCGTTCGGTTACCATAGTCACGAGTTGTCGTTGTTGAATTCGATTTCCTGATAAGAGTTGATGAGGAGCACATATTTTCATGACTATGTGATTTATAAGGGTTAATTTCTTTAGCTGATAGAGTCGTGATGTATAAATTTCTCCCATTGGGTTGATGGAATGTGAATGATACTCTGGAAGTGCGAGTCACTCATTTATTAGATTTGTGGCTGCACTCTGAAGTAATAAAAAAAAATTTAAAAAAAAAAAACGATTGAAAGAAAGATTGGAAAAAGATAAGGTTTTAAATTAATCATGAGTAATCTAGTTTCATAGTGGGAAGGAATGACATCATAGAATAAATTTTGATTTCGTTCAAGATTAACAATACTGCAGGTTTGGTTTTAAATTTCTTTCCATTAGCCAGTGAATGTGATAATTACTTAGCCACGTATGAGTATGGCATGTATTTTTTATATATATTTTTTTTTGGTTCGATAATGGTTATGGTTGAGATGTATGATACTTATTTGTTAATGATGAATGTGGCAAAACTTTTTTGAGGTTGGATAATGACAGTGATTGTGAATAGAAATTTTGAGAAAGAAATCAAGAGTGAATAATGGTAAATGGCTTGCCAATGGAAATATGAGAATGTGATTGAAAATCACAGTTAATATTCGTTAGTGCTTATTTTTGGAGCCTGAATTAAATTGTAGATTGAGATTATGATATCATTCACCATTAAAGAAATGGTGGAAATAATTCTAATTCATTTTCGTTATTCGATGGTTGAAATCTCGGGGACGAGATTTATTTTAACGAGAGGTGAATGTAATATCCTGAAAATTTAAAAATATGAATTAGATATTCATAAATTATGAATATGTGGAGAAAATAGAAAATAAACCGATTTATGGTAATGGAAATAGAATTGGGAAATTTTAAAGTTTTGTTTCCGGAAATTATTATAATTCACGTATTGGTATTTTTGAGATTTTATATGATTTTTCAAGAATTTATATGAAATTATTTGGGTTTAGTTTTAAATTAAACTAGTTACTAAGGTTGAAGTTTGGAAATTAATCATTTAAAATCCATAGACCATTCAAGGTCTCAATTTATATTTTTGAATAGGGCTCGAACTCACGAACACGTAGGCGCAAACTGTTCGTGAAACGAAGTAATAATGAAGAAGATAGAAACAAACAAAGAAAAGGGTGAAATGGTCATTTGATCATTTTCTGGAGAGCTCCAGATCTTTTGGAGCAGGGAGTAGTGGAGCCACGTGGCGGGCTGTGGGTGAAGGAAATAGGCACAGCCCAATCAGAAGAAAGAGGTCGGGAGGAAAAATGAGGGGGGTCTAGCACAATCCGACGGTTCCTTGTCATTTCTCGTCAAATTTTCCGACGAATTGGACCTATAAATCCCTCCCAATCATCACCTTGGCCCTCTCTCTTCTAGTTCCATAAAAAATTAGAGGGAATTTGACGGTATTTTGGTACAAAAATGGGATGGGTGTCGCGGGAGGCTTTGCCCAAAATCCATCAATTGTGAAATGATTTCATACAATTACCTCCACCAAAACCCTTCCCTAGATGTCTGGAATAAATCCCAAACAATGGTAGGAGCGGCGGGGCACCGGAGGTGACGATTCGAGACCACCAATTTATAGGGTTTCCGGAGCATTCAAGGAAAATTGGAGCCTTTCCAAGCCAAATTGAGCTTGGCCGCAGGTATAAAGTTTGTTCTACTCTTTGAGATCTTCATTTCTATAATTTTTGAGAATTTTTAGAAATAGTTGAATTTTCCGGCGAGTCGGGGCGGCCGACAGCCACCCACGGTGGCAGGTGCGGCGTCGTACGGCCAGGGAGTCGACATTGAGTTTTTATGCGAATTTCGTTATTTTAATTATGTTTTTGAGATATAATTGTTGTGGTTTGAATGTTAATACGATTGTGGTATATGTGAGATTAAACGAATATATTTGGATTGAGTTTGAATTTTGGAATTTTGTGAACTACGAGTGGCTTGATCCCTGTTTAGGGTACGTAGGCAGTCTAACAAAATGTTAGATGCAGCCATAAAATAAGTAAGGTTAAATAACCGTGAATTAAGCTTTTGTTGAGAAGTTGATTTAAAAGAAGGAATTTAGAGATTTAATAGCATATGCTTTTGTAAAAAAAAAATGTTCAATTAAGGAAATAAAATGAAGAACCAAGGTTTAAAATTTTCTAAATAAAACGAAGTTTATTTTGGGCCATCACCAATAACATTTCCCGAAATAAATGAAATATTTTAGGGTCGGGGCGTGACATTCCCCATCTCATTTCCTCCACTAGATGGCTACCACATCATTTCCTTCCTCTAACACTCTCATCTCTCTCCCTTGTTATCTTATTCTTCTCTGTAAACAGAGAGGCCAAAAATAGGTCAGGAACCACCACATCAACCCATTCTCCCCCATTTTCCTGTGTTCCCTATCTCCTGGACCTCTCCCTCTCTTTTAACTCTCACTACCCTCACATTTCATTTCAAACTCACTCTCTCTCGATGAATCACCACTGAGACACCACCACCACACAAACACTTCGCCGTTCCGGCGAGCTGCAACACCTCTGTCACACCACACTACCATCACCGCTGCTAACTGGGTTGCTTCGACAAAATCTGCAAGTTCCTTAGCCCAAGAAACTAGGACTTACATTGTCAGTGGCCACACTGTCCCAGATTTTACACTTTAGGTATGACTCTGAGATGAAAAAAAATTAATGTACTAAATGTTGAAAACCACGAAACATGAAGGTAGTAAACTAACTGTCTTTTACCCTTGTTTTTAATTTCAACTATTTCCCCATCTCATTTCCTCCACTAGATGGATGCTATATCATTTCCTTCCTCTAACCCTATCATCTATCTCTCCCTTATTATCTTCTTCTTCTCTGTAAACAGAGAGGCCAAAAACAGGCCAGGAACCACCACATCAACCCATTCTCTCCCATTTTCTCGTGTTCCCTATCTCCTGGACATCTCTCTCTCTCTCTTTTAATTCTCACTGCCCTCACCTTTCATTTCAAACTCACTCGTTCTCTCTCTCTCGGTGAATCACCACTGAGACACCACCACCACACAAACACTTTGCCGCTCCGGCGAGCTCCAACACCTCTGTCACACCACACTACCATCACCGCTGCTAACTGGGTTGCTTCGACGAAATCTGCAAGTTCCTCAACCCAAGAAACTAGGACTTACACTGTCCCAAAATTTACACTTTAGGTATGACTCTGGGATGAAAAAAAATTGATGTACTAAATGTTGAAAACCACGAAACATGAGGGTAGTAAACTAACTGTCTTTTACCCTTGTTTTTAATTTCAACTATTTTCCCATCTCATTTCCTCCACTAGATGGCTGCCACATCATTTCATTCCTCTAACCCTCTCATCTCTCTCTCATTTGTTATCTTCTTCTTCTCTGTAAACAGAGAGGCCAAAAACAGGCCAGGAACCACCACATCAACCCATTCTCCCCCATTTTCCCGTGTTCCCTATCTCCTGGACCTCTCCCTCTCTTTTAACTCTCACTGCCCTCACCTTTCATTTCAAACCCACTCTCTTTTTCTCGGTGAATCACCACTGAGACACCACCACTACCACACAAACACTTCGCCGCTCCGGCGAGCTCCAACACCTCTGTCACACCACACTACCATCACCGCTGCTAACTGGGTTGCTCCGACGAAATCTGCGAGTTCCTCAGCCCAAGAAAATAGGACTTACACTGTCAGTGGCCACTGCAACTGCTTGCCTTCCTTCTCTGGCGAAACTCTATTTTTCTGACCAAGGTAGGCCTCGAGAACTCTCTTTCTTATACCCTTTTTGTTGTCCTGCAACGATCATTAGGTTATAGGTATGTGTTGATGACGTTTTGGTGTAGAAATCATGAAGTAGAGCCTTCCTTCATTTTCTGGAAAAGTGAACCTGTGGTCATCAAGCCACTTTTAGGCCGCTTCCACGATCAACTCTGACCATGGCACGACCTCGATTGGGTATAGATCTATTCCCTGCATTCCTAACTTTATTTAGGTTTTTGAATCATGGAATTTGGTTGAGAAATGAGCTCGTTTGGAGCTCTGAAAGTTAAGCCTGCAACTTGCAAAAACTGCCGGTTTCGTGAAGGAGGCGAGTACAGCCATACTCGCAAACACGTGGGCATGCGTGGGGAGCCCAGCTTAGTGGCGTGTGCAGTGCATGGCAGCGCGTGGAGGAACCCGAGATCCCTCCTTAGGTATCTCGACGTGCCAAACCCGAATCCGGCCTCCGTTTTCCGAAATTCAACCGTTTGAAAATAGTTCCTTTATTAGCCGTACTTTGTACGAAAACATGTAATTACATTAGTACGTTATATTTACCTAAATGGTTTCATTTCTAGGCGAAATGCTTCGTAAGGACTCTCGATGCTACGAGGCGGGTTCGACTCGACGACATGATCGGATCGGTGAGTGGGTCTTTTCTTTGATATATATATTGGTTAGTTTCCATATATACAATTATTAGTAAATTCTCTACATGATTGCCATGATTAAACTTTCGTTTATAAGAAATGCCTTATTGTTGGGAAATGATGAAATAATCCTACGAGATGCGCAGGTAAGCTTACTACAAGGGGATGCCTTAATTATATTTATGATCATGAATAGTATGATATTGACTAGAATTGTTGAATGGCTGTGGCATGATTATAATTATGTTATTTGCTCATCGTTTGTTCACATCCGCACCGCACGCTCGCCTTGGATCTAAGTAGGTGCCAATCCTGTCGTACAGGTTGCAATAGGCAACTCCGACTCGTATGTGACCGCGAATAGCGCCAGTCTTCATGTGATTGTAGCACTAGAGCGTATATTATTGTTACACACAATCTTGTTCATGTCATAATACCTCTGCATGAACTTGTGTATCAGCATATGTCGATGAGCACCCGATATGATATGTTTGCTTATGCGAGATTATGTGTTATTGGTTGTTATATGTTCATTTACGCAATACTGCAACGTATAGCAATCTTGTGATTTTGCAGGCTACGGTAGGTATTTTCATACTATATGTAGTATGTATATTTTGGAAACTATACTTGTTTTACGGCAAGGGGTTATAACGCTTTCAAAAAGGTTTTTATAAAACTTTATTTTTAAGCCCACTCACCTTTGTTTTTTCGCCCCCTCCAAGTTTAATAGCTGAACTTTCGTATCGACGATGATTCTTGGTAAATATGGTATTGGAGACTACCTTTGATGGTATAATTCTTAATCCACTTTACTGTATTTTACTTATACTCTGACATCACGTGTGATATGAGTTCATTCCCGCTCACCAGCGCACTCTTGTACTTAGACACTTTTAGGTTTAAATTTATTCACATTTTCCACATCACTATACTTTATGATTTCATCACCCTTCGGGTGTCGGCCAACACAGCTTGATTCGGAGTTCAAGTGGACTTTCCGAGTCGAGGTGTGTCAACATTCATATCATTAATTTCACAACAAAAACAAATAAAAGTGTCATATTTTCACACTTAGTTGAGCTCATAATTCCCTTTCCAATCTTTTCTACATAAGGAAATTCCTCCTCACTTTCTTTTTCTTTTAATGCACTATTCTTTTTGTTTTTGTCGTTTGATTCTTCATTGACAAAACGAAAAAAGCAAATCTGACAAAAATGGGTTGCGAAAATTAATTTTACACTTAAAAAGGGTTAATTTTTATATACTTTTTAACCTTCAATAAAGAAAATCCAAAATCACTTTAGTATCTCATAAAGATGATTCGAATTTAAGCGCAAAATGTCGGTTACAGCGCCCTTAACTCATATGCAAGGTCTAAAATATCAATGATATCGGAAATATCGGTAGTTCAAAAACACGGAAATTTCGATGGAAATATCAGGATATTATCGATATCGATAAAAATTGAATAAAAACCACGGAAATTGTAAGAAAAACTTGGAAATTTTTATTGAAACTTTGCAGGATGTTTATTTAGTCAATTATCTATTAGTTTATCATAAAAAATTGGAAGGAAATGCATTGCATGATGGATTTAACTGATTTAAGTTGATTATATAGCGAGCTGGCAAACATTGTGAGTGTAGAATATATATAAATATTTTAGCATATTTTCACAAAAATATAAGTGATATGATGGTCAAGGTGTTGAACGAGTAAAATGAGAGGGGTTCGAATCCCTTTGGTGTTTTTTTAAATATAGAAATTTAAAAAATACGGAAATTTCGATGGAAATATCGATGACATCGGAAATATCGGTAGTCCAAAAACACGGAAATTTCGATGGAAATATCGGGATATTATGGATATTTTAGACCTTGCTCATATGCAAACTCATGCACTCCTTTTTTTTTTACTTACTGTTTTGAACATACAATATTATTTATATATGGGTAAGAGGGTGGGCTAAGTTTTACAATGAATTAGCAATAATGTGGTTCAAATTCTCCTTTGACGAGAATCGAATCTAAAATCTTTTACTTACAAGTGAAGATGAATACCACTAGTACCTTTTTTTTCACTTGGACTACGAGCTCGTTTGGATGTGCTTTTAAAATGACTGAAATCGTTTTTAGAAAAAATGTTTTTAGGTTTCAAAAGCACTTTAAGTGCTTTCTGCGAGAATCACCAATTATGTGCTTCTTCTAGGAAGCACTTTAAGTGATTTTCCAGGATTTACTTGCATATTTACTAAAGATTGGTTCTAAAAATATTTTCACTAAAAGCGATTTCAGTCATTTTAAAAACACATCCAAACGAGCTCTACATCTACGAAACATATAGTCAAATACTGTGTGGTGGCCTCTCATGTTCAGTCAAGACTTTTTATTGATAAGTCTAACGCACCAACCCATTTTTCCACACGTCCTCCTGAACACCTCAAAATTTTACACTTCAATCATTTTAAACGCACATTCAAACGAGCTCAAACATACAATCAAATATTGTGCGGTGGCCTCTCATGTTCTGTGAAGACTTTTTATTGATAAGTCTCAGGCACCAACCCATTTTTCCACAAGTCCTCCTAAACCCTCCAAAATCTGTGTCAGTGCCGTACCCCCCTCCAACCCTTTTCAGTTTCATCCCAGTTGATGTCTCATGATCTGGTTTGTCAACTCTGTCAAATAACAAGAAGAAGAAGAGTGCAAATTTAGGGTTTAGGAATTAGTTGGTGTAATAGTATGGAGAGGTATGAGATTGTGAAAGATATTGGGTCTGGGAATTTTGGGGTGGCAAGGCTGGTCAGAGACAAGCTCACCAGAGAACTCTTTGCTGTCAAGTTCATTGAGAGAGGACACAAGGTTCTGTCTTCTTCAACTCTTGTATCTTCCCTTCTTCTGAATTCTCTTTTTTGCTCATCCGTTGAATCTTATATTGTTTTGTAATATTTAATCTCTGTGGTGATGCAGATAGATGAACATGTTCAAAGGGAAATCTTGAACCACAGATCACTCAAGCATCCGAATATCGTTCGATTCAAAGAGGTCTGTGATCGTAAAATATTTTCTTTTTTTTTTGGTTTTAGGAGAATGAATTTGGCAAGTTCTGTTTCAATTTTGTATACGTATCTGCTGGGGTTGGGTGGCTGAAGACAGAACATGCTAAATTTGGCCTTTAATGTGCTTAAACTGGTAGGGATGATCAGAATTGATGCTTTTATTTATTAAAACACAGTATTTATACTCTAAACTACACCAAGGGGGCGGGGGATGGTTAGAACATTGAACCCGGGATGCAGTGGGACTAAGAGAAATGCTCTACCCTACACACCGGGGCAATCCACCACTTGCAGAATTGTTGTTAAAACACCTCTGCTTAAAATATGAGCTTTGCTTCCTGCACTTTGTTTTTACTGTGAAGTGGAAATAGTCTTTACAGTGGCTTATTTGTGATAATTGATAACGAAGTTTGTGTTTAAGACTTGAGAGTAGTGCGGTCTCTTTCTTGCAGGTCCTGCTGACACCAACTCATCTGGCCATAGTGATGGAGTACGCGGCTGGGGGAGAACTCTTCGGGAGAATATGCAGTGCTGGCAGATTTAGTGAGGATGAGGTAAAGTTGTTTCGAAGTCAGGGAAAATTTCATTGGAAATGTTTTTAGTGTAGATTCTGAAATATGGGATCTCTGAATGTCCCCTGAAATGGAGTCCATCTCGATTTTCGTTTAGTTTCAGATAGGGAAAGTTAGGTCTGAAGTATTTCTACATAAACAGTCAGTCATAATATAACTGGAACTTAAATACTTTTTCGACTTAATTGTTGTTTTGCATCAGGCAAGGTTTTTCTTCCAGCAATTGATATCAGGAGTTAGTTACTGTCATTTGATGGTATGTAATGTGGCAGTTGTCTGTTAATGTGTCGAATACTGTTACTTCGTTCTCTTTTGATATAGGAAGTGTGGGTTGTAGTAAGGAATATTTCGTTTGTTGCAGCAAATCTGTCATAGAGACCTTAAGCTTGAAAACACTCTCTTAGATGGCAGTCCAGCACCCCGTGTAAAAATATGCGATTTTGGATACTCAAAGGTAATCCATAAACCCTAGAGTACGGATCCACATTAGGGATTCGAGTGAATTAGACTTTGAGTGGTTAATTCGTTCACTTTGTTGTTGTAGTCGTTATTGCATTCTCAGCCTAAATCTACTGTAGGAACACCGGCTTATATAGCACCTGAAGTCCTATCTAAAAAACAATATGATGGAAAGGTAAGTCCATTTCTTTCGCCCTTTTGTTCGACACTAAAACTTGTTTAGCATCTTTCGATCTAATCTTGGATATTATAGATTGCAGATCTTTGGTCTTGTGGAGTCACCTTATATGTGATGATAGTTGGAGTATATCCCTTTGAAGATCCTCAAGACCCTAGAAACTTTAGAAAAACAATTGGGGTAAGTGACATCTTCACCAATAAAATGGAAACATTGTATATATCAAAACTTGCTAATTCGTTTTTGAGTTGTCATTAACACACTGTATGTGTCGTATGGCAGCGGATTCTTAGTGTGCAGTACGCAGTTCCAGATTATGTCCAAGTTTCAATTGAATGTAGACATCTCTTTTCTCGTATCTTCGTAGAAAACCCCGAAAAGGTAACGTAGTCTTAATTTGGTGCTGAAAGTACTAGATGACTAGTGTTTTGATAATCTTGTAACCTATTTGGTATGCTGTTAGCTAGCATGAAGAGTTTCCTTGAAGTTTGTTTTTCCTTCAAACTATTCCAAATATCTGGCTTTCGTTACACGTTTTTTTTTTTTAAATTGATCTGTTTGGCTTAGCCTTCTCACCGCAGTCTCTGCTTAATATCTCTTTGCAGAGAATAACTATCCCAGAAATCAAAAACCACCCTTGGTTTCTAAAGAACTTACCTATGGAAATGATGGAAGGAGGAAGTTGGCAGTGCAAGGACATAAATAATCCGTCGCAAAGCGTTGAAGAAGTGCTGTCCATAATACAAGAGGCAAGAAAACCGTTAAGCTTCCCGAATGCCAGTAGGCCTCTCATGGGAAGCAGCAGCATGGATGTTGATGATCTTGAAGATGTTGAAGATATTGAAACAAGTGGAGATTTTGTGTTGCCAAATAGGAGTAATTAGAGTATAGATACATATCATACTAGTGAATTTGTGAGTGTTGGGATGTTGTTAGGCTTATGGGGGCCTTCTTGTGATGTGATATGATACATGGCTCTTGATGCAAGTATCATTTTGGGTTACTCTTGTTGTAAGGTTCTCTCTTTTTAAAAAAAACACATTACCTTTTCGTGTATGATGTGTTCACTTATCTGTAGCCGCATTGGGGAGGAATGGAATAGAGGAGTCAAAATCCGAATTCTCATTGGAGTTGTTTACTAAACGATCTAGAACGGATTAAGCTTGGTATTGATTCTAAATAAGTTATTTGCTAATTTACTATTTCAGTTATTTTTTATGCTAATGGGTTAATGTTTGTTGAGTTATACTGAATGGACAAACTTGAATTTTTCTTTCAGAGTACAAATCGCGAGTGGGTCGGAAAATTAGCGGTTAGATCTTGCATATAGGGGTTTAATGAATCTTCGACAGTCAAATATTGCATAAAACATGTACTATTAAGTGAGACGTATCATTGTAGCTGAACTTGAAACTTTGATGAGTTTTTTTTTCTTCCGAAGCCATAATACCACTAAAATTAGGTTTATGTGAGAATTTTTTTATATGAGTTTGCTCATAATTTTTAATCCTTGGAGAGAAAAAAAACTAATATTTCCCAGTTCTGATTACGATAAAGTCAAAAAGGGAATGTATCTACGAAGAGGAAAGCTTGGCTTCTTAAAATTGAGGAGTTCATTCTCAAGATACTTTGTAACTAGTTCACGAAACTTCATGCTTATGATCACAACTATTCAAAAATGAGATCATTTAGTCAAGTAATCATAGGAAATAGATATACGGTTGGTAATGTTTTTATCATATTCGACAATTTATTTTTGTACAGTTCGATGATTAAACAATCTCATATTTTATTGATTGTTTACACAAATGATCTTTACATAGTGATTTATAAGAATAGTGCCGATCATAAATACAAAGTTCTGTTAATCAAAAATAAAATATCTTGATGAGGAATTCCTCTCATCCATCCATTGAGGAACGTATCTTACTAATTAAAATCATTTACGATTAATCCAATTCCTCTTAATCGAAAGATGAAATTCCTCGTTTAGTATAGGTCCAAACAAACACAAATAGTTCACAATCGGAATCTTTCTTGTCAAATCTTAAAACAATACGAAAGTTCTAGGAAAGTTACTCCCTTACTAAGAAGGCAAAATAATGGAAAGTTAATGTGTGCAACCGTTACAAACTATGCCAAAGCCTCTATATAAAGAGGTGAGGGAAGTGAGGGAAGCCATTAAACCACACTCAGAAGTTTTCGATCGCCCAATTTTCGTGCTCCTCCCTCCCTTTCCGAACACACTCTCAAACACTGTCTACGAGTAATCACCGTTCTCTTCGGTCGGGACGAAAGCTTAGTTTGGTAGTCGAAGAGTTCGTGGTTTGTGCTCGCACCCGTAGAGGCTCGTAACAAGATGTAATCTTCTACTTTGGGGCGATTTAGCCAGGTATACCCTAAACTCGTTTGCATGAAGTTTATTTATATTAGTAATGTCCAACTTCTGTCTATTGACCATGTTTATAGAATATGGAAGGAGATTCGAATTCTAATCTTGAATTTTGAGGATTTCACATTTGGCAAGATTTGACTATAATACTTATAGTCTCATACAACATCTTTAAAACATTTCATTTTCATACATCACGCACTATTTTATTTCAAAATAATCCATCCGTTACATTTTCCATTCATTGATCCGTTCAGTGCTGACGTGGCTGCCAAATGTGTGGCATGTGGCCAAAAAATAATTTTTTAATTTTTTTTTGAAAAAAAAACCTGAATCTTCAAAAAAAACAAAAAAGCAAAAAAAAAAAAAAAACTTAGAAAACGCAGAACCCACCCCTGCAACCTCTCCCCACCCCTCTTCTCCCTCCCAACCACCTCCCTCTCCTCCACTCTCTTCACCTCCCCTCCCATCCAAAAACCCACCCCACCCCCACCTTTCCCCAGTCCTTTCTCCTCTTCACCTCCACCCCCTTTCTCCATTCTCTCACCTGCAACCCCACCCACAACATTCCAACATATTCAAATCATGAAGTTGAACAACAATTTTCTCAATTCATACACAGAAATCCAAGGCATTAGACCACATAATTCCCTCAGAGCCAAAAAATCGCATTTGTATCCAAAAACAGAGTAAAATACCAAGAATTTCACTGCCCTAAGCTTATGGAATGTCCCCAGGGTTTGGCCTCAGGGACAGCAACCACCATACCTTGAAGCTCTGGAGTGAGGACGACCTGGCATCCCAGCCTTGAGAACCCTAGCCCTAGAGTTTCTCTTCAGCACGTACTCCTCCTCGTAGGACCGCTGAGGGAGGTGGCTCTGCGGCGACCGCGGCGGGAGCTTGTCGATTTGTTGGGGGGCGGGTGGGAAGGGAGTTGGCTCTGCGGGTGGGTGGGTGAGCCAGGTCGTGTGCGGGGGGCGGGGGGCGGCGAGAGCTTGTCGAACCATTTGTGGGGCGAGGGGGGGAAGGGAGGGTTTCTGGGTCTCGCGGTAGGGGCTAAGGTCTTTGGGTTTGGGCGTTGCGGGCTGGTGTGTGCTTCGGGTTTTGATTTTGGTTTTTTTTTTTTTTTTTTAATTTAGAAGATTCAGGTTTATAAAAAAAATAATTAAAAAAATTTTTGTTTTTTGCCACGTGACACACATTTAGCAGCCACGTGTCACAAATGTGGCAGCCACGTTAGCACTTAACGGATCAATGGATAGAAAATATAACGAAGGTATTATTTTAAAATAAAATAGTACGCGAGGTATGAAAGTGAAATGTTTTAAGGATATTATATTAGGTTGTAATAGACCTCAAACCTAATAAAGTATTATGTAATTTAGCCTACTTATAAATATTTAATGGTATCACTATCTGACGATCAGATCTGCTGGAATGACATTCAAAGAACCTATACCGTACGATGAGTAATACTATTAGCTGTAAGATTTCTTCTTCTTTTGAAAACCAAAAGGCTGGTCAATAAGAATAGTAAATTGTACGAATGGTCCCTCAATTTTAATCAAATTGAAGCAATGGTCCCTTAACTAAAAATCCATTACCATTGGTCCCTCAACTTATCAAAATGTGTAGCTATAGTCCTTTTCATAAATTTTGTCAAAATAAATTATATTGGAATGACCATTTATACAATTAGGAGCCCTCAACTCATCAAAGTGTATAATTATGGTTCTTTTTGTCAACTATATCAAAAATTTTGTCAAACGAATTACATTGGAAGGACCATTGCTACAATTGGGTTAAAGTTAAGGGACCATTTCTCCAGTTGAATTAAAGTTGAGGGACCAATGGTAATGGATTTTTAGTTGAGGGACCATAGCTGCACGTTTTGATAAGTTGAGGGACCAATGGTAATGGATTTTTAGTTGAGGGACCATTGCTCCAATTGAGTTAAAGTTAAGGGATCATAGCTACAATTTACTCCAATAAGAAAAGTCGAATCAGAATCCTCACCGAATCAATTCCTTAGGGATCTTAGAGATCCGCGATCCTGTTCGTTCATTGTATATCGTACAGTCAGTTTTCGTTAAGTACTATTTATATTTAAATTTTAAATTTTAAATTTTAAATAATTTATGATCATACGATATACGATGAACGAACGCAATTGTAGGATCTCTAAAAAATGGATCCGGCGAGTATCCCTAAAGTCCTCCGCCTTTTCAATTATTAAGAGACAACCAACCCACATTGCATTAATATTATCAACAAGTTGAAGACAAGGACAAGGTCCAATTATTGACGTGGTCCTTTGCTCTATTCTGTATACAAATTTGAACAGAAAACTTAACACATGCTATGCGTATCAAGTGGTGAGAAAACTGGTCTGTGCTTTTGTTTAGGGGTGTGTTATCCACACACCTTATTTTACTTTTCACATATTTTTTTAAATTTTTGGCCATCAGATTGAATGAATTGAAAAAGATCATTGGACAGAAAATATAAAGGAGTGTGTGAGAAGTAAAATGAGATGTGTGGATAGCACATCCTTTTATTTATTATGTTAAATTTTACTTACTTTTCTTAATAGGAAAATTTTAACTACTTCTTTACCTCATTATATTTGCTTTTTTTATTTTTTTTGAAAAGGTATTACATTTGCTTTTTAAGACAAAATTCTTCTCACGATAAGTTATGCTACAGTCAATTGCGATTTTAAAAATGTGTTATGATCATTTATAATTTCTAACTATTGATGCACGGATGGTTAGAAATCTTCTTGGTCAACTTGATGTTAGCAAAATACAAATTTTCATATTTAATCAAATCATTGAAAAGTTTTTAATGTGACTGTTACGTAGTATTATCAATTCATTTATCTCATATAACATATAGGCTTAAAATTTTAATATATTGTAGTTTGCCTTGTACGGGCATGCCTATAACGAATTTCAAGCATGATTAAATTGCACGTTAAACTGCTACATTGCCTGTGATGGATTTTATATATTGAATTGAATGCAAAATTAAATTAAGGGTAATTTCTAACTTACTATTCTTAAGTTTCCGAAAATTACACTTTAGATATAAAAATGAGAGAAAAAAGAAAGTATAAAAGTGAGAAAAAAGTGTACTATAGTACGATTTTTGCAAAATTTGAGGTGAGTAAATGAACATTCGCTTAAATTAAAATTTTATCAAAGTTGGTACTTGCATATTTTATGACTATGCTCGTTGGTAAATAATTTTAAATTAAATGAAAACATTTTTTATGAAAATGTTTTTGGATTTCAAAAGTATTTGAAATGATTCCGATAAAAAGCACTAGTTATGAACTTTTCAGAAAGAACTTCAAATACTTTTCCAAGATTCATTATTTCCTACTCCATGACCTACTTGTCCGTGCAAGAGGATCCTATACAGATCCTCTTTATGAGCATTCTGAAGATTACTTCATCGTATCCATTCATCTGCCATTTTGCAACTAGAAATTATTTTGAATTTTTTATTTAATATTAAACACAAACAGTATTTGACAAAAATTGACTGAACAGACCAATAAAGTGACAGGTCCTCACAAAAAGAATCCATAGAGGACTCTTCTCAGCCACCCTTTTTTTACGTTACTTATCAGCAAGGTCTAAAATATCGATGATATCGAAAATATCGGTAGTCTAAAAACACGGAAATTTCGATTGAAATATCGGGATATTATCGATATTGATAAAAATTGAATAAAAACCACGGAAATTGTAAGAAAAACTTGGAAATTTTTATTGAAACTTTGCAGGATGTTTATTTAGTCAATTATCTATTACTTTATCACAAAAAATTGGAAGGAAATGCATTGCATGATAGATTTAACTTATTTAAGTTGATTATATAGTGAGCTGGCAAACATTGTGAGTGTAGAAAATATGTAGTAATTAATAAAAGAAGTTTAAACAGATCATAATCATTTATATATAATGAATTTGTACAATATTTTACACTTTATACATTGCATGGTAAGATACATGAATGACTTAGTACCACATAGAGTTCCTATAAGGTTCAAAATTTTCACTATCTTCATCATCTATATGTGTAGAGTAAGTGTATTTTAGCATATTTTCACAAAAACATAAGTGATATGGTGGTCAAGGTGTTGAAGGAGTAAAATGGGAGGGGTTCGAATCCCCTTGGTGTTTTTTTAAATATAGAAATTTATCCTAGATAATAAATATTAGCTTGCAAGCCTTGTAGACATCTTAATGACCATATAAATATTACAGGCTGAATATGTAATCACAAACACATCTGTAGCGAGTTGGATAAGGCCCAGGTTTGTGGTTGACAAAGGGAGGGGTTCGAATCCCTCTATGCACAAGATTGAGACTTAGCATTTTTCAAGTATTTGTAGGTTTCATCTCACGATATTATCGATAATATTGGTACCTGACTTACAGCATATAAGGAGACCTTGAAACACCTGCAGTGGGCCGCGAGAAATCAGGCTTGCACACATATAGCAGCCCACTTGGCTGCACAGAAAGATCTCACACGCATGCCACACACGTACACCACAACCTTAGCTGATTGTTTACCAAACCTTGGATTCTCTGTTGCACTTCCTCGAGCTTAGAGCCAATAACTCTTTACTGCATCCGGATTTGAAAAAAAAAATTGTTGCTGTTCCCCATGTCACCATCCCGTGTAATAAACGCCTAGGGCCCTAGCTTTTCTCTCTTCACTATCAAAACCCATTGCTCTCTTAAGAGTAAAAGAGCTCTCATTCTCTCTCATTAGAAAATCCGAAGAGACTCTCGGAGCTCTTCCAATTTTCAAAACTCGCAAGCCCATCCATCATTTCAAACCTCCATTGTCACAGCATCACCTGCATCCTTTCAGCAACCAATAACCCAGCAACATATTCTCATTTGTGTCTCGACAACCCATCCATGGTGGAAGTAGCGGAAAATCTGAGAGACTAAAGGTAGAACCTTCCTCAAATATTTTAACTGTCATTTCAAAATTAATGGTTTGAGCAAGATCTAACCCGTGCATGTATGTGTATCTGTGTGAGGACAACCCCCAAACTTGCATATCTGAGCAGATCTACACCACTCACTTGTCTCTGCAAAAATCTGAAGCCAGCCATCCCTCAGAGCCTCGGCTGCAGTTGTGACTACAGAGCTTCGGCGATATTATTGATAATTTCAATAATATCGCGATATATTAACGATAATTAAACGGATTAATATGAAAATATCGTATTCTTAAAAAAAGAAAATAATATTATCGACGATATTTCGTCGATAATATCAATATTTTAGACCTCTGCTTCTCAGTTACCTTTCCTTCTCAGATTAAATACGTTTCAAATTTCAATCCTATCCACTCTCCATTCCATGCTTTTCAATATTTTTAATTAACGTCCTTTATTTGGCGGATCAGCTCTTTATTATATCTCAGTATTTTCCAATTTAATCCCACAATTCAAAAACTTTGTCGGAAAATTTCATCAATTGTAGTTGCTGAACAACAATGGCCTCTGTGACCATACCGCCGGTGCTTACATCCCCCAGAGACGACGCAATCAGCCTCCACCGCGCCTTCAAAGGGTTGGGCTGCGACACATCCGCCGTCATCAACATCCTCGCCCACCGCGACGCCACCCAGCGAGCCTACCTCCAACAGGAGTACAAAACCATGTACCACGAGGACCTCACCAAGCGCCTCTCCTCCGAGCTCAGCGGCAACACCAAGAAGGCCGTACTCCTCTGGATGCACGACCCCCCAACCCGCGACGCCACCATCATCCGTCAGGCTCTGGCCGCAGAAGGCATCGTGGACCTCAGAGCCGCCACCGAAGTCATCTGCTCAAGAACCCCATCTCAGATCCTCCACTTCAAGAATCTCTACTTCTCCACATTTGGGGTTTACCTCGAGCAGGACATCGAGTTCCACGCCACTGGAGACCACAAAAAGCTTCTCCTTGCTTACGTGGCAACGCCGCGGTACGAGGGTTTGGAGGTGGACAGGGCGGCGGCGGAGCATGACGCTAAGGCTCTCTTCCGGGCCGGGGAAAAGAAACTGGGAACTGATGAGAAGGTGTTTGTGCAGATATTCAGCGGGCGGAGCAGCGCCCACTTGGCCGCCGTGAGCGCCGCCTACCACAACATGTACGGTAGCTCGTTGAAGAAGGCTGTGAAGAAGGAGACTTCTGGGAACTTTGAGCACGCACTTTTGACCATTCTGCAGTGCGCCGAGCATCCCGGGAGGTACTTTGCGAAGGTTTTGCACGGGGCGATGAAGGGTTTGGGGACCGATGACAGTACTCTGCTGAGGGTGATCGTTTCGAGGGCGGAAATCGATATGCAGTTTATAAAGGCGGAGTATATGAAGAAGTACGGGAAGACGTTGAACGATGCTGTGCATTCGGAGACTTCTGGGAATTACAGGGCGTTTCTGCTGGCGCTTCTAGGCCCCAATCATTAGGTAATACAAAAAGATTTGGGGAAGATGGTAAGGTTTGATGAACTCTGTCGTTGTTAATTACTTACGTTTTAGGTATTTTCAGAAGCTATAATTTGGGAAAGTTATGTGTTGAGCGTGATCTAGAACTTTGGCATAAGCACTTATGCAGCAAGTTATTTCTTTGTTTGAAATGCTTAGTAATGCTTCTTGGCTGATGATTGCGTATCGATCTCCAACAATTTCTCAATGTTGCTTTTCTGTGTGTAGGTTTGATTTGCAATGATTTGGTACAAAAATGGACACCATATGCGTTTTTTATGGTAGTGAATGTGGTTTTTGAGTGCTTGTCAAGTTTGATTATCCTTCCAATGTTGTATTTTCTCAACTGGTTAATCTGAACACGATCCAATTAGAAAACGGACTGGATCGTTACCGAGTCATCTGATACGATCAACTAAATAAGTTGGATTAGAAAACAAATTGGTAACACGAAGTGCTACCCCCAAATTGAAAATTTCTTGTTTAAAGCCTGTTTGAATTGCATGAATAATGAGAATCCTTGAGAACCCTAGCGAAGAAGAACTCCTTCGGTTCTAGGGTTTCCCCATTCGAACCCGCCGGAAGAAGGAATCTTGATTGGTCCTTGAGAGACTGGCTGTAGTTCATATCCTGCTCATTGTTTTGTGCAATGTGTTTTTTTTGGCGAACCTTTATATTTGGGGGTTGCATTCTGCTTCTTGCTGAACCTTTATATTTGGGGGTTGCATTGTGCACACACTAATTTATTTGTCTTTTTCTTTTTCTTTTTCTTTTTTTTAATTTTTTTAATACAACTACCCGCAAAAATCAAAGTCGTCTTTGATTTATTCAATTCGAATGCATGAAATAAAAATACTTTGTGCCACTTAGTACTACGGTATAATAGTATTTCTCTTCACTTGCAGGTGAGATGTCATAGGTTCGATTTTCGTCAAAGATGAATTTAAACCACATTATTATGGTAACCCACTCCCTTGCTCCTAGTGTAAATAATTTTTTTTGTTAAAAAAAAAATATTTGTGAGGATGGAGGGCAGGACAATTGTATTTAGTAACCTCTTACAAAGCCACTATCCCTTCTTGCCCAAAGTACCCGTAACTTACATACCCCTTCAATACCTCAATGCAGTAACCATACATATTGATGCAATATGTGTATTCTTTGCTAAGTTTTTTAGAGGCAAATTTGTGTATTCCTTGTGCATCCTTGTTATAGCAAAAATAGGGATTAGAGTTGTTATTCAAGTAGGTTGTTTGCATATGTGGTTTTGTTTTATGCCTTTGTGTTTTGTTAGTGCTGACTGTAAATCGGTTGACCTGAATGGCGTATTGGTGAGGTGAATGATGATTGTGGCAAAGATGACTTGTGTCAATGAATAAAGTGTAATTGAGCTATCATGTGCTTTGTATGGGCATCCATGTCTACTTGGCCTACTAGTGTTTTTTTTTTTTTTTTTTTTTCAAAGAAAGGGATCCTCTCCGGATCTCTTCTACCTAATCATTCTCATTAAACAATCTGGACTCTTGAAATTTGATCAAACGGTTAAAGTTATTATTACTTTTAAAATGGACCCGTGTTTTTACTTGTTGGATCAAATTTTAAACACTCAGATTATTTGATGAGAATGATTAGATGGAAGGGTTCCGGAGATGATTCCTTTCCTTTTTTTAAGTCTTGATGCATTAACGAAGTTATAATGATACTATATTGGGAATATTTTAAGACAATGTGGATAGTAGTATCAAGCTAAATAGTAAGTTGGGTGTATTTTCATTATAAGAGCCTATATAGGTGGCAATTTGCACCCAATCCATTTGCCCAAACCAACCAACTCGCTAAAATCAGTTATATGGTTGGGTCTTAACGGGTTGGATTGGTAAGGGTTGAATGCATTAATGACCTGTCACTTAAGGTCATCTCCAACTAGGTCTGACAATTCTTGACACGATCAGATAACCTGATACAAAACAACACGACACAATAAGCACCTGTTAAGATAACGGGTTGATTCGGGTATACACGTGGGTAACATGATACACGATAAGTAAAATATTAATTTTATAATTTTATAACCCTAAAAAAATACTAGAATAATTATATATTTTAATTTAACAATTTTATACCCCTAAAAACTATAATAATTATATATATACATATTAAATTAAATTTTAAAAATTGGTGACCATTGGATCGGCTTAAATATAAATACATTCAATTTCTTAAGTGTTATATGTACAAAATAAATCAATTTAAATCTACTTAATAAATATATATATATATATATATATATATATATATATACACCATTGAACTTGATGGGATACGAATTCTACGAAACTAATTTCAACGATCCAACTGTCAAACTTGTTTGTATATGCTTCGAGATCTCATCAGCAAAAAATCGCAAAAAACAAACATTCAAAGATCAAGTAACACGACAAAACTTTTCGACGGTTATAAAACGAAAAATCACGATTTAACGGTTATTTTAACTCCGATTTTGATTATTTTTTATAGCTACACTCTTTGATCCTATCTATATGAATACAATGAATGAATTCGATCTTCAATTTAAAATATTTACATTAGTGGATACCACAAAATCTTATGTTATACTTAATGAAAATATAAATAAACTCTAAGTGTTAGTGAATCTATCGTTTTGATGGGGCACGCATTCTACGAAACTAATTTCAATGATCCAATCGTCAAACTTGTTTGTATATGCTTCGAGATCGCATCCGCCAAAAATCACAAAAAAAAAAAAACATTTAGAGATCAAGTAACGGGATAAAACTTTTCGACGGTTATCAACGAAAAATCACTATTTAACGGTTATTTTTACTCCGATTTTGATGATTTTTTACAGCTACACTCCTTGACCCTATATGAATACAATGAATGAACTCGATCTTCAATTTAAAATATTTACACTAGTGGATACCACAAAATCTTATGTTATACTTAATGAAAGTATGAATAAACTATTAAGTGTTAGTGAATCTATTGTTTTGATGAGATACGCATTCTACGAAACTAATTTCAACGATCCAACCGTCAAACATGTTTGTATATACTTCAAGATCACATACGCCAAAAATTGAAAAAAACAAACATTCTGAGATCAAGTGACGGGACAAAACTTTTCGACGGTTATAAACGAAAAATCACTATTTAACGGCTATTTTAACTCCGATTTTGATGATTTTTTACATCTACACTCCTTGACCTTATATGAATACCATGAATGAATTCGATCTTCAATTTAAAATATTTACACAAGTGGATACCCCAAAATCTTATGTTATACTTAATGAAAGTATGAATAAACTCTTAGTGTTAGTGAATCTATCGTTTTGATGAGATACGCATTCTACGAAACTAATTTCAACGATCCAACCGTCAAACTTGTTTGTATATGCTTCGAGATCGCATCTGCCAAAAATCGCAAAAAACAAACATTCAGAGATCAAGTAACATGATAAAAAAATTTGACAGTTATCAATGAAAAATCATGATTTAACTGTTATTTTAACTCCGATTTTGATGATTTTTTACAGCCACACTCCTTGACCCTATATGAACACTATGAATGAACTCGATCTTCAATTTAAAATATTTACACTAGTGGATACCACAAAATCTTATGTTATATTTAATGAAAGTATGAATAAACTCTTAAGTGTTAGTGAATCTATTGTTTTGATGGGATACGTATTCTACGAAATTAGTTTCAACGATCCAACTGTCAAACATGTTTGTATATACTTCGAGATCGCATACGCCAAAAATTGGAAAAAGCAAACATTTAGAGATTAAGTAACGGGACAAAACTTTTTGACGGTTATAAACGAAAAATCACGATTTAACGGTTACTTTAACTCCGATTTTGATGATTTTTTACAGCTACACTCCTTGATCCTATATGAATACAATGAACTAATTTGATCGTGAATTTAAAATATTTACACAAGTGGATACCACAAAATCTTATGTCATGATGATCGATGAAAATTGAGGATTTTGTAAAAGGAATAACATGCAAGCTTTGAGTTCCATTGGCAAGGTTTAAACTTTTGAGAAAGGCTTCACAACCTTGAAAACAAAAACTCTTTCATTTTGCATATCCTTGCACATTTAATATTTTGTAATAGACTAGTAATGTATGTATGTTTGTTTATTAGGCTCTTATTTTCGAGTATAGATGTAGTACTTAAACGACAAATGTGTTTTAATGTTTTGAAGTAATATTTATGTGGCAATATGTGGTATGTGCAAATTTAAGAAGAAGAAAAAAAATATTTTTCTTAACGGGTCATAACGGGTCGGGTCACTTTACCCGTTGGGTAAAGTGACCTGACATGTTAAGGACCCGTTAAGATAACATGTGTTACATGAAAACGACAAATACGACCCATTTGCCAGGCCTATCTCCAACCGAAGGAGGGCCAGAGGGTTCGTTTTAGCCCTCTGGCCCTCCAGGAAATTAATATTTTAATGAACAGTGCATGACCATATTTCTTATCATCTCCAATTGAGGGGCTAGACGGCCATTGGCCAAACATAACCCTATGACAAAAAACCATCTCCAACTGAAGGCCAAAGGGCCATAGGGCCAAACATAATTTATTATTTAAATTTAAAAACTACAACAATTTAAATTGATAGGAAAAAAATGAGAATTTTTATATAATTTTTTTAAAAAATTTTGGCCGAAAAGAAAAATTCAAATCCTACGGTAACTGACGTCAGCTAATGTTGTCCAAGCAATTCGAAACCCTGCTAATGTTGTTTAATATTGTTTCATATGACTTAATGTTATTTAATGGATTAAGAAGTTATAGGAAAAAAAAAATAGAATTTTTAAAATTTTGACACAAAAAACTGTAAAAAAAAAAATCAAATATAACGGCTAACTGACGTCAGCTAGTTACCGTTGCATTCAAAATCCGGCCCTTCCCGGGGCTAGCTAGCTGGCTGGGTTGGGCCAGCCGGTTGGCCCTTTGGCCATTTTTTGTCCCATGGGGCCCACGAGCCCTTTAGCCTAGCCCTCGGTTGGAGACTATTTTCAACCCTCTAACCTTCTGGACCATTCGGTTGGAGATGACCTGATGGTTAGTTTCAGGTCCACCTGCAAAACGTTAAATATCCTTTAACAATGGTACTTTTGTAACTTCGTCAAAATGAAAATCCCAATCTTCCTATTTCATTTGCACCGTTGTTTTTGAAATGAAATTTAGTATTGTTGATCCAAGAATAGAAGAGATTACATTTTCAGAGCAATTACTATTTTTAATTGGTGAGTTTGTTAAAAGAATTCGGATCATCGCTGGATCTTCTTTGTGAAGATTTCGGGAATCTGTGAATCATGTCTGTTCATCGTATATCGTGCGGTCAGAAATCATTTTTTAAAATTAAACACAAATAGTACCTAATAAAAATTGAACACACGATCTACAATGAACGAACACGATTCACAAATATTCAGAATCCTTATAAAGAGAATCCGATGAGGATATTGTTAGTTGTAAAAAGGCTACTAAAAGTCAATTTAAAAAAAAAAAAAAAGAGAATGCATCAATCACTTCACAAAAACATTTGTGATTGTGGTCTGGTTTTTGGGTGTTTGTCACATGGTCAACCCGGAACACCACACGAGTGAGAAAAGATGAATTATTGTTAAGTTGTTTAACAAAATTAGGTCCACTTCACCGTCAAATTGTAAATGTGCAAAACATGTTTTCATTGTAAAAGCTGAGAATTTAGGATAAGGATAGAAATTCGATTACAATATTTTTTATTTTATTTAAAACTTATCATTTAATATTATAGTCTATTTGATACTCCACTCTACTGGCAAACTGATGTGAGCTGCCATTATATCTGAATATCAGTGGCATTCAACTGAGTTAGGTGGGATGCGACACATTGAATTATAGCAGCCTAGCTTTCTCAAACCTAGCAACACGTGGTGGGCCCAATGCACTGTTTTGGCTCGGGCCTCCAACCGAGCCATATATGGTCGGCAGGCCAGCCATTCGGCTCAATTTTTTTTTATAAGATTCTATTTAGCCCATTATTGACTTTGACTCTCCATTCGAGGTAGCTTAAGTGAGAGGTCTTAAGTTTGACTCTTGTGTAGAGCAAGTTAATTATCAAATTAGTTTGGTTGGCTATCATGTGGTTTAACCTAGTAAGCCACCACTTAGTGTAAATAACGTCGTTTTGAACAAACGATATTTATCTACACTAAGGGGAGAGAGGGTGAGCTTAGTCTCACAATGTGCTAGCAATAATCTGGTTCAATCGAACCTAAGACCTCTCACTTACAAGTAAAGAGGAATACTACTAAACCGTAGTATTAAGCGACAGTGTAAATAATGTCGTTGTATTAAAAGAAAAGAAAAAAACCTTTAGTATTGTTATGAAAAAAAAAACAACCTATTACAATATCGGCTACTGGGCTTTTGACATTCAAGTGAGCGAAACCCAACGCATTAGCCGGAAGCCCATATACCACAGCTTTCGGGCCTCCATCCAAAAATTTGGAACAGCGTCCGCTTTAAACTCCCAGCCCCAGACTATAAAAGCCCCAACACTCGACTCTCAAAACCCTAGAGGGAGCGAGAGAGCACGCTATAGCTTCACAAGTCTTTGTTCTCTCTCAGTCGCGGCCGCCTCTGCAACCTAAGACCCAAACATGAAGGTTTCTTTCTCTACCCAACTCCCATCTTCTCCCCCTCTCCCCTTCTATCTATCTCTTCCTTCTCTGTTCTCGCTGTTTTCTAATCCTGTTTGCATTTTGTTTGCAGTTCAACATCGCCAACCCCACCACTGGGTGCCAGAAGAAGCTCGAAATCGACGATGACCACAAACTGTACGTCTTTTTCCATTTGGGTTTTCTTGAAATGCTATAAATTTGTCGACTTTGTGCAATTTCAGCCATGATTTAGTTCTTTGTAGCTCCTGTTGTCCCTTTTAGTGTGTACCTACAATGCCTTGAGTATGTTCTTTGCATTTCTGAAAGTTGTTCGATATGTTTAATTGGATTATTGAGTTGTTTTGTGTTTAGAGTTATTCTTGATTTTCATTTTGTATTTCAGATTTGTTGGTCAGATCAGTTTTTTTGTGAACGCTAAGCTCTTATGTTTTGAACTTTTTTTTGAATGTCAGCATTTTATGTCTGATCCTTTACCAGAAACAGTTTAATTAGATTTCGGGACATATGTTTTAATCTTGTAGTTGTTTAGATAGTTCATTGGGCAAAGAGTTTGATTTTATTTGCTTGTGCTATTGTGTAGGCGGGCCTTTTTTGACAAGAGAATCTCCCAGGAGGTTAGCGGAGATGCTCTTGGAGAGGTACTAAACTTGCTTTTCTTTGGCGTCCTTTTTTCTGTTTTTCTTTTGGTTCCAAGTTTTTTATTGATTGTTAACTGTGAAACAGGAATTTAAGGGCTATGTTTTCAAGATCATGGGAGGTTGCGACAAGCAAGGTTTCCCCATGAAGCAGGGAGTGTTGACCCCTGGCCGTGTTCGCCTCTTGCTCCACAGAGGTTGGTTTAAACTCATGCATTTATATCAGTATTTGTTCCATCATGAATAGATTCCCCAGAAGCTTGTCTTCATTTTAACTAACCTGGTAAATGTATTTGGTCAGGCACTCCTTGCTTCCGTGGTTATGGAAGGAGAAATGGTGAGAGGAGGAGGAAGTCTGTTCGTGGGTGCATTGTCAGCCCTGACCTCTCTGTTTTGAACTTGGTGATTGTGAAGAAGGGTGACAATGACCTCCCTGGATTGACTGACACTGAG
Organism: Heteromeles arbutifolia; assembly: GCA_024362995.1. Classification (NCBI taxonomy): domain Eukaryota; kingdom Viridiplantae; phylum Streptophyta; class Magnoliopsida; order Rosales; family Rosaceae; genus Heteromeles; species Heteromeles arbutifolia. The sequence goes on along the minus strand of JANCRC010000013.1, from coordinate 24,493,741 downwards.
AAACCTAGGATGAGAGGACCCAAGAGGGCATCTAAGATCCGTAAACTCTTCAATCTCTCAAAGGAGGATGATGTTCGCAAGTACGTCAACACATACCGTAGAACATTCACAAACAAAAAGGGTAAGGTTTCTTAGTTGTTGCCATTCTGTGTATTATCATGTTTGAATAATGTGGCTTCTTAAGCAGTATACTTTGATGCATCATCATGCTGTATCTCGTGTGGTGGACAAACTCGTCATATCCTTGTTATGGAAACCGTATTCTAAAGCATGCCTTTGAATCTGTAGCTTGATAAACTGGTGGACTTGCTTTTGTTCGTTAGGAAACGATTGCTGGGTAAATTGCATGTTAAAAAAATATTTATGTCATAGATGTAATTCAATATTATCTCATGTCCTTTGCTGGTGCTTAAATTTTGTGCCTTTAGAGTGTTAGATTCATATGCATTCCCTGTATTGTAAAATGTTGTGTGTTGCCTGGTTTGATGGTTCTTTCAATTTCTAAGCTCGGTGATCATATCTGGTTTCGCAGGCAAGGAAGTCAGCAAGGCTCCCAAGATCCAGAGATTGGTCACTCCATTGACCCTGCAAAGGAAGAGAGCTAGAATTGCTGACAAGAAGAAGAGGGTTGCAAAGGCCAAGTCTGAGGCTGCTGAGTACCAGAAGCTCCTTGCATCAAGGTTGAAGGAGCAGAGGGATCGCCGAAGTGAGAGCTTAGCCAAGAAGAGGTCCAGGCTGTCCGCAGCTTCAAAGCCATCCGTTGCAGCATAGATCCGTGCTTGAGTGATCTAATTTTGGTTAAATTTAAAAAATGGATGTTACTTCGTTGTCTTAGTTATTTTTTTTTTCCAGTTTTTGTGGTACTTGATGAAGTGTTTGCTTTATTGCTGTTGATGTTATTGGAATTCACTATGAAAACTCTCTTTTTATTAATATATATTGGACCTTTCTATTCAAGAGCGTTAATAATTTGCTACCTTCCCTTTGGCTCTCTGTATAGCTACGTTTGTTTTCCCGACCCGTTAGCACAGTTTCGGTTTGGATATGAGTAAGAAGCTCACCCGCCGGCTTAAGCTGTCAGGCACGGCTGTTCCATCTGCAGTGCGTTGCTGTATAACATAGCATCTCTCTCCACACTTGAGTTATCATTTTCCACTTATCTTCATTCTTTGATCCCAACTCCGACGTCTTTTCCAGCATCTGCAGCTGTTTTGCTAACCGACGTCCTTTATACAGAGTCTACCGCAACAACTCCGTTTGACGTCATTGGCTTCCCTTCTTCGTCCACGCTGATCTGTAGCATCTTCTGCTGTGCATCTAATTCGGTTTCAGAAGTAACTAGGGTCCGTCGCACGTGAAAATCAACGATTCAGATCAATCTCGCTAACCCCTGGAGGCAACATAGAAGGGCGCATGATGAATCCATACAACAATACTATGCTTGAACTCTTCTTCGGCCACGCTCCAACCGAGCTTTTTCGTCGCAATTTCTCTGCTGGAGCGCATCAGTTCCCCTCCAACTCCAAGTAAAGACGTGAGCACCTTCTCTTATTTAGCTTTAACATGAATGGAAGTTTTAGCATTAACAACTAACGGCATGTTTACTTACACGGCATGAGGATGAGAATGAATATGGGAAAAATGCCAATACGGTTCTTTGGTTGTTGGCAAACACGTGAATAAAAATGATACCCATTTCTTTCGACTCCATTTCTTATAAGTAAAGACGCTCCAACATGAATCAGTTGAAATAAAAATTAACCAACTAGGCTTTGGCACAATCACAATAATGTAAATAAAACTCGCCTCCACATTGGCCAAACTTACAACTCTGCATGTATTTTTCCTTTATTTTGCAACGTTTCGTTACTCCATACACCAAATTGTTGTTGCGAGTTATATATTAGCTAAAGTGTAAATAGTAGTTTGTTGTCCCATGTTGACGAAGTGCATATGTAATACCAATTGTAACTCCTATATATACTCCACTTTGGAGATGAATAAATATACAAGAAATTCTCAAATATTGTCATATATATTTTTGGTATTTACCATATTTTGTTTGACTTGGCATTAGAGCAGTTCGCTCTTGGTGACCTGTGTGCTTTAATTTTGTGCCCACTTTTGTCGTGATTTTTTTCATTCCAAAAAAAAAAAAAAAAAGAAAAGAAGAAAAGAGTGAACAGCTAAATGACTCAATATAATCATAGTGTTGTTATGCATTGTGGTGGAACAAATATATGGATAATTGATACTGGGGCCACTGATCATGTGACTGGTGACCCAGAGTGTTTGATGAGTTATGTGACTATGTTCATGATCCGTATATTACTAGTGCAAATGGAGCACCTTCCCCTGTGAAGGGTGAAGGCACTTTCTCTAAGTGCTAAAGTGGAGGCAGACATCAAATTTGGTTGTGGCATCGACGTTTGGGGCATCCATCATTCAGTTATATGAAGCATCTGTTTCCTTCTTTGTTTCGCACTTGTAGTGATTCAGAGTTCAAAGTGTGAAACATGTGTCATGACTAAGAGTCATCGTGCTTCCTTTCCCATAAGTGATTCTAAAGCTACTTTGTCATCTGATTTGATACATTGTGATGTGTGGGGTCCAGCGAAGGTTACTTCTAATGGATTTCGTTGGTTTGTTACTTTTATTGATTACTGTAGTCGATTAACATGGTTGTTCTTGATGAAGAATAAGAGTGATGTCCTTTTGCTTCTTCAAGAATTTTGTGCAATGGTGTCTACTTAGTTTCAGACCAAAGTTAAGGTCTTCAGGTTTGATAACGGAGGAGAATATGTGAATCACATGTTGGAATGCTTTTTTCATGATCAGGGTATTATTCACCAGACGACTACTCTGTTTACACCCCAACAAAATGATGTGTTCGAACAGAAGAATCGTCAAATAATGAAGGTTGCTCGCTCCTTGATGTTGGATAAATGTGTTCTTAATCATTTGTGGGGTCATGTTGTCTTGGATGTTATGTATTTGATAAATCGTGTTCCAAGTAGGGTTCTTGATTTTCAGACACTGCTTGATGTGCTACAAAAACATGTTTCTCCTATTTTTGAATCCAAACTTCCTCCAAATGTGTTTGGGCGTAAGGCATATGTCACGTCCGGATCCCGACATACGTCCAAGATCGACACGTGACGTCACCAAATATCCGTATCTCTAACTTACCCCGCCTTCGAGATACGACAAAGCACAACTCGAGAATCGAATCACATAGTAATTTTTCGTGCACTTTATGGCTGCATCTAACCTCTTCGTTAGACTGCCTACGTACCCTTAATATGGATCAAACCATTCGTAGTTTACCGTTCATTACACTTCAACATTTATCATAGTATGTTCCAACAAAGCATTATTCCATCAACTATTGGAACTTGACAAGCATGAATTACTAGATTCAGGACTACGTAACAATCCCCATGACCTTCAAGATTTTCATTTCATCAATCATATAAATCACTATGTTTTCAACATGGTAGCTTAATCCATAGCATACAACACATCAAAGAACCAACGTTGCACAATATTATTCTGAAGCCTCATTGATCTACCAATCTATTCATAATAGTAACAATCATATCCAACGACACTCCACAATCATGTCAATTAATCAATTCCATGAATCAAAGATACACAATCTTAGCATTTAAGTACGTTAATCAATCAATGCGATAATATATCATTTCACGAATTTAATTAAGGGACTCTATATAATTCTCTACTTGAATTATAAGTAATAAACATGGTAAATCTAACTTATATTCACAAGGTCTATTGTGGGTGATTCTCACTCACTCGAATCTAGGGTTCTAGACTAACCCTATGGGAATGAGCGAGAGCAAGGATTCCGGACCTTCAACGGAATCCAATAACATTGGGTTCCGGACCTGTCAACGAAACCAAAATATCAAGCGGTTTCTCGTAGTCTACCCAGACCTGTCACATGTATAATTAGTGCCTACATCATAGGAATGGTGCACTGGGCAAATCAAAACTTGGATAACTGCGAAGCTCGAGTGGGTGACAATAATACAAGTATGTGATATTCGATAAAAGAAAGGTCATCGATCATAGTTTATAAATCTCAAATATAAGTTCGTAATTATGAAAACATAGTCAAGTCTAAAAAAAAAACTCTGAAGGAGTCACCCAGACATCCAACGACTTTTCCAACTCAAACCACCAAGATTCTAAAAAACAATCGCTCATAAATGCACTAAAATTTAGGGTTAGAGGGACGTAGTTCGGCTGAAGCCTACATAAGTAACCAAACATAAAGTAGCCCCCCATCGCGAATTAACCAAGCAGAACCACCCATGCAGTAACCAAGTAAACCAAGCAGAGTCACTCCTACGCATCTATTAGGCAGTGATCACTTATTGCGGATTAACCAAGTATGATCACCCCTAAGTATGTATGGCCATAAGGATCGCCTATCGTGGATTAACCAAGCAGGACCACTAGTGACCCCTCATCGCGGATTAAACAATCAGGGTCAAGATAACCAAGTAGGTAGTGACCCCTTATCATGGATTAACCAAGCAGAGTCACACCTACAGAACTGTTAGGCAGTGATCACCCATCGTGGATTAACCAAGCATGATCACACCTAAGTATACATGGCCATAAGGATCGCCTATCGCGGATTAACCAAGAACAATCCATAAACAGTATGGTCCCCTATCGTGGATTAACCAAGCAGGACCATTCATGTACCACTGCTACATGGTGCAGACTTGGTGTCACCTAACCTTGTGACACTAGGGTAACGGTCCCCTACTAGCCCTCAGTTTAACAAACATTTCAATAGGCTCTTCAAATCATTTTTTTCACAAATATTTCTAATCCATGAATCAAATCACAAATAGATCAATGGCCAATTATAAAAATCACATTTTTACGGAAAACGCTTTTATAAAACCAAGTCATATCCACAAAGGATACTAATATAAGGAAACAGAGTAATAACTATATCACATATATTAAAGTCACTCACCGAGATAGGTCCACAAAGCCTCACTGAGTCTCTAGCAATACTAATTTTAGTAATTCAAATGGTTCAAGACCTATTGACCAAAAGTCAACTCTCAGTCAACGGTGGGGTCTACACCCTAATAGTTTAATCCGGAAGATCAGCACATCATATTTCAGATCAGTAACTTCCTAATGTCCACATTATGCTTCTAGACCAACATACCAAAATTTCATTACAATCCAACGGTCGGATCTCCGCCAATCACGAAATCAAGTGACGGTCGACGTTTTATTTTACGAACTTACAAATCCAATTCGGGAAGATCCATACGTAGGATTCCTGATCCATAAGTTCCTAAGGTCCTCAAATATTATGAATAATAACCTATTAAGGTTTAATGACGATTCAACGGTCGGATCGTCGATTCATATAATGACCTAATGACGGTCTCTAACAAAACTATGTTCAAGCGATGAGATTTCATCAATCAGACTTCACATATGGAATTGGGGTATCAAATTTTTGCCTAGAAAGGTCAGGGGGTACCTCGGCCCACGCGCTGCCGCACACGGTGGCCGGCAGCCCTGACTCGTTGGAAAATTTAACTATTTCCAAAAATTACCAAATTTTTTAGGAATGTAGATCTCAATGAGTGGAGAAAGTTTTATACCTGTGGCCAAGTCCAATTTGACCGGGAAACACCTCAAATTGCCCACGAACTGTCGAAAACCCTTGATTTTGGGTGTTCTTGATTCGACTCCAAAACAGCTCCAACGCCCCAACCAATACATAGGCTTTGTTCCTGATGTTGAGGGGAGTCCATTGGTGGTGGTGGTTGAACGAAATTGTTTCAGAATTTGGAGGATCGACGGCAAGAGCCCCGCACCCACCGGTGCGATTTTTTCCGAATTCAAGGCCAAAAATCTATGAATTTTGGGGGTGGAATTGGTAGAGGAAATGTCGTGGAGTGTTTACCAAGTGTTTGTTTGACATGATTTTCCAGAAAAACTGACGGAAAACCGTCGGAAAGCATAGAACCCGTCGGGTCGGGTCGTGGGTCAAAAAGGGGATCCGTTTTTCCCCCTCATTCTCTCTTCCCTCATTTCCCTCCTTTTCCTCTTTCCTCATTCGTCCGATCCCTCTCCTAACTCTCCTTTCTCCTCTTTGCTTCCCATCATAGCCATACACATGGCTTCATCACAACCATTCTTGCTTCAGAAAAACTAGAGCCTTCTAGAATTGAAAGCCAAAATTACACAAATGTCCCTAACTTTAAACGTTAATAACTCTTTCATTATAACTCCATTTCAAGAACGGTTTGCGCCTACACATTTAGGTAATCGAGCTCTATTCAAAAATATAAATTGTGACCTCAAAAGGTCTACGGATGTTAGATAATTAATTTCCAAACTTCAAACTTCGTAACTAGTTTAATTAAAATCTAAATTCAAATGAATTAATATAAATTCTTGAAAAAAATAATATAAAATCTCAATAATACAAATACGTAGATTATAATAGTGAAATCCAGGAACGGGATTTCACAGCAAATGTGCATGTTTACTTTCATCAGCGGAGTAAACTTGATGAATGTGCTCTCCAATGTGTATTTATTGGGTATACTAAAAATCAAAAATGCTATAAGTGTTATCATCCTCCAACTCAGAAATCTTATATTACCATGGATGTCAAATTCCACGAGGAAGTTCCGTATTTTGTGAAGCCCTATTCTGACTCTCCACTTCAGGAGGAGAGTGGGAGTGAAGTGCAGATTCGAAGAGATGGTATGGATGATGTGCTATAGGCAGAATTGGGGACATAACCTATTATGCTGCGTAACACTGACCAGTCGGCTATAAATAGTGATTGGTCAATTGTTATTCCTGAGATTATCTTTACTGATGACCAATGTGCCCAACGAGTTGCGTGTTGTTGGTATGTATGACGAATTGCCTTCTGATGACCAATTGCCTGCTGCTGGTATGTCTAACGAGTTGCCCTCGTCAAGTGATGATTCTTCTAACGGTTTGGTACAAGATGGTGACATACATAAGGTAAATTATGATGATTCTTCTACTTATCAGTTGCCTCCATGAGCTAATTGTGGAAAACCTAAAGTACAATATGAGCCTGATATGCATGCCAAAGCTAAGTATCCTATCAACAATTATGTGTTCCCTCATCGTTTGTCCAAACCATATGCATCTTACATATGTCAACTATCTAGTGTGTCAGTTCTAACAAAATTGCAGGATGCTTTGGTTGACCTTAAGTGGGTTAGTGCCATGAATGTTGAGATGGAAGCTTTGGAAAAGAATTCCACTTGGGATTTGGTTCCTTTGCCAAACAGGAAGAAAGTTGTTGGATGTAGATGAGTGTTCACTATTAAGCATAAACAGATGGTTCTATTGACTGGTACAAAGCCAGATTAGTTGCTAAAGGCTATACTCAAACCTATGGGGTGGACTATCAGGAGACTTTTGCTCCTATTGCCAAACTTAATACTGTGCGTGTTCTTCTGTCCCATTGATTATTTATGTTGATGACATGATAGTGATTGGTGATGATCAGAAGGAGATACAACGCCTTCAAAAGTACCTAGCTACTAAATTTGAGATGAAAGAATTGGGTGAATTGAAGTATTTTCTTGGAATCGAGGTTGCACGATCCAAGCATGGTATTTTTCTGTCTCAAGGGAAGTATGTTCTTGATTTGTTAGATGAAACAGATATTTTAGATTGCAAACCTGTTGATACTCCGATTGAGCATAATCATCGTCTGGACTTATTTCCGAATCAAGTTCCTACTAATAAGGAACGGTATCAGAAGCTTGTGAGAAGATTAATTTATTTGTCTCACACTCGCCCGGACATTACTTATGCAATTAGTGTGGTATGTCAGTTTATGCACTCGCCTAGTGAAGCTCATATGAATGCAGTAATCCGTATTTTGAGGTACTTGAAGATGGCTCTTGGCAAAGGCTTGGTTTTCTCCAAGAATGGTCATTTGAATGTCGAAGGCTATACAAATGCAAATTGGGCAGGTTCTATCACTAACCAGCGATCTACATCTGGCTACTTTACGTTTGTGGGTGGTAATTTAGTTACTTGGAGAAGCAAGAAACAAAAAGTGGTGGCTAGGTCAAGTGTTGAACCTGAGTTTGGTGGTATGTCTCATGGTGTATGTGAGTTGCTATGGCTGAAAAAAATTGTTGAGAGATCTTGGATTTAAACCCAAGGGTGCTATGAAACTCCATTGTGATAACAAAGCTGCTATTGAGATTGCTTATAATCCAGTGCAACATGATCGAACAAAACATGTGGAGATTTATCAACATTTCATCAAGGAAAAATTGGATGTTGGAATTATTATGTTTCCATTTGTGGGATCTAAAGATCAACTCGCTGATGTGCTTACTCAGGCTGTGTCTAATAGTGTGTTTTCCAACTCGCTTGACAAGTTGGGCATGCATGACATCTTTGCTCCAACTTGAAGGGGAGTGTTGCAAGTTATATATTAGTTAAAGTGTAAATAGTAGTTTGTTGTTTCACATTGATGACGTGCATATGTAATACCAATTGTCACTCCTATATATACTTCATTTTGGAGATCAATGAATATACAAGAAATTCTCAAATTTTGTCATATATATTTTTGGTATTTATTGTATTTAGTTTGACTATTGTTTCTTACGTCGATGCACAAGCTCCCCAAATCCTTGTTCTAGGAATTAAATTTTTTTTCTTCTCTGCTCCTTTGCTTGTTTAAGTACCTTTCAACTGTTGGATGCATACTTATTCTCTCAATTAATTGTTTAATGTAAATGTTAAACTTGGTTGTTTTGTTATCAAGTGTAAAACTCAAAATCATTGACCCAAAAGTGTTTTAGAATCAAAATTTTCTTTAATGGTTCACCTATTAAGGACCGTTTAACAAGCATTTCGGATTTGAGTTGAGCATTCTCCAATCTTCACCAGTAACTTTATTAACCCAAGTGCCGCGTTGCATATTTAATGGCGCATCTCAATATACCAAGCAAGAACAATGCCCTCCAACAAAATGAAAACCCAACACAAACACATGATTTATTAAGGTCACATTGCGACGATGACAAATTTTACCAAAGGCCCAAGTGAAGTGAAAGAAGAACAAGCTTACGTGCAACCAATAATGTTTCAGTAAAAAAAGATTGACGTTGAGGAACCAAATCTTAATTACCTTACGAAATAAATGCAGTTCCTTCAACCTCTGAATATCGTACCTCCTCTTGGCCAGTTCGGCGGCCGCTGTCTCCGACCCTGCAGCCCTTTCAGAGTTGCAATGAGACGGCTGACGTGAGTGATAAGCTCTACTCCCCGCCTAAGCTGCCGGGCATGGCTGTTCCATGCACACTTCATCATTTCCAATTGTCTTCATTCCTCCATCCTCTTCCGATGTAGTTTCCGGTGACTGCAGCTGTTTTGTCGACCGTTTAAGCACCGTGTCCTAGATAAGGCATTCTTTTGATTTTTTCGGGCTTCTCTTCTCCGTCCTTAATTCTCTGAAGTTCTTCTGGCATCCATTTAATTTCTTACATAACTGTTATTTTTATTTAATTAATAAAACAATAATCTATTCAAATAGGAGGTGAATTATTCTACTAGATATAATTCCTAATTTATTTTTAGTTTTATTTTATTTTGAATAAATTACATTTTGCACCCTCAAGTTTGGAGTCGATTTCAATTCCTTATAACATCTTTAAAACATTTCAGTTTCATAAATTGACTTATCATTTTATTTCAATTCCATACATCCGTTAGAAATTCTGTTAAGTTAACCATTAAGTGATGACGTGTCAAATATAGGATCCATATTTTTAGTGATGTGGATGACACATCTATGCCATGTGTACAAAAAAAAACGTTAATATATAAAACCCCATCTTCTTCTTCGCTTGCCTCTACCACGGAAATCTGGCAACCCCTCTGCTCCGTCCACCCCACCAAACATCCGTCAAACTCCCACCTTCCTCTCCATCGAGTTCAACGGACTCACAAGACTGCAAAGAGCAATACCATCCATGCGAACTCGCAAGAATGCAAAGAGCACCCACATCAACCCCAACATTGCAATCGACCCAACCCTCCCACCCCGTAAGCTCACACCCCTTCCCAAAACCATAACCAAGCTTTATAATTTGAGTTGGGGGTCCCTGAATTCGAGCAATACCAGCCCACATCTTCTCCATGTTTCTTCTCTAGCAAGATCAACGATGCCGGCGAAGCTCCACGATGCCCAGATCTCAAAATCACACAGCGAACAAAACCCAGATCTCAAAATCGACCGAATTAATCACGGAAAAGGAAGATGAATCTTTTGATTTTGAAGAAGGGAGAAAGGGAGAAAGAGGAATCTTTTGTTGCAATGTGCTTTGCACCTAATTTTCTTCGATTGAAAGACAGAAAGAGGAAAATTTTGCTGCAATTAGAGAAGGGAGAGAGAATCTTTATTAATCATTAACAGAAAGAAAAAACCCACGAAATTCAATCCAAAGTCCGGCGAGAGATGCGTACACTAAAGATGACAGAAAGTAAACCCTAGGGATAATGGTTTTACTGGCTGGAGATAGTTGGTGAAAAGGAGAGTGCGCTGATCGGCGTCAGTCTCGGAGAAGCCTGTGGAAAATTGATCGGCATCGTTGAGGGATTGAAGGTGTAGACGGGCTTGACGAGGGTGGAATCGAGGGTGCAGCAGATTTCGCCCTCCTCGAGTTGTCGGAAGTCGCGAGCTACTGGAAGGCAGAACCAGGAGTCTCGGGTTCAGAGGAAGAACCCACCGCCGCCTAATCATCATCAACCCACCCTGCACTTCTACGAAATATGCCCCTGGTTTCTTTTCTTTCGGTACGTGCAGCCTCTTCGCCGTATCCCCTCATCGCCTCCTCCGCCGCGCACCACCTTCTGTAAAAATTCAAACTCGCATGGGGGGCTTGCGAGGGAGGTGGGGATGAGGTGGGGTGGGGTGGGTTGCGGGGGAGGTGGAGGTGGAGGTGGGCGTGGGGTGGGATGAGGGGTTTGGGTTGCAGGGAAGAGGAAGGGAAGTGGGTCGGGGGGAGATGGGTTTTCTGGGTTTGTGTTTTGTTTTGGTTTTTTTTAAAAACATTATTATTTTAATAAGGTAAATTATTATAATATTTTAAAGGCATAAAAAATTAATTTTTTTGCCACGTGGTACAAATTTGGCAGCCACGTCAGCACCACGTCATCACTTAACGGATTTTCTAACGGATGTATGAAATTGAAATAAAATGATAAGCTAATGTATGAAATTGAAATGTTTTAAAGATGTTGTAAGGAATTGAAATCAACCCTAAACCTGAGGGGGTAAAATGTAATTTACCCTTTTATTTTTAACATACGATATTAGTTACACCTACACATGAAGAGGAATATCATTAGAAATAATGTGGTTCAAATTAAGGGATGGAGGAGTGGGCTAAGCTTCACAATGGACTAGCAATAATGTGGTTCAAATTCGTCTTTAACGATAATCGAACCTAAGACCTCTCACTTACAAGTAAAGAGGAATGCCACTAAAAAATAGTACTAAGTGGCAGGTATAATTCCTAAGCTTGAGTATTGATATTTGTTATAATTCCTAAACTTGAGTATTGGTATCTGTTGCACGTTCATATATAACCGACAATGATATCAAAGCTCAAAGCTCGTGTTTTTCACCATTCAAATAATGAGGAGGAAGAACTTTAATAACCACCATAGATGAACAAAAAAGAGGAAAAATACATGCTCATAGATTATGGGGAAGAAGATTTGAACACGAACCTTAAATCATTTGAATTATTTAATCTATTCCTGTATACCAAACAAGGTCTAAATGATTGAGTTTGGAGAGGATTGTAATGGATAACTTTTCTTGAGTCTATTCCTAGGCACCAAACCTTAACTCCAAGTTGGTAAAATAAATTTCATTTCTTTTAACATACCTTGAAAATAGTAACTTAAAACGTTCCAATCTAATCATATATACCAAACGAGTCCTATATTTTTGATGAATTATTTCTACAGAGATGTATCGTAGACTGATTGACGTGAATATAAGAATTCTTATGTTAGACAAAAAAAGAAGGAAAACGAAAACACGTCGGACACAGCAAAGTAACCATTGAACTCAAACTAGTATACTATTTGGGCCTTATGAAGTGATAAAACAACAAATTAGCGACAGACAATGCTGCAAACAATAATCATGGTACACATAAATCATGTCTACGCTACTCCCAAAAGTGTTGGATTATAGTGGGAGTTTTAGGATCCAGGGGAAACCCTTTGTAATTATTCAACTCTCCCCACACTACTTGCTCAACTTCTTCCCATGTTTTTGCCGTCTTGAGCTCGTCCCAGATGCTAAAAATGGCTCCCAATACATTCTCGTCATGCAGAATACAGTAGCACCTACACACGAAACCATCCAAAATAAATCCAACACTCGTTTTTCGGGAAACAGTTTGCACCAAAGCAGACGAAACATAAACACCGATGCAAGCTCGAAAGGGTACAGACTGACAATACTGATACGAGACATGAAGAGAGATTAGAATTTTGTAATTTTCCTATTGAAACAAAGAATGTATTTGTTCTAGATTCTAGAATCCTTCCCATGTCAAGAGGCAAGACCCATCTCAAGCACCAAGACCAGAGCGACACGATTGAGTATCGGTTTGGCTCTTTATAGATGTATTACCTAGCAGAATTTCAAAACTAATGGCATTGTCAACTGGCTTTACATCTAAGTCACTGCAACCTCCCTACAGACCTTTTGCTTAACTTTGCTAATAGTTTGGATAACACACGGATGAATGAATACAATAGAAAACGCCTAAATTCTTCTGAAGTACATTAAGAGCATTAAATGGTAAGTTTCCAATTAAATTGATAAAGCAGCATATACAAGGATCGTTACTTACATCGCGTGGTAGGAAAGCTGTCCAAACTTGTCTCCACCCTTAACAGACTTATTCTGTGATTCTGCAGTCACTAAAGGAAGTTTATAACTTTCTAAAAGTTGCTTAAGGAGACGTGCATCACCTCTAAATACATCCAAGTATATGGGTATTATATCATAAATGGGGTCACCTGCGAAAGCAATAAAAGAATCAGTTTGAAAACAGTATGTACAAATATTAGAAAGCCAACCGAGCGATGTTGGAATGTGATTCGATATGAAGACTTAATCCAATTAAAGATATGTATTAACTATATAATACTTTATAAATATACGTTATGACGATCATTAACAAGGATAACTATGCACATGGTAAAAATAGCCAGCATCTCTGCGTAGTAAAGAATGCAGTGGAAAAAAGATTAACCAGGGAAAAGATAAAAAGAAATACCATATAATTTAAGTAATACAATGAAGCAAGTACAGAACAACACATTGAACACTAATTCAAATAAATACCAACCTATAGAAAGATCACTGAAATCAAGAATGTGGCTAGGACGCCATGATTTAGTCCCTGCACTGATGCCATTTCCATTCACTGAACCATTGGTTACCAGGCCATTATCTTTGGTGTTCTCAATCAGGCAAGAATTAGCACCACATGGTTCCATGTGAATATTATCATCCATGATATCTGAGTGTATCCAGGAACAAAGTTTACCCACCTTGTTTAAGCCATTTTCATCCTGAAACCGTATATGGTCAAATAAGACCAAGCATATGTATGGTTTTGAAAGAGTGATTTACATTAAATTATTATAATTGAGAAACCGATCTTGACATGTTTATGACAGATTGGGATGGGGTAAAAACCTCGAATATGTGAAGCAACTTGGCCAAATCATCTGGTAAGTATTCATCGACTTTCTCGATTAGTGTGGTAGGAATTGGATCTCCCCTGCATATTGAAACCCAGATACTTAAGAGCTGTCCCAGTTAGATAATCTCGTACTATGTTTTAAAACATATTGGAGCTCAGATTACACTAATAAATACATTTGACCACCACTACATGTACTGAAGAACAATAGATTCAATAAAATCTCTCGGTCAGTAAAACCCAGTTCTGGAACATCACAAGACATCAAACCTATACCCACTAATGCCCAAAAATACATACAATGAAACATGCAAAAACAGGAAACAAAGAACATGTGTGGCATGTGTAAGATATATAAATCTGGATGAACCATATGCATAGGAAAACAATGTGCTTTAGCACAGTACTTTCAACCAAGTCTGAAAGTGAAAGATTTGATTGAAACACCATGCGCTTACTCAGGCTATTGATAATCACCATCAAGACTCAATACCTTCACCTTGAATATCTAATAATGTCCCTAACTTTTGGGATAATCCAGCCAGTCAACCTTTTCTGGACCATCCATCAAAGTAACCAACCATGTCACCATTACAATGACAATATGACAGTCAACACCTGCAACTGATTAACTAAAGCTATGAATTGAAAATCTAAGTTATAGTATGCTATCAGAACTAATTGACAAGACCTAGCATCTACAACAATCACACCTATTAAGAATGGTGTCTTTTTATTTCTACTAGTTCTCCAATCGCATTTTGAGTTCACCACAGATACCTTCCACTGAAGGTCAGAAGTTAATATTCATTTTTCAGTTTACTATGATGTACTATGTTGCAAGAGATCTTTGGTAACATATAGATGCTACTGTCTGAAACAATGTCTGTCATAAACACAGCATTCATGTATGGAGTAGTATATCATCAACAGGCACCATAAATAAGGTGTAGAGTAGAATATTATCAGTACAGTAAATTAAACAAGTTCTGAAAAGTAAAACCCATCTTGTGATAGGCATATAAATACCATTTACTCAAGCGACTTGAGGCATCCTTCTTCTTCCTGATTAGAGTTCTGATGAAAATATTCCATTCAGCTGGAACTTCTGATTTATCCTGAACAGCCTCCATACAACCATTAGTTAAAGGCATATCTATTTCTGGTTCAATATCTGAGAAAGTTGAGATGCTTAGAGGTGGCTGAGGCAAGAGATGGAGGTTGCGGAGCTGCTCTCCCAGAAAGGATGCTAAGTTCAGTGCCCCTTCCAATGAAATCGTATCTCTTCTGTGAAAACAAAACAAAACCAATTAAAGAGCTATGCTAATGTATCCTCTAACATATCAGAAATGAAAATTCTTGAGCAGCAGTTGAACTACAAGAAGGAACTTATACACTAACTTCACTTACAACTCCGCATATATTTTTCCTTTGCATCGTTTTGTTATAAGATATGGCCATATTCTTCTGCATTCAGGTGAGCCGTTGGTTTCATTTGTTGGCATCCCGGCCTTTCTGTAATTAAACTGTTTCTTACTCCATAAGCCAAAAGGACAAACATCTGCATTTAACTTCTCTGGAATAAGATTGCATCTGGCAATCACATCAGGAACTGTTTTGGCATCCCATGGTACAATTCTGTAAATTCCATTCTCAAGATAAATGATCCCACTTTCCAAAACATCAGGCATGTGATTTTTCAAAGGGGAGTTGACTCTGCATAGGAGATTGTAAAACTCTAGCTGCAATGGCATACTAAAATGTTAGATGTATGTAAAAAATGCTGCAAGAAAATAATTAAAAGATAGTACCTCTGTGCCTAGACCATAAAGTGATCTTTCCAGCCCTTCTTCAACAAAAATTTTGACTACGCAGTTGCTTAAGAGATAAACCTGTTGGAAATGATTAAGAGGCATAAGGAGAGAATCTCCAGGCTGGACATAATCATCTATTTACCTAATACTCATCACATTTTTTTTTTCATGTAATACCCTAGAACTCCAAAACTTTGACTCTAATGAATCAAGAAAATTAATAATAGAAAGTTTGGTCCTCCCCTAATACGATTTGTCATCTATCATAAGCTATGATCCCCTTAGCTTAAGTTCCAGGTGAAATTATTGGCATTAACAATATGCTTAAAGGTAACAGATACAGTACTGTGGTTTCCATAGCTACTTTAATATGCTCTGAGGCCTACTGTTAACTGATTTCTTCTGTTAGGACATGACTAGCCATTGGTCATATTATCTCATATAAGAGGCAACAAAATAACTGACAGCTTCAAGGGGTTAAGTCATAATTCAAACTTGAGAATACGACAAATAGAATTCCTTTGGTCAGAGCTTGGTATTTGAGCTTTGCTAGTGATCCAATCCTGAACCCCTGCTCACCAACAGCTTAGTTGACCAACAAATTCAAGGGTATTCGCGACCTTATCATTATTCTTCATGAGTGTTCATTCTTTAGGGTTTAGGTCTTTTTGTCAGATAATATGTTATTCTAGCTCCACGTAATTCGATTATGGATTCCTTATTCGCACATTGTACAAAGATTTCATGCTTCAGTATCGTTTCTCTTTAAAATAAGTGAGAGCGATTAAAACTATGAGTTCAAGATACTAACAACAGTAGTATAGGAACAATATGTTCACTCCACAAATGAAGACATTAGCAGATATGCAGAAACTTTCCAATTTAATAAACTTCAACTTACAGGATTGCTACCCGTGCCAACGGGAAGCTTCTCATCTTCTGCTGGATAAGGCAAATTATGGAATGCACAAATTTCTGACAGGCATTCAGACCATCTTCCCGCGTTTAACGCAAGACAAGCTCCCTAACATTCACAGCAAGAAATAAGTGGTTTACTATATATGTAAAAGTGCAAGCAAACATGATTGTTATGGACAGTGGAGGGGAATGGATGTCACTGGCAAAGGATCTACCTCTTTATAAATTAAATCCGGTTTAGAAATCTTGTTATCTTCTTCTAGGACTCTTAAATATATTATACCAGCAACCACTTCATTAATTGGTATAAAAGCCAATAAGGAAAGCATGAAGAATAGGCTAACAAGTAGAAGTACCTTCCAGATTAAGTCTCTCATTGCTGTTTTTGCAAACCAAAGCTTAAATAACCATTCTCTCATTTCTCGTTGTCCTATGCAATTGCCAGAGCTCCAAGGAGAGTTGTAGTGATCTCTCTCTTTATCCAGATACATGGCTAAAAAATTTATGTCATAAGAAAACCCCTGGTAACTTCTTTGTTGTAAATCATGGTCACTAGAAGAAACATCAGCATTTTTTTTTTCTCCAGGTTCGAGAGTCCTGACTCTTTTCACTTTCCTAATTGGATCAGAGATACCAGAATCATCTTTATTATTTGTGGCATCATCTGAATTTCCTTCTTCATGTGCAAGTAATCCAGCACGGCAAACTCCCTTATGATGATAACCAGGTGCCATGTCTAAACACACAAATTCAAAATTTTTGGGATTTACAAAGTTCTGGGTAATGGCAATACTTGGTTCCAGATTTAGGACACAGTGCCACCATCCACTTGGAACGAAAATCGTTTCCCCTGGAAGTTGGGTACACTCTATCGGTTTGTCTTTATCAGCAAGAAGTGGATAAAAATCTAGCCACCACTGAAACACACAAAAAAAAGAACCAATAACAGCAAACTTTAAAACCACAATAGAAAATATGAAAAATCACAGAGGATTAGAATATCTGAATAAAATACCTGCAGTGAAGATGGAGTTTCGATATTGACATCACCATCTTCTTCGTTTACATGTACCGTGACACCTAGTGGTACTCTTCCTGGAGGATACAGGGCCCACCTTCACAAAATGCAAACTTGACCTCAGTTATTTAATTCAAAAAGGGCAAAAAAGAAAAAGAAAAAATAGAAGAGAAAAACAATACTCGGCCGATTTGACAAAAGGGGAATGATATATGGTGTAATAACCATGAGGACAGAAACTATGTGGTTTATGGAATGCATTAAATAAATATGTTGATGATATTCTCAAGTCTTGTTTAGTTAGCATATCCTCATGCTTTAGGTATAAGATCATGACCTATCCTATCCATTAACTGTAAGAGTGAGTAGAACTTGGGAGGAGTTGGAAAACAACAAAATAGAATATCATTTAGTCAAATTCAACCTGGACAAAATAAAAAGCAACAAAGAGACTCTGTAATTGGTATAAATTTAGAAACAGTTTTGGACTAATGGAGGAACTTGAACAGGGAAGAAGCAGAACAAATGCAGTAATTACACAAAATGGAACAGTATTATTAAACCCAGGTCCCCCAACTAGCACAGCATAAGCTGTAACGATACCATATTCTTAAATGCATGAGCTTTTGAGAACAAAGTCGAATTTTACCTCTTACGGCCAACTAGTAGCGTATTCCAGGCACTGGTCAGAGCTGGATCAACATGCCAGGAGGCACCGGACCTCTGTGGCCCAATAATGAGCCACCTAAATGGTGGTCGCTTGTCTCCATCTAAAACATCAAAAAAGTCCTCTTGAAATAGACAAGACACGCTGTAATCTTTCAACAAGGCAGGCGCAACCTCTCCAAACTGCTTTAAAAAGTCACATTACAGATCAAAAAAAAAAAAACAAAAAAAAAAAACAAAACAAAACAAAATTATCCAAAAATATATTCAAAACAGACACACAGAACCATCACCTTGTGGTCAAAAATATATAGGGGATCCTCATCATGTTGAATTTTCAAGTATGAAACATAATCCTTGAATTTCATTGAGACTTTGTGAGCACTCCTTTGAGAAATTTTGAAAGCTGTATCTCCATATTTCTGCAATAACTGGTCAAATGTCCATGTATGCCTTGCAGGCCAAGCATCAGCTAATCCAGTAAGCAAAACCTGATAAGTTTTGGCAGTGACCTATGTGAATAACACAAAGAACCAATGTGTAGAATAAAGAGCACACTAATCTTGATTACCGATTTGCAACTCAAAATTCTCAATAGTACAAGACCATCAAGAATAAGAAAAAGGTCAAATTTGGACAAACCCCAGGTTTTCATCTCCGTTTCCCTTTTATTCTCCGAGAATAAAACGAATACTGTACAAATCACTAACAAATAGTGACCACAATCAAAATCTGAAACTTCTGGTTCCATGTGTAGTTAAAAACTTAAAAACTGCTCAGGGGAAAAAAAAAAAAAATTCAGACATGCTATAACTTGTGAAATTGGTTGAGAGAGTGGTGGGAAACTTTAGGTTATTGGGGGAGAGTGAATATTTTTAAGCTGTGAAAATAGAAGCACGGCCAATGCAGGCATAGAGGTGCTGGTGATTTAAGGTTTAAAGGGGTTTATTGGTTCCTTTACCAACAGACGTGGCAGGCTGTGGTAGTGAATAGTGACATCCAGTGTAGTGTGTAAAACGGTATTATGGTAATGACTGTGGTAATGTGGTCGGTTATAGATAGGGGTTAATGTTGTACACATGCTAGTGATGATGCCGAGGGGATGGTAATGGAGGGTATGATATGGTAGAATAGAATTAGCAGAAGGGTAGAATGGTGGGGCAAAGTTTCAATGTGCAGTGGCCAACATGAAAATCAAATTTTTTAAAATAGAAAAGAAACTATTTCTCCTTTCATTTCTAAAAACTCAGCACACATTTGGGTATGGTGCATCCAAGGGGGTCATGTGAAAGAGCATCCTCCTTTCTCAAATCTAAAACTTAACAGAAGACTGCGTCCGCATATAATCAATGGGAAGAAGATGTAACTATTTTTCCACTGTTAATTCCGCCTATATTATGATTCAAAAATGAATCATCATTATTCATCACTGTACCGGTTTCTTTCCATCATAGTCACGAGAAAAGTCTTCCAAAGTGAGGTCTTTCTTCCTTTCCACATTCCCATCGTCAAAAGAAAAACCATCCAATGTGGCATAGCACCTGTATAATCTTCTGTACAAGAACAATGAGTTGAATCCTGCATAAAGTGGATACGAAACGACCAAAACCATCAGCGGGAAATAATAAAAGAGCTCATCTTGAGAAGATTTTCAATAGCAGAGAATAAAAGGGGACTTGTATTCGAAAGACACGACATCCATTACCATCAAAATAAAGTGGTTTTCTGCCAGCCTCGTTGCATTCATATGGTACATGCTCCCTGCATCCAAAAATACAGTAACTCGAACTCAAATTCCGATAAAAAACAATGCAGAGTGAACAGACAAGCACAGCATAAACTCCGATTCGTACAAATCAAGTGCCGTCTTCTTCCACGAGCCTTTATACTGGAGCGGACCATTTACTTTGCTGATGCATAAACTCATCCAAAGTGGCTCTTCATTGCATAGTATGTACATCACACTGCAAATTCCAAATCGCAGAAAAAAATCCAATAAAATTCGATTAAACGAAAAGCAAAGACCAAAACGCTAACTTGAAATCAGAACAGCAACATTTCACATCCAAATGCACATCAAAATTCCAAAATTCAAAATTCAAACGGGAACCTGCTAACGCAAGCGAGGCGAGCGACGTCGCGAGGAGGGAGGTATTCCAGGATGTCGCAGATGAGGTCGTCAGGGAGGACTCGGAAGTCTCCGAGAGCGGCAGGCCGGCGATCTGTGAGCCCTAACGCGTGGGCCTGAGAATTCTCCATTGGAGATTGGAGATTGCGGAGAACAACAAAACAAAGCAAGTGAATTGGAATTCGGAGGAAGAGAAGGCGTGCGTTTGTTGAAATTGCGAGTGGGCGAGTATGCAAATGGAACAGGGGAGAGGGAGAGGGAGAGGCAAGGGGCTTTGGGTTTTTTGTTGGGAGATTTGCAATCGGATTTTGCCGCGTCGACTTTGGCGTGTGGTTTTTCCTATGTACGCGCTACGCGGACTTTTCACGCCATTTCGAATTTTCCTTTCCCTTGCCTTTTTGTTTGATCCGGTTTTTGCCTTTGTTGGGTGGACCAAAGATTCGCGCGGCGGAGCGGGTGGGGTTTCAGATGAGCGAGAATATAGGTGGTGGGCTTATTTTTACTTTTTATCCATTATTTTTAATTTTTGACTTTCAAATTGAATGATTTGGACAAGAACAACAATAAGAAATTAATAAAGATGTCTGAGGTAAAAAGAGATAGTGCTATATACACATCATATTTTTGAATCAGATAAAATGGTGCTGTGAATAAAGTCGAACGAACTACGTGGTAATTTTTTTTGGAAAATTTTCAGAATCGGAATTTTCGTGTATGCTGTATACACATCATTTATTTTAATCACATAAAACGGTGTCGTGAATAAAGTCGAAAGAACTACGTGGTAATTTTTTTTGGAAAATTTTCAGAATCAGAATTTTCGTGCATGCTATATACACATCATATTTTTGAATCACATAAAACGGTGTCGTGAATAAAGTCGAACGAACTACGTGGTAATTTTTTTTGGATAATTTTTAGAATCGGAATTTTCGTGTTTCATTAAAAAATATTTCAAATGATACACTAATGTAATTCAAAGGGTAAAAAAATAATTAAAGCACAGTCCAAAAACATGAAATCAATGTTTTAAAATACCAATCATACCCCTAAGATTTTAGGCTTTCAATAGAACTCAGCTCTCAAAACTCTAACAAAATTAATATGTGCCATAAGCTCAACCAATCATCGACTATTGATGCATAACAAGTTTTGAAACTATATGTATTGTATCATTTATTACTATAATCAGTTCAATCAGTCTTAGATCATTTTTGCAGAATCAGTTCAACCTGTTTTCGACAATTTTTGTAGAATCAGTTCAACCTGTCTTCGACTATTTTTGCAAAATCAGTTTAACCCGTCATCGACCATTTTTGCAAAATCAGTTCAATCCGTCATCGACCATTTTTGCAAAATCAGTTCAACCTGTCTTTGACCATTTTTGCATAATCAGTTCAACTCATCCTCTATCCTCGACCATTTGTAGAATCAATTCAACCTGTCCTCGATAATTTTTGCAGAATCAGTTCAACTCGTCTTTCGTGCAGAATCAATTCAACATGTCCTCAACTATTTGCAGAATTAGTTCAATCCGTCTTCGATCATTTTTGTAGAATTAGTTCAACCCGTCCTCGACCATTTTTGCATGATCAGTTCAAGCCGTCTTCGACCATTTTTGCAGAATCAATTTAGCTCGTTCTCGACCATTTTTGCAGAATCAGTTCAAACCGTCTTCGACCATTTTTGCATAATCAATTTCAAATACATGTAAAATTAGTTTTGTATACTTTTTTACTTTTTAAAAAAAAAAAATTTATGCAACTTAATTGACTTTAATACTTTAAAAAAAAAAATATGCAACTCTCTTACTCATGTGAGGGGGGTGAGGGATACGGAAGAATCGAGAGCATCGTGGAGCACGAAATTGAATCAGTTTGTATAGTTTTAGAAGAATTAGTAAATGGGGAAGCCTAGTTTGTGTTGGGTTGGGTTGAGTTAGATTGATTTTTACTTGGTGCTTATGGGTTCCAAAGAATTTACTTTTTTATCAATCAAATTAATTTCAAAGTTAAGTAACATTCTCCTTCAAATTAAATTAATCACTGTGTATTAATTTAATTTCTCTTGTGTAGGCTCCATCATGTATTCAGTCATTTGCGAGTTGATTAAACGATGTCCAAATGTATAATGATATAAGATTGACGCTTGTTTTGTAATTTGGTCTTTTGTTCACTTGGATTAATTTTTTTATCATTTTAAAAAGTTTGAGAGCATATTTGATCTACCTGATGAAACAAATAAATTTGAATTAGGTTTTCTAAAGTCTCCTTCCCAAGTGTAACTATAATTGTTTTAGCTTTTGTACTAGTCAATCTCAACTAATGATGAGAAGCTCATTCTTGCGGCAAAAATGTGTAGATGCCCAACCTCCACATACTACATCATCTCTTTGAAGTTTGAACCCCGAGAAATGAGGCGCCTAGGTGGCACAAACAACTTCAATGCTGGAGAGATAAGTGTGAAAAGATACAAAAAATAAAGGGTATTTTCGTAAGTTACTCTAGAGAAAAAAAAGGGGTGTGATATCTACACATCCCATTTTACTTCTCACACACATTTTTAATTTTCGACCGTCGGATAGGATGAATTGAAGAAGATCAATGGACATAAATTATCAAGGGGTGTGTGAGAAGTAAAATAGGGTGTGTGGATAGCACACCCAAAAAAAAAAAAGCAAATGATGTCATCCTTCACATTTATTATTTTTTGTCTCCCCTTGAAATATTTAAAAAATGTTATCTCAATATAAAATTAAGTATTAAAATTATACTCTATGTGTAAGTTTTCCTAATTCAAATATGTGATATACCTAACATTTTCTATATTTCCTCTTCTTGCAACTAAATTTTCGCTCACTACCCCCCCAAACTCCTGTAGAGTTTGCGAAATTTGCCTCATCTCTTATTTATTATTATTTTTTTTGAACAAACGATATGATTTACAATAAGGGAGAGGGTGAGCTTAGCCTCACAATGAGCTAGCAGTAATGTGGTTCAAATTCGTCTTTGGCGAGAATTAAACCTAAAACCTCTCACTTACAAGTGAATAGAAATACTACTAGACCGCAGTATTAAGTAGCCTCATTTATTATTTTAAACCTCTTGAAAAATGGGAAGGGAAAAAACGTTTAAGGCTTGTTTAGTACAGATAATTGGATTAGAATTAGAGGTGTAAGTTGCAATGTTGTTTTTTATTTTAATTGTAAATTTTTTTAATTGAAACCCGAAAATTCTGAATCTGAATATATTCAAAAACCTTGGAATGGAAATTGAAATGTATTAGATATTCTAAAATTCTCAATATTCGATTTTTATTTTTTCAAAGTCTTCCGAACTTATTCTGATACAAAAAAATTTCTTAGATTATTCTGATTCCAAAATTTCTGAATTTAAAAATTGTGATCCACTTCGATCCGATTGCTAAATTTTGGAACGAAATTGAAAACGTTGTTTCTGATCTAATCTTTCTGAAAAACACTTCTAATCAAAATAGAGAACTCTCATTTGGAAATCTCAAACGCCCACTTGTAAAAAATGGGAACTTTAGTGAAAAGCTCACAGTACTGTTCACTTTAATGAAAAACCATATTTTTACACTAAAAAATCAATCTTGGTACTATTCAATTTACTCTTTATTTTGTTCTTATCGTTAAAACTCAAAATTTTCAAGTCATTTTCATTAGTTTTCTTGAAAAATAATGTGCGGGAAAGTAACACCATTTTGGAGTTACCCATTTTGATTTGAGGAGTGCAACGTAAATACCAGCCCAATCTCATTACAAGTTCTTTTTTCCTCCATGGACCCTCCCCAATCAAGAAGAACAAAACTTACCAAATCCGGCCCAAAGCCACTTGGATTTCAATTAAGAGGACTAAAAAGTGAAACTGGCGCATTTTTGCCGTCCGGCTTAAACTTTGGTGTAAACAACCCACCACCCATAAGATAACCATGGTTAAGAGCAAGTCCACCCCTAAGACTTTGCCCTAGCACTCAGCGCATTTATCCACTCAAGTGAACAGTAATAGACCCCAGTGAACAGTAATAGGCCAAAGCATCTCCACCCCTAAAAAAATGCGTTGACACTCAGTCTAAAAATTCGCTGGCACAAACGATCTCCATCCTTACAAAATGCGCTGGCACCCAGCCCATTTAAAATATTTTTAAATTTTTTCTAAAAGAATAAAAAAAATAAAGTAGTTTTAATTTCGGATATGATTTTTAACCAATCTCGTCACGTCACGTGTCATTATTCTAACGTACTTTTTTGTGAATAGATTTCTGCCAAGATTTTCAACCAATCCCAACACGCCACGTGTCACTTCCGGTTTACAATAATTTAGCCAAGATTTCGATAAGATTTTCAACCAATCACGTCATGCCACGTGTCATTATCCGAACGTACTATTTTGTGGATAGATTTCCAATAAGATTTTCAACCAATCCCGATGCACCACGTGTCACTTCCGGTTTACAATAATTTAGCTAAGATTTCGATAAGATTTTCAACCAATCACGTAGTGCCACGTGGCATTCTCCAGAACCTCATCCTTTCTTTTTTTGTCCATAAAAACCCTACATCCCTACATCTATCCTCACACCAAGCTCAATCCTTCTTTTTAGCTCAGAATCTTTGTTCATCGTTTTCAAATCTTGAGTTCTTATTACAATGTCTTCTTCAAGGAGAGTGTATAAACAGTTGCAGGAGCAACAGAAAAGGTTGTTGGCACAACAGGCAGAATTGGCCAATCTCGAGCAAGGTGGAGGTGGAGATGAGACTTTTTTCATGGAAGAGGATGAGGATGATCACCATAGAAGGTAGAGGGCCTCACATTCCCGTCGTGTCATAGAAGCCGTGGGTCAGATAGCCAAACCCAGACGTGCTGCAAACCTCGATAGAAAAAGGGAAAGACGAGGTAAAGATCTGTTGGAAGATTATTTTATTCCCAACAGTATATTCCCTGATTATGTTTTTAGACGTCGTTTTAGAATGCAACGAAGTTTGTTTGATAAAATCATGAGTGTTATTTGCAACCATGATCCATACTTTGTGCAAAAAGAAGATGCTTTTCATGTTCTAGGTCTTCTTCCCGAGCAAAAAATTACGGCTGCCTTGCAAATGCTTGCATATGGAGCATCTGCAGATCAAGTTGATGAGATCGCCAGGATGGGAAGAACAACTGTTCTGGAGTCCCTGATGCGGTTTTGCTCTGCAATTGAAGCCCTCTACACCAATGAGTACCTTTGGACACCCACTCCAACGGACATGCGAAGGCTTCTGAGGAAGGGTGAGATGCGAGGCTTCCCTAGCATGATTGGAAGCATCGACTGCATGCATTGGACTTGGAAAAACTGTCCAAGTGCATGGCAAGGAGCTTATGGCGACAGAAAAAGAGCCAAAAACATCATTTTGGAAGTGGTGGCTTCATTTGATACATGGATTTAGCATGCTTTTTTTTGGTGTTCCAGGAGCTCAAAATGACCTAAATGTCATTGCCCAATCCCCAGTGTTCAACTAACTGCTGCAAGGAAAATCGCCGAGATGCACATATTGGGTTAATGGTACCCAATACGAGGGATCATACTACCTTGCAGATGGCATTTACCTAAGGTGGTCAACTTTTGTCAAAACAGTGCCACATCCACAGACTGAAAAAGAAAAACACTTCGCACAATGTCAAGAAGGGTGTAGGAAGGATGTCGAGCATTGTTTTGGTATCCTGCAAGCTCGTTGGGCGATTGTCAGGGCTGCAGCTAGAATGTTTGATGTTGAGGCTCTTCGATCCATCATGATGACGTGTATTATTCTCCACAACATGATTGTTGAAGATGAGTATGATTATGATGTTGTTGATGAATACGAGCCAGATCCGATCAACAACTCACGAACACGTATCTACTGTGCTCATGACAATACCGAAGATCCCGTGCTACACGAGTCGTTGGAACGGGATGGACGTTACAATGAATTGATCGTTCAGTGGTACACGAACTTGCAACAGCCATACTGGCACGTAACCCGCCAGAATAACTTGATTGAGCACCAGTGGGGATTGCAAGAAGGTGAAGATAATTAAAATGAGGCTTGTGGTTGAAGAATAAAGTGTATTTTTTTTTTTAAGTTTATGTAATTCTATGTAGTGTGTTTTGTTTTTAAGTTTATTTGGTGAGTTTATGTAATCTTATTTGGTGAGTTTATGTAATCTTATTTCATGTGTTTAAATAAAGTACAAAAATGAATAAATAATTACATTAAAATTGCATAATAAATTAAATAAAAATAAATAAAGTTCTAAAAATAAATAAGAAACATAAAAATTACATAAATTCAATAAAGTTCAAAAGAAAAAAAGAAAAAACATAAAAATTACATAAGAAATTAAATAAAATTCTAAAAAAAAATAAGAAATTACATAAGAAATTAAATAAAGTACTACAAATAAATACGAAATTATACAAAGTCTCTGGAGTTAGGATATGTGGTGCTAGGATCTTGGTTGCTATAATTTGTGTACCTAGAACCCCCTTGACTTGTTTCCGCATTTCTTGCACCCCTCATTCGCACGACATCTCTTTTTTTCCGATGTCCAAAAATATTTTGAATTGGGAGACATTCCTACTAGAGACTTGCTCATAATGTCACGATCTGCTTGACCCATCCTTTCTTCTCTAAGCATTTCATTTTCTCGATTAAGTGCTTTTCTAACCAGCTCATTCTCTCGATTAACTATTTCTCTTTGTCTTTCAGCCGCCGCATCACGGGCCTCAGTAGCTGCTATTAGTGCTGCCATTGTAGCATTTTTTTTCCTCATCTCTAGCCTTTTCCCTCGCTATGGTCAGTTCACCTTGGCGAGCAAGTTCCTCCATATATTTAGTGTAGTCATTTTTGGAAGAACTGCCTTTTTTCTTTGATGCCTTTTTACCTTGAGGCCTGAGGGACTGACGAGTCTGTTAGGTCTCGGGCACTTGTTCAGGCGTCCCTTCCGTGTCTTCAAATGTGTCGGCTTCTTGTTCGGTCGTGTCTGGTTCTGGCGAACTATGTAGACCCATGCCGTGCATGACAACTTCTGGACCGGTTGCCACAATTTTGTATTTAGGGCAATCTTTGACAATTTCCCAACATTCCCATTTGTTGAATGATTTGTTCTGGTTCTTTGAATTGTAGAATGCTTGAGCTTGTAGTCTCTATAAAAATGTGGGATAAGATAGTGTTAAAAAATGCAGGTGTAACACAAATAAATAAATTAAAATATTGATGCGGCTGGAGTACATATAAATTACATAAAAATGACATAAGAAATAAAAAAAAAATTACATAAGAAATTAAATAAAAATTACATAAGAAATTAAATAAATTAAAATATTGATGCGGGTGGAATGCATATAAAAATTAAATAAGAAATAACATAAAAATTACATACGAAATTAAATAAATTAAAATATTGATGTGGGTGGAATGGATATAAATAAATAAAAATATTGTCACCTGATCCGCTAAACTTGTCCCACTATGCAGGTTACCGGAAGCATGAGAGATGGCGTTTTTCCAACAAGTAAATTATGCGTTGAGTTTTTTCCAACGACCTTGAAGACCTTGACTAGTTCTGGCGTCTTTTCCATGTACATCGCAAAACGCTTTCGTAATTTTACTCCACATTTCTCGCTTATCCATCTCATTACCTGTAATCGGGTCATGAGTAGTGTGAACCCAACATTCACACAACGTAACATCTTCAATGAGCTTCCACGAAGACATTTTTTTCTCTTAAAGTGTAGAAAATATTGAAATGTAGATAGTATAGAAAGTGTAGAAAATATTGAAATGTGGTGTAAGGTGGAAGATGAGGGTTACGTATTTATAGGAAAAAAAAAACTTTTTAAATTTTTTTTTGTATCTTAAAATTTTTTTTTTGTATTTTTTAATAATTTTTAATTAATTTTAATGTAGTTAATTAATCTGGACCGTTGGATTTGAAAATTTTTCAAATCCAAGAGCCAAGGAGCTGCCATGTGGCCAACGGTAATAAATCTTACCATTGGGCCTTTTTTTTTAAAATTTTTTATTTATTTTTGGGGGAAAAAACGTGTACCATTGATCTGTGATCGGAAGGTCCAGTTTAAAAGTAAAATTTAAATTTTTTTTACCGTTGGAAATCCAACGATCTAGAAAAACTAGCCGTTGGAAATCCAACGGCTATGAGCATGCCACATCACTGATGGCTCCGGAGCACAAGTGGGCTAACAGCCCCTCTGCAGCCTTGTTGGCTACTCGCGCCCACGCGCGATTGTCGTGCACGCGCTAGCCAAATAGGCCGGCTCTTGGGTCTGTCAAAATTGGGCTGGTCTGTTGCCTGTCATGGGCTGGGTGCCAGGCAACTTTGTGGGCTAGAGCTAATTGATTGAGGGTCAGTTTGATTTTTGGACTGAGGTTTGGGACATTGGGTCTCCGGTGGACTTGCTCTAACCATTAACAACTAAAAATGAGTGCTGATAAACACTCCCAATCCAGTTTTTAATAAAATTATGATACCAATTTTACCCTCATATAAAATGACATCCAAGGACCAAGGCAAAAAAGAAAAATGAAAAATTCTCTTCTTTGTTTACCATCTCTCTACAACTATCTCTATTCCTTTCAATAAAATTTTCCTCATTTTCAATGTTCCCTCTTCAGTATGCTCGGAATACATAATTATATACCACATGTTATTATATAAATGGAATGAAGTTTATTTTTAAAATTTATCTTTGCTTATATAATGCTATGTAGTGTAATGTTCTAGACTGAAAAATCTCTTCAAAAGTAGGATACACCAATGCACCCCCGAACAAATTTGAGCTGGCAAACTGCTCCATGATGATAATAATATTATAACAACTAAAAAAAAAATGTTTAAACACAACAACTTAGAAAGATCAATAACAACCTACAAGAAAATAACGTCCTCGTGAAAATTTGGGGAATTGGCTACAATGATCTTTTAGCATATCCTCGATATGATATTTACAACTTGAACTCGTTATGTGTCGATATTTGATTTTAATCAGTTCAATAATTGATTTTGATTTCTAATCATTTTAGCCACTTTTTTAAAAACATTTTCCCTAACTTGTCACATGATAAATCTTAGGAAAAATAGTTATAGTAAACATATTTTGACATTCGATTTACATATAGGAAAGTGCTAGTTATATACCCACTTTTACCTCCCACACCTTTGTTAGTTTTCGGCAATTGATTTTCTTCAATTCATTCGATCCGATGAGCGAAATTTAAGAGAAGTAAAAATGGGTGTGTAGGTAGCACTACCCTTACATAATCATTTTTCATTAACCATGACATGACATAATGATAGCACAACGATTATATAATGACGGCATAATCAACACTAACGACGTAGTGAAGATTTAGATAGTGAGAACATGGAGAATAGGAAATGGGTAATGCTAGGGAGACCAAATTGTGTAAATCAAACGATGTGATTATTAATGATTGAATTATTAATTAAGTGTCAATCAACATGTCTATTTCTGACTGGTAATACATCATTTAGTTTGCAAATTTGATATTCTTAGCATTATTCGGGAATAGATCCTTGTAACAAGAAACTTTGCCTTGTTCTCAGGACAACGGTCAATTTGACAATGTACCAATCAACCTGACATGACATCAGATGTATATAATAAGTCTCAAAGCATGACCAGAACGCTACGGTGGCGGCGAGCTAGTTACACGTAAGTCCCCCACAGCTCTTTATGCCAAGATGTAGGCAACGAAGCTGAATTTGAAGCCTTTCACCTACCACAACCAAGGTTCATAAACTTTGCGGTCTTCTTCGCAATTCAACTTGTCCACCTCTATATATATATATCTATATATATATATAATCATAAACTTTGCGGTCTTCTTCGCAATTCAACTTGTCCACCTCTATATATATATATATATATATATATATGTATGTATGTATAATCTATTCAGAGAGGGGCATATGAAGTGTATGCATCACACATGGCAATGTCAAAATCATACGCATTATTTAATTTATTTTTCCTTCCCTTCAAAGTTCAAATTCTCAAACCATCACTTCCAGTATATACGTACAACACACAACATAAATTATCTCTAAACACCAGTGACGTATTAACACAGTGCAGTTTTGAAAAGATGAATAAAATAACTTCCAGGGTTCTTAACCCTTGAGACCATTCTACAGACCTAATGCGGCAACCGGGTTCTGTGACTTGATCCTTCTTTTCCTGAGGCGCTCGGCAATGATAAAGGCGAGCTCAAGAGATTGTGAGGCGTTGAGCCTTGGGTCGCAGTGAGTGTGGTAGCGTGAGCTAAGGTCGTCGAATGTCACAGTGCGTGAACCTCCAATGCATTCTGTCACATTCTGGCCTGTCATTTCTAGATGAACACCACCTGGGTGGCTTCCTTCTTGCTCGTGCACATCAAAGAACGCTCTCACCTCCGCCTGAACAAATAGCAAATAATAAAGTTTACGTACAGGTGAACCACCCTTGTTATCAGATATTTCTAATTCACAAAATTAAAAAGATAGATATACACGAATACAATGTCCCACCAATCCACAAAGTTTTTTTTTTTTACTGCTAAGACAATGTGATGCAAAACGGGCTGCTAGTCGATTTTGAAAACAATCCCTTACCTACCAGAATTGTCATTTTAAAGCTTCTTGCCAATATTTTCCCCCATTTTCTCTTCTCCTCCAACCCCGCCAACAAAAATAAAAAGAATAAAACCCCGAAGCTCGAATATGCTTTTCTAATGCTTCCATCGACTGTTATACCAAACACCCCTTACAAGACATTCTATTCCCACCTACTACACCTACACATTGCGCCATCAGACGAGTCAATTTGCTAGGAGATGATCATTAAGAAGTCTATCTTTGAAGTTACAGAATGGCCACCAAGGGAGACACTTGAGCTGGCTGCCCCCACCCCAACAAACTTAAAGAATTTTTCAACAATATGGTATAAGGATGAGGAATTTGGCCTTCTATTGAGTGCAAATGTTGGTGGATGACAAAGAAGACAATAGAAAATTGTGACAAATATTGTCACTCAGCGGGTTGTCATGATTCATGAAAGCTTAGCTGAAATAAAATATGGAAAGTGCCATGACTATGAGGACCTAATTAGACAAAACCAACAAATGCGTATGGAAGCAATGTGCAAGCCAAATCAAATTTATTTTTGTTCTCATGGCTGCTAAGCTTTCAACAAAAACATTTATTATTTACTAATTAGGTGCTCTGAACCAACATGTTTATTAATTACCACATGACTAATCTACACCAAGTGAGCAATAAACCTAACAGTTGAATAAAGAAAAACGCTAAAAGATAAGAATCATACCCTTATGGCATCGAAGGGACGTGTTTTGAGGCCGCAGGGAGCCTTAATGGTGTTTCCATGCATTGGGTCACTGACCCATGTGACAATCTGTCCAGCCCTGCGGACTGCCCTAATAAGATGAGGAAGTTTCACCCTCATGTTCTCAGCTCCCATTCTTGTGATCACTGTTATCCTCCCAGCTTTGTTCTGAGGATTCAAAATCTCAATGAGCTTAACAAGCTCATTTGGATCCATCTTATCGCTGACCTGCATCACAAAAGTGATCCCATATTAGTCTCCTCCATGATAATCAAATTCCATTAGAATGTCATGTACACTATGTGTCAAAATCATACTGCAGTCAAAGTGAATTTCGACTAGCCATATGATTCATTTCAACTTAGCGTATTCTTACAAAGTTTAATCCAAGTATGACCATTGTTCCATTTACACATAGCAATATCTTTTTTCTGAGCATGAAAGAGAAAGATCTCAAGAAAAAGTTGCAACAATCTGCATATCGTGTCAGGTTTTTAAAAACATGATGTCACGTTCATTTGTCCACAAAATAGGTAATTAGATTAAACAGGACATATGCATCATACGGGAGATGAATTACCTTGATTCCAAGGGGATTGGCAACACCTCTAAGGAACTCAATATGAGCACCATCCAGTTGCCTGGTACGCTCACCAACCCAAAGCATATGGGCAGAGCAATCATAGTAAAGGCCGGAAGTTGAATCCAACCTAGTAAGAGACTGCTCGTAAGGCAAGAGCAAGCACTCGTGAGATGTCCAGAACTCAGTTGTTGTCATGATGGGGTGATCGATTGTGAGCCCGGCAGCGGTCATGAATCCAAGGGCCTCATCAACCCTGGAAGCTAGCTCCCGATATCTGACATGCCAAATCAGGATAAACATGTTATTAGGTAGAACTATTACCAAAGCTAACCAAATTAAAAATTGGAAGTTTAGTACACTTGAAGTCATATCAATATGACATTCCAATATGCTATTATTGGATAAAAATTTGGTACGAGTCATTAGGTGACATGCTAGTTCCGGGCACCGCCATGACAAGATTACTAATAAACATGTAGAATACCAAACCTAACCAAATCAACATTTAGAAATTGGTACACTTATCATCATATTAATATGTTACAACAATTCTGTTTTCAGAAAACAACTTGTTATTCATTACAGACTAAAAAAGAAGGTAATTTGGATTATTAGGAAAAACACATCAAACACCACCAGATCATGTGATATTAAGTATCCATCGCTATCCGCACACGCACTAAAGGTTGCTCATGCAGTCTGCGGTCCCGAAATTCAATGGCGAAAAGAACACTAGATTCTGCATTTGCATGTGCATATCTTTGAGGTACAGAACATAGCACAGAAAGATACAAAAGGTTAAAAAGTCTTTTAACACATAAACGACGAATATACTCGATGAAAGAACAAACAAATAGGCAAGGCAATGATAATGACTGAGGGCATAGGCATAAACTCACTGACTCGTGATCACAGACACACAAAAACACCAAAATCTAACGAAATTAATTTACTTTTAAGTAATTAAGTCTTTCACTTGTGCATGCCACATGATTCTATTTAATTTATCACTAATCTAAGTTCTAACAAGTAAAACTGAAGAAACATACCTATCACCTTGCTCGCTGTGCTCCGTGAAATCCAAGTTCCACTGTGTGACCCTCTGCATAGCTGCATAACCTCCAGTAGCGAAAGCCCTGAGAAGGTTGAGAGTAGCAGCAGATTGACAATAGGCTCTAATCAGTCTCTGGGGGTCTGGAGTCCTTGACTGTAAATCGAAGGCGTCTCCGTTCACATTATCCCCTCTGTAACTAGGCAGCTTCACACCATTCTTCTCCTCAAAAGAATCCGATCTGGGTTTCGCAAACTGACCCGCCATTCTTCCCACCTATGTAAACAACCAAACCCAGTTTCACAATCCATTTCAATTCCCACAATTACACACAAATTACTGAAATTTCAAGCAAAAACAATGGACCCAGATTCACGATTCAGTTCAATCCCCAAACTTGCTGACAAATTACTGAACTTTCATTGAACCAACATAGAACCCGGAAAATTTCGTATAATTTAGAGGGAAAAAGTGTTACCTTGACGACGGGCATTTGGCCTCCGAACATCAAAACGACGCCCATTTGGAGGAGAATTCTGAAGGTGTCACGAATGTTGTTGGCATTGAACTCCTTGAAGCTCTCAGCGCAGTCCCCACCTTGAAGAAGAAACGCGTTTCCCATGGCGGCCTCTCCGATACGCTCCTCCAGGCTCCTCGCCTCACCGGCGAACACAATAGGCGGGAACGAATCGAGGGTCCGAAGCACCGACTGGAGATCTTCCTGATTCGGGTACTCCGGCAATTGCAGCGCCTTCTTAGATTTCCAAGTCTCCAAGCTCCATTTCGCCGGAACTGCATTGTGATTCGTCGCCAAAGAAGAAGAAGACGCCGTCTGAGCAGCCTGCTCCTTCCGCGGCTTATCGGAGACAACTGGGTTCTTGGCTGGCTCGGCGGCGTGGACGGCGACGATTGGCCGGACAGACTTGATGGGCACAGAGGGTTGGTGAGTTCTGGAAGAGGGTAAGAGAGACTGACCTTGAACAAAGCCGGATTTGGTGGGAATCAGAGCGCTGCTGCTTGTGAGCGCCATTTTTGTTAGATTTTCTGAAGATATATATATTTTTTCTTTTGGGTGTGAAGGTACAATGAGATTGGAGAGAGAAATCTCACAGGGTACCTGAGGAAGGGAAGGAGAAGGAGATTGGGAGGGCTTTTATAAGAAAACAGGGTGTCTTTGCAGAGAGATGCGGTGTTGGGCAGTTGAGGGGATGACTGTGGGTTGTTGGAAGGGTATTTTTGGAATTAAGTGTTTCAACAATTTTGAGTAAAAGTCAATTGCTTGATATTTTTGCACAAGTATTTTTCTTAATTTAATGGGGTGAGTAAGTAGGTGGTTTTTATGTTTTGTTTTGTTGTTGTTGTGACTTAATGTTAATGCGCCGATTTAATTGTAGATAAGAGTTCTTAGATTTGACTTTCACCACGAATTTAAATCACATAATCGCTAGTTTATTATAAAACTAAGCTCATTTTCCTCTTTTTAATGCAGATAATATCGTTTATTCAAATAAGAAAGTATAGTGGTTTTTTTTTTTCATTTAAATTTTAGATGCATTTTTGCTCATCATATTTTAGAATTTATTTAAATTTATTCAACCATAATAGATAGAGTGGTAAACATTTTTTTTTGGACAGAGTGGTAAACATTATTTTCTCTTAAAAGTGAAACAAGAATATTCCCTTATATTCTTTTACGATTCGACAAAAAAAAGAGAGTCGGTAAGATGCATGTTTTCGGTCGTGGAAGCCGAGCTGAATTATATTTATAAACATTCATTCATCTGTATTATTATTTGTTTATGTGTGTGGAAAATGTGCACCAAAAAAGAAGCACATGGGTGGCTTTTAATAATTACAAAAGTGAGCATGGAACAAAGCTCTCTCAATCAACATGTTCTTAAATTCGAATCAATAGGGGATAATACGAAAAAAAAAGTCAGCTGAATTCTCTACCCAGCTTACTCATTACATCCATATTAGTTTTAATAAAACTATCAATTTATCTTTAAACCCAAATTTACTACCTTAACTACCCTCACAAAACCCAATTTAGATATGTTAAATTTATCTCTCCACCCATTAAAAAAAAAAAAAAAAAATAAAAACTCAAAGGATACGTTCTCTCATAATTTGTGAAGGTTTATGTGGTGTCTAGGTGTAAGACTAAATGGTGAAAAGGTTTGAATTGAAATGTTGAAGGAAACTAGGCTTTGGGTCGCCATTATGGGGATGAAAAGTTGTTGACCCTAAAAACTACCAAGCCTACGTGGCACGTAGGCTGAGTGCGTGCCAATTCGTTGGCGGTGCTCGGCTGGGGAGTAAAATATGTTGATGTGACGTTGGGCGAGCTGCTGACTTCTTGATCTTGCGATTGCGACCGAGGAAGGAACACGTCTCGGCCTTTAGGTTCTAGAGCATGAAGACAAGGATGCTAGTTTCTTCGAAGTTCACAAATCGTCGGCGTTGGGTTCGGTCTCGGTAATTATATTCACGAGAGTATAAGTACACTGAACTGGTATGAAACTGTACGGACACAAATACTCGAAAGAGATAAATGTCTTGGTTGTAAAAGTGGTTCGGCATTCGGAGTGCCGAACTCTAAAATGTACTTGCAAATATCTAATCATAAAACAAAACTTAGCCTTCAATATGCCAAGCCTGGTAATTTGGTAACAGCTCATTTCGCCGAGAAGGCTGATGAGATGACCTCTTCCAACAAGGACTCGAAAATCCTTGTTGACTGAGACTTGGATAATAGCCAGTCGGCCTCGAAGCAGTGCTGTCCATCCAAACTGAAGGTGCTCCTCGATCGGCTGATTCTACGGCTCCAGTGTTGTCTATTCAAATTGAAGATGTTGCTGGTTGCCTTCACAGTGCTGTCTATCCATATTGAAGATGTGTTGGCGAGAAGAAATGGGGACAGGATAAAATCTCAAGGTTGTTGAGAAGCTTTGCCCAGAGCAATTTGTGTATTGATTTGGAAGGGGTTTGAATGATGCATTCCCTTATCTATTTATAGCAGCGAACCCCCTTATGACCGAACCAGAAATGTACTCGGATTAGAACTCCTTAACCCAATCTGATTAGGTTTCGGTTAATCCTAGCTCCAATAGGACTTTGAACCAAGCCCCCTTAACGAACCAAATTCATCCCCTAATTCTAAGCATCTTCAGCTTTAAGACTCCTTGTTGCACTAGGGTTCGGCTACTTCACCCTTATCTGAACAAATCCTCATCGCAACAGGATTCGACCGTCCTTGACTGGACAATCCATGACAAGTTTCTAGATGAATGTTATTGGGCTGAAGATGACTCTAAGCTCGGCCCAAAATATTGGGCCCAAACATTGCCCCCTCGCTTCTGAGGTCTTCAACCTACAAGTCCTGGCCGAGCCTCGACCTCGAAAAAACGATCTATTGCCAAAGAATAAACCCTTAGTACATTCCTTCTAGAAATCCGGAGAACATTGCAAACCTCGAACATTTCAATCATCAGACACATTTATTAAGCATGGTCTTTCACCTGTCAATTTTTCTGACAACGCTGCACCATTTGACATGTGGCAGCTCCTTATTGCGACTGTTTATCTTCAATCATGCATGCCCCCACGTTCGAGGGGTTTAGACGCTGAAACATCTTTTCATCATAAATTTCGCTGTTACACATAATCGTGCAACCTTAATTCGTGTGCTTTTCGGCCTCTTCACCTGGATTTCAAAAGATCTGTTATGATTATGAAATTCTTTCAGTTGGATTTACCCTTCCATATCTTTAAACACAAACCTTTGATCTTCTTCCCTAATCGCCTATAAATACTCTGCCCAGCTTCATTTGAACTTTCACGCTTTGAAACTTCCAGAAATTCTTGTCATTTGTTCCCAACCCAGAAAAGAAACCAAACTTTGAAACCCAGAAAAAACCTTCAAACCTTCATCAATGGTCCCCAATTCCTTCATTACCAAGCTTGTCGAGGAATGTGACAAATGCCGAGACTTCATTGATTGGAACGCCATCAAAACCCTCAGATTTGAGGGTGTTCAAGCGCCTCCCACTAGATTCTAAGACCATTCTTCAAGGACGACATCCCAGAATCCATCACCAAGATGTTGAAGGCCCACTGCCTAGATCCCCTAGTGGGAATCGACCAAACCCCAAAGAGCTTGGCCCTCGACCCTCGCGGCCTAGGCTGCTTGGGTCACCTGGATTTAGCCACACTTCAGAGGTGAGTGGAAGACTTTCGACATCGTCGACGCCATTAAACTTTAGACCATTGAGATCAACATGGACCGAGAACTCCTAATGGCCGTCCTTAGCTTCTGGTATTCGACCACTAACACCATGGTTCTTCCTTTCAGCCCTATTGGCCCGACCGTGTTAGATATCACAGCCATACTCAGCACCTTTCCCTTAGGTCTCCTAATTGATGCCACTATTTCTTGGTATCAATTCGACCTGGATATGAAAATCATTTTCGACGAGCGTGCTGTCGAAGTTTTGGCGAAGATAGATCATGGGGCGTAGAAAAGGGATGTGCACAAGCTGCATAAAAATTTCTTCAACTACAACACCTTGATCAGCCGTTTATCGGCTCAGAGAGAGAAGACCTCAAGAAGGGAGAGCACGAGGCCTTTTTGTTCTACTGGTACAATAAATTCATTTTTTGTACCAAGTCGAATAAGTGCTTGACCGAGAATATGCCAGTAGCCGAAGCTCTGGCCAGTGGCCATGTCCTGGCTCTCAGCTTGGCCATCATTGCCAACCTTACTCAGTGTTTGACCGAGGCTTCTACTGGGAAAATCGATCAGCACCAGAATGGCCAACTCTGGGTTTTTCAACTCTGGCTGGAGGTCTACTTCTGCACGCTGAGGCCAGAAGTCCCAAACTTCAACTCTTCTGAAGTGATGGGTCTTCAATGGGCCTCGCACCTCATTCCTGCTTATTCGGTCGAATATATCTTCAAGTATTTCTTTGGCCTTGAAGATTTTTTGGACGACGAGTTTCTAGTCTGACGCCGCCAAAAATATCCGTCTTCCATCAAGCTCCCTACATCAGCATGGGAAGAAGCAGAAGAAGCCGACTTTCAACAGTTTTGGGGATCGTTTGTCCTAGCTCGTGACCTTCTCTTTGGTTGCGATGCTTAACGAGCCAGTTGGGAGGTTTACTATCCTCACTTCGTGGCCCGTCAATTGGGCTAACTCCAAGGTTGTCCTATACCGTTCCTTACTTCTCGCTCACTCTTGAGCTGAGAACGCCTATCCGGCTTCTCGGAAAGAGAATGCAAGAAACCGAGAAAGAATTTCAAGAGCAGTGTACTAAATTCTGCCTTCGATCGAATACTCCAGAAACCTATTGTACCAGCACCTTCGCTGATTGGTGGGATGCCTACGTCAATGATTTTTTCGGTACTTCGGCCAAGGAAGTTTCAAAGAAACTTTTTGGCGATTGACCAAAGAAGACTCTTGCTCTAAAATCCCTCCAAAATCCAAATAAACAACTCAAGGTATATATCTTTTACTTCTCTCGTTTATCTATTCAATTCAAACTTTGTTCTGACTCTGGTTTAGTTTTTCCAGGTGGCCGTGCAATAAAACGGGCTGATGTGGTTGCGATGGTCATAGACAAGAAGAAATTCACTCATCCTCCAAAGAAGGTTGCGACTATCATGCCTCCTTTAGCTGAAAATACCACCACTCCAACTCCAGTAACGGCCACTGCTGCGTCGACTACAGTTAGCAAACGACCTCGCCTGAAGGTCGAGACAATTGGCAAAGTTGCTAGACCCTAAAAGCGTATCAAGAAAAAGGCAAAGAAGGGAGTGCGAGAGATTCACGTCATTTCAAGTTAGACCACAGGAACAACCACTTTTAGTATCCATCTTTCTTCTCCTGTCGTCTAGGTCTAGACAGAAGTACCGTAAAACCTTCCAACGGGCCAAGCGACTGAGGTTCGACCTACCATGCAAGTCGTTGTTGAACCAGTCATTGTCCCAACGGTTGAGGGTCTTCCAACTCCAGGGTCGACCGTTGCTCCTGCTGATGTTGACCCCCACCAGATTGTAAGGCGTTTCCACTACATAAGAAATTACGTGAATGAAGACCTTATTGACCGATCGATTGAAAGAAGATGAATTGAAATAGGTTCGACTAGCAAGAAAAGAAAGAAGAGTACTATGTCAGCTGAACAAAAATGGATTCGATCTACTTTCTATACTATACGAAGAAGGCGGCAACCACGACCGAAAGAGACCTTCCCCCAAATCCAAAGGAGAATCCAACGATCATCATGGAGGATGAGGTATGACAATTTCCTTTAATAATGTTCATTTCATCTTGATTTAATTTCCCGCCTAACAATCTGTCATTTTCTATAATCAGCAGGGTAAGAACGAGGTACCTTTGTTGGTGAGGCACCGTTGACAGATCGAACCACCAGCTACAAATCCTTTGCCTCTGGATAAAGGCAAAGGTGCGGTCGAGGCGGTTGGCTAGGTCGACCCTTATGTGACCAAAGTAGGTCCGGGACATAAAGCGACACCTTCTGTTTAACCAGAAGCAAAGGTAAAGACGTCGGCCCATCCCCAGGACCAGAACCTCGGCATCCCTTCTCAGGAGGTCACTTCGACCCTTGTAAGACTCGTCATCGTTTTCTTTTATTAATTTCCAACCTTAGAACTCTAAACCAAGAAAACATTAAGGTGCCTAACTGCTAATTTCATCGAAAATTCTATGCGCCGAATGCCGTTATTTATATTTCCTGGCCACTCTAGTGGCCATCAAACATAGATAACCTTCATCGGCCGCATGAATTAAAATGATGCCTTAAACACTG
The DNA here is from genome assembly GCA_024362995.1 of Heteromeles arbutifolia. Taxonomy (NCBI): domain Eukaryota; kingdom Viridiplantae; phylum Streptophyta; class Magnoliopsida; order Rosales; family Rosaceae; genus Heteromeles; species Heteromeles arbutifolia. The sequence goes on along the minus strand of JANCRC010000013.1, from coordinate 24,453,510 downwards.
GGCTCGGCCATTAAGCTCTCTGGGTTCGAGCAACGAACCAGCAGACATAGCCAAAGTCTCTTCTCGGTAGGTCTAACACAACCTCCTTCTCTGCCATCCTTTTGAATTCTTTTCTTAAACAATTCTTTTTTGTGCAGCCTTCATTGGAGGTCAAGCCCGACGCTTTTCTCTCTAGCACTTTGGGGATGAGTGGGCCTTCTGCAACTGCGGTCGAGTCTAGTACCCTCGCCAAGCTGCAAGAACTTCTGTCTCTCTCGGCCTCGCAAATCCTACAATGCAAAGTGTGGATGCAAATTTCTTCCTTCTTGTTCTTGGATGAAAATTCACCTGCAAAAACAATTAACACCTTAGGTCAAGGCCAAAAGTATCACGCGCCCATGATGAATAGGGGCTTTGGCCGAAGAACCTCCGATGCCAAAGTTAGAATTTTGAGGGAAAAGTGTTTGGAGAATTTAGAGAATTTTGTAAGAGGATTCAACTTAGGTTTTTGGAGAAATGAAGTGGTATTTATAGGGGTGTGGCCGGCCCCCTTTGGAGAGGTAGGAACCGGCCACATTTGGTGATTTTAGGGTGTAGTTGCAAGATATTATGTCACCATAATATCTTGCAATCAATTAGAAAATTAATTAATTAATTAGAAAATCAATTAATTAATTTAGGTAATTAATCCTATTTTGAATGAATATTTGGAGGTTACCTTGTGGGGAGGATTTGATGAGAATGGATGAAATAAGTTTTGAATAAATACCTATTTTGATCATTTTGACCTTGATTGAGTGATGATTGTCTGCTACTTGCGCATAGGAGTTCTGATGTGCCTAAAGGGTAATCTTGTCTTTTTCACCCTAAAATCCACGTGTCGCCTCCATATTTTTCTTGATTATTTTTGGCTCCACAAATGCCCCCACACCTGTTGGGCTACTCGTAGAAAAGGGCAGCAGGTGTAGAGATCTTGCTTTAGGAAACATAGGATTGTTTCTTATTTTGATGTTAATTCCCTTTTTAATTGGAAATTAGATCCTTTTAGGAAGGGGAAATAAATTTCTCTCAAAGCCTATTTAAGTCTACCTTAAGTAGATTATTAAATCAACTTTGGAGAGTGATTTATTTTTCCCTACAAGAGAGAGAAAGCTTAGAGGATATTTGTTCCCCTTCCCCTAGCAATCTTCTACATCTTGCCTGTGGAAATGATTGTCTTTCGTTACTTACTTCGTCTTCATGTCCCTTCAAGGTAAGAAAAATTAATTTTCCTTGTCTTTTTAATTTTTGGGAGCCTCGGGGCTTGAATTTTGGCTCGACGGGGGTCGAGGAGGCGTGAAAAAGTGGCTAAAAAGCCATGGCATAGTTGCTGCCTTGGGGTGGCTCCGTGGGTTTGGAGCAGTAGTGGCTTGGCTCGGGCCGAGGGCTGGCGGCGTGGGCCTGGCCCGCGGCTGGCTGAAGCTTGGGTGTTGCGGTCTAGGCCTCTGTGCTTGAACTGTGAGGAGGGATGGGCCAGGGAGGTGCGGGCCTCCCTTCTTTCTCACTTTTTTTTTAATTTATTTTATTTTATTCGTAGGCTAGGCTCGTACCCGTGCCCAAGAGAGAAGAGCAAAAAGGTCGAGAGGCCTTTTGGGTCAAGGAATTGGACCAGGCCGCGGGGCCTGGCATGGTCGTTGGGTTTTTTTAGCTAGGCTCGGGCCCGTGCTGGTATAGGAGGGAGAAAGAGGCCAAGAGTTGTTGGGCCATGGGGCTTGTGGTGCCGTGCCCTCTTTTTTTTTTTTTGTTTTGTTTTGTTTTTGTTTTTGTTTTTTGTTTTTTGGTTTTTGTTTTTGTGTAGCCATCTAACGAATCTTCCTTGCATCTTTGTAGAATTTCTTTAAGCATGTCTTCCTCAAGCCACAAGAACGATGATGGTGTGCCGCCCTTGTATCGTCAAGATGGGTCTTTGAGCAAGGTTGGCTACTTCAAGGCTGCTCACTTCAAAATTGGCTCTGATGACTTGTTTATAGACTTTATTGAGGCATATAGGCACGTTATTTTGTCGGGAGTGCGGGTGAAGCGTGTCAAAGATGGTAGCAGCCATTAGCCATGTGGTGGGGCTCGGAGAGCCATCAAGTTCCACCTTTACTACTTTGTGTTGGGATTTACTTTTCCCATTCCGCGTTTCTTTCAAGAAGTGTTCTGCTCCATGAAATGTGCCCCTGCTTAATGATCTCTAAATGCGATCCGTGTGATGGTGGGATTCCTCAATCTAAGCCAATTCTTTGAATTAGATCTAACCATCAACGAAATTTGGTACTTCTTTGACATAGGCCACATCAAGGGAGTTGGGCAGCTGCGATCTCGCCATAGGGTCTTCGATCATTCGAGCAAGGGAGATCATGACTGGGCCAAAAAGACTTTGGAGATAAGTGGAGAGTGGGAGTTTGATTCTTCCCCTGAGCTATGTGTTCCAACGGTCTTCTTATCCGATAAGTAGGTTGCTTAATTTCTCGGCTGCTTCGTATTTGTGTTAAGCTGCTCTATAATTTTCTGATTGTCTCCTGCTGCTTTTGTAGATTCGGAATTTAGCTTAACTCTTAAGATTTCTCCGGACATGAAGAAAGTGCATGTCGCTCTGGGTATCCATTCTAAGTACCGTGAGTGGCGTTGGCTGCTTAGTCCTTTTCGTCGGGAAGAGTGTAGGCTGCCCCCAAGAGAAGAGATAAAATGGATCTAGGCAGAGCCATTAGCTCGTCTGATCACTGTTGTGGAGCCCGCTGTAAGTGAATGTGGGAAAACGAGACATTCCCTGCCTGCTCAAGATATGCCAGCTGAGAAAAAACCAAAGACTTCTTTCGCTGCTCGCGAGGGTCCGCCAGTTGCCCCCAAGCTTGTGATTGACTTGACTTCTCCCAAGGGTAAGAAGGATGAGGCTGCTAGATCCGTGCCGGTGACGCCTGCCGTTCCAAAGTTGGCTAGTTTGATTGTTGATAAGATTGCTCAGCGTAGAAGTTTCTCCGTGCCTTCAGTGCCAAAACATCCGTCTGGGGCTAAGTTTGGTTCACCTTTGGAGAGGCTTGCTACTATGAAGATTGACAAGGTGCCTTTTCCTGCTAAAATGGTGCCGAAACCCGTTCCCTCTGCTGCTAAGACCGATTTGTCTGCTGAGAAAAATGAGACTGCTCATGCGGGCAGTTGTGAGAAATCCACCAAGTCTGTTTCTAGGGAAGTTGCTGAGATTTGTGCTCTCTTGAGACCAGATCTGCTCGAGGCCATGAATGTGTATACCAAGTTTGTTGATGGCGTCAGAGGGGTTGTTGGCCCAATTTCTTTTGCGAAGCATATGCCCGAGTATAGGAGGACTGTTCTGCTGGTTATGATGCAGAAAACGATGATTCTAGCAGCCGAGTCTATGTTCCTTGATCAAGAGGATACCAAGGCTACCAAAGAGGTGGCAAGAACTGTGGCAGCCAAAGCTTACTTATCGGCCAAGAAAGTTAAGAAGCTGGAATCTGAGCTTGTTGCTTTGAAGGTCTAATATTTCTGCCCCCACTTCTTTGCAGCTTGAGACCGCTCGCCAAGAGATCATGGATTTGAAGACTAGGCTTGACGCGATCCAAGTAAAGTATGAAAGTGCAGAGAAGGAGATTGGGTGTTACATACCTCAGATTCAAGACCTTGAGCGTGCCGTCTCTGAGCTCCACTCCGCTCTGCTGCTTACGCAAAGGATGAAGAACTAATCGTTGCTCACAACCAAGTGATCCACTTCAAGAAGGTCATTGATAGGCTTAAGCCTTAAGTGTTGGAACTCCAAGGTGCTTTGAAGATCAACGACAGTCTGAAGAAAGAAGTGGATGAGCTGTAGCAGGTCCGTGCTTGTCTACTTGAGGAGAATGAACAATTAAAGGGTTCGAGGCTAGGTTCAAGGCTTCGCTTACTCAGAGTCAAGCCAATTTCTACAAGCTGGGTTATATAGACCATCTCTTTGGGCGGCCGTTTGATTTTGAGTTTTCTGGTAAAGACTTTGAGACCTTGTTTATTTCTTTGGAAAACTTGCTCGCCTTTATTTTTGAGGCTTCTATTGGTGAAGTAGTCGGAAAGGTTGGTGCCTAGGCTAGGGCAGTTGGGAATGAAGCGTCGAATGGTGCCGCTGCTGAGAGTGTCGTGGCTATTGAAGGTGTGGCGATCGAGTAGTCGTAGGATGTCCAAGTTGCAGAAGAGTAGTCTTCTAGGTAGCCTTTAGGATTTTCTTTTTTTTCCTTGTTGTTTTTGCTTCGCTTGAACTCATTCGGTCTTTGCTAGGTGTTTATCAATTTTGCTAGAAAATTTAATAAACTTGTTTCCTTCGCTTTTCTCCATCTTCGCTTCATTTGTTCATGCCTT